>CM030891.1:18626209-21437459 GCA_018136845.1 Heterotis niloticus
CTGCTCTCTTTTCCAGGCTACATGGAGGTCGTCCACATCCCACGGGGCTCCGTGCACATCGAGATCAAAGAGGTGGCCATGTCGAAGAATTATATCGGTAAGCCTTTTTGCAGCGTACCGGTGAGGCTCCGCCGGAGTGTCAAGCATGCATCGGTTTAAACATAGAAGCAAATGCAGTGTTTTAAAAATAGTGAGAACATGTCAGAAAGCTGTATTCACGGATAGCGACTGGGAACAGGCCATACAGTAACGCAAGTTTGGTTCCGACGAATATTTATTCCCTTGGCCCACGGCTGTGATTTCATGTAACAAGTGATTAATAATGCAACCGAGTAATGAAATATTCGGTGGATGCGGTTTGGTCTGCGCAGCTTTCTCCCGTATTGTTTATCAGTTACAGCCACATTACAAATCTTGGTATTATTGTTATCTTATCTCTGGTTACTTCCTCAGCTGCTCCGTTTGGCTTACGAGAAAATTCATTTTGCGGTCTGGTTTCAGCCAACTTCAAAGCCTGCAGTTACTGTACGGCCATAAAGCTTTCTCATTTTGACAGACCAGCGCCTTTCCTGTAAGAATGTGACTTTAGACGACATGAAATGGGGGAATGTATTTTTTACAACTGTACAGTGAAAACGTTTAATGTTCAGAACACGTTAATTTAAGCGGTCATACAAGTGGATTTAATCAGGCAGATCATAACACAAACATAAATATTGCTAAGCCTCACGTCATTTTTTTCGGACAAATGCTTTATCTTGTTTAGGGATGTGTTTCACGTTTTGGTTTTATTAGGCCAATATGTGAAACGTAAGTTTGACTTATCAAAGAGTATTTTTGCTATGTTTGTGATATATTATCAATTGATATTTGTGTCGTGATTTCATAATGCTTTGTTACAAATGTGCCATTGCCGAGGCTGAGGCTGTTCGTTCCCTCATTGCTTGGAGACGGTAAATAAGAGGTGGATAAACTTTATTTGATTGGTGCATTGGAACAGTTTCATCATTTCAAATTTTACAAGCTATTCGTGTGCCAGACGTATCTGTAGGGAACTGTGGATTCCTGTTTTAACGTGATATTGATTTGTCTCTATTATTGTAACATATCTATTTGTGAACATGTTTTTTTTTGCACAACAGTGAAGTCCATATGATGTAATGTGGAAAAAACTGCCTATCGTTAGTCAGATAAAGTCAGTTTTTGCATTAAACTACAACAAAAAAAAAAAAGCGCCCTCTTAAAAACTGCTGAGGAGGAGAAAACACAGGCATATAAACACCAAAGAAAAGCAAAATTGATGAGTCATCATCTCCACCCTTTGATATTGTACAAGATTATGTCCAACTCCTAATGATAACCTTGGGGGCGAATTGAGGGCAGGGCAGCAGGATTGGTTGTGTTTTGGAGCTTGGCCACTTTTCAGTCACGAGAAAGTAGATATCTGGAGACGCATGTTGTGGTTGGAGACGGGGCCTTTGTTTTGACAACGAGGCAGGACTGAGCTCCTACCTGAGGAGGTTCTTCTCCAAGGTGTTTCTCCAAGGCCACTCCAGAGTGAAAGCTCTAGACGGCAACCAGACACCAATGACCTCACTACGGATACCTTGACCCCTGTCATTTTACCTGGTCCCTGCCTGGTGAAATACGTGACTAAACAAACACGTCCCAATTTGTCCCTTTCAGCATTGAAGTCTGAAACAGATGACTACTACATCAATGGGGCGTGGACCATTGACTGGCCGAGGAAGTTTGACATTGCCGGTACCGCGTTCCATTACAAGAGGCCGTCAGATGAGCCCGAGTCACTGGAAGCCCTGGGGGCCACCACGGAAAACCTTGTTGTCATGGTAGCTGTCCCCACCCCACATTATAACTGGTGAAGTTACACCTGTGGTGTTATGTTTCCTGTTTATCGTCGACTCGTGGAAAGCATGCGGGCGTGACTGTGCTTAGGCATGGTTTTGATTATCCTTGCTGCTCCTGGTCCCTCTGCGGAGAAGGAGCAGCAGGACTGTTAACAAGAACAACATCTGAAAGAATTCAAACTGAATTTTATACAAAAAGACAGAGAAAGAATACAGAGGACGCAGTATAAGGCTGCTTTTAACATAAATAACTTTGTGGCAGGGAAGTATTTTTAAGCGCATAAATATTTTTGTACACATAAACCTTTGGGAAGTCGCCATTATGTACCGGAGCTAGAACAGCAATCTGTGCTGAATGCAGTCTGTTTGCAAACCTTACATGACCTCCACAGTGGTTTGAAATATAACCTATTTAAACCCACGTCTGGCTAAGTCTCACATACACACACAGACACAAGTGTATGTGTGTAATATTTGTATCTTTGTCTGCCCGGTGGTTTCCTAGACCATGCTGGCTTGCAACTACACTCGAAGGCTTAAAATACCAGACCTCACAGTGCAGCCGGAATCGGGAAAACGGGCCAATCCACCATGAGCCGTTTCCCTTGTGGCCTAGAAAGCTGCACTTCCTTCCCATGATCCTTTACTCGAGCTCGCAGAACAAACATAAACAGAGCGGGACCACGGCCGCACTCGCTAAAAATACAGGCCGGGCACAGTGCCTGGAGGGGGGGGGGGGGAGGCTGGCATGGAACCATGTCTATGTGTCGCTGTCCTTTCACAGTGTCCTCATTCCCTCCTCCCGCCACTGGCAGGTACTCTTGCAGGAGCAGAACCTGGGAATCAGCTACAAGTTCAACGTGCCCATCACACGCACTGGCAGTGGGGACAATGAAGTGGGCTTCTCCTGGCACCACCTGCCCTGGTCCGACTGCTCGGCTACCTGCGCTGGGGGTGAGTTGCAATGAAAGGAAGCTAACGTGCAAAGACATCTCCCGGACTGTTTAAACACACCGATGTTAATATGCGCACGTGTACTGATGCGGTTTAAAAAGCTCCCAATTGTACATTAATCTTTAAATGAACTCTTCCAGATACAAATTGTTCTTAGTTCTGGATGAGAAGGTTATTCGGTGGAGTGTCTCCTCTGATAGTGTAACTTAGTCCAGCAGTGGGGAAAATCCAGCCCCGAAAATATCTCCAAACATATTTATGCAATTAATAAGCAGGCTTGCGCATTAAAACCAAAAACAACAAGGACATTCTTGTGGTGTCAGTGGCATGGATCTTTTCTGAATTACATTGGTCACAGAAACCAAGAAGAAAGGTGACCAGCGCGCAGTTATTTGAGACTGGTGCCAGGGATCTTCGAGCGCTTTTATACTTAAAAACCAGAACATATACTTTCCATATTTCAGCTGGTGGCATGATTATTGTTTAATTTGTATGAACGGACTCCTAAGCATTTCTGTTGGTTTACCAGTACAACTGTTTTACAGATGAAGAATATCCCCGAGTCTGCCTCCTATGCAATTAAACCTCCTAACTCCAGGACCACAGTAAAATGTGGCCAATTGCAAAAATGACTAAAACCATTTTGTTTGCCCAAAAATGCAAGCATCTTGTAAAAAGGAGAAAAAAAACACAGAGGACTGTGCCTTGTAAGCTTCCTGTATGGTCATTTAGAAGCATCTGAAACAACTACTAAATATTCAAAGGCAGAATGTCAGACTCTGTTCCATCTCTAAACTGCTGAAAACCTAATAATGCTGCCTCAACCTAACTTTTGAACGTTATATTTCCGTTGAATAAAATTTTTAAACATCTCCATGAATGTATGGATCAAGATTGTCCAACATATGCAGTTTCTAAAATCCCGTGATGCCGTTGTTTCATTCTTGTTTTTTGGTAACTCACCGAAATGTCGATGCGCAGCGAAGGGGCACCCAAATCATGCATGGGTCTTCAAGCCTGCATGAAAACGACACGCTTTATGGCGAATCACCACACTGGAGCACTG
The DNA here is from genome assembly GCA_018136845.1 of Heterotis niloticus. Classification (NCBI taxonomy): domain Eukaryota; kingdom Metazoa; phylum Chordata; class Actinopteri; order Osteoglossiformes; family Osteoglossidae; genus Heterotis; species Heterotis niloticus. Next base: position 18,630,098 of record CM030891.1, read on the forward strand.
GAGACAAAACATCAAATGTGACTTATAACTAAATCACAATTACCAGTATTTTCCAGACTACACGTCAGTTTTTGTCATCTTCGGGTTGGTACATCTTATACTTCGGTCCGATGTATACGGAATAATATTAAAAAACTGCATACAATCTGCAGTACTGTCCATTGTGTTGCCTATACAGGTAGCTTTGTTACAAAAGTTATTACAAAATAGTAACGATAGGTCACAAGTCTGCAAACAAAAAGCCCAAGAAGCTATAGTGGTGAGTTTAAGTTGCATGTCACATGGTTTGCAACTGAAAACAGCAACTGAGCCGAAACTGCTGACAATTTCAGCAATACTGGTAAGGATTTGCGTTGGTGGGTTTGTAAATTTTGACAGTGTGTTTCATAATGTACACTGTATGCTGATATTTAAACATTTATGTTTCTATTTATCTACTAGTAATGTTTTGGCCTGTATGCTTCTGGTATTTCAACCACTGATATGCCAGTAACATTTGAGTTTTTATTAAAACATAAGCTGTTACTGAATAAAATTATGTTTCCCTCTGAGCGTACGCTGCGAGATCAGCATTTATTTGGTCAACAGGGAGCAGTTACGAGTATGAAAGCATGTATGGCCCATTCAGTGCATCGTGGTGCTCCTGCAAAACACTTGCTATGTGCGACTTATACTCTGATGTTGTTCTGTATTTTAGGGTATGGGATTTATACTCCGGTGCAACTTATAGTCCAGAGAATCCTGTACAAAGGCATGTGGGGTACAGTCAGTAAGTACTGACATTTGTTGCGTTTAGCTGTTTCGCCATTACATGTAGCACAGATCTACTGGTGAGTGGCAACCACATTAGTGGTACACAGCAGGCAGTCTCATAACTTATTGACTATACCCCGTAGTTTGCTTATATTAAGATAAATACATATTTTCAGCACATACTGGCTGTGAAAGAGCTATGCCAGTCAGTTCGTAAACTTGTAAGTTTCTTTAGTAAAGTGAGATGGCTAACTGACCTGAAAAATGGCCAAAGTGTAAGCGCTGAATTGTACTTGGATCGGCTACAAAAACTGGCAATTATTTGATATGGCAAACACAGAGGTGTTGAAAGTCTTGACAAAATACAGTCAACAAGGAAAAATAAAAGCTCAGAAAATTACCATACAACTGAATGAATCCTTTTTAACAAAATCAGAACTTGCTGCGCTTTTTAAGGCTGGTATTTGTGCTGGGGCTGCCTTTCATAAAACTACAAATATCAAAGACACAGTAGCAAAATCACATAATCTGGAGTAATAAGAATAAAACCTAGAGTCCTGAGGAGTGGAAGGAGTAATGCAGTCTGAGTTTCCTTCTACTCTTTCTCCTGTATCTGGAGAGGTTTGTATTGCTAAATGTTTTAAAGCTACAGTGTTTGCTACCAAGTGTTAAACAAGCTCATGGATCTGAAAATATCTCAGGGGAGTTGGTGGGACTGCTGACTGCTCTGGATGGCGGTGTAATGGTGCAGAGATATGAAGTCGCTTCAGGTGAGCATAGGGGAAGCCCCTGCTGTACAAACACAGTTTGCTACCACTATTTCCGCATTCAAATAGGACAGCACTGCTTCCAGAGTTCACAAACACCAGGATGATGGGAAGCCCTGTGTGTGGGACAGCCATTTACCCATGGCTTACCCATGAAACAATCATCTCCGAAACAGTGAGGGAACTTCTGTAGCACAGAGGGTGGGAGAACTGGAGATTTTCCTTCTCGGGGAACGGTGCGGTAGACATAGTCCAGGACTTGCATATGCATTCCACCAAGGACCAAAGATGTTCTGAATCGAATGCATCTCTATATGGATGTGCAAATGTATTCAACTTGCGGGCCCATTTGGTGGGTAAATAGCGTCTCGCGCACATCGGTGCTGCACGAATGTCCATCCCCTTGATGGAGTCAGAGTTGTCTTGGAAGAACCTCCACGTGCCCTTTGGATCACTCCGGAAGTAGTAAAGCTAATTTTCAAAGGAAATGATGATAAGCTAGTTTTTGTGGGCATTTATTTTCATCTCGTTCCACTGCCACAGTCCGTATCTCAGGTGGAAAGCAGAGTCGTGCTGTCCTTGAACACAGGGCCAATGTCTCGCTCTGACAGGTTCCCAGAAGCAGGAGGTGGTGTGCAAGAGGTTGGATGACAACTCAGTGGTGCAGAACAGCTACTGTGACCCAGACAGCAAGCCACCAGAGAACCAGAGAGCCTGCAACACAGAGCCCTGCCCACCAGAGTAAGTGTGCCCTTGGGTTTGTGTGTGTCTGCGTGTACAACCTGGCCGCTTCTAAGCCTGTTGTGTGTATTGTGTGTACGTGGGGTCTCTCAGCCTCCATGTCCATCTCCTGCCTGCCTGCATTTTGCCTGCACATCCCTGTCTGTGTGTGTCCATGGGATGCTGTGTGCATTTTGCATGTTTTTGTGCCTCTTTAGAACATAGATGTGGAATTTGCATCATCATGCTTAAAAGGGCTCAGAATAGCTCCACAGGTATTTTGTAGTGATTTAATAAGGTTCATTTAGAACACAGCTGTAAAATTTTACTGTGATTAAAAACAAACAGAGTTTGCCAGGTCACCAAGTTGTTGCCAAGTGACACCAAATGCCCTAAGGTGGAACACCAAGTTGTGCTTGAAATGCTGTACTGTGAAGCTTGCTTTGTAAGCACATTATTGTGATGACCCAGAAATAACAATGGTGAACATAATATAGTATTGTTCTTCACAACAGTGTGTTATAAAACATATTTTGAATAAAATGTAAAACAGTATGATTTATTTCTTCATATGTTAACTATTTTCAGTCCCATTTAGTTGCCAGAAGTGAAAAACCTCAAAAAGAAATGACCACCTGTGTTTAACTATGTTGGCTAGTTTATTTTATGAACCCAAGAGGGATAATATATGGATGTGTGTGGAATATCTATGCACATAATGGCCAAAAATATTTAAGTCCTCTTTTTAAGTGAGATGAGCGGTCAGTGAGAATTGAGCAGCTACTCTGGATGAGGAAGGCTGTGTGCAAAGAGGCCGAGGGTGAGCATTAGGGTTCAGATAGGCTTTTGGCAATTTTTCCATTGCATTTTGCCAGTTCTGGAAGAACTTTCTCCGTGAGATGGTCATGTTGTCTTTTAGTGCTTGCGGCTGGCCTTTCGTTGTGCTCTGAATTGTGTGGAGAAATACGGAGGAGGACCTGGGGCATTCTTCCAGAGCAAATACTTCAGACTTAACATGCAGCATCGGCACATGTGTGTACGCACGTGGTATGCATGTCGGTGTTAGCTGTCCTCTTACACTTTCAATTCTGCAAAATTATGGCCTTTTTTAACATTTTTATGAGTTCAAAAAAACTTGTTTAAACAGTTTTGCCCAAATATTGCCTTCATGGAGAACAAAACTATCAACAAAGCAGCTTAACCATAATTGTTTGAAAAAAACCCGATGTTACATGTGCCAAAAACATAACATAAGTGCAAAACGCTGCCAGAGACACAACCAAACACAGATATTTGGACACGTGGCTGATTAATCGTGCAGTGCGCCCTGGACATTCCATTCTTCCATGTCATAGGGGTTGTAAAACCATTAAACACGCTTTGGCCTGATGTTAATGAAGCGTAACAGCAGCATTACATGTTTTGGATGTGTGGGCAACATAGATGGACCTCTTTTATACTACAGGGAGGTGCAAAAAGGCATTTTCCGCGTTTTCCCTGTGACCTCTACTAAAACCACTAATGTGACTTGCTCCTCCGGTGCAGGTGGTTCATCGGTGACTGGTCAGACTGCACTAAGACATGCGACGGTGGCACACGATCGCGGACGGTCCTGTGCATACGGCGGATCCGGCCTGCCGAGGAGGAAACCTTGGAGGACAGCCACTGTCTCACCCACCGACCCATAGAGAGAGAGGCTTGTAACAATCAGTCGTGCCCCCCGCAGTGGGTCACCCTGGACTGGTCGGAGGTGAGCGGGGATGTGGGCTTTGCATGACGGTTACTGTGCTGCCACACGGTTACTGTGCTGCGCTAATAGCTGTGTTTGAACAGTTGTAAGACCTTCTAGGTGTGCATGCTGTGTTTTGGGTCTCCTTCCACCCTGCTAGGTCTTACGCGTTGTTCCCCCGACTTTCTTTAGTGCACGCCCAAGTGTGGACCCGGGTTCAAGCACCGCATTGTGCTGTGCAAGAGCAGCGACCTAACCAAGACATTCCCGCCCACACACTGCCCTGAGCACAGCAAGCCACCGGTGCGGATACGCTGCAGCCTGGGCCGGTGTCCACCCCCGCGATGGATACCCGGAGAGTGGGGACAGGTAACCGCTCCGTCTGCCCCTCAGTTTGCCAGGACAGTGCAGCAGGGGTTCAGCAGTGGCCCCATGACCGTAGCTGGGACACCGCTTCTGACAGCCATCGCACATGGAGGAAATAGAGATGTAGCTGCTCTCTTCCCGTTTAAAGGCTTCTCCGAGCAGGTGCAGGAACGTTGGTCCACGAGGGCTGCGGGGGTTCTGCCTTCCCTTTCCACACCATCTTTTAACTACGCCATGAAGTCGTCTTTGGACCGCGCCTTTGGTTCTAGGCGTAAATCGGTCATTAATCCAACCCCGAAGACCGTTGCACATTGTGGCAGTACCATCTGTGGTACTCTCACACATTTTATTGTTGTGTTTATTTTCACATGAAACCTTTAATCTTCCAGGACACGATTTAGCCATGACTCATTTTACAAAGATTTTAAAAGGTACATATTTTAGGTTGTTCTGCAAAATTTGTTTAAAGCTGTTAGGACCCAGTCGACTCTTTGTATGGTGTTTTATCATTGCTGCAGCTGGAAATAATGCGTCGGTGCCGTATTGGCCCATAACTATAATGGACGCTTGCTTAAGAAGAGCTGTCGTTGATGCTTGTTGAGACGCTTTGGTGTAAAGGTGATATCTGCATGCATCAGCTTAAAGCAGTTTTAAATGCAGACTACTTGAAAGCTTCCCAGTGGGATTTCAAATCTTGGTTTTGCTTGTTTTGTTCTCCGAACAGTCTTGTCGTAGACCAACTTTGGTTTTAATAGAGGTTCTACTCACAACAAGCAATTAATTTAAGAATGAGATTGGATGAGAGGCCTGCCCATTTTGCATTCAATTCAATGACATTTTTAGTGTGGGTTTGCTCAAAGTGTTTCACAAAAGAATGCACAACGCAATCTACGATTTCTACAGAAACACTCGTTCGTTTCTGAACAAGATTTCCTTGGCAAAGCATCATTTCCAGACAAACTGGAACAATGGCAAAGTTCAAATTTAGTTTTACTGCTGCATATTTATCTGTGGAAATCCCTAGTGTTTTGGTCAACGGTCAATTTCATTTACATTTGGATGATAAATATAGGCCTTTGGGGAGCCAGTGACGTCCATGTGCGGTGTAACACGTCAGGAGCGTGTAAGTGGCAGGGAAATCGCGCGCATTGTTTGAAGTTTATCTCCACCACAGACAAGGCTGCGTCTGCAAAGCCAAGAGCGTGTTTTGAAAAGAGGACAAGAGGAGGCTCTGTTCTCGTTCCGAGACTGCTCCTGTGCTGCTTTCTTTCTCTAATTTTTTTTTTTTTACATCATCGATCGGAGGCCAATAAAGTTACAACTACAAATTATAAGGAAGAACTGCCGGGCAGTCGCAACATTAATTTCGACTTTATAGAGCCGTATCAGTGTGATCTGGGGCACGACAACTTGTCAGGTATCGATGGAACCCAAAAACGTTAGCAGTATTGCTCTATGGAGCTTCACACTCATAGGAGTGGCTTTCTTAACCACTGGGGGGCATGGCCCTGTCCCCGCCTAGCTATTCCTGTGATTTATTGTAATATTAAGGCTTTAATAAGATTTGACCCTCGTTACTTGTTTGATAATGGCATCTCAAGCCAGTTAGTGTTTGAGAAAGAAAGCCGTTGTTTGGTGCGACGTAGCACGAAGATGACCTTTACAGGTGTGCTGAGATTGTCCTCTCCGGCGGTGAAAAGCCCACTGGAATGTGAGCCTGACCTTCTATCCCGTCCTTTAGCCCCCGGGCTGTCCTGGCTGCAGATGTGCCGTATGTTTGCGTGCAGCTGCTGGAACAGACCCCGTCCATCAGGCTGCGAAGCCTCCGTCTGATCCTGCCGGACCTCCTGGCCCCCCATTTGCTCTGATGTGTGGTCAGAGCTCTTTGCCGTGTTGGTTTTTTTACCCGAAGCGGGGCACAAGAGCTCAAACGCAAGGACTCTGTGGAAATGAACAAAGTCAGAGGGATCTTCCTTTAACCTATGACCTCCTGATCCCTTTGAACCAGGAGTCACACCACGTCCAGTCCCAGAGGGTGGTGACGTGGTTCTCCTGCTGTCAGTACTGGGGAGAAGGGCGAATTAGTTCATTTAGGGCGACATAATTAGTTCAGTCATGCCCAGGTGGAATGAACTTGTACGTACTGGCCTGCCGAGACCAGGCGGGACGACTCCTGCTGCTACGAGGGATCTTTATTCTCTGCTTCTAAGAAGCCCAACGCCAGAAGCTGCTCCCTCTGTCTCCCGGACTTTGGCTTTTGCAAGCTGTGAAGACAGACGCGTCCCCCTCGCTCTGTTAATCACGGCGGGACCCCGTAGCTCAGGGGTCTCCGGAATAGGGGGACTGGGAGGAGGGGCTGGTTGTTGAGGGACAGACTTCCCTGGACCCGTGAGGCCAAAAGGTCGCCAGTTCAAATCCCACTTAAGGCCCCACACTGACCCAAGCCATCTGTCAGGGTCCAAACCAGCTCACTACATAAAGGTGCTTTCATTGTGGAGGGGATGAAAGGGGCAGCCGCTGATCCGGGATTACCGGGAGCTCATTAGAAGTAGACTGTAAGTGAACGGTCTGGGCTTGTTAGTGGGGCCGTGAGGGAACGAGAGACTCGGAGCGCAAGCGTGTGCTGCCCATGGCCATGACAGACCAGCGTTGCCCTGCTGGAGACGAGGCTGCGTTTCTGCTCTCGGTTAACTCATTCACAGGCTTCTTGGGCACCTCGGCACCACCCTCGATAGCCAAGAAAGACAGAAAAGGAACTGTTGTATATGTCATTTATACTCTATTTTGTTATTTATGTCAAGTGGGTCAACTGTTTTGCACTAAATTACCAGTTTCTGAGTGAAAAATGAGTTATAACCATTGCATTTATTCACAGTGTACAGGTATTTTTATACTTGTGCTGTAGATGTAAACTTGTTACTTCAGGAGACCGTTAGCTTTATTCCTTTATTTACGTTTTTCTTGGTGAAACAGCAGTCAGCTGCTGCCAAACTTCCCTCAAATGTCTCCCAGCTGGTGGCGGCCAGCAATGCTGGTCACGCAGTTGCAGCTACCCTACCAAGGCTGCGGAAATTTTAGTCCAAGCTAAACAAAAAGCAGCAAAAAAGCGGCTGTTGTTCAGGGACAGGGCTGACCACCGATGCCTTTCCGTGGCACTCTGGGGCAACAGCAGGTCGCTCGAAGCATGAGCTGAGACTTTGCCAACGCTGACCGAGTGGGCAACCCCAGACTAACCATTCCACGAGTTACCTCGGCTTGGCACGGAAAGTTTTGATAGTAGTTGCAGCCCCCCCATAACAGCGAGGCACTCAGATTCACGGTTTCACCGAAAAAGATCACGTGATCGGGAGACCCAGGTATGGAGTCGCATTGGGCCTACACACATATTCTGGCAACTTGGTCGCTATCCTACAAGCTGTGATTTTTGTAACTCCATCAGTCTGGGAGGCCCTGGTGACAGCACTGTGTGGCCGCGTGTGCTGACTGTGCGTTTGTGTGTCTTAGTGTTCTGCGCAGTGTGGACTCGGCCAGCAGATGCGCACGGTGCAGTGCCTCTCTTACACGGGGCAGCCCTCCAGCGAGTGCGCCGAATCCCTGCGGCCTCCCGCCATGCAGCAGTGCGAGAGCAAGTGTGACGCCACCCCCATCTCCAACGGTGACGGTGAGTTTCCCTTCTCCCTCGATCAGTCCTGCCATTATCCCATCGCTGAGCACTGGAAAAGGGGTTAAATACACCCAGCAGATGGAATGAAGCAAACTTATATAATATAAAAACAACTGTTCATATTTACGGACCTTTTGCCAGCTCACCCTCCTGTCATATCTAAATATCGCATCTGCACCAGGAACTGTGTTTTGACCTGTTGTATTCGGCGATGTAGAATTAGTAAAATTGAATTTGCAACTGTAGAAATTCATTCTTGAAAAATGACAAATTTGTCGGTAAAATTGTCAGTGTTGAATGTGTCGTACACAGGGTGATCCCCAAAGGATTAATGATGGTGACCGAGTTATGAATGTGTCGGTGTTTGGTTGCTTTCGAACCACCCTGTATAATCCCTTGCGATAAAGTACAGCGGTACCGAGAAGGACACCGTGGCTGCCACGAGCGTTTCCTTTACTTTTCGGCCGGTGCTGGGAAAACACAAGCGGTATTAAAGTTTCCGCACGCTAGGTATTCGGACTTGGTGACGTTCCAGAGAAACGTTTCCGACTGGGGTGCTCTTACAAGATTAACGTGACTCCGATTAACGCGAAGCCAGTGGTTCCTCGACCATCGGCGGGGAGTGGGCTGTCTATTTTATCCTCGCACCCGCGCAGACCCCTGGATGGCCTAATAAGGGAGGACACTCTCATCTCAAGGCGGCTAATCCCTCTCAGTCAGGCTGCACAAAGACGTGAATCTAGGCGTGATCTGGCCAGTGCCATTATGTTGCGAAGGCCCAAAGTGGCTTATCTTGTGGGTCGCACGTGTGCCTCTTCTTTGAGGAGGCCTCGGCCCCACAGGGGTCGCTCGGTGAACAGTGGCTCTGCGGAAAGAAAACGCTAGAGGCAGCAGCTCTGGGTGTTTATACAACTGTCTGTTTTCACCTAGAAGGTGCTGGATTTTGCGGCGTTTGGAACTTAACGCAAACATAAAGACGTTAAAGAACTCAAGGGCAGTCGGTAGCCCAGCTTTCAGTCTCTGACTTAACTCGATTTCAAACGTAGGAAAGTTAAGCACCGCTGATTTAAGAAATAAAGAAAATAACACGGTAACTCTCAGGCACAGTTTCAAAGGTGACTAATCATTGGCGAGGGAGAGAGGAACCGAGCCGGCTGGATGGGCCAGGCGCTGGGAACTGGGCTAAGCGGCAGGCAGGCGTATCCATTACAGCGCTCCGCATACCCTTCCAGGAAGATCCTGTGTTTTCTGGAGAGAAACAATGTCCTGGCCAGCGTGTCTGAGAGCAGCTTCAGAGTATCATCCTCTCAGCGGTGCACGTGTGCAACACAAAGCATCGCGCCACAAAGTGCTGCAAGTGTATCTCCAAAGCAGCCTTTCCTTTTAAAGAAAATCATCCACATATGCACACAGTGCTCATGTCTGTTTTTTTTATTATGTGGGCCTTTCAAAGCCTAATCAGTCTTCTTTTCCAGGATCTTTTTTCACACTCCGTAAGAAGCTGTGAGTATAATTTATTAGCCCTGGAAAGTACACGTAGGTTGCCTCACTCAACATCTATGCATAACATATGAGTGTGTATCAGATATGAACTTGTGTTGCTAGGTTGTTTTGGACGTATAACCAATTTTAGGGATTTGCGTACTCTGTTGCTTCACTTCTGGTCAAGATAAATCAATGGTAACGCACTCCCTACTCCCTACCCCCTGCGCTGACATCGGTGGCAGCAAGCAATAATTATGCTTTAAATTTTGCAGATCCTTTGCAATACGAAGGCTTTGGCCTCCTGCAGAAGAATGTTGAGATAAACCAGTCCCTGTAGCCGTACAGTAGTGCAGGTTCAGCCAGCAGCGTGTTTGATAGCAAAATGACACAGTGAATTCCCTGAAGTATTGTTCCGCACTCTGTGTCGCTCTAGTGTGCAAATAAATTGAAACTGGGGGGAGTGCATCTTAAGACAGGCGCACGAATGGCGAGGCTTCATGGCGAGGCCAGCGCACTTTCCTCTCTGCCACAGCATGCCTTTTGCAGGATGTCTTACTCCGGCTCTAACTCTCTGTGTGTCTCTCTCCCTCTCCTTGCCCTCACAACCAGAATGCAAAGACGTAAACAAGGTGGCATATTGCCCACTGGTGCTGAAGTTCAAGTTCTGCAGCCGCGCGTACTTTAGGCAGATGTGCTGCAAGACGTGCCAAGGACACTGACCCACAGCGCGAGCGAGAGAGGGAGGGAGCAAAAGAGGGAACGAGAGGAGATGGCTGAGACCAAGAGTCGCAGAGGAGAAGGAGGAGGAGGAGGAGGAGGAGGAGCCACGTCTAGGAGAACGCCTCTCACACTTGCGTCCTCCCTCCCCCCTTTTCGCCATCCTGTGGAAATCTAAACCACTGCTCAGCCCCTGCTGACGCGTCTGTCTTATTGTCACTTCTGTGAAGTGGGAACTTAGGTGATTGTTGTTGTCAAAGTTATTTTATTATAATAATAATGATTACGAGCGTTTGTTTTGTTTGTTAATTTTTATCAAAAGTGCTGGACACATCTGACCCAGGACATGCACCTGCATTAAGAGAGTCACATAAAGTAGGCAGTGGGTGGAGGGTGGAGCGATTGGGGTGAAAGCTGGGAAACACCCCCTAGGACACCCCCCACCCCCACCCCTTCCAGGACCAAAGAAGCCAGAATGAACTGACTCAAGATGTTACGCCTTGAGAGCATTCTTCGGCTCGACTGCACGGTCTTGTAAATATACGCCGCTTTCCACCGAAACATCACCCTATAATCTAATAAAGTGTATGTCTTTTGCATACAGTACTGATTAAATTGAGAAACTTGTCAAATGCGTTTTGAAATGTCCGTATGAACTCTTGACAGTTCAACAGGAAGTGGGCTCGAAAAAAATAGAAGCTGGTATGATACTGACGCTTTATTTGTTGTTTTTGTTTTTTCTTTTTTAAGAGAAAGCATGGTGTCTACATTGTACATTCTCCCAGGTTTGCCCCCTTCCTGTCAGTGTCGGCAGGTCAGCAGCCAGACCACACAGACATTCTGCAGATGCATCGCCTGGTCTGAGACCACCAGGCTAGACAGAGGACCTTAGAAAAATGGAAAAAGAAGAAGAAAAAAGAAAAGGGAAATCTGCTGACTCTGTTGTTAAAGGGCTCATCTTTAAGCTCTGCACCGCGTGTGTTGGGGGTTGGGGGGACTAAACAAAAAAAGAAATTAAGTCAAGGGGTTCCAGATGTCCAAACAAGAGGAGACACCTGGTTTAATAAGCAGACCGCAAGAGCATCCGTATTGTCACGGGGTTGCGTCGCCTCGGCAACAAGCGCGAGGCCCCCGAACGGCGCGCTCCACACGACTGAAGTTGCAGGGTCTCGGGCCTCCGGAGGAGGAGCCTCTTCGCAATCACAACATTCCACCCTCGCATTTTAGCTCTCTGCTTGGAACTAATGACATTTTTTGGTGCAGACAGAAAGGGGATATTTTTAACGTGGAAAAATGTATCATTCATATGCTAGGCAGTCTGTCCAAAATGTGCCGTGTAAAAGAAGTGTGTTTTTCTTTGTGAACATGTGTTGCGGTATCACTTTGTTTTCCAGCGTCTGGTGACCATTGCAGTCGTTTTTATATACGTGGCTGCTGATATATATTCCAGGATAAACTTTCCAGGATATCTGCCTGATGTACAGTGGGCTTTCCTCATTCATGACTGTTGAGTGGCACCCCACCCCACCCCACCCCCAAACAGCAAACCTGGATGTTTGCACGGCCAGAGCCACCCTGCCCAGCCCTCGCAAGTCCGATTTTTCATTGACTACCTCCCAGTGCCATGTTATTTGATCATCACCCCGGCCGTTTTGCCGGCTCTGTCCACCGTTTGTTCCCGACGAACTTATTCTGGTCTTCTTCCTCGGAACACGAGGACCCTGCCCTGGTGCTAGTGGATCTGTGCAGGAGATAGCATTGCCTTGAGAGCAAGCTCAACGCTGGGTTGACTACATTGAACCCTTGGCTCTTCGTAAGGCGTGCGCTTGTCAGTTGGTGCGCTGTTCTTACTGTATCGGGTCATCTTCTCTTCTGTTCACCCTTACCTCACACTGGGTACTCAACAGGAGACTGTGCCCCTCAGATGGACTTCATGTCATGAGACGTTCTCGTGTGGTGCTGCATTAACGCTGACACACCCTCTCAAAATGGTGTCGAGACAGTGGCTTGGTGAGATATGCTTGTGTGAAGAAGCGGTGTGAAAAGGGATCATCGTACCCGAGTTCACACTCAGGCTGACACGGACATCAGAAACTGGACATGGGCCACATGGACACGTGGCATAAAACTAAAGACAGAAGAAAACGTTAGAATATGTTGGAACTGCCATGATGCTGCAGCTGAATGCTAAAACGTTTAAAGGTGCCGCCATGTTTCTGTTTTTGCTGCTGCTACTTTGTAGCCACCTGAACAATGGAAGTGGACTGTTTGGAACAAACTGTCAGCGACTTGGATATTTAGGACGTTTGTAAAAAAAAAAAAAAAAAAAAAAAAAAAAAAGCATAAACAACATGCTGACAATTGCTAACTCCAAGTATGTAAGTCTTGATGTACAGTATAAGTTTACAGGCATTCGATCAAGGAACTTCTTGACAAAGCATAAAGATCATTAATAAAACTGGTACCCATAGCTGTGAACTCTGATGTTTGAATGTTACATTTGCTTATCCTTTACCTGCAGAAGAAAGAAAAACAGAACGTTTATTTGTGATTTTTAGTTGCTTGTATTTTATATTCAGTATTAAAGTGGTACACTGTTACTGTTTTCACTTGTAAATTATAACCTAATTTATTACAATGTTTCACTGTCATTTATTTCACTGCATGCAATTACAAATTTAGAATAGCGAAAAGAGGGAAGAAAGGAAACAAGAACAATGCAGTGAAATTTTACCCAAAGCAACCTGCTTTAATCTAGGTACATTAGGACAATAAAATGAGCAGATTCTAAAGGTACTCTGTGTTTCCTGATTTTTTTCTAACCTCTATGTCGCGAATACAATGTGGGTGGGCATCTCGAATCAGCACCCCACTGTATGATGGGTAGCCAGCCTGTGTACATGTCTAGCTGGGTCCAAATAGGCCTTAAAAGACACAATGCAAGCAGCACGCAAACTTAAAACGCAACTCAAAATGCTGAGTTTTATGACACTGAGACTCAAATACGTCAACTAACAGGCTTCTGTCGCTAACATTTCAAAAGGGGTGCACTGCGCAGATACTTTTGTCTCAAAGCATATTAAATATCGTAAGTTTCTTTTCCAGAAACGGCTAAAATGTGCGTAAAATATGACGGACATAATTCACACTAGACGCAAGTGCAAAACTCTTTCCAAAGTTTATGGTATTTAGATTCACTTTTGAATTGTAAAAAGTGTCTGTCAATACAATGACTGAATGATTGTGTGTGTCAGAGGGTTTTTATAGACCCTCACGGGGTGCCAATACCAACCTGGCAAAAAATCACCTAATAAGTCTTCTCACATCATAAGCGATGGTTTAACGGCAGCGTGGGATTAAGTTGCTGTGCGGCCAATGAGATCCACCGAGATCCAGCTATTGTGAGGCCGTTCGCACATCATTCCTCCATGCCTGCCCTTCCCCTTGAGTCTTCCAGGATCTATGAAGGACAATGAAACCATTTCCACCACCGAACCTTTAAACTAGATTTTACTACAGGTAAAGTTCTTCAGTGTTCCTAAATAGAAAGGTGCAGGTCTTATGATGGTTTGACCCAACTAAATCCTTTGGTGTTAAACTATAAAATAGAATGCAACTGTGGGGATTCAAACATTTTGCTGGTTTCCTTTTTGAAGCGACTTACTGAGACTCCCTCATACCTCTGGCTTGTTGGTTATCACCGATATATGCTGACTTTTAAACCTGTGCAGGTCTCCAGCTTGCTAAGATCCCTTTTGATTTACATAGAACATTTACATGAAGAGCGACTTTACCGTAAATAATTTTCAGGCTAAAATTCCTTCCAATCTATACAACTATATGATTTTGGAAGCAGTTTACAGTTTTTTTCTATAAGAATGATATATTGAGTATGAAATGTTATGTCTTTTATAAGCCAGCACTTAAACTAGTGGTTGAAGACCTGGCTCATAACCAGAAGTTTGCAGGTTCAAGATCCAGTCAAGTTTTTTTTTTTTTTTACCCACTGTTTTGCACAAACTCCATCAAAAGAACCAACACCCACTTCCCTCCATCAAATATGCACTCATATGAGTAATGCATTAAACTACAATCCGAGATACTTTATATAAAAACGAACGTGAAAAGGGAGGCATTGCCATGTACAACTACGTACGGTAGCAACTATTTTTAAAATGCGCTTGATTAAACGGTTTTATCTAAACCAGACAGGTACGCTGCGGCATGGATAATGAGGACTGGCAACCAGAACACTTCAAACTGCATTCCAACATTCTCTGGGTGTTCATTTCTAGACTTTCTTAACGTGCCACATATTTCAGTCTCCTCCAAGGACTGCCTTGTGCGACTGCACTCTGCCAGTCTGTGGTTTTCCTGGCCAGGGACCAAAATTTCATTCCTTACCCATCATTGTTGGAACGGTACAGGTGGTCTCCACCCCCCAGCAAGAGGCACAACAGAGGAGGAACGACATCGTGACTCCGCCAGCCTAAAGTCACCATCCAGAAGCATAACCACAGGTCAGTGTACTGCCAGTGCCTCGCTGCTGGAATGATGACACATCAGTTTCAAATACAGTCCAAATTCCTGTGGCCCCCCACAACGTGTTTGCTTTTGTCTAAATCATTCAGCTTCAAATTTCAAAAAAGGAATTGGGAAGCAGTAGTTTTTATTTTTCTTTTTCGGGGCAAGCAGTCTTTTTTCTTATATATACAATAACTGTTTTGACTCTACAGCCACAACGCAAAACGGTTTCTTAAAAGTGCTCTCTGTGAAATATGATAAATGCCAGTCAAAGAGTCTAATGCTTTTCTACACGGAGATGAAACAGCAGCACACATCTCCAGGCTGCAAGTGCCTCCAGCTTTGTTCAGAGACAGCAAGGGTTTCACTGCAGCTACTAAGTAATGAATTCTAAATAAACATTATCTACTCCTCTTGGCTGAAGAACTCGATCTCCACACACTAACACCTAGCCTCACATTACAGGTACAGGCCATTCTGTTTTGTCTAATTTTACCAGTTTAGAATACCTGAATGTCTAGCCTGGCTTCTGAAATACTGGCTCACTGTGCCTCGGTTACATTAGCCCTGTAACCCTGAAGACGAAGGGAAGTCTTCTTAAAAAAATTAGCTGTGGGGTTGACAAGGTTGAGCTCTGAGCACCTCAGCCAGCGCTCTGCACCTTTGCTTAATGAAACTGGGGCACCCGCGTGGTCGACTGCTTGCTGTCACAGCACCGAAGGAAATCGGGATGCTGGATGACAGCGCAATGAGGAGCGCAACCCTAGGAAACCTTTTTCAGAGCCACAGACGCGGTCAAGGATCCACTGTCATGTCCTGGTGTTACAGCTGCTGTACTGTACATCGCAGTCAAAAATGAGGTTGATCAGTAAGACACACGGGCCTGCAGCAGACAATGTGTTTTTGTAGATTAGTCTGGATTATCGCATGGATTACAAATCTTAGCTACATCACACAATAATGCGACTCTACACGAACTTAAAGATGCGTTACCTATATAATTTGTAAAAGCCGAGTTACTGGTGGTGATAAACTACTGTTATGGTAACGCTAGAGCAAAGTTTACTGGGAAACATTTCAATAGCAGCTGCCTGGCTATTTGAAGTCAGCATCTATAAGCGATGCTGTGTATTTTTTCAAGCTGAAGAATGCTAGTTTAATGCAATGTATCAACTTGCACGACAAGCAGCGACCCAAGGATATTGGTGAAAGACTCAAAAAGCGTGGAAAGACCTTGCAGTCTTTGCAGCCCACAATGTGAGCTTCTGAATGATATTTGCCCAGTCATGTTACATACCCTGTCAGGATGTGGACTCATACATTGGCTAAATAATTTCTGTGTGCACCTTCAGCATTTGCGTTCTCAGAATGTGAGATATAAACAGACAGTACTGCCATATTTTCTATTATAAGTCACAGTTTTTTCTCACCTTACAGGCTGATGTGGCACACTGTGGTGCATATATAATAATAATAATAATAATAATAATAATAATAATAATAATAATAATAACCTGCATACAATCTATAGTACAACAGATTGCTCATGTGGGTAGTTTTCTTAGTTGATTACAGAAGAGGGCTAAAAGGCTGCTAAATAAAAAGTGTACAGCTACACTGCCGAGTTTAAGCTGTTACATGGTTGTGTGCTTCGTGACTGAAAAACAGCAACAGTGCAGAAATTGTTTGACAGAGGAACGAGATCTCAGAGATACCGGTGAGGATTTTGATTGATCCATCTGAGAGTTCCCTGCAAGATCAGTTTTTATTCGGTCTACAGGGAGCAGTTGTGAATATGAATGCCTGTATGGCCTGGCAAACCCATTCAGTCCATCGTGGGCCTACCTGTAAAATGTTGTGTGCGGCTTAACTCCAACTTACCTTTTTTTTCAAGTGTGTACATTTTTAAGCTATGGGACTCATTCTCTGGAGTGACTTATAGTCTGTAAAACACAGTATATATTTTTTGTATGTGATTTTCAAGAATAATAGCCCATTTCCAAAGAGTAGCAGCTCATTTAGAGGTCACCGGCTTCTTGATAAGGCAGTGTGGGAGGGACAAGAACCAGACAGAAATTCTCCAGTCATACTTTCCTTTAAATGGGCAGATAAAAATAGGCATTAAAACAGACAGACGTGGTTGCTCGACACGATAAGGTAAAAGCCTCTGTCTCTCAGACAAATGGTTTGCCGTTGTCTTTTTAGAATCACTAAATTAACTGACTAGACTGACTAGACCGAGTGCAAAATCCCATGCTGAGGCCTCATTGTCTACCTGGAAAGGGAGGCCAGCACCAAACTAACTGAGTACTTAATCCTTCACCTCAGGCAGAACGCAGAGACCCCTGATACATCCCCCATTCACACGTTCCTGTGCAGAAGAAACGTGTGGAATTCCTGACCCATCTGGCTTTGCTGGGTCGAGCACACAAAGCCCAAAGATGGTCACTTGGAGGTGGGAGGTTAAGATGCCACTCTCCGATGAAGACTGGCTTTAATCTCCATCACTTCCAAGTCCGGCTGAGCCCGGAGCCCTCTTTTAACACGTTCAAGAGATGCCATGACAGATAACAGGTGAAAGAAAGAAAATGACATCTGCCTGGCTGGTACAGACAAGGAAATTGCTGTGTGCTCAGCAAGGGCTCAAGAGATAAGGAGGAAAGAAGCGGTTAGAAGCTAAACAGGCCCAGATGCTGATAACTGGTCCCTCTCTGACTGCCTGTGTGAAGGATAGCGCCAATGACAAACGTCTCTCAGCGGGAAAAGTGGAACTGCTGGCGAGGCGGCGGTGATGGTGAGGGGGTGGTTGTACTTCAGGGATGGAGCCACGAAGCTTCCTGCGGCCGATGAGTGCCTTAAGTGCTTTTACCTCGGCGTGTCGCGAGCTGAACAAGTGCCAGCAAATGGCTCCGGTGGCCTGGTGAGGACCAGAGGAGGACAGGACACTGGCACCTGCAGTCTGGCCTCCGCGTTTTGGGGTTCGCTTCAGAGCCTGCATCGGTGCGGCTCTTTTTAGCTCCTCCTTTCTCCTCTGCCGTGAAGTTGCATGTAGAACTACTTTTGTGGAGATCAAAAGCCGATTCAACAGTGAGCTGCGCTCCGAGTCGACGAGGCTGAGGAACATCTGCCTTCCTTCAAACGGCTAGACAGCATATTTTACCTTTTTAAGCAGGGAGAACTTGGAGGTTTTCAAATTTACCATGACCCATGATTCAATAGCGTCTGCTTTTCCTTCCTGATGCTGCCAGTGTCCAAGGTTTGCAGAATGGTCTTCGGTAACAGCAGGGGCCCTGCTAGGATGGTGTGTTTCGAGCAAGACCTTTGAAAACACATATGTCTGATAAACTGTCTCAAAATAACTTTCAGTCCGGACGTTCTGAAGGACTGAATTACGGGCGCTGACCTAAGGTGCTGTATATCTTGGGGTGTTTGCACTGGATGATGAGATGCACATTGGCTCAGTAAGTTTTGCAGATAAACGCTGTCATGACTGATAGACCGATAGAGTTTGTGCTACCAAACCAAGATCAGCACCATTAACTTGTTTCCTGTAAACCTTCGACATGCATCTCCACTTGTTGTATCTTGCATTATGACTTTAGTAAGCTGATTTAATTCTATTTCTCCCAAGCGTCATAGCTCACGAAACTGTGATAGGCGGCAGAAGAAAGGACAAAGGAGTGAAAATGCACAGCCCCGTGATAATGAATCACGTCCCTTTCAGGCCAGTGAAATATTACATTTACAGTAACTGCAGGAGCCTCAGCACAGCTCTTCTTGTAGCTCGCACAATTATGCACAGTAAAACCGCTTCATAAGTTCTTGCAATATTAGATGTTTGTACCTCACCCTTCGTAATGATACCGAAAGTCAATAATAACTCAAACTACCAAATGTTAAAAACACTGAGTCATCTGTAGCTTTTTGGTACTGCACCGAAATAAACCTGTTTTCATTTCCATATTTTACTTTTAATGTTTTACCATCCATAAAATATGATTTAAGGTTTGTATTGATGTCTTGTTGCCATGTGAAATCAAATAAATTGTGGTCCTGAAACATACTTGTAAACGCTCACATTCCATTGCAAGTACAGGTTTAACAGACTGTTTCTACGTCTTTTTTTATTAGCTCTGGACTGTCAGACTCTAAAGAACAGAGAGATGGAAGAGTCACCTTCAAGGGCTCTAAGAGACTCCGTGTCCCCTGCTATTTCTCCAAGGACGAAACAAGTTAAGTGGATTATGGGCCAGTAAAATCAATACCCAATCATGCAGACAGCTGAAGGAAAGCCAGGCCCGTGGACCATGAAGCCAGAAGGTCTGGGAAGGTTGTGGGATCTGCAAACTCATCTGAGGCCAGGCTGCTAAAAGAATGTGGAGCACTAGAAAAGCAGTGCACCCAAGTGCTCACAGTGGGGGTGAGGCGCACACGGGTGGGGGACTGGGGGATTCCTAATTTTTGGCAAGCATATCCTAATTTCCATCTGCTATAATTACGCCTCCATTTTTTTGCTTCTAAGTCTCCTGCTTCATTAAAAAAGCAAGCTACTGAGAAAGAAAAATGGGCTGTCTTTGCCCACATTTCAGACAGCAGTCAGCAGCGTTAAATTACGAGCGTCTCTGAAGGACAAAATAAGGATACTATATTTTTTAATTTAATCAAAGACGTGTCCAATAAACCATTTAGTACAAAAATTTTATGGACAGAAAATCCTGTATTAACTTAATAAATAAACAAACGGGCAGAAAAATCGAACTCGGAGAATATGCGCTCCAAGGTGAATGTCCTGTTCTTTTTCCATTTGTGCTGTATTACTGCTAAGTTATTCCATGAGGGCAGCTTGGAAATGCTGGGCTGCTGGGTGGGTGTAAATCTCCAAATCATAGAGGGAAAAAATAGATACAGCCTCAGACACGCTTCTGTTTGCAGAATTTGCCCGGCTTTTCCACAAAAGTTTTGCTTCGTTTCACTGCAGACCTTTCTTTTGTCAGTAGCTCTGGAGAAAAAAGACGACAATAGGCAGTGGGAAGCACGGGACGGCTGAACCTGGGGTTTGATGGGCACTAGAACATTTTACCGATTTTGGAAAAAAGTGTTTCAGGCAAATGACGCGAAAGAAAAATAAAGCAGAGTCAAACAAATATCAAGTCAAAACAGCTGTAAAACTAACTGAACTAAGCTAAATGTGTGAGTGCAAATTATGGGCACCCCCCTCAAAAACAAAAGAGAAAGAAAGTCATCCACCAAGTCTATGGCTCTATGAGGCAAATGACAGAAAGTAAGATGTAGGACTAAGATGTGAATGTAGGAGTTGTTCTGACGTCAGCATGAAAACTCGACATCCCTGCACGCCGAGGGAGGAAAGGTGGATGACTTTCTTTCTCTTTTGTTTTTGAGGGGGGTGGCTTTCCTCAAGTCACACCACCACAGGAGGTAGATGGGAGGAACAGCAGCCCAGACAGGAGGAGAGAAGAGCGAGGACTTGCCGCCCGACATACCTGAGCCAGCTTGAACAGAAATGTGTGGAGAAGAAAAAAGAACGGCGCAAACAAATTAAAGTGCTGTTCCGTGACAGCCAATAGAAGATAAGCAGCCACTTGTTTCCTGACCATCAATCTTTTTTATACCATGACCTCAGGCCTTGTCCGCAGCATATAGGCCATATAGGTTACATACCTCAGATGATGATCTCAAGTCTGTGTGCGCCAGCAGACTGTGAGAAGCAAAGCCCTTTTGCAGGTAAAGTTTCATACAGAAAAGTAACTCCTCTATCAGCATCAAATCCTCTCAAACAAAAAAGCCAAGATTTGAAATCACGGTCCTTCTTTCCTAAAACATCAGCACAGGTATGTGGTTCAGAAAATGCAGCGCACGTCATAACCCCTCTCAAAAACAATTTCAGAAACAAATAAAATTGGAAGCCATGGTTATCATTAACATAAAGGAAAGTTTTTACTGATCAATTTTGTGAATAACCAGGGGTTCCTTTATTTTTTCAGCAAGTGTGCATTATAAATAATGCTTACAAAGCAAGATACATAAAAATTACAAAGGAAAGGTGGTGTTTATCGATTGCCAGATGCTGGAAGATCAAAGGATGAAACCACCACCTCTGTTGGTTCCAACATGATCAAGGCTCTTAGCAGAAGACAACATCTCGCTAAGTGTAAACCATCATGCTCATAAACAGAAACAGCCATTAAGGAAAACTCCCCAAAAGTTTGGACAGTAGATGCTATCTAGGATCTCTCCACACAACCCATCTGATGGTATTTAACAAGTGCATAACGTCATTCTTGAATTAAATATTTTTACTTTTTGCTTAGGGCCTCTCACCACATTTGTACCAGACACAGTTTCCCATCTTCCATAAAAGTGGGGCATTTATTCTGTTTACCAGCACTTGGTGTGGTCAGTATTTTTACTTTAAACTTGGTCAGGTGAATCCTTCTTCACCCTCAAGCAATAGCATGCATCTCAATTCAGCCCAGTCCAATTTATTTCTATATAGCAGTCTTCTTACCAGAGCTCCACACAGTACTTAAAGTGGAACAGGGATCAGACGTAGATATGTGACTAACAAGCTGCTCTGGGGACCACTTTCAACGGGAAGTGTAGAGATGTTCGGTGCATTCCTCTTCTTTCAAATCACTGCAAAGCAGCATTGATCTATTTCATTTCATTGTAAAAAGTTCAGTGGTGGAATTTGCTCACAGTTGTCCCCGAGGCAGAATGACTGGGGTTGCCCTTAAGATAAGAGTAGCTTCTTATTGCTAAAAAAAGAGGAAATGCAGGTTTTGGACTGAGATCACAGGTTTTACTCCACCGCACTGAATCCTCAGTACACACCTAACTGCATCCCCATCTCCCCGACTCATCTCTGCTGATTTAACTGTTCCTGTCCATCCGTGCGTCTTTATTTCCTGCTGTCTAACAAAAGCAGACGTCTGCTCGACAGGATCCGTGCCTCTCCCGGTTCACCGGAAGGCCCCGTCCGGCGGTCTCCATCGTGAAAGCGGGCTTCTGGGAGACCGCCAGGGTCAGGTTGCCTCCAACGGATCAGTCTTCCGTCTCAACACCATCTTTGCCTCAGACGTTTCAAGAGCCCCCCCAGCCCAAACAGTGTCACGCTAATTGATTTGAAACCGGAGACCTGCTGCAAACATTTCCTCACAAGCGGCGCAAAGACATGTGTTTTTCGATGATATCGGAAAAACAGCAGAGGACTAAGAATCGGTTCTACAGCTGTCTCTCTCACCATCGCTGAACAGCCCCTGCTATGGGCTACCAAACGGAGTTGATAAAGTGCTACTATAACCACTTTCAGGAGAAAAAACAGAACTCCTATGGTGATGTACAACTAGGACCCCCCCCCGCCTAATCATCAAAGCAAAAAAATGAATAGAAAAAATCAAGTCACTCTGTCACATACAATATGAGAATGTGAACAGATGCAGAATTGGCAGCCGTTCCAGATCGATACGCTTTTTACGATACAATCTTTATTGATAACTCTGATAACTTACATCACTTTGAAAAGGCCTTTGTCTATTGCAACTGACAAGTGTTTTAATACATATCTCTCAGTGTATGTGTGTGTGTGTGTGTGTGTGTGTATTTCACTTCACGGTCAGCTGTTTTAGAAACACTGGAACCAGTGCGACTGCCACCAAAGATGAAATCACAGTAAAAGTCACTTAAACCGCATGCTACGTCCATTATAATGGTCATTCACGCAGCAGCTGACCGTGTCTGTGTGCTGTGTGCTGTACGAAGTCACAACCATGCGTAGTTTGACTGTGCAGCTGGAGATGTGTGTGAGACCAGCCACGTGTGCCTAATAAAGTGGCCGGTGAGCATATATACTTAATGGCTGTTACCCAGACGCACTTCATTAAGGAGTGGTATGTGCAGAAAATGAGGTAAGAAAACATTTCAAACAGGAAAAATGCAAGGTGATATTTGCATACATACTGTACATACATATGTATGTAGATAGAAAATGGAGGATTAAAAATAATGCCTATCCTTTTCTCTGGGTTTTGTCACAGCTGGAATTCAGGGGAAATGACTCACAAAACAGTTGTACCAGAGGAATTGGACGACACAGATTGCGAATGACTTCCATTTCCCTAAAAGTTCAAAGCATTTAAAGGAACCAGTCAAAACAATAAATTAAGCCTCATTCTACAACAAAGACTGAGGTTAAATCCAAAAAAGAAAACCTCAAAAATATTTTACCTCAGACTGAATGAACATTTTGCATTAAATTACACTCTGAATGGCTGTTATCTAACCTACCAGTTGGAGGCTGCAAAAATATTTTCATTTAAGGCCTGCCTGGTTTTAAGCCATATTTGTGGGAGGAAAAGACATAGCATAAGGGGTTCTATTTAAATTCCTTAAGATGTCGATAGGTACGCTTCGTGTTGCTTTCCAAAAAATCTGCTCCGCACCCAAATGCAGCCAGGTTCCTTGTTGCTGCTGCTCACCAGCAAAAAGTGCTTTTTCATTGTCACTTATTTCGTTTTTTTATGTAGCTGCTACTGTGTTTTTAAAATAAATTAATCTGTTTATTTAACGTTGTTACACTTAGCGTCTTAACTGGTTCAAAGGCATCTTCATTATACTGCTTTCCCATGCATCGTGTATCGAATTAACCAATACGTCAGCTCTGAAAAATAACTCAAGCAAGAGGTGTTGCTGGAACACTGCCTCGAAGCACATTTTCTGATTAAAAGACAATTTGATAAAATACATCTTGGAAAATATTTGCCCGTTTTGGTTACAGGTTGTAATTGTAATGGTAAGACTAATGTGTAGTTCCCGCTGAGCTGTCGCAGACCACGGACCTTGTTTTATTCATTTCAAACTCGAAATTTAATACGTAGCCGTTTCGGAGGCTTTGAAAACGACGCTTTAAAAATCGCAGAAATGCCTTAAATTTGGGTTTTACAGTAGGTACAGGTGCAGGCACACATGATAGGATAGGCAAACACACTCATAACAAACATTTTTACAAGGAATTTGGGTCATTTTGGACTCCGCTGGCTGTTTTGTTTAACGCTGCTGTCGCTGTAGATTTTGTGAAGACAGCTCACATTACATAGTTTCAAACTGAAATCCATTTGCTTGCCATTCATACACTTGCCAAGTTTTATTTTTATATGTAGCTGACATATTTTTAAACATTACGACTGATTGTTGGATACTGTAAATAAGTGGCCTTGTCCGAAACCAGAATATCGGTGTCAACATCCTTTCGTTCTTGGACACCATGTTATCTTTCGCTAAGTTTCTTGCCAAAATACTCAAAACTAAATTCTCATTAAACTGTCATGTGACATCCAGAGTAAACCACTGGACCCTGTCCCAGGATGAAAAGCGAAACACTCCAAGTCCTTGGACCGGAGAACAAGCTGTTTACACTTTAATCCGCTCTGGATGTCGATGATCGTTCGATTGGCTCCAGGGTTTTTGCTCTTTTTAACACGCTGTAGGAGCACATCGAAACGGCGTGCGCGTCAGGAACTGTTCGTATTCTTCTTGCACGAAGCAATCGTCCAAAGGTCTTTCGTTAAATGAGATTTATTGCACACGTGGAATTTTTCTGCCTTTGCTGGCTCCGTGGAGGAACCTGCCGGCTACTTGAGACTTTTGCTCATTTATTTGCTACCTGCCGCTCCTTATGGCTGTCGGAACACCACCACTAGCACACTGAGCAGGTTTCTCAGCTCTGAAGTCATTCCTTCTCTTTTTTCCATTTTAACTTTTGGGCATAGTTCAACATTTTCCCATTTGTGGCACTAACCTTGTAATTTGGGCTCCCCAGTTCTCTTTCTTTGTCCATTAATGACTATACATATTAAACACATTCCAATACTCAAGGCTACAAAGCGAAATAACCGAAGCAATGCAAAATCATCTTGCTGCTTGTGTGCTTGTTAAAGAATTTCATTAATGCCACAGATTTTTTTAAATGCTTCATTTTTGACCAAATTCGAACGTCCCTCCATCCATGCTCAGTTAAACTCACTGTACTGCAAGTCCTGCATTCGAAAAAAAAGGCATACAGTTTGTAGTTCCTGAATAATAAATATCATAAAGCAGCAGTGAAATTTGATGTTATACAAGCGCTTTCTTTTTGCTCCAGGTATCACAACATAAAACTACAGATAAACGGGAAAAAAGCCTTTGGAGCATACAGTTGAATGTCATGGTAGTATGGGTCAGGGTGGCAGAACAATGCTGGTGGTAAAATCTATTAGCTGAGCAAGCAGACATCGAACATAACTGCCCGATAATTTATTTCAAATGACGCACAGATGAATGCCCTGTGACTTGGGAGGAAAAATGATCGCAATTAGATGTGCCACGTTGACTCGGTTTATTTTTGCTGGTAGCAGCAAAACAACCTTTGTTGTTAAGAAAATTTCTTGGCAAAAGAAACCAAAGAATATGTGAATGATATGCTAAATAACTGGAAACCACGAATGTGTTTCTTCTAAGGTGTTACCGCTCGGGACGCTTACTGTGAACCTTGCCGCACTTTGGAGGTGATCTTCATGCTCAGATGGCTCTATGTTGACTCAACCCATCCCAGGATAGCAACACACACAGCAATAAGGGCCGGACTCGAACGCAAACAGCCGAGTCGCTGTGAGGCAACAGCGCTATTCATTGTGTCACTGAGCCACCAGCGTTTCACTCTCTTTTAGCTTTAAAATTTGATTAAGTGGTCACTGCAGTGCTTCCAAAGTCAGAGTCATTTACTGTGCAGTGTGAAGAAACGGCTCCCCGGGAAACCGGGACTCTTGGCCACACAGCCCGTGCGTCACAGACATCCCTGCACGACCACAGAGCTTAAAATGCAGACATGAGATGGGCTTAGGAATAAGAAGTGGCTGCGATTCCTTATCTGACTTCAGTGTGAGCCACCTTGACACCTCTTTAAAAGTCTGAAAATGGAAAGCCACCAAAGTAATATTATTAAAAACAACCTTTTAAGATGAATGATCAGTGCTAGGAAAGGATTGCAGTTAAAAATGCACTGAATTTCAACTATTGGATTTGGAGTCCAGACTGCTACGTACTGCCACTTGCTTTCTTTTAAGGCCTTGCGTTCATTCATTTGATTTTTCAGATGCATGAGCATCATGACTAAGGAATTAAAGGTCCCACATACAGGCTACAGAGATTTATCTACACCAAGTTGCCAGTTTAGTGTTCAACTGACAGCTGAAATGGGCAAAAGGAGTCACCTCTATGGCTTTGAATTTGGGAAAGCTGGCACTAGGCATCTCCTAAGCGTCTATAGCACTGAGCTTTTTACCCACAGCTGTTTCAAGGCTTTACTGACAATGGTACAAAAAGCGAAAAAGTACCATGGATGGACAATCCTGTGGATGAAAACAGCTTGTGAATCGGAGGGGTCAAGGGCAGACGGTAAGAATCAAGCGAGAAATTGGGCCACAATCAGGTGAATCACATCTGAATTCAACATAGGCGTGCAGAATGTCACATCAGAATGCACGACTTATTGGACTTTAACTCAAACGGGCCACGACAGCTGAAGACCATGTTGGGTGCCCATGCTGTCACTGTAGAATGAGAAAGCAGCGTGATGGTGTGGGGAATGTTTTCCTGGCACACATGAAGGCCACTAATACCCACTGAAGAAGGTCTGACTGGCACGGCGTATCTTAACATTGTTGCTGACCAAGTTCATTCTTCATGGTGACACCTCCAGCCTGATAATGCGATATGTCACGAGGAACCCATCACCACCAAATGCTTCCAGGAACATAATAGCAAGTTTCCACGTCTTCGGCACATAGTCCCTGGATCCCAAGCCCACTGAGCATGTCGATGTCGGTGTTCTGTGAAAATTAAGCAAATGATCTGAGGCTGGACCCCAAACAAACCCCTAAGTATTTGAATAAATGGAACTGAGATGATGGGAGGTTCGATGTGAAAGAGTGGACCTTCCACTGTCGCACTGGGCAGAGAACAGGACGCAGGTGGGATGGATACACTTGCAGCAGCACAACCTGTGGCGTGGAAACACGGTGAGCGGCATAGCTAGCAAACGGGAACTGTCCTGCATGTAGTTGGCATTCAGGTGTGTGCCGGGCACAGCTGGATTTGGCACTGATAGCCACATTTCACCATCCACTTGGTTTTTAGGATGTTGGGGTGTTGCTTTGCCGGTGTGCCAGGGGAGAGCAGCAAAGGAGCGGCTGGGATGTGCACAGCTGAGAGCAGTGTACCAACACTGTTTGTTTCACGTATTACTGGGCAGTGAGGGGGAGCTGACCAGCGTGGACTGAGTTCACCAGACCCAGAGGAGATGGTTACCTCTGGACAGTAGCATGGACTTACAGGAAACCCGGGAAGCAACCCCATGGGCCACATGTAAGCTGATGCAGTTTGTGGCCCATGACGGAATGGGTTATGTGCTGCATTTTATTTTTTATGAATTATTTATTCTTTTGTTGTTTTATTTTGATCCCACACATTGTAGAGTAATGAAGCGGCGTTGGAACTGTTAGTTTGCAGCCTGGGCCAGCTTAGAAGATGTGTCACCTCTCTGGCTTATTTGTTTATTTACTGTATATGTCATATTGTTTTACTGACCTAAGAATTGGTTTAATTACAGTTTTATTTAAATTATTCAAAGGTTTGGATTTTAATTGTGTGTCCTTTGCTGCCTGGTTGGTCTGGAGGACCTGAAATCTTGTCACTGTTCACTGGGCATGGGCTGCTCACACCTTTTTTGGGATGAGGTGGAAAGGGCTGTTTGCAGCAAGACTATGCAAATTGAAGCAAATACGTGAAGCAATTATTTTCACATGGTACAGCATTCCTGCACAACACATCCAGCATCTTATAAAAATCCATACCCAGGCAAATTTTGAAGCTGCACACCATTAGATAGATGTACTTAAATTCACAACTCAGTTAAGGTCTTAGAGAAAGATATCGCAGGAGAACAGGGTGGAAATGGAGAAGAGTTAACTAATGGTCAGACTAGACTAGATGCAGGCTTACAAATTGCCATGGAGCTCACACCATGGTCCATGGCTGAGAAGATGGAGACAGCATGATGTCCTTCTTTGGAGGGGATATCAGATGACAGAGCACTTACCTTAATTCTGTGGTACTCAGAGTTTCCAAGCAATTGACAAGATTAAGACATAATGGAATTCTGCAGTTCATCTGCAGCACCCAGGTACTCTATGGACAACTTTTGGCCTCCTGTCAGCTTCATACAACACTTCCAGCAGTGGACCGCTTCCAAAATACATTACAGTAATAGGAGGGAAGGCTTGCATCCATTTAAAAATCATTTCACCCTGAAGATCTTCTAGTGACAAAAATGAAACTTTGGCACTAACTAAGCCTAGGAAAAACTTTAGAGTTAGGGACTGTGCTTGCAATTGTTGCTTACATAGGTACAGAACTCCTGGAATACTTCAGTACTTACAAAACCATGACAATGTGTAATACTGTTTTCATATCATCTACAAGAAAAGAAATGACTTCTTTTCATAAGCAAGATCAACACTGTTCTCTTAACCTTGATGGTCATAGGTCAACTCTGATGAGTTTCTCACAATTTCTCTCTATTCCACATGGTCCATTGTGGCTCTCTGGGACATGGCAAAGGTCAAACATGTCCACTCATACATATCATCTTCCATTCTTCAAAAGGTCCAATGGCTTGCTCTGTTGGGCTACACACTTTTTACCTTGTAAGAGATGTGTAAGACCTTCAGGTAGCATCTCATCTCCATACGTCGTGTCATACCTGTGCGCCAGCTGCAAGAGTCCATATCTCAGAAACATGAAAAAAAAGGTAACACAGAATTTATCACATAAGTCTGGTTTTGAAGGTAAGAGAGATGTCCCAGAGGTTCCAAAGGATTTGTCAGTCTTGTCAGTACTGCTGCTTTCGATGAAATTGTGGATGATACCTCTGGGTTGGACCCCTCATCTACGACAATTGCACCCAAGTGCTTGATTATTGATTTAAACGTTTGGACAGACTTTGACTTTGTTCTTAATGACATTCATGCAGTGGTGTACCCAAGTCATTTGGCCCAGGGGCAGAACTTGCACTCCCCCAATACTCTGTGTGGCAAAATTATTTATAGTAATAGCCATACATATGTCATCACGATAATGCATATTTTATCGTCTCCAGCTGTGCAGCCCACAGCACACCCTGACGTACCCCTTCCTCACCGTCACTGTAGCACTACAGCTTAATGAGAGTCAATTTCCGAGGGGCTCTGATTGAATGAGGGCTTCCTTCACAGCTTTGTTTCCTTCTTGACTCTCTATTTTCCTGTAAGGACTTCTTTACTGGCCCACAATCTGCAGGATTTGACACCTGACTACAATACATAGCAAACAGTGCATTTGTAAATGCGTTACCGCATTATATGTACTTTGATTATTTGTATGCTGGTTGTTTTTTGTTATCAATTTGTTATTTACCTCCAAAGAGACAATACTTAACTCCTTTACATAGCGGGGTACCTTACTGGAGCATTACAGTGTAAGTAACTTGCTTAAGGGTACAATCGCAGTAACAGGGAGTGGGACCTGAACTGTCAATCTTGCTGTCATAAGGACAGACTAACATCCTCCCAATGAGTCAACACAACAAAAGGGTGAACACTGCAACATCACCATCGGAAGAAAGCAGTGCATATGATCAAGTGCAAGGAGAGCAGGTACTGGACATTTCAACAAGTGTTCCATCGTGTAAAACAAGATACATCAAACCCACTGCATTCAGGGAGCACTGCATTAATACAGAGAATCATAAATATATAGGCCGCGTATAAAGAGAGTTACACATCAAATTACAAGCAAGGGGTGAAGAGCTGAAATGAAAAACAAATTTCCTGCAGGCAGGCCAACATTTTTATTGCCCTGTTTCTTCACGTCTGCTTCAGTGGAGTGTGCAAGAAAAACTTTGTATTAATTTGTGAGAAACTGTGATATGACTTAGCAAGGCTCAAAAAAATCTAAAGGATAATCTTTGTCCATTGTGTAGATAACCATTGTCCAGCACATGAAAGCTGGGAACTGCAGACGGATAAAGATCATTTTCACAACCCAGTGACTGAGGCAATGGCAAGCAGGCGGGGATGTAAGAAGTTAGGGCAGAAGGACTCCGGCTATCTCACCTGTTTTGAATTTGCGTCGACTTGGCTGTGCTGCTCTCGCAGTGTAACATTAACTCTCCTTCCTTTTCCGTACGAAAATGTAAGCGTGATCCCAGAAGAGCAGTAAAAACCCAGAGTGCTGGCCAAGCAGTGCTCCTGGTTACACATGGTAGTGGTAGATCATTTACACAAACCCGCAGTCAGTCCTGGCATCCAGAGGCAAGACCTCTGATTCTGCTCTTTCTGGAGCAGGACACCTAGTCACTCTACAGTCCTATAATGTCCACTTATGCTGCTGTTGCTCTGGTTCTGGAATTAACCGGTGAGTCATCTTCTGCGTTACTAAGCAGCTACACACACTTCATCTCCACACACACTCCAGTATTTCTGTGTATTGCCACAAGGTTTTTAAGAATCACTAATGCGGTAAAAATGGAACGTATAGATGTAACTGAGGTAAACAGAGGAAAATAATTCTATTCCCCATTAAGCGAAAAAGCATTAGAAAATACAGTAAAATCCCATCATAGCACAAAGAGTGGGGTCCAAAATATTCAGTTACATAAAATGCAGGGTAATGTTATTGCAAGGTTAATGAAAAAACATTTTTCATTCTTCCAGTAACCATGTGAAAAGAAAAAGGAAAAAAGCTTTAATTTGTTTGCTTTTGTCTAATAGACATATAGGAAGTAAGACTTTATTACAAACAAAATGTACACGACAGACGTGGTAATCCTGAAAATACCAATTGAATAATACCAGTAGTTTTTTAGATGTTTGTAAGTCGATTTATTCGTAGTTGTGTACTGTATTGAGATTTGACTTTTTATAATACTTATCAAACTTACATTATACTTAGATTTATTAAAAAATGAATAAAAACGAGTCAGTGACATAACGAGTAAGGAAAAAATACTGTGGTGTTACAAAAAGCAAAAAGTAAAGACAGTGAAAGTTAAACTGTACACAAGTGAGTGTACATTGAACTGAGGAGGGCCCAAATGAGTCAATTCCTAATCCCACCGGTCTCCATCAGGAGGACATGAACCAAATGCAAATGCTGTTATATTTGAAATCTATTTATTTATTTATTTATTTTGCAAGAGGCCTTTTTGTCCCCTCGTTTTCTGCAATATCTTTGGTTTTGTCAAAGTCAAGATCTTGCTGGAGAAATCCATTTCTCATGCCTACTTACTTTTCATACTTTTGAGCAATTAAATAAAAAAACATAATTGGTTAGTAAAACAAAATCATGGAAACTGCACAACAGTACAACTGTTGGTAAACCTCTAGCAGAAACTTTTTAAGAAAAGGTATTATTGATTTTTCTTCAAGGTAGTGTCAAATGTTAAAAAGCCAACTGGAGCTGATACCAGAACTGATAAGTAGATTATTAACTTCATTCTCCACCTCACAATTATAGGTTGTCATGGAAGAATGCAAGGACATATTTAATAACAATCATACATTTATTGAGAGGTGCCCTTCCCTGATAAACATAGCTGAACAATGAAAGTATCCAACTTATTATGACATCAACAGCTGAGTCACTGAAAGCAAAATTTATAGATGGAAGATAAGGGACACAAATCCAAACTATAAACTATGTAAGTCATAAGTGTGACTGAAAACTGGCTCACAGACGAAGTGGATTTATATTGGGTTTCATTTTTGTTTGTAGCTGGACTGTTGCCTATTAACTTTAATCTTCTACACTTCAGAAGCCAGGACCATAAATGAGACACAGGGAGTATAATTAACCAAATTAAACATTTACACATATATTTATGTTCAGATTCCCAGGGTATATTAACAAAAATGCAAACTGCTAAGTATTTGCATAGACAGTGTTTAAAATATTAACGGGAGGAAAAAGTAGCCAGTGACCTTGCAGAAGGTCCTCCTTGAAGGATCTCCTCAGTTTCCACAACATGACACAACTCAGCGCTCAATACGGTTCCTGACGCCAAGGGCAACGACGCCTCTTAGCAAGCAGGTTAACTGTGGTTAGATGAGAATCGCACAGTACTAATCTCATTTTGTGAAAACTCTTGCGTTCTGGACAGTTCTGCAGTACAGTCCAGACTAAATGTCTACAGTCAACCACACTGGAGGCCAAAACATTTGGGTCCTCCTCACCTTCGCGCCTTCTTCTCCTTCATAATCTTCTTACTCTCCTCCCTCCTACGCTTGTTGACAGGGTTGCGTGGGTCATAGATCTCAAAGGTATCTTCATCCTGCATGTTGGCGTCCTTCACCTTTCTGGTCTGCTCATCGAAATGCAGCACATGTGCCATCCTACATCACACAGACAGGTCAGACTTTAAACATAACTCTTGCAACCCAGTAAACCACTGTGTAGTCAATCTTCAGACAGCTTTTTACCAAAGCATAATGGACAATTGGATAAAGCAATTATACTTTTTACAAAAAAAAGTGGATTAATTTCCAAAATGCCTCTTTGCCTCCTGCCTACCAACACATTCCTCTTATAAGCTGTATTCCTACATAAAGAGATGGCACTAACATCTCATTAAATATTTAAGATGTATTTAAATACAATTCTGGTGAAGGTATTCTCTTATAAAGAAAGAAACACTACTTTCAGGTATGGCATGACAAGAGAAATAGGGTTTTACTGGTCAATATCAGTGAGAGAAAATTTGAAAATGAAGAGTCTGTCAGTGTTTTACACCAAATCCATTGAAACCACCAAAGCAAAGATGTAAAACAGCAATATTCAAATGTATTGTGTATGACTATATATTGGTGGTAGACATTTAACTGCATTTATCTTCCATTTCAGTCTCCTGTCAAGAAGTACTGGAGCGCTCCACAAAAGGTAGAACACACGCCTGGGGATATGGGCTCTGTGTCAGGAGTTTGTCACTTTGTACCATATAAGAGGCAACTTATTCTATGAAGGCCTCTTGACTTCAGTGTCACTGTCACGCTGTACGAACACATAGCAGAATCTTGACAGAAAAACACTGATCGCTGGAAATGTGGTAAGCAAAACAAAAAAAAGGGTAAAGGAACAAATAAAGTTCTGAAATTTTATATGCCCTGAAAGCACAAAAAGCAGCATAACATGACCAAATGACACAACATGATCTTTTCCACTGTGCTGCTGGCCATTTTACCATGGTTTTGTCAGCACGTCCCCTAGAGATGCATTGTCCAGACTCAGTTCAGCTAGCAAAGGACAACAGAGCCGCAGAAATGAAAGCCAGTTCTGACCGCACACTGATCATTAAAGAACCTCGAGCGGAGCCCATCTAGGATGGGGAATCTTCCTCATAATGAAGTTGAGAAAGACAGTTTATGGGATTCCTCACCCTCATGTTGCACCGAGTTATTCATATATGTATGTTTTCTAAAGTAAAATGTCTTGCTACATTTTTACTGGGGCAGTTCAGGGTAAAGTGCCTTGCCCAAAGATGCTGCAGCAGTAAAGGGAGTAGAACTCTAACTGGAAACCTTCAGCATAAAAGTCTTGTGTCCTTAACCATGGCACAAGCTGCTCAGGATTTACAATGGATACAATATGTACAGTCTCATTACAAAACATAAAATGTACAATTCTGCTTTTGAAATGCACATTAGATCTATCAAATGCACACATTAGCACATAGCTACGTATCCTACTTTAATATAATCTACAGCACATAAACGATGTAATAAATGAAAAACTGCATGTCAAACAGTCATTGCTGTGATGCACGCTGGTGTAAACTTAGTATTGAAAGAGAGCAATCTCACAGCACTCTGCAGATCTGCCAAAGGCATCAACACTTGGTGTGTTTCATGTCTATCAGAAAATGGCCCTGAGATGTCAGAGATCACCCAAAATGTCATGGTTTTACTCGGACAGACCCGACGCGCTCCTGCTGTGAGTGAAAGCAGGCTCTGATAATTTGTCTAGCAGCCCTGATGATGATGATGACCCCAACCAGCACCACCAGCTTAGCTGCATGATCCCTACTGTTCCCCTCGCACTTATCAAAACGGGTGCTTAACGCCCCCCTGTGCTGCCCTGATGAAGAATTCAGAACACTTCCCAAATTTATTTTTCTTCACATTTGAAGGGCCAGATTGGGGTGGGGAAGGCAGTCAAGGGGGGCCTGTGGTGTTGGTGGTGGGGGGGGAGTGGGCCCCAGCTTCTTTGAGACGGCTTTGTAGACACAGGCACAGATGGAACAGTTTACACTTCTGGCCCAGACTTGACTTCCAATGTCTGACCTGTCGTAACCCGTGTTCCGTTCACGGGGTGCAGCGATCACTCTGAAGGCAGGCGGCGCAGATTCCAGCCTCCCCCCGGTGCTTTCTGGGAGACCGAAGTCTGCCTCTCGCCTTTTTCTCCCCCTCAGCACTTGTCCTAAGTCTTCGTTGGAGCACATTTTGACCGAGGTAAGTAAGCAAGGTCCTGGCATGGGTGGACACAAATGGCCAGCATACAGGCTGGTTTAAGTGGGAAGCCATTTAGAGACCCTCTATTTTGCGGGTGGCTCTCAGAAGGAAAAATGAATTTTCTGTGATTTACAGCCCTGAAATTTAAACACTTTTTCAAACAAACACAAAAACCCATCTTTGTAGGATGAAAATGAAAGCCTCTTCAGTCAAAGCGTATTTCCTGTTCCTGTCCTGGTAATCTCTGTGAAGGTAAATGATAGACTGACACGAAAGACTAGGTTTATCCCGCTGCCTGTCAGCACTGTTTCTCAACATCATATCCAAACCTTTAAGTCCACGATCCCTCTTAAATAACAAAGACTGCCAGGAGATCAACATTTCTGCCGCAAGGCGTTCCTTAAAAAATATGTCCTCAAATGTATTCCCCATATTCGATTGTTGTAATATTTGGCCATGATGGATGAAAATGAACATGCACATCAACTACAGTAAAACCTCAGGGGAAAACCAGGCCATGTGTCTGTTAAATCAGCAATGTCCACAGAGGTTTGGCAGCACTTAATGTCCCTTCAATAAAAGTTCATTTCCTTTAAAATTAACTTAAGGGGAATAGGTAAAGCACTATGTGGCCACGCGCAGAAATATATACATCGAAGTAAGCAAATTCTTTATTTTTTTCAGTGGCACTGGTTTTGCATTTTTAAAACTTTAAATTGTGCTGCTGTTTCCAATAGTGCCTTAGGAATACATCAGCCTGATATACTTTTCACAGCAAGACCTTGGAAATGTATCAACATCTAAGTGAAATGCAAAAGGAACATGTGTGACAGGTTAATCAAACTGATAAATATATCTTTACCAGGCCATAAAGTGGGACAGATGCAAAGTCTCAAAAAGATTTACCAAAAACAG
The DNA here is from genome assembly GCA_018136845.1 of Heterotis niloticus. NCBI lineage: Eukaryota > Metazoa > Chordata > Actinopteri > Osteoglossiformes > Osteoglossidae > Heterotis > Heterotis niloticus. Next base: position 18,665,330 of record CM030891.1, read on the forward strand.
TCTACCAGAAAAGGTCCTGTTGCTTCTAGATTTTCAGAGAGAGGAAACTGAAAGAATCCACGAGTCTCAAAAATGTCCTTGTCAACTAAATCGACCCATAAACACTATCATTGTAATTGAAAAATTGTTTTAGACTGTATGCTCCTCATGGAACAGAAACTTTGCCAGAAGTTGACTGTTTGAACTGGAACTATTACCACTGGCGAGTGTGAACTAATAGTGTGGTGGTCGTTTATTTTCCTCTTCAAAGGCACATGCAGCATGAAGTCAGGGAGCCTTTAGTCTTAAGAGCAACTACTGCAGTTCACTGAATGCGCACCCTGGATATAATTTATTTGTGTGACCGGAGTGTCAGAAAATCTCAGTTTCAATAGAATACCCACACTGAATGCTTATGATGGCATTCAAAGAAAACAAAACATAAGGGAAAATGTCTAAAATTTGGGGATTCAGTTACATTCACTATTCACTCATGATTATTCAGCCTGTAAGTGCAATGCATGTGTCCACAGGCAACTACTCCAGGCTAAGTGGTTCATGTTTAATCCTCAATGCCTTGGGGGCAATTTTTTGAGCCCCCCCACTGTGTCAAAATAATAATTTTGAGGGCTGAAAGTGAATCTTCTACAACCTAAAACTCAATGCAATTCTGAATTGTTTTTATCTCCATCCATCCATCCATCCATCCATCCATCCATCCATCATCCGCTTAATCCTGACCAGGGTCATGAAGATTCAGAGCCTATCTCAGAATCACCAGGTACTTGGCTATGAAACTTCTGCCAGATGGGATGATAGGGTGGTCACACATTCACAAAAACTTTAAACAGTTTATAGTCAGTAATTAACCTGAAACACATGTCTCTGAACTGTGGGAGGAAATCAGATCACCAAGAGGAAACCCATGTAGACAAGTGTTGAACATGCAAACTTCATATACACTGAGCTGGATTCAAACTGTCCTTTCAATGCAGGCGCTAAGCTATCACGGTCAGAGGTCAGATTGTATTTTTGAACAGTTTCAGAACACAGCAGCAGCCAGCAAAACTCCTAATATTGAGTATCTACAACATCTAATGAGATGTCCTTCAGTATGTCATAACCCGTGTAGACAAGCTGCTAATAGTTTGCATATATAGTATACAAGGTGGATCAAAAAGGACTGAACACTTTCATACATTTATTACTTAGTAACTAACCATATCCCATGTCCTGCACACCACCCTCAGTCACGTTGACAGGAAACAGGGGAACTATGTGAGACTGCTGTTCATTGACTACAGTTCAGCTTTCAACACCATTGTCCCCCATAGACTGTTCACTAAACTGAATGACTTGGGATTGAACTGCAACCTATGTGCCTGGGTTCTCAGTTTCCTCACAGGCAGATCACAGGTGGTGAGAATCGGTAGTCGCAACTCCGGCATCATCACACTCAACACTGGAGCTCCACAAGGTTGTGTACTTAGCCCTCTGCTCTATGCCCTCTACACTCACGACTGTGTGACCAAGCACGCTTCCAACTCCATCATCAAATTTGCTGATGACACAGTGGTGCTGGGCCTCATCTCCAACAACGATGAGACAGCATACTTGGAGGAGGTGGAGAACTTGGCATCATGGTGCCAAGATAATTGCCTCCCTCTGAATGTAGGTAAAACTAAAGAGATGGTGGTGGACTTTGGTAGACGACAGCAGCGGTCCTACACCCCCATTAGACTCAATGGGACTGCAGTGGAGAGGGTGAGCAGCTTCAAATACCTGGGCGTTCATTTCACTGAGGACCTGACATGGACTGCACACATCCGAGCTCAGGCCAGTAGAGCAAAGCAGCGGCTCCACCACCTTAGACAGCTGAAGAAGCTGCAGGTCTCTCCGTTGATCCTTAAAACGTTCTACTCTGGTGCTATACAATCTGTTCTGACTCAGAACATCATCTCCTGGTTTGGGAATAGCTGTGCTCGTGACATCAAGGCACTGCATAGAGTGACCCGGGCAGCGGAACGCTGCACCAGATCTGATCTGCCATCACTACAGGACATTTACACCAGTAGATGCAGGACAAGAGCAACTAGGATCATTGGTGGCCTGTCTCACCCCAGCAATCATCTGTTCAACCTGCTGAAATCAGGCAAACGATTCGGGAGCATTATGGCAAAAACGGAGAGACTTAGGAGCTTCTATCCACAGGCCATAAGGCTCTTGAACCTACCACTATCCTCAAACCCACGCTCAGTGTCCTGTCGATTCAGTTAGCATTTCACTGTATGGCATACCTGGTTACCATGTATGTGACAAATAAATCTCTTTGATTCTTATGAACATGTGGTCTAATATTCAAGTTCTGGAAAAAAATTAGGGGTAACAGTAAAATATTGTGCATACTACATGTTCATATGATACTGAGGTAATACATTTATGAAAGTGTTCAGTTCTCCTTTAATCACCCTGTATATCTGCTGGAGACTCATCTCACAGCAAAAGACATCATGCAAATATAAATAAGGCACACTGTGCATCCACAGCAGCCACTGCACAATTTAAATCATATAAATGTTTCAAATTAGGTAACCATATGAGACTGAAACAACCCATTTTCAATCTCGGGTTTATTTGTGCATTTATTTGTGCAATGGCTTATTTATATAGTGAAAAGAAAATTCTCATCCAGCCAGAACCTCTTGTGTTTTCTGAAAGTCAACTGACCTCCATTGGGCTTTTCCAAAACTGGGCTTCACATACAGCACTGCTAGACAAAACACTGCCCGCAGGCCCAGATCACTGTTCGCCACTGACTTACTTCTGCCTTAATATTGGCATGATACTGTAGAATTCAAAGGCCATTCACCAGTCATGAAAATTAAATAAACACTAATCGGTCCCCTTGTATCAATGCTCTTTGTGTAATATTGCTGTATGGAGCTCTGCCAAAAACCATGAAAAGGAACAAACAGCACATTAATCATTAAGGTAACAAAAAAAACAGCCATACTAATCCTTCACATTTAATTGGGTGCGAAATATGAGACGGTAGACTTAATATTTGCTCAGTAAGACGACTGTAATTGACTGCTGAGCGAGTCTGCTGACAAGTTAATTATTTAATTTTCTCCTTCGTCATACTTCCATCGTAAGGTAGCGCTGAGTGATGGGAATGTCCTCAGAGACAAAGGGCTGAGAGCAACTTCCACAAAGGCAGAAACACCTCATATGTAGACAGTCCAAAAGCTCTGTGATTTTATACAAGCCAATTAAGCAAACTCCAGTAAAGGAAAAAGAGATCATAAGGAACTCATCGAGTCAGATTTTCCATCTAATCTATATTCAGGACTTACTGTTGATTTGGGGGGAAAAGTAAGTTAAACTAAATACGATCTGTAATGGTTACATCGCACCAAGTGGGTATCTTCCAGATTGTGCAGCGAGAGAAAAGAGGATGGTTTTCCTGCTGTTTGACCCCCTATTGGCAGACAGTATGTCTGGGGACGTGTTCTGCACGCTCTATGTTATAACAAACTAGTGCACTCGGTTAGCCACCATACCAATGGAACAGCATTCCCCCACCTCAGCCAGATGGTTATTTGTTTTGCAGACTGGCTGGAGGACTCAGCGATTCACAAATAGCCATTTCAGCATTGCGAAAACAAACAGGGCCGAGCATTCTGTTGAAATAGCGTCAGTGATATCTGCAGCTAAATGTCCTGTCTTTTCAGCACCCGGGGGATCCCCACAAGGAGAACAACGGCACTCTGCCATTGCCTGGCCATGCCAGCATCCTTCCCAATAACACTGTCTGGTGATTCAATTCTCCATATCTATGGAAATTAAAGTGGATGTAAACTCTGCAAAAACACTGACTGCAACTCACGTATGAATATACAGGAAATATACAGCAGTGAATAAATGAATAAATCGTGAACTCATAGTGAAGAGAGGTTTAATCCAGTTTACCTAACATTATATGCACTGTAATTTCAGTTAATGTAGAGCTACTGGAAAAACCTAATGTTATATATATTGTCCAATATGATTAATACATACAGTACACATGCCTTAGCTGAATAGATTTTAAATATATATAATTCATTTTTAAATAACATTTACATGTGATGAAGACTACTGATTTTAAGGTCTGGTTCTGGGGGACCCCTGAATAGTTGCGTTTTTTTTCATCTGAGTCTTTCAATGAATGCATTTTATAATTCAAATTTTTTTAAAACCGCATTAGCATTCAACTGCACTGTTAAATTAGACTACGAATCATTATTAAATTTTGTTAAAGCAAAAATTTTGCTGGCCAAGGAATACCTGTAACAGCAAAAAGATCAGGAAAGGTTTCCATTCTTTTTGGGTCTTAAAATCCCATTTTGTTGCCATTATTTTTACAAAACCATTATTAAAATAACTTTCTTAGACTAACATGACTTTGCTTTCACATTATTTAAAACGTATATTAAGCCTGCCATTAATGTTTTGTTGTTTATTCTTTGTATTATGCAATTTGTTTATTTGTTCAACTTAAATCACCAAAAATTAATTAACAATTGGCCAAGAGAAAAGAGCAGCACACAGGTTTCCAACTTTCCCCAGGGTGAAAACCAACAATTTAGACCAATCAGGAACTCCAGCTACCCGGGATTATTTGGAAAAACAAGTGTACCGGCCCTCATGATTGAGAACCTGGATAGTGGGAAAAATCTATGTTTGTGCCACTGAAAATGCCGCAGTTCAACATGCCACGGCATGCACATTTATCTTCCCCCCTCACCTCCTTTCCCTGGCTTCCTGTGGCTATGGCCCACAAGACAGTCTTAGGATCAGCAGCCCAATGCTTACAGGACCTGATTATTCCTGAAAGACTCCTTAAAAAGCGGTTAAAGTGTGCGGTTGCATGTCTGAGGTCCAAAATCTGAAGTTAATAGGTTCTTGGTTCTGGCTCTATTGTGGTGAAATGAGCTTCTTCACTTCCTCAGAACTGTTGAATTTCTTCCAGCACTCAGTAAGGGTCTCAAAACCATGGCTTCAATCTCCTCATCTCTAAGTGTCCGCTAAATGAATAAATGTATATGTAAAGTAGTGATTCCTTTTAACTACATGCTGATAGTCGTACCCCACTGGACTGGACGTGTCGCACAATGCAAATATGGTAGAAGGGATATGAAGAAAAGTTAAACTGTAATAATTCTAAAAAACAAATAAATAGTTTTGGGGTGTATTAGCAATTTAGTTTCTGAAAGTCAAAAGGTAGGAGCTTTAGGAGCTTAATAAATGTCTATTTGGGAGTAGGGTAACTGGGTAAGCACTCACCATCCTTTGTCATCATCTTCTGCCAGCTCCTCAACATCTTCTTCTGGCATGTCAGGGGCTTCGGAGATTGCTGTCGACAGCTTGGATTTAAATCGATCTAAGAGGGCCAGTGTCTGACACAAAAAAGTAAACACATTAAAGCAACATAAGATGAATTAACATCATATCGCTGACTTATGTGCAATGTTTTATTGGATACTAATATAAATGGCTTTTACCCAATACTTCAGGCTAACCCATTCAACAGGTATTATGTAGCTTAAGCTAAATCACAAGGAGTTTAGGTACCTGGGCTTCTCTGGTGGACCCCTTCTTCAGCTTCTGTTTCCGAAGTTCCTCGTACTTCTTCCTTTCCTCCAGGTACTCAGCAACTGCTTCGTTGGGTGTCTTTGTGTCACCTTCTACAACAGAGGCATTTCAGTTATAGCCTATATATATATATAGGGTGCTCCTCTTCCAAATGCCCTTCCACAAAACATGTTCCATGGAACAATCAATTCAAAACCCTGTTTAACTGGAAGTGGCATATGTAGACAAACCATATACAATTATGATTTTTGAGTCCAGCTGATGCATGAAATCCATAACTGGTGACTTCTTCAATTTAAGCCCATAAAATTTAACAAAACAATACAATTTTTTTAATACCACCATTGATATCCACAAAAACAACACCATGTCATTACTGGAGTGTAGTGATTCACTAAGTAAATTCACTAATTAGAATAGGGAGTCCATTCCTCTGGATTAAAAAAAAAATCCTTTTCTTTTTATCTGTCATTTGTAAATATGATTCTGGCAAAAAGTGCTATGTGTCAACAATTTGTAGGAATATACAATTTAGGATTATAAAATGAAAACGTTTTTGAATGTAAAAAAACCTCTCCTCACCGCAAGTTTCCTTATGCAAAAGATTAATCTGTTTTGCATGCCAAATTTATTTCCATGTGTTCCTCTTCATATAAAAATATACCTGTATATTTTGCCATAGTTTGTTAGGAAGACATTTTAGTAGTTACAAATTTTATAACTGTCTGTTAGATAGCACCAGGTTACAGAGAGATAACTGCGAACTTTCACTGTGATTACTGCAATGTACAGTATGTCAGCTTGGGTCTTGAAAAGTAAATGATGACTTGGTCACATTTATAAACCTGTGATTTGATTATAAAAATACAGTTCTAGCTAAATTAACGTGGAAAAAATATATTTGCCAGTTTAAAGCAATTATCCAGCTGTAAAAACAAACGTCAGACAGAAGCCACTTTAGAGAAAAGCTGTATATTAAAAGTTAGCATTATGAGGCAGAGAGTTAACTTTAGAAATTTGGTAACAGAATGCCAGTTATTACTTCCACTGATGAGGCAATACAAAACAAATGCAGGGAAGGAGAGTAAAACAGTTACAACATGCATTTTGGGGCATATATTTGGCTTTCCAGCCAACATTAGCCCCTGTAGCACATTGAAGACACAGAGAAGGTGATCCTTCTGGATGTGAAAGTCAACGCTGGCACTATCTGTAAGAGCAGTGTGAGGCTTGGGCTTGTCATTATTTGAAGATTATCTCACACATCTCTGGGGCAGCTTTCTGTTGCGATCCGAGGACGAGTTTCGGCACGGTATCAAACTGACAGAACAACTACAAAGACTGGGAAGTAGATCTGAGGGCTGCGTACGACAGGCTCTCTGTGTGACTGGGAGATCCCGTTTTCCCAGGGAATCGTTCATCGCACTTCCAACATGCTGTAAATTCTCTCCCTCTGAAAAGGAGGGCAATGTGCTGATTTCAAAAGTGTCCTTGAAACAAATATGAACTTTTTCAAAAACTATACCTCTGGGTAACAAGGGGAAAATGAGAAAACTGAAGTTCTTCACTTGCCCGGGTTGCCCGAAACATTCCCAGTGAGTAAACTGTATACAGTAATCTATGGTTACAAATGCTCCTGCTTGCTTTTCACATTTTAATGTGCTAGAAAGTCTAAATATTCCAACTGTTAAATCACCAACCAATATTTAATTACAGTGGATTATTCTGAGACTCCTGAACAGTAGTTCTTTCATGTTAACTTTTAAAATGGTACATTAATGTGGATTTTGCCTTTATCTTTCTTTTTTTTCAGTATTAGCGCTCATATGGAACTGATTTACTTTTACTTACTTAGCTGATGTCTTTGTCCAAAGCAGCTTAACAGTTTTAGCCATACTAAATACTATGCTACTTACAAACTTGGGTCCTTCAATTGCAAGGCAACAGTGCTAACCACTAAGCTACCTGTGCAGTGCAGTCCTAAAACCAAGGCTTCAGACGGTTTAAGCAGCAGTCAACAAACTCCAGACATGCTCAGGTTACTGGAGAATAACAAAACTCAAGACAGGTAGCACCAGAGACAAGATTTATAACAAAAAGCTAAATGGGGTTTCAGGTCACTGGTCCTACTATTTTCCACAATGAAAAATGCATTCATGTGAAATAAATAAATAATGTGAATGAAAAAGTGCTATGTAAACAGGAGGAGACTGGACTGTACTCCTTCAGCGAATCCTAGCTTTTGAAGGGAAGCCAAAGAGAGGCAGCACTCTGTGAACAGCAAAGGCCAAATCTATGGGGACTGGGAGCCACCAGACGGGCACATCCGGGAACGCGACCGGACCAGACTGCTGGCCGTCTGACAGCTTTCACTCGGCTCTCAGCATGATGGCCATTCCTCTTGTCTCAGTGCGTTTTTGCCATAAAAATGACCTCCTGCAACTGACAGTAAACTTTATATTGAACTGTAATGAAAAATACACAGCAGGAACTTTGTATGTAGAACCAGTGAACAGTATCAGTTATAACTTTTAAAAGGAAGCTGAATGCTATGCTATGAGTAAAAGTCTTTAATTAGGCATTTTGAATCTCATTTCTTAAAATAAGAGATACTCTTCTGAATTGGTTAACTATTTACATTGTGGGATTCTGTTAAAAAAAACAAACACACACACATGCACAAAATAAGCAAAATAAGCAAAAAAAAAAAAAAAAACAGATACACACCACATCCAAACACTGCCCATGCCAATTATTGAATAATAATGTATGAATAATTGTGGAAGCAGCTGTGTCTAAGCTGACATTGTTTGCCTTTGGATACAGTTGAAAAATACTATGTTCTGCAAAACTTACAAAAGGCCAAAAATATTTTACTTTATTAGCTGTCAAGGGAGCAGGTCAACTATACAACAAATCACAAAAGGCTTCACCTTGAAATAACAGAGTCAAAAAAAGTCAGAATAAGGAAACCTTTCATTGGATCCTGTCAAGACAAGAGGGGCTACATTTGACAAAGGTGTGAAGTTTTCTTCAGGAAGGGGATTTCATTGACAAACAAAGAGTGGAATCCCACAGGATATTTGCACTGTACCACTATCATCATAACCCCGCAATTACACAACTTCAAAGGGAATCTTGATCTCTCTGGATTCTAAGAAACAACCAAAAGCACAGTCACCCAAAGATGTACCAGTAAAGGAAGTATGTGTGACAAAACTGCAGGGTGTTACACCTCAAATGAATCTGGGAACCCAATTTACTCTGGAAGACTTCTGTTTTGCATCAACAGCAATGTGATGCCTGTGATCAGGCCTACCTACCTTCAGTCTTTTTCTGTCTTTCTTGCCTGTGGATGTTCAATGACGATGCTTTCAGCCCCTAAGGGGGGAGACCGCATTCTCCCACTCCAGCTGTTGTCTCTAAATACCATCTTGCAGTTTGATGGACCTTTCTAACAGCATTCCTCATTTGACCTGTCACCCAGGACCAGGGGAAGCTACAAATCAAGTGCCTTGTTGTGGCAACGGGCATGAGGAGAACATGAGCCCTGCTTGGTCGTCAAGGTGCTTTTCTGCACCTTGACAATCACCACTCATCCCGTAATGCCTCCAGCATCAGAAATCCTTTTACTCTTTCCCACACATATGTGCAAAAAACTCAGAGCTGAAAAACACTGCCCCGATCCATCACTGCTGCTTCAAATTAGCAGAACAGATTGCTGTGGCTGGACAGGAGGAGACCAGCATTGCAAGTCTACTGACTTCTCAAAAAAGAATCCTACAGGAAGTCACTAGTACAAAGGGTAGTAATATTTCTATAATTTAAAAATTAATATGGCATAACTAGCATATGTGGACAAACATACTTTTGTCTTTTTTTGCCAAGGCAAACAAAATGCTCAGCAATGTGAATCATACAGCAATTAATTAACAAACCAGATTTAATTTTTCACTGTTTCCTCATAAGCAAATCTCATATACAACTAATCTCACTTGTTCATGAGTGGTATGGTGGGATTCCATAATGTCTCTTTGGGACAACAATGTAAAATCCAGATGTGGGTTTAATCATCTTCATACAAAGTGAGTGAGAGAAAGCCTCAGTTTTAGTACAGACCACAAACAAAAAAGGAACAACAAACTTGTAATTTTATCACAAAATATGACAATGATCAAGGATAACCTCCTAAATAAAAGGGGGGAAACAAACCAAACTGACTGGGGAATAATAAGTATACTGCTGAATCCTCAAAAAAGAAGATTTAGGGGACACTAAGAAGCAAACTTAAATTTATAGAAAATCTGTCTTCATATTAGTTTTCTTTCCAGATTATAGGACATAGGATAATTCAATAATGACTGAATGGACTTCCAAAGATTAGCAGGGTGCAAACCCCCACTACTTCTTTCTATTTTTCAACTGCTTGAGTGACAGGGCGCCACTGAAATAAAACACCCCACGCACACAGGCATACCCTGTATAAATAACTCAAAGTGCTAAAAAAAAAAAAGGTTGCCACATCGTTTAGGGTGGGTATAAAACGGACAGTGTTTTTTAGTGTTTCCTTCTTATTTTTGGCACTCCAGGGGGGTAGGCCATGCCAAGAAAGAGAAAACCAGACGAGAGGAACATGCTATAATTTATGTCTTGAAAACTGAAGAGATGCCTGCAGCTCAGAAAGGTACAAATGTCTCTTTTAGCTGGCAAATTCTGAGCAGACAATTGGCTTTCTGCCGCCCACTAAGTCACACTGGACACCAAACACCAAGAGAAGCGGGGCACTGCAGCTGGTGCCAGAGGTAAAAACACGTTTACGTTCCCATCTCACTGCAATGCTGACCACAAGGTCACGATGGGCTAGGATGTGATGGGACATACTCATACTGTCAATATGCACGGCTTTCACTTCAGCTGGGCACCGATCCTCCTGAGGCACCAACCCAAAGAAGTGTGGTGCTTCATACCCATGACTCCAATGAACCTAATTAATCAGATGTTTTATACAAGTACATAAACATTTTTATTTTTCTTGGATGCTCCATATGTGAAATACCTGAATACAAAGGCACCTACAGAGGCCTCATATTCTGTTCTGTGTGGTCCCAGGTATTTTTACTAAAAATTTACTCCCTAATAATAAAAATAGTAAAATCAACAACAATAATGACAGTTTCTGTACTGCTGACTTCCTCTGGTGCTTTACCATCAACCACTGTGTACATGGTGAACATGGCTACTTAAAGAAGCCCACGACCCTTCCAGGCCTGACAGCAGAAAGAGCAACTGTGATCCAAGCCAAACATGTGCATTACCAAAACCAGAATTCTACCCTCTGTAATTTCGTTCTCAAAAAAAGACAAAAGACAAATCAAGAGGAACTCAAGTCCTTTGTGTATTTATCAATAGCATAATAGAGTTTGAGTCTGGCAGCCCGACAGCTTGGACGGGAATTTTTACTGACCATAATTTTACGCTTCCATTTATCAAAAGCCCTTCCAGAAAGTCTCTAGAAGGTGACAGCTTTGTAAACATACCAGACTCCTGCCAACAACCAGTAATTTGAGAGTTGGTTGGATCTATTCTTTTCCCTCAGAGAACCGTCTTTTTAAACGCAAAAGTACAATTCCCCATTCTTTTTCCACGGGAATGTGAAGAATGTCAATAGTATTTTAAAGTGCATGGCTATATTTGTAGTGGAAAGATTTCTTCATTGTGTGCATTGTGGGCTAATCCAATGTGGGCCAAGTTATAGATAGAATAAAAATAAGACCCCAAAAAAGGAAAACCTTGAGCAAGTCAAGGCACTAGCCATGTCTGGACACCAAATCTATGGTGACAGTCAGAGTAAGTCTAAGGGGCAGTTAGGCCCTCAGGTAAAGGTAGCAGTCCTGTCAAGCAGACAGTGATAAGCTTCCACAGTAGCCGTAAGTGCATCCTCCTTCAGAGACCTGCAAAATCATTCTGAGAACAAGCAACATACAGCAGACCACATATTCAACTTTTATCCCTATAGCAGATATAAACATGTAACTGTTAAACATTCAGCTTGGCAAGTCCTCCATCAAGCCACATTTTTCTCATTATCCTGATTTGTGTCTGATATGTCTGAGACGGCAACATAAACGCAAATGGCTGCAGAATTCTTAAAAGATGACAGCTAAATACAAATACTGATGATATACCCGTTTGTACAGGCTTATAAAACTGGTTTTAGTCACCCGAATTAATGACTCTGGATCATTTATTTAATTTAATTTCCAATTTCAGTGCTTTAAGATATCAACTGGGGAAAAAACTAACCATAAGAGGAAGATGCTCACCATAGTTTTTAGTTCTTAGTTTTGGGTTTTTTAGCAGGAAAGCAACAGAAGTGTAATGCATAGTGTATAGAAATCAAGATGCAAAAAGTGTCACAGGAAATATAATGGACAAGATATAAAAGAATGCAATAGTAAAAATCTGTATTTACACCAAGCATAGGTGGGAATTTTCCATGAATATTCTGAGGTTAGGTGGAACTGAGAAAATGACTAAATGAATCAGTTGAAGTATTCATTTTGGGAAGCTGCAATTCCAAAAACATCAAGAAATAGTTTTAGTTTGCTCAAAAAAAGCTGCTCTGCAAACATCTTCCCTATAAATACAGTCATAGGATGAGGTTCTGCTTCAGTACCAAAGCATAACCTTCTTGATTTAGTTACCATATTCTGACCAAAACACAGAGAAAAAAGGACCACAGGTATGAGGTTAACCTTGAGTTTCCTTCTGGAAAAACACCATGACAGACAACAGGTTCTCTGACTAGCATCTAAAACGCCTTACTCCATCCCACATACAGACTAATCCATACAGAAAGTAGCACACACTTTGGAATTAACTTGTATGAACTCATGACCCAAGCAAAAGATAAGAATGAACCTCGTCTTTTGAAACTTTTAAAACTTTGTTAAAAAGGCAATCAAGAAACAGCTGAGGAAAAAAAACTAGCGAAGATCCTACACCACATCAGTAAAACAAGCTACTGTTCTAATGATTTTAATCTTGTAAGCAACTTCTAGGGACCTTAAAATTACAATAAATTTTAATTTATTTATTGTTATTTTTTTTTAAATCAATTTCATTAAAATTTTTACTCAGACATTAAACCTTTTCTCAACCATGAAAGCCTTTAAGAAACTGATTAAAAAAAAGGATCTCTTATTACAAAAATGTTGATGTCAGAAAAATATTATACAGAAAATTGATTACCTTCACATAAAATTGTCATAGATAATAATAAAGTAGTCATATTTCTAATTCAGTTTTTATTTAGTGAGACAGTATTACTCTCAAGCCTGAGCTTTACCCATCCACAGACCTCCAATAGGTGAAATCCCAGCATCTGTATATTTAAGTGTCAATAAAGTGTTTCACATGTTTATATACTGCCGACATTCCAGGACATTGCACTGGAAAGAGTTATCTGGTATACAGGATCTTAAAAAATGTAGATCTAAAACTTTTTCTCATCACAAAACCATACCGAAAGCTGCAAAGGCCGTCTCCGGTACACCAGCGGGGGCTGGAGCATGCGATCTGGGGCAGATCTCACATTTTACACGCCTGTGTAATGAGAGGACACTTCAAAGCAGCGGCTGCCCTTAACTGAACCCGACAAGCGGCACATTAACAGCTCGCAAAGCAACCTCTGCCAGGAGAGTGGGGTCTGACTCGATAGACAGACAACCAGGAAATAGAACGTGCAGAAATTGGCCGATGAGTTGCACAGGAATAGAGAGGCGTGATTTGTTTTTCTCCTAACATGGCACTTCAGGTAACTGTAATGTGAAGTTGTCCGATCGCTGTGTGGGTCTTTACCCCAGTCATTTACCATACCATAAATGCTGAAATGCGTTGGCATGTGGGGAAGCAAAGGACTCTGGTGGAGTAGGCAACATTGAACATGGCGCTGTGACTTGTGGAGGCACAAGACAGCATAGATGCTGGAGTCTATATAGGGGTGAGCTGGCCATGCAATGGTCTGTAGAATCAGAGGCCATATTTACAGGATTACCCAAGGCCCTTGCGGTTGCTTGGCTCAGCCAGAAACATATGTTCCATCATCTCCTGGTACGCTTACAAACACACTAGGCTCAGCATGATGTGGTGGAGAGGAAAGAATTTCTGTCTGGTCACATTTTTCAACTCAATGGACAACAAGGATTATTTATTCAAAGGTGATATTTTTCTTTCTATTCGAAGGTGAGTTTTATCTTTTGCCTTTATTACTACTGTTATTTAAAAAAAAAATTTTAAAAAAACATTTACCATAAAAGGTTTGCAAGTTTAGACATTTAGTCTTGAAAAGCAGGTTCCACTTTACATAAAAATATCAACACATGAATATCACAATAACACAAAAGCTTCCATTCACAATGCATTTTGGAGTCCCGTGAGCAAGAGCCCATCCCAGAATTAGTCATAATAGGGCTCCCTTTGCAAACAGTGTGAGAACTGAGCTAAAAATATGCTAGAACAGCTAAAGTGCCATGTCTCTGGGACAAAGAATGAAAAACAAGCATCTCGTGTAACCAGACACAAGAACAAGGTGTGTATCAGAACCCCTCATAAATGAAGTGAACAAAATGGACCTATATAATGACACATCTTTACAAAAGGACTAAATAATAACATCTACCGTAATAATCTATAAATTGTATCTGTGTGCTGTTACTCTGTTTTATAAACAAAATAGCTGAACAAATGACGCAAAAGTCGCAATTTCGCTCACGAGTAAAAACCAAAAGAACCACAAATGTGCCTTCTGTCCTCTCGTTTCCTAATTTCATTTGAGAGGATATTTGTAAATGTCAAGCAGTCACCTCAACGAAAAGCAGTTTGGCAGCATGAAAGTTGCAAGCAACACACTTTTCAGGGAAAATTAAACTGGATGTAGTGTAAATATGTACAAATTACCTTATGGCTGCTCTGGATGGGACAATCAAAGAGGTGAGGACAGCAGACCCGTGTGCTTATTTTCACGTATTCCTCCCAAGTTTTAAAGGTACAATGCTGGTTACAATGTAAGTAAGCTGAGCTACTTACATTTATGCTGCTTGTCTCATTTTCCTGCTTGTCATTTTTCTCAATATTTACAGGGTATGTGCAAGACACCATTGCTATCTTATCTGGAAGCCAAGTAATTTGTAATGAAAATCAGCACACAAACTGAGAAAGCGTAGTATGCTATTTGCACATCCATTTTACTCCTTAAAATAATAAATATGGAGTTCAAATAACAATACATATTAATATGAATATTGTACAGGTAACCAAAGCAATGATGGCTTGAACGATTTATGCGCTAATAATTTGCTCATAAAAAAAAAACTGGATAAAATGAGTCAATACATGCATTAAGGAGCAGATTGCAAAGAAAAATCTGATCTGAGAAATTCCCACCTTCTTCGTCATCCTTCTCAGGCTTGATGTTATCCTCCTTCCGCTGTTTGATAGCTAATAGCTCCTTCTTCAGCTGGCGAGCCTCTCTGCGCAGCTCTTCGCTAAGAACACAGACGAAACAAAGCACCATCAGGCCCATGAAGAAAATGCCAGGGCAACGTGCGACAGGCAGCAAAAGTACAAACATATTTTCCATTTGCTGCAAACCACTTTATTTCACTTATGAGAAAATTAACTGAAAAGTATTTCATCAAGAGTGGAACAAAACACGACGACAAGGATCAACAGGCGCACATGTGAAAATCAGTGAATGCACATATGAAACACGGTTTCTCCACAAAACTTCTAAGCATGTATTCATCTGTGACTAGTAGCCCTGCAGTAACAGGCACTAGCAATAAGCACACTTGCACCTACACTAAACCTGCATCACACAATGGCTGAAAAAGACCCTTTGGGCTACTGAAAGGAACACGATCTGTCATCGTGTAGCCATCTTGTCATCAGCCAAGTTGAGAGCATCCTGGAGAAGGACGGGCTATCTCATCCCATAGCTCCAGGGCTTCCTGCAGTCCTCAATACTGATGGAATCAACAAAGGAATGCAGTTAGGCTTTGGGTCGGCATCTTCCCCCAATATTTCATGTATATGTGTTACAGGTATTTACACTTAGATATTTATTCACTTTGCAGCTTACAGTGCTGAGCTACTTACATTTATTTACCCATGTATATACATAGACAATTTAGAGCTGGGCAGGGTAAGTACCTTGCTCAACTGTACTACAGCAGGGGGAAGGACTTGAACCTGCGTTGTTCAAATACAAGGCAGCAACTGTTGCTACCTGAAACCTCTATCATAGGCGCTTGCTCCTTGGGTTCATGAACACACCTTGTTTCAAAATGGTTTGATTCAAACTGTACCATAGCATAACCACTTACCAGAAAACCTCTAAGATGTGTTGAAAACCATGAAGTAGTCGCGGTTTCAAACACCTTGCTTGGAGGTACTTACCACCAACACACATGGCTTTTGATGAAAACTGTGAGATGTTCCATTCACATCACAAACAATGAACACTGACAAAAATTGCTTTTCTTTTCAAACCAAATGAGTGGTGCTTCAGTGGGGTTCTCTGTGGCTTCCAGGCCATCTGGGCCTTGTGCTATCATGAAAAAGAATGCTTTGATGGCTGACAAAAACATCAAGTTGAGAAAAATGAGAATCTTTTCTGGATTTAAAAAAAAAAAAAAAAACTTAAGGATTTTTTCGTTAGTTACATCACTGGCACTCTAAGCAAACTCTAGGACAGAGTTCCCCATTGCAACCTTATCAGATACAGATCCTTGCTGGTCCCATTTGCCACTATCAATCGTTATCAAATGTTCCCTTATTGCACAGTGAAACTCAGCAACTGGCTTCAATTTGTATCTGTGGAGAGTGTCCAACTCATGTTTGCAGTTTCGAATGCCTGTTCTCCTTTGCTTTGGTAATTTGTGATTGTATATTCACACTTCTAGTTACAAGCATTTCTTTCAAAACCAATTTAAACCCCTCTGAATAGACTGTTCTTCATATACTTTTTACTATGGTTAATTCTATTGACTTCCATTACCTCTCATAAAACACATCAGCATGGTCTGTTAAGGTGAGCTCTGAGACATTGGTTTTATGCAGGATGCGGACCTGGGATTATAGATTCTACTATTTCATCTCCCTCCAAATGTTATAGATGCAAAGAAATCCTGCCAGAACAGACACAGTGCTATAAATTCTGCAAAAATATCATAAATGATGATTTATTAACTTGCCTAGCAACTAAGTTTATTCTTTCACAAATTTTTGTGTAGTTGTAACAATTTACAAAACTTCCTTCAGTAATCTTTTCCATTAAAATTATAGTGGAGTCCTTTCCTTATTTACATAAATAGTCACAAGTTTTTTTTTTTTAAGTACTTTAAAATCAAGGGAACAATTTGGGGCTGTGAGCTATTTTTCCAGCACAGAGATCAGCTTTCTTTATCAGCTACTCTTTGCCAGGATCTCATGAGCCATGTGTGTACAGAAACCAGGCAGGGTGAGCACTCATACATCAGGTCAAAATAGAAGCCTTTGCCAGCCTCGTCCTCACAGATGCATGCCCAAGACAGTGAAATTGGCTTACTAGTTCTGGCTCCTTTAGATAAATTTACTGCGGGGATTCTTAATATGTGGTGTAAGGGCATACTTTAAACACGTGAATCACAGATGTATTCAGTTTAGCCCACTTTCCAAAATGCACTGACACATTAGTGACACAGTGATCAGCAATATTTTAAGACACTTAGAAAGCCTAGAGAGAGGCTTCACATACTGTTTGTGGTTTGTGATCCTCCATTTTCTCCTCCCAAACATAAGGCTACTTCCTTTCTAATGACACTAGCGTTAGAATTAACAATCAATGATGCTGCCAACTCCGCAAATAACCCCTCAAAGGGGTAAGGAAAGTGGACCACTTGGCACACTGGTGCAGACTTCCTGGAAGTGAGGGCCTGGGTTGGTTCCCTGCCACACTTCTTCCTCCATAGGTCAAAAGGGAGGCCTTGTTTATGGATCACCAGTGATTCACATCTTCTATCATTCTCTTTCACATGGTCACGACCGCAGCCATGAATCAGGTATCTCACACTTTGAAAAACAATAATATTTTTATTTATGAGCTGATGGCTCCATTTTCATCCCTGCTACTCACGCAGCCTCCGCTGAGCACAGGTAAGCTGTGGAGCCTGGGCTGCGATCCCAGAAACACGTGAAGCATCTCACGCAGAAACAATGGCCCCCTTTGTTCCCACACATCTGCTTCTCTGAACTGCCACAAGCCCCCCCCCATCCCCCATCTCAACCTGCACCCTTAATTTTTCCCCCTTTGCTCCCCATGAGCCTTAAGAAATGTGTGCGAATCTGAGACGCTTAATGGGGAGAAAACATTTCAGGACGTATGATCTGCAGTGATCCATGTTCAAAGGACAAATGAAACAGGAATCATTCCCAAAAAATGTCCTCTGTTGTGATCTTTTAAAAGTAGTGTAAATATGAAATACTTCTGCTTTCAATGTAACCTCATGTTTATTCCAGCTGTCTACTCTTTGTGGGCTGCTGAAGACTGACTGGGGGATGGGTGGTACAACTGCCCACAGTCCTCTCTCCCAACTTGAGAGCCCCAGAGAACAGGTCACCCAGGGCTCAAGGGAGACATAGAGCTCTGCTCTCAGTCACAGCAGCAATTGTCATGGGAGAAGGGAGTCTGTGTTTACTCCCTCATCCCCAGGCTCTGATGGTCTTCTCATTTCCTGTGGGTTCTTGTTTATTTTGGAAAGAGCTGCTGGGTTGACAGAGGTGTGGGGAGGTGGGCCAGGTCATCCAAGGCCTGGTAGGGGGTGGCAGTCAGGTCACAGCAATGTTTGAGAAGCCAGTTTTTCGGTTTAAACTACCTGCTCCATATTATAAGCTTATTCAGCTCACTTGAAACCACTGAACGAGAGCCCTAAAGCATAAAAAAACCCAAAGAAACAAACAGCAACATTTACATTTATTTCATTTAAAGCACAAGTTTGAAGTGCTAAGAGCGTTCATAATCTGGTCCTTATTCCGGTTCATAAGTATATTTTTAAAACATCCACATTTCTGCTGTGTGGTTTTCAGTTATTGCAAAGATAACTGTTGATTGTAAAAAAAAAAAAAAAAAAAAAAAAAAACACACATTGTGCACCTGAGCTAAATATGTTAACAAAAGCAAAGTAAAATTAATACTAAGAGCGCACTAAAGCAGATGAGCAGCTCAAGCAGCTTTCCATATGTTTTAGGTTCCAGTATATACCTCCCTCATTTCAGCCATGGTAGCGCTCCTGCACTTATTCCTCCAAAGAAATACAAAAAGGAAAAATGTACAATAAAATCACATATTGCTAAAGACAGGTTAATGAACTGCCCTGTTTCTGCACTACTAAGACTCTCCCACCGGTCACATTCCCAGCGCCAACATTGATCAACATTCACTGAAATGACCCAACGTTGCATACTTACAACAATGAACAGTTTAAGGTAATCTCCTATATCACGTTTCTCAAAGAGTACACAACACTGCTGAGAGCAACAATTCAATGGAGAGGGAGGTGCATTTGCTGCAAAACTGCAGGAGGTTTTACTACATTTTTAAGACCTGTGATGTGGTGCCACTTAACCTTTCCTTATCTTCCTGACATTTCCAGCTGGAGCATTCTTTACGTGGATAATAATCAGCATGAAAAGTGATTTAGTACCAGGAAAAATACAGAAATTGAAAGATGGCAGAACGTTCGCCCAAACAAAATAGCAGGAACGGCGCTTAATTCACCTCAGGACATGGTGGAAAAATTTGGATTAATCTGAATCTGGATTATTTTTTGAATCAGTAAAGGATTTTTATTTAATTTTTTCACAGCACAGTATGCAGACACTAGTCCTCATTTTAATATTATTATTTATCTTAGGTTAGCTGACACCTTTGTCTGAGGAAACTTTCAATTTGGCAAAACAGTAAACTACTTACTGCAGAAATTCAGTCTATGCAACTTCATAAAGGGAAAAATAACAAGAAGCAGAGATTCAAACTCTGGCACCATCAGTGTGCAATGACAATGATCTGCCGCATTTTGGTGGCAATTAATATTAATTAGTATTCATCCATTTATGTTCCATCAATAACCACTTTTCCACTGCGGGGTTACAGTGGTCCATAGCCAACGCCGGAAAGATAGGGCACCAGTCCATCACAGAGCAACCATGAACACATGCTTGTGATGTATATTCATCAGTTTTCCCATTAGCTAGTTTTAAAATTTATCTGGTTCATGACTATACCAATTATTATTATTAATAAATCTGTATTTTCAACTATCCCATTTGTAATATCCAATCTGAGCCAGTAACATTTGGCCCAGAACAATAGACCACATTTGAAAACTAAGACAAGTGACTCTGGGAGACAGACTGTGAAATGTACTGTGGTGTAGGAACAGTGCATTTCACAGTTTGTCTCATTTCACAGTCTGAGTGTACCCACTCTCTCAGCTGTGGCCTGGCATTCTATGATCTCACTTGTGTACATAAGAATTTTCATCTGATTCTGCATTGTTGTACAATTCAGTTGTTTAATGTGACATATATCTTCCTCAACCCGTCTACTCACACTATCACACTGAGTTTACTTTATAAAATCTTTTTTTATTGACTTTAATATATATTTTTTCTATATATTAAGCTTAATTATTATTCATTCTATTTTAATGTGCAAAACTTTACATATGATATTAGATATCATTTAGAGTGGTTTTAGGGTGAACTTAGAATGGGCCTGGAACAAAATAATATCTTTCCCCCATAAGAAATAATGGAATAAATGTTGAAATTTTTGTTGTATTTTTAGGAAAGAAATAGGACCAGAATGGTGGATAAGAATATACACAAAAGTTGAATTTTTCACTCACTCACTTTTGAAGCACCCCGATGAAACCCAGAGAAACACATGGAAAATATACAAGAGTCTTACAAGCTGAAGAGGATTCAGGTCAACAGCCCAGGAACTGTGAAGAATCAGTACTACCCACTAGACCACCATGTCACCAATATTAGTTAGTATTAACATTAAAATTAAGATAAAGTTGAGGATGCTGTACCTGCTGAACATGGCTAGCATCATCTGTCCGC
Source organism: Heterotis niloticus (assembly GCA_018136845.1). Taxonomy (NCBI): domain Eukaryota; kingdom Metazoa; phylum Chordata; class Actinopteri; order Osteoglossiformes; family Osteoglossidae; genus Heterotis; species Heterotis niloticus. The sequence continues at coordinate 18,686,114 of CM030891.1, forward strand.
AAAGCAGGGGGTCTATATCAGCCTGGATCTCTCTGCAAAGGTACCCAAACTACCGAGTTCCCTATGACTGATATGGTGATATAGTGTGTAAAAGAAAGAAAAAGGCTATGGAGTGTGCAACAGCATGGCACAACACACATGCAATAAGTTAGTGGTCATCCAAAGTCAAACACAATTAAAATATGCAATATAGATAGACAATACACCGATCCCTCAATTCACAACCATTCGATGTATGAAAACTGGCAATAACAAACAATCTTGGGTAGTTCCGCCATTTCAGTTAACAAACATTTCCCCACAGTAACATGTAAACCACAATTTATTCATGCATGCCTTTTATTCACGTGCCACAAAGTACAACACAGACACAAGGATAATATCCCAGTCCCAAATAACTAAACCATAGTTAACATAATTTGTACCCATGCACTAAAACATTACTAAAGCTAACCAAAATAACATATACAGTACAAAACAAAGAATGATGGGAAGGGTCTACCATTCTGTTCTGGTGCTGTAAAATGTTTGTATTTTTCCTTGAAATAGTGATTTTACACACACACCCATGCAGTTTAGACTAATTTTTTTATTTATATATATAATCTATTTATTTATAGGAACTGCTATTATTATTATTATTGTTATTATTATTATTGCTGTTGTTTTATGTGCTGCCTGTTGCTTTGCCAATACAAAGATTGCAGTCCCAGTAAAGCACACACTAATTTGAAATAAAAAGTTTTAAGTACAGGCAGAGGTGATAAATTGAGAGATTATAATTGTCATGTTAGACAGTTTGTAATACCAGACAAGGGGGGGAAATGTGTGGAAATTGTTGCTTAAGTATTAGGGGTAGTTAGAAGACAGATATTATTCTTGATGGTGTGTTGTGGTGATCAGCGGGAGGTGCTTTGTCATACATGCTGGGTAAAATAAAGCTTGTTTTCCCACAGTTTCACTTCCTACATTGTTGGAACTCTTAAAGATGCTTACTATTAAAATTAATGAGCTTTATGCTACTGATTTACGATTTTTCAGTCTATGAATGCTTTCTCAGCAACAGAACCATCTCTGGAATGTAACAGAGTTGTCTGCATGAAAAAGACAAAACAGTCTTGATTTCATAGACCTCAAATGTAAACAATCACAATTAATGTTTTTTCCTTAAAATACCTCAGTGCCATTTTGGCAACAATCTTCTTTATCATTTTGTTCCTTATTTAAAATATTTCCCATGTATGTGTGATAATCATAGCAAATGCAACTGGTAAACAGGTCAAACACCTTACCAACTCTTGCTACAGCTCATCTGTTCTGTGAGGGAAGAGTTAAAGCACAGTTTTTAAAACATAGTAACATTCCAAGATATACTGAAGGCCCAAAAAAATGTGAGGTATCTATTAAGTCAGGGGAACAGAGAGAAGGAAAAAAGAAAGAATGAAACTAACACAGCTCAGGGAATAAAGTGTCCTTGTTTAACAGGCAGATCTCAGTCTTTCAGAATGTATTAATGAGTGTGTGCTTTGAAGAGAAGCCAGAGTGCCCACTGTAACTCTAACTATCACTCTTTCTCTGATCAGTTAGCTGGGCCCACTGACATGCCTGCAAACACAATTGGAGCCATTCAACAGGTCCCCTCTTCTGGCCTGTTTGGGATAGTTTGCCTGCAGCTTTCCTGCAGGGAGTGCATTGCAACCATCACTGTGGATGCGGCACAGCCACAAAGAGGGCTGGATGCCCTTCATGGATGTCAAAAACCTTCAGACAGAGCAAGGAAAGAAAAAAGAAGGCTATTCGTCATTTGCAGCTTGCTGGAACTGCCAACGATTGTCGCTCACTCAGACAATTCAAATAAGCGAAAGCCAGGGAGCTGTGGATGATTTACTTTTCATAAAGAAGGCATATGAAGTGTCTGGCCCCAGACCAACGTTTCTCATGGAAGCTGTCCTGGACTTTTAACACCCTCCCGTCTGGAGGGCTTCAAAAACAACCCAGAGGAATTCACAGCCACTACTGCCTTACTTTATACCCTTACAAAGAAAGAGAGGTTATATATGACTCCTTGTCAGTCTGGAGGTGAAGGGCATGCTGCCAAATTAATCATCCCATCTTGGCCATAGACAAATATGACTTATGACTGTTTGTGCCATTATTTAGTGTTTGAGGCATTTCTCAGACAATTTGAAGCTAATGAATATTTGTTGCAAACCTGCTAACTTACAGGGACACAGATGGCCCCGAACATGATTTACTGAGAAGACAGTTTACAGTAACTACAAAAATTATCCATAAACAAGATTAAGTGAGGCAGCTCCCAAAAGGTGTGCGCTGCAGGAGCTCAGACAGTACAACAACAGATTCCCAGGAAAAAGCTTAGACCCTAAGACTTTATGTGACTGGTCCCAAAGATGACTACTGTACATCTACAGCCACCTCCAGTCATCTGAATCCACTGGGCATTTTAGAGCTGTGGGAGAGACACTCCCTGGCGTTGCTTTACAGGCCACCAAGTCAGCATATCCTCAGGAGAGTAGGCAAGTTACAGGGGCTTACATTAAGGGCAGAATAAATCAAATGGTAAACATTTAAGAAAACAAGGCTTCCACTGTAACAATTTCAGGAACTCCTTAAAACATTGCAGTTGCTCTTTAGGGGGGTTAAAGTTCTGTGAACCCTGATGTATTTGTTTATTTATGATGTCTGGATAATGTCAGCAGCAGTAGTCTATTCTAGGCTGGACATCTAGAATCACACTTTTATTTTCTCCAGTTGGCTTACAGGAGTTTCAAACTCAGCAAATGAAAGGCTGCTGTGTTTTCTGCACTTTGCGGCTTTGTCCGCTTTGTAGCATTAACCATGAAATTTAGCTCTCCACTTCCTTAAAGAGAACACATTTTGTACATTTACACATGGCTGACAATAAACACATATTTGAACAAAGAATAATTGGACACGATAATGCAGACAAATTAAGGCTTTTCTCTACCGAGCTTAGAAGGTGACCACCCTGCAATCTATAATACAAAAGTTAAAAAAAAAACAGGTCCTATCAGTATTAGTGCAGCACTCATAAGTAAAGAGTATTTTTTATTTAAATATATTAAACCAACATTAGTTTGAAAAAAGTAAAGCAGCTGCTATTTTGTAAAGAATCCCGCATGAAACCATTCCACTGAGGCAATCTCCATTACAAACCCCATAGGCTCTGAGATGCTTCCTAACAGAACCCCATCAGAGGCCTTACAGAAATCCACACTTACAAACCCAGCAGAGCCAAATCCCTCCCCCCAAAACACACACAAGCAGGAAAGCGGCCAAACACCGGATTATCCCATGAGGTCTTACTCGCAGCAATGCTCGATGGCCTCTGACCTTCTCCCGTGAGGGTAGTGGATTGTGCCAGTTGACGAGTGACAGGTGCAGCCAATTATCCAGCGTGATGTCCACACCAGGATAAACGTCCCAGGGCAGAAAGTCACACTGTCCTGCTGCTATCTGGTGTCACTAAAAAAATTAATAATGGCTAAATACCCAAAAAATGCCCAGTGGGTATCAAACCGCGCCACCCCATAAAAAGAGTCTAATTAAAGTCCGACATGGACGTTACAGGCTATTTGTTCCAGGGTACACTTCACTTGGTGAGTTGGCAGCTTAATGGGCTGCTTCAGAGCTGGTATGCCACATTTGCCTCCATCACAAAAAGCTCTTCCTCACTAGAGTCTTCATCTGGTCTATAAAGCACAAACAAAAAGTCCACTATTTGCTGGAATATGAATAACAAACTGGACTAGCACATGTAAAGATCAACTAAGATTAGCTAAATTTCAATAAATCAATTTCAACAACTCAAAGCTCATCAATCACTGTAAAGGTAAAAACAACCAATAACTTCACATAAAGTTAGAAAAACAATGTATTAAGGGTAAAATATCCACTAATTTAATGTGTAATGTCACATTATGATATGCAACAAATCTGACAGTCAGAAGGAAAAAGACTGCAACAACTGAATTATACCATATTTATCAAATATAACAAAAGTGCTGAGAAAACAGGGTAGACTGTAGTAAAATCAAATTAATGTCATTAAAACTATGTTTAATGGCCAATTAACAGCTTGAAACCACAAATTAAAGAAATAGAATCAGGGTTTGTATTTTGAGCAAACACACAAAAAAAAGCCGAAACTGTGTGCGTATACAGCATGTGTATGTAGTAGGCAAGAGTCCGAAGGCAGCCGTGCTGTGGAGGGGAGCAGCTTGAAGCTGTGCAAACACGCCCACACACGTAGAGCGCCACCTGGTCTAGCCCGCCGTGGCCTTGCTGCACTGAGCTGAGCTCTGTAATCTTTATGCTTATTGCATCCGTGTTCACAAAGCAATCAGGCACTTCTTTAGTCGAAATCCTTGAGAATATACAACAAAGCATTTTTACATGAGATCAAACAGATATTGCTCATTTCTATTCTACCTATAAATGCAAAGCTTACTGCATAAGATTGCTAGCATAAGTAACTTTGAGCTGATTTGAGAATTACAATAGGATTTTTTTGGAGTAAAGACAACATTAGGTACTGCTCTGAGAGGATGAAAACTACCAACTGTTTCATAAAGTTACAGAAAACTGACAGTAAAATCAGAACACCACAGATTATTCTATAATACATTCTGCAATACTGTTAACATCGTAAATATTCTTACTATATGCAGTATATAGTAAAATGGAGTTTAAAAGAAACTCTTAGAGTTCATTTTAATCCTGTAGAAATCATATAGGATCACAAAAAATCTGCAAGAGATGAATGAAGTTGGCAGAGCTACGAAAATGTGAATGTTAAGAAGAATTTGTTTTTGGATCAATAAACCATCTATCTATCTATCTATCTATCTATCTATCTATCTATCTATCTATCATATTCTATACAATAATACAAAATTTAAACCTAGAAGCTTAAAATGCATCAAACAGCATTACTTGTGGTTTGCAAAGTACTGTCTGCATGTGAAAGCATTAGTATTACAACAATGGAAGGTAATTTATTTTTCTGTAATCATAATAGCATTAAAAATATAAATGTGGAGCGTGGCGGGCGCAGGCAGGGCAAGGGGCCTACTGGCAAGAGCAAAGAAGCTGCGTCCCAGAGCCATATGGAAGCATTTTATTTCCCCGTCATGCCCGGCTGCCGGGTTTAGAAGGGAGTTGGGATGGCTGTGTGCACCACTTCCAGGGCCTGCTTCGACACGCAAGTTCCAGCTTCTCAACAGGTTTTCCTAACCACAGTGTGAGAATGTATTGTTTTTTTTATTTACTTTTGAGCCTAAAAGTACCAAAAAAACACATGAAATAAGAATAGTTAAGTAATAATAATAATAATAATAATAATAATAATAATAGCTATAACAATAAGTTTTTGCATAGTTGATCCCTTAATCCACAGCAATTTATAGCATTTAACCTATCAATATCATCATGTATTTTCACTAGAGCAAAGGGTAAGTACCTGGCTCAAAGGTACTACAGTAGTTCTAAAGCATGGCCTTTGATCAACAGGTCACAAGCCCATATCATAAACCAATGCATCACTCACTGTAAATCACCTTAACTACAACTGAGTATCTGTGCTTTAAATGTCTGCCAGTAATGATGAACAGTGAAAATTGTACCATTTCTTTTTGAAAGATCCGCATGGATGTAAATTCAGGTAACTAGCTTTCAACTGCCCAGGGCAAGTGTATTTTAGAAAATGCCTGATTTACACCTGCAACCACAGGTGAGCTCTTACTATCTGAATAACAACTTCAAAAGAAGCAAGTTAAGGGCGGAGGTCAAGGGAAAACCAAGCTTTTCCACGGCCCTCAAAGACCACCACTGGGAATGACCTGACAAGCAGATTGCAGCCCTCTAGGGTAGGAGTCCAGAAGTTTCAACGGTTGCCTGTCAAAGGTGCCTCATTTACACCTGGTGCAGTAGATAATGTGGGTGGCTGCTCAAATGGTGTCAATCAAACATTTAAAATCAGAACCACAAGAAAAAGCAGTAGAACTAGCATCCCTCCAGGACTGCAGTTATGCACCTGGTACATTAGGAAGGAAACCGATTATTTATTTATTTATTTATTTATTTATATTTTTTTTATATCAAACACAAAGCAGAATCACAAGGTGGATCACCATAATTGAGTGGGATTATGTGTCATTAGGTACAAAAGAAATTCAGTAACTTCAGTAAGCTGTTACTAGGTAACAATACAAAACACCACTTCAAACAGGTAAGTGCAAAAAGCCTGATACAAAAACATTAACTATATATATACAATTTTAATTTGAGCAATCTAAAAACAGGAAATATTGTTTTTAAGCTTGCCTAGTTTGAATTTACCACACTGTATTTCCTTTGGTGGCCTTAAGCACTAAGGGATCAGTGAACAATTACACCAATATCTCAGGTGTTCTTCCCTACCCCTCTGATAAGACAGAACCCCTCTGGTACCCCCTATGCTATGTCGGTAAGATCAGGTACATCCCAGCATCCCTTTGTTCTTTTCCAGGTGACCAGCCACAAGCTCACACAGCTCCCTCGCCTAAGAGCTCCCAGGGGCTTCTTGCCAAGTAAAGTGGGATGGTGAAACAAAAACCCCCTTTGTCCCAGACCGTCACTGTACCTATTGGTCTGCTCTCTGATACAAGGCCAAGACAAATCCCTGTGTTGGGTTACTTCTTTTGTAGCCAAACAATCCACACTTGTGTTTAATATGCTACGGTGCGCCTGCACAATCCTCAGTGTCAATCACAGCATGATGGGAGCTTCAATCATTTATTTTAATAAGAAAGGCACATGCTTATGCAAAAAACAATGTCCTTGCAGTGTCGATACAACATAAACCAAAGCTGCAGAGGCAAAACAACCCCGAGATGATCCAGCAAACAGCTGCTGCTGAACACTGTACTTATAAATCTAACTAATCTGTCCATCCAGGAGACCGAGCAGTTCATCTGACATTTTAACTGCTAGACTAAACTGGTGTAGTCTCTCATGACAAACAAAAAAAACAACAACCTTGCAATTTGCTGCTATGGCAGGACCCTACACATAATGCATCATATGAGACTACACACTGAGTTCATTACATCCATCAACTTTATCCCAAAATATTAACCATTTTAATTTATAAGTGACAAAAACATTCCTCTCCAAAATAACTGATAGTCAAAATACCCTTATTTTATTTTAGTATTTAGCTGACACAGCTATCTGTGGAGACCCACAGTGTTAGATGCACTACACTAAGCTACTTATGATTATCTACCATACACACAGAGCAATTTTGAACACATATTTATAAACACAGAAAACACCTAAGTTCAGAGTCGCCCATTCGCCTGAAACACATAAACTGGAATGCCTGGAGGAAACCCATGCAAACAGTGAAAAGGTATGCAAGCTGCACACTGATGGCACTGAATTCAAAACAAACAGCCAGGTCCTGGCGTGGTAATAGTGCTACCATCTGCACCATCGTGCTGTACATTTTATTTTAAAAAGGAGCCTTTCTTGAGGCAAAGAATAAGGGCAGAAAATTCCTCTTGTACACATACCCTGCTGTCAAGAACAGGAAGAGCTACGTGATTCAAAATGCCCTTTAATACTGAGATGCTGACAGAGATTTAGGATTAACCAGAGGATTTACCAAACTGACCAGCATCTCTCATGAAGACCCCAACAGGGGGTCACAATAAGGAGTCCAAATACCACTACCACCAGGTACAAGGCCTCCAGCGTGACAGATTCGTTGTGTAGACCGAAAAGAGGTCTCCAATTACAAAAGTGTAGAAACTGCAAATAGATCTCAAGACAAAGACAGATATGCAGAAATAAAATCATGAACAATAGCACAGTCAAAGAAAACAAGGGCCAGGTTTTTCTGTCATGCTACAGAAGAATTGACTTGCAGGTTCATTACAGCAGCATTCAAACACATTTCATCAAACCTTTTTTGCATTTGAACAACCTGCTTTGTGGTCATTTCAAAATTGTGAAAAATTGGGTGCATGGCTGGAAGATGGAGACAACACTACCCTGGCAAGAATCTGATTTAAAGTTGAGATGCAATGCAGTTAAACAAAATCTGGAAATTAAAACTTGTTAAAAGACAGAGTGCCTGTGGCCCGAAACAAAAAAAATGACTGAGAAATGGAGGGGGAACAAAATAAGTCTGTCGCCGTTTGAGCTGTTCCAGGACTTACGAGCAGCAGTATCAGTTATGTGCGCTGCATCTCTGCCAGGCGTCCGCTCCCTCCCGGCAGAGCCAGAAGGCCTTTCCAGCACCGAGAGTGAAGCGATTCGGAGTGGAATACCTCGCTCACTGGTGCAACGCACCACCCAGGAGCGGATGCAGAAGTGGCGGCCGTGACGGGGGTCCACTTGGCAGAACACGGCACCCCTTGCTCCCTCCAAAGCAAGCAATGCCTTGGCAACCTGCTCCGTCTCAACCTGTTATCTACGCTGTACAATCAAAGTCACTTGCTCTGGCTTCTAGGCACACTCCACGAAATCTCAACTCTCGTTCCTAATAGGACATGAAAAGAACATTATCTTATCGACTGTCTGCCAATGGTGACTGTCGTTTTTATGCTGGAAATTAGATGGGGAAAAGAAATTATATTTAACAAGGCTTTCCATTTTTTCCCAATCTGATAAAGTGAACCTAGCAGTTAAAAGTACCTTGGGCTTCCAATAAAAGGCAGCTTTTACTCATAAATTCTTAAGAGGGCCTTTCAAGACCAGTTACAAATGCTGAAGCAATTATGGGAAAGGGGTCAGGGAACTTGGTGTGGCAGGATGACAGGTTTAGCCTAACATTAGAAAGGGACAAAGGATTCTGGGACAGTTCCATGCAGCCAAGCATGCTTTGGGTGATGGTGCAGCTAAACCTTGCTTGCCCTGCGGGTGCCCCATCCAGGGCAGTCCTGGCACGGATACACCATTTGCCCCTGCGTTCCATGCAGAGCAACTCCACCTCGCTGCCAGCATTTTCTCGTTCACTTAACAGAACCTGGCCAGGACACATCAATTAAAAATGATGGGGCACAAACACCACTGGGTTCTGCCAACACTCATGGCCCAAGGTCAGTATGACTGTGTGACCAAGGTTGCTTGCATTGTTCAAATTATGTATCATGGTAACCTTTACAGCTATACTGTGAAAATGGAATTATACCCTCTATGTTTCTACATTTTTTAACAATAAATAAAATTGTATTATCTGCTTAAAATTTTGCTTTCTGATCACTTCTGTTTCCAAAACAAAGAAAAATTTACTTTTTAACTTTTTCAAAATCACTACTACAACAAAACGGTTTGTCACATTGATAAAACCTGTCCTACTCATTAAATAAAATATTACTGATCTGAAAAATTGTTAGTACAACTAATTTAAATTATTCAGTTGTGCAAGATGACCTCCATAAGCAGCTGCTCTATGACCTGATAACAGTAAATTGTAACAGGAATTGTAAAACTCTGAGCCATTTTATGAGATCTTGCTGTGTATAAAAAAAAGATTACCACAAGGACATCACCATCCTCCTGCACCTGAAGGATTCATGATCCATAATATCCTTCACAATTCCTTCAGTGCATCAATACATTTAGACAAAGAGACAAGACTGAAATTTAGCAGTCCTGGGGAAATGTCTACATTAAACCCGGGGTTCAGAAGACCAAGAGCACCACCATCTGGCATGACTCTGAGCTTACATCCTGTGAAAGGTTGGTAGAAATGGCCATAATGCCCAAGTGTGAAGAACTAGGAAGGTGTGATTGGTCATCTTCACTGAAGCAGATGTGTTTACCCAAAACAGGGCCACATCCCACATAAGTGCGTATTATTGAAATCACAACATCAGCTCACACAGGCACACATGTAAATACATACTTAGTCACACACAAATCCACATTCCTATTAGCAAAAACATTCAGACAGGTGGGACTGAAGACAAAAGCACCTGGTCAAAGAGCTGGGGATTATAAAATATATACTTTAACATGACTGTGATGATTCATGCCTCTCTATGGCCAAAGGTTTTTTTTTTTTTTAAATCTAAACCATGAACTGTATTCTAATAAAACCGACTTTCGGCTGCTCCCGTCAGGGGTCGCCACAGCAGATCGGCTTGTCCGCATATTTGGTTTGGCAGGTTTTTACGCCGGATGCCCTTCCTGACGCAACCCTCCATTTTGCCCGGGCTTGGGACCAGCACAGAGGTGCACCCCCTTGTGGCTGGATTCGCAGCAACGCCCAATGTGGGGCTCAAACCCACGACCCTGAGATTACGAGTCACATGCTCTACCGACTGAGCTAGCCGGGCAGGCATTAACTGTATTCTAATACTTATCTTTTTGTATTTCCTTGCATTCATACCCATCTTCCTTTACTCCCATTACAGTGTAGGTGTGATTTAGATTTCCCTCTGCTCAATCCTGCCACCTGCTGTAAAATTTCAGAAATAAATTCTCTAGAAAAGTTTGTCAACCTGTCCACTGAATCTGTTATTCACGATAATTTACCATAACTTCAGTATTGTCCAAATAATTTAATACACTGAAAATGTTGTGTTGGATAAATGTATAATTTGTACAGATAAAAAATATGGCTGGTCATTGCCCATCTTCCTCTACTTTAGTGGAATGAGAGATCAGTGAGACCAGGCTGTCTCTTACCTACGGCTGCTCTTTTTTCCACGCTCCTCCTGTTCCTCTCCAGCAGGTTGGGTTTTTGTGGTCTCAGACTTCTTTAACTTCTTTGAGATGCGTTGTCTTATCTCTTCCCGCTCGTCACTATCATAGTCTTCATCTTCTTCAGCGTTGAACTCATTATTTTCCCCCTGCACACAACAATGTATCCTCAAAACAAGCAGTGCATGACCAGTGCATGACCAGTGCAAAACATTTATGGTCAGTCGAGACAGCAGTGGTTAAGGGTGCATCCATGTAATTTTAAGATTATGAGCTTAAATTTTAGGAGATACTGTAGTCTAGATTAAGAAACTTAAAACCCTTTATCGGACGAATAACCATATTTGATAACTTCCAACGGACATCCAAAATGCCCTCTCCATGCCTCTCCATGAAGGGTTGAAATTTTGAATTTCCAAGTATTTCAATTAGTGCGCTATAAAGGGTTAAACTGCCCCAGCAAAACATTCACCTGTACGATGGGGTTAAACTTTAGATTATCTTGCATAAAAGCATAAGTCAAAATAAAAGCAATATCAAAATAAAAGCAAAAAAACACAAGACAGGAAAAGTGATTGGTATACTTATACATTAGTGTTCCTAAAAATAATTGTTTAGCTTGACAATAAAACTATGCAATACCCTTAATACAAACAAAAATAAACACTGAAACAATTATGTGTTGATTTCATATTTTACAGAATCCACTATACCTACCTCAGATGAGCCTGCTACTGCTGTACTGGGTTTTACTCTGTGGAGGGAAAAAATACAATGCCAATATTATTCTAGCAGCCATACAGAAAAAGTAAGCAATAGCAAATGACCTCACTCCACAAGCACACAAGAAGGTGCAGTCATCTTACCCATCTACAGCGGGCACAGAGCTCAACCTTGGATCATCCTTAAGCAAATCATGGCTACTTTTGCTTTTTCCCTTCATTGTCTGCAGGGAGAAACAAAGGCACCCAATTCATTGCAAAGCTGTATTCTTTTCAAACCATATTATTTTGGATGAGGAACTCCTACACAAGTGACACACAAAACTCTGCTGTGCACTCAACAACCATTGCAGAGTCTTTTAGAAGAGCTCATGGTGAAGCCAGGCTGACACTTTAAAGTTATGCTTCAAGTACCACTCATTAGACTATGAAGTACCTATAACTTCTTATTGAGACTGTCTAAAGTGTAATTATTTATATGGATTACAAAAACTGGCAACCCCTAAGCACACTCAAAGTACTGTAAGATAACATCAAGATGACTTGTATCTTAAAGATACAGAAGATAAAATGGAAATATTGTTGTGTAATCTGAAATGTTACAATCATCCACTGATTATAAATAAGCACTTGTTTAATACAAGTGGCCCACAGCCATTCCTGAAAGCATCCCGGGGGGGGGGGGGGGGGGCACACTAGACCATTGGAGGGCATTTTTATGTTTTATTTTTATTGTCATTACAATAACCTACGTATGCTCTTTTAAAACTGTACCAGGTCATACTTATTACTTTATTGAGGTAATGCTATTTGACAGTTTTAATATTATGACCCCAAATAACAAAATGTTCCTTGTTAGGTTTTTCTACGTATAATTTTAATTGAAAGCTGCTTTTATATCTGTGGCTAAATTATTTCAAGACATATAGCTTTCTATTTACACTCCTTTTGCTGTGAAACATAAATTTGTGCAGTATATCATTATGCAGTGCTACATGGAGAAATACTTTATTCCCTTACAGTTACAGATTTAACTATGAACGTTGTCCCGTTGTTTAACACTTTTAAACTCTGAAGACAGTAAACAGAGTGATAAGGCAGTTTTCCACCACTTTTCCAACTGGAGTTTGATTTGGACAGCCTATAGTCTGACACTTTCCAGAAATCCTCACCAGCTCGTCTGTTATATCACAGCAGTACCAGCAAGAGTGTTAATTTATTTAAAAGCATCTCAAAGGGCTTAATGGGAGATAACTAACCTGAATGACTTGATTCACCATTTCTTCATCTTCTTCGGCTTCTTCCCCAAAAGACAGCAAGCTGAAGTTCCTAGTGAGACCCAATGCGGACACTCCAATTATATCTCCAACTCCCTCACAAGCACATTCTGAATACTGAACAGATGGAGTCCAACAACCAGTAAAGTCTAAATGCTTTTAAGTGTAATCACTTTAGCTATGGCTTGTCAGTTGTGTAGGGCCACAAGATAAACCATATGGTTCTCTGTTGTCTCTGTACTCATTATGTGGTTAACAACCTGGTTCCCAACAAGATTAAACACCTTGATCCTGAAGAGGATACAAACTTTGTTACCCATCTGGTTCTTCATCTAGTTGCCTCTCATAGATGCCTACTTGGCTCTTCGCTTGGTTCCACACGAGCATAAACAGTTTGTTCGCTACCAGGTTCCCTGCTTAGTTCCCCATTAGATTAAAGACCTGACAGAATGCTTTATTCCCACTTTGTTAAACACCTGGCTTTCCGTACAGTTCTGTACTTGGTTCCCTAAAATCACCTGACTCCCCTCTGTAGTTCCCAGCTTGTCCCACCAAACTTTCAACTTTCTCTCACAGAGAAAGAAGAGGAATGGAAGTAACACAAGCAGCATTTTTTTTTCCATTTGAAGCTGAACCTGAATGACACTGCCAGGCTATCCAGCTCCTGTGCAAATCATCCATTCTTTTTTATTCCATGTCACATTAAGTGCAGAGACTCACATGCTGTATAGCATAAATCACAAAGGTAGTGGAAAAGGAATGTCATGCATCCAGCACTTACTTTGTTGCTTTGGACTGAGATTTCTTTCCATCGTCCTTGTCTTTCTCTTTTTTTACTTTCTTAATTTCCCTTGGAACAATATCATCAAATGGATTGTGCAGAACCTGAGCAAAATGTATTTGAAATGTAAAAACAAACTCTTCAGTAAGAAACAGCTGATCCAAAATGCAATCGTAACAGATAATCTGTACTCATTAGAAAATTAATTTTTCTGTAATTCATATATGCCGTCATATGCTGACAGTACACACCTCAGTAGTCCTTATCTTGTGTGGATTCAGTGGTCTTTCATCCATGTCACACTCTACCTCTGCTAACCTCAGCATGTTGTACACTGTATCACCAGTCACCTACAAGTTGAAATAAGGACATGTTTGAAAAAAGGAGCCAAACCCAGACTTTTCAATGCCAAAGAAAAAAATAACGGGTGAAGAAAAACCAACTAGCAACTGCATCCATTCACATTTTTTTTGCCCCACAACTGCTAGCTATACATTAATTGTTACAGCATGTTATACATTTAATAATGCCTTAATTAAAAATAATTTATTTCAGGATTATCAAAGTATACTGTCTATTATTCCAGTACTAAATAAGTCATCACATAGACAGAATCTGATACACTTCAATAATATACATATACAGACAGATACAAGGACATATTGTGTTCAGTTCCATTACAAACCAATAATTCACACAAAAAATATTTTAACTACATGGTAGAAAGAGTTGTTAAGACATAAACCTACTGTACAACAGGTAGAGCAGTAAGGACACACAGACTGAAAATTTGGATATTAAGTGGAAATGGAGACAAGCCATTTTCCCAGCAGCTCTACCTTTCCAAATATAGTGTGTTTGTTATTGAGCTCATCTGCACGGCCCAAACTGAAGAAGAATTGGCTCCCATTGTCATGAGTACCAGCATTTGCCATGGCAACCAGGCCCCTTCTGTTGAAGCGCAATCTGGAGTGGAATTCATCCTGAATAAAGAGAAAACATTTCTAAAAGACTTTCCCAGAGGAAGAAAACACCAATGCTGTCATTTTTAATCAGTCTTACATATTACTGTTAATGGTCAGATATTTAAAAAAGAATATTAAATGCAAGACTAATACAAATACAGTAACATTTCTGACACATGACTGCTTATAAAAACCAGTATTTGCTCAGTGCTATCATAAGATCTCAAAAATTACTTGTAGCATTTTAATGAGGTCATACTGAAACTGAAGACAGAATTAGTTTGAGTAAGTAAACTGTCAGTATACTAAAGTCTACATGAGCAGAAAGTAGCACTAGTGTCTCACAGAACCTGGATGGTGCAATTGGACATGGGTTTAATCCATTAGTCTGTGTGCAGTTTGCTCCCCTTGTTTGTATGTTTTTTTTCCAGGTTCTCTATTTTCCTGCTGCAGTCATGCACTTCAGGTTAATTGGTGACTTTAAAATTGCCCTAAGTGTGTATACATGTGGTAAATTGCTGTATAAATATGTCACTGATTATAAGAATTCAGTTTAGCAAAGGTGTCAACTAAGTATTACATATTCATCATTATACATTACTTTAGAGAAAAAGAGTCTATTGAATGAATGTAAATGTTCAGCTGTTATCAATTAGGAATTCACTCGAGTAATTAGCTTTATCTATAAAGAACTGTTTTTGTCTTAATGGACCCAGAAATACAAACATGAGAACATGCAAAAATTGCCATGTTAAAAGTGGAAAAGAAAGAAACACACACTGAATGCAACTAAAACATTTTAATATTTAACCATTGTTGTTACCTACCTAACACAATGAAAATTCCTAGCTGATTAAAAAATGTAACAATCAAATAGTAGACCAGAAGGCAGCCTTGTGGTTAGGACTATTTCCTTCCGATCTGAAAGTCTCTAGTTTGAGTTTCACCGATGCTATAGTGCCCGTAATGAAAGTAGTGTCTCTAAATTTATACTGTATAAATACCTTGATGTATGAATCAATAAATCATTGCAAAGCTGTTTAATACTGTAAGCCACAATAGAAAAATACACCAGCTAAGTAGAGGTTAATAATTAGTTCTGACAAGATGCTGCACCTGCCTGATTTATACACTACCTTACCTTGAAAGGATGTCCGTACACCGATTCCCCTCCAGTCCCTGTGCCAGTTGGATCTCCCCCCTGTACAATGAAGTCTGGCACAACTCGGTGGAATATCGTCCCATCATAATAGCCTATGTGATTAACAGTTGTTTTAGTACAAGACAAAAGTCTAAAACAGATAGAATAGAATGTATTCTGCAAAGCGGACCTACTATAAAAAGTAAGCCAGCAGTACTTTGTAAGTTATTTTTATTAATCCACAAAACAGGCTCCTCCTGTTTCGCACCTTTATGTTATAAGTTTTCAAAGATAGACCATTTTTCTAGACTATTTTTTTAACTACATTATCTTCATTCATCTAATTTCCAAAAATTCAGTTGCAGAATGTGACTAGCATTTCCACATCCACCACGCCTAGTTCACAGTAAAATGTACACAAACAGGAGTGTGGAGAAGAGATTAACTCATCTGACTTCTAATCCTCATAGCTCCTGTCTAATATTCATGAGTGCTGGTGATCAATAATGATGTGAAAAATGTCGCATGTTTATGGGATGACTTGGTCAACAAAATTTTTTTGTTTTAAATTAGTTTTATTGTAGTACAAAGTACATTAAAATGTTAAAATAGAAAGTATTCCTCAAGTATTTAAGCATTATCTAAGGTTTTTACAGAACTTAACCAGTAAATAAGTTTAAAGATGTTTACATGTTTACCCCGTGTCTGTGTGGGTTGCCTTCCACAGTCTAAAGATGTTTTTCAGGATAATTGACTATAAATTGCGTGTTGTGTGTTCATGTGTGTGACTGGAATCCTGTCCAGAGTGTATTTTCCAAGCGATTTCAGAATAGACTCTGGATCACAAGTAACTGACAAGGGAAAGCAGGTAAGTATAATGGATGGATATGTTATCAAGCTTTTACAGTAAGTATAGCATTGCAGGATAGATAAGAGGGGAGATCCATCCATTTTATAACCCTTTTCCAGGGTTTTAAAGTCTATAAAATAATTTGTAGCAGCTACACAAAAGTCGTTGGTCAGTTTAAAAACTGCTGTACAATAAATTGATTTGTAGTAACTCACATAGTTCTCTTGGAAAAGGAGGGTATAGAAGTGGTGCGAGATTTAATATTCTTCCACATATGTCCTGGATTGCGAATATACAAACTTCACACACCTTAAACTGGATGCAAATCTATGCCCACATCAGCAGTTCAAAATCTCTGATATTCTGGCTGTACAGGTTACACCACCAATATATTAAGCTTTTAATGATTGTGAATTACTGGGAAAACTTATTTTGGAGTTATAAACAAAGTTACAGACATTCAGTCTAAGCTGTGTGGGTAAATAGAAGACCAAGTGTTTCTGTCATCTGTGGAGGCATGGGGTTAAAACAAATCACAAGTATTACCTTCCATACACAGTTGGACAAAATTCCTGCAAGCCTTTGGTGCCTCCTTGGACCATAATTCAACATCAATGTCACCAGCCGATGTTTTCAAGAGAACCTGTAATGTTGTACAATAGTTTTACATCATGTCCACAATTCAGTACTATAACAAATCATTTTCATAAATTGAGAATGTACATGTATGTTTGTTAATTTCTACATACATAGAATATTCGCGAGTATTTTCACGCATAACTAGCTTATTAATGTATATTATTATTTTCAATATTATTAGTATTCACTATGTACCACTAAAGCATCTAAAAGGTTGACTTGAATATAACCAGGCAGGCTGTCAGCCTTGTCTAAACTATATAATGCATCAGAAAGGTAGAATATCTAATTGCAGAAAATACAGTGAATCCAATGTTATCTCAGGGTTTCCACATAACCAACCTTTCCATTTGATGGCGGCTCCTGGATGTAAATGTTGCTCATGTCTGCATCTGTACCTGGATCCGGCTTAGAATCCAATTAAACAGTAGAAGAAAACTCAAAAATATTAGCAACAAGTTTTCCAGCAATTTGTAACAATACTACAGCTACGTTCATTAATTTCACCAAAACTACATTACAACTATAGCGAATATACCGCCATGTTGAAAGAACGTGAAACACGTGAACGATGTAGTTGTGACAGGGGGGCTCAAGGTCTCATCAAACATGGTCCCACACATTTTAACCCACACGGAGTTCATAATTAATCATGATGAAATATTGATAAGCTTAGTATGACAAATTTTGAATTTCATTTCATTTTACTAACATAACACATAAATATTAATGTTTTTACTTACTAACTTTACCTCCGTTCCCTTTCAGGTTTGGTTCAGACCTGTTTTTGTGGTGTCACACTGTAAGTAATCCCTGGAAATTAAACCCGTTGTTTGTGCATATTCTGAAATATCAGGAACTTAATTATCAGGGCAATACTGGGCAATAATTAATCGCATTGTCTACGGAACTGTAGACAATTCGAGTGTTTTTACGTGTTAGATTTAACAATTCTGTACTATATGAAAGGAAATGCCTCAATGATATTAATTTACAGCTTACATAGAATTTTTTCTAAGTAGTTAACTTGTATCCTGTGAGATATACATATAATCGCTCACTAGATCACGACCCTTCGCTGTATGATTTGCGAGAGTGAATTATTCTGAGCTAAGAAGCTATAAATTTCACAAGGTGTTATAAAAGGCGTGCATGTAGGATAAAGTCTTAGTTTCATACCGGACCCATTTGTTCGACGTACGCTAAGGAAGTTTTTGAAAGCACATTAAGAGAACGATTTTGGCGGAATAACAAGAACTCGACAGATTTTACTATGGCTTTACCAGGTGCAGGCATAGGCAATTTGCATGCTCTATTTAAATATTATGTAGTATAATTGTATGAAGTTGTGATTCTCTCAGGAAATGATTACTAGTTAACTGACTGCTGATGTGCTTTTTCTAGAGCGGTTCTAGAAATTTCCACTTCACAAAGTCTGATGCTTTTGCACAACTAAAGAAAGGACAGTCTGACAGGATTAAATAGTCTTTAATTTTAAACATATACTGGCTTCTGATGTCACACTCGGTTTTCTTAAATTCTTATTTCATAACACCTCGTATAGTTCTTTGGATAAGTTTTGTCCGAAATGTCTAATTGTCTAAAGTTTTTCACTTAAGAACACATTTTACCTAGTGATAATTTCCTTGGAAAATATACGCAAATCCAAATGCTTTTGGGGGTAACCTTTTTTTCCCCTTCAGGACCCAATAAGGATAACATCCGAGCAGGATGCAAAAAGTGTGGATACCGTAAGAAACCATTTGTGTATTTTGTCCGTATGAGTAATTATAAACAAATATTCACAGTGAGGAAAAGAATATTTGGGTAGTTTCTACACATTCTCATGCTCTATGTATCTGTGATAGACTGGACAATTGCAGCTCTACTTTGGATCCACAGTTATAAACTAACCAATGAATAATTTGTGTTTATCACAGTTGTACAAATGAAATCTACTTGTAACTCCATCTTATTGCTGTGAATTTTTTAGAATGATCATCCTTTGCAGATTTTTCCCTCCCATGCGCAAGGAAAAATGAATCTGTTGATAATATTTTTATTTATGGAGCTGGTCAAGTCTAATGTTCAGCCGCCTTTTCTCAGCGGGACACCTGACCTTCGAGTGTAGGAATTTTGTACGAGTGGACCCCAGGAAGGACATTGTCCTGGATGTGAGCAGCACCAGCACTGAGGAGAGTGAAGAGGAGGAGCAAAATGATGGATTGCCAGGTTCTAATGCTAGAGGTTGGTTTAGGTGGTGACAACCAGTGTTAATATTAAATCAGAAATTTTCCATAAGAGCTTATAACTGCTACCTGAATAGTTTATTTGTACTGTGTACACACTCTGTGTGTGTGTGTGTGTGTGTGTGTGTGTGTGTGTGTGTGTGTGTGTGTGTGCGCATCTGTTTAGGAATCGTTAGTTGCAAATCATTTTTTTAGTACCATAGTATCATGTTTTTTCATTATGATCAGTGGATGTTTGTTTTAAATTATTAATGTATTTGTATGTGTTTCTGACATCCATGATTGTTTTTTGAGTTACAAGTGTTGTGTATTTTTCACAGGTTCCCAAGAGGATCCCAAAAAAGCACGACAGAAAAAGAAAATGAAAGAAAAACCTCACAAGAAGGCGAAAAAGAGGTAATTTTTGCTTTTTTGACTTTCCACATACTGCTGTCAGGTAGGTACTGGTTCTTAAAATACTTGGTCATTTTGAAGGAATTTGTCTTCATACTTGGTTTGAAAATCTCTGTACTGATTCATTTTGGGGACAAATATTACCATTTTGCAGTATACCAATATTGCAATTTCAGTGGTTAGGTCTTTAATTTTTTTTTTACTTTTCAGAACACTTCGGAGTTGAATTTCCTGCATAACTTCATTCTGCTTATATAAGTAACTCTGTGTTGTTTATCAAAACAGACATTGTAACCTTGACATGGCTCTTTGTACTGGCTTGATGCGGCCTTTGTAAGAGCTCTGCCATGCACTTTCTTGTTTCTGGTCATAGTAACTGTAGCATAAAAAAATAATAGTGACTCATCTGCTTCTTCAAAATATTGATTTCAGTGCTTTTACCTGTGATATACAAGTCTGGTTCATTTGATGCCTTATTTCATACACAGGGCATTAAAGTTTTAGATCTTAATATGGTGTCAAATCATAGCATTAATCACATAATTTAAGCACAAATCCATTTATTGTACAGCAGTTTTTAAACTGACCAACAACTTTTGTGTAGCTAAAAATTATTTTATAGACTTTCAAACCCTGGAAAAGGATTATAAAATGGATGCATTGCCCCTCTTATCTATCCTACATAATGGCCTGGGGAAAGATGTAAAGACGTGTTCTTTCTGGTTGTCAGGGAGTTCAAGTGTGCACTTTGTGTCCACTAGAATCGGTGAGATGAAATTAATTTCTTCAACCGCATAGCAGCTCCATGCTATGTCCTTGCCATACCTTACAGCTTGCTGTTCTTTGCTTTGTTTCTTGCACAGCCTCATTCTCTGATTTCCTCCCCAGAGCTTATTCTTCAAGTGATGATGAGGAGGACAGGAAGAAGAAAAAGCACAAGAGCCACAAAAAGAAAAGCAAGAGGGAAAAGAAGGGAAAGGAGAAAAAGCACAAGAAAAAGCAGAAAAAGGCAGCACGTTCCTCGCCCTCCAACAATTCTAGCAGCTCTTCAGATAGCGACTGAAAACCACTTGTCTGAACATGCTTAATAATGTGTCTGCTTGCAAGACAGAAACTGGCAGCTCCATTGTTTCTGCTGTACATTTGTACATGTCTAACTGATGAACTGTATCTTTTTGGAATTTTGGTGTACTATAATCACATAAATTATATTTTATATAATAACCAGACGATGTTCTGTTGTCTTGCATTTTTTATTACCGTTTCTGTAGTGCCATTTTTAAAGTATGTTTTATTAAACTACTCTAGTCAGTTTCTCAAAAGGTTCAGTCCTTCCCAACTGACAACAGAAAATTTTCTGTCCTTTTTCAGTGTATTTTTATACAGTAACTGTTTCATTAGCATTTAATGTTGGCTGCAGCATAGACTAACTGAATGTACCTATTTTTCTAGTGAGTCAGGACTAAAATTCTGTGGGTAAAATAAAGTTACTACTGCTCTACCACCTCACTGTCATTTGCAGAGAGATGATAATCTACTTAGAATTTTTTGCTATTAAAACTCTGCATACAGCAGCGTCAAACCAATCTGAGTGTCACTGTGCTAAATATATAAACCTTTTCAGTAATTTGGATGCTTCTGTAATTTTGTTCATTTTATTGAACTCTGTGACTTGGATCTGTTTGAATTTATTTTTAAAACATATGGAATATTCATGACATGATCCATTAACACAGTCTTCATTGGTATGATGGAGGCAGATCGATCTTGCGTGTTGGTGTTTCTCATTTCAGTGCTGCTGTTCTCTATCTGCTTGAAGCTACAATCACAGAAAAAAAAGCCATTGTGGTAACTTGTTGAATAATTAAAACAGGCCGCAATCAGTTAAGATGATCCAAAACTGCGCCTTTATGTTGCATGTTTCAGTCTCATAGCTGCTTGAGCCCTCTCCCCCTTTATGATGCTCTGATCATCTTTTGAACTGACAGCAGGAAATAAATGTGAGTGTATTCCAGGGGAGTGTGGTCATGTGGTCACTGAACTCACCTTTCCCTCAGAGCTGTCCAGGTTGTGCAAGTTGACACCGTAGCCCTGTGGCAACTGGTTAGTGTGCAGGAAGAGGAAGCAGAGCGCACACACGCTGATGACAAAGGCCAGGAGCACCAACGCAGCTACACTGAGCCCCACCAGTGCTCCGATGCTGAAACCCAGACACCATGGGTCCCAGAGTCACACAAGGGTACCTCTGGATCACACCTTGCTTTCAGCTACTAGTAAATACATTTGATTATTGTTAATAAATACTGTTGAGAACATACACTGATCAGCCACAACCTTAAAACCGCTGATAGGTGAAGTGAATAACATTGATTATCTCATTCCAATGGGACCTGTGGGGAGGGGGTATTAGGCAGCAAGTGAACAGTCAGTTGTTGAAGTTGATGTGTTGGAAGCAGGAAAAATTAGCAAGTGCAAGGATCTGAGTGACTTTGACAAGGGCCAAATTGTGAAATCCTAAAAAGTAAAAGTAAATAGACTTATTTTGCAAAGATGTTTTGATTAAATTTTTAAATCACTACTTTTTCATGTGTTAAATTCAGTTACCATATTCTTACGGTTACCCTATTTAAGCTTCTTATTTGAGAACATATTGGAAGTAAATGAACAGAAAATTTGCACAGACATTCAGTATTTCTTCACACATTATCTGCGTACATCTTTACACTTTAGCAACATACAAGAGCACCATGGCTGGACACTTAGTGGGATATAACAGTCAGTTCAGATTACAGCTGCATGGGTTTCTCTTGAGAAAACTGCACTTTTGACTTAAATGCTACACTTGACATTAGCCAGTCAAAAGCAGATACTCTGCCCTAAGTCACACATTCAAACTAATGCCTGTCAAAAAATGTGCAAATTTATCTGTAGGAATTTGTGAGAAGGGATTTGTAATTTCTGTATCTATATAGCTCAATCTCTGTTTATCTGTCTGTTCCTCATGCACCACTTTGAATCTGGTTGCCTCACATGCTCTACAAACAAATGCTGATGTGCTTTCTGACTCAAACACACACAAACTGAAGTGAAATAAATTTTGGCGATATATAATCTGGTATTACTGTCTATGCATCAGCCTGCACACACTGTACACACACACACATGCGCATTCTCTCACACATCCTCAGGCACACAAACACACAGGTACTAAATTCAACAAGTTAAAAAATAAGTTTGGTGATATGAAATTTATTAGTGTGCATGTCACTACAACTGGCCTGCACACTGCTCATTGTGACATCTACTTGTCAGATCTATTGTCATCTATTTGTAAAATCTACTTTTAAAACCTTTAGTTTTGTTTCCCTTTTAGTGTTATTTTGTACCTACTCCAGACCTTTGCTATGCATCACCTATTCACTCCCCACCTTGCAGAAGCTCACTCACCTGAGGGTCCACATATAGCCATGTGTGTATGGAAAGTAATTCCCAGGTTCGCTGCAGCAGTACTTTATGTCCTTGAACCCACAGCAGTAGACCAGCTCTGGGCTGCCAGTATGCGTGGGGCAGGTGAAACGCTCCACAAAGTGACCATCAGTGGTATAGTAGCTTTCACAGATGTGTAGGTTAGCCATCTGAAGTGCAGGAAGATGCCTGGACCTAGGTGTCTGCTCCCGTATCAGTGGGATGGGAGGAAGCACACTGATGGCTCTCAAAAGCAACCTGGCTTTATTTCCTGGCAGCAGCTGTTTTTTTGAGGGGCGGACTGTTGAGTACTCTGACATCATGTAGGTGGGATCTCCTGATCTCCCGAAAGGGTTTTTCATTTGTCTGAGTAGCATCACTGCGAAAAACACTTTGAAGTGATCCAGATCAGGACATTGCTCTGGTAATACTGATCATTCACCTGCAGTGAAAAAGGCAAAATTACCAAAATTTGCAACCTATCAATGGTTAATTCTGCCTTAAGTTAAAAATAAATGCCCTATAGCACAATTAAAAAGTGAGGGTTTCTGAGTGTTCAAAGTGTGAAAATGCATGTCACTTTCACTCCACAGCACAGAGAAATTTAAGTTAAATGAAGAAATTAAGAAAATTAAGTGTAAAATAATCTAGTTGATATTTCTGAAAATTCTTTGTAAAGCCAGAAGTTAGTTTACAAATACTGTATTCAGTACTGTACAATACATATGTTCTAGTATTTCATTTTACAGTATTATGGAATATAATAAACAGAATTAGTATAATTTAAATATTTAATCATGCAAACATTACAGAAATAGTCTTTAAATTCTCAATTTTTCCTTAAAAAATAACAGTGAGCAAAATTTTACCAAAGTAACTGCAATATCAGTGTGTTAGTTTGTGTCTAGTGCACTATACACTCTTAAAGATTGTGTTAAGAGTCTCTCAGGCTTTCCTCTTCATCAACGCTTTAACCGCTGTCAGAAATTAATTGTTTTGTTTCAGCTAGTGTTGATTTGTTAAAAGCATTTATTCACCTTATTACTAAGGGAGTAAATGAATTATGTTTGCAGAGAAGAAGTGCAAACAATTAGCCAAAATACTGTTATCACATGACACCATTAAAGGACACATTTCAGCTGTTGGCATGTCTTCTAAAATACTTACTCGTTTTATTTCTCCCTTAAACAGTAACAGTTAAACCAAGTGAGTAGCTGTTAAGTTTTGAAAAATGTCTGCAGTGACATTATTTTTATATATATATATTAAAAAAACATCATATATATGTTTCTTTTATAGATCACATCTGTGATGTTTTTATATATATATATAAAAATTTATATATATATATAAATTTTAAAAATCACCCTCTCACCTTCCCCTACCTAGGGGGGTGGTACGTGTGTGTGCCTTCCTCAACCTCGGGCCCTCTACCAGTATCTTAGCTGTTCCTAGGACTGCGCTCTTCTGGACAGAGACCTCAGTTGTTGTACCTGGAATCTGTTGGAGCCACTCTCCAAGTTTGGGAGTCACAGCCCCCAGTGCTCCTATTACCACAGGAACCACTTTGGCTTTCACCTTCCACATTTTTTCCAGCTGTTCCTTCAGGTCTTGATACTTTTCAACCTTCTCATGCTCCTTCTTCCTGATGTTACCATCAGCTGAGATTGCCACATCTATCACTACTGCTGTTTTATGCTCCTTATCAACCACCACTATGTCTGGTTGATTGCCCAGCAGCTGCCTGTCTGTCTGGAACTTGAAGTCCCACAGGATCTTAGCTCTGTTGTTCTCAACCACTTTTGGAGGTGCCTCCCATCGGGACTTGGGGACTTCTAGCTCATACTTGGCGCAGATGTTTCTGTATACTATCCCCATCACCTGGTTATGCCTTTCCGTGTATGCTGTCCCAGCTTGTATTCTGCACCCAGCTACTATGTCTTGGACAGTCTCAGGGGTGTCTTTGCACAGCCTGCACCTTGGGTCCTGTCTGGTGTGGCAGATCTCAGCCTCCACAGCTCTGGTGTTTAGGGCCTGTTCTTGTGCTGTCATGATCAGAGCCTCTGTGCTGTCCTTCAGGCCTGCTTTTTCTAACCACTGGTAGGATTTCTTGATGTCAGCCACCTCCTCTATCTGCTGGTGATACATTCAGTGGAAAGGCTTGGTCTTCCACGATGCCTTCTCTTCCTCCTCACCGTCCACTGTTTTCTGCTGCCTGAGGCACTCATTTATCAGTTCATCCTGGGGAGCCATCTTCTTGATGTGTTCATGGATAATGAATAAAACCCATCTCCAGTCTAAGGGCAGAAACACAGGGCAGAACATTCTGAGGCACTCTATGATGCCACCAAGTGTCCACATCAACTTGACAACATCTAAAAACAATAACCAACAAATTAGTTTATAGCTTACAGTCCGTGTCAGCTATAAACTATATACATAGATATACAATCACACCAAACTAGCGTTGTGTCTAAAAGAATATACATTTGTGATGTTTACCGTATTGGAATTTGTTTTTGTGTGAAACTTAAGTAAAAGTGAAGTTTGAGGCCTTTTCGTGTCCCATGAATAAGTCGTCACCGAGACTCCTCCTCTTACCTGAGCACGGACCAATAGAAACCTGGCGATTGCAACGTAAGAACCAATGAAAGCGTGAGTTGTATGTAGTTCACGTGTGCGCCGAATTCGGACTGGTGTAGCGTTTTGTGTTTCCCTTTGCAACAAAAATATGGCGTCTATTTCGAGCTCGTCCGAAAGCAAGAGGAAATTAGAGAAGGACGAAGAGAACGGGGGCGAAGGCGGCGAGGACGAGTGGGTCGGGCCGTTGCCCAGTGAAGCCACACAAACAAAAAAAAGAAAAGGTAAGCTTCTCAATTCGACTATAGCGCCTGAACTTGTGCTACCCGGCTGTAGCTACCACCGAATCTTCGTCACTTACAGACCAAGTGTATAAACAAAGAGATATGGAAGTGAGGTAGCAGTTGAGATGTAGTTTGGTTTTGTATGTTTTTGTGCCGCAGTGCTGGAGTACGAACGCGTGTACCTGGACAACCTGCCGTGCGCGGCCATGTACGAGCGGAGCTACATGCACAGGGACGTGATCACGCATATTGCGTGTTCCAGGTGCGGCTCTTCTCACCTGCCCGCATGTAGAACACCACCTGTCACGTCGACAAACGCCACACTGGTCAGGGCTAGAAGTGGTACTGCTCGTATTAGGTGCAGACTGTGTAGTGGTTAAGGATTTGAGCTTGTACTCTGAAGTTTGAGTTCGAATCCCACACCCCTTTATCTCCCTGCATCAAAGATTTATTATAAGATGCCTTGGTTGAAAGTGTGAGTGATGTAATGGTGGGACTCCTGAATGTAAGCTGCTGCCCTGTTAAATCAGAAGTGACATAAGGATGAAGTGTGATTGTTGCCCTACTTATTTCTGTGTGTTTCTCTGGACTGAACCCCTTCCCCTTGATTCCCAGGACTGACTTCGTAATCACTGCCAGTCAGGATGGCCATGTCAAGTTCTGGAAGAAGAAGGAGGATGAAGGGATAGAGTTTGTGAAACACTTTCGCAGCCACCTAGGTGTGCATACACCTTCCTTTGTGTTTGTGAACATCTATAGAAATAATTATATCAAAATAATGAATTGAAAAAGATCCTGAGATGTTTGCATTAATATTCCTCTTGTCTTCATTAGGGGTGATTGAGTGCATTTCAGTCAGCGCTGAAGGAGCTCTGCTCTGCACTGTGGGAGATGACCAGGCAATGAAGGTGTTTGATGTAGTCAACTTTGACATGATAAATATGCTCAAGCTTGGGTAAGTGTGTCCTGTAGGGTAAACTAACAGCCATCTTGTTTGAGTTTCAGAAATAAACAACTGGAAATTTAAAAATTGTCACAAAATCCTGTAAAAAATTTTGCTGTCCATTTATGTCTTATTGCTCAAGCCTGCTTGAAGGGATGCTCAGGAGTGGGTCATTTCCCTGCATGTCAATGTGTCTGAGTGGCTTTGAGAAACAGGATTTTTCAGTGTTGCACAATGAAGGGTCCTTAAGCTTTACTTTCTTCTGCAGCTTTCATCCTGGCCAGTGTGAATGGATCTACAATCCCGGAGATGCCATATCCACGGTGGCCTGCTCTGAGAAATCAACCGGAAAGATATTCGTTTACGACGGGCGAGGGAACAACCAGCCTATGCACACGTTTGACAAGATGCACTCGTCTCCATTGTCCCAAATTCGTCTGAATCCACAGTTTCGGGTCATTGTCTCTGCTGACAAGTCTGGTATGGTGGAGTACTGGACTGGCCTCCCCAACGAGTTCAAGTTTCCTAAACAAGTAGAGTGGGAATATAAGACGGACACGGACCTGTATGAATTTGCCAAATGCAAAACGTATCCCACCAGCCTGGCATTCTCTCAGGATGGCAAAAAAATGGCCACCATTGCCTCTGATCGCAAAGTGAGAATTTTCCGTTTCCTGACTGGGAAACTGATGAGAGTGTTTGATGAGTCTTTGACAGTAAGTTCAATCACAACATTTGTATGCCTGTGGCATGTTTCTAGGCTATTGTGCTGTATTTTTACAGAACAGGGGTGGTAAAAACATGAACAATGTTAGTATGCAGCAAGAGGACTGATCTTTAAGATCATCTGTATTTTTTAAAGCCTCTTTTTCTTAGTTTGAAATGGTCAAGGTTGTTTCTGTCTGAAATTAATGAAACCTTTTTAATTTACTCTTTTATTATGGATTTTTTTTTTTGTGGTTCTCCATGGTCCATTTTTATATTGAATACCAAATGTTGGTATATATTGCAAAGTGGAAACCTACAATGTGTTTTTGACCTTATCGCATCTCATATTCATTTGATTCTGCATCTAATAACTTTTGTAAAGACTAAATTTGAGATAAGCACAAAAAATAACTTGTGCTCCAAAGAACACTTGGCTGAACTTAATTACTCAAGCTTCCAGCTTAAAGGGAGTACACCTGTACCCCATGTCACATTTGAAGAGGGCTTAGGTTCATACTAGATGAACACGTCATGCCAAAGTGCCAGTCGCATTGTTTTCACATTTCTGAAAACATTTAAATGTTAAGCATTCTTTATGGCAAAACATAATTTTTACATCTAGTCTAAAGTGTGGGCTACTAAGACTTTGTGCTGACATTGTTAAAAGTGAAGCACCATATCTGTAGCATGTATTGCCAAATGCTTGCTGACAAGTGTTTAATAAGAAGTGTTTGGTAGACCGTAGCCCAGTTGATGCTGCTGATTTTCACTGATCGCTTGGTTTTGGCCCCTGTCAGATGTTCACTGAGCTGCAGCAGATGAGACAGCAACTTCCTGACATGGAATTTGGACGCAGGATGGCCGTGGAGAGGGAGCTGGAGAAGATGGACGGCATCCGCTTGACCAACATCATCTTTGATGAGACGGGACATTTTGTTCTTTATGGAACCATGCTGGGCATCAAAATCATTAATGTGGAGACTAACAGGTGATTGTGTGGTCTCAATATTTGTGACATAAATGCTTTCATTATTTTGTTCTGTTTTATAATTTTTGGACCAGTTATTTCATTTTGACATTTTCCTTTGAGTGAAACAAAAACTACGTGTGCTTACCTTTTCAATGCATTCAGCATAAACCCAATGGTGGAATTAACTAGCTAGCACTTTGAAATTGTTGGGGAGATATTTAAACTAAATATTTAAAATTAAATTGTTGAATGTACAATGTTAGTCTTTAGTGATATAAGATTATTTTTTGGGGATAATACAGTCATGAGTTTGTATTTTCTGTTGGGGAAGGGATAGTTTGGTCACTGGCTGGTGCATATAGCTGGCTTACATTCCATCCCAACCCCACAGGTGTGTTCGGATCCTGGGAAAACAGGAGAACATCAGGGTGGTGCAGCTGAGTCTGTTCCAGGGTGTTGCCAAGGTCAACAAGACTGCTCCTACCATTGAGATGAAAGCCTCAGAAAACCCTGCCTTGCAGAGTTCAGAGCCTGACCCAACCATCTTCTGCACTGCCTTCAAGAAGAACCGCTTCTACATGGTAACAGAATACCCAGAAAGAAGCATGTTTATACCAATCTCTTTGTGCAGTGAGAAATTTCCTGGAAGGTTAATAGGTTTTTATTTAAATAGCACATTTCATTTACAAAGGACCTTGCGTATGGAAGTCTTAAAGGTTTTACTGCATATTTCTGAATTTGTTGTCACAGTTCACCAAGAGGGAGCCTGAAGACACTAAGAGTGCTGATTCTGACAGGGATATCTTTAATGAGAAACCGTCCAAGGAGGAGGTCATGGCAGCCACACAGGCTGAGGGCCCCAAAAGGGTGTCAGACAGTGCCATCATCCACACCACCATGGGGGACATTCATGTCAAACTCTTCCCTGTGGAGTAAGTAGATCCTAACATTTCTAGTTCTGTAGACCTGACAAAGTGACCAGCAAAGATTTGTTGTAAGGAGACATGTAAATGTATGCTTGTCTTGCAAGTTTGACTTACTGCAAATCTCTTCTTCCTCAGATGCCCAAAGACTGTGGAGAACTTCTGTGTTCACAGCAGAAATGGTTATTACAACAGTCACATATTTCATCGAGTCATTAAGGTACAACAATGGTGATTCTCATTGGCAGTCTAAGCCTGAAATTGACACGAATGTCTGCAGGAGTGAACCCAACCCTAGTCTTGGGTGAAACCTGTCCAACTACATGTTGTAGCCTGCTAATATCAGGGCTGAGGCTCATGCTGATCTGGAGGAGAACAGCAGAGCTGTATGGAGATCAAACCACTGATTGCTCAACCTCTGATTGTACAGGGCTTCATGATCCAAACAGGAGACCCCACTGGCACAGGAATGGGTGGAGAGAGCATTTGGGGTGGCGAGTTTGAAGATGAGTTTCATGCTACACTGAGACACGATCGCCCATATACTCTGAGCATGGCCAATGCTGGGCCTAGCACCAATGGCTCTCAGTTCTTCATCACTGTGGTCCCAACTGTAAGAGCTCCTTTTTACCTCCTATATATGTGAGAGAGATTCAGGCTCTCATTTTATAGGTCTGGAGATCCTAGTTGATAAAAACACACAAAAGTGATTTTGTGTCTTGGCTCAATGTAAAGATTTTATATAAAAATCCTAATCCACTACATGTCTTTTTCTGAATAATTTACAGCCTTGGCTGGACAACAAGCACACGGTGTTTGGGAGGTGTACAAAAGGAATGGAAGTCGTCCAAAGGATTTCCAACATCAAAGTCAATCCTAAAACAGACAAACCGTATGAGGACATCAGCATTATTAACATCACTGTCAAGTAGTTATACTGCATTCTGGACTGTTTGTACATGAGCATTTTCATATTTTTAAAATAAAGTGTAAAAATAACAAAATACTGTTAGTTTTAATTAATTGGTTCTAAACATATTTTGATGGCTCACAAAGTGGATTCCATGTTGCCTGTACCATCGTCTGATTGCACCCATGACAGACAATTACACGATGTCCACATTCATAAGTTGGCTTGTATTTAATAGCATAACACGGTATACAAAAGCATGAAGGTCACAAGTTACAAATGCCTGCATGTGTACTGTGCTTTCACATGGTGAGGTTATGACAAAAATATTATGCACACCAGGACATTTGTAATGGAACCAAATGCATCAGTTTGTACATGCTTTTTTAAATAGGGAAGTAGTTAACTTTACATAGCATTGATGTTGAAAGAGGACCATACACTCCTCTGCAACAGATGTTTCCGATATACTGTAAGCTTGTGTGGTACAGGTATAAGTTGCAAGAAATGACCTCGCTCCTTGACCTACCTAAATGGGGGGGGAGGGGGAAGAGAACTATAGTAACAGAAGTCAGAAAGGAGCTGATAAATGAAGCAGTTTTAGTTGTGTAAGAGTAAGGAGACCGCTTCTCAGCAGTTCAGAAATTCAGGTAAGTCACAAAATCGCAGCACAGCAGTTTGTCCATTTAACCTAAAATGTATTCACAAACAGTGTCACCAATCTACAGGCCAACATATCCAATGCAGCAGGAACTTAACACGCTCCTCAAAACAGGAGGTGGGAGGGGTGACGCACAACACGTCAACTTTAATCCGTCACAGCTACAAGGTGCCTCAAATGTGTAAATGATTCCCGTAGTTCTATATACAAAACACATACTGAAGGCTTTTTCTGTACTGGTTCGGCCTTTATGCACATGTGCATTGGAACACCAGTTTAAGATCAAAAGGCTTAAAGAAATAAAAACTTTTAAACCTCTAAACAAAATGCATAATTTCACAAAGTGAAGAAAATCATGCTCCCTAATAAGAACCTTCCAACTTTCTGTATCTGAGCAATGGCATATTTTTGTATACGGGTCACTAAGTAAGATGTACCACATAAGAAGCTCATGGATGGAACTCCTTACTTACATTGGCCAGGGTCAGAAAGCCATCAGGCACTTATTCATAATCTACTGGACTTCTCAAGCAATTCCGAAACATGAACAAAATCCAGAAACCTCAAATGCTAGACATATCAACACACCCTCTGGTAGTTAAGGTAATAACATCCTTTGCTGGCTAAAACTGAAGAACCATATTGTTACTGAAGCATTTTTTGGCCAGGGAGTTTGGTAATGAAATACCAGAAAGATAAGTACAGCATTCACGAGACACATTATTACGGAATACATCATACTGCAACAATGTGCTTAGTGTTAAATAGAAAAGGCGATTTTTGCTTCACCCATTTTTTTTTTCAAATCCATATAGGAAAAGTAAGGACTGGACACCAGGCTACTTCACCAGACAAAGACCTAATATTACCATTTAAATGTTAGGACTGGCAAATAGCATATTAAGTGTATATATATATAATAGAAACAAACATGCAGAATATCTGCTGTCCTTAGTTTCATTATAGTTAGCAGAGCAAGGTTAGAATAAACCAACAAACATGAAATTATATTTCTTCAAAAAAACATATAGGGAATCATGGAAATATGTAATCTTGTTGGCCTGTCAGTTTATGTCTGATCCCTCTTGGCCAGAAGGTGGTAGTTTGGATATCCTGGCATTTACTTTAGCATTCCTCATCAGAAGAAAAACCTTAGGAGAAGTAACTGTTAACAGAAGTGTAGGGAGTGGTGGAGAGTAAGGGCAATGAGGGCTCAGTCTTGTTTTAGGACGGAAGAAGTTGAGGAGACTAGGTGGATGGGAGGGGGGTAAATGAGGCCTGGGCGGAGTCAGTGGGAGTATGGGCGGGGCCAGTAGGATAGCAGGTGGAGATTAGGCCACATCCAGCACACCAGCAGCCACCAGCTGCCGGGACAGCCAATCCAGCCCTTCGTGAAGGCCCATCCCGCTCCGGGCATCACATCCCTGGATGTGCCAGCTCCGTCCGCAGCATAGCTTGTGCAGACTCAGTAACTCTGTCATCTCTTCCACTGAGAGTGCCCCTGGAACATCCTGCGGATTGAGGACGTCCAAACAAAGGGTTCTCTTGGGATTCACAGCAGGTGCACAACACACCAAGCTCTAGCTGTACTTTATCACTACACTTCTTTAAAACACATTGTGCTGAAACATCAGAATAACATTTTCACAATTATTAATGATGGTTTAGTTAAAAAATTTCCAGCCATCGTCGTAACAACATTTGTAATGAAAAATGTCCATTTCCCTTAAGGGTGTTACCTGTTTGTTAGCAAAGATGAGCAGTAGGGCATCTCTGAGCTCCTTTTCAGTCAACAACTTGGCCAGCTCACTGTGAGCCTCCATCAGTCTGTCTCTGTGGCAGCTGTCGATCACAAACACCACAGCTGGAGACACAAAAAGACAAGAGTGATGCTCCAATGAAACTGCGTCGGCACAAGCAAATAACCCTGATCTGAGCCTAAAAGCTCTGACCTTATCTGTGCACAAACATGGTGATACCTGCAACTAATCAACAAAAATCATTATAATCATTTTGGTTCTATATGTCTGCCAAAACTACAAAGAATTAAGCAGGAACACCAGACTAAAATGAAATATACTGCCAACATGCTCTTGATTAGCTGGAATTCAGCAGGATATCTGGACAGAAAAAATGATTACTGTAGAACAAAATACCTTGTGTGTTTAAGTAATAATGTTTCCAGAGGGGTCTGAGCTTATGCTTTCCACCAACA
The DNA here is from genome assembly GCA_018136845.1 of Heterotis niloticus. NCBI lineage: Eukaryota > Metazoa > Chordata > Actinopteri > Osteoglossiformes > Osteoglossidae > Heterotis > Heterotis niloticus. The sequence goes on from CM030891.1 coordinate 18,719,527, forward strand.
TCCCAGATGGTGAACTTCAGATTCTTATACTCCACCGTCTCCACATTAAAACCTGTAACACACCAAAAATTTCAGCTATAAACGTAGTAAAATGTGTGCAAATACTGCAGGTTCTGTCCTTTCTGAATGAATTCCATGAGCAGGCCATGTCATTTTCAAAGTGAGTTCAGCAGACTGACATGGTGTAAGCATATAAGCCACTACACAGGCCAAGCAAGTTTTTCTTATCAAACATTCATTTGTAGATGTAACTAGACAGAAAAGCCTTCCACCTCAGTCAGTGGAATTGTATGCAATTACCTATTGTTGGGATGGGCTGCATGAACTCATCCTGTTTCAGCTTGAAGAGAATGGTGGTTTTGCCGGCACCATCAAGACCCAACGTCACTACACGGATCTCCATCTTCGGTCCGATGTGGACTCTGTTATCCTGAAGTCAAAATGAGCACATGCAGCTTGTATAAATACTATAGCACTTGCATTTGTTAATTCACACCAAAACAAATTCAGAGTACCATCCATCTGCTATCCTTAACCACTTGTCCTGGTAAGGGTCATAGTGATCTGGTTGATCTCAGACTAACAGGGCACTAAGGTAAGGAACTATTCCCTGGATTGAACACCAGTATATCACAGGGTAGTCTCTCTCTCTCTCTCTCTCTCTCTCTCTCTCTCTCATACAAACACACACACACAACATATGGAATTTAGAGTGACTAATTAACATGAAACGTTTGTCTTTGGACTGTGAGAGGAAACCTACTGATTTGGGGAGAGCCTGCAAACTTCACTCAGACTGACCTAGGTTTAAACCAATGAACAAACATCCCAGAAACTGTGAGGTGACAATGCTACTTGCCAGCACTGTGCCACATCATTAAACATGCCTTTGGTTTGAAATGAATCTTAAACAAAAACAATTTGTCCCACCTCAGATTATATTTTTATATGGCCCGTCATGAAGATGCATTTGCATTTTCAGCCAAATATTTGAGCCTTTCTGCTCTTCACTTTAATTGTGAGGGAAGAGGGAGCAACTCATAACCTTTGTGAAAGTGACAGGGATTCCAGCATCCAGTTGAATGTGGTCAGCCAGCTCAGTGAACTGCTGCTGTTGCTTTTGCAGGGTCTCCAGGAGTCTGGTGATCTCCTGCTTTGCGAGCACCACGCGGCAATCGTCCTACAGGGAGCAAAACCGGAGAGGTAACCAAAATTTGGTGCCCAGTGAATCGCTAAGCATGTGTAGGAACAGAACAGAACTTTGTACATGTAACATAATATGGTGACCTATGCGTGTAAATAGTACTCAACTAAAATGTCTTTTTTGAAGGGGAACTTCCAATTGACAATAAATGAAAAATTTTACATTTTCACATGCAAATAGCATACTTTATTTCATCCAGCTTATTCACCATGTGTGATTACTGCAGTCTCACAGTGCTATTACTACCTTATGCACTGAAAAACATTTTAAATGCATCACTGGCAATCACGTTTCTAATACAGCAGTAGTGCAATATCTGGTGTTACTGATGTCGTACCTGCTGCAATGTCTTCTCACAGTGCAGGCAGGCGGTAGACACCTGGGACAGAAGGATAGTCATGTCCTCCTGCTGCTGGCGCAGCCAGATGAGCCTTTCACGCACATGGGCATCTACCACACTCAGTGCCATCTCCTCCTGGCGACACAGCGTCTCATGTAGATCGGCGAAGTAGGCCCGGACGCAAGAGCGTGCACTCTCCGCTGTGCCTGGCACCTGGGGCCAGGTTGCGGAAGGGTGAAAATTCAGTCTGACAGCATTCTATCGGACTGTGATCATTTTAACTGGTGTGAATCACACAGCTGCAATTTCCAGAATTTATGCTTAGTGTATGGGATCAAATCCTTATCATTAGCTTTGAGATACATCGATTAAATATGCAAAGAAGCCTAAAAAACGCACCAATGATTCCTCTGCTCCTATTCTTTTACCCTCCCTATAGTAATAATTAATAATCCTTATATATGTTGTTTTCAGACATAAAGCATACTTGCAAAAGTTATTTAGTTCAAATTGTGGCATTTGAACAGCACTCCGCGTACCAAATTTAAATACCAGGCTCATTTAAACATTGACACCCACATGAGTTTCAGCAACAAAGGTCTATTTATTTCCGGTAATAAATGCGTGTCACTGGGACAGTCTGTCCATGGGTTTAAACTCACGTGCTCTGTGTGGGCCATGCCAATGCTGTCTTCCACGATCTGCTCCCCACCCTCAATCTGCTGGACGATGCCCACCAGCTTGCGCGAGTATTCAGACACCTCCTCTGTGAATGTGCGGATGCAGTGCGCCATGTCCAGGATGGAGGCTCGGATCTGGTTGGCCTCAGCCTCAAGCACAGCATGCTGGTTACAGAAGACTCAATTAAAAAACTCAACAATCATGCATTTTACTCATCACCTTACACAAATATTTAGCTGTCTTAGCTGTATAATAAATCAGATCGGAATTAACTAAGGTGGCTAAGATTTTCATTATCTGACTTTAATATTAAAAAAAGGAGAAAAATCAACTGCTGATGTGCCATGCCTAAAACTCCCATGGAGAAGTTCCAAATCACAGTCAATACTGAACTCAAAGCAGAGACCACAGCTGCTGCAAACCTTGTGTCCCTGGTGCTTGCCGTACTCCTTGCACACACAGCACATGAGTGGCCCTGGCTGGCAGGCTTCTTCCAGGCAAACAAATTCGATGGCGTGCACCTGGTGCTGGGGACATAGCGTCTTCTCGTGGGGTTTGTCCGCCAGGGGCACGCGCCGATGCTTGGCTAGGGTGCGGGTCGAGTGTGTAAGCTGTGAGCAGCCGGCACACAGGTGGGTGGCACATACTGTGCAGTACACGGAAGCCGTGTGGCTCTCGTCCTCATCACAGCGAACGATGCGCTGCCAGAAAAAGAGAGAGGTGATGGCAGAGCTGGGAAATGTGTAAAAGCAGACATTGTCATGGAGGCATACATCATAACTCCAACCTTCCAAAGTCCTGGTGTCTTACCTCTCCTACCCCACCGAGGGCATCCTCCGACATGCCTGATTGGTTGGAGGCCCCATTTTGCAGCCTTTCCAGTAGTTCCAGCAGGGCAAAGTTCTTCTTGAGCCCCCAAACCCCAGAATCACCTGCAAACACAGGGAGGAAAATCACATGTCAAAATCGTGTGATCTACTGTGAACGGTAAAAAAGGATAAGTCCTCCAGACCACAGTAAGCTAGGAAACAATTCCACCAACGTTCCACGAGGAGTCAAACAACATTAAAGGGTCAAACATGTAGTACTTGGTACCATCAAAAAGCTGCTAAACAACTTTTGAGCATGTGTGAGCTTGCAACTACTGTAGTCACATGACAACCAGCCTTGGAACTTGTTGAGGGTACCATGAGTTTTAATAACCTGATCATTTAAAGTCATAATGAATTACTATTATGATGAACCTGAAAGAAGAAACAGCACACTTTGGTGCCAAAAAGGCTGATGCTGAAGGGTCTTTGGAGGGAAATGTAAACAGTACAGAACAACCGTGTAGAAGATGACAAGTGAATAAAAATAATATAGAACTCTACAAACTGTCTTATAAACCCAAAACATGCCACATTATATCACAAAATATTTTTACCACATGGCAGAAAAGCTTCGAAATTTTCAAAAGTGTGTTGCCTTGTCAAAGGTCTCCATTCATGGTTGTTTTGCAAAAGAGCATCATAAACATATGACTGTCATTTTAAACCAATGCAATAGACACTCAGTTCTACTGTGAGACTGAAGTTATTCTTTGCTACTCAGGAACCCTGCAACTGAACCTGGCAGTCTTCCAAGGACATTCTGGCAAGAGAGTTTATTATATGAACTTATCAAAAAAAAAAAACTGGATCTGTGTCTGTAAATAGCCTAAATTATATCCTAAATTAAACATATGTTTCAAGTTGCAAAAGGAAAAGAATTTATTCTCACAAAAAAATGCTTTTAAAATATTTCACTGACACTTTCCATGAAGGTCACAAAATTACATAACACACTCTGCTGGCCACATGCAAAAGAGATGAGGTTGTTTGAAGGGATGGGGAAGAAAAAAGAAAACAAGAAGGGAAAGGGCAGAGTAGAGAGCGCCCTCACCGAGCTCAGTGACCTGTCTGTCAAACGGGCAGCGCACAGCCCGGCCATGCAGCGGCAGCCGGGTCAAACAGTCGTGACACACCGTGTGACCACACAGCAGCAACCTGGGCACCTTGTCTCCTTGTAGAGAGAACACATCTTCACACACTCCACATTCCAGCACCTGAAAAACACACAAACGTGCGTTATGTATACAAAAACTTTTCAGATCTATTTTCCACCTAAGTAACTCATAGTCATTTTTTTTCTTTTTTTGCTGGATAAGTCCCCCCCCCCAAAATCTCTGCAGCTGAAAAATACAGGCATCTCAAAGAAGACAAAACCAAACTGAATTATTATACTCTGGACATTATAAGACAGCAAAGAATGGCAAGTTGCAATGATCTCCCAAAGACACAACAGCCAACTGCACAGGGAAAACGTGTTCATCTTGTGTTAAAGAAACACTTTTCTGACAGCCAGGTCCACACAAAGGGCAGAAATCCACTAAACATTAGAAGCGCTGCAGTGAACAGAATGAACAGCATTTGTGTGCAATGAGCTCACGGGACTTGCAGAATGTGCAACGCACATACAGTACAAAAACCGACAACATGCACACTTTGATTTGTGCATTACATTGGTTTGCACGTTTGGACAAATTCTGTGTATTTCAGCTAAAAAAGTGCTCCTATGTATGGCTGTACACCCAGTGACATTTATCACCCGATCAATGATTTATCCCGTACTTACTTTAGGCGAAATAAAACCGTTTCATAACGTGGGTTCTGGACGCGGCTGCGACTCGACTCGGCTCGGCTCGTGCTGGCACATCCGGCCCGCGCGTGTCTCCCGCGTGCCGCTCGCGCTGACGGGCTGGCTGCACGGGGACGGCGATCGTCCGGCAGTCCCAATGGGGTCTCATCCCACCCACGACAGAATGCTAGAACGCTAGCGAACTAACCATGTACCAGATAGCTCGTGAACGCTGCGCTGGGGGACGTTTCTTGCTTCTGGAGGACATTTTACCCGATGCAATGAAGCGAGCGGTCGGACCTCAGCTGGGTTAAAATCTCTTACACTGGAAGCTGTAAGTCTGCGTGTCATCGTCTCCCTCACCCGCCCGCCACCGAACGCCACCCCAGCAGCCCTCGTCTCACACCACACACACACACACACACACACACACACTGCTCTGCTCCCTTGACACACCTTGACGGCGCTTCCCGCCGCAGGACGGCCGTGTCGGACACAGGGATCCATGGCTCCGGCGACCCCCGGCTTGTTTACCCCTGCCGCCGCGGCCATCCTAGGGCGATACCATCTGAGCGGCCGCAGGGCCTGCAGAAGGGGTCAGCGGACACCGCCAGGGGTGTCTGTGCTCATTTTCTTCGGATTATTTTCCTCTAAATGCACTACTGTGTTTAATTAGATTAACTTTAATTTGTGTTTACATGTAAACTTAGAATAAACATGTTGTTTTAACTACTTTTTGCATATGGAAAGATACTTTGTTCCCTTTCCCCGGTCTTGAAATGGAACATTCCACCAGCGTTTCCGTGCTCATCCCCCGCTGTCAGAGACCCGCTGCCTCCGCATAATGGCCCGGTTCCGCAGTGCAAGTGACTGCGAGAAGATCGGTATTTTTACCTGCACATTTATCCCACTGTGTGCACATAAGTGATTACTTATCGTAATAATCCCCAATTGACTGTAAAATGTATGATGTCCATAAAATGAGATATGAAACACCTTCCAGCAGCAGGGAATGTTGCCAAATCCATCCATCCAATCAACAATGAAATAAAATTTTGATTGTATCCATCGGTTTTATCCAAATATAGCGACTCACACAAAGCAATGTGAAAACACAGAAGCTTCAAAGTGGTGAATCCATCCGTCTACCCATCCATTATTAACCGATTTATTGTGTTTAGGGTTTCAGTCACTGAAACACAGGGCTATGAATCTACACCCTGGATGGGACACCAATACACCGCAGGACTAGCGAGTCTTTTTTATACATTGAACAAATTTTTATACAGTTTACACTGAACCTTTAACTGGTTACCTTTAATAGGATGAAAAGGAGTGTAATTTTAACTGATGATGGTAAATTTGATAATTCACGAAGAAATGAGTATTTATTCCCTGACTTGCAGGGACTCGAGTACAGGCTAGATGTTGCTGTAAACTATCTTCATCCGTTCACTCATTCGCTCTTAAACGTCTGTGTCCAGGTAATAAAGTGTGTATTTTTTTTCCTAGGAACATTTTACGCAAAGTTTTTTTTATGAATCAATCCGTATTGGTTTCTCTCCCCACTATATATTCGGGAGTGGGAATAAATGCAGTACATCGGCTACTTGCGTTAGAGCTAAAATAAAACTTTTCAAAAATGAGTATTTTTTTGTTTCTTACCCAAAATAATATATTTTCTTCACTTTTTTAATTTCTAAACCTTCTTTGCCAGCATTGTTTACTCAGCAGATGCAAGTAGAGCGTACTTTAGCTGTCTTACATCCGCTCACTTCCACAACGTTTGTAGTTTGTTTCTTGTTTTCCTGGGTGCTCATAATTCTAATATACTGTTACCATGGAAACCACCGTGGAGACAATAGGAGCTGAAAGTGGGAGGAACATCGATTTTGGGATAAATCGATAAACAATCCGCAGTGGTTGTGTGGATTTTGCATTTTTATTTTCTGCAGTTTTCAAATAACGTTCAGTGTAATGTAATTTGAAACGGAAGCTGGAAGTAGCTCTGCATATAAAACGTTTCACTTGTGAAATGCACTTTTGGTTACTTCGAGTTGTACTCGAAACGAATAATGCCATGTATGACTTAATAAAAATGTTATTTTTTTGTATATGTTGTGTTTATGATTACTATACAGTTATATGAGGTTTAACATGACCGATCTACATTACTAACCTTTTTTTTTTGATAAAAGTAACTTTGGATGAACAAAAACAAGTTAAAAATAGTGTTGCGGCCCCAGTTGTGCTAGAAAATGGAGAAGCGACTTTATATATTCTACACAGGAAACACATTTTAAATATGATATCACTTTCTAAAAACACCGTTGACAAATTTCCCCTTTTTATTTTAACACCAACCTCGTATGTGAAAAACATCAATAAAGATCAGCTTAAGAAACGTTGTTCTGTAATTTCAGTCCTTGCAAATTCCTTTTAAATTGGATTTTTCTGCTCTAGTACAGGATGGAGGCGTAGCGAGTATCCGGCGCTCGTACACAAACCCTACAGTAAGGTAGAGGATTGAGTTCTCTGTCTTAATATTGAAGATTTTAACAGCGAGTTGCCTGCTCTAGAACTGCAGATTTTCTTTGCCAGCTTTAGCACAGAAACCGACATCAGCGAGTTTCCAGCCACAGAGCAGCAGATGGCAGTCGTTCCGCTATAAGTGAAATAATCGCCGCGAGTACATAAAAGTTCTGCGTGTCCCTTCGCGCTTCCTGTAGCCACACCTTATTATGCGGGTGGAAGGTCGAAGGGTAAAGGTGCGTTGCAACTGAAGATGGACGTCAATCAGGCAAAACAAGAACATCTTTTGGCATTAAAAGGTACTTCTTTGTAATTTATGTCAGGCGGTTAGTTTGTAGAAAACAACCGGTTACTGGCTATTGAATCGCAGTGAATAGTTATATTAAAGGGAAGTGTTTAAGGTAGCATGTGGCCGAACATCGCAGTATTAGCTGTGCAAGGCTATGCCAAAACATGATGAAATGTGAAATATGAGCAGAGCAATATAGTAAACAATGAATACTTTTGCCGCAGAATGATAAATATTCTTCTCTGTTAAGATACTGGTGATGAATATAACTTTTTAAAATTTGTGCTGCTACCAGGTAACGGGAAATCCTGTGTTTCATTAGGCTTTCTAATTTTACACAACAGATTTCAGTCATAATATTGAAAGTACAATGGCAAGTTCTTCATACTGAATGTATATATCCCTGATATATTTGTGACTTGTAGAACTGTCTGTTGTTACCTACTTTGGGCTGATAGAATTATTATTATTATTATTATTATTATTATTATTATTATTATTATTATTCACTTTTAGCTGATGTCTTCATTTCAGGTAATTTGGATTATTTTAGATAATTAACTTCACCATTATTTACTCATTTATACAGTAGGGTGTTCGTACAGTATAAATTCAGGTTAAGTACCTTGGTCAGGGGTGTTGAGTTAAGATTGTAACAGCACTAACCACTACTTCACCTACTGCCGTGAATTTTCAATTTATTACTTTATGCTTGCCATCGCAGTAAATTCTTTCAAGTTGATTTTTATAGCAGCGTCAACAAATTAACTGATTGTGTTTGTGACTCTTGCAGTGATGCGGCTCACAAAACCAACACTCTTCACCAACATGCCAGTGACTTGTGAGGACAGAGATCTTCCTGGTTAGTTTTTGTTTTTAATTAGTTTTTTCATGCAAAGTTCATATAAGTTTCTACTTACAGTTTTTGTATATCTGTTTTTTAATGCCATTTTCCTGGTGTACGACTTCCTCCTGGGATTTAAGCCAGCAACATTCTTGTTAAATTCATATCCTTATGTGTATGTGTTTCTGCCCTGCCAAGATCCCGGTTTTCTGCTTTGTTTTAATAGTATATAAAATTTCTTGACTAGTTACACTGGCATCCTGGGTGCAGCTTTTTTGTGTACTTCATCAGAAATAACAGCTACCTTAGAAAATCTTATGGGAATCTGTCATAAATCAAGAGAAACTGGTGATTGAAGATGAAATATTGTAACAAAAATGTATTAAAATTTAGATAGCAACAGTAAAATGAATACAGGTAAACCCTGCTTTAAACAGTGCCAATGTGTGCCATTTCAGCATAGTGTAGCTAATATTTTATTACCAGCTCTGCTAAGTAGATGCCTTGCTATAATTCAGAGCTGTAGTGCAGTGCAAGAGATTTTTCTGCAAGAAGTTTATAGTTTGTGCATTGTACAAGCATCTTGTTCCTTTACCATGCAGCCTTGCAACTAGCTGAGTTTATGACACATACTGCTGTACAGTATGGCTGCCTGTAAGGAAGATACTTTGCTGATGTCCTTAAGGTTTTATATGTCATGTTTGGTTTATTTTAATGTGTTTGTGCAGCCTCCATTTTCACCTCATAAATTAAGTATAGTCCAGCTAAATGAGGTCAAAAATGTAGAAAAAGTTCAAAAGACAAAAGATAATAAGGCTGAAAAATTGCATACAGTATAGTTGAAGATGTAAGGGATTAAAAGAATTAGTAGAGGTGAGACACCCATCACACCTTACAAACTCTTCATTCAGTAACAGTTCATTGCAGTAAGTTGCCTATTGTTTACTTAAAATTGTTGTTAGTGTTTATTTTTAACATAAATTTCATTATTGAATGAACTCTTGAGTCCCTGGTCCTTCTCTGTCTTTCCACTCGCATTTCTACACAGGTCCGCATCCCCTACTGTGAACAGATACCCTGTCTATGTGTTGCTTGGCATGGTGTTGCATGCGCTATAAGGTGGTAACTGGAAATTGGTTTGGGCTTTTCAAATGGACTGGGAATGCATTATTTCTTCCCGCTTAAAGTAATCAAAAATAAGATCTCAGTTTATACAAATTTGCTTAGTGCAGAGATTTCAGGAATTAAGTACATAAAATGGGGGTCACCTCTGTGTACTTGAAAGCTGTTTCTATGTGGCTAAAAGAAGACATAAAGAGCTGCCAGCACTTTTTATTGCAAAGCAGTATTAGTTACAACCGCTCTGTGCCAAGTAAGTACAGTAACGACTACGTACCCATATTTAGCCCCTAGCATGGTAAAATGATTGATAGTGTTTGTTTTCCATCATACCCAGCAAGCTGTTATGTGATCACTGCACTGGTAACTGGAACCTGTAGAGACGGTAAATCACTGTTACACTTCTGAGTAAAACCACTATTTATGTAGGTGTTAGAATGGCATGGTGTAGTGGAAGCATTTAAAACATATTGAATAATATCAGTAATATGATTAATGTGCTCACAAACATCTGTAAGTTTATTTCACCATAAGTTGTAGTTTCAAAGATTTGTACATGGTTGGTTATTAGTACTGTTTACAATTATAAGTACTGTTGATACATGGTTGGAGCCAAAAATGCATCGTAGCCAACGTTTAGTAGTGCTGTTGAACCTTAAAAAAATTGCCACACTGTGTTTGTTGATTCAGAACAACTTTATTTTAGTATGTTTGCTTATTGCTGTTTTTGTCTAGTTTAATTGGATGGCGTGTGTTGTGGTTCATTATGGCTTTGAAATAATGCTGTACTGTTAGCAGCTGATGGTTATTTGATGTGTTCACTCTTAGGGGATGTGTTCAGCCGTCTCATGAAGGAGGACCCATCAACTATTAAAGGAGCTGAGACACTAATGCTTGGAGAAATGCTGACTCTTCCGCAAAACTTTGGGTAAGACCATTTATGTGTATGCTTAGGGCTGGAACTTTCAGACAGGGGGTATCTACACAGAGAGCCTTTCACAGTTGAGGTGATTCTTTGTACACCTGTGCATATGCTACATGTGGATGCATCAAGCGTTTTCTGTATTTTTTTTTTTTTTTTTTTTTTTTTTTTACTGTGTCTTCATTTCTTCTTCCTTGCAAGTAATATCTTCCTTGGGGAGACCTTCTCTAGTTACATCAGTGTGCACAATGACAGCTCTCAGATGGTCAAGGACATCCTTGTAAAGGTAAAAGGCTGTCTTTGTTCACTTCTTCACTCTTCTGTGGAAATCTTGTACCTTTTTTTAATACTGAATATAAGGAGCTCTTGAACCACATGAGCAGAAATCTTTCTGTTCTATAGGCAGACCTACAGACGAGCTCACAGCGTCTAAACCTCTCTGCATCCAACTCTGCTGTGGCAGAGCTCAAACCGGAGTGCTGCATTGATGATGTCATCCACCATGAAGTCAAGGAGATTGGAACACACATGTATTGCCTTTGCTTTTTTTGCATTGCATTATTCTTTTGTTTTCACCTCCATGCTGAACATCTAAGGTTATGTGCATTAATAAAATTTCTTAGGTTTGTAGGCTTTGATTTTAGATCCTATTCAAAAAAAGAATTAGGGATCCTTTATTTAATGGAACATTTCAGAGTTGATGTACAGTGGAGTTCAGAGCTTGTGTTTGCTTCTTGCAGTTTGGTGTGTGCCGTCAGTTACACTACTCAGACAGGGGAGAAACTATACTTCAGAAAATTTTTCAAATTCCAGGTGCGTTGCTTCTCTGAGACGTTTTCTCTTCTCCTTTGCTCTTCATTGCTTTTCCACTCCTCATGTTCAAAACATTTGGCAAGTTTGTGGTAGGCAGCAAAGTAATTAGTGCTTGGGCTCCAAGTTCCACATAGGCAGCATTTAGGGTTTCTCCTCATCCAAAGAGGCTACAGACCTGCATATACCTGCTGAAGGAGTCCTGTTAGGGTTTCCTCATTGCATCTATTGGAAACTGCTACGTGTGGCACTTGGGCCCTGGTCACCAGGAAGGGGGACTCAGTTACAGTTATTTTGCTGTGCTATATGAGCTTATATGGCAGAATTGCTGGAAAAGACACCATTTAGCTTGCATTCTTTCTTCAACCAGGTACTCAAGCCTCTTGACGTGAAGACCAAGTTCTACAATGCAGAGGTGCGGTGCCTATTTCACCAGCGTAACCAATGCCTGTTGTCTTTTTTTAAATGTTTTTTAGCGTTTCCTTTGATGGCACACTTATGTATATATACATACATGATTTCTGTTTAATTATCTAGATGGAAAAATTGGAGAACTGTTATGCTGAACATGTAAATTCTTTTAATTAAGACAGTCATCAGACTGCTTTTATTTTCATTCTCAGACCCCATCCCTAGTTTTTTTTTTTTTTTTTTTTTTTTTTTTTTTTATACGAATTTCAAAAACTGGTCATGCAGTTCCAAGACGTCACAAAAATTGTTCATCCTAAAGTTGCATGTATTTAATTTGGCCCATTTTTGCTTACCAAGGAAACATATACCTTTAAATTTATAATACGGAATTTTTCCTTGCAGTGGTTGGAACTTGATCAGGCATTTATTGTAGTTTTCATAATATTATAACCTAATCTCTTAATTTTTGTTTGCCTAGTAGTTGTTTTCATCTGCATTTAGTTAGCCAGAATATAAAAATGCATTGTCATTTTCTCTCTAATACTTAACCTCCCATTTTTCTAATTTTTCTTTTGTGTTTATTTTCTCCATTAGAGTGACCTCAGTTCTGTGGTAATTTTTTGTTTTCTTTGCCAAACACTCTCTGCTTTTTGAAAATCCTTTGTCGCAGCCCAACTTTCTCTTCAGAGCCAATGAGGCTGAATGCAGGGGAGCGGTAATGAGAAAGCATTTTGTGAGAACACTGTGCTCATTGTCTAGTCAGTCTAGATGGATTCTTCAGCGCCTCTGTTCCTCATCAAGGCAACAGAGGAGTTTCTGGCTCATTTGTAGCAGTGTCATGCAATGCTTTTTCATTATTCTGTCGTCGCTCCCCTTTGCCCGCAGTGCTTGCTTTCTGTTGCTTGATACGGGTCTCACGCGGGACACGGGTGCTGTTGGGAACCGAAAGTGATTTCTGAGTGTCTGGGAGGATGAGTTTGAGCCGAGGGACAGTCACTAATCTAGTCCCCGTCAGCCTAATGCCAATAAAGGTTTGCAAATAAATGGGTTGATCCGATGTATGGAATTAAACGCAAATGGTCATTTTTTTAAGTATTTTGTTATAATACACTGTTTCAGTACAGTGTTCCATGTGTTAGATTGCATAAAATCTACAGAAGTTTGAAAGGGTTTGTTTATTTCATTACTGAACAGTTTCTGCATCTGAAAGATTGACAGGAATTTTAAATCCAGTAATAGCACAGATTTTTGCAGATTTCTTTGTGGTTCTTTGGCTAATCACTTGGTATTAATTGCAGGCATGAACTAATCACGACTTTCTTTCTGTCACATTTGAACTACTAATCCACTGTTTAAACTGAGCAGTAATTGCTTAATTAGATACCCGATTCATTCCGGTGGCTGTCAGGTCTTCTGTTGGGTATCACTGTTTAGGAGCAATTGGGAAATTAAATTGTGCGCGTACATTTCCATTCCTGGAGTATCGAGATGCTGGTGATGATGGCTGGCCTGCTTCTGCGCAAAGAAAACTCTTTAGTTTGGTAATAATTTCAAACTACAGTGTTACTCTTGGCCAGTATTGTGAGCTAGTGGCCATGCCCAATCTTTCTGTTGTCTAATTTAACAAATTACTGCTCAGGTATTGTGGAAGCAAAAATGAAATAAGAAAAAACAAGTTAAGACTGCACTACCCAGTGAGAGCTTTTAAATTTTGCAAACTCTGTGGGCACTTGACTGTGTAATCTGTCCCTGCAGACAGACGAAGTCTTCCTGGAAGCCCAGATTCAGAACATCACCAGTTCACCAATGTTCATGGAGAAGGTTTCTTTGGAGCCCTCCCTCATGTACAACGTCTCAGAGCTCAACACCGTGACCTCGGGGGAGCTGGGGTAAAATCGTCTTTAACCTCAGAGCACAGGCACAACTGTGTTCCAAGAGTCAGATTGGAATAATCATTGTATTGCGATAAAGTGCAGATTGTGCATACAAACAGAGTAATAGTTGTAAGATGGGCTGAAGTTAGATTAATGAAAGTCCATGTCCACACAGTCAAACCTCACTCAGTGGCCACATGTTGCCAACAGGCAAAGCCTGTTCTGTGTATCATAACGCCACGTTAATAGGACACTATGGAAAGTGCTGCACCAAATTTAGAAGCACAGACACATGGTACATCTCCATCATGTATCCATACTGCACAAGTTTCTACTAGGTTGACATGAAATTCTGCTCGATACTCGAGCAGTAATGGCAGATGTTGGCAGTGTTACTTTATTGTGGCCTGTTTGTGCTAAGGGAGTCCACATTTGGTAAGATGTCCTACCTGCAACCCATGGACACGCGCCAGTATCTCTATTGCTTGAAGCCGAAACCAGAATTTGCAGAGAAGGCTGGTGTTATCAAGGGGGTCACTGTCATCGGCAAACTGGACATAGTGTGGAAGACCAACTTGGGAGAGAGAGGTCGGCTTCAGACTAGCCAGCTCCAGAGAATGGTAAAGTGCCACCCTGCATTGCTCCACAGAGCCTGTAAAAATACAAATTCATCACAAGAGCAGTGCTGTCGAATGTTTATGCTGACATGGCTTCTTATTAATCTGAACATATTGTTTCTGCTCAAGGCTCCTGGTTATGGAGATGTGAGGCTTTCTCTGGAGTCCATTCCAGACACTGTTAACTTGGAGGAACCCTTTGATATCACGTGTAAAATCACTAACTGCAGGTAACCAAGCAGGTTTTCTCATTTCTGGGATTAGGTGGGGGTTGTCAGTGTGACCAAGCAGTGGCGCTACCATCTCACTGTTCTCACTTTGCTGCCCAGCAGTGAGAGGACCATGGACCTGGTGCTGGAGATGTGCAACACCAGCTCCATTCACTGGTGTGGTGTTTCTGGGCGGCAGTTGGGCAAACTGAGCCCCAGCTCCTCTCTCTATCTCCCACTAAAGCTCTTGTGCTCTGTGCAGGGTCTCCAGGTGAGTGCGTTGGTTTCTGGGAGACGGGGGTTTGGGGAAGGAGGGTTTATGACAGGACGCAAAATGTGGTATTTTGCAGAAATGGGGATAATGGAAGGAAGTTCACTCATCTGAACAAGGAAAATTGCTAATCCTAGCCTTGGTAAACTGTCTACTGTGAAATGATTTGTATTTTTTGCTTACCATACTGAAACTTTCGATTTCAGAGCATCTCCGGACTGAGGCTCACAGACACATTTTTAAAACGAACATACGAATACGACGACATCGCACAAGTGTGTGTGGTGTGTCCGTACAACAGCCCGGAAGACTGAGAAGACCTCAGGCATAGCACTGTGCACCTTGAAGGACCAACTGTTAAACACCTCTGCCTTTTGGGGATTGTTTTAAAAGGTTGAATGTTTTAACTGTAAAAAAAGAAAACTTGTTGTAGTTTTAAGTGTAAGATATTTAAATAAAATCTTATTAATGGTATGCTAACTTTTTCTGGTGGTAACTCTTTTCAACCTTCTACCCTGTGGTGGATTACGGTCAGTTTCGTGTATCACATTTTTACAGTGGGTCTACTACTGCTGTCATAGACTTTATGCTCTCTGAATAGTCTAAAAGATTAAGGAAATAAAAAGTCCCTTAAGCAGAATTTTTTTTTTTTTTTAACAGTGGTTAAAATGGAGACAAAGCAACTTTAAGATGTCTTTATTAACGAACTGCAAGATTTCAGTTTGGACAAAACAATGCTATTTGCCATCTGTTTTGCAAGCAAGCCCTTCCATTTTCTTTCCTTTGTACAAATTTCTGGCCTTATAAGGGAACATGCAAAATAAAGAAGGCAGAGACGATGAGTAATTCCAGGATCGTTCCAGTTACTTGCATTAGGTTAAGAGAAAAAATTGCCCAAAATGAGAGCTGTGCAACATTCTATGCAAATTAAGTAAAGTATAAGTATCATGTAGACTATTATCCAGTCCAGAGCTGATACTTATTGCTCCCAGATGCCACTAATAATTCACATTCGGGTGGTTATATTTCAACATGAAATCATAAAATATGTTGGATGACAGAACCTGGTCCTCAGGAACCCTTAACACAATTTATTAGATGCACCACTTCCTCATTCCACTTCATATCAATAGAATATATATCAATGGTCCTCCCATACAACGTATTCTTTCCCTAAATAATATAGGAAGTAATAATATAGAGACAATTTTAAAATCCATTTTCCTATGTGGAAAAAAAGCGAGATTGTTAACCCTGCTATCATATGCTACTTACAGCTACAGTTCTGGTAAGAGCAGCAGACACAAGATGCACGTTGACACAACATACGAGCCACATTTAGAACCGTTTTGAATGTTACCAGGGTGAAATACGGTGCACAGTCTTCTGTGTGAACTAAATGTGTGTTTACAATGTGTTAGATGAACAGTGTGTGCCATGCCTTTTCCTTCGTTGCCACCCTCCCTGAAGCTCTTGTGTCACAGTGACGTGCTCACCCCCCCCCCCCCCCCCCCCCCCTTGGCTGATGCATCACTCCAGCCCTGCTGATGGTTTCTTGTTAAACAATGAATGTTGAGATTGCAGTCGCATTCCTCCTGCCGCTGGCTTCTCCCCTGTAGGAAAGGAGTAGAAAAGAACACTGATGTACAACAGAAAAAATGTTTGCATTAGGTTTGATTTTGCAACCCGTACTTGTTAATTTGGTGCATGTAATTGGCAATAAAAATTGATTATTATTTTTACACCTGTTTATATGCTTCATGTATAGTGGGCCCTTAAGCATGAACGAAATTGAGACTGAGAGTTGGTTTGTTCCAACTCTCAAGTATGAACGAGGCACAAAGCAGGCGAGAGGCTCCTCATCATTTGAATATGCAGCTATGGGTGTAACGTGCATTAGTGAAAACAGTGGTATCGGAGTAAGTGACCGCTTGTCCATCTGTATGTGCTGATAAAACGCACTGTTGTTTTCTGAAATATACGTTGCTTTGGGAAAATGCATCCGAAAAAATGAATAAATATAACGCAAAAGTTGACGGTCTAGGGAGTATGCAGAAGTAGCAAAGTCTTTCCGATGTGAAGAGAGCAGAACTGCGCACTCCTGTGAGTCAGGACCTTGTGTGCTTGCCTGCGCAGTCTGAGTCCCCTTGGAGGAGTATTAATTACTTTACTTCTACAGCTTGCAGTGTGTGACGTCACCTCTGGGTTTCATCCTGGCCACTGCATCAGATTCACTAACACCCAACGCAACTTAATAAGAAATAAAAGCACAATTATTACAGATAAAAAAATGCAAGCTGTGTATCATACTACATAAAGGTATCCCCCTACATACGAGAATCATGCGTTCCTGGAAGTCGATTTGCAACGTGAAGTCTTACTGTCGTCCGTCAGAGAAGTAATTAATGTTACAGCGGCAAACAGCTTTTCTACTCGTAAATCCGCAAAAAGTCTTGCTTCATATTTGGCCGTACCTCACTAAAGGTTATTATATGATTTTACTCGTACAGGCAAAATCTTGTAATTCAAAGATTTGCATCTTGAGGGATACTTGTAATTCTCAGCAAAGAACTAGCAAAAAGTTTGTGACTGTACAGTTTGTACTGTAAATTGGGGACTCGTTGCCTTTGAATAAATTTCAGTATTAGACCCATTTCTTATTGCTATTCTTTATTTAGCTGCTGCCTTAATCCAAGGTGGCTTAGAAAGTTAGTTTTATTCAGAAAATGAGCTACTTGCAACTATTTACCCATTCATATAGTAGGATGTGGTATCAGGCCAGGGTTAATGGCTTGATAAACATGAGGGGGATTCAAACTAGACCTTCAGACAACAGTATGATGGACCTAAAAATACATTGCCTGCTGTCTTCTTACTCATTGTCAGTGATGTAATCTGCGGGCCACTTAGAGCCATGAATTCTGTTGTTAATCTGTCATTTTGACTTAGCATCGCATCCATATTGGGAATCCATAATGGCATCAGCAATTATTAACATCAACGCCATTTCCACAATTAAAATAATGACTTGCATCAGTGAGGCCCATTTGCAGCCCTGAGATGCAGAGGTTTCGTGCCCGCTGCCAACGCAGGGCCTGTGGGGGATGTGGATGGATGTGACTGTATTGTACAACTGTGCACCTTTGGCAATCAGGAGTGTTCCTCCGTGCTGCCGCTGAAGGACCGGCTCCGGATGTGGTTCCTCAGTTGCTCGATCAGCTCTGGGTTCTGCTGCTGGATCTGCTGGGCAAACTGCTGACCGCTGCAAGTAGAAAGAGGAGATCTGCTGGACGAGGTAAACCTTCATTTGCTACTGCTTGGCAGAGATCCAAATTCAGGCTGAAACAAAGCAGGCTTTACTCACACTAAAAAGCACAATAAATCTCACCCCAATTAACTTAAAGCCATTCTTCACCACAGGCACCCTTTAAAAAGAATTTATATTTTAACCAGACACTCTTTAATCTCTTTCCTTGTTTATCGGCAAAGAAAAAAGAGAAAAGGAAAAAGAGGACACCAATTAAATAAAACTTATAAATAAAGCTATTACTGTAAAGTTACTATGACATAATTGTAGGAGATGGTAGTCAGTTTTCATTCATTACATTTGAAATTTATGACTATTTTTGTAGGAGGGGTTCCTTAGTTTTCATTAGATTCTTGAAGGGATTTCATGGCCTAGAAGATGCTGAGAACTTCTGAATTAATGGTGCATACCTTAAGCATTTACTAATTTTGTTTGCGCTCAGTAACGGAAAAAATTAACCTCAATTTCACCTAATTACTTAAATGATGACTTTAATGGAATTAGCGGAAAATTACCGTTTTTTTGGTCTGGCTTATTAACAGTTTATCTGAAATGGACTATGCTTCAGACAGGCAGACAGAAATCCTACACTCACGCTTCAATGAGGCTGGAGATGTCCGACAGCCCGCCTACTCCTGCAGCTGGCCCACCAACTGCATTGGACATCATCCCCGACATGCTGAGCAGAGGGAGAGGAGCATACCGTGGTAATGGCATACAAAACACCTGGACTACAGTGTACAATAGTGAGCGGGCTGGGTTATACTACAACTGCAGCCCCAGAGGAATACCTCCTTTGAAAAATGATAGGAAGCCACTCACAGCTGCTGGACCTGTTGGTTCTGCATCACACTGGCAGCCTACGTGAAAACATCACAGTCAACTGTGCAATGATACGCAGAATAACTGATGGAAGAAACACTCGTCCCTGACACACACACAGTGTACAATTCCACATTGCTCTGCCTTAATTCTGTCAACATCCAACTGTGCAAGTGTACCGCACCTCTACAAACCCCACAGAAAATCACTGAGTTGGGGGTCAATTTCTAAAGGCATCCCTTTGTGACTCTGCAGGACTCACCATGCTGATGAAGGCAGGGTTGTTGATGAGACTCGCCATGTCAAAACCCAGTCCAGTGGCTGTCTGCGGAGTCACATCACAGAGTCACACACACACCACAGTGCACTGACCGCAAAACTGTGACTACTCTACAAACAGAGGCCTAACACACAACTATTCCACATTGCTGACATGAATGAACACGGATTAGCAAACAGTGCCAGCTGGTAAGGGGGCAGGGCAACTTATCACATCTCCAATTTTTGGCCAGTGACACACTGGAGCTGCATGCCTATGTGACACTGAACCCTTTCCAAAGTATTATAATTAGCCTCTGAAAAGTGTGTAAGATTTTTTAACTGCTGCTACCTAGCATATACATCACAGTACTTTCTCTACTACTGCAGAATGGTGTATCACAGCTGCAGGATTACACGCAGTAATAAAATTGTGGCTGCAGATCACCGGCTCACTTACAGGACTGGAGGCCTCCTTCTGTTTCTGCTCAGCAATCTTCAGGTTGGATTTGTAGGTGTCATTCTCTGGGTCCAGCACCAGTGCCTTCTTAAAATAAGTGATGGCCTCGGGGTACTTGTGCTTGGCCGTCAGGGCCAGCCTGGGAGAGCAGGCCGTAAATTGACAACAGAAAGCATTAGTACAGCTTCTCCAAGATACACGACAGCAAGGGAACGAGATGCCAAGGAGCACTATTTATAAACTTTTCTTTAAAAAGTGGCAATAATGACGTGACAAAAAAAGGTATAAAATTCTCTACAATGTCAGGTCTTTCGTGGAATAAAACAAATGTAAAATGTTTTCACCCATTTCTTTGAACAGCCATATCTCATTTATATAACTACCATGTTGAGGATAAATTAAGAAAACATGTTGACATGACAGTTGTTGGTGGGCGGATTCTAGAGTGGTCTGGACGTCATCCTAGTGATCACACGGACGTAGTTTAATATGGATGTGTCAAATTCTACGGAACTGTACTAGTATCTTTCAGCAATTTCATATTTAACAGTTTCAGTGATGGTTTAAATGCCAACCTTCTTCAATCAGCCCCAAAATTACCGGCACCCTTCACAAAAATTAGCAAAAATGTATATCTAAAATGAAGAATAACTACAATAAGTCATATTTAAGGCTTAACCACATGGACAATAATTTTTCAAACTCAAAACGTTTTGTACTACAGTTCTTCCTTCAAAGTATAGGTTCCAAAATTCCAAAAGGACATTTAAAAGTAGCTGAGTTACCCAGTGCTGCATGGGTCAAAAAGGTACAGAGGTGGAAAGGTATAAAGAAAAAGATATATAATCACCAAGTTGTTATACCATTTAAGTGGTTGTACTTAGGACAAATATACTGAATGTATATCACCAAACTTCACAATCCTTACATCACTTTACATTGCTGGGCGAGTGTATGTATGTATAATTTTTCTTTCATTTTTACATTTTAATTTTTGTGCACATAACAGCTACTTGCTCTTGTGGTTGAACACTTGGACGGTACTAATAGCAACATAATGTACTGACCTGTACACAGTACATATGTGTGTCTACAGCAAAGAAAATCTAATCAAGCATACAGTATGTTGGGTCCACGCGCTCTGTGTGTGTGTGTGTGTGTGTGTGTGTGTGTGTGTGTGTGTGTGTGTGTTTCACTACAAAAAACCTAACCTGGGGTGAGAAGTAGTACCTATTCCAAATGTCGTGTCTGTGGCTCGAAAAACAAAGCTGTGCATAAAGAACAAACAAACAAACAGATGGGACAAACTGACAGACAAACAGATGAACAAACAGATTCGGATTTAGATACAGGGGTGAAACTAAACAAAGTCACATCTGTTATGAAGTTCTATGATTTTTCACAGGAACGGTAGTGCTGCCTGTCACCAATTCCTGTTTCTCTAAAGTATAAATATGAGACTGCATGCATGTAAAGTCACTTTGTCATCCATGACCGTAGATAAAACCAAAGAGGTTTCAGCTGAAAAGGCAGATGATTGCTGACCTACACAGACCTGGTAACAGATATAAAAATGCAGCAGTTACAGATACCACTAAGCACAGTCAGCTTAATAATAAAGAGTCTGGAACAGTTGCAGTATTGAAAAGGAGAGGAGCCAGGTACATATAATCTCCATGCACAGTGAGGAAGGTGGTGAGGGAGCCAAAAAGGAAGCCAAGGATGACCGTTTCAAAACTGCAGTTCAGCAGATTCTTGAGGTTATCAAGTTTCAGAATCAACTGTTAGAGGCCAACTTCAAGTCAACAAGCTCTTTGGAAGGTTTGTACAGACGGGTCGCATAAACTTTACTGAGTGCATCTCCCGAACTGACCAAAGCTGACCTTTTTGGCCATTGGCACCTGTGGCAACAAAAGAGGACTACACACAAGGAGAAGCACCTACACCCACAGTAAAATGCAGTGGTAGGTCACCGAAGCTTTGAGGTTGTTTTGCTGCTAGCAGTCCAGGGGATCTTGGTGAGATCAATGGCATAATGAATTCCATCAAGTACCAGAATGTTCCAGGACACGGTTGCAGGAACACAAAATCAATGTTGCAATGGCCATCTCAGTCTTGGTATTTGAAATTTTTTGACAAGCAGTTGTTTGTAAACATGTTTATTCTCTGCAACATTACCTTGAACTGTATATACAGTAACTAAACTGACTATAATTTTTATTCTTATACTCCTGCACTGTCATGCATCTCTTGCATGTGTTTGTAAGCACACATGTATATGTGTATGTTGTGTTGTCTTAAAGTACACTGAGAGCCATTGGAAACCAAAGCCAAATTCCCTGTATGTGTGAGCACACTTGGCCAATAAATCTGATTCTGATTCTGAAAACGTGTGGTCTGAATTAAAGAGGCTGGTCCACAAGTACAAACATAAAAAAATTAAAGGAACTTGAAATTTTCTGCATGGAGGAGTGGTCCAAAATCCCTCTATAAGCGTTCTCCAAATCTGTGAGACATTACAGGAAGAGGCTCAGTGCTGTTATTCTCTCTAGGGGAGGCCTTACTAAATATTTATTGTGGGGGTGCCAATTATTTAAAAACTTTGCTTTGTGAAGGAAATTGCACTACTTAAGAAAAAAGTTTGTTTGAAAAATATTGTAATAAAGTATATGGCATATCTTTAAGCCCAAATACCACCCATTGAAAATGTCGTTCATTTTATATACAGTATTAATTTTGCTCATGTTTGTGAAGAGTGGCAGTAATTCTGGAACAGACTGCATTCGGTGCTCTGCATCTAAATTCAATTTTGAGGTCTTCACCTAGGCTATCGACAAGTCGAGGCTTAAGCTGTCTTACCTTCAAAAGACTGTCTTTTTCTAGGACATTTCAGTCTATACTTTCACTCACTGCTAATGGGATACCAGCCCTGTTGAATGTATAGCTGAAGTCCTTGACAACTAACTACTGCCATAACAATCATACAGAGTGTACTTTTGTAACTAGAGATATTTTAGCACGAACTACCCATTTTCACACATACTGTAGCTTTTTTAGCCTCACACAGGACTGCCCTGTCACTTACAGTTAACCCGCACTCGCAGGGCCATTCCTCTCTAGGCCCATGGGACAGATTCTCTACGCAACTGAATACTTTTATTGGAAATTGCCTGATGTGTGACATTCAAATTTTAAATAAGTCTTGAATATATCTCTGTAGCTACATGGTCTGAGGAATTACATATTACACAATATTCACTGGCAAAAATTGTGTTTTGTTGCATAGTAAAATAGTGCTAGTCTACATATACATGTATTAAGCGCTGGAATACCAGAATTCTTTTCTGGACCTCATATTAATCTACAAAAAATGTGTGCACATTTAATCTTTGGACTCTTTGTATCCTGAACTCACCCCATTCTTCCATAAGCTTTGCTGTAAGTGGGGTCAATCCTGATGGCTCTCTCACAGTCAATTGTTGCTTCCGTGTAGTTGCCCAGCTTGCTGTGTGCAGCAGCCCTGGGAAGAGAGACATAGTGTATATGAGAGAGGTGTATGTAAGACTATGCATTCAGCTGTATGGCTTCACCTCACCGTGGACCACCCTCTCATACCTGTTGCAGTAGTAGACTGCATTTCTCAGGTCCAAGTCAATGGCTTTCGTGTAGCATTCCAAGGCAGAAGTATAATTCTCCTCCTTCATGTGGTTGTTTCCTGAAATGCATCAGAGTTTGACACAACTCTTTTTTTCTTCCATGGGAAGTGAATAATTTTGGAAGAAATCATGTGGTGGCTGTTTCACGAGAGTGGACCTGTGTTCCTGTGACTAAAAGCCCACAGCATAAATGATACCTTCATTCTTAAGCTGCTCTGCCCTCTCGGTGTCTTCTGGTGACGGCGAGAACTCTGGCAACGACACATTGTCATTCTGAAAGGAGAAGGCATAGCAAACAGAGACACTGGTAAAGCTGTCCACTACATAGAAACACTTCAGTCTTACCAAAACACTTGTCTGAATCATTACATGTCTACATACACTGACACAGAGAAAGGCAAGCCAGCTTAGATACTGTGGTTCAGGTCTAACTAGAAGGTCAAACCTCTACCTTGAAGATGGAGTTGAAGAAGATCTCCTTGAGTGGCAGGGGCACAGCCAAGTGGCTGTCACTGGAGTTGATCTTGAATGTGGTCTCTAGGCACTGTATTGCAACTGAATAAACATTTAAAACATCATCTTAAAAGCAAAAACAAACATATTCTCTTCACAACACATTACAGTATGGAGCAGGATATTAAAGAGCATCAATAATTGCAATCCAATTTTTTACAACTACAAAAACTTGAATTGAAAGGTTTTCTGTAAAACACAGAGGTATGAGGCTACCTTCAAGACTTTCTTGCTCATCTGAGTTCAAAGTCCCACGGTTTGTCTGATCCCGGAGAAACTGTACAATTGAAAAGGCTAACCTCTTCTCCACTGCCATTTTGTCAGGCTTCACCAGATTCCTGCTCGCGTAGCAAATCAAGGCTCAACATTAATATAAATTAAACTTCGAAAAATTATTGTGCAACTTTTAACTGCTACTGTACATTACACCAACACAAAGCAATGGAAGAACTCAAACAGATATCAATTCATAATGATGAAGCAACTAATGTACAAACCACATTTTTGGACAAAAGCTCAAAAAATAGAAAAAGGCAGTATAGTACAAACAAAAATAGTATAAAATCTATCAATAGCATTCCAAAAGGAAATGCGATTAACATTTCCTCCTGAATTGTGCCTTGTACACAACGAGGGCGAAAACATAACATTTTTTGAATTCATAAGACACAAAGATGACCACTGGAGGAGGTGACTTACCCTGAATGCTACACTACTGTTAGCTGAGGACAAAAAAAATACAAATGACACCATTAATATTAATTTAAGCAAGATATTATACAACAGGTGAATAATAACCTCATGATCTGAAGGTAATTTCCACTCCAGGAAAAAATGTCATTATTTATGGTGGGCTCCATTATTTCATTAGACAGGGTTGTTGTACAAACACACATCAAGTTCACTTCTTCAGTACCATTAGTCAGTTGCAGAAGGAATTGCTAAACTTTATGTAAGCATGATCATTTCTTTAATGTTTATCAGCAACAGTTTGACATTCCACAATGCTAGATGAGCTTCTGCACCACCCAATAAAGCTGACTGATATACTAGAATGTTTCCAGGGATCAACATGCAGTAATTTCAGAAAGTGCCACAGCATATGGCCTTATTTCACATCCAGTAAGGCCAGCGATCACAGAGATTTATTACAGCTCCAAGACATCGTAACAATACACAGATGGCCAAAGAAATAAAGCGCTCGACAATGGACACGCGTTCCGACTGCTCCTCGCACACAGCGACTGACACAGGACTTTCAGTTGTCTCTGTCCGTGTTCTAACACCAGCCGTTTGTCCCCCAAAAATCTGGCTCCTGAGGCTGATTCGGGGCCACTAAATTGCCTCCAGTGCTGTGTGAGCCTCCGTAATGTGGGGCACACCTCAAAAAGAAATCAATACTGCTTTCATACTGGTTATGTTTCTTGTCCGGTGACAGAACAGCACTTTGATAGCCACCTGGTCAATTTTTTTATTTGTAGGAAAGCAGAACAAGCCTAGTAAATCACGCCTGGACAGTCTAGGGCACAGTTCTGCACGCACAGTTCCTGAAAAGGAAGCTCTTTCTCTCTCACACATACACAGCCCAGTTATTTTTTGTTGGACTGGATTTTCTTATGAACAACACAAGCTACTTCAAAAGGTTACATGTCACTGGCGCACATTTTAATACAAACCATGCATCACAGCACTGGTATAAGCAAATCTGGCCAAGGACGTATTTCTAGGGCAAAAGTTTAGGGTATTTTTGCACGCGTTACAGCGAAGCGCTGTGTAAATATATGTTTATTTATGTGCTGCACACACGGAACGCGGGGCCCCGGCGCGGCAGCATCTCTGTTTCTGCTCACAAATCACCATGATGCTGCAGAAGACGGAGCGCACATCCCTCGAATGAGCTTACACACTGCACACAGCGTCACCTTCTTAATCCTTCTTAATCGCTTTCACATGCGAAGCGTCAATATATATATATAGACGCTTCGCTTCGCGGTATATATAATATATATAATATATAATATATATATATATATATATATTTTTGGAAGCCGGTTAAATTTGGTACGGTTTCTGGCCCCGCACCTCGGGACCTGCAGGTGCGTTTTAGCATCGCCTCGCGGTTCCGTGCAACCAAAGTCCTCAATGTCGCACAGGCCGGCGCCACACGCGCGCCCACCCCCCCCAGGCAACCAGGCATGTTTACGTAAGGCTCCCGAACCGCGTCTGACACACCTTCGACATCCGCCACTTCGCACAGGACGCATCGCCGAGATCCTCCCCGCGCCCGCGCTGCGTGACGGCCGCCAGTGAGTGAGGGATGCTGCAGACGCCCCCGCCCAAGCCCACGCCCACTCCCACTCCCACGCACCTGCGCGCGGCTCCAAGCGGCCCCCGGGACGGCGTCTCGCGAACTCGCGGCCGATCGGCTCCGCGGCGCGCCTGCGCAGTCGCAGCGGAAGTGGCTCCGCGCGCTGCCCTCCCGCGGCTGCCGTCGCGCTGGGAAAGAAGCTGCCTGCTTCCGCGGACGATCTTGTGGGTGCTGTACGCGTGTTTTTTTTTTTTTTGTGCTACAGTGTGGCATGCCATGCTTCCCACGCGAGGTTCCGTGCTCCGAGCGCTCGCCAGGTACCGTCGTTGCGCTGCGGTTGTCGTGTATGCTGCAGCCGACTCGTGTGCCGCGGCGTTTATGGACGCGCCGTGCCGCCCGAGAAACCCGAGAACCCTAAGAGCCGCCGGGCCAGATACCCCGCGGGGTAGTCGCATGACCTCCAGCAGACTTTAATGTTAGGAATTTATTATTTGGCTACACAAGAAGCAGCAGGCGTCCCAGTGAGGAGTGTTGGGTTGTTGGGGAATTTAATAACCTTTGCTGACAGAATATGGGTTGACCTTCATAGTGGTGGAACATTAAGTAAAGTGAACTGTTCTGTTTGGGAGGGAAAAGCTGGCAGCTTATAAGTCGAGTGGCCCCCACAGTGAAACTTAGATTTGACACCTTAAATTGAATATGTAATGCAACGATAGTTTGTTCCCCAGATATTGCATTCATGTCAGTTTATCCATCCATCCATCATTGTTCACCGCTTAATCCTGAGCAGGGTCGTGGAGGTCCAGAGTCCATCCTGGAATCACTGGGGGCTGCCCTATGAAAGTGGCATGCTAGTCTGTCACAGTTTATTTTGTACATCTGATCAGTAATTCCAAGTATCAGAAGATGCTGAGAAGAAACGGCTTTTCTTTTTATCTCGTAGCTTCATATAGTTTCAGGTTGACATATAAAAACTAAAACTCTCGCGAATCCCTTTTCCATAACAAGAATTGTTGTTTGAATATAGTAATGTAAAACAAATATGTCTGCTCAATAGCAGAAATATTTTCAGGAAAACTACAAGTCTGATGAGCTTTTACCTTTAATTTGTGTGCAACTTCCTTGTTCGTCCCGCTTTCTGAACTGTTACGGCCTGTGCGCTTCACATATCGCTGGTTGTGAGCTTCAGCAAGGCTGGTGGGCAGAACTTGTGCACTTCCTTGTATGGTCGCAGTCCTTGATGGGCAGCATACGTGTCCATTTGTGCTTGGGCTGTGCATTTGGTCTGAGTTTGAATCCAGCTCAGTCTCTCTGGGTTTGCTTTGGTTGAATGATTTTACGGAGGTTAGTGGCTATATGGCATTCTAAGTCACCTTGGACAAAGATGTCAGCTAAATACTGGTCATACTAATCATTGTACGTCCTTTCAAGAAAATTAGCTAAATCAGTTGATGTTAATTATACAATTTTGTATACTTTGAATTGCACTGTTAAAAAGTTATTAGGATGCATTATACTTTTCTCAGGGGATGCGGTGGTGCAGTGGGGTAACCTGGTGCCTCGCAGCTCCTGAGTTGCTTGTGTGATGTGGGGTTCAGGGGGTGGGTGTGATGTTTCCAGGTTTTTCTCTGTGTTTGCACCCCTCTAAGGAAAAAATATGGCAGAAGGCGACCATGGCAAACCACTTTAGTCCTTCCTTGCCTTGAAAACCATGTCAGTGGTTGCCCAGGAGTCGGTAATGGCACTTTCCAGTTCCAATACTTTTCTCTGTGATCACAAAAGTTTTAGGGCTTTCCTGAATAGGTAGTGACATGTACACAAAGTTGTCAAATATTTAAGTACAGCTGAGATGTATTCAGACTTAAACTCCATCTGGCTATGTGTCATGTACTTGTGTTTTCATTTCAGAGTGTCTCGAACCAAATCAACATTGAGAATGACCCTTCAAAATGGAACGCAGGTTTCCGTTGCAAATGTCTCCCTGTCGACAGTCAATAGACATGGTCTGAGATGGGATCTCACGCCTGACCAGATCAAACACAGGACTGACAAGCTCGTCCAAAGAATAAAGCAGATCTATGACAGCGTTGGAGCACTGGACTTGGACAAGGTATCCTTTGAGAATACAGTAAAGGCCCTAGCAGATGCCAAAACAGAATACACCGGTGAGTCTTTTTGGAGCTGGGCTCTAAATGCATGCTGCAGTTTGCGTCTGATAGAAGTCTTTATCTATGCAATCTCATGCAACCTAGATTTTTTACACATTCCCTTTTATGCAGCTGAGCGGTTTACTGAAGCGTCTCAGTTTAAACGGGTTGCCTAAAGCAACAGCAGCAGCCGTCCCATCCAGAACCCACAGTAATGCGGTTGTGAGTTCAGATAATTAAGCACGGATATCCCACTTCTGCAATGCTGTATCTTTTGCAATCTCTGCAGTGCCTGAGTTGAAGGTGAAACCATACTTGCACACCAGAAAATTGCAACCGCCGACCATCCTTTGCATACAAATTGTGCAAAGGTGCGTTTACAGTTTAATCTGTGGAAAAAACAACCACAAGCAAATAATTAGGAGTTTTTTTTTTCTGCTGAGGAGGCCTTCTTTTCTCACTGTGTAGAATTTACTGTGTTTCAGTGTCCAGACATCTTCTGGGTTTCCAGCAGTATGTGTCGCCATGCAGCCAAGTGCGCGCTGCAAGCACCGAGGCAGACAAAAAACTGTCCGATTTCGACGTGGAAATGAGCATGAGAAATGATGTGTTCCAGCGGCTCCTGGCTTTGCAGGTACTGCGAGAAAGGGAAATAATAATCTGTTTTTTTTAAATTCCGCTTTTTCAGTAATATATGACAGTAACTGTATTTACACACTTTATTTAGCAGAGTATCCAAAGCAAGGGGAGTTTTAAACTTTTTGCCCACTGGTATAGTTTAACACTCCCATGTTTGAGGTCACAGCACTGTCCTTCTAGCAAATGATTCTTTTGGCTGTTAAGTTTATACTTGTGTCAAAATGGACTGTTGCTTTACTGTAATTGGTGAAGGGGCTTGACAAGGCCCTAATGTATAATTGGTGCTAATAAAGTTTGTATATCCAATGTGCTATCATATCTTCTGTGTTTGATGGGCATGGTTCTAATTTTATAAACAGTTTCACACTAGTGCAGTGTTACTACTTAGGGTTCCAGTGACAGACAAATATAATAAAATGGCCACATATCCCCTTAGTTCTAAAATGAAATATTGTCTAAGACCAAATTTAAAACTTTGTGTTCATCTCCCTGGTTTTGTAGGTGGTGATGTGTCCAGTGAAGTACAGTGCTAATCTATACCGTACTTTGCATAGCAGTTAAAAAAAAATGTACATCTATAATCAATGATTTTTTTTCTTTTTTTTTTTTGCCCACTGTGGTACTCTTGATCTCTGACTTCACTCTCTTTCACTGAGCAGTACTGTCATGTTGAGCACTTTCCATATTATTTACTACTCTTGTAATTGAGCTGTCATCAGGAGCATGGCCCTGTTTCTTTGGGTGAGCAGATAAAGTATTCGCGGTCACTGCAGGGCTCTCAGGCAGCTTGAATCTCAGTGACAGCTGCGTCAGCGGTGGTCAGACGTGCTAATCTGGCAGCTTGAATGCTGGCCCCATTCCAGCGATGGGAGGATTTTTCAGGGTCAGGCATTATTGTGAACCCACAAACAGGCACCATTCAAACCACAAGCCAAGAATTTAGAGAAATACAGATTTATGCATTGCTTTTGTGACAGAATTTTGAGATGTTTTCATGAAAATGGGCTGCTGAATTATCCTTCTGACTGTAATAGAACTATTTAAATGGTAGTGGCTGTAGAAAATTTTTAGATCTATCAGCAGAGACTTGAGGCGTAATTTAGAAAGTGAAGACCGCTTGCCAACAATCCCTTTCTTCTACCAAGGCACTTAAAGTGAAATCATTGTTTTGGGATTCACAGGTTCAGAAAAAGTTGCTTTCAAATAGAGTGCCATTTTATGTTGTCTTTTGCAGAAGAAGCAGCTGAAGGATCTTAAACCTGAGGCAGAGAGATTGCTGGAGCGGCTCATCAAACTGGGAAGGCGAAATGGACTGCATCTGCCAAAGAATGTACAGGAGGTACAGAACGCAATAAAACAATCTTTACGTGCACAAATAATAGAGATACAGTTGTTGAGGAGGAATTTATCATTTTCCCCCTTTGCTTATGGCAGGCAGACATATGTATAAAGTTGATTTTTTTTTTTTTTTTTTTTTTTTTTAAATCATCTCCCACATTTGTTGGTACACATTTTTGTTTTTGTATTGCTTAGGAGATCAAATCAACTTTTAAACTCATAAGCAAACTTTGCATTGATTACAACAAGAACCTGAATGAAGACAGTACTTTCCTATTGTTCAGTGAAGATGAACTAGGTAAGTATTGAGCAGTGTCCCAAACCCATATGACAAAAGCAGTGCCCTTAAATGTAAAATGTAAAACTGTGTTTTCTGACATATGACACTTGTGCATTGGTTCACTGAGATGGCATGTCAGAGAGCTACATGAATGGCTTGGACAGGACAGAAGATTGCCTCCTCAAGGTTACCCTCAAGTATCCCCATTACTTCCCCCTCATGAAGAGGTGCTGTGTCCCTGAGACGAGACAGAAGATGGAAGCTGCTTTCCACAGCAGGTGTAAGGAGGTGAGGAGCTGCTGACTTGTTAAATACTTGGTGTGCGATCCTTTTATGTAAAATGGGTTAATTTTCATTTGTAAAGTGTTAGATATGTAATCTGCACCTATTTTAGCAGCCCTGATCCATCCAAAATCTAATCAGTTTAGCTCTATTCATTCTATTTTAACAAAAGTCAAGAGTCAAAAGAGTTTATTTGTCAAGCACATGGTTGTGTACCATGTGTTGAAATGTGCACCGATCTGAACCAGGATGACTGTGCGAACAATCTATAATGGAAAATGAAGCAAACACATATCCAAACACTAAGAAGAATAGAAACAGAAACAAGCAGTAAATAGATAAATAAGTAAGTAAATAAATAAATAAATAAATAGGCAAAATGGTACGGAACAGTTAAGGTGCCCTGGAAGGGCAGTGACAGTGGGGTGGGGGGGGGGGGTTGAAGCGGAGTGGTCAGAGATTATGTGAGGGTAGTGATGTCATGTCCGGGTTCAGAAGTCTTATGGCCTGTGGGTAGAAGCTCCTCCTTAGCCTCTCCGTTCTGGCCATAATGCTTCTGTAGCGTTTGCCTGATTTCATCAAGATGAATAGATGGTTGCTGGGATGAGACAGGTCACCGACGATCCTAGTCGCTCTGGTCCTGCATCTCCTGGTATAGATGTCATGTAGGGACGGTAGATCAGATCTGGTGCAGCGTTTCGCTGCCCGGATCACTCTCTGCAGTGTCTTGATGTCCCGAGCACAGCTGTTCCCAAACCAGGGGATGATGTTCTGAGTCAGAACAGTTTGTACAGCACCAGAGTAAAAGGTCTTAAGGATAGCTGGAGAGACCTGTAGCTTCCTCAGCTGCCGGAGGTGGTAGAGCTGCTGCTTTGCTCTACTGGCTTGAGATCGGATGTGTACAGTCCATGTCAAGTCCTCAGTGACATGAACGCCCAGGTATTTGTAACTGCTCACCCTCTCCACTGCAGTCCCGTTGAGTGTAAGGGGGGTGTAGGACCGCTGCTGGCGCCTA
The DNA here is from genome assembly GCA_018136845.1 of Heterotis niloticus. Classification (NCBI taxonomy): domain Eukaryota; kingdom Metazoa; phylum Chordata; class Actinopteri; order Osteoglossiformes; family Osteoglossidae; genus Heterotis; species Heterotis niloticus. Next base: position 18,751,333 of record CM030891.1, read on the forward strand.
CCAAAGTCCACCACCATCTCTTTCGTTTTGCCGACATTCAGTTGGAAGCAGTTCTCCTGGCACCATGATGCCAAGCTTTCCACCTCCTCTAAGTATGCTGTCTCATCGTTGTTGGAGATGAGGCCCAGCACCACCGTGTCGTCAGCAAATTTGATGATGGAGTTGGAGGCGTGTGTGGCCACACAGTCGTGAGTGTAGAGGGAATAGAGCAGAGGGCTAAGTACACAACCTTGCGGAGCTCCTGTGTTGAGTGTGATGATGCCTGAGGTGCAACTACCCACTCTCACCACCTGTGGTCTGCCTGTGAGGAAACTGAGAACCCAGGCACACAGGTGGCGGTTCAATCCCAAGTCATTCAGTTTAGTGAACAGTCTACGGGGGACAATGGTGTTGAAAGCTGAACTGTAATCGATGAACAGCAGTCGCACATAGTTCCCCTGTTTCCTGTCCACATGACTGAGGGTGGTGTGCAGGACGTGGGATATGGCATCGTCCGTGGATCTGTTGGGGCGGTAGGCAAACTGAAGTGGGTCTACAAAGTTGGAGATGGATGCTGTGATGATGGCTTTGATGAGTCTCTCAAAGACCTTCATGACTACTGAGGTCAGTGCAACGGGCCGGTAGTCATTTGGGCATGAGGGCTTATTGTTCTTTGGTACCGGGACAATGGTGGATGTTTTAAAGCACTGAGGGACTGTGGACTGAGCCAGAGACTCGTTGAAGATGGCTGTGAGAACTCCGGTCAGCTGGTCGGCGCAGCAGCGCAACAGGCGCCCGGAGATGCCGTCCGGCCCCGGCGCTTTCCTGATGTTGACGCGCTTCAGCTCCCTCCGCACATCGGACTCAGCGACGGTGATGAAGTCACCACATTCCTTCGCCAGGCTGCGGGTCTCGCTGCTGTCGTGGGTGACTTTAGCGCAATCGGACTCGAAGCGGGCATAGAATGCGTTGAGTTCGTTAGCGAACCCAGAATCGGCACTCATAGCCACGCTAGATTTCCTTCCGAAATCTGTGATGGTACGCAGTCCTTGCCACAATTTGCGCGCGTCACCCTGGAGGAACAAATGCTACTTCAGAGCTTGAACTTCATTCCCAATTTAAGCTTTTTGCCAGTAATTAAAATATTTATACTGCTTGTAATGCTCAGATTAATGAAATGAAATAAGATCTACATTTCTATGGTCTACTACACTTAGAGGCCCACTTATCAGGGTTCTAGTCAGCTTTAAACTCCTTATGTTCCTCCTTTTCTCAGGAGGCCAAATATTATATAACAGAAGGCTCTGTCTTGCGGTTGCTGTCTTCTGCAGGTGAACACGGCCATCTTGGAGCAGCTCATCTCTCTGAGGGACAAGGTGGCTAAGCTGCTTGGCTTCAACACTTATGCTGACTATGTGCTTGAAATGAATATGGCTAAGAACAGCAGCAATGTTGCCTACTTTCTAGGTATGTTCTCCCCAAGCTAAATTCAAAGGAACATTTAAAATGGCACAAATTAACTGGCATGTTAGACAAATTAAACAAAGTTTGGTCTATTGTAACATTCTTGCTGGGATGTAGGGACACATCGGGATGAGCATGGGTGTAGAGAATTTTAATGTTTTGAAAGGCTGAGTTACGGGTGGTGATTGATCATAAAGGCAGATACATCGGAGAGACATGCTGTAGTGTGTGAGGATATATCTGTTGGTGAAAAGATTAGAAGATCACTAGTGTTGCTTGCATAGCTGTGATAAGAGAAGATATTGGAGGTGATGACCAAGCCAAAGGATGCAATATAAATAAAAGGCCAAGTACAAAGCTCTGGAACACCTGTTGAGACAGGTTAAAGGAATGAGGGCCACAACAAACTATCTGCGAAGATCTACCTGACCAGTAAGATTCAAACCATTTCAAGTTATTTTAGCAGGATACCAAGTTGCTGTAGCAGGGTAAGGAGGATATGGCCAAGTGAAGATGCTGAGAGGATGAAAACAGAAGAGAAGGAGGCAGCTCCAATTGACAGAGGAGGTCTTGATGGATTGTCCGATATAGTCTTGATGGATTGGCCGATCTTGAATCTAGACTAACATCCATCAAGGAGATCATTCTGTGCAAGCAATGTGGATGATAGATTGTAAACAGCATGCTCAAGGGTTTTGGAAAGGAAAGTGAGGAGTACCGCGCTGCAATTGTGGGCTGAATTTTAGTCCACAAAATGTTTCTTTCATAGCAGTAAGTTGTTGAATGTTTTGAAGGCAAATGGGAAGCAAACGGAGGACAGGCAGGAATTGAAAATGAGTAATAGAACAGAAATAAGTTGTAGGAAGATTTTTCTTAAAAGGGAAAGGGGTCAAGATATCAGGTGGTGGCCCAGTGTGATAGCAGGATGTTTGGCGATCAGGGAAGAAGGCCTTGTTGGATATCTTTACATGGAAGCTGGAGGATGCTGTAGAGAATTTTCTGGTAATGGCATTTGTTTTGTCTTTGAACAAGCTGTAAAGGTGGATGGTGGTGATAGTACAGGAAGGAGAGGGAAGGAAGAGTTTGAAAAAGAGTGAACTGGGATCATTGGACTCTTGACTAGCATGTCATAAAAGTGGCAGACTGCAAGGAAGTCCTTGAAAGATGCTAAATCCATAGGACTTTTAGATTCCTACCTATTCTGCTCAGGTGCACAAAGTTTTGATCTTTTGAACTTAAAAGTGTCCGGCAAATAATGGTTGGAGGTGAGATTTGCTGGTTTTGAATCGAGTTGGCAGAAGGAGTCAGGAGGAGAGTAAAGAAGATAAATGCTGGTAGCATTAGCAAGGGACAAGTTGGAGAAACCTGGACTTGAGTGGAGAGAAGAGGGGACAGCAGAATAGAGGGAGAAAGGAGGGATGGAGACTAACTTTGCATATCCTTCCAGATCATTTGATCTACATTCTGTGATCTAGTAAAAGTGTAAATGTGAAACATTTGTGAGAAAATGATTTGCTAATGGTTTATGAAGAGAGAAAAAGGGAAAAGCTAGAAAAAAAAAAGACCAGTAAATAAGTAGAAACCCTTAAATGACCTGGAAGCAAACAAGGGCAGCTTTTGAAGATGTAAGATTGGTAGCACAGTAACTTATTACTGAGTGAGTGTATGACATGGGTGTGCTTCATGACAGATGATTTCTACGAGAAACTGAAGTCGGTGGGAGAACAGGAGAAGCAATACATCCTGGAACTGAAGAGGGCAGAGGTCGAGTGGCTGGGGCGCAAGTTCGACGGGCAGATCAATGCATGGGACCTGCTGTATTACATGAACCAGGTGGAGCAGGTCAAGTTTGCTGTGGACATGGACAAGCTGATAGAGTACTTTCCCCTGGAGGCGGTCACAGAGGGGCTGCTCAGCATTTATCAGGAGCTCCTGGGCCTAACTTTTAAGCAGGTGAAGGATGCCTATGTCTGGCATGACAGTGTGAGGCTCTACTCTGTCCTGGACACAGCTTCGGGGCAAGAAATAGGACAGTTCTACATGGACTTGCATCCTAGGTAAAGTGTAGATGCAGACTTTGTGTCAGTCCTGACAGTTGTGGAGGCAAAGGGATTATAAATGTTCCGGAAGACTAAATATCTCTTCATCTATTTGTTTCAGTCTCCTACAGTTGCTGTTGATGCAAAATTATTTAGATGCTCAAAGTACCTGTGTTATGTGTTCCCTTACCTTTAAGTCAAAGTTAACAAAAATGTTCTAATGAAGTGTATTTCTTGCACTTCAAGCAGGTATGAGGTGTAACAGGTATGCGGCATCTTCCCAAATCTTTAAAGGAATGTAGGCACAAAATGACCAGTGTTTACAGTGATCAGCCACAACATTAAAACCACTGACAAGTGAAGTGAATAACATTGATTATTTTGTTACAGTGGCACCTATCAAGGGGTGGGGGGAGGTATTAGGCAGCAAGTGAGTCAGTTGTTGAACTTGATATGTTGGAAGCAGGAAAAAGGGGCAGGCGTAAGGATCTGAGGGCCAAATTGTGATGGCTGGACAACTGGGTCAGAGCATCTCCAAAACAGCAGGTCTTGTGGGGTGTGGGGAGTTCCCGGTATGCAGTGATTAGTACCTACCAGAAGTCCAAAAGTGGTCCAAGGGAGGGCAACTGGTGAACCGGCAACAGGGTCATGGGTGCCCAAGGCTCACTGATGCACGTCTGGTCCAATCCCACAGAAGCGCTACTGTAGCAAAAATTGCTGAAAACCTTAATGCTGGCCATGATAGAAAAGTGTCAAAACACATTGCTGCATTGCAGCTTTTGCTGCATATGGGGCTGCGCTGCCACATACCTGTCGAGAGTGCCCATGCTGAGCCCTGACCACAACCGAAAGCACCTGTAATGGGCACGTGAGCATCAGAACTGGACCTTGGAGCAATGGAAGAAGGTGGCTTGGTTTGAAGAATCGTGTGGACAGCAGCTGGGTGCGTGTGCATAGTTTACCTGGGGAAAAGATGGCAGCAGGATGCACTATGGGAAGAAGGCAAGCAGGCAAAGGCAGTGTGATGCTCTGAGCAATGTTCTGCTGAGAAATGTTGGGTCCTGGAATTCTTTTGGCTGTTACTTTCACCAGTACCACCTACTTAAACATTGTTGCAGACCATGTACACCTCTTCATGGCAATGGCCCTGCCACACTGCAATAAATTGTTCCAGAACAGTTTCAGGAACATGACAAAGAATTCAAGGTGTTGTCTTAGCCTTCAAGTTCCCCAGATTTCAATCCAGTTGAGTATCTGTGGGATGTGTTGGAAAAACAAGTCCGATCCATGGAGGCCCCACCTTGCAACTTACAGGACTTAAAGGATCTGCTGCTAACATCTTGGTGCCAGAAATCACAGGACACCTTCAGAGGTCTTGTGGAGTCCATGTCTTGATGGGTCAGAGCTGTTTTAGCAGTATGGGGGACCCATACAATATTAGACAGGTTGTTTTAAGTTTGTGGCTGATCGGTGTATATGGATGATGTTCTGTTTAACCAGAATAAACTGAGGAACACCAAGTTTGTAAATCACATGGAAGTGTGCCCTACTGTTCTTCAGAGATGGGAAATACGGTCATGCAGCCTGCTTCAGTCTTCAGCCAGGCTGTCTGGGACCGGATGGCAGGCGCAGGCTGCCAGTGGCAGCCATGGTAACCAATTTCACCAAGCCCACAAGCAACTGGCCATCACTGCTGCAGCACCACGAGGTGAAGACCTTCTTCCATGAGTTTGGCCACGTGATGCATGAGATCTGCTCCAAGGTATGCACTCTTCATTGTAATCCTTTAAAGTGTAGCTGTCTCTAACTAGGCTTCACCCCAAATGCCGCTATTACAGATGTAGAACAACGTTGTCATAATTCCACCCTGCTTTTCCAACATCCAAAGTCACAGAAATACAAACACATTTTTTCAGGATCATGGTAGAGCACTGACACCAAACTAACAATGTGACTAATGTGTTTTGCTGCTCTGCTTGAGGAGTTGTCACACATACAAGAGAAATTATTTAATACCCACAACCAAGTTACAACCAAAAATGAGGCTGATTCTTTGCATTTATGAGTAATGAACCAAGCATGGGGGAATTTTCACAGTCCGTGCTGAAATGTTAATTACTTCTCAGACTTAGTTTAGCCGATCCTAACCCAATTCTGGGTTTGTACAGTAAGAGGTTTGCAGTTTTCCAGTTTTGTATAGCAGTGTATTATTAACCGAAGTAACCGAACAAGTACTTTGCTCACTGGTGCTTCAGCAGGAGGGGGTTTTCATCTCAGACTTTGACCTTGCATGGCCCTTATCACTGCGTTACCTGCCGTGTTCATGTGTGTGTTTGGCGTCTCCAGACAGATTTTTCAGAATTCAGTGGAATGCTGGTGGAGACAGACTTTGTGGAGGTGCCGTCTCAGATGTTGGAGAACTGGGTGTGGGAGAAAGAGCCCCTGCGGAGGATGTCCCGACACTACATGGATGGCAGCGCCATCCCAGACAGCCTGCTTGAGAGACTCATGGCCTCCAGAGCGGCCAACACAGGTCTTGCAGTAGAAATACAGTAGCAGGTGGTGGTGTGGTTTAAGACACACACAAGTAACCTGAAGATTGTTAGTTTTTCCTTCTTCTTCCAGTTCTTCCTACTGCTTTTTTACAATTGAGAATGGTGCTTGGCCTAAATAATGGAATAGCTGGCATTATAACTGAGGCATATATTACTGTGGATAAGAGCATTAGCTAAGCAATAATAAGTTTCTGTTTGCTTCAGTTGCCAGGATTATTAAAGCAAGCAAAATGGTTTTCAGAATGCCTTAGCTTTTGTAAAACTGAATGATCCCATTTATGTGGTACTGACTTTTTATTGTCCAAGTAATATTGAGCCAATTGAGTACTAATTTCTGTTTATCTGCAGCGTCTCTTTAGACCCTTTTAATTATCTAAGCGTTATATTTATTTATTCTGTCCTGTTTCTATTGTGTCTCTATGCTACTCTAGTTTCATGAAATATCACTGAGATTAAAGAGATATAGATTTAAAAAGCTATTAAGATCCAGTGGATGTAGTTGTTTATATTAGGATGATACTAGTATTTTAATCCTCAATCTAACAGTAATAGAAATATACTACATTTTTACTTGACGCTTCTCTGGAAATCCTAAAGTTGTAATCAATCCAAGAATCCCTGTTTATCTGTTTCTTACAGGTCTTATGAACCTGCGTCAGGTTGTCCTCAGCAAAGTGGACCAGGCTCTCCACACGAAGCCCAATGCCGACACTGCTGAGGAGTTTTCACAGCACTGCAAAGACATCCTGGGGATCCCAGCATCTCCAGGTGTTAGAACCAGAATTTTTTTTCTTTCAAATAAGACAAAATACCTATGCAATAAAGGAATAACGATGTAATGTAGAAAAATTTGAATGGTAGACTTTTCAGGTATATTTTAGAGAGCTGCTTGCTCAAAAAATCCACAGATTGAATTGGTCAGTAAGCCAGTACTGTAAGTTGTGCTTTTACTTCTCTCCAGGGACAAACATGACAGCCAGTTTCAGTCACCTAGTAGGAGGTTATGATGGGCAGTATTACAGCTACCTGTGGAGTGAGGTTTATGCCATGGACATCTTCTTCAGCCGCTTCAAGAAAGAGGGAATTATGAATCCAAAGGTAAGATTGTCATGCCTTGGGGAGTCATACATCTTCTACCCATGTACTGTCGTAAGCTGTCAAAAATTCAGCAATAACAAGACAGTTGGTCAGTTGTGTGCTGATTCAGAAGGCTAGAGGCTACCTTTATTCTCGTTTTAGGTGGGGATGGAGTACAGAAAGGTCATCCTGGAGGCAGGTGGCTCTGTAGATGGAGCTGACATGCTTAAGGAGTTCCTTGGCCGTGAGCCATGTCAGAGATCCTTCTTCAAGTGCAAAGGTCTGACTGAGCTGGAGAACCCAAGCAACTGACACTGACTTGTTGTCTGCCACGTCTAACAACAAGCATGACCATGGCAACTGTAAAAAATATATTTACTTATGTTTGGAGAAACTCAGACACTGTAAAGAATTTACCTTTTCCTTAAGTTTGAAAGCCTACCAACTTGCATCAAGTACTACAGTGTAATATATGTATATGTCTGAGTATAAATAATTATTTATGAGAAATACCCAGTTCCACCTTTTACATTACCTTGTTTATTTATTATTTGCTTCTTTAACAAGCATGCACTGTATCCGTTTATAGAGGAGCTGTTCTTAAGCAGGGCTACTCCTGGTACCTAAACTGTTACGTTCTGGTTACAATCCTGTGTCTTTAATCAATAGCTTGCTCCGATAGATATTGGTGATTTCCAGCTATTGATATTTTTTTTAGGGTTTAAATAACTTTTTGTCCAGTCTTTATTGCTCATTTAGCATAATTATGCATTGGTATGGTTGAAATTTTGTCCATGTCCAAACCAGGAAGCAGTTTTTGATGCTTTGATTTAAAGGCAGTCCTTTTCCAAAATATTTTAAATCTATAGAAAACTTTTAAGAAAAACACTTTAAGGGGATTTAGACAATTTTCTTTCAACTTTAAGCTATACATTTTTTGAACAGTATTCTGGCTCCTCAATACTGCTTGGACAGAGCTTTTTGTATCTTAATCAAAACTGCTTTTACCAGAAAATCACAACAAATATAAGAACGGTATTACAAACATCACAGGTGATTGGTCCTGCAAAAACCATGGAAAAAGTTAAATCGGATCAAAAACAAAACTTAAGATGTTTTTCCCCTTGGGTTCACAAACGTAAAATGAAGACAATGCCGAAAAATATCCAAGTTGAGCAGCCAGAGGAACGATCAGGTTAATTCTGCTTTGTCAGTTCTCCACCAGGGGGAGACAAACATTTATTAAAGAACCTTGAACCTATAGGAAACGTTAACAGTTCAGTCAAAACTATTTTTATTCGTGTTGAGAATAAATGTTGTGGTGCTTGTGTCACAGCTGGTGGGATTTTTTTGTGAGCTTCAGTTATTAAAATCATTTCTCATCTTATTTCACAATTGGAAATACCATGTTCATCATTGTTGGTTAAGCTGGTGGTAAAATGGTTCTCCAGTTTCAACATATTACTTAGTTCTTGCAAGCAAAGGTTCACATTTCATAATTTAAAATTGTACCAAGCTGTTCTGAATGAGTATTTGAGCACTTCTCACCTTGCAAGAATCTTGAGTTGATAGCAGTTTGAGAAGAGAACATTTTGTCCAGAAAAAGGAGGAATCAAAATTCAAAGTGCGGTGTGTTTTACATCTCCAAGCCATTCATTGTCCTTAATAGCTTGTCATGAACAGACTGGTCTGGGTCTCTGGGCACTAGGCTAGAAGAATATACGCTGGGTGGCCCCACATACACTATGGATAGTTCATCATGACCAGTTAACCTGGAAAGCATGTCTTTGGACTGTGGGAGGAGACCTACACAGTCTTAAGGAGAACGTGTGAACAGCACGCACACTGAGCTGGACCACTCTAAATCCGCAGCCAAACGGCTCAGGCGCTGCCCTGTTTTACTGCCGCCGAAGCAAGCAACTCGTGTGTTGTCCTGGAACACTGGCACCCTTGCAGATCAGCGCTGCGTAGGGGGAAAAAAGTTCCGAAACAAAGGGTTAATTCCCAACGATTTCAGGTTGTGGTGATTTTTTGGCCTTGATCGTATCAGTTTGTTTTTGGCATTTCAGCATCGTGAGTTTCTTCCACTACAACAGCCACCAAACTGCAGTGTCATTAAGCTGCCTTCTTGAGGCTTCAGACCTTTCGACACCAGAACTGCTGGTTCATTGGGATTGCACGAATGCCACAAGTTCAGCATTTTCATGCCTCTGTCAACACTTCTCCTTAGGGGCATTGCCTTAGGGACAATGACCAGTTACTGTGTCACCTGCAGGATGCACGCCTGATTCAGACGCTTCTTGGAGACATCACACTACACAGGTGCAGTACGAACAGCTATGGACTACGTTTGTTTACATGCATTTAGGTTGCAGAAACTTTTATTTTGTTTGCCAGATACCTCCTGATAACTTGCTTAACTCCAAGTCTTCCCATCATGTACGGTTCCTATAAGTGGCCAAGCGATTTTTAAGTGCTTTTTGTATTAATGGGAGACAAGTCGGTTTAACCTTGTTTGTCAAGTCGGCGGCGGGCGGATTTTGAACGAATGACGAGTAAATGGGCAATAATTTACAATTTTTATTCCCTACGTAAATATTCACCTTAGACTCGATGGCACACAAGTCGATTTCACTTATACGTATTTAGTTGAGTGGTTTTAATCTCTCTGTCTGCGCTGATCATAACGCGTTATCTAACCAGGCATCTGGTATCAGGAAATAATACCGACACTGGGACAAAACCAGTTTTTGTGTCTGCTTGCGTCATAAAACACACGCAAAACGTATCCAAAAATATTTCAAACGAAAGGTAAGGGCAACACTGTTTGAAAATGAAATTAGTTACCTGAGGTACAAATCCCTTTGACTATACAAATAATTATTTTCGGCACTTACATGCACAAAAACTACATTCTATTGGTCAGGGAGAGTGGAAAACAACGAAAAATATCAACCTAACTTGCTGCGCTGTATAACCCGCCCCGTTTGTATTAATTTGTTTGTTGGCTATGACACAACCAAAGACAGCCTTCACCGCGTTTTCATTGGTCCATTCAGTACGCTAATCATATTCCTACCAAGCGATGATGTTAGATTGACGTAGCGAGCCGTCCAATCAGACGAACACGTGCGACTGGCCCTTCGCCGTGGCGAGATGACTGCTTTTCACCACCGACTGAACATGGACTTCAGCATATGAGTGTCACTTCTTTTCTGCCTTACCTGTTTTCCAGGCTTTCTGCGTCGATTCGTGCTTTTTAAACGTCCTAACTACATGTTCCCGTTACACTTTCGCGACAAGAAGGAGAGGGTACCTGCACCGAGAGCTACTGGGTGCGGCGTTCTTTCAAGGAAGGAAAAAAGGGATTTTTCGTGTGGGGCAGCGGTGGACATTTCCCCCCCCTTTTGTATTTTTTTGTCTCTTGTAGACATTTTGGATGTTTATTTCATTGTAGCTTTGATAGCTGAGCTCAGTCGCACGTCCTAGCCGTGTGTTTTCGCCGCCGTTTTAGTCTTTTTGTTGTTGTTTTTAAACACGCTCACAGGAAGTTTAGACGCGAGCGTCGCGTAGAACTTGGGTCGCAAACAAGTTGCGCGAGGCACAGGAATGCAGTAAAAGGAGCCCGCGTCGCGCGCGCGCACGACCCCCTTTGCCCAGGTAGCCGGGCCACACAGGAGCCCCCCTGCCGAAAAAAAGGGTCGTATAACACCACTTTTTTTTTTCCTCTTCCCCCCACCCCCATGCTCTCCTTCTTTGTACTTTGGAGACAGAAGAAAGGCAGTTGCGTGGATGTAAAACACTCCCAAGGACATTTCAATGCGAGAAAGCGTTACGCACGCCAGTATTTGAGGTAAGCGGGCGTCGTGTGCCGGGAGGAGGAGGTGGGGGTGGAGGGGGGGGGGGTGCTGCAGTTGTCGTGAGGAAGAGGGGTTTGCGATGGGTTTTAGAACAGTAATAAGTGATAAAACACGTGATGTTTTCATAGTCGGCTTGGTAGAAACGGAGGTCGTCGTCTTCCCACTGTAAGGACACTAAGTTAACCAGCCGAGCCCGAGGAGAGCTGGTTGACCGTCGGACTCCATTGTAGGAACCGGCGGTGGATGTTCGGTGGAATGTGGAACCCGTGGGGTTTTTTTTTTTTTTTAAATAAATAATCCGCACACACAGTCGCACAGTGGGACAGACGTTCCCTTTGTTTGTGTCCCCAGACCGTGGAGTAAAACCTTTAAAGCCAGCCGGGTTCCGTGTTTAACTGCGAGCATCTTTATTCCTAATTACAGAGGTTCAAAAATGGCAGCTAAGTAAGAGCAGTGGGTCCTGTTTTATACGCCTTTGTTAGGAAACATCACTGTCACTTTACACTGAAATGTGACGCTTTATAGCATGACTTGCTTTATTTCACCTTTTCAGAATGAAATCTCACACCGTGCACTGGTGTGACCTTTGCACTGTGAGCTGTATTGATCTAGATCTAACTTGTCTCTTCAGTGGGTAAACAAGGTGTGCGTGCACCTGTATAAATATACACACTTATTGTACAGTTTGTGTGTTCAGTAGGTGAAAGTTACGAGTTAATAGGATTAGTGTGTAGCATATGATACTTTGGGATCCTTTAGGGAGCAAAGCCACTAATCCTATGACTTTCTGTTGTGGGGTAATCTATAATGCTAAAAAAACCTTTGTGTAGATTTAAAATTTGTTCATTTTTAGAAATGTTTTGTCTTTTACATTGTTGGTCGTAGGCCGCATTTGCAGGGTAACATTTAGGTCTATTTAGGGAAATTTGAACAACAAACACACTCATCAAAAATGTACACCGTTGTAAGTCAAAATGGATTCTTTGCAGTGTTTGACACATCACTTAATTTGGAATCATGATTAACGCTGCTAATTTTTAATAAAAGATGCCAAGAACCATTTCTTTTATCTTTTGGTAGCTTTGGATGAAAGAAGCTGCACACTGTGCCATTTTTCTGCTTTTCATTTGTCGATAATTGTTCTTTTGGATTAAAAAGATTTGTTACATCTGATTTATGGTCAAGGTTCACAGCTAGTGTTCTGGGCAGGTGATAAAGCACTATAATAGGATAACAATATTTATGGGGATTAAAGGCCCTTCTTAGGCAAGGCTTCCCTAAGGATGGCCTGTCATTCACTGATTCTGTGCTGCTATGATCATGAAAAATTAAAATCTTTATTTTTTCAGTGTGGCCTATAATGTTAGACAGGCAACTTTACAGCGATTTAACCACACAACATGGAATTCTTGGAATAATTGAGAGCATCCCTTGAGCAGAGACCTTACAGCAGCTGTGGGATTTGAAATGGGGACTTTTAGCTGTGCTGTCCTCACCACTGTGCTCTTTGCTGCCTGTGTTAATGGTATTGAATGAATCCTTGCAGAATACACATATACTCAGAAGACATCTCGCGCACTAATGCTGCAACATTAGTCTTGCTATGTTCTAACACGGCTTGCTCAAAATGCTGTATGGTAAAGATTGATCAGATTGTGGGTCAGCAAAATCCTTTAAGGATTATAGTTGGGAGTTCCAGTCATGCTTGAAATTAAGGCTGGGCAGAATAAGAAGGTTGATTAGAAGGCTGTTTTTGACTGCTGCTGTTTACTGTGCCCAGTACTGAATTAAATCTTTTGTGGATCCAGAACAACAACAGTATTTTTTTTCCTATCATAAGTGTTTTTCACATTATAGACTGCATTGACTTTTTAATATTATCAAAAATAATCACTTTAAGGTGATGGTGACTTAGGGTAGGAAACCTTATCTAAAAACCCATTTTTTTTTTTTTTTTTCTTTTCCTGTTACAATTGTTTTGGTGATAAATTGCTCCAGTATATCTAGATAATTCCCTAAACATAGACATTGTCAAGTTCCACCTAATAACATAACTGTACAAAATAATAATGCTGCAAATTTTAAAGAGCATTTTTTTGCTTTAGGGCTATCTACGCTCATGCACTTTTTTAAAGTCCATAATTATGAGGATTGCGCTGCAGAAGACTTAAAAGAATTTTTTTTTTACGCCCCCTAAAGTTTCTTCTTCACTCTTTCGACACTGTACTTTGTATTAGATGTGAGGTCATATGATGAGCCATGTCTTTGTTTATTCATTGCACTCTTTTGTAGTATACTATATTGATAAAAATTTAAAATGGAACACTGTGAAACAAGCACATAGTCTCCTTGAGGAAATGACTCTGCAACTGAAATGTTAACATGTTTGTGATACAGTAGGTTCATTATCTACTGTACTTACTGTCTGTACTTGAGACTACAAATTATTGGCCTCCTGCATGTTATGTGTAGTATTTACATAAGTGACATGCAGTTATGAGCAGCAGTAATAGCTAGGTAAGGCAGTTTAATTCGGTGCAAATTGACTATGACAGTTTAGGATGTGTTGAAAAATTGCACACTGTAGGTTTACGGTCACTTAGTATCTGGTTTAAAGGTTTGTCTAGTCTATAATGAATTATTCTTTATCATATGTATACAGAATTTGAATATAATGTGAACTGTGCTTATGGTTGCATTTCTTGTCATCTAACAGTTTTCACTGGTAAATGCTAGGTAATGCATCAGTAAGTACCAAGGATGTAAAAATAATTTGCAAAGCTTATTTTTCAAATGTAAAAGAGTGGTTGAGTACAGCCATGTGTTAAATAAGTGTTTTAATATATGGCCCAAAATAAAAATGGTCAATCAAGATATGTTTATAGAGTATCTTTCTTTTTTTTCTTTTTTTTTATCTTGGCATATTTGCTATCATTCCTGATGCTCATATGGACAAGCCTTTAGAAGCTCTGTGATTATTAAATTCTTACACTTGTACCCTGTACTTGTGACTTATGACACCATTCTTTATGCAGATATCCTCCAACTTAGTGTACTGTATCCCTGGAAATTGACTTGTAAAGTGGAATCTTGTATGCTGGAGAAATAATTACCATTATGTTGCAAAAATTGAAAATTCCACCATGCTTGGCTTTTCTTAATAGTGAAATTGGAAAAAAATCACTTTTGTATTTGGTTTTAATGCAGAGTTGCATAGTATGAAAATTTTGTGCTGGTACCAGTATCCATGTTCATGTAGCTGTGTTTTTCTTAAATCCTTCTCTGGTTTGTTGCTGGAACTTGTTTCTCTTTTTGTTGACCATGTTAGAAGCTGCATTGAACAATATTTTGCTCTCAACAGTCTCCCCCCCTTCCCCACCCCCATGCTCTCCTTCTTCCAACAGTTTGCAAGTGTTATAAATTGCACTTACTTTGAGTAACTTCCACACCAGACATTTTCACTCTGTATGTACAGTTTTACATCATCGAATATCACTTTATCAGTTAGATGCTGATAAAATTAAATAGTTATCAGTGAATTATGATGTCATTATGCATTTATAATCTCAGTAAAGGATATTAAATAATTGAACTTGTTGATGTGAAAACTAAGTCAAAGACTAGTGTCTCAAGGGATGCCCATTAAGGATGTCAGGATATTGAAAGAAGGACAGTAGAGAACATTCAATATCTGTTCAGGTCACTGTTATCTTGGTTAACAAGTACTTTAACATATAGACTGTGCACTTTTGGGATTTAGCATGAATGCCAGTTAATTCTTTGATGGAATATTGATCTGCCATAATCACACTTGGTAATTTTAAGTGAGGGTTCGCAACTTATAAACAAGTAAGAATGATGCTCAAATAAAATCTTTTCGGATGCTGACCTTAGCCAAATGAAACCTTATTGCATTAGTTCAGCTAAACCCTTTTGTCCACATGTATAAATAGGCTGAAAAAGAGCTATTTAACCAGCCACATCTACTTAATTTTAATAAGCATTAAAACAAAGTGAAATAAAGAGTTTTGCAAGTCAAGGTAGCTATTTGTAAGTGAAGCTTGGTACAAGAGTTATAATGCTAAACATATTTTGAAACAACTAAAGTTGTTTGTGGAACTTAACCATAAAGAGAACAGATCTCTGTTCTAGGTGACATACAATATTAGGATTTATACAAAGCTGCTCAAAATTTTTACCCATTTATACAGCTTGGTAGTTTTTTTTTTTTTTTTTTTTTTTTTCTTCCCCCCCCCAGCAATTCAGAGTAAGTTGTCTGCTCAAGGGTGTTACAGCAGGAGCAAGGACACAAACCGAAGTCCTTTGATTGGAAGATGAGGGCGTATACTTTATAGCAACAAAAATTGTCCAGAATTTCATATGTCAAACTCATACTGTCCATCACATTAACTGTCTGACATTTCACTGCTCTTAACTGCTTTTAATTTAGCCTTTTAGTAACAATGGTAAGGTAGATAATTGAAGTATGATTTGCACGTACCTTGCCTGGACAGTTATAGTAATGGTATGCAACTGATTTTTCTTTAGTATGGCTTTGGTAATTCATGCAAACTGCATATCCAGTTCCTACCATTATTACAACCATGTGTAAGCCCAGGTAATGGTTGGTTTTCTAATTACAAAAAGCTGATAATTTCACTAAAAACTGTATTCTTGAGAATCTCTTCCACTGTTCTTACTGTCCACTTGTGTATCATGTCACAGATTTGGATTCTGTTCTCAATTCATTTGTGGCCTGTTGGGTTCACAGGGCCTCTGAGCAGTGTTGTTGTGATTGATGGTATTTTCCATTTTAAAGGCATCTTCATTAGTTAATAGTGAAGCGTAACAGAGAAAAATAATGAAATACGGAAAAAAAAACTGACAGCATAAAGTTTCATAACCTGCTGAGACTGACCAATCTGTCTAACAGCAGGAAATAGATTCTTCATAAAAAAAGAAAAAGATTTCACAGCAGTATTTGTTGCCATTTCAAATTACCCTTCAGACTATACTTCCTGCAAAACATACTCTTGCTTCCTCTCTGACTTCCTTGTAGTGTGTAACCGTGGTCTGGTCAGGTTAACCTTCGTGTCTCCATTCTCTGTGGGAAACTGACAGGTTGCAGCTCATTCTGTGAGATTGGGCAGTCCTTGTGTGATATATGGGCAGTTCTGTGCGGAGGGCATATTTGGGGAAAATGGAAAATGAAGCACTATAGCAATGACCCCCCCCATCCCCCAACGGAGGCTCAACGGGATAATGCTGTGTGATTTATGGGTTTTTCCAACTAACCCTTTTGGAAAAAAGTGCTTCATTGGAAGGGAAATATTTAGACTTAAGTTCCCAGATACATTAGACCAAAGCCATTCCTTTGAATTGTGTAAAAGTCAAGGAATATTACCATGGAGTGACAAAAGACAAAGATTATACTAGTCACCATGATGCCAACTGTTGTTTGATTGTATAACAGTTTCAGAAACTCTGAAGATGAGCAGGGGCTTTATAGAATACAGAATACAGAGGTTTGTTGAGATATGTGAGACTGCAGCTCATTCGTGCTGTAATGAGCAAAATGAAATTAGTTAAAATGAAAAACATTTGTTATCCAACAAGTGAATTACTGTAAATCAGTACTCGTATAATAACATTGTAAAATGTCTGTACAATTTTTGCAGAGAACTGCTTTAAGTATCAGGTATGTTGTTATTGTTAAAGTTGTGGCTCTCCCATATGATTTATTACAGCGCTATGTAATGGAATGTGAAGTGTGAGTCTTTGTCAACAAATGTCACCTCATTGTTAGAGTACTCAGAAATGACTATTAAAGCCTGTAGTTTCATCGTTGTGTCTCACCAACAACAGCTATGGTCTCCTGGCCTCTTCATTTCCATTCTGCATAAGCAGTTGGTGCCAGACAGCATCATGTGAAGATTGCTTTTTGCAGCAGGGCTTGCAACAGATCTTTTCTTGTATAGAATTGCATAAGAATATTGAGAGTTGTTGTCACGTTCCATTTGTCTAATTTATTTAGCTTTTTTTACTGATGAAAATGGCTGTCAAATTCTCATTTGCTACCTAATGTTTGTAGTCTTATCTTTGTCATTATGAAAATTGGGTCAACTATGCCCAGTAGCTGTGTTTCTGTTGCATATGCTGTTTGATCCATGCTCTGTAGTCTTATTTTTGAAGTGGGGACCAGTATTGTCAGAGGGAATCGCCAGCATGTGTTAAATGGTTTGTTTTCACTTCAAAAATTCCATGGCGTGCAATGGAACACTGCACAGCTCAGCTGGACTTCAGCTGCACTCTCAGAGATCTCTTGTTTTGCAGCAGAAACATCTCGTTTGCCTGAACAGGAAGTAAGGCATTGAGTGTGGTTTTAAGTGATCTGTATTTAGACTAGTACCTGCTTTCTGCATGTGTTATGGTGCAGCCAATTGCTACATATCAAGTAGAAAATGTTTCCTGTCTATCTTTGAAATGCTATTTGCATACCTGTTCTGTTGGTTGAGCTGTGACGGTGGGTCTTCTAGTCTAGCGAACTTTCAGATGGACTTAAAGGAAGGAAATTTAAACCTAGATGTGAGGAATTGTGATCCTGTCCTGATTGGTGATGTGGTTTGGAAAGAGACCTGTTTATGTAACTGTTCTTCTAGCCCTTGAACACAGCTGCTATTGATGTTGAGTGGCTTGCTCCTCTTACCTGATAATGGATTGTTAATGTCACACACAAATATTCATTACGTAAGTCGACATAGGAAATCTCAGTGTGGCCAGGTGTGCATTTAAACTGATGAGGTTACAGGGTTTGAAGTGCTTGTGCTTTAGTTTGGTTTTTACTAAAATTTAATATGTTTTCGATGAAACAGTCTTCAATGTTTCTCAAAAAATGCCAGCACTGAATGGTCTGTAAGGGAGGTCTCCTTAATCTTATTAATGCCTTGGTAAAGTGCCCCATCTTTAAAAGTCTAATGTCCCTGAATAGTGACTCAAGTTATTGCAGTTTTTTTGCAGAAATTTAAGAGGAGTGTTTCCTAGAGTGAGTTGAACTGAACAAAACTCCTGTTCATTGATCTTAAAAAGCCAGTCTGAGACTAAGTTAAGCATGTCTGTTGACTGTGTGTCTCGGTGCAATAAATAAGATTCATTATATTCTTTAACTTGCGTAGGTTAGGTTTTCTCAAGGGTCTCTAGAATGTGTAAGCTGTGCAGAAATGTTGCCATCTTGTTACTGTACAGATTTGTACATTATTCTTCCTGTATTTTGGCCACACCGCTCCTGTGGCTTAAGTCCCTTTTGATGGAATTGTTGTCTTTGCCCCCCTTTCACAGCAGAACTCCATTTTATATTCCATGCACATTGATGGTAACAAACATTTGTAGTTCATCACTGAAGTACAACGTACCTCTGTCTGTTTCATTTTGAATATGTGAGTTTGAAAATTTGGTACCCTTGGATGTGTGTGTAAACTGCAGTAAGGCTTGCCTCTAAATGTTTTCTTGTCTAGGCAGTTCAACAAAGTAATTTTTTTTCAGCTGTAGTAGAGGTGTCAGGCTTTTGATCAATCCCTAACTGAACTTCTTGGGTTCCATGTATTTGGAAGACCTCTTAGGGTGACCTGCTTGCAGGGACATGACTGCAGTTGCAGCAATGAGCAGAGACATATTTGTTTAGATTTAATATCATACATGAACTCGAGTGTTAACGATAGATGGTTATTGTTTTGATTTGAATTTGCGTCAAAAGTAAGGGTATTAAAGTATAAAAAAAGGTTGATAGCCAGTTGCACTGAAATTATTTGAAAAAATAAACAAATGCTACCCCCTTGCTAGTTGACATTCAGGCTGTCTTCATTCCATTAACATTGTGTTTTGAGAATTTTTACTCCCAACAGTGTGTCTCCTAGTTCTACCAATTTTACTTGCAATGCAAGGACTTTTTCCCTTTAATCTCTTATTGCAAATTTATACAACTCTGATGGCTCAGAGAAACCCACATTTATGATTTTGTTCCAGCAAGGTCCCTCTTTAATCTTCTCCGAAAAATCCAAGTGTTGTTTGTGTTGAAACAGAGAGCAAATAATTGTGAGAAGGATACAGATAGCTTTGAGTAAGTCCTGCTGGAGCTGTGAACCCTCAACCCTCTTCTCAGAGAGCAGTGTAAATCACTTTTCTTCAAGCAGGTAAGGTTTGCTAGCTAGGTTAAATTGAAATGACTGCTGGCTGACAAATAAGGCAGATTGTTATTTCTCACTATGTTGTGTAGCAGTGAGCGGATTCCTGGAATATATGTGCTTGGGAGGTCTGGTTTGGAAAGGCAGTGGTTCGTCACTCTGGGGACCTGAACAGTATGTGGACAACTGTCACTACAGGGTTTTACCTTGACGCATTTCCTTCCTCTTAAACCTCTTTGCTTCTGTTTGGGTAATGACGTTGGTTAGACGCATAGGAACTTGACAGGCTTTTCTGCAATACCAATGACTTCCTGTTTAGTTTCGGTGACTCCTTTTGACAGGAAGAAAGGCAAGTTGACGGCTTATGTCACACTGCTCAGTACTTTGTTCATTACTGTATTCCCTTTTAGCTACTTTGGAGAGATTACAGTTGGAATATGTAGTAAGTATTTAGTCCACACATTCTGACAGCTTTTTTTTTTTACTAGGTGATACGGAATTCTTTTGAACAATTGTTCTGCTTAATCATTTTAAGCTATTTATATACTTACTGTTTTTTTTTTTTTGTAGTCATTGTTTTCAGAAACTAATTTTTCTTTAAATGCATCCTTTCGATTAAATTAAGTACTGTTGCAGAGTGATTTTACTTAGGTGTATCGTTTCTTCCCTGTGGTCAGAGGTATTAATTTGTCAAATGAAGTTTCCATCTCTGTATACTGGTTTTCTTCTAATGTTTTATCTGCCTGTGTACTGCATTTGTCCCTTTGAGAGAACATGTCTTTTTATACCAAGATTGTCTTTATATCTAAAAAGCAAAGTCACCCTTTTAAAAATACAATGACAGAATTGCAATGAAGCAGGTGAAATTCCCTCCTCAATGCTTCCATTGTATGTTTGGGTGTGTGCGTGCATGTGCTTGCAGCTTCTATACGCAACCAGAAATGCAAACTCTGTGTGTACAAATGGTACTTTACTTTGTTGCATAAGCAGCTGTGGTGCAGGTTTGTGCTCTCTCCTCAGCCCTGTCCTTGTATCACTGCTCACCTATTGTTGCTGGGTGCAGGTCAGCTGGCCAAACTCTCTCTGTGTGTGTGTGTGTGTGTGTGTGTGTGTGTGTGTGTGTGTGTGTGTGTGTGTGTGTGAGGAGTACAGTAATCCTTTTTTTTCGTGTCCCTGGCTGCTGCAGACATGGTCGTGGCCAATCTTTAATACATGAAAGAGGAGCAGCGAGGAGTAAAAGCCAATTGAAGAAGTGGGGCAGACAGCAATATATGGTACTGTAGTTCTGTACTGTGCATTGTCTCGCTCACACAGCTGCACCTGCTGGAGGATGCATGAGAGCACAGGTTAATTGCAGTCTGTCGCTACAGATTTATGGCCCATTATTTTGCCTGTCTAGGAGATGGTGGTCTCTGCTGTTGACAGCAGCTGCTCTGACCCTCACTAATACCTAGCTTTGTTTACATCTGAGCTGCTTTTGCCTAGCTCTTGGTTTGCTGCCTCTCTTTTCACTGTTTAGTTTCCCCTTGGTGCTCAATAGATACACCTAGGATCAGTTTGATTTCTTTTATTTCTACTACCCTCAGTTTGTTTTTCCACTAAATTGTATATTTAATGGTCACAAAGCGGGACTCAAATTGCTGCAATGGTCTTTATTTTATGCTGATAGTGTTTCCATGCATTTGAGGACTCTGTCTCGGATGCCGAATGTTAGTTTATTCAGCCATTTTAAATTTGCT
Source organism: Heterotis niloticus (assembly GCA_018136845.1). NCBI lineage: Eukaryota > Metazoa > Chordata > Actinopteri > Osteoglossiformes > Osteoglossidae > Heterotis > Heterotis niloticus. Next base: position 18,772,223 of record CM030891.1, read on the forward strand.
TTCTGTGGTGTGTTGCAAGGGGGAAACAAATGGCAAACTGTGACGGGGTGTTACAGGTATAGACTAAAACTGTGCATATTCTCTATTAACTGAAGGTGGACTATAAAATACACAACATCTTGCTGGTTGAATGCATTCACTAAGGTCTATCTGCAGGGTTTTTTGTGTTAAGCTGAATAATTGTAAGATGTAAGCACTGCAGTTGTTTCACATCTGAGAAGTCCATAGTAGTTTTGCAGTTTATGCTTGTGACAGTGGTTTTCACCCTTCATGTGAACTGTTGCAGATTCCATTCAGAGCATCTTCCTTGGAGATGGCCCAGTGAGCTGTCCACAAGCCTGTCATGAAATGTGAGCAGCTTTTAATTGAATGCAGAGCCATCTCTAGTGGCAGCTACCCTGTGAACTGCATTGGCAAATTATCATGCTGCCTATGAATATGTCTGTAGACTGATAGCTTTGAAAAGAGAAACAGCCTTTGTTGTCTGCATAAACAAGGTTTTATGCCTTTCTGGTTCTGAGGATTAAATTTACAAAGTAAATCACTTAACCAAAAATTAGCACATACTTGAAAGATGTCATTTCATCAGTGAGCTGAAAACGAGAAGACTGATTGGAAATGGAATGCTTAGGACATTTTACTAGTTTTGTTGAGTCCATAATATTGAAAGATGGGTGAATAACCGATTTGGCTATACTAGATGCTTAAAACAGACTGTCTTCTGCATGATAAGATGCATTTTTGCAATTTTATGTTTTCAGGGCCAAGGACTAATTTTTTTTGTGTGTGCAGGTATATTTGATAGCTATGTGTTCTTATTTTTGACTATTATAAGCATTTTCAACTGCACCACTGTCAAATATTTAATTGGAACAGTTGTCAAGACAGAATTTTTTATAATCTGTTTATTGAGTTAAGGGTCATGGCTCAACTCAATTATTTTGTTTAATTTCAGTTTTGAAATGTTGTTGCCCTTAAGACAAAATTAATGAGAATTTAGTGCAAGCCTGTCAGCTGTGTGGTCATTTGGCTGGTATGAAGGGAGACACAGGCACTGCATGTTGCTTGTTGGGAGGCACCTTGAGTAGGACAGACTGTACCTGGGTAGAACACTTGTGTGGAATCAGTCAAGTGTCACAATGTGTGCCCTTTGGAATATCTCTTTAAATGATGTGTGATGACTAATTCCTCTGCCACATATAATCTGGTTTTGTTCAATGTCAAATTGCAGACCTGGGTGAGCACGTCTCGCTCGGATGTAGATGACCATATTTCTCTCACTTTTTTCACCCTTCTGCTGTTGCTCATTTTCATGACCTGTAGTGACACAGCAGGGTGGAAAAACACAGTTTACTCTTTTTCAGTTGTTGCTACTGCTCATAGTCCTATCAGCCAAAATAACTGGTAACATAACATGACTTTTTACATTTTTCTTCTCTTTGTTGAACTCTTGCATGTCTTGTTTCTTAGCTTTTTGCCATGTGTTGCCTGTCACCTTAATACGGTTTCTCCAAATGACATGTCACCTTAGAAGTACAGTGCCGATGCTATTTCTTTGATGTGTGGATAATCATTGGAGGGCCACCACATAACTCGGCCTTAATACCTGTGGCACCCAGTTGTGCGTTATACTCATTTTACAAGATCACTGATGAATTTAAATTAAGCGGCTGGAATGAACCCTTCAGCTGCCCCACATTCTTGTCGGCATCGTGAGCCACACATTTCAAATGTTTTCCAGGATTTAAAAATAACGGTGGCTTTGAGGGGGGAAAAAAAGTGGTTTTGCTACTTCTTTTAAGTCCTGGCTGTTCTTTCTGTGATACGTTCTGTCCTTTAACACATTTATACTGCTGGATATTTTACTGCAGCAGTTCAGGTTAAGTACCATTCTTTGTAGCTCTCTTGGGACTTGGAGGGGTCTTCCTTTAGGTTATAAATTTGCTTCCCATCTAGCAACACTACCTGCTGCCCATTTTATATTCTGATTTTCTTCTAATGCGGACCTATAACAGGTGTCACAAATAGTATTGCCCAGGTAGTCCAGGTGTTATTGTCACGTAGATGACAAAGGTTGAATGCATTGCCTTTTTTTCTCCTTTCTTCTCTTCCTTTAGAATCAACACCATTGGTGATTTTGGACTACTTCTGCCCCAGATTGCAGTCAAGGAACCCAGATCATAAATGACAAGGTAGAAAGTCTTTTGTTTATTGTCATGTTTTAATGGTGATTGGAAATGTTTAGTTTTTACTTAATCAGGCTGCATTTGGATTGAACGATAGTTCAACTATCTAATTTGCTTTTGCCCATTGCTTTGTGACTACTGCTGTAGCACTGGAAGTACAATAATAACAGGTCAAGGGGAGCTTGTTTTCCTTCAGTTAACATATAAGGTATTGGCCGGTAGAGCTTTCACAAAGTCACAGTCATTAGATATTTGCTTGTGGAATTATTCTAATAGATGAACATGTACTTAAAGTAGAATATATTAAGGAGAACCTATGACAGCTGGGGTGCTTTGACTTGAGGTTAAGGGAGAAATGTAGTTATAAATGTTATAATTTACAATGAAAATTAGTAAAATCTTGTAAATAATGTCTTGTTTAACATGGGTTTTTCATCTTTTTCCTAAATGACTTCAAATTACATTATAAGTTACATTCACATTGTATACTCCATTGTCACTGTGAGTGTGACATTTAAACTTTGACAACAGCAACAAGAGATATATTTGTAGAGGCAGCCTTGGGCAGGTGGAAACTTCAGCTTGTTTGCTGCAGTGGTAATTATTTTATCCTGAAGCTCATCTGGAGAAATGATTATCGGCTGCATCAACCCCATATTACTGTAGACCTGAAATTTCTCTGATGTGAGTACAGTGTGTAGAGAGAGTTATGTAATGAAAAAGTAACTTGTAATACAAGGTACTGATGCCTTTATGCAGTCTGTCCAGCAAAAGTGTGTGTGTGTGTGTGTGTGTGTGTGTGTGTGTGTGAGCGAGACAGGTAAACAAAACATTATTTAGGTGCATTTAGGTGGGCTACTTATTCTCTCTTTTTTTTTTTGTATTTTAGTTTTTTCATAATGTAGTAACTGTTGGGGTGCCTATGCTTGACACTGACCAGACCTTCACTGAACAATTGGTGTTAATTAAAGTCAGGAAGAAAAATTAAACCAAAAATGTAATTATCAGACACGAAAGGGAGCTGAAATTTTGTTTATTTATAAATTACAGGCTCGGTGTTCCCAAAATCAGTCAGTAACAAACTGCCTATACAGGTCATTCATCTTTCTTGTAACACAAGCACATGTTACATTGCAGTAAACATACACAGTTGTCATACTTTAAACAGTACTTAATTTATCAGTTTTCTATGTAAATATAATCCTTCAGTTGGGTAAAGATTTTTATCTTTAAATCTGTGCATGCGTTCTATAAAGCACATCATTTTAAATAGTTTTTGAATAAATTAATTCCTCAATATTTATGTAAATAAAAAATGTATAAATATAGTTTTGCTTAGGGCTTCCCTGTTGGTTGCCTCTGCAGTCTGCTCGTTGTACTCATAACCATTTTAAGCCTAATAGAATGTGGCCTCTGCTTGTGCTCTCGTTCAGATTCTCTGTTTATAATCTCAGGAAATGACGCATGTGACTCTCAAACACCTTCTGTTACCACGGTATTGTTTTTAATGCCATGGCAACAAGAGTAGGCAAGCTTCTTTATCCTTTTATTTAGTCACACTACAGTATATTTTAAAAAAGAAGCAACTCACTGGATTCACAACTTGTAACATAGGACAGGAAGAAAACTTTGCAGCATAGCCATGTACTATCAAATCCCCAATTAGGTTCTGAATGCTTGTGTTTTCCAGCTGAACTGTGCAATTTAAAAACTCCTTGTCTGTGTTCTGACAACCTGTTGTAATATTGGACCTGTGAGTGGGGACATTTGAATACCCCACTGTATGATTGAGGGGGGTTTGCTCTGCCCAGTCAGCTGTGCGAAGCAGGTGTTTTATTACAATAACATCAGTAACTGTGTGTCCACAGCAAGCTCCTCCAGCCAACTTGTCCCAGTCTTACAAGTATCATCCTTCTCCAGCAAAATGCACACACAACCTTATTATATAAATTAAAAATAAAAACAGATGAGCTTGTCAATATTTTTGAAATGAACAAGTTCATTGTAATGAAAGTGAAAGGGGGAAAGAATGCAAAAATTATAATAAAGTTCATTTGTTGGAAGGCAAAGGCTTCCTATTATAAACCTATTACAATAGGCTCCCTTGAGTTTAAATCAGGTTTTTGGGAACATATTAGCAACATAAAACAGGGTATAGGTGTACATTTGTTTGGTTAGCTGACACTTTTCACCAAAGCAAAATTAGACTTTTATCTAAGTGCCTTTCAGGATGTTGGATTTGAACCTCAGTCCTTTAAAGTGCAAGTCAGATGTTCTGACCACTACCATACTTACTGTGTAAGATGCAGCTGCATCATCAGTCTCTGCAATGCTTTTGTTGAGCGATATGGATGTTCTTAAGGTTCATTGTCAGAAAACCTCAGATCTAACAAGGTGCTTAAAATGCTTCAGTTGGTCAAAAGGAATCTGGCATACTCTGAAACTTTATTTAAAAGATTCGGTGACTTGAAATCACATGAGCACCTTCCCTCAACTGAATCAGTGCAAGCTGTGTTACTGATCTTATTTCATTTTTCTTTTCCTGTCAACTGTTTGCCCTGAAGGGTTCATGTCAGATCATTGTAAAATAAATGCTAGAGCAGCATTTTATATTGATTTTTAGGGAGCCTGAAATTGTATTCTTTTGTTCTGAATTCCCATGTAGATTGTTTAGTAAGAAATGGAACTGTAAACATAATATTTTAGAATCGCAACTGTGATGACCTGGTGTCCCACCCAGGGTGTAGTTTTATAACTTATCGCCTGACGTTTCCAGGATTAGCTCTGGACTGCCATGACCATGGGGAGGATATAACAGTTAATACTACTGGATAGATAACTAGAACTTCTTTTCTGGGGAATAATTCACTATTACTGCTCCAGAATAATGGTATGACAAATAAAAACAATGATGTTTGACTCAAAGGCAGCTAGATGTAAATGCTGCCTCAGTATTCACTTTTCAAGTAGCCATTATGAACTGTAACAATATGAAGAATTGACAGCTCTCGGTCTTCTGGATGTTGGCAGTGAACCTTGCATTGAGCTTGTGGGGATCGGTTTTCATCCTTTCATTGAGTTTGTCTATGAATATGGGTGTGTCTGAGGTGTGTATTTAATCATATTTTTAGAAACTTCAGGTTTTTTTTTCTTATTTTATTGTTATGCTCTATTTGTTTATGTTGTCAATATGAGTATTTTTTCAAAAATTTCTAAACTGTTACCTTTGACCCTTAAGAAGTGAATGTCACAGGAGTGAGTTTATGAAAACCATTTGTCCCTGAATTGACAGCGCCCAAAACATCTGTTAAATGTAAGTTTTATGTTTAATAGTATAGCAAAATTCTGCCTAATCAGTTCTAATACTTGTTGTTTATGACCAGACCTAGGTTCTTGCCTGTATTGATATCAGTAGAGGAAAGTATAATCTGTAGCAATGGTGTTAAAAATTAAGTTGCCTGCTTCTGTTTATAGCACTGATAAAAGGCATTGCATTCAAAAATTTGTATTGAATTTCAAAATGGAATTGATGTTGCAGGTGGGTTTTTGCAACCTGGAACAGTAATTTGAAGTTACCCAAAGGAGGAATTTATGAACAGCTGTGTAGGCTGGTAGACCCTGTGTTGGTCAAGTTTCTGGACCATTCTAGGTCCTATAGTTAGCAGTCCAGTGTTGTGCCATTAAAATTGTAATAATGGAGATGCACATTGTACACAGAGGGGAAAAAATCAATTTAAAGCAACAAACCTTTGTGACTTTATAACATCCTTGTGTGAATTTTCCAGTTTCTGTTCTTGCAAATTAATATGAAAAATAAGTGTACATAGTTTAGCATGTTTTCTGTTTGCACTGAAAGTTTGAAAACATTTATTTTTACATTGCTCCTTCTCAAAGTCCTTATGTCTAATTATCTTTCAGTTACAAGAATGGATAAGGATGCTCTATTATTTGCAATTTTTGCAGTGTGACCTTGTATTATAGGGAAATTAATAAGTATGTGTTTCCTAAAGGTAGTTTGGATGTCTGGAGATTGTATGTGCTTATACACACAAGACAAAGTGTGGTAATATTTTTATAGACTACAGTTGCTTTGTTCAATGCAGAAACCAAAGTCACTTAACTTGTTAACCAACAGCATAGTTGAAGCGTTTACTTTTCATTAAGTGACCGACATGGACTTGACTAGTGGAAAGTACAAGGACGGTAACATGAAACAGCTTTGCTACTGACAGTACCCAGTTTGCTCTGCTAATGTGTCTGAGAAGCATTGCTGCCGCCTGCCATTGCTTACATTTCATTGGAAAGGAACTGGCAGAGTGAGGGGGGTGTCCTGTGTCTTTGGATGTTCACAGGGGAATGTTTTCCAGGCTCCGGCTGTGCCTCTCTTTATGACTTAATGGAGGCAGATGGTACAGGTTTTGAGTGTCGCATCCTCAAATCAGTGTGTTTGTTTTACATTGAGTGGTCTTTTTAGTCAGACTCTATGGCAGTCGAGTCAGATCCAGCACAGATTTTGATGTTCTTAAGCCATGGTATGCTGTTTTAGCATTGACTCCTTCCTACTACTTCCTTATGTCCCTGTAGCAGTGATTTGCCACCTATTTCAGCCCCAAAAATTTTCTTTTGGGACCTTTAACTGAGATTACAGCTGTGAATATACAGATTTAACCTCAATTTCCTTTGAGGCATATGCATTTTGCCTGGAAACGATTGCTTTTTTTAATTTGTATTTTAATGCAGTTTTTGCCTCTGGGAAAACGGTCATAACAGGACCTGGTCTTCCCCAAGCAGGAGGGAATGTGCAGAGTCGATGACCTTCACCTCTCACTTACGGGTAATCAGTCTATGGCAGGCAAACTAGCGGGGGCTGTGGGCTGCTGCCAGGACTGGAATCTGGGAGGATGACAGGGTTGAGAGCATGCTATCTGATGAAGAGGCAAGGTGGAACTCCTGTCTCCCTTACCTACTCATACACAAGGTGAAAGGCCACAATTTATTTTAGTGGGGTTTATAGAAATGTCATCTCAAAGAACTGTTCAATGAATCTGAGATGTGTAGGTGTAATGGGCCCTTGTGATGACCATTAGTTTTATCCTGTTGATTTGTTGTTGACTTCTCATCACAAATTGCTCTTTTTATTCACTGTGTACTATTTGGTGTCTTGTCTTAAGGTATTTTCCATTACATATCTACCTGCTGAGTTGAACATTAACCAGACAATCTAGAAGATGTGTAGCTGAGCCACATAACTCTGCCATAACTGAATTGGTATACTCATGTGAAGCATTTTCATCATTAATGCCTTTCTTTGGATGTTAACTGTCAGTCATAGTACTATACAGTCCTTTTATGACTTCTAGTTCTCAAATCATTCATGGCTGAGGTGGAATACAGGTGCTTATGGATGCTGTAGTCTGAATTTGGTCATCTATAACTAAGAGTAATTGTCACATGTCTTTGTATTGTTAAATGTTTTATGTATCAGCTAACACATAAAACATTGTTGTTACATAAGAATCCTTCCTTCAAAAGTATTTCCTTCTCCTGGTGGCATTTTTTGCTTTTACCAGCAGTGGCCACACTCTGATCTTGGCCTTTCCACCTCTTTCACCTCTCTACCACTCCACTGTTGCTCCTTACTGAAGTAAAATTTTTTTTTTTTTTATTGACATGAAGAAGTTTATGTGTTCTCCAAATACAGAAGTTCAACTTCCTCAAATAATTTTAGACAAATGTCTTCTCTTTCCACAGTAGTTGCTATGAAGCCCTGTTTAAGATTGTGTGAGTGGCAGCTTTGTTGCTTTACAGCCTCTTCCAGAGCGTTTGGAACTGAGACGCCTCCCAGCTTGCGGTGCAGTCCATTGGCAGCAGTGTTGTGTGGAAGGAGCCAAGTGTCAGAGGAAAATTGTAACTGTGCCATATACCCCCTGAGCTTTATACTGTCCAACCCAGAGGGCAGCCACTTCCATGGCCAACACGGATGCCAGGTCTGCTTGTCTGTGGCTGCCTGGGTGTGTGTGATGGAGAGTGGATGCATGTTTTGTGTGATCATTGTTCCTTTCTCTTCTAATGATATGCAGATTTTAGGCGGAGTCTTTAAAAGTGAATCCATTGTCACTTTTAGTAATGTCAAGTCCAGAACATTTGGTAAAATATTACTGAAGGGGTGGACTATAAAGGAGAATATATTGTTTGCCCACTTCTACAACATCCTAATTCTCTGTTAATAAGAGACATTGGCTTTCACTCACAATATCATTTAAAGGACACTGTGTTCTTTACAGTTAATAATTTCATTTCCTCAAAGTAACAGAAGAAAAATTTAAAAGTTTTGTTTTTGGTAACAGGCAAGTGCTTCTTGTAAAGTATTTTGGGCACAGTTGGCTGAGCTTCAGCTTACCTTGTACATTTTTATTTTACTGCTTTCATGCTCCATTGATTGTCCATGTCTACCAGCTAGACATTTGTACTGGCTAATGAACTTGCTGCATATGTCACAATTTTGGGACAGGCAACACTCCTTGTGTCTAAAAACCTAAGAGGATTTTGTCACTCAGTGGTGTTGATCTTGATATTTTCAGGCTAAAGGTAATGCATTACTCTCCAAATTACCTGGGTAACATTGGTCACTAGCATACAAGTGAGCAGAAAAATGAGCAACTATGTCTAAGTAGCATAACAGTGTAAATTGCAGATGTCAACTGTATTCATTTTTTTGAATCTGCTGTTAGATTTACATTTTGGAAGGACATAGTTGGTGGAAGGAATGAGAGTAGACTTGTGGGGAGGTAAACTTTTATAGTGGGAATTCTGTTTACATTTAAAGCAACTTGCGTGGACATGTGGCTCAGTATGTGTATAGGCAATAGAATAGAATGTGGATCATTAGGGTTTAGTTTGCTTCTCTCTACTTCCTTGGTCTTAAGTCTGGAGAAGATTAAATAGCTATGGGTTCATTGTTTATCGGTGTTTGGAAGGTCCTTCTGATCCCTTGTGTGCTACATCAGATCCCACTTAAAATATACATTAATCAGTGTTTGTGATGGGTTGACACTGACAGTGATGACTGAGGATTTGTGATGTTGGCTTACACATAATTAACTTCCTGTATGTAGTTAAATGAATTAATCTTTCTTTTCCTTATATGTTCCTTCCATGTTCACTTTGTGTTGGTTGACTGCCCTAAAAGAGGGTGGAGAGGATTTTTGTTTTTGGGGGAATCACCTATGTGTGTTTGGTTACATATGTGTGCTGTACTGTGTTGCTTCTTTCTCAAGATTACATGTATAGAACTAAGATGTCATTGCTTTTCCTATGGTATTACGGCTCGGCTGCTACAAATGCGTTTCAGAATTAAACTATGTTTAATTCCCTGCAAAGAGGAAATGGAGTTTTCCTGTAGCTGGACAACAAGACTTGGTCCAATTTAGAACTCCCAGGATGTGAGCACATGATACATACTTTTAGCTATGCCCTATACAGTTTCCTTCTATAAATTTAGTTTGTTATGACAGTTTAGAGCATAAAATCTACTTTGAACAGCTCTCACAGTTGTAACTATACGTGCTCTCCTAATTATACTTTATTTCAGTATTTTCTGAGGACCCTGCACCTATCGTAGTAATATTTCCTTTGCACGTAATTTTTCTGATTATACAAATCAATTGTAAAAACCCAACTGCAGTTCTTACCAAAACATGTATGGTAACCACTAATTTGTCTGTTCAGTGTGTAGTAACAATGGTGGAAGTGGTAGGCTACCAAGCTGATTGCAAGAGAGCTGGGTCACAGAGCTGAGTTCAGCAGCCAAAGAGATGTGAGCTAAAAGAGGAGACCTTGTTTGCCCATCTGACCCCCTTTGCTTTTGTCATTTTGTATGCATTTCTTTGTCTCTGGTATCCCCAAGGAACTAGCTAATGAATCCTGTACAAATGTCCTGTGTACGTAATGTGTATAAAGTAAGGCAGATTTTCCCAAAGTGTTGTCTGCAGAAGGGTTGGGATTTCAATAAATATGTTTAGGTCTTTTTTTTCCCTCTTTGATTCTTTGATCTGATGCTCACTTGGCTGTTTTTTTTCCTCTATTTTCACATTGCCTGTTTTTGTTGTGCCCAGGTTTTGACTTTGTTAGGATTCATTTTTAAATTTGTTATAAGGTTACATTTTAAATTCTACAAGTTACAAATTGTATGTCTGGTTATAACTAAGAAAGCATTGTTGTGGTACATTGTGTGTGATATTTGCAACAAAGTCAGCTCAGCTTGTAAGAATTCTTTGCAATACCCCTCAGTCCTAGGATGAAGTGAACAGGGTCTCTTTCCCCCCTAGTTAACAAAGCCATTATGGAACACTGTAAGGAGTTAATATTGTAATTTTTTTTTAATTATTTTTTTTTTATTTTATAAATATAAATTCAAAATCCTCATCTCATGTGCTAGTTGTTTAAAATCTCATGTGCTAGTTGTTTAGTGCTCAGGGGAGAATGAAAATGTTATGGCATGTATTTCATTACTTTTTGTAGTGATATGTACGTATTGTCTTATTGTCTTAGTTGGAAAGTGTGATTTATACCCACCGTTTTCAAAGATATGTTGGTTCATTAAACTCCAGATACATTTTTTTTTTTTTTTGGTAAAGGGCTGTAAGACATGGAACTGAAAACTTAAGTGTTCAGTGGTTTTTTTTTCTTTTCTTTTTTTCTTTTTTTTTATACAGGTGTCATGTTTTTTAATGTCTTTACTGACTGGTTCTGCAAGTAATCAGTAGGCTTACAGATTTTGTTTCACAGCCTGCTCCTTATGCGAAAAGTGAAAGCTCCAGCAATGAACCCTGTGCCCACAAAGTGCATACTGCCTGCCAGCTATTCATGTTCTTTCCCAGGAAACCTGTTCATGATGCAGCATGTTTATTAACACTGCTGTTTTAGAGCAGAATGACTGCAGTACAAACACTTAAGTAGCCCTTCCCTCAAAGGCAATCTTTTGCTGTGGCTAAGGTTTCTGGTGACATTGTTTTATATGAGTAATAGGTAGTTTTCTGTATAGCACAAACAATTATGATCATACCAAACATTAAGAAAGGATATACTCTGTAAATTGTTTATTTGGTAGAACTTTCCTGTTTTCAGTTGCTGGAAAAATACAAATTTTGGTGTGTTCTGTAAAAACTTGGCAGGATTAAATTACAGAAGTGCTTGATAGTGCATTTACGCCTTCTCTACTTAGTTTCATTAAGCGGATCAACACACTGACCCCAATAAACCACACCACAGTGTACCAAGAACTTCACATAGTGTTTACTGAAATGTTTATGCTCCTTAATGCTGTCATGTTTTTACAGTGGATTCATGCCATGAAACTGATTGGGAAATGCAATATTGACAACTTATGTAATAAAATAGAAAGGCACTTGTACCTTGTGTTGCAGACATTCAAGTTATACATTTTCATAGATATGAACATTTCCCTCTGCTTTTTAAAGTGCCTTGTGTTTCCACTTTGTCATTAACTGGCAACAAAACCCTCACGCATTTCCATTGCTTGCACAATTTAAGATCAAATATTAGCATTCATTATTATTAGCCAAAAAAGACCTGAAAATGACTTATTGTAAGAAATCACATAATATCCAGTCCAAGCTTCATAGTGCAAGGACCCATCTATTAAATGCTATAGCTGTACCTATGGCAGGTATTCCAGGAGGTGGGTGTGGCTGTGCCCCTCTGTACCACAGGAGTTTTACATTTTAAAAATGAATTTCCCCACTCTGGTGCTTTAATGTATAGGATATTGTTTCAACATATTAATGCTAAAATAACTGTATATTAATAGTCATATGACCTCACAGGATTGGCTATATGACTAGTAGTTAGTAGACAAGGACAGTTTCCAGCATTGGGTTAGTCCCTAACTTTGACATTAACCATGCATGGTTCAAAAAACAAATTATTTTAATTATATATGAGAAACTTTCAGAATCTACCCAGCAAATAGAGGTACATATTTATTATTATGCTCTTTGATTGCAAACACTTATGTAATGAATCAATTCATTACCTTATGGCTTGAGTTTTCTCTCAGTAAAAAAAAAAGACATGCAATTGGTATTTTAAGTTGAAACTACTTTCATTGTATTATGTTGACTTTTGAAGTCATTTGTGGTGTCGATGTGCAAGAGAACCATGATAGTGTCTTCCATGTGTAAAGTAGCAGCACATAAAATTAGAGCTTGTGGAGGTGACATTTTTTATTTTCAGTCATTTTAGAGTTAACTAAGGCTCTTTTGTGTTAAGAAAATGAAACAAACTGGCATGCTGTCCATGTAGGTCTCTGTCTTGTGTAATTTTTTCATTATACAGAAAACTGCAACCCTGCAGAAAGCTCAGTATTGTATGAAAGTAGTATTGCAGTCAATTTTTAATTCATGATTGCTTTGCTTCCTTTTTATATTACAGAACCTAATATTGGAATAAATTGTGGGATTAATTTTACTAAACCTTGGCAGATTGACATATTGGTTGAACAAACAGTTTGTTAGACTTCTAATCTAATTGTTTTAATAAGTTGAGGTACAAGTGTATGATTTAGTTTTTTTTTTTTAATTGATGTTTAATCACTCTTTTATGGTTGATATTGTTACTTTGTCTGCAGCATTGCAATTTGCAATTGTTTTGTGATACAAATTTAAAACAATTATCTTTACTAATGATTTGTATGAACTATTGTAGCTCTTCAGAATGATAGTGATAGTATTGTACAAGGTACTGAGACTAAGGGAAGGGAAATTAAGGTTTTTCCTCACATTATGACCCTGTGAAACAATAGTTGACTGACCTAAATGTGCCTGCTTAGGTTACCGAGTTCACTAACACTAACTCAGAAATGTAATGGCAGCAATAACTTCTGAAAAAATTGTTTCTTAAAAAAAATTTAAAAAAGCCAATTCCGAAAAACAAAAACCCATCCATTTCTGCACCCTAGCTACTGTGGTTTGTAGGAGAAATTACAAAAACTGTATGCTCATGAGAATGTCTGTTTGTACCGATGTTTGCCTATGATAAAATGCTCTTTTACATAGCACCTTGTCCCCCACCACTAATGTGGAGAACTGAAACCTGTGTGGGTGTGTAGAAACCCCCTAAAACATTTTTTTTTCAGGAAAGGAAGTAAGAACTCACAGGAACTCTCAGGATTTGATGTTTCTCCCACACGGAAAGGTTTTCAGATCCGTTTTTACTCCTGTTGCTTTTGCTGCACTTCTCCATCCTCAGCTATTTGTGAGGGTTTCAGCTTGCAGATGGCACCAATACCTGTAGCAAATATACATTTAATCTTATTTTAGTGTTCTCCACACCCTCATTGCTAATGTAGTGTATTTATTCATGCATCTTTTAAATGTCATTTGTATACAGAATACAGGTTCTTGGGACCTAGAGGCAATTATGGAAACTACTGTGAAGATGTTTTTTTCCTAAGTTTACATAATACATAAATAAATAATTAAATGCTAAAAGCATGTAATAAGACTTTATACAAAGGTTATTCTTATACTTGTCAGTTAAACTCAGTTTGTGTATTGATTCCAGGAAGTACAGTTTAACTTGCAGAACATATTTCTAAGCAAGATGATTCCCACATATCCCTGCTAAACCTGATTTGTGGCCTGACTGTAATTTGAGACAATTTGTCACTACAATTTGAGGAATTTATTTTCTCAAACTATTGCTCCAAATGTTGCAATACTTTTCCTGGTTTTGAAATATTTAAGCGCTTTATTCCAATACAGGTATGCACCGCACAACGTCAGTCAACAACGGACCGCATATACAATGGTGGTCCCATAACTTTATATACAGTACATAATATGTACATAATACTTGTTAATGATGAACTATATTACTGATTTATGTATTTACTATACTGTACTTTTTTTTTTATTTTGCCTGTAGTGTTCTTTCTACTTATGAAAAAAGTTTACTGTAAAACAGTATGCCAACAGCAGCCTCACCCATCATACATACGGTGCACGTACACTCATCTTCACACAATAAAATCGCCTAGCGACACATTTCTCAGAACGTATCCCCTTGTTAAGTGAGACATACCTGTATAAAATATTTGTTCAAAAAGTTAATAAGATTCCTTAATTGCATGTGGTAGTCTACTTACCAATTCAAGATTTACTTTATGTTAGATGATGTTTAGACTGCCTAAAAGAGCACTAGTATCAGACTTAAGAGCCATAGGAGGAAAAATCGATTGTTAAAGAGAAAATAAGTTATTTGATTTTGGGGGAAATGAAAGACTGAACAATAAGCCATGAATAATTTTTTTTTTGAGACTGCTGTGGTTTAAATTCCTGAAGGTTTTTTTTTATTATTATGAGAAATGTGATTGGACATTGGTTATATAACTTTTACATTATATATTTTTTGATATAATAGAGCGTGAGCTGTATGAGTTGAGATCCATCATTTTTAAGCAATATTTTAAAGTCCATCTAAATAAAATGTCACTACAAATGACTCCAGCATTGATTGCTGCATTCTGCTGTGGATCTCAGAACCCCCTTTTCTCTTTGGTACAAGGTTAGGCATAATCTTGTTGCTAATTAATGACTTTGCTGCTGAAAAAATGACTTCTAAAGGGAGAACTATTTATAGCACATGCTTCTTTCCTTATGGAGATCTTTTTTGAAAAGTTGAGAAGGGGGTGCTAAAAGGGCAGTCCTAATGGAAGTGATCAAGTGATGCTCTCCAGAAACACTGTCCCCTGCAAATGGTCTCAGATGCATCCCTTGGAGTAATCTTCAGGGTCTGGTACAAATATTTATTTTGGAAAGCAGTTTATGTAAAGGGAGTACCAGATGATATATCTATCTGGTAGTTGTTTTGACACCCTACTGTGCGTATACCTGTTAACATAGTGATTCTGTCACAATTGTATATTTTAAAAATACATAAATAATTTGAGCAGTGTATTAGCTTGCAAACTGCATGCTGACTGGGAGTGTATGGCAAGCTTCAGTACATATATAGTTGTAATGTTGGTGGTCAGCATGCAAGTGAGCATATTGACTGATTCTGATTGTTCTTGTTGTTGCGCTCAGTTAGGAGTCAGAACATAACTTTGGAAGTGATCTGGAAGCGCTGCTCTATCAAAAAATTTTATAACCCAACATATCAGCAGAGGTAATGTCAAGCTGGTTTAAGATTTTTGGGGAGAACTGGAGTTGTTTTTCTGGACAAATGCCTTTTCTCTCACATACCAGAGGCAATCTTTCTTGCTGTAATTTATGGACAATTTTGTAATTATCTTTTGACCATTGTGAGATCCATCCTCTTCTTATGTAAGATCATGGTTTGTGCTTTGTAGCTTTTGCTTTTATATTGAGTATTAAGATGAAGAGTACTTTCTTGCTATTTGCTTCAACTGGATCTCCCCCTGGATAAGTGCCTCCCACAGATTAAGTGCCAGCTGGAAATATTGTCAGTAGTGTCAGCAGGAGGTATAGCCTGTATTGAAAAGCTCTCTGTACACAGTTGGCCCTCATCAGTTCATTTCACTGTATAACAGTTGTATAATCATTGACAAAAGATAAGCTGCAATCCATTTTTCCACCGGAACTGGATGTGTTGCATGAGTAACTTTGCTTACTTTTCTCTGAACTATCTTTTCAAGAGGGCCCTTTTAGAAATTCTGTATACTCTTCAACTTCATTGACGTTTGAAGTATGAAAAATGGAAATCATAATATTTTTACAATGCTGGAAGATGATCAGTACATTCCTTTTAAAAGGAACATAGCAGTCGGTAAGGGCACTTGTCTTGAGGTTTGAGTCTGTCTTACATCCTTTGCCAACCAAAACCAAAAAGACAGGAGTGGAAAATCATGGGCATTGAGCTGCTGGGGATATTGAGCTCTGATTGACCAGAAACTGCATTACTGCTTCTACTGTGCATAAAAATTTTGTAAAGAAAGCAATTCATTTTGTGATACGTACTGCATTTCTTTTTATTATGGTAGCCATAGTGACCTCAAGCTTTCCCAAGTTTGTGTGTTTTATTTGATTGGGAAATAAATATCTCAGAATCTGTGGTATTCATGCTAAATTGCCTGAGCAGTGTTGGCTGTGTTTTTAGGTTTTTATTCTCACAAATTGCCTTCACCTCTTCTTTCTCGGAGAGGCACGAGGATGTGTAAGTTGTAGGGTGCAGGGTTTTGGGTGGTTGCTCTTTTGTTTAATTTTCTACTATCATTGGCAGAGCTGCCCTTTCAGTTCTATTGCTTGCTACTTTGTAAATGTTGTGTTTTCAATCTGTCATGGATGTTTCAAAATAAGTCCTTCATTTCAAACAAAAAAATGGAAAATTTGTCATCTTTCAGGATACAGCGAATTTGTATTTGTTTTGATGTATTCAGTTGACTAATTTTTTTTTTTTATTTGATTCATGCAGTTTGTTGTCTTACTGTGCTTTTTGTTTACATAAAGCAGAGTATGTCTTGGAGACCATCTTCATCTTACATTGTCGTTCTGCAGCTGCTGGGTCTCAGTGTAGAGAAATGGTGATGGTTGCTTGTCTGCCAGCCTTTCAACACAATGGTTGAAAGAACGTCAGACACAGATGACTGCTTCCTGTCAGTCCAGTCTTTTTGCACTTAAGTCAGACAAGGCAGAACATGAAATGGTAAATAAGACACGAGTGATACTCTTGAGAAAAATAGTTACTTGGATTCAGCATGAAATAGATTAGTGAAATCTGGCATGATGTATGAGGAGGGACTGTGCAACACTTTAGAGGTGTTGCATAGTTTCTGAAGATTTATTTACAGGAAAATGTGTGCAAGGCATCTGCATACAGAATCAACTTATTACTCATAAAATATGAATTTGGTATTTGACTGTGACCATAATAGCATAAGCAAAATGGCAGCTATTGGTGAAAAGATTGGTTGGTGTTTTTTGTATTCAACCAGTATGGAATTGTAATTTACATATTTCTACTGCTATGTCTAGTTTTAAAGCAGTTCATTTGAGTACTTGTACTTCACTACCCATACATAACACAGCAACAATAAAACACTTAGATAGGCTTTTAATGGTTATGCTATCATATTTTTATATATATATGTGTGTGTGTTTATATTTATATACACACACATGCATACATATAAAATTACCAATTTCTAACTTGTACTTTAAATGCATTGTGCCAGTATAACAGTTTATACCTGCTCTAAATGTAGTCTAAATAATTAATTCATGACACAGATAATACAGACTCTAGGAGTGAGGGATTCACATTTACACAATACTGAGATGTTATGTTTCTTTCAGCAGCAGCAAGGCTTGGTGGTTGCTTGGTCGCCTGTTGTCATGGAGAAGCCAGTGACCTGAGAGATGAGCTCTGAGACAGGAAGAGTTCTGTTCTGTATAGGCTGGGGGAGGGGGATAAAGATGCCAAAACGGTCTCCAATCTGACCACATTACCCTCCACCCTCCATCAGTGCGACCTTTTTGTGCCCCTGTGTCCTTATTTCTTTGCTATAGACAAAGAATTTAACTAAGTTGAGCTATTACTGTGCTTCTTATTTGAAAGCACAGTTGAGCAACACTATGAAAGGTTATTGTAATTGACATTTTGTTTCTTCACTTCATTTCTTAGGCATTTCCATTTTCTCCATCAGACTTTGTTTTTTGTAGATTTCTTTGTCAGTATCACAATTGTATACATTTGGCTTTTTGACTACAGGTGCTGGTCATAAAATTAGAATATCATGACAAAGTTGATTTATTTCAGTAATTCCATTCAAAAAGTGAAACTTGTATATTAGATTCATTCATTACACACAGACTAATCTATTTCAAATCTTTATTTCTTTTAATTTTGATGATAACTGACAACTAATGGAAGTCCCAAATTCAGTATCTCGGAAAATTAGAATATCAATTAAGACCAATGCAAAAAAAAAAAAAAAAGATTTTTAGAAATGTTGGCCAACTGAAAGGTATGAACATGAAAAGTATGAGGATGTACAGCACTCAATATTTAGTTGGGGCTCCTTTGGCCTGGATTAGTGCAGCAATGCAGCGTGGCATGGAGTCGATCAGTCTGTGGCACTGCTCAGGTGTTATGGGAGCCCATGTTGCTCTGATAGTGGCCTTCAACTCTTCTGAATTGTTGGGTCTGGTGTATTGCATCTTCCTCTTCACAATACCACATAGATTTTCTATGGGGTTAAGGTCAGGTGAGTTTGCTGGCCAATCAAGAACAGGGATACCATGGTCCTCAAACCAGGTACTGGTAGCTTTGGCACTGTGTGCAGGTGCCAGGTCCTGTTGGAAAATGAAATCTGCATCTCCATAAAATGCATAAAGTTCGTCGGCAGCAGGAAGCATGAAGTGCTCTAAAACTTCCTGGTAGACGGCTGCATTGACCTTGGACCTCAGAAAACACAATGGACCAACACCAGCAGATGACATGGCACCCCAAACCATCACTGACTGTGGAAACTTTACACTGGACCTCAAGCAACGTGGATTCTGTGCCTCTCCTCTCTTCCTCCAGACTCTGGGACCTTGATTTCCAAAGGAAATGCTAAATTTACTTTCATCAGAGAAAGTAACTTTTGACCACTCAGCAGCAGTCCAGTCCTTTTTGTCTTTAGCCCAGGCGACACGCTTCTGACACTGTCTCTTATTCAAGAGTGGCTTGATACAAGGAATGCGACAGCAGAAACCCATGTCTTGCATACGTCTGTGCGTGGTGGTTCTTGAAGCACTGACTCCAGCTGCAGTCCACTCTTTGTGAATCTCCCCCACAGTTTTGAATGGGTTTTGTTTCACAATCTTCTCCAGGGTGCAGTTATCCCTATTGCTTGTACACTTTTTTCTACCACATCTTGTCCTTCCCTTCACCTCTTTATTAATGTGCTTGGACACAGAGCTCTGTGAACAGCCAGTCTCTTTAGCAATGACCTTTTGTGTCTTGCCCTCCTTGTGCAAGGTGTCAATGGTTGTCTTTTGGACAACTGTCAAGTCAGCAGTCTTCCCCATGATTGTGTAGCCTACAGAACTAGACTGAGAGACCATTTAAAGGCTTTTGCAGGTGTTTTGAGTTAATTAGCTGATTAGCGTGTGGCACCAGGTGTCTTCAATATTGAACCTTTTCACAATATTCAAATTTTCCAAGATACTGAATTTGGGACTTTCATTAGTTGTCAGTTATAATCATCAAAATTAAAAGAAATAAACATTTAAAATAGATCAGTCTGTGTGTAATGAATGAATCTAATATACAAGTTTCACTTTTTGAATGAAATTACTGAAATCAACTTTGTCATGATATTCTAATTTTATGACCAGCACCTGTATGTCTTTAAGGTATTTTGACCATCAGGTCCCCTTATTATTAGTTGTCCATATATATGCTTTTTTTTTTTTTTTTCTTGGATCTTTGAACTAAAAAAGATGCTTCACATTGGTGTCTTTATGGCAGAACATCTAAACACAGCTGTATCTCTAGCTGAAAAATGACTCCAGTTTGTATGCCGTGTGTTGATGTTGTATTGGTTTTTGCGCTGGCATGGTTAGTTTGGAATCAACGATAAACCCTGTTGTCATCAGCCTGGACTTGGATCTCTTTTGTTCAGAAGCCATCTTTATGGACAGTATTTTGTTATTTTCCTGTTAGCCAGGGTCACCGTTTTCTTCATTGCATACAGCCATGCTTGTTTGCTTGTAATGTATTTATTTAGTGGAGTCCTGCAGTGTTTGTGTTTTCACAAAGCCAGAATGTGAATTTGTTACAGTTCACACTTTAGCCTCCTCCTCTCCACAGGCGATAAACTCAATTACCCAGAGATCACTTTTATTTTCTCAGCAGGCTGCATGATGAATGTTGGCTTCACACAGAGACTGATGGATTGCTGCGGTGTGTATGGGGTGCAGACCTATTTCCTCTATTGTGAATGTGCCTCTACTAATATAGCCCCTTGTCTGTCTTGACTATTAGCTAGCTGCTGTAACACAGGGTGGAGGTCAGGTTTCTAGCTTCCTGTTGGAAGGGCGAGAGGGAGACACTCCCACTGATTTCCGTCAGCCCAGTTATGACAGTTGCTGGTTCAACTGGATTTTTGTTTTTGTTCTTTGCCCTCTACCTTGTTTGGAGAGCACAGGTGAAAGCAGACTGCTAGACTGCTGCCAGCTGTTTTACAGCTGTCGGTCTTGAGTTATACCTGTACTCATTGTTAAACAGACATGTTCAAAACATGCAAATAATTCAAAGGAAATAAGTTGATGTTCCTGGAAAGATTAGCATTAACAAAGGTTATATTTAAGTTCAAAGGTTAAAAATAGCTTGCACTGTTTGACTCATTAACTGAGCCTGGTATGGAGAGGAAATGTGAACAACTGAAATAAGATCACAAAGCTGTCTTTTATCCCTTAGTGGTCAGATAATGTAATGTGTTTCTGAACCCATTCCTTTGAGTGTAGGTGTTTCTTCTGAATTTGCTTTTTTTTTTTTTTTTTAAACTAAGAATTCTTTGTAAAACAAAGTGCTTTATATTTGCCAAAGGCTGGACTGTATAAAACTTTAGCTTGTCTTAAGATATGAACACATAGTGATTTTTATCCTCTTAATTTTTACATATTTGGTGCTAAGACTGCTCTGTAAAATTCTGCCTTTTTCAGAACTCGACAAGGACAACAAACTGGTTGCCAGTTGCATCCTTGGAATGACTGATTGTGGTTTTTGCATAAATGTCTCAATAAAAACCAAACTGGATACAAAGATGAGTAAAGTATTAGCTTGCCTGAACACAAGATAATATTGACATAATGCATGGCCATTTGAAATTCTACACATGGATGGATGCATAGATGTTTGCATGGAGTTCATGTGGAGAAACTCATCAAAAGAATGTTAAAAATGTAACTGACAGGTCACTGCAGTGCTCCTTTGTGGGCCTGGTTGGCTGCATAATAGGATATGCATCACACCTTTCATTTGCATCAGGTCGTCAGGAGGATAGTTTTAATGTGGTGGTAGCAGTAGCTGTACAGTGAGTCTGACAAATAGCATTGTCTTTTAGTTCATCTTATTGTTTTAGATGCATGCTTGATTACGTAAATGGGAGGGTGATGCAAATGTATTTAAAAGAAGGGATATGATGAAGAGGAATATGGAAAGGTTTGTTGCTGAGAGAACTTGTTGGAGATGCAAACAAGCTACATTCCTTAGATGTTTGTTTATAGACTACTATTGTAAAATGCAATCCATGCTTATGTTGTCTAATAGGTGTGTAACATTTAAAATAATTTATATCATTACCTTTTTAATTTCACTGAAATTATAGCCATTCCTTGAGGAAGAGTTGGTTTAACAACCTTTGAGATGCAGAAGGAAAGTGAGCAAATCTTCTTAAAACCAGCACCTGCTTCTGGCTACTAAGAGCAAAAATTAATTAAACTGAGAATAGTGTTTCAACAGCTTAGACCAGCTTCTGACTGTAAACTCTATCAGTCTCTCGGTGCTTAATCTGTGTATTTATTCAGTAGTCACTTTTATTTGCTGACAGTGATTGTTGCTAGGTAGCTATTTGTTGTGACATGTTTTGTTCTACTTTATCATGAGAATATACATTAACTAAACTGGTTTTGTGTCAAGATGTTTGTGACACAATTCTTTGAAACTCTGGTCACAGTTAAGTCTTCTGCTGCTGTTCAGCTGAAATTGTGTTGCCACTGGAATTGTTTACTATTGCATTGATACTTCACCGAAACCCTAATTTGGTGCAGATAATGGGCCTTGTTAATGTTATAGAAAGAGGAGCTCAATAGCTAATAATTCATTTCACTTCACAGTAGCTTGCAACTGTTGTTTTTATGTATTCTGCTTTTATCTTGTGATTTAAGTCTTCAGGTTGTTTAATATCCATTGTCTTTATTGTTACAGAATCCAGTTTGAAGAAACATCTTTGCATGTGTATATAAAATATTTTTCATCAGTGCCAAAAAGCATAATGTCTTGTTGCTAATCTAAAGATCAAACTGGTACTTGTAAATGCTTTATGTTGTGGATCTGTCTAGACTAGATACTCTGAAGAGTGCAATAAAGTGAAATGATGGCAAAAGTTTCTTGCATGTGAGATCTGATATTTTTATTTCAGCAGAATTCATCTTTCTGAACTAAAAGTGAAAGAGTTGACAAATTAGTTTTACCTACTCTGTGTTACCATGTACAGTTTCCACTTGAAATGTGTTCATTATTTGTTCGTTCAGTAACTAACAGATCCAGCCTGAAATATCTGTATCATCTTGAACCTTGTCTTCATCTTTATTTTGCATACCCCTTTGAACAAACGCTTGTTTTTTTTTCCACCATAAAAAGACAATCTACGGACAGAATTTATTCAAGCATTGCTTTAAGGTCTTTTTTGACTTAAGTGCTTATGTAGTGAAACATAATGATTCTTCCTATAAATTTACCTGATCTGAATACCAAGAATTGTAATAATCTTTCTTTACATCTTACACTCTTTTGCATATTATGTTTTCATTACTTCTAACCAGAAGCTGACATTCAGTAATCTTGCATTTTCCCTCAAGGTTATAGTTTATGAATATCTTGACATCTTTTATGCACGTGGGGTTTTTTTGCTCTAAATTGCACTACAAGTAGACCAAGTCCCTCTATGTACTATACACTTTCAAACATTTTTCAATATAGTGTTCAACACAAGTGAAAGCCTTTTTTTTTTTTTTTTGGCCAGTTTTGATAAGTACATAATCTCTCTGTTGCAAGCAGGGGATGCCCTAGATGGTGTCCACATTTTTGTGTATGAGCTAGTTTTGACAAGCTTGGGTTCACTTTCACCCCTACTTTCTGACAGTGCCTGAGAATGACGAGCAAGCGGAACCTATTTGTGCGGCTTGTGCCATGCCGCTGTCTGCGGGGTGAGGAGGAGACGGTCACCTCTTTGGACTACTCCCACTGCAGCCTGGAGCAAGTGCCCAAAGAGATTTTTGGTTTTGAGAAGACGCTCGAGGAACTCTACTTGGATGCCAACCAGATCGAAGAGCTGCCCAAGGTGAACTCATCCTAACACCTTGTTCAGACATGTCGGTGTGGGGTTTCATCTAATTTTTCTATGTAATATTCTGTCCCTGGTATCGAAAGCTTTAGTCTTTTAGAACAGTGCAAATGTGCTTTCTTGTATGAAACACACAAAGTGCTCGTGTTGACTATACTGTAATAGTGTTGTTTTACTACTTATACCATGTCTGTTCTTGTTTTATATCAGTCTTCACATTAATAATGTACCTTTTTCTAAATTCAGCCCTTCAAAATCTGCATGGAAGAAGGCCATGTACTGTAATTGGAGTGGAATTCTTTGTTTGGCCATATGGATTTGTTTACCAAGTCTCTCAGACTTTACTGGTAGTAGTTTTTATACTGATATTTGTTAGATGTTAGCATATGCTCTTTATTTTATTCTACAGAGATATTAACTCAATAGGTATAGGTAAGGCATTACAAAATGGTTCCTGGCAGGGTTCTTCAGTGAGAGTAGATAAATATTTTATTGCTTCATATTCTTATAAAGCCTCAATACTATTTCCTGAGTCTAAATGGCATTTACCAAAGCATTAAGACCACCACAGTATTACGTAGCACAGTTGCAGAATAGTGATTACACTTGTCACTCGAATTGTATTTGGCCTGCTGAACTTGATCAAACTGACCCATCACAGAAAAGCTGCCCGACTTGTTTTGTTCTCATCAGTGAGGTCAAACAGCAGTGATGACCCTGAATATGATATTTCACTCACAAACTCCTTATGTTCTTCACCAGAAAGTGATGCTCATTTTCCTCTTGTTTCCACACAGCAATTGTTTAACTGCCAACTTCTCCATCGACTCAGCCTGCCAGACAATGACCTGACAGTGTTGCCTGCAGCCATCGCCAACCTCATCAATCTCAGGGAGCTAGACATCAGCAAGAACAGTAAGCTGGACAAACCTTTTTACATTTCTGCAATGTGTTTAATAAATTTGAGTGTTGCTGTGGATGGCAAGCTGATTTTTCAGGGTCGAAGTGATGGTGAAGGTTCCCTTAATTGTAGTTTTACAGTTCCACTATCCAAATCTCTGAGAAAATGGGCTTACCTTTCACGGAGTGTAACTTCTATATGTCATAGAGGCTACAAGTTACCATTTTACTGCAGACTATGTTGTGTAGATTTCATTTATATTCTTGTACCTTGGGTCGTTTCTCAGTCATCAAAGAAAAATATCTCTAGTCTAATAGTTGATCTGGACTTTTCTTTTGAAGTGGTTCATCTAGGTGCAGATGAAGGCATGAAAGTGTCATCATTCTAAATACCCTTTACTGAATTCCAATCAATGATAAAGCTGTTTTGCATTTGCAAGTAACAAGAACCAAGTGTGTATGGAATTTTCATAATCACTTTTACAGTGAAAATTATGTTTCAGTTTTATGGGATTTCACCTTATGAACCAAATTCCACGAATGCATTGCACTCATAGGTAGGGGGATACCTCTACATGTAGAATCCATTGAGAATTTAGTTTAAAAGCCATATATTTTTCATGTGATGTTTTTCCCAATTAAGTTGTCAAATATATGAAGACCCATGCCTGTAGTATTTGACACTGGGTCTGTGGCATCTGGAACCAAGAACTCAGAAACACAGCACTTGGTGAATTCTCATGTTTGCCTATTCAGTTACCTTAATTGCCTGAAAAACACCTTCTCTGGATTGAAATGAAAATTTAATCATTTGTGTCAGGCGTTGGAACATCCATAAGGTGATACAACGGTGGAATAAAAATGTATCTATATGTATTCCTTTTTTGTTTTAGCTTCCTTTCGATTTTAAAGCTTCTTAGAGTAAATTATTCATGAATTAATGATGCTAATGAAACACCAAGTGACGGACCTCTGGTCTGAGCAGTCATTAAAGATGTTAGTCTGCCTTGTTGTAACTGTTTAAAAAATGTTTTAAATTCAAATGCTATCATTTATGTATTGTAGAGTTGCAGTGATATACATGTCAGAATTCCTACCTATGGCAGCAATAAACAAATCTAAAATCATAGTCATACACAACATACCACCCAAAGTGGGTTGAACCGTGGGTCTGTTTTGCAAGAGGTGAAGGGGAGCAAGGGCTATGTAATTTAACAGAATGCTTGTAAAAATCTTGGAATCTTTTGACTGACTATAGTGTTATAAAATAGCTTGCACTCCCATTCAGCAACCCCAGAACCTTGTGTTGCTGTCAGTTTTGTGTGGACCCTGAATTGTATTTTTATTATAGCCATACAAGCAACTTAAATTTGGAGTGCTACTTGTAACTCCTTTTTAATGATGCTTCTTTAAGCTTTTTGCAGTTCAAAGGTATAGTCTCAAACTTTTTGATAAGTATTGTGTATTTTTTTCATGAAAAGCAAGCGTAATTCAATTTGCGTGCCAAAGCTTCACTCATTGCGTCAACAGATACCAGTGTGAACAGTAAGTCCTGAATTAAGGTTCTCAAAAGAGTAAAGAAGGTGGGACAGAAACAAACAGAAGGTAAACAAGCTGTAGATGATCCTATGGCTTTTATACCAACCGGTTTTGGGCCAAGTGAAATTCCGCCTTGCTGTCATTTTGCACCAGGGTTCTTTATCGTTTTCCCATTTGCAATGTTTTGTTAAATACTCCTACCAGCTAACTCAGAATGTGCAGTTTCATGCACAAGGTGTCCAGGCTCAGCAGAGAGAGAGAGTGCTGCTCAGATCATGTCTGAATCCCATGGCGATGTCTGTGTGATGGAGCAGTTGCTCTACACATGGATAAAACATACCTAGAGCATATTTGTGCTCTAGAGGAACAAACAATTTCCTTACCAACAGGGGAAATGGAAGCTGATGATGAGCTGGAAAAAGGGGAATTGTGGGAAATCTATTGTCTAAATACCCTGAGGAAGAACCCACCTGAAAAACCCGTTGTATATGTATTTATTGCTTAGATTAACTTAAATGCTGAGAAATGTATATGTTAAATAATTGAATAATCTGTATTTGAAATGAATGATGGTTATTATGTTGTATTTTTTAAGGTTCTAGAACGTTTGTCCATGAAATAGGAAAGGGAATGGCCCAGGGTGAAGCCCAAGGTATAAATTGCCCATTTTAAAAGTGTGTGAGGGTGTGTGTTTGGTGGATGCAAGAACATTTGAGTATGGTTGTACAGACTGTTGGTACCTAGCAAAAGTCTAATGTTTGTAAATAGTTATCTGACTAATTCACTTGTAAATAGAGCAGTGGTGGTTTGCTGAAGGGAAATAAACCCTTGTGAATCCACAGTAACCTCGTGTTCACCTCGTTGCTTGGCCAGCTGGATCACAGTGTGGGTTGCTGACATTTAGCAAACACGTTCCGCCCAAGCAGAGTACATCAGAGAGTACATGTTTTGTGAATAGGTGAATAGATACAGTTGCAGATTCTCATAGCAGAGCCAGCTTTGTCTAACAGTTTCTGATGTTGCGAATGGAATTAATGGCAAGCTCACTGCCTGTCACAATTCAGCCTGTGTACATTGCAGATAACAAATCAACTCTTTGTCTCAATTAAGTTTGTGTGTTTCCAAGTATATTGCACTGGCACTAAGAGGTGCATTTCATAGTATAGATCTGTAATAGTGTTTCCATGTAAAATAGAAGTCATTTTTACAAAATGTAAAGTTTGTTCTATGTTTTCCTCTCCTTTATTGCTTTTAATATTTGACCAAAAAATCTGTTGATGCCATGTCTATTAAAGCTGACTTGTCATTTTTATGAATTTCAGATATGTAGAGGTTGTGAAATGTACAGTTCAATGCCGAACCTTCCACATTACAGCACAAGTCCCTCTGTAGGTGGCAAATTGCTGAAGGGAGAGTGACTTTACAGCCTTCATAGATTAGGTAGTCTGGACAAGGTGCTTTGGTACATCTTATGCACACCTCAGAGCATCTGTCGGCACTCATTGTCATGCTGTTTCAGCACAACCAATTGCACTGGAGTAACTTTATATGCTCTGAAGCAGTCTTCCTTCACCATTTCTTGCAAACTGTCCCCATGTGCATGTATGGCAGTAAATATGGATTCCAGACTGAGAGCATCTAGTGTTTCCTATAATGGTGGTGAGTGTACATTTCTTTGTCACATTGTCTTAAGGGTTTACCTACACTTTATACTCAATAAGCAGTTTGTCCATCCTGAATAGGGAACAGCTCTGATCTGCAGGGTTTATGGATGTTATCTGTTGGATTGTTGAGGTCTAAACGGGCAATACCCATCTAAATCGTTAGTACTGAAATCCAAGGAAAATTTGCCAGTATTGTCCATCCGTCCGTCTGTCTGTCTTTACATATAAAGCACATGAAAATGTATACGTTTTTCTATAATGTTGGAACCAAATTTCTGGAGACCGTTTAATGATGCATCTTGTGCGAAGCACATGCTGAGGTTTACTAAGTTGTGTTTGTTTGCCTAGTGCACATATATAGCTGTCTTGTCATTCTGCACACCTTTGTGGGCTCCCTGTACGTTTAAGTGAGGTATCCCATTGGACTGTGCTTGAACTGTGAGAGAATAATGTGTAAAGGCTGATTTTAAAAATGTTTTATTGCCATGAATTATGTATGTTGAAAAGGGATCTCATGGCTGGCCAATAGTTAATTCAAATTCCATTCAGTGTCCTGGGGATGGAATTTTGCATTGTAAATGATATTGCATACCAGTAATGTTAAAGAGGTTGTTTACCTTCTTTCAGTACACTGACTTAACAATTTTTTGAATTTTTGTAGACATTCTGTAATCCTAAATCAAATCTCAATTGAGGGCTCTGATGTCTGTTTAGAGAACCTCCCACACTCTCAAATGCATTTGTGTAGGTTAGAGTAGGAGGAACAGTTGCACTGCTTTGTTGGTGCTTCTGTTTTGTTGCCATTCACTTTTTTTTTTTTTTTTTTTTTTTTTTTTTACAGGCATCCAGGAGTTCCCAGAAAATATCAAGAACTGCAAAGTTCTAGCCATTGTTGAAGCAAGCGTGAATCCCATTTCTAAGTGAGTTGGGCTTTTAACAGGTTTTCGTAACCTGCTTCTATACATTGTATGAATTGCAAAAGTAACTAATCCTGAGCTACAATTGAGCCAGGATTTTGAGTGTTGAACAAGTATTAATGTAATGAAATATCCATTCATGCACTCTCTTGGTCTTTGTTGGTGCCATGTTTTAATGCAGACCACTTCTGTATAATCTGCAACAATGGATTACTTTTATGCATTTTGGATTGCTTTGTTTTCATTGCTCTTGCTATTATAATGATAGAAGTAAGCACCAGTACAATTTACCTAGTAAATAAGGAGCTTAATCAAGTATGGTACTTTTTAGAGGAAAAAAGAAAAAAGCACTTTGTCCTTTCCATGTATAATACTTTTTTTTTTTCTTTTTTTTTAAGTTTCTAAAGGACTTCAGTGTACCTGTTTGTGCTATGAGAGGTTTTTTTGTACAATTTGTGTTGGGCCCCACTGTGTGTATGGTTGTAACATGTCTCCTCCTGCAGGCTTCCGGAAGGCTTTACGCAGCTCCTCAACCTCGCTCAGCTGTACCTAAATGACGCCTTTTTGGAATTTTTGCCTGCCAGCTTTGGAAGGCGAGTTTTACCTAACCCCCTTTAGTGTTTTTTCAGTTGTGGTCACTAGTAGATGATGGAGCACTTAAAATCAGCATTTCTTGTGTTCTGTCCTAATTTTTTACAATTTAAGTATTAGGTAAAAGTTTAACACACTTTTTTGTATTAAATAAGTTGTATGAGAAATTATAACAAAACATTTAGATTAAAAGATTTGGAGCTACATTTAACACTAGTTACCCTTGTGCGTCACATAACGGAAAAAATTTGTTCCTTAACATCTTTCATGCAATTTGGACAGTTTTTTTAAACTGTGTGCCATATAAATAATTTTGGACCTTTTTCTTTTGCATTATTCTCCAGACTAACCAAACTGCAGATACTGGAGCTAAGAGAGAACCAGTTAAAGATGTTGCCAAAGTAAGTGAACTTCTAGGAACATACTAGGTGCTACATTTTTTAAATTCAATTTATTTTGAGTGTTCTCGGCAGTACTAATGAAGTGATCTGCATGTTTACCTGACTTGTGGCAAAGTGAAAGATGAACATTTGCTTGTGAGAAGAAACATTCAAATTTGTGTTTGTATTTAAACATAATCAACATCTTTTTGAATTGGCAGAAGTGATAGTTTTATTCCGATTGTTTTTAATGTACTATTTCTTGCCCATATGTTTTATTATATTTGATGTAACTTTAATACTCTCAGACCCTACAATATAGTAGAATAGTTGAGTAGGTGTGAATATGAAAGACCTTTTATTGCAGTTTGGTTGGGAGAAGATGTTCAGCTCTTTTCAAAAACTTGAGGTTGCTCAATCCTTGATAACCTCCTATGTAACATCTGTGAAGTGTTGAAAATGGCTGAGGGGGTGGCAATTATACACCCTCTGTTCTCATCACAAGATGAGGGCAATGGGGCTGC
Organism: Heterotis niloticus; assembly: GCA_018136845.1. NCBI lineage: Eukaryota > Metazoa > Chordata > Actinopteri > Osteoglossiformes > Osteoglossidae > Heterotis > Heterotis niloticus. The sequence continues at coordinate 18,802,018 of CM030891.1, forward strand.
TAGGCTGCACCTTCAGGTACTCAGTCAAAGATGGACAGGTACAAAACTGTAAAACCTTTTTCAAAATCAAATCCCTAAAGAGGGCAGAAGAGGCTGCGTGCTGCTGCTGCTTCAACAATGGATAATGCAGGCGGCTGAATACTGAAGCATGCTCTTATCTATTAAAAAAAGAGAAGTGACAATGATTCTGACAAATTTCTATCTGCAAAGTATTTTTCATTTCAGGCGGTAATACATTTGTATCTAGTATTTCAACTATGTAGACTTATTTGTTTATTGGGAATAATGGTTAAAAAGACAAATTAGTATTTAGACCCCCAAAGAAATGTACAGTCTGCTGTAGAGAAATATCTGTGCTCTTTGTTGTTGTAATCTGTAGTCAGATGACATTTTAAAAGTAAAAGTTGCTTGCCAGTGATGTGGAATCATTTTGAATAATTGTGAACAAAATGCTCTTCGTGTGATGCAGCATGTACCTCTCCTTGCTCACTGTGCCTGGGCTGTTCAGCTGTTGGTTTGAATCCAGATCAGTCTGTGTGGAGTATGCCCCTCTACAGTAGAGTAAGCCTTCAGTACCTGATACCCAAGTGTTCAAGTTAGGCCATCCTGTTGCCTTTAAAACTCATGTATAGTTACTGTTTAGTCAGTATAGTACCTCTTCTCAATTGACTTTACCAGAAAGCTTAAGCGAGTCCATAGTGGACAGCATGATAATGTACTGAGGCTTTTATTTATGTTGAACCCTGATTCCAAAGAGTTGAATTTGTCTTAAATTTCCTGACCTTGATGAAGCATACTTTTAGGAGCATTGAATTGTATATTTTTCCAGTTTGAAAATGTATGAAACACAGGTGAGAGTTAAATTCTCATTAAGAGAGCTGGTGATGTTTTTGCCGCTTTGTGCCAAACAGACTACAAATCTTGTACGCTAAATGTTATTTAAAACACTTTTTAAAGGTTGTGGCAATGTTGGGAAACATGGAAGTAGAATAATACAGTTAGCAGAGTTGGGACCTTTTTTAGTACACATTAATTGCATGTGGCTTCTCACAGCTTGCACATCGACCTCCTAAAGTGCACACAGCATTACAGTGAGTTCAGGTGCAGTGGTGAACCCTGCATTCACCCAACTTCAAAAAGCCTTTGTGACACTGTTGGCAGAAATAGAATTTCTGCATGGGTCAGTAACAAGTTCCTGGTACCTACACTAAGAATCAGCAGATAGAGTAGTAATACTTTGGTGTTCTGGGCAATTCTCCTGATACCGTCATTATGGTGCCACCCTGTGATGGCTGAACCATGACTCTTCAAGGTATATTGTCCTTGTCCTAGCAGTCCCTTCTCTGACTTAATACCTTTCTCCTCTGTGCAGAAGTATGCAGAAGCTGACCCAGCTGGAAAGGCTAGACCTGGGCAGTAATGAGTTTACAGAAGTGGTGAGTCACAGCATGACACTAGTTTCATGCCAGTCACTTGTCGCTGGGGAAAAAAGTTTGACCATTTATACTGATACTATGTTGTTCATGTCAAACAATCAAGCATTAAGACAGGTGTTGCCTATTTCTGTTATTTAATATGCAGTTTTCCCCCCAACATATCTAGGTAGCTACATGTGTTTGAATTCAAAAGTGCTTAGTTTGATTGTGATAAACACTTCTCTTCAACTCATTTAAAGGAATGTGTTCTGAAATGTTATACTTATTTTCTTGTATTGAACTTATCGTTTTCTTTGTGTTCTAGCCTGAAGTCTTGGAACAACTTACCGGAATCAAAGAACTGTGGATGGATGGAAACAAACTGACATTTCTGCCTGGGGTATTTATTGATCTAAGTTTACTCCTTTGCGCTCAGGTAGAACTTCTAAAATGCTAAGTTTGTAAAATGTTTGCTCATTCCTCACAATGTTACAAATTTAGTAATTAAGTTTACAAGGTGCTGGGAACTGTATTTGGGCAAACTTTTATTTTCCTAATAAGATTAAATAACTTTGGACATTGAGCCAGAACTATGTTATCAGTCTTTCCTCTCAGATTAATCCCTGTGATTAATTTTTTTTTCTTGAATAATATTTTTGATCAAGAGGCTCAACTTTCAAATAAAACAAGCAAATTCAACACACTTTTCAAAGCCTTTCTACCTGTCTTGCCCCTTCTCCTAACTGCATGCATTTAAATGCACATTAAGCCTGGACAAAAATCTCATTCCTTGCACTGTTAGGGAATTGGCTGTAAACACAGCCTCCCACCTTTATTCTTAAGGAATAAAGGTGGGAGCACTTCTTACATTGGGGGGAAAAAAAGAGCACTATAATTGTTTGTTCAAGTATGCTTAAATGCCAGTACAATTTTTGTTCTTAAAGCTATTGTGCTTAGTGCCAGAGAGTGTATGTTTTCGAATGAAAACAACCCACCTCTTTAAAAGGGTCATAGTTAAACTGTTAATTGGTCGCTGGCGTTTTGAGCCATACATAGTAATTACAGCTGGCACCCTCACGGTAAGATAGCATGGCCACTTTTGGAAGGCAATTTTAAGAGAAGTAAGCTTTAGATATTGAAGACAAAAAGCTGTCCACTGTCTCTCTTGAAGTCACACCTGTTTATATCACATGTACATTTTTACTTTTTTTAATCTCTGAATGAAAGGACATGAGTGAAGTTTGGTAATGTAGATAAGTTAATTAACCTGCATGTGCATCCAAAGGGAGGAGCAGCTTGCTTGAAGGAGAATGCTGTTTTAATCAGCAGGAGGATTGCTGTGTCCAAGGGATGCAGTAAAGACCTGCTGGCTGTGCGCAGTCATTTGTAATTGTTTAGGATATTCCTCATGCTTTTGAATGCCCTTACCCCTAAGCGCAAACAGAAGTATTGCCTGCCTCCCTATTACCCTACATTAATTTTTAATTTAGTGTCTTTACAGTATGCTTCCCTGCTTTTTTCTTCCCTCTCCATCTGACAGATAATTTAGTAGTGCTGACCCTGCCATTTTTCACCTCAAGAAACTGCTTTTTTTTGTATGGTTCCTTTCAGGATGTTTATAGAGGCTATCAAGGAAAATCCTGACTTCAAGTTTGCAATACCTCCATCTCTCTGTGGTCAACTGACAGATTTGGCATTCCTTCTGCAGATGATTGGAACACTGAAACAGCTGTCCTACCTGGATGTGTCCAAAAACAATTTGGAAATGGTAGATGAACAGATCTCGGGTTGTGAGAACCTGCAGGACCTCCTCCTGTCCAACAATGCTCTGACTCAGCTGCCCAGCTCTATAGGTATGTGTACTCATCCTGAGTTTGCTGGACATTTTAACACCCTGGGTTTGTGGCATGATTTTTCTTATTATTGCCAGTCTTCTTTTGTTTGACACCTGAAGTCTTATACCTAAAAGTTTCTGGCAGCCAATGTGTACATTAAGTCTGAGATGAACCATAGTTATATTGTGGTTATGTTAGTTATGTCAACATTAGCAAAACTGTTAAAATTATATCAAATTAAAATTTTAATACAGTTTTTTCTGTTTGGAAACTTTAATTGGAAACACCCACTAATGTTCTGATTTGTGATGGATGAAAAGGTTTACAGTAAAAATGTTAAATGGAATGTTTGCAGGTAAGAATCAATTTATTCTTTATCGCATATCATATTTTTCAGTCTTAAGCATGGATGGTAACAGCATTTTTATCGTATTTGGAATGCTGAATATAATTGAATTTAAAAGCTTTCTGCTGTTGTAATAGTTTCTATCTATATTAGTTGAATCCAGTGAAACCATGTCATAATACCATAAGCGGGGGTCAAAAAAATTCAAATTCATAAAATGGGAAGTTGTGTTATGAGGTTAATGGGAAAAGTTTTTTTTTCTCTCTCTCTCCCCTCCTCCTCCTCCCCCCTCCCTTTTCCAGTTGGTCTTCCAGTTACTGTGTGAAATAAAAAGGAGGGAAAAAGTTTTCATATAGTATTAGACAAAAAAGACTGATTATTACAAACAAAAAGTGCATGTGACAAACAGTATGTGTTAGTATTCCCAACAGTAGCAGAATAATAATACTAAGAAATTTTGGAAAGAGCTGAATCTAAATTTTCATCATTTTCAAATTTTGCTTTACTGCTTTTAAGTGCAGAGCAAATCACAAACTTTTAATTTTTTCTACCATTTTGTGCAGAGATCGGAGGCCAGCTCAGTTTATTTTCCATTCTTTAATTGATGTAAAGTCTTTGGATTACTCATACGTTGTATACTGTAAGATTTTATGCTTCATGTTATTACTGTATTTAAAATAAATAAATAAATCAAATCAGTGGCAATACCCAAAAAGTGCAATAGTAAAGGCAGTGAAATTTATTCTACACACAACTGACCATACTCTGAATTGAGTTGTTCCCAAATAATGAGTCACTTCTTTGTTGCACTTTTCCCCCTGCAGGAGAATGGAACCCAGTTGTGTTGTATCCAAATTCATTTTATTGAAGGACAGATTATCATGAAGCTTCTCTGTAATTGCAGCTGTGTGACCACCTTTTTCTTCTTTGTTCCCAGGTTCTTTAAAGAAATTAACTGCTCTGAAGGTAGATGAAAACCAGCTGATGTACCTGCCAGACTCCATAGGCGGGTGAGTAGTGTTTTTGTCCCAGTAGCCACCTTTGTCATCCAGTCATCTCCATTCACAGCCCGCAGGCCTGTAGGGGACATCTAAATCCCCATTATTGATATCATCCTATGTGGCTATTTGAATTGGGGACACCCCCCCCCCTCTTCTGCCTACATGTGGTCTTGCTCACCCTGGTGATTTAGTAGCCTGGTGTTTTAAAAACAGCAACTGTTTGTTATTGGTAACAGATACATTTGAAGAGATACATGAAATCTGTTTGAGTTATCACATCCTCTCTTTAGTTTAATGGGACAAAAAGTAGTTCAAATACACATACATATGTTTCCCTGTTTCGCATTACACACAGTTGTAGTATACACAGGTAAAATAATTTTTTTCCCCGATTTACCTTGTGTTTTCATTGCTCCATATTTTATCAAAATCTTTTTAAGTCTTTTTTTTTTTTTTTCCTTTCTTTCTTTCTAAATCAATGCTTCTATTCGGTTATCTTTGGGATTTAGGATATGACTGCTACTGGGTAGATTATAGATACAGGAATGCAGTCTTGCTGGTTTAATCAAAGTAAGGACTGTAAAAAGTGCTGATGTAAGCCTGTTTAATCTTTCATTTAATTTATTTTTGTAACATTTTACCCTCGTGTTCTTATTGATTTCTTTTCACCCTCACCTGCAATGTTTCTGGACACTAGTTTTTCTACAACAAAACTGAAATGTAACAGGACTGAGGGTTGATGATAACTATTAACTTTTCCCTTTATTTATATAGTGGGTGAACCTCATTAGTGCTTCTTTTTGGAAAATTCTACTTGTCTATATTCTCCATAATCTTCTACAGGACTATTGTATATCAAGAAACGTGGTAGACAGGCTGCTTCTTGTTGAGACCTAGATGCCCAGTTCTGCTGCTCTGCTGATTCACTGTTGCTTCCTTATGGATAATAATAATAATAATAATAATAATATTTCTTGAAAAGTTACTATTCTCTCCAGATGTCTGACCTCTGTCCTTGCTTGTATTCTCTGTAGTCTGGCTACATAATACAGTACAGGGAATCTATGTAGTGAAACCTTTTGATTTAGCCACATTGTTTTTTAGTCTAAAATCTGTTTTATATTTTGCTATTAGAAATATTTACAGTCCTTATTTTGATTAATAAAGGTTTCTTTAGTCTGGTGCCAGTTTTATTGGTGTAGGGCATTTTCTTTCAACCTTTCACTCAGAAAAGCTTTACTTTTTAAAAACATGTAGCACCTAGACTACACTTTGTCAATCTTATTTTATAAAATTTTTATGTATATTTATGCACATTATTTAAGAAAACAGATTGGGAAATGGCTCCTGTGAATGAGTCCTTATGCCTGAATTATGTTATGCATTTGTCCTTTTGACTGTTTTGTAGTAGTAACTTTTTAGCAAAATTTTACTAAAGGTAGTTAAAAACTAAGTCTGTTTATAGCACTGAAGGTGAGCAATAACTCCCTGATTCATAAGTCTGATCAGTAATTAACAGACAGATAAAATGTCTTGTTCTCAGAGATTGTAGGAGTCTACCTTAGAGTTTATATATAAAAGATGGCATGGTATTTCAAGGTCTGTTGAAGCTTTTACATTTTCCTCTGAGATTAAACAGCCTAAGGTCTATATTGTAGGTTTCAGTTGATATCATTTCAGTACATCTCCCTCTCTGTGCTGGTTGATTTTGGCTGGGTGTCACACGTTCCTATCTTTTCCAGGCTTACAGCCCTAGATGAACTAGACTGCAGCTTCAATGAGATTGAGGCGCTACCACCGTCTGTCGGTCAGTGTGTCAACTTGCGCACCTTTGCTGCGGACCACAATTTCCTGACCCAGCTGCCCCCAGAAGTAAGCAGGGTGGGGGAAGGTAGTTGCATGAGAATAAGTTATGTTATGAGAAATATTCTGATGGTATTGTTCTGACACTATTAAAAGTGCAGCTGGATAGCGTTTCCCTTTTTTCACACTCATTCTTATTCAGCTTGCAAAATAAGAGCTATCTGATTGTCCTGACAAGTTATCAGTTGATTGTTGTTCCCTTTTTTTTAATTTGGCATACAAAATCTTCACTAAACCAAAAGCGAATAGTAATTAATGAATGAATAATTGCATGCCACCCACATGTACACATGTACGTTCAGTGTTAATCATACTGATATGCTGCTTTAATAAGGCTCTCAGATTGTTAAAGATTCTCTCAAACCCGCAGGTGGGCAGCTGGAAGAACCTGACTGTACTCTTCCTGCACTCCAACAAGTTAGAGTCCTTGCCAGAAGAGATGGGGGAGATGCTCAAGCTCAAGGTCATCAATCTTAGTGACAACAAGTGAGTCTTTGCTTCCTTTGTGGGCTTTTTCTTCCTTCAGATTCCACTGGGTTCAGTGATATATTTTGAGTATTTTGCTGTGCTTGTGAATATTGTTAGTATCTTTGTTTCAAGGACACAGAAGCCATGTATATGTTTCTTGGCGGATAATTTAACTGTGTTGTTTGTAGTGTCGATCATTCAGATAATTTACTGTTATTACTTTTGCAGTTTAAATCAGTAGTGTCAAGTACAGCTTGCAATTTTGTAACTTGGACTTGAATAGCAGTGTATTTACTGGCAGATTAGTAGTGAAATGCCTTTCTAAAGGTACAATATCGGGTTCTTTGTGGGACTTAAACCAGGTACTTGGAATTACAGAGACTCAAGAAATCAGCTGCTTCTTTCTAAGAGGGTTCTCCCTTCACATCACTAATTTTGAGAGGACAGAAAATACCCAAACTTGAGTTCCACCACCCATCTATCAATCCAACTGTTATCTTCAGATTGTCAATAGATCAATTGATGGAAATTGACCAATCAACAGAAAGTTCTTTCTGTGAGTCAGCCAAGGGGAGTATAAATATCAGACTTCTGAGGGAAGCTCAGTGTGTAACAGTATGTGCTAAAGGGCTGCACCTGATGTTGTGGATGTGTTTAATGAGCCCATATATCAAGGGTACATTAAATATACTTGCCGAGATTAGGAAAGATTCAGTATGGCATAACTACTAAATTATGGTTCTGTATAAAAATAAGCAAATCTTTACATTTCTCAGTTTAATTGCACCTGTACAGAGCTAAAGTTCACAAGGAGTTATGCTGTGGTACTACTGATCAGGATTTAATCTACTGTAGAAGTTTATTTTAGCTTTTTATGACCAAGTACTACTGACATTAAAGGCAATGTGTTTTTATCCCAAATTATTAAATAAGATTGTTTAATTCGATCATCCACAGAGATTTTTTTTAGGACTTGAAAAGACATGAAATTGTATTTGCATTTGAACATTTTTATACTGCATATTTTAACACATTAGCTGAGTTCTAATAGTAATGTTTGTTGCAGCAGAGTTTGCTGTAAGTAATCTTCTACTAATTTAGTAAAAGAACTCCTCAATTCTTGTCCTCGTGGCAGGATATGACCATTGAGTGTGGCAGGGCACAAGTATGTGTGTTTGATGTGGTGGAAGCATTGCTAAGTTGTTTCCACTGGGGACTCAGATCACTCTAACATATGATGTCTGTAAATGTGAATCAGATGTGAATGGAAACAACAAAACTCACTTATGATACTAGTTGCTCTTTTATACAGTGTCAGAGCTTTCCATTACATAGCAAGTGTTTAAATCAAAAAGATAAAAATGTTTTTCAGGTCTCCATCATTATGGGTTATCATTTGTAGACTAGGATATAGATTTTGTTTTGCTATGCACTTCTTTCAGGTCTGTAAAATTCTTTATATAGTTGTAAAATTATTGAAACAGTCTTCACTTTTTTGGCTTTTTTTTTAAATACAAAGGTGCTTTTCATGTTACGTATGTTTTCGTTGGCAATGCATTTTGTAGTAATAGTCTGGTTCTTCACAAAAACTTACTGGAAAATTAACAGTGGTTAAGTGAATATGAGACTTTCTAAGCACCTTAAATTGCCTTTACAGAATGGTGTGGAATCAGATAATTTAGTGCTGATAGCAAAAGTGGGAAATGTATGACAGTAGATTGATTTTAAACTTGAAGTAATTACAATAGGTTGTGCATTCCTTTGTATGGGAGTCTGTCTGTGAAAGTTTGAAAGTTTTGTACAGATCCTATCTTTGGTTTCTGTAGCACAGCTTTATCAGAAACACACATTCATGACTCGGCAGGCAAATCTTGGCTATCACAGGCCTACATCCTGTCAAGAGGACAGAGGAAAGCTCAGTTGTTCCTCTAAACTCAATTTACCATTATCTGTCCACTCATGCATAACATGCAAATCGTCACCCCTTCCTTTGTGGGGTGCGTGATGTTCACTGTGTGCAACTACCCAAGTTGACTTAATTGAGCTTGAATTTGCCACGCAGATCCAGTAATAGAAATGCACGGAGTGTAACCCAGACAGAAGCCAGCGCAAAGTCTTAATATGGTTGTATTTAATTCACTGTGACATGTTTGTTTCCTGTTACTGCACCGCAGGCTGAGGAACCTACCCTTCAGTTTCACTAAGCTGAACCAACTAACAGCGATGTGGTTGTCAGAAAACCAGGTAAGACCTTGTGCCCTATGAGCTTCAGAGTTCTGCTTGTTGCTTAGTCAGCTCAGTCACTATGTTTAGTTTCAGAGCACTGTGAACTGTGTAGAACTCTATCCTTGGTCTCTCATCTCTACATGTTTGCTGACCTTTTTAAAATTTTATTTGTCAGGAATCTTGAATTATGTAGCAAAACTGCAGTTTAAACCCATAATATTACATTGAAGTGTTGTTAGCTGAGTTGGTCCATGTGCTGTTAAGGAGCTATTTAGGGATGGGGAGTGCAAAATGAACAATGGTAGGTTTTCATGAATGAATAATTTTAGGGAGTCATAAGTCATACACATAGCAGTCATCCTTTCTGTGTGGCTAACATTTGTCAGTCATAAATTAAGACTGTAATCAGTACCATACTGGTTTCTTTTACCAGTATGGTACTGATTATAGTCTTAATTTATTTTAAATTGGGTCGTCTTCTTCTTTCGGCTGCTCCCGTTAGGGGTCGCCACAGCGGATCAATTGTTTCCACTTCTTATTTTAAATTGGGTAATTTAAAAAAAAAAAAAAAAAGGTATTGTGACTGATTTATCTTTTTTAAATTCATATAATGAGGATATTGGTAACTTATGTATGCACAGTGTTAATAATGCTGTTAAAAACTTACCCTGACTTTTTTTAATCAAAGGTGATTAATACAAAGAAAACTTTAATGGTTCTGCTGCACCAGGTCTAAACATGCCTAATAGGCACACTTCAAAAGGGGTTGAGAGGGTCCCAAACAGAATGTAGCTCTGAGGAAGTAAATAGATATTTTATTTAGTGACCACTGGGAGTGTTGTTGGTATCGCAGTAAGCAAGAAGACAGTCAGGGCAGTCTTTTACCTAGTGAGCAAGTCCTACTGCAAAGAAAGTGAGATTAGTGCTTCTGTGTGGGGCAGGTTTTCCCCCCCTTACTGTATAGATTTCATTGACCAAAAAGTAGTAGGATATGTGAATTTCCCCTCACCACCTGTCCTCTTCATTGATCATCATCAACAACTTCTCTTGGGAAGCCTGAGGAATAAGTCAAGACATCTGCTGTGGAAATGTGTGTAACACTAACATTCATCAGCATACAGTTTATCCACTTTAAAAAGCTTCCTGTCCCCATCCATTTGTCAGCTTAGAAATATACCACCATCAGAAGACCTTCAGGTGTAATCACACACTGACAGAGAGCCATTCAAACTATACTGGTCCATGCTTCATCCACTGCCTTGTGGTTTCTAATGTATGAATTATGTATATATTGTCAAACCAAACTGTAGTACAATATATTCTTTACTTCTGTATAGAGTTTCCCTTCAGATACATTCTGTAGTGGTTGATTCAGTATGAAAATTAAAATGCATACTGTGTCCAACTAGTTGAGTCATGGCCCTGTCTTAATTGTGTGACCCAGTAGTTAGTGGTGGTCTTTGGTATTCCATGTAATGAGACTTAGCTGCTGAACAGTTCTAAATATCTGGAAGATATCAGCAGATCAGTTTGGTTTGGATAGTACTCAAACCACCATTACATCATCATAAAGGCTTCTGAAACCATTTTTAATTCATATGTGAATAAATATGGGATTTTTTTTCAGTGCAGGAAAGAAATACTTTTATTTTCACAGGGGTACTGCTACTCCTGTCTGAAACTAAATATTTGTAGCCCAGTACTGGTTTATCTGCTATCCCAATGTTTGTTAGCATTTTGTTCTCCTGTAAAAGCTTAGAATTGTTTACATAGATTGTAAAAGTTTAGGAAAAAATTAAATTGGTTAAGTAAATAGATGTTTAGTAATTCTTTTGAGTTATTTATATTACACTTATTCATTTTGAAGTCTGAGTTAACTTTTGAATTAAGAGTGTTGATGGAGAAAGGCTGACTTCTGAGCTTGTTATCATGGGAAGAGCTTAATAGCTACTTTTTCAACATCAACATCTCAAGAATTCAAATAAGCTTTATAAAAACAAAAGCCTGTAACTAAACAAAAACCTACTGTGAGATTAAAGTGTATAGTGGAGGCTTGCACTCAGTGTTCTTTTTCCAGTGGTAAATTCCTGTTGACTGAACATGTCACTTGATTGTCTCCAACAGTCAAAGCCGCTCATCCCCTTGCAGAAGGAGGAAGATCCGGAAACGCACAAAACTGTGCTCACCAACTACATGTTCCCACAGCAGACACGCATGCCAGAGGACTGTAAGTGTCCTGAGAGGAAAGGAAGATTGTTGTGTGTGGCCTGGGAATAATAGCATGATCTTCAAGGCTTACTATAGTTAACTCTTTAAAAAAAAAAAAAAGTTGTTGTAGCTTTGCTTTTATTGTTTTATTATTTTATTGCCCCCTTGCTAAAAATGCTTTCCATATTGTTACGTGGAGTACTCTGTGCTGCCCCCTGCAGACTGTACAAATACTCACTATACAGAAACCCTATTGGCATAAGAGGAACTTTGGAGAGAAGCTTTTTTGTCTTTCTGTCATTTAAGTCTTTCTTTGGTTGTGTTTATTGCAGTGTTATGATTAATAGCCACTGTAACCTTTCACCTTACACATTTTGTTGCTGAATTGAGGCATTACCACTGTACTTGCATCCTTGCCTTTGTTGTAAGTGGAATAGACTATTGCTGTTAGGAACAGAGGCAAATTTCATATTAGAAAGCTAACTGATTCCTTTGGGGGGGGGGGTGAACATTAAAAACCTTGACCTGTCTCCTAGCAACCAAACTTTAACTCTTCTATGACAAAATGCAACAAAATGAAATCCAATTGCAGTATAATTCATGAATACACGGTATTGAAACATGATCGCACATTGTGTCATTTAGCCTGTGTTCCTACAGCATCACACACTGCCTCTTAATCTTTACACAATATTTTTATTAAATGTCAATTTTCAGATGTGCACAACTCTGACAATGAGAGCTTCAACCCTTCTTTATGGGAGGAGCAGCGCAAGCAGCGAGCACAGGTTGCCTTTGAGTGTGATGAGGACACCGTTCGGAGGGATGCACCACCACGGGTTAGTACCAAAGTGCAGGTTATATTCCCCTGAGCAGTGTTGATGCTGTACTATTAACCAATGTTACTTTATTAAGTGGTGGTATATATTTGGGCTCCTACTTTTAAACTTAATTTAAATTAAGAGTTTGTTTGTTACTCAAAGTTTGTTAGTGGAATGTGATGCAGAGCAATTCAGTGACTTGTCATGAACTCTGTGTGTAAGTAGTTATGTAATTTATATGGGGGGAGGAGGTGGAATTGGAATAACTGATTATTTTGAGAATTTCTTGGCCTAATTTTTCCTTCTGTCTGTTGGTGAAATGCATTTTTATTGATTTTGAGTTGTATGTCATGTTACAAATTGCTTATTTTACTAAATGAGTATTGTGATGCAGATATTAGCACCATGAAATCTGCTGCGCGACAGGCAACATCAAGACTTTTTGAATATGAGTAGCAATCTTTCTCTCCCCCCAGCCTGGTAACTCTGAACACACACCTGCATGTTCTCAGCCCCTGGGCAGGATGTTTACTATATGGTCTATATTACAAAGCTCAATAAGAAACCTAGCGCATTTAACCATGTTTGTGCTCACTAGCAGCTCTTTAATCCTTTTTTTAAAGACACCCCATCATACAAAATTGACTAATATGCAATGCAAGTTTATTAATAAAAAACAAAATATAATTTTAAGAAATGTTAAAAGAAAGAAAGGAAAAAAAACTGCATCAGTTTGTATCTGGGAGCTTAATGTAGAGGTACAAGGTGGCAGAGAGGTGGCATTTAAGTTTAAATTTAGTAGATGTAGTAGGTAAAGGATCATATACACCTTCTGCAGTCTTAAGGCAGCACTTACTATTTGCCATCACAGCATGTGATTCAAACTGATATGACAGCCATCTTTTTAATTTTTAAAAATCCTGAACACTTCACCGGGAAGATTTATTTTGCCAATGTAAAACTGCTTGTCCGTTGTTCATAAATTGGGGACCTACTGTACTGATTGTCCTAAAAATTAAGTCCAGCATGTTACTATCTATGGTTGAAGCTCTTTGCTGTGCATGCCTAAAATGGCCACTTGTGTAACTGAGTGCACATTGACCACTGAAAGAAGCCTTAATTCTCAATTTTTTAGCAAATACAAGTTATGACTCTTTATTCATAATAAATAATATTTATAAAAGCCTGTGCAAGCCAAATAAAATGTATATGAACACTGTTTTCATTCTTCTAAAAATTCATAACAGCTTGGCCCATAGTGACCTGATCAGTCTGATTTAAGACTGGCTGTGGTCACCCAAGTGGTTCTCCAGTAACTGTTCCATGACCTCAAGCCCTAATACCATATATTTCTCTCATCTAGGAGGGTAATTTGAAGCGGTATCCCACTCCTTACCCTGATGAACTGAAGAACATGGTGAAAACAGCCCAGTCCATTGCTACACGGTTGAAGGAGGATGAGTCTAATGATGAGACTGGCAAAGATGCCAAACTTGGCGAGAAGGCTCATGTAGGAGTACGAGATGTAGGAGTCAAGGTCTGCCCGCTCTACTCCTCTTTTATTCTGCCTTTACTAATCTTTATTACTGCTTATGTTCCTTGTCCATTTTATTGTAGAATGGGAAAGGCTATTTGGGAATTGTATTCCACAGGGTGTTCTCCCTTGCGATAACAGCACTTTTACATGTTATAGGAATTTTAAGTTTCAAAAATTGAAAAAATTCAGATAAATGAAATTCAGTATGAAATGAAGTGTATTTATTGTCTCAAAATGTAAAATTGCATACTAAGCTGGAATATTTTGCTGCTTCCTGTTTTTTTGCTGGGTGGGATTCTTTCTTGCTTGAAAATGTGTTAATTTGTGTTTTGGATGGTGAATAATGCCTTTGAAACAGATGGTTGCAGATCAACCACATTGTAGATTTTACAGAACTCGAGTGTGAATGCTGAGCATATGGCCCTAATATTTTTTAGCTTTGTTGCTTTCCTATATCAGGTAGTGGAGAATACTTGTGCCAATGGCAAAGCTGTTGAAGGGGAACTAAAAGCACCTGTAAACAGTGTCCAGAACTCCACCATGACAGAGTCAAGGGACCAGGAGGTCAACAAGGCACAACAGGTCCCACTGAAGACCTCTGACAGTGTAAAGGCTATGGTGAATCATGAGGACACACTAGAGGTGATTATGAAGCATATCAACTTAAATATGTCCTGTTTTGTTTCCAGCTGAAATGAACACTGTTGAAATGTATTCAGTGCTAGCTTTCAGCTTATCACTTTATCCTTGCATTAGATTCTGCAATAAGTCATTTAATTTTCAAACCTGCTACTAGCACAGCTTATTGAACAAAATGCTAGGATTGCTGATTACTTGGGTTGGGGTTTAGGGGTTTGGTTAGAGTTAGGTTAACTGAATGAGATGTATTGTAAAAAATAGAGCATATGTAGAGTGAAAGTGACGAGTCTGCTGAAACCCACTTGAGGAAATTTACTTTACTGTTGTACCATATTGTGGTTACATTAATAATACCATCATTAACAATAATGACCTGAAAAGATGTAATCCTGAATAGAAATTGATAATTCTATGGTAAAGTGAATGCAGTACAGATGGATAGAACAATACCTTTACCAGAAGAAATTGAATCCACTTTCATGATATATGCTGCTTTATGTGGCTATACAGAGAATTGTTATTTGCAGCCATTAATGCATGGCCTTTAGTATTCTGTGAATCAGGTGACAAGCTATCATTGCTAACTGATTGTCATTTAGATTTTCATGGCCTGCAGTTTTCTCTTAAAGTCATTCATCATGTTTTGTAGCCTCATGCTTTTTATTTCCTACCTCATTTTTCTCCTGTAAAGGGGTCTGAAGAGCTCTCCTCTGAGGATGATGAGATGAAGGTTGCGGAGATGCGGCCTCCTCTAATTGAGATTTCCATAAACCAGCCCAAGGTGGTTGCACTGAGCAAAGATAAGAAAGGTAGTACATGGTTAATAGGCTTCAACATATAATATTTATTTTGTTTATCTCAGCAATATGATAAAAGTACTGAGGTACAGTTAGCACATTGTCTGGCACAGACCAAACTACTGACACAATATCCACCACCCTTCTATACAAACAGATGACCGGGATGCAGACTCCTTGCTGGATGAGACAGTGGCCAACAGCAATCAAAACAACAGCAACTGTTCTTCACCTTCCCACATGTCTGACTCTGTGTCCTTGACTACCGACAGCAGCCAGGATGCTTCCTTGTGCACACCTGAAAGAGAGGCCAAAATGCTGTTCATACCTAAGAGCAAGTGAGCAAACGGCTACAAAAAACAACTTTTGTTCAGACTTTAAGTTGAAGGGCTTTTTTTTTTTTTTTAAACCTTCCTTCCAAACTGTCTGCTTACCATAATTCTTACATTATGCAAGAACTTAAGTGATGCACACATAGTGCTTGAAGGAGAAACCCAGATGGCAATAGAACTGATCTCCTTTGATAGATGTTTTAACCTGAGAGTTGTTAACCCATTTGAGGTGCCTCCAAAAATGTTGCAATTTATTAGGGGGGAAAAAAAAATCTAAGGGGCCAAGATAATTTGCCTACCCAGCTGCCAGGTTATGCTTTGCATTGTTTTTTTTTCCCCTCCAGATAGAATATCTTTATTTGGGCCAAATTATATATTGATTTCAATTGTGCTGATGGAATTTTATTCTCACAGTGAATCATGGAGATATAGATAGTTAAAAGTTTAATTGTTCAATGATGTAGTTTATATTTTTGAATTTTTAAAATATTTTTGCCATTTAAAGAAATGTTTAATCTTAATGGTAATGAAAAATTTGAGGTATTTTCAGTCTGATTAACTGACTGTATAAGATAATCTGTTCATAAAGTAACACATTCTTGTAACACCACAAAGTTATGATAGGTCTTGTCTCCTGATAAATGTTGCTTTCCCTACTTCTGTTTAGCTCAATACAAGAGGATGAAAATCAGAATCAGCTGAAAAAAACTGAGCCCCTACTACAGAATGGCAGTTGGAAAAACACTTCGCTCGAGACCTTGCTGAGAACCCAACCGGATTATGAATCACAGTCAGAGAAAATGGGCGATCTGGATGTCTCTGTGGAAGAGAAGCTTTCCCTTCTTAAGGATATTGACCTGAATAACTGCCTGGGAGATTCCTACAGCAAGTGGGACCAGATCAACATGAATGTGTCCACACAACCACCAGACAACCTGGTTCGGACCAGTGGTCCAGAAAGGAACAGCGGCCCCCCCACAAGAGAGAGCTCCATTGACACCAGTGTACTGAACAACAACAGCAGCACAACCCCACAGTGCCTTCAAAATGGCAGCCAGGGTCCTGCCTCTACACCCAAGTTGGAAATGGTGCGGACTGCGGCAGTGGGCGTGACCGCAAACAGCGAAGTGTCACTCTCTCGGAGCACTGAAGAGCTGTCTCCACAGAAGAGGATCCCTCCTGCAATAGTGGCTAAGTCCCAGAGTGTGGCCAACATGGAAATGGGCGGCATGAAGCTGTATGGCATTGACGGGGACTGTGGTCCCCATGAGGCCATGTCAGGTAGGACAGGTGCAGCTGGTGCACAGGGGCAGAGCATTGTGCGGAGCAAATCTGCCTCCCTGCTCAATGATCAGCCTCTTCAGGTATACCCTGGCTCCTCAGCCTCCTCCTCTGACCTGTTGATGGGCTCTAGGCCAACTGTGGCAAGGGTCCCAGTCCCTTCTGCAGCACCCCCACCACAGTACAGCATCCAGTACACCAGCAGCACTGTGCCTAAAGAGAGTCTGTGGGCTCAGCGCACACCTGTTCCACCTGACCAGGCCTATCTCCCACCTCAGCATTCAATGGCCAACACCAACTACTGCAACCGCAACCATGCCCCACCCTATCCAGGTCAGCGTGGGCCACCCCTACCCCCAGATATGTGGGCTAAGGACAGGGTGGTTCCTGGTCACCCTCGGGGCCCTTTACAGCGCCAGGGCAGCACCTCTTCTGCTGTTTCATTCAGTCTTGGGGACCCACGACGTGCTATGCTTCCCGATGGGGACTACCTGACATACAGAGACATACACACCTTAGGTCGAGGGCCCCCGCTTGCAGCCCAGAGTGCACAACGACCCCTCTCTGCCCGCACTTATAGCATTGATGGGCCCGGCATGCCCCGTCCCCACAGTGCCCGGCCGCCCACTCATGAGGTACCTGAGCGGACCATGTCAGTCAGTGACTTCAACTACCAGCAAGTGAGCCCCAGTAAGCGACCAAATGTGCGGGTGAAGTCGGAGCACTCGCTGCTGGATGCTCCACCTGGTTCCCGGGTGCCCCCTGACTGGAGGGACCAGGTGATGCGCCACATCGAGGCCAAGAAAATGGAGAAGGTAGGTGTCCACCTCAGCCCCTGTGGGATCTTCAGTGTAACACAAGAATAAATTCGAACAGACAAGCCTAGGGACATTCAAAGTCTGTTGGAGAAGTGTAGGTTGAAAGTTTTCTACATTCAGTGACATGACATGTCCCTCTGGTGACCTCATCTACAAGCTTTAGTGAACCTGTCCAATTTGTCAGCTCTGGTTGCTATTTTTATTGCTTTTTGCTCTGGCAATAGTAACTGTGCTTGTGCATGGCAGTTTTGAGAATTTACTTAGGGGAAAAATGTTTTTCCAGGGGACATTTTGAAGGGTTGGATATATTTAATCTCCTCATCTATTTATTAATTACCTATTATTGGATTGGAAAATCAACAAGGAAACTTTTTTCTATTTTTTGCTGCACATTATTCTGGTTACTCACCACAGTATTTGTGTAACCCTTTCTTATATTGTGCCTCAGTGCTTTACAACAAATACTTGCCATTTATCTGTCTTCTGTGGGAATACAAAAGACTGTTACTAACACTTTTTGCCTGTCAGCTTGTGTGTCTCACTGCATGTGATGGCACCAGGGGTGGACGCTGGGCTGTGCTTGTCTATTGTGGGGGATGGGATCTGGGGTTTTGCATGCCCACTGAAGTGTCAGCGTTGAATCTGTGTCCCCCCGCCCCACCCCCGTCCCCTTGCACAGAGCATGCTTTCCAGGTCCTTTAACATCAGTAGCACTACCACTATGAGCAGCTCTCACTGTGACAGCTCTAGGGAGGTGCATGCTGGGGACAGATCGCGTTATGGAGCCTACGGCTTCTGTGTGAGTACACTCCCTCAGCCCCACAAAGCTAGTCCTTAACTTTGGACATGCCTGTCCTTTCACCGGTTTTTAAACTGGACATTATTCTGCATGTTTCCTGAAACATGCAGAATGGAATGTCTTGACCCTGAAATTTTAGTTCAATATACAAAATAAAACAGCATTTCATAATGACATTGAATAGCTTTAGTTCCAGCTCTGGGTTGAGGTTCACTCTGTGCTGAGGCTCCAGCCATTCTTCATTTTCAGTGATTTGTGGAGCCAGTACTATCCTATCTGCATACTTGAAAATGATCATAATAGTGGCCCTGCATTTTATGCTTCACAACCGGCATCAAGTAATGACATGGAGCTTCAGATAGTTCTAGTGATGTTCCCAACACTTCATTCACCTTTACATTTGTTCATTTAGCACATCATTTTCTTCAAAGTGATGTACAATGATCCTGTGTACTTTTTAGCTGACATATCTATCCAAGATGACTTGTAGAGCAAAACGTACCATTCTAATATCCCTGTGCTCATTTACATACAGTATATACACCCACTAGAACA
Source organism: Heterotis niloticus (assembly GCA_018136845.1). Classification (NCBI taxonomy): domain Eukaryota; kingdom Metazoa; phylum Chordata; class Actinopteri; order Osteoglossiformes; family Osteoglossidae; genus Heterotis; species Heterotis niloticus. The sequence goes on from CM030891.1 coordinate 18,820,959, forward strand.
ATGTAACGTACAGCACGTATACTTAAATATAGATGCATAAAATCCACCTGAAACTCAAATCATTGGATTGTGTGAGGAAACCAAAGCATGTGCAGCGCCCTGAAGAATGGCATAAGAACCTATGAAGAACATGGAAACTCCACACAAGCTGAGATGGGATTGAACCAGTATCCAATCCCATTAGTACTAACCACTGTACTGCTATATTTTCCTCCTCTTTTACCATACAGGAAATTATAACATTGCAGGAATGTCAGTGTGAATCTAATTTTGTTTTGCTTATTTCTTTGCTTGCAAGCAAAAATATTTCATATTCTGGTTTGTCTTATCTTCCTTTGTCTTGTCTTCTTTTTACTCCATTAACAATCATTCTTTACTGACAAACAATATACATCCCCTTTAAAGTATGGAATTCTGACTACAGCTATGTGAATATAGTATATGTCTGTATATAGTATTTAAAATTGTATGCATTGTCATACATATTTTCAAAAACAGCATGAAATATGAACAGTAATTTTGTCAAAAAATCTAATTCCCTTGAGCTGCTCTTCAGGTATACTCATGGCTCATTTTGCAACAGATAATTTGGTTAAGTCTCTGGTATTCTTTCTGTTGCTGATCCAGATTCACAGAGCACATTTTCCTGCAGTAACCATCATTTTCATGCTTTCTCTGAACCAGGGACAGGGGAGATGGGGAAACACTGAGTGAGAGTAGAAGGGAGTGGTATGGAATAATGCCAGGGTGCCTGTATGCTTGCTTATTTGTAAACCCTTTTTCTCAATCTGTCTGTCTTTCCCCCATTGCAGGAAAATCACGGTTTCCTAAAATGCTGTTTACACAAATAGCAAACAGTAAAGTGTAAAATAATTTGTCATTTTTTTAACCAAATTTTTATTCAGTTTTTATTACACAAAAAACCTGAAATGCAGCTTGACCCTTTATGAAAAGACTTGACTGACACTGGGGCACCAGGGGAACACTCTAAAACAAAGATGTGAGGAGCCACCACTTCAGTAAGCTCTTTATTCATTTTCTTCACAGGAAGATGGTTTTGGATCCCAAGGGCAGCAAGTCTACTCCATGGACTCTCTTAGAAAAGTAGGTTGGCACCAAATTTAACTGCTGAACCCTTTTCTGTAGAGTAGAATTACATTGGGGTGAACTAGTGAGGAGCTAACATGGATGTGCGTGCTGCATAACTGTAGATGGTCCTGGACTAGAAGGTGGACCTCCTGCAGATTATCAGGTCCAGTTCTGGTCTCTCAATGAGTTTGGACTTGATTAATGGTTTAAGTCCAATGCCCAATAGCACATCTTGTTAATGGCTTTTGATGCAGCTATAGTAAGTAGAAAATAAATGATGCATTAAAATTTATGAAAATTTCATATATGCACGTATCCTAGTGTCCCAGAGCAACTCATTTTATGGTCTTGATGAAAAACAGATCAACAGACAAATAAGCAAATACCCACAATGAATGCAGTAAATTGATATGTATATCAATGTACATCCCTTCTATGTTGCATAATGAACATCCTTGTGGCTTTTTGTTTAACCACAGAATTGCTTGATTGTATTGAAATAAGCAATAAGGGAAACGTGTGTTGATAGCCTTTCTTGTGCTCATGAGGATGCGGGAGAAGTTGTAGCCAGAGCTTCCCTCCTCAAGTGTGCTCAGACTTTCAGATTAAATACATTTCGGATGTAGTGATGACAGTTTATACAGAATGTTTTTTTTTTTTTTTTTTTTTCCTTAAACTGTTGAAGACTTTTGAAGTATCAAGTTCTCACATCTTCTTTATTTCTTTAAATCAACCAAACAAGAGGGGATTATTAAGGTTTGAATAAAGTTCTTTAGGATGTAGTGCTATTGAAAAATAAAAAATTCAGCTCTATGCCCCCTGCTGTTGGGAGTGTGTGACAGCAGTATTTTCCAACTCATTTGCCCTTTGTTGCTTTAATTTTTTTTTTTTTTTTGCTAGTTCAAACCTTGTGTACTTGGAAATAGGAACACAAACCTTTAGTCTACCCATCATGCAGCATTTGCTAAAATAATTTTATTTTAAGAGCAGTTACTTTGTGTAAAGCCATTTGTAAAAAAAATTCTTTGTTATAACCAGTTTGATGGTCATTACACCTAAGTTTTAACAGACTGTGAAATGAAGTTCTGTGTGTCATTTGGCTGTAGCCTATTAGTTTTCTTTCTACCTGTATAGTTATATTGCAAATAAGTCTTTTTAAGTGACATGCACAGTAGTGGCTAATTGATTAAGACTATGTATGACCAAAATGCCTCAAATTTAAAAAAAAAAAAAAAAAAGTGAAGATAATAGCTGAGTTCCCCCACCTGCTGGAAGCACTATTAATGTTAATAGGTCATAAGGAGCTAATGTCATAAACCTAATTGAATTGTGCTGTAGTGTTGTCCAGTCATGCCTTGAACCAGATGGTTTTAGCGAGACTGCAGCTTGGCACTGGATAAGATGCTCCAAAATACAGCTGATCCTGACACAAAAAGTACGCATCTTAGAGGCCATAAATCTAAGACCTGTGCCTGAAAAAGGAACTCCAACTGCTTAGTATGCATTTCCCAGTTTGCAGTCAGCTTCCTTTCTGGCCTCTGCATTTCACTTGCCCCTGCAGCTTAAGGAGTTTCTAATAAATATGCTTAACTGTATTTTTCAGGTTCCCCCATTCAATATTTCCGTAACAAGCAAGATTTTGAGTTTTGTTATTTTTTCATTTAGTTAGTATTTATTTTTGTTTAATATGAGAATACAATGTATATTTATTCATATTGAAGAAAAGGGTGCACTTTGTATACATGTTTCCTTTGTCAATAATGTTGAAGATTGAGTTTTTTTTTTTGTTTTTGTTTTTTTTTGTCCTCTTTTTGTTGATTGGTCTGCTCATGGAATATATTTGGCCTTCATGTTTGTGGCCTGTAAAGTGTATGTTTACTTTAGGGCTGGGGGTTGTTGACACTGCCTTTGTGCTCCTCAGGTGCCTTTAACAAATGGCCAGATGTGCCCACCACCTCGTCCCCAAATGACTTGCAGCCAGGCACCTATGGCCCGGCATCCATCTCGTGAGCAGCTGATTGACTACCTGATGCTAAAGGTGTCCCAGCAACCCCAAGGGCCACCCCGCGTGCCCCATGAAGTCTTGCAGCAGGAGGTACTCCTGGCATCTCTGCATTCTTGTTCTTTGGTTTTCTTCTGTTCAGTACCAAGCAGTCAAATGATGACTTTTTATGTCCCGGGTGCTCTTAGAAGACCAAAATTCTGACTACTGTTAGTTATTTGAAACTATTGTGGAATTGCTCAACTATGGAAGTTTATCTAACAGAATTTTGACAGCATTTTGAAAATTTATACCCCTGAGTCTCATCTCATGGAGCTGTTCATGCTGTTACTTTGCTCAAGGGTACTTCAGGAGATGCTGGGATGTAAACCTTGGGCCATTGAGTGCAAAGTGACAGCTGCTACAAAACCGTGTACTAACTTCCAAATACAGTGTTAATAGGATATGTTGGTATTGAAAGTAATTTCTCCCTCCATATTGCACTTGGGGGTCAGCAGTTTCCTGCACTGATTTTGTTTCCCCTATTGCAACAGTAGACAGAGAATGACACTAATAAGTTTTGCTGAACTTTGATTTTAAAGTGAATTGTGAATAGGTTTTGGAAAGTAATGCTTTGAATACATCCATAATGATTAAAGTTGATGTTGCTTCTGTAGTTGAAATTGTAGCATATAGAGACTTTGTATATTCTTTTAAAAAACAAAGATGCTACAAGGAGTGCTGTGTATATTACAGGTCCACGTGAAAATAGAGAAGAACCCTGAGCTTGGTTTCAGTATATCTGGAGGAATCGGGGGCCGAGGAAACCCTTTTCATCCAGAAGATAACGTGTGTATTTTTATTTTTCCCCACTCATTTATTCCCTTTGATTCTCCCACTGGTCATCTTAACCTAATGCTGTCTTGAATTCTGTTGACTTTAGCAAAATTGTTAATGTTTATGATCAATTTTAAATTATACATTTTGTGAAGTCTCTAGCACATGTTTTATGTAGTAATTAAAGCTGTTTCTTCATTTGAATAGAGGGGAGCAAGAACTCTCCCAGAGACTTCAGCTCTTAACTTTTTTGTTCATAGTATGTCTACTTGTTTAGCTAATTATGCTATCTCATAGGCTACAGAAAGAGTTGGGAACTGTGGAGCTTAGTGTGGAAAGTGTGCCATTTTCTCCCTAGTGCTAAAGTGGAGAAAGTAGTGTAGCTTTAACAACTGGATGCTAAGATGCTGCTTTTTACAGGGTATTTTTGTGACACGGGTCCAGCAAGATGGACCTGCCTCCAAACTTCTTCAACCTGGAGACAAGATTCTACAGGTGAGCCACCCTATATGTCCCTAGTGTTACATGTATGTATGTATGTATGTATCCACTGAATGTGTCTGCCCCCCCCTCCCCTGTCAACTAATATTCTAGCTCTTCCAGCAATTCTGATGTCTCATTGCAGGCAAATGGATACAACTTTGTCAACATTGATCATGGATATGCAGTGTCACTTCTAAAGACTTTCCCCAGCACGGTGGACCTCATAGTTGTAAGAGAGATGTCTGCTTAGAGTGCAGAGGAAATAATGGACCGCAGCACCGTGGGATTCCATGGAGCATTATGAAACCTGGATCTTGAGTTTTCACCACTTCTGCTTTATTTTATGTTTTTTATTTTATTTTATTTTTTTTAACACTGATGAACCAGGTTTATAGACTTATGTTTGAACGGCTTATGGTTTTAAAAAAAAAAAAAAAAAAACATTTATGGGCGAAAAAAACCACTGCACCATGTCACAAACAGGTTCCAATGTGGGATGACCTGCTAATTTTTCCCCCTTGGATTAGTACTGTAGAAGGATGATGTACTTCCATGTGGAAAACAAACCCTGTGTGCTCTGTACATACTTTTAGGATCCCCCTACCCCCCATGTGCTTTATTAAAATAGCGCAGTTCTTGTAGTTATGTGTAGAATTGTAGCTGGCCAGTAGGGGGCAGGGCTCCCTGTTTGCCGTTACCTGTATGCCTTTATTTTTTTATTTTATTTTTTTAACTTAAAGTGCTGAAACCACTTATTAAATGTACAGTACATAAGATGAGGAACACAGTGCTACGTATATATTATGAAAACGAATGTACTGCTGGGTTTAGTTTACTGGACAGTTTTAGGGTCCCAGTATACCAGCAGAAGTGTTCAGAAAACCCTCTGTCTGATGGGAAAGACAATGTTCCATGTCTCCAGCAGTGGGTGCACAGTTGGATGCTGGCAATTGAACGACAAGGAAAACCTGCAGCGAAGTGCACACTGATCACTGACCAGAATGCTACATGTTCTGTATACCTTTCTGAAGCACTGCAGTAGGTGAGACATTGGTATGTAATGTCATATCACCAAGTGAGAAACCTCAGCGTACGTGGTTCCAAATGATTTATCTACACATTCAAGAGCTTTCATCTGCCTTTGAACACACTGGGATTCTGAAACATTGTGTTAAATATAGAAGTTCACAACTGGAAAGGGAGCTCCACTGAGACCATTGCTCTCTACTGGCCTGAACTTGTAAGATGCTGTAAAAGTGCACTGTATGTGGAAATTAAGGACTGATTAATTGGAAGGAAACTGTGGGAGGAATAGCAGAACGGGGGGCAAATAACATTTGCTTGGCCTTAATATGCCTTGCCCGGAGTATGTGAGAACAGGAAGTGACATGTGTAAGCGCTAGGTAACCAAAGCAAGTGTCTAAAATGCGGTAAGGTGTTGGAAGAACTGCTGTAGATTGTTGGAGTGTGATGGGGGCTGGGGGCCTGGGTTTTGAACCATTTCATTGGGTTTTACTAGTTATAAAGGGCTTTTCCCACTGGGTGGCCACTATCCAGAACATTCCCAGAGCTCAGCTTTAAAGGGTTTCTGACTCCTGTTTTGGAAGTGTAGGGGGAGGGGGAAAATCACGGTTTGCCTTTCCATTGTGTACAAAACATCTGAAAAACAACTTTGTAGAATTTATTCAAGACTTTTTTCTTTCCTGTTGATATGGTTTCATATAGGCTATTTTCCTGTTTGTTTTTGATTTTTTTTTTTTTTTTTTTTTTTTTTTTTTTTTTAATGGCAAATGGTATGGACAAGGCAGAGAACAGGACTGTCAAGTGCCATAGACCTGGAACTGTTGTTTTTTCCACAGGGAGAAGAAGGGACTTTTACCCTGTGACCTGAGCAATACTCACTGATCTCCATAGCAAAAAGAGGTGTCTTAGAGTGCTCTGGTGGTTCATTGGTCAAATAGCAATAGACAAAGCTGTTCTTTTAAAAGAAAAATGTCATATAGCTTTTTTTAAAATAAAAAGGAGTCCCTTTTAGAGCTCCCTCATTGTTATATGGGATTTTATATATTGTTGAACCTTTTTGATAACAGAAATTTGTGACTGGACTGTATGGAGAAAGAAAATTGTCTCCGTGTAGCCTAACTCGTTGGACATTTTTATAGATAGTCATGCCTCCTGCGTCAGCTCTATTGTGGGCTTTTGGCCCCTTTTCCGCCTTCTGTTTAACAGTTTCAAAAGTTTGTAAGCAGATGTTGAACCTTGAGCATTTGTATAGAACAGCACAGTTAAATGGCTACAAATGTGAAAAATGTCTTTTTTAGGATCATTTTTTAAAAATATTATTGTAAAGTGTATGCAAATGTCTTTCTGGCTGATGTAATGGGAGTCATTATGTCCTTGCATGAGGTCTCCTTTTAAATTGTTTTTTCCCAATCAATATTTTGCAGTTGAACACTGAATATCTGAAGTCGGTCACATTTTTGGGTGCAAGAAAATATATATTTTTTTCCCCCTTTTAAGTCAAGTACAAGTTAGAATGACCAAATTTTTTGTGTAACACTGGATTAAATTTTTTTTTAAAAATGTATGTAACCTAACAGGTGAAGCTGTGGGTAGTTGAGCCTTTGTGCAAATTCTCCAGAAGCCCATTAAAATGTTTTGATTCCTTTATGATTGAGTTTAGGCTCTGAAGGAAACTGGAGCGTCAGTGGCTGTCAGTCGCAGTTGCGGAACTCCCTTAGATCTGTGGTCATGTTTTCTATAGGGCAGTTAATGGTACTCTCATTCTCCAGTGTGATTGTCTGTCAGGTGTGCAGTCCTTGTGTTCTTAGAATAGCATGAAATGAAAACTGCTTAATGTGCGACTCTGTCCCTGTTCATTTATTTTGCAGTCCAAATTTGCAGCTTTCATAAGCATGCATGAGCAACTCTGTCTTAACTGTTTGAATCAATGAATAAACACTTTTGTTTTATGGAAAAGTTACAACTGACAGTTCAGGTGTGTGAGTCCAGCTAGTTTTCATTTCCAAATCACACGTCAATGTAGCCAAGAAGCAGAATGGTGGGCATTGTATCTTTGTGCTCCTTGTAGCCCGTAATGTGGTGTCCACACTGTCTGCGCTGTTCAAACATAAATTGTAGACAATCTGGGCGTTTAAAATGTTGGATCACAGGCTATTTGATACATCATAAAAGAACAAAGTTTTATTTTTTCCCTAACTGTTCCCATTCTTTTTTTTATTTATTAGCACATGTTTCTCTGATTTTTAGACATTACTAATCAATGTGTAAATACTTTTTAAGAAAGTAAGATGAAATGAATATGGCATTAGTGACCTGAGTTTATAAAACCAGCAATAAATTGCAAAGCAGAAAATTTTAATGTATAACTTTTGCAAAGGTGTCTCGAAGCAGCTACAGTTACATGCTTGATATGCATTTATTCAACATTCCAGTCTTTGTACATAAATACACTGTTTCTGAGGTAACCTTTGGAAAATAAACTAATTCTTGGAATTTGTATGTCAATTTTATTCTGGACTTGTAAATGTGGAGTGTGGATTTTTGTCGTTTTTGGTACCACTATACTCAGTCCTTACTTAACACGATCACGTACTACAAAAAATTGCTATAAGGGATTGGGCATGGATTGTACAAGATGCTGGATGAATTGAGTTGTGCAGACATGCAAAAATGATTGTTATATAATAGCTGCAGATTGAACAACTGCACATTCCTGCTGCAAACCGCTCTTTCCACCTCACCCAAAATATGCTAAAAAGGGTTGACATCCTCAGAGACTTTGCATGCTTTCATCCCTTCATGGACTTGGTCAGCAGCGATGTTGTGATATGCTGTGCCATTCAAACATTCTTCAGTGGGTATTGGTGTGGGGAATGTTTTCCTGGCGTGAAAACATTCCCCACACCATCACACTGCCACCACCAGCCTGTACTGCTGACATCAAACAGAATAGCTCCATGGATTCATGTTGCTTCAACCAAATTCTGATCTGTTCAAAAGCATGATGCAAAAGAAACCTGGGTTTATCTTACCAGGCAATATTTTCCACTTCTCAGCTGTCCACTTTTGATCCTTCTATCCCCACTGAAGGTTCACTCTCCTGTTCATCACTGACAGCATCAGCACCTAACATGGTCTTCTGCTGCTGTACCCCATTCTAGACAAATTCCGTTAAGCGGTGTGCTCTGAGATGACATTTTCCACACTGAAGGAACCGGCAAGCCTAGCACCAGTTATCCCACGTTCAAAGTCACAAATGTGACTAATATTGCCCATTTTGTCACACATGTGAGCACCAACTATTGTTAGAAATGCCAGACTGCCTAATTTATGTCACACTTTGCAGATATATGGTATGACTTCCTGGAATGTACAATTTGTGTGAAGGGGGGGTGTACCTAATAAACTGGTAACTCAGTGTATACCTTTTTTTTTATATAGTTGGCTTTCATTCTGTGTTCTTGAGATTTGTTTCTTTTACTGTATGTCCTCTGCAAAGTGCACAGACTTTTTTTCATAACAAAACCAACTCCTGTGTTGTAATTTTTCTATTCCACCATCTCAGCTAACAACTATTCTTAAGGTATTACTGTACATCTGAAGCAGATTCAATATTATTGTTGCTATATTTAGCTGGTGTTTTTCTACAAAGCAGCTTACACCATTAAGCTGGAAAAACTGAATTATCTGACACCATTCTTATACTGTCAGTTATGCAAGTGCAGGTTTTTTTTTCCGTTTAGCGGATCCAGTGTTACCTAATGATTTTACTGCATTTTACTGTAGGAGTTGAGCTTAACACCTTGTTCCAGAGAGCTTCAGCTGGAACAGAGTTCTGAAAAAAGAATTGGGAAAGCTTTTGTGAAAGACGTAGGCAGTCTGATCCTGTGAAATTTTTTCCTAATAAATGTCCATAAGCCAAGTTACCATAGTACCTCTGTCCAGAATGTAACCTGACTGACACACTATGCTTTCTGGGTAGATTTCACTCAAGTGTTTCTTCTAATTCGTAAGAAGTTGTGTGCACAATGTATGTTTTGTGCAATATTTTTAGTTGTACTTAAAATATGTAATAAACATGAGTAAGTGATCAACTGTAATTTATGGATGTGGTGAAGGAGGACATGCAGGTGGTGGGGGTGACGGAGAGAGATGCAGAGGACAGGAGGAAGTGGAAGCTTTTGATCCGCTGTGGCGACCCCTAACGGGAGCGGCCGAAAGAAGAAGTGATCAACTGTAAATGCCGTCAGTTAAAACAAAATAACTGACTGATATACATTTTGAATATATTGGAATGATAAAGGCAAGCAGCTGCTATGGCATTTATAGTGAATTAATAAAGATGTAAGATGAACTAGAAATAAGAAATTTGTTACAAATACTATGTTGAGAAGTTATTGCCATGCAAACAATACAACTTTTAAGTTTTTGTCTATTAATGGATTTTCAGGTGACATATTATTCATATGGGAGCTTATTATTTTTTCCCTGTAAATAATAATTGTAATTCAACCCCTCAGAACATGAATCCACTTCACCAGGTGATTTTACTGAACCTTGTAATGGGAAAAAATGGTGCATAGTATAATACCTTTTTAATACTTAAATTTAGATTTGCAAAACTGAGAACATGAGAATTATTATGCATAGGCAAGAAAGATTATGTGTTATGTAATCTTTTTCTATTGTTAAAGCTCAGTCTTTGCGTGTTTGTAAGATGTTGCCGGATTTTCTCACTACATACACGCACACACAAAAATTCCAAACTCACCAAATTAAGGGTAATAAAGTTTGGTGGTATGTATAATTTCTGATTACTGTGTGCACATCATTTTGGCTGGTTTGTGCTGCTATCAGTGCCATCTATGTGTTTGACCACAAGAGTCAATAGCTGTTATGTGTGAGCAAATGAGAATAAATAAATTGATAAATTATACATACACACGGTACTGTACATATTAGTGATGTAAAGGTAATACAATTTTGCAATATAGTATATATATTTGGCTTTTTCTTTTTTACTTGAAAAGAAAGACTGCATCCAGCAGCATGTTCATCACTCCCTGTTGGGTTTGCCTACCTGACAGTCCTAATGATACTTGCGCACTAAATGCAACCACTTTAACAGCAAAAGAGTTTGGTATTTATGTAACGTGTTACTTTTTACCTTTCTACAGCTATACCATTTTATCTGAGCAGCACCTGGTGACTCAGTACCTTTAAAATAGTAGGGATGTATGACATGAGTTAGAGCATTTGGCCTGAAGATGTCTAAAAGCTATTTTTGCTGTTCCTGGTACACAGGAAACAAATGCAATTATATAGTGTGTGCCTGAGGTGCTGATGAAGAAAGTCTGAAATGGCTGAGAGTTACTCTCCCAGTCAGCTGAATTGGTTCCAAGTAACATAAGTTTGGCTGCATTTGTTTGTGTTTTAGTCTTTTCCCCTTTGAATAATGCAGTCACCACTATTGCAGCCCTCACAGGGAAATGCAGGCAGAAAATTGACTGACTGCCAATCATCACTTTTTAGGAGTTTTGCAAACTGCAAGTCTTCTGCTGTAAAATGCGTCTAATATATGAATTACTTTGCTGATTTCTGGTATGCAGAAAAGATCTATGTGCAGCTACATTTGAAAGAAATGCCTAAGACTAACTGCTTCAGTAATACGTCTGTGCCTGGGGTGTGTCAACCTAAGGTAGAGGTGTCAAAAAGCCATATAATTTGTGTAGTAACATCCTAAAACATATATCCCTGTGTACAAGATGATTTTATTCCCCTTTTATTTCATAGTTCAAGCCTAAAGGGTTTGCAGCATGTAATTTGCATGTGGGTGGTTCAAGACTCAAATGGATTAAGTTCACATTAATAACTTTTTTAAAACCAGAAAACCTAATGAAGAGCTGGAACGGTAAGAAATCCACTTTTCCCCATTGCAGAACCAAAATAAAATGGAGAAAATGGACAAGATACTTCCAGAACAGCCCTCACTCTTATTTCATACTTCTGTCTGTACGTAGCCCCAGGAGTCCTTCATGGGACATGTACAGTACTTGGTATTTCCTCATGGTGATGGAGGGAGAGGGGGTGCCATTTATATGCAACACATACTTGGTGCAAAGCTTGGTATGTGAGCTTCATGTTAGCTTAGACATATCTAAAGTAAACTGATAATTTATTCTATTTATTGAATGTGTATGAATGGATAATCCTCGCATTCTCTGCTGCGTGTTGGAGTGACGTAATCCTTATCTTAGAAGAGATTGCGTCATTGTGACGTGAGACATCCTCCTGGTCGGCAGGTGGCGCTGTGGTTGTTCGCAGTAATGCGGCACTAGGCCTGTTTAATTTAACAAGCTTACACTAGTGGCAGAATTTTGAAGAATTAAAAAAATAATCGGGAGACTAGTCTACGAAAGTCGTGCCAAAGTTTATTTTTTATAACAACCTATCTCTCTATATTGAAAAAACATGAGCGGAATTCCAGGTACGGCCGTAGTTCAGGTCACCAATTTGTCCTCGGCAGTGACTAGCGAGCAGATGCGAACTCTCTTCGGCTTCCTCGGTGACATCGAGGAGTTGCGGCTCTACCCTCCGGAGTAAGTGCGCTCACCACCGGCTCTGTTCTCGCAGGAAACACCCAGGATGCACAAGGCCTATCGTGGTACATAGCTAATGTTGTCGGCATGTTACTTGCAGCCTCACTGAAAAATGAATACGTACATGTTTGTGTTTTTCGCCCCAGGTTGCGAAAGCTTGTTTAGTTCATTTGCAACAAATAAACAGCTCAAGTGAATATTTCTCGATACGCATTAGTCTTTAGATTACATCCTGTTGGGTTGGTTGTCCGTTTCCACGTCGTGTGGACATGCGCTTCTTTTGTCGGTAACACTTGTTACCAAGTCCGGAAAAAAATGAATTGTTTTGTTTAAAAAGTGAAGAACGTTTTTTGCAGCTAGGGTCCAGTTCTGCAGCGTTTCTTGACGCTTTGGTGCCAGTTGCTCACCGCGTTGTCGGACACGCCATTCCACAGTCGACAATTTATTAGTAATAAAACCTAAAAAATAGCTCAGACTCCATACAATGGTTGTCAATATGTGGGCAAACCTCACATTGTTGCCGGTGACTGTGAATATAAATGGAAAGGACCTGGTTTCGGACCACGTGAGGCTCCAGTCTGCAGTTGGCAGCACCGTGTTCGCTGCTCTATTCGGTCACTTTAATACGCACCGCAGCTTCTAGAAGTACAATTTTCTGCTCTGCTTTTACCACAAAATCGTGTGTTTATCTGCTGACAACAGTTTGAAAGGGAAATTCGTTGAAATTTATTCCCTTCGAACCGTGAAGCTGTTGAACCGGCGCTCACGCATCAAATATCAAGCAGAAGCAGGACTATACGCATAAACCAGCATTGCAGTGACTTAAGAGAGCAGAATTGAAATTCGGTACAACTTTTTATGTTAAGGATGAAACTGTGAAATGGATCAAAAAAGCAAGCAGGCAGTGTTACAGCAATAGGCAGTAACAGAATAGTTTCAGACTGTTAATGGTCATACAGATGAATCCAGCAGCATAGTGAGTGAGTGAGTGAGAAGAGAGGCTGGTGATAAGAGATGGCCTCTAATGAAAGTGCCACCTTTTCTCTTGTCTTGCAGCAACACGCCGCTGTCCTTCTCCTCCAAAGTATGTTATATCAAATACCGAGAGCCTTCCAGTGTTGGCGTGGCCCAGCACCTAACCAACACAGTTTTTATTGACAGAGCTTTGATAGTTGTGCCCTGCGCCGAAGGTGAGTCGCCGCTCGTGGCCCTTCCTGTCAGTGTCCCCCACACAGTTAAAGCCGCTTCCCCGAGAGCCACATGCAGAGAGCGCAGACACATGCACCTCAGTACCACCCTTCTTTCATGTTTCAATGTAATGTTGCTTTACATAACATAGAGTTGAAAGGAAAAGCTTTAATTTCCTAAAGTCTTTCTGTTTCATGTCACAGGACCCCTGTACTCGTTTGGGGGGGAAAGAAACCACTCATATATATGTGTGGTGTGTGTATGTGATTTAGTCATGTTTGTACACACGTTTCACAGTGAAGGGCATACTGATGTTTGTATTGATAAGGTATGAACTGTGCACATTTGGAGTGATTTTTGAGTGTTTATTAACTTTAGGAAGTAATGTCTTATGGTCCTCTTTAGTAAATTAGAAATTTAATATCTTCTCCCACATAAATGTTAATAATACATTTCTTGACGTTTCTGTTCAGGTAAACACCACATTAGTAAAAATCACAAGAACAAGTTGCATCGTGGGGTGCAGAATATCTCCAAGATGCTTCTGAAAGCAAAGTATTTACAAATAATGTTTAACTATTGGCATGCAGGCCACACTGTATTTACAGTGACTGATATTTGGAGATAATAAATTTGTATTGCAAATTGTGAACCGTATCTGTTAAAAGTTTTCATTCTGTGTACCTGGAGGCTTCTTGGTGGATGAATTAACATGATCCTCCTTTTAGGCATAGCATTAATTAAATAAGAAATATGTTTTTCTACTTGCGTGGACACATATTCATGCACTTAGCATTTACATTCCAGTGAAATGTAGCACTTGATCAAAAATAGTTAATGGTCTTAAACTTTGGATCTAAAACTGTGTTAAGAAAGGCTATGGTAAGAATGTCTTAGTAAATATCATGTACCTAATGACAACTTTCTCTCTCTTTTCTTTTTTTTTTTCTTTTTTATTGTTTTTATTTCCCTCTCTCCTGGAACAGCTGTTGTTCCAATTTCTAAAGAGTGGTATTTCTACATTCCCTCTCTTTAAATTTGTTTTCTTTGACTTTTGAAATGCTTGTCCTCGTGACATGGTTTGCTAGATGGATACTGAGTTTTCATTAATTTGGTTTTGTATGTTTTTTCTGTGTGATTATGTGTGCATATCAGATGACTAGACCGGCCCAGCTGGTACACTACACTAGCCTGAGTAAAGCATTGTATGCCAAGCCTCTATTCCCGTTGGGGCCAACGCAGCCTTCAAGGGGGAATGTGACCAGGAGAATAGCCGCTGAATCCTTTCAAGATGGACACCTTGTCTCTTTTATTTATTTTCTTTTATTTATTTTTTTGTCCCTTGTTTGCTTTTAGGAAGAAAATGACATTAGTATTGTTTGTTTTAGTTTGTTTTCCCTGTTTTTTTTTTTGTTTGTTTTTTTTTTTAAGTCCTCAGCCCATTATTCCGTAACTGCATCCTTACATGTTTGTTTAAATATTGTCCAGGCTGTCATGACAACCAGTGTTCTTGGACTGATTTGTTGTAAGTGGACTGAAGAGAACATGCCTAACTTAAATTTTTTTCCCTAGCCGTGTGCTGGTTAGCATGATTAGTTTCGTCTCTGTTAATTGGTAACTTTACGATTATGAACAGACATCAAAAATGATTATGGATTGTAATTTCCAAAGTTGCATTATCCTAAGACCTATTTTTTTGTTAAAATTAAGCTTTCATTAATTTTATAGATTAAATCACAACAGTTGTAGAACATCACTTTTTAAGGAATCCCTGCTAACGTGATATTTTCTGCATGTTCCTGTGATGAGGACTGATAGTTAACTGCTTTGGGGGGGGTAATAATGTAGAAAAAATGTAAGTTATTTTTCTTCTTCAAGTGTAGAACAGCATTTGCTACAGTTTGACATATTTGTCATTTTAGAACTATTGGTGGGATATGTGTACAAAGTTAAAGTAAATACAGATTTTTAGTCGGCTCTGTGTCTCACAGCAGTCATTTCAATGTAAGCATTGCTGCTTCTCTGTGTTAGGAGCTTGCAAGCCCATTTAGTAAATTAGATGTTATTTTATGGTACAGGGGACAGGTTGGTTCTTCCTGGGCACCCCAGATGTAATGACCACTCTCAGTCCCTGTCCCCCCAAAAAGGGCGTTATAGAGGGAGTTGCATATCTTTGATATTTATTGGCAAATTTTGGTTGGCATTTGGAGATTTGAAAGATTTTTTAAAAATGTTCTTCTTTTCTGTATCTGATGTTCTGTGTGCTATTAGTGATGCAGCCAACATGAACGGTTGTCTTGTGTTGCACACCTTTCCAACACTGCGAAACGATCACCCCGCGGGAAAGCGCCCATGCTTGATATCGTATGGTTCATGACCAATATGTTTCCAGTACAGGTGACCCATACCTCAAAGTGTTAACTCATTCTCTAA
This sequence comes from Heterotis niloticus, assembly GCA_018136845.1. Taxonomy (NCBI): domain Eukaryota; kingdom Metazoa; phylum Chordata; class Actinopteri; order Osteoglossiformes; family Osteoglossidae; genus Heterotis; species Heterotis niloticus. The sequence goes on from CM030891.1 coordinate 18,836,592, forward strand.
ATTACTTCTTTTGGTTTTGTTTTGTTTTTTTTTTAAGGAAAAGAGCGATTTGATTTTTTTTCTCCTTTTTTGGGAAAAAGAAAGTTTTGTTTTTGTAGTCTAATAAATGTCTGTGAAACGATAGACTAATAGCACTTTTTGGCTGTAAGTGGCATTCCATTGAAAGCAAAGAGAATTCTCGTCTTCAAGTGACTTGTTAAGCAGTTTCTAAGCTTGTAGAATTGTCAGGATTTGTGAGGACTGGGTTGAATGTGTGCTCATAGAAAGGGAAATGTAGGTGTTTTCCCTCCACTTCTTGCTGTAACGCCTTTGTTCTGCCTTCCAGGTAAAATTCCAGAGGAGGCCAAGGCCTTGTCGCTCTTGGCTCCAGCCACACCTGTTGCTAGCCTGATGCCTGGGGCAGGCCTCCTGCCCATTCCCACTCCAGCCCCTCTGCAGAACGTGAGTTTACAACCTTTCTTTGAAAAAATTTGTGGAGCAAATGCAACCTGGGTATCTTAATCCAGCCGCTCACCCTACCTCACTCCCTGTGTTGCCATGAGAGGATCTGGAACACAGTGGTCCTGCATAGAACAATGAAAATGTAATACTCTTCAATAAATCAAGGGATTAAAGCTTCTTGATTTTTGATTTTGGATCAATGAACAAATCAAGTTACAAACAAAATTCTCTACCCTGGTATGTTTTGAAGTTGAGGACCTAGTGAATATGTGTTTTAAAATGAGGATGTGCACCACCATTGCATAAGCATACCCGATGAGGACAAAAGGTTGAAGCCATTTTTGTCAGGCACAGTGTCTGTCTTCCCCCTTATAATTTATGTAAAAGCGTCTGCTGGTTATCTATAGGCTTCTTGAAATGATCTTCCAGTCTAAAATCTATTAATTCTATGGCTTTGCCCACATAAACTTAGTTCTTCTTTTTTGTTTGATTCCACAAACGTCATCAACTATATGGACGGCACCATACACAACACCACCACTGCTCACAGCAGATGGTGTCACACCTCCAGCAAGGAAATATCAGTCCCTCATCCATTCAAACATATTAACTGTTTTTGTATGGATATTCCTAACTCATAAAGATACAGCTATCTTGAATTGGTAGAATAATGGGTTCCTTGGATAGAAAATAAAGCTTAACTGCACCATTTGCCTTTTGATAAACGGTTTTTCTTTCTTTGTACTGTTAGTTTGATATGAGATAAAAATCTGTTAAGCCAGTTCACAACAGATTTTTAATATCATTTCTCATTTATGTCAGTGATGGGGTTTTCCTTGCACCAACAGCCCATGTCTTTGGTTTTAATTGCCCATTTGTACAAATACAGCCTCCGTAATGAAATGGCTTGTAGACAAGAATATGTTTTAATGAGGTGTGTCACTGCAGTCTGAAATGTTGATGATAATGGAGTTTCCATTTAAAGTGGTGTAATTCTGCCTTTGTAGCTGGGTATCCCAATCAGCAACCTTGGGGCTCTGCAGACAGGTCTCGACCCCTCGGTGGCAGCTCTCGGAGGCGTTACAGCGCAGCCCCCTCTCATGGGAAATGTGGACCCTTCCAAAATTGATGAAATCAGGAGGACTGTTTATGTTGGCAACTTAAATTCTCAGGTAGACATTAGAAAACAAAAATTGTTTTAAACCTCTTGTATGTCACTTTTTACATCATTGTTAATGGCGTCCCTTCTTTTTAGTTACTTAAAGTGAGATGTGTAGCAGGTGTCCACTAAACTGTTTGCTGAACATTGGGCCTCGCAACTACTGCATATTTATTCTGTTCTACTATGATACAAATATCTTGTGATTCTGCTGTTGCAGTAATCACTGTTTCCGTTGTTTGAATATGTATAATTCACATGCAATTTCCTTGCTTTGGCTGCTGCAGACAACCACAGCAGAGCAACTGTTGGAGTACTTCAAACAGGTTGGGGAGGTGAAGTTCGTGAGGATGGCTGGTGATGAGACCCAGCCCACCCGCTTTGCCTTTGTGGAGTTTGCTGACCAGGAGTCTGTTCAAAGGGCGCTCACCTTCAACGGTGTCATGTTTGGAGACAGACCCTTGAAGTAAGAGCTCAACCCTTCAACCTGCTCCCATGCATGCTGTGTGATAGCTGATTATTCACCGGAATGGTTTACTTTTGCACTGTTTAATGCGAACTGAGTACAAGTATTTTTGTTTTATTTTCTTGTAGCAAGCATTTTTCCTGAGCTTTATTTGATTGAAAAAGGCTATCTGTTGCAGCCAGGTTACTTTGTTCACATAAGGCATGCAGTGAATGTTGTGTATTTTAGATCTGGAAGTGGTCTGTTTTTGTTCTTTATCAGGATCAATCATTCCAACAATGCCATCGTGAAACCTCCAGAATTGACCCCCCAGGCCGCAGCCAAGGAGCTGGAGGATGTGATGAAGCGTGTCCGCGAGGCACAGTCTACCATAGCAGCCGCCATCGAACCCGGAGGTTTGCTTCTGGCTCCTGGTTACTTGCCTGAATATGCTACAAAATAACCAGCATGATACCTCTGTACCTCTGTTTATGCATGGCTGTAACTGACTTAAGGTTTACATATGGAGTTGTGGAAAGGTTTTAAAATCCTTTTGAGATGAGAAACTTTCATATGGTAGAAAATAACTTGCGAACATCCCAGTCTACTAATAGCTTTGCCTTACTATTTTTTTCTGTTGCCATTTTTGGTCATTATTCATAAAAGAATCCAGTGTAAGGGCTTTTAATACATTTTAACTGCATAGATATGATGGTGTGCAGGGGGACATGACCAAGTCTTCTGCTTTCAGACAGTTTTATTTTGTAACAAGACTACTTTATTGAGTATCTTGCGTAAGTCATGTTATTTGCTGAAAACATACAGTATGTGCAAATGATTTTTACATCTGTCAGTCATCAGGTCAAACTTTCCTCAGTACAAAGGCGTGAGTTGGAGTTGGGCTTAGTAATAAATTATTTCTTTAGTGATATTTACTTCTATATGTATAGAAAAGATTTTCCAGTATTTATATTTACTTTAAATATATCAGTTTGCACTGCTTTGGTTTACAGATGACGCTGGGAAAAAACATTCCATGGGCAGCTCAAGGAGGTCAAGAAGGAGTCGAAGTCATTCTCGGTCTCGCTCGTGTTCTCGATCACGAAGGAAGAGGTCACGGTCTAGGCACCGGTAAATTGTACTGACTGGACAAGATAATGGCAAACTTAAAATAACGTTGGCATTCCCCTTTTCAACTTTCCATGTTTTACAACTGTTTGGAAGGCTTTGTTATCTGAGGAACACTGTACCTGTTTGAAGATCTGTCCATTTTTCTTCCACAGGAGCCGAACATCTATGAAATCCCGGTCCAAGGCCAGTGAGTCACACAGCTCTCGCAACATGCACAAGAAGCGCTCGCGGTCCAGGGACCGAAGACACTCCCGTAGCCGCTCACGGTCCAGGTAAAGTTTTGACACAGCTTGCATGAAGACGACATGCCGGGTGGCACATTATGGCTTCCTGCAGTTACTGTCACCAAGCAGGTGTTGTGTCAGTCATGTCTTGCACATGTACGATGCATCAGAAAGCGTTGGGAGATACATAGCATTGCTGTCATTCTTCCTTTTCCCAACCAGGGACAGAAGGAAAGAGAAGGATGGAAAATCAAGAGGCAAGGAGGACAGCTCCCGAGATAAGGATGAGAGGCGACAGAAGGACAAAAGGGGGAAAACACCACCTAAAGGCTACAGCGGGTCTCGGAGATCACGGAGCACAAGCAGGTGACAAAAATGACGTTGACTGAAGGGTTCGTTCCCTAATATCAGGCATTGCAGTGTTGACAGAGTCCCTTACACAGAAAGGCAAGGTGACACCAAAGATGTTACTTGTTCACAGCTCAGATTAAAATGCTAGCCTTTGGTTTTGGTAGAAAGTGTCAGTTCAACACTTTAGCCAGTGGCTTCTCTGTGTGCTGCCGTCTCACAGCAACTCAGCTGTTTGGCCACAGGTTCATCCTCGGTTTTGTCTGTGCAGAATCAGAATTTTCTCCCCCGTGTCTGTGTGTTTCCCCTCACAGTCCAAAGGCATGTGTTTCAGGTTGACTATATAAATTGTCCATAGTGTGTGCATGTATGATGACCTGCTATCCCACCCAGGGTTTACGCTAGGCTCCAGATCACTACAACCCTGAAATGTACAACTGGCTTATAAAAGCGAGTCAATGCATGTTAAATTTTTCACGTTTTACTCTTAGAGGACACAGGAGGAGAAGCAGAAGCCGGTCTAAAACTCCAAGGAGGAAGATGAAATCTCCTTCACCAAAGAGGTGAAGTAATCAACATGTATTGCACACATACTGCTGTTATAATGATAATAAAAATTATTAGTAGTGTTATTATTTAGTATGAAATACAAACATATAGTAATTATTACAAGTTTAAGCTTTATATTGTGAATTGCCAGGTGAGGGACATCAACAGCAGTCTTTAAGTCTTTAACAACTTTTTACCTGTAATTATGTAATAATTTTACCTTAAGTTTATGAAAGTTATTTTGAGTCATTTATGCAGAAAATGAACAAATTTTTTGTCACAAAAGGCTATAACAGCTTGACTCATTTTCTTTGGGGGCGGCGGCGTCAATGACTGCATGAATGTCCTCAGTTCAAGCATTGTCAGTAATGACTGTCAGCAGTTCTGTCTCATTTAAACAAACACCCACCTTATGAAGTCCAATGCTTTCCTGAAAAACCCTTCCTGAGTTGAATTCTTATAAGCGATAAACATTTTTGTGTTCCTCAGCCCGTAAAGCGACACCCATTTATGTGGAAGTATTGCCAAACCCCAATAAAACGTGCACAATTTAGTAGTTAAATTGCCATAGCAAAACAAGAACATTTGCGCTCCTTAATTACTCTGTAGCACTCAAGTATCTGCCTGCCTAGTTGAGCTCTTCTGTAGCTGTTGTGCTCCAAAGACTTAAAAAGCAGAGTTTTCTGTCAGATGCCCTGTTTTTCTTCTACATCATAGTGTATCTACCATCGAGTGTTGCCTTAACTAAGTTCTGTTGGTTAGTTGCTGTGCAGGAAGGTGTCTGCTTGGTAGGCAAATGTAAATGTCTGGTGCTGCTCAGCTGTTGGGAGATGCCGAAACGAAGGTTTGGTTCTCATAAATGTGAAGAAGTAGAGGTACGAATTGGTACTGGTTGAGAAGCTGAATGGCGCTAACCCAAGTCGGTATATTTCTGGGTATGACTAGTGGATTCATCACTTTCCAGTCAGTCAGCATGTTTCAGCAGTGAAATGAAGTCATGAAATGTTACATCACCGTTTTAACAAGGGTTAAAATGCAGTTTCGTTGCCCTTTGTCTGTAGTTATGTTTACATTAAATGGCCTTAGCGCTGATAGTGTTTGGTGCTCTGGCAAAGCATGACTATAAAAAGCAAAGTTTGTTTGAATCATGAAGCCGAACTCTGATCGAATTCTTGCTCCTCTTGCTTTTCTAGAGGGAAGAAAGACAAGAAGAGGGATAAAGTGAGGGAAAGCAGTAGAGAGAGGAGTGACAGGGAGTCTTCCAAGAAGCAAAGCAGCAGGGATGATGAAGTTGACCACAAAGCCAAGCTCATAAAGGTGAGAATATTGTCCGTGTCCTGTAAGCAGCTTCCTTTGTACTTTTTAATACTTTGAACTCATTTAAAGTATCCCGAAGCATCTTTAATGAACATAGGTAAGCGCAACAAGGGTGCATACGTGTATCAACAGCTTGTACTGACTCACGTACAGTAGGCCTCCAGTCAGTCTGTTCATTCACTTCATAGGGCAATGACACACTTCTCTCACTTTGTTCCAAAATCACATTGGAACCTGCGGAAGGGCACCATTTTTGTGTAGTAAATAGGGGTAGATGGGTGCTGCAAGTAGCTGCTTGACCGTTGAGCAGGCTCGTGGGTAAGGGGAGCCTTACGAGGACCGCGGGTTCTCAGCCAGAGCGCCCAGCCGCTTGCTGCCTTCTGCGTGAAGGAACGCCACATCTTGGCACCTCAGGGTGCTTTCGTTTAGTCCGTCTGCACCCAACTCTTTGACACCAGTACGTCTCCGTGTTACAGATGAACAGAGATTATGACAAGGAGAAGGTGTACGAGAGCGACTGCGAGGATTCAGCGATCGCCGGCGAGGAGCCAGAACCACAGGTCCAGCATAATGGCAGCTGCGGCAAGAACGGGGACGAGCCGAGCCAGATGATGGAGGCCCCGAACCCATGCACTGAGGCAGCAGAGTGAGCACACTCCTCCCCCCTTGACAGAGACGTCCTGCAGCAAGCGAAACGAGTTAAGACCATAGGCAAATTTTTTACTACTGTGAATCAGATAATCATGCTGTTGAGCTGAAAATGGACAAACCCACCGCATTGTTTTTTAATACTAAAGTTTACTTCAGTAAGAGATATATTGAATACATAAAGTTGCTTGTACTGCTGTCCTGTTTGGCACTTTTTGTTTGCATAAAACCCTTCTCTGCTCCCGCACGGTTAAACTTCGGACATCTCGTTTTGTGCGTTCCTCTTTGCATCGGTTTAAGCGGCACACGTAATTGTCCCATCGAACATAGGCGAACAGACGGAGATGCAAGCGCGTTAGAGACCATCACGCGGGAGAGCAGAAGGGCGAGCTGTCTGGTGCTGCGAGAGCCGCTTGAGCGATGTCGTCAGCGCGTAACGCCGAGTGTGTTTGTATACCGGCAGCGTTAACGGGGTCTGCAAAAAAACAAAAAACAAAGCTCTGTACATGTCAGACAACCGAGGCTTTCAAAGCACAGAAAACACAAGTGCCTCTACGGGAAGATGCTGTAATGACGGGAGGAGGTCTGCTTCAGCAGGCGGCAGGCGTGCGTCTGAGCTGAGGGTAGCGGACAGGAGCCTGGCCCGGTTGGTAAGAGTCTGCGAAATCAGTGTGGTTCCGCTTGGTTTTATATGGCTGTAGTCCTGCGTACAGGAAGTATGCGGTTTTAAAAACGTAACATTTTCATTTTTAAACCGGTATGATCGTGCGAAAAGCAGATGAACGTCGTACCTGACCTTTTTTTCACGGAGCACTGGATTTTTATATTCCGCTTTCTGTCCTTCACTCGATGGATTTTAGAACCAGGCTACCAGGTCGTCTTGCGTTTTAATTTTTCTGCTCAGGATGGAGGCAACTGACACTCATATTTGTGGTTTTATGCTATTTACATTTTAAGTGTTTATTGGAAGTCATGGGCAGCCATAACTACATCCTTGTGTCAGATAAATTTGGAGATGAACAATTTGCAAAAAAGTTCAAGTACCAAGTTTGTAATTTGCTATATGTGTTGTGCTTTAAAAGTAAATTTTATCCCATATTAGTAGATGGTTCGCATTACCCAAAACTGCTGCAATTTTTTTTTTTTTTTTTTTTTACCCACAACTGACTTTCCTAAATGCTTATATTTAAAGAATTTTGTTTAATATTTAGCATTGCTCGTTTTAATGTTACAAATATGAAGGCAACTTTTTTTTTTTTTTTTTTTTTAACTAGTTTTGAACAATGCTGTTCACTGGATTATTGGTGTGACTTTCTGTTTACCTTCTAAATGCTTTTTGTCCTCTTCAGGAAAAAAAAAACGGATGTCCAGTCATTATCATCTTTTCACTGTATAGTAGCTCTATTAATGTTCTATGCTTAAGGTTGTGTTTTGTTTACAGTCCCACATTAAAATGGCAGTCACTAACAGGTCTACGAGGTTTCTTAGTGATGTTTTTTTTATAGCTAATTTCAGTCCAATTTTCTGTCCACTGTGTATATAATTTGCCTGATCATGAAAACGTGTAACTGTCGTGATTGTAATTAAAACAGGCATTTCTTTTGCAGTGTTCATAAGCGCTGCCTTGTTTGTGCATCTTTGCTGTACTCACTTGTTTGTGCTTAAGTGACAACAGCTGCCATTTTATGAGGTTGGGGTCACGGCCGCGATTGCTTGTTTGCCAACAGGTTTTCCAGCTTGAGCAGAACGTCGGTGTGCGGATTACGTTTCCGTAATCCTGTCATCGCGCGCTTCAAAAGCGCAGTGCTGCACTGTAAACTAAACTGCAGTAAGAACAAAGCGCGCGTTTGCCGGTGCTCTGACAAAAGCCGAGAAACAAAATAGCGTTGCACATCCGATTTGTCCCGGTTTCTCTTTAATCAATGTGGACTATTAATATGTGACAAAAATTTTAACGTACAACGTTTTGTGCTTATTTGCTGCTGATGAGTGGAAGGTGTCCGCTTGCAATGAGGTGCGGCAGCCGAACACGTCCATTAGGACAAGAGCACAGTTCTGCTAGGAAAAAAAAAAATCACTAATGCGATGAGACGTTGTTTTTGGGGCTCAGCAACATTTCCTCAGCAGTGAAGAACATCGCACCATGACCAGAGAACAGAGGATGTAGTGGTTCACATAAAAAGAAACCCATCTTCAACCTGCAATGGTGTGGTCATTAGAGAATGGAGACCTTGCCTTCACCAGTGCTGTCAAGGTACAAGATAACCTTAGGACTGACTGACTGCTGGACATAGTCCTTCTTTGCTTTCATCTGACCATCATCCTCCGGCTGGGTGGCCCGGACCCTCAAGAGGGGTGGCGGTGGCTGCTGGTTCACAGCTCGTAGGGCTGTGGCCTGCTGGAACAGTTCCATGGTGGTGTAGTCACTGACACAGGGTATTGAGGTTGTGGTCCTCAAGTCGTGGCTGCTTGTCAGCATGGGTGCCAACTCTCTGCTGGAGGCTTCACACTCCACTTCATTGGGGAGAGAGGCTGGAGACAGATTCTCAGTGTCCTGTACCAGGAGTTGGCTGCTGCTCCAGGTGGGCTCTGAAGTTCCCTGATCTTCAATGATGAGTAGACTGCTTGCATCATCCTCCTTCATCTGGGCCATAGTCCCTCCTATGATGGGTTCCAGAACTTCCTGAAAAGCACCAGGGTATGGGAAGTCTACACAGGATCTTACACACACACACACACACACACACACACACACACACACACACTTCCGTGGGACTCCTAGATCAAGACAGGTAATGGCTGACCAACCTGATACAATGACAACCGATTAGGAGTAGAGATAGATGAGGTGATTCCAAGCGAGAGGAACATCCCAAAGGAGCATGAGAAGCTGAAGAAATACCAGAGATTGAGAGGGGAGCTGGGGAGAATGTGGAAGCCGAAAATGAAAGTCACCCCATAGGTGATGGGAGCATTTGGGGCTATGACCCTAAGAGCAGCTCCAACAGGTTAGCAAAATGCTGGCTCACAGAGATGCATAACTTGGAATACGGAACGCAAACCGGAACCCCTGAGCACTGGGGAAAAAGTAAAGCTGACCCTACTTCTGTTTCCCTACATCTGCATGGGTTTATGTTTGGTGAAACCAAAGGATGCCTTCAAACGACAGTCTGTTGTCAGCTGTTAAATGGTGGGGATTCTGTGATGGGGTGGATAGCCATCTTGTGGGAGACAGCAGGCCTGATTTTTATTGTGCATGCAACGGCCAGGCAACATGAAGCCATTTTACAGGACCAGGTGGTGCAAACACTGGCCCTCAAATTCCAGGGCTGCGATAGGCAAATTTAACTGAGTCTTCCTGAACATCAAATGCCCCCCATGACCTTCAGATGTGGCCACTGGACAAAAATGTCACTGAACTTTCAGACCGGAGGGCTGTTCTTCCTGAAAAATGGTCCAATATTCCACTACATACAGTGCCGGGCCTGTACGACAGCACTCCAGCTGTTCTGAAGGCAAAGGTAGGCCTGCTAATTATTGGGTTGTGGCTGTGTGTAGCATGACGTTAATATGCCGATTAATATGTTTTTATCTTGTTCACCCTTGTATAATGTGTAGAGGTGAGAGGCGTAGATGTGCAGAGCCTGTGAATCAGCTCACTCCTACGGTACAGAGGTAAGCAGCTGCCTAGCGGTGGTCCTGATGACCGAAACCTGCAGCTAGTAGTAAGTAAAGCTTGAGAAGAAAGAAGTTGGCTTTTGTCTGTGATGAAGAGACTTCCTTGCTTCCGTGTTTGCTCTTGGCACTTACTTGGTTCAAGACGCCATCTATTTTCTGAATGGCACTGCTGTTCCCTGGATTAGGGATGCTGGGCCAGAACAGCACCTTTGCCCTAAAATGCAGGTGCATCGTTTAGGATTATTAGTTTTTTTTGCCATTAGAAGCAACTGAAGGTACAATGCTGAAAATCCTCTCTAGCACAGTGGTTCCCCCCCCCCCCAAGACTCTTTATTTTTTCACCTCATGCATATCAAAAGCAAGGGGGAGGGGTGTTAAGTCAAACCTGCAGCTGTACTGCTAGCTAAAGCACTGACACCTACTTGTGGCAGCACCTGATCCATAAGCAAATGGGACTAACAATATGGCAGTTGTAACAGAATCACGTAGGAAAGCAGTACCTGCGTAACAGTGGGTTGCACAAATGAGCCATTAAAAAGAAACATATTATTCCTCCACTGATCCCCAAAATGGCACCAGGTAGTTTCCAGTCACCTGTAGGTGTGACACACAGTTGACTTGAACACATAGAGAATCACATGATTGCTAGGACTTCAGATTTTTGTTAAGCCAAAGATCTTTTTGATAGCTTTAGTTACATTTCTTTGTTAAGACATTAAATAAAAGACTGTAGCCATCTCAGCAGGCTTCCTGGTTTTTCAATCTACGATCTACAAGCAACTACTACAAAGGGTGTGGATGATATGGAAAGATGGTGGCTAGGTGTTTGGTTCATACATGATGTCTGAACAGTAGAGACATTTGCTGAAGAAACTTGGTGTCATGCCCTACTTGTTGATAAATCCTGCATCAGAAAGCCACTCTTCTGCAGTTGTTACCTGGCGGGACGAAGTTAAGGTACATGGGAGCGCTCTGCACCCCTTCTCCAGCTGCGGTGAAAGCTGACATTGAAATTCTATAAATTGCTCGCTCTTTCAGGTTGGACAGTGTGTACGTGTTCTCCTTGGGACTCAGTGTCACATCTATTTGCAAACGATACACAGACACACAACTGTTTTTCTGTCATTTGGTTAACAGTCTATAAAGTTACATGTTGTAGAACAAGTTGTGCTCTAATAAAATCTTCAAGCGCATGTGGAACTGGAGCTTTAATGTCCACCTATTCCTTCTGCCTTACTTAAGACCTGGTTTTCCTGGCCCTCTTCACTGTAGTAGATCTTATAGCCGAGCAGGAATCCACGGAGATCCTCCTCTGGTATGGAAGTCCACTTGATGTCCACAGAATTCCTAGTGGGTCTCAAATGGGTGATGTTCAGTGGGGGACTTAAAGGAGCTAAACCAAGAGTCACACAGTCAGTAAATGAAAAGCACTTCATGCAAAACAATACTGAGTATTGCATGGCTCATTTACTGCACAGAATGACAACTTTGCTGCTTTACACGAAATGAATTTTTTTTTGAGGAAAGTTCCAGAATGCATTCATTTGTGGCCTAGAAAAAAAAAACCTGAAAAGGAAGTCATGAAGGTATGAACACAAGAGATAAGGGAAGTTTTCTGACTTGACTCAAAACAAAAGTGATGAAATGTATGATGACCTTCTTTTCCCAAACACATAAAAAATTTCTGAAATTCATCTTGGGAAAAACTTGTCCTACTTTAATAAAGCAGTTTAAAGTCCACACAATTTTTTTTTTTTTTTAAAAGAACCTAACTACAAAACCCACAACTGTCCAAACAACGGAAACAGTTTATGCCAAAACCTTTATTTAAAAAAAAAAAAAAAAATTGTCGCCTGAGTGGTAACACTCCCAGAATTCACTCGCACCATTAGTCAAAAGAGGAACTGCTGCTGGAACTGCGAGCATTGCACTTGTCTACAGTTGTTCCAGTGCTTATTTTTGTGTTAGTCTACTTGGAGCAAAAGCATGCAAACTGATGTAATAGGAAACGAGTGCTAATGCCATCGCAAATGCCAGACTCACTTCCTTCCTTGATGTAGGCCTCAGCCCTGCCGAAGGTGCCCTCGCTGCTGTTAATGTGCTTCAGATTGCATGTGTTCTTGTCCAGCCTGACGTGCAGCAGAAACACGTACCTCCTGTAGGGCTGTAGAGGACCTAACCAATGACAACATCAATGTCACAAAACTGGAAGAAGGATGACTGCCTTGAAGCTACAGGTTTGGCCAATGCCATCCAAACTACATAAGTGGCAGTCACTCACTCATTGTTGATACCCATTTTTCCTAAGGCAGAGTCATGGTGGTCCACAGTCTGTGCTTGCAAGCCAGGGTGCACCAAGGAGTGGAAATCAAGTCTATCACAGGATAGTCTCACATACACAGGGACACACTACAGGCAATTTAGGGTCATCGATTCACCTGAAAAATCTTTAAACTGTGGGAGGAAGCTCGACACGGACTGAATGAGGGTCGAACCCTCGCTCGGTTACACTATCTAGATGTTGTGGGGCACTAGTGCTACCTGCTGTGCCACTGTGTCAAGACTGAAAATGAGTTTATGAACACTAAGTTCAACCCTACTGGTGTATATTTTAAATGTCTTGTGTACTTTAATGAATATTGCTTGACTGAATAAGGATGAAAGGTACCTTTCAGTTGTATCTTAGCAGAGTTGTGTTTATTCTGATGAAAAGAATGAAATGAAGGAAGCTCCCCTGTTGTCCACCACTCCACCGAATAGCACCAGTAGGACTTAATCAGACTGCTGTTCCAAGAGACAACGAAGTTGGTTTTACCACCCAAAGTGACATTGAGGGTGCCAGCCAGGTCTAAGAGGACACAAAGGTTTCAACCTGTTAATAATGTGCTGCCTTGTACCACATCATTTTCAACATCAAGATTCAACATAACTGTTTAAAATTCTTGATAATGCTAAAAACAGAGGATCAGAAGATCAATGAAAAAGACCCATTACGTGACTTCACGTGATGAATTAAGCCCATTATGGAATGGGTGCACATGTACTGTGTGTGTGTGTCCTGTAGCTTCCCACACTGCCACTGTGGAGAGTCATGAAGTAATATTGGGAATAGAGCTGTCCATCTTACCGTCACCATCTACAGGGGGTATGTTTATCAAGGCTTTCGGAGAGCTCCCTGCACTGTTCAAGGCCTCGATGCTGATATTGAAGGCTGAGCCGGACAGAGTGATCCTTGTCTGAGGCAGTGTGGTGTTCACTACCTGGGCAAACTCTCCAGATGCCTTGCTCACCGTCACTATGTACCCATCTGCCACCTCTTTGGGATCCAGCTGGGAGGAGGGATGGCAGTCACTACGTCACTTTCACTGTGTGCCCTCAGTTAGGCAGTATGGCCTCATTGAGAGCATTTTAAAAAGGGCTTCACTCTTGACTGATACCCTCACTACCCAAACCTTCTCACCGTCCATTCTATGCCTATCAGGCGAGTTCCATTTCTTTGTGGAACCACTTCTAGTTTCTCAGTCACTGGCTTTGCAGTCAGCTCTGTGAAAACAAACATTTCTAGCTTTGCAAAATCAAAATCTTTTTATCTTAAATTTTTCACATTAAGCACCTACAATGCAAAAAACTGGTGTCATTTTTCCCGAATTTGTAACAATAAGAAAAACACTAAGAAACTCACCCATTGGGATGAGGAAAATTTCACTCCACGGGCACTGAAGACAATGTTTGTTTCTGACACACTGTATTTGGACCTCATATGATACTGATGGTGTAAGATTACCTTCAGTCCAACTTTGCCCTTTTAATATCTGTGTTGACTGCAATGAACATGTACACAAGAACACAGAATTATGCTAATTGAAGCTTCAGTACCAAAATGTTGAACTACAGTACATACATGTTTCAATAGGACAAACAAATGAAAGGTTTCTGTGTGTTTTTCTACATTTCCTACTATAGGTGAATTTAATCTTACACTGCAACTGCACATGAACTTACAATAACACTTCATCACATGAGAATTACAAGAACAAAATCATTGTCACTGTCCTCCATCACTTCTCTGAACTAATCAATTTGCAACTGATAATCTGAGAATACCTTTCAACTTCCCATCACAGAAAATGTTTACATTACTCAGGTCTTCCCACCTCGTTCCAAGACAGGCTTTGCTGTTCTCTATAGCGTACAACATATTGTTCAACATTTCTCTCTTTCCAAGGTGGCAGGACCTCCAAGCGTCTCGAGTGCCGTTTAAAGTGGATGCTCTTTGTGGGAGAACAGCGAACTGGGGTTGATGACAAATACAAAAAAAGATACTGAGTACATAATAAAACAACCACAGCTTCATTAGCATCCAAGCATTCAATGCAAAGCTTTCAACAACCTACAAGAGTACTGTGTTTGCATATTTTCTGCTTTATAATATTTACAGCACAGTTGCAGGTAAACCCACTTCACAAACAGGGTAATTCAAAAAGAACTGAACACTCAGCAAGTTTAATAGTACATTGAGCATTTGTAAGATTAAGAAAAAATCTGATCCATTTTATAAGTTGGTTTAGACTATTCATGTTCAAGGTATAAGTATTCAATTTAAAAAAAAAAAAGCCTGATTAACTTGTAATGAAGCTCTAATGAAAAAACTCAGAATTGCAGTATGATTATTATTATTGTTACTAATGGAAATAACTTACCTAGATCTTGTGGATGGCCCCTGAAAACTGCTTTAGTGCAGTTACTCCCATCATTACTCATTTCAACAACATAAGTAACCATACTTTGTTTTCTGAACAAAGGTATATTGTGGGATGTTCTATGTATCTTGTGTATGTCACAAAACTTGCGATCTGGCCTTTAAAATAAAAACTTAATGTTAGGGAAACATTTGTTAAAATAATTAAAATCTGAAAGGAGTAATATGCATAATTAACCTTTACAAAATTATTTAAACTGCAGGACAGCATTATAACTTCTAAAATCTATAAGAAATGTTAACTACATAAATTTGATAGACAGTCTAACAGCACTCTGTAAATATTAACAGGAAGAAATACATAACTAATGGGTTAGCAAATTATTTAGTAACCTACTGTTCTATGATGAGTGTATACAATGTGTTGCCTGAAGACTGATTGCCTGATTTCCAGACACACTGAAAATGTGTTGATATTTCCATAAAACAATCCAAATCGTGGACTCCATCTGTGAGATTCAGTGCAGTACTCACAAGTTAACATGCAACGCAGAACAGCATAAGTAGGAATTTCTTTGACAGTTTTTCTCTTTTTGCACAGTACTGAAGCAATGCTGCATGCAATAGAAATATAAACATATACAAGCAACATTTTTATTTTACAAAGTAGTGTTGGTTGACGAAGTACACTCCCACATGAACTGCATGTTAAACTGTTACTCAGCATTAACAGTTTTTTAAACTTCTAAGTATTTGTCAAGGACTGGAGAGATTGTACATTGATAATCATATATTTGCAAAATGTCCCTTATTCACAGTGACAGATGTTGAGTACATTGTGGGATTTTTTTCCTTCCTTCACTACCTGCTGAAAACTTCAAATGTGAAATGACAGAATGCTTACGTGGTGATGAAAGGCAGTGCTCATAACGAAAACAGGGCGCTGCAGTGTTGTTTACTGGAAGGACAGAGAAAAGAATTATTAATCTTTTGCTTGAAATGTGGATAAACTGACTGACACACTTTGCAACAAGTCGTGACAGATGTGATGAGCACTGTGAATCTCCGCTTCTGATGAAATACCACATCACAGGACACTTTTTCTCAAAATCTCATTCTGCTGCTTAACAGTCACACATACGTCCTTGTCCTCCCATCTGCATACCTCATCTTTACTTTTCAGATCCTCCTTATTCTACACAGAATGTCCAGGTGTGCATTAACAAGGATGGCATCTTCTCCTGTTACTGTACTGACCCCTTTTCTTTCTACCCATCCATCAAATGGTTAAAATTCTCTCCAGACTCATTGCTAGAGCAGACCATAGACCTGGCTTCATTGCAGTCTTTGTGTTCTTGAGTTGAGAAAGTGTCTGCCTATCTGTCACTTTTGTGGGAAGAGGTAGAAACACGCACAGGTCTGTATGTCACGGTGGCCTTAGAGCACACATCACATCAAACTCTGGCCCGACCCTTCTCTTTGAAGATCAAGCCACCCCAACCTACACACACACTACGACTCAGTGTAAGGAAAACCCTGGTTATTTTTGGCTGATCTCCATGTCTGTGGTGAAGCCTTTACACCTCATATTGGTCGGCGTGTTTAACTACTATATCAGGTACACCAAGAGGAAAACATGAAATGAGGGCCATTCAGCTTAAGCTGAAATAAGACTTTCACTTGTTTGTTTTTTTTGTCATTCTCCCTCCTCTGTCTTTTTTCCCCTAAAAGACACAGACAAAACCTCCGGTTTTCATAAATATATTTAAAGCTTCAACGAAGGCTTTCTTTGGGTAGCAGGTACCATTTAAAGGATAGCCTGTGGTTAATGTGGTGCTTGCTCACAGTTCCGGCACCCTGTCTTACAGCGTGTGCACCATGCCCGTCTCCCCCAAATACACGTAGTCATGGACCCCAGGAGACCGGTGCTGCTGTTCCGCTGTATGGAACGGACCGGAATCCCGTCCACTGCGTTCATTAACCTGTGCTCCCTGAGTTGGGAACAGTTAAAGAGTTAGCATTTATTCATTTAGTAGATGTTTTTCTCCAAAGCATCTAACTCCTTGCCTGGTATTGGTCACAGTTTAAAATTTTCTCAGAATGTTCTTACTGGGCAGAGGGGATCCTTTTCCCTCAGCCATGTGTTACGGTTATGGTTTTTTAGGGCGGTGAACTGTGGTTGTTCCTGTTTGCGCAGTCTCTCCATACGGGTTCGGCATTCGACAAGTCCGCCACAGCCAGCACGGGATAGGACCGCCGGCGGATGACGCCACCCCTGCAAGTGCTTATCTGCGCGGACCACCATGGAGGCAGCAGCAGCAGCAGCAGCTTTGTCTTGGTCATGTTTTGTTGCGTTCTATGACATTAAAAATAGTGAGGATTGTGCTGTTTGCCCTTACTGTAAAGTGAGGCACCGGGGAGCATTCAACCCCTCGGTATACCTGGTGCTAACACTCTGCGATCTTTTGTACACATATACAGTACATTAGAAACACCAGGCGAAGTGGCGGTTTTCCCACCCCTGTATTATTTGGCAAAGTCTTTAGTGTTGGTCGGAAGGGCTTTCATTTGTCTTCCGTTTTCTTTTCTTTTCAGGGCCCAGGTCGGGATGTCCGTTTTGTTCTATTTTGGTCTTTGAGTTGGGAATCGCCTATATGTAAAACCGTTTGGTGCCTGGTTCTTTTGTTTGTGTGTGTGTGTGTGTGTGTGTGTATTCTGTATATAATTCCTTATTCGCTTTCATCACTCCTCACTGTAAATAAATTGCACTTTGTCACCGTTAAAAATTGGATAACTGTGCCATGTATTGGGGTTCGTTGTTAAAGGGGGTTCTCTCCTACCACCTAGCTTTTCTTTCTTTTACTTAAAATGCTACGATCCTTACTGCTGGTCCCCTAGCCAACGAGCCGGGTCGTAACACGGGAAACATTATACGCTACCAGAAAACACAACTGTCCTGCTGAGGCCCGAAAACAGATACCAATACTTAAATGTGG
The DNA here is from genome assembly GCA_018136845.1 of Heterotis niloticus. NCBI lineage: Eukaryota > Metazoa > Chordata > Actinopteri > Osteoglossiformes > Osteoglossidae > Heterotis > Heterotis niloticus. The sequence goes on from CM030891.1 coordinate 18,854,227, forward strand.
TTTCAACGTTCAGAACTGTTAGCCAGGTTCTAATATTTATCTTTGTATTCCACAGCACAAAATCTTTCACAGTACAAAAACACACCATATTAATAGAGTGCAATAGATAACTGCTGCCCTCCACGACGTTTCTGGAAATTCTTACCCGGAGTTATTCCGTTGCACCACGTAAACTCTGTGGCAATTCCTAAGCCAAGTTTATACGTGCATTTCACGTGGAAAGAAGGTAAGAATGAACTGTACCTGCGGGCTCGAACGCATCTGTTGCACAAACCCAACCTGCAAAGTGAACAGAGTGTCAGCGAACCTGCTGAGTCCCGCGAAAACCCAGAAAGCGCCGTGTGAGCAAGTGCTTGGCGCAGTGATGCTGAAAATAAATGTGTGTGTGTGTGTATGCGCGAACGCACATTTATATAAAATGGTGCTGTTTACGTTCTGTGTGGTGAAGAAACTGAGGCGCCGCGGAAAGAACCGGGCCGCTGGACTCGGCGCAAACGGACGGCGAGCGCGCGCACACAGCGGTACGTACCGAGGAGGAGAAGCGCGAGCTCGAGCGCGGAGCTGCTCCGGTGACCCATGGCGCTCGGCGTCTTCGTCCCCCATGGGCACGGCAGTCGCAGCGAGGAGCTCCCGGTCAAGAGTGAGGGGTGAGAAGCCGAGTCAACGCGCGTGGAATGGCATCACCGTGAGCCGGGCCAAACCCGCCGGCTCCTCACGCCCGCACACAAATTCCTCACCCCCTCTCTCTCTCTCTCTCTCTCGCTCTCTCTCTCTCTCGCTCTCTCAGAGCGGAGGTGTGGACGCGAGGTTCTGCCAGTTTTTAACTCCATGGTAAAAATCGAGGTTGATTTATGAAATTATGATTGATTTTGCTTTTTATAAAGCAATGTGTGACCTGGAAAGTTTTAAGTCAAAACGGTGTATTAAGAACGTGTTGTGCTCTGTGCAAGGACATACCCTGGTCTACTCTGCGGCATTGGTTTAAATGTTTTTCATTTTGGTGTCGCTTTTTCTTTTTTTTGGTTTTTGCTTCTGTTTCTAAATGTTAGTTATGTCTCTTTTGTGTGTCCTCAACATGACATGACGTTTTCTATATCACACGATGAGAGTTGGTAAATAAAAGCGTTTTATTTAAAATTAAAAATTCTCTCGCACTCTCACTCACACACACACACTGTTTTAGTTGTGTGCTTTATTGCCATAGCAAATCTCTACATTTGTACTGTCACAGCCAAAAATCTATTGTAGAACGAACGAGCAGTTCATATAGCATTAAAAAAATACAAATACAAAATACTACTGTTATTGTGTCCTCCAAAAAGCATCGGTTGCAACCTTCTCTCTCCCACGCACACACACACAATGTTGTGCATAATAGTCAGGCTGCACATTTAAAATTTTGACCAAAAAAATGTGCCATTTGAAACACAGCAGCAACCGTGATCTTAGAAAACAGACAGAAATGTGAGGCACATGTAGTAAGATTTTTTCAACATGTTTACCGTGAAATGTGGAGAAAATAAGTTATTTGTCAGCCAGATTGTTTATTTCACGTGGTTGTGTCCTGGTTCAGATTTGCAGTCTGCATTTACTTGGTTCAGTCTCAATGTCCATTGTAGCCCTATGCTTGGGTGAAATGCTGCAAACTAGATTTTGATACATCGCCTTGGATAAAAGAATCAGATAAAGTTTGATGCCAGTTTCAATACAGAGTTATATTGCACCTCTGTGCCGGTCCCAAGCCCGGACAAAATGGAGGGTTGCGTCAGGAAGGGCATCCGGCGTAAAAATCTGCCAAACCAAATATGCGGATGAGCCGATCCGCTGTGGCGACCCCTAACGGGAGCAGCCGAAAGTTGGTAAAACTCTCAGGTTGAACCATACAATAGGAGTATGTTAGTTGGGATGTGTTGAATAATAAGCTGGGATGTTTTCACCATGTATGTATATCAGGAACCAGATAGGCGCAGCCCGCCTACCCATCGCAGCTGCACCAGATCAGCTCATTAGATCGGCGATAAAAAGCGCAGGGCCGGACAGCTCAAGCACGGGATCTCATCCATAGCTGCTAATAGTTGCCATGTGGTATCCCTGCGCATCTGTGTTCTGTGTAAACATCTTTGTCCTTGTAAACCCAGTCCCTCGTGTAGTGTCCGCACTTGGGTCCCTTACCTCGTCCCTGTCAGCATCCTGACAGTGTATTTTCAGATAAGCAAAGTGAATGAAAGTACCATTAGGATGCAATAGGACAGGAATTATTGATCATTGCAGGGAAATTTGCCCTACAGCAGCTGAACATATAGGACACATAAGACACCCAAAATAATACACAAAACATTTAATAGTGACAAAAGCAACAAAAAAAGTAACAATAAATAACATTGAAGTTTATCTTAGTGTTTCTAATGTTTCAGTGGATAAAAGAGCTCATGGTGTTCACTATCGTTAAGGGATACAAGCCATTTTCCATGATCGACCATAATTTCCTCCTCATCCCAGCCTCTGTTACTGTCTCCACTGAATCAGGGCTATGGCCCCAGACAGAACCTGTTTTTTTGCCAAGTTTGTTGGAATTTCTCCGGGGGGATAAGCTTTGTGGAGCATTGTATCATCCAATATTTGGGCTTTGCAGGCAAACTGCAGGGGATCCAGGGGGTCTTTTAGAAGAGATCTGATACAATCCATCACTAGCCTCTCAAGGGTCTGATTTTGATACCTACATCCAATTTTTAATATGGATGATTCTGAGATACTGTGTTGGTTCAATTTAAAACCCAGTCTATGGAAAATGACAATAGTTTGAAAAATACAGTAACATAAAGCCAAGAAAAACATTTTGAATGAACACACATGAACACTGCAGTTGACACCACTGTTGTACCGGAAAAAGGAGTTTCACTTCTTTCCTCTTAAAATAGTGCACTAGTACACTGTGCAGGCAATAAATAAAACTCCTCACTAGCATTGTAAACATGTTTAACCATAATTATATTTTCAAATAGCAAGTTCTGAGACCTGATCATGTTAATTATTTATACACTTATCTGTATAATTTATATCATTTTTATAATTTACACACTTATGTAAAAGTTATACACTGACTTCTGGTCTCTGCAAAGTAAAGAAATTGCAGTAGCTTCTAGCTAAAAGGAACTACATGTTTAAAATATACATCCTGCACAAAGATATTTTTCTGTATTATCCTCGTCTGACAAGGGTGCAGTAAAACATCTTCCATGCAACACAACAAGCAACTGACAAGTATTCGACAAAACAGAACAGACTCCCCTCCAAAAAAGAACAACACAAAATAACAGAGTAGAAGTTTAAGTCAAAGAAGCTGAATGAAGACCATGCGACAGGCGGGTGACCTACAAGCAGTGCTGGAGCTGGGTTTGCTTTGGCTGCTTCTCGGACGGCTGTGTCCCACATACCGATGGACAGGAAAGTGCTCAGTGTCAAGATGCTGTGATGGAGACGCTTTGTGAGAAACCCTCCTCGGTAGTATTACAAATGCATTTTACACTATGCTGTATCCAACAAAGCAGTGTGAAACTCATTGGTTTTCTTAAACAACCCATAGCACAAAACAGTTAACCATATTTTGCAGAAATTGCAAATTCTTCACAATCTTTTTTGTAATAAGAGAAATATGAGTCTGCAGGTTCCTCTCTGAGTAAGCAGGTTTGATAGTGCCACTTTGCCAAGACATGGGGCTGGCCCTATGATGGGGAAGAAGTGTACATGCAATTATTTAAGACCGCTCTCCTGGTATTTTAGATAACGTGACTGAAAGTTGAAGCTTGAGTTCTTGCGGCCCAGGCACATGCCACCGCTATCATTGAAACAAATCTGCTGCGCGGGTTATTTTGGAGGGCATAAAAAAAATAAGCATGATGTGCCAGTCATACTGCTAAAAATTACACAAGGATGATTATGCTTTTTATACTGGTGCTTCACTTTATTTACATATTTATATTTTCTTCTCTTCCGTGGTACGAGATTTTATCCTATTTGTAAGGATTCTGCTGCAGTCCTTGACAGTACTGGGAAACGGATAGTTCAGATAGGCCTGCTTATGTATGAAAGTAAACATTTTTGCCATGGACACATTGCAGAGTTGTAGTAGTACTGCCTAGCGGTGGACCAGTTTGATCAATAAACCCCAGGTTGTGTATAACACTCAGCACAACCAGAACATGAAAACCACTGACTGCCTATCTTGGTAACCACTGACAATGCCAGCTTCTTATCTCAATAGTGGGGCTGATGTCACTCTTGCATCTGATCAGCAGTAGGGTTTCTGTGATGAGTGCCCTAGCCGCAATTTGAAACTTATACCGCCAGAGGTTTCATCTGTTTTAAACCAGCACTTATTTGAGGGTCGCACTGATAATGACTTCATCTTGAGTGCCAGCAAAGTATGAGCTTGCCACCCTTTGCAAATAGATTTTGTAACAGCCCCAAACCATGATGGCCAATCATGAAGGAAATCTGCTTTCACGTGCAGGCTGCCTTTGTTGCTCTGCTAAATTTGACAGAGCTTAGCAACACAGTTGGTGTACACATGGCAGATCTGGTGTACCATGTTAAAATATTGTTGTGTCCATTCAGCAGTCAAGCATGCGAATGCAGTTTGACGCTTCCTGTCAAACCCATTCGTGCATGTGAGCTGCACGCTAAAGGAGCTTGGTTGAAACCTGTGACACCACTGCGATTCACATTTCACTTTAAGAGTACTGGCTAAGGTCACGGTGACTACACTTATTTTTTTAAATTTACAACAGATCTGGGTTGCAACATAGAACCTGAGTATGTACAGTATGAGAATAAGATGCACTTTTGTACTGGAAGAAAGTTGAACACCTGAGTCAACCACATGTATGTAAAAGAAGCTTCTGGTGTGGACCTTCACAGTAAAATGCACGTCCTCGCAAGGTGTGTAAGTTATCAACCTACATTCCATAAATTCAGGGAGAAGTAAATTTGGGTTGTGGTTTTACAGAACTATAGAGGAGGGACAAATCAGACTTTTGTTAAAGGTCTCTCAAGTATTTGAGTGAACACTATTCCAGAAAGCGTGTGCATTATGATTTATTCAGAATTAATCTGCCACAGGGCCTGGACCTGCCTCATGGCTCTATACATCATTCAGCTGTAGCTCCACTGTGACAGGGCTAAACACAATTGAACATTCTTTGTGTTCTTTGCAGTGTCTTTCCCTCAAAAAAGTTCCCATGTTGTTTGCATTTTTAATATGTGGTATTTATACTTGAAGAAATGGTTGAAGAAAAAAGTCTTTTTGAATCACAAAAACCCAGAATACATATCAGTTATTATTTTAGTCTTTTGGCAGCTGGGACAGGGATACTTTCTATGATGATTATGAAATGTGTACTACTGGAACATGCAAATCTTCTTCTCTATGTATTTACCATTTTCAGCTCAAGGGAGGCCTTTGAAGCATTCAAGGAAGTTTTTTTTAAATGAAAAACTTTTTACAAAGCAGTTTAAGAAAAAAAGGATGTTGTTTTTTGGTTTTGTTCTGGATGCCTTCCTTCTGTAATGTTGCAATTCAGGCTGACGTCAAAGAAAGCCTCATTTTTAAGACAACAAGCATACTTTTAAATTCATTTTGCATTTATGAGATTATGACCTTTAATCAACTTCAAATAAGTTACTTACATACAAACACCCCAAACACTATTTTTACAAGACTTTAATTTTAGTGGCAATAAATTTCCCTGTGACCCTTGGCTAAATTCAAGTTTCCCAAGACTACTTTACACAGATGCAAGGAAACATAGAAAGAAATTAGTCTGGGGTTGATAATCTTGAAACTAAAAGACAGCGAGAGCTATTTTCACACCTAAAAAACTTTACTTACTGTGAAGGGGCCTCCTGTTTTAAATGCTGACAGTCATTTATCTCTTTCATCTTCACTGCAGAAACTTTTTGCAGCTTAGAATAGAAACATAAGGTGTATATGGTATAGTTTAACTGTGTTATATTTAACGTCAATTATACATTAACGTTGACCAGACTAAACATTAAATATGTAGTTTTTATAGTCTTTGTGATGAATTAAGAGTCAAAATGAATTTTGAAATCACTGTTTTCTGTTGTTATTTGCATTTCCAAGTTCTGGTTGTACATAAATACGTTTGCACAGGGTGCATGATGAGTGAGTGAGTAGTGCTGCTGCCTCAAAGCGTCTGGGCCGGTCAGGTGTGGGTTTTTGAGTCCGACTCAGCTGGTGTAAAGTTTGCGTGTTTTCCACCATGTGTATCGTCTTTTTCCCCCACAGTCCAAAGACATGTGTTTCATCCTAATTGGTTTGTCTAAATTGCTCATTGTGTGTCTCTGTGGTTGCATTGCAATCGACTGGCATCTATTTTGATAGCCTAATGGACTAAGCTATGACTAGACTGGACTAGGTTCAGTTTCATAGCTTAGCACCAATGATTCTGGGATAAGCTGTAAACCGCCACCTATAGGCTCCTGTAACTGCAGCCGACTTTAGCACGATTCAGGTGTAGTCATGCTGTAGACCAGCTACCATGGTAAATTCGCAAGGGAGGACAGTCAGTTCTTGACTGTGTGACGTAAGAAAAGTCTGGCAGCCCAGAGGAAAGCTACCCAGGGAACACAGTGTAACAGGAAGAGATGTAGAATTAAGAAAGGAAACTAGTGTCTTCAGTTCCTTTTTTTAAGTGTGTGTTTAACTATAAATACTTGTGTGCTGCCATGTTCATTTACTGCCCCACAGAACAGCTGGATTAGGACCCCAGATAATGTACCACAATAAAGGTGGATGCATAATCTGGTGTCTGAGTGGAGTTTTCAGGGTTCATAGTGTGCTGCACTCATGAGGTCACAGGTTCAGCAACTTTGAAGTGGGAGGTCTGCTGTTGTGGTGATGCCAAGGGATAGTGTTTACTTCCCCAGTAGACGGCTTCATTCCCATGTCTGCGTATAAACATTCGGCTAATGTTCACACCTTTGCTGACTGTAACAGCTTGTCCTCTAACCACCTACTGTTACAGCTTATTACACAGAAACAAAAGGCAAGGGAAGGAGAAATCTGGCCAAACTGAGCCAAATGGTTGCAGTACAACGTGAAAATAGCTGATTCTGTGAGACAGCACCGGTGGTCTTCTACACACAAACACATACAAATACGGTGTTCACACCTTTTATCAGGTGCCAAAATCTGTAAGTCATCAAGCAGGCTTCTCAGTTGACAAGGCTTCTTCTTGTAACCGGCACAGTGGAGATGTGTGACTGAGATAAGGTTCTCAGAACAGCACTTATAAACCTTCATCATTTTCCTGTAGAATGCTCACTTTGACACTGTGAATGAGGACAGGTAGTGTCTGTTTCTCTTCCTGTCTCAAATGTTTTGTCTCAGGGTTGCTGTTATAATGCGGCAGCATCTCTAACACCTACCGCATGGGCAGATCAGTCAGTACCGCTGCTTGTTATTGCTGTTATCATTATTATTGGCATTCTTGTTCTGCTGTTTGGTTTATGCTTTCTTCCAGAGGCATACAATATGTCTGGGTTCTTTAGAATATATCTGAATGCTGAATATTTAATTGAAAGTTTGTGGTACCTCCACTGCTTGTTCTTTGTTAGAACTTTGTGCCAGCAACCTTCGGGTTAGAAGGTCTGTTTCCCTAAGCACTACTCTGGTTGCGCGCCATTATAATGATTTATGTGAAATTCCGTGAAACAAATGCAGGCCATGAACTGCAACATGGGGTATTTCCAGAGCATTCGAATGGCTTGTTAGGTTCAAACCTAGTGACACATTGATAACATAATTATGATGCTTATCAAACTCTTGGGAAACCACACATATTCCAAAAATGTTGCACCTTCATCTTGTAAGAAACTCCCCTTTGTACAGAAGTTCTGCCGAATCCTGGAGATAATTACCAATAAGTATTAGCATTTATATGTACAAGTATAATAAACTGTAAACATAAAAAAGTATGTGAAGATACAAAAGTATAAAAAATAAGTATTTATTAAATTTAACCTCATCATGTTTCCCGCTTGTGTTGGTGTCATGCTTTCCAGTCTGTATGGGGATCTTATATGCTTAAATATTTCCTTTTTTGTCCAGGGCCAGCAGACACAAAAAAATGTCTAAACAATAACTGAATGCCCTGCCTAGTTGAGTTTGACCATGCAAAGGCTTCTTAGACAAAACAGTCAGACTTGTAACCAACTATACAGTCTTAGAGTAGTGTCTTTCCTGTGGTTCTCAATCAACCAGATTATGGTGTCATTACTTCCTGATGGAAAGATTACCTCCATAGGTGATTATTAAAATGTTGAATGCCTGTGGTGTGTACTTTTGACTAGGGTTCGACAAAAAAAGTCTTCTTTTTATCTAGGTTGTACATTTTTTTAAACTCTTCTACCTTTATAATTTTGCATATCTAGATCTGTATATATTTTACCGTATGTATTCAGTAGACATACTATGTTGTGTATTTACTTTTTACTATTGCTGTGGTTACATTTATATTTAGCTTCTCCAGTTATCTGTGCATGACCTCTGCACAAAGTAACTTTGTATTGAGAGAGAACAAAAGACCAATTCATCTTATTTGGCACGTATGGCACATGTGCTGTCACACGGTGCACCTTTGTAAGTCATTAGTACTTTAGCAGTAAAATAACGGATCCCTCAAACTTGTCTGGAATAGTAAATCTAGAAGCATTCAAGCGGAAGTTTATGCTTACCCCCTGTGCTTTATGAAAATCAATAAAATATGGAGATGCAGGTTCCTCTCTATAATGTATGAAAGACACAATCAAAAAGCAGGGACTCCTCAGATGCCCAGACAGCCATAGGTAGGAAGCAAAGCTACAGCACCAGACCCCCAGCAGTGACTGTGACGTGTGCAGCATCCAGACACTGAAAAACAACGTAAACACTACCTCACAGGTTGTGACACACCTGCAAGATGCACCACAAACCACAGCACACTGACTCTGCCGTTTACATCAGTTTGTGTGTCGTATGGAAACTTCTCAAATATCAATGCTTACTACAGAAGATAAACTATCTTCCATTACATCTACAAGGTTTATAAGCATTTAGACCTTTTGTCTCAGTTTATTTTGGAATGTGTAAATACAGTATGTGCACCCATGGACGTTTCTCCAGATCTCGCTTGAAAGTTGCTTGTTAACCCCAGTGGACTTTTTTGGTTAAGTGAAGGGACATATGAGGAACCATCCAGTTTCTTACTTGGAAAAGATATTGAAATTTAAACATTTAGCTGAGATTTTTGTCCATTGCAATGCATAAGTTTTACCTAATATTTTGTTGGTGTCCTTAACCAAGGTCAATTAGATACAGTATGCTAAACTCCTTACAATCATTCAACCATCTCAGTGTAACACACACACACACACACACACACACACACACACACACACATTCAAACACACAATGGGTGATTTAGAGTCTCAGTTTCACCTGAAATATGTCTTTGCACCATGGACATGAGCACCTGGATGAAACCCTTGCAGATACAGTAAGGAGATGCAAACAACGCATGGATTAAATGGAATTCGCATCAACCTGTACACCCGAAAAAGGCCAGGAGCTGTGAGACAGTAACACTGGCCGCAGTACTGCTGTGCTGCCTGTGTTGTGGAAACTGACCACCCAGAGTCTTGAGCCTTTGGCTTTCTAAGTGAGACTTGCAAGCAACAAAGCCAAACTGGTCCGCGGAACAACAGCTACCAGGTCCACAGTACCAGTTTCGGGACCTTAGCTTATACACTACTTGTTTACTGTCACTCGATACCACAACTCCGATCATTTCCTCAATTATATAATCGATAATCCTGTTGGTTTTGCACGACTATTGTCTTTGGTTTCCTTCTCCTTTCTATGCTATGGTTTCCCCAGAACATGTTGGTGCCAAGACCTGCCTTGATTACGCAGATTGTTCAGGTTTTGACTATATTGTGGCGTGGGTCAGACTGACTCCATAAAAATAGAAGGTTTTAAGCATTCATCCTTATACCTTGGTTTAAAATACATATAGGTTACATACTGAGTTTTCAGGATGCAAAATTTACCATACCTGAAGCAATGTTCAAAGAAACATGATATTCTACTCTTCAAGATGTATTTGCAACAAGTTGTGTTGTTCTGGTCTACAGGTATGCGCTGCATAAGGATGCGTCGGTCAACGATAAACCTGCATATATGACAGTGGTCCCATAAGATTATATACAGTACATAATACTTGATAATGATAACAAACAACTATGTTACTGGCTTATGTATTTACTATACTGTACTTTTCATTGTTATTTTACAGTGTACTCTTTCTACTTATTAAAGAGTTTACTGTAAAGCAGAATGCCCTGTTATACTGGTAGCAGCCTCATAGATCTCGTGTTTATTGTGTCTGCTGTAACGTGCTGTACAGGTTTGTAGCCTAGGAGCAATAGGCTATACCGTATATAAGTCAACACTGATGTGATGTTGCACTGTACACTCTATGATGTTCGCACAACGAAATTGCCTAACGAAACATTTCTCAGAATGCATCCCTGTTGATAAGTGATGCATATCTGTATTTACTTGGGATTTTTATTCAGTTTCTCATATATGCCCCAACTTCAGTTGAGGCATATTTTTTTTTGCATTTCTTCCTTCTCTCTTGGAGATGTTACTGTCTTTCTGATTTATGACTTGACTCTTATGTGCAGTAGGCCTTCCTGGATGCACATATTTTGTCTTCCTTGCATGCTGTATCATCTCAAAGAAGGATGCAAACTGTTAACCAGAAGTTCTAGAAACTAGTCACGGTACACAGAAACAACTGAGGCCTCACGATGTGTTTGGCAGCGAAGTCAGCCTGCTCTTGTGCCCCAAGCCACAGGTAGCTGGTGATGCTGGTCAGAGCCCAGCTGAGGCTGACCTGTAGCTCTTGCACTGTGGTTTGAAAGATTCAACACAAACTGCTGCAGCAACGTTGTGACCTGCAACATATTTACTGGCCTCAGAACTTTACTGGTTCCATTTAATGGACAAAAGCAGCAAACTGAAGATGGGAATAAATATAATAAATTAAATCCATCTGTGTTTGAATATTTAAAACACACTATAAATTTAAAATATCTATGGTTCCAAAATAAAATGACATCTCAGGACAAGTAGAGAATTATTTTATCACACATACATGGTAAATCTCAATAAAGAACCCTTGAGAATTGAACACATTCCAGAAGAATTTCTTTACACTAAAATATATAAAAGTGAACATATATGAAAATATGTTCAGAAAAATGTGCAGCGGATAAAAGGACAGAGAATAATAACAATAATTTGTGTGGAAGTGCCAACGAGTTAAATCCAAATCCACAGACGATCACCGATGTGGTTTCCAAGGCAAGGAGGAATGGAAGTGGTCTGCTGTTGCCTTTCTTGAGATGTTTAAACATGAGGAGAACATGAAAGCTCCACACAGGCAATTTAAATTTGCAGTGCCATCTGTAACTCCTTTTAATGGTGCTTCTCTGTTTTAAGTTGTTTGGAATTCACAACTATGCAGTTGATTCCTAACTCTCAAACTTTTTGAGAAGTATTTAATATTTTTAAAAAAGTGGAGAAGGTTGAACAGAAGCAAAGACAAGGTGGAAAAGCTTCAGAAAAAATCCACTGCTTGGTTCCTGTCTGAAAAATGCTGCTGTTGCCTCCCACCCCATGTTGCCGTGTCGCTGACATACATTATAGGCATTCATTTAGCAGCCGCTTTTCTCCACAAACAACTCAGAGTAAAATACGTTTGCATTTTTGGCACAAAATTGTTCAGGTGTCTAAGATGTAGCAGAGGAAAGGTAAAAGCAAAAAATGACACCTTACATCGTGTATGATTTCTTAGTTTTTACATTTTCATTTGCACTCATATGACAACTGCTTGCTCCTGAGGTTGAACATGCAGGCAGCACTAATAGCAATGTGACCTAGTGACCTGAACACAGTACGTCTGCATGTATGTTTGTGTGCGAGGGGCGTGAGAAAATTTGCAGCTTGTTTTGTGTCATTATGTGTGTGAAGCACTCATATGTGTAGAGTGAGGAACTGCAGCATTGTCCAGTATGTCAGCTTGGGTGGTATCTTGCAGTTTGTATTTCTTTTTCTTCTCACTTGTCAGTGTGTCATATCAGTATGTTAACAGAGTGTGTGTGCGTTTGTGTGGGGTGGGTGGTTTTCAATGTGTAATGTAGCCCATTTATCTTTGTATTGGCAAATCAGCTGGAGTGTGTGTGTCTGTACCCTTGAAAAACAAAGCTACTGATAAAGAACAGACAAATAGATTCAGCTTTATAGTGAAAGATATTGATATTGACTTATATGTGAAATTTACTACAGATGAAGCTCTTTAGCCACATTTGGGATTTTTTGGTTAAAAATGAAATATTTATATTTTTAGAGATGCTGCTCGACTTAAGTTAACCATAGCAAACACGATATATTGAGCAATTTTGTTTGTTGTAAACCTGTTTAAAAACTGGCAAAAAAAGATGAGGTTTTCTCCAACTGTTTCAAAAAACTATAAAATGACTTGTACGTAATAAATATTGTAGCGCCCGTCAGAGGCGCCACCACAAAAAGACTCGGGAGTCAGGAGTCCAGGGAACTGTTCTTTTATTTCGTCTTCCATCGCAGCAACAAAGCTCTCCAAAAAACCCGCTAAGAACAACATCGAAAAACGACTACTCTCCTTCATTCTCACTCCTGCTCTGCGCACCAAATTCCCGCGCCCTGGAGTCTCCGCCCACGGCGCATCCTCCCACTCCATCTCCCAGGATGCACCCCGGCAGCAACGCACACACAACCAACAGACAACCGAACAGAGTTACACAGGACTGCAAACAATTAACACCCAGACAACTATTTACATGTACGGCTGTGCTGCTACAATATATACTTTTGGAAAAATACATTTTTATATAAAACGGGAAATGTAAGCAACTTAGAAAAGGCTTTGACGGTTCAAAAGGGTTTTCATACTGTGGTGTCGCCCTCTAGTGGAGGCACACACGCCCCACACTTCTGCACGTCCCCTGGTCTTTAAAGACGTCCTTTCATCTTTTTTGTTATTCGATAATCTTGGAACCACAGTGTTTCACAGGCAAATATTGTGGATGCCTCCAGATTAAAAAAAAGAAAACTTTATTATTGATTTAACCACTTTTTTTCTTAAAACATTGTTTTATTTTAGTTCTAAGCATCATAAAATATGTAGTCAGGTTCAGAAGTTTTAAAGCCTACACTTAAAGCACATCTTGACTCTTTAATTTCAAATCCACTGTGGTGGCGTACAGAGACAAAACAATGAAAATTGTGTCATTCTCCAAATACTTATGGCCCTTACTGTCTTATTTCCAACATTTTTTCTTTCTGACTGTAACAGTTGTGTCTTTAGATAAATCTTAAGGACATCATCAGACTGTTGGTTTTCCTGAGGACAAACACCACTCTGCCATCTTGTCTGAGGCCCAGTGACCTCCAGGGCAGGCAATGTGGGACCTCTTATTAAAATGTCAAAAAGATAAACCAGCAATTGGCAAAAATCAAGTCATATGTTTGCTTTATGACAACAGATTATATGTTCATAGCTTGATAAAGGAGTTAAACTATTGGAATAGCTGTATTTTAGATGAGAGAAATAGTATTTTGTGTGTTTGTACAAGGGGTGGGAGGTCAGTTGCTTCTGAATGATGCTGACTGGCCAGGTTTCACAAGATGCTTGTGGAGGTGGTAGCAACACCCTCTTCTGCTCCCAGAGCAATGGGCATGACATCATGCTCAGGGTTCAGCCAAAGAGGAACAAACACATGGGAAATTGTTGGAAGGCCTTTGGTGCGAATGGGTGGGGGAGGGTGTGGAGGGTTTAGATAGGTCACACACATGCAGTCTACACACCTAATGGTTACTTCATCACGTTTCTCTGGAAACCATTTTGAAATGATTTGAATTGCATTAAGTGATATGAAACATAAGGTGCACAAAAAATTGGAAAATAATTTGGTTATGTGAACAGGGATTATAATAGCAAATTTTAAACACATTTTTCAGGAGTGTTGCAACTACATGCATTAATACACTACTGGCGTTTTGCATAATTTTAAATTCCTCAAATGTATTTTTAAAAAGTAACAGCTGACTATTTTTAGTTTTATACTGAATATTATGCAATGGCTTATATTTATATGAATGTCAGGTGGTTCATGCACTGTGACTAATCCGTTGGGTGACACTTTAATAGTGGATCCTGATATGTTGCAGCGGTTGGGTCAATAACTTCAGGTGTGTTTTAGTGGATGGAGTCTGCTGTATTATGATTGATTAGTTACACTTTCACAACATATTACAGTCTATCCACTATCAATAACTGCTTGTCCAGCGCAGGGGTGCTGTCCTAGGCAGCGGAGAAGCAGGTCACACTCTGGCAGAGAGCCATCGTAATGAATCACAGTCTCATTTCTCACAAATGCACATTGTGATAGCAGTTTACATTCACCAAGTCACCTGAAACACATGTATTTGCACTGTGGGAGGAAACCAGAACGCCTAAAGAACACATTTTCCACAACAAGTTGAGTTCAAGCCTGTGATCAAACCTGTAGCATCCTCTGTATTACTATGCCACCCAGCAAAATAAAGCAACCAATTGAAAGGGGAAATATAGTAAAATATAGTAAAATTAGCAATGAGGGGACTTGATGGGTCTGGAGTTTAGCACAGCGTGTCTGTTGCTGTAACTGCTCTTTAGTAAAGTTGCTTCTGAAAGGTGAATTGGGATAAGTACTGCATATGTAAACGATTTTGAACAAGGTCTTCTTAGGTCTCCATTTAAAATGTTTGAAGCAGGCGTGATATTCTGGATTTGATTTTTTCCATGTCTTAAAGGAACGAGTTTTGCATAGAAAGGCAAAACATGTGTCAACTTTTTGCGGCTCAGGGACGCATTATTTATATTTTCATTTAAATTTGTGATAATGAAGACCTTAATAAGAGTAAATCTTCAGCAACGCTAGTTGTGCGACGCCAGGGCTCGAGTTGCGATCCAAGGGGGCGGAGTTTTCTGGTCCAGGACTGGTTAGTGTTGCAGTTCGGGGGCGGAGTCTGTTGTGCGAAGATTGGTTAGAGTTGCAGTTCGGGGGCGGAGTCTGTTGTGCGACGATTGGTTAGAGTTGCAGTTTGGGGGCGGAGTCTGTTGTGCGAAGATTGGTTAGAGTTGCAGTTTGGGGGCGGAGTCTGTTGTGCGACGATGGGTTAGAGTTGCAGTTTGGGGGCGGAGTCTGTTGTGCGAAGATTGACTAGAGTTGCAGTTTGGGGGCGGAGTCTACGGTGCCATGATTGGCTAATTTTGCGGTTAGGGGGCGGAGTCTGATGATCCGGTACCGGTTAGCGTCCCGCTCCCACAGCGGGCCGTGCCGCGTGTGCTCCAGGGGGCGGGGCCGAGCGAGCGGGTGTTCCACGGTCCATTCGCCTCAGTTTTATCTGCCGCGGTCGCGACGGCGTTTCGCTGTTGTGAAACTTAGTTGCACTTCCTCCGCCACACGCGTTGACATATGGCGACATGAACTCAGGACCCGGGGAGGTGCGTGGACGCCCGTCGGCGGATGCGCTGTGCCTCTGAACAACTTTGTTAATCGTTTGTGCGGGACTCCCGTCGGTGGAGAATGGAGAGGAAAGTTGCGAAGGGGTCCGAAAACGGCGGCGGGAGCTCGGACAGACGGTCCGAGGGTGAGAGCGACGCCGACGATGCTCGCTCGGTCCGTGGGATGAAGGGCGATGTGGCAGTTACACAGCCATCGAAGTGTCAGAGGCGAAAGGCAGGAGAGGAAGAGGAAGATAAAGAAAGACAGGAGTACAGCGACGAGGAGGAGGACGAAGACGAAATGGTAAAAAAAAAAGCAATGTAAACACAGCGGTTGTGTGTGTGTGTGTGTGTGTGTGTGTGTGTGTGTGTGTGTGTGTGTGTGTGCGCGCGAGCACCCCAGGGTGACCGACCGACCAACCAACGAAACGAGCAAAGCGAGTGGCACTTATTCGAACGTTGGCCCCTACGACAGCTCCTCCAGCAGCGAACTCCTCACACCCACATGCACTGCCCTCTCTGTCCACAGAGATGGGACTTTTAGCTGAATTACATGTATATCAATTATATAATCTAATATATAATATACCACATGTACACACACAGAGTACTACACTTGTTAACTCGCTTCTTCCCTGTTCTCGCTGTAAAGTTTCATTTAACTGCCAGAAATCATGGCTTTTTGACAATAACTTCAGAGACACTTTAATTCGCCCAGGAAATTCTGTTTTGCCATATCAGGTTTTGCTGCAATAAACAGTGTAGGAGATCTGTGGCTGGAATCTCAAATAATCTACCACTTTATTAAATAAACTGTGAAATATGAACCGATAGGTTGTAGGTGTGAAGCTTAAAAATGACCAAAGGTTTGTTTCCTTGAAATGATTTGTTATGTAAGTGAGGGTCTCTAAACTTTGGAGAAGCTGAATAGATTTGCTCTGTTACTGATTCCATCCCTGCTGATAGCGCGGTAGCAGACATGACAAGATTGGGATTAAACTTGTTTGTCCACCTCTTGAAGTGTCCAAGCGCTGCGACCACCTTTGGTTATGTAGGACCTTTCGTATCCCTGGGGATAGATCATGTCATGGTGCTAAAGGTGAAACAGCAGGAATGTGTGTGAAGGCTTTGCAAAAAATGAACAATGTTATTTCTGTGGTGTGGTTACTGAGGCCCTGGTGTTCATCCTTTTTGGGGGGTTTTTTTGGTATGTGATCCAGGGAGATGTGTACAGCTGGTCAGAGACAGCAACATAAATGAGATTGCATTAAAAGAGAATATATGGTCAATATCCACAAGAGTGCAGGGATCATACACTGAGATGTTGTCAGGAAACACACACACACGTGGTGGTGAAGTGTGTGATTTAAGGTTGACTTGTGGGGAGAATGATTGGGGAACAAATCTTTGTTGTTTGCTTATCCTGAAGCATTCAACGGTGTGTTTACACTAGATTTAGTCTCTGTGGACCTGAAATGAATGTTTTCCCTTAAGTCCCCTTAAATGCCCTTCAAGTGACTCAGTGGGGATTTGGTCAGATATAGCAGGCCTGGCTAATGCGTGCTTGCTTTTGGGAATTTTCGCATTTTCAGGAATAAGAAGTGTTTCTTGGCTTGCCTTAAAAAAATGAATGTGTAATAGAAAAAATAAGTGATTCGCCTTTGTATGTGGTAAGCAACTGGTTATGGTACACTTCCGTATTGGTGGTCTTTGTTTTGCATCTTGCTTTATACATTTCTGTCAATGAAGAACATATGGCACAATAATTTTATTTGCAGCTATCAAAAGAATCGCAAGGATCATCCATGTATGGCAGGTTATTAAAGCACTTTAAGCACAACTTACGGCTATCGGCTGCCTGAAATGTTCACGCTTTGGCTCGCTGGTCACGATGCTGTGATAAATGGCAATTTTACCGTAATTGTTCCCTCCATGTCAGCAAACACTTCGACTGAGTCACTCGCGCTGTTGCTATTTTGTTCTAATAAAATTGTGCCCTGGGATTTGTAAACAAACACCTTGATTTGATTTTTAAAAGCAGGATTTTTTTATCCATTGACATAAAAGTCGAGAATCTTTGTAAAAATTTTTTATGTTGTTTAGTTTGTGGCTGTACAATTGCATCTATTTGGCTCCAGAGGTGTTTTGATGCTTCAGAAGTACATTTTCAGCAGCATGTTTAAGGAATGGGCTGCCATAGTGGACATAACATAGTTTTACCCAGTTTATGTCTTTGCAATGTAAGCAAACGGTGTATTAACAGAAAATAACTGGTCTTTGTAATTTTGCTAACTGTTAAACACAGGTAATAAAGTATTGAGAACTTTTATGTAGTAGCTTATGGTTTTGGTGTTAATCATATATTCCTTTGCTAATGGACAATATTTTTTTCTGTCAGAACCTAACTGCTTTTTTTCTATTTGAATGCTGTGAAATTATTGTCACAATTTAGTGCTTTATTTTCTATTTTTTTTAAATAGACCTCCAGCAGTAGATGTACATTTTTTGGTCATAGACAGAGGTGGGATGTCTAACTCGCATATTTTATAATGTGAACCATCCTGTTCCTTTTGCATGGGTAATACATGCTGCAGGTGATCCCCCCCTCCAAGCAGAAGTCGCATCCTGCTCCTTGACTAGAACAGGATTTTGTTCTTTTGTTGTGTAAAAGATCTGTGTAACTTGAGGTTTCATTGCTTTCGTTTGCTTTGAGCCAGACCTCCTCCTTGGCTGAAGATGGTGTTTATCCTTGTTTTGCCAAAACCATCTGGAGAAAGGTAATTGGGGAATACTGTTGGAAACGTATGTATCTGCTTCCCCACTGACTAATTTTCCTGCAGACAAGCCACATATTTACATATGTGGGAAATCGCGTACCCTGTGCTTTGTGTCTCGGTGATCTGAGATCCAACGCCTAGCTGTTGCCAACGGCAGCACTGTTTTCCCCTGGCTCACTGCAACATCACACCTGTCCTGCATGGAGGCGGCAGGCTTGCGCTTGGAGGAAAATACTGTGTTTATTCATAAATCTTTTACTTGTACACTGCAAATAATGTATACAGTATATCAAAATGTGGGCTCGATGAATGGTGCGCCTTGTAGTTTCTGAGTGACTTCCTGTTGAAATTACCTTGTCAGTGACCCTGTGCACCATAGACTGAAGTTGTAAAATAATAATCATACAAAAGTTCCTTTTTTAATGGGTTATTTTTTTAAGTAGAAATTTGTGATAATTTTTGTTGTTTTAAAAACACCTTGAGCGCAATACTCATTCCTTTTGAATCGGATGGTAACCCTCACCTTGCTTTAACCTCGAAGATGAATGCTATTTATGCTGAAAGTGTTTTGTGAGTCCAGAGGGCAGAGGGCAGTAAGGTATCTCACCTTAAAGCCATGGAGCTGTACAGCCACAACAGCTGGTTAACAACATACAATTTAATGACCTTTTTTCTTTGGATGTTTCCATTGGTTATAGTTTGCATTTGTAGCTAAATTTGTGAAGCATTTTGATTGTATAATAACCTTTAGGAAAAGGACATTTTTTGAGATTTTGAGACTAAGGGTGTATTTTGTTTTAAATCCATGTACATGCATTGGTATACAAATCTCTACATTGTTTTTCAGTTAGTGTGTTTTGTATTTTTTCCTGTAGATGGTGTGGAATTTGAAGTATGAGGTGTGAGCAAATAATGGATTTAATACTCTATAAAGCATGCATAGACTAATGTACCGATGTGGCTGAAAGTATTGGTACCTTTCCACTTTTTGAAAATACACCAGAAAACTCCAATTTTCGTCAAACTGAGTTGAAACCTACCATTCTTTATGTTACATCTGATACAAAATAAATTTTGCTTTTGATTTATGACATGACATATTTTAAATAATAAAATAAATGAAAATGGCCTGGAAAAAAATACTGGGACCCTTAACATAATAATTGATAGCACAACCTTTGGAGAAGACAACTGCAATCAAGTGCTTTCTGTGACTCTGAATGAGATGTCTGCGCTTCTCCAGTGGTACTGTGGCCCACGGTTTTTTAGAAAACTGCTTTCTTTCGGATTTGATGGGTTCCTTCTCGCAGCTGTCATTTTCAGCTCTTTGCACAGATGTTCCATGGGATTCAGATCAGGACTCAACAGGCCACTTCAGAGCAGTCTGATGTTTTCTTCTCATCCATTCTTGACTGCTTTTTGAGGTCTACTTTAAGTCATTATCCTGCTGGAGGACTGATGACCTGCAACTGAGACACAGCTCTCTGACATTGGGCTGTACGTTTATCACCAAAGTGCCTGGATAGTCTTCTGGTTTCATTGTGTCATACGCAGACTTGAGACACCCAGTGCCAGAGGCAACAAAGCAATCTCAAAACATCACTGAGGCTCCTCTGTCTTTCATGGCAGGAATGGTGGGTTTTTTTTTTTCTTTTTTCAAAGCCTTCGTTTTGTTTTTTGTGAACGTAGAGTTGGTGTGATTTACCAAAAAACTCACATTTTGTTGTACCTGTCTCAACTAGGATCCATTTTGATGTTTTCTATGATTCTTTCTGCATCATTTCAGCAATCTTTTCCCTTCAATCTTGGGTTAATTTCCCTCTTGTGGTCACATCCAGGGATGTCAGCTATAGTCTTGTAGTTTTACATTGATCAGGCTTGGCCGTTACCTTCTTTCCTACCTGTTTAGACAACTATCTGCTTTTCCATTCTTTTTCCATTTCTTTTCCTGTGTGATACACACAGTAATGCTAAAAAGCAGTAAAGACCACTTAAATGGTCTGAGTGAGTGATTTTGAGACTGCAGACTCCTATGGTACTTTTTAAAGGAGAAGAGCCTGCTTGAAGTATCACTGCAGTACAGCTGTTTCTTATAACTTCTAAAGGGTAACAATAATTATTTCCAGCTCATTTTTAAATGTTTTTGTAGAATAAGCAAGAGCTCAGTTCTTTTCACAGCTTTTTGCTTTGTTCCCCCACAAACCAAAGAAATACGTGTAAGGGGGACAAAAGGGTATTTTCAATCACTATTCAGTAAAAAATAGAGCATGATTTGAATAAAATGCAAGAGTACCGATACTTTCAGCCTGATCTGTACGTAACAAGATAATTAACAAGTTAAATAAACATCTTTGTGTTTGAGTCTCATGGACATGGAAAAATGAGCTTGAAAAAACTCAGCGTCTGCTGTCTTGATAAGATAACATTCTGCTGACAAATATTCCCATAAAGCCGATCCAAATGCTACCTGCAATTTGAATTTTGCCTGCAGTAAATTGGTTGCGCAGTCATTCAGAGCTCATTTAAATTATTAACGGGTGGAGTCTGTCGGCTGTGCTAAAGCCTCTTGGACGCGTGCTGGTGCTTGTTGGAAGGAATAATTCTGTCCCCCCCAGTGACGTGCCAGTTGTTAATTTTATGGGGTGTACTGACAGCAGCCCCTTTACGGCATCTCAGGCTAGCTTTCAAATAGAATGTGACCGATGTAAAGCAAAGGGCCCGAGCAATTTGCTTAGACTGCCGCCAAAAGGGGCGAGAGCTGCTCGGTGGTTTCAAATGCATGGCCACCTTTTTAACTGGATTGCGGCGTATTTATTAGGATACTACGCTCCCTCCGGGACCGATTAATCGAACAGACGGCTGCCCATTGTTTTCACACGGTGAAAAGGAATCGGCGAGACGGCGTTCGTGTGTCGGTTTTCAAATTTCTGTCCCGTTAGGCATGCTACCGTGCGCAATTTGTACACTTGTGTAATTTTTACATGCTTGTGGGGTGCTCTGTCGCAGTACACAAAATACATTGAAAATGACCAAAAAAATTCAGATTTTTAGTTTTTTTTCTTTCTTTCATTTCTGTATAAACAATTTTTCTATAAAATGCTGGATCAAAGTGTTTTTTGGTTCTTGGTAAATGTATTGCAGTTTGCAGGGTTACAAACTGGGAAATAAATCTTAAGTGTAGGTAAACAGAGATGTGCTGTAAATATGCAAACTGAGCCAGGTGAAAGGCTACAGTGACTATTAGAATGGTGCAGAAGAACATGACCATGATCTGAACTCCCCCTAGCTTGCACACTTCATCTCGTTTTCCATTTCACTCAAGGCCAAAAAATCGATTTTAGTATCACCGTCCTTCATATTTCCACATGGCCAGTTAGGTTGAACAAATGACTTTATTGCCCAATTTATTAGAGGTGCTTTACATATACTTCATGTTTCAGCTGCGGCTGTTTTTTTTGGATTTGGCCTTGGATACCATCTGTGTAATTTTGTCAGCTGTGGTTTAGCTGTTAACAATGGTTTAGCTGCAAACCGTTTTATGGAGCTCATCTCCCTTCATAGAGATGGGTGGAATTTATCTGAGATGTGGTCAGATTGCTTGGAACAACCAAAAACACTGGCGGAATGGTGCAGAAGAATGAAAATGGTTTGATAGCGGTTGCAACAACAGAAACAAATTGTAAGAGAACAGGATGACAGATGGCCAATTGCATAATTTGGTGAAGCCACCCGGATGCTGCTGCCAAAAAGATCTCAGCCAAATGCAGCTTTGGGAAAGGAAGGAGAGAAAATCTGATCAAGACCGTATAATGGATCTAAAACACACTGCTGATCTGCAGCATTTGTTGGAAGGTGGTTAAACTGTAATTTGCTGCATATAAAAGCAGAAGCTTTGTTGATGTCAGTAACAATAATCCAAGAAACTAGTTTTGAAGTCTCAGATCACTTGCTTGAACATAATGCTGAAAATTAGAGACCTTCGGATAGCACAGCTCTCACGGTTTATGATCATGTCTGTATGTTGAAGGGTCTTGCATAACAATCCTGTAGGCTTCATCCAGTCAATTGAACTTAAAAAGTGAATGCGGCATGCACCTGCAAAATACTGATATAATCTATAAATAAGTAAGATGGTGTTTTTCCTCTAATTCCATTATGAAGGACAAATGAATGAGTAGCGTATGCTTGATTCCTCATCTCAGCGACTTTTGATTTCTTCTTGCCCGCCTGTGTGATGCTCTCCTCTATTCCTAGAATGCCTCATTAGGAATTATTCTGGAATTAGTTGGGGGGGAAATGCTTAATCCAACAGTGGGCCGTGCACTGTTCTTGAATACTCTTTATCCATTAATTTTTAATTTAAAAAAAAACATTTTTTTTTTTGCCCGGTTTTTGCTGTAATGGAAATGCGGCTTGGCTCCGCCTTTGCTAATCGTAATCTCGAACCCTGAGCATTTCATAGCAGGCTTGATCTACGTTAAGAGCACTTTGTAAATAAGCAGCAGTGCATTTTAGCAGTATGGTGCTGGCCTGAAAAAGGCATGTCCAGTGTCACTGAATGGCTTATTCGTTAAGAAGATTAACTTTTAATCTGTTTAAGGCTTCTCTGACTTTTGTAGTGGGCAATGCCATTGCAAGATGGAGGTCTAGATTTTACCGTGCTTTTCCACTTCCAGCACAGTGTGCTTGTTACAGATGAGCCTAGGACACTTTGTCTGGAGGACAGAGGGGGACACTCCCTACTGCAGAGCCATGTTCCGGCACTGGAACATTTGCGTCGCCGGGAGGACCTGTTCTGATGGCTTGAAGGTGAGGCATTCCTGGAGGACGCTGCTTTTCATCTTAGGCTTACTGACCTGCGCTGACTCAGCAAAGGACCACACACGTCAGGAGTTTGCAATTTGTCAGAAACGCCAGTTTGTTCTCTGCTCAAGGCTGACAGATTGTGTGTTGGTTTCTTAGTGGAGATGTGTTTTGACATTGTAAGATGTCAGTACCTGAGCAATATCGGTTAGTACTTAAAATAATGATTGCCAGGAAATTGTTTTGGATATTTTTCTATTTGTCCTTAGCCACCATCTAGCGCAGGTGTGACAGTTATGAGGTTTTTTATACCAAACAGTATTTTCCTTTTCACCAAGATAAATTGAAAATGGACAGTTTGGTTTGTGTATGCTTGGAACGTGGTGTTATGTAACCTGCCTGACAGCTTCTGCAGCATCAGCCAATGCTTCTCTGTTTTTGTAAATGTACTAGCTGCTATTTTGTGCATTTTACTACATTTTTTTTTTAGTAAAGCTGTAATGCACTGTGATGGTAGCTGCACCCATGTTGCGGTTTTAATTGATCCCTTTAAACTTCTAGGGCTTGTTGGGAAACTGAGCGCCTGAGCAGGTCCCTGTTTCCCTCTTTGCTGTTTCCTGTTTAGCAGTTGGCTCAGTCCATCTCTGCAAAGGAGGCATTTTGCAATAAAAAGTATTAGCAGCAGCGTTCATCCAGAAGGGTTTGTTCTAATCCTTTTATGTTTCGATTACAAGTCCTTTTGCTTAGCCAACATGTTAGCTGTTGCCCATGGTTCCGGAGTGTCAACAGAGCAGTTTCTCCTAATAGAGGAAAAAAAAGAACAGCAGGGTAATAAGTGGAGGCTGTGGTCACCTGCTGTTTTCCTGATGGAGCGATATAATGGAAATGTCAGAATAAGCATTTGAGAAATTGACTTTTTTAAAATCAGGTTACATTTTTTCTGCAAGGTTTATCCTCAGTAAGGTATACTGTCATAAAAACATAATCTTTCCTTATATTTCTTTTATTTTCACTTACTGAACAACAATCACACTGGACACATTTTGCCTGAACCCCCCTCTCTTTCCATGCCTCCCTTCCCAATAAAGTCATAGTCTTAATTAAAAATAACCAATCTGTTTATAAGTACTAATAGTTCTATGGCAATGTATTATCATATATTGTACTTAAATATATCCTGAACTGGATTTTTTTTTGTGTTAAACCTAAAGCAGTTTTAATACAGTACAACAGCATTTTATGTCAGTGGAGGAAGTCCAACTGTCCACTGAGGAAAAACAGAGCTTAGGGTTCACAGGCTGCAAGATGCTTTATGAAGGAAAATGTATTTTTGATGTACAGTGTAGAGCCAAAGTGGAAGTAAGAAGAATTGTTAAGGGTGGAGGGCACCCAGTGCTGAAGATTCACAAGGGGTGTATAGTTTGGTAATGAATGCTCCTTTTTTTGTCAAGTGACTTTTGAGTAAACATCCGTAGCTTCTTAGGGAAGAGGAGCTGGGGCAAGAGTGAGGTCAGGCAGATGTTGGGTGATGGAGTTGTAAAGAAAGTGGTGAGCTTGTGGAAAACCCTGAGAACATGGGTCCTATGAAATTCCAGAGGGTCTGTGGGAAGCTACTGAGCTCCAAGTTTATATGCAGTGGGTCATTTCCTGTGTCTATGGGATTATCCACCGTTGCGCATGCGCATACACACACACACACACACACACACACACACACACACACACACACACAGAGTAAATAATCCTCTGAGTGACTTCAGTGAATTTTTGTTTTTCTCCAGTTGGCCTTTTCATAAAAAAGTAATCATGAAATTTAGATTATAGGGAGTAAAGCAGTGGCACGGTGTTGGGAATATAAAGAAATCTATGCTGTATGAGTTTTGTAGAATGAGCTATTACTGTTCATATTGTTCCTAAGTTAGAAAACAATTTTTTGTGAAAATGTGTTTATTACATGAATATATTTGTGTTGCATTATTTCTCATCTTGAAAATTATAATGTGACCTCCCCACCGATAAAACGTCACCTATTGCCTAAATGTGAAAAAACTAAGCAAGGATAAATGATTTCAGCAAATAGAAACAATAATGTTAAAAGCAGTTATAATATCTGAAGTCATTAAAGATTGATGTGTAGTAGTTTTTAAGTGGTAATAAACTGTGTGAGAGTAATTTAAATGGTAATGGCATTAATGTGCTGAAGATAGTGCTAACAAATTCATATTTGACACCATTTTGCCTGTCATTTTTGGTGTGTGTGTGTGTGTGTGTGTCTCTCAGCCGACTGATAGCTGTTCAAACACTTTAAATCATGGCATCCAGTCTTTTAGGTGATCATGCCTATCATGAGTGAGTGTGATGGTTTTACTGTGTTTACCGGCTAGATGGCTTTTTGGCCTACACTGGTGGCCGTGAAATCAGTGACTTGGTCATAAGGTGGAACTGGTGCCTAATGTTGTGTTTCCATATGTAGTTTAAAGTGTAGCAGAGTGTTTTATTCACCTCAAAGAGGTGTTTTCCTGTGCACTTCTTCTCAGTCCACCCTCCCTCTCTTTCTGCTTCCTCTATTGCTTATGATGTCATGTCAGACCATCACATAGTGATGAAAAAACTTCAGCCTGATTCAGAAAATGTGAAATATGAAGACATGCAACTTAACCACAGCACTTTCTGATGAGATGATGGAACCACAGGAGGGAATTGTACAGCTACAGTATTTGACCTGCTGTGGTGGAAGAGCACATCTACTTTCCCATTCCTTCACTTAATATTTAAACTTCATATCCTTTTGTGAAAGCAGTACTTGGCAGGAATGTAGAGGAAGTCCTGCTGAATTTGAGTATCTCAGACTTGCACTGCACTCCTCAAAGTGACTGGCAGGTACATGTCAGCATTTTAAAGCACAAATAAAACATGGAAACATTAAGAATTCCTCAGTGATGACAATGTTTTTTCCCCCCTATTCATGCATATAACTCCAATGAAAAGTGTAAATATACTTGGTGGAAACTGGTTTCCCCATCACTCCTAACACACTGGATCAGCTCTTCTATAATTTCTCATTTCCCAGCATGTAGGATGCCTGTGGCTTGCTTTGCTTATACCCTTATACTCTCCTGTTCAGGTCAACCCATAAAAATACTAACCACATTACCCAGGGGAGGACTAACTATTTACTTTTCCTATTCATAAAACCGGATTCACTTATAAAAACTGTGGAGATTGGGATAAGCAATGAAATAGCCTTGTACCTACAGTAATGTGTGTTCAGTGTCACAGGTTTCATAGTTTCTTCTGAGATGCGTAGGTTACATTTTTAAAATTGTGCTCCCTGTTTTGAAAGTGCTGTAGGGCCCCTTTTCCCTTTCGTGCTTCTTGGATCTCTATGAGAAAATATGCTGATTCCTAAGTGAACACATCCCTTATATCAGGCTGCTCAACTCCGTGTCTCTGCTTGATGCTGTTTCACGCTGTTCTTGTGATGCCTGTGTGACTGTTGATGCAACCAAGGGGCTGCAGCTTGACTGGTCTGAGACCATGTGTCCCACATTGCTTGTGGCTGCTGTTATGTGTACCTCTATACAAAATACAAAAGTCTGTGGTCAAGACTTTGTCTTTGCTGGACTTCTTGCAGGAGTTCAGTGTGGAAATGATCTGCCACGGCACTGTGCCCTGAGCTAAAGCTACGTGTCAGCCATTGTGTCCGCAGGACAAGCTGGCCCGAGATCGCTCATCTCTCGTGACCTCAGGGTCACACCGCTGCATGGTGTAAAACAGTAACTTTCAGTCTGCTTTAGCAGCCCACGGGCCGCACCTGGGAGTTACTGTTTTACACTCGTAAGTCTCTATGAATGTTGCAAAAGTTGTTTTAAAACCACTGAAAAGGATTGTTGTTAAGGTGTCAGATAACTTAGGCATCCATTTACTCTGAAGAATGAAGAGTTTGTGTGCTTTTTGGAAATAATTTTGAATGATGGAAAGTTATTGAAATTGAGTGTAATTTACAGTTTATGAAAGAAATTGAATTGGCATGTTGCTATGGCTACTGTTTATTCATAATTGCTTAGAAATAGAAATGTATCCTCCTGAGATTTGACACTTGTTGAGGAAAACAAATCAAGTAAAACAAAATGGAGAATGCTAACTATTTTTTAATATAAAATGTATAAGTTATAAATAAATGATAAATTGAAATGTCTTAAGCAGCACTGAAGTTACTTTCTGTTTTATAAGGAGCTCTAAAGAATGTCAAGCAGTTGCGTCACTGATGCTGGGGATAAAATACTTTAAAATGTAAACAGGATGGGTAGGCGCAGAGGCACTGGGTCCTGGTGTTTCAGAGCTGGGATTTATTTTTATATTATTTTCCCACTGATATACCTGCCATGTGGATGGGCTCACCATACAAAAGGAAGGACTATCACGTGTGGGAGGGCAGAGTAACGCGGCACGTAGGATGCTTGTCTGGACCAGAGTCAGAAAGTGGTGTAACGGAGGAACATGGAAGAACACATAAGTGTGTGATCTGGTGGTGTGAATGTGTCCATACTGATGCAAAGAGGTGTTGGTTCCCTGAATCCTACTGTGTTGCCTTAGTTGCCCTTTCTCTCCAATCCTGGGGTAATTTACTACATTTTTAAAGATGGGGTGTGTTACGTGAGGAGAAGTCAGGCCCCTGACCAGTTGGGTGTGCATGTCAATATGCTCAGGTGGCCTGAAGTAGTATGTCACAACGTTTATCTACTTACTTCTTACCGTTTGCTTTAATGAGCCAACAGGTGTGACACTTTCCTTATTTAATGTTTGGCCAAAGCATTGGAATTACGATTTACACCTACTAAACTTTATAAATATTAATATTAAATCATGCATTGGGTAGCCGTCCTTCATTTTGTTGGATGCGTCTTTTTAGCCAATGGGAATGTTACACCATAACCCTTTGCAAAGCCTTTGTCTCATAGCCAAAACACAATTGCTGAAATTTAAATTTCAATAGTTTGTTATATAATTTGTCCTAAAATTGCTGCTTATTTTTAATATGTGACAAAGCTTAGGCTAAAAAAATCTCTGTTGGTTCCTTCTCCCGTATCTAAATGGGTTTATTTTCTCTCATACTACAGGGAGTTTTTCATTGTTGTGTAGTTTATAGTGTCCATTTGGAGATGTTCAAGGATGGTACTGAGATTGTGGCTGTCATCTTGCAAAACTTCACAACAGACCTTTACTTTTATCACAAGTTCTTCTTCAAAGGTAACATTTGATATGCAGAAGCAGTGGTTCTCCATGTATGTTTGTATCCTCAGCCTCCTCTTCTGCTGTGTGGGATGCGACTGGGAGTGTTTATGTGCTGTCTTTTCCCAAGTCACTGCCCTTCTGGTGAACCCGAGCTGTTTGGGGTGTGGGAGTTGCCACATGGTCGGTAGGTGCTACATATTCAGTGGTGCTGCTACAGCCGCCAGTAGACTTCTGTCCAGAGCTCCCAGTGGATCGAATGAAGACTTCCTGTTAAGGCAGTACCAGGATGGAGCATTTAGCAACTCATTTAATATCAATTGTTGTTGTTTTAAATCAAACATGGTGATTTTTTTTTTTTTTTTTTTTTTTTTTTTTTTTTTTTGAGGAAAATAAAAACAGGGCACCCTCTTCCACATATATGAATTATACCTGTTTTGGTATGCTAACTGTAAATGCTTAATGTGTTTCATGAGGTGGAAGCCACAAGTATGGGTTAGCTATCATGCCAATTCTATCCTGCAATATTAATTGTGACCAAATAATCTAATTATACTTTTATTCGTGGTAACCATATTAAATCAAATTGTCTTTCTGTGTTTCGTCTTTCAGAAAGTTGGCACCCTAGATTTATAAAATTATACAAGTCCATTTTTCGAGACTGTGATACAGTGGCCTTTGACACTTGCTGTTGCTAGGCTGCAAGACATTGACTGATTGCAGCATCCTTCATCGGTTATAATTTATGCACCGTGCTCATTTTTAACAATATGCATTACTAATTCTAAGCTTTGTAGAATCCTTTATGTTCTACTTTCCAAAGTCTACCTTTAAGGTAAGTTGGCTGTTTAGAAGTGCAAAAGTTTAATGTGGTGTTTGTTGTCATTCTGCCCACTCACAGGACTTTGAACAGTCCAACATCAAAACTGTGTGAATTCCTGGTATATTTCACTTCCCGAAAAGTAGCAGACAGTGCCACTGAGTATGAGATCTGAGTGAAGCTAGGGATGGGTGGCGGGGGTTGGTTGTCTAAAGACATACCTGTCCCACACGCCTTATGTTGCATTACACAATCAGATACTGAGTTTTGCCCAGGTGTTAATTTGAGTTATAGAGGTTTTCCAACAGCAGCAGAAGAAAGCACACAAGTCATTCCAATGGCTTTACTTCATTCCTTTTCCTCTCCTGTCAGGAAGCTGAGTTGTTTCTCAGGTGATGCAAGACTCACACCTCATGGACCACGATGCTTATAAAAAATTTTTTAGCTGTGAATCTATGGCTGCCTCACCTCCCTATTTCCCTTGGTGTTAATCAGGGAAGGGTGCTTTGTGGGGGACACTTTCTGGTTGTGTCCCATTCTGTGCTGCCAGGTGGGGTGGATTTCACTAGGTGTGTCCTCACTGTCACTGTGTGACATTAAGGCCTGTCAGTTGCTCTGCAGCCTGGCAGGTCTGACAGGTTTGGCTCATGTGGATCCAGCTTTGACTAAGAATTACCCTCAAAACAATGTACTCCTTTTGCACCTGCTGGTGAATTGGCACTTGTTTTGCTTTGACAGTTAGAAACCCACTGGAACCCCTTCTGTGCTCTCCTCTACTATGAGGAAGAAATTAAACTTTTGAGTAGAAACACACAAGTCATTAGCTTTTACATACTTCTGCATGCAAACAAAAAATGCAATAATCCAAAATGCAATACTGTATATTCAGCAAAAATACATGAAGTTGTTGCCAACCTTCACATCAGGTGGACTCAGCTGTCTGTTCTTTCTGCTCATTCATTAGCTTCTTCAAGATGGGCTTTATGGCTGATGTGCTGCCATCTCATTACCGTGAAGCATCTGCACCGTAGATAAGAAACTACACAATCCCTTTTAAAGCAACTTATTAACAATATAGCGATTAAATGTGGTGCAGCTTTTTTGGTCAATAGTCATACTTTATGAGTAATTTTAATCAAGGTCATTTAACTTAATTTACAGGTTTATTGTTTGGAGATGAAGGACCTGTAAGGTGGTGCAAATGTATAGTTTAACCAAAATGTAATACCGTTTTGCTTACTCAAACAGTTTTTAGAGCAACAGCTCTGTAGATTTGATGTGTATTGGTGAGAATGTCAATAAAAATGTTTTCTTAAGTATATCTTTTAGACTTGTAGGAATGTTAGGTTTTTTGAAGGGTGAGTGGATTTCAAGAACAAGAAATGCGATAGGTAGAGTCCAAAAAATAAGATTTTGTGAAATCCGGGGTTACTTTATTGTGAGATAAAAGGAAAAACAATAATTTTCAGTTGGTCTTCCAGTTACTATGTGGGGGGGGGGGTTTCATTCATTTTATGTCAGTTATTAGATGTGTATCAAGACAAAGTTAAAGCTCAAATGACCAGGCTTTGACTGTTACTTTGGACATATCCTTTGGACAGAAAAGTCATTGGAAAAGGATATCATGCTTGGCAAAGCGGAAGATCAGTGCAAATGGGGAAGACCTGCAGTGTGGTGGAAGTGTAGTAACCGGAACATTTATTACACAAATTGCAAAAGGCAATATGTTTATAAAATAATGCTGCAGTGACTTTGAACAGCCTGGTGGCTGCATTACATAAGGAGAGCTCAGCGGAGTGGACTGTGGGAGCAAAAAGTTTTGTTTCTCCATGGATCCACTGCAGTAGGATGTTTGAACTCCATCACTCACACAGTACAGCAATTGCCCACCCCAGTACTTTTGGTTACAGTGAACGCAGAGAGGGTCGGCAATCTCTGTGCAACCCCCCCACAACAGTTATACATTATGTTACTCTGGTTTTACTGTACTTTATACCATGTCCTGTTGCTTTCTCCCACATAGGGCTAAAATTTGACATTATAATGAGAAAAGCATGGGTTGTGGGACTGAACATGTAAAATACAAATTGAACAGATGTGGTGCTCAGTGTGTTACTGCTATGTAATAATAGGTTGTTGGCTCCAGTTTATGGTTAAATTGTACTTAATGTGCAGTTGGTTTCTGCAACTTGTACAAACGCAGATTTATTTTTCTAATGTTTAACAGTGTCTGTTCTCTACCAGCCATTCTGCTTACTCATTTGAACACCGTGGTACCAGTTCTCTGCAGCCATTGTTGGATTAAGTGATTTCTTGTTTCTGGTGGAAAGGGGTCCACAGGTTGTGTTGCTGTACATGAGTTTGTGTTGAAAAACTTTCTCATAGCAAATTTGGTCTCTTGTTTGGTACAGCTGTTGGCATTGCTTCTTGTTTGGCACTGCTTTTGGCTTTAACACATTATTTATTGTAGCATTCAGTTATTCAGTTATTCAGCTTCATAGTTGAAAGCAGTATCTGTTATTTTCTGTGGAAATCTGTTATTTACAACACACTGTCCATTTTTGACTTAAAGTACTCAGGTGGTGATTTCTTAGCTGTTCTAGCTGGTACATGATTGTTGTTGGTTTTCTTTCTTTTTTTGGAAACTTTCAGTGCTTTGCTAGGGTCCTGGACTTTCCATCTGGTTTCTTTTGTCTTTGTTAGCGAAAACCAGGGTTGAGAATCTCCACACGTTCTGGGGAGACCCGGCCCCTTGTGGGTTTTAAAATGTAATAAAAGAGGCTGAGATCATTATATTGCTTATGTCATGCAGTTTTACCAGTACCCAGCCCACCATTCATTATTCACAAATGGTGTTTATTTGTTATTTATTTGTTATTCTCCATCCTGATTCTCTTAAGCGCTACACTTTAATTTGATGGCCAGGTTGTGCTTGGCAGAACTAAGCCCCCCTTTGCTCAGAGCATCCTGGTGAATTAAACCTTGTACAAATAAAAGATTTATTTTCACTAAGTTGGGGCAAGTGAATCATCGTGATACAGTTGCCACTGAGGGGATAGTGAATGGAGACTTCTGTGGAGTGCTGATGATGTGCTTGATGCTGGGGGGGGGGGGGGGGTAATCTGCATTTCCTGGGGCTTAGCAACCACCCGGGACACTGTTTGTTATCCACTTTGAGTGCCCACCTTTATTATCATATATTCAAATGCAAAATAAAAACAAACAGGCATGCAGAACTGTAACAAATAATGCAAAATAGCCTGTTTATCACACCCACAACATTCACTCATTTTGTAAAGGTCCTCCAGGTCTGATTTTCTGTTTTCATGAAAATGATATTCTATGTGAAACACAATATAATTGGTAACTATAAAGATATGTGGCAGTGTGCAGTGCGCTGAGGATGACAACACCAAAGTCCACACATATGCACAAGATTATTGACAAACTCATTTTGGGAGTCTTCTAGATGAGAAGTCCATCAAAACAGGTCTGCTTTTGTTCTTCCATCTCTTGTAATTCTCCCAGCAAAGGCTTTTCTGGGCACATATTTGCTGATGAGATTAAATCCCTTCTATTATTTGAAATAACTCCCATCTCACAATGATGGCGATCACTGTTGGTCAGCTGCAGGCATGTATATTTGCCAACGAGGACCGAAACTGGAGATTTCTGTTCTTGCCACTTGTTTCAGACATCAGTGGAGCTTGATGGTTTGTTCAATCCTGCAATGGATGAGTGGACAGAAAAAAAAAACACTCAAGTTGATCTTCTACATGCAAAGTCCAAAGATTTAAGAATTACATATTGGTTTGCCAGCCTTTTGGTGGAACCTCAGCAGCTTAGGTGATTGCAAAAAAGTATTTTTTTTAGTTTTATGCTATGCAGATACACAAACAAATGTTGGTACCATTAAGTACAGTGTCCTTTCAGTGTCCTTGACATTAAGTTCAGCAAACCAAAGCTGAAAGCAGCTTCAAGAGCTCATGTTGGGCTTCAAAATACTCAAGGTCAACAACAGGTGCCACCCTCCTACCTTGTTTACTTTGCTGCTTTTGTTTACCTTCCTTCCTGGCACTGTTTCAGAACGCTATCTATGCCCTCTTAAAAGCCCATTCGTTCTCTCTGCTGTTTGATCCTCCTCACTCTCCAGTTGTTTTCGTCCTTCATGTGTAGTTTTGAGTTTGCCATGGACTTTTGTTTTTCCACCATTTTATTCATTTATCAAGGCTTCGGTCTTGTGCCCAGTACTGCTTTCCTTGGCTGTTCTTTCTTTCTCTGTGGCACAGGGCTGGACAAGCTGTCTAGTCGTGAGAATTTCTCACCAGGAATAGGAATTTATGACGGGCTGTTTATTTTTAAGTTTTATATACTCCACAAGCAAACTTACTTTGCATCTGCAACTGTGAGAATTGGGTCACATGGAGAAGACCCACCCAGGGACATTCTTATTGCTCTTTTGTCATAATTCAGTACTTTTAATTTAAAATGCATAGTTAACATGCATTAGAAGTGCACCGGTGCCTTACTGTTACCAAGTTCAATTTACATATTTGTATAATTGTTAAAAATTAGGAAAAATAAAAAATAGCTTTTCTGTGAAAAACACGTATAATTTTTTTTCTATTCTAAAAAGTAGTGTAGATTCTCCTGAGATGTTCAAATGTGTTTTGCAGATCATGGATTTAGCTCACTAGTAAGCATTGTGCTTGTGAAATTTCTGTGAATATGGGTTTGCTTTTCTGCAAAGCATCATGAGTGAAACATCAGCTCCTGCATTAAGGTATTTTTTCCTGGCTTTATCTTGACATTGTTGTTGCATAAACAGTTATGTAAACCTAGCAAGTTGTGTGCTAATCTGTTTTTGAGTTTAACACATGGCTTGTTACTCCAGTACATTTAAACATGAGCAATATGACAGGTGTATGTGAATCATATGGAAATGTCATATAATATTTGAATATGATATTTAAAATCATACATGGGCAGAAATGTAGCAAAGTCATAGCAACTATCCATCTTCAGAATATTCCCAATATATTCTTTATAAACTAAATAACTCTAAAAAGTAAGTCAAATTTTGAACCCTACCCAACTTGTTTAGATAATATTTCTGTCTGGTTTTACAGCCAGACAGCTGCTCCTTTGTACTGTGCACAGGTGGTGTTGCGCTGTTTAAACTTATTTGTGTTATTTTTGTTTGATTTATTAGGATATAATTCTTTGGAGACAGAATTATTCTTACGTACATCACCACCATTGATTGCATCATTGTTTGCATAAATATTGCATCCCTATATGTGTTTAAAGAAAAAGTCGGTTGAAACTGGTCACTTTTTGACTTCCCATAGATGTCTTTAGCGTGAATCTGCTTTTATGTCCTTGTTTTCCACAGGCAAGGTCGAGTCCCTCAGCAAACATCTACCAGATGTGTCCTCAGAACACGCCTGAGCCCGGGAAACATGGCTAGGGTCACCCAGCCTTGTGACCTATCACCCCCACTTAAGGGAATGAATTAAGATAATGCCAGATTCTGTCCATGCTTATTTTTTAAACCAGCGTCACACTTTTTACTTCTGTGGATGGGGATTGTGGAGACACAGCTGTACGTGAAGGCAGTGTGCGGTACTGCTGTGTTAGCACTCCGGTAGACTGGAACAGGGAGTCTTTATTTACTGCTCTCTGATCAGATGAGACCCTGAGGCATTATGAAATGGTTTTTCCTCATCTTTTTGCTAACTCGTGATTTGTGCAGAACTTTGAGCACATTGCAGGCCCCCTCCATGCACGTCGCCCACCCTTGTTCACAGCTCTCGTGGCCACAAGGGAGACAGTGTCAGGAAGCAGGCCAGTCCATAAATGTCTGTTTGTCCTGCACAATGGACATGTATCAGAGGACCCCTCTGGGCCAACTTCACGCCCCTGCCTTGGGGATCCTGCTTGTTCATATAGAACTGGCATGTGGGCTTCTTCTGGCATTTAAAGTGCTCACGGTCCTACTGACAGCAACCTGGGTCATGATCTGTCATAGATATGGAGATGCTGAGTGCTTGCACAAACCTTTCACTAACAGATTATTCATTTTTTGCCAGACTTTCTTATTTGTGCTTGTTTTTCCCCTTTTCTGGTAACTCTTGTTTTCCTATTCCATACTTCAGAACTGTGTATATAAGATTTTGGTCATTCTTTTATGAAAGTCATATATGTATAGTTATTTTTCTGCCTGGTGATTCCAGCAGAGTGGTGTGGCTTATTCACTGCAGGTGTCTTGCACAGCAAACATAGATAAACTGATGCAAGCTGACTTAGTAATGCGGCATGCTCACATGCATCCAAGGACTTTATTGAATGTTAAATTTCTGCAGTTAATAAAAGAAACTAGAAGATACTTTTTGTAATGCCTTTTTAAAAAAGGGGACAAATGTGGATCAGGCGGTAGGAAAGCACCATGTAAGCCAAACTGAAATGTAACTTAGTGCCCTGTGACTGATGTGATGTAGCTATGAAAACTATAGCAGCTCAGCCAGAGTACCGAACCTGGTTGTTGGGAGGTTTAGAAGTCTTGGTATGCAAGAAAATGTCCCGATGCTCCAAACATCAAAAATGCTGCTATTGTGTTCCACTGAGTACCAGCAGCCTTAAAGCCAGGTGACACTTGTATGATGACCAAGGCTTTGCAGTGTGTCTTGTCATCTGGGTTGGCTGTGGTTCAGGAGCCCCAACGGTCTCTGATCTGTTATCTCTCTGCTCAAGGAAGCCACCCTGCTAGAGAGGACTAATTCAGGCGCTGCATCAGAGATGCCTCCAGCCAGTAAGCCTGGAAAGCTTTAGAGGACAATTTTGAGAGCACTTACTAATCTTCTTATGGGTTCAGCACCCCACTGTCACTTTCCCAGTGTTTGTTTAAGAATTACGCAACCTCCTTGTAACATTGTCACTGTCCTTGGGTTCATGGGCTCCAAGCTGAATGGCCCTGATAGGAGCAACAGAAACTGAGTAAAAGATGCTAAATTAACACAAGAAAGAGCACAACATTTGCACCACGTGATGCATTTTAATCCGGCCTTCACGTGAAGCCCCAAGGGACCCGTTTACTGAGAGGGGCTCTGTTCGATGGGCCTGCTGACTCACAGGAGTATGCCGTTTCGTGGATGTCGCATCAGAGCCCACCAACGCGAGACCCTTCACATCTCAGTCTACTTTCGCGATATTGGTTGCTAAACAAGCCAGTATTTTATTTTTTTTACAGTTCTTCTTAAACAGGCAATTTTATTTACAATTTTATTTATTTTCAAATTATATCATTTCTGGAAAGTAATACAGCAGTGTTTTCCCCCATGATTTGGGGGGGTTAAACATTGATAGACTTTTGAAACTTGCTTGTGTCACAGGCAACTGGCGGATCTTGAAGTACAGTTTAAATAATTTACAGCTGTGTTCTCCAGAGAGGACGACAAATTGCATATCCATATATAATGTTGTCGAAGGTTCACAATGACCTAAAAAACAGACAAGCACGGTAATGAATTTGAATGCTTAGGAAAAGGGAAACAAACAAAAACTGAACAAATCTTTTTCTGATAAAATTATAATCCCACGGTTTGATGCTGGAAATGACAGATTTTCTTGAGTGCGACATACCAACATGTCTTGTACTGTATTGTATTGCTGTATTTAATAAGTAAAACAGAATTATTGAGTATCAAAGTGTGGTGAACTTGAATGTGAAGCAGAGCCAGCATTTGTCAAATAACAGGCGCTGCCTTGGCTACATCCCTGTTCCGTTTTCCTCCTTTGGTTGACATATGGTTGCTGGGTTTTTAATAAATGTGTTATCAGCACAACATGTCAGATTTCTGGCGATGTTGTCAAATAATCACCGAGCACAATGAGATGCACGGCTACATCTGGCTTTGAGTCTGAATAAGGTTCATAAATATTACCCTTAAATCATGTCAATGCTCCCAGCAGCTGGTGTCCGATGATTAATTTCTTCTAACGTCGGTCAAGCCGTATTGTGAATTTGAAAGTGATTAAAATCGAAATTGGGACTGAAAAATGACCGTGGTTCATTCTGCGCTCCTGTGCAGCGCAGGTCCATCTGATGCACATCGCATCTGCATCATAAATCTTTCGTGCATCATTTCTGAGATTTCAATAGGGAGCTTTAAGTAAATATTCTAAATGTGCAGAAATTCTGATGCTGACTCCTCTGGAGCCGTACAGGACTTTTGAAGATGGCCTCCAGATGCGCTGGAGGCAAGTGTGAGTTTGCATGCCGTAGTCTGTTGACTTTAAATCAACACAGCCAAGAAAGACTCCTCATTGCCTCACAAATTTGATTATTAAAAGCATGAGCTGTCTTGGAAACATTCCTTTGAACATTGGTTAGTTTTTAAAGTTTAAATGCAAAAGTAGAAAGTAACGTTCATGTTTATTGACAAACTGAAGGATCCTGCTTCAACTCTTTACTGTCAGACCCTTAAGGCTGAGTTCAGTTGGGGGTGCGTAGACACCATTCAAACCTGAAAGCTTCAGCAGAGTAATGTGCTGTATATACTGGCAAAATAATAAGCGGGACACTTTCAAAAATATTTGCACGCAGAATGAAAAAAGGTGTGCTAACAAGATTTTATTCCTTTTACTTGAGTTACTTATTTGGCCAACTCTTCTTCAAAGTGACTTACAGCATGAAGCTACTTACAATGATTTATCGTTTTATCGAGCTGCAAAATTTACTATATCAGTGCATTCAGGTGCATTGAACCTGCATCCTTCAAATGTAAGGTGGCAAATCTCACCACTCTGCTGTTCATATGTTTCGTTTGTGCATTGTGAGCAATAGACATGCAGGGTATTTGAGAATAAAGATAAACCACTGTCGATAATAAGTAGACAAGCAGTCTAGTCCAGTGTACAGTCTTTCTGTCAGGAATGCATCTTATATGTGATGTTGTATAAATTACAATGTCACTTTTCTACATTGTTCTGCTTTATGTGTCTGACTTTTCACTGAATTATTGAAAAATATCTTTTAGATGGTTATCAAGCACTAGAACCTAAGTAAGTGTGGTGGCAAATGTTCTGGATTATAGCTAATGGAACACATTTTAAAATGACCTGGCGGTAAAGGGGTGATGATGTTGATGTGTGGCCACATTTGCAGTAACACCCCGGTTGCTGTGTGTTACCTGCTCTGCTCAGTTGTGTCTACTGGGTAGGTGGTTCAACTGCGTGAAGGTGATTATTTGATTGATTGAATGGCTGAATCCATCTGTCAGTGGTGGTTCAGGATTTGTGGGCCAGGTTCCAAGGCCAGCTGGACCAGTTTGGCTCTGAAGGTTCAGTCACCCACAGTTACCTTTGTGTGTGTTCTTGTGGACTGTCGTGAATTTTAATTAAAAGGTAAATATTTACATTTAGATTTTTTTGAGTTCTGCAAAGAGATGTGTGAATCTGGTTGAACAAAAGTCAGTTTCGCACCAGACAAAGAACTTTAAATGACATGGCAAAATTACTGCAACAATTTGTCTGTGACAGCCAGATTTTTCTGGCCCTCCTTACTCAAGCGGCTGCCTGTATAACTGAATATGAAGTTCATTGTGATGGATGAGATGTCACAACGAAGGTAGATTTTGGAACGATTGATGCTGGAAAGATTCAGCAGTACTAAGAGAGGAAAGTCATTCCACCACTTCAGAATATAAATTTAGCATCTAATAATGAAATTAATAGTTATAAAAGAATTCTGCTGCCACAGTTCCCTTTTATGCTCTGTTCTTAGTTCTATTTTCAATTCTCAGTGTGTGGTATTGAAAATATAACTAAGAACAGTGCTGGAAAGATGTGATAACAATAAACTGTACATCCAAGGCATCAATAGAGATAAAATAATAAAAATGTCTCACTTTCCCTTTTTTATATTGCCATGTTTCCTAATCCTCTCACTGAAAGTAGATTTATAGAAATGAAAAATAGTGTTTCAGCATGCACACAGCTGGGCATTATGTAATAAAAGCACTCAGTGTCAAACAATCAGGCTGCCTGGGGCAAATGAAATCAGTCTGTCTAAGGTCCTCCACCTCACCCCAACCTTTAACCCCTACCCCCCATGTGGGTCCCCCTCGCTCTGGGTTTTTAAAGTTTTAGGATGGCCAGGAAATCACTGGCCTTTACTCCTCTGAAAGCAGTGTTTTCAGTTTTTATACAGGTTATTTTGAAACATTGGTTTCTTTTTGTTTAGTCCCTTCTATTTATTCAGATGATGAATAAAGACTTTGAAGAAACTTCAAGTCAATTTCATGGTATGAAATGTGCATAACTGGTGTCTATAATCTTTAAGAAATCAACTTCTGACTGCCTTGTCACTGACACAAGCATCTATGCACCATTCTTTGGCCTCTTCAAGGCTAAAACTCATCTGACATGAACTGGAGACACTGCCAGCATGGATGTCCTCAGGTCGTGTGGCTGGGTTTGTTGCGATAGAGGACATGTGATGTCACATGTTCTCTTGCTGGTTTTTATGTGGTGTGAACAGCTATTATTGGACCTTTGAGCAAACATAATGCTTGTATGCAAAGCTGGAGGAATGAAGGATGTCTGTAGACTCTTGGTGTTGATGCTGTGCGACTGTCATGTCCTTGTACTCGGGGGTTTTTATTACTCAAAATGAAGGTCTTAATTTTTTTGAGTGATTTTCTTCTTCTGCATCTGTCAAAGGAGAGGCAGGAAATAATAAATATTTATGCTGAAGTTTTTAGTGACTGAGGATAGATTCTGGGGCTTGAAAACCTATTCATACCTGAGGTTTTTGCTCAGCATAGGTGTCTGATGGATGACTTGGCAGATGATGGCTCTAGGAGAATGTGCCCATTACCTTGATTGACATTTGACAGTTTCAAGGTGACACTTGAACACAATGCTTGTGTGACACGGCACCCAAGTGTGGGTGAGAGAAGGTTCAGAATTTAGGATATGATCATGTTACAAGGACACCTGCAGTTTGCTGTGTCTTTATCTGGCTCTATGGAATGTACTGTACATGGAAGCTTGGAAGGTCATTACACACCACATTCCAGCTGAAAAAACAAGCGAGACACCTTCACGGTTTAACAACTTTATCTCCACACTAATTTCCATGTAGCCCTTTCCTCTATCTGGGGTTAAGCAGCCTATAGACCAGACTTGGGTTTTCACTACCATTTTCATTACCTTCCTGTTAGGGGCTCTGCATCTCTGACTCCCAGTTCTGGTGTAGGAAGAGGTTCCAAGTTCACCTAAGCTGGCTGTGTGTAGACACAGGGATGGCTCTCTTACTCACTGCTACTTTTATTATGAAGGTTTTAAGCTTTCGGAAACTGATTTATGCGCCCCTCCTAGTTTCAGTGTGCAAGGAAATGTATCCAAAAAACCAATTATATTCTGATCTAAACAACTTCTTTTCAGCTTTGGTCTTCAAATACAGCATTTTTTCCAGCTCTCCTAAAAACCTTGAAAGCTCAGAAGTTACATGTGTGGGGTCCACGAAGTGCAGTAAATTCAGTCCAATGGCTTTCTGGACACTTGGATTAAACCCCGTCTGGACACGGCTCCCCTATGGTCATAATACAGTTTAACTGTTCAGCTTTACATTTCGGATAATTTCTGTGGATCTCTGAAGTCTGATCCCTGGGAGTATTGAACACAAAAAAAACATCAGTTGTAGTGCTTTGCGTTGTGGCGGGTGTCTAAAATTGTACCCAAAATGAGTGCTTACAAAGATTTCCCCACTGACTCTGATTTTAATAAACTATGTTATAGTTTTAATTTTTGATAGTTTTAATAAACTGTTGGTTTACAACAACAACTCTGCCGGGTTGTTTGGCCTGATACAGGCGTCACATTATGGAAGCGGCTTGCCGACGACATGCTGTGTTAATTGAGGGGGGGTTGGTGGCTGTAGATGGATTATTTAGGAGTAAATAATGGTAGAGGAAATGGGAAAGAGGATTGCTTTGCTCTCAACAGCATTACTCATAATCCCACGACGAGAGAAAGCAATCAGGTGTTCAGAGCAGTAGAAAGCAGGGCAGGGCATGGAACAGCACGTTGCTTTTTAGGAGGAAGAAATATTGTGTCTTTGTTTTGGGGCCCCCAAATGTGTGTGTGCCTGTGTGTATGTTATGTAAAAGTAGGGTTGCTGAGTTCATTATTTCCGGTTTCCACTGTTGATGTAGAAATCACAGGTTTGAAAATATTCGTTTGCGAATTCCCAATGCCGTGTGGATTAATACGCTGGCAGGCTGTCCAACACCGTGGTGTTCACCCCTCGTCCAGTATATTCTTCGCCAAGTTTGTCCATTAGCGGTGGGCCCCACTATGAACATCTCAGGCTGATATGCTTTTTTTGTATGGAAAATTCAGTCAGCA
The DNA here is from genome assembly GCA_018136845.1 of Heterotis niloticus. Classification (NCBI taxonomy): domain Eukaryota; kingdom Metazoa; phylum Chordata; class Actinopteri; order Osteoglossiformes; family Osteoglossidae; genus Heterotis; species Heterotis niloticus. Next base: position 18,895,923 of record CM030891.1, read on the forward strand.
CCAGAACAGCTTAGTGTTTAGCTCTAGGTCTGTTTGATTTCTTGCTTTAACACAGCATGAGCTCAGCCATTTATTCTAGTTGGTTCCTCTGTTTAAGTTTTTGGTTGGAACACCTCTAGTTTTGCTGCAACAGGCCATGTCTCTTTCTTCCTTTGCTCCTGATGTGGGTGGGAAGCTGTCTGAATGTTGCCCTTTGGGGAGCTGCTGGCTTGCACACTCTGCCTCACTTTCACTGTTTTCTTTGCTTCTTCTAATACTGTCTGTATGTTAAGAAGTACCCAATGCTCACAAACTTGTCTGCATTCACTCAAGTGATTTGTTTTCTTGTGTTAGAATTCTGCATTCATTTTAATTTATTTTTGTACAGCATTTTCTCACACAGTGACCCAGAGTGCTGAACAATAGATTAAAACAATAGAACAGGTATAACAGATCTAAAGTAAGCCTACTGGAGATTAGCTACAAATTTAATCGCTAGAGGAGCTGTACTGACTAGGAAAGCAATGAAGTGATCTTATGAGGAGAAGAAAACAAAAAAAAACAAAAAAAAAACTCAAATCAACCTAAAAGGTGAAGGAGATCAATAAACCTCTGGGGGTCTCAGTAGCAGCAGCTACCCACACCTCCTAGACATTCTGCATGTAAAAAGAGTACCAGAATTTGCAGCTTACAAAGGCTATACTGCTGTGCATAACATTGTTTTATACAGTAAAAGCTAAATAAATTGATGTTGAAGATGCAGGTGTGCTGATGTCGTCCATCATAACATGGAGTCCTCAGCTCCTGGTAGCATGCGGTGGTTGGTGTAACAGTTGGTCTCGTCTGGCCTCATTGGGGGAAGATGATGGTGGTGGGTGGTCAGAATATATAATAATATCATTAGCAATGTTATATACAGCTGTTTCACATTACATAGATTGTCAGACCTGCGAGGTTGCTGAAGCACCCTGTGAGTAACTGAGTGGAGACTTGACCCTCTTTCAAGGTCTGGTTCATTTATCAGTACTGCTGCATAGGGATCTTGGGTAAGGGCTTTCCATTAACTGACAACCACATAACAGTGATTAAATCCAGTTTCTTACCCCACGTTGGGGAAAAAAAAAAAAATTACCCAACTGTGTAACTGATTAAAAAGCCATATGAAGCTTGTTGTACCACCCTGGTATTGTAAACAAGAGTTATCTGCTAAATAAGAATTAAGAAATAGCTGAGATACCTGGGGTTGCCCAGGAATGGTAGTGGAAAAGTAAAAGGCAGTAACACATTATAAATCACCAATCTGCATTACCCTTGAAGTGGTGTATTTATTATGCAAGTATTGTTAGTGCTGTTGAACAGGCACATTTTGATGCCCCAATTGTAGACCAGTAGAAAAGAAAAAAGTAAAAACAAAATATTTGTCTCCAAATTTATTACCTTTGTTTTAGAAGTGTGTGTGTGTGTGTGTGTGTGTGTGTGTGTGTGTGTGTGTGTGTGTGTGTGTCAAGTGTAACTTATTTTTGCATGTGTGTTTATGCGTGCATGGATGTGTCCGTCCGTTGGTCCCTCTCTCCCTCCATCTGTCTGTCCATCTGTCGGTCTCTCCCCCCTCCCTGTGTCACCAGGCTAGTAAAACAATGAGGTGAATGTGAGGTTCGTTTGGATCCACAACGGGTTTATTTCTTTTCAGCAGGGTTCCAGTGCCCTATTTACACCTGTAAGCATCACAACAATAACTGTTTACAAACTTTGAAATTTCATTAGTGAACGAAAGTCTTTAAAACAACACTATTCATTCACTTTCATCCATCTCTCTGGTCCTCTTTAAAATGAACAACTTTATACAGTCAACTCTGCCCTAAGCCATTCCATTCACTATTTGAATTAACACAAGTCCATTCAAGTACAACACAATGACCATCATTCATGTCAAGTGCAACACATTAACACAGCATTACCAACACACAGTATTTCTCAGTTTCTTTCACTGAATTCAAGTATCAGTTTCCATGGATTTTCACATGAACTCTCCCCATTAGTTTCTATAGAACTTTTTTGCCACTTATATCTGCTTCTATTTTTACTTAAGATAAAAAGCAAATGAATGTTGCTCATGTAAGCAGCATATTTATACAAATATTCACAGTGACTTTATTCGGTGGTGCAGGAGTTTATACATGTGGGGAGTGACTGCTCCATCACAGCGTGTGTGCGTACAAGTGAGCGAGTTAAGTGGCCTGTCTTCATCTTGACACAGCAGTTGGGAACTGCCTGGAGACACACATCACTTTGTGTGTGTGTGGGTGAGGGTGGTGGAATATAACTACCCAAAAACCTTACTTACGGTGAGAAGTACCTGTGTTCCAAATTTTTCTATAGTTTGAAAAACAAAGCCCAGACAGAAAAGGATAGACAGTCAAATAGACAAAAAGAGACTGAGATTTGTGGATTTAATGACAACCAAGCTCTTACTTCTGCCTTCTCCCAAGTCTTATAATGCGGCCAAGGCCAGACTGCAGGATTCTTCCTGTTAGACTTCCTGTCTTGAGCAACATTCAGTAACGGTCCCCCACTCTGTACACCTTGAAGTTGATACTCTGATGGAGTGGGGAAACATGGGAATTCCTGAACTTCCTTAGCTGATTGTTTAGTCTTTTCTTTCTTTTCTCTCCTCCCAGTTGGATAACATCCTCTGTCCTCCCTCCATTCCTTTCCGGAAGTCCAGCAATCCGGAGGTGTCCTATGGCTCGGTAGTCGCCCTGAAGTTCAAGCGACAGCTCAGTGAGGACGGCAAATACCTGAGGCGGGGCAGCCTGGGTGGAGCGCTCACAGGTTGGTTCCATACACAAATTGTGACTAATCAAACGTTCAGTTAGTAGTTTAACACTTGAGGGTTTTTAAAACTGATTTTACTGATTATGAGAACAGTATATAGGGTTCAGTCCATACACTCTAAAACTGACCACTACTGGGCAACCCTGTGCCAGGGCCCATTGTTTGCAACCACAGCAGCACCTAACAGTGGCTGGTCTACGAACTTTTTGACTGCACTGTAAACACTCACTGTGTTATTTCAAACTCCTGCTCCTGATTTGCATCTGAAGCCACTGCTTGTGCACGGTAGTATTTTTTTTCTTTTGACTGTCAGGCGTCGGCTCTGGGAGGACAAGAGTGCCGACATCTCTGCCCCGGCACACTGACATCCTGCTGGAGAGGTGCAGGATGTGGACGCAGAGGGTGGGGAGGGGATGAGTGGGGGCTGGTTCCTCTCCTTCTCTTGGCTCCTTCCCAGAAGCTTCATCACCAAAAAAAAAAAAAATGTATTGTCTGAATGACTAGTCACTCCCATTGCCTTTATATCGGTTGTGGACTCCGCAAATACTTTTCTTTCTTAAGCAAGTGTTTTTATGTTTTTATGTATACTGTCCAAGATTTCTGTTATATTTTGGCTGGAAAGGTTCAGCCCAAGTAGATGGGATGGTAAAAGCAATATTAAGCACATCCATTCATCTAAACTTTGCAGTCCATCCTCAGTGAATGCAAGTAAAGGGGTGGGTGGGTGGGTGGGTGTGCGTGTGTGCGAGCGTGTGTGCGTGTGTGTCTCAGTTGTGGTTGCTGTCTCATTGCCAGGTAGCTGAGAGACCAGGGATAGACATTGTGCCACATTAGGAATCAGTTTTCATTGCATAGCAATCTATGGTTTCTGTATGTTTAAGTGAGTGGAAATGGGTCTGCGCACTTGCTGTGTTCTTTAGCGCACATCCTCTGTTCAGGAGATCAGAGTGTTTTGCAGCCGTGCGATCATTATGCTTCTGTAAATGCTTTTTATTGGGGTCACTGCCCACTCTTTCATCGGCTCCTTTGAAGTTTTGTTGCTCCTCTTCCGGTGGAGGCAGTGGCCCTGTGTAGACCTCACCACCTCCTGCGCTGTACCCTACCTGTGAAGGGCTAGGTGGCTTCATGTGCTGGTGGGAGGCGCAGCTACTCTCGGTTGATGTTGAGAAGCACCGTCTGATCTTTGGGCAGCAGGTAGCATAGTGGGTGCAGCTACTGCTTTGGACTCTGAGGCTGCAAGTTCAGATCCCACTTCCTGTGTTTATACCCTTGAGCAAGGGTTACCCTGGATTACTCCAGGCAGAATGACCGAGCTTTCTGAATGTAAACAATTGCAAGACGGCTTAGAAAAGCGCCAGATAAATAAATATAAATGTAACGCGGCAGCAAACCTGAGGTCTGCTACAACCGTGCATCCGAATGTCTTTGCCGCGCTGGCGTTCATTAGCAGTTCTTGTCATTTTCAGTGTTCATTACCATCTTCCCAGCAACCGGGGTCTCGCCGATATTTTATCTCTGCTAGAAAGGATTTTGCCCGTAAACTGCCATATTAGCATGTGTGCGCAGACTGCTATTAGCGGCACAATTTTCCCATGTCACAGAACCATTTGTTTGAAATATGTGACGGATAATTAACCGTGGTTTGTAAGTTTCCATTAAATAAGTTAATTGTGTTTGACGGCCCACCCGTCCCCCCACCCAATTACCTAGACAGCCAAGCTGTGTCATTGTCTTGGTGCCCAGCCTGAGTTCATGGGCTGCATGCGTTACAGCTCCTGCTCTTTACTTTCTCTCTGGCTCAGTCGGGGGCTTCAGTGGGCAACTGAGAGCCACCACCCCTCTCTTGTGCGCAGGTTCCTGGCTGTAGGATCACTCTTTGGGTGGCGGCATGCATTCCTCCTTGGTGGCGGTGATGTGGGAACACACCCCACAGGAGGCAGGTCAACACACCCTCTTCTGCAGCGCAGCTCCTGCCAAGAAGACTGATCTTCTGCCCCCTCTGGCCGCCAGCCTCAGGGTGTTTCCTTAAACAGGAAGTGGAAACGTTGAGGTCGCTCTCGGGGATTCATCATCTTCTAAAGTCCTCTGAAAGCTGTGGCATCCTCCTGTCCTGTAGAACCACGCTGTTTGGTGTATAGAAAATGTTGTTGTGCACTGCATTCATCTTGCCTACCTGACCTAAATCACTGCAGCCCAATACGTTATGTTCAATAAATATTTCCATTTATTCAGCTATCAAATGCCATTGTCTAAGGTAACTTGCACTTTTAATTTTGTGTACTAAGCTTCTAACCTCATTATTATTTTCTACTATTCAGCTGATGCTTTTCTCCCTAGCAGCTTACAATTTTAAGCTCCTTACAATTATTTGCATAGTTGCCCAACTAGGCAATTTTACTGCATCAATTCACGGTAAGTACCTCTCTACAGCAGGAGGTGGGATTTGAACCCAGGTGCTTTGAGTGCAAGTTAATAATTGTCACTGTTGTGCTACCTGTTGCCCAGTGTGTACATACAAGATAAATAACCGGCAGCATATGTACCGGCTGAAGATATTTTCTTAAATGGTAAAGCTTGTGAAATGCTTCCCCAACCTGATGTGGCTCCATGCAACTAGTGTGACGCCGAACACCAGTGGTGATCTGTAACAGCTGATGTTTCTTGGCTTTGCTTTGCAGGAAAGTACCTGCTTCCATACGCCTCTCCTCAGCAGGTGTCATCCCCCGCAATGGAGGCCTCAAATCTGTTGCGCATGCGCTCCCAGTCCCTTGGCAAGTCGGCCCCCTCCCTCACCGCCAGCCTGGTAAGTACACCCTCACCCTGCCTGTCTCCTGTTGCGATGGAACGAAGCTGTTGTCCATCGCTATCGCTTTTTATTAGCGCTCACCATCCAGGTGTGTACAGTGTGACCACACCTGTCACCTGCCGGAGGCTGGACCAACAGCAACGGTAAAACCAGGGTGCAGTTTGTGCTGTAATGATATTTGGCCACTGGACTGTTCTCTGTGAATTTTTTTTCAATTACTTTAACGCGCTGTGCTGTATTGGGACATGGACAGAGTTTCTCCAGGTTAAGTCTGGTTCATCTGCTTGGGCAATAACTTGTGGTGAAGTCATGCAGCTTTGACTCGCACCTTCGGCAACCCTGCAGCAGTGTAGTCAGAAGGAGCATCAGTGATTTATTGGCTCTGTTTCGTCTCCTCTACTCTGGTGTGTAACACCCTCAAGCTGTAAGGTTGCACACGCTGTGCTTGGGGTGAATCATAAACTGGAAAAGCATTCCACTAGCATAACACAGGTTGCACATCTCAGTTTATCTGACAAATGTTTAAAAAAAATATGGGAATATGAAAATATTTACTTCAGCGAATGAAGTAAAATATGTAATTCGTTTCTCTGGGAACTTTGTTGCTTATGACATGTAATAATCTGTATATTCCTGCATTTTCTCACTATGAAACAGCATGGTAACATTTATTATTTGTTTTTGGCATAGTTGATTGTTGTTACTATAATATGTCCTCATCTCAGCTGCAGTTTAATTTTATCCAAATTCTTCTGCAGTTGCAGTGTGTTTTCTCACATGGCTGTTATGATGATGAAAGTTCATGATTTAGTTATTATCTAACAGTTAACGAAATAAATTGTCCATAAAAGGGTATGTGGAGTCTTCTGGGGCCAAGCTATTAAGGTGAACCTCTCTGGTTTCCTGCTCTTCAGTTTTCTGTTTGCTTTTTCCCCAAAGTAGGAATGGCTGTATAGAGCCCTCCCCTCCCCTGAGTGCTTGGGCGAGGTCAGATAAATGGCTGCAATGGGACTTAGGACACAACATACATCAAACTATTCAGAAAGTGACACCTTCTCTCCTCCCTGGGAAAGTGAGTCTGTTTGGATGTAGACCTCAGTGCTGGAAAGCTGTCAGTTGTGTCTGTCGTTCGGTGACTAATGGCTCTCCTACATCAGGCTTTAGAGGTGATTGGAATTCATTTAAACTGATGGCCACATTCTTTTCATTTAAAAAAGCATACACGGTCCACAGTGCCATTTCAGGGTGCGTTTTAGTGATTGGATGGATGAATTTAGTTGGATGTGATGAAAATGTAATGCTTCTTAATAAATGTGTTATTTTCATTTTTTCCGGTTTTCCTTTCGTAAGAATGGATAGCAGTCTCTTTCACATTTTTATATATTTTTTAATTCCAAAAACAGCACCAAAGACAGAAACATCAAAACAGAGAAATAACGGTTGTACAATACTTCCAAAAGTGATCAAGATCCCCTGTATTTGATTCTATGTTATATTAATGAAATTTAAACTTTATCCAGCAAAAGAAAATTTGTGATTTTGCTTGTCCATGCAAAGAGGAAAAAAAAAAAAACCCAGTACACGCAACCACGGCAGCGTGCTCCTAAGTCATTGAAACAGAAGAAAAAAAAAAAAACAAACATGTCTCCTTATAAGACTTCAGGACAGAATTAAACACAGACTTTCTAGTAACATTTTAGTTTAACATTTAAAAAAATTGGCATCTGATAATCCATCTATCATCTTCTTCTTTCGGCTGCTCCCATTAGGGGTCGCCACAGCGGATCAATTGTTTCCACTTCTTCCCTTCCTCTGCATCTTTCTCTGTCGCACCCACCACCTGCATGTCCTCCTTCACCACATCCATAAATCTCCTCTTAGGCCTTCCTCTCTTCCTCTTGCCTGGCAGCTCCATCCCTAGCATCCTTCTCCCAATACATCCAGAATCTCTCCTCTGCACATGTCCAAACCAACGCGATCTCACCTCTCTGACTTTGTCTCCAAACCGTCTAACCTGGGCTGACCCTCTAATATACTCATTTCTAATCCTGTCCATCCTTGTCACACCCAATGCAAATCTTAACATCTTTAACTCTGCCACCTCTAACTTTGCCTCCTGTCTTTTGGTCAGTGCCACCGTCTCTAACCCATAAAGCATAGCTAGTCTCACTACCATCTTGTAGACCTTCCCTTTCACTCTTGCTGGTACCCTTCTGCCACAAATCACTCCTGACACTCTTCTCCACCCACTCCACCCTGCCTGCACTCTCTTCTTCACCTCTCTTCCACACTCCCCATTACTCTGAACTGTTGATCCCAAATATTTAAATTCATTTACCTTCGCCAACTCTATTCCCTGCATCCTCACCATTCCTCTGTCCTCCCTCTCATTTATGCACATGTATTCTGTCTTAGTCCTACTGACCTTCATTCCTCTTCTCTCTAGAGCACATCTCCACCACTCCAGGGTCTCCTCAACCTGCTCCCTACTCTCACTACAGATCACAATGTCATCCGCAAACATCATAGTCCACGGTGACTCCTGTCTGATCTCATCTGTCAACCTGTCCATTACCATTGCAAACAAGAAAGGACTCAAAGCTGATCCTTGATGTAATCCTACCGCCACCTTGAAAGCATCCGTCACTCCTACCGCAGACCTCACCACTGTCACACTGTCCTTGTACATATCCTGTACCACTCTTACATACTTTTCTGGCACACCCGACTTCCTTATACAATACCACAGCTCCTCTCTAGGTACCCTGTCATATGCTTTCTCTAAGTCCATGAAGACACAATGCAACTCCTTCTTACCTTCTCGGTACTTCTCCATCAACACCCTCAGAGCAAACATCACATCTGTAGTACTCCTTCTCGGCATGAAGCCATACTGCTGCTCACTAATTGTCACCTCCCTTCTTAACCTAGCTTCCACTACTCTTTCCCATAACTTCATGCTGTGGCTGATCAGTTTTATCCCTCTGTAGTTACTACAGCTCTGCACATCACCCTTATTCTTAAAAATTGGTACCAGTACACTTCTTCTCCACTCCTCAGGCATCGTCTCACTTTCCAAGATTAGATTAAACAATCTGGTTAAAAACTCCACTGCCATCTCTTCTAAACACTTCCATGCTTCCACAGGTATGCCATCTGGGCCAACAGCCTTTCCATTCTTCATCCTCTTTATAGCTGTCCTAACTTCCTCCTTGCTAATCCATTGCACTCCTCTATTCATAATCCCTACATCATCCAACCTTCTCTCTCTCATTCTCTTGATTCATCAGCCCCTCAAAGTACTCTTTCAATCTGCTCAACAGACTCTCCTCGCTTGTGAATACGTTTCCATCACTATCCTTTATCACCCTAACCTGCTGCACATCTTTCCCAGCTCGGTCCCTCTGCCTAGCCAATCGGTACAGGTCCTTTTCTCCCTCCTTAGTGTCCAACCTCTTATACAATTCACCATACACCTTTTCTTTAGCCTTTGCCACCTCTCTCTACGCCTCATCTCCTTGTACTCCTGTCTACATTCTTCATCTCTCTGTCTATCCCACTTTTTCTTCGCCAGCTTCTTCCTCTGTATACTCTCCTGTACTTCCTCATTCCACCACCAGGTTTCCTTGTCCTCCTTCCTCTGTCCAGATGTCACACCAAGCACCTTTCTAGCTGTCTCCCTTACCACTTCTGCTGTAGATGCCCAGCTCACTGGTAACTTTTCACTGCCACCCAATGCCTGTCTTAATTCCTCCCTGAACTCCACCTTATAGTTTTCCTTTTTCAACTTCCACCATTTGATCCTTGGTTCTGCCCTCACTCTCCTTCTCTTTTTGATCTCCAGTGTCATCCTACAAACCACCATCCTATGCTGCCTAACTACGCTTTCCCCTGCCACCACTTTGCAGTCTACAATCTCCTTCAGTCTGGCCCTCCTGCATAAGATATAATCCACCTGTGTGCATCTTCCTCCACTCTTGTACGTCACCCTGTGTTCCTCCCTCTTCTTAAAATCCACAACCATCTGACCTTCTGCGTTCCTCTCCTTGACACCATACCTACCCATCACCTCCTCATCTCCTCTGTTCCCTTCACCAACATGCCCATTGAAATCTGCTCCAGTCACCACTTTCTCTCCCTCAGGTACACTCTTCACCACTTCATCCATATAACTCCAGAATTCTTCTTTCTTATCCATCTCACACCCAACTTGCGGGGCATATGCACTAACAACATTCATCATCACACCATCAATTTCCAGTTTCATAACCATCACTCTGTCAGACACTCTCTTCACCCCCAAGACACTCTTGACATACTGTTCCTTCAGGATAACCCCTACCCCATTTCTCCTCCCATCCACACCATGGTAAAACAGTTTAAACCCCTCTCCGATGCACCTAGCCTTACTCCCCTTCCATTTGGTCTCTTGCACACACAATATATCAACCTTCCTTCTCTCCATCATATCAGCAAGTTCTCTCCCTTTACCAGTCATACTACCAAGATTCAAAGACCCTCACGTCCACTCTCTTAACCTTCCTCCTCTCCTCCTTCCTCCGGACATGCCTTCCTCCTCTTTTCCTTCGACCTCTTCTCCTTCTTTGGCCAACAGTAGCCCAAATTCCGCCAGCACCCTGTCGGCTAGCGGTGCCGGTGGCGGTCGTTGTTAACCCGGGGCTCGACCGATCCGGTATGGAAATTTGTATTTTTGTCCGCATATTTGGTTTGGCAAATTTTTACGCTGGATGCCCTTCCTGACGCAACCCTCTCCATTTATCCGGGCTTGGGACCGGCACAAAGAAATGCACTAGTTTGTGCATCCTCTTGTGGCTGGATTCATGATAATCACCATCTATACCGTAATTAAAATCATGATGAATGATAAATCTAACTGGAAACCCAGTTTTATTCTGAAGAGCGACTCCAGTCATATAATCTCTCAGACTAGATTGTTTGACCCAGTGTGGTTGAAAGCAGAGGTCAAAACACAAAAAAGAGACCTGAATATAGTCGAGACCTACTAACTGCCCAGTCAGCCACTAACTAGGCAGGCAAATCTGCTAAAGAGACCCACAGCATATTTAGAAAATAACAGTCGTACTTTATGCTTGTTGTGTGTTGACACCGTACCGCTATATAGACGTCACTGCTCTGTTTCTTCAGCACAGGAAGCCCAGCAGCACTGGACCTGCACTGTTACATGATGTTTCTGGGAACTTGTGCACTTTACTGTGTTAGCAAAATCCCTGCACCAGGTTGTGGATTTATAATAATAATAATAATAAAAAAAAACTTCACCAATAATTGCTGATGTTGGGTGTATCGCACCACTTTAGTTGCATATAATATATTACATACCTAATATGTAATGTAATATGGCAAGGCAAACAGGTGAATGCAAAATCACAGGGTAACACAAGGGGGCGCCAGTGTAATTTCTGAAGTGAAGGGTGCTACTTCACCCCAGTGGTGTTAGAGGGCTTCTCCTCACTTTAACCTTTGTCAACTTCACCAGCACAGTTGGATCCAGATTCTCAAAGAAAATAAGCATTGCTTTTAAGGCAAGGAATTAAATGACATGTATAGAGTGAGTGGAAAAACAAATTTCTGTAAAGTAGTTAGTAGTAGTCAAGTGGTAAAAGTGTAATAAATGCTGGAATATTAAATAAAACACTCATTTATTTAAAACACTTATTTATGTTTTAAAAACCATAAAAGCCATTGTGAGATGGACTTCCCTAATGTGTGCGATCCTGAGATGTCCCGTCAGAAAGGTCGTCAACCTAATGCAGTTGTGGAGAAGCTCATGGAGGGCACATGGCCTCACAATTGAGTATTTCCCATAAAGCATGGGAACAAAACAAACTCCATATATTTAATAACCGTGGGACTTTTGTTTCTGCTCCGTAGCTCTGAGCTGGACAGCAGGGCAATGATGGTCTGCAGGGGTGTACCTGTGGCACATCACCTCCTGCCTCTTATTCTCCTGCACAGGGGAATTGGTGTAGATAAATGTGAAAATGTGCGTATTTCTTCCTGGTGTTTCCGTGAGAAGAACAAATATGATTTTAACTGCAATAATCAGAACCACTAACAACTATTTCCCCAGTGCAAGGAAATCAGATTATTATTAACGTCACGATGCCTTTGGGTATGCATTTCTATAAGCACCGTGTTGCATAATTTCTCCCGAATTAGAAGTGTTTTATCGTGTCTCACCTGGCTGACCTCTGCAATGGCATTTATGGAAGAGGAACAAAGGGCTGTGCTTGGGCTGCAGGCTTATTATCACGCTTATCTGTTGCCCTTCGCTTTGCATGCTGGCCCGACTAAAGAGGCACCGAACATCCTGCCGATGTGCTATCAGTGCATGAGATGCGGGACTGCTCTGCCCCCTCTGCTGCATCTGTCTCACCTCATCTGCAGCTGTTGGAGATGCACACTCACACCGGGGTCTAGTCCAGCTGTGGCAGGAGACGCCGTACTGTCAGGCTGTGTGTTGTGCCGACAATGGACATCCTCATTCGTTAGAAACGGTTGTCACCGCTGTGTCTGGGTAAATATTTACATACAGACTAAGGCCTGAAGGACTGCTGGGGAGGGGAGTAATTCCGCTGGGGGTCTGTGCCCTTTTAGTGTAGTGCACGAGTGCCATCATGTATGCATACTTGTTTTGGGGGTGCAATGTAGAGATCTCATGGACCCCAGAATCCAACCACCCTGCTTTGCTGGTGTTTCTGCAAAGCTTCTCCCCAGAGGTCTCTGCCTGGCGCCATCAATAGGCTGTCAACAGGAAATGAGCTTCTTCTCCGAGGGGGGTGGTGTGCCATGAATGGTAGCTGAGGTTTAGGGTCAGTGAAGTGCAACCTGTTTTGCTGTGACAGTAGAGTGACGGAGACTTGAGCAAATTCCACTTTTGGCTGTTTTTTTTATTTATTTTTTTTTTAAATTTAAAAACATCTTTTACCACCAAGTATCATGGCATGGCTGGAGACAGGGAGGGCAGGTGTGATGCTCATGTTTCGGTAGTCTCACTGCATTCCTTCCAGGGCCCGGTGCTGCAAGGAAGCCACAGACGTGCATCAGTTTGAATTATCGACAGTTTCCTTCAAGAGCACCTTTCCAAGTCCAGACGTGTGAGGCAGCTGTTCACGTGTGAAACACCCTGTTTAAAGACTGCTTAAGTCAAGCCACATTTTACTGCTCAACATTGAACCCTGAACTGTAGTCAGCCACCCATTTCCTGCAATGTGCACATTCGCTTTATAAAAGTTTTTAAGATGAAAGAGAGTGTTTGGTACTCGTCCAAACCATTTACATCAGTTTAGAGTCTTCAACTGTCAGTTATCCTTAAACCAGCAGTATTCTTTATTTTCTAGTTTTGAATCTATACTTTTTAAAATTGCTGTGGAAAATGGACCAGTTCACAAAATTTTTTTTAATTTTTATTTGTTATGCATGTTTATGGGGCTACTCTGCATGTAGACTGGCATCCAGGTTGCACCCATCCTGGCCTGATGATTCTGAGATCTCCATGGTTCATGAAAGTTATCAAGGGTTTTGGTGGTCCTGACTTATTTAGTTTTTTATGACTTTTGGTATCACTTTCCCTTCATTTTCTCCCCAGAAAACATGGAGGTGTGATGGTTAGTTCATGGCTCCCATTGTGAAGTGACTCTTGTCAAATACCTTGTGGCTTCCTGGGCTCTGTTTGGTTGGGCTATTCAATCCCTGGTTTGTCCAATTTAGAAGTGCTTTTGAGAAGCACGTTAAGGGAGAGGGCTTGGAGAAGCTGAAACTGGTTTGCAGTCTTCATTACGGTTAGGCAGCTACAAATAAAGAACGAGGTTGCCCAAATGGATAGGCGTTGTTCACAAATAAGTCTTGAGCTTGCGTTTTACTTATTTTGTGTTTTGTCACTTGCATCACAGCAGCCACCTCAGCGTTTCTTTGTTTGTGTTCAGCATTCGCGCGCCAAACTTCTCCCGATGCAGACACCTCTGTGATGAACTTTTAAAGCACTCGACATGGAGTGCTGGGTTCTTCACATGTGGACCTGATGTGAAAGTTGTCTTTCTGTGCTGTTTTGCACATTCAGGGAATCTCGCCTAAGAGTCCTCGCGCTCTGTTCTGCTGCCTTTGAGCTCACAATTCGACTGCTAAAAAATAAATAAATAAATAAATAAAAAACCTCACGGGTTGTTTTTTTTCCCCTACAAGCATAGTGAGGCCGTACTTCTCTGCAGTTTAGCACAGCTCTGCGCCTAACAGCACAACCTGTCTCAGCTCTGCAATGAATTCCCCTTTTATTGACTTCGTCACAGCGATGCTGCTCTCATACATTTGTTTCATCAAAGGTTATTGAGTCGTCGTTGCATGGCGAATGGAAATTAATTTGTGACTCTAAAACATATTGACGGCTGCTTTGGCTTATATAATATTTATAATATTGTTTTATGAGAGGAACCTGCTGCTATATGAGAAATCGTTTTTACAAGCCAAGATGGTACACATTACCGATTGGGTCCTGAAGTAGGAATTGCCAGCTGGCTGTGAAGAGTTATTGACCTCAGGTCATACACACAAAAATATCTGATGACATTGTGCATTTTCTTAAAAGTATATTTCTTAAAAGTATAGTGCATCCTTGCATCTGTCATTCTGTTCTGGTGTTCATTTTGCACTTCCTTAAAAGGCTCCCCGTCCTGTGTTGTGCGAAGCGTTTGTAGCAGACAGCCCTTCATACACAAATATAGATGTTTAAAATGACACAGGAATCTGTAACAGGAGGCTAATTCAGTGTGACCTTGGGTAGCCTTTGTCAGTTGCTTAGGGACCATTAAATTCAATTTCCATGTCAACATTCAAAGCGGTTGTTTCCTTTTGCCTGCGGTTTTTTCTGTAATGCAGAAAGAGGAATCTTGTTGAACTTGTGTTTATTAGGAAATCCTTACAGACTATTAAGATGCACCACTTTATTCTGCAATGTCTCCTCTGAATGATTCATTATCCATTATCAAACAGCAGATCCTTTCAATGGGCTTACGGTCGCATTTATTCACCGACCAGGTGCTTTTCCCCGAAGTGATGTACAACTCAGGCTATTCAGAAGTGCATTTGACAGCAGATGAACAGCTTTAGATACCAGCACAACGGTGAAAACCCTGGCCGTTCTGCTGTGCCATTTTGCTGGTGCACGTTACTGACAAAGCTGCCTAGTGTATGAACTGGAGATGCATAGATAATTTATTGATGGGCTCATTTATCAAGTGTGTGCAGAGAAATGGGCCTGAAAAAGCTGTTGGGAAACCTCTTGCTGAATGCTGTGAAGGCTTCAGCAGTTGTGAGGGTTTTCGTGCTGTATCTGTCATGACTGAAACCACCAAGAAATGAGAGGAGGAAGAGTGTTGAACTCCTGTGTGAGTGATAGAATGAATGTAGCCCTCCAGGCATGGCAGCGTGGATCCTCTGACCGCTTGTAGGCCTTAACCGAAATCTTAAATTTGACATGGATGGCTATAGGATGCCGGTGGAGAGAGATGAGGGCAGAAAATTTCAATGAAACGAACTCAACTCTACTGTTCAGTCCTTGTCTCATTATTTCAGGGACCTGAGAGCTGAGCTGTCAACTTTGCTGTCGGTGATCTCATTATGGCTCCGGCAACTTGCTCGCTGCTGCACGGATTCCTCCAAGAGGAGCTGGAAACAACATCAAAGGTTTTCTGAAGCCTTTGTAATATTTTTTAAAATACAGTTTTACCGGTCATTTGCCAACAAAGAAGAAAGTGTGCATTAATCACCGAATACTGTATGTGGATTACGGCGTCGACACATAGTTTATGTATTTTGTTCAATGATCAGTGTTACATCTAGTTGAATCCATAATTAACTGAGCGTCCAGATGCCCTGAGGAAGAGATTTTTTTTAGGGTATTTGAGCATCTGCCAGATTGCTGGGTTTGTGTTAAACTGTTGGGCAAACACGCTCGCTTGACCATCTGCACCGGTCCTTACTGCTGGAGCAGTCTGTTCCGAGTGCCCTCCGTTGTCCGGGAGTGCATTAAAGTTTATTCAAATACCCGTGCATCACTTGCGCTTTTGTTCTTTGCTTTCCTTTCTTTTTTCACGGTCATCCGTTCTGGCCTGAAGTGTGCTCAGTGGAATTTGTGATTTACCAGCCCATGGATGTGATAACGTCTGACAGAAAATCAATAAGTTCTCCTTAAAGATAAGATGTCATAATCCTGATTTCTAGGGCTCCATGTATGTGATTTTACTCCAATTATTACTGCCACTGATAATAGTCTTAACAGATAAATGGATCTTTTCTTTCTAAACAAGGTAGATTTTGTAAAGATCTGAGAATAAGTCCACAGCTGGAGAAACGTAACCAGAGAAGTACTTGAATGAGAAATTTTTTTAATCACTTGTGATTATTTCTTAAAACAGTGTCTCAATGTTTTGAAAGTGTGACCATATTTTTTACGAGATATGTTTGTGTGTAGATAATGTAAGGTTAGGTAAATTAATAGACAAAATTTGCACAACTTTCAAGTCAAATTGATGATTTGCATCTATACAATTACCTTTTTTGTATTTATTCACTAGGTATAACTAATCTTTTTTGTATTATGATACAGATTTTCCTGTTCCATTTATGGAATATATTGTATTAATAACCTCTTATAGCTCTATTTCATTTGGTGCTCAGATTTTCATCCAGAATGCTGACTGAGATGTTACTGTGCTATATGTACTACAGTCAGCTTACATCTTGCTTTCACCTTAATCCTGGTGCCTTTCTCACATCTTGGGGGTACAGTGATACCTTCAGCAAGGATGCCCAACACTGGGCTGAGGTTAGAACCTGAAGAATTCTCAAATTACAGGAGTACTTTTAGTTTGTAGGTTAAAAAAAAGAAAAAAAAAAAGAGTCCTCTTGGCACATTACTTGTATAAGTGGTCTTCTAGAAGGAGTATGTTGGATGCATGTGGTCACTCTTGTTATTCCTTTAGTTTTTCTTAAATGTGAAAACTGAGCTGCTCCTTTCCATGTGGAGAGCTGTAGGAAATAGACCATCTATCACTATGGTCAAAGGGACTGATTAAGATAGGCAGATGTGCAGCCAAAAGACACGGGACTAAAAGACATAGTAATTTCATGTGAGAAGAGGAAATTGACAATGATGGCAGTCTGGACTTCAGGAAGTCGTGGCGACCGATCAGGCTCTGTGAGCCCTCGAAGCGTGTTGGATGACTCAATGGGGGTGACGACTCATCGGGGCGATCGCTGAGCCCCGTATCTGGGGTCAGCGAAGAGATTGGGTTGACCTGGGTTAGCTGAAGGCTCGCAGGGGAGTCTGTGCACCTTTACCAAAACCCAGCATGGCCTTCACCTCGTTTCCCAGCAGCACTCGTGTTTTTTCTGGAGAGCAAAAAACTAAAATCATCTTTGGAAGAGGGTCAGAGAACTTTGCTCAAGCCAGAGTGAAAAGGATTTTTCATCCTTTATTTATGATTTGTTCGCACAGTATTACAGTGGGTCACTTACCTCAGTCTGGTACCGTATATTTGTCGGTTGCTAATCCTTGAAGGCTTTTCTCTCAGTGCAGTGTGTTGGTGGTGTCGGAGTATTTCCTCATTTAGCTTGTTTGCATATTGTTTTTCACATCAATGGAGCTTGATACTGTGTACATTCGATGGCGGTTTTACTGTCCCCACTCGTCAGAAATAGCACGTTTTTCTTGCTAAAGCAGTTGGTGTTGCATTTGAAGGGGAGGAAATGTTGATGCTGTCAAGGTTTTTTTTTTTCTTTTCCCCCCCCTCCCCCCTCCCCTCCATCTCTGCAACTTAGGACTGCTCTCCAGGGTTGGTGATGAAGATCACCTTCCAGGTAGACAACCTTGAAATCAATCTTTGTGCAGCATGTGCCATGGAAGCCCATTACAGCCTGCTGTAGATGGTACCGCACACCAGTGGTAACGTGACGCAAATGAAAGCTGTCAGTGTGATTAAATGGTTGTGGTCTGAACGTCGGACCCTTGACACACTTCTCAGTGCAAGGCGTTGCTGTATATCTTGTATAAGGTAAACACGTTCTCGTGTTATTGTCAGGCCAATTATGTTTTCTGGTTTTCTTTTCACGGCAATATGCATAGGAAGGTGTAAGCTGAAGTACTGTGGAATGCAGTAGTAAAAATAATTCCCAAAATGATATTTCTTGGCATTTTGTTTGACTCATCAGTGAACATCTTGTCCTTTTACCTTAAATTAAAGTAATGCTTTTGAATTAGTTCTACCCCCTCCAGCTGCTGTCATGACCTCTCCCCGTGGACGCTTATGTGCGGGCATGCTCTGTGCTCTGTGGCCGGCAGTGATTTTACCCATCACTCTATGCCACCCCTGTGTCACTCTCTTGCAGTAGTCTCCTCCCCTCATTGACCCCCAAGGATTTACAGTGTAATGCTGTTTCTCCACAGTGGGGAACACTGGAGAACAGCTTGTTGGAAGCTGTCATGTACAGATCTGCTGTAGGGCGTTATTACTGTTGAAGCACTTCTTGTATTTATGTATTGTTCCGTGAATTTTCTGCACAAATTTATTCTAAAGATGGTCACATTGCTTTTGGAATGCTCTTATTTTGTAATGAATTTGGTTTTTTCTAAAGATGGGATGTCAAATCTGTTTTTTAATAGCATTCTCAGATTTAGAGCTGTATCAGGTTTTTCGGTTCTGCCTGAGGCTTTGTTAATGTTATGCATATTAGGGAAGCCTCTGAACACTTTGGTTGGTTCAACTGAATTTTTTTCCATCTTAGTTACACTTACTAATGTGATTTATGGCTTCACCGTCTGGGTTTACGTCATGCCGGCAAAATAGGAGTTTGTTTCAGTCACTGCTCTGACCTTTGTGGAACCTGTCAGCTGTAGTCAGGGTTCACAGTGGCGGAAAGCACTTGAGCTGGGTGGTAAGTGAGGAGGAAGGTTGGCGCGGGGCGTCCGGGGAACCCACTTAATATTCACGGAGCAGTCACAACAAATGGAAATGGCGGGGGGGGCAAAGCACACGCTGAAATGGACTGTGAAATTGCTGCGTGGGAAAGTCACAAAGGGAATCGCAACTTATTTTTCTAAATGCTAGTAATTCCGACTGCAATAATGACAATGACAATAATAAAGTAGATAGCTGTCACCCTTACTTACCCATTCTTTGATGCACAAGTTACTTGGAGGTGTGCTCGGATGCTTCTTGAAGCCAACAGCCACTCGGAGTTTATGTGAATTGTACCCACTTTAATGGCTTTATAGGGGTTGTTGAGAAGGGAGCTTGCAGCTTGGTTCAGCTCACAGATGCCTTTTTCCCCTCCAATTCCCACCGACCCTACAAGGTAGGGGTGTCCTGAGGGAGCTGGCTGCCCAGCTGCATCTCGCTCTCTCTCTCTCGCTCTCTCTCTCTCTCTCTCTCTCTCTTTCTGACCCCCCATGGCCCATCATAGCTGTCTGTCATTATTACCCCCTCTTCCGTCCTCTTCCTCCCCAGCTGCTGCCTCCAGCTGAGCAGTTGTGTTCCCGGCTGGCGTGCTGACCTTCCAGGTAGTGTCCCACCTCTGTGGTGTGCTGTATAGTGATGGGGGGAGGGGGGGTTAAACTGCAGCGGGAGGCAGGCAGGACGACAGGATGCCAGCTGCATTGTGAGCGTAGCCTGAACAACACGGGGCAGGATTTCCTCTCTTTTACTGCGGTCGCCTGTGATGCAGAAGGCACAGCTCCTTCGGGAGAATGAATCCATGACCCCCTGTCGCAATGTTGAATTGGAGCTCTCGCTCTCTCTCTCTCTCTCGCTCTCGCTCTCTTCTGAAGTTCGAGAGGAAAGCTGGGTGGGGGGGAGGCATCAGCTGACTTTGCCCCCTGTCCAATCAGACACGTTGTGATGTAAGTGTAGAGCAGCTGCTAAGATATCAGATGTAGCGTGGCGGAGCGGGCAAGGCGAGCGCGGCATGGCCCTGTGCCGCCAGGAAGGAGCAGGAGCGAGAGGAGTGGCGCTGTAGCATGGACGAGTCTAGCATTCTGAGGAGGCGAGGGCTACAGGTAAGAGGACAGACATTTTGCACCCCCCCCCCCACACACACACACTCCTGGCTACCCCCCCGCCTAGTCTTGGGACTTTGGCACCTCGGCGTGGACACCTGAGTGTGGCGGAACGTGGCTCGGTCTGCATGCGGCTCGCGTGTCTGATTGCTCCCTCTCTCACTCTTTCGCCCGCTCACTTCTCACGTCTGAGTACTTCCCCATGTGGGGTTTGGGCGAATCGCATCAGATGCGCAGCCGGGAGCTCAACTCTGTGATGGAAACTGTAATGCTGTTCGACATCTTTGCGTCAGGCTTCTGTCCCAAAAGGAATGTTGCACACAAGTTATTGACTTTATTGTTTTAGTTTTTTTGCTTGAGCAGTAATTTCCTTTGCGAGTGGTGGAAAATCAGATGAGGTGCAGAGATGAGACGATCCAGCGGAGTTCTTTTGTTGGATGGCAAACTGGCGGAAACGCAATAAAGGCTCTAGTTAACCTGACTACTTATTTCTCAGTTACCATTTTAAGGTCTTTTCCTCAATTAGAACAAAACTGTTTTCTTATTTTTTTCCTCCTTTTTGGTTGCTGTATTGGTTATAGCTGATGCGACATGAGTGTGTGTTCCCCACAAACCTGGGTTGACTTCCAAGTTGAACCACATCCTGGTTCCTCCAGTAAAAGTCAAAAGTGAAGTCTAGTTTGGTTACGGCCAGAACGGGCTGGCTGCCTGCAGCCTCGGGGGCGGCCGGCTCATTGGCATGCAAACGGGATGTCCTCGCTTGGCAAATGTTTTGTTTTTCCTTAATGTGGTACCGGCTTTCCCCTCCAGGACCGTGCATCCTGAGAGTGATGTCACCCTGGGAAATGCCAAACAGGAAAAGTTTAAAATGGGGCTGTTGTTCGCTTGTCCTGTCTGATGTCGAACAACTAGCCTTGCGTTGCAGTATTTCCGCTTTTAATACTTTTTGCGCTAATTTTTTGAAAGTTCCCCAGATTAATTAATGTGAAATTGCTTTTTTCATATCCCAGCTGTAATTGTCTATTTGGAAGGTGGTGCCTGCTGACTGGAGATTGTTCACGTCTTATTACCGCTTTAAATTTGTCAATTATGAACAAAAAAGCTTTGAACAAACTAGATAATGAAAATCCCGCTGAGCGAAAGCAGTTGCCGCACGGAGGTGGTTCGCTGCTGTGAAATTGGGAGGGAAATCTGACTTTTGTACGTTCTGTCAAGTCCTCACTCTTAGATGCAGAGTTTTTCTTTCTTCTAAGGGTGTTCTTATTGAATTGCTCCCTTTAACATTTCACACGCATGCTATGGGCATTTATCACGGCCAGCCAAACTGGAAATTCTCAGAGAAACCATTAATTACCCCCTGCTTTGTAGCTGTATGGGCCTTAAAGGAATCTTTTACCTCATCTGGCGTTTTTTTGTTTGTGGACTTTATTGCTGTCAAAGAGCCTTTTTCCTTGAGATGAAGGAAAAAAACCCTCCAAAAAAACACCTCCACCCCACTGGGGGTAAAAGGTTCCAGAACAACAGACATAGAAATTTCATATTTCGAGAAAATACAAATCGAAGGCGGACGAATGAAGCAATGGAACATATGTGGAAGCCATAAACAATTGGAGAAAGGTATCCGTAGACATTACGTTGTGGGCAGAAGCAGGCCGTTCAGAAAAAGCTTGTGTGGCTCAGGTGTTCGTCACCTCATGTTGCTGCCCTCTTCCAAATTCTCTTGCCTGTGGGGCTTCTCACATGCTGTGTCCTGGAGCAGCAACCCTTTAGCTCCCCTTCACAAAGTGCCGCGTTCTGCTTTCTCCTCCTCGCACGCTTTACAAACTTGTAAATGTTTGTGAGCATCGATAACCTGAAGTGTCAGTCTGCTTATTAAAATTGTAACTTTTTTTAAAACACATGGCATGCAGATCAGTTTGACTTCCTGCTGCATGGTCTGTTTGTGTTCTGTTGTCTGGTCCGCCATGGGGTTGACTCGCATGTTTGCAGTGCAAGAAATCAATTGTTCACGCAGAAGTGGGGATTCTCAAGTGTGAAGGCATACGGCATTCGGCGCTCATCGCTTTCTTTTTCATGAGAAGTAGGTTCAGTGCTTTGAATGATAAAATGTTCAAAAAAGGGGTTTGTAAGTTGTACATACAAGTATGTTCTTTATAAAACGTGTGTGTGTATGTGGGGGGGGGGTGAGAAAGTAAAGCTAAAAATGTAAAAACAGATGTTTTGTAGTTCAGTGATCAAAAGGACAAATTCATAAACATGTGCTGTTATATTTTGGGTTTGTAACTTGTGTCCCTTGAAAGTTTCCTGCTCTTTAATACCAGCAAAATTATTAATTGGTGTGATATTTAGCGCGAGGCGTTTGACAGTTACAAACAGTGGCTCTTTGTCTCACATTACTTGTTGAACACACGCTGTAGTTAATGCTCAGTTTGCTTAAATTAACACAGCAAACGCCCCGAGTCAACTGAGCAGTCAGCTAGATGCATGGCGTCATTTTCATAGCAACTAGAGGTGGATGTACCTTCATGTTAATATTGCTGTTAATCATTAACACTCATACGGTTTTATTATTAGAGGTGTACAATAAAAGGGAAGCAGTTTGATGAAAACTGATATTGAAACTGAAATGCACTAGCAGGGAATGTTTTCAGAGATTTAAGGAACATTATTTTATATTTGAATATGTTGCAAAAGCAGTGCCGAAGTATGAAAGACCGCTGGCCTAAAGAATAAAAAATTAACAGAATAAGCACTGATTATTTAAGATGGTTTTACGTTGAGGGCTGCTGTACAGGTGTGGGGATTGACTGCCTGTGGAAGAAGCGGAAACCCATAAACAGATGCACAGCACACAGGGAAGATAGGGAGGGGGGAGGGCGGTTGTGTGTGTGTGTGTGTGTGTGTGTGTGTGTGTGTGTGTGTGTGTGTGTGTGTGTGTGGCAGGAGGTGGTATGGAGGAGTAAGAGTCTTTGATCATCAATTCTTTGCCTCGTAGTTTTGGGAAACGCAGGAAACCAGTATCTGATGCTTCTCCTTGCAGGGTGTTAAAGGCATCTAGTCACACCATCATGTCTTTCTGCTGCCTGCAGGACTACTGAACTAGGCAGCTTCAAGGTCAAGGAGACCATGCCCCTCACTGACATTCACCCCACACACACACACACACACACACACACACACACACATACTCTCTCTCTCTCGCTCTCTCTCTCTCTCTCTCAGTGTGTATACATGATCTAGACTTATGATGCTGTTTTGATCAGGGTGCGCAATTCCTTCAGGGCTTTTATACAACTTTCACATATACCTCCAGCTTAGAACACCAACCTGTCAGCCAGAGTAGTGATCCCACGCCCTACTGGTGGGCAAGTTGACCCGTGAATGCTACCCCGGGTGCCTTTGCGTTTCTACAGCACGAATCCCTATGACACTTGCGCAGACAACAGCCTTCTGAATGAAATCATAATAAACAATCATTTTTCAGACGATCACAGCCGTTCTCTGTTACTGACAACATGCTGTGTTCATCCCTGGCTAAAATTAGTAAGAGTTCAAGGTGCGAGGATGGTATCTGAATTTTAATTAGGTGCCAAGAATAAATTAGTGGGAGAAGTGCCTGTGCTCCTCCTGAGATATTAAAATGAGTGATAATGTATTAATCTTTTTGTTGTTGTTGCGGTTGCTGCTGGATAATTACATGTCCATTCTTTGCAGCTCCTGGGGCACGAGGAGAGTATGCGGTTAAGCCCTTATGTCCTAGCAGATGATTGTAAATGCAGCAGAAGCTCGGCTGCCAAGGAGATCCCCACGCGTCGGTGGCGCGCCGGCCGGGAGGAGGGGCCGCCGGTCACGGATTCCGTTGTGGCCTGCGCCGAGGCCCAGTGCACTGTGGGGAAACTGCCCGTAGGCTGCCAGGTTCCCTGACATAAGCCTTGGCTGATTTTCAGAAAAAAGTTACCGGTGCCACGGATGTGTGAATAAAACAGCCTGATCGGCGAAGCTGCCTGAGAGGCCTGGTGCTTCTTAATAGCTTTCTTTTACAGTTGGTGGCTGTGGAAAAATCCAGGAGCTGCTCTCTTGCGCGCATGCGCGCATGCGCGCACACACACACACACACACACACACCTATAGTTACGTTCTATCAGCTCCTGGTTTGAGAGCTTGCGGCAGCTGCCTCTCCCAGTAAACACCTAGCGGTCCCCTGGGACAGGTGCCGGGCTCCCCTGCGGTAGATGGAGCAGCAATTTTTGGAGACGTCGGCGTGCGTTTCTGCTCTGACAGTGATTCCCATCAAAAAACCCTTTCGTGTCTCCTGGTCTGCGAAGCTGCAGGAAATTGCAGCCAGATATACATAAATCACAGAGGTGGGAAGTCTGTTTCAGTGTGTCACGTTCCTCAGATGCGCTCTGAAAACGATGCCATTGCCCCGCTTAGAGTCCATGTGTTGGACATGCTCCTCCGAGATTTGGTGACATTAGAGGAGACCGAGAGATGAAACAAGGCACTATTAACTCTCACACAGGGATATTCTGTATGTGTTCGAATCAACGCAGTGCACTTATCAGTGTTGTTTGGTAATTGTAATCTTTTATTCTATTTCGATGGTTCTTTTGCTGAGTGGTGAATATACATGATGCTTCAGTGTTTTGTTAAGCTTGTTTTGTTCCTGTTTGGCAGTGATGACATGTACCACCATTAAAAAAAAAAAAAAAAAAAAANTTCCAATATGTCTTTAAAATAAAAACCTGTCTCTCCGAGGTTGGCTTTAATAGCCCGCATTGATCTGAAGCTACAGACGTGTCCGCGGGATGCAAGTTTATTTCTGCCTGCCAGACGGCCCTTTACAGGCAAATATCTTGCACTTCAGAGACGCCGACTACCTGAGTAAAATGTCCTTAAGGAGGAGGGCTTGTTTACTCATTTATTATATATAATCCTCTTTCTCTTGTTTGTCCATTTTCACCTTCTTCGCAACGGCTTTGTCTGAAAGAGTTGCTGTTACGTGACACACATCTCTGTCCAAAGGTGGGACGCCATAATAAAGCACTGCTGACATTTCACATCAGATTCTCTGATTGGAAGATGTTTATTATGATGGATGCATAGCTGCATATATATATATATATATATATATATATATATATATATATATTTTAAATTGTTCCTTATGTCCTGTCGCCAACATCATTAAAGTTTCAGAAGAAATGTTTGGTGATGCCGTTTTTAGGTTCCCCTTCCTAAATGCCCGGTCCAAATGTTTGTTAGCTGCTAATTGGCTGTCAGCGCTGCGTTTCCTCAGGTTACCGAGTGTAAGAGAGCGACACTTTCGGCGAGTGCTGTTACTGGCACGCCAGGCGGAGGTTCTGGAGGCTACACACGCAAACGCCACTGTGAGCCTTTGTTTTCTAGAATGCAAATTGGAGCCTCTGGAGGAAGGCGCCGCTTTAATATTGCGTTTAAAGACTCCTGTCTGTCAACTCTTTATTCGTGGTAAATTTGCATGGATTGCCATAAGTGTCATTTCACATTCTGTGACGCCTTTACTTTGAGGTCTGAGAGTTTGTTCACATCCCAAACAAGAATTTAGCTGTGGAACTGAGGGAGAGAAACAGATATGGATTATGAATATATTTTTGTTATAGTCGTTCTCCCAGAATTTAAAAAAGGTTATTTTCACAGACCGCGTGCAGTTGTGCACAAAGTGGCAAATGGGTCTAAACGTCTGTTTGGTAAGCTTGATATAGGTTTGTGGTGGAGACTGTTTCCACTGCTGAAGTTGGCGCCTCTGTGGCCTGGTGTGAACCGTGTATTTCAGATGACAGATCGCATTATGTGGCAAAGGTTGGGCTTCAATTTCTCTATTAGGCTGTTAGGCTTTTTCCTTTCTTTTTTTAAAAAAAAAAAAAAAAAAAAAAGTCCTACATTTCAGTCGTGGAAAGGTCAAAGAAAGGGTAACATAAGCCATAATCTTTATATAGATATATTCATGTTACCATGCAAACAAGTAAATATGTAGATGGTCGCTTTCTGTTGCCATATTGTCATTTTTCATACTGTATACAGGTCGATAAGATACTGTATATGCTGAAGCAAGATATCCGAACGTGAGTGAAGTAAAGGTGACTTCCAGGACTTGCCAATTTCAAGAAAACTCTATTGACTGGGACGTTATCTGATCATCTCTTGTTTATTTGTATTCCCAGCATGACAGACCCTCGATGATCTATCTGGTCGAGGCTGCGATAATCTAGCAGCGCGAGCGCGGCTCTTGGCAAATGGCACGCATGCGCTTATCTACCCCGTTCGGCAGCGAACGGGAGCTTGCGTGGAAAGTTGGCCCAAATTGATTGAGAGTCAGGCGGAGATAATTGTGCATGAATTGGCACCATGTTTCAGGGCCTGCAGTGCAGCACTGCGCAAAGATGCCATTATGGACCCAGTCCTCATATTTCACAGTTACGGGCAAGAATGCAAAGATGGAGCTCAAAGTAAATCATCGTCCAAGACTGGCTTTTCCCTAAGTTGCTAGGGAATTGAATGACTGGTCATACAATTGTGAGCTTGGCAGCGCCATGTTCAAGTTGTATCCGTCTCCAATATCATTTTAATGCACTTTCGCCTTCATTAAATTGCTGGTGTTGTCAACAAGTGCATGTGCTTTCACGGGGGAGCCAATTCTGTGGAAATAAAACCTTAAGTTGCTTTGAAACACTTTATTTACTTTTTACTTTATTTCCCTCTGCACAAAGATTTCCTTCTGTCATCTATGCATTTTATTTTTAATTCAAGATATCAAATGTTTTACACAGCTTTTGCTTCCCCCCCCCCATTGTTTCACAGATGCTTATGCTCAAAGTAAATTTTTTTCAAAGCATAATTTATTTATTTTTTTTATTTGTTCAGTGTGTAAAACTGGATAGGCTACAGCTATGGGGAGCAGCGTGGGACATGGACCTGTTTGTTGGTTTGTTGCTGCTGATTTATTATAGTTGACGATATTGTTATTATTTCTGTTTTTCATGCCATTAAGTCATTCATTCTACTGTTTCAGGCCAGTAGATTTTTTTTTTTTTTTTATGTTTAGGGTTTCTTTTTTTCCCCCTATGAATTCTCTCAGAAATGGGCAACAGCAACTGATATCTGGGATGCATTTTGTCTGAACACATTGCTGCATTGTTTTGCTTTAGCTACTTTGCGTTCGTGCAGATCTGTGGTGGATGCGTTTTACCCCGGATGTCCAAAAGTCTTGAGGTTTTTCTCCTTCAGACAAGTGGTGAACACTTGTTTCTTTTTATTTTCCCCAATTTTCCTCGTTTTGAGTGCAGTAAAATGAATTGCTGTGGATTCAAATTGCAGTTTGCTTTCGTGGCTTGGGAAGGTGGTGCGGTGCCGGCTAAGGTGGGAGAATGAAATATCCTCTCCGGAGCATGCTGTTCTGCACGAAAAAATTCTGACTTCATCATTCAGTGGCACCTGGAAACAGGCGATTGATAAACACGTCGCACACCGAGGTCTTGCTTACAGGGCGAAACGCTGAAATATCTCCTGGATGCCGGATCAGAAGAATATCCCCATGCTGTATTGGTTCACTTTGCCTTAGAGATTGCTTTCTCTCCATAGATAAGACAGAAATCGATGCGGGTGGCTCTGTGGCTGTCGTATTGGACAGGCTTTGTGCACCGCATGTCTGCGCGCGTGAAGATGGCGCAAGACCTGCTTAGCATGCAGTGCTGCAGTTGCACGGCTGCACCGCCAACCGCTCCGCCGTGCCACCAGGTTCAGCTAGCGTGGGCTCCACCTCAGCTGCTTGTTCATTGTCCTCTGGGCAAGCGCTCCCTTTTTTTCTGCCGGGGAAGAGTTGAAATCTGCTTTAACGTGAGACAGAGCCACCGGGACACAGCTGTAACAGAAATGCCCATTCGAATGCACGACACTGGGTGTTTCGCTTGGTGTGAGTGAGGCAGTTTACCTGGACATCTCAGGGTATGAAGGAGGTTCAGACAAGCAGGTACACACGTTGGGTTTAAAAAAAAAAAAAAAAAAAAAAAAAAAAAAAAAAAAAATTATTTAAGTCATGTGTTCTTTCATAGGAGGCTGTGATAAAGCATGTGTGCCAGGAGGCAGTTGGTTGCATGGTCCTCCAAATGGCCTCCTCCACCTGGCCCTGCCTCTCCCCCAAAGTTTGGCAGTGACCTTGCTGCTTGAACCCTTGTCTGAGATCGTATAATCCTGCCAGGGTTAAATATAAAGTCCCTTCTAAATTGCAACATATTTATGTGACTTGAATCTGTTACATCTCAAAGTGAATTTATGTGACACAAGATATGGTAAAAGGTTTATTCAATTATATTTATTAATTTAGCAGATGCTTGTCTCCAAAGCAACATGTGACTCAAGGAAAGCAAGTGTGTTTCACCAACACTTGGAGAAATGCATATGCAGACACACGTTAAAACAGAATTAATTTATGCCCATGTTTTGGTGAATTATTTGAAGCAGCTTAACGTTGTGAGCTGCTTTAAAGAAAAGTGTTAGCTAAATGAAAATGTACATAAATAAATTTGTAAAATTATGCTGGATCCTGGCAGCACGGTGGTACAGTGGGTGGTGTTGCTGCCTCCCACCACATAGACTGTTCAGCTGTGGGATTGAATCCAGCCTGGTTTGTGTGGAGTATGCCTGCTCTCCTTGTGTATGTTTGGATTGTCTCAGGGCACTCCTATTTCCTCCCACAGTCTAAAGACATGTGTTTTAGGTTAATTGGAAATTATTAACTGCCAGTAGTGTCCATGCATCCCGCTCAGAGCTTACCTCTTCTTGCCTGGCTCCTAGTGATTCTGGTACTCTGGACTGCTGCATCCCTCACCAGGACAAGCAGCTAAGCATAATGGATAGTTCTGTGTCACATCCTTTATTCAAGCACAGATCATTCATGAGAAATATAACCTGGTATTGAATACTATTTTTAAATGCTCTCTTTGGGTTTCATTCATTTGTTTTTGTGCCCATAAGGTCTGTTAAGTTGCTATTTAAAATTGATCAACCTCAGAGGGCTGCAGAAAATGAGTGTTGAGCTCCTCAGTCGTGTGCTTTGAGGTGTTTGTGTACAGTATATTCATAGAATAACTGTTGCCAAACCTGTTTACTGGCACACAGGCTGGTTGTCACTCTCATGTGAACAAGTGCTGGTTCTGGGCATCCAAATTACAGTGTAAGTCACAGGATTTCCATTTGTTTTCTGAGTAGCTTGACAGCCCAATATTTTTTATTTTTTTTCATGCTAACACCTTATGCTGTAATAAACTAAAAGAGCAATAATCTGTCACACTGATCAGCCCGTGTCAGGTCACCATAAATGCATTTTCTACTAATATCTGCAAAATTATTATGAGTTTTTTGTAAATGAATATTAATTGCATCGCTGTTTTCTCCCGCTGAATTGCACATATTCGTTTCTGAGTCATTTGAAAAATACATACTCTAAGTGAATGATGCTGAAGGTGGACCCGCTGCATTGTCTGAGTGAAATTAATAGCAACATATATCATAGTTAAAATGTCGTTCCAGCAGACATGCTCTCCACCTTGAAAATTCCCCGCTTGAAAATATTGCCACTTGGTACCACTTCCGCAGGGGGGATGATGATGGTCTTATTAGTCTGTTGGTGTTGTTGTTTTTGCAGTAAAAGAAATCTTTCTTCGTTTCTTTAACCAGCGAGGTGTTATGAAGAACAGCTGCACCTGTATATAAATGTGATTTATATTCAGATGCAAATTTCAAACTGCGACTGAAAACAACACTCACTTGGGGAGGAAAAAAAAATTCAAAGATTGTATGTTGGATGTGTGGTCATCTATTGTGGCACTTATTTAAAGGTCCTCGCTGTGGATTTCTAGTGTCAATACTTTTATATACAGTATTCTATTTTCCATTTGTTTTCTGAATTTTGAAAAGCTGGTTATTGTATCAGAAAGCTTTGCTTGCTACTTCCCTGATCTGAAAGTGTGCCAGCAACATTTGCAGTTCAGAAAAGTCAAATGAATATGGATATAGACTGAAATGTCCCGGTGGCAGAATTACCAGTTAGTAAAAGTCAGGTCACTTGTGTGAAACTGAATGATTCATAAGCGAATCATAAAAACAAGATGTATTTACAGGACAGTTGTGCAATTACAGGTGACAGTAGATGATCAAACATTGTCATTGATTTCCCCCGACGTTGCTGAACTGAGATTTTTGAGGTGGGATTTAACTGCAGTGCGTAACCGGGTCATTTATATTGAGGACTAAATATACAAAGTGGGACTTTCTGCTATAAATATGATGGTCTGTTTTACCTGTCCTTCCTTTCCACCAGAGGCTCTTCATGCCTGCCTTGGTTACACCCGAGCCAGTGGTGACCTCATCATTTTGGCTGGTCAGCTCAAACAGCTGACCATGCTGTTCAGGTGCTCCAGTCACTCTAAATTGAGCTTTGGTGTATGTGTGCGTCTGTATGCGTGTGTATACAATCGCAGTGGATTCGTGTACCTCTTTTTACTGCAATTGGTTTGAATCACCACGACAACCATAACAAGATAAGCAGTGTGTGGAAAAGGATGGAAAATGGAAGTGAAGGACAGGTAAAGCGCATCTTGTGGTTTCTGCCTCTTCATAATACAAGGTTTGCATGGAGTTAGCTTGCATTCTGTGTCTCGCATGCGCACACACGGTCGGCAGTCTGCGTGTGGCCATGCACGGTTCGGCTTGCCTCTGGCAGTGCGTGCATGCTCTTTAATTATTCACACGCTTAAGTTTCCCATAAATTGTGAACATTGGTCTTTTGTGGTTCATTTGTTAACATTAGTGCTGGTGTTTCCCATGTTGTGGCATGGCTGTCACACCTTGTGTGTATGTTCATGGTCCTTGGGACTTGGTTACCCTCCCAAGTCACCTTTTTAGGTTTTTTTTTAAATGATAAAATTGCTACTATAAAGTATTCTGTTGGACTGAAGCTAGATATGCGTCTAATACTGTGGTTGCTTAGTGCTGTACCTGGCTTTGCTGCATTTTGTAACCGTAAAGGTGTAAAAGAGTAGTGTGGCCTTGCATTTCTGTGATGCTTTTGTCTGTCTGGGTGCTTTTAAAATGGCATTTTCTCAGTTTGTATCAGTGTGTCAAATGTTATCACGGATTGAGATTCACGAATAATCGCATCTTACGTATTTAATGCAAACACTAACAGGTCGTCTGTGTACGGCAGACCATCGAGCAGCTTAGACTGTTTGAGGTCAACCTCGAAAATTTTAAATTTAAGAGCGTTTCAGTTTTGAACAAGGTCCTAAATGCATCCTGGGCCATGAAGTTTCATTTTATAGGAATTTCTGCAAACTAAAATTCCTACAAGAAATCTAATTTTAAATGCATCTGTCATACTTCAGAAAATAAGCAATGGCAGATATTGTTTTATATACATGGGTTTTTTTTCCCCATTTTCAGGTCCTCAAATGTTCATAAACTGAAGAAAAAAAAAATCTGACAGATTTGCAGCAGTTATATGACTGTTTTCTTATCACAGGCAGCGGAGGCTGCAAGAATTTAAAGTGTGTGTGTGTGTGTGTGTGCCACGTACCACGTGCGAGATGGTTAATTAAGAAGAAGAGGAGCAGCGAAGTGCAGCATCTCCAGCGGGCTGCTGTACATGTTGAACTAAGCTGAGCGTGTTGCGCTAAGTGGGAAAGGAGTTACCACCCGTAATCTTTCATGTCAGAACTGCGGTATTGTGTTCCCAGCACACCCTTGATCTCAGGACGCCGGAACCACTGAGGGGGGAAGGGAATTATTAATGAACCCTTACGAGAAGGTTGTTAGAGACACGGGTGTGGCTTTGATGCGGCGCTCTCGACCCGAGGATGTCCCTGTAGCGGTCACCCGTGATGCAGGAGAAAGGAGACGCCGTCTCACTCACTATGTACATATGGCCCAGAGTAGCTCTCACAGCAGTAAGGTGTGACAGGCCTTTCTTGTACTGTCTGTCTGTCTGTCTGTCTGTCTGTCTGTCTGTCTGTCTGTCTCTCTCTCTCTCTCTCTCTCTCTGTGCGTGCATGCGTGCGTGTGTGTGTGAGTGAACAAGAGAGCTTCTGAAAAGCAGCATTTCAAAGCATTTCATTCAAACGTGACTCGGCTAGCGATTGAAGAGCATCCCTTGAAAGCCACGGGCAGTTCTGCATCGCTGTCACACCTGCCTGTGTCCCAGGGTACCGTTCTCCTAATCTTCTCCGTTAGGAAATCCCACGGAGAATCGCTGCTCCTGCTCTCTTCTGTGTGTATTCCTGCATGTAAAAGCCCGCCTGCACAAAGAAACAACCTCAGTGAAAGCGAGGGTTGCGTTTTGCCAGAGTTTGCGCTGAAGCTGTGGAACAGGAAAGCCCTGCCTGTCTTTACTGCTGTTTGAAATGGTATTTAAAGGTTATAAAGTCATACCTGTATCAGAGTTGATCTGTGTGTGATATTTCATAAATGAGACAAAACATATCAGTGTCGATGTACTCAGCCAAGTCGGTGGTGCTCTGTGGCCTTTTCCTCCAGTTAGCGTGTTTTGATAAAGTCGGACTATCCAGAAATCTGAAGTACGCCGTACGTCATCAGGCAAGGACTTCCTGTCAGAATGGGGGCGACATAGCAGTCGGGGACTTGACAGTTGTGATATTATCTTTGCGGCCGTAACTGTTTATTTCCTGCACCACCACCACAGCCCCCCAGAATTCCACCTCCCCATGTGTAACACAAAGCTGACGGGGGCCTGACAGCTCATGATGGAGGCTCCTGTGGGTTCCTCCCCCTCGCTGTTCTTCACACGCACCCATGCACGCGTGTCATTCACACACTAACGTACGGCTTTGTAGATGGCAAAGCAACCAAAAGAGAGAGGTGTGTACGAGAGAGAGAGATTATTGTTGTATTGAAGAGAGTTTCTTCGATGCAGAGAGACACTGCTGATGGTCTTGAGGTCACAGATTTTTACCAGGGTAAACATTACTTTGGTTTGGTACAGTATGTGGCGCTGAGGTGAGTACGAGTCATAGAAACCAGATTCAAACCCACACCCAACCCCACAACTCAGGCACTGCAAGGCACCAGCGCCACCCACTGTGCCACTCAGGAAAGGACCTTCAGTACATTGTTGAAAAGAAGAGTCCCGTCTTTTCAGTTGCTTTTCATTTGCCTGCTAACATCCAGGAACTGGCTGCAGGCGGGATGTGATGGAAGTAAATCACAGTGAAAGTTAGATATTTTACCACTTAAGACTTGCAGGAACAAGTAAGCTGCTGACAGTGAGGCCATTTCAGCCACAGCTGCTGTGTCTCCTGTCTGTTTCTGGTTTGAGATGTTCTGCTTACTCCTTAGGTGGTCATCCAGTTCTCATGTCTATGTAAGAGCAGATCACCGTTGTGTTTATTCATTTGTGCAGCTTGCAGATGCTCTTCTTCAATTTACACAGATTTGCACAGATGAACCTACAAAGTGCTTTAGATAAGTGCACAGTTGTCGATATTCTGGGGTTGTGTAGAGTATTACGTTTGTCAGACCTGAATTGAGACCATGAATGTATTGGCTGCCATTTGTGGACGTGTGCCGTTGGGTGCTGTTGTCACCAGCATAATCCACCAGAGAGTGTCCATCACGGGCCCGTGCGTCTCCTGACCTCCTCCTGCTGTGACCTTCCCCGCTCTGATTCAAGGATGTTCTGCGCTTTCAGTTGCGTTCCAACATCAAATGCCATCAAAATGCCATTTTCACTGCGGGAGCCGCTGCCACGCTCTCATCATGTTTCACACTTCAATTTTGTAGCTTTAATTTCATCATTAAATGGGCGAAAACAGTTCAGTTATGCTTTTAACAGGTAATTTTATGAAGGATAATTTTTTAAATTAGTATCAAAAACATGGTCATTGATATGCATTGTTTGGACAGTATTTTTTTGTGTTTGAAATGGCGTTTAGAGAAGCTCTTGCCTTGACTTATTTTACAGTTAATTTCAAATTGTGGCAATTTGTGCTTGAACAAAAACGACCTTGCCGGAGGAATGTGGTGCAGCTGCCTTTCCATCAGTGGGGCATAAAGTTGTAGTCGGCAGGTTCAGGCGTCAGTGTCTGAGCTGCAGCAGAAAATGGATCCTCATCGCGTTATGCCACAGAGGCTGACCGAATGACAACCTCGAGGGCTTCTGGGTGTTTGGAGCTTTGAGCCAACTGATGCCCAAAGATCCATCCCAGTCCGGATTCGACCACCCTGGTAGCATGACGTTTTGTTGCCGTTCCTCAGGTGCTGCGCTCGCCCACAGGAAGTCCACACAGCTTAGTATTTAGATCACTTTAACATCTTTTAGCAGTGACTCTTTTGACTCCGTGCCTGAAGTGGAAAAAACAAGTGCTTGTATTCCCCTTACTGGCACGGTGTGGTTTCTACCAGTTTAAATAATAAATATAAAATAATATAAACTAATTTAATAAGGGGGACATGACTTTCAAAAGAATGTAGGAAAGCAGCATGGCTGATGATCTGCAGAGTAACTTGATGCACTCTGGTTAAAACTGGGCAGTTATAAGAAGTGGCTTTTACTACGAGTCTTGCTGGGAGAGGAGCTCACACACGTACTGTCTTCATCTTGACACAGCAGCTGGGAACTGCTTGGAGACACATGTCACTTAGTGTTTGTGTGTACGTATGTATATAAGCTGAGTCTTCAGAGAAATTTATGTAAGACTTCATTATTGTGTTGAAATCTGTATGAAAGCGGAGCTCTTGGTTTCTGCTTTCTGCAGGAGTGATGTGCACTAACCTGCTTCATGGAGGTAGAACCCCAGATTGGATTGTTAGAATTTTCCAGGCTGTGGGTTTTAATAAATGATCAGCTTTCATTTATTACTTTGATCGTGGCTGGTGGCCTCTCTGTCTACCCATGACTTTGAAATCCAGTGTGGTGAGGACATCCTAGACTGCAGCGTATTGCTCTCAAGCCACTGAGATCCACATGTGTTGAGGGCTTCTTGTAGTTGCATGCGATATTGAAATTTCTACCTGAGCTTCCTTGAGGTCTGTTTAGTTTATTTTTGAAATTGCATTATAAAGAGGGCTTTCCAGCAGTTCTTGTTAAGTCAGTGCTTTCCTTCATTTTTGTGTACTGGCAGGTAAATTTGACACACATTTTCGCTTCACACATCAGCTAATGTGGGCCAGTAGATGGCATAGCGATCAAAGACGCTTGCACTTGAGGACCCAGGTAGAAAGTCTGGGTTCCTACCTCCTGCTCTAGGACCCTTGAGCATGACACTTACCCTGAATGGATGCAGTAAAAATTACTCAGCTGTACGAATGAGCAAATGACTCTAAGTAGCTTAACCTAGCAAATCGCTTTGGAGAAAAGTGTCAGCTAAATGAATGTACAGTAAATGTCACTGTATGGTAGGTTTCTGCTGTGTTTTCTTCCTTTTCCTTGATCTCCTGTATTTCAGTGCATCTAGGTGGCCAAGCATAGAGACTTTACTTATATGTATATTTCTGGAGATTTAGTTCTTATATTTACATTTATTCATTAAGCAGACACCTTTTTGCAAAGCAACATCTTTTCCCAGGGTGACTTACTGTATGCTGCTAACTGCACTGCACTGCACTCCCTACACCCATTATCTCATTATCCACAACAGAGTCTCAAACTCAAATCTTCACAGTGTGGGAGGAAACAGGAGTAGGAGATCAAGTCTCCACTTTATGCACATTTACATGTGACTCTCACCTCCCCCCAAATCCCTTCCTGCTGTGAGATGATAGCAGAGGTGGGTCTCCAGTGTTTCCCTCGTCTCTCAATGCAACAGGAGCTCATGGCTGGGTTTGATTCTGCCTGAAGAGGCCTGCGGGGCTGAAGGCAGGGTTGTTGGAGGCAGAGAACCAGAGCCACAGTTAATCAGGAGGGCAGAGCACAAAATGGACTAAATCACCCCAGCGTGTTTGTTGTTTGCATATCTTTTGTTTGGGTAGATTTAGGTTGCTTGAGGAAAATATTTTTATTTGGAAACTGATAGTTACAGATTTTTTTTATAGAGATTCTGGTAATGGTGTAATGCTATCTCTGGTGTTTGTGCTATTTAAGAATCAGTTGTAGCATTAGGGATGTGTGTGTGTGCGTGTGCGCGTGTGTGTGTGTTGGGTACCGAGCCTTTTGAATGGGACCTGTCTCCCTCTACTGGTTATGAGGGCCACTTCCTCCCCTGCAAATACTCCACAACTTGGGGTGGTAAACAGAAGCAAAAGTACAACTTGTTAAATGCTGAACATAATTGAAAGGCAATATATTTTGGTGTATTTTCATTTCCTAATGCCCTTCTCTAAAATGACAAAATTTAAAAGCAAATTGCAAAGAAATGATGAAATAAGAGGTTGTAAACAAGGACAATGGAACATTAAACATATTATTGTCTATAAAATCAATATCAAGGCAAGCAGGTCTTTCCGTTTTATGTGCATTATATTGCTTGTAAGCTAATGTGATTCACCCATGCACAGAAATAATAGATATGCCCATGAGTAAGAAACTAAGAATAAGAAAGAAATTTAAAAGCATATTAATAAGCACAGTAATGATAGTTTTAATAGCATAACAGTACTGGGAAACCTATACATAAACCTTCATGTGCCTCACAGTGTCTTTCCTCAGGTACTTGGACTGAGTTTATCTTATTATAGCCCAGCAATGAAAAGTTTAACGATTTAATATAAATTCAAGCTATATTCAGTTAGGAAAGTATGCCATAAAAGTACAAAGCATTGTATAGTTTTGTGCTGTATTAAAAAGAAGAATTGCTTTTAAATGGTCCATCTTATTGCTATCTTACTGAAAATGTGCATAAATATATATATGTAGGGCATTTTTATATAATTTCAGAAATAAAGCTCAGTAAGCAGTATGTGCGTTTGCAGTTTTCGTTTTGGGTGCCATTTGAAAAGCAAATGTGCTGCAGCATTTCTAATGCATTCTGCTTTGTTCAACTGTTCAATACCACATCAATAAAGCATCTTAAATAGATAATGCACTATAAATTCACAAATGGCTTCAGACGGAGCAAAATTATGAATAATGAATATGGCTTTAGTGGCTAATAAACAGTTGATTCCCTCAAGCCTGACAGGTAGTAACCGAAAACACCGCCACAGTTACCGCAGATTAATCCCCTTAATATAGCAGGCAGGCCAGGCAGGTGTACTGCAGTACAGGGAGTCTTTTACTACTCAGCGTGAACCTTATATATTGGGCACTTCTCTTTCAGCTGTGCTTTAAGCCCAGATTTAAAGCTTTAAATTATATTTTGAGTTACGCATCTAATCCAAGGGATGCATCCATCAGAATGGAGTAGCTGTGTCATTTATTAGCTTTGATTTTAAAAAATCCAAAATTATTTGGTTTTTTTTTTAAAGTAAGAATAATGCTTACAGAGGTATTCAACTCTGGGGGGGGGACACTTTTGTGAGGCTCCGTCTTCATCACATGGGTGGTAAAAGACCCCAGTGATGGGTGTGTAGTTGTGCTGTGGGACCCGGTTCATTAGGGGTGTGTGTGACAGGCATATGTTCAGTCATATGTTCGCTGAAGTGTCGTGTTCCTAACCAGATGTGTCATTTTCAAGGTGTCACAAGCATTCTGATGTGACATTTCTCATCATATGATAGTCTTCCATTTTTTTTTTAACCCCCTAGTCACTACTTACGCTCTTTTCTTCTTTTGCAGAAAGAACTGAGTCTGCCACGGAGAGGGAGTTTGTAAGTACAAATGGTTCTTGCGTGTTTGTCTGTCATTTTGGGTTTTTTTTTGTCTTGGGTTCAGACTTCAGTGGGGCTGTGCCTCGGCAGCTCCTGCTGTGTGCAGTTCCGCACAAAAAAAGATATTCAAAGGAGGGAGGAGTGGTAATGCTCACACACGGATTAAGTGTACCGGCCTTGGTCGCTCCCGGCTAGAACGTGCGTTCCCCTTGTGAAATGGCTCAGTTCCCGAGCCGGCGTGGGCTCTCCTGCTGAGGAGAACTGGAGCGTGGTTGTGCCGCACTGGGCCTGTGTTTCTTGAACGTCTTTGTTATGTTCAAAATAAATGTACAGTTTGATCCTCACCCCCCCCCCCCCCCAAATATACAGTGCCTGAGCAGGTTAAGAACAATCCATCAACCACTGCATTAATATTCACTTGACTACTGAAAGACTTTCCCTATGGGCAGCATGTGGTGTAATGGATAGAACTGCTAATTCCCACACAAAGCATCTAGGTTCCGTTCCCACCTCCCGCTGTAGTACCCTCGAGCAAGGTACTCACCATGATTTGATATGGTAAAAATTACCCAGTCATATAAATTGGTAAATAATTGTAGGTAGTAGCTAAACATTGTACATTTCTTTGGAGAAGAGTGTCAGCTAAATGAGTAAATATGCAAATAACCATTATTGTGACTCACCATTTCCACTTTAGGAATAAAAGTTTGAGGCTCGGCAGAGTAAGAGATTTCACACTGCCACCACTGACCAAATGTGGAGTTGCTGGCTAGTGGTAAACAGCACTCAATTTGTACAAATGTATTTGGCTGTGCAGCTGAGTATGATTATGTGTCAGAAGGCACATTTTGGAATCCAAAACCTGGGTTTTTAATTGGATTCAGCTCAGTGATAATGGCTTTTTGGAAATGGGAAGTAAAAGTTTTTTTTGTCTGGGTTGAATGGCTGTCTGGGTGATTCAGTGCTACTGTTTGCCAGTGCATTTGAGTTGTTGGGCAAGTGTGTGTGAATGTGTAAAATTGAATGATTAGTTCCTCGCCAGTGGAGAAGGAGAAGATCTCTGAGCGCGTGGCTCACATTGTCATCTTCAGAGAGATTGACAATGTGACCTTTGTGCCCGCAGCCGTTACGGCGCCATGAAAGTGGCACTCGGAGCCGATTATCCCGGTTCCAGTCGAATGTCTAGCTTTGGCCGTGAAATAACACGTCTGTCTCCTTAGTGTCTCACACACTTTGGCTGGGTTGTTGCTTCTTGACATGTTCTTTGATGTGGGATGTGGTCTGTGTGAAACCCCTCTCCTGCTGGCTTCTTTATTCTTCCTCTCAGGCCTCTTGACACACGGAGATGGCCTTCCAGGGTGGAGGTCAGCCATGTGGAGCTCGTCTTCCCCCCCTCAGCATGGTGCTCTGCTTACCTCCTTGTCAGCCTGTCCCCCTGTGGGAACGATGCAACATGAGAAACTGTGGACAAATGAATCTTGGTCCTGCTGGTGCTGCTGCAGTTGCTATGCAACTCGGAAGTCTATGTTTTGGGGAGTGTAGAAGCCCCCTGTGGACTTCACTTCGCGGTTGCTCTGAAATAAGGGCAGTGCTTAGGATAAATTACCTGCCATGGTAAACAGGTTTCATTTCTTCCAGCAAACTGTAAGTTTTAATACATGAGCTTCTTTGGAGGACAATTTAAAACTCCAGCAGTGACTGTTAATGTCAGTGAGGTTGAAGCAGCAAAGAGCATACGATGGGTAGGTAGGTGATGGAGAGCAAGGTGTTTTCCCACTATCTCCTTCCCCATGCATGTTTGGGTTGCGAGCCCTGCAAGAACATGCATACGCACCCTGAACTGGATCCGAAGCTTTTAGGAACTTACATGAGACAATTAAAAAGCTACTGTTAGATTTGAGAGAGAAAAGGAGGAGGGTTTACAAATAATCCTGCAATATATTTCTCTTACCGGTGGAGAATCCCTGTGATGAAGTAATACTACAGCTTTGAAAGTGTCATCAAGGTGTAATTTGGTGAATTGGTCTCTACATGTAAACTGTAATGCAAAAATCATGTTTTAGTACAGTTGAGAGAGTTCTTCTGAAATGCTTTGCCCATGGGTACAACGACAAGGCCTTTCAAGGGTCTTGAGAAGCCCTCATAATACAAATCTGTGTTTAATCACAAGTACTATTTATTAAAAAAAAAAAAAAAAACGCCATAGATGGTCCCATTATTGCACTGATTTGGTGGAGGAATACATCAGGTGTATTAAAAGCTTTCATCCACTTTCATCCATGCTGCTCCAGCTCATACTTGTGCATTTGCCTCCATATTACAACCAAAAAGCAGATGTTTTTTTTTTTCCTCTTGCCTGAAAAGTAGTGTCAGAATTTGCATCATAGTTTTTTTTATTTTTACGGAGCTGCGCTGATTCCTAGAAGAGCGAAGGGATATCTGAAAGATTTTCCATGCTGCAGTCAATAATCCGAGTGTCAGCTGTGGTGCAGCAGGCCATTTATTTCTGCTCTATTTGACCCCAAAGAGCCAGTCTTATTGTGTAGGCTTTTTGTGCCCGTGTTGTAAAATGAGAGCAAACGCATAACTACAGAATGATTATGTTGCCGCAGTCCCTTGCGGGGTGTGGTGAGCAGCTGGTGATGCTCCTTACCTGAAACGTATATGGATGGTGAAATAGACCTCTGAGTTTCTATAGCCTGCGGTCCAGCAGTGCTGTGTCAGAGGAAAGCAAGCAATGCCGTTATGACTTAAACCCAGAACCTCTGCTGTTTTCCTTCCAGTTTTTCATATGCTAATGGTGTACCTTTCTTTTACCGCAAAAAAACACAAATTGGATCAGGTTACTACCTGCTCTGCCGCCAGAACTACTGACTGGGTGACAAGAGGTCTATAGCAGCAGGGCAGTGGCTGTGGTGACTCACTTGAGAACAAGAACAGTCAGTTGGACCAAATGGGCCAGCAGGGTGCATCGTGGTTAGAGTTGGTTCTCTGCACTCAAAGGACCCCCCCCCACACACACACACACTTGAACTTGCTGCAAAAATGGGTAAATCAACTATAAGTAGCTTTACATTGTACATTGTAGTGAAAAGTGTCAGCTAAATCAACAAATATAAATTTAATATACACTATACACTATGTAAATATATACAGTAGTGTATAATATATGTAGTATAGTAGGTCATACTGTATATACAGTATGTTTTTATATTTAGGTCTTTACAGTGGGAAATCAAACGGCATCAACAGCTCCCCACGATTTGCCGTCCTTTTGTGTCAGTGATTCAAGATGGGGTAAAGTCATCTTTAGCTTGGACCTTTATGTCTTTGAGCAAAAACCTCTTCACCGTGACAGAAAAAGCTCCTGCCTTTCATGATCCGTGTGGGTCTGCTGGGAGTCATTTTAATGACTTTGACGCGTGACCTGAGTTCCGAATGGGGAATTAACGGGCAGCTGAAGAAGCCCAGAGCAAATTTTGTGGAACAGTCAGGTCAGATGATACAGTCGTGATATTCCATTTGAAAACAACATGGTTGGTGGACAGCACCCTTTTAAAAAGAGCTGTAAAACATGGCTTGCTTAAGGGTGGCCGCTACAACCTGTCGCAAAAAATTCCAGGCCCTGCTGTAAGTGTGAGTGTGTTTCTGAAGAGAAGATCTCTTGTGCAAGTGAGTCACACGCCAATACAGCAGCCAGAGACCCCTTTACTTTTGGCCAGAGGATCATTCAGCTGAGCGAATGCAATACTGATATACGGAGGGGGTGTGGAATGACTTCCAGATGGTGGGGAAATATGGCAAGGTCACCTGCATGATTAGGACTGTATGGTTTTTAAATGACTTATGGAGATGTAAGTTTTAATGGCTGTGATATCTGCAGAGGCTAGTAGGCTGGGCACTTGTGAATGCGCCGAATAAAAATGCTGGGGATTTTTTTTTTTTTGGTGAGATCTTGCAGTAGAGCCTGGTGGACATCTTGACCGCCATCCAAACACGGAGCTGCCACCTGAGCTCCTGGAAATGAGTGTGACCTAAATGCAGTACCAATGTGGTTTTGGCTACTGCTCTAAAGGTGACAGGGTCACATACAGGTTAATGTGTACCTACCGAGAAAACTAAACAGCCTCTATTGATCCAGTTGGACCTCTGAAGGGCACACTGAGATTGCTTGCACAGCACTTTGCATGGGACATAAGAAAACATGCATCAGTCGCAGTGGTTAAGATCTGCCAAGTGGATATTTAACCACTCATGCATGTGCATTAACCCAGTTGCTGTGATCTGAATTCTTGTACCAGTAGTTTTGTTTTATTTTGTTGTGTAAAATGCTGTAAGTATATGATTACTGTAAGTGTATTGAGGGTCTGTACTTGTGTAACTGTAAAATTAGCAGGTAACCATGACACTGGTCACTCGAGCAGAGCCACTTTCTCGCATAGTGGCCCAAGCATTGCTTCAGTGAAACCCTGGTTTAAGCCCTGGTTTACTTGTGTGAGCAGCGCTACAGTGCTGATGTGGCCATAAATCGCTGAGGTTATACGACGTTGCGTAAAGATACGTCTCTTCACAGTTTTAAGTTTCTTCCAGTTCCCTGCCTTGGTAAGGAATGAGCTTGTACGACTGTTAACATGTCTGTATGGTTAACAACAAACGTGGCAGTATATGAACCAAACAATTTTTTTTGGAATTTGAGGCCCAGTGGCTGAATGTGTACCTGTCTGTAGTCACACTTTCAAGTATCATATCACACAAATAAGTATCCTGGCTTTATGTTATGTACTTCTGAATAAAGATGCACCCCAAATGTTGCAGTGCTTGTTTAAAAACAAAGCACCAATTTTTTTGTGCAATTGTGGTAACCTGTTTCCAAGTGTAGTTTATATGAAACCACTTATGTTATATTTATGAGTATGGGAATCTAGCCCGGAACAGCAAAATTCATTACCATTAATCTCTTGTCCTTGTCAGGGTCTTGGTTTTCTGGAACACGTGCCAGAACCACGGGGCTATGGGCTTGGCTGGGCTAGGCCAGTCTGTCGTAGGGTAGCCACGCACACGTTCACTTGCAAAGTCATACGCTACAGGCAATTCAGAGTGACAGGTTATCCATAAGCACTGGCTTTGGACTGTGGGAGCATATAGGAGCACCCAGAGGAAACCGATACAGACATGGGTAGAACATGCCAGCTCCACACAGACTGAGCTGGATTCAAGTCTGCACCCATACAGTGGCTTTGCTTTGCTAGCCTGAACAAAGCAACGCATATTATTGTGAGACATAAGTTGCAATTTTGGCTAGTTCTACAAGTACAGCATTCCTCATTATTTCGACACCCTTCTTTCTGCAATATTTTTGTGTGGCAAGCAGTAATATGCGTCAATTTCAAGTGCATCACTGCATCCTGTAATAAATATAGAAAACAAGATGGACAGTTCAGCAGGTTAACAACCAAACAACTTTTTCTGTGGTTACTGCAGAGGCTTAAGTGATAATGAAGGATGCTGCAAATCTAACCCGGCTCCCATTTCCATGTTCAGCCGTCATTTGGCTGCTTGACCTCTACTGGACTCAGTTGGTGTTTTCCCAACTGGCCTGATGTGTTAAAAAAGTGAATGACACAAGCAACATATGCATGCATATTTTACCACCTGTTTTCAAATGTATACCTTAAATTAATTTACCTCATTGAACTTATATTTCAGATTATTGTATCAATTATGTTTACCTTTTTACTAGGGTACATTCTGTTTGTGTAGAACCTCATAAAACTACAATGCGCTGTTCTCCGTGATCTTTTTTCTTCAAAATTTGCACCCAGGTTTGATCTCCCACTTTTCTTGTGCTTGAAATGGTTTGCCTTGCTTCACTTCTATATTAGGAGTTTTCACTTCCTATATTTCGGGATCATATTCGCTTTTGTAATTTCCATCTTTAAAAGATCTAATGTTTAAAAAATGAAGAGAGTCGCTCAGTTGGCTGCTGGTGAACCTCTGAATTTTCTTCCTACAGTACAGCTTCTGTGGTGGAAACGCTCACAGACAGGAGCCGGTGAATGACCGGAACATGTGGATGAATAACTAATAGGGGGGCAGCAAGGTGGGTGCGTGTGTGTTTGTGTGCGAGACACAGCTGTGCACCGGTTGCCCTTCAGAGCCCCCCCATCGCTCACTCAGCGGCTGAAGACCCCAGGCGGCTTGTCCAGCATGCACATTTCCCACATAGGCATGAGGGGGCCGGGATCACTCGGATGGAGCGAATCACCATCAGAGGCGTAGAGAGGACGCGGGGGAGGGGATGGGAAGGGAGGGGGACAGGCATGTGAGGCTGAAGGGGGGTTGGGTTGGGGGGAGACACAGAGTCCAGGCTCTCTGCCCTTCACCAGCAGCTGACACTCTTATCTGACAGCTTGAGGTGCGACTGGATGGAGCAAACCTGGTGCCCCTCCGATACCCCTAACACCAGCACCTCCAGCCCTCCCCCCACCCCGTGAGGCATTGTTAGCCCATTCCTTTATAGTATTTTGCTGTGGCTCTCTGCTGGTACGTGGGGATGCTGGCTGTATGAATACATCATCCTCACAATAGCGGGCGCGAGCGCTCACTGCAGTCATGAAAGCCCAGCGGGAGCGGCTGCGAATTCCAGGGCTGACGCTGGAGTGAGTATTTTTTTTTCCCTGCCTTTTTTTTTTTCCCGGTGTCGCCTGTGACGGCTCTGCGCTCTTGTGTCGTTCTGCTGTTGCGTGCCTTTGTTTTGTCACGGTTCGGAACGGAATCGCCACTGACGGCACAGGCAGACATCAGCTGTAGCGTCTGCAGGAAGTGTGATGTTAAGATGTGCTGCGTCTAGCTAGCATCGGCTAACTGCCTGCATGTGTCTACGTGCGCGTGTTTGGGACATAGGACTAGGATACAGGACTAGTGCAGATGTGTGATGGTAGCCGTCCTGTTTGCTTGTGCTGACACTTGGCACGATCGGTGTGACAGGACGTTGCTGATCGGAGCAGTCGGGCTCCACGAGCAGTGAATGAAGAGTGTGAAGTACCCGCACAAAAGGCCTTATGTTGTGCATCAGCGGGTTTGGCACAATAGTACAAAACAGCCCAAAAACACAGGGAAACGCAGAGTTAACCACTGTGAAAATTTAAATTTGATACTGTGCCTGTGTGTTAAAATTGCCGTTTCCTTCTAGCAGGAAATGCTAATGTTAGCCCTTAGAAGCACTGGTCACTGCACCACATGTTTACATTTGTGCTTAGAGGGGTAGCACCATTGACAGTGTTGCTACGGAGACGGGTCCACGCATGCTAATACAACTAACAGCAAACGATTGCTGTGTCCATGCATTCAGAGGACTAATTCGTTTCAGATGGGAAGCAGAGCCATGGTTGCC
Source organism: Heterotis niloticus (assembly GCA_018136845.1). NCBI lineage: Eukaryota > Metazoa > Chordata > Actinopteri > Osteoglossiformes > Osteoglossidae > Heterotis > Heterotis niloticus. The sequence continues at coordinate 18,940,818 of CM030891.1, forward strand.
CTTCCCAAGGCTCCTCAGCCAGGCTGAATGTCATGGCGCGCCGGTCCCTTCCTCACTGTAGTGGTTCTGATGTAGTTTGCTAGCACTGCAAACCCTGCGGGGTTTTACTGTGGACTCCCACTAAGAGGGACCTGCGTGCTTAGCGTAGCTTTAGCATGCTAGTTCATCTCTGGGAACCTGGAACAGGGTTCTCCCACCCGTAGGAGGTAATACATGCCTCACTAATAATGTATGCTTTATTAAAAATATTCTCAGTTCTGCAGCAGTGCTGTAGTCGAAGAGTTTGCGCAGCAGTTCCTGTTGTCCTGCAGGAAGCGTCGCCCCCCCCCTTATGGGTGCCTGTGGGGTCATGCCAAAGAACGCCTGTTTACAAAGCTCAATTTAACTTGCAGCCTCACTCCGAGAAGCTTGAGCCCAACTCCCACAAGCCCCTGCAGCCCATGCAGCCCGCTGCACGCCTTTCACTTCTGGAGGTAAGCGCGAGAACAACTGCATGGCTGCCTTGATCCTTGGCGACTGGACAGTATACACACACACACACACACACACACACACACACACACACACACACACACACACACACACACACACACACACACACACACACACACACACAGAGACCAAGTTGGTGGAACTTGCGGCTTGTGGTCAGTACAGTCCATGTTCATCTAGGGATATTTTAGGTTTCAGAAACCGGTTGAAGGCTGATCTGCGGAAAGGGCTTCCCTGGACTGCTGGCACCTGAGAATAACATTTGATGTGCAAAGAAGGGTCTCAGCTGCATGCATTTCATTAGTTTTCCTAGTCGGTACTTATTCAGACAAATGCTGTTTACCCCAAAATTGAATGCAATGTGCCTGAAAGAATGTATTTATTTCTCAGCGTTTATGTAAAATGGTGAATGATTTATCCTTGCATTCTCACCATTGTAGTAATGGTGACTATGACTTATTTAGTTTACAAAAGATTGGATGGTGAAGAAGCAGTCGTTCTGGTGAACATGGGGTTAAACGATGATCCAGTCCTTTTGGCCGGTTGGGTTCGAGACAGCAGCCTTGTGGGCCTTATTGAGGGCTCCCTAATTTCCCATTTTGGAAAAGTCGCTGTGAATTGCGCTTTGTTCTTGTAGTCTGAACCCTAGCTTTTGCACATGAAATGGGTCATTGAGCTCCATTTCTTTTTTTTTTTCTTCTTCTCCTTTCTTTTGTACTGTTTTGATTAGTTAGTGTTTATATAATGGCAGTACTCTCACGGCCTGCTTTCATGGGCTGGGGAAGCTCTAGTACAAAGAATGAAAAAGCCACAACATCCAGATATGCATTTGGATGCAGTCTACACTATACATCATTGTAGAGTATATATCAACCAGATTTTTTTACAAGAAGACTGAGTGCATTGATTGGATTTATTGTAAAAATATTGGTTACAATGTTAAAATTGTGACAGATGATAATACCGTATATAATTTTTAGCCTGATGCTTTCTGTAGCAAATTTTGGGCCTAAAGAATATGTGTGTATGTGTGTATATGGGCTTCATTTAAAAAGGAAATGTTATATTAATGTTACTTAATGTGATTTTTTTGGACCCTCCAACTTCAAGAGCAATGCCTTTATGTCTCAAGGTACCGTTTCAAACCAATAATAGTCTCTGCAATAATAACCTTCCACAGTAAAAAAAAAAAAAAAAAAAAAAGAATTCATATTCCTCCCTGGGCTAAATACAGAGGATGTTTCAGAGATGACCCGTGTTGAACTCTGACGTAGCAAAGGATTAATTTTCCAGTAATTCCAATGAACAATGACTCAACAACCAGGTGGCCCACACATTAGCCACCATATGGTAGTCAGCCTAGATTTAGGAGGAAGGGTAACTGCAGCATTAATGCTTCCGCCATCCTACAGATGAAGTGACCACATTTAAATATTGTGACAATGCCTTCCTGATGATGTCATACTAGGTTTGGGTTTTTTTTTTTTTTTTTGTGCGCAGTGTGCTTTGTCCTGTTCGCTGTGCATAGGTCTTGCTATGTGTTGATCTGTTTTGCATATGCAGATTTGCACTCCAGCGCCCTTCTTATGCCCTACATGCATGTTATTATCTTTTAGTGATACTTTAGCTGCGTCTGTCCTTCCATTTACAGTACAGCACAATCAATGCTGTCTCTCCGTAAAAGCAGACCTGTAGTTTTTGTACTAAAATGCATTGTTATTTATTCAGTTAAAACCGTGATTCCCGATAACCTTGGTCAGAAAAGTGAGCAGGCTCAGTCAGTTTGTGATCAGCCACATTTTATTGTACACCTCAGGTTCTGTTTACTGATTCTTTTTCTTAAATACTGTATATGCACATCTAACATAACAGACTTCTCCAGTTGCGCAGTTTGCTGCCGTCAGTTAAAAACTTAAAGCCGGCTTGATTTGCACTGTGTTTCTGCTTAATGGCCTTCTGTCAAGGGCTCATTTACACCCATTGTTTGAGAGTCACATCAAACGATTTCCTTCAAACTCAACTGCTTTTCAGTATCAAATGAGGTGCAGGTCAGGATGTCATTATGTCCCGCTAAGTCCTTCTGTTTCAAATATAGACCATGTCATGCAAAAAGAGGAGCACCGTATATCCAGCCAAAATAAATAAATGGTGCAATGATTTGCTCTGGTGTTTGGCAGCTCCTGAGCCGTGAGTTTGGAAGTGGAGTCAAGTCCAACTTTGTCTGTGTCAAGTTTGCATCTTCTCCCTGAATCCATGTATAGTTTCTCTGGGTGCTCTGGTTTCATCCCACAGTCAAAATTCATGTTTCATGTGAACTGTTGGCTAAATGTGTGAATAAGTGGGTGTGTGGGTTGTCCTGTGATGGACTGACATCTTGTCCAGAGCTAAGGATAAGAACCTACCATGATCCTACTTTGGATAAAGTTATTTACAATGAGTGGATGCATTAGCAAGAAAAGATATGTGTACAGGTGGGTCATTCTGTTACTGTCTGTGACGAGGGGCTCCCTTAACACCGACCCCTGAACCCAACCCTGGTCCTCATTCTGCCACGCTGCAGATATATGCAGTAATGGGCCCGGTTTGTCTTACTGCCGAGTTCAGATCATTACTTGCAATTCTTCTATTTATGCCTGCATTTGAATGATTATATTTTAGAAAGGAAATAACACTGAGTAGCAATCAGAAATGATGGACAAAGCACAAACTGGGTGTTCTTCCTCATGCAGAATACTGTACTGCACATGTTTTACGTATGAAATAATTTCTCAACTGATTTTACACCTGCATAACTTCTTGATAAGTTATACCATTTGACTAAAAAACTATGAAGCAGATGAGTTTTTGCTCAGTGTTAAGATGTTGGAAAGCTAGATGATGAACTCTGAAGCTGTGTGTGTCTTTGCCTCAGGTGAGCGCCACAGCAGTGTGATGAGCTCATTGTTTACACTCCGTCACCTTATCTGCACAAAGGCGTGTTGCTGCCAGCTCCCTTTGCTGTATCTTTGGCTTTTGTCCAGTTCTTTGCAAGCCCTGCCCACAATGCACTGGATAGCATATCCACATGGCCAGAATGTTTCTCCATGCCTGGGTGAAGGGTAAGATACCTACAGTCTCTCAGATAACACATTGTTCCTGAAGGGCATGTAGCTCCACACATGTGCCCTATTAAGGTACTGCTGCCACTACTTTGGGAGCGCTGTCAAGCTTTGGGTGAGGGTAGCATGTCTGGACCTAGGGGCCCGATGAGGTCCACGCCCATCACATTCATCCCCACGAGGATCTTCTTTAAGAAAAATGGCATCAGAGCTTAGCAGCCGTCACATCTCACAGGTAATCCATGGAGCCTAGGAGACATTTAGAAACTCTAAACACACTTAAAGTAATCTTAAGGTAAACCATAGTTGCCTTGCAGTTAAAAATAAAATGAAAAGCAATGTAATACCTTTGATTCTGAATGTTTTGACACCAACGCTAGCATGGTTTTCTTTGCGAGGAGTCCCTTTGTGAACAGTTTTTAGAGTTGTTCTTTAGAACATGGCTTACAAATGTGGTTTTGAATATGTTCAGATTTACCTAAAGTGCATGCTTTTACTTCTTTCACAAGCACTGTTAACTCCCTTCCGTCAAGCTCGTGTCAGGTGCAGCCGTTTGCTGAGGTCCCGTGTCACTAGGCATCGTTTTACTCTATAAGGTGTCCTCTTTTTCTGCTGTGGGGGCCCAGCGATTTGGTTTATCACACTGACTGGCTGGAGGGGAGTGTCAGGGAAAAGCAGAGCAGAGGCGCTCCTCTGACGGATCTGCTCACTTTCCCCCCGGCGTGGGGGACGTCTGCAGAAGCTTAGCGTTTACATTTCAAAGAGGCCTTTGGAACGGTGCCTTCTCAGACTGGGAGGGGGAGTGAGATTCTAAAAGCTGAGAACACAGTGCAACACTTGCTCGTGACGCAATGCTGTCTGTTAACAGTCAACCATGCCCACAGTTCCCCCCAGGATGTGGAATGGTAGGTGCCTGATAGATGATATGGAGCATGGTTAGCACAGCCAGTGTATGGGAATAGAGATCAGTCACAAGGAGACCTGAGGAAACGGAGCGGAAGATACATCACACAAACACACCCCCTCACATTCAGCTGGTCGAATGTGCCATGCTGTGCTGTCCAGCCTGAAGGGAAGAACCCCCGCGTACGGATTTACCCGGGTGCGTCTCAGCTGGGACACGGAGGAAGGAGAAGGCGCTCCTGGGTGACGAGGCCGTGCATGTCACAGCTGGCCACAGATGTGCCAGGACCCATCGGTGCTGGATCTGAGCTCTACCCTGCGAGCACAAGCTCCTTGCACGTAGCTCCTACACCTGGCCCCCTGTTGCCGTGATTTTGGGGCGATGTCCGACTCCAGCTTTTGGACTCTTCTCTCAAACTTTTCTATGCCACACTTCCTCAGTGGGACCCGCCTCCGCCGGTCAAAAAGGTAACACTGAAAACAACGTGTCACTCTGTTGGCTTTTTTCCCCTACTTTGTTTATTTTAAGATGGACTTATTTACTTAATTTAGCTGCAGACTTAATGAGTAGTGTGGAAATGGGGGGGGGGGGGACCATTTGGGTGTTTCTCTATTGTTTCACATTGTTGGCACGGTTGTGTGGATTCCAGTGACTGATCACTATCTATGTTAGTGGTCCACCCATGGACGATGAACAGGGGATGTTTACAAATGTGGTCGTAGACATTATGTCATTGCCACTAACTTGGTAAGAAAGTTGTGCCTTTTCTAAGACCAAGGTCTTTAGGGGCCAGCAAAGATTTTGAGAGTCCCAGTCATTCTGTAGTTGGTCAGTAGGGAGTCATTCAGTCAGACTACAGGACAGAACATGTCAGTTTCAGGGAAAGCCAGAATTTGGAAAACAATTTCCTTTCAGTTTGTAACCCACCATTTTGTGAATAATTATACTTTGGATTTCTAGTTCATCAGTTAATATTTTGAAATCAAGTTTGAATGTGTGCCAGGACTTTTTGCCAGGTTTTGCCACTGGAGGCTTCATTTTGTGGCATGAGAGTGCTGTTTAAAAAAAAAAAAAAAAGGGAATGACCTTTATTCCTGGACCATAAACCTTTGAATGTATTTTGCCCTGAGCCATTTGACAGTTCCCCCTCCTACAGGCAAAGTATATTTTTCTCTTGTTGTCCTCCTCCTTTAAGTTTCACAGCCCACCCGGCCAGCTTTCACTGCGCTGGTGAAGTTTTCATTTATTTATTGATTCCCTACCCCCCATTGTGAAAGTCCCTGCCCCCCCACCGGGGTCAGTCATGCATCAGTCACTGAGTGGCGCTGCCTGTGTTTTGAAGTTTGATTTCCTGCGATGGTCATGTGCATGGCTCTGACGTGATAGCCAGTTCTAGAAAAATGCACGCTATGTATGAATACTGCATGAGCTGGCAGTGAGATAAAAAACCATAGACATGCTGTCTGATTTGAAATAAAATGAAATTGAAAAAGAGACATAAAAATCATCATCTTCCTGTGAATACTCAAATGAGAGAAATGGGAGTTAGTATACTAACACGTATTGTTGAAATGTTTTGTCTTAAGTGGAATATGAGATTTGAAAGTGTTTCTAATTTGTCCTGAATGGTTGGTAATTGTCATACTGGGCTTTGGGTGCTGTAATAAAGCCAGAAAGACAACACAGTGCTCTTAAGCTAAAACGGTTTTTATTCTCTAGTTTTCTTTTTAACAGCTTAGATACTAGGCTTTCAAATGCTGTTAAACAGTACTGGAGCTGGGTCTTAATTTCCTTTAAAAAAAGACAAAAGTTTATTTTGGCCTGGCTTGTTGTTCCTGTTCAGTAACACTTTCAGTCTTGACCAGGTTGACACATCACGTTGTTGTCAGTCTTCATTTCTTCAAGCCAGACAGCATCCTAACGCGTCCAGCGTCATCTTCTCAGTCGGCTCTTTGATGTCTGTTTTCTGCTTTATTTGGTTTTTTTTTCCCATTAAGGGTTTTTTCATTTCTGTATGAATGATCACAGCTCAAGACATCATCACTTTTCTCTCACGTTATCATGTTTTGTTGTCTGTTTTATTAGGGGATTCAGTGCCTCCTTTTTCTTCTGTACTGTCAAATTCATAACATCATTTGTCTGAGCTTTTCTTTTACATTCAGTGAGTCTGCCCATTGTTTGCCAGCAGAGACTAAGCATTATTCTTAAAGAAAGCCTTAAACAGTGGATCAATTGGACCATAGATAACTGATTGATAAAGTTAATTTAATTGATTGCCATCAGAAACTGTTGTAACAGACCTGAAAGGTGGTTGACTTTCAAAGCTGTTTAATATCCATGTGTATAAATGAAGCCATATGACCTTCATTAAGGATTAATATGTATAGGATTTTATTTTGCTGTTTTTGTGTGTTTATGGTTACAGTTCATGTAAATGCTGTCTTTGTCTTTTTTAGAAAATAAACATGGTTTCAGATTTGTTTGTTCATGGGACACTTCTGTGAGGATGTGGGTGTTGAGATGAACATCGACAAAGTTTATGGTCCTTTATACCTGCTGTTGTTTCCTTGATTTGAGGCTGTTCAGGAATGTTCTTTGTTCCGAAGTCTTGTACTGAGTCCTTAAAGGAAGGTACAGGAGCACTACTAAACTCAGAAGCAAGCCTACGCCAGTATGTGCTGTTTATCTGTCACTGCTTTACCTGTCATTTTATAGTCTGAGCGAGTTTATAATCGAGAAGGACCGAGGCAAACAGATGGATGTTTGCTGGCTCTTCAGTTCTTCATTACAGCACATATGCTCTCGGATCCAATATTTTATCTGAAACGTGTCAAAATCCAGCATTTTCTCTGTATCATGAAGCAGCAGCAGAAAAAAAAAAAAAAAACACTTTGATAGGTGTTGCTGTGGGTTTTGGGATAGAGGTCAGCTACCAGTCGGATAGTATTATGTTACAACACAGTTGGAAATGTTAACATTTAAATTGTGATGTGTTAAGAACACGGTGCAAACTAAAATCCTTCAGATGACATGTGGCTTTGGTCCCACAGATGCTCCCTGACTGCGGATCTGCTTCAACATGAAACTGACTGGTGACTGACATGACCTTGCCTGAATTCCTTGTGAAATACCGCAACTTTGTTTGTTAGATGACTGTAATCCCTCACTTCCAATGGTAAAAATGGAGTTCGCCGAATTCCTTCTTTAAAGGAACATATGCTATTTTAAAGAAAGTAGCTGATAGGTATGGGGGAATCTGACAAGTAATTAGTAAGAATAGGTTTTTAACAAGCTTTGCTGAGGAAGCTTTGTTGGTTGAAGAAGCCAGTGCTGCAGGTATGTCAGGCATCAGCTGTATGCCTTGGCTGCGAAGTTGGAAATGAGCTCATTGGCTGTCACTGCGACTGTGACATAACTCAGGGCCCAGGGCTGCTGGTGGTGGCACTAAGAATAACCATGTGAGCGAATCAGGGAGGGCCGATCCCCTGTTCATGGCCACATGCCTGTGTCCTGAGAAAGATCTGTGCCCTGCCACCCCGTGTCACCGGCGAGGCCACTTTGGTGGGTCATCTCACCTGTTTCATTCATGTATTTATGTGCACCTTGAATGGGAGTCTGCAGATTGTTGTGGACAGGAGGGACAGAGGAAGCTGTTGACATTTTTCAGGAGGAGCCAGAAATTATGCTTGTGTAGCAGTGAAAATGGCCAACTTGCAAAGCTTGAAAAATACTCAGTAATATTAAGGTGATCTGATATCTGGTTGGAAATGGGTAGAATTCTCTCCCGTTCCCTCTTTGTTGCACTGAACATGTGCAACTTACAGCGGAGCTCTATTTTGTGAACCTTTGTTTTGGGAAATTTGGTGTGTGTACTCCGTACTGTGTTGCGCACAGCTGTATGAGCTCATTTTGAATGCAGCGTGACGGTGTTGCAGAGAAACAAGCAGGAGCAGCATGGAGTTGATCCAAGTTTCCCACACAGCTGCAGGAGGGCGTGCTGGCCTACTTGTAAATATAATCTTTCCTCAAGGCTCCTTTGTCCTTCTTTGGAACTGAATATATCTCTAGACAATTGCAGCTTCCCAGGGCATTGTTGTTCTCAGCTGGCAAAACAGCGCCGGTCCTGCCATCCATAGGAATATCACTGCAGTTTCTGTTTCAAGCTGTTGACATTTTTAAAGGTGCACAAGAAAAAATGTGAAACGCTCAGTTTCTCCAGCAGAATCCATGTTTCTGTCAGCGAACATTTGCATGGTCCTGAATACACAAACCCAGGCCAGACTGTCGAACTGCAGCTCTCGCAGGACGGGGGATGAGCTAGCTAGCTCAGTTGGCCTAATCCTGCAATGTATAAATAGACTTGGTTAAACCTGATCCTCTTAGACTGAGCACCGATAAACCGGGTCTTGCTTGCCTGCTATCATGATTAAAGTATCGTGGAATTTCAGGAAAGGCCAAGAGAAACTCCAGTTCAGCTTTCGACTAATGCTTTTCTCTCAGCCTCTAAGTCTATGTACTTGCTGTATCAGATTAACAGTTTTGGAGAGGTTTCTGGAAAATCTGAGAACTTTCTGGTGAAATGTACTTGATTACTTCATCGGCAAAATTACAAGGTTGGGTGAAGAAGGATAGTATGAGTTGTGGATGTCCAGTAGATTCATTTGAGGACAATTTTGGGTCGTGTCACGGTCTTGGTTGTGAGTCACCAAACCGTGTTTAATTCCCGAGGCACTCTCAGCATTTTAAAACTTGGGCTGTTTTTGCTCTGGCCGTGTACAATATAGTGTGCTTTTATCCTATATTTATGCCCAAGTGAAAAGCGAGTTTAGGTCAAGGCAGCAGATGGAGTTGACTCTTAAGACAAGGTTACAGGACACAAGGGAGCAGTGATGCCAAATCACTGACTTTCAGAAGGAAAGTTAGTTTCTCGTCCTATTAATTTTTATGAAGTCACAGAAGTTTACTGGGGTGCCATTAATGCACTGAGTTTTAATCTCATTCCTCAGTTCAAAAGCCATTGTTAAGCGTTCATGACGGCAGAGAAAGGCCATATCAGTAGAAGACTTTCCTCCACCAACCTGCACGGCCTTTACAGTTCGAGGACTTTGTGGGAGCTTTTCAATGGCACATTTGGAAGAACAAAAGCTGTAACTGAACTACTGATAGAAAAAATGGGACTTGGCTTGTCTTTTTGTTCCTTATGTGTGAGATTGGGCAGACGAGGCTTCACTCTTCAAGCTGAGAAAGCAACCCTTACCAGCAAAATTCTTAAAATATCTGCCCAAATAGAGTATGTACTTTGCAAGAGCCTTACAAATATACAATGCAGTGATTTGTTGCTATATGGTTTGCTTTGATGGACTCCATTTACCACTGCAATTTATTACGTATGTTATTCTAATATGTAAACAATGAGGCTTACAGTTCACAGTGCCTGTGTTGCATCTTGAGGACGGCCAAGAACTTAATTTCATATGTCTACTTTTTGGACTGTTTTATGGTTGCACCTTTGTTTGTCCTGTGTGTTCTAAGCCAAACCACTTAAACCTTGAAGTGTAAAGCTAAGGCATCGGGCATTTTGTAGAAGAAATGACTTAATATATATTTTATTTACTGTATTTGTGATAAACTCACACAGCGATGTAGTATAACTAAACTTTAAGCTTTAACTTTGGGCCAAAAGAGTTATTGTTTGGATGACGACGTTGAGCTTTTTGAAACTACAAATCATATCAATGTTACCCGAACGTACATTTCACAGGCTAATATCTTCACGTGTAATGTGGCACAGCAGCAGTCCAGGCGGATAAGTGTTATGTATTACAGTTAAATTGCCGGGGAGTGAAAGCCGACCATCCATAACTGTGACACAGAAGTGTAAATTTTATAAGCTGTTAAGTTGTGCAGGGGGACTTGGCCTATGTGCACTTTGCAAACCAACTTTTTGAAATGATGATGAAGGATGTATTAGTACAAGTTGTACTGTGGAACTCCGCTGAGACCTGGAAGTAGTACTAGAGGGCCCGTACTGTAATGTACGCCGAAGATGACTTTTCCTTAGAGGCAGGTAGGGTTCAAGAGGAGCAAAAAAAGTGACTGTTGAGAGGACAGGGGCTACAGTGATTATCAAATTCAAGGCCGTAGGCTGCTTCTAACAGGAAGGCCACATATTTAAGTGTTCTCAGCCAATGAAGTAATGAATTACTCCTTCACCTCAAAATCCATTTTTTCCAAAGTGTAGTACTCTGGTGAGACGGTAAGCTCCTAGTGTCTGTAGCTCAGTGCTAACCTTGGCAACATTTCTTGTACTAAGCCTGTTCACATAGGTCCTTTGTCACCACAGTAGAAGGCTGGGCCCCCAGAGGTTTATGTTTCTCTCTGTCTTTGTTTAGGAGTTTTTTTGTTTTCTTCTCCTCAACTGCCAGCTATAGTTACTGTAACTGTTGCCTTCTGATCCTCTAAGGACCATCCATCTCACTGTTTGAGGAGATGCTCTACAAAAATGTAATGAATTTAATTCAGTCGAAATGAGCTGATTTGGAGCATTTCCTAATATTTACCATATTGTTCCTGGTATGTCAGCCTGTTTGGCTATGTTCTATATTTCTAGGCAGTAGTTTGGGTCATGGTGTCAGGAGAATTATGCTTCTTCTTAAATAAATTGAGTGGAGCCAGTAGGTAGCGTAGCAGCTTAGGATGAGGACTTGTAACCCAAAATGGCTGTAGCCTCAAAGCACCAGCTGTCTGCTCAAGAGTGCCACAATATCTTTGAGCGAGACTCTGAACTTAAATTGTTTCAGTTAAACATCGAACCATATGAAAAGATAGAGGAGTAACTGGTCTCTGCCACAGCCAGCAGTATTTTGTGCATGATTACCTTGAACTTGGTGCACACAGGCGGTCATAGCTGAGAGTTAAGGGAAGGAGGAGAAATAGAGCAAGAGAATTCCAAAAGAGACTGAACATTTACAATATTATTGTATTCTGAATAAGAAAATTTGGTGCTGTGTAGCAGTATTGGGCAGATTGGCATCTTTAAAGTGCATTGTGGGTAGGATGTGCCCTGTGGTGTGTTGACAGGGAGCTGTGTGAAGCGTTTCAGGTATCTGGGACAGAGGAGACCGTTGACTGAGGCTGAGCATCGCTCTTTGTGACTGAGCCTGGGGGCCTGGCAGTGCTTTATGAATTATTAACCCCCGGTTGTCCCAGCCGTACTCATGCTCACCTGCAGGCCACACGGGAAGGCAGTGTCCTTGCCTGTGTAATCCAGAAACAGTACAGTGACACCACCGTGTCCTTTCCACTGCTAACTGCCATGCCAGTTCCTAAATGCTGGCCACAAAAGCATTTGAAATACAGTATCGCAGCTATTTACCATACCATTTAGCAAAGGAGTTTATACCACAAAGCGAAGGACTGGGCTGCTTTAGTGAAATTGTCTTTCATTATTTACCGTTGGTTGCTCCTTCATGTTCTCATGGAATGCTGAACGCTACTTTACTCAAATGCTTTAAGCTATTTGGTAAAAATGTGCAAAATGCATGTTGTGTTTCCAGGAAAAGATACCACGCAGCAAACTATTCAGCCCTTTTCAGTGCGTTCATGGAGGACTGTGGCTTGTTAGTGTGAACTGCATATGGAATGACACTTTTGTCTGCATTCTTTTATACTCAGCACACAGTACTAAACATCAGTATTTTGGCAGAAAATGTATACGTTGACGTTGTATGTAAACACCTTTGGAAGTAAGTTGTAGAGATTTGTCACAGAATGGTTTCCAGGCAACACAATGTCTGATGGGCTGCAGTTGAGGGAGAATGTAGTTAGGAGCTGCAGTTCCTGCACCTCCTGCGTGTGTAGGCTGCTGTTGCGCCTTCACTAAAACCCATGGCTGAAAGTGTAAGAGGATAAGCCATGCGACAACTGCCCTTCAGAGAGCGTCGCGGATAATGACAGCATCCATTCCTTGGTCGCTCGCAACGCACTCGCGCCTGTCTTGGGGACCCAGGTGTTTGAAGGGACATGGTCTCGATTCAAGGGCAGCGCTCTGTCTGGAGCGATGAGTTCTGGTTCTGAAGACACGCTGAACTTGGTGAGGTATCTGAGCCAGAAGTGGGAAGGAGTGTGGAAAAGACCAGGGAGACGGTAAGAGAGAATGTGGCATTTTGCAGTCATGTCTAAATAGGCAGTCAGTCGAGTTAATTTGTGTCAGTAGGTGGTGTAGTAGTTACTGCTGCCACTGTGCAGCCAAAGGACCTAGGTTTAAATCTTTCTTCCTGCTCTAGCAACCTTAACCATGGTACTTACATAGTACTACTCCAGTAAAAATACCCAGCTGTATGGGTAAATCACTGTAAGCAACATCAGCTAGGAAATAAATATGCAGTGATTTCATGCAAATGTGTAAAAACATCCATTCAAACAGGAACACGGTATGTAGAGACAGTCAAGGCATACAGGATGTGTTGGGCTGCGCTTGCCAGCATTATGTAACCTGAAGTAAGACGAGCGTCTGTTTCGGTGTGACCTACAACGCGGTATACCGAGATAGCCGGGGTGAAAAGACTATGTCAAGGAGACCTTCAAGCCCACCTCCTTGCTGTTGCAGAACAGGGTCGGGGAGCTAAAATGTAAAAATGTGGGGCACTTAAATAGGGTCGCCTCTCTATTTTAGATGGGACACCACGGTCAAAGCAAAGTTTGTAACAGACTACCACGTTTTGGGTAAACCCAGCAGATATGCGTTGCGACTACGCCGAAGTTTGCTTAGTGTGTGTGACTCTGGCTTGCATGGCTTTAAAACGCAGTCACGCTGCCGTGTTTGTGAGCATTTTGACAACCAGTGGTTGACCTACAGATGTTTACGTCAGAATTGATGAGGCGCAAGGTCACCCTTTGTTTTAGTGACTGGAAGTAGCCGGCGGGTGAGGATGCCGACTGTACTGTTGTGTGACTGCAGTGTGCTGTACTGTATTGTGGTATTGTTGTAGTAATGCCCTGGAGACCCCCGGTGCAGCATTTCCACTGACAATGGGGCAGCTGAAATGTCTGCTTTTCTAATAAGGGACAGTTTGACAGAATGTCCCACCCTTTTTCTTGTGAAATGGCCCGGGTAGAAAGGTAACTCTGGAATGTATAGTGCATGACATGATCATGCAGTTTACATTTAGTCAGAGGTGATATGTCCATGCTGATGCCGCCCTTTAATGGTGTGAAGGAGTTTTTATTTTAGTTGAGCGTTGCCTTGCTTTTTATCTACTGGGTGGGGTGTGGTGCTCTGAGAGTTTGAGGTCAGGCCCTGTACTAAATACCAAACACGTACATTGTTTATAGCTCAATAAAGTGTTAATATATGGAGTCTTGATTCTGGTTAATTTTCTCATTTATTTACAGTATCTATTTGTTTCTGCCCAGGGCTTCATAATGTTTACATGTCATATTTTGAACACTTGCATTCCAATGATTTTTGTGAACTGGCCCTTTGGTCATTTTATGTGCCCTAAGATGGGAGAAATGAAAAAATATATATGTATATATCCATTTGGATGATTTCATGCCACGGTCCATGCTGAGCATTTGCTAAAGTTTTATATTTTCTACTTACATCTATTCCCATATGATGTTGCAGAACTGCAGAGGAAATTGTCCAGCTGACAGCCTTTTTTAAAATTTTTTTTTTTTTTTTTTTTTTAATTTAAGCCGTAGACATTTTCTTTTTATGTTGAAAAATTTCACCCAAGGCTATTCAGCTCACGAGCCTGGAGAGCCGACTCCATCAGATTTTCCGGCGCTCCTTATGCCACTAAGAGCTCAGACAGGGACTTAAAACAGGTTTGGTCAAAGCAGTTAGCCGAGTTGAGTGGTCTGACACGCGGCTGGGGCCACGGCCATCTTTTGGCTGCATGGAGAACAGCCTGGACGTAGCCACATTATATGGATACTTACTCGGCTGGGCTTTTAACTTTTAATCATGAAACCTTGCACATGATAGTACTGTGCATTCAGCCTGTTCTGTCTGTTGAAGCCCAGTTATTGGTGAGGGTAAAGGACACTGCTCCAGGTCTTTGGAGAGCCTCATATGAAACTGCCTCTTTCTGCAGTTGCAGGACGAGTAACAGGAAGAGCCTCATTGGAAGTGGACAGTCTTCAGGACTCCCGCGGCCCCACTCACCCCTCTCTGCGCACACAGGTAACAGTCCGCACATCCCACTTTCATCTGGTGTCAACACAAGTGTGTCCTTTCATGCACATGTCACTCATTTTGGTCTAAGCTCTCTTTAAAATTTAAATTTAAAAACTTTTTTCTCCATGCTTGGAGAAAGACTATAATTTTACTGAGTCATAATTCCTTACTTATGTTTCACATGCACTGTTGCGTGTGTAATTTTTCTCTTGAATTTTGGACTCTCACAAGCTGCTTCAGACATGAAACTTATGTACAGCTCCATCCTGCATCATTCTGGTAGTAATTTTGAAACATGAAATGGTTGATTTTTCTACCATACAGCCATACGTTTAGTTTAGTCATGATAAAACTGGAGGAAAAATTGAGATAAAAATTCAAGGGGTCTACAGTTGTGAGCAAATGAAGACAGTTTGGTCATTAATGTTTTATGCTGCTGGTTTAAAAAAATCTTTAGATGTCTGTAGCTATTTGGTTTTCGATGTTGGTGATGTGTGATTGTGCATCCTTGGCTGCTGGCTGTTGCGTCAGATTTTTGGCCTCTGAAAGGGCGTTTGTTGTACTTTTAGGCAACGAGAGTTTTAACCGGCCAGCATCCGTTCTATTCAGCGGGGCCCATTGTTTTAGGTAAATGAAACGCCAGTTAAGTGATGCCCTGCTGGAAATTACCTCTTTCTTTCCTGAAATCACTGGGTATCAATAGTGTCCTCCTGTTTTCTTTTTTTTAGGCGTTGTCCTAGAAACCCGTACGTAAAACCACTTCTGTTTTATGCAGCTCAGTATCAGTTTACAAGGATATTTAATTTTTATTTCTCTCCAGTTATTCCGATTTTTTTTTTTTTTTATTTAAAAAAAAGTTCAGCTTAGTTGTGAAGAACCTAGAATCCATAGAGCAATAAAAATCCCCCTTCTCCATATCCGTAAGGTATTTTAGTCAATAATAAATGAGAATTGCAATTGAGCTTAGAGCACTCTTTTGTTGTTTCAAGTATTTAAAAAGTGTTTTGTAGGAAGATGCATTTTGCATAGGTGGAAAGAACTGAAATGCCCTGGCACTGCAGTTTATGGTCAGAAGATCAGTGAGGAGGAGGATGTTGTGTCCAACACCATAGATAATATTCACAAATATATTCTTTTTTCAATCCCCTGTAACACTGTCTTTCATGATTGTTGTATGAGAACTCTGACATTCTAAATCCTGCAACTCTTTAGTGCTGTTTGTTGCCCGTGGCCTGCGTTTTGGCTCTTTTCTTACTGGATGGATGTTATGCTGGTCTTGCTGGTGAGAAAACCAGAAAAATGTGTAAAATAGGACTGAATATTACAGTCAGCTTTGCACCTCAGCCCACCTCCTTGCTTTGGTGCCCAGTGGACCATAGAAGCCGAGGCCTGTAGGAAGTCAGAGTTAGAGCGAACAGGGAGGGGACCACCTTTGTCTTACAAATAGGATTTCCTTTCGGCCGTGGTTCACAGGCAGCCTTTCATTGTATAAATGTGGTCGAAGGCGAGCGGTCCAGTTTCGTATTCTGCATTCACACTAATGAGAACTCATGAAGAAGGAGCTGGGCAGCACAAAAAATATGTCACCTGAACTGCCGCATCTCAGTTTGAGGGCAACACCGTGGGACCTGGGTAAGTGAGATACTTTAGATGTCATTGCAGCAAGGGTTAATTCAAAATGAGTGTGTGAGGTTGTTGTGTCAAAAGAAGAAAGCTGAACAGAAGCGTACGTTAGGAAAATGAAACTAGCTTGTGTATTTCCCTGCGCACCGTACTGCAGGGTCCTCACTCCCTGGATGTAACGTAATGGTAGAGGCAGCTTGTGGAGCAGAGAGGCTCCGGAACACTGCAAGAAAGGGAAAGAAAAATCTTTACGTCAGCCTTTCCACACCCAGACTGGGCTTCTGAGAAGTTTATGTGCAGCTTTTAGACCATTTAGGTTATTCCTAAAGTAGCAGCAGGAGGTGGAAATGTGTTCCTTTTCCAGATGCGAGGAAACAAAGTGGTTCCTCTTTGTGCAAAGTATCCCCCCCAAACTAAAAATAGAAGAATTTTATATGATTTATATCCCTATATAAATATTTCCATCATTTTTAATATCTTGCCTACTGAAAGAGTATATTATAGTGCTTTATATATCTGTTTTTAATGAATAACAGAATTTGCTTCATGTCTGAATGAAATAATAATGAAATGCCATAAGACAATAGCTCTGTGGAAATGAAGATGAATTCATAAGTAAAACTGTGAAGTATTTCATTTGCAAAGTTCTTCTTTATGCATGGAACTTCACTGGCTTTCTGATGCCACTCCTGTTCATTAGAAAGTAAAATATTATGTTAGTCCTTGTGACACTGGGCATATCCCCCTCTGTATCCCGTAAATACGGCCCGGGGAGCAATTTGCACTGCTAAATAGGGCTGTTGGCAGTTTTCACCGAGTAAATGTATGGTCCCCCCACCCCCCGCTCCCCAGTCTTCCTGAAATTAAACGTGGTTCATTGTAATTATCGTGGATGTAATATCCCTGAAGCTCAGAGGAGATGGAAGATAAACATTGTGCTTGGTCCCCTTGCTGTATCTGGTCAAACCCAGCACCCCAGGTGTGTTGGAGTGCTCAGTCCTTGACTGCCTCCCCCTTTATATGTTTAAATTACAGCACGATTAAAACGGCGACATAAATCACAAATCTAAGTGCCCCTCACCGATCGCTAATGCCATGGAAAGCTCTCATTACCCCTCGAAGGGGCGCCATTGTTTTTCTCTTTATATAATTAACTGTTTGCTCCCCCCCAGCAATCGACTTAATCACATACTTAGCATCGGCCCAAGCGCCATATTTACTCTGTCAAGGAGGCGATGCAGGGTGCCGTCGCTGGTGTCCAGGGAAAGGACCACTAAGAAGGTTCCCCAGGAACACCGGGGTTCGGGTTATGAGCATCGGGTTCCTCAACATGCGGTACTGGGATTCTCCAGCTGTTGAGTTCCTCTTGTGCCAGCTTGAAAGTAAATTGGCGTGCGTCCTTGCAAATATAGCTGGTAGAAGAGGTGATGAAGGTCATCCCTTTGGAAGACCAGTCACGATCCACACATGAGCAACCAGATTGTGCTGCATTTATAGTCTTTGTGTTCTCTATACCCTGGGACGTCCTTGATCCTTTCCCTCCTCTGAACCATCTCACGTCCTCTGTTCAGACCTCCAGACACCCTCGTGTTCTTCGTGCCTTTGTATGTAGGCTGATTCTCAGTATCTGTGATTATTCACCTGTTTATTGTCAGGCTGAGCCTTATGGTACCACTGAGTGATGCTCTGGGCTGAATCTCTGAGCAGATCATCCTTTGAACATGCTCTGAACGTGGGGAAATCCAGTAGCTGAGACAACCTTGCTTAACTGGGCACCTACAAAGGTCCGAGAACAATTGTCTCTATTTCCTTCCATATACCAGGCAGCTTGTGTTCTTATTTTTTCTTTTTTTTTTCTTTCTCTTGTAGTTAACAGTCCACCTGTGCCCTTGTGTATACAAATCAGGCTGTGTGTATATAGAATACACACACACACACACACACACACATTGTTCTTCCATGTTTCTAATGCCTGAAGCAACTTTGGGTTGACCTAAAATGGACAGTAAATTGCCTCAGTAAACCTTTGTCTGAGGTCAGGAAGAAAATTACAGCTTTAATATCAAAACTCTTTGCCCAGTATTTGAGGCACCAAAAGAACAAATGCATTTAACTCTTTTACATGCTTTATAATATGACGTGTTACTTGTTGGTCAGAAAAATAAAGGTTTGCCCTTTATCCATTTTTTTCTTTATGCTTTTATTTCTGGGTGGAGATACCATGTTCTACTTTAACCACTGTTTATAGATTTCAGTCCTTACCAAAGTCCACCAAATGGATCTTTGTGTACGCATGTCACTATCTTATATGGTTTGTAGAGCTCACCTTTACAGATTTAACTTTTTGTTTCTCTTTGAGGTGGTTGCGGTAGAAACCGACTGAGTACAATAAACCTTATCAAGAGCAAACTGTGGATATGTCTGCTGTCTGTGGGGTGAAATTGGGGGAGGGGGAACACATCAGATTACCCTTACATTTGTCTAGCAAATGCTTTTTTTGTTTTTCCAGAAAGCGCTTTAGTATAAAATAAGAGATGATAAATATGCAAACTAGTATAAAACTACAATAGATTGATTGCAACCTTTGTCAGCAGTAAAGGATAAAGTGCATTAAAGGACAACCTCCATAAACAGCGGGGATCCTACCAGGAAGTTTTCTTACAGATCAGTTTTGACAGTGCAGCCCAGACTATAATTATTGTGCTTCTGTGCTTCAAAATGAAGCTTCAAGAAGGAAAGAAACCCTAATTGTTAGCCTAATTGTTTTGGTGCAAATATAAAAGATGACTTTCACAGACATTTTCCAGATGGGATTGGTGATAGCAGGCTTCCAAAGATGAATTTAACCAAAATGCTTTGTCTATTTATAATACCTCAGTATTGGTTACATTATGTGGGGGAAAAGAGTGTAAAGAACTAATTTAAATGATTTCCTGTAAACGGCATCCTTATGATGAATATGTATGAAAGAAGAAAATCAAATTTTTGTTTAAATTATTATTTTGGCACAGCATTAATAATATTCTCTTGACCTTACCACTTAAATTTTCACACCTGTTAAGAGAATTGCACAGCGATACTTCCTGCTGTTGCTTCTGGCTTTGATAAGTCTCATTATGTTTTATTGGGCATTAATTTACATACCCCCAGCTATGCTTTGGAAGGTGAGCGACTGTGCCCGCATTTTTCACACTTCAAAGCACTTCAGTGTTTTTCCCCGTGCTTACTAAATATCATGCAGGTAACATTCTTGCGCTCCCCCCACAAAGAAAAAAGTACATTCATGTGCACACATGAGTGCCCTGCCATTTATCCTGCCAGTGGGTTGAAGTAGATTTATTTTGAGAAATGCATTTTTAATGACTGCCTCCCTCAGGGATAAAGCAAATGTGTGAATATTCTTTGCACTACTTTTACTCCTTTCTGCTATAGGAACCAGCCCCCAAGACAGCCCCAGAAATTTTTCTCCGAGTGCCTCTGCCCACTTCTCCTTTGCACGAAGGTAAGGGAGCCAGTTGTTCACCGTCAGAAGGGAGTGCCCTTCTCTGGGTGTCGTGAGGTGACTTGCCGTGCATTCTGGCTCTATTTCTATTTCTATGCAGTGCTTCGAGCAGTTCCTTCAGATGTAACAGCATACAGGATTATGGGTAAACACAGTACCGATACTTCTCAAATTTACAACGTGTGACCTACCATAACCCAGACTTACCACTGCCATCCTAGAATCCATATTAGATTATTTTCAAGCACCAACATTTGTTCTTAAAGTCTAACAATAACCATCTGTCTTCTTCTTCTTCTTCTTATCATCTTTGAATATTATTTTAACAGTAGTTTGCCATGTTATTGTCGACTCCTGATGTTTGGTCTCAGTGTGTGGTTGTATCTTAGAGACAACTTTTATTTACATAACTTTTTGTTTGTAGTTCCATTAAAGTTACTTTTTATTTACAAAAATAACAGAAAGTAGAAATAACAATGCAGCACAAAATTATAGCACACGGTCCCAAAAATTTTTGCTTTGGATAACAGTTTGTAACAGAATACAGTACAGTTTATTACAATACATGAATTCCATGGCTTTTACAGGTATGTGCCATATAATGACGTGTCGGTCAGTGACGGACCGCATACACAACGGTGGTTTGTAGCCTAGGAACAATAAGCTATACCGTATACAAGTTGAAATGGATGTGGTGTGGCGCATGTACACTCTATGATGTTCGCACGACAACAAAATTGCCCAACAATGCATTTCTCTGAACGCATCCGGGTTGTTTTTTTTATCGTGAACAAGCTTTGGATAAAAATTCATTATAGCAAAAGTTTCCATATGGATACCAGGATATACTGTAGATATTCATTTTCAAAGGCTGTAAAGATTCAAAGAAATAGAGTTCAGATACTGAAGGATTGCTATATAATTATGATACTGTACTTATTTTTGTTATTGCCATTTTAACATGAATAATGTGAAATTTATGAAAACAAAATCAAGGCTCTATTATACACAGCATTCATGCATGTTTATTGTTTACCTATCCCTATGGTTTATATACGTGAATTGCGACTTTCATTTTACGATGGCGTCTGCTTGCAGCAGGGCATCGCACTGGAACCCATTGTAAATTGAGGATTACCTGTACTCTACAGTAACAGTGAGAAGTACAAATACATGTGGGCATCCTGATCTTGTATAGGACAACTTGGACAAGAGTAAAATGTTCTGCAAATCAAAAGATTTAGTGGTGGATTTGCTCCTCAAACTTATGTAAAAAAAAAAAAAAAGGAAAGGTTTCAGTAACTTTACTCACACTTTGGAATGGTACTGTACACAGTACCATTAATGCATTAAATCTACACATACAGCTACAGGCAGATGCCAGGCTTCAGTTCATGAACAAAATGACATTTAAAATGTTTTCTTTGTATTTTAAAAACACCTTTAGCCACAGCAGTGCTATCATCATTTTATATGCTGTAAATATACTGTAATACATACAACGCAGTTCATGGTTTCATGCTGCATCTCACAATAAGCCCTGACGGAACAACTGCTCTGCAAGTGGTGCGCTTGTGTTGTTCTGTGCTGAAATAAATTAGAGGCTTTTGGAAAGTGAAGGGGGATTGCGAGTGTTTTGACTGCGCTTCTACCTGTCTCATATGAAGAAAAGGGGGAGGGGGATACGACAGGGGCCAGAAGTTCAGTTTATAACTGTCAGAACTGGAATGCTGAAAGCATGCCAGCTCCTCTGAAATTCAATGGCTTGTGTATCTTGTCACTTTACCCAACTGCCCAGAATTAAGTTTTTTTTTTATTTCTTCCCCCTCCCTTTCCTTACTTTATCTTTATTCTGTCACGGTTTTCTTTGATGCTATTCTTCAGTCATGGCCACAGACCAGACAGGTAAACTGAAATTTAAAAAAAAAAACTGTAATAATGTTTTTTTAAAAATCTGTGCTGTCTGTCATGCGTGGACACATTCTGTAACTTGATATATTTAAGTATGTACATGGTAAATTCATGGATATTCTG
Organism: Heterotis niloticus; assembly: GCA_018136845.1. Classification (NCBI taxonomy): domain Eukaryota; kingdom Metazoa; phylum Chordata; class Actinopteri; order Osteoglossiformes; family Osteoglossidae; genus Heterotis; species Heterotis niloticus. Next base: position 18,962,654 of record CM030891.1, read on the forward strand.
GATGCTTATCTAACAAAAGAGCTTTTTAGGAGTTGATTTCATCTAAGTGCCGTGCGTTCATTGTTTATGTGTTTCTAATTGTTTGTGCTCCCCCAATTGTGACTATGTGTGTCTCCCCACTGTGTTATTGTTTGGCCAGTTTGTTGCTGTGCAGCTCAGTGTGTTCATATTATAAAGAAGACAATGGCACGTTATTTTTAGTGCACCCAGTATGTACTTTATGGGATGCCTTGTTCTGTTCACATGTACCTGAATGCCATAAGGGTTAGACAGGTGGTTAGAAGGCAGTCTATGGTTTTATCCAAATATTAGCCTCTTGTGTTATATGTGTTGTCTTTAATACTGATACTGTTTTTATTTGTTTATATTTATTTATGCACTGGCAGTGTAGTTGTATTTATGTATTTTGGCTATAGGTTGTTCAACTCCTATCATGCCAGATGCCTTTTATTTATACCGACCTTCTGCAAAATTTAATGGTTGCAGTGCTTTAGTGCTCTGCTCAGCTCTTTTCACCTGTTGGTAAATTTTTTTCGTGTCTTTGCAGGACTGATGGGCGTCGCTGGTCTTTGGCATCTCTTCCATCCTCGGGTTATGGGACAAACACACCCAGCTCCACTGTCTCTGTAGGTATCCCCTTCACCTGTGTTTCAGCCCACATTGGACTTCCCAAAATGAGACAGACACCAAAAGCTACTGTACATGGGCAAATGGATTATTAATATGATGGGGTTCATTAGTCTTTGTGGATTTTCTTGGTTTTACAAGAGGTCGTCTTCCAGTTGATTGTGAAGATATAGTATTAATATTTGCTTTTTAATTTATCGTGCATCTGCTGACTCATGATCATTACATTGCATGGAATGGGACCTCATGATCCACTTTCTTGGTGTGAGTCACAGTGAGGGTGGAGTGATAGACTGAGAAGGAGCGGGTCCAAGGCAAAAGGTTCCTAGAAGTGAGATCTCTTGGGTGTAGTTCTCTTCTCTGGCAGCGCAATGGCTGTTGAGATGGGATATATCGAACACTCGTGCGTTTTAGAGTTGCATTTAATGCTCGCTTTATACAGCTGTTGAGGTTGCAGTTGCTCACTGTCTACATGACCGTTTTAGTTGATCTGCTGTAGCCTGTGGGGACCGGGTACCAGCAGGAAGTTAGAAGGGAATTGTAAATTGTACCGAGCCTCCAGTGCGCGTACTGGAAATACTCTGTCACAAACACTGTAAAATACTGTATTTTTGAAATGGTGCATCTGGGTTGCAATTTGCTGCATGCAAGTTAATGTACCATTTTGCAGAGATGCTTGTGCAAATTTCCAGCCTTAGTTTTGCACTGAAGGTTCCTGTCCCCCTTCCCTTATCCTTTTTGGATATGTGTAGCTGGCTGCCCTCTCTCACCCATCCCAGCTGATCTGTCGAGTGCTGGAGTAAGGGCTCATGTGAAGGAAATGAAGTGCTGTTTTAACGTATGAGGATCCATGGCCCGGGAGCTCTGCAGACAAACAAACATGCTGTTCCGCATGAGATGTTTTATTGGCCCCCTACACAGTTGCTGCCCGAGTTTCATTTTCTTTATACAGTAAGTGGCAGTGCAGCATCATGGAAAAAGCATTTTTAATCTCAAACACAATCTCTTCCAAAGTGATAGTTCGGTGCCTCCATTTATTTATTTATTTGTCGTGTGTCCTAAATAAGTTTTATGAAGTTGGCTGTTTAATAATATATCTGTGGCACATTTTGACCTGGTTCACTCAGAGTTCAGGCCATTGTCACGATATATTGATTAAAAGAAATAGATTTATTACAAGATTGTATGTACTAGAAGTCCATGTATATGCAGGCATTTCTGAAAAAGGAAAAACGACGTGTGTCTACCCCAGGTGCTGGTGCAGCAGGCGGTGTAGAGTTTGCATGTTGTCTTCTGTTGCTGGGTTTTTTCCAGGTACTCTGCTTTCTGGCTACAATACAGAGACGATGATTTGGTGACTTTGAATTGCCCTTGATGTGTGTATGTGTTGGGAATTGAGTGCATGCGACTGCTGTGTGATGGACAGGGGGTACCCTGCTTGTGAGGCTCTGCACCACAGTGACCCTGAATCGGACAAGTGGATAATGACAATGAATGAATGATAGCACAGCTACAACTTGAATTGTTGTACAGTTTTAGAACATTTCTCATTTTGGTGGAAAAGGTGCAGATGAAGTGCTTGGCTATGGCCTACAGTGGGTATATAAGTGAAGTGGGCATGCACTGGTTGGCAGCGAGTGCAAATTGATGATATGAGTTGGAATACAGTTGGAATAATTCAGCACTTTATGTTCACTTGAGTAGTAGAGGGTTCGGCTTATATGACAAAGTGTAGAATTTGCTGCAGAAATTTGAGGACTTGTTACCTTTTAGTAGTTGGTAAAGCTTTTTTACTCCACAAAAACCCTACCTTTAACTTTTTTAATACGTCAAAACAAAAGCAGTAGTAGGTCAGCTTCTCTCTTTTTCTTTTCTCGTTCAATGTATTTCCGTTTCATTTCCAGTCGTCCTGTTCATCACAGGAGAAGCTGCACCAGCTGCCGTTCCAACCCACACCAGATGAGCTGCACTTCCTGTCCAAACACTTCTACACAGAGAGCATCACAGGGGAGGAGCGCAGGAGGGCAGCGCCCATGCGCCCACGCTCCCGCAGCCTCAGGTAGGGTGTGTTTGCAGGTACTGCCCATGTAGCACTCCCATTAATGAAAGGAAAATTGGTCAGGGAAGACATTACTACATTTATTAAAATAGTGACTGCCATCGTTTTTATCACCACTGCAATTGGAACCACGCTCCTTTCCATAGTAAATTACAGTGGCATGTGCTGAGCATATTTTATGTAAATTCCATATGAATTGATTTTATTAGTTTAGCAATCTGTAGTATATGAATCCACATTTTTAATATTCCCCACATGTGTGTGACATCGGTGGCTTTTTTCCTGTGTTTTTCCAGTCCTGGAAGGTCACCTTCCTGTTGTGACCATGAGATTATTATGATGAACCATGTCTACAAAGAGAGGTTCCCAAAGGTGACATTTCATTCTCACAATAATAGTTGTGGTTTCACAGTTGAAGAGAATGTATGACTTAGAAGTCCAGTGGAGATGTGTCCTGTGTTTGCTGACTGATGTTGCTTGACTTGACTTGTCTTGCTGATGGCTTCTCTTCAGGCCACTGCTCAAATGGAGGAGCGGATCCAGGAGATAATTCGCAACAATTCCCCAGAGAGTGTACTCCCCCTGGCCGACGGCGTCCTCAGCTTCGCCCATCACCAGATCATTGAGCTGGCCAGAGACTGCCTGGAGAAGTCCCGCCAGGGCCTCATCACCTCCCGCTACTTCTGCGAGCTCACTGATAAGCTGGAGAGACTCTATCAGGAGGTGGGTGCTTGGAATGGGTCTGGGTAGTTGGTTCAAACAGGGTGCTGAAATAAACAATTGACTTATAATTGCTCTGTTCAAGTGTTTCCACCATCCAAATTATGTAAGTCATGAAAGAAAAATATAGAAACAGGTGAAGGGTGCTCATTATAATTTTACAGCCATCTGTAAAGATAGGTTATCTTGTCCAGAGATTTACTTGAAGAGATTCTGATCTATTTGAATAGACAAGAGATTAGCTATGAGTCAGATGGCACATTACAGTCGTACTGTGTCACATGCATACCCGAAGTGTGTGTATGTGTGTGTGTGTCGGGGGGGGGCTGTAGCTGATCTCCTTGTAGTCTCATCCTGATTCCCATTGGCCTGTAGCATACTAAGGTACTTGTAGCTGTCCTGTACGTCTGCTATTCTGCCCTCTGGTAACTCTTCTCCCTCAGTTCTGATCACCTTCCCTCTCTTGGCCACCACACGTCCGCATTTATCTAGTCCAAATGTTATCTCGATGTCCTCACTGCAGATTCTGGTGATTTGGATCAGTGAATCGATGTCTCGCTCACTCTTGGCATGCAGCTTGATGTCATCCATATACAGGAAGTGGCTGATGGTTATTCCATTTCTGAACTTATATCCGTATCCACTCTTTGTGATGATGTGGCTGAGGGGATTAAGTCCTATGCAGAACAGCAGTGGGGACAGTGCATCACCTTGATATATACCGCACTTTATGGTGACTTGTGCAATGGCCTTGGAATTGGCTTCCAGTGTTGTCCTCCACAGCTGCATGGAGTTCTTGATGAAGCTTATCAGTGCCGTGTTAGCCTTGTACAGTGCCAGGCATTCCAGTATCCATGTGTGGGGCATCGAGTCATAGGCCTTCATGTAGTTGATCCAGGCTGTGCTCAGATTGGTCTGTCTAGTCTTAGAGTCTTGGGTGATTTTTCCATCAAAAAGTAGCTGGTGCTTTGACCCTGTGGTGTTGGTTCCAATGCCTTTCTGAGCTTTGCTCATGTACTGACTCATGTGGCTACGTAGCTTGTCTGTAAGCTGAGTAGGTGAACCCAGACCCTCCTGTTCTCCACAGTAGTATTTGGCTTCTTCTGAGGGATCCCCAAGGCCTCCAGCTGAGAAATATAATCCCTCCGGCATGTCCTTAGCTTACCCTGGAGTCTCTTCCCAGTGGGATGAGCCTGGTACAACTCCTGAGGGAGTCGCTCAGGGGGCATCCTCACAACATGCCCTAACCACCTCAACTGTCAATCTGGACCGGTGGCTCTAGTTCGAGGCTTCCCTGAATCACTGAGCTTGTCACTCTGTCACAAAGGGTCAGTCCTGCAATCCAATGTAAAAATCTCGTTTTGGCTGCTTCTGTCTGTGATGTCATTCTTTCAGTCATTATCAACAGTTCATGACCAAAGGTGAGGATGAGAACATAGACTGAGTGGTAAACCAAACGCTTTGTCTGAAAACTCAGCTCTGAGTTGACCACCACGGACTGGTACAGTACCTGCAAAACTGCTGATTCTGCAATGGTCCACCTTTCAACCACTTGCTCGCTTTTCAATCCCTTGCAGAAGACCCCAAGATGCTTGAACTCCTCCATCAGGGCTATCTCTTCCCCCCTCTCCTGGAGAGGGCAATCCTCTTTTTTTTTCCAAGAGAGCAACTTAATGCTGATGTGACTCAAATTGTGCACATACAGGGAATGGATTGCACACATCAGTGACCCAGGGACCCCATTTCTTGCGGTACCTCCCAAAGTACATGCTGAGGGACATGGTCATATGTCTTTTTCAATTCCACAATACAAATGTTGACTGGATTAGCATATTCCCACCACCCCTCAAACACCTGTACCAGGGAGAAGATTTGGTCCACTGCTCCACAACCAAGATGAAATTCACACTGTTCCTCCTGAATCTGAGGCATGACTATTGGATGGAGTCTCCTGTCCTGTAGCCTGTTATAGGCTTTCCCCAGGAGGTTGAGGAGTGTGATCCCCCAATAGTTGAATCATTTCTGCTTGTCCTCCTTCCTTAAACTCAGGAACTGTCATTCCAGAGGCAGTGTTCCCATCTTCCATGCTATGTTGAAGAGTTGTGTGTCACACAGCTCCCACCCTGTCCACCATTTCTCTCTGGCGAAGTATCATCTACCACTACAACCCTACCACCATGGAGTTCACACACCACGATGGCTACCTCAGGAAGAGTACCAGAGTGTACTCTACCAGAAACATCACACACTGCCTCTTGATAAGAGGACGTGTCCACCGGATTAAGGAGTTCCTCAAAATGCTCCTTTCACTCCTCTACAAGCTCCCTAGGAGTAGTCAGTGTTTCTGCACCCTTGCTTAACAGAGCCTGGACATAGTTGCACTTTCCCCCTCCTGATGGTTTGCCACAAAGCCTTCAGGGCCATTTGGGTTCTGGTGTTTCCACCATAAGAGGCACCAACCACCCTCAGGCTACAACTTTTGGCAGCTGCATTGATAAGTGAGGTCTTAAACAAAGTCCAATCAGAATCAACGTGTCAACCCTCCCTCATTCAGCAAAAGTGAGAAGTTTTTTCAGAAGTGGAAGTTGAGTTGGTCACAGAACGTTTGGGTCTCTCAAGTCTGTCTAGCCAATGACCACTGTGCGTATACAGTCCTTCCGAAATACAGCCATTTGGATTAAGACATTTTCCTTTATCAAGTAATTTCATTTAAATCCCTTTATATACAGAATGACCAGGTTTTTCCATCAATGGATTTTTTTCTTCCAAGATGACAATACCAGGATTCATTGGGCTCAAATTGTGAAAGAGTGCTTTGGGGAGCATGATACATCATTTTCACACATGGATTGGCCACCACAGAGTCCAGGCCTTAACCCCATTAAGAATCTTTGGGATGGGCTGGAGAAGACTTAACGCAGCGGTCCGACTCCCATCAATACAAGATTTTGGCAAAAAATTAATGTAACTCTGAACGGAAATAAATGTTGTGACATTGCATAACACGTATCAAACAATGCCATGGCGAATGCATGTCGTAATCAAAGCTAAAGGCGTTCCAACGAAATATTAGTGTGTGTGACTTTTTTTTTTGGCCAGGCAGTGTATATATATACTATATAGTGTATATGTAATTATATTTAATATAATACATGTACATAAAAAATCTGATTCTGATATATATAATTTTTAATGTATATATTATATATAGCTACATATTATATATACAATATATATAAAATTTGGTTGTGTGAATGTACTATTAATCTTAATATTAACACCCTTAAGTAGGTTTCAATCATTCAGCTCTTGTAAGTGCTAGAAATGACAGGAGAAGTAATGGAACTTTGATAATCCATCTACACGGTACACCGAGAGGATAAATGGTTTTCCAGCCCCATTTTTGTGGGAGCTGAGAGGGCTGTGTGGGTTGGGTTTTATCTTGGACCCATGATTAAGCTGTCACGTGGCGTATTTATATCACACACACAAAGGCCTCATCTCCAGTATGTCACTCACAAGCCGATGACCTCCAGCATTGTGTCATGAGGGACTTAGTCAGGTATGTGAGCGCCAGAAAGGCCCTTTGGTATCATACAGCTTTTTTGCCCAAATTCTGTGGTGCGCAGCTATCGTGACACTGCGACAAACCCAAACTAAAATGAGTTCCCCACTTCATATGTGCACAGCACTGCTCTGATGTCAACGTTCTTCAGGTGTGGCACACAGTGGGTGGAACTTCAGCTCTGACTCACAGTCTCAAATTTCTTCTTAACAAGGAATGAACTGCCCTGTCCTGGTTCTGTGAAATCTGGGAGGAGTTTATGGACTGTCCTCATTTAGTCTTTTTCAAGGTTAGAGTTTAATTTCCAGTTTAAAACTCTTTTTTATGGTCCACGAGACTGTCAAAGGACCTGATCATTCCTTATAACCCAGTAAGACAACTACCCGCTTCCAGCTCTGGCTGCTCGGTGGTCTCAATCACTAGAAGTCCAAATTCAAAAATCTTTTAAATGTGGGGGGGACTCCCTTTCTCCCTCTCACCTTCAGAATAACTTAGTCTCTGTCAACAGTAAAGAAGGGTCCAGGCCAGGACTTCTCGCTTGATCCAAACAGCTACAAAATTTGCATCACACTGTCTGCCGTGGTCATCTGTGCACTTCCTATCTGACTCTAAATTCTGTAGGAATGTGACATTTTCCCACAAAATGGAGACTTAGAACAAACAAGCTCTTCTGTTACCGTGTTTAAAATTTGTTATGCAGTAAACTTTTACATATTTTACATGAAGTGTATGTCACTTTGGAGAAAAGCAGCGGCAAAATAAGTCAAGCATTTTTCCAGGTAATGTGTTTTTGTCATGTGCTGTCAGTGTAATCTTGGCTTACATCTTCTGTGCAATTGGGCTTTTTTTTTTTAGCTGTCCTCTCTGCACTATAAAAGGAACCATCCAAAATAACAAGGACTTAGAAATCCTAACAGTTTCTTGCGCCTTTGTCCCCTCGTAGTCCACCGAGCGGTCAGAGAGTGCAGAGGTGACGTTCATCAAGGAGCTGGTAAAGAAGATCCTCATTGTCATCGCAAGACCAGCACGACTCCTCGAATGTCTGGTCTGTTCCCTTCTCCTTTCATGGACCTTTTTGAATTATCTCAGCACCATAGGGCTGTCTGCAAAACACACTCAGCTATTTGTATCTTGACACAATAAACCACCAATGATTTTTATCTGTGTTTACTTACAAAAAAAAAAACTTTATTTGACATGTGGAACAATAAGCATCATACAATTATACAGTTACATAGGAATTTTCCTCTGAGGTTCATACCTTTCTGGGATGCAAAATACATGCCAATAAATATCTTCTGTTTGCTTTCCTTAGGAGTTTGACCCTGAGGAATTTTATCATTTACTGGAGGCTGCAGAGGGTCATGCCAAAGAGGGCCAGGGCATCAAGACAGACATCCCGCGCTACATCATTAGTCAGTTGGGTCTGACCAGGGACCCCCTGGAAGGTAAGGAACATGGAATGAGCTCCCAGGAGAAGCATGGGTTCAATACAAAGAAGGGGTTCTGTTGATATGCATATGTGTATATGTATATTTCCTGTGTGTTTTAACTAGTTAATCCTTCAGGGCTCGAGAAGCCACTTTTTTTCACATGAGTGTGTTTATTATTTAAAAATAAAAAAGCACAACTGTGTCAGTTACGAAGAATACCTGTACAGCTTTTTGAAACAGTTCAGTAAGTAATGGACTAATGGTTTGTTAGGTCACATTTGACAATTACGCTTTGTTTTTTAACATGCGCTTCTAAATTTGTTGCTTGATCCTGACTCAGGGGCAGAAATGGAGCATTGGCAATCATTTTTTCAAAATTGAATAAACTTCTGACACTCTCTCTGTGCAACTCTCATTGTAATAACCTGAAAAATGTCAAAACAGACTCCAGCCAGCTAATTAAAACCGGCTTATTGTGTGGTCTTAGGATTGTTTTCCATTTTGTTTGAACAGTGGCTGAATAAGGCTCTAAAGGACTGAACCGCTTAGCCTAATACTAATAACTTTTATTGAACGCGAAGCGGAAATGCTTAAAATCCGAAATTTGCTCGGTGCTGTCAAACGCGTTCGCGAAGCAGACGTTCTCGTGTGTGGAAAGCTGTTGTTCATTAAAGTTAATCAGAAATGAATGCTCTCCACATGCACCTCAACACATTTGCATCAATTTAAGACCACGTTGTGTCCCAAGTTGGCCATCTTTGCCATTCCTTATGAGCGGTCCCGGCGTTTCCCCTTAGCCGGTGCCTCGATTAGGTGCAAGTCAGCTCAATCTAAGACGGCAGATGGTTTGTAATGGTGTGTTAAATGTGTAAGCATCTCTTTGGGGGCCAGAGCTCTGGTTGCCTAATGGGGGCCCTGCTTCGCCCAGCACCCAAGCTTACCCATTAGTGGTCCCAGTGTGCATATTGAGCGCCTCATTTTGATGGCCGGTCACGGTTGGTGGTGGAGTTGTGGTTTCAGTCCTACATGGAGGATGTCTGACATGTGTTGGGTTCCTCTTTTTAGGTTCTGCTCCATTTCTCCCACTCACAATACTCCATACTCAGCTCCTTTGGATCATTTAGCACATGGAGGTGAAATCAAACAGATGTGTAATTCTTTGCTTAATCCCCCAGGACTGGAAGTTTCACACAGCTCCCAAGATTGGGAGAACACCTTATTTTGTCAGTGATGTTCATCTGTACAGTATATGCTGACTCTTTATATTAAGAAGAGATATATTAAGAGTTTTTCTTTTCTTTATGTGAGGGTTTATAATGAGGTGATGGTGGTTTGAATTCAAAAAGTGGTGTAACATTACACCGTCTTGCTTGTAGAAATTGCACAGTTGGCGAGCTACGATAGCGGGATCGCCGAAACTCCAGAAACGGATGATTCCGTGAGCGTGAGTAGAACTGGGGAATGGAGGTGTTCTCATTGATAAACTGCGCTTGTGTTTTTGTAATGATCAGTGCAGCATGTGTGACATAGAACTTATTTGGATGTGAAGAGCAGAAGGCTTCCCTGGTGTGGGGATGATGCAGAACATACCTGAATGTGTCTGTCCTTGCTGTTGCAGTCTCAGAGTCTAAGTGCGGCCTTGAGGTCTCGGCGCAAGCCTTGCGAAATGGACTTTGAGATGATCAAACTTATCAGCAATGGTGCTTATGGGTAATATAAATAAATCCTTCCATATATTTGTCTGTTATCATTTTTAAAATGTATTTATGTCAACTCTTTCATTAGGCTTTTTTGACGGAAGCAGAATGTGAAATAACAGATGCTGATGATTTTGTTTTTTTCCTCCAGTCTAACTGGAGTTTTGTTTTTTCTGTCCTCCCGGCCATTTGATCTTACTGTTCATCTGTAAACACCCTTTCATTGACTGGGCTTCCCTTCATTATTCTTGTCTTTTTTCACCTTGTAAAGCACTTTGAGCATCCTGTATGAAAATGTGCTATACAAATAAATGTTGTTGTTGATGCGATTTGAAGTGGAAAGCTAGATTTTTTTTGTAGAAATTTAGTTCCATGCTGGTTAGACATCTGAGGTGCCAGTATAAACTCTCAAATCACAGCATCCCTTGTAAAACGCTAACCTTGAATAAATATTTTCATGGAGGATGCCTGACATACGGTATGTTGGGTTTATTTTTCACCCGTGTATTAGTCTAGTAAATGTAAATATCATGTCACTTATTTTATGCTTTGTTAAAAATAGCAAATGTCCTTATATCTTGACGGCTGGATTGCCTGACTCCGATGCAGGGCTGTGTACCTGGTGCGACACAAGGAGACCAAGCAGCGCTTTGCCATGAAGAAGATCAACAAGCAGAACCTGATTCTACGGAACCAGATCCAGCAGGCTTTCGTGGAGCGGGACATCCTGACTTTTGCTGAGAACCCCTTTGTGGTCAGCATGTTCTGCTCCTTTGAGACACGCCGCCACCTCTGCATGGTCATGGAGTATGTCGAAGGTGCGCAGAACTTTCTCTTTCTTGCTGTGTAATAGTTGAGTTTGAAGGGCATGCTGGACTACTGTGAGAGTGGGGCCCTCTAGTGGTGAACTAGAAAGTGCAGTCCAGTACAGTAGTGCATAGCAGCAAAGCATGCCTGCTGTTCTCTCTCATTTTAATATTAAGGAATATTCTCCTTGTAGGCAAATATTGCAGGCACACACATCACCATTTGAATATCCACCTGAGCCTGATGAGATATCAACATAGGGCAAACTAATTAAGCCAGGTAGTGCTTTTAATAATCTCAAACCAAATGGGCTGTATCTGCATATCCTGCAATCCCCCTCGGCCATGGTGTGCGTGATGGTAGACTCAATGCCAATCCCTGTGTATGTGTGTCTGGGTGTTAGGAGGGGACTGTGCTACCCTACTGAAGAACATGGGACCACTGCCTGTGGACATGGCTCGAATGTACTTTGCAGAGACCGTCCTGGCCCTGGAGTACCTACACAACTACGGCATTGTCCACAGGGACCTGAAGCCGGACAAGTGAGTGGAGCAAGTTTCTGCATGCATGTCGCTGACAGAACAGTGGTGCATGTGTTGAAGGAAAGAATTACATGCTCTGTGCATAGTGAGCACATCAAAGTCAAAAGAGTTTGTCAGGTACATGGTTACTGAGTATACCATATAGTGAAATGTGCTCTGATTCAACAGGAGACTGTGTGTGGTACATCATACTCATATTATACAGTACATAATGTTTCTCATTCTATATAAACCTCATTTGCAGAAAAAAGCTTGTGTGACTGAAATTACAGTTTACTTGGAGCACTAATACATCGATATGATGATTTATTTCTTTATACAAATTGAGTTGTCTTGAACCCTGAACCCTGCAAAATGTTCCCATTGCAGCTTGTTGGTGACTTTAATGGGGCACATCAAACTGACTGATTTTGGGCTATCCAAAGTGGGTCTCATGAACATGACCACCAACCTGTATGAGGGACACATTGAGAAAGATGCCAGGGAGTTTTTAGACAAGCAGGTATGACACAAGCATTGGTGTTTCTCTTTTTCTCTTATTCCTTTTTCAATCATATCCCATCAGTTGTTGAGTTATTGGCCACAGTCACTTTTATAGAGGAGGCTGTGTAGAATTCATGAAGTTCTCTTATATACAGAGTATACTGTCAATATTAATACCCAAGTACTAGTATTTAGTGAAAAGTCTGTTGCCACTATGCCCCCTACTGGCTTATGTTATGTTAGATGGTGACAATTTGGTCAGAGTTGAAGGATATTGGAGTGTTGACAATATTAATGGCAAAACCACACAAAGTTTTTTTTTTTTTTTTTTTTTTTTAAATAAATAAATAAATATATATATATATATTTCTTCTGCAGTTCTGTATTATTTAATTCCATTAGAGAGCCACGGTTTCAAGTTTTTTTTTTTTAATTGGGTTTCTGATACATTGGGTCCACAGCAACAGTTCTCTTTAGGTGTAGTTTTTATCTTCTGCTCTGATCTAAATATTAGTCACACCTTTCAGATTGTTTTTTTTTTTTTATATTGAACCTAGCCCCCGTGTTGCCTCCAGACACTGAAGGTTCTCCATTGCAGGTGTGTGGGACCCCTGAGTACATTGCCCCGGAGGTCATCTTACGTCAGGGCTACGGGAAACCTGTGGACTGGTGGGCTATGGGCATCATTCTGTATGAGTTCCTGGTAGGGTGCGTGCCCTTCTTTGGGGACACACCCGAAGAGCTCTTCGGACAAGTCATCAGCGGTGAGTCTGCTTCCTTCTCATTGAACAGCGCACAAGAAGCACTCAGCTCATTCACCTGTTTTTCTTGTACTCTGTATTCTTGGTGTGCATGTGTCAATGTATGAACAGGTTCCATACTGAATAAACAAATGTAGTATCTGTACTTCAGGTATCTTTCCTAACCATCAGAGGTCTGTTCTGTATGCATTAGAAATTTATAAACACATTTTTAAAAAAAAGAGAAGTTAACCATACAAATGTACAAAAACTGACAAATTATTACATGTTAATTTGTTATGTCTAAATAGAATTGCAATCTCCTGCTGCTTGGAGGTACTGCGGGTTGGGGGGGGGGTACATCAGGAAGGCGTGTTTGACAGCAGACAACTGCTTCTTCCTTGCACAGTTTATTAACACCTCTGAACATCATTGCCTAGGGCAGCGGTTCCTTTTGCTACCATCAGGATCCAATGGGGGGCCCGTATTTTTCCAGTTGTCATGGCAGATCCTGCTGCGAACCTCTGTGATTCTTCCTTGTGCTCCTTTCTGTAGTTTAAGTCCTAATTATTACTTTCCAATTAATAAAATAGCACTGCATGTGGTTTGCTTGCAGCTACACCCCCCCCCCACACACACACCACAACTCCAATTCTCATAAGGGGTAGCAATAAAGCTTATTAGAAAACAATGTCCTGCACTTCCAGAGGACAGAATGCACATTATTCCTGAAGCTGTAGAAGTTAACTGGCCAGTACTGAATTTTAAGTGTTTTCCATATTAAAGAGCCAGGGAATTTAGTTAATTAAAGTAATGTGGAAGTCACAGTGGCAGCCCCAGGATTCAAAAGCATGTTTTACTTCCACATTTCATTAAAATGTGGGCAACGTGCTGCTGGCGAGACCATCATGTAAATAACTTCATTGCGTAGTTGGGAAGCGTAGGCTAACACCCTCAGGCCTGGGATAGTGCGCATACTTCCACCCCCATTTCAGCCACTGTTTGGTTCCAGAAAAGCACTCTGACCACCTCAACCCAGTATAAATTGTGTATTTTGGCATTTAATGCAGTTTGTTAATGAAGATTGGGATGGCTGCTGAATAAACATTACCTCAGTGTGTGTTTTTCCCCTCATCGATCTGCTCTGCATCTTGGCGACCTGACTGGGAAATGTGGGCTGTCCTTTGTTTAAAATTAATGAATGAATCACTGTCAGAACTTTGTCATCTTTTGAAAATACTCAGTTTGCAATCTGATGATGTTTGTAATACTTAAATGTTTTTTTTTTTTTTGGACCCCAAGATGAGATCAACTGGCCAGAGGGAGAGGACGCCCCACCGCCCGATGCGCAGGAACTGATCACTCTGCTGCTGAGACAAAACCCTCTAGAACGGCTGGGCACAGGTGGGCTGTCACCTCACACTGGACACCCATGTCCCAATACTCCACTCTGCATCACTATCCTGGCTCTGAGGGATTGGAAGCTGAGACTGGTGTCCACCATAGTTGGAGAAGACCTCGGGAAATATTTACTTTCCAGTTCTTTACGAAAAGAATGCTAATCATACCACTAAAACTGATTTTATTGCCTGATTTGTATTATAAAGATGCACACATATTGAATGTTATGTTTCCTTACATTAAATTTACAGACAGAGCTGTGCACATTTGATCTGAATATTCATATTTTAATTTTACTGTACTTCATACATTTACATTAAATTTAATTATTTAGCTGACATTTTTCTCCAATGGGAGGTACAACTCTGAGTAAACACAGGTACATTTGACAGCTGATCAAGAAGTTTAAATACATACACAGGGTTATTAAAGCTTGTTTGGCTAGAAAGAGGTGCGTCCTAAGAACATCCTTGTGAGGGATTCAGCACCTTTGAGGAACAGTGGGAAATTTTGTTTTACCACATCTGAGCCAAACAATAGTTTGTGGCTGAGTTTTAACAGTAAAATGAGCCCACACAGTCCTACTGTTTTGCTGCTGTGGAAGTGACAAACGTATCCGTGTGTCCATAGGTGGGGCGTATGAAGTCAAGCACCACCCATTCTTCCACAGCCTGGACTGGAACGGCCTGCTGAGGCAGAAGGCCGAGTTCATCCCCCAACTGGAGTCAGAAGATGACACCAGCTACTTCGACAGTGAGCCCCATCGCTAGCCCTGACACATCCACAACAGAGTTTTGTGTAGCTGTCAGATAAACACCGATGTACCCCAGTGTTCACTTTCTGTTCTGCCCAGGTAAAGCCTTTCCTTTTTTTTCTTCCTCAATTTGTGTGCAGCTCGATCTGAGAGGTACCATCACCTTGAAACTGAAGAGGAGGACACAAATGATGAGGACTTCAACGTGGAACTCCGACAGTTCTCTTCCTGCTCCCACAGGTTTTCTAAGGTGAGTTCCCTATTGTAGGTCTGCTTCATACAAAACAACGCATCAGTTATGCAACTCAAAGTAACAGACTATTCTTTTCTTAATTATTAATTATAATTTTTTTTTAAAGTAGATTTTATCTGTCCATTTTCACTCTAGGGTTTCAATGGCCTTCCTGTCCAGATGGTAGAAGAACATATTTTACTACTGTAAAAAGTTTACTTAATACTCAGGCACATTTTCCCTGTGCTGTCTTAACATTATAATGGCAGACAGTAAATTGCTGAAGGGCTGGGCCTGGACAGATTTGAAGTAACAAAGGTGCTGCAGAGTGTGTTGTTCCTAACTGGGAAATCTGGCACTACAGGTGTACAGCAGCTTGGACCTGTCCCGTGGACAGTTGGAGGAGAAGGGTGAACAGGAGGAGAAGGCGAAAAGTGGGAGCCCCCTGAACATAGACTCCCTCAGCTGGACTCCTGAGTTCACAGAGATGTGAGTCACGTACCTGTGGCCAACCTCTCTTCTGGCTCAGTGAACTTGTGAACGTGTGTCTCCTTGGTCTGGAAGATGCCACTTTGGCACTGTTTAATGTCCAATGTCCCACATCCAGGCCCTCCCTGTCCCACTCATCAGACGCGCAGAATCCCAGTCTCAGTCAGCCCTCCGGTCTGCTGCCAAAGTTTGCCATATCGGCAGAAGCTGAGGAGGAGGGTGAGCCTCAGGCACGGGGGGACTCCAACAAAGTGGCCTTCACCATCGGGGAGCCACCTGCCGATGAGCCCGATGCCACCACCCCTGGCAGCACTCTCAGCGGTTCCACACTTTCTGGTAGATCAGGGAGTGATCAGTTCACTGTTAGAATGGTTAATGTATTTGAATTTATGGAAGTATAATAAACTACTTTATCTAAAGTTAGCCCGGCTGTATGTTTAGTCTCTGTCAGTATAGCATATTTTCAAAAACTGAACATTTAAATACTGGCCTTTGTAGACAGTTGGCATACTTTGGGATGTTTGTCCCACTGAAATATTAGGAGTCCTTATAATAAAATTTTATGTTGATTTATGTCATTTTTTTCCATTTATAGGAAGCTTTTCAGAACACCTGGATCAGCTCCACTCTCGAGGAGAAGGAGTGGAGAGTCCAGATAACTCCTCAAAGGCTCCAGGCAACCTGGGTGCCCATGCTGTAAATCCTGCTTCAGACGGAGCCGAGAAACCTAAAGGTGTAAACAAAGTGCCAAAATCTATGTCTGCTAGCGCCCTGTCCCTCATGATCCCAGGAGGTGAGCAGTATTGGAATTTACACCGAGAGGAAAATGAAATATCATCCATCCATCTGTCCATCCAACCATTTCTGGTATACACTTGTACAGTTAGGATTTGCAGCAATCCTAAACCAAACCTAGGGGAAAAAAGTGAAAATGGAGGTGCACCCTGAATGGTTATTTCAGAATTTAAACTTAATTGTAGTCTAAGATGAGCTGTGGGCTGAAAGTGAAAGGAGAAAGGAACTTTAGCATGGTGTGTTGACTGCTGTGAAATGGCAGTGAGGTGTGTGTGTGTGTGTGTGTGTGTGTGTGTGTGTGTGTGTGGATTCATTTTATAGTCAATCTTTTGATAATAGGAGCTTGTTCACATTAAACACATAGCAACTGTACTCAGTGAAAGGTTTACCACTGAAATATTTCAGCAAGCATAAAATATTTTGATGTTTTCTTGGTGCTTTTGTTGAAAAAGAAAATAGATGAATCCAAGTACCCAATGTGAAGGTGATTTTGAGTGGTACTTCCAGTACAAACTGTGCTATTGGTCTCATGTAGTGGAGGACGGCTCCTGCCATGAAAGCCTCATCTGAGTTCGCCTTAAGCTAATCTTTAAACTCCTTCGTAATTAATGTAAAGCTGAGAGAAATGTGACATTTGAAAAGTTTTCAAATAAGCATGAGTCTGAAAGGTCCTTTGATTCTGTGTTCTGTTCCAGATGTGGTCGGGTCATCACCCCTGTGCAGCCCCTTGTCTCCGTACTCACTGTCCTCAGACCCCTCCTCTAGGGACTCATCTCCAAGCAGGGACTCATCACTGTGTGCCAGCAGTCCCCAGCAGCCCATCATTATCCACAGCTCCGGAAAGAAGTTTGGCTTCACACTGCGGGCCATACGTGTTTATGCCTGTGATAGCGACGTCTACACCGTCTATCACATGGTCTGGGTGAGGAGGCTGGTGGCTCTGGACTGATCCTTCATGTGCTGTTAATGTAGTAACCTTGATGCCACCAGGATGTTTGGATTGTAGATGCTGTGGCTGCTTGTGGGGCAGGAGTGCTTACTTGGGCAGGACACAGGGATGGGACAGCAGGTTTTCCACAAAAGGAAAGCTTCATTAACAAAACCATAATGGTGACAGAGCAAATCAGGCACCACTAGGAAAAGGAAGCAAAAATGGTCAGTAGACCTCCCTGGTCTTACTCCTGGGAGTACTCCTACTTCTCCTTTAAGTCCAAAAAAGTTTGTCTTAGCACCTCAGCAGGCTTCTTTCAAAACAGATTTTCAAAAACTTGCACACCCTTTGTGATGATGATGATGGTAAGGCTGCCTGCAGCAAAAGGTTGTTTTCAGTTTTTTTTATTCTGTCTTTCTCCTTTTGGTGATTCAGAATGTGGAGGAACGTGGTCCTGCTCACATGGCTGGGTTAAAAGCTGGTGACCTCATCACTCATGTCAATGGAGAGTCTGTCCATGGGCTGGTGCACACTGAAGTAGTGGAGCTTCTGCTTAAGGTGTGAGAACTGCACGAGATGCATGTATGCACACACAAAAAAAAGGTCTGCAGCCTTCGGTGTAACAGTTGTACTGTAAATAATTCCTAACATCACGTTAGTATGTAAGCTTTCAGGTGTGTTGTTATAACAGCAGGTGGTAAGTCTGACTGAGAGAGAACTACGTCAAAGAGGTTGGGTGAATCCACAATGGTTGATTGTGTGCTTTACAAATGTAATGGCAGAACAGATGTCCACCGTAAGTGTAGATGTACAGTCTTGCCTTGTTGCGTTGCCCACATCTGTCCGGCATAAATTTTTGGCAACTTAACAGGGTTTTTTGATGCCCTTGCTGCACCAGAGTCCATCTATTTCTGTTTGTCAGACAGAGTATCGCCTGCCAAATTCCGGCGAACAGTCTGACTGCACAATTGAAAAATGTCTTGCTCTATTTCTGAAGAGTTTTTCCTCTAAACAGACGTACACAAATCTCTCTCTTTCTGTTCAGGGCTCAGACAAAAACAGCTTTTGTTTGCCTCATATTTTACTGCAAAACAATAAGAAATGAGAAGGACTTAGAACTGCACTTAACTGACAATGTGATTGAACGGGACTTCAGCAGTAGATAATCTTTAGCTGTGAGTGATGGTATAACGGAGTAGAATTGAATAGGCCATGAGACATCCACACACAGTGAGGGTAACAAGAGAGGTTGGGTGTTTTTTGGGAGAAGTAGCATGGCTGGAAATCTACTCTGCCAATACATTTGGGGGGTCAAGATAAGGGGTACGACTGTATAGTATATACTGTGCAAATTAGAAACTCTAATAAATCTCTAAGTTTCCTATGTATAAAAAAAGTCTAATTTCACAACACTTTAGACTTAACAGCAAATAATATTTGTTCCCTAAAATTCACATGATTATTAGCTTATGTAAGATGCATGAAACCCCTGACAGCTTGACTCAGTGTCAGTTCATCAGTCAAATCTCACAATTGTTAATCATATTTAATGATGAGGTTTACATTTAAAAAGGTGTTTAAAATTGATAAATTGATACAACTAAAAGAATTGCCTTCAAAAGCAAATTCTACTTTTTTTCCAGAGTGCAACAGAAAGGGTCTATGACCGTAATAAGTGATTATCACCATGGGTTCGCATTCTATAAGTGGCTTAGTGAAAATGGAGTGAAATGATATTTATTTTATACGGATCATTTGAAAGCAGCTTTCCAATAAAGAGCAAAGATATATGGGTTACGCTTCTAAAGCAATTTAAAATAAATTACATCCGCAAAAGAAAAACTGAATTCATGCAGCCCTCTGTTAGACAGCAGCAATATAACAGACTTAATTCCTGCAAGTTTGGTTTTTTCCTCAGGCCCAATTCTTATTACGTACGTATTTGAACTATACCGTGAATTAAGTTTACTAGGACATTGATGTGTGCATCTGGAAGTTGTGTTTTACATTTCCGTTTCATTTACTGCTAACAATTCTCATGGTACGGTAAGATGGGTCAGCATTTACTTCCTGCAGTCCTTTTCCTTTGTTGGTGTCTGTGCAAAGAAGGCAATTCTATCTCAGTGCTAGGACACTGCAGTTTGCATCAGGAGTGAACTGACTGAGAAGCAGTCGGCACAGTGAACTTTCTTTCACTATTTTTTTTTTTTTTTTTTTTTTTTACATGAATTGTAGAAGTAGTCTGCCACTCTAAATAGTAAAGACAGGTTTGGCAATGAGATGGCTTTTCTGTTTTCAGAGTGGGAACAAGGTGGCCATTTCCACAACTCCGTTTGAGAACACGACCATTAAAACTGGTCCGGCCAGAAGAAACAGCTATAGAAGCAAGATGGTACGTCGAACGAAGAAGCCAAAGAAAGAAAAGACACAGGAAAGGTACAAAAACTGTTTTATTCTGAATTCTGTGCAGTAGACATGGCAAGAAAATCAAAAGCTGTACATCTGTGACAGATGCTTTGCACAGATGTTACCCTGTGGGATTCTGTCAAGGGATCTGTAATCGTGAATACAGCAGACGGCAGCTGACGATGCAGTGACTTAATTCAGCCTTTCGAAACCTTACAAAAAGGCATTTTAACTGTGGAATGCTGATTCTTCTACATACATCTTCACCATATGGGGTGTTGAACTTATTACTGCCTAATCACCTTTTGTAAGAGTTGCATATGGATGTTGTGAAAGACCCAGAAGACATTTGTATCATGCAAGATTTGAATAATTTCTTTCTTTGTTTTCTTGCTTGAGATTAATTTCTGTTAACACTAAATGCTGAGAAGCCATTGATGGTTCACTAAATGGTGACAAGACATCACCAAATCTCTACTGGGAAAACTTACACTGCTGACTGACTGTCCTCTCTTTGCCATAGGAGGCGGTCTCTCTTCCGACGCTTTGCCATGCAGCCCTCCCCACTCCTTCACACGAGCAGGAGCTTCTCCTCCCTCAACCGCTCCCTGTCCTCTGGAGAGAGTCTCCCAGGCTCCCCCACACATAGCCTGTCCCCGCGGTCCCCAACAGCGGCATTCCGCTCCACCCCAGACTTCAACCAGTCAGGTATTTGCTTTGCTGCGTGCTCATGTCTTTTCTATATAGATATTTCAATAAAAAAGTACTAAATCAAAGGGTCTTCATTAATTTAATAAAGTATTTATGCTAAATTATAGGAGCAGTTTTTTGGCATGACTGTGTACTAGACTTTACAATAGTTTGTCGAATTTAAAGCCTAATGTTAATGCAAGATTTTTGAACATTTAATCTGCTAAAGTATTTTAGAAGGCAGACTATTAGGATGGGGGGAATGAGGACCGGGGGCATGGGTCAAGCATCTTATTTAAATGTTCTTCTCAATCACATTCAGGTGGAACCTCTTCCCAGAGCAGTTCCCCAAGCTCCAGTGCTCCAGATTCTCCAGCAGGTTCAGGCCACATCCGTCCTAGCACCTTGCATGGCCTGGGTCCCAAGTTAACGGGTCAAAGGCTGCGTCAGGGCCGCCGAAAATCAGCGGGCAGCATCCCACTTTCGCCCCTGGCGCGCACACCTTCCCCAACACCACAGCCCACTTCACCTCAGCGCTCCCCATCTCCGCTCTTAAGTCACACGGTGGGAAGCTCCAAAACCACCCAGGCCTTTCCTGCCAAAATGCACTCTCCACCAACCATTGTCCGCCACATGGTGCGGCCCAAAAGTGCTGAACCACCACGTTCACCTCTTCTCAAAAGGGTCCAGTCAGAGGAGAAGCTCTCCCCATCCTACACCGGTGACAAAAAACACCTGTGCACCCGCAAGCACAGCTTGGAAGTGACACAGGAGGAAGCGCAAGGAGAGCCCGTCTCCAAAGACAGCACCTTGCAGAGCGTAGAGGAGACATCTTCAGAGACGCCAGCTGTCACTCGAGTGCGGCCCGCTGAGCAAGGCTGCCTCAAGCGTCCTGTCACACGGAAGGTGGGACGGCAAGAATCGGTTGATGAGCTGGACAAAGAGAAGCTGAAGGCCAAGGTTGTGATGAAGAGACAAGATTGGACAGAAAGGCGGGAGTCCCTGCAGAAGCAAGATGCCCTGCAGGAGCCTGAGAGCATATATCCCAGACCTCAGGGCAGTCCGGAGGCAGTTCCCACAGATAGCAAGCCCTCAAGTGCCATCCTGAAAGATGCACTCTACAAGAAGTTGAGCACACGGGCAAGTGACAATATTGTAGAGCCACTGGTTAAAAGCAACGACTCTGTGTCCGTTGTCAACGAAGGCATCCGGTCTCCATCCTCGTCAAACCCCCAGGAATGGAACTCTCAGAAAGCAGAGAGGTCGCTGTCGAGGCAGATGAAAGAAGCCGGTAAACCCGAGAGACTGGATTTCAAGGCACCCAACATTGAGTTTGCCAGGAAGAGGCAGTCATTTGAAGAGAGGGAAGAATGTATGTGTAGAATCTCTCCTGCCATCCATGAAGGTCTCCACCTCGGTGCCACAAGGTCCAAAAGTCTACAGCTGGACTCCAACATGGTTCTGGATCATGTGAAGGGTCCAGCAAGCAGTCTAAATAGCATGTCAGTTATTAATACTGAAGCACTGGTGCCTAAGCTCATCAGTGGTAGGGGTGAGAGTGCTGTGGAAAAGCTCCAGATGATATCATCTGCCGAAGGGCCCATTCGGAAGACCTCCTCTGAGTACAAACTGGAAGGCCGGCATGTCTCTTCCCTTAAACCACTGGAGGGCACCTTGGACATAGGCATGCTCTCGGGGCCCAGGGCTTCTAAGACGGACACCTGTATTTCCAAGATGGCTGAAAGTCAAAGCAATATGATTTCAGGAGCGCTGGAGCGACAGCAGTGTCACGGGGAGAAACAGTCCCCAGCTCAGCAGCAAAAAACCACAGAGAGACAGAGGAGCACCACAGCTGCCATGAGCCAGGGACCCTCAGTGTTACTGAGCTGTAAAAATACTATCAAGGAGGAGTCTGCCTCTTCAAAGGACATTGTTGGGCACGTGGTTATAAAATGCAGTAGCACAAATGATAAATCCCAGAGCAGGGTTGATCACTCTGATGTGGTAAGGAGTGCTGTGATGACGGAGCCTTCTGATGTCATTGGAAAGCCCTCCATGAAAACAAGTTCAGCTATGGTGCATGATTTGAGAAGTACTCGCTCAAGTGCACATCCTTCATGTGGGAGAACCCCTTCAATTAGAGAGGCCAGCAATGAAGATCAAGAGGATGAGCTGGAGAAACCTCGGGAGGCGCATCCTTCCATGCCTGAGGGCAGCAATGAATCTTCACGAAAATCATCTGCACCTAAAAGCTCCAAGCCAGAAAGTCCAAAAAGGGTCATGTCAGAGATCCCACTAGTAAACAAACCTGCAACTGAACAGCATTCAGAGCCTGTCAAGCGAAGCAATGACTCAAAGTCAGGCTTGGGCCAGAGTCTGAAGTGCACTGAAAAAGATAAACAGTCCACAACCCAGAGCCCCCTGCTGCCTTCTCCTTCACTCGTCATTGGCAGTGTGAAACAAGCAGCTGCAGATCCATCATCTGAACAACCTAAACAAAAATTCACAAGCAGCCTGGCCAAAACTAATGCAGCACAAAAGACCTCCTTGACTTCATCTGTAGATTTAACAGATACCAGCAGAGCTGAGGCTCAAGTCCCATGTGAACAGCTTGCTATTGTCAAAGCCCCAAGCTCAGATAAGCGCCAAACAGGACCTCTGGTCTCAAAGGAGGGTGTTAGCCTTGCAAGCACGTTTGCAGGAAAGGAGATCAAAACTTTCCCATCCACTGGACAGAAGATGGCAGAATCCAGAGAGCCCATTCTGAAAGTTGAGTCCAAATCCAATAAATCAAAGGATGGAGCAAATGCAAGAATTGATACTGTGCAGGTGTGTGATCAGAAGAGAGACAACTCTGCTGCTGGCACATCAAAGCTCACCGTTGCTCCCAGTGTACCAAAAATAATGAGCAATGCTGGGAAGGTTGCAGACAGTGTGCAGGATCCTCCAAAGCACAGACCCATCGAGAGGATTCAGCTCAAACAGACTGCTGGTAAACCCGGTGTGTCGGAAACTGAAAGCTCAAACCCGAAGAAGACGGATGATTTCAAAAAGGAGACATCGCCTCCTGTCCAGACAGTGAAACAGTCTCAATCTGTCCCCTTTAGCGAAAAACATGTCTCCCCAAATCCCCAAATATCCACCAAAGTTAAGCCAAGAGTGGAAGTCCTTCTTGGTTCTTTGTCAAGTGTAAAAGCAGAGGATAGCCCTAATAAACGTGAGAAAAGTTCAGACCTGCAAGTGAACCCCAGGCAAAGTGTGAATGCGAAGCAGAAAGAGCAAACAGCTGCTAGCGTGTGCAGATCGCAGGTTCAGAAGGAGTGTGTGAAACACATCAGCACCCAGATGACTTCTCCTTCTAGCACTTCTCCACCCGTGTTGCCTGTGCCAGCAGAGATAAGAAAAGAAGCACAAAACCACAAGGAGCCGCCTGCGGCTAAGGTTAGCACAAGCACAACAGGTGAGAGGACAGTGGCATCTTCCAAGGATGAGCAGGTGAAGCAGCGCACTCAAGGCACTAGGCCGGAGCCCAAGAGCCAAGCCGCCCCCCCAAGAGGGGATGTGATCGGACTTGAAGCGAAAGGTCCCGCATCTGAAACCCAGCCAGGAGGCTCCGACAAGCCAATTCCTTCCAGACAGGACCCACCTGAAAACAAAAGGAAGGAGAAAGCTGGCGAACAAACCCCAGCGACAAAATGTGTACGGAAAGATGCGACAAAGACGGCGGCTGTGATGGGCGACAGCACTGTGTTAGAGAAGGAGTCCGCTCGACACAAACCAGGCAAGGAGCCTGTACGTGGCCTCCCCAACAAAAAATCATAGGAAACATCTGAGACATAGTCGGGAGTTCTGCTGCCTTGTTCTGGAGGAGAACAAGGCAAATATGTTTGGTTTGATGCACAGTATCTTTTTGATTTGGTTGGAAAAAATATTTCTTTCCACATGCCTTCAACTTTGAGAACCGGCGAAGCTGTTACCACGGTATTTGAATAGCATGAAGTCTCTGTGTGTGAGGCCGGGTGTGTAGGAACAGTGTCATTATTTTGATCTCATGCGTGTGTGCGTGAATGTATTGGCGAAGGGATTTGCACTGAAAATAGTCTAAAAAAAAAAAAAGAAGAGTATCAAATATAAGACTGAATGTAGATATCCTGATTTGCTGCTGATATGAATTGTTCACCAAATGTTTTATTGTTAATATTTCTTGCTCTGTGATCATTTCAGAAGTTTTTTTTTTTTTTTTTAACCCCCAGCCAGGGAGGGCAAAGAAAGTCAAATCTGTGTTATAGGGTGAGGCGCCATGGGATTTGTTCACAGCAGTGGCCTATGCAGTTGCCACGCTGGGGGAAATTTGGGGTGGCTGCTCCCAAGGTCAGAGAGATGTGTGCCAAATCCGGGGTGGTTGGTACCCAGTGCTCTCTGAGCAGATGTCCACCCGGGACCCCCTGAAACTGACAGATTTTCACAAGCAGTTTAAGGAAGGTAAATACTTTTGGATTCGAAAAGGCAATACTGTTTGTTTCCTACTCATTCAACACTGCTGTCCTGCATGTAAATCAGTGCCCTCCAAACCATTAGTCCACCTTTAAGAACAGCGCATCATCCATGCTGATAAAGTGCCAAGGATTCATCATGAAAATAGCAGAAAGAAAACATCACCAAAATTGTCCCCCCCCCCCCCCCTCCTTTTTTGATTAGAATTATTTTCAAAAAAAGTGAGTGCGCAAATTTTGTTTTGGGTAGTGGTGCACAGAAGGCATGCACTGAGTACTGTGCTTCTCACCTAGAACTATTAAATTATAGAATCATCTTATGGTTCTGAAGTTACATGGAGTCATATCTAGTGGAAGGGGCCTTACGCGCTTGTGGGTATTACATCTGCTGTTTTTAGCAGGTTTGGGTAACGTTCACATTCCTTTCACATGCATCTCTTTACATTTCTAAAAGTTTAATTTTTATGCAAACCCTGTAAATATGACAAAACTAACTGTACAAAGGGGATAAATGGGCTTAATTGAAATGTGAGTGTTTGTTATATATGTATATATTTTGCTAGGTGACATATGTTTGTATATTTCAAGGTCTGTAATTTGGAATCATTTTCGTCTGCTTCTCAACTCTTCTCAAATAAGCTAAGGCCATGGCAGCGCTTGCTGACAAAGGACATCAAGTGTCACATGTCACAGTTTTTAAGACAGCGATACAGATGTTTTTTTTTTCCTTTTTTTTTTTTTCCCTCTCTCACCCCCATACTTGAGGTTACAGAAACTGAACTGGGGAAACCTTTGAAGCTTTCCTGTGAAAGCAGAAGGTAGCTCAGCAAATGAGTGCAGGCGGATGCTCCTCAGGGCGGCACTAGTGATAACGTCATCGCAAAACCCGCGTCTTTAGTGTAACCCTTGCATGCACAACCCCAGCTGAGCGTGATTCAAAATGCAGTGCGAAGGAAGGAAACCCAAGACCGACAACTGAAAGTTGTACATGCCGAACTGTAGGAAACGTTACAGGGAACTCTTTTTAAAACTGAAAATGTTAAGGGGTGTCGGGGCAGGAGAAGTTCTTTTTGACACCTACGCTGGCAGAGATGCTCAGAACTGAAATTCCGCGTCAGGTTATGGCGGAAGAGGGGGATTGGCAGCCCAAGCTTTTTGCAGACGAACAGACAATCAGACTAGCAGATAATTCAAGCCACGCGTTACAGGATTTGAAATAAAAAATTTTTGAAAAGTGTGGCCTTCGTGATGAGGCGGGTAAATGCAAAATCACTTGAGCGTGAACTGATACAATAGCAATGCATTAGAGCTGCTTAGAGAAAAGGATATGCATGCACTATGTAGAACATTTCTTGATAGCTGGATAACTTGTAGTTTTGTGATATACATATTCAAGTTAAATGAAAATATTTGAAGTTTAGTTTCAGGTTAATCTGTTGCATTACATGCAGTGAGACACTTGTGGACGTAAGTTGCGACTTTCCTCTTAGAAGCTTCTCCTGCTGACAGATCCGCACAGATTCTATGGCTGTGTGATGACACATTTCACGGTGTGTTTGCGTCTCCATTTTAGGGAGTTTATTTTACCAAGCAAAGTTCACAAACGTTGCAGGCCTTCCTCTGGAGTCCTGTTAGCCTACCTGAAAGTGACTATCTGCATCTGCCCGTGAACACGTATGGTGCAGTGTGGGTGATGTGTCAGCATCAACCGGCTGCTTCTGCTTGTAACTGGATTTGCCCGCCTGGCTTCAGAGTGGCAGTTTGAAGCCTCAGACTGCATCTGTAAAGCCCTCACCTAGGCCAGATAGTGAGAGATAAAACAAATCATGTCTGCAGTCATCGTGCTAAGCTCTCCGTTTGCTGTACCTTACTAAATAAATTTTTATATACTTATTGTACAACTTAGAAAAATGGCATACTTTAGGAATGCGTGGCTAAAAATGAAATAAATGTTTAAAAAAAAAAATAAAAAAAAATCAGTGACTGACTGCCGAGGATTTTAAATTGTTAGTTAGATCAGTTTTACTGTTTCCATTAAGTTTTACAGGACAGAAATAAAATACAACATCTAGTGTTTTCCAATCTCTGTTCTGCAATGTCT
Source organism: Heterotis niloticus (assembly GCA_018136845.1). NCBI lineage: Eukaryota > Metazoa > Chordata > Actinopteri > Osteoglossiformes > Osteoglossidae > Heterotis > Heterotis niloticus. The sequence goes on from CM030891.1 coordinate 18,989,619, forward strand.
TGAGGAAATGTGCACCTTAACTACAGCTCTGCAACCCCCCCCGACACACAGCATCCTCCCCGCAGATGCCGTGCATTTGATTAAATGTTTTAAGAATAAAATTAGAGTTGAAGAAAGCAGAACAATATGAGGTCTTATATGTCTTTATCATGTATATTATCATTACCGTATCATGTATATTATCAGCACCATAAATAAACAAGATTTTGAGTGAGGGGGGACTTGTTTTTTCCCCAAGGCAGGTTTATGAGAAAGTTTGGCCGGATGAGTGGTAAAGAAGCACATTTGAAGTCTTGTTTACAGATGCTTTGTGGATGTGTGTTGGACAAAGTGTGTTGTTCGTTTGCCAAATGTGTGTGCTGCGTCATGACCCGTACGTGGTGATAGTGTAGTCCGTGCCTCACAGTCCCTGCCAGCTCCGCTGTAAAGACCGTCCACGTATGATAGCCAATTCCAGTCTTTGTGCAAACCAGTCTGTCTTGGTCTGTATCTTTTTTTTGTGCGTGTTTTTGTTCTGTTCTTTCTTTCTGTGAACTAGTATTAGATTAAATTACTTACTGAGGATTGTCTTTAGGATCTGTGCAATAAAGACGTGTTCGCATTTTTGTATTTTTGCCCATGGAAGCTCTATGGATGTCATAGATGTATATTAAACAGATATTTATACTTCTAAAGTGGCATAACACTAAAAATAAAAAGGCATGGCAAAGTAACGTTTCTGTCTTTTTTTTTTGATTCTTGAAATTTACAGGAGGAGGAGCCCCAAGCACTAAAACGCAGGATTTTGGCAGATTGTTTGAAATGTTAGTAATAATTTGTTTTATTGTTAAAAAAAAAGTATACAATCTTCCTATTTATAACAAGTGCTCATGTTACATGAAATTACACTATAATTTGGACCCTAAAACTCCGAGCTGTCGACTCAGAAAAAACTCCTTAATAGGATATAAATCTTGGATATTTGGTTGTAATGCCTAACAGTTGACCGCACTGCTGCAAGGCAGCTGCATTTCTTACCATTCGGCCCTCCAGTGCTGCTTTGCCCAAAAACCAGCACTCCATCCAAAAGGGCAATGCTGTTTCATGCTGCTCGTACAAGACTGCAGCGCTGAGAAAGGTTCTGTGTGACGGCCATAAGCAAACACATCATTCAGCAGCTGGAAAGGGAGAGCTCAGGTCCTGGACTGCTCTTCTACTAAAGGCTGTGGCATTGTGGAAAGTTGCTGTGCTGCAGCAGAATGTGGGCTTGAATGTCGGCAGCAGAAAGTGCAAAACAGAGCAACGTTTTACTAAAACAGACCACGTACCTTCTGTGTTTAAAAGTCTCCTGAAAGTTCCAGCCATTTTTTTTTTTTTTTTTGTAGTTCAAGTTGTATCCCCCCCCCCAACTCTGTTTTTCCCAAATGAAAAGTATTTTGAAAAGTGAAAACTGTGGACAACCATAAATGTCATTTTAGTTTATCACAGCAGGGTAGAAGGAACTAAAACTTACATTAATGTTACAAATAAGGAATAAGGATTGGACCAAATATAAGAAGGTGTTTTTTGTGAGAATTACATGTTTAAAAAAAAAGGGTTCTTATATTTGAGGACTAAACTTATGAAAATCAGATACCATATAGCACCAATAGGTGGCGTCACTTATCCGTTGGCCTCGATTATCCACAGAAATGATCGACTGAGGAGGAATTATGATGCCAATATGAAGATAATGGTGATCAATGAGGCAGACAACTCTAACAGCCAAGAAATATAAAGTTACAGAATTATGTTCAATTTTTCATTCTAAAGATGTAATGTTTCAAAAATGTTTGCATACCTTTTATGCTCATTCTGCCAGTAAGATTCTTCACTATGCATTGCCTAAGAAAGTGTCATTTTAAAATAAAATGTCAATGTTTTAACATTTTGCTCAAATACATTAGCCTGCTGAGACTTTGGCTGGAGTCAAAAGTATTACATTTGGAGTAGAGCAGAAAATGTAATTTGGCCAGACGTTCTCCAAATATTTATTAAAAAAATGTATTGCCAACCCGAGGAGAGCAGAATAAACTTTATGAATGTTGTCTTTTTTCATGAAGCAACACACTGGCATGAAACATCTGTTGTTTTTGAAGTTAGGAAATGAGGACAGTGGCCATAGTGAGAAGGCTTATTTCGAATCTCCTGTGCAAACAGAAGTGTTCTGAGTCACCATTTACATATGTATATACAGTATGTACACCTTGTTTGTATAATGAAGAGAATACATCCCTCCGCCTTATGAAGTTGTTCTTGAAAACCATCCATTCCTCCATTCTTTTTCATCAAAAGATAAATCATAGTCAGGGTTCGTGGCAGTCTGGTGCCTATCCCAGCACCACTGATAAGCTGTGAAGCTACACCTTTATGAGATGCCAATCCACCACAGGGTGGACACACATGGACATGCACAACTGTGCAATTTAGGGAGACCAATTAATCCAAAACATGTCTTTGGACTGGAGAGCCTGGAGGAAACCCCTGCAGACATGGAAGGAAGATGCAATCCTCCCTCCATACAACTGTGGATATGCTTGTATAGTTTTTCAAGAATTCAGTATCACCACAGGGGTGCCCAAAAAGATACTTAATATTTATGCATTATTTAGTTTTTTTACTGAAAAATAAGATAGTAGAAAATACCCAAAGAACCCAAAAAAAAAAACAATGTAAATAAATTCACACTGCTTAAATTGTCTAAACAGGGTCATTTATAGGATATGAAACTAGCAAACAAAGGGTAATGGAGAACTTAACACAGCAGAAGCTAAACTGCAACTACGGGAAGGCCTGCATGGTGGAAGTTGAATCTGCTGTTTAAAGCATGTAAAGTCCAAACTGGGTCAGTGTAAAGAAACACTTGGTATGACAAAGTATGGCTATTCAGGGCAACGTCAATGAAATTTTAAAGTTAGTAAATTCCCGTAACTTGAATACAGAGGTTAATTATATACCAGTTTTAGGTCAGTCAGTATGTTGGCTCCAAATGCCTTTGTTTGATCTGGATCTAACTTTTCAAAAGCTACACAAACCAGGAAAAAGTATCGAAATGTGTGAAGGTGTAAAAAATGAATAAAGTGTGTTACAAACAAGACTGAAACTGGAAAAAGTCAGAATTGTTTGGAAGTGCACCCACTGTGTCACAGTCAGTCAGAGCTAAAAAAAAAAACAGGTTAATCCCTCCATTACACTTTTTATTCTTGGTGATTTTAAAGTAGATTTTAATGCTGCTCCATGGTAAAAAAAAAAAAAAAATATATATATATATAAAAAATCAGCTTAAAGGTCATGTATCATTTCACACCCTGCGCTTCCAGGCATTGAGACTCTGCATTAGATGAACTGTCGCAGTCTTCGGTTTATCAAGTCTGTGGATAACTAATGCCAACAGATGAGTGACACCATCTACTGGTGCAATTCTCAGAAATACCATCTTATATTCTAGCCAACACAACACAGGACCATGCACATCCAGCAGAGAAACCTCCAATGCCAGTAAAGAAAGCTGACCTTGCTCTGCAGGCCTGGATGAAATCAGTGGCTACATCATCAACCTGAGGTGCAGGGCACACAGTTGCATTTCATTCTGAGGAGATGTAGACATTTTCAAGAATATCTGTTTTTTCACCGATTAACAGAAGTGTGGGAGCAAATCAGTTTGCAACAGAGAACACAGACATGATTAGGATCAAAAAGAATAATGAAGCAAAAGCAAATTGTAGAATCATATAAGCCAGAGTGGCTACAATTCCATGGAGTGAGCCAAACAGTCCTCAACCATTGGCACAGTCATGATGCTTGAAACCTTCCTCATTGATCTTGTCAGCCAAAATTAAGAGACGCTCAGAGTTGTCGGCTATGTAGCTGCATCATTCGGAACCAATGGCAGCGGCGTTGTTCCACTTGACAGCCAACAGGGAGCCCAGGGCAAGGTGATTCTGCACGGCTACGGCTTGTAAGGCCATAATCCCATCAGTGATGCTGTCAGCAATATCACTAGCTAACTTCTGTAGTGAGGTGGCCAAGTCAATAACTTCACCCTGCAGGTGGCAGTTGGCATAGTGGGGTAACAGGAAGGCGGTTGCGCGATGCCCAGTAGGCACGCTGTATCTGTGCTTCTTGTATTTCATGGGTGTACCTAACATGGGTACAATGTGGCAGAGGTACCAAGAACTACAGCAGTTCTTAGGCAACCACAGATACACTTGATAGTCATAAACCCAGTAAGTCCAATTCAAAGCTGTGGTGATCATGAGTTGGCTCTAGGAACTGGGGCGATGAACAGGTATAATTCACCTTCATTTACATGGTTAGGGAGTGCAACCACTCCCCTATAGTGCATGGTGATGTTACACATACTGTTTCTTATTAGGTTAAAGTGGGGCTTGGAAAAGTATTCCACAAAAGAAATGGTTCCCACTACAGATAGAGGAAATTATATACTGTACTTTGTCCCATCCAGAATAATCAGTCACAATGGATCTTATAAATTCTTTGAGAAACACAAAGACCTTCTGTAGAGGAGGCCTCAGCTTTGGTGGCAGAATCTGGCCCAGCATTTCCTCTAGAAACATTACCAGATAGGTTAGTATGCAATACGCAGAATTGCAGACAAAATATTTTTGATAAGAATATGGTGTTCAACAGGAGAATCAGAGATGAGAAAACCTTACTGTTTCCATAAAGGCATTGAAGTAATGAAAAACACCAAAAGTATAACGAGAGTCAGTATACTTAGTGACAGAACAACCTTCAGCCAAACAGCAGGTGTAAGGGTGAATAATTCAGGTTGTGATGGCAAGGTTGTTGACCTCACAACGGCTTCCCAGAATTTAGGCCAGCAGCATATGGGTAACAAGTAACTTGCTGACACTGTCTGGGTTGTTGATACACACCTTTTCAGGGAAGAATCTAATGGCACAGTTAGGTTTGCAGAGCAAGTTCTGTCCGAGGACATTCACTGGAGTGCCTTCAGTAAACAAACGTCCATATGTAGCACTTATGCAGCCTATTAATTCCGGTTCTATGTTGGAGCAGGGAGAAGGAATAGGAACACCAAATATTCCTACAGTCTGAATGACCTTTGAGGATTTTGGAGCCACTGGAAGATAAGCTAAGTGAATGGAAGAACGCATAGTGCCACTGTCTACAAAAAAAGGCAGTTTTTTTCTTGTATTGTCAGCAGCAAGGTAGCTTCAGTGTGCTGAAACAGTTAGCTGTAGAAATTCTGATGATGTCACCTTTGAGACTCCCCATTGTGATGGAAACAGGTAATGCATGGAAAAATGGACTTCTGGTTCTGTCTAATTTTGAGACTGTAGAAAAGGTGGTAACACCTGCTGAGGGAAGCACTGATGGCGGTCCCTAACCCAGTGCCCTGCCTCTGAATCATGGTTTCTGATCTGCTTGTTGCTGATGGCCCTGGCCCTGCTGCTGGAAAGGTTGCACATGTTGTTGCGGGGGCATGTTGGTGAAGAAACTGGTCCAGATCCTGATTAAATTTCTGAAGTTTAGTACTATGTCTCTCACCCAGCTGCACGGCAAGCAACTTCTCCATTTTCTGCTCCTGCCTCCCTTGAAACTGCTTGTGCAAGTGAGCTACAATTGAAAGTCCTTTAGCTCACTGGTCACAACCAGCTCTCTCCCCACCTAAACAATGCCCCCCCCCAGCCTTGCTGGTAAACCAGCCATGAAGGTCAGAAGATGCGAGAACCCTTTGCCTGCTCTGTTTTTAATCCAGAGTGGGCTCGTGGCAACGGAAAATGCTCTGTATCTTTTCTTATATTGCTTATCTGCAGCACTACAGTATGTCTCTTATTTCTGAGGCATCCAGGGTTGGTGCACATGTACTTATCCCAGGGGCCAGAGACAACTCTGTAGATACTGGCTAAAGGATTCAGTGTGTGTTCCAAGATCTCTCCAGGAACCATAACACAACCCACCTGGTGAAGCAAGCACAACATCATGTCCACTTCCTAAACAGACTGAAAAAACCATCCGTCCCCAGCAGTTTCTACAGATGTTTCATAGAGTGCACCTTGACCTCCTGCATCACAGTCCAGTATGGGAACTGCAATACCTCTGCCTGGGGAGCTCTGTAGTGTGTAGTGAAGACTGAAAAGTCCATCAAGAGGACTTCACTGTCCACCATCCAGACCGCTTACAACACCGATGAGTTTGGAATATTCATGCCATCACCGCAGACCCCTCTCCATCATTTGTTTTCGTTGCCATCACAGCTTATGAGCCAACACAACCAGGCTTTGGAGCACCCTCCCCACTGTGTGCTGTCTGACTGCTGAACTCCAGACAGCACAGGGACTGACGACAACGACAACAACAACGACGACGACGACGACGACGACGGCAACCACCACCACCACCACCACCACCACTGAGCACTACCCACTGCATCATTACCACCTCCACTACTGTCTGTTTACACTGTTTCCCATAAATTCCACTTATTTATCTACTTGTAGAAAGTAGGATTGGAATGCAGGCTATGCTCATGCCTGTATAAGGAGGGCACAACAGGCATCTTGAGAGACAGCTTGGGTCCTGAAGAAGTCTGGTCCACAGTGCACTAAGCAAACCTATGGGGTAACCTTCTAAGGTAAGCAGTTTTCAGTAATACAACTTAAATCTTGTTTGCTTTCTTTTCTCAAGTTTAGTGTTGGGGTTTGCAGGCTTTGCTGTGTAATACTTGCATTTGATTATTTGAAGGATGGGCTGTTAAACAAGATGTGTTCTTCAGTGTGCCAAATCAGATGCTGGAGGCTGGAGCCCATTTGTTGTCTGGAATGGAACTGGGTTGTGTTCACTTGGCTGCAGTCTTATTCCCACATTGACCCAGTTTGTTGCATTTGTAGATTTTGGTCGTGGGGTTCTTATGCTGGCTGAGGGGGTTCAATAATGTTTTGCCTTATTTACAGAATCAGTCTCATCCTTTGTGCGCAAACCACTGTTCTTTAGATTTACACCTAACTAAGCTGGTGTACAAATGCAGAAGTTTTTTTTTTAGTTGCTCTGGTAATAGACAGTGTAAAAATGATCCAGTTGGCTTAGTGGCTGTTACTATTTTGAGTTCTATGCAAGTGGCTGGCTAGTTTACTTTCTATTATTTCTTAATTTCTGTGCTTTATCCTTAGTTGTGAATTGCATAGTCTAAGCTAATCCACTGTAGTAGGCCTGATGAGCTGTTTTATTTTTTATTATTTTTCTTTTTATATGTGGCCCCAGAGTGTGTCAGCTTCTCCAACCAAACAGTGTTTTTCTGTATATATACTGTACATTTTATTGTCTTAAAGTTTTACTGCTATTTCCATCCTGTGGGGTCTTTGTGTATCTGCCAGTTCCCTTCAGCCCTAGAACTCAATTGAGGGTTGGTGTAGTCATCACCTTCCATCTGCTAAATACTAATCATCTTCACTTCATTTATTTATTTATATTTTACCCATCTTACCAACTTCCTCGTTTTGTCTGCCTTACCCCTTTGTTGTCTTGCTGGCTGTTTAATGTGCTGTGCATGTGGTCTTGGGGGAGCGTTTGATTCTCTTGTACTTCTGTGTAAGGCAGAATGACTTGAAGTGAACCATGAACCTTTAACTTCTTCTATTCACATAAAATTTTTCTTCCTGCTGGTTTCCACTGACTTCTGCCAAAGTTTATCAGTATACTAATGGCTTTCAAGAGGCTATGTACTTAAAAGCCTGTTTGAACTGAGAAGTACGTGCATTTCTTGATAAGCAGCAGACCCCCCTGGCAGAGAACAACACTGAAAAACTGGTGAGAAACTGGCCTAACTGTCAAATAATGCAAACCTTTGGGCTTTGGACCCTTTCTCAGTCAATCTGGCATCACAAAATGAGCTGATGGACCTATCAGTGGACAGTGGCTTGAAGCCTCAACTTGTGTTGACCTTTTGCATTTTGGATACTGGAAACCAACAAGTATCACTCTTCTAGGAGCTAGAACAGAACACTGGATGTCACTCTGTGAATCCACTTATCTCCCCTCCTACCCTGGCTTGATCTGTTCATTTCTCAGAACTTAGTACCTCATGGAGGGTGAACAATATATTTAATTCAATCATTGGAGCTGCTGGTGGCTGTCAATTGTTTACAGGTCAGAACATCTGTTTGCGTAACTCAAATGGCCACAATGGAGATTTTATAGAAAATAGAATAGGTGCTTAGTTAGCAGTAAGCAGGTTTTAGGGAGATACAAGCCATTGCATCATCGCTAGATAGGCTTGCTGTGGGTTGAATGTGGGGTTGCTGTGGTGGTTGAGGGTTAATACAAGGTAAAATAGGGCTTAGGGTGAAGGTTAGGTAGGTAGCAGGATCCCCTTTGTAGTGGGAGTCCTTTTGTTAGCATTATGTGTTTCATATGAATCAATTCTAAATAAACAAACTTGGATTTGCTTATACCTTCAAAAACCCAACTCCACAGAAGCATTGAGGAGAACTCAAACTGATCTTTTTATTGTTTGTTTGTTTATAGCATTTGGAGTTTTTTAAAAATATTTTATTGGTTTGTTCTCTGCAAGTTAATGACTCCAAACTTTCTCTTGATGCCTATGAAACTCAATCTCTGTCTATATATGTTTTTCAGCCCAGCAATTTTTTTTTTTTTTTGGAAACAAGCCAGAGATCTGAAAGTTGCCCTGGTGGTAATTCTCACTCTAAGTTAGGGTTTTAAGTTGCCAAATTTCTTAAACTCAAAAAATGGCCAACTCATAACTTAAATTTAAAATTTGGTCATTAAAATAATGGTTGGAAAGATGCATGTACTGATGTCCCATGCAGTCCGTATGTCAAACTTTTTGTTTTCTGTGTCACAACAGACCAGGCTGTGGTTGGAAAAAGGACCTGAACTGGACAGAGAGAGAGGGGTTATTGAAGGGGGGGGGGGGGTAGAAAGATACATCATCACGATTATTGTAATCATCATCCCCACCATCATCAGGCTTAGTGGTAACATAAGTCAGTACCTGTAACATATGGGAAGATAATACACATTTTTAGAATTTGTACAAAGGGAAAATGTAAAAATTAATAAATTATATGATATGTACGTTAGTGACATAAGGGTAATAAACCTTTGTACTGTATATTCTGTCATTACTTTGTTCCCTTCAACTATTACATTTCACTACAACCACCATGCATGTTGCTGTCTGCTGGTTCCGTGTGTTCTGTAGTAGGAGTGAAACTTTTGTGCTAAATGCAACTATTTTAAGGGTAATAGAGTTGAAAATGATATATAATTTACAGCTGTTAATATACAATTTATTACTTTTTACCTTTCTGCTTTCTGATCCAGGGAACGTTGCACTGTGCTGTCTCTTAAGGATATTTAACCACACTTATCAAAATCTGAAAGTTTTTAGATTATTTACATCTGCACTGTAGTCCCAAAAAGGCATTTATTACCTTATTTTGCACATTTTTGCATGTTAACAGTATTTCTATTATTGGCCCATTTTCTCTGAAGAACAGTTTTTTTTTTTTTTTTGTGTGTTGCATATGTGTACTTTTGCTTCCAACTTTGGAGAATTTTGTGGATTTTTTTTTTCAAAGGATATTAAACCCTGAAAAAAGTTTCTAACTTGAAGAAAGGGTTCTTCATTTTGTGGGCAAATATTTCAAGAGGTTAAATGTCTTTCAATGTTATACAACTTTCAGTCTCTCAAGCTTTGTTAAATTATTCCTAAAAGAACTACGCTATTTCTGTTAATGTCAGCGATAACTGTGTGTGTGGTGTTTATGAGAAACACCTCTGTCTGTGTGCTGAGCTGTAGCGCAGCCTTCCACAGGGCATTTACTACAGCACGTTATTTCAGTCAGGGTCTCATGGTTTTTATTTCAACTTTTCTGCTTCCAGTTAGACTGATGATTAAATTCTGGCTGAATTGACAGAAAAAAAATCCCAGATTTCTTCAGAACTCATGATACACAAAAACAGCTGAATCTGTAAACCCTTAGGACTTTGTAACTTGACCGCATGCAGTGCATAACAGCTGGAGAATCCTGTAAGATGAATGCTGTGAGTCCTATAAGGCAACACATATGTTGGTCATGGCTGGTGCTCAATCGTCTGCAATGGATGCTTTACCCATGTGACAAAGCGCAGGGTGACATGCATATGAGGAAGATGGCATCTACACTACTTTCCAGGGCACAACCTGGCAGGAACTTGGTTCTCCTTTCTAGTAGTGGACATCTTGTGCTCGGCCTGTGCGGCAGGAACATGGTGTCACCATCAGGCAGAGAATGCTGGCATTTCTGACCTGCTGTATGTAGCACGACCAGTGGGTGGCGCTCTGATCTTTTTATCCTCTGTCGAACACTTGTTACGCAACCACCCAGCAGTGCATTTTGGGAGGAAAACATACAAACAGAAATAAAATGCAAGTGAATCTAGGTTGCCACCATCTGCAGCCAAAATTTTTACACGGAATGTAGGGCATTTTCAAAAAGTTTGCATCGTAGAACTGAGACACCGCATTAGTAAATTTACTCGTAAGTTTTGTAGGGCTCACATACAAGATAGTCACATAAACCAGAGGCCAGGGTTAATTCTGTAGGAGTAAAACAATCCTCGACATTTGAAGCTTGGACTCATGCGTGAGTGAAAGATATGAGACAACGGGGAAGCAAAGCCAGCAGGGCCACTGCAGTGCATGCTGGGAGAGAAGCTTCTACAGGCTGTACTTTCCAGAACAGCCGCTCTTAGATGTGCCACGCAGTTGGCCTTGTGCTAATGCTGAAGTATTAGTAAGCAAAAATAAAATCCTCTTATATTTTGGGGGGGGTACAGTGAAATGGGGCAGAAAAGCGTGTTTGGTATTAAGGACAGTGTGATGGCAAGTGTGAACGGAGGCCGGCGTGGGTGAGGTCGAAGGTCCCCGTACAGCGTGCTTTTGTACAAAAAGCAGACAGCAGGGCTCATCTGACCTAAATCACTCAATTAGACATCAATGAGTGGAACCCGTCCACCCCGAGCCCCTAATCCTCCCCCCGGCATTCAGCTGGCCTTCACAGGCCTCCGTCGCGCACATAAAACGCGCCCAGAAAGCGGCCGACAATGAATGAGCCATATTTCTCGACTGTGCTTTGGCAGACACCCTCCCCCCCACACGTACACCTCCCAAACCCCGAAAGAAGAAAACGGAGGGAGCGGAGCCCCTTTGAAAGGGTAAACAAGCAAACACAGTGTAATAATAGCTGCGTCGCTGAACCATGGCCGAGAGCAGTTGCCAAGAGGGAAAATTCCCACAGTCCCAAAGTTTGCTCACGTTTGCTTTACCCTTAACGGCATTTCACACTCACACGATTTATCCATTCCATCAACACCCATGCGGTAACAAAAACCTGTCCCTTTTTTAGGATGATTGTTCATGTTAATATTTTAAGCTTATGAAAGGTATGCCTTCTTGGGAAATATGTGAGGAATGTGTGATGTGAGCGAATGGCTGCCAGGGTTACGATTTGACTGCTATGCAGTTACTTCTGTGGTTCTTTTTTCCATGGAAGGACAATTATAAAGAGCAGAATTTTAAGTGACTCTGATGTCTGTCATCCTTCTCTCCTACACGTTTTACTGGCAGAGTGGTGAGCCTTTCTCCCCACATGTGCCCACCATACTCACCTTGTCCGTGACCCTCGTGCCCAGTTTGACAGCGTGCAGAATGAACGAAATGTATGACCGTGGTCCTCTGTGAAGAGCACAATGTGGAGTCAGTCAAACCTGATGTGATGTGATCTGAAACTCCGACAGTGCTGCAAAATCCACATGGAGAGTCTGAAGGCCTGGTCTCTCAGAAGGCTTCTTTGCCTTACCAATTCCTCACAAATGAGTTTATTGTTAAGATCTAATAATACTAATAATAATAACTGAATGCTCACGAAAGCTTAGCTTTTTTAAAACCCCAAATACCCATATAAATCCAATGAACTAGTGGGTGTATCTTGTTTAAACATGTTAAGAAAATATAAGTAAAACATTTGTGCAAATTCCACAAGGTCTTTATTAGATTTTATTTTATTCAGCAAAATGTTTGATCTACTCATGCAAAGAAGGGATCCAAACATCATTTTATTCATTCTGTTTTATTTACTTGCATTGTGATGCAATAGTCTGTAACTGTTACCAGTTTCAAACACGGGTAGCTAGAAATTTAGGTCTATAATGAATAGAATAATACTTGATGCATAAAAAGGACATTAAACGAAAGAAACAAAAAAAAATTACAGTTTTTTTTAAACTGTGTAAAATCCAAGTTGGATTTATATGTTTTAAAACAGTACTTTGATTTCTGTAACTGTAACATTGTTAAGGCTGCAGGTCAGACTTTGGAGAAGGGAGGATTTCATTCAGCTTTTTTAGCTCAGGTGCATGGAAAACACCGACTCCAGAAGTGAGGAGTGCAGCGGGGATTAAAAATGTGGGCATAGCTGTGCGTGCAGGAAATGTGAGCGGCAGATGCGAGGGCTGTGCACTGCAGTGAACTTCTGCTGGAAGCCGTTCAAGTACATTCTGTATCTTGGAGGAAAGCCAGAGCCCAGCCGCCAGTACGGTGTTGCAATGAACATGTGCGGCCCGGGCCCTGTGGAAATCCGCAGTGTTTCAGCGCTGTGCACACATGCAGCTACACTGAATCTACATTTAACGCAGAAATAAATAACTTCATTCATGCTTAATAATAATAATAATAATAATAATAATTAATGATGATAATGATCTTCTTCATCTTTCGGCTGCTCCCATTAGGGGTCGCCACAGCGGATCAATTGTTTCCACTTCTTCCTGTCCTTTGCATCTTTCTTCGTCACACCCACCACTTGCATGTCCTCCTTCGCCACATCCATAAATATCCTTTTAGGCCTTCCTCTCTTCCTCTTGTCTGGCAGCTCCATCCCTAGCATCCTTCTCCTGATACATCCAGAATCTCTCCTCTGCAGATGTCCAAACCAACGCGATCTCACCTCTCTGACTTTGTCTCCAAACCGTATAACCTGTGTTGACCCTCTAATATACTCATTCCTAATCCTGTCCATCCTTGTCACACCCAATGCAAATCTTAACATCTTTAACTCTGCCACCTCTAACTTTGCCTCCTGTCTTTTGGTCAGTGCCACCGTCTCCAACCCATAAAGCATAGCTGGTCTCACTACCATCTTGTAGACCTTCCCTTTCACTCTCGCTGGTACCCTTCTGCCACAAATCACTCCTGACACTCTTCTCCACCCACTCCACCCTGCTTGCACTCTCTTCTTCACCTCTCTTCCACACTCCCCGTTACTCTAAACTGTTGATCCCAAATATTTAAATTCATTTACTTTCGCCAACTCTATTCCCTGCATCCTCACCATTCCTCTGTCCTCCCTCTCATTTATGCACATGTATTCTGTCTTAGTCCTACTGACCTTCATTCCTCTTCTCTCTAGAGCAGATCTTCACCTCTCCAGGGTCTCCTCAACCTGCTCCCTACTCTCACTACAGATCACAATGTCATCTGCAAACATCATAGTCCACGGTGACTCCTGTCTGATCTCATCTGTCAACCTGTCCATTACCATTGCAAACAAGAAAGGACTCAAAGCTGATCCTTGATGTAATCCTACCCCCACCTTGAAAGCATCCGTCACTCCTACTGCAGACCTCACCACTGTCACACTGTCCTTGTACATATCCTGTACCATTCTTACATTTCTGGCACACCCGACTTCCTCATACAATACCACAGCTCCTCTCTAGGTACCCTGTCATATGCTTTTTCTAAGTCCACGAAGACACAATGCAACTCCTTCTTACCTTCTCGGTACTTCTCCATCAACACCCTCAGAGCAAACATCGCATCTGTAGTACTCCTTCTCGGCATGAAGCCATACTGCTGCTCATTAATCGTCACCTCCCTTCTTAACCTAGCTTCCACTACTCTTTCCCATAACTTCATGCTGTGGCTGATCAGTTTTATCCCTCTGTAGTTACTACAGCTCTGCACATCACCCTTATTCTTAAAAATTGGTACCAGTACACTTCTTCTCCACTCCTCAGGCATCGTCTCACTTTCCAAGATTACATTAAACAATCTGGTTAAAAACTCCACTGCCATCTCTCCTAAACACTTCCATGCTTCCACAGGTATGTCATCTGGGCCAACAGCCTTTCCATTCTTCATCCTCTTCATAGCTGTCCTAACTTCCTCCTTGCTAATCCATTGCACTCCCCTATTCATAATCCCTACATCATCCAACCTTCTCTGTCTCATTCTCTTCATTCACCAGCCCCTCAAAGTGCTCTTTCCATCTGCTCAACACACTCTTCTCGCTTGTGAGTACGTTTCCATCACTATCCTTTATCACCCTAACCTGCTGCACATCTTTCCCAGCTTGGTCCCTCTGCCTAGCCAAACGGTACAGGTCCTTTTCTCCCTCCTTAGTGTCCAACCTCTTATACAATTCACCATACACCTTTTCTTTAGCCTTTGCCACCTCTCTCTTCGCCCTACGCCTCATCTTCTTGTACTCCTGTCTACATTCTTCATCTCTCTGTCTATCCCACTTTTTCTTCGCCAGCCTTTTCCTCTGTATACTCTCCTGTACTTCTTCATTCCACCATCAGGTTTCCTTGTCTTCCTTCCTCTGTCCAGATGTCACACCAAGCACCTTTCTAGCTGTCTCCCGTACCACTTCTGCTGTAGATGCCCAGCTCACTGGTAACTTTTCACTGCCTCCCAATGCCTGTCTTAATTCCTCCCTGAACTCCACCTTATAGTTTTCCTTTTTCAACTTCCACCATTTGATCCTTGGTTCTGCCCTCACTCTCCTTCTCTTTTTGATCTCCAATGTCATCCTACAAATCACCATCCTATGGTGCCTAACTACACTTTCCCCTGCCATCACTTTTCAGTCTACAATCTCCTTCAGTCTGGCCCTCCTGCATGAGATATAATCCACCTGTGTGCATCTTCCTCCACTCTTGTACGTCACCCTGTGTTCCTCCCTCTTCTTAAAATACGTGTTTACCACAGTCATGTCCATCCTTTTTACAAAATCCACTATCATCTGACCTTCTGCGTTCCTCTCCTTGATACCATACCTACCCATCACCTCCTCATCTCCTCTGTTCCCTTCACCAACATGCCCATTGAAATCTGCTCCAATCACCACTCTCTCCCCCTCAGGTACACTCTTCGCCACTTCATCCATATCACTCCAGAATTCTTCTTTCTCATCCATCTCACACCCAACTTGCGGGGCATATGCACTAATAACATTCATCATCACACCATCAATTTCCAGTTTCATAACCATCACTCTGTCAGACACTCTCTTCACCCCCAAGACACTCTTGACATACTGTTCCTTCAGGATAACCCATTTCTCCTCCCATCCACACCATGGTAAAACAGTTTAAACCCCTCTCCGATGCACCTAGCCTTACTCCCCTTCCATTTGGTCTCTTGCACACACAATATATCAACCTTCCTTCTCTCCATCATATCAGCAAGCTCTCTCCCTTTACCAGTCATACTACCAACATTCAAAGTTTCTACCCTCACGTCCACTCTCTTAACCTTCCTCCTCTCCTCCTTCCTCTGGACATGCCTTCCTCCTCTTTTCCTTCGGCGTCTTCTTCTTCGGCCAGCAGTAGCCCAATTTCCGCCAGCACCCTGTTGTAGTTGTTAACCAGGGGCTCGACCGATCCGGTATGGAAATTTGTATTTTTGTCTGCATATTTGGTTTGGCAAATTTTTACGCCGGATGCCCTTCCTGACGCAACCCTCTCCATTTATCCGGGCTTGGGACCGGCACAAAGAAATGCACTAGTTTGTGCATCCCCTTGTGGCTGGATTAATAATTAATAATAATAATAATAATTAATTAATGATGATGATAAACTAAGCTCCTTTGCTGGTATTGTTGGTTTGTGTGTATTTGTGTGTGTGCGTGCGCGTATGTATGTATACACGTGCATGTATGTGTATTTGTATATTTTTGTATTCATTTGTTTATCATTTATCTATACATTCTATTTATCTTTCCTATACAGACTTTTATCTTTAATCCTTCCGTTTGTATTATGATTTTATTATTTTTTCTCGAACTTTTCTCTCCCTCTGTTTGGTGCACCGTCAACCCGATCGACATTTCATGCTCCCTCATAAACATGAATACAAGGATGTTTGCCATTAAATGGCTCTTGCTTCCTGCTGGAAACTTGGCGCTCTTACATCACAGCCTGCCTGATAGCTGTGTGACCGTATCAGCATTTACCCAATTTTTCCTTTCTTATTTTCATAGAAAAGCCAACATTTGCATTGCTCATGCAGCCCCAACCGATGCTACACGCTGCAGCGTCACGACTATTACTGTTGTTTACACTTTCATAACAAAACCTTCGGTAAGGGCCAGCATTCCTCTAAACAGACTTGTTTGTGAAGCTGGATATTTACACTTTCAAAGAATTTTATGCTAATATTTATCTAAAGTTTAAATTATTCCATGGGTACGCAAAACGGTCAAATAACATTCTAGGGGGATGCAGTGAAGTTGTAGTCAGATGAAAGAAAAGGAGAAATTTTAAGAAGGTTGCAGTAAAGTTGTTGAAATGTTGGGTAACACTGCTGTGTTTCGACACATTTTGACAAGTTTGACACATGCTGAAGTGTCTTGGTGAGATGGGGCCCTGCTGGAAGGCCTTGAGGGCAACCGGTTCTGAGGTGTCACTGGGTTACCTGCGTGGCCCCTGAGGGCCGTGCATCCTGATTCGACACAGGGGTGTGTGTGATGTTTGTATGGTACCGATGATGAACAGCGGGCAGCACTGTGAGCTATCACGCCTTGTCCCAGAGTGGTCACGCAACGTTGGCAGCATGAGCCTGACAGGTTTCTGCAGACGCGGCACTTGACATGGGATCCCCCCCCCCCCCCCCCCCAACGCTGATGCCTCCCCTCGCCATCCCACTCCACCCTCCGGAACAAACCTGCTACAGCCTGCCTTCCCTCTGGGATGTGAGCCAGCCTGACAGTTCAGCTTCACAATTTTTTTTTTTTCTTCGTTTTTTAATGATCTCCCTACGTCCAGAGACACCAAAGCAACATGGGCCGTAGGGTTCTTACACCTTCCATGAAAATAGGTGGTGCTACCAAGGTTCCTCAACACGGCTTGGCTTCCCGTTTTGGGGAGTTATGGAAATGTTTCGTTCAAAGGGGCCAGGAATGCATTCCTGTGGTTCAGGGCTTCATGAGAAGCCCTTGTATTTCGGAAATCCCTTCAGGAGTGACCCGGTGTACCAGGGGAGGAGGACTCGGCAAGCAGCTCCGGCCAAAGTGTCATAGCCTCCCAACAGCAAGACAAAGCCATCCTTTCACATATCGGTGGGGTGTGTGACCAGAGAACGTGGGTGGACAACTGGAGGGCTCAATATTTAGGATGGGGAATGTACTGCTACGAAATGGGATGTATGCTCACTTTGTGGATAAACAGAAATTTCTGCAGTGCCTAAAGTTGGTTGGGCTTCACAAGAAAACATTGTTAGATTCCTCTGGGAAGTCTGAAGGGCCTTACAAAGGAATGTGGTAAATACTGCACAAATGACCTTTGTAATTTAACCAGAGGAAGTTCATTTGAAGTAGGAAAAAAAGGCAAATCAGAGAATCTAACTTGGGGATACCATTAGGTATGACATACCAAGTACGAAAAAACATTTAGTGTTCAGATGCCCCCTTGTCTGAAACTGGGCTGAAAAGGCTTCACTTGGGTGGTCGGCAATACATAGTCTAGTGTAGTCAAAACATATATGCTGTGGTGACATGACCAGCATCTCTACTCTGAATAGCTACATCGTAGTAGCATGTACAGTTGTTCCATGTTTTGGACAAGGTTTGGTTTTGGAGAATGAGTTTTATGTACACAAATCAAAATGAATCAAATAATTATTTGTTGAGGTACGTTGTATTGGAAGCCTTTATTTAAACGTGAACAGATGCTGTTGTGTGTTAATATGTGAAATCTGAATGGCGTGTTTCTAAAGTGCATTTCGTGGATAACTTGTTGCAAAAAGAGAAAATATTGGTCCAACATTGCACCAGATAAGTTGGGCATACTATGCAACAAAATAAGTTGCATAGTATGGCCAAAAGTATGTGGACACCTGAGCATCACACCCATATGTACTTGTTATCCCAACACATGGACATTAAAATGGAGTTGTTCCCCCCGCTGCTGCTATAAGAACCTTCACTCTTCTGGGAAGTCTTTCCACCATATTTTGAGGCACAGCTGTGGGAATTTGTGCCCATTTGGCCACAAGAACATCAGTGAGGTCAGGTGAGAAGCCCTGGCTCATGGTCAGCGTTCCAGTTCATCCCAATGGTGTTCAGTGGGGTTGAGGTCAGAACTCTGTGCAGCCACTCAAGTTCTTCCACACTAACCTGGGCAAACCCTGTGTTTATATGGAGCTTGCTTTGTGCATGGGGGGCACAGTCATGTTGGAACAGGAAAAGAACTTCTTCTCCAAACTGTGGCCACACAGCTGGAAATGCACAATTGTCTAGAATGTGTTTTCATGCTACAGCATTAAGATTTGATTTGAATACATGTAAATGTGTAAAAGGTCTCATGGTCTTTGTTTCACTTGTATTTGTACTGAAATGTATTCATCTCCATTATGTTACCGGTGGCTGTGCTGGTAACCCAGAGAGGAGAAAGCTCTTTTTAAGTTTGTGAACACCAGGACCGATCAGTATATTACAAAGGAAGTGGTGGAGGGTGCAGGCGGATGTAAGGATTTAATAGTTAATTCTTTCATTTTGGTAGTTAGTTGTAGGTCTGCAAGATTAGCAATAAACATTTTCTGCCATTTTGGTTAGGTTTAGTTTGGTGTAAGCTTGCAGAGAAACCCAAAGGCAATTTAACTAATGTGTAAATGGAAAGGTGCCTTTCTCACATGAAATGAACGCATATGTGTCTGAAACACTTCTTCACAACATCTTCATTTCCACAGTACTCCATGCATGATTATGTTTTGTAATGATGGGTAAAAGCTGTCTTTATTCTGCTTGTTCAGTCCAACATTTCCACTGTTTGTGTACTTTCTTCTGTACTTTGGGAAGATTTTGTTTTGCTTTTTCCATGGTTCACTCCATGCAGTCTGAATGCAACCTAAAGCATTTCACTGTGTCTATACTTCCGGTCCAGTTAGTCCGTAGGTTTTTGTTGTTTTCATGTCATTGCTCGTCCTGCTGCCATCTCTTGTGACACAAGCTGGCAGATAATTTAACATAAACTTCCATGTCACCTGCTATAAAAATGATGTTTGCAAATAAATCAAACTACATGTTATTCATGTGCAAAAAGTCATAAGTCAAACACTTTCAAGGGATTCTGGAATGCTTATTTGATCATTGTGTCCTGCCAGCGGTCCACGTTCCGCAGTATCTGCTGTTGAATGCATGCACCCAAGTTTTTATGTGTCAGCTGTAATTTAGTTGTCACTGGGCAACCATTGTACATTATTGCTGAATTACTTTTTACCAAACAGGTTGGTTTCTCGGCTGCTACAGAGCTTAGCCCTACATTGCATCAGTCTGACAGGGATGTATTAATCTGTTTAGCAGTGTATTTATTTATACAGTTTAAAAGCAGAAGAAATAATCTGTCCTCACGTAGGGATGTGGCAAAACCCAACACTCCATGCATTGTCAGTAACCACTTAATCCTGAGCAGGGTTGTAGCAGCCATTAGGTGTCGGGCTCCGAAACTTACCCTGGGTCACCAGTCACCTCGGGTATTTTAAAATTTCGGTGAATTACTGTAAGCAAAGTTCATCCTCGGAACACAAGTTCCACTTCATGATGCTGATGTAACCGTAAAATATGACAAATTACAAAAGTAAACACTGCTGCGTGTATACATGTGTAAACATGTCGACTCAGTAATGAGTTTCAAGCATTTTCTGTTCCACGTATGAGAAACATCTTTGTCACATGTAGAAATGTGCTCTGCTTATAAATACAGGGACAGATTTTAGTCCTATGTGTCTGTGTTTGTTGTTACTGGAAACTTGGATCACATAGCAGCGACTAAAGCCCCCCGGACCTCGGAGGAGGAGTGTTTGCAGTGGTGAGATATATGTGTTTGTTCCGAGCCCTAAATTTGGTTAAGAGGTAGGGGGAGGAGTGCTGGGGTGTCCTTACACTCCATGCGGGTGGGTCTCTCTAGTAAATAACCCTTGCGTGCGGAACGCTCAGCTGGAACAAGGTGTTTGGTGCACATTATACAAGAAACCGAATCACTTGTGATTTTCTAAGAATAAACACAGGGACAACTGACCTGATTAAAGCCTGAAAGACGCGGCCCAGCATCCATCGTGACGGACATCAACTGAGGCTTGTAAGGGAGTGGTAGAAATTAATTTATGAACGGAGCAGCAGCCAAATGAAATTTAAAGCGCCATTCATCTGACTCATGGAGAGATCAAAGTGGTTGTCATGGCGAGGCTTGAGTTTCATTCAGATAAACATGTATGCTTAGGTGGCTGCGGCACCGTGATTCTACCTTTCCGCTGACCTTCAGCTTCATCTGTAGTGGGGGACTTTCAAAGGGGACAAAGTTGTGTTTTCTGTTAACAGATCTGGCACCAAATGTGCCCAATAATGCTATTCTGGCTTTCCAAATTGCATGTGTTAAAAACACAATGTTCTTTGACCCAGCAAAGCAGCGTTTATTAAATGCCGCTCCGTCACAGTGCTCCGCAGCAGGCTATAATGGCCGGTTAACTTGGTTATATTTAGATTTGGGGAGTGAACTGCTTTGAGGTATTAAGTGTTATGGGTATCAGTAGTATTACATATTAAAAGTTCAACAGAACTCCTTGCTTTTGTTTAATTTTCTCCAAATAAATGCACTATGGGTGGTTTGGTACATTTTCCAGTCAGTAAAACCTCTCAAGCCTCTTTTCAAACTATGATCCTGCCAGTACAAAGCAAGCATTTTTGTTTCTCTTTCTGACAAACACATTTTCTGAGTCCAACTTCATTTCAGCTGGAATAAAATCTATTTTTGAGCAGGTTTTAGGAGAGCTCTTCATCTGCAAAGGCAACTTAATGAGATATCGTCTAGATGTGCGTGAAACTTGTTGGGCTCCTCCATAGCTGTTTCCTAATAAAAATGTGACCTGTTAAAACTATTGGTGAAACGAAATTAAAAAATCATGTGTTTCGGCTATTCAAAGGATGTGACTCATTGCAGCAAAATTAGACAAATAATGTGCTGTCATTTCAGAACTCTAAAACGGAATATGACTAATGTAATCTCACTGTGAATAGACCGAGCTGTTTCATTCAGAATCTCTGCTTACCAAAATATATTAAAAAAAAAAATGTATTTTTCATTATACAGATACATGTGAAGTTCTTAAGTTTCTCATAAACTCTTCAGGTTAAGTAGTTAATAATGCAGTCTTACATTATTTCTGCATTACGTCACTAGAACAGTCATAGCATAGCACGAGTTGGATAAAACAGGAAGCCGTGAGTGAATTTTCTGTTGTCCTGTGGACCAAGGTCTTTACTGTTCTGTCTTAGCCAAGGTGTCTGGCCTTGTCTACATCACAAACTAGCTAGCTATGGATAATATTTAAAATATATACCATTTGCAGTGTTCCCAGTGCTCCATGGGGATGCATTCCTTCCCAGCGCTCTGTGCCAAGTGGATTTCTGTCTTTACTTCAGTCATCGATCTTCAGCAACTGCTTATCTTGTCAAAGGTATAGTGATGCAGGATCAATACTGAGCATAATCAGGCATGAGACAGGGTACAACCTATACCATAGCAGGTTTTCAACATCACAGATCATGTACTCGGATCATACAGCTTGTCAAAAGTTCACCTGAAAAGCACGTCTGAGCATTGGATCAAATTAACTGAAGCTCATGCAGGAAAATGGGGGAAAAATAAAAAAATTCTGCATGGGACTGAAAACTGGGACCATAACTTGGTTAAGCTCCTACAGTCAGAGACTATAAATGGTTTACAATTCAAATAGTTTTGGGGAAAAAAAAGGAACAAAATGAATTCTGTACAAATCTTTTTAGAGGCTAAAATCTGAAAACCATCACAAACCTAACTGTGTGCGCTTGCAAATATATGCCCATAGAGTGTGTGTGTGTGTGTGTGTGTGTGTGTATTATAATATAATATATGTACACAGACACACATTTTCCTCATGTCAGTTTCTTGGGCCAAACAAAACAATAATAACATTTGTTTATTTTAGCTTTGGATCTCATACAGTGACCTAGGACTGACCTGTTCCATCCTGAGAAGAGGCGGAAATTCAATGAAACTGTGGTAAAAGTATCTGGCTACAAACTGCGGGCACAGCTGCGCTTACCCATGTTAGTGTTTCCTCAAGTAATGATTGTGGGGACATAATACAAAATGAAGGAGGGGGGAAAAAAAACCCATACTGACCCAAGTAACTGTAAGCAAGGGTTACAGCAGATGCCAGAAACTGACCTGAGCGTGCAATCTACCTCCACTCAGTTGGTCAAACAAAAAACTTTCAATCTTAGGGTAAAAGATCGGTGCTTCTGTTGGAGTCGAAACAGGTTCTGGAGGGCTTGGGAGCTGCAAGGTGTTGTACAGATGCCTTCAGAGGAGGCGGTGTTTGATGAGAGGTGCTGGCAGTCATACAGGTAAAAACCCCAGGCACTGTGTGGGTGGGAATGGCTCCGTTCAGCACTGCACATACTGATGGCTTCAGGCCACACTGTGCTTTGCACTACGTGTCTGATTTTGCACAAAAGGATATTCTGAGGTTATAAACTATGTTTGCTGGGGTGGATAGCTGCTGTGGCTGAGTGGTTAAGGCATTGGACTTAAAATCCATAGTGTAGATTCAAGTCTCACCGCTGAAAACTGACCGATCTTTGCCAGCTCTTACATTCCAGTGTGTTGGAATTATAATGAAAAGCCCAACAAAGTGATTCAGCTATTGTGGGTACAAATCCCACCTGAGCTACTCTGCTGAGAGGGTTTACACGAAAGGTTTGTTGCTGCAATGCAAAATAATCTTGAGCAAATGCACGGTGCAGGGATTAGGGCCGTTCTCCTGTACATCTGTGGTAGCCCTGATCAGGGCTCTTGCCCTGAATTACTCCAATAAGAGTGACCTGCTGTGTCATTTATGGGTAAATAATTGTAATCTTGTTGGGATCAAAGGGTCACCTATTATGCCAATCCAAAAAAATGAATGAATTGTGACACCTACAAAAAGTCACCTAATCCTTGTAGAGCTGAAAGGGCATTTGACTAGAACCTTGTATTATTATTATTTTTATTACAACCCAGTACTGTCATTTGTATGGACTACCCACAGATTAACTTAATACCCTTCTACACCAAGATACTGACTAAACACAGATCTATCTATCTATCTATCTATCTATCTTCGTGCAAAATGTAGTACCAGTACATTCTTGCTTTATGGTTATCATGACCTTTTATTATTTTCCATTACTATATTTTTGCGTAATTTTCAATGTAGCCATGTTTTTATGGGACAAGAAAACATTTTAATGCAACAGAGAGTTTTAATTAGGCATGACTTGACAACTTCAATAAAATGGTGAAGAGGAGCTTTCAGTGGTCAGGAAGCTCCTTGGGACAGCATATCGGCGAGACAGTCCTGTGGTCTGCACTGTGGACGGCCCTGTTGGATGACAATGACCATGTTATGTGCTGGCTGGGTGACAAAAACGCACAAGAGGCTGCATTCTGCATTGCATAATTAATACAAGCCACTTTAAATACGGCCAAGCCCATTAACTGGGGGTTGGGAATAAATAAACACGTGATCGGACTGGGCTAAGATTTAAGGGGGCAAATTACCTCAATTCATGATCTAACAATTGATGTCAAAATCCAGCAATTGTGGGGGATGTGCCAGAGCCTGAATGTCTCTCTGTGGCTTTAACTCGATGTGAAAGATCATCCAGTGTTAGCAGCAAGCGTTCATGCGCTTTCAAAACTTATGGCTGCATCCTCAGTCGTGTGTGAGGTGCACCTTTCAGGGCATCATGGGAGGGCGACGCCAAAAATGGGCGACCGCAACAAGAATGAGTTTTGACTGCATGGGTATTTCGGAGCCCCAGTAATGCTCACTGGGGGATCTGGACCATCTGTAAAACCTGCAGGAAAAACCCCCTCATTGTTTGCATGCTGTAAGTTTGCACAACTGGCACAACAATGATGAAAAAAGCAACACTGTGGCAAAGCTCTTCTTCAACACAAACTTGGTTAAAAATAAAGGCGTCCGGAAAAGAAAGCAGGAGAGGCACCGAGATTATGAAAAAGCCCGAGAGCTGATTTTCCAGCCAGGCTGAGCGCGTCTGGGATAATGTGCACTGGACAGGAAAGGACGTCTGTGGGGAGGACAGAGAAAATCCCTTTGCGACTCAGTGCCGCGGTCTGGGCGCGGGAGAGTGACACAGTCCCACACGAGGTATTAGTGACCGGTCTGAGCAGGATTTAACCACAGGGCTTACAGCAGATCAGGCTATTCTGTAGCCTGAGGGAAGAGACTTATGGTGGCCAGGAGTACTGCATGGCATTAAGGACAGCTCAAACTGGGACATTATTACATTAAAAAAAAATGCCCAGAAATAGAAAAGATAATAGGAATAAAGGCTCCACTCGGGCTACCCACATCTGGACACCATACCGAGGGTGGAGAGCAGTGCATGCCTGGCCCTTACGAGAAGCTGAGGAATGCTGCAGTCCATTTTTAGTGGAAAATGAAAGAGTCATGCAATTAATTTCCATGGCTCCTTCGGTTCAACAGTCCGTGAACGACACAGTTGTTCTTCCGGAAGCTTCTGGGTGTGCCAGAGCTCATTTTCCTTGGCCCACTGCATCGATAGCTAAGCAAATGGATGTTCTTTCTCTAGCCGACTGTCAGCCAAATGTACCGCTGCTCCCTCCACACAATGGTGTTATTCATTATTGCAGTGTTAATATAGCAAACATATTCATAATTCATAAAAGCCAATAACACAAGTAATGACAATAATAGTCAGCTGTCAACTGAATCTACATAGATAAAAAGTAGGGCTCTTTCAGCTTGCAAACAAAACTGTTTGTTGAGGCCATGGGCATCCCTGCTCAAATTACACATTTCACTGAATCTCTAAGTACAAGGAAGATGGCACAACCTCTGCACGATACAAAATTATTTATACTTTTTATTTCATTTCTACGTTCTAACCTGCTAGGAAGACCTTGTACCGTACCTTTCCATGACAACCACACCTCATACCTACAGTAGACACCCTTAGAGCTAGGACAGGTCAGACTACTTATTCAATCCAGACCCATTTACACAGTCAAGAGTGAATTAAGTCTTGAAGCCATAAAAAAATACTGGAAAAGGCGTCGGTCTTTTGTGCATGCCTCATTCAGCATTCAGTTCAACAAATTAAGTTTCATATCTCAGGGCCTAGTGACTCTGGGACAGGATCTGGACTGCCTGGACCCTGAGCCTGGATTATGTGGGTAGCGGATGCATGGATGGATGGATTTCTGCAAATGGCTTTGTATACATAACAAGAGCATAGGCTTCTCTTTCACTGTGAATATTTAGCATTCCAGCCTTAGAGAATGATGAGGCAGTTTTAGAACAAATGATTTTGGTTTTTGGTAGAAAAAAATTATTTTGGATATTATATTTTGACAATCTTTTTCAAAGTACAATACAGCCTTGTTACTTGATGGCCTGTCAAAATGACAAATATTTTTTTAATGAAACTGTTATGGCTTGAAGCGGAAGGCAAAATACATAAATATAATTTTGGAAAGCTGTCTGAAACTAACATTAAAAAAGAATCATTCTTTTGTTTATGTACAGTGTGTTTGTATATACAGTAGATGTCTGTTATAATAACAGTTCAGTTTTGGCACGTTTTACTTAAATATCCATCGGCTTGTTTTAATGGAGAAATTATTCATGAATTCATATTAATTCATAATTCAGAATGGTAGACTCAAACCTAAATACCCAAGATGTATTTTTTTAGGTTCACGTGTATTTCTTTATGCAGGACAGAAGCAACTGAACTAATAAACTGCCAGTCATGTGTTTAGGCCAATGAAATAACACTTGATCTGTTGTTAAGCTGAATATCAATTACTTCTATTCTATTCTATTCTACTGCATGTGCTAAATAGAACATACCTGAATAAATCATACGTCACTTGTGCAATTTCCTTACTGTAACAGAAGAAAATGAAAATTGATAGATTATTATTATTAATAATAATAATAATAAAAGAACGAAAACAAGGACCGTAATCTTAGCCGACTTTATTGTCATCCAATGAAAACGAATGCAGTTCTACAGGCAGGCACTTCAGTAGCCAAGGACACAGGAAGCCAGTTGCCGTTTCTGTTGTCACTGCAAATGACCTGTAGATGGTTTCAGTTTTAAAACGGTCTGGCGAAACATCTGCCCCGTCTGGTTTTATGTCTGCCTTTGGCCCACAATGCATTGCAGTTTGCGGTGGCTCCCGCGCTTCCGTTATGTAAAGCGCATTCCTCACGTTCAGGCCCACAGCTGGCCGCTGTTTGGTAAGAGAGTTTTTATTTTGTACCATGGGAATAATCGCCTGCAATCCAGCGGAAGCTCAGTGCTTAAGCAGCACACTACACAGTGTGTTATGAAAGCAAACTGATTTCAACCAACTGGGGAGATTATTGTGGATTATTGTGGATTCCTATATATTTCAGTCATTCTGCAATTAAAAAATGATCTTCACTTTTTCTCCGTCAGTATATATCTTGTGTAACTTTATATGAACCGGTATTTGTTTAAAATGTATAATGTCATGTTTTACAAACACTTTCAATAAAAAAACGCTCATAGCTGTTACTGAGGCCTAGAACGAGGCCATCGTATTCTGGAGAGGAGGCATCCGTATTCCACACAAAATAAATTCACTACTAGGAAATTTTATGGGGACCAAAATAAAAAAAAAATCTACACTGCAGCCAAATATAAGCAACCAATGTACCCAAAATGAGCATTTTGCTGTAATGACATAATTTTTTGTTTTAAAAAAACGTATAGCACTGCTCATGCTATCAGCTGACGCCATGGATAGTAAAGCCTAAACATTGCTGCCCAACATAGTAAGTAAACAAGCATGGCCCATTTCTTGTAATCATAGCGGCCATCCTTAGCCTCAAGGAGTTTGCAGTAAGGGTTTGCAGTTTGTCTTCTTTAACGGTAGTGGACACACGATTTGCATACAAACTGATACGTTTGGTTATGCCAACTGTCTTCGCTGCTGTCATTCATAGATAAACTGGGCTCTCTGTTAGTGCCAAGTTCTCGCTATCAGTGAGTGAAATAAGCACATTGCCAAGGAGGGGGGCAATAATGTGCACGGTCAGTAGGTCAGTAGTCAATACAGGAGAAAATAACAGAAGTTGCATATCATCGCTGCGCATGGTGCGCGTAGTGACAAAACACGTACGAACAATCTGCCTGCGCCGGACCCTTGGCATGTTGGCCAGAAACTGGGCTTTCCATCTGGGTTTCCTTCTCTTCACCGGCGCATTACGCTGCCAGCCTGCACTGCACATAGCAGCCAGCTCCCATCTCAAAGAGCAAATTCACCGCCTGCCAGACAAGCAAAATGACATTTCTACCGTCACTGTATTTGAGCGCGCAGCAGTAAAACGGCACCTTCTGTGCGTAACGCAGCGCGAGCGGTGGCCTTGCGCAGTAACAATTGTGACAAGCCTTTCGGAAGGCGAGCACGGCACCACCCCAGCGAAAAGCCCCGCGCTGGTCGAGTAGTGTGATCGGTTTGCATTTCCGTTAGAGCCACCAGCGGGATGCACCTCGGCGGTGGTCCCGGCTCGCTCTGGCACGGACCCGGCGCATTAAGGGGCGCAAGCAGGCCCCTGACTAGCAGGTAATGCTGCTAATGAAGCGCCGCTAAGTGCTGAGTTGTATAACGTTAATACATCCGATTTGCCTCATTTGCTCTGCCGCGCTTTCGATCTTCGACCTGGAAGGTTGTGGGGAAGCTGTGGTTGCGTGCCTGGGAGCAGCCTGCGTGATCTGTGCGGTGATGCGAGGGGGCAGATTCTTCTACTCTTTTGTCTGCTGTTCTCGTGGCCTGAGCTTCTGCACATGGGGTTCGCTGGGTATCAAGCTGGTTCCCTCAAATAGTTTTTAGGGTTGTTGGTGGTGGTGGTGGGGGATCCCTTGAGATCTAAACTGCTGTTCAGTGAATTTGTAGAGTTGATCCGCACACTCCATCTGGTGTTCGTTGGGTAACTCTTGATCCCTGGCCAGGGATCATTCTAGTTCCTCTCAGAGCTCCATTCTTCTTTTCCAAGCATGGGCCATCTTGATTTCAGTATCACAGATACCCAAGGGCATGAGTGTTTCTGCTAGCTCATGTTCACCAGCAAGTTATTTTTAAAATGTAATATATTTTAAACCCCCCCCCCCCATTCTTGATGCTTGCAAATTGGCTTTCTCACCTTATGGCTTTACAAATACCCCAGCACGCCACTGTTTCACTAGTCATGTGAGAAGCATGACTTATTTTATTTTTGATTGAATTTTATTTCTATTTTGTTCAGTTTTTTGTTAATTTAATGTATTTATTTAATTTTTATTGCATTTCTTCAATGAGATTCAGCATTCGGTTAAAAAGGTGGATTGTGTTCAGCTCTGAAATGAATGCAAAGATGAAGTCAGGGTGAAACCGGTTGCTATGCGGTCAGCGCGGCAGCCAGCTTGACCTCTGACCCTGAGTGAGTGCAAGTGACCGAAAAGAGCAACAGCATGTGTGTTAGTTCTTTCTTCATGGAGGCTGGAGATTTAATCTATCCATTGGTATGTGTGGTCAAGGGGCACGACACCAGGTTAGTGAGCAAGTCGCCCTGGGTTACCACTGTGAAGCGCTTTCCTTAGCAGACATTAATGGGCACTCATCATAAAGTGGATTCCTGCTGCTTGAGACAGAGTCATGGGAGGCAAACTGTAGCAGCCAAAAACTGAAGTGTTTATGGTAATAACAGGTACTGCCGAGGAATGATTAACCTCCCCAGCAGTCTCACATGAGCATTTTATTGCCCCAGCACCTAGAGCAGTGCGAAGTACCATTTGTGCGGCCCCTCTAAAACAACTTAAAATGGAAACTCCAAGGTTAAACTCAGTGCGACAGGAAAACAACAATTTCAGCTTTTGAACGTCTAAGGTGTTCAGATAAGGAATTTTAAGATAAGAGGTGTCTGGGGTTTTTCTGCTTCACATTTGGGTCAAGGCTGCCTTGCCAGTGAAATGTGCTGGCTGGGTTTTCTGCGCCGTGTGCTTGTCAACTGACTCGACTCTCCCTTTTCGTGGAATTTTTTTCCGCTTTCCAGCTGAAACCCGAGTTGACGTGACTGAATTCTGAAGTGATTTAGCTGTGTCCTTAAAAGATGGAACAAGCAAATGTTCAGAACTTTAGGTACCCGAAATTAGAAATGCAACATCTCTGCCAGCCATAGCCACGCGATATGAGCATCTAAATCGGATCTAAATCGATTCTGTTGTTGCAGGCCGACACACGGCTTCGGGAAAGCCTGACTTGCCACTGTGGCTGTGAATAATCGTAGCTACCCCCACATGGTGTCGTGGTGTAAAGTTATGACTCTACTTCCTTGGAGGATTTACTGTCCAGGCCAGCTGCTTTGGGTATTCACCAGGGGTCATGCTCTAGATTCCTTACCGTATTAGTAGATATAGCAGACTGTGCTGCCTCCCGTCTGCCCTGTTCACCCATGAATATCCTCTCAGAGTCATCTATTGTCAAACAATAGATGTGGGGAGGCAAGCAGACAAGCCTCAGAGATGATGCTTCGGTCTACCTTGGCATTTGGCGATCAAGCAAGGAGACAGACCAAACACTGTGGTTGTGTAAACCAAACGAAATGGGGCAGTTACATAAGGTCCTCCTGCGTCTTTACAGCATAAGAATACACTGAGGCACAAATGCTGGAAGAGCATCTTGGTCACGGCCGTAATCTTTCTTCTCCTTCTTCCTGGCATTTCTTTGGAAAGGTGGAAAAGTCAAGTTCTGACTTTTAAAAGTCGAAAACGCTGTCAGAATAAAGAATATTAAGTATCACCCTATTTCCTGGAACTGCAGATATTATTAACCCTTTAGCGCAATCTTTTACCAATACTTTTGCTCATTTAATTTTGTACTACAGCCCAACTGATGCTTTAACATCATTTAATCATTTGGATATGCTATTTCATTTTGTCTATTCATCATTTATTTACACAGAAGAACAAAACTTCAACAAAAATGTGCTGGGGAGAAACGATATGAAAGAACAGTTAAAGCTCCAGAAACGGAGTCATCAGCAACTTGCAACCATAAGTAGGCAGTGGATGATTTGGCAAACAAAAATATGAAGCAGTGAACAACAAATGTAAACATATTTTTCTACATATTGCACATGTAAAGAATTATACTGATCCATAAGATATTTTAGGTAATTTCTTGAAGAAAATAAATGAACATAATTATGACATTAATTGATTGTTTCATATTTGGTGATAAAGTTGTAAAGAGAATCCACCCTGGATGGCTCTGAAATATAGAAGGTGAGATGAGGTAGTGTACCTGTGAATCCTTTCATTGCGCACAAACCAGTTATTGAAGCGAATGGGAAGGAAATTCTTTGCTGACTGGAAAAGCAGACTCAGTTTAAATTCATTAATCTGTTTAATTTATTTACTTATTTTTGAATTTAAGTTCTTTTTCGTTTACTGCCACAACTGAGATTCGATGTCTTTCCCAAGAGTACCAGAGCAGCACTCTTTGGCTTAAGCTGCCATCCTTCAGTGTAATTTGCAGCTATGCTACATTAAAATATGTTGTAATGATTTAGTTGCAATGAAGGTTTATCATTTTTCCAGCTAAAACTTTTATTTATGCCGTTTCAAGCTTCTAAATAGAAAAAAAATGGTAGCTTAGTACAAATCTCCACAAAGTGACAAGATTTATTTCTGAGGCCAACAGTAGATAAAGCTAATGTCCATTCCACGCCCAACCATTTAAAATCCATGTGAATCCAGTTCATTTTCTGAGTCAGTCTGTTCATTTTTTGAGCTTGCCAGGTCATGAAATTATGTCATGAATTACTGTCCCCAATCGCGCGTTCCAAACCCAACCCCGCACTTCCAAACTGAACAGTGGTTCCAGTCTCAGTGGAAGATGCTCTGCAGCTGCCGCTCTCCATAGTGTAAGCGTTTGCAGAGCCTGGAGGTTTGCAAGCCCACAGGTTGGCACGCTGTGCTGCGTGAGGTGTGCGGGTTCACGGAAGGTAACTGCTGTCAGCTGGGGAAAGCAGCTCAGTGCCCGTCTGCAGGCTTTTGACACCGTGAAGCCCTCTGTCCCAGATAAGCCCGGCCGTGGCAGCAGCTTGGCCCTGCAGATGTTGGCGGCTTGCGGGCCGATTACAGGCTTGGTCGCTAATCAGCTTGGGAACGGCCATGTCTGCCCTCTTGTCTTGCCGCCGACGTGCCCCCTGCGAGCAGATAGCGTTTGGGCTATCTGTGGGGCCTACAGAACAAGCAAAATGTTTACCATAAAATTCCCCTGCCAAGCTTAAAGGGCCGGTCAAATGCGGCCACCACTTACTGCAGATCAAAATATGTCCTGTATGTTTACTGTGATGTCTCGCACACCTGTCGCAGTCAGCTCGGGCCAAAGATCTGCGATTCAAGTGGCAGTGCGGCAGTCTCAATATTCACTTCCTTTTTGCTTCAGGCATCGTCCTAGCTGATGGGATGGCAGGTAGAGAAACAAAAGTCCACGAAAACTTAACTAAAGAGACTCGTGGCTGCTTAAGGCACAATCACAGAACACATACATACGTAACCGTGAGTTAAAAATCACACTTGGAGAAAAAGGGGGCTTTTTGCCTCTGTTCCTGTGTTATTGACTTATCAGTTAAAATCTTATTAAAATGTGAGTCGCCAATATCCTACAGTTACAGCCGGCTGTGATTTCCTTTCACTTCCCTCTGTGGCGCTTGCCAACATTTCAGAATTCCATACAGAGAAAGAATAGACCCGCAAAATAACGTACGAACTCTCCGAGGATCAAGCACAAAGCCATCTTTTCTACTGAAACACAGCTTTTGGAAAAATGTTTCCACATGGACGGTTATTTCTTTCATACTCTTTTCATCCGCTCCATGCTTTGTAAGTGAGAACCAGGCTATGTTTTGAATGAGGGTTGATGCGCTCTTTTCCCTTTGACTCAGCGACTGACGCGTGTTCTGCCATGTGAGCCCGCGGAGTTCACGCGAGGGCCGATGCAGGGATGCGATGAGCTCATGAAGAGGATGCGCACGCAGGCCCTCCATTAGTGGCATGGCTTCTGATGCTCTGACATAAATGCGCGGTTACGCAATCGGCAGCGTTGCACCAGCCAAAAGGGAGGAGGCCACTTCGGCCCTGGAGCCACAACGCAGTCGTCGCTGAAGGGCGTTTCCTTAAAAAATAAAAATAAGACCATGAAGTAAGAGCAAAAACCCAGAAAAAGGAGAGAATCTTCATCACTGCAGCTGTTACTGGCAGCGCATGTTTCATGTATCGTCATTTTCCTCAAATTGCGTTTCTGCTCTTGAATGGCACCCTTCTACATCATAATGCTGTGCCTCATGGCTATTTCACCTCAAACTTCCTCTCTGAGACACTCTTTAGGAATGACATTTCCTCCAAATGTGTCATAAAACAAACTCTACATCTGTGATCTGAAAAAGATTATTTCTTTTATATGTCCTCATGAGTAATCTGTGCATGTGTCCAGTACAACCATGAAGGTCTCTCTGTGGTCAGGTGACAGACAAAACAGGTGACTTAAGGTGAACATTTTGGTGACCCCCCCCCCATAGCCTTAAAACAGCCATATTGCATTGAAATGTGGAACTGGAAAGTGCCATCAAGTCATTGCTGACTCCTGCCATGGTTTCCAAGGCAAGGAAGGACAGAAGAGGTTTGCCATTGCCTTCTTCTGCCATATTTGTTCCTTAGCGGGGTGCAAACATGAAGGAGAACCTGCAAACTCCACACCAATCCCTGGGCTGGGCTTGAACCCTATCAGGCAAACCGTCCAGGAACTGTGAGGCACCAGCTTACCCCACTGCATCCTCCAGATTTAAATGCAGACATCCTCATGTAAACCAGGCACTGCAAATATGCCTCTACCGTGAATTGTTCTTCATCGAATTTCAATTTGCATTCATTTTTACAAAAATTATTCATTCTCCATCAGATTAACTCAAGACTGAGAACAATGACATGGAATACATGATGAAGGATTGCTGGGGGGTGTTCTTCAAGTGATCATACACTGCCCGGCTGGAAAAAAAAGGGACACACTGTAATATTTGGCTGAAGCGCCTTTAGCTTTGATTACGACACGCATTCGCCGTGGCAATCGTTTCAATAAGCTTATGCAATGTCACATTTATTGTCCAGAGTTACATTAATTTTTTGCCAAGATCTTGTATCGATCATGGGAGAGTCTGACCGCTGCTTGAAGTCTTCTCCAGCACATCCCAAAGATTCTCAATGGGGTTAAGGTGGCCAATCTATATGTGAAAATAATCTCATGCTCCCTGAAGCACTCTTTCGCAATTTGAGCCCGATGAATCCTGGCATTGTCATCTTGGAAGAAAAAATCCATTGATGGAAAAACCTGGTCATTCGGTATATTCAGGTAGTCAGCTGAGCTCATTTTTTGGGCTCATAATATTGCTGAACTTGACCAACTGAAGCAACCCTACATCATAACACTAAATTAAATCCAGGTGAGTTTTTTTTGGCTAGGCAGTGTATTTTAGTATGACAGTTATATGAGATGGTTCTGCATTTTCCCAAGCCACTTGATTTTATTTTTTTTTTTTAAATTTAACCAACAGGGAGGGGTGTGTACCATTTACATTTATTTCCATATATTTCCAGAATAAAGCAATTTAGTCTGGTTCTTCAGCGCCAAATACTAGAAGCAGACATGGATAGTACAGCAGCAATATCCTGTAGCTACAATCGAAATGCCATCACGACCTGGCGAGAACGCTGAAGCTGGTATAAAAAAAAGGACAAACAAAACAATAAAATATGGCTCAGATGTGTCTCAGCCTGGGCCAAACCATTGATGGAGAAAGGATGTGCGCTGCTAGTACAACTAATAATCGTCATTACAAAAGGCACACAGAAATAAAGCAACGGCAATTAATAAATCCGCCAAAGACCAAACGAATGATCACGGCTTTGCTGCCATTTGGAGAAAAATACAGCATCATCCATTGTTGCTGCCCTGTAGGAAGAAGGGAAGCTGGATCTTATCACCCTGTTTTGTGAGGTTGGATTTGCCAGTTTAGTCTGTGCACTTCAACAGCCCAGTCCATCTATTTCCTATTTTATCAGTGAAAACCCAACAAAGAGGCCTTGGTGTGCAACACAGTCGGTGTAAAATTAAAGCCTCCACATGATCTGAAGGTCTCGCTGACCCCAATGTGCATTAATAAGATGAGTCTAAAGACAGAAATGGAGACCAGTGCCGTCTTCCTGGTTCTAGACGAAATTTACTTGGTCGCATTCAGATCGGGAGACGGGAAATTATAAATCAAAGATAATATGATAGCACAGCAATGCAAAAAAATATTTTGTAATTAACTTTGGTGAACAGAAAAATATACCATGTGTCAATGTTGCCGCAAATTTATCTCTGCAAACTGCGAAAAATGAATGTGCACATGGCCATTAGTAAGAAATGTGCCCTTTGGCTGGCTGGGGTTATGGACGGGAATCTCCTACATTTGAGTGTGTCTACTACATTTGGATGAAAAATTTAAATTGAGAGATTAAGTTCGTATCTGTGCTTCTTCTCTGCAAAGTAGAAAATCGGCAGTGCATTTGATGACCTTCCACCTTTAATTCCATGCCAGTTGCAGCAGCCGCTCGTGTGCAAGAGATGAACTTTGTGTGACACGTTTCCCTTGTGGTGACATTCTCCTCCCTGCTCACACATTCACGTTCTGCACTTTTGTGTATGTGGCGCTATAGATTATTGGCCTCATTTCGGCATGCCCCGTCTACCGGAGAGCCGCCCGGTGAGCCGTTTTCAGACAGATCCACAGCACGATGACACCCTCGTTCCATCGACTGCTGAGATAGCAGCAATAATGCGGCCTGCAAAAAATGTAATTTGTATGCTGAACAGAAGAGCTAACCTTATCTTGCCTGAAAAACCTTTTCCTCCAAAATGTAATTTCGCACCAGAGGTTCTCACACGCTGGGTCCTTCCAGTGGTGCATCTGTGAATTGCCATGCACCTTCTGATAGGGACCTAGGTTTGATTTTGCATCGTGCAGCACGAGATTCCTGTGGCGAGGAGTCCAGACAAAGCAAAGTGGCCCATGTTCACCTCACAGCTGGGTTTTTCTCGCCCGGTTGTTGAAATCAGTTCCAGCAGTCAGCTGGGTGCCTGCAGGTCTGTAGGTGGAATGCGAGGAGCAGTGGTTCCTTCGAGAGTATTAAGTTGCCTGTTGAAGCTTGCAGAGTGAGAAGTAAGTTCGTGGGCTTGGGGAGAAACACAACCGTGCAACTGCCCAGACCAAAAAAAAGTGTATGAGAAGACGGCAAGCTTTACTGTGCTGTCAGTATCAACTTTCTGAAGTTTTAAAAACACAACTTAAGATACATTTAAAAGTAAATTCATACGACCAATGTAGGGGAGTAGCATGGCTGTGCATACAACATATCAGTAGACTAAAATCCCAGTGAGCCCCATAATGAGATCCATAAATATGTGGGCAGCGAGCTGTGCGTGACATAAGCACCAGAGAACCTGCTGGCCCAGGTGATGCAGAGCGAAACCTTCTGACCTGGGAGCTGGAACATCGTGCTGGGTCCTAAGCGGCATTAATGACAGCGTGAACAGATGGTGCCTGAATAATACATCCACCCTGCGTACACGAGGCGCTGTGCAAGGCCCACAGGAGAGTCAAGACAGGTTCAGTCAGGGGTCAAACTTTCCTTCCCTCATTGGAAACAGACAGCGAATGTTGTGCTTATAGTCCTGGCTGTTAACCCCTCGGAGCATCCGCGTTTGTGCACAGACTCCAGCGGTTCGTATTTGCGAGAGTTTGAGTCGCAGTGCCAATAAAAATATCATATTATATAAATGTACTAAATTATAGCTCCCCTTGTGTAATAATAATACAAATGTGCTCCAGGGTTTGTAGTATAAAGAGCATTCCTGGTGCCCAATAAATGTTCACCACGAGTGGTTGGCCCAAGGTTTGTACTAGAAGTATAAATTTCATATAATATTCTTGAGTTCACCTCGTAAACATTTCCCTCAGTCACGGTGAGTCCATTTGGTTTACAGTATGTTTTAGTGCTTCCTCTGGTTGGCTGTGATTTACAGTATGTAAAGCGTGGCACCTCTGCAGTATCACAGGCATGCTCACGCATCTCAGCGCAATCCTGTCTAAGATATCAACCGTTTCCTGTGAGAACCATGAAAGTCAACATTTTCTGTGAGATTTATTCATTTATTTTTTAATTTTTAATTTTATTTTGCAAACTAATTTTAAGGCAGCAGGGCCCACATATGATGCAGGGGAAGCAGCTGGTGTTGTTCTGCTGTGTCTGTGAGTTCGTGGTCTGATTTTCCTATAAACTGTGGCCTTTGTCACAATATTTTTTTTTTCTTCAGCCTTGTGTGGTGGTGGGGGGGAGGGAAATCACATACATTGAAGCCGTATCATCATCCTGCATTCCCTTAGCAGGACCTACCGCTTAAAAGCAGGGGGCTTGGCTTCTTCTTTAACACTTTAATAAATCTCTGCCATGCAGCCCCAATCAATATCCATTAAGTAGTCCATATGGAACTGAAAGGTCAGCTTTTTAACCCTGCCACTCGGTGGAGTGCAGTAAAGTTACTATCACAGGGTTATCGAGTGCACTCGCCAACCGTTGACTGGTTCAACCCGAGCGTGTGCACATACTGCTGCTACATATGTGCACGGTGTCACTTCAGTTGTGAGTTCAGTACATTAACCTCTTACATAAAACCCATCTATGAGTTTTCGTCTTAGGCCGAATCAGTGGCACAACCCTAGCTTCTATACTGTCTCCCAAAAAAGGTTATCGCCAGAGGACAGAATCACAAACGGTGGGAGTGCTCAGAAAGGCTTTTGAAAGGGTGACTGAATAGCAGCAGGTTAAACGCTTTTCGGTATGCTTTGAATATATTATTTTCCAGGTATCTCAACGTTCCTCTGTGTGAATCACTGTATGCATATTGCACCGTACGGCTTGGTGAAGGACAAAAGTGCTTTCTTCATACGAAGTTGAAAAAAACTGTAGCTCAATAACTTGTGAAAAGATGCTTATTAAAATGGCAAAACAAGAAAAAGGAAACTAAGGGATGATGTATAATATCTAGAAATAAATTCTCTGCTTCAAATTTGTCTTTTAAATATCATCAATAGGAATTTACATGGACATCAGCTTTTCTCAAAAGAGCAGGACCAAAGCACTTGACACTTAAACATGCATCACAGTAATGCAGATCTGTAGTAAGTAACTGTAGACTGCACTATGACAGTTAAAATGATGTAAAATGCACACTTTTCTAAAACTGAGTGTCCCCATCCAGCTCCAGCTGAACATGTGCACCCCAGAGTCAGGAAGTACAGAAGGGCACTGAACCTGACTTTGGTCTTTTACCAGACCCAAATGTAAACAGTGCTGGTGGGCATGTAAGAGAACACACAATATTCAAGCACTACATGTTGCACATAACAAAGGGAAACATACAATGTTTGTATATGCAGTGTTTATATACGGCATGGATATGCGGCCACTCCGTGCACCCCCTAAGTTACCTTGATGTTGTTGACTTTACCAGTGAAGATCAGTAAAGTCCTGTCCCATCTCATATTGCCCCATCTTGTTCTATCCAGTTTTGTCCCTTCCTGTCCTATCCTATCTCATCCCATCCCAACCTATCCTGTTTTGTCCTGTCAAAATTCATCTGATCCCATCTTGTCCTGTCCTGTCCTGTGCCAGCCCATCTTGTCCTGTCCTAGCCCATCTCATCCTATCCTATCCCATCCCATCTCATCCTATTATAAGTATTTGGAATGAATAAGTGCGTTTTCTACCAGCATTTACATTGCAGTGCACCTGCAGTTTCACAGTCATCGTACTTAATTACAATTTACCACGTTTTCTCCCTACGAACCCACAGAATTAAAATTTGTTTCACATGAGGTAACTTCTGTTGGGTTAATGCATGACAATGTCAGTGCAGCAAGCAAGGAGGGTCAGACCACAGCCTGGTTTTGCCCTGCATATTTCAGATACCTGGAATAAGGAAGAACAGCAAACGTGTGAAGTGTGCTTAGTAACAAAAAGAAGGAGACATAATGAAAAATAAGGCATCTCCATGGAAACTGCTGTTCTTAGCAGCTTCTCCATGATACTAGCCCAGAGGTGCATTAGAGGAGTCTCAGAACACTAGAACTGTTGCATGGTGCAAGTCAGTCAGTCCTCCTGCGCTTGGTAGCCGCATTGCAGCAACACGCAAAGCAGTAAGGACGGAATCCTGTTCTCCAAAGAGCGAGAAGGGACCATGTGGCTGCATCTAAACTCAGACCAAATTCTAGCAAAAAAGCTGATGATATACATCAATAAATTTGCAGTGTGCAAAGAAACAGGATGCAGGCTGGGTGTCTGAAAGAGGAGACACCAGTTCACCAGACACATGACATGGTTATGCTAATGTTCACCCCAACCCCCCTATTTTTCCAAGTAAAGAAATCTGGCTCCGAAGACAAAAGAGCCGGGATATTCCTGTGATCCTTGTGGTCTCATACACAAGCAAATACAATCCCCCTGTGTGTCGTATGACTCTGCAGATGAACTCTCATCTACGTCATTCACTCAGCAGCATGAGAACCAGCTGTGTCAAACTGTCGCTGGCTGAAGGAAAATACCGGCAAGCTTTGGGCCATGAGCACTGCTCCTTACACTAAAGCTGACCATCAGTGAGGTGATTCAGGGGAAAACATGCTGCATTATGACCAGTACAACAATGCTGTGTTGTGTCCTGGTCTATTGTCTACCCATGGTACTTTGCTAGGATCACCTTCTGGTGACTGTTGTATGTTAATACCAGCACTTTACTGAGGTATGCAGAACCTCCTTTCTAACAGCAGTGGTTTTTTTTTGTTTTTTTTTTTTAAGTGTACCTGAGCATTCACATGCCCTCTATTCATTGTGAAGAAATTGTCATAGAATTTCACCTCTCCATCATTCTTTTCCATGAAATCCACACATGGAAATTTGATTATATTTCATTCACACATTCACCACTGAATTCTCATTGTTCCATCTGGGCTCAGTCAACTGCTGAAAGGCAACTTCTGACACGGTCAAGATATTTGTACGGCACATCAGGTCAGGGTTTGTCTCTGGGCCCAGCAGTGTATGTACTCATGGTTCCAGGACCACATGTGCAAAAATCATTGTAAGTGATGCCCTGAATATGAAATGTCTGGTCTGAAAATCATTTAGTGGGTAATGCAATACCATTAAATACTTCACTTATCCTAACAACATATACTGTTATCATTAAGTCACTTATCAAGTATATATAAAGCATAATTCTTGTAAATGTCCAGCATAAGTTCTTAAACTTTTCCTTCAAGTTAAACATATACAAAAAATTTGCCCTCCCTAGTAATAATACTAGAGCAGAATTAGGTGTCATCCAGGGTGCACCCTGCTTATGTGGAGACCCCCTTTTCTTCTAAGATAGTCTCTGGACCACTGTGACCCCAGCTGGGACAACCAGTTAAGGATAGTGAATGAGTCCAATAATAATAATAATAATTTAGAGGGACACTGCTGCTGTATGAGTTATTGATTATATTTTAATCAATGAATGTTTTAAAGCAAATTTTGCATGGATTATCTTTATGCTTTCAACAAAAGCTGTGATTAAATAAAGGGATTATGCTGTTGTATTGCTTAGCTTTTATTCACTTTAATGTGCCCTGTGGACTTGGGAACAATTCCGTGTCATGAACAGACTTCTAGTCTCAACTGTTGTGATACAACTGTATCATTAAGGAAGAGAAGTTAACCCACTGTAAGCGCTAACTGGAGTGATGGGGACAAACTACTTAATCTTAATTTTAAATTTTACAAGGGAATGAGAGATTCCAGGAGATACTGCATGTATGATGGTAGGAAAGCAGCACTGAAGATGACCTGCACTGCAGCTTAGTGCACCCTGAATAGTGAAATGTAGATATGAGGGCTGTTGTGAGTAATGGCCATGTACTACAGCAGTGCTCTGCTTGGAAATTGTCTTATAATCCAACAGAATTTATAGTACTTACACTACATGGCCAGAAGTATGTGGACACCATATGTGCCTGTCGAACCTCCCATTCCAAATCCATAGACATTGATATGGAGTTGTTCCCTCTGTATAACAGCCTCCTCCTTCTGAGAAGACTTTCCATCAGATTTTGGAGCATGGCTGTGGGAATTTTTGCTAGCCACAAGAGCATCAGTGAGTTTGGGCAAGAATTCCTGGCTTGGGGTTAGCATTCTGGTTCATCCCAAAGGTGTTCAGCGGGGTTGAGGTCAGGGCTCTACGCAGCCACTCAAGCTCTTCCACACCAACTTGGGCAAACCCTGTGTTTATGGAGCGTGCTTTGTGCAAGGGGGCGGCCGAGGGGGATGGGGGCACAGTCATGCTGGAGGCAGAATGGAGCTTCTTCCTCAAACTGTGGCCACAAAGCTGGAAGAACAGAATTGTCTAGAATGTGTTTGTATGCTGCATGGGTGCAACTGAAACAGCTCAGCTCAGTGGTTAGAAGGGGGAGGGGGGTGGTTCACAGACTTTTGGCCATACAGTGTAATTCTAGCAGGTATGGTATATATTAATGATTTATAAATATTCTTGTGGGCCACATTATTTGATGTAGGCAACTGTGGGTTGAACACCTTGGACACAGAATAATGCCACAGTAAAAAGCATTGTTTATTTTATAACTGTAGACCATCTTTGACTAATTTATGCAAAAATGAGCAAAATTCAGTTTAGATTTCATCTCAAACTCATTATGTAAAAGCCCAGACAACAGCGCTATTTCCATGAAAGAAATGTAATGAACACCTAGTGACTATTTCCTCCTTTAAAAGAAATCATCAAACAGCCACATTGTTTCCATCCCCATCGAAAATTAATTCTCTTTTTTGCTACCTCCGTTTAGACCTTTTCAAATTCAATATCAAAGTTAATGAAGAAGTGAACAATGGCTTTCTAAACAATGCTGACCTTTTCAAACTGCCAGAAGTTGTCTGCTACACAAGATATGCTCATTGCCATCAATAAATTATGGGTCTCCTTCACAAATATAAATAGAAGCAAATCTCCAAACACCAGTATGTTTTGTTTTGGCCGCAGTTCATTAACAATGAGACTCATCTCTTATATTGCAAGTTATTTCTTCAGATATCCCTAAAAATTTAGCTTTTCCTGAAAATATAAGCAAGAAAAGTTAATTCAAACGGTACAAATGAGCCTCCACTCATTAGTAAGCTAATATTCTTGTCATTTGGTGGCTTTAAATATTAACTTTGAAAAAAGATATTAATATAATGGACACAGTGGGACAGCAACTACTGCTGATGTCTTACAGAAGGAGGCAGGTGTAAGGATGTATGTTTGTGTTGGTTTCCCACAGTCCAACGATATGTGTTCCACATGGAATAGCAACTCAGCAGTATGTGAGAGGATTACACTGCTCTGGAGTATAGAGAACAGGAAGCAGTTAAATGCTGTCATTGTAAATGGCTATGGAAAAAATGTCTGCTGATGGCATGTTCATGTTCTTCACAGTTTTGTTGCCTTTCTGTTCACTGTGTTTCCCATAGTGCTTTGCAGGATAGAGAAGCACTTGAGCAAGATTTGAAGATTTGCCCAAGTTTACTGCTGGGAGGGGTTGTCATCTGTATGGTTTCTCGAAGAAACATTAGTCAACGTGATGTCCTGCATGGTACTTTTGAAGACAGCCAAAGCGTCCTGAGTGACAGCAGCTGTCAGTATTCAGTCACCCATCAAATGGCAGGCAGCCAAAGTGTTTTAGCCTCTGAGCTCCGGAGATGAGCGGCCTCTAAAGACAAGGGCTCGGCGCTGAATGGCACCGCAGTGCTCAAACTTTTATTACTGCCGCTGCCTTTTTGCATACAAATATTTGGCTCTGCTCATGTTACCTGACAGCAAGAGGGTGTCTTGACTTTCTCCTGTCTCAGAGATCCTAGAGAACTGGAAAATTCCCCACGAGGCCTAGGAATTGCTGGGCTCTGAACGGGTCATCCAGTCATCTGTCATTTTGGCGGGCGCACGCTTTGGAAGCCCAGCGGGGTTATTTAGAGGTCTCCAGGCAGACATATTTATTACTTTCCTCCGCTCCTGCCTTCGATTCTCTGAATCGAGAGGATTAAATTACCACAAGTCAAAGGCAACCAGGACCATTTCATTTCTTTTTTATTTATATACATATATATTTATAGACATCAGACACTTGCCTCCTGCAAAGTACAAAGATGAT
Organism: Heterotis niloticus; assembly: GCA_018136845.1. NCBI lineage: Eukaryota > Metazoa > Chordata > Actinopteri > Osteoglossiformes > Osteoglossidae > Heterotis > Heterotis niloticus. The sequence goes on from CM030891.1 coordinate 19,032,382, forward strand.
GACAATTTTGATTAAAAATGTATTGTTTAAGAATGAACTGGACTTATCGCAAACGCATTCATAATTTTTTATCTCACTTTACAGCGCCGCTGATCATTTAAACCATCCAAGAGGTTGCGATTTACTGCTACTGCTTAATGGGGCACAATTTAGTCACTTAGACACTCAGTCCTCTATATGAGAAGCATTCTTTTTGTTTTTAAACTGTTTCCTAAAATTGCATGTGTAAATTATAGTTTCTGTATCCGTGCTGCATTTACTTGTCGTTCTTTTTTGTAACAGTTTACAAACTACATTAACTACAGGGGAAATGCTTTTAAATGTGAGCAGTGTCACATCAGCTGACATTTGCAGGGCAGACAGAGGGAGCCAAGGGGGCAAACAAAAGAAGGGACAAAATGAAGAGAAGAAAGCCTTTTATTCAGCGCAGATTTGTACACAGCATTGTTTGTTATATTTTCAGGTTTGTTACACTGCAGTCCTTGCATTTTCGAGTTGTGTATTGTACAAGAGCTCTGGGACTTGAACTTTCACTTTATTCAGTGGTTTAGATAATGATCTTATTGCTGACTTTTCATTTTGGTGTGGGTGTGTGTGTGAGTAAACTATGATGGCCAAGATCAGTCACTGCTTAGCAGCAGTAAAAACTACAGCTTTTGTTTGAGAGAATCAAATATATAAATGCAAATAGCTAAACATAAAGACAATAAATTATTTTTTTAATGATTGTAAATAGATCCAAGTTTCAGATGTTAGGTCAGGTGTTACCTTAATCTAAGACAACAGACGCTAAAGCACCTCAGATGCAAGCATGAGAAGATCCAGGGCTTTGCGTGGATATGGCAGCGATGAGCGTGTTATGAAGTTCCACAGGTTTATCCTTAAAAGGAGTGCGATCTTCAGACTGGGACTCTTTTGCGAATGATAATCAGGGCTTTCTTGTGTGCGCCGCACCATGTCAATTTCCAAGATTAGGAGCTGACAAACCATAGGCCCTTGCTTGGCAGTCCGGTAGCCATCTTGACAAGACACGTGAAACCGCGGTGCTGCTTTCTCACATGCGCGCTTGGCCGACACATGAGGCGCACAGGATAAATTATTGCGAACAGGAGGCCGAAGCAATGATACCAAAGGGAGCCACTGGAATTTCCAGAGACCCTGCTGAGGAATGGTCACGTCGAAAGGGGAAGCCCAGGGCGCCCCAGAACAAACTAGAACCCCACATGTATGTGCACCACTTTGTTTGCCCTCATTCTTACACTTTCCTCCATTCTAAAACACTGCAGGTTATATCACAAACTGTGTATGAACAGTTAAACAATTCCAAAGTCTTTTGCAGTCTTGCATCCATGGAGCTCAGTCAAGTTTCAGCTGCTTCATTCAATTCACTTCAGTTTTATAGATCAAGAGACAATGATATCAGCTAGAAACAACAGATTTTGTTTGATTCAGTTCAGGCTGTGACAGTTTTGTGCAGCATCTTTGCATGTGAGCATTCTGGGTGTCTTTTTAGGGATTGTTGTGGCATTTCTCTGTAGCATGAGGAGGAGCGTGGCTATGTTATGTGTCTGGACAACTGAGAATTGGTAGAATTTATCCATCCATCCATCCATCCATCCATCCATCATCCTTAACCACGTTCTCCTGGTCAGGGACAAGGGGGTCCAGAGCCTTTCCCACAGTTGCTGAGTGCTAAGCTGGGACACTGGGCCTTGGATGGGACCAATCCATCACAGGATATGCATCACCTTGTGTAAAATATTTAGTTATGCATTTATTCAACAGATGCTTTTCTTGACAGCAACACACAACTCGGACAAAGGAAAAGAGCATTTCACCAACATGTGGATATGTACTGATACAGAGACACATTTAACCTAAAACCGCTGTTTTGACCTCAATTTGTCTCGGGTTTTAGAATTTGAATGGTTTATTGGAGACACGCAGCCTCACACTTTTTTCCTTTTTTTGCCACAACATTTTTTAAATTAATTAAATTTTTCATTAATTCTATCGATTAATTCCATTCATTTTATTCATTAAATTATTCGTCAAGTCCATTGAAAGGTCATGGTGGTGTATCCACAACACACCCATGGATTGGATGCCAAGGAAGTGCAGCACTCGCTCACACTTACACAAACACACACACACAGAGGCATTTTGGCTCACCCCTTCATCTGAAACAAATTTCTTTGGGAGTACTTGGAGGACACACATGGAAAAACAAGAAGATGTGCACTCCACACAGCACAAGTTGGATTCAAGCCCAGGACCAATCCCACATCCTAGGAGCTGTGGGGTGCCAGTATTACTCTGTACATTCACACTGCAGTATATGTGAAAAAAAGCAAGGGTGCAGCAAATGATACAGTTTGTTATTTGTCGATAAGTGCAAGAAACAAGTATTGTAAAACAAATGTGAGTCATAAATGTTGTGACCATTTTACAGATGTGTCTGATAGATACTAGGCAGAAGTAAATTATGTTTTATGGAGCTATAGTGATACCTTATTTAAATGCAGCAAGCGACATTAGAGAAGGATTTGGTGCTGGCATTGCCTAGGCAACTCTTCCACAGATGCAAGATGGAGCAGAAATAATAGGCACACATTAATATGAACACTGTGGACTGCAATTTGCTGTTCTTTGTCTGAAAATGGTGCAGCACACAAATAAGGAACAAGACGAGAATTTTCTCACTAGTGATGCAGTGAGATGTTTATCTGTTGTTCATAGCATCACATGTACTGTGTACATAGATAACTTCATCATTTTGAAAGCAGCACCGCTGAAGTCTGTTTGCCGTGGGGGTGGGGTTTATTCTTTGCTGCCTATTGGTAACGAAAATATGGCATTCTTACTTTGTGTAAATGCAACATTTTAAGGTGACCTAAGGGTTAGATCCGAGCCAGCGTGTACCAGATGCAGAGGCTGGCCTGTCATCCTTTTATAGCTCAGTGACGCATTTCACGGCTTCAGTACGTGCAGCTCGGTTCATTGTTGATGGGGCCGAGTGCCTCAGACCACCAAAAAAGCCGCTCCGATGAGTCACGACTGCGCCTGCCGCCGAGCGGCCTGCTGGGAAGCTGCTACTGTTCTTACCCGGAGGCTTTTTCACTGACGTTCGGGAGAGAAAACAACTGACATCTCAGACCCGGTTAGACATCACGTTAAACGTATCGTGTGCTGGAGTGCTGTGAAAGAACATGGACCGCAAGACTTTCCTTCTTCGGTTGTTATCACGGCTTCTAAATGGTGTATTGAACATGCCGGTTGCCGGGGGGAAGTCACTAACAAGGAAGCAGTCCTGGAGGGGAATTAAGGCTTTAACATCAATATGTACCTTTTTATATGCTCTTTCTGGGCATTATACAACGTCTAAACATCTGCTTTAGACTGATGAACTGTTTCCTGTATTATTCTGTTTTAGACAGCAGCCTATAGCAAATCTTGTCAAAATACATTGTTGCTCCTTCATTGATTCATTATCGGTAAGCGGCTGTGGTCATCGAGGTGGTCCGTAGTCAAGCCCCCGAGGACACGAGGCAGGGTGCAACAGTCGGTCACAATTCACTCGCGCACTTTGTTTATGCGTAAAAAATAAACAAATCTCATGCTGCGTGCATTCTGGATGCTTGACAAGAGGCAACGGAAAAGTGAACTTTGTAAATCAGTTTAAAAGAAATGGCAGCACCCTCTCCCAGTTCTTGCCGAACTGAAGGCCGAACCGGATTAATCCTCCTTTCGGCTTCCAGGCAGCTTCTGGTCTGCATTTATGACACATTCTTTTTACGTGCCAATGACCAAATTACAGGATACTTTGCAGATGCAAACAGGCTTTCTGTGGTCAGCGTGGCCCAATGTGCCTCATAGCTGCTTTAATTGCATTCCCCGAAATGGCAGAGGGCGTACGCACCAGCAAAACACACCCGTTCCAGAGCAGGAGACCTTCTGGGCTTTACTCCTGTGATGTTTCCACTAAACTTTTCCTTCACGTTTCATAATCGACGTCACTGTTACCGGAATATGACCATTTTTTTTTTTTTTTTCGGCAAATATTCCTCTGATGTTTCCATCTTCAAGCTTTCCAATTCAACAAATAAACATTTACCTTTGGTCCTTGTCAGCATAAAGAAACATTTCACTTCTGTCAACAGTGAAAATCCTGATTTTTCATCCCTCTGATTCATCTAAATATTTTGTTAGACTCTTTTAAAGTTTCCCTCCAAGGACTCATGAACCGAAACAAATTCCCATTGTTGGTTTTACACAAACAAAAGCCCAGGTCTCGTAACCGTTGGTTATTCACATTGTTTACAACCTGCCAATACTGTGTCCACCTGGCAAGCTGTGGAAGATAAAAGTCTGGGTCTGATCCCGTATGTGACAGTTTGGAACACAATGAGTAATATAATCGTTTTGTTTAAACTGAAATAAAAAGAAACCCCACGATGGACTGGATAGGCGCCGCGCTGCTGCCACCCTGACCAGGATGAACCATAATGAATTAACGGATGGAAGAAATACTTAAAAGTTTCCTCGAGTCGTTGTGCTATTAGTACTTAAATAGCAGAAGTTCACCTTGAGAGAGTAGACTTCCTGTTCTCCTTCAGCACATTTTATCTTTATCTGCTGCTCGAGTCAACCAAAGAGCTCCGTGCATCACACGACTAACAAATTGTAAGTTGCTATGACGATTAACAAGTGTCCTAGCAAAACCCTACAGTGCAATAAAACGTGCTGCTTGATAAAAGCAATATATATTTTTTTTTCCTGCCCTATGCACGTGGAACCGTGCGAGCTCAGTGGCGACATCACGGTAAATTTTACCGTTCCGTTGCTAAATTTGCACCGGCGTACAACATCCACCGATTAATTTGAAGATTTCTATTGAGCTTAATCGCAGTTTGCCGAGAGCAGCCGTAGCCTCCCTGATGCCTTCCTAATGGCTGACTCGCGCCGCTTCATTTTCGCTCTTCCACCAGTACATACTGTATACCAAATGTTCTCCAGAGACCTTGTTTTTCTGCACTCCTACACAGTGCATTTGCACTCCTGATTTTTATTACAGAAAGAAAGAAAAAAGCAAACGTTGCCCTGAACATGCACATATGCGGAACGCTTTTATCTTTTCAAGCTCTGCGCGTGATCTTGAAGTGAAGGTCACAGGGTTTCCTGTAAGAGGCTGTAAGAAGAGGGAGCGAGCGGGAAGTACGCGCACAACAGTTGTGCCCAAAAGCTACAAAGCCTCACATTAATAGCGGCAGCCAGGGTAGCGCCATTTACTGTCGCAGCGAATGAAGTTTATTTGATTTTATCGCTAATATTTCCTGTTGCTTCCAGGATGGAGGATGTGAAAAAATGAGGGGCATCAGTTTAGGAACTGTTTTATGAACAGAATAATGGAAAAAAAAAGGGAAAGCTGGAGTTCCCCCCCCTCACCCCCTATGTATCTGTTTTTTTTTTTTTTTACGATATTGGGACAGTGAAGGACAGTCGATGGCAGACAATCTGTTTGGCAGTAAGTGCCGTTGCTCGGGCTGTTTGCTGCAAAGCGATCCCTTATCGACATTAACCGCGTTGCGGTTTCTGCTCATGGACCTTTGGGGGGAGCCGCTGAAGAGAGAATGGGCGCATTTGGATGCCTGGTCCCGAGCGACAAAGCGGCGCAGTGACGCGGCGCAGACGGTTGCGTAATTAATGGCTCAGAAGCTCAGTGGGAAATGTTCAGGCCTTCAAGCTGCAGCGAGAGCTCACGCTCCTGTTTCTCGCTCCCCACACACTGCTGTAAAAGCAGGCTTCTCTGCAGCAGAAGTACAGTGGGGGAATTTTTTTTTTTTTAAAGTGCTTTTAGGTTTTTTTTTTTTTTTGAAAGATGAACGCAGCCCTGAAAGCACTTCATCCAGCAGCCAAGTGGCCGGCCTGTCACAAGCAATTTTTTGTGAGCTGGCGGAAACCAAGCAGGGGCGTTTGGCACAGCACCATTTACTTATGCACAGAGTTTTGTTTTCATAGCTGTTATTCACCTTCGTGAAACGTATTAAGTGTTCAATATTGACAGCCTGTCAGACACCAGCTGCCGAATGCGGATATATAATCTGCCAGTCTTCAATTTCCCAAACACCGCGTTTTAGATCGATGCTTCTCAAAAATGGTTTAAACAACAGACAAATTTAATAATCAATAGAAGCATGCTGTCCCTGTGCTTTTGAAGAGTCGGGGCTCGTGTCTTTTTTTTTTTTTCTTTCTAGAAAGTACTTGTCTACCTAAAATGAACCTCTCAGCTCACCTTTGGCTTCAGCATTACAAGCGTCATCCTCTTAAATGAGGACAAAATGCAGAACTGCCATTCAAAGCCCAGCAGGTACTGTTCGTGGCATTCATTGCTCTAAAAATAATATTTTACTCATTATTAAACCATCATTTTGGTAGTATATTTTATGATAATTGTATATGAATGCATGTGTACCAATATATTTTAACACACAAGAACATATAAAGATGTGTTTGAAAATGGAGATGCATGGCAAATTCGTATTGATATGTGAATAAACCATAAAAAAATGTCCTGTATGCCAGAGTCATTTTAGTCATTTTAAAAACTTTTTTTAATGAGGAAATTCATTTCTCCTTCACATGGATATTTGAACAGTAAAATGGAGCATTTTAGAGATTACTTTGACGAATGGTGCAGATTATTTCAGTCATTCACCGCTAACAGCAGAGGATTGCCTCTCCCACCAGAGTTTAATGATGCCACCAGTTAGATTCATGCCACATAAGTACAGAATTATCAACAAAATACTTTGGTTCTTCAGCAAATAGGCTGGGGGAATAATGGGATTTCCTAGCTATCTGAGGCCCTCTCAGTCCCTGGTGCTTTCATTGTTTTTGCACAATATTAATAATGATAACAATGATGAAAATTATTAGAGATTTTTCTGCCGTGTGTAATTTTATTGGCTTAATATCTGTTTAAAATAAATCTTTCATTTAACAAACCCCAATTTGATGGATAAAATTCTATGGATTGGGCCACTAGTGCCCAATTCTTCTTCCAGCTGGTACTCCCCTATTATACTTTGGTTGATATGTTCAAAGTAAACTTCAGAATATGCGATGTGCATTTAACAGAATTTTGCTTTCAGACAGATGCTGTTTCATGAACATTTGCATTTAACAAACATCTGGCAACTTTGGACACTCCTCCCTCCTGTTTGTCCGTTAAATTGAGGATGCACCGTCCGAGTATTAATGGATATTATTGGCACTCTCAATACAGAGAATGCAATAAATATTGATTGAAATAATCTATTCTGAAACCGAACTAGCTGAAATGCGGTGCTGCCTTTTGCTATATGCATTTACTATATGCTGTACTCCTTGTGTTGGGTAATGTCACACTGTGTGTTGTATTGACTGTCACAACACCTGCCACAGCAATTATGGGAAATGTCATCACCTCCTATGACGCATTACATTATAAAACACTAAAAATGTCAAATTCTTAAAATTTCACTCTCTGGTTTCTGACCAGATCTGTGTCATGAAGGCAGTAAATGGGTTATGCTGTATATATCGTGTTGGAGCTGTCTGATATTTAATATTTATTTCAGAGAATTTTCCCTTATGTGCCCTGCTTTACTGCATTTGGACTCTGGCAATCTTATAAATACATATTTTATGGTTATAGCTATGCTTGACTGCAGACAGCACAGCATCAGGTCCAACATCTTAGCACTAAGACAGTGCGTGACACAAACACTACAGCATCTGTGCAGCCTCTGCGAGCTGACCTGTACTCTTCGAGCCATTTCACTTTGGTGCACGTGACTGTTCCATCTGCCCGTTCAAGCATGTGCAAGCACCGCTATTCCTGGGACCTGGACCCTGCACGGAAAGCACCATCCCGCAACTCAACGGACTCAGATGCATGCTCCGCTTTTAAGGAGGATTAAGATACGTCAAGAAAATGACATTTCTCCACTCAGGAGGTTGAGGAACTCTATCTCTAGGAGTTAAGAAGTATGAAACAGCTCAGCTGGTGCACACATTTTATTTACTTTAAAACGCCCAAAGATATGACTTGTTATGCTGATATGAAAAATAACAGAGGTCACATTATCTGGAACTGTCAATCATTTTTCACGAAAGAATGTACTGGGAACTGCAGGACATATCGAGCCCTCAGTTCGTTCCCTTGCATTTAGCTGACCCATTCTGTGTTGCTCAAACACGCACTACTAGCACGTGGGCCCACAGCAAGCAAATAAGCTGACTTCATGTCTTCATCTAAAAGGATAGCAGATGTTACAGGGGATTCTTGTGAGTCTGCATTTCGATTTTTGGGTTTTTCGAAATACCCAACAGAGCCAATAATGGACAACTAATAAAACAGGGAGGCACAGCTACACTATTGTAAAGGTGCCAGCTGAAGCAGATTTTTTTTAACCACCCCGGAGGAACGTGGCCAAAGTTAAGCCTGCAATTCTTTGGCTTTGCGAACAACAATACTTCCTTGTACAGAGTTGTTTGAAGTGGAGATAAATGGTCGCCCACTAGAATAAACATAATGACCACATATTAAGACTGTAAACCATTTCATGAATAGATAAGAAGAAGGGTCCGGGTCAGAGAACAACCTTCAGGCCGGCAGCTTGCAGCTTGCAGTACGGTCCAAGAATATTGGTTATACACCAGACCATCATGAGAATTAAAAATGGAATTATAAGCTGTATGCATAAAAACTCAAAAAAATACTGGATGCACTATATATAATAGTGACTTATCATTTTGAGTCCAGTTTTTGAAACCTGGAAAACATGAATTATTGAAAAGGCGTCAAAAAAGAAAGGGTGAGCACTTACACGTAACTGCAGTACTCTTACACATTTGTATTCTAACCAGTTGCCTCAAAACACCAATAAATAATAAGGTTAGGGCAGTTACTTGACTTCCGACCCTTTAGTTTTTCCACAAAGCGACATGGCCACAAATATAAAATTTTTAAAAACTGTGGGTTTGTCTTAGCAGCGGTCTGCATAATTTTGCCAGCATTTGAAATTGTCCCTCAAGGGTCTCTAAACTAGCAGCTAATTTCTGAGTGTGTACATTTTAACTGTTCATAAGTTTCTTTTGCCATTTTTAACATCCATACAGTAACGTGTTAGGGGCCCTGAAGTAACGGCAAGTGCACACCCCTAACAATTGATGGGTTTGGTTGCTTCAGCTGCACCCTAACAGGCGCCTAAAATCAAGCGTACTGTACAGCTAAAACACACTGTGCCAAGAGGTCGGTGACTTTCAGTATGGCACCGTCACAGGATGCCACCTTTCTAACAAATCAGTTGTTCCACTTTCTGCCCTGCTAGAACTGCCTCAGTCAACGGGAAGTGCTATTATTGTGAAGCGGAAGCAGCAGCTCAGCCACGAAGCAGCAGGACATACAAGCTCACAGAGCAGAACCGCCAAGTGCTGAAGCACGTTGTACATAAAAATCATCTGTCCTCAGGGTCAGCGCTCACTTCCAAGTTCCAAACTGGAAGCAAGGTCACCACGAGATCCATTGGTCATGAGCTTCATGAACTGTACTTCCATAGCCGAGGAGTTGCACACAAGCCCAAGATCGCTACACAATGCAGAGCGTCAGCTGGAGTGGTGCAAAGCTACCGCCATTGGGCTCTGGAGCAGCGAGGAGGCGTTTCTCTGGAGTGATGAATCGGGCTTCACCCTCTGGCAGACTGATGGGTGAATGTGGGTTTGGTGGATGCCAGGTGAAGACTACCTGCCTGAATGAATATTGTGAGCATGAAGGTTGGTGGTGGAAGAATAATGCTGTGGGGCTGTTTTTCAGGGTTTGCACTCCACCCTTCAATTCCAGCGAAGGGAAACTTAATGCTATAGCATATACTTTCTAGACATTTGTGTGTTTCCAGTGTTGTGGCAACAGTTTGTGAAGGGTTCTTTTATATTTGAGCTTGCAAATACCCCTGTGCACAAAGTGAGATCCACAATGAAATGATTTCCTGAATCTGGTGTGGAAGAACTTGAGGAGTAGATCTGCACAGAGCCCTGATCTGAACACCTTTGGGATGAACTGGAACGCTGACCGTGAGCCAGGCCTTCTCACCTGACCTCACTGATGCTCTTATAGCCAAATGGGCACAAATTCCCTCAGCGGTGCTCCAAAATCTGGTGGAAAGCCTTCCCAGAGGAGTGGAGGCTGTTATAGCAACAAAGGGGGAAACAACTCCATTTTAATGCCCATGTGCTGTGATGAAAAGTACATATGGGTATGATGCTCAGGTGTCCACATGCTTTTGGCCATACTGTGCAACTTATTTTGTGCACGGATTTTCATGGACTGTGGGCGCAATGTGGACCAATATTTTCTCTTTTTGCAACAAGTTATCCAGGAAATGCAGTCAGAAACACACCAGTCAGATTTCAAATAACACATGACAGCATCCGTTCATGTTTAAATAAAGGCTTCGAACACAGTGCGCCTCAACATAGAATTCAAAATGAATCAAATAATTCCGTACAGAAAACGCGTTCTCTGTTTTGTGTTTATCTACAGAAAAAAGAATGACAGAAACTGACATAATCATACATCTCAGGCTCATAGCCGCAAAAGAGGCAATTACGGGACTACGAAGGCAGCCATTAGAAGCATCGAGGTTTAATGGACAGCTCCTGATCCCGAGCACAAAAGGACAACTCTTCCCACATACGTGCTTCAGCTTTAACCACTAATTGTACAAGATTGTTCTAAAGAAAGATAGCCGGCGGCACGTAGCTTGACATGTGCAAAATTCTGCGATTGTAATTTTTGCATTTAAAACATGTGGATACGTTGCAAAGAATGCGCCGTGGTTTGTCCTAGAACATCGACCTGAAAATTAATGGCTTAGGAGGAAATCTGTTATGAATCTTTCATTAAATTCTGAAATGAAGTCGCCCGGCAGGTCTTTTTCCAAAGAAACCGATTGATTCCAAGGCCTGAAAGGAGTGGTGTGTTTGAACTTGAAATAAACTTATTCTGGGTTGGATGTATTATTGTCAAAGGCTGTACATTTAGTCCGAGCGTTTGAAATATGTAATAAAAATATGTAGCGATACAGCAGATTTATTTATGCAAGGAAGGTGGTTTTATCTGGCCAGAATTACAGAAGCTGGGACTTTCACACCAACAATTCTTTGTGAAGGTGTCTGAGCAGTCAGGTCTCTCTTTGTCAGCTGAGTAGTAAAGAATGACAGGTAATGTAGTGCCACTATACAGCTGTCATGGGGGTGGTCTTTGATTTATTGCCATCTCAGGTATTTATAGTCATAGAGTTTCTGATGTAAATACTGCAAGACAGAGTTCAATTTGGAAGGGTTTGCTTGTGTATGCATTCACGAATTACGAAGTGAAAATGAGTAAATTGAAATGAATTTTGTACAATACATACATTAACAAATGTTGTAAAGAATATGTAGGTTTCTACAAATTTTATTTTATACACAATTTCTGCATTGCCAGGTATTTCATTGCTGCGTTCACCAGCAGAAAAAATAAAACTATATAATGAAGTCAAATTACTTTAAGGTTTTGTTTGCTTTTTAATTTAAATGTTGTATGTGCTCTGTAGGAAAAAAATGTCATGCCAAACCTGCATTTACATTTCATCATTTCCTGTTGTGCCACCACACTGTGTGAGTAAAGTGAGTGACATGCAGAAAGCACGTCATCATGTCACGTGGCGTAGTTTGGGAACTGGTGTCTAAATTGAAAGCAGATTTGAGTTTTTCCATTCCATTTCCACATTAACCGCAGTGCAAAAGGTACAGTCTTTCAAAATCTGTCTTTTGAACAGAACTATGTTTATTTTTTTCCTGACTAATAGTCTTCACTGGTCATCGCTATGCAGCTGCTCATCTAGAATTGGTTAGAATTGATACCAACCCAATTCTGCTTCCTGCGAACAAAAGCGGTCTGCGTTTCAGGACAGAAATGGTGACACAGTGGGTAGTTTGTCTGTTTAGATATGATTTTCTAAAACTGGCTCAGTTTGTGTGGAGTTAGCATGTTCTTCCTGTGTTTATGTGGCCTGTTTTTCCCCTCACAGTCCATAGATATGTGTCATGTAACTCTATAACACTTATAGTGTCTCAATATGTGTGTGTGTGTGTGTGTGTGTGTGTGTGTGTGTGTGTGTGTGTGTGTGTGTGTGTGTGTGGGCGTTATTGCTCCACAATGGGCTGACCTTATATCCTATGCTTCTGATCCACCAAGACCCTGCACTGCACATACAGGTGACAAAATAAACAAAAAGAAGTCCAAATAGAAGAATATAATTTTGGAATCAGTGGGTCTCAGGGATGAATCCCACTTCTGCCATTGAACTGATCACACTATGAATACCTTCCTTCGGCCTTCATGTCATTTGCTTCTAGTGCGTGTGAAAAATTAAGCATGAATCTTATTCTGAGTCAATCCACTGGAGAAGTAAAAATGTCACAACCCATGTCCAGGTGGAACATTTTATTGTCTGGAGCAGGACTGTGTGTCACACACATGCCCACATCAGTGCCTAAAATTGTCCCATTGTTGCCGCTTGCCATTAATTGTCTGCAGAGGAATTTATTTATTTTAACTGAAATGAATTATTAGACAAGTGGAAAATGGGAGTCATTGACATAAAGTACATCTGGGAACTCTAAAGCCTACATTTTTAATTCTGAAGCACCACTACTGGTGGCAGCACAGTTTAGGTGTTTACCAGTGTGGCAGTAAGCCCAGAAGGCCCCATTGTTCCCAGGATTTTACAACACCAGATGATCTGGCCTCACGCTCCTGTTCAGGGGTCCATGCCTCAATCACGTGCTGCGCGGGCGGCCCCGCCGCTTTCAGCGGGGGGAGTGTGGCCTCCGCTTGGAACGTCTTTGAGATGTTTTGCATGACCATTTCTAAATGCTCCTCAGAGTGCCCACCTTTTCTGTGAACGTTAACTGCAGGTCCCCCCCCCCTTCGCTTCCTCTTTAAGTCACTTCAGGAAAAGAAAAAAGTTGCTGAATTCTTCTTGCCATCTGCTTGGCAGAGCTCCACCAGCCTTTGTTAATAGCGCTGAACCTCCGGATTGCCTTTCCTAGCAGTAATGACTGGGAAGCACGAGTCGGAGTTGCCCCCCGATTAGGGTGCACGGCTCTTTTTTAAACACACCCCCTTTTGCAAAATACTCTCTGGTATATTTGCATATAAATAGGTTTTAAAAGACACCTTCCTTCGGCCTAGACTTGCTGCTGATGTACAAAGTCTATGTTTCTGCTATTCAGCAGGTCACCCCCGCCCGAGCAACACGATACATGGCTGAAACAGTACCTGATCCGAGGAAACTATTCCACGACTGCCACAAGTGCTTCACACATACCTCGCAGAGGTGAACACGGCCATGCGCCGCATCCAGCCTGTACCTACCGGCACTGCCCGGGTTGATCCACAGGCCACCCGATCCCATGCTGGTAAAGCTAACATCAATTGAGAAGCATTAAATCTGTGAAAGAAAGGACTGTTTGCGACCCCTGCTTTGCATTTCTAACCATCCTGCATTGTCTGTCGCCAAACCTATTCAGCATTCAGTTGTTACATTCAGCACAGCATAGCAATGATGTGAACTTTTCAACTTGCTCGCCAGCCATGTCTCACAAACGCTGTAGAACGCCAACATCTGAATCTAACAAATACGTAAAGATCCCCACGGTGCGAAGACTAAAGACCCGGGTCACCGGCTGATTGATGGCGTGTGGAAAGCATTACGCACAAAGATAATGGACAGTTGACTCCACATGGTCCTGAGGAGCCACGTGTTTGCTGTAACTCACATGTTGGGCGCCCACTGTGGACTCTATGCACAGCTCATATGCAGTTGATCACAATTTTTTTCTGCGCTGGACCTGGCGGTTTCTGTACGTTTTCCCTTTGAGTCTCTTTTATGGTGCTGCGCTCCAAAGTATCTATAAAAGTGGTATAAAATTTCAAGTCGAAAACAACAAGGGGTTTGCAGCAGAGACAGTCCGGCAGAAGGGCTACCACTGGGAACACGACAGCATATTCTGCAAACTGAGGGATCGCCTACTTTCGATAAATGCTGTACAGTAATTGTTCTCCATTTTCATTCGGAACACTTTGTAAGCTGCCTTTCTTTAGCATGGCTTGACCGAACCGGATCCCTTATCAAACAACGATAAGCCGGCGTTTGCGCAGTGCTTGGAGCTGGGAAAAAAAAAGCAGAGCGTAGCTAGAAAAGGTGACAGATTAAAATGATTTGTGAAAAAACTATTCTTGATTTTTCTTTCTGAACCCACTCGCCCATCTTCCCACCCCTCAGCCCATGCCCCTCGGCTGAAATTTCACCCCACACAGTGCAAGCATGTCATTAGAAAGCTCTATGCATGCGAAAAAGCCTCAAATCTCCCCGCAGCCTGAAAAGAAAGAGGTGCTCAGGACATGCCGCTGTGTCAATGGTTCCTAACAAATGCTCAGATGTTTTTGGAGACGCTCCTGCCTTCCCAGGGTAGCGCAAATGCACAGGGCAGTCACCCATAGTAACTGCAGTTGGATTTAGACAGAAATAGCTTGCAGCGCATTGGCAGATATGCAAAAATAAACCTGTGGTTGAAGTTTTACACCTTTTTTTCGAGTGCAAAATGCGCCAAAGTGTGTTTTGTTGTAATTGTGTCACCTTAAGCGCCATACTGGGTAACACAAGGCCGTGATAAATCAGGGTAAGAACTCTGAAGTGCACATACTGTGAGACTGTACTGTTCAAATGTACCTATGGTTCAGATTTCACAGTATGGCGTTTGAGCATGAACATATATTTTGGGGTCACCCACACGTATAAATAAGCTACAAATTTAAAAATGTTAAAACTGTGGTTATAACGCAAACAAGGAACAGAGGTGTTATTGAGTCCTTATTATAAAAAGACGTAGAAGTGGCAGGGGCAGAGTTCAGAAGTTTAATGTATAAATAACTGTCCATCAGTGTTTGTTTAAGCTATTTTTGTGCGAAATGTGAGAAGGCGCTGTTCACATTGCATTTCAGATCCTGCTAACCAAATCCCCATACGTATTTTAAATTTGAACACTCCAAAGCACACACTGTGCCACTATAAAGGGTTTTTTTGTTTCAGTGTTTAAAGAAGCAAACTTAAGTTAACCTGCAGCAGTCTCTGAAATGAGTGAAAACGCCCATTGCACCCAAGTACAGCGTACAGCTGTGAGGCAAGTCAGAGACTTAAGGGAAATGACCGCAGTCCTGGCGAATGCTGCTCCATTCAAACCTGAGCCAGGAACCGGACTCCACCGTTAATAGATATGCAGCCAACTTCCCAGCTAACAATTAAAATATTCAAATTCATTCTAGAACGACGGTCCCCCTTTTTTAAAAATTGGTCCGCATTTTCATCGTCCCATGTGTCCCGCTTTAAACTTCAAAGCACAGATAAGGAGCTCACTGTTGTCTTCATGCTGGTTCTGCTGAGCACGCACTCCTTATTGGTTTCCTTCAAGGATTTCCCGTTTCCCAAGTTCTTATCGAATAAAGAATATTTCCTTCACCGTGGATCCTGTAACTGCCCAACGCACGTGGACAAGTGAGCGTCTTCTCACAACAGGTACTAGATTTTTGGGAAAGTAAGTGGAGTAGTGTTTTCAATAGACCTTTTTGTAAATCCATCACCATGGCAACAAGAACATTCAGCTTGGTGCCTTTATTACACCAGACTTCTGGGTCTAATGTTCTCGATATCCATACTCAGTCTATGACCTTCCGCCAACAGCAGGCAAAAACGGGGTCATTAACTCTCAACTATCACTGATATGAAGTTAATATAATACGTATATGACATTTCACTAATATACAATACAAAAATGTAAATAAATGCAAAAATAAGAACAGAGGTCTACTGGATGAATTAGCCATTGGGCAATTTGCGGGATGCACATTCAAAGCAATAAAAATGATTAATGGTACTTTTCCTGCTTAATTCAAGGCTGGCGTTTGAACCATAAAACAAGGAGCAGTAAACCAGATGAATGAAAATACGCCATTTAACCAAAGGATGTAAATAATGACAATTAATCCAAATGGATTTGCAGCTTTCAACATAATTTACTGCAAACTCACTTTCATCTAAAATAGATTGTTGGGCTGCTATTAACACAAAGGAGTTAATAATACAAAGCACAAAGAAACTGACATTATTGCTGAAATTTTGTGTAATGGGGAGGAATTTTTGGGAGTCCATTTATTGAGCTTCTCTGTAACAAAGTGCAACAGAGTTGCTGTTCAGAGAAATATTTATAAATACAGAGCCCAAAACATGACTTTCAAAGGGCTTCAACCTTCGTCAATCTTAACCACTTGTGAGAGTCGCAGTGGTTCTATCCCAGAAGCACTAGGTGCTACGCTAGATGCTACGCTAGTTGTGCTAAACCCAAGATGGAATGCCAGCCTATCATAGGGTAGTCGCACTCACGTCCAAACTCCAGGCAATTCACGAGAAACACATCTTTGGACTGTAGAGGGAGGGGGATCACAGCACCCAGAGGAAACCTGCACAAATGGGGAGAAGATGCACACTGAGCCAGAATCAATCCCATGCCACAACAGCCCAGTTGGCACCATGCAGTTATAGCAACGTCCATCCGTCCATTATCGTGAACTGCTTTATCCTGGTCAGGACTGTGGAAATCTGTAGTCTATCCCAGAAACACTCTGCGCTGGGCTGTACAACCATATACTGCATGCCAGCCCATTGCAGGATGGCCACACACACATTCTATGGGCACACATTTATAGTGACCAATTAACCCGAAACAAATCTTTGGACTGTGGGAGGAAACCCAAGCAGACACTGAGACAACATGAAAAGTTCAAACAGGATTCTGGATTTGAATCCACACCCGAGCAGCCTGGGCGTGGGTGTGGTGAGGCAGCAGTGCTACCAAAACGCAGCAACATAAATAAGCAAATTCGAGAGCGTCTGAAACCTCTGACACACTTTGCAATGAATGACTGCGTCAGTCGCACCCCAAGATTCAGACTCTCCCCTTCAGGCTTACACTCAGCTCAACTCAGCAAACGCGGGGAAAAATGAAACATGAAAATTCAGCACCTACTGCAGTGCAATGAAACCGCAGCTCCTGAGGCCTGGTAGCCTCAGTGACCGCACGCCTTCACATCCACACACACAAACGTGACAAAGGATCATCACTGAAGGTGAGCACGATAAGCTCATTGAGCTGGAGAGCTGGGATCAGGATTATCGGAAAACGTCACGCAGCGATGGCAACTGCACCACGACCCAAATTTCTTCAGCTTCTTAAAGCGTCAGGTTTTAATGCCTACCCACCCACCCACCCAGCACCACTGCCGTCCTTCTCCGGGTGCATGATGAGCTCCACACTTATGTGAGAAATACTTGGCCGCCTCTCGCACTCCGGGTCTGGCAGAACAGTGCGGTATGCGGGCTCCTAAAACTGCAAGCCTACAGCCTCGGCCTGCTGCTGCCCTCATCTCAATAAAAAGCTGCCGGTGCTTGACCTCTGGCAGACACCACTAAGCTTACCTGCGTCAGAGGCAGAGGCTGGCAGGGTTCATTCTCGCCGGCAGCCCAAATCACCGCCTAAATGGGTCACAGCGTGGGTGCACGACAGGAAATGACTGAAATCGATTTAACAATTTTTAATTAGAAACACAGTGCTTATAAACCCGACCGCTCTGCGTTCATCTCGCCATCAAAGCCGTTCATTCACAATTTCCATGCAAATATGTGTTTGTGCTTATAATTGCCAGGAAAGCCTACGTAAAGGACCGTGGAACACTTAAAAACCACACATTTAACCAAAGAGATGCGCTAGCATTAACAGTGCACTAGTTTACCTGTGTTTATTTTAGATATGATATTTATATTAGATCTTTATTAGATTTACATTTGGAAAATTTCTCTGTTTCATTGCTTTCCGCATAAGTGCTGAGTTGGGCCTCCTGCAACTTTTTTGCTTCCCCTCCAGATCCATTGGGAGAATTGCTGATTTAGCGAATTAGTCATACAGGATGTACGTATGTGAGGATTATCAGGTGGCCCAACTAGCGTGCGCCGCTCGGGGTGTCACCGCACAGCTCCTTAAGGGTGAGGGCTGAGGTCAACCAGCCTGGAAAGCTGGTGCTCAAATTCCATAATCGTGACTTGCGCAAACCTCATCTTACTGCTCTTACATTGCATTTAACTGATCGGTCGCATCTATGTACGCAACTTTAGTCATGCTTGACCGAGAATAAATTGAAATAAAGGCAGAAACAAAAGGAAAGTGACTAAAGGTGCTTATCAGCACTTCTTGCCATTTCACCGGTGTAAGGTGTAAGCCACATGAAGTAGTTTAGCTTTAATGCGCAAATGGGATGTAAACTGGAAACACTTGATAACGGCAGCTTTTTTTTTACGATTTACGGCAGTGACAGCCTTTTGCATGTCCGGCGTGTCGATAAATAGGAGGGTATTGTTTGCGTTTAAAATATCATGAAGATTGTTAAACTGGGTCGAATTCACAAGAGGATATGTTTGAAAGTCTGTAATCACATTATAGAGAAAAAGCCTTTCACGTGGCTGACAAAGTCAGTAACTGCACCATTTCTGAGCATCTTGGCAATAGCACAGTCAGTTTCCAACAACACTCCCAAACCTTTGCTGGTATTACATTGTCAAAAGATTATATGACCCTTTTTTTAAAAAAAAAAAAAAGGCAAAGGAATCTTGTCAACCAGACTGGGAATGCAATGCTGAATTGGCAGAAATCAGCTTTCAGTGCTTGGTCCATCCAACCATTCATCCTCTTTAATCACTTTGTCTTGGTCAGAGTCACAATTGTCCAAAGTCTATTGCAGAATCAATAGGCCATGAAACCACACCATGGATTATACCGCAGTTCACCATGGGGTAGCCACACTGGCAGAGCATATAAACAATTTAAAATTGCCAATTAAACTGAAACACATGACTTTGGACTGTGGGTAGAAACCAGGGCACCAGGTGGTAGTTCCAAATTCCAGACTGCGGGAGATTCATCCAGGCACTTATTAGGCGCAGTGCACTTCATGTTATGTGTTAAAGGCTACTGGCATGTGCGAAGAGCTTATTTCTTACCGGATGCAACCATGCAGCAGTTATATGGTTAACTGACTGCGCTGAATCCCAATTAGTGATAAATTTCTCTTTGAAAGTTATGGCTTGTGCAGCACAGGGCTGTAACCAATCCATTTAATGTACAGCCAAGTCCAGTGACTTCCCCTAATAAATTGTCTACTCAGTGGTGGAAGAAAATATTGCACCGTACTGTGTGTTAGGACTATTTGGCTAAATATTCACGTCCAACAGTAGGAGGAGAAGGTGGGACAGCATCCGAGCGGCTGTGTAGGACCTGGACGTGCCTGTTTGAGAAAAACCAAAGGGGCGGCTGCACTTAGTACCTGTGCAGTGAGCTGAACAGCAAATCGATGGCATTTCCGCACGACACACATTAATACATCCCTCCAGCGGTGCTTCATGCAGCATAGACAACTTCATACTGTGGCTGCTGAACTTTCAGATGTTAGATGTTACCTCTAGGAATGCTGCTCGAAAGCCATGTGTACATCAGGCAAAGGACGAATGAAAAAGAATAGTGACCCTGGCATGTGACTTGTAATAACTGTTTAGGCCCTTAAATGTCTGCAATAGACTGCACTGATAATGAGAAGTACAACTCTTACAGAAAGGAAGGTAGTTACTTAATCCTGTCCAGCTTGACCCACTGCACAACGTATTTAACACACATTCTTTCAGAAGGGTCCAGCCAAAAAGCTGGAGCTGCACTATTAGCCCAAATATAAAATGATAAGTTTGTCAAACAGTATGGAGGCAGAGGTATAAACATGCTTAGTTTATTTCTTAAATACAAACATGCTCATATTTAGTTGTATAAAATTGTACATATTGTTAATAACTGTGTATACAGTATTATATCTGTAACTGAAATGTATATGCAATTGTATATATTGTAAGTAATTCAAAACGCACAGTGGTGTAATGTGTATAAATATTTAAATGCAGTATATAAATATCATCAATATAAATATTTTAGAGTAGTAATATGTATTTAGACTTTTCCATAAATGAAACTTCTTTATGGTTTCTTTTTCTCCTGTCAGTCAGCATGAAATAGATCTAAGCGTGGCAGTATGTTGAGCGCCGCAGTACCAACAGCCATGCAAAAAAAATGGCGCAAGCCAAACAAGTGACATCAGGCCATCGTGTGCGTATGAGATGCCTTGGTTGTGACGTAGAACACAGCAACAACCATGTACAGCACGCAGGAGGCATCAACAAACCCGACCAGAACACACAAAACCTTTGCATCACTAGCCTACTTCTCCTTTTTTGGCCATCGTACTCTTTGTTTATGGCTGAGAAGTTGAGTCAGCAGAAATGTGATGCAATACTTTGTAAAAAAAAAATATTTTGTCGATTTTTGCACGTATTCAAAATTTATGACTAATATTTGATATTGGAATCATGGTTACACAGCTTCTGAACCCTGTAATGGTGTTGTACCTGATCCCAAAAAAAGGTCAGTTTTGAGGGCAAAGAAACAGCATGGGGCTATGTTTTTTAAAATTTGTTATTTCCCTATGACTTTCTGTTTAGTATCACGCAAAAATATATTCACAAGTTTAATCCGTGTTAAATGTTGAAATATGCAAAAAAAAAAAAAACAAAAACAAAACTCAATAACCCCATGCAAAAGCAAGCCGTTGGTGGCAGACTGCTGAAACGTGTTGAGGTGAAAGCCCCAGGCGGGGTTCGTGGGCTTCTGCTGGGCTGCTCTCCCTCGGCTGCTGAGAGAACGAGAAGCTTCTTTGATTCATCCACTCACCCATTCAGCCATTCACCCCCCAAAGGCCCCACTGTTGGCAGAAAGTCAGGGGCAGTAAGCAATACCCACAATGTTCAGGAGTGGATTGTGCAGAAAGTCAGTGATGCGTTCCCTGTTTTGTTTACACTTATTTTCCTCGGAAGCCTTTAAAAACCAAATTTGTGTTTTCTGCAACACATCAAAGGATAAAAATGACTGGTGGGTCTAAGAATAGTATTTATTAGGCAACGAACATTATTTCTGTCCCCAGTTGACTCGGGTGCCTTCATTTTTATGATTACTGTGAAGAATTGGTACCAAACCAAACATCCTTGAAAACTTTGGTGAGGTCATTAGCATGTTATAATCTCGAAAAAACAATTGATAAATATTTCTTTCACAACCTTTGAGTCAAATCAAATCAGTCAGATCCCTTGGGAATTATTTGCTACCTTAAAGAAATGTCCAAGTCGAAGTAGACATGCCAAACAAGATTAGTCATTAGACACAAGGGCTGCGTTTATTCTCATATTAGAGGTATTTGGTTCTTGGTTGCCTGGGTTACATAAAGTGCAGGATGAATAGCTTGCAAGCCTCCTATAATTACAGAAAAAAAAATCTTTTTCAAAAGCTTTAATCTGGAAAGTGAGTTTGCTGAAGAGGCCTCGCCACATTTATACACATGCATCTTCTTCTTCACAGCATGTGTAGAGATGCAGTCAGATATTCTCGCTCCACACACACACACACACACACACACACACACACACACACACTCACCTTTTCATGCACGTACAAGCACGGCTGTCTCACAAGGTCTGCAAACATTAGCTGATGTACTTTCTGACTCAAACAAACAAATTGAAAGGTAATAAAGTTTGCTAAAATGTCATTTATTCTTATGTAAGCGTGACTACAGCTGGCGTGTATGTTGCTGTCAGTACCATCTGTGTATTGAACCACAGGAGCCAGTAATATACAGTATATCCAAAGGAATAGATAAAAATGAATAAATTTTATATGACACACACACAGTGCTACGCATATTAGCACATTAAGGATGTAAGGGTAATAAAGTTTGATGGCAAATATTGTTTTCTTACCTTGACTTCGACCTGCACATGTCGCACTAGTGTTCATCTGTCCGACAGCATAGAAAATACTTTTTATATACATACTTTTATATATATACACACACATACAGATAACTGAGTGCTAAAAGAACAGTCTGGTCAGATTTTGACGGTCTTTCATGTCCAAAATACTGGTGTAGCTGTCATGACGTATCAGTAACTTAAGCAGTTAGAGAGCCTGTACTGAAGATCCCTCCAAATGACCTGGTCACCATGTTAAGATATCTCTTTTTACCTCTCCAGTACATGTGCTGAACTTTATCCTGTTTCATATATGCAGTCTGTCAGTAACTGACTATTTTCTGAAGTTCTTCAGTCTATGCTTTCTTGGTCACTCAGCTAGTCTAACACAGTAGGCCTTAGTTAAACTGTATGTGAGCAAGCAGTTGAAATTTCACAGGATTTGCAGTTGGCCCTTTGCAGTGTAAGAGTGAAGATTTCTTTCCTCCCACTCCAAAAAGCCAAGCAGTTTATAATGTGTATTATAAAAGCAGTTTATAATATATATAAACTTATACACACACACACACACACACACACATATATATATATATGTATATATATATATATATATATATATATATGAATATTCTGGAAAAATCATTAATATCAGTGTTTATATCCTTTTCAATATGAATTGAAGGCAAAAATGAAAGTTTGGATGCTCCAGATTTTATTTTACACTCTAAAAACTTCCAGGATAATTCTTGCCATTTAATAAAGCCAAAAATAAAACAAAGAAACGAGCAAGACAAAATTAAACAAAGACACCAGTGAGTATGCATTTCCAAATCTTAAATTTTTATATCTGTTTATGTTTGACCATAAATATATTATCAAGGAGTTTTACATGTCATCGAGGCAAAACCAAAACAAGCTACAAAGTATTTAGTCATGAACGATAACCCGATAAAATGGCCAAGAATTGTGCCACTGGAAGCAATTATCCAGCCATTACAGTGCACTAAAGGAAAATTAAATATCTTTTGTTTTAGGCTGTTCAGAGCTGTAGGTCCACCATTACCCAACTCCACTTAATTTCTGCTTATCATGGCTTTCTAACACTAATAGCTTTGCGTAATTCTTCACTGCAGCCACCCATACAGCTGTTTCCAGCTTTGCTGTAACTCTATAGCCAGAGTAAAACTTTCACTCGTCCTTTTCCTGTGGTTAACCCCCATAAAGAGGGATATTAACCAATTTGTTTCACATAACTCAGACCAAAATCAGTGATTTATATTGAAGTCAAGTACAATTTTTCACTTAAAAATTAGTTTGGCATCAGCGAGATTTATTAAACAGGTTCAAATTGATGTGCTTAACTGCTCTTTTCTGCCGGGCCATTCAATGGAAGGTATTCACTTTTGAGAGGTACATGGTGTTGATGTTTCAAGAACTTCTTGTCTGGCCGTTGTGTAACAGTACGGTTTTACAAATGGCTTTTTTTTAAAAATCTGTTCCCGCTATGGTGGCTCCTCTTCTATTCTGGTCACGCAGTACTGGAAAAGGCAACCATTAACTAGAGAACTGTCTAATGTACATAAAAGTGCTCTGTGGCAGAAATTGTTCTCTAAAACACCAACTTTATAGGTTAAGCACAGTCATTTATTCTTGTTAAGTATTACTGCTATATTGCTGTGCCTTTGTGTGAAATTTTACCAGTGTAAGCCAGCAGGTGTGGTAATGTTGGCAGTTAATGTTAGCATAGTGGTTAAGGACACAGACTTTGTATCTTGAAGGTTTCCACGATAAGTTCTGTTGTAGGCCCTGCGTGCAAGAATGTACTTGCTGCTTTTTACTCCAAGGACCCAAATTTTAATCCACCATCCTATTGTAGTACTTATGAGGGAAGTACTTATCCTGAATTGCTCAGATAAAAAATACCAAGCTGAATACCTGGTAAAAAAAAAAAAATCAAAGTAAATAGCTTATCATTCCAACAAACTGTGGAGAAAGCAGCATCAAAATGAGTATTTGAAAATAAATATTATCAGTTGCTCCGGAAAAACTGCAGTATCATGTAGTCACAATAAGTAAAGAAGTACACAAGTCTTCTGGATTTTATTTTGTTTATTTATTTTTTTCTATATTTCCATAAGGGTCATGTAAATAACATGCAGACAAGACTGTCTGCTAACTGAAACCCTGTGCAACATGGCAGTAAGCTAATGCTAACTACACAACATGATCATCAGGCCCAGCACCCAGTGATTCCAGGAGAGTCTCTGGACCACCACCACCCTTACCAGGACAACGTGGTTAAGGATAGTGGAAGGATGAATGGATTTTCTTTCCGTGTCCTCTTTTAGTTTATGCATTTTGAAATATTTAATTTGGTCCCAATGCCCATGACTAGGGAATAACAGAAGTCAAGGCTCAGTTCATAGGGACTTGGGTTCTTCCATCCGTTGCTGTACACTCTGTCTCTTAGAATGGTCTTCAGCTGAGAAGTTTGAGTGCCTGAAGCAAGATGGCTATTTGTACTGCAGAAATTGCTGCACAGCGCTCTTCAAGCGTGAACATGTCACGGGCAAAATAGGTCAGGCGCCCGTCTGTGGTTCGGCTTGATTTTTTCAAACTGCTTGTTTACCTTCCCCTCTGCATTTCCCCCATTTGGCTTTTTCTTCACCCCTCCCCCAAATATCGTGCGATGGGACTGCCTTTTGAGTGGACTTTATAAAAAATAAAAAAAAACAGCGGAGATGGGATACTTCCTTGTCTGTGCTGTGCATATGTTGCTTTTTCCTCAAGTAGCCTTGACATAGCTGTGGGCTCAGTGGATAGGAGGGTTGTGATCAGGATGACTGTGTGGCTGCGTATGCTGCAAGAAATAATTACGGATGGATGCCCGGGCGCTCACGGGTCACAATTCATGTGTGACCACAAGCTGAGGCGGAATGCCGAGCCACGTCAGAGATGTATTCCCTATAACCATTGTTTGCAGATGCCCCCCCACCCACCCCAGACCCCCCACCGTTACGCATCTGGATAATTCGCCCTGCTATATCATGTTGCACCAATAAGATGGTTATGCAATGCAAAGCCTACCTGTATAATCTCATCAAACGCAGATTCTGATGGAAGGGAGGATTATCATTAGCAGCTAAAAAAAAGGAAATATAAATCTTTTATGGACATTTAATAGAAGGTTCAGTTGAACTAAACTGAAATTCAGTAAAAAACGTTCTTTATAGAAGTGTGAGGGTATGTGTCTCCCTTAATCATATTTCATGCTCATGTACGTACTTTTGCAAGGGGGGAAAAAAAATCATTGCTGTTTAGAAAATTAAATCTTGATAAATGAAATTCTACCTAAGCTACTCTGAACTTGCGTTCTCTTTCCGTTTGTAATGCTAAACAGAGGAAGTTCGATTTGTCTTATTTTGCACCTTAGGTTTACCTCGTTCTGTCAATACAGCTGCTTTGTATGAAGAAAGAGGAAAAATGTACATAACAGGAGCAGCTTGTTATCTGGTGCACGGTATTGCTGGAAAATATGCAGCAGATGAAATGTGTGATTTGGAGGGCTGTGTCGCATTATGAAGGCAATTTGCAGACCTCCCACAGGATCGTGATTCACGTTGCAGAGGCTGTCTTAAGAAACAGGCCTTGGCTGTTCAGACTGAGTGGATCGCAGGGCAAGTTATTAAACCATTTTTAGTCTTCAGGCACCTGGAGGTCAGCTGGCACCCGACGTTCCTGGTTGATTTAAAGGCATCTGTAACTGGGCAGAGTAAAAGAAAAGACTTTGGACCGAGAGTTCTAACACCAAGGCAGTCCTCGTCCTTGTCCTGATATTTGGTTTTATTCCTGACAAAGACACATGCACTTCAAAAGCAAGTTACATACATTATTTTCCTGCACTGCATTCCCTAACGCTTTTACTACTATATTGTCATTAATTCTGAAGTGCTATTCATCTTTGACAATTTATATATTCCGGAGCAATTTACTTGGCAAAAAATGTACGTACATTACAACAGTATACTTATAAGTCAAGAAGTATTTTCATATACAAGAAATTATTAAAGTCACAATGCATCCAGTCAGATTTTACAGTATTGCAAATGTATGAGTACGTACCGGCGTCCAAGATGTCTTCTGTCCGAAAAGGCGTCCATAATTCTTGCATGGATCATCTATGTACTAAGGGCCAAAAACAAAGCAAGAGAATTTCAAGTGCGGACTAGAAAACAATGTACTTCTGAAGTAAATGAAAAGATAACAGAGGAACTGATAAGTTTTCAGTGCATTGTCGGGCAGGCTGATGGTCCATTTAGATTAAGAATGCTAAGACCTATTTAAATGTTCCTATTTTTAATGATATTAATGTCCCAGGTAGTAATTTTAAATGGAAAAGCCAATATTTTCACCACAGAACAGTAAAGTAGGAGTGTGTCACAGTAATACAGTTGGTCATATTATCAAAACGATAAACAGAAGAACATGTGACCCAGTGAAATAAAAATCACAGTGAGATAGCATGGGAGACATAGAAAGAGACAGAGGAAAAAGAGAAAGATATATGAAAACCAAAAATCCAGGACCGCTGCGAACAAAAACTGTGTCGACCCTCCTCCACTTGGAGAGCCTGTTAGCCAGCACTTTATTTACGGTGCAAAAGCAGGCAATGAATCTTCTAACTCCTAACTAAACATCTCTGACCACACCTTCCCACCAGAGCCCAACACGGGCAAAATGAATACAGTAAACCCCCCAAGCAAATAAAACTCACCAACAGCAGAGTCTATAAAAATCCCAAAATCAGAAAAGTGTGAGAAACCTCAGTACAAAAACAAAATGAAATAACAGAAAAAAATTCTGATCAAAACTTGCATGAGGCAGTCTCAGCCTTTCAGAGTTGCCAGAAAAGCAGTGAAAATGGCAAATCTTCCCTTCGTGTGTGCATCTCAGCTGGATGGGGAAAGAGACACCACATCTGATTTATTGACCTTTAAATTTTCTGATCATTTCCGAGAATTTGCATCTTTGCTGTACAAGTTCACCTGGCAGATCAGAGCAGAACTGCAAATGCAAATGTTTGAAAGTGACGTCGTGCTTCTTCTCGGCCGTTTGTCCAAAGTCTTCTTTGTCAAAGAGCCACAGAAATAAAACCAGAATGCTGCTAAAACAGGGATCAGGGAGTCAGCGGGTGAAATCAATCTCATTTGGAGGAGACTTAATCGGCATTCCCACTAAGGAAAAGAATTCATCCCGCAAGAATTATTTACAGTAGGAGGAATATTACCTTCAGCATTCTCAGGTAATTCCATACTTTTCAGATTTTTGTGGAGGTTCTGCATTCACTTTTTGCTTTGAGGCAACTAATGACTCAGCAAGGGATACCATCAAATCCCGTGAAGCGGCCACCGAGTGTTCAGTCCCGAAAATATGATTTCAAAACTATTCGTGCCATCAGTTAAAATAGGTTTTGTTTACATAGCTGCGGCAGAGGAGAAGAATTTCTTTACTTCAAGATCAGCGACGGCTTTGCTAACGTACTGTAGCTAGCACACCAGCTTCCAGTACATTCATAGCAACCTTCCTTTATTGTGCGGGTTGAATCTGTCTTTTCTTAGCAACCTCAGTTTTAGCTGTTTTCTTGTTCGGAGAGCATGCTGAGGAAAAATGGCGTAATCCTTCTTGTCCATAGAATGAAGCATTTTGTTTTATTAGTTATAGCAAGTGAAACCCAGCATGGGGAGACATGCATCAAAACCGTGGCTCTCTAAAGTGGAGTTAAATTTAAGCGGGCTTTTAAGACAATGGCCGCAGGACCCATTTCTCTCAGTTCACATTTATAAAAAACGACAGTATATCATAAATATGGTGCTCTACAACCATAACTGCTATTTAAATGATTATACAAAAGTTTTTTTTTTTTAAACAAAATGTGTTCACAGCTTGAATTTTCCTGAGAAAAAAGGAACAGCATTTGTTTACTGCCCCAAAATAAAATCAGAAGTTTTGACTGCTGACTGCAGGTCTTTAACACTTGGCGGTTTTGTAAAATACTTTCCCAGCAAGCACCACAGCAACTCATTACTGTAATCCATAAATTCTGTTTGGGGTCTTTGTTCAAGATGGCTGTAAATCTGTGGAAGAAGCCTGAAGTGGCAGGCTAGTCCAGGAAGGCCCCACATCTGGTACGGAACAAAACCTCAAATACTTTTTCATCTTCTGTCTTGAGGAAACGGTTCCTTTCATCATGCGCTTTTGATAAACAAAAAGGGTTTACTGTACCAAGCAGTTTTTTTTCTTCTTTACTCGATTTTTATTTTTAACAATTAATTTTTACCATATTAATATTGTATCACTGCTAGCCATGTCAACCTTCTTTAAACTCCTCATTCAGTTTTTATTTAATTTCTTTGCCGTTTAACCTTACTATATTTCTGCACCTTCATAGTACACACTGATTTTGTTATTGTGCCAAACACTTATTTTCCAATTTTCTATTCCTTTCTGCATTACTTTCCTCTTGTACTATTTGGCTGGTAAAGTAAATTCAGCATCTGTTCGGTATGATAGCTGCAGTATATGAAGTTAAGTTTAATATCTTTGTCACATACTGGAGCAAATATTTATTTTTCTCCTCTCAGAGAGAGACATTCTGCATAATAAATGACCCACAACAGAAGTTAACAGGGTGTTTACAGCCACAGAGAGGCTGCATCTGGGGCACCAAACACCCACTTCCAACTCACAGGCCAGTGCTTCTCTGTCAACAACCACGGAGCACCAAGAGCACTAAAACTGAAAGGGGAGTTTTCCATATATTCAAAATGCGCAGAAATGCCTTTATCTAATTCTCAGTATTTATGAATGAGTGCCTTGTTCTGCACATAAGCACAGACATTTCATTTTTAAAAAAAAAAAAATCCCAAATCCAGAAAAAAAACTTCCGTCTTATTTTAGACTAAAGATTGTGCGTGGAAAGCATAATGGAAATGCTGGATGTACACATAAATTGTATTATAGATCTAAACCACAGGTATGTTTATTTTGTAAGGAAATGGAGCCGTGGAAGTAAACAGTGCTGATGGAAAACGAAGTCTTTAAAACTGCTGCTGGAAGCATGGGCCATACTGTTGAAGTCGGAGGAGGGAATCGGGGAGAGCGCTTTGATTGTTAAATGAATTTCCTGTTTTTTTTTTTTTTGTTTTTTTTTTAACAAAAAGATGTTTTGCAGACGTTAGCATTATTAAGCTCATATGTTATGTAATTTAATTGAATGGTAAAATCGAAACGCCTCGGTGGGGTTTTAGCGCTCACCTTTTCTGAGCCGTTCTGAGAGTGAAGTAGTCTGCAGCTGGACTCTCTCTATCCTTTCCTGTCCCCCCTTATTTGCGTGTCTTCCTTTTGTCCGTTTTTGTTGCTATCCACTGGGTGTGGATTTTGAAATCTTTTAAATGGCAAAATGAAATGCTGTAGATCCACAGAGTATCCAAGTCATATTTTTCCCTCAGTGCTTATATATGATGAGTAAGAACAGTTGGGTAAGAGGTTTACTGTGGTGTAGATCATTTCAGCATGACTGCTTTGGGGAGGAAAGGCTTCTAAAGATAGAGACACAAAACTCCTATCCTTTGACTGATAAATGACATGGGGTTATGATGGAGTAAAATGCAAATTTTAATGCAAATACTTAACCACAATGCAACCAGCTGACTACAAACCGAAAATACTGGGGTTTATTTATGTTAATACCACGACATGTACTGTATGTTTATTCTGTATGTGTGATGTGGGCTCAACAATATGCTACATTATTCAATGGCAGATGCAGAAGAATTTGCATTTCAGATAAGTTGAAGAATTTCTTTAAGTGAAGAAACTGCCTACAGTGTAACTCAAGGCTGTTACCCCTTCTGCAGCCCATGGTGAATTTACAGTATTACAGAAAAAAATGCATATTAACACATTCCATCGGGGCATTTTACAATAAAAAGGAAAAATAACAAATAATAATTTAACTGAAAAAGTATCTGCTGTTTTTTTTTTTTTTATTCTTTTTGTTGTGAATAAGCTGTGAAAATGAAAATATTAAGGACATGAACACACTCCATTCAACATGGTCTCAAATCCCTAAACAAGAATGAAGGCCTAAGAGCTGGCAGTAAAAAGGTTTTTGAAAGTGTTTTGTCAGGATGGCATTTTGTATCTCTGATACATTTTGAGCATCTCGCTAACAATTGAAAAACCCCCATGAAAGTGTGTTGCACCGATCTGTTGCGCACACAAAAGAATAAATCTGAAGGGGCTTCATCAGCTGAAATTACTGAATAACTGAACCACTTTAGATAACCGACAATACAGTTACTGGACTATTTTGCATCGTGTAACCGAAAGGCTTTGTTCTCGTAACAATGCTGAAAAGCCCACGGGCGAGCGAAGGTCCATTTACCTGGAAAACGACCGGCAGTCCTGCTTGATCTGATCCGATCTGTTCTTCTTACACGAACATAACTGGCACACATTTAAAAAAAAATAAATAAATAATAAAATAAAAAATACTGATTCTGGAAAGAAAAACAGTTGCACTTAGTGATTCAGCAGAGGATAAAACTGACTTCCCGATGAATCACGTTGCAGCTGATAACAGTTAAGATATCATTTGCAAACAGTTTGGGGGAAAGAGCACATTTAGTTAAGCACATAGTCGAAGAACTGTTAAACGCAATTTGCATGAGGACTGAAGCTGCTAGTGCTGTACTTAACAGCTATTGCATATACAGTACTGCTGATGTGGGGAAAAAACGCGATCGTGTTGAAAAGTACAAACTCGGTGGAGGGGGTGATGTAAATAAAGGCCAGTCTGTCATTTGCAACATGTTATGTGTAGCCTAGTTGCAGCCGGGAAGCAATTACGTTTTATAAGCCGTGGCAAATGCTCCAAACTCATTAGTTACAGCGGGAAGGAGGCAAGCACCTCCATTCTGCAGCATCACACATGTCCCCTTGTTCATAATCAAACCATGTGGCACTCCAGGGGGAATGGCTGCCCTCGGTCCCTGCAAACACTAAAACGCACACTTTGTTTGACCGTAAATGCCCATCTTTCTTTACGGTAGGTTTCAACCATTGAACTTAAGTGGCCCCCGAAGGCCTGCCGCAGCTACAGAAAGCTTCTTA
This sequence comes from Heterotis niloticus, assembly GCA_018136845.1. Taxonomy (NCBI): domain Eukaryota; kingdom Metazoa; phylum Chordata; class Actinopteri; order Osteoglossiformes; family Osteoglossidae; genus Heterotis; species Heterotis niloticus. The sequence goes on from CM030891.1 coordinate 19,063,590, forward strand.
TCGGCACAAATTGCAAATCTGAGCAAACGCGATGAATGTCACACGCCTCCCCGTTCGATGACCGCGTCGGCCCGCTCGGCCAGCTAGCTCAGCAAGCGAGTGTCGGGAGAACAAAAGCTACATTGCTAGTGATAACCGTACGGTGGGCCACATCTGAACAGAGGAATCGCAAACCTTTATCCTGTTGGAGCTCGAAGTGAGTCAACCAGTTATACTACTGGTTAACCAGTCAAACACTGATTTTCAAACTAGTGGTCAGAACTGATTTAGAAGTGATATATAACACATTAGTTGTCGTAACACCACAGAACAAAGCAGTTTCTCTTCATTTATTACACTGCAATAGGGTACGGCTGTATTCCTTTGCTCGTTCTGCTATTTTTTACCTATTTTTTACACTTAACAAATGCTCACAAACAAACCATTCATTATAGATACTGTATACTCTTCCTGTGGAGGCAGAGATTAGACAGGTGACAGGTGAAACTAGCAAATGAGGGGTAATGGAAGTTAGGAACATAATGCAGCACAGACCCAACTATAACAAAAAAGAAGGCTGCATGGTGGCTGTTTTGGAGCCGCTCAGTTGTTGGGACAGGCATAAAGCAACAAACACCATGATACAACACCTTGATATTTGCTTTCTAAAGCTGCAAAAAGAGAATAACATCTCATCTAAAAATGAGAAGCAGTGTTTGCCTGTTAAATACCCATTGGAATAATGTTTAAATACGATATTTCATATCCAACGGCACAAAAGACCACACACCAACTGTTAATCTGACATTTGAATATATTTTAATACCTCATATCTCATATTATACGTAATTTATTCTTAGCATTTCTTTCATTGTCTGTGTAGGGAGATACGGTGACATTTTTCTCCTTTCAAATAATTGTTTTATCGGGTTTCCCCACAGCTTTTTCGCTTCCTGTTTAAGTTTTATCTCACACAGATACGCAGCCCCGCACCTTTTCACGGTTATTGATCAGGGGTAACGCTGTACCAAGCCAGCAAAGGGAGCTTCATTAAGAAATGTCTTTAGGGATCGAGTGAAGTGTGGTGGGAGCGGATTGGTGAGGTTCAATGTATTTTCGCCCAGTTGTGCACAAATGAGAGTTTCTGTTCTCTGCCTTTGTCATATGATTTGGTTTCATTTATTTGCACGCAGTGAATAAAAATTGGCCACATCTTCATAAGAACATAGATGTGGAACGGCAAACTTTCAAATGAGACAGCCAGCGTAAGATCTGACGTTTTCCGTCTCTGCCAGGTAATAAATCTGAAGACGTGTCTTATTTGCATTAATTTAATTACCATACCTTATATTTGCACTTGCAGTGCTAGTCATCACCCTCTGTTTTATAGTATCTTAATAAAGAACAAAAATAAAACCCAGGAACACACCCTGTTATATATTATTATTTTATAACAATAGGTTATTATTTATCTAAAGCTCTTCTCCAGTGTCAGGTTTGTATGCTAAGCTACGTACCTATGATTTGTCCATTTATACATGTGGGTAATTTTTACCATGTTACATCAGGGTAAGTACCTGGCTCAGGAGTATTGCAGCAGAAGGTGGGAACTGAATGTGGGTCTTGTGACTGGATGGGGACAGGTCTGTGCCATCTGCTGCCTCCAACCACCTTCCGTCGTGGACAGTACAGGTTGGACGGGTAAAGAAAGCCCAGCGCTAGATTTTATTGGAATGTGGCAGCAGCATGAATCGTACTGTGTATGCAAATAAATGCAGTGCTGCGTATCCTATCATTAAAAAAACTGTGTGTTTAAATCTCAGGAGACCTGCACTTATGCAACTTTGTAAAAATGATTGAAGATTTAGGGAGAAAGATTAAATTAAGAGAAGCTACCCCTGGGCAAGATCTGCATATGCACCCATTACACGTGCCGAGGCTTCAAGGGTTAAAAATTCACAGAACCTGGGTTTAGTGGCCTCCCAATTTGGGGCCCCCCTTCCATTCAAGATTGTACACCCTCCAGCAAATTATAGCTTCACTGCACAAAGGGATGCGACTCTCAGTCCAGTATGGATGTTTCATTATGGCCAAAGCAGTGTATAGGGCAGAAAGAATGAGAAATGCATGCATGAATTCTGAGCTCAGGAGCTCACGTCTGCTTTAATATGCACCCTTCTCTAAGCCAAGCTGCTCGCGGTCTTAAAGAGATGGTCTGTTGTAAACTGTATTTTCTGACTAGTATTTGCGTGCGCATTTCATTGCAGGAACTTGATGTATGGGATGTGCAGTTTTGCTTCTAAAAAGTCAAAGTACAATTGTGCCTTTGTTTAAAAGCTGGACAGATCCTTGGGCAAATCTGAACAAGGAGAAACAAAAGTTGAAAATACAGCTGTCAGCATTTCAGCTGACAGTTGCACTGCGTCTTTTTTAAACTGAAAAATGTACAACCTTTACAGCAAATCAGTGCCCAGAAGTACAGCAAAGCTGGACTTCAACACACATTTAAAGAAAAGAAAAGGTGTTAAAGAAAAAGTGCATGATAGTAAGTGGGTTGAGCATCACCTGGTTATTACCACTTACCTGGTAATTTTGAAATGAGCAATTTTTTGGGTGTGCTTTTTCCATGCTAGGATGTTAGCACACTGTAAACCATAAGTGACCATAAGTCATGGAAGGCAAAATACAGGAGCCAAAAAATTAACTTCCAAATGACTTGCCTTGAAGCCTTATTTACAGTACTTATTAACGATATAATTTCTCACCAGCATTTGTCTGTTTAAAAGTTGGAGTTGATGTGGTCAACAGCATTTCACTTCAGCTAAATTCTGTTATAAGAAGTACCTGACACTACACCGTGTCATACCGAGATGACGCCGTATTGTACAGTATGTGCTGTAAAGGGAGATTGCGTGCACGGCTGACAACAGCAACATGTTTTCGACAGGCCGAGCAGTTTGCTAACACCACCCATTTAAGTCAATCAATAATGTCTAGTCTACCCCTTTCATTGCCTGCTGGAGATACCAGCTGGGCACCGCAGCAGGCCGAGTGAGATTATTCAGTGCTGGCCCCAAGCTCCAGCCAGTCTGTCTCCACTCAAAGACTTCTTTCAAGTAAAGAGGGAGGCCAAATTTACAGCCCTGTGTCTATTGTGCAGCTCTTTACGGCCAAGATGCATCACTGTAGAATTTCTTTTTTTGGGGCTTCATTCATATGTAACAAGGACCTTCATCCATGGCCTATGTTAGAGCTTCACTATGGATGTGAGCAACACAAGAGTATTCTCGAAAATGCCGCCCACCACAACCTATAAAAACCCCAATACCTGCATGGTTTGGAGTGTGCGTGCAGCTCAGTCAAAATGACCATTCAGTCATTTGGGCACTGAGCAGTGAAGCATTCCTTAGATGCTTTTGTCTTCTTGCATTTTTGCCATGAAAGGATGCAGAAGTGCCACGCAAATGGTAGTCAGTTGATGGGAAAGACACAGTTGCAACAAATCTGGCAAAAGTGGTCACATATGAAAGGATTCTACGGTGAAGCAGCCCCTTGTGATTTCTGCAAGGTAGCTCCGAAATGCTGAGCAAAAGTTTGAAAGACCCCCATAAATGAGCGAGCAGTGGGATTTACACCGTGCGATAGGCCTAATTTGCCATTTTTGGCAAGTAGCCCCAGTGAGTTTGAAAACTTGCCATCATCTCAGTGTGCCATAAAATCCTGTACAATATTTTTAAGCGGACAGCTGTGATCTGACTGGTTTGAGTCATTTGGTGACTTTGCCCATGGTCAGGTGATGCGATAAAACCAGGAACTGCTGGGTTTCCTCTTAAAGGCTGACTTAATGCCATGTGCTGGAGAAGGACGTACTGTCATTTTTGTGTGTTTTATGCGCTAGAGTTTACTTCAGTTTAATAAATAATTCTCATCTTATTTCGGAATAGTTTATTTTGTCAGTTAAACCGTTTTAATTTAAAACTCTTGTTGTGTGGGTGTTTAGTAAATAGGAGATTTACTGGCCCACGGCTGCGATAAATATAACAAATAGTGTATAAATCAATGGTACGTCGTGTTTTTCGTTAGACTTAATGCAACCTTTTACCAAAAATGCGACATTGTTTCGAGAAAGAAACACTTAAGCTAAACACTGATGTCAAGGAATTTAAAACAATGCCTCACAGGAGCGACTAGCTGCATGAAGATCTGCTCCCCACGGTCCTGTCCTAAGTTGGAACGTTGGCGGACGAATTATCAGGAAATCCTTAGGGTTTCACATGCCTTTTCATGTTCTGTCACTTATTGCATATTTCGTAGGCACATGTTATTTACATTACGTATACGTACCTGCGTTAGTATAAATTGCTGCTAATGCAGAAAATATATTAATAGACAAATTGCTTTTAAGTCAAAAGAAACGCGTTCGACAAAAATATAATGTTTTTATTATTTACTCCATTTAGCATGTCATTTTCCCAAGTAGCCACTGGCAATAAACACCGTGGTTCTTAGTGTGCTGGAGTGCAACCAACTCTGCTGCGAAGGGGGCAGGGTGGGTGGGCAGTGGGGGTTGAAGACACAGAATACACAGTGGTACAGAATGGGATGGTGGGCAGGAGAACTTTTCTTTGTGTCTGTGTGCGTTTGAGGGGGGGAGGGCGGGTGTTTAAATAAGCGTTTGCTGTGATGCATTTCACAAGTTTCCCCCTGCCATGCTGGTGGGCACTGAGGAGCGGTCCCGTGTGAGAATTCTCAGCTTGCTCACACAAGTATAAAGACCAGTGAATGGGGGGACTGGAAGCAGTGTGAAAAGCTGGGCCTGAAAGCTCCATACAGCGCTCAGGATGGTCATTATGAAAACACTGAACAGATTAATGGTTTAAGGGGCCCCGAGCCAATTCAGTGCAGACTCTTAAAGGGTGGATTTAATACATTCTGCACCACCGAAATAGGTCCTTTACCTGAACGTTTCCTTTCATTGTGTGCCTTGCTGCCAGGAGACTATACAGTACTCAAAGCGAATTTGTGTGGATGCATTGCTACACACATTAGGCTGCACATAAAGAACAAACAGCTTCTGTTTCTTTTCTTTTTTCATGTCTGTATAATGTTATCCCAAAAACTGACCACCATGGCGTCTGATATGTAACTATTAACTGTAAGCTATGTAAAGTAATATAATTGCTGCACGGTATGTAGCAAAAAGTAGGAGTTTATCTGGGTGCCTAACTGGACTTAATGCAGTTTTTCACAGCATTACTGGAATGGCCTCAATGGTTTCCATATGGACAAACTTTTCATCCTTCTCTGCAGACGAAGAATATGTTGGAACTTGTACTTAATTTTTCACAGGAGGTTCCAGAAGTAGGTATTTTTAGATATTTCTCCAAGATGTTCCAGCAAACCCACGCTGTGTAATAGCACTGGTGACCAAACAGCTCACTGCATTGCTAATGGTGCCTGAAGGAATGGAGATAGAAACAGATTCAGAAGAATTCAGTGTTGCTGAGTTTTCCATACTGAATGCAGGCCCATACCGTATGTCAGCAGTTATGTTTCTGAATTGTATCACCAACATAATAAGAGTAAAATTGCATGCTGGGCCTCATGCAAACCGTTTGGTGGGCCTGGGTTGCCACATGGTCGTGTCAGGGTCACGTACCGGATCTGTTTTGGACTTGGAGCTAATTGGTTTACTGAGAGCTGTTTCTTCAGTGTCGGAAAAGAAATGAAAATCAGGAACAGGATATGACTGCGTATGGAGTACAATATGTGCCAAAGGAGGAAAAGTTTGTACAACAGAATAAGAGAAGTAAGGAGCTCCAGTCGAAAACACTGAACAATATAAGTGTATCTGATCTTGAACAGGTTTGTTTTTATTAAGAGGGGCTTTGTGTGTGGGGTTAAATTCCTTACTTGCAAAGATATGACAGTAAAAGATTTGTCCCGAAACAAGTCCACAATGGTAACATCAATAAGTGAACACAAGGGCAAAATGGGATCATGCATTTTCTCCTTAGGCCTGCAGTAGTGCCAGGTAATGCTCTGCCCTGCTTCAACCCTGCATTGTACAATTGGTCCATAGCAATGAATTCAAGAAAGTACCTCTAGTTAATCTGTGTAAAATAAAACTAAGCAGTTAAAAGCTGTTCCCTGTACGAATGAGGTGACAAATGTGAGAAGTTTCGTGTGGAGAAAAACAAACAGGAGAGATAAGGCTGCAACCCCAGTTTCACCCAGAAATACGGGACTTGAACACATTCAGCAGCTGCACTGTACAAAAATGTTCGGAGAAAGAACAGCATTCGTTCTGGCTTAAGCGAAAAAAGAAGTTACGTGACCAGTTATTTCTATTGGGTGATTATCTTAGTTTCCCATCTACTGAAGCAAAATATTTCTTTTCATCCAGCAGGAGGTCTGCCTGGACACGAACCAATTCCTTAGTATGCAGTCTGCTGCACGTCGCCTTCTTTCTCCAGGATCTCCGCATGCCTCAGACCTCCTTCAGTGAGCACTCAGCCCTCAACCTGCTGCAAAGCCATACTAAATATTTGAAAATGGTCCAAAAATATTGCATATATTTTTAAATATATATTGTACCATGGTTTGCTTTGTTTACATTTCAGTCCAAACATTACACACGCAACACATTTTCATGCTTCTGGGGGTCCGTTTTTAAATATTTACATATAACCCAAAAAGTTTAAAAATATGTCTCTCTTCTGTACGGGAACCTCCGTATGGGTTTGCTTCCTCATTGATGGCGTTGCAGCCTTGAAGGGTTTGAGTAAACTTGGAACGTTATGGCCACTCATGTATTTACAACTATATTTATGCACGATTAAAAAAAAAAATATATGAAACTTAAAAAAAAAAAAAAGGAAAAAATTGCATCAGCCCTACTGACTTAAGTAGTCAGTATGCAATTGCAGTTTTCAAGCCATGAATGTAAAACTTTAGTGGGAAAAAGTCCTAATTTTAAGGTGCAGAAATTGGTTTTTTGAACATAAACTTTCCGTTTCAGCCTGGCTACTTCCTGTAGTGTAAATTGTACACTGCTATTTAGACCAACAGGCTGCATGTACGCTTCCTCCTTCCAGTTAAAAGGAGAACGGCATAAACAGCAGGCCGAATTACACCGGGTCAGGTAGTCATTTGGAGGCTCTTTGGTTGCTCATTTGCCGCACGCATCATAATCTCCTCATGGTGTTTTTTTTTTTTTTTTTTTTGCTGCAGACAACGGAACTTCCACAAACATTTTGATGAAAACGGAAAAAACAGCAATGTTTCCTGTGTTTTACTGTGTTTTACTGTGTTTTACAGTTGCAAAACACTGGAAACCGACAAGTTTTTAACAGATGGTGTTAAATTTCCGCAAGTTTTTAGTAATTCTCTCAACGTTGGGCCTTTAGGCTTTTTACTCTATCTTTAAAGATTTTCAGTGGCTAATGATGCTTTATTGCCTCATATTAAAATTAACTTAATGCCCTTTTCGTTAAAAATTGGGATAAAATATAATAATCAAGGCTGCTGGCTTCAAAGAAGTGAAACTTTTATATCACCATGCTTTTCTGAGCACTATAACCGCATTCAGTTGGGGAAACCTATAGAGGCTTAACAGCTAAAAACCATCCAGATGATAAATAATGTATAACTTAGCAGCAGGGCCACTTACTTTATAAGAATTCATGCAGACAAGTACATGCCCCTTATTTAAATGTAGACTACCACATTGTTATTTAATAAGATTTCTGACTACAGATTCAGATGCCTTCCCCAATGAAATCACAACCAAGACGTCAAGGAAAACGTCTGCAAATTAAATTCACCTCTTCTCGATATCCTATAAAACAGTCCTCTTTGGAATATTGCTGACAAATATGCATTGTCATCCTCAAATATATGATATGTATAATCAAATATCTGCCAATCTCCTGTCAATCATAGACCCAGCCTTTCTTACGCACATTTACACATACATTTGCATTCACGTGACTGAATATAGATGTGGCCGTAAGCAGACACTGATAGAATTTGTTCTGCATCATCAAATCCAGGAAAACTGTCCTCTAAGGAAACGCGAAGGAGGCAAAAGACGAACCCAAAGTTTCTGTGATGGGTACTAGTAAGGAAGGACAGAATTTGCTGATATGTTTGTTAGCTGTCACCCTGTGATGGACCGGCGCCCCGTTCAAGGGAAGTTTCACAGCCTAGCGCTCATTGCGTCTGAGATAAGTTCTGGACCTACGAGATCCTACTTAGTTGTTCATGAAAATGGATGGAAGAATGGATGGAAGGACGGATGAATGTTTTCCGTGACGATTGCCCAGCACACTGGCTTGAACTGGAACAATAGCCAACATCTGTGAACACAGTAGGCAGTGTAACTAGGCAACCCAGCATTCTTTATTGTCATCATCATATGAGGATGTATATAACGCAACAATGTATTTTTATATGTGCATATACAGTATAAGGAAAGGAACAACTGCTGACAAAGTTCTTTTGTTGAATTTGTAATCAAATGCCTTTTCCTAGCCGAGGGCGGTTCAGCAGCAGGCTAGATAAGCAGGTCATTCTTTTGAGGTGTTCTGTGCTGTCAATTATTTCCCTTGCTGCTACTCCCCGGTGTGCAGAGGAACCACTCTGATGTGTTTCTTTTATCCTATCACTACAACAAAAACGTCTGAAATCTTTCCAACACCTGCTAGGTCAAATTTTGGTTCGCTTTTCAAAGCTTGTTTTGGCATTTTATAATTGGTTTTAACAGCAGTAAGATAGTTATGTGGTAAGAGACTATAACTTAGTGCATCCTTATTGATGACAAATTTGACCAAATCAATCCGACCTGCTTTTATAATCAGGGAGTATTCACCCCTCCACTGACTTAAACAATTCTGAAGATATACAAAGGTTTCTTTATTGTTAGAATGTTGTGCCAACTTATCATTCTTTTCCATTACAGCTTGCAGTAAGACAACTCTGAATGGCTCATTTAAGACATGAGTGCCTTTACAAAACTGCAGTATTTATTCTATGTTGTTTTAACAGTCATGTGGCTCGCTGAAATGTGTTTTTATTATCGGACCAGATATCCATCGCATTTCTATCAATGTTTTGGGCTCGGTTATTGTCCTTTGCTAAAGGCCTTGTGATTAAGTGCTGTAATTTACACTGCAGCTGCAGTCAATGCAAATGGCAAAATATCTACATTTTAGGAAGCAGAGAAAAAGCAGGGCACATGCGGTATGTTGGTGGCTCAGACTCATTTGGGAAGCAGCCCAGCTGTAGGGATTATTAACAGATTCATGTCTTTAGAATAAATGCATTAACCTTTTCATATTTTTTAAGTTTCTCTGCTGGGATTTGCGGATGCTTCACCTACGTACCTTTTCTGATACAGGACAAGATGTTCTCGATCCCCACGGACAAGTTCTGTGAATGTAATATCTGATTTAAATCATTTTTTACCTAATAAGAGTACTAATAAAGGATTAAATTAACTTCAGCTAACCAAGAATCAGTACACAATATCTGAGACCAAAAGGAGTTTACAGAAATGATCCATTACCATGTCTGTAACAAATGTCAGTTTAGTTTGCTTTTGCCTCACTTTTCTCTTATCTTTTAAAGGGTGGACTATTTTGACTTTCTGTGCAACAATGTGCTTTAAAAGCCAGTTTCTGACCCATAGCTCCACAAAGCTCCTATAAACAGCCAGCACACTATACTTGCCAGGGGATTTCTGCTGGATAACTTCCCCTGTAATTTGGCCACCCACATTCACAGTCATGTGCCTTGGATACTGTGTTCTATAGGAATCCCACACACTAAACATTGAATGCTTCCAAAAAGCAGGGAATTTAAACAAAAAAATCAAGAAAATTGCAAATGGAGAAGCTTGTCAGGTACCACTGACGCCTTACTATCGAAGACATAGCTAAACAAACATGTATAATTATTTTCAAAATATATTTATATATATTTGCAGTGTCAATGTTACATATTTAATCTCCTAAGATAGTTTCACAGATCTCTACTTATCCACCGATTTGTTCAGGTAGTAATTTTCATTTGATATTGCAGAAAATTTTATTTAATCACATTTTAAAAAATAAAATGGGGAAAATTGTACAAAGTGTTTAACTTAATTGCTTTATAAAATCTTTCTTGAAGTACACATATAATGTGGGTGAAAAAAGCATTGACAAGCAGCATTTTCTTACAAAATGTCTCTTGTCTCTGAATGTACTGACAAAAAAAATGAACTACACTGCTTTCCCCCCACATCATAAAGAAACAAAAATGCTCTTTAGGAAGCATGCTCCTTATTTGATTACTTTTTTCTTGGAATTCCCTATAAAATCTAATTATGCATGATGGTTAAAATTTCATAAAGTGAAACTGGCCTAAATTCAAGGGAATTTACTTTCAATATCGTTTTTTTATCCTGTCGAGGAAGATTAAAGTGCAGGAAGTCCCCGCTCTTAAGTGTAGACCTTATGTAATTTTATATAAAATTATGACATTACTTGTAGGCAACAGAAAGCTCCTTGTACAGCAAATTTTCTGTGCACTGAACGCTGAATACTCCTGTGTGTTGAGATGTTCTACCTAGAACCCGCAATTACAGGTCAAAATGGCTTGCGTATAGGAAAGGAAGCAGCAGATGTTCTCTTCAGCTACGCTTGTAATTTTGTGAACCTTTTAGCCATCCAATGACCCGTGTAGGAATCAACTGAACAATAATCTGGAACACAGTCAGCCAAAGTCCATTTCTTAGTAACCAAATGTAAGACGGCCTCCTGGAACTCTTCACAGACAGCTCGTGCTTTATGGTTATGATCTTGCAGTTTATGTGCTGTGCTGCAACCGTGCAGCCAAATTTCCCTCGTCTTGTTGAACCTGGCACACATTGCAGCGGTGCCACAATGGACTGTGACCCACTGTGGAGCTCAGTTCACCCTCTGTCAATAACCAGAAGTCTAACTAAGACCTCTTCAGGCTCTGTAGCAGTAGTTTGCATCTGTGTAGATCCTTTCAGAACTTCTGACATGTCCAGAACTGGTGCCTCTTTCTTGGAGTTGGTGGAGTCGCTGTGTTTGGTTTAAACCATACAAACCCTGCAATAGCGACGCAACAAAAAATCAATTCGTGGAGCAGTAAATAATTTTCTGGGGTGGAAATTTACCACATCTGTGTCATGATAATGAAAGGTCCAGATCATGTGTGCTTAGCAGACCACGAGGTTTAAGTTCAAGGAACCCGGTCGTGGCAAAAAGTGTAAACAGATGCAGGAGCTGTACATAAATCAGGTAATAATGTCAAGTCTTCTTCAGCTCCTTAGCTCCCAAACATGACCTTGACATTACCTGTTTCAACTTGCCTGAAAAAAACCTCAGCAAGGATTTCTGTTGCAGAGTGTCTGCAACAGTTACAGCAATGACAAGAATGACACGTCGGACTGCAGGCCACAGAAGATGATCACTATTTTTTTTTTTTTTTGAAAGTCAACATTACTATATTACAGTTTGCAACACATCGGAAAGTTGGACACTTTAATGTTAACTTGTCAAAGTCATATATGACTTTTCCCTCAGTTATCTGATGCGTGAATACACCTCAGCAGATTACCATCAGTTTAATTATACCTGCAAAACATTTGTCCCCAGCAATGCGGCTGCCAAGTGTTCTTTACCGCATATCAGCAAATCTTATGTAGATATCATTGGCAAGCTGTAAATCTGGGAGTGGTTGCTTGCCTCAGATGTTCATGACCTCTTGAAGCCAGGATTTCATGCCTATGCCCCCACGTACCAACAACAATAATTATTTTGGACATTTATATGTTTTATTTTAATAATGAATTTTGCAGGATTATCTCTATACTTCAGTTTTGACAAAAAATTTCAACAACCAAGGTCACCAAAATTTTCTGGAACTTTCTGAATATGACAGGTTGTAATTTAAAAATAATGTTGCTGACAAAATGGACACAAACTTGACATGGAAAGAGATAATAGACATTCTGAGGCCTAAATAATGCTGTATTAATATTGATATATATGATCTAAGAAAACGTCTTTTCTAAAATTAAATATTAAGCAAGAGTTAAAGTCTGGTGAAGCTTTTTTTAATGTACCAGAGAAATATAAACTGCTTTCGTCCCGAACATGAGGTCATGTACCATCATGTAGAATAATTTAGACGTGCAGCTATAATAAATATTAATATTTATTATTTCGTTTTCCGCCGCTGCTACGCTTGTGCTCGTATTTACTGGAAAGGGGGACTGCGGTTAAATCGTTAAAGTTTAACAGAGTAACACTTATCTGTACAGATTACATTGTTACTTCTTCAGTAAAGTCGTTCAGTTGCAGGTGAGAAGCAACGTGTCTCACACAAACACACGTGCACCGCTTCGCCAGACACCGCACGCCATCCGGCACGTCGTCGTCCTGAGGCAAGGGCGTGGCCTCTGCGTGTGGCGTGTGCCTAGGAGGGCGTGGCTCGGCCGTGACGCACTTTGATTGACGCGCCTCCGTCTGCTGCCGTCCCTTTCTGGGCAGTTCGGCCCCGAGGCTTCGCGCAGATGAGACGGCGTTGTGTGCGAGAGTAGCGTCGGCGGACGGGAGGAATTTTCGGGATAGCTGGAGCCGAAAGCAACTTTATTCTTTTTTTATTTTATTTAAACTGAAACGAGGTATTATTACCTCGCAGTTCGGACGTTAACCGACGCCTTTAAGATTCCTGACCAGGCGTTTGCAGAAGAAGGAGAGGTTTGTTCTGCGGCGTTGGGAGAGCGCAGCTCGGGAAGAGGAAACATCCCGTGCGGGGCCCCTTGCGTGCCAAGTGAGTCGCCGTCCTTGTGTCGCTCGGCTGTTGGAAAACGCTTTTGTCTTTCTGGAGCGCCCGTTTCAGTGGTCATGTTACTTTGTCCGGCATTGTGCAGTCGAGTGCGGTGTTTTGTGGCGCTCATAGGAGCCCGCGCTGGCATCGGCTTTCGCCAGACAGAGGAGCTAACATGCTAAGCGAGCGCACCCTCGGGAAGCAGCCGAGCCGATGGGTACATTGTGTTCCGCGGCTCGACTCTGCGGCCTTGCTCGCCTCAGGCGACAAACCGAACACCGCCAAAGTGATAAACACTCATATGTTTGGCGCAGAACGGGCTGCTCGAGCGCTTTGGAAATAATGGTGGAATTCGAGCACAGCCCGTTCGCTGGCATCTATTTCGCGGTTTCCCGGAGCGCCGAGCCGCCCGCCCGTTCGCTCTCCTCCTGCAAGTGAAACGCGTAAATGTGACTTCTAAGCCGCTTCCAACGTGGCCACGGAGTCATTGTATTGTTAGCGAGCCGCGCGTGTCGTGACTGTTGGCTCGCCAGTTAAGGAGCTTACGGAGGTTTGCAACGGTCCAGTGGTCGTCGTTGTCACAAAACTAGTTAGCAGACTGGTCCACTGTAGTGGTTATCGTTTACTCAGCTGGTTGACTTCTCCTCTTACTCTGCGAGGACCTTCTTAGAAACGTCGAAGCGATGCTTGGGCTCGTTCTATGGGAGAGGCCAGATCGGCTTCTCCGGGAGGCAGTGTTTTCAGAAAAAATGTAAAGCTATTCGCCTATGCACATGTTTCTGGTGTGTGTTTTTGTGTGTGCAGGTACGTACACACATTTGCAAGCGTGAAGGTTGGGGAGTTTGACAGTGAACAGCAGAGCGCAGCAAGTTGAGGAACCCAGGGAGCTCAAACAAAGACTCTGATAACAGTGCATCAACTAGAAGCAAAAGTATGACAAATGGCAAATAAGTTTTTTTTTTTTTTTTTTTTTTTTTTTTTTTTTTTTTTTTTTTGGTGATTAAGTTAGCCAAGTACTTTTAGAGGGAACACATTAAACTTAATCCATGTTTCCCTTGTTTTGCCTGTCCCTGATGCTGAGCTTCTCCACAATCTAGTGGAACTTGACCTGTTTGAATGTTACTGCTGCAATGTGTGATTTGCGTAACCAGTTTCGAAAAGGGAATCGTGTAAATGCATTCTCTGATTTGACTAACCGTTCACACGCATCAGGATGTCGGTGGGATTCATCTTGCCAAAACGGTTATCTCGGTTGACTTATTGTTTGGCAGCTGAATATTTCATAAAAGGCTCATAATAATCAGAAGGAGCGTAATGGGCATAGAAATTGGGTGGCAGTCATTGTAAATGAATCCCAGTGGTCAAATTGGAAGTGTTTTGAATAAAGTACTTGTTGTAATGATCTGTTACCCCACTGTAAAATGACCCCTCCTTTAAATCGCTGTATGTTGGACTTACCCCGCAACCAGTCTACAGTACACTCCCTATTATGGGGTATATCATATTGTAGACTGGATTCAGATTACTGCTAAACTGCAAATTGTTCCATGATTTTCAACATTTACTAAGACATTCCCAATAAATGCTTTAATACTAAAATGGAGATTGACTGACAGTGTTCGTTTTTTAAAATGTTGCAACTGAAATGCAGACTATTTGGTTTATAAATTCTACATGTCATCTCCCTGTTTGTATATATTGTAAAGAGCAGTGATGATTATTTTAGAACAGAGTTGAACTTAATGAGAAGTGTTCGCTCATCGCTCTGAAAAGGCATAAAACCTCAGCTGAAGTTTCTAGTTTGTCCGATTGTAACTATGCATTTAAAATGGTTTTGCACTAAGTTCAAAAGGATTTCTGTACAACTCATGTGAAAAGCCAAGAGGTGTTTTGATGACTGAGCATGCTTTTTGGCAGAAAGCAGAAGTGCATGTTGTATTTGAGAGAAGTTGATTTGAAAGGCAGTGTCGGAGTACGAAGGGCCCCAGCTATCATAAGTTTGAAAACTGCGGCTTGATACAGAATATTTGTTTCAGTTGATCAAACTATAGGTGTGGTCTAGGCTCTCAGTTCATGCTTGTGCTCTGCCTCTGGATCCTTCATCAGTCATGTAATGTGTTGTGAATGGTGTGTGTTCTCTGTTACAGGTCAGCCTTCTTGGTATTGCAGCAGAAGGCAGATGGGCACACTATGTCAGAGGCACCAGAAAGGTGCAGCCGCTTACAGAACTTTCACATAAACCCAATCGCAGAACATCTGAGGAAATGAAAGCCCCTTACCAGCGGTTCTCAGAAGAACAATAAATAACGTGAATTTAAGTCGGGTGCATTTTTGTGTAAAAATAACTCTATATATATATATATATCTGCACAAAGCAGTGTTTGTAAATAGCAAAAACACAAAATCCATCTTGGCAATTTTTTTTGCTGCTGCTTCCGAAGTGACAGACTGAGAAATTTATCACAATGAGCGCAGAAGGATTTCAGTACAGAGCGCTTTACGACTACAAAAAGGAGAGAGAAGAGGACATTGACTTACACGTTGGGGACATACTAATTGTAAGTAAAGGTGCGCTGCTGGCACTCGGGTACGGCGATGGATTTGAGGAGAGGCCGGAGGAGATCGGCTGGCTGCCTGGGTTTAATGAGACCACGCAGGAAAAGGGTGACTTCCCTGGAACATATGTTGAGTACATTGGAAGAAAGAAGATTTCACCCCCAACGCCAAAGCCAAGGCCCCCTAGACCGCTGCCTATGGCACCAGGGCCAGCCAGAGCCGACTCTGACACGGAGCAGGGTGAGTACAACACGGTGCCGTGCTCTCGTAGATGGACATCTGCATGCAAAAGAAGATCCTATTCAGTGCTAACAGCAGATTATATGATTGTGTAGATGGTTGCTGAACTGAATTCCTCTCAGTAACTTTTTGCTCGCTTCCTGAATGTCAAAATATGGTCTTGCGTAGCATTTTTGTATGATGGTGTTGTGCAGCTTAAAGTCCTTAGAATTTACATATTTAAAACTGTTTGAAATTTTAGTCTTGGACCTATAAACAGTTAAATGCAATGTGCAACCAAGTGTATGTGTTCCTTCCTTTTCGGCTACAATGTTTTGTTCTAGTTGCGCGTAGTTTAAACAGCACAAATGTGCGTTATCAGTTTTAGCTTAAGGGTTTATGAATTCTAACTTAGGACAGTTGAGCGCATATCTTTTAAATACTCACTATCCTGTTAATTTGTGTCATACATTTTTCCCCTGCATGAAACTATTTGTCCTGCCAGCACTAAACAAAAATACATTTTGTTGCTTATTTTCTGTGTACCATTTTAAATAAGGGTTCATAGTGCTACACCCTGATTTCCCACTTCCCTCTTTTAGAACTTTAGTTGTGCTACGTGCATGGTTTTTGTGAGAACAGACTGCTAATCAGAATGAACCCCCGAAAAAGGCTCCACCTCATCAGGAAACTGTAGGCTCAAAACGTCTGTGCTTGGTATGAATGGTCGCTCTGCAAAGCAGAACTGTCAGGAAAACGAAATGCATGCCAAAAAAGTGCATCTGAATATAAATTGGGGAACTATTTCTGAAACAAGGAGCTGATTTTTAGCTGCCAGTACGGTATCACAATATAATGCAAATATTGTGCAAAATCAACTATGAAAATGGCAGTTTAAAGTAAACATTTTTGTGTCATTTTTAATAATGCTGAATTTTTTAGTAAATCAGACAAATCCTGTTAACTTTTCACTTGAACATTAGCTTTGAGTTTATAGTCCCTGCACTTACAATCAGTTTTTGTTTTTTATTTTGGAAGACCAGTCAGACTGTTTTAATAGTAGTTCTACTTTTTGAGACTAATGGGTCTTGAAAGGAATTGCGGAAATAGCTGACTTGGAGACTATCTGAGAAATGAGTGGCTATTTGTTGCCAGCTTAATTCTCTGTTCAGCCGAAGCAAATATGGCACATCCTCAAAAGCTTTATGTGGCTGTATTAGGTGTTGAAATCTCCCTCCTTTTACCTTGAGATCAAGGTGAGAGAAGGTGAAGCCAGGCTTGCGGCACGAGACGGACACACCAAAATGTGATTCATAAAAAGAGAACTGTTTGAAGCCCAGATCAAATGAACCCACCTTGCATCTCTTATACTGAGGAGTATCTAGATGTATGATTTTTTTTTTTAGGCATAGTTTTCAGCTTTGCTAGAGAATATGAATATTCACTAAAACTAGGACTAATTGTGTAAAAGTTGACTATTTGTGACCACCAAACACTTTCTTCATGTGTAATGGCTTCATTTGCACTTAGCCTTGTTTTCCACTGGAGCATTCAAGTATGTAAACTTGATCTTTCTGATACAGATTGCTTTGTGTAGCATCTAAATTTATACCTTTTATGTTTTACCACCAATTTCTGCATTTGTGCAGTAGCCATTGTGAACCAATGTCCTGTGGCTGGCTTCCATTCCAACCACTGAGTCCTTAGAGGCAGTCATGCATTCCACTTTGGCAAAAAATGAGTGGACTGCATAATTTTCATCACGACATTACTCAGGAAATTTATTTTACATTTTGAACAAAAGGCCAAACTGTATGGACAACTGCCTACATATCTTGCTGACTGCCAGGATGAACATGCATGCACATAAGCCTCTGATAGTCTCTCCATTTACCATCACATTTAGATTTGTCTGATGCTTTTTCTACTTCCTTGCGCTCCTTGTGAATGAAAGAAAAGCCCACCAAGAACCAATGCAGCATAGTTACTGCACCCTGGGCCCCATCGAACGTTAAATTGACCCACAGTACAATACAATGCAACTGGCAATCTTCCAGACCTCTTTATTGTGGTCCAAATGTGCATGGTACCAGCCTGATGTGACACTGGTTCCACTGTTCTTTGTTCCAGGCACATAAAGGATAAAATTCTGTTTACTTTAGAGAGAACAATTTGCATCTTTAATGGTATTCCTCCAAACTACAGGCCACACAAAGGACCAAAGTCTAGTTTCCACTTTGCACCAAGAATGGTTTTTTCTTTAAATTTTGTGACTATATTTAGCACAGTTTACCTCCAACTGACAAAGCGAGCATTTATTCTCATTTGGAGAGAAAGGTACCTTCCAGGGCAAACAATGTTCCAGTTAAGTTTCCCTTCTTTCATGAGAGCCATAGTGGCAGAGAAATGACTTGAGAAAATGACAAGGCCCCACAGCTTTGAGCATTTTTTGGAGAGGTGCCTATGACAGCACTTTTTCTTCCTCTGTCGGATTAGTGTGAACGGTCGAGAGTGTTGGGAGCTTGACTCTTGCAGAAGAATGATGCAACATTCCTGCAGGCCCTCCAGGCCCCAAACCACATTGTATTCAGGCCACCCTGGAAGGATGTGTGCGCCCAAAACCGCACTTTAAATGTCTTTCCTTTGTGCATCGGTTTTTTTTTTTGTGACCGTGAACATTTTAATTTAAAGCATTTACAGCCTGTAGTTGAACAAATAATATAATTGCAAAAAATGTTGCCACTTTGAGAAACGTTTAAATAGTGTATCATTTCAGTAGGTAAATGGATGTCTAAATGTTAACGGTGTCTATTTATGGAATCGTTTTCTGAGTGATCTTTCTTACTTTATGCTCAATAAAGGTGTTGGAATATGAAATTTTAGAGTGCCTATTTTTACTGTTTAGGTTGAGTTAAAAGTTCTGAGAACAGTTTATCAGCACATAGCTGTAGTGTTTCATGTACTGCTCTGCAGAAAAATTGTCTCCCTGCTAATTGGCTGCTGTCACTTGCTCAGAAATCCTCTTGGTTTTTTTCTTGAAAACTAGCCTGGAGTTGATACCCCCCCCCCCCCTCCCGTCACGTGGACTTCCTCCCAACCTTGCAATGTGTTAGCCATCCTGCTAATCCAGTTCAGAATTAATGCGGACAACATTTAGCATGTGCAGCAGACTCCCAGCTTTAAAGTTGGGCCTAGAGCTCGTGCGGGGGAGCAGAATTGGGAGGAGAAACCAGCCCATGTTCCCCTTTGGCCAAGGGGCCCTGGAGCTGTGGGCTAAGTGCTGAATTCCTGTTGCTTCACAACGTGTGATTTATTGCCAGCCATTGAAGAATCTGGCAGATCTCTCTCGGCCCCCCTCTTTCTCTGTATCTGTCTATCTCTCCCCCTTTCCTCCAGCATCCCGGTGTTTTGATAATGTGCCTTGGGTTGGCTTGAGGAAGAAGTGGGGGGGGGGGGGGTGAGAGCACACTGAACCATGGGGGATTGACTTCAGAACAGCAGATGTGAGGGCTAAGGAAGAATTCCAGAGGGTCACGGCTTCCAGGGGTTGAAAGCACTGCTCTTCTCCTCACTGGGGCCTCCAACGCGGCCCTCTGGACTTTTCTCGGAGATGGATTTCCTTAGCTAGTGTGTCCTGTCATGGTGGTGTGACTGACTGACCTGAGGAAATGTGATTGTAGACGGTCAACAAACAAATTCAGCTCTATCTTATAAACATGTCCATTTTGCAATAGCTTGTTGTATCATGCATTTTTATGCCATTGTGCCTTTTGGTGCCTAATTTGTCGGGTGCCCTCAATCACCGAGAAGCAGAGATGCCTGAATGCAGGTTTGTGGTGGTTCATAGTCTGTGTTCTGTTTCCTTCTGCTGTGCTCCAACTTCTCTGCATCTGTGGTGTCTCATTATACATATGTTAACTTTTGTTTACACTTGGTTTTACATTGGTTTATGTTATCCTCTACATATATAGTGTAAATAGAAGAAATGTATATCGCCACAGAAAAAATTCAATATTAAAACTTTTTAAGCATAGTTTAAGGGAAAACATTGAAATATATATCTAATATTTAACTAGCTTAGCTTAATCAGAGAAGATGGCTATTAATGCATAAAACGTTTTAAAGTGAAACTTGAACTTTCCAACCATCTCCATTGTTAATCACTGTATTGTATGTGTAAATGCTTTCTGAACTTAGTAATGGAGGTCTTTTTTTCTCATGTAGATTGGAGCATTTGGTAGCTATATCTAGCAAACTGTATTGCGCAAGAGTTTAACAGCATGTTCTGTGTAATACAAAAGTGTATTCCAAAACCTTTTCTCTTCCCTTAACAAATATGCCTTTAAAATGAAGTTTCCTAAATGTGGATGTGGTTTGGATTCCATTGTGGTCTCATTAAAGTGACTGGCGGTTCCGGGCTCGAAGTGCGTGCTGCGTCTTGCTTTGAAAAATATTTGATCCCCCTTGTGTTTAAAGACGTTGATCTGTGCTGTGTTTACATGTTGGAGTGCTTTGCAGAAAAGGGAGCTTTATGAGAAATAAGAAATTGTTGTGGAAAAGCATTCCTCTTTCCACCTGATTTGCTTATCAGAGTTTAGGATGCAAGCTTTTTTTTTTTTTAAAATGTTTTTATGAATCGTATTTTTAAGACTAGTATTTTAAAGTATGTGGAACCCAGAAATGTTACTGTCTCTAACACCTGAACTAAAGTGTGATCAGTCATCACCAACCAACATATGCAAGTTGGTCATGGTTTACTGCAGAGCTGTCTAGAAGCCTTCTGATTTTTAAAAATTTTTTATTTTTTTTTTAAGGTTTTTCTATAGCATTAGTGTTTTCCTGTTAGCACGGTTATGCTTTTTCATCTGATACATTGCACCTCAGGCGCAGAGCACCATCTGGATTTCAAATGTGTTAGACTACACAACTGCCACAGTTGCTTTCTGAATTTTGTGGTTTGGTGTTTAAAAGCTCTATTTTTATGAAGAAATGTGCAGCACCTTTCACAGAATTTCAAGCGCAAACTTTTAAAACTTGGTTTCCACTTTTGTCATTGCGGTACATTTCTCCAGAAAAAGGTGGCATGAGCGAAGGCAGAATGGGACCAGCATGCGTGCAGGGTCCGTAGACCTGCCCAAAACGAACGGATCAGGCACGCTGGGATGGCTTTTTGTACGCTGTGTTTCCTGCTGTATCTCAGCTGCTCAAATGCAGGCGTGATGCATCTAACCCCCCCACCACCACCACCCCACAGAGGAGGAGCCTCCTGGAGAGAGCTAGAGTGAGGGGTGCATAGCTGGAGTTTGAGATAATGTTCTCTCCCGTTCTGGGCCCCTTCGGTGCTTGGCTTGACATATGCCGTGCCGAGGAGCTGTTGCTTGCCCCACAAAAGATATGTGCATTTGCTAACTGGGTGCTGGGCAGCTGGGGGGTTGGTGTGAGTGTATGTGTGTGCTTGCGCGTGTGTGCATGTTGTTGGGGGGTGTGGGGGTTTAAAATCTATGTCTTTGTGCCACATTTTGTGTGGGGCCAGGTGAGGGGGGGTGGGCGGGGATGAAGGGGCAAGGCTGTTTTGTGCTAAGTGGGCTGCTTTGCCATTGTGATGAATCAGTACAATTGTCTGTAGTGCTGATCACGGTAACTCGGGGCACAATGCACGAGCGTAACAAATGGCTGCTTTGAGTCCGCCTGAATGGCTGCTTTATAACGTCCCTGCTGTGACTCCCTGACTAATGCGGGAAATTAGGTCACCGGACCTGTGCCGTAGAACCAAACCCTGATGCCATGAAAACGAAAAGGCATCGGGCTTGTGAAAGTGAGTCTTGGAGAGTGTCTCAGAATGGAAATGGAGAGCTTCCTCCCCCTCCCCCGCTGCACACATGTGCTTCAGCCATTTTCTGTAAGTGTGGCAGTCTTTCTTCCATGTCACGCTCCCTCTTTCTGGCCGAGTGCTGGACTGCAGAGCGGGGGCTCTATGAACACGGCAGGAGACATGAAGGCCTGCGTTGTCCAAGTAAGGCAATAAGCGCTGTAATTGACCGAGCGGGCATGATGTTCTTGGGTGCTTATTTCACAAAACGCACGTTTATAGAAAAAAAAGTGTTTTTCTTCAGTCCTGCTGTACACATATTGTGCGTGCGTGCGCACACATTCTCAGACAGTCTTTCATGAGTGGAAAAGTGCCTTTAGGAGGGTTTTACTTCATAATTTCTGGATTTGCTAATTACAGATTACTTAGGGAAACTTGAGCTGGCGTTCTGGGGAAATGCACAGCTCCCAGTGAGGAAGGAGACCACCAGCGGGGTCTGGGCATGGAGCATGTGTTTATTCCCGCATGGGTCTCTCAGGAATATTGGTCACATCACAGTTGCACGCCTTCTAGAGCCCAACCCACTTTGTCTGCTTTTTGAAACAGCTGCTTGGTCTCAGTTGGAAAAAAAAAATCTCCTCATTTCAAGGTTTTGGTACAAACTGTTGGTTTCTGCTTGATATTTGGGGAAGCCATGATACTGCTGTTATGACTGCTTGTGAAAATGGTTCTTCCCTATTAATGTACTTTGTGTACTTAGTATAACCCTGTGAATATGTGCAGTATTCCACTACGTGTCATTATATAGTATCATTGTCCTTTCGGATATGCCCAGACTTGTTCTTCAGGAAACATTTAAGGTTACTCACTTATGTTGTGGAAATTTTTCTTTATTTGTATTACATCACAATAATGGGCATACAGTGTGTGTGGGTTTTTTTTTTTTTTTTAATTTGGATAAAGATACCATCAATTTTATATATATTTCTGAATATGGTAAAAGCATGATTAATCTTTACAGCAGCAGTAAGTGTATATTGTATAAATAAGTTTATAAGATTGTCGTTTCCTCATCGGCGTCCGTACCCAGGGCAACTCAAAAAGTTTACCTCTAGCACATCATCTGTTTTACACGTCCAGAATACGGAAGCAATTCTGCTTAAGTGCTGTGCTCAAGGGTACCATTTAATTTTCACCATTTGAGACGGATGTCCCTCCCTCTTCGCGCTTGACTTTGTTGGCCATTTCACACTGTGGCAAATAAATATAGCTGTGCAGTTGGTGTGTTCCTCCTTCATTTGAAAGTGTCCTCGGCAGATACAGGTGACACCTTCTGAACAGACCTAGTTCATGGATGATTAATTATGGAATGGCTGGTATGGGGTGGATGTGATGCCTTGGCACTGTGATCAGCAAGGGGGGGGGGGTGTAGCTTGAGGTAATCTGTTCAGTGTATATGCCTGTCCGTAGGGGCCAAGGAAACATTTACATGTCTACTGTGATACGTGCTGGACTCCACGAGGTTTGTGGGAAAGTACAACCTTGACTTTAGTTTCTGAAATAAAAGTAAAGAAGGTTTTTATGAGAACTGTGCGTGAGAGCTCACACAAATTTCATTACTTGATCGCTTCAAGAGGCTGAAGTCCAAATTGGCAAATCTTCTTACTTGAGGCAAAGCATGTCTGCCTGGTGGATTAGAAACGCATTGCAGGAAAAATGCATTTCACAAAGAGCTGAGCACTGACTGGCATAAAATTTTCATGCCTCTTTCTGGAAGGTGAGCCGCAAGGGTGTTACGTAACAGCTGAGGAGGGCGGCAGTGGGAATCTTACTGCCTCTTGGCACTTTCTGGGACTTGATTGCTCCAAGTAAATCAGACCGGTACGAGGTGGCCTGTGCCCACATCGATCTGGCGCATCCGTCTTTTACTCGGTCACGGCTCAGTGTGGGGGCAGGGAGGCTGCCGGACCTGCTGGAGCAGCAGAAAGACGCTTTCTATCCTCACCTCATTATTCATTATCTGAATACAGTAATTTGTTGAATTCAACCTCGAATGTATAAGAATAACCTGGATTCACATAGCAGTACTGTACATGTTGGCCCAAATGGAAATGGAAAAACATTCAGACTGAAAAAGAATGTTTTCTGGAGGTCTTTCTTTTCTCGAATTCTTAAGATCTTTTCAGAGAACATAAACAATGTAGTTTTGTAACGCAGCTTTGTTGTATAGTCACAGTAAAAGTTCATGTAGGCATTCTTAATGCCAAAATGGCACTTTTGACCGTATGTGAAAATCATCAGTTGTTAGCAAGGAGAAGCTTTGTGGGATTTGAACAATGCCAAAGCGTTTTAGACTGTGTTGTCATCCCTGTTACAGCCTGTAGAGGGAGACACCATCTCGTGCTTTCCTGCATAAAATGACTAGCTGTTTTAGCAATTGGGCAGCCGTGTTCTTCTTTCAGTGTGAATCGCAATTATCGTATCTGCTGTTTATGCAATACCAGCACATACGTTTATTTTACTTCTCCAAATTGGTTGCTACATGCCATTTTCTTAATCTGGAGCCATACTGTTCTGCAGGAAATTTGTACTTGCGTACGTTCCTTTTGAAATTTGTTAGGTCATTCATGCAGGAATTGCAGTAGCATGTCAGCAGTATGACCGTACTTCCGCACAAATGGTTCAGTTAATTGCTTACCTAAGGCTTTCACGCAAAGTGACTTAAAATATCTGACCGATTTATACAGCCAAGTATTTTTACTTGGGGTTTGAACCAGCAACCTCCAGATTAAAATGCCATGTGATTAATCATTAAAAATAATTTTTGTATGTGTAGGAGCTCCTATGACTGAGGGTTGTGAGGGGCTTTTCCCTATATTTACTGCTGTACAGCCTATGTTTAGTAGCCCTCCTCCCCTTGCCCTGGCTACAGACTGTAGATCCGCTGGTTCAGACACACCGTCTGCATTTGAGACCTTTCCATGTCACTATTCAGAACTTGCTCAACTCGACTTGCAGAACCCAGAGGCTTGGTAGCGTCTCGTTTTTGCAAAGGGCTGCCAAACCTCAAGGTACGTGCTTGTGTGCCTTGTGTGTGGGGGTCCCTGTTTCCCTCTCTGTTGCTGGGGTAACAGTAATTTTTGGAGAGACCTGGTGTGAAGTTGTTGCCCTATTGGTGCAGACTGCTGATGCAGTAAGATGATTGGATGAATTTGGACCTATCCTCTTCTGTCTTTTGTCCTTTTTGTTATTGTTTCGAAAAGTGTGTGATTTCCCCCAAAAACGTTGGCAACAGACTACAGAAATCAACTTGATGTATGAACATTGTGCCAAAACTTGTGCGCAAGCGACTCTTTTGAACAGTAAATGAACACGATTAATGTTTTGTTAGCCGTTTAGCTATAGGTACTTCGTGTCTGTGTGTTGTGCCTGACTATGAGAAGGAAGGGGGTAACTTGTAGCCAAAGACCGAAGGAGGGAACCGATCTGTGAAAGTGCCTCTGCGACTCAGGATTAATGATTTGCACCCTTCCAGCCTTCAGCCTGAGGACTCGCCATTACAGAGATCCTCTTTGTCTACTTGATCCTGTATCGGTGCTCCAGCCTTTCAAGGAAATGGTTACTTGATCAGTTGAAATATTTTTTTCCCCTTTTCTTTTTTCCCTCAGCGTCATTCAATACTGTGAAGGACTATCAAGTCACCTGATGTTACTGAGAAGCAACTTGATTCCGTTCCCCTCCCTGTCACTCAAAAGATGACTTTAGCTGATGTAAATAAATATAAGCCTCTTGCAAGGTGCATTTCTAAACGTACAAGTAGCCTGTGAAACTTTTGGCCGCTGGAAGAGGTGCAGAGAGTCCTCAGCCTTCCTTCCAGCTCGGCCTTTTCACTGGATGGGCAAAATTGTACCTCTCGGGGGTTTTACATTTTCCAGCTCTCTCCCAAGGAAAAGTAAAGCACAGCAACTCTGGCATCTCACATCCAGTAGCACAACATCCATTATGTGAGTTTGGCCTTTTTCAGCTGGTGCTATGACCCACTCTGTGAATGAGTTGTAGTTATGAAAGTATAGATTTATGTTAAAATTCTAAGTCATTTTTAAAAGTCAAAACCAATAAATGGCAAGCTTTTTTTCCTGAACAATTTTGCTTTCCAGGTGTGCAGTTTTGCTTTTAGCTCCTGCCATTTTTATGCAGTTGCTAAACAAGTTAGTCTCAATTTTTGCATGCTTTATAACTCAGACTTTAACTCTCTGGTAATGAACTGTCTAGACCTTGGTTTTAGTGAATGGGTGTACACAGGGGTATAGTAAGACCAGCTAAACAAAACTTAATTCTCACATAAAACATTAATTTGGCCATGCAGACATTTAGTTTCAAAGCTAATAATTCAAAGGCAAAGATTTTATAAATATTTAATCACTTCCTGATAACACTATAATACTGTAAAAGCTGTATTTTTCTTTTCTGTTCCTGTACTGTGTAAGTGCAGGATCAGAAAGTGGACATTTTTAAAGTACGTTTTAAACAGGGTGTCCATTCATGGTTTAAAAAAATTAAACAGTACCTTTACAGTTATGGTTCTGAGGCAAAAGACTCTGGGCACAGCACTGCTTCACACAGTCCAAATAAAGAATCCGCCAGGCCCAGGTTCTTTCATGTCTTCTCCTGTGGCGCTCAGATCTGAGAAACCAACCCCCGAACTTGCCAGCTGTATAGTTATTAGCAGCTGTTTGCATAACCCAAAAATCTGACTTGTGTTTTTGTTGCCGCAGCCCTGGTCCATACCCTGCTTCCGTGAATACCTCAGAATGCGGCCACCTCTTTGAAGCTGGGATCTGCAGTCTTTTCATTAGCAGGCACTGCTTCAGAAATGTTTCAGAAAGCTGCTCGATATGAAGTATTTTCATTAGCAAGCTGGCCTTGCCCTGTGTGACACATGTTAGTTAAACTGTACTGATTGTGTGTGATGTGTAACTCCGCTTACTGTATTTTGCAGCGCAGTAGTGAATGTGGCCGAAACCAGGTGCTCTCCTGTATTTTTTGGACGTTGGCGAAATTGCAGTGGCGGAGAAACACTCTGCATGTTTGGATTGGCTCACAGGTCACATCCCCAGCATTTAATCAGTTTAGATTGACTCCACATTGTTGGCACGCTGCTACTTTCCTGCAGCCATGTATTAGACATGCAGTGAGGAAGGCATACCAAATTCGCCACACAGTGCTAAGCCATTTACACGGTCTGATCGTGGTCAGAAAGTACATTAAGTTGTGATACATGCAGCTGGAGAACCAGACGGGTCAGAATGGAAATGTGGGCACAAGAGACTCCCTCCTTCTGTGAGTATTTTAAAGCTCACGTTGCCCCAGACTGGAACGCGGTTCTGCCGAGGAATGGGGGGGGGGGGGGGGGGGGCTCGGCTGGTTATCACGCTAAGGAAGGTGCTTTCATGTAGTGTTACAGGGGACTGATGTCTTTCCACATCTTGTCTGCACACAGGCGCTGTGCTGCAGGACCTGACTGAGCAGTTTGCCCCCCCAGAGATGGCACCCTTCATGCTGGTCAAGCTGCTGGAGGCCATCGAGAAGAAAGGTTTGTGTTTCGAAGTTACGTGGAAGCTTTGAAATGTTTTGTTCTTGTGCAGCAAATTTTGTTAGAGTTTTAAGTGTGTATTAATGCACCGATTGTTTGCATTAAGGTTTAGAGTGTCCAACGCTGTACAGAATGTTTACAGCAGGGAATGGACTGGAAGTCAGGCAGTGCTTTGAAAACGGTGAGTTAAAATTTCCAAGATATCTTTTTAATGTGCTACTGTATTACTGTTTGTGAGACTGTTTTTAAATTTCAAAATTGTCTAAAATGCTATTGTTGTTCCTCTTTAAATATGGATGATTCCCCATAGGGCTTACGCCCTTTCCAAAGATTGGTTTATGGTCGTATGCAAGGAGGATTATAAAAACATTAGTCCAGCTGCTGATGGTGTGAGGCTGTGTGTGCAATAGGAACACAGTATCTGAGCTAACACACCTGCACTGCTGCACCAGATTCCCCATCTGCGGAGCTGGAACAGCTAGACCTTCAGACTCTCTGCGATGGCCTCAGGAGGTACCTGTTGGATCTGCCCCACCCCATAGTCCCCACCTCGGTCTACAGCGAAATGGTGGACGTTGTTCAAGGTAAGCAACTGACAAATAATCTAAATGCAGTTGGAAGTACCTCTTGCTTTTCACAGTATGGGCAATGGTGTACTCTGTAAGCGACCACATGAGGGTGCTGTTGGACCTGCTGTCAAGGCAAGCGATGAACACAAAACTAGTGCTGACAATGCAGCTCCTTACTGCTATCTGTCAGCCTTGCTGGAAAAGTGCCACTGTATAAGCAGCAGAAGCCAAATACAGCCTTTTATTTTCTACAGCTGCACAGTTATTATGTTCATTTTCAGATGTCTGTATTTACGAACTCTCCAGTGTACATTTTAAGCATCACCTGAATCACAAATTGTCCTAATCTATGTAATTTTCAACATTTGTAACATAAAGCATGAATTCATGCAGCTTATGACAATAGGTAATTTAATGGTTGAGGATATGTCCCAAAGGTTGCTGGCTCAGGTCACACTCCCTGCTTGTGCAAGGTGTTTAATGTAAATTGCTAATGGTAACTGCACAAACTGTGGAAAATATACTTTGCTGTCACTTCTAAAAATGTAGCTGTTTGTTTTGACTTTCCAAGTAAGAAGGCAAAATCTTCCCATTTGAGCTGAAACTCTCTTAAGCTGTCACATGGCTCGAAACAGGATATCTGTGGTTAATAGGAACTAAAAACCAGGCAGTGAAGTTATCTCCTGCATCTGAAGTCAGCCAATCACCTGCATGTGTACCTTGCTCTCAGACCTAATTTCACCCCTCTGTCTCACTGCGGCTGAAACCAACTGTGTGCGCAATTTTCCACCTGACTGCTGAAATCTTTCTTTTTTTTGTGAGTGTCGCTTTGCTACCTCACTGAAATGGACTGAACCAAAGTGGTTATAGATTCATTTTTATCATGTTTTAGTTTTTCGGTTGAATTGTTGCTACTGTTAGGAATACATGTCTTGTGACCCCCTCATCTCCAAGATTTAGATCTTGAAAGTTATACAGACTCTTTTAATAAACACATCTTTGCAATTCCTCTGTCACCACAGTGGGGTGGGAAGCCACTGGTACTTGGATCTCCCAGAGGTTTATTTTATTTTTATTCCTTTCTCTTTATTTGGGAGTTATTTTTTTGTTTATTTTTTGTTTCCTGTCTTCTGATGCCAGCTGGTTAACTATATCTTCTGCTTTTCTCTAATTTCCTTGCACATTGTTCAGCACTCTGTGACTGGTGGTGAAAAGTTAAGAGAATTGACTGGAATGTCCCCTCGACAGAGGTTCAGAACCCCGAAGAGTGTGGACAACTGCTGCGCAGGGTCGCCCGCTCCCCCAGCTTGCCGGCTCAGTACTGGCTCACGCTTCACTGCCTGATCAAGCACTTCTGCAGAGTGTGCCAGAACACGGCTAAGAACCTGCTGAGTGCCCGTGTCCTGGGAGAGATCTTCAGCCCCCTGCTCTTCCGCCACCAGACAGTCGGGTAAGATATTGTGCTGTGTGCAGTTGAGGATGAAAAGCACCAAAAAAAAAGTGCATGTGTAAACTGAACGATTTCTTTCTCTTCAACCCTCACAGCTGTGACCCAAGCATAGATTCCCACATCAGGATCATAGAAGTCTTGATCACCACTGAATGGAATGAAAGCCAGGCTGCTCCAGGTAATTCTCAGTTTTTTTAAAATATATATATATATATATATATATATATATATTTTTTTTCTTTTCCTATTTTTCTGTCTGTGTTGGCTATGGAGCAGTAACTTCTCCACTAGCATAATCACATATGCACGCAGTGCTCCCTAGCTATAGGCAGAAGAATGACTTCACCACATTTACCTGCAAGGTACAAGGGGGTTTTTCCCCCTTGTGGTACAGTGCTGGAAATAAAAGGGAAGTGTCAGATTTTTTGGAATGAAGACTGTTATATTTTCAGTTATTTAATCAAACTATATAATACACAGATGCTTGAGTGTTCTAAATGTTTAAATGGTACAATAGGAAGATTTTAAAGTTAACATTTCAAGTTACTATATGGTCATGACTGTGGTGGGTATGTAATTTTTTCATACATTTCAGTTTGTTAGTATGCTAAATGAATGTTCACATTTGCCAAAACATATATCCAAGTGTCTTAACTGGCTCAATGCAGAAACATGGCATTAGTTTGAATTGACACTGTACTGGAACTTGGAGTCCCTACACGTATGAGTTTAAGATATGGAGAAAGAACATTCTGTGTTCCCACCTCTGCCAAGAGGTGAAAGGTTGACTTCGCAGGGAGTGGAAGCCAACCTGCTACATAAATGTAATTGAATGACAAGTGTTTGTTTAGTGTTACATTTTAAATGAGCAGAGATGACCAGTACTGTTTACATACTTGTGAGCTTCAGTGTATCCAACTTCTTGGAGCTCTGGGTTAAGATTTAGTTTGGAATTAAACAGGTTGAATCGCCGTGTCGGCGATAATTTCGGTTCATCAATCTGCAACACTTGAACTGTGCTACTTTGGGGGTAATGGTGTCAAGGGTAAGACTTGTTGTGTGTCTAATAAAATACTAACTTTTTTCCCTTTTTGGTTAAAGTGCGTTTTGTGTTCTGTAAAGGTCTATCTTTTGGAAAACAGACCTATGATTGTAATTTCACTGTCACAGGTATGCAAGAAATAATGTGATTGAAAAGTATGGTTGATTGAAATTATATGAATTTTACATGTGTAAAGGTACCCGATATGTTTCATGCAGTATGAGGGAAATTTTTTGTGAACTGGCTTTCTTAAAATTAAGAAGTGAAATCCTGTTGTGCAGGCATTTGACCTTTTAAACCAAAAACATCTGAGACAGCAGGTTGCATAGTGGTTAAGGTGTGAGTCTGCAGGTGGAAGACCAAGACTGCTTCAGGATAGAGCAAGCTGTTAAACCTCTTTGTGTGTGGCCGTGTGAAACTGCGGCACAGTTGTCAGGTCCATAAGCTGCTGTTGCTAAAAGTCTACAGAACAAATACGCATTCATGAGATTTTGTACAGAAAGCAAGTGCAGAACTGCGGCTGGGGCAAACATTTGGCTAAAATGCACTACATTTGTTAGTCTTTGTGACCACACATGCTTTAAACAGAAGTCCTTGTCTCTAGATTCAAAAAAGGTGAATGAGTTCGCCTGGGCTTTTGTTTGGATTTGTTGGTCACTTTGTGTTGGACATAAATGTAAGCTGCTAAACATAGCCTCATATTTCAACAGCACAGCATCGGGCTCCAGAAGCTGCCTCAGCAGTGACTTGGGACAGGCGACCGCAGGATTGAAAGGAATAATGGCTTGTGTGTGTGTGCATGTCCCCGGTTGTGTTTTTACAAGCCCCCGTTAAAGATCTTTCTTCACCCTGCTCAGGGGCCCGGGTCTGCCGGGTGGCTGGTTAAAGGTTTTATTACCTGTTAGGGCTTATTTATGCCGTTCCCAGTGTGGGCTGGGCTCAGCTGTCAGTAATTCACACCTGCAGGCAAGTGGGGGGAGGCAGGGTGGGGAGGCTTGGCGAGGTGAGCCCAGTCACAAGGCGAGCTTTTATTCAGTAATCTGCTGAAAGGGCCCTGCTCCTTCCTGTGCAAGGCTGCTTGGAGGCCATCTGTTTGACTTTGAAATGCTTCGTAAAAGCCAGTGCGTTAGAACTCACCCCAAATGTGTGCAAGCGCACTCGTTTGAACGTGCGTGTCAGGGCCCAGTTACCGGAGTCTATTTTAAGTTGCAACGAGGCCAGCTCGGCCCGGGTTGGCTGTGAATCTCAGTCTGCTCCATAGTGCGCACTTGTTAGCCGACGACAGTTTTCGCTTCTGAGGACTTCATTCCAGCTCCACCCTCCCCAGTCTCCAGTGGCTGGCCCGCCTCCTGCCCCTAAACGCCACAGCCCAAAGTGTCCAGCTCAGCAAATATTTGGAGCAGTTCAAAAGTTAATCATAAGATTGAGCTCACGGTGCACACGGCAGAGCAGCGCAGCGTGAGAGCTGGCTTTCCAACTGCTACCGGCCGGGTAAATCATTAACCGCGAGGCACTTAGCCCTTTGGAAGTTGAGCACGGCTGACCCGGGCGCCCGTGTGTCATTAACTTGGGGCACGTCTTCTCTCTGGTCGCACGTAGCACCTGCTGCTTCTGTGGATTACTTGGATTTCATAGTGGAAGCCATGTGTTACAATGTGAAAATTTGTACCAGAAAACCTCTCTAGGTGGAATCCGGACTCAAAGGATTGCGATACATTTGGAATTATTTTCCTGCGAAATTTTGTGAACGTTTTTGCAGAAGATGCACAACTTGCAGTGTAAGTACCTAGGGGAGCTGGAAAGACTTTGCGTCATCTGTACAGCATTTCGTTCAAGTTTGATGAGGCGTATTTAAAGTGAAGCTAGAGCAGCACAGCTAAGGCACTGAGCTAGGAGACGGCATCGCTGGTTTTTAGAGCTCCGTCTGCTCAAGGGAACTGTTTGGGAACGAGTTTTGGATTCTTCCTTCTCGTTGCTTTGAGGCAGAAGGTTTCCAGCAAAAATGTACACGGTTACCTGGCCTTGGGAGAACTTAACGTGCGAGTTTGTAGGTGCAGATATGGGGATACTAGATTGTAGGGGGTCTTCATTCACCAAAAGGGCATGGCTCTTTCTTTTTGGATCTAGCTTGCGGTCCCATCGAGTATTTATTTATTTATTTATTTAAATGCTGTTTCATAAGTGAGTCATAATGATTTTTTTTTTGGGGGGGTGATAACAAACAACTTTACCTAAATATTGAATCTGCATTTTCAAACCATTCCATCCAATTTGCCATCTTGAGTTTCATTGAACTTAGTTTTAATAATCTTCAGATTTTTTTTCTTCTGATCTAGCAAGTCAGCTATTTGGTGGTTTTAGAAGGCTATACAATTTTAGTAACTGAAGTGTGTGTGTGTGTGTGTGTGTGTGTGTGTGTGTGTGTGTGTTGGGGGGGGGGACTCTCAGTTTCTGTCAGTGGAGAGGATAACTACCGCGTTCCCTTGTCCTTTTTTAATCTACTGGGAACTGGAGCTATTTTGGGGCTCCTGGATTTCCTAAGTGTCACACTCTGGGATTACAGCAGTATTTTAGAGCTCTGGCACTGACCCGGCTGCGCATTAGACGTACCGGCCTACGTGCCGATAGTGACAGAGCAGCTTTTGTCTGGGTGCCAGCAGTGGGACGGACCAGACCGGCGCAGTGCACTGAGGGGAGGGGTGCAGTGAACCTGCCACAGTGCGAGGAAGCTCTAGAACAAGAGCGCACCCAGAGACAGGTTGCAGTTTGTTTTTTTTTTTTTTTTTCCTCCCCTCCTTTTCTCCTCTGCTGAACGTTTTCTTTCCCACATCCACGATTTATTTTTGCCCCACATGTGGGTTGGTTTACACCGCTTAACTTGAGAAATTTTCCCGCTTGGCTTTGGCACTGGTTTTCTATGCAGTTGGAACGGAATTGGGGTGAGAGAGGGAGCGTCTGCACACGTGTATGTGCACAAGGAAGGCAAGCGAGGGGAAAGGAGTGAGTGAGCTTTCAAAATGACATCATTGCTTGGAGGAAATGAAAGATGCAGCAGCAGGCAGTGAGGCGGGAGTGGTCTGGTGACAATAGCGCTGCCCAATTGGCCGAGGTAAGTGATGTAACACGTTACCAAGCTTATCGTTCGTAGCTTTTAAAATGAATACCAAGACAGCTGTACAAAAGAACGGGGCTCCTTGCTTCCCCACCGTGGCTAATCGGCAGGACACCGTTTTTCTCCCCTGTGCTTGATGTGTAACGCAGCGGTGATCATGAGCGACCTGGAGGCAGAATGTCCAAAATCTGAGCTTAGTTTCAGGACAGAGCTTCTGTTTTACATAGAGATGGACCCTCCAGGTAATGTCGCAGTCTTTGCTGGTAGTTGGGGCTTCATTTCCTGCTGGCGACCGTGGCAGCTGCACAGCTGGCGTCTGACTCGTCCGATTAGAGGATAACGGCGACCGTGCCCGTGCTGTGCCTGATTTCCTGTTCAGCGCGGTCACGGCGTTAATGCCCGGTTGCACGAGGTTAACTAGGCAAGTCCGTTTGGTGGCAGGAGATCTGCATGGCTGTGTGCATGCGCTTATGTTAACAAAATGAAATGGTAACGTTGCGAGAATCGTCTATTTGAGCGCAGCTGTTGGCTGTTACGCGCAACCTTTGCGGGGTGCGTAGTGCAGGCTATGCTTGAGAGATAATGCAGAATGACCAAAGCAGACAAAGGAGCGCAGATCCTCAGGTTAAAAATAGCAAACCGTTTCCACTGCTTCGCACTGTTCAGAGATTTTGACCCTGCAGGTAAATGTCATTGCAGTGATTAGTGCCTCAACTTCAGCAGTTGCATTTAAAAAAAAAAAAAAAAAAAAAAAAAGACAGCTCTTGTATGCAATACTGTGTATAAGAAATGTTTTTCGTGAATGGAGTTTGCAAAATTGTTTAAAACCATGTGAGGCATGTATTTTTTTTTTTTTTTTCTTCAACTGTTCTTTGTTCCCACAACTAAACTGGTCTCTAGCAAGTTTTTGTACATTCCTCCTGCTGATTTTCGGTGGCTGCGAAACTGTCATTGCCTTATATCAGTATTAGTATTGGGGCTGCAGTTAATTTTAGTGAAATGGACAGTAATTACACTGAAGAATGTTAGTAGAGAGCTGAGTGTTGAGAAGGCAACAGATGGGACTTGCTGTCTGCTGTGATTTATGGCTACATTCTGCCGTGATGCGGGATGGTGAAAGAATGGTCTCTCCACCTTGAAAGAAAGGCTCGAAATACCCTTCTCATAGAACAGTAATATTTTCTGAACCTTAGTGAATAAAGCAGAAATGCGGTGTGTGGGGGGGAGGGCGTGGGGTGTTGCAACGCTGTTGATGATTTTTTACTGCTGTAGATGTTCAGACAAATTGAATCATTTTAAAGTGAGAAATCTTTAGCAGCTTCTTAATCTTAATTGTTTTGTATTTAACTGACATATGTTGTCTCCACAGCCCTACCTCCAAAACCGCCAAAGCCCACCCCCATCACAAATAACGGTATGAACAACAACATGGCACTGCAGGATGCCGAATGGTACTGGGGAGACATCTCAAGGCAAGTCCTGCACCTCGCAGAATATAGCGCCAGACTGCTGTGTGCCCGCAGTGATGATCGTAGAGGAATGTAGTCGTTAAAAGTAGACACAAAGGCCCCAGATATGATCATAAAAGTAAAATGGCATTCTGTCACCGTGTTGCTGACTTGCTGCTCCTACCTGTGCTCTAGGTGCACAGTTATTTTTCTCTCAGTCCTAGATGGTGGTTTTCAGTTTTAGCACAGCTACATCTGACAAGCAAGCTTGGACATTTATGTATCAGAGGTTTTCTTTAGAAAAGCATATGATTGATTTTTATCTGCTCAGCATAGTGGTTGTCACAACAGTTGGTAGAAAGAAGTGGGTTCTGATACAGTCTCTTCCATTCCCCTTAATTACATTTCTGTTATAGTTTTGTTATATAATCCTCTCACTCCGTTTACAGGGAGGAGGTCAACGAAAAGCTGAGGGACACGGCTGACGGTACATTTTTGGTCCGAGACGCCTCAACAAAAATGCACGGCGACTACACTCTAACCCTGAGGTACATTTTGATCTTTCTTGGTATTGTTTCTTCCACAGAAAAAGGTCTTTGTGTTCAGTAAGCAAAAGATCCTTAGACACCCGTTTAATCCCTTTTACAGGAAAGGAGGCAACAACAAACTTATCAAAATCTTTCATCGGGACGGGAAGTACGGTTTCTCAGACCCGCTCACATTCAACTCTGTGGTCGAGCTCATTAATCACTACAGGCACGAGTCCTTGGCCCAGTACAATCCCAAGCTTGATGTGAAACTACAGTATCCGGTGTCAAAGCACCAGCAGGTAAATATTTTTTTGTGATACTGCATTTATTTGTTAGATAGTTTGCCCAGAGCTCTTACTGAAATGAATTCTAAAAAAAAAAAATTCCTCTGGCCGTTACGGAAGTTTTTGTGAACTGTGGTGCTTCATTGGAAAGTGTACTTTTAACATTTTGTCATCTAATCCAGGACCAGGTCGTCAAAGAAGACAACATTGAAGCAGTGGGTAAGAAGCTGCACGAATACCACCTGCAGTACCAGGAGAAGAACAAGGAGTATGACAGACTCTATGAAGAGTACACAAGAACGTCACAGGCAAGTTTTTGAGCAGTTCAGAGGTGTCACCTTTGTTGCTCGCATTAGAAACAACGGCTTGACAACAGCTCTTCCCTCCCTTGCCACCCTTAGGAAATTCAAATGAAGAGGACAGCTATTGAAGCCTTCAACGAAACGATCAAAATATTTGAAGAACAGTGCCAAACACAGGAGCGGTACAGTAAGGAGTACATCGAAAAGTTCAAGAGGGAAGGCAATGAAAAGGAGATTCAGAGGTAATCTTTCGCTGGTGCCACTTGCTTCTTTATGAACTAAAAATAGCATGTTTAAGGAAACTTTTCCTTGAGCTTTATACCCAGTGCTTTTATCCTGCTGTAATTTGTTGCTTTTTAAAGGGATCCCTTTAAAAGATCCCTAAACTTTGTATTCGACTGCTGACATCCTTTTTTTTTTTTTTTTTTTTTTTTTTTGTTTTGCCAGGATCATGGTCAACTATGAAAAACTCAAGTCACGCATTAGTGAGATTGTGGACAGCAAACGCCGTTTGGAGGAAGACTTAAAGAAGCAGGCCGCCGACTATAGAGAAATTGACAAAAAGATGAACAGCATCAAACCAGACCTCATCCAGCTCCGCAAGACCAGAGACCAATATTTGATGTGAGCCCTCGGATTTTCTCTATCCCTTGCATATATTCCTGCAGAATTTTGGTTGCCCCCCCCCCCTTTAAATTTATTTATTTTTTTAAATAAAAAAAATCTAACAAGTTATTCTCTGGCTGAATGCTTTGTTGCAGGTGGTTGACTCAGAAGGGCGTCCGGCAGAAGAAATTGAACGAATGGCTTGGAATAAAGAATGAAAACACGGAAGAGTACGTATCTTGTCATTTTTCCCGTTAATAAATTTGCTTTGAGAGATCCCTGCAACTGTTGCTGTCATAGCAGCTACCTATAATTTCTCCTCAATTCTCCATTTACAGCCAGTACTCAATGGTGGATGACGATGAGGACCTTCCACATCATGACGAACGCACTTGGAAGCTGGGCAACATCAACCGAATCCAGGCTGAGGCTCTGCTCCGGGGAAAAAGAGATGGCACATTCCTGGTCCGGGATAGCAGCAAGGCAGGCTGCTATGCCTGCAGTGTAGTGTATGTGTCTTTTGGGGGAGGGGGCAAGTGATGTATACTTTTTAAAAAAATTTTATTAAAGTTAAGTATGCTGCAATGCATTAGGTGGTAGGAACACACATTCTTACATGTTTCTCCAAGAAATGTCTTGTTTTAGCCTGGCTGAAAGTCTTAGATGTTTGACAGTCCTCTCTCTCTCTCTCTCCCTCAGTGTGGATGGTGAAGTAAAGCACTGTGTCATCAACAAGACGCCCACGGGGTACGGATTCGCAGAGCCCTACAACCTGTACAGCTCTCTGAAAGAACTGGTGCTCCACTACCAGCACACATCCCTTGTACAGCACAATGACTCTCTGAATGTGACGTTAGCATACCCAGTGTACGCACACCAGAGGCGGTGAGCACCTCCCTAAAATGACCCCTGGACTCGCCACAGAAAGCGAGATGGCCTGCACTCCGGGCTCGGAAATATCCGGAAGCACTCTGTTTCACTACGGACTTACCTGGAGAAGTTGACGTCTCAGCGATGGACTCCTTGCGAGGTGCTGAGAAGTGAATGTAGTTCTTTTTCCCCTCTTGTGCTTTTGCTGGAAAAGCACAATCGTCCGGAAACTGTTGGTCTATCTCCTAAGAGGAAGACATAGAGGCCTTTTCTTAACGGTGCTTGCTGTTTTCAAAGCTTTACCAGCTGGAATGTCAAATGCTGATAATGCCGGGGTGCATCTTTTTTGTACAGTCCCCCATGTCCTTTTTGTATTTTTGTTCCTCACCTGTCTCCCAGCGTGTGAGCATGTTGCGTATGTGTAAATGAGAGTGCTCGTGACCAAAACTCACGATTCACAATTTGCCTGCTATTGGGATGGTTGATTTACATGAAAGTGTTCATTCAGTGTATCTTGGATCAGCTGATAAATGTAGCAAAGAAGGCACTTTTTCCACAAGACGATAGTTTCCTGTATAAGTGTTGCATCAACAAAGACACTCATTGCGAGATAGCAGCTTTTTCTTTTTTCTTTTTCCTTTCTCTGGAAGCATTATTGTGCAGACTTAAACCTTTTTTCACTCTGGACGAGCAAAACACACAGGATGTTATGGACAAAGTGAGTCATTGTACATATTCTGAGGAGAATAACAAAAAGTGATTTAAACCAATAGTGCAGTACCAAAAAATGTTCAGATCCTTTTTACTTTGCTATTTCTGCTATGCAATTCTATATTTCCTCAAAGCTGTTAACTTTACATGTGGCTGTCTATCATATAAGCTTGTTTTTATTGCTTAGTTTTTGTTTTGTCATGTCTGTGTCTGAGGTGGTGATATTTTAAGTGTCAAAACGACAAGGAAATTGGCCTAAGTTTTAAAAGATAAAATAAAGAGGATTAGATTATTATGTAATTTCTTTTTTCAGTGACTAGTATGAACTCCACTGTAAAACTTTTCTCATTTTTACTTCATTTTCTCCTAGGCAGAGCCTATTGAGGATTTGTAAGCTGCTCTATTGTTAATAAATATCAGATTATTTTCAGAAGAGCCACCCCTATTTTACTCCTGACAACTTACTTCCAGAGCTGTAAAATTCTGAACAAAGGATGAGTTTTAGCTGTAGTTTGAGTATTGTGACGTTATGATGTTGGGTGCACGTCTGATGGCTGCGGTGCCCCTGTGCTCAGGGTTGCCACGGAAACGACAGGATAATTGTATTGTCATGCATCCTGCCCCCCCCCCCCACCGTACGCGGAGTGAATCGGTGAATCGACCTTAAGTGTTGGAATGCCACAAAATGTAGTAAAACGATCAGTTAGGAGCAAAAAAAAGTTACCTTCTCATTCCTAGTTCATAGTATTTTTCTGTATCAGAAAATCCATTATGACTGTGTACATGGACAAGAGAAATCATGTCTATTAGTCTCCACTTTTGATGCTGAAAATTGAGGCAATGCCAATATATAGAAATTCTGTTACCTGGAGAAAATAAAGTACCAAATTAAAGTGATGCCCACTGAATATTTGTTTCTAACCGCACACATTTTACTACTGTATTTTCATTAAATGTAATTTGTCATGCCTTGAAGCAGTCTGTCTGTGTTCAATATTTCTACACTGGGATGGTATTGAGTGGAAAGGTTGCCATTCTAACGGATGAATAAAAAACTTAGGCTGTGAAAATGTAATTTGATGGGAGCAGCATGTTGCTTTTTTTCTTTGTGTGCCTGACTTTGC
Organism: Heterotis niloticus; assembly: GCA_018136845.1. Taxonomy (NCBI): domain Eukaryota; kingdom Metazoa; phylum Chordata; class Actinopteri; order Osteoglossiformes; family Osteoglossidae; genus Heterotis; species Heterotis niloticus. The sequence continues at coordinate 19,102,640 of CM030891.1, forward strand.
ACTGAATGCGGACTCCCCTTTCCTCTAAACTAGATGGGGTAAATGGGTTGAAAGCACCTGCTTGCATGCTAAAGATAACATTTTTTTGTTATTGATTTTATTAAATCTTTAAAATGTTTGCCTTAAGACTAGCTATCAGTCCATTTTTGCTTTTAAACATAACCATTCTATCCTTTTGAGACAAAAATGAACCACATGACTTAATGTCTTAAGTTCAGATACCTGAGTAGAAATTTTACATGCAAAAATGTTCGATGCTGTTAAGAAGGTGGAAAGACTGAACAACTTGCATAACTATTTTTGGGATTGAGGACAACAGATGCAAATTCTCCAACTCAGAATGGAATCTCATTTATTTCAAAATGGCCACTTTTTTTCTGCTATATTTTCTTCAACTGCTGTGCAGGAGAACTTGTTGAAGTGGGATAGCATTGAAAAAGGATAAGTAGCGTAAATGCACAAGGCAGCTGGCGAAGTGAAGAGGTTCAGATGTAATTCTCAAAGAGTTGAGGCTGATGGGAAATTAACTGGTTTTCATGTCCTTCTATACTGGCTTGGCTTGATGGAAAAGTGTGCTAAAGTCAGCACTGACAAGTATAAAACAAGTGTATAATAATCCCAAGTCAAACTATTATGAGCATAAATGTTTGCATTCTTCAGAAATGATGGCTGTGTAAGTCTGGCCTTTGCTGTCAGGATATAATTGAATTTACTTCCTTTCACCTTCTTGTCTTTGGTTCCTGAAGGCAGCGCGGTTATTCCACTTCAGCTCTGGGGCTCTGAGTCCAGCACATTTTGCCACACCACTAAGAGGTCAAAAAAAGTTGCGGAGGTTCGTCAAAGGTGCTGGCTCGAATGAGGTGCTTTGGTTCCCAGCTGAAACAAAAAGCTGGCTGTACCCCTGTGGAATGAGTTGAATGAAGAGTCCTGCTGCTCTAAAAGGCTCTGCTGAGGGTACTTGGCTTCACGATGCTGCCTTGTGTCCAAAATAATTTCATCAGTGTTTGTACCAGACCCTGTTAAAAGGAAATAAAAATTTGTTTATAAGATTGCTTTATACCAGAAGATTAGACATCTTTTTGTTCCCCTACAAATTTTATCCATCCATCATTGGTAACTGTTGCACCCTGGTCATGGTCACGGTAATTTGGGGCATCACTGAGTTCTGGCCTTTGAAACAAAACCCTGCATTTGACACGAGGACATTGCAGCTACTATTTTACAAAAGTGTGATATTTTGTTAGTAAAAAGTCAAACCACTGCTCTGTGGATCTTCAGAAAGCACCCAATGAGCACCTGTAGAACCACCCTGGCATCCAAAGTTTATGCAAATTCTGGCATTAATCGATGACAATGATTAGAAAGAACTTTTTATCCCAGTTAAACATTTTAACTGTGCTAAACCAGTAAATTTGTATGTTTACCTGCAGCATTTATCTTCCTGCAGAAACAATTGTTTGTCTAGCATAGGATTTAGAGAACCGTGTTGAAAGAGCAGTCGCTTGTCTGCCCTGCTCTTAGGCACATGGTTACAAGGAGTATTTTGAGGCGAGGGAATCCGATTGATTCGTTGCTGAAAGACCGATCAGTCAAGAAATGCCGCCAAAGTGTAAATATAGCGCACGTTTCCACTGCAGTGACTCCACCCCTTTCGCAGCCTGTGTTAGGCCTCCCGCACAATCCCGTGCAAACCGTAAATACAAACCGATGCACAAAAATCGTGCTTGGCAAACATTTGCGCCCCGGGAGCAATGAAGCAAACCAGAGCTTTGCTGCACAGCTGTGATGTTCTTCCGCTCAAAATAGATCATCGGTGGTCGAACACATATTTCACCACAGTTCCGCAATCGCGTCATACATGCGAGGCCACAAAATAGGCCGTGCTGCTCAGCACAAACTTCAGCAGCCGGATGACGTTTTCTGAAATCCTGCTGCGCAAGAGCAGAAATATATGACTTTACCACATCTCATGGGGTCACTTCTGCCACTTGTGTGTGAGCAGGAATTTAAGTTAAATCACGCATGTAAACCTTTAATTAAACTCCAGAAAGTTGCACCAATGAGCAGAAATGAACATGACTGCTTATTAAATTCATACTTACATTTAATTAAATCTACAGCATATTCAATATTCTGAAAGATGTGATCGATTTCAAGGACCTTTCCTCAAGATTTTGCTCTAATTTGTGTAAATGTATTTGATCAGACTGGTTATACTCATACTATACTGATAGTATTACTCTTTTTGGAAGTTGGAAAGTACCACTGAGTCATGTCTGACTCCATATCACTGGTATGATTTCCAAGGCCAGGAAGGAGTACAATTATTTCCCATTGCCTTCATCTGCCATATTTTTTTCCTAAGAGGGGTGAGGAGAATCTGCACACTTCAGACCCCCCCCCCCCCTGAGCTGGGCTTGAAACTCATATTGAACCAGTAGACCAGCAGCTGTGAGGCTCCAGCTTACCCCACTGCATCATCACATATTGCAAGTATGATGGGCAAATACGCTGCCCGGCCAAAAAAAAGTGACACGCACAAAAATTTCATTGGACCGCCTTTAGCTTTGACTACAGTACGCATTTGCCATGGCATCATTTCGATAAGCTTTTGCAATGTCACAACATTTATTTCCTTCCAGAGTTGTATTAATTTTTTGCTAAGATCTTGTATTGATGTTGGCAGAGTCGGACCGCTGCGTAAAGTCTTCTGCAGCACATCCCAAAGATTCTCAATGGGGTTAAGGTCTGGACTCTGTGGTGGCCATTCCATGTGTGAAAATGATGTCTCTCATGCTCCCTGAAGCACTCTTTCACAATTTGAGCCCCATGAATCCTGGCATTGTCATCTTGGAAGAAAAAATCCATTGATGGAAAAACCTGGTCATTCAGTATATTCAGGTAGTCAGCTAAGCTCATTTTTTTGGCACATAACATTGTCGAACCTAGACCTGAACAACTGAAGCAACCCCACATCATAACACTAAGTTAAATCCAGGTGGTCACTTTTGTTTTGGCTGGGCAGCATATCAGAATATTATATTATAATATACTGATAATGGGGAAGATGTGGCTAAATGCTCCAGATTTGCGCTTTCTTTGCTCTGAATTTCTTTATCACTTTCTCACCTGACTGCTACACTGAACAGAGTGGCTTTCCAGCAAAGAAGCAGCATTCATTTGAACTTGCTTAGATGGTTGACTCAGCCGTCAGCAGACATGACAGATGGTAAATAACAAAGCGGCAAACCCCAAAAAGGTAAATCACTTACTGTTGGAGCCCAAAGAGAGAGATGTTGTCTTTAATGCCTTAAATTTTGAGTTTCTTATGAATGTTTTCTACCACCTTCATGAGCACAGTGGGTTTTTTTTAGACCCAAGAATGTGTGAACTGTGTACGAGGACACAGCACTGACCTATGTTTCTTTAGGCTTGGAGAAGCAGGAATAGTGACGTCACATGACGCTACCAGGTTCTTGGTCCACACACATGCGCGCACGCTTTTAGGGTAACCAGTCCACCTGAAACACATGCCTTTGGATTATGGGAGGACACTGGAGAGCCTAGAAGAAACCAGCACACCCACATATCCCACTTTGGTAATATGATGTCCTGCTAAAAAAATAAGCAATAAAAAATATGAATGTTTAGACAGTTTTTACCTTTTGTGGAAAAATGTGTGACCGCCATGAATGTAATGGACCTGAGAAGGGGTTCAAAAATACATTCAAGCTACCTGCTGAGGTTGCTGAGGTTGAACGTGAAATGCAAAACCACTGTTAAAAGTGTGCATACACTCTGGTAACCTGGAAAATGCAAATATGGAGCAGCGGGACAGACAGAGGAGCCAAAGCAAAGCGTGCAGGTCGGCCCATTTTCTGCTCAAACTTCTTAGTCAAATGCTTTCTGAATCCAAATGGGGTGCTCAAATTTTTGACTGGCGCTGCGTTTGCTGCTCTAAGTAAAGTCCCAGCCTTTGTCTTCTGGTGTCTTGGCGGCTCAGATCTGAATAAGACTGACGGGCATGAGTGATGTCCAGAACAAACGATGTGAGATACAGCATCTCCAAGCTCAGAACATTCAGGAATAAGCAAACTGCATTTAGAATGAATTTAAAATGCATTGTCATAATTATTTCACAATTGTTACAGGCCAGAACACAGCTGCCAAAAACAGACTACAGCTACACACTGTGCAGCTGTAAAAATAGTCACACTGAACACAGGCATCCTGCCCAGCTGCTCCAGTCCCAGCTCCAGTAACCAGTCGGGAGCAAACCCATTTGTGCTACATGGCTGCTGATGGCATGACGGCACTAACAATTCCCAGCGATGGCCATAATGCAGAAAAAACAATTTCAGGGCAATGGTTTATGCCTGACACCTTTATAAATGGGGTCAGAGGCCAACAGAAAAAGAAAATCTGCATTACGTCAGACAGAGTCAGGGAACGAGTGAGCGGCAAGTGCAGCTCATTCAGTGTCACAGGAACAAAAATGTCCCACTGTCACAGCCTTTTCTTCCAAACCTCCCTCTAACACTGCGAGCTCAAGTCTCAGTAAGCTCGATATTGCCTATTTATGATGTAAGGCAAGCTGTCAAAGGGGAAAGTAAAACGAGAGCAGGGATGGGAGGACGGACAGAGCAGAACCTGGCTTCGTTTCAGCTTTAGCCAGTGTGTCTGGTCAGTGTTAAAGCTGCCAAACACCCCAGGATTACCTCATTATCTTGGATGCAAATGATACGCTGCGCTTTGGAGCTCCATTCGAATGTTCTCGCTTTCCCCTGCTCGATCGGCAAGTCCCTCTGATCCAAGTCCCTGCAAACCCGATCTCAGCCAAGTTTGCGCGCGAAAAGGTGGCTTTTATTTTCGCCTTTGCTTTACGCCCTCACTGGCATGCATTGATCTGGATTTTTCACTGTTTCTGCTCCTCATTAATGATGGCTGTCATCCTAGTGCAAACCCTCACGCCGGCCCTCATCGGAATTTTTGCTAAATTAAATCTATCAGCAAAAATTGATTTGAGCTCATCAATATGATCATTTGACTCCAACAATCTGCAGGCCAATTTCATGAGCCGTACCCTTAAATCAAGCTTGAGGGGTATGAAGGTGATGCTGGGATCGCACGCCTCTGACCCTTTATGACTGCGTTTGAGGGGATCAGTATGGACTTGGCAATATTTATTTGTGAACATAATTTAAATCCACTGTTTACTTTTGCTTCACCTACAGTGTCTTCTAGCAAAGCTGTCACCAGTAAAACAAAACAATTAAAGCAAATGAAGAATTAAGGTAAGTGGCAGTTTCACAAGCTGAGGGATTTTTGCAGAAAGCACACTTACAGCTGGGTTTTCCTCTGCTTAAATTTTTTGACTCTTATACTATATTTTCAATGTAAGAATTTTTCGTACGACTGCTCTTTCATAGTAGGATGTCAGTGTGTGATCTGAATCCCTGACAAAGATAAGAGGCGCAGCTGTCAAGCTGATCTTTCTTCAGAATGAGGACTGTAAAATAAGGGATGTTCATATTCGACCATCTCAGGTTTACTACATTCTCAGCTCAATGTGTAAATTCAACAGAAATGTGACAGGGCTGCGCAAAAATATGGGTGGCAAACCTCAAGTTTTCCGGTTGGGGTTTTATTCCCAGTCATACCTCTGAAAAATACTGTACCTATAAAATATTCAGTTGCTCTGCAAAGAATATCAACATTAAATCTAGTTTGGAATGGCAACCATCTGAAGCAGCATCAGCTGTGTCTCAGAAGGTCAAATACGACCGAGAAGCCTTAAAGCAGAGTGAGGTGAAGCATAGGGGACTGCTTTAAATTAGAAAAGCAACTCAGGAAACAAAGCGATATTTGTTCTCCCAAGTTGTTCAGGACTTCTTAATGTGAGGCCCAGGGAGCCCTTGGGATCAGTGGTTGGGCTTAGCTAGCCTGTGATGTTCAAGCTTGCTCTAAAGACATCAACGTAAAATTTACAACTAAAAATATAAATAAAAATATCGCTATGCTGTTGCCATCTTTGTGAAGATAATCTTAATTGAAGGAAATAAATTCTGTGAAATATTTTGTCACTTTTCTAGCAGTGGTTCATTCTAAGAACCTTTTAGAAGCCCCTTTCCTTCTTCAGCATTAAACTCAGTGCTGTGAAAAACCATCTTCCCCTTTCACGATGTCCCATCATTGCCTATTTGTAGCACTGAATGGTTTCAGATCTTTAGACCAAGTGCAATATGACACAAAGGGAACCTGAGAAAACGCATAACACAGTTTTAAAATTTATTGTTTTATTTACTTAAAGGAACTGAGTTACCCCACAGCCGTCTCTCCCATGTGAAGAAGTAAATGCCCCAACCAACTGAGCAAATTGAATTGATATTGAGGTTCAGCCAACTGAACACTGCCGGGCTTGAGTGCAGCTGTCCTGGTGAATCTGAATCTCACTGCACACCAAACTTTGGTCATGGACACAACCTCCTATTCAGCGCTGCTTGCTGATCGGTTTATCAGCTAAGCAGGTGCAGCGTGGGTCACCTTCTGGGTGCGCGAATCTGCTCTTTATTTAGTGGTTACATTATGTCAAATGTTACAGCATAAATTAAAGAAATACTTTGTAATAACCTTGCAAATTTTAGATAAAAATTTTTTAAAAAGCCTTCTTTCCACTAACTCTGAGTTACGGTCGACCAATTCATCCCATAAAAACGTGCAGCACTCATCATTTTGTCATTGCTCACCGACAGTAAGGAACACCAAGCAGAACCTTGAAACACTATGGGAGCACGAATGAAGTCGACCCATCACTCCTTATTTGTATTTTACCTCCAGCTAATGGCTGAGGGTGAAAATACATATAAATCTCTTCATGACAGACAAATGTTGCAAAACAGAAAGGAGAAGACAACACAACAAGTCCAAGTACAATGGAAAATTGCTGCATCAATGGAAATTCGTGGCTCACTGAAACTCACAATTTGTATCTATAACAACAGGAAGATTCAGTCTATTAATATCTGCATTTTAATTGTTCCTACTCTGTGCAGTTCTGCTGTTAACAGAACCAAGGTGAAGTGCCATTTAATGAAAAATAAGGTAACATGCACTTTAACCAAAATACATAATGGTAACTGCTTGTAGACTCCTTGGTGTTTGCAGGGGACGCTGGAGAAAGATGACCCGTTCAGTAAATCAAGGTTTACCCCCAGTCCATTATTGCTTTTCACAACTATATGGGGGGAGGAAGTGTCCGTTCATGGCGAAAGTCTGGAAGATTAAAGATCAAAGGATAATATTTTTACTGTGTTTTATACCACAGTAACACTTTTATAACCAAATGTAATGTGTAATGAACGTGTAATGTGCCTAATAAAATTAAATTCAGTAAATTAAAACGTATGTGCATACACAGAGGGAACTAAATGCCAAAATACGGCTCGATCACAACGCTGGTATGGGGGAGACAAGGTGGTGCTGTGCTTCCTTCATGAAAATGACAACAGAGGCAGTCGAATGGTTTTTTTGGACAGAATATCAACATTGTTTAACATATTATTTTATGAATTAACAAGGTAATTTTCACCAAAAAAGCTAAAAAAAACATGGTGAATATTTATATTTAGCCATGCCTTTTGTTTAAAAATAAGTAGGACTCTTGTGACAAGAGGAGGGAAAGAAACAGAGGCTGCTTTATTCTGACAGGCCTGCCGATGTCAGCTGTTGAAACACGACAGCGCTGCTGCGGATTGAGCAAGAGTAGCCTGGGGTTCAGAGTACAGGTTTAGAAGGGAGACGACGGGGCGGAGAGATGGGGTTTGGGAATAAACAGTGAGTAGTTAATGTTTGTCGGGGATATCAGTCCGTGACAGAGTGTATGGCGGGCTTGATGATGTAAAGCTTGGGGGAATTCTTTAGCACAGCTCCACCTGCCCCAATACCCCTGTGTTATAAAACCATTACCTCACTCACATTGCCTTGTTCTCCTACTCTGAAACATGAGGACGGGCGTGACAGAGTTCCACTTCCACTGATGTGCAGCCAAAGCTTAACAGTTGTTCTATTATTCCAGATATCTGAGATTAATTTCTCCACTCAAAATGCACCATATTTGATCAGTCTTAAAATATAAGAAACTGAATAAATGAGAAGCGCACATAACCGAGGTCTCCTGTTAGACCGTACGTGCTTCCACTGTCTGCAGTTATGTGTATAGTAATACCTGTTCAATTGAAATATTGAACGTTGGATTATTCATTACAAAGAATGACATTTTTTTACCATTATTATTGTTCCCCAAAGATCACAAACTTGCTCCAGACAATGTTAAAACGATTGAGTCCTCAAACACGGCATTGAGTTTAACCTTAAGCCATTTCTCCATTTTGAAAGCATTCTTATACCCAAGGCCACATCTGGAGGCACAGCCAAGTTTTACCACAAAGCCATTCTGTCAATTCATTGCTCACGGCATTTTTTATAGGCAGCAGGCAACAACATTTAACAAATCTGTTTTGCTATTGTACTTCTGACCCATGTTTGCTAAATCTTTCATCCTTATTAAATATGTAGACTCTTATTTTGTAAATATAGCCAAGGAGCTGCAGCATAACTGAAATATTACACAGGGGAGGTGAAGGCGGCATCCTCCAGTCGAAGTAATTCCTTTTACTCGAGTTCAGCGGCCATAAATAAATCCTAGGCGATCTTTACTCCCAGGGAAAATAGACGTGGGTGTGATCTTTTCCAGGTACGTCTCACTCTGCCTGCTGTTATATCTGCCAGTAGGCAACTTGACCTGATGTAATTGAAGTCCTTCAACAGATCACCAATCTCCAGTTCATGGTTTCCAAGCTGTCCCCATCTGCTGACTGGGCTGACTTTGAGGTTTTGTGAAAAGCAGCCCTCCAAAGCTATATTTATACATCAGCAGCATGTACAGTATGCGGGCGTACAATGTATGCACACACATGTTCATGCAGCTTCCCTGGATTGTTGTAATAAGCACATTGCTTAGTTTTAGCTCCTCGCTTGATTTATTATGCTTCATTTTTGCTAAGAATCTAATCAGTTCAGCCATTATACTGTGTCTGCGTACTACTGACTGGTGCTGATGTGCACAGTGGATGTTCTTGACACTACATGGGAAGAGCCAACCTGACAGACTGTTGACTGTTATTGTTCATGGAGGATGCTGTTTGGCTCCTGGAAAGGTTTGCCGGCTGCTGAGTCACCAAGTGACTAGCAGGTCAGTTCTCCATTATAGCCATAGGAACCAAGTTACCCCACAGCTGTCTCTCCCACATGAAGAAGTAAATGCCCCCCCCCCAGATATCCAGTCCAGCCACAGTAGTATAGCAAGTCACAAACTGCTTTTTAAATTTTGCACACTGGTTTCACTCTCATCAATCTCATAGCATTTATATACTTAAATTCCAAAACTAGTAACATTTTTGGAGATAAAGTTCAAATTTTTGTTTATTATTTTTTAACGTTAAATGTTTTGGCTGAACATTCACATTTAATGATCACTTCACAGTTTTTTTTTCTCCTAACTGTATTTATAAACACAGACCGCAGTGTCAAAAAGGCATGCAGATTTTTTTGTTGTATTGACCTTACATTTCTAACTCTACTGTCCAACATACAGCAATACAGGATAAAAAAAGTAACTGTATAATGAAATAAAATGCATGCACATTTTTGTCAGTTTGTATGCATTACATACAATAATACCTTTGAATTGTATAAGAAGGGTAAACAATTGAAAAGAACTTTAGATAAAGGTGTCAACTAAATAGTGAATGAATAACATTCAAGCAGAATCTACAATGGCTTTTCCCCTGGACAAAAATGGATAAACAAGCATAATAATGAGATGCAGAACTGACCCGATGAGTGACAATTCCAGCAAAAGTGTAGTTTTCCCACCAGGAGTAGAGCATCGTATACCTGACACGTCGGCGCATCTGACCTCAACGTACCTGTTCTGTACGCAAAGGCCAGCATCACTCTGGGCCCTGCCGCATCAAACTAGCACACCACGAAAAGTGCATTTCTCTGACCTGCTGTGAAACCCAGCCTTTGTGTAGAGCAGCTGTTCATTACAGATTCTCCCCTCATTCCCATTTTATATCTGACAGGCGTAAAAACTACAGTTAAGAAGGGTTTCCATTTGATTTATCCATAAAAATTAAACGAGTTCATGACTAAAAAGACTCAGCAAATAAAGGATTATTTAAAGAGGTTTTACAATGGAGTGTTTTGTGCTGCCCGCTGATTTATATCACACATCAGCAAGGCATGGAGATTGAAATCAGAGTTCGTGCCTCTGCACAAGGTCAGCCACGCCGTGTAGTGACCTGCGTTCTGCCCTCTTTTACACTGTTATCCACCACAACTCTGGGTTCGTTCGTAATTTTTACGATTGCAAAATATACGACCTGTTTGAGTGCGCTGTCACGAGATGTTCGACGTGACCCATCACACACAAACTACCGCCGGTCGCACGGATGCGGCACCGGACTACAATGGCTACAGAATGGAACCACAGCCCAGGAAAAAGTGTTTTATTTATTTATGTGTTCTTGAGATGTGACGGTTAGGTTCAAGGACAATGCAATTTATGCCATAGAACCTGCATGTTTAAGCAACAGCCGGGCTTGAATGGTATCTGTTGAAAGAGGTAGCTATTAAATAACAGGTGAAAGCTTTCAGCAAAAATTGAATTTGTAGGCCAGTGCAGTTATTGTCATTCTCATTTCTTGTTTTAATGAATATTAACTATTCACTGGCTTAATTATTTTTACTGAGTTTTTAAAATTTTTTTGTGAAAATAGTTTATACTCACTTTCCTGGACTAAAGGTGAGGAGGAATTGCCTGGACGTGGCGAAAGTCCGGAAACTTGAAAGTGTAATTTAAGAAGGATATTTTTGCTACCCCGCTGTATGCCACTGCATTGCCTAGTAATACTTTTATAACCTAACTAGCTGGGTTACCTGGCGCTGCCCACATCCGAAGCTGGAAAAATAAATAGTAATAACACATTATATATTTCTAAACTGTATTACCCTGACAGCTGTTGCATTCAGCATGTAAACATTGTTGGTGCTGTTAAATAGGTGGATACCACAGAGAGCAAAATGCCAATCCTAATCCAGTTGAAAGGTGAAAAAGAGAAAAGCAATAACAAAATATGCCACCAAACTTTGTTACCTTAGGATTATTATTGCCCTTGGGTGATATGTCCTGTGCTGTGTGTGTGTCATGTATAATTGCCTGTTGCCAGTTTGGGTCCAGCTTCCATCACCCCTCCATCACCCCTCCCTGGTGAGTGTGGTTTTGACCACCAAAAACGTCACTTAGGGTGAGAAGTACCTGTGTGGCAAATTTCAAGCTTGTAGCGCGAAAAACAAAGCTGTGCATAAAGAACAAACAAACAAATGGACAAACAGACATTGCGCTTAACAGATATAGAAATGTAATGTGTAATGAACATGTAATGAGCCTAATGAAATTAAAGTCAGTACCGTAACTGAAACATATGTACAAAAAATGAACTAAATGCAAAAAACAATAAATGGGGCATTGACACGGCTCGGTCAGAACGGTGCTACAGAGGAGTTAACAATGGAGATGGTGAGATGGTTGCTTTGTGAGACACAGTAATAAAACTGTTGACGATTTTTTTTTAATGAAGCTACAGTACTTGTTCAAATTCTAAATGCATGTGATAATAAACAAAACATATATTTTCCATTACATTATGGTTTTAAATGGTCTTTTTTATGATTTTTCCTTTGTAAAATCGCCATCTGTAAAAACAAAGGCAAACTGTATCATGAATCAAACTCAGAATGGCATGAAGGTTACAGAATGTTGCTTAAAATGAGTGCATTCTGTAGATATGGGAAGTGAACAGGTGATGTCTACATTTACCTTTGCTCACTTAGCATCTTTTTTTTTTTACACGCAGACACGCACACACACGTGTGCCCTTAGGACTGAACCTGACTTTTCCAGTACCAGCATATTCTTTGTAATATTAATCCAGCAATGTCTGCCAGTACCCTAAAATACACTTCTGCTTCAAATGGGCTTTAATCCCAAAGCCGCCGCTGATGCTCCCACGCTGCCGGCTGGTTGTTGCAACACAGTGGCCGACATACTTGTGCATCCGAGTGGAGCGGCAGCGCTGCAAAGTCTACTAAAAACGTGTATTCTTGTGCACCACTGTTTAATATCAGCTGTCGGTAGCAGAACTGCACTTTGTACAAAAGAGCATCCAGATTCATTGAGGAAACAGAGTGAGAAAAGCACGACCCTCCTGTCTGTTTTCCCACTCGAGTGCCGTACTGCTGCTTGGGGTCCGCAGTTTTGTGGCCACTCCAAAAGCTTGGAGAAAGGGTACCGATCGCAGAGCATTTGCTTGGCACTCAGCTGTGAAAAGACAGATTGGGGTTGCGCCATCCCATCAGGGTGTGTATATATCGCACATCGGGCCGCTTTACACTACAGAAATCAGTTTAAGCCGTGACCTCAAGGCAGTTAAAGCCTCAGAATGATAAATGGTACCGGGGTGCTGTGCAGATCTCTGAGACAGATGTGTGGTTGAATATTAAGCCCAGAGAAGAAATTGGTTTAATGCCTTCCCACCATTAAGGTCCCACGTTCACCTCGGACTGCCTTTTTTTTCCGTACATTGCCGTGTCGCTGGTAAATCACTTTACGTAGGAGGCACCCGTATCTGCAAGCTTTTATCAGTCTTGGGGTAACCCAGATATTTCAAACCTGACACTTAATAAGGATTCCCATCATTATTCATAACCTTTTTATATGGAGAGAGGTTCACAAGAGCTCTGTCTTCACCACTCGCTGTTCAGATACTGAAATATGGACCAACAGTGCAAGAATTAGATTTGTGATACTACTGAGTGTTTTTATAGGCCACAGAATTAATATGGGTGCCCAAGGGCTTAAGGAAATACAAATCATATAGGACGTTTATTTAGGGCACAAAGTGCGTGCCTTTTTCGAGGCTGTTAAGTATACTGGCTCAAAAACATCACATAAAAGGAAATCCATTTACACTTACATAATGCTTTGTCCGCGTATTTTATTTACTCGGCTCCATCTGTCAGTTCCAGTGCATCCGACGTTCTTGTTCTGCTGTTGCATTTTACTGCGGTGCCATCATCCAGTGCTTCCCGCGCATTGTTTTGCCTCTGTTTAAAAATAGTGTTCACATCCCAAACGTATTCTCCGTCGCATTTTGACTCCTTCTCCCTGCTGCTAATTCCTGCTTATTGTTAAAAATTTTGCTAGAAATCTGCTTTTCTCATCATTGGCATCAGAGATAGGATCGTGTGGTTGTCACCTTGTCACTTCATTTTTTTAGGATTCTTCTAGATGAATGGTGTTGCCTATGGATACAAAAAGCTCTGCAAAAAAATTGGATATGTTTGATTTTATTTTTGCTTTTTGTTTTGCTTTTTCCACAGGAAGCTCCTGCGCAATATTAAAGCCATTAGAAAGATTTCATTATAGGTATGCGCCACATTATTATATACGATATAGCCTATTGCTCCTAGGCTACAAACCTATACAGTTACAGCAGATGCGGTAAGCACGCTGCTGCTGGCATAACAGGGCATTCTATTTTACAGCAAACTAGAAACAGTACACTCTAAAACAATGATTAAAAAGTACAATAAGTACATAAACCATTAATATAGCTTTTTATTATCATTATCAAGTATTATGTACTGTATGTATTCTTATGGGGCCTCAGTTGTATATGCAGTTTGTCATTGACTGGCAAGTCGTTATGAGGCATAACCTGTGTTAAAAATTTTTTTTGAATTTGTGTGTCATACTTGTTCCTTACTTCTGAACATCTAACCATCTTCCTTCAGCTGCAAGGCGTACAGATGACGCATTGTGTTTCTTGGCAATGGTATTGTATTTCACACATCTACCACAGAAATAATGCACTGTTCTTTTGGCTCCAAATAAAATGATTACTATTCGCGGCCCTTTTATTTAACTGAACTCTACTAATCCAGTTATGCTTCCTTATCCTTCCTTCAATAAATGTTGCATTGTGGAGCTCATAAGCCAGGATGAGACTGAATCAATTCATTCACTCCAAAATAAAATCATGGACACTGTGAGCTGATTCCACTCCTTAAAAAAAAAGTCAGTAGAGTTGACCCTTGACAACAAAGGGGTTGGGGTGCAGACCCCCCACATAGCCGAAAATCCACATATAACTTTTGACCCCGTTAATTTGGATCCCATGGTGTTATTCAAGCTTAATGGCATTGCGCTAAACATGATGAAAAATACCTGATAACAGCAAGAGATCACTTTTTACTGCATACGCAATTTACTGGAGAGACGAACTGCCCATGCAGAGATGGTTAGCGTTGTCCTTCAAACCATGCAGAACCGCAGTTCTTTTGTGGACTGACTTTTAAAAAGAAATGTACTTTTTAATTTTTTATAACACATTTGAGTATACGTTACAGTATTTACATATATCTTATGCATTCATGACATAGCTAACTTTTTTCTTAATTTTCTTAATTTTTTCAATATAAAAATTTTTTCCAAAAAAATTTTTTATATATGTTTATTGAAAAAAATTGTAAAAGTGGACCCACGCTACCCAAACCTGTGTTGTTCAAGGGTCGACTGTATCCTCATTTCAAATTTGCATGGCTTACAAGACGACTTACAGATAATTTGGCTGATTTCATAGTTTTTGAGCTGGACAGTCAGACATCCATAAAGTAGGAGCTAAAGAACAGTATGGCAAAAGAATATCTCTGTTAATGTGTATTTAGTGTGAGCACTTGTCATCCCCAATACACAACAAAAATTTAGCAGTGTAGTAAAAACACACAATACCTGCCACACAGGCTAACGTGGCCCTTCATGGTGAAGCGATGAAACAATTTCGCCTCGGTGGTGGTCATTCGGGACCAGAGTTGATTTAAAGGCTTTCAGCCGTAGCAAATACTTTAACCAAGGATACTTGTCTGACCAAGAACGTCCAAGGGCAGGTGAGTACAGTACATGCAACCAGCGCACGATCCGCTGCCCTCTTGCTGACCAGGACACATGGGCTAAGGCTGAAAATGCTGCAGCCGAATGCGCAC
Organism: Heterotis niloticus; assembly: GCA_018136845.1. Taxonomy (NCBI): domain Eukaryota; kingdom Metazoa; phylum Chordata; class Actinopteri; order Osteoglossiformes; family Osteoglossidae; genus Heterotis; species Heterotis niloticus. The sequence continues at coordinate 19,117,805 of CM030891.1, forward strand.
GACCTCACATTGAGAGCATGGAACCACCCCAGCACAGAGCACCCAAGGGGAAAAAACTTTCAGTTGAATTAGCAAATTAGTTGTCAAGACGAAGTCAAAGAAGAAGTTCAGCTTAAAAGTCTGAAAGTGCGCGCTTGTTTTAACACTCGCAACCTCTCATCCCCAGGGGGAATTTCGCTGTTCTCAGAAACCGGTTATTAATCAGCAAACACTGCTTATCTCTGCCCGGGAAATGGCAGACGAACTTAAATCCCTTTGAATGTTTGAACCTCGCACTAAACTGCTGCAAATTCTTTTTTTAGTATTAACCCATCTGCCGATCAAAGATGGATTTGCTTTTTCCTAACACGAGCACGCTGTGAGTGCTATTCTTTAAAGCATGCTTTGTTGCTTATTTGATCAGGTTGTTCTCGTTCCTCTAAAAATAAAAAAACATTTATTTCAGTTTAAAGCTCATGTCAGATGCTGCTCATGGGGGCTTTCCTTTGCACCGTCCTTGACGTAGCTGGGACCAAGGAAATCTTCTCATAAACATAATAAGGAAGCACTGAACCAAAAGGTAGAAGGAAGAAAAATCTAATTTGCAAAATCGTGGGCAGAATCATAACTTAAATTATAAGTGCTTTATAAACCAGCAGACTTACCTTAAAAAGAAATGCAAGAGAAGGTCACACTTTGAATAACATACTGACAGTGCGACCTTGACGTTTGTTCTTCTGAAGTCAGTGGTCCAATCCGCGGATTCAAGTGCTGCTGACATGAACGTTTGGGAAACATCCTACAAATTGTAAGTGCGACAAATGCCGACAAATGCGGTGCCAAAGACTGAGGTGGGAAAGGGAACAAAACTGGTTTTCCAGTGACTAACTGAGAACCACACCTTGAGCAAATCACCTGGAAAGACAGGTAGATGTACAACAAGGCCAGCATAAGAGTGCACACCATGGTTAATATCCCAGCAACATCAACATCTCCCAGCATCTTCATTTGGGAAGTAGACCTGGACAACCTCACTATGCTTTCAGCAAGAGGTCGAGCTCTGCGTTCTTCTGTAGAGAAAACATGCCGGTGTGAGATCTGCCTGCTGAGCCATCTGAGACAGCCCAGTCCACATTTTGTACAGCTTTGATGCTTCCATGTTTCCTGTTACAGAACTATGCAAAAGTTGTGCAAAGTCCTAAACCCTTAACTCATCAGTATGCATGCCATGATGCCATGCGTCCCGTGAGGCCTGAACAGGAACACTTCAAGATGACCTGTGGATGACAAAAGGTAAAGGGAACAGGGGTCTTTGGCCTTTGGATGAAAGAAGGGGAAGCAACAGATGCAGCTGGCTCAAGAAACACATGTAGGTGCCATGTGGAAATCAGAAGGTGAAGGGAAACCACTCGCGTTTCACTGTCTGAGCCCACAATCCCGCATGAGCGGCAGGTGAAAGAGCCCAGCAACACATTAAATTCACCAGGTCAGGTAATTTTAGAAAAGACTGGCTAAACTCTTTGGGGCAACGCTATAATTTCATTAATGCATTTAATCCCACCAGAATTATTTTGTCTTCCGTTAACCTCATGCTGTTGATCAGGTGAACTGTGAATCTGTAGATGCCCTCCTTAGCGCAAAAAAACGAATAAGTTGCTGACCTCAGCAAAGGGTGGGCCAAGAAATCCATTTAGAAATAATGACTCCAAGAGTAAGCCGAGCTGACTGGTGTTATGTAACACACGGCTGTTTGCTAACCAGTTTTTAAAGTCCACTGGCAATTTGGCATGGTGAGTAACAGGATATGGTGGACTATGAGGCAATGATTCTGACATATTTTTATGGAGCCCTTAAGGTCGCCGGAACTGTGCTGCACAGAAACATCTATATATATGTACTTTATAAATAAATATATACACTGAACTATACTGTACAGGAAGTGCGCTGAGCTCAGGTGAGGTGAATTTTTAGTTGTATAAGGACTCGCTGCAGCATTTTGTGCTATTTGCAAAAACTAACGTCAACATTTTAATAATACAGTAAAAAATAGATTAAAAAAGCTAAGAAAAGTATAAAATACTCATATCATGTGAACTTCTTTGGTTTTATTTCAAGGCTGGTGAAAAAGGCACAGGACTAAAACATTTTGCCTTAACTGCAGTTCCAAAATGTAATCTTTAATAGGACCCACGTATAAAGTAAATGAGGACATTTGGAAGGGCTAAACTGGGGACTTCTGCATTACTGCATTTTATATAAAGTGGACTGGAAAGTTTCATCAAGTCATTCCTGACTTCTGGGTGACCATAGGCATGGTTTTCAAGGCAAGGAAGGACTGAAGTGATTTGCCATTGCCTTCTTCTGCCATATTTTTCCTTAGAGGGGTGCAAAGACAGAGGAGAACCTGAAAACTTCACACCCACCCCTGAGCTGGGCTTGAACATTACATCAGGCAAGCAGCCTAGGAGCTGTGAGCCGCCAGCTTACCCCACACCCCTTATCTAAAGTAGAAGATCCATGATCATCCACACAGCACCTACTGCTGCCTGAAGATATGTTGATCTTCTCCTGGTTTAGTGACAGCTAGAAAGAAATAACATAAAAACAGAATGCTACAACCTACTGTTTATGAAAAGCATCTCCTAAGTAAGAACACGTACAGCAAGATAAGGAGAAGCTCCATCACTTATCAAATAATTACCAAAAAACCATCTAAAACAGCAATACCTTCAACATTGATTTAAAGGATGCTGAACTCTATAATACGAAATGCAAGCACTAAACTTTTGCAAGAAGGTAGAAAAATATCGCAAACAGCCTAAAAACTGCTGTCTGATTTTAAAAATAAGACTAAACAAGGACCACAAGTGCTGTGCTGATATTATACCAAAATGCTCTGACAATTATAGCAAAACATGAATTACATTCTTGGGAAACATACTGTAAATGGCGAACATTGTTGGGAAACGTAGTGTAAATACGTTCCAGATGCATATGTTCAAAAACTGGAACCTCAACTCTTTGCAAAGGGTGCCAAGAGTTTGAATTGAACGAATCCGTCTCTCAGGGTGAAAGCTTAACAGTGTTACCAGCAGAGAGGAATCCCTCCATAACCTTAGAGCTCATTTGCTGCCTCTCTGTCAGCCCCCCTCTGCAGCAAATCACCTTCGGCAGAGCTAGCACGTGACTCTCAGTGACCTGACTTGCACTAGACATCAGGCCGTCGGGGATGGTGTAATATTTAATCTACTGAAAGGCGTTCACACGTCCAGGGACGCCCACGTGTCAGGAGGTTATGTGCTTTAACGCTGGGTGTACCAACGGAAGTCTGTTCACATCTCAGAACTGTGAGTAAGCCCACCTACTATGCCAGGAATTATAAAAGCTTCAAATGAGTTAATTCCCTCATTTATCCAGATGTTAGGCTCTGTGAAAGACATCACATAAAGCTAAAATGAATTTTAAAAATCACAATTTAAAAGGCTTTATTCCACTTTCATCAGCAGGTCATGCAATGCTGTTTTTCAGTGTTCCTCCATACCCATGCCATCAGGCAAGAAACAGCATGCAAAGATAAAAAAAAATAATAATAATTTTTTTGTATAATTACCATAACTAAAATGACTGAAAATAGAAAAAAAGCTCAGCATGTCCATGTCCTCCATCCCCTGCCTACTGTGTTGTTTTGCTTTATACACTTAAGGTGGTACTAAGTTACTACAAATGTTGCTTCAGGGGCTACGGGGAACAAAACAGCTGAGTTGGGAAAGGACAGCAAGCGGAAGAAAGTAAAAAGGTAAAATTTGGACTGTTTTACTGGCTGTGAGGTTGGGGGCTGATTCATCGCATAAATATTTTTCTCAACAGGTAGGCACTCAGCTTTATGACTAAAGTGTAGTGATGAGCACATATCTCTACTTATTCCCTAAACATCTTCTGTAAATGTTTAATATGCAAAGTTAGCATACGGTAATCTAAAAACCGTTAATAAAATCCCTTAGGAAGTCCTTATGAAACTGCTGAAAGTCCCTGCTTCATTGTCCCTTGGCCCCATCTCCTCTTAGCCTTCCCCTTTCCCTTTCTCCATCTACTGAGGTGTCCCCCTATGAAGTGCAGCTGAGCAGTGGCAAAAAACAGAAGCAAAGGCTATTTTTGCTCAGCAACAGAGACATTTCAGAAGATGGAACAGTTAAGAAAATGCTAATTGAAGATAAAGAAAATTCAAAGTTTTTGTATCTTGGAGCACTCATACCTCAGGTGACTGTAACAGAAGGTCCAGGTGTATTAGCATTTTTTCATAAATACAGCTGGTGTAGGCATTCAAATGGTGCACTAAAGCATCGCCCTGATATGCCTACAGCCAGCGATCATAAGCACTAAGCCTTAGCGCCCGCTTTCCAGCGGTCTGCTTTAGCTCTGGCCAGATAGACTGCTTTTTTGTGAGATGCCGTCTGCCTGAATGTTGTGTGCAAGCAACCAAGAGGCAAAGAGAAAGCGTCTACCATTCTGTTCCTGTGCAAAAAGCCCCATCATTGCTTTTCTCTCCTCAGAGCTGCCATGCTGCTGATATTTACTTTGCTCTTATTAGTTTAGCAGATGCTTTTCTCCAAAGTGACATGGCAAACAGCCTGGCATTTCACCAGCAGACAGACATCGATAGAAAGACTTGCCATATCTGTTGGTGCCTTACATGAGTGGCTGCTTACAGAAGTAATGGCAGACCCCCCGTGGATGCCATGTCAAGTTCGAGTGACAAATAGGGGACCTGCTGCATCGTGCTCCGAAAACTTAAAGGGAAAATTAAATATATCTGTGTTATATAGGGATGCTGCATTCACAGAGGCCATCAGCATACGCTATGCATTCCTATTTATTTCAGAGTCCTTTATATTCACAGCAGCATGTTGTTTTTCCAATGTGCTGTCAGAAAATAATCCCAACACATGGAGGTTTGACCTTTACAAAGAGAGCATTGCCCTTGTTTTTATTTGCTTAAAACATTTCTCTGTGTGGCCAGAGATGCTGCTCCAACGCACCCAGCTAATGCAGTCCTGGACAGTGGACACAGGTTTCAAGAAGAGGTTGGTGGGCTTTTATTTGTGGGGACACAAGAGCACTCACAGGGGTGGGATTTGGTTTTAGATGCCAAAAGACCAAACCAGATGATGTTAAGAGGATGAACAAGTACAGCAATTGGGAAAAGAAGTATAAACTGAACTGGACCCAGACATGAGAAGGTAGCCATTTGATAGACTCAGACGGGCCTTCTTTTTGTCCTGCGCTTATTGTGGGGAACTTAAAATCCGAGCAACCTGTGTTTGCCCCCTGCGCTGTACAGCTGGTAGGTGCCCCCCCCATTCCCCCTAAGCTCCAACAGACCGGTTACACCACAGTCACTTTTCCACTTTAATTCAAATGACTAATGTGAAATTTGAGAATGACAGGATTGTAAAGAGTGAGGAAGTGACACTGCACTGCATTCGAAACCAAAGCCGAATTTTCCGTATGTGTGAGAATTCTTGCCCATTAAATCTAATTCTGACTCCTGTTCGGCTTGTTCCATTATGGAATTATCGATAAATTATGCATCTAAACAATGTTGCCAAAGGTTAGTCATCACGCACCACTTGGAAGGAAGGAAATTCTGTCTTTATAACTTAAACAATTCTTATATTTTTGTTAATGGCCTGCTGTGGGCATGAATGTTAAGCAGGACATCTTTACTGATGCCGGTCCTACAGCTCAATCTACCAGATTCTTCTTTTATACTTGACAACACAGTGTGAATTTATGAAGGCAAAGCAAGGGGTACCAAAATGTCGGTAAATACTTGACATTGTGAATTATCCTACTGCCTCTCTGCAGTTACACCCTGCAGCTGTGAGCCTCCGACTGCTGGAAAAAGGATTCCATCTCCTGTTCGCAGCCTCTCTGCATGCACGACACGCTAACTGCCTTTCCTCTATGACAAAAATTAGAATTTAATTTACAGTCAGTAAATGGCTTTGTAAAGTTTACCAAGCTTTATGCCCAACTGATCATATGTCTATCACAAAATGCAAGCCAAGAAAACATTTTGTCATACGGTGACAATGCACAACCTTAATTTCTAACCTTAATCTCATATATCTCATATATTTAAATTAACTCATGCGCCCTTGACATTGTCAACAAATGTGCTGAGCAAACAAGAATCATTTTCTTCTTCTGCACTGTACACTTTTTATTCTTAAAAGAAAACAGTTTACAAATTCGCATCATTTATTAATTATTACAGTAGGGCTGAAACCTCTTTAGAGCCAGGAAATGCACACGCAAATAATGTGCACGACTGGACCGCATGGCAACTTTGGAACAGAAATGGCTGCTGTGTTTTAAAATATGCATTACATCATCGTCTTGTTTTAGCCCATTATGTCATCGCCGTTGAGATGCGCTGGCCCGACTTGGACGAGCAGAAGCAAATTGGCGGTTGTGCTGCATTAGCCTCTGCGGAGCCCAGGACCAGGAAAGCCGCAGCCTGTAGCAACCTTATATAAATCAGAATGTGAAAGACGCACGAAAACAGTCTATCGATCCGGGGCTTTGCTGGATGTGCAGTCTGTGCAGGTGCAGAGCACCACCTGGATTTTTTTTGTTTCTGTCAGAAAGTTCAGCTGATTCATTTTTGAGACATAAACTCAAGTGGCTTGAATGGCAATGCAATGAGACCTTGCCCCACCTTGCAAAGGTAATGTGTTCTTCAAAACTGTGCATTATCGAAATCAAGGACTTTGTTCACATTAATATGAATCGTAAAATTCTTTCTGCTTTCCTGAGCTCCAAAACAAACCCGAATTTATGCTAAGATATCACCAAATCACATTAAAACGGGCACCATTAATTCAATAGTTAACATATCATTATATCACAACATAAAAAGGCAGTTTTCCTTCATTATTTCCTCTATAATACTGTCAGCCTGCACTCGCTCAGTACTTTCATACAGTAGCTGTTACCTACTGTACTCATAAACACAAATGCTCTCAAATAAAACGTGAATTTTATGCACAGTTTATCCTTTAATACCCCAAAAAAAAACAGTAGAGACAAAAGAAATCAATTTAAACAACATGTGTTAATTTATACACCTTGTACAAGTTGACATTGTTTGGATTATCCAAGCGGTTGCCGAGATTATTGCAAGAGAAACTGGGAAGCAAGGTTAAACAAGGGTAACGGGTTGAGAACAAAGTAAAGTGTAAGGCAAACTGCAGTAAAGACCATATGGTGCCGCTTGTCTCTGGTCTGGGTTGGGTGCTGACACTAGGGTATTCTTGTGCCCCAGCTGTGCATGTCAACCTGGGTTCAGCTCCTGCGTGTAGTTTGCATGTTGTCCTTGCACTCATGTCAGTAGCCTGCAGGTGCTCTGATTTGCTCCCACAGTCCAGACACATGTGTTTCAGGTGAATGGTGACTCTGAACAGCCCAAAGCGAGTGCAGGAAGGTGTACGTTACACTGTTTTGCTGCATAGATGGGCGAAGCACAGTACAGAAGGTAATGCAGCATATCTAGCACTGTAGATGACCCTGGATGAAGGTGACAGCTAAATGCTACAGAACCACTGCACAGTGCTTTGGAGAAAAGTGTCCACTAAATCTACATGTCTCATGCAGAAGGGAGGTAGGTGAAATGCATATTCTGTATTCAAAAGCAAAGAAATGCCTTGCAAGGCAAAACAGGGCCACTAAATAAAATTTCTTGCAAAGTGAAACTGTTGTAACTCAAATATGCTCATGTTGCGGTAGGACTGTGGTTCACCCTGGCATTATTGACGATAAGAGCTATTAATTCGCCTTAGCCTATCTGGAAGAAGTAAGCTGAACATCATGTGAAAGTGTAAGCATTTTATTTTAACATACTGTAGCTGCAAAGAAATAAAGTGGAAGTTGCTGCTTGGAGCTCAGCGACGATAGCAAGGCAAGGAGGGTACAAAGAACTTGGCTGCAGGCCACAGCTCGTAAGTTGATTTTCGTGTCTTTTACCCCCGAGCAAGGTATTTTTTCTCAGTTTCTGCGGGAGGAATCGGAATTGAGTTACCGATTATGTTCAATCGCATATCATGACTGTCACAGAGGATAAGGCCATCTGTTAAGCAAATCAATTTATGTAATGTAATTCACGTAATGCAATGTAATGTGAAGGTTATCTGCTCGGTGTCTCGAAATTTTGTCTTGAAGGATCTCATGGCGGCTCGCAAAATTTCTAAGCACTAAACTACTTAACTAATCAAACCCCTGGCATATAGTAAAAAAAAAAAACACTCAGAGGACTCGACTGTTGAACCTTGGTGAACTGCGCACTCGCATACAAAACATTAGCAGATGCTATTAGATGGTAACAACGTACCTAACCTGTTTTCCGCATCTCGGGGCCGTGTGTTGAGATCATGAGCGTGGTACCAGCCTGCTGTAACGCTTATAATGGCTCATTTGGACTGATAGACTGGCACCACGGTCTGCATAATGCACTGCTTAAATCTGATCATAAATAGCAAATTCTTTATTAAGATTATGTGCTCAGCGGCCACATCTGACGTGTGTCACTGCCTCATTTAATAACATAATCGTGTTATTTATACAGCTCCTGCTCCCTTCTTTTTCCTCTGCCTGTTAATCAAATTCTAACATCTGGTTCCCCATATTTGTGCGATCTCTTGGCCGTGCTTCTAATAATAGCAATAAAATCTATAAATCCGATGAGACTGGCAGTAGTTAACTAAATGATCTGTGCTGTTTCTCTCCCTGCTTGACATGGGTAGATACGCTAAAGGAGTTACAGCGTTCTGCGAGCGAATAACAATCTCACCCAGGTGGTAAGAATGATGCACACCCACCGCTGATATGTTTTAAAGCAAAAATCAGCGTTTGTAATTCCTTAAATTATGTTTGTAAATTTAAAGCTATGTGTTTAGATAAAAATGCAAGATACTGTGTGACTAGTGTCTGTGTTTTGTTCATCCTGGTCATTTTCAGAAAATATTAATTAAAATATTAGGCCAGGTATAGCACAGCTGTGGAAATTACCGTTTATGAGATTAAAATAAATTTTTACTTTGTTCCTCCTTTGATCCAGACTGCTGCAAATTTGCCCTTACTGTCCTGGTGCCCACAGACAAATTTCATTTCTCATTGGAATCAACAGATCGGTTTCAATTCATACTTTGACCTTCGCTTCCCCCCTCCCCCTTAAAGAGGTTTAAATGAGAAATGTTACATTTCTCGATCGCTTAAAATATACCTTTTTTTGGATAGAATGCTCAAACTTTTATTTAACCTCGTGACTTCCTCATGATGCTCAATGGATGACTCTGCTTCGCATTAAAGCGAGTTTAGCATTGAACGGAAGGCTTTACTACAATTTGGAAAGTTAAAACATGGTGCAGGGATAGCGAAACTATGCAACTACTTTATTTATTCTGTTTAACATGCAACAATGGAGAAAGAGTTAATAACAGTGCTGAAATGAAACACGTTAAAGAGGAAGAGTTTCAAATGTCTGATACGAGTAAGCAGCTCTCAAAATCATGGCCATCTTCTCAAATGACTGCCCACTTTTTCTGTTAATTCAAATAGACGTCTCTTCTTTTATGTCGCACGCACTTTGACCGCAGCAAACTGATGTTTAGGTGTTCCTCTGAAGTATGCACATGAGAAAGTATCTTGCAACAGACAGTATCGCTTATATGGATAAGCTAATGAAAGATGAGCTAAGCTGGGGCTTTGCAGGACTATGAACCATTAAGTAAAGCCAAATCAAATATGAGGTAGACTTTGAAGCACAATCTAGGGGTAAAAGTCTCTTCGAATAAGGTTACCGGTGACAGTCTAATCGGGCTTAGTATGGACGTGTCGCATGATCCTAGGTACGCAGTATGACCGTGACAATTCTATTTCTTCATCTGCTCAGGAAGACACATCTGTCCATTGATCCATCATCATTAACTGCTTAATCCTGGTCAGGGTTACATTGGTTGAGAGCCTCACCTGGAATTACTGGGCAAGAGGCTTTAAAACTACACCCTGAATGGGATGTCAGTGTATTGCAGGGTGGCCACACACACAATATGGGTGATTTAGAGTGACCGATTAAACTGAAATATGCGACTTTGGAAGAAGCAAATACAAACTTGAGGAGACTGTGCAAAATCCACACATACTGAATTCAAACCCACCCCCAAATAACACCAATATGTTTGTTAGACATGATCATCACACCTACCCTCTGGGTTTTCAAATTCCTGATGTAAGAAGTGGTATCCCTCAGCATGAGGGATCTAAGCCGAGAAGTCTCAGCACAACGAGTACTGTCTGACTGAAGCTGAACCACAAAACAGAAATATGTGACATTTGTGGGAGTACGAGGACAAAGACAGATGACACCACTATGGCTAGCATCTGCGTTGTCAGACTTTGCCTCTTGTGGCCCGTGATCAGACACAGTTTGCTCTTTTGTTCATTTCCGTTTAGTCAGTAAGCACCCCAGTGACAGTAACAGCCCATTAAAATTGGTACATTTGATTTTTTTCTCTTTTGGTTTGAGATTTTATTTTTGCATAAATTTGACTATGAAATGTTCAGTGCTATTACTACACATAATAAGGAACAAAACATATAGTATAAAACAGAATTTTAAAAAAAGCAACTACATATAAAATCATATTTATTACCTCATTAACTGTTTGGTAATTAAGCAGGTGGTGTTTAAAGTGGTCTTTATTGTGCTTAAATGAGTATTTGTAATATTTTAGGGAAATTGGGTTTCTCAGACGAATCCTCAGCAAATCATAACTGTCCTCATAATAAATAATGGAAATAGCTTTCTGATATTTGAGTTTGCGGTATCTGAGCCATTTCTATTAACCAGTTACACTGGGATACTGGGGTGTAGGTTTGGTTACTGCCGAGGAATAGCTAATGGTTTACTAAAGATGTACAGAAACACGAGTATGAATTTGTAACCTGAAGAATACTAGTTTGATTCTTACACCTACCAGGTCTATAGCTGAGCACGGTACTCAAGCTGCATAGTTTGTTAATTCACCCCGGTTTAAAAAGGAGCTAAAGTAATTTTCAATAAAGGATCAGTTAAGTTATTATTCATCCTTTGGCAAGTGTCAAATAGCAATATAATACAGAATTATATCCATATGACAAAGTACTGTGCTGAAAAAGGCATGTGCAGAGAATTACAAGGATGCTCTGGGATCAAAACATTGGCTGTATATTCATGAAGTGCATAAGTGGTATCTAAACCATGCAGGGGTGCATCCTGGGATTTTGGCGCGAAGAGCGGGAGTGAGAGTGAGGGAGAGTGGTCGTTTTTTCGATGTTGTTGTTGTTAGCGGGTTTTTGGAGCTTTGTTGCTGTGATGGAAGACGAAATAAAAGGACAGTTCCCTGGACTCCTGACTCCTGAGTCTTTTTGTGATGGCGCCTCTGATGGGCGCTACAATAAATTATATCGGCAAAGGTATGTGAACGCTTATCCATCACACCCATCTGTGCTTGTTGAACCTCCCATTCAAAACCCATGGGCATTACTATCGAGTTTTTTTCCCCCTTTGCTGCATTAAGTACCTCCACTCTTCTGGGAAGGCTTTCCACCAGATTTTGTGGCTGAGGGAATTTGTGCCCATTTGGTTACAAGAGTGAGGTCAGATGAGAAGGCCTGGCTCACAGTCAGCGTTCCAGTTCATCCCAAAAGCGTTCAGTGGGGTTGAGGTCAGGGCTCTGTGCAGCCACTCAAGTTCTTCCATACCAACCTGGACAAATCCTGTGTTTGTGGAACTCCCTTTGTGCATGGGGGGACAAAGTCATGCTGGAGCAGCAAGAAAGGAGCTTCTTCCCTAAACTGTGGCCACAAAATTGTAAGCACACATTTGTCTAGGATGTGTTTGTATGTTGCATGGGTGCGGCTCAAAAAGTTCAACTCAGTCAATACAAGGGGGGTCCACATGCATCTAGCCATACAGTGAAGGTTTGAAACCCTAAGCAAAAAAACAATCCACAAACTACATTACATACTGACAGCACATTCCCATGAACACATATTACAGAGTATAAGGTTTCAACCAGCTTTTTCTGCTGATATCGTGATATGTTCACCACTCGTGCATAGCTCAGTTATCTTAAAAAGATCACAAGAGCCAAAACACTTGTTCCTCACATAATGGAGTTAACGCCTTCTGTGAAATCACACGTCAAATTTCCATTCAAAAGGGGTCAAATTGCAATTCATTTTTATGGAATTAAAGCACTTGAATAGAAAATATTTTCATGTAAGTTTATGTGTGATAATGAGAGCACCAAAAATATGTACATTTTTTGCACAAAGATGATGAATTCTGCTTTGTTTTTTAATGTTATGCTCTCATTTGTTCATTCAGTATCAATGATTGCTGGTCCAATGCAGGGTTATGGCAATCATGAGTCTATCCAGGAAACACAGCATAGACCTGGATGGAGTCATTCTGATAATTTGGCTTAATGATTTTTATGATATGAAGAAATAATTTAATATTCTAGTTATCTAAGATCACTGCTTTAGTCGCCCATGTGGCTAACAAACAATTTAAAAAATTTTAACAATTTTCATTTGATCACAAAGTTAAGGCTTCTTAAAGCTTGTCTATAGGTATTCATCTTATAAAAGCTGACAATAGCAAAAAAATTCTTCACAAACTTGCATCAAAAAATGTTTTTTGTTTGTCTTTAAATGTTATGTTTTCATCCATTCAACCATTATGAACAACTGCTTGTCCAGGGCAGGGCCACACAGAAGCAGAGTGTGAGGCAGGATCCACCCTGGATGGAAACATTGATAACATTGATAAAACTGATAACATTTCGCAGGCATTTATGATAAAAAGAAATAATGCTCACAAAATTATTGCTTGCGTCTTCCGGTCAAAACACTGGGACAATACAGAACAACATACTATAGTGTTAGAGGTGCTGTAGAATGTTAATACATGTCTGCCATTAGATGATCTTCAGTAGATTATTATGGCTTTATTTATCCTTCTGTTTTGGTATTCATGTTATTGAAATTCTTAATATTATCTAAATAAATGCGCTACTGAATAGTGCAGTTGCTTGTTTATACTGAATTTTACTTGTAAACGGTAATACTAGGTCCGACCCAAGATCGATTTGCAGCTCCTATAGTGCCATTGAGCAAGGTGCTTAGCATTAATTAATGCAGTAAAAATCACTGCACTCTATGAAATGGGTACAGTAAATCAGTGTAAGTTCCATGGCAAATTGCTTTGGAGAAAAGCATCAACAGTATAAATGAATGATATTAATAACTCTGAATCTGCAGTTACAGTTATGATTTACGTTTCCCCTGATCGATGGGTGCGACTGGCTGATATTGTCACCGTGACAGAGGAAGAAGGACGTTTGTGCTGTGAAAGAAGAAGGAGAAGAAGTGCAGCTGCGGTCATAAACTTCAGGAAAGGAGCCGGTATTGCTGAGGGGTAGAATCCTTAAGGTCGGAGACACTAAACATCTACCTCTATTCCAAACTGATTTCCAAAATTTATTCACAATTAAAATGCATGGTACATCAAATACAAGACATATTAATTCTACAAAAATGCATTAATTTCTTGCTTTTATATTCTTCTGGCACCATTATGGTGATAATGTCAAAAGTATTTGTGACCACTGGCAGCTTTTGCCCAGTCTGTTATATTTACATTAAAGCAGGTTTTAATCATGATGGCTGCATATGTCGTGCATCTTGATGTCCTCGGGGTGTAGACTTGGGCTCAGGCAATAAATGAAGTCTTTCCATGTGACTGACTGCCCATATAGCCAAATCGCAGCAATGGCCTTAATCTTAGTGAGTTATAGAAAGTGCCTTCCGCCTCCTTGTCCACCTACAGATTTATAGATTATCTTTAGTCTTGTTTTTAGAAACTGACAGATTTTATCAGTGGAGGAGGGGTGGCTCAGCGCTTCAGCTGACACATTTTTAATGGCTATAATTGCAAGTAATGATGCTGTTCTGAATAGAAATGACACCAGAAATATCAATCTGTCACTTTTTTCTTCTACTTAGTCTTGCTGTCTGAAACTAAGCAAGCCCTTTGAGCAACTCTTGACTGTGTTTGTTGTTGTTGTTGTTGTTGTTGTTGTTGTTGTTATTATTATTATTATTATTATTATTATTATTATTATTATTATTATTATTATTATTATTATTATTCCCAAAGTGACAGTTATATCCATTTACACACTTGGTTCTGGGCTAGTACACCAGGGTCTCTCACGGCATTTTCAGCAGCAGCCTTGGGGTTGGGTTGTGTCCTGCACGAGTGTACACAAGTGTCCTGGCTATGAGAGTATGCTGTTTACCATGGATCAACATAGTGAAAGATACACTGTACGGCCAAAAGTGTGTAGACCCTCCTTCTAATAACTAAGCTGAGCTGTTTCAGCCACACCCATGCAGCATACAAACACATTCTAGACTATTCCATGCTTCCAGCTTTGTGGCCACAGTTTGGGGAAGAAGCTCCTTTCCTGCTCCAGCATAACTGTGCCCCACCATGCACAAAGCGAGCTCCATAAACACAGGGTTTGCCTAGATTGGTGTGGAAGAGTTTGAGTGGCTGCACAGAGCCCTGAGCTCAACCCCACTGAATACCTTTGGGATGAACTGGAACCCCAACCAAGAGCCAGGCTCTCCTGCCCAACCTCACAGCTGCTCTTGTGGCTGAATGGGATGTTCACCATGAGCATATGGGTGTGATCCAGGGTGTCCACATACTTTTGGTCATTTAGTGTACTATGATGTCACAATGGTAACAATGTTTTTCTGTGCAGAACAGCGAACACATTGAAACATAATGAATGCATCATCCAACACAGAGGCCTACATAATTTTGATATCTACAATTGTTCAAAACAGTCTTCTAGCTTTTTATACATGTCAGAAAAATAATGAGAAACTCTCATATAATGAAAAAGTCACAGATCATCCTTATTATTTATTCCAGCTTCTTGCAGCGCTGATTCATTCCTACATGTAATGGTGAGAATAAAATCATTACCTCTGGTTTTGCAAATACATCATTTACTGTTGAGACATCATTTTTCATGTATGTATATGCATACTATATCCTGCAGACATTAACATTTATTTTGTGATATGGCTCA
The DNA here is from genome assembly GCA_018136845.1 of Heterotis niloticus. Classification (NCBI taxonomy): domain Eukaryota; kingdom Metazoa; phylum Chordata; class Actinopteri; order Osteoglossiformes; family Osteoglossidae; genus Heterotis; species Heterotis niloticus. The sequence continues at coordinate 19,132,993 of CM030891.1, forward strand.
TAAAGGAACGTTTCTGTCATTTAAATAAAAATATGAACTATTAAGTGAAATTTTGATAATTTTCTATTACAGATTTTGTTATAGATGGGTGACTACCAAGAGATAAAGATTTCAACACTATGTAAAGTCTGTAGATGGGGGAATAATGAGATGACTCTGCTTTCACTGGATATGGTGACCCTAAGGTGAGCTGCCATACCCATCTAGTGGTTGCTGGTTGCTGTCTAATCCCACTGACGGCACTGCTGCTTCTCCATCTCCACGGGTGGGACTGAGACAGCAGGAATCAGGTCAGTGCTGAGCTCACAGCCAGATTATTCAACAGATACAATGCGAAGGATCAGCTACTGAAAACCAGCGAGTCCAGCTGGCGGGTCTGGGCTGCCATGGAGGAAGATGAAGGGACAGTTTCAGTGTGGGCAGAATTTGACAAATTCACACTCAGAGTGGAGCTGCACGGTTTACGCAAAATCGCGCTCATAGATCCCCACCTATTTGATCAATAACGGTAAAAAAGTTTTTCATAATCAGCACAATTGGCTCAGCTAACCTGGCACATCTCATCCTCCTCAAACTGTTTACAGCATGTCGCTCCAGGGATGGAGTACAGTGTCACCGCGCTCTTTCGAAACAAGACAGACCAAGTTTTATTTATATGATCACTGTTTTCCAGCAAGGATTTTATCTTAATGGCAGTGAAAGAGAACCTTTTTTTTGCAGTTGCCAACTAATTACTGCTTTAAACAAGCATTAAGTATTGCTTGCTTGCTTCTTCATCTCAATTCTTAGAAAAGACTGTTAAAATCAATAAAATCTTCATTTCAGTTTCCCATTTCAAGCACCAAGCACACGTGTCTTATAAATTATCTCACAGATCATTTTATGTATTTCTAGATGTAATGCTGGAAAATTTATTTAAGGCTCCTGTTTTGGCACCTGCTACAGTTTTTAAGGCATGGTTTGGTTTCAGCATGGTGTGAAAGCTGCAGTTTTTTGCAAATAACTGCAAATAATTTCACAGAGGTTCGGTATTTTTCAGTCCATTCGCATTTTCATTGAAAACGTTGAATCAGTACGTCTTAAAAAATAAAAAATAAAAATTCTGGCCCCATAGGACACGGGCTGACGCTAAAACATCTTTTGTGTTCTTACAAGAACAGGCAATATCTTTAATGGGAAAACAGTATTGATCACCCATGGCTTTTTGATGATAATCTACCGTTTTGAAATCTCTCCCTGAAGAGATGGGGTATTGAAAAAGGGTTCAGTACCAGCCTTTCAAGGTTATTGTGGAGTTTATGAATGCCAGACTCATTTTAATTTACTTCTTAAATCCACTAAACCTCATATTTGGGGCGAAGTGGGGCCTCTGCAAATTTGTCAAGCTTTCAGACTGTTATTGTTGAAATATTATAACTATTTTTTTTGTGAAATGTACTAAACAGGCCCAATGTAGGTCATAGGTATATGCCTTTTCAATAATCTACGTTATCAAAGCATTGCACAGAGGAGCCTTTTGAAGCTCTGTATGAATAACACACTAGCTTGCTCATAAATTCTCTTTGCTGGACTTTTTCCCCTGTGTTTTACGATGCTAAGTCATTCGAGACTCTTGATTAAAATACATCCTTTTGCCCTTTGTATTAAGCAATCTGTGTATTGGGTGTCTCAGTATGAAATTCATAGATATGCATTAAATCTCTGCAGATAGGGTAAATGACAGTAAAGAAGCTTACTGCAGAAGCCCCACAGGGACCGGCGTGGGGTGAGAACTGAATGCCAATGGCAGTGACCCAGACAGCTTCACTAAAGGGCCAAGATGGCTTAGGAAGCTACTAGTCTACAGAGCTGTTTTTCTTCTATTCAGCTGAAGTGAATAATGCTTGAAACTGTACTGTGATGTTAATATGTGGACAGGACTGTGTTAGACCCACTTTGGTCATTGTTGATATTAAATTAAAAGCTTACCTTCTTCAAAGCCCTGGCCCATGATTTTGAAAAGGGGGGATAAAATAATAACCGTTTCTGTAACTTTAGTGTAATAGTGTAACCAAAGCGGTGTAATGTCAAATGCTAAGTTTAACCGATGGACATAACTGGAGCCCTAACACTTTGTTTGAATTTCCTGTTTTACACAAGACACAAGATTTAGCAAAACGTTCTTACAGAATGTGCAAACATCCAACATCAAGTCTTGAGATTTTACTCGTCTAGTCATGGTTTTCTCGGAGAGCTATAATTTCACCACAGTGCACTATAAAATTTGCCTGCTCTGTACAGTGGGTCCCAAACTTAGGAACTGTCTTTTAACAACCTTTGCAAAAACAAACTTTTTACAAGACACTTATAAGTTTACAAGAAATTGCAAAGTACTGCCATGATTTTTTTTAAGAGCTTAAAAGCAACAAAGAAAAGGTAAAAAAAAGCTGTAGATGATTCTACACCTCTACATCTACCAGTTGTGAGTCTGTTAGTGAGAAGCTGCCTTTCCATCATCCTGCACCTCCACATGAAACATCCAGCTCTGAGCTGATGCTCACTTGTCCCTCCTTCAACATAAATCACATTCAACTTATACCGTTTTCTTTAATTTCTTACAGTTGTGCTTTGATTTGTTATTATTACTCTTGTGTCGGGTATTAGTGAATTTCTTATGATGTGTGGGATAAGAACCACATGCAAGAACTGTCGTGATGCTATAAAGCAATAAAGTCATACGGACCTGAGAGGGAGGAGCTGTCTGCCAGCCTTGTGTCCACAAAATGCTCAGTGGGAATTACATTTACAATTGAATTCATTCATTTTCCAACACTTTTCTCCAAAGCAACACACAGCAGCACATTTCACCAGCAGACACAGAAGCACATGTAGGTGCACATTGTGTTCATGACGCCCCCCCGATCCATTTCATTTTGGGTTTGAAAAAGCCTTTTACTATAGCTTCTACTTGAAGCCCGGTCCTACGAAATCAAACTGTAATATACAGTGTATATATATCAGAATGATTCAAATATATATAAATTTTAATTAAGGATTATAATTCAAATATAGTCAGCACTGTAATGGACCACTTCTTCTGTCTTCAACATAGGCCTTCAGATTGAAGTTAGCCAGTTTATTGCTCTCATCGGGTCACAGACAAATTGTGCACCAAACATATGTGGACCACAAAACTGAAAGTGAACTTAATAAAAAGAACAAATGGTAATTTGTACCAAAGACCCAGTTTTTTTCCAGTTTTTCCAGTTCCCCTGCTGCAGGTACCCTGGGTGACGCTGATGTCATTGTTTTCTCCTCCAGCTGGAACCTAGCTCAGATGTTTGAAACAGAGCACCGCTTTAGCGCCATGTCATTTCTCCTCCTCCAGCTCTAAAATCAATGGAAGGCTGTTACTGCTGGAAGCTCTGATGAATGTTTCTGAGGCTCTGTGACAAAGAGGTTTGTTCACCGATCATACAGTTATTGGCAATCCATATTTTTCGTCCCATGGAACTCACTTGGCAAAATAACTAAATAAATCAATAAACCTGGGAGTCATGCTGCGTGTTTACCTCCAACTGGAGAATAATTTAAAAAAGCGATGTTTCATTTTCTCCACTAACGTCTTAGCAGTTCTTACTGAAACGCATCAAATCAGACTCACGTGCCACAACGGGGCACAGAAACTTGTAGCCCCTCTTCTTGGATTTTTTTTGGCCTCCAAACTAAGTTTGGGGGATACACCTTTGCTTTGAGTTTCACATTTGCATGAAGCCATTTTTGTACATTGATAGACAAATTACACTCATCGGAGATATTTTGATGCCTCCACTGCTGAACGTTGACAATGTAACCCTCCGCTGAAATGCCACATTTAAATTCATAAATGTTCAGGCTTTGCAAGATCAGACTAAGTATATGGTTATTTATTATAATTACATAGCACTTGTAATGGGATGTGATTAAGAAGCACCGAGCTTCATGAAGTCTTTCAAACTGATAGTTAGCTTTTTATTACTTCAATTTAAATTTCTAATTAAATTTTTATTTAATAGAGAACACTAAAACAGCTCAGTCCATCCAATGTCCTAAATGGCTTTATCCTGGTCAGGGTCACGGCACACCAGAGTCCAACTGGAAGAGTTTACCTGAGCGCAACTATGCAACCCTTTGTAGAAAAGAATGCTGTTGATATAATCAGTGTTTGCAGGAAGTGATACGGTTAAAGAAGCTGTTTGGCTGTTGGTAAATTTGATTTTTTTTCATTACTTCTGTGTTCTGAGAAAACCGAGTTCTAAAATGCAACTGGTGTAGAGTATAAAATGAAAAAACGTTGCAGGATTTCCACAGCTTAGTGCGCAGACCCCTGAACTGAAGGAGGGGTGATGCCTGTCGTTGCTCAGCCAACCCACAGTTCTGATCCTGCTGCACTTGTTTCAACCTCCTTCCCACACAGTGGTGTAAATGCCATCTGTCCACCTTGGTGTCAGTTATTGTTCACAAAAGGCATCTGCTCATTCGGTTCATCATATACAGCCAAAACTGAGATTTTGTGTGTTTCATTACACCATCCCTCCATCCTTCCATTTTGCTAAACTGCTTATCCTGAGCAGAATCATGGTGGTCCATCCCAGAAGTAGGAGATGTCAAGCTGTGACACTGTTCCTGGATGGCTACCAGTCCATTACAGGGTGACCACACACACACACACACACACACACACACACACACACACACACACCCAGTCACATATATAAAGATTTTATTGTCAACCATAAATAGGTTTTATGCACGCATTTTCTCTATTCCTTCACTGTAATTCTATGATGTTATTTAACACAGCGTTGCACTGACCACTGATCCATGATACAATCAGAATAAAATAAGAATAAATGCAGAAGGAGCAGAGCTAAAACAAAGTGAAAAGAAACAATAATGCTGACAATTTAATGATTTATGCTCAGAGCTGTTTAACCAGTTTGTTGTGCAGCTATTGCCAGATTTTCTCCTTAGCATCATTAACAACATTTTTACCTTCCTCCTGTGACTGCCAACAATTTCCAACAAGCTACAGGCCCTATAGAAAGAGTTTGCTGTGAAGCCCCTCCAGCCTAATTCAACAGAGGGACACCTTTGAAACACGCATCCTGCCTTCCATCCTTTTGAGCGGTACTCCACCAGTTCCTCATACCTCATCATCTTCCTTCCATAAACTTCTCCCTTCCACTCTTCCACAGGATATACTCGAGCAGGTTGGCTAGTTTAGAGGTTTCTGACAGTAACATAGTGCCGAGTCTTTGAGATGTCGCTGTCACCAGAAATCTGCGTTGCCTTCGTAGGTCAACCCATCAACCACTGTGGTATCGGCAGGAGATCAGAAATGACAGTTGGCTCTGATTCTACACTTTCACCATCCTTAAATTTAAGCTATGGCAGTAGAACTTTTCTGAACAGCAGGTACTACTGGGTGCTATTCCCAAACTGATAGTTTTCTCAGCCTTGAGAGAACACTAAAACAGCTCAGTCCATTCATTGTCCTAAATGGCTTTATCCTGGTCAGGGTCATGGCGCACCGGAGTCCAACTGGAAGAGTTTACCTGCTGGTTCTGAGCTCCTACTGGTTCTGAGTGTCTCTCCTGCTAAAGCCAAGCCCTCTTGTACAGCTACTAAGGATGTACTTCAGTATTCCTCTCTTTAGACCAGATGAGCATGATGGAAAATCTACTTTCTTCCAGCTTAACAGGATACACTAACTTTGCAGCATGTTATAAACCCTCTGGATCAAGACCTTAATGCGCCAACATTTATTCAAGAGGTCTTATGTACTAGTGTCTGCTCCCCCTCTGTCCACGGTACTTGCTGCAGCATCCACCGTGGTCATCCATGCTTTCTCCTTTGTTGAGCAAACCTCCTCCTAAACCACCTTCTACCCAACCCTCATGAACTGCTGCCCTCACAGCCTGTGGCACCCCATCCGAATTTTTTAAATCCCTCAATCTGTTACATAATGGGATCACACAGCCAAATGCGCATGATTCTGCTTTCACATGAATTTATTAATTCTCCGTTTTTGCTCTAAGTATGGCAAAGAAAATCATTAAAAGGTGATTTTTAAACTAGTTTTTAAACTGGAGCTGGATATTAATGAAAGTAGGGTTAATTCCCACAGCGCCACCCCATGGGGCAGAGCTGCCACTGCAAGTCAGTAGAAAAACACTCATTTCCTGTCGGAAAACAATAATTTAGTTATACTATATTTTATATAATTTACTGGGATGCTTAACGATCGTGTATGAGCAATAGATATAAATTTAAAAAGTCAGAAATAAATAAATAAACATGCATTAAAAATAAGCAAGATCTGTTTTTACCTCGTCCCTATGTAATTTTTTAAAAATTCTGTGTAATTCCGTGTATACGTTTTACTCCTCAGTGTATGATTATGGCATTTTGCACCATTATTTATACCAATCATTTGTGGAAGATGTTCCCTGTTCCTCCACTGTGGCTTCAGACCATAAAAGTGAAAGAGTCTCCACTTTTGAATTAAGTCTTCAGACAGGTGTGGAACTCGTATATTTTTGGCTTGCTGCAGCAGTCCAGATGCCAACGTATCATGCAATGTTTTCATCATTCACCACCTCATTGCTCTATTTTGGCTTTGACAGGGATGTGGTATCAGCACATAATGGCAGACATGTCTGCAGATAATAACACGGGTGAGAGATGCAATCTCTGGGGGTCACGTCGAAACACGCACGGCGGAATGCTGTGTGTCTGACGGAGGCCACACTGCGGCTTTGTGAGGGCCACGGCGCTCAAGCCAGGACACGCCAGCGCTCTTAAACGGCAACAGATTATAGGTGCCGTGTAGACAGGAACGGCGCGGCGGCTCAGCTGTCACGACACACTCTTTGCCTTGGGCCAGAGCTGGGGAAAAAATTCTGCAGAATGTGGCCGAATTTGCGGAATATTTGCGGCATCGAAGCAAAAAAGAAGACCGAATGATAGAAAAACTGACTTTGAGAGAGTGTGCAAACAGCAGTAACAAACGCAGGCCACGGTTTGCTCCTGAAAACCTTGAAAGGAAGTTCATTTAAAAAGGGAAAAAACGTCAAGTCGGAAATGGTCTCACTGCAAAAAAGCTTCGCCGACTTTCACGGTTTCTTTTTCCGGCTAAAGCTCTCACTCACCGACGTTCTCCCGGGCTGACCATTTCCGAGGAAAAAAGGAATATTGCTGTTTTATATGTGAAATTGTACTTGACGCTAAGGAAGCCAAACACACAACTGGCTTCGCCGAGGAAGAAAAGCAGCTGGTTTTTCTTCCGTCCTTCATGGATTTAATCCTTTGACGCAAACCGCGCAAAAGTGCAACAGTTTCTTGCGTTGTCAAATAATATTTCGTCACTCCCCGATCCTAAGAACAGAGTACAATTTTACACGGTTGTCTTATTGACACATCAAAGTGTCTTCACGGGTTTGTCGTACATGTTTCACATCTGAAACAACCTTAAGAAGTTGGCTGTGCGGCAAATTAAACCGTTGACCTCCTAAAGAGGGTCTGTCTTAATGGCGTTTCAGCTGATTCTAACACAATAATAGCGGCCATTGGCCTTTAATGTCGAGAGAAATGGTGGCCTCCTGTGATCCCAGGGACAAAAGTAAGACACATAAAGCACTCACAGATTGAGAGGCCTGGCCATCTCGGGGCAAAGTGCATGGACGACAAAAATGATACCGAAAGGAAATACCCTTCTTTGCTCATTTTTATATTCCATTTGCGCTGCCGTTACATGAAAGTTCATCTTGCATTTTTGTCTACATTGTAATAACTTAAGGGTCCGGCGAATGATATAAATTTCGTAATCCACCAGTTAACTAAAACTTATGAAATTATTACTGTGAATCTTTACGTTTCCGGCAATGTGCGTTTGTGTGTGAGCCTGGGAGTGTGGCCTCCCCGCAGAGGACCGATCGGGTCCAGACCACCACAGCCGAACCAGGAGACATGGTTATAGATGGATGGATGGATGGATGGATGGATGGATGGACCGAAAAGTCAATGTGATGATATTATGTGCCATAATGCAAAGGTATTTAACAGGAAATGAAACTGTGATGTAATACAGTGACATACATTGTGGGTTATTGACAGCTAAAATGTAAAACATTAGCAATTCAAAAATTATTTGTTAAAACTAATTTTAGAAACCTATTTGTTTATTTATACCTGAATGCATAATGGCTAAACCACCATGAGAAGCTGAGTACATATCAAGGTTTACACATTTATTTATTTTGTAGTATGCATGTGTAAAGCCACAACGACTTGCGTATAGAGACGTGAATATGGTGAAAATAAGCGAACGTTGTTTTGGAAATTTGTTTTTGCTTTTTTTAAAAAAAAATTGTTCCTATTTCAAAACAAACTCGACATTTTGATTTCGAAACATGAACACAGAAAATGGCCGTTGCGAGGCGCTTATGGTGCGGTTCGGCCATCTGTCCAGCAGAGGGGGAAACCACAAGTTGAGACTGGCTGTTCGTGAGGTCACTTGCACCCGGAACCGGAAAGAAAACGTGTGTCAAAGGTCACTGTAGTACGTCGCATTGTAGGTGGTCTTTGGTTAGCTGTCGCTGAGCAGGAGATCAGTGGTGGAACTGGTTCATTTTACGACCACCGGCAGCTTTTAGAATTAGTAAATTGTATATGTTTACTCTTGAAAGCTTTGGGATATGTAACGCATTTGTGTATCTTACGGGCGAAATACACCGCATGGAGGAAAAGAATGTGACGTGGACTTGCCAGCTGTCTGTGCCCAAACTACAATTTTAACAAATGTTGGCTGTATTTTCTGGAAAATCTCCAAAAATAAGTTAAATTTCGGCCGTCGTAGACCTTGACACACTGAATTAAGCTAAGAACTTGTTCTTCTAATTCTGGATCAGCCGACGTTGCTGTCGTTTGGATTAGAAATGAGGTGTTTTTATTGTTTAACGCGTTAAGAAGAGTATTGAATTGCCGCCATGGAGGAGAAATACAGCAGTAACGTTATTTCCAGTGGGAAACTGGGACCAGTTGAAGTGCCGAATGCCAGGTGAGGCGCGCTGCTCTACGCACTTTTCTGTATAGTTTTACAGAATGTGTCCCGCAGTTGTGTAACATTCCCCTTAGCAGTTTTGCATTCATAATCCACTTAAACATTACAGTAGAGAGTATTGCAGAAACATATACACTTGTAACACCTTGGTTAAATTTGTAAGAGCCTATATATTGTTATAGCCATATCTTTTTAAAAAGGTACAGTAAACTGGCATACAGAGTTGAAATTCTGAGATATCCAAACTTGTTAGTATTATAAATTGAACATAATATTGAGCCTAAAAGGTATATAATTACATGCAAAACTTTTAGAATAAAAATTATGGAAGGACTATGATGGTATTTTTAAGGCAGTTTCATAACATTGTTTACAGTTTCATTTTCATAGACACTTATGGCACCTTTCTTTTCCAGATTAACAAGGTACATAGTATTACTCTTCATCACAAAACTGTTAAAGACCATCGGACTTTTTGAATCCTACGATATTCTGAAAGCGGTCCACCTTGTGCAATTTGTCTTCATACTGAAATTGGGGTAAGTTTCTCCCATTGCTATTCCCTTTCCAACAACATTAATGACCTTATGATTTTGACCTGGAAGTTTCTCTGTAGATGTGCGTCATCCTTGGTCTTCTTCCAAAAGCCACTGTCATCTGGGAAAACCATAACAAAACATCAGGTAATATCGAATTTCTAAAATAAAATCATCAGTTCATTAGTGTAGAGTGAATGTTACTTTGCTGCCTTTAGTTTCACAGCTTTACATGTTCAGTATTTCACAAGGTTTTTCAAAGATTCAAAGAGATTTATTTGTCACATACATGGTAACCAGGTATGCCATTGCAGTGAAATGCGCACTGAATCGACAGGAGACTGTGCGCGGTGACACGCAAAGGAAATCTAAGTCACACAGCAAATTGACAAGCAAACAAACGAAATAGTAAATAAAAATAAAGTTAAATAAAATTAAATATTAAACAGATGTTAACAGTGACAGTAAGGGGGGGGGAGTTAGAGGATGTTGTAGACCGTGGTTTTGAGGATTGTGATAGGTTCAAAAGCCTTATGGCCTGTGGATAGAAGCTCCTCTTAAGTCTCTCCGTTTTTGCCATAATGCTCCCGAATCGTTTGCCTGATTTCAGCAGGTTGAACAGATGATTGCTGGGGTGAGACAGGTCACCGATAATCCTAGTCGCTCTGGCCCTGCATCTACTGGTGTAGATGTCTTGTAGTGATGGCAGATCAGATCTGGTGCAGCGTTCCGCCGCCCGGATCGCTCTCTGCAGTGCCTTGATGTCGCGAGCACAGCTATTCCCAAACCAGGAGATGATGTTCTGAGTCAGAACAGTTTGTACAGCACCAGAGTAGAACGATTTAAGGATCGCCGGAGAGACCTATAGCTTCCTCAGCTGCCTGAGGTGGTAGAGCTGCGGCTTTGCTCTATTGGCCTGAGCTCGGATGTGTACAGTCCATGTCAAGTCCTCAGTGAAATGAACGCCCAGGTATTTGAAGCTGCTCACCCTCTCCACTGCAGTCCCGTTGAGTGTAAGGGGGGTGTAGGACCGCTGCTGTCGCCTACCAAAGTCCACCACCATCTCTTTAGTTTTGCCTACATTCAGTTGGAGGCAATTCTCCTGGCACTATGATGCCAAGTTCTCCACCTCCTCCAAGTATGCTGTCTCGTCATTGTTGGAGATGAGGCCCAGCACCACTGTGTTGTCAGCAAATTTGATGATGGGAGTTGGAGGCGCGCGTGGCCACACAGTCGTGAGTGTAGAGGGCATAGAGCAGAGGGCTAAATACACAACCTTGTGGAGCTCCTGTGTTGAGCGTGATGATGCCGGAGGTGCGACTACCGATTCTCACCACCTGTGATCTGCCTGTGAGGAAACTGAGAACCCAGGCACATAGGTGGCGGTTCAATCCCAAGTCACTCAGTTTAGTGAACAGTCTGTGGGGGACAATGGTGTTGAAAGCTGAACTGTAGTCAATGAACAGCAATCTCGCATAGTTCCCCTGTTTCCTGTCAACGTGACTGAGGGTGGTGTGCAGGACGTGGGATATGGCATCATCCGTGGATCTGTTGGGGCGGTAGGCAAACTGAAGTGGGTCTACTGAAGTGAATTTTTATTTAATCCCCCATTTACACACTTTGTTCCTGAAAACACTGTACATATAATTGTGTATACCAGGATGCTATTCTCCATTATTTTAAATGGTAGAAATAATGATGCATTCCCTGCTCATTTGAAAACCCCAAACCATCCTGCCCAAGTATGACTAAAAGACATCCTGATCATGTGGTGCAATGCAAATGCAACATACATAAGTTTGCAAGGCGTAGCACATCACACAGGATCTTGGGAGATAGCACATAGAAAATCACTCCAATTTATTCATGAGATTAAAATGGAGACACGCCACAAACTTATATAAACAAAGCAAACATGACACATTAAACTCTAAGGATATTAGCAAAGTATGTCCCTTTCAGGTTACCTCATTGAACAGCATTACATCACAAGGCAGTATGGTACAGGAACAAACTACTTGCATCAAATGTGAGCTTATTGTAGAATTTCTTGATTTCTCCAGATGAATTTTGGGTTCTGTATTATAGCTCTGCGGTGTAGCGGGGTATCTATTGGCACCAGGATCTGTTATTGAAATTGTAGCTGCATTATAGAGAAATTGCATATACCAGGATTTACTGATATTTTTAATTATATAGTGGTAGGAACTATCCCACCTTCTGAATTCAAAACTGTTTTAACCAATCTCCACATTTACTGTAGTAAATTCCAGGTTGAGTATTAACTTGTTCAGTGATCACAGATCTCTCTCTACTTTTTTCTCCATTTCAGTGGATCAAAATCCTAAAACATGCATTCATCAGCTGTATAATATCTTTGCTGGGCTTCTTTGGCCTCACATTGTGTGGTCCTTTAAGGTAATTTTTTATACAACAAGAATTGTATAATGTTTTTTATCAGCACTGTTTACATTTCTTATTATGTTTTAAGGCATTTCTATGTTGGACTGCAAATGAAAAATTTGCTGGAATGTTTTATAAATTAGCTTTAAATCTTCCAAGTTTAACCACTAATAATGTCAAAATCATTTTATATTGTTAGAATTAGATATTAAAGCCTCACTACTTGACAAAAACAGATGTTGGTAAATGGTATTTGCTCCAAGGTATCTAAACTGGGCAGCTGAACCGTATGTGTTTTGCTGTGTGCAGGACCATGCTGCTTTTTGAACACAGTGATGTTGTGGTCATATCCCTCCTCAGTGTTCTCTTCACCAGTTCTGGCGGAGGACCCTCCAAGGTAAGTTTATATCGGCGTTTTGTTACCGTTAAAACAGTTTTTATATGTCCAACTGGTTAAGGCTCAGTTTGTGAACTACAGTGCAAAAGTTTGGATCCTAGTGAGGATAACTGCTGCTTTGTTTTGTGTATCGTGCTGCATAAAACCACAAAGTCATTCGTTCTTCAGTTTGTTTGCAGTTTTCTAGTTCTTTTTGTAGAATTCCTTAATGCTTTTCCCTTGAATCCTGTTTTAGACCAGAGGTGCTGCCTTTTTTATCATTGCGGTGATCTGTCTCTTGCTGTTTGACAATGACGACCTAATGTCGAAGATGGCCGAGCACCGTATCCTTTCTGTTACAATTCACTGTTCATTACTGTAAAGTATGACACTGACAGTATGATCTTGTCTAACACACACTTGATTTTTCAGCTTCCCATTTTTGTTCAACAGTTGACTGTTGCCACAAGGAAGTGACGTTTCAGAAATAACATTCCAGTTCGCTCTCTGAATAGTCGATTGTATCAGAACCTGGCACCACTCTGAAGCTTATGATATAAATGTCATACAAGACTACAGTATCAGACACGAACATCTTAAAACAACACAGTTAATGTTCATCTAGAAAAAATAGCTGCAAAGGCTTTGTAATGTAGATGTCAGACATTTTCTACATTGGCTGCTATGCATGGAAACCATTTTTTATTTTATTTTGCCAGCTAGTCTGTGAATTGATTTTTTTCTTTGTGTATTACTGCTGCTGTGGTTTACTTAACACCATTTGCCACCAGCTGAGGGACACCATGATAGTGCTCTCACTCATGCACTATACACCACTATTTCATTCCTTGGGGTTGCAGACCACAAAGTAAGTCGCTAATACTTGATTTTTATTTTACTAAAAAAGTCTCTTTCTGCTGAATTGTAGCTCTCCCTTTCTTTCAGAGTTAGCCTAATCTAATACTTAAAGAGTTATTTGCAGGGATATCCTCATATATCTATTTTTGTTTCTTCTGTTAGGGTGGTGTGGTCTTGTTGGTGCTGTCCCTTTGCCTCAAGGTGGGCTTTCATACGGCTTCTAGGAAGCTTTCAGTTGAGATTGGTGGAGCCAAACGACTGTACGCCCTGTCCAACCTAGTCTCCGTCATTGTACTGCTGCCGTGGGTGGTAGTGCTTTCTTTAACCACAGAGGTAAGTTATGGTCTCAGACAAAGGAAATATTTTGTTAAAATAAAGCAAATGACATTACATTATTTTCATGCAATGAACTGTTGAATGGAATAGGGAAGATTTGATCTAATGTTTAAATTAACTGAAATATTGTAGTAAAAAATGAGTGTTAGTTTTCCCCAGTCATCACTGCTGTGTATTAATGAGCTCTGAAAGTCTGGAGTGAAGGATTTGAGGTATGCTGTATAGATCTTGTGTAAGTCTTTTATATCAGCTGACTTTTTTCTGCTTTACATAATTCAGAGTAAAGTTGAGTCCTGGTCAGCACTCATGATGCCTTTGGGGATGATCATCTTCTCTGTGATGATTCTGGACTTCTATGTTGAGTCCATCTGCGTGGCCAAGATGGAGGCGCCCAGGTGTGCCCGCTACGGCTCTCTCTTCCTCTTCCTCAGTGGACTTGTCCTGGCCAACCTGTGGACTCATTCTCTAGCAGGCCAGTTGCGGGGGAAGGCTGGCACTCACTACCACAGCAGCACGGAACATGTGCTCTCCGGAGGAGTTGTGGTCAGCGCCATCTTCTTCATTCTCTGTGAGTGAAGGGACATCTAGAATCCCCATTGGGGTCTGTGTCAAGAGGGCAAAATGCCCACTGAGAGCACCTGATCACTAGGGTATACTTTAGAAAAATGTGTTCAGATTTTGACTGGCATTTTAGAAAAGAAAGATATACATGGTTTCTTCCAGTTATCTAAACAGAGAGCCAGGAAACATTAAACCCAGTCAGTGAACAGCAGGGTAACAGGTGTATGAAGAACATTATGTGAACCATAATTTAGTTCAGAAGGTTCTTGTGCATTTCGTTTCATAAAGATCCTGTGCTCTTCACATTTGTTTGTTAAATGTGCTTTGTAATTTTAATCATACATTTGTGTCCCAACATTTTAACTCTTGTCTCTCTATAACAGCCAACAACATTTTGTCTTCACCATCCAAGAAGGGCCAAAAGGGGACACTTGTTGGGTATTCACCAGAGGGGACTCCGCTATACAACTTCATGGGCGATGCTCTTCAGCACACGTCCCAGTCTCTGCCCCGCTTCATTAAAGACTGCCTAAAGCAGATCCTCGAGGAATATGACTCGCGTCAGATCTTCTATTTCCTTTGTCTTAACCTGGTGAGAACAGCAGAGCTTGTTGTCACTTGAAAATGTTGGAAGTGTTCCTTATTAATCAGCATGCATTGCTGCGTTAACTGAATTTCAAAATCTTAATGTATTCAGAGCAACTGTCTACCTTTATATAATACAGGCCTTGTTCCAGTCTTTCAACACATTTTTGGTACTTGTCCAGAGGACTGTGTTATGATGTGGTTTTTTTTAATTTTTTTTTTTTTTATTATTAATTTATTATGAGAATGTTTCTTTTGGAGGCTGAAAATGTAATTTGATAAGAAAGGGTCTAGCATAACATTTTGTGTCACTTTTGGCTTATTTTGGCTTGTTTTAATAAACTCTTTATCCTCTTACCTTTTACCCTTTCTGTTTTGTACGTGCAGGCTTTCACATTTGTGGAGCTCTTTTATGGTGTGTGGACAAATAGCCTGGGCTTGATCTCAGATGGGTTCCACATGCTGTTTGATTGCTCAGCCCTGGTACTGGGACTCCTGGCCGCGCTGATGACCAGATGGAAGGCCACACGGATCTACTCTTACGGGTTTGTACATATGACAGGAAGGGAGAGTAATGGTGGCAGCGAAGTTATTAAGCATTTGCAGCAGTCTTGATTTTAGAATTATAATTAACTTTAATGATAATCTGCCACAAAGCACAGTGTATGAAGGAAAGGATAACTTTTAACTATGATCTTTGAGTTTTTTTTTTTAATCAGTTTAAGGCCCCTAAATTCAAATAAATCAACTACCCATAAACCCAACAGAAGTGCTTAGCTGATCAGCTTGCACTAATCTAGTTTATAAAAATATTTTCATCAAGCTATAATTTGCTAAAATGCTCTACATTATAACTCATGTAACAAGGTATAATTGATTTTCTAGACTTTAGTCTGATCTTATTCAGTTTTAGGTTTTGTGGGTTTATTTGTCATGTGTGCACTAACAGCAGTATAGCAGTGTTGTGACCATGAAAAGTGTTGCTTCCAGGCATCTTCAGCAAATAAGATATATAAATAAAATATAAGAAATTTAAATAATAAATAATGAAATTAAGAAAGATAAATAAGGAATAAGATGTAAATAAATATACATAGAAGTTAAAAATTAGTGAACAAGAGATAGCAAACAAATGAACAACAACAGTCAAACCAACAAACACACAAACCGATAAGGGCATACAGACAGATTCTGATTGATAGTATCTCACTGCCCAAAGGGGAGGGTCAGTGGTTCAACAATCTTATTGTGTAGGTCATACGGTATTAATGTTTTTCAGAGGCTGAGATAATTGTATACTATAATTTGAAGGTGCTTTTATTGCACGCTGCATATGCAGCATTTAAAAGAAAAACTGCCAATTTCTATTTAGCGCACTACTGTTTGTTTGTTCACAGGTATGGCCGGGTTGAAATCCTGTCTGGATTCATCAATGGCCTCTTCCTCATGGTTATAGCTTTCTTTGTCTTTGTGGAGTCTGTTACCCGACTTATTGATCCACCCAATATTGATACAGAGATGTTGACAGTAAGTATGTGACTAGAGTGGTTGTTTCCGTGAGGGAATAGACCACATGCTTTTTTTAGAAGCTGCTAGTTTTTTTAATATGTTTACCATCTTCTGGCCTCTAATTATGTGGTGTTTTCTGCCACCTACAGCCCGTCTCAATTGGAGGCCTCATTGTTAACCTTGTTGGAATCTGCGCCTTCAGCCATGCACACTCCCATGGAGCCTCGAGAGGTGGCTGCTCATCACATGACCATGGCCATTCCCATCATGGGCATTCAGAGCATGGTCATGGGGGTCACGGCCACTCCCATGGTGGACACAGCCATGCCCATGGTCACACCCATAGTCACGGACATGGACATTCCCATGGCTCGGGAGCTGGTGGGATGAATGCCAATATGAGAGGTGCTGTGAATGTTCTCTGTAGCGCTATTTAGGATTCAGCTGCAGGCTTGTTTTATTTTTAACATGATACCTATTTTGTAATCAAATAAATGACATTTTAATTTTGAGAATTTATTTTTTTCAGTTTTGAGATGGTATGTAACTGTGTGATTAGAGCAAACAATTTAAGTGTGTTTTACCAAAGTAAAGACAAATAAAAGCTTTTTTGTGATATTAACATTATTGTTTAATTGAATATTAAGTGTTGCAGTTGTAGATTTTCCTCCAGCTATCTGCTACTGTAGAGTACTTTTTGTGGATGACAGTTTCTCTGTGTACTAAATTTCAGTTACAGCTATAGATAAAGCCTTTCGTAATTTTTTTTTTTTTTTTTTAACTTATTTAGATCAAGGATTTTTCTTTGAGTTCCATTTGTAGATATGAAAAATGTAAATCATTTTTTTTATGGCCTTCAAGGCCAAAAGGATCTTTGTGGACCTGTATCTCAAGTTTATGGAAGATGTCTTTCCTTGACTTTTCTTTCTTTCAGGTGTCTTTTTGCACATATTAGCTGATACTCTCGGCAGCGTGGGTGTAATCGTGTCTACAGTTCTCATCCGCCAGTTTGGGTGGCTCATCGCAGACCCCATTTGTTCCCTGTTCATCGCTGTGCTGATTTTCCTAAGTGTGGTCCCTCTGCTGAAAGATGCGTGTGAAGTGCTCCTTTTGAGGGTCCCTCACGAACATGAGAAAGAGCTAAATAATGCACTAGAAAAGGTTTGAGTCTGTGCGTTTTTCCTCACTCTGTATGTATTTAATCTTAAATCATAATTTGCTTATGTGGCCAGAAATAGACATTAAGAACTTTTTGCTTTACATCCATTTCTCCTCCCTCTTTCCTGAAGTAAATGGCAAATTCTGCTCTTACTCTTAAATTTGACAGACTCAAAACTCATAAAATGACTGTACTTATTTGATTTCAGGTTCAAAAAATTGAGGGCGTTTTGTCGTACCGTGACCCTCATTTTTGGAGGCATTCTGCAAGTGTTGTAGCTGGAACAATTCACCTGCAGCTAATGTCTGATACTGTAGAGCAAAGAGTTATACAGCAGGTGAGTGATATTGCCCTTTGTTTTTAAAAAAAATATATATATACTGTGTGTGTGTGTGTGCGCGCACACAACCGGTCAAAAGTTTTAAAACACCTAAATTTTTTTTCAGTTTTTATGGAAATGCATGCAGTTTAACATCTTAATGTTTCGTGAAATCAAGGCATAGAACAAAAAAACAATGAAAAATAAAAATAAAAAAGTCAAGGAATCATTAGGTGTACAAAAGTTTATTCAAATTTTTGATTCATCAAAGTAGCCACCTTTTGCTGATTTAACAGCCAAACACACGACATTCTTTCTATAAGGGAAATCAAATATTGGTCAGAAAGATCTTATAAAACTTTTGACCGGTAGTGTACCACCGTGTCCCAGTCCTGCATCACCAGCCATTTTGTCACAGTCGGCAGCAGCTGCATTCGTGATGCTGTCTGGATAATGGCACACCATGTACACTACCGGTCAAAAGTTTTAGAACACTTCAGTTTTTTTTCCAGTTTTTATGAAACTGCACACAGTTTAATGTCTTAATGTTTCATGAAATCAAGGCATAGAACAAAAACTTCTGCAACAGTCTTGGGAAAATCTTTGTGTGACATTAAGTACAGCTTTTGAACAGATACATTTTTTTTCTTCATCTTATACTAATGTTGGCAGTTTTTTACCCTCTGTTTTCAGGTCACTGCTGTTTTTAAAGATGCAGGAGTAAATAATCTCTCGGTCCAGGTGGAGAAAGAAGCTTATTTCCAGCACATGTCCGGCCTCAGTACAGGATTCCACGAGGTTCTCGCAATGACGCAACAAATGGAGTCCATGAAATATCTTAAAGATGGAACATATATTATGTAATAAATTATCTGTGAATATAAATAAACCTCATAGTAGGAAGAAAATTTGTGATTTTCTTTGTTCTATCCATGTAAAAAATATTTTTGCACAATTTATTAAGTAGATAAAACTTGGGAATTTTAACTGTTGAAAAGATGCACATTATTTGAATGCATAAATTTTCTTTTAAAAGTTTAATCTGAATTTGCATGCATTAAATATGTTTCTATTCACGCCGGTATTTTTCTCTGGTCCATTCCTGAAACATTTCAATTGGTTTTTAGTAAAATGATGCCAGTTTGCAGGAAGATGTGAAAATAATGTGTTAACATACAAAACTGGAGACAAGATGAAAAGAGGATGAACTAATCCAGCTAAAAAGCGGCTCGAGCAGCTTCTGACTTGGTGTGGAACATAAGATGTGCAATAGTGGGTGTGAATAGCAGTTTTCTTTTTTGACCCACTGTTCTATGCAAAACTGCTTTATTTCTGCAACATTTAGGGTTGTAAATATGAATAAAGAGAATCATTAGCTGTTGACAGCTACTTTGTTTGCAGTCCTTTGTACTACTACTTCCTGAGTCCAGCCTTACCTTGGTCACTAGTTTGAGAGCTGACATCACCTGTAGTGTTACCTGTGGTCCAGATATAAAATAAAACTACACAGAAGATTTCACACACTGACAGGCAGAACATCTGCAACGGTGACCTGCATAGAGCTAAAGTAAAGGTGCCTGGTCCTTCTTACACAGACATTCATTGTTAATAGACCATCTCAGGCTGTTATTAAAGCATACACACAAGTCCTTGTACATCCCTACTACTTCCTTTTCCAGTGGCCACAGTGATGGGATGCAGTGCTGCCTGTCTTGTCCAAGTGGGAGAAGATCATCCTTTACTCCAGTGTGGTCCTGACGAGCAAACTAAAGATGGTCTATTGGTAAATCTAACCAAGAGTGTGAGGTGTGCTAAAACCTGTCTTTCTAGTATCTGGGAATATGTCAAGGTGGAGAAACCCTGCAGGCTTTCCTTTGGCAGAAGCTCCTCAGATCCTTCCTCACCTGGTCAGGAGTGAAATAAAATCTAGTGTGGCCAGATTGTGTTAGGAGGGGGAATGCTGTCAACAGGGAAAGCTGAAGAGATGGGTAACATTTGAATTAAACATAGGGAAAAGGTGGTGATGGCTGCAGTTGGAAGAGTTAGTGTGGAGAGATGTGTGCTCCCATCATGGGGTGAGGACAGCAGAAACCTTGATACAAGGATGTGGGAGGAAGACTATGGGAATGCAGAATGACCAAAGGTTCAATCTCATGAGCTGGAGAGATTACCATGCAAGGAGGTCTATGTCAGATATGGTGAAAAACAGGTTTATCTCATTGGCCCTGTCCTGCTTAGCCTCCACAGAGCAGTCGTTCGAGGGCTTATAGACAGTGATATGCAAAATGAGCAATAACCCTCACAGTATTTTGTCAATGTAACTTAGTTGCTAAGCTTGCTTGCAGTCCCACCCATGCAGGACCACCGGTATAGGACGTGTGTGTTACAGCGGCATTGTGAAGAAGTAAGGTTGCGCACTGACAGTTGTTGAACAAAACTGGATCAACAGAAAGATTCAAACAGGACACTGACGGGTGACTGAGTCACATCGGCATTTTAAAAAAGCACGTGATGCTGGAAAAACGACAAAAACCACACCGGACTCCACATTGCATTGCGCAGTATGCGACAACAAATGGCAGCATTAATCATTAAAGTTCGCTATCTTAAACAGTCGAAACTAACACTTTACATTGCTAACATAACACACATTTTAAAAATGATATCCTGTATATTTGGCTAAGGAGGAGCATTTCGTCGAGGCATGGTCACGTGATTCATGTAGTCTTGGAAACGCATTCTGTGTGTCCAGCTTCAGCCAATCGGGTGGCTGCAGTGTTGAAAAAGTGGCCAATGAGATTCGCGTTGGTATCGATTTAAACTTGGGCGGAAGGCGGTGGGTTAGGTGTTTGAGAGGACAGGCGTTTATTCAGAAGTGCTTACAGCGGAGCAACATGGCCCAGCGAGTGACTAGAGTGAGTTTTATTTTGTTTGTTTATTTAAAATAAATATTCTAGCATGTTGTAATGCATTTGTTACTTACTGAGTGTAACGCTTAATACTCTACCTTGTTCATTGTGGCTGTGTCTTTTCTGGAAACGTCTCGGGTAAAACGAACCCTCTTTGAACGTCTCGTAGAGCTCTCAGCTGGCTGAGAACAGGAATGTTCTGCCTGGAAAGGCGGGGATGGCCACCAAACTGACCCTGAGGCCCAGGGCAGCCCTCGGGGACATCGGGAATAAAACGGCCAACGCAAGACCCCTTCTGAAAAAGGTACATAAAGTCACCGTTTAAAGCGGCTAAGAAGCTAAGGTGGAGGCGTGAGGGGTAAACGAAACCGTTATGCTTCACGCTGCAGGACGCCAAGGCCGAATCCAAGGTGGTTCTGAAAAAACCAATCAAACCTGACCGAAATTCTGAGGAGCAGAGCAAGAAAGAGGCACCCAAGATGGAACAACAAGTGCAGGTGAGACCTTTGTGCTGGAGTGGGGGTTTGGTGAAGTTGCCTGAAGTCGTGTAAACATGCTTTCTTCTCAGAGCCGCAAGCGAGCCTGAAGTGCAGGAGCTGTGCGGCACCACCCGTCTACAGGAGGGCAGATTCTGTCCCCCTCGTAAAAGTGTAAAATGGCACGATTGATAAAGGAAAAATTCGAAGACGCAACTTTGTAATCGATTAGTTGGCTGCTGACGTCACACGGCGCGGTCGCGGGGTGGCTGAGCGACTTAAGCGAATTGCGGTTTTAAAATAGAATAGAATAAACCTTTATTATCCCACGAATGAGAAATGTAGGTGTTAGAGAGCTCTTATTACAAGGGGAATATAGGAGATCAAGTAGTTAGTAAGAAGGACAAGAGAAATTAAGTTAGTAATCTATGTACACAAAATAAAATAACCCTATATACAGAAATAATTTATAAATAAATTAACCAATTTAGACTGTGTTGTGCAGTCTGACAGCTGCTGGTAGGAATGACCTGCAGTAGCGCTCCTTCCTGCACTGTGGATGTAAGAGTCTGCTGCTGAACGAGCTACTCGGTGCTCGTACAGACTCTTGTAGGGGGTGGTAGGTGTTGTCCGTGATTGATGTCAGCTTGGACAACATCCTCTCCTCCCCAGCCTGCTCGATGGACTTCAGAGAACAGCCCAGGACAGAGCTGGCCCTCTTGACCAGTCTGAGTTTCCCCCCCGTCCCTCTCCGCAATTCTGCCACACCAGCAGACCACAGCATAAAGGATAGCAGATGTTACCACAGTGTCATAGAATGTCCTTAGAGTCCTGTTAACCCCAAAGGACCTCAGTCGCCTTAGCATGTGAAGGCGACTTAGACACTTTTTATAAAGTGCCTCCGTGTTTGTGGACCAGTCCAGTTTATTGTTGAGGTGAACACCCAAGAACTTGTACTCCTCCACCGTCTCAATGAACAAACCCTGGATGGTCACTGCTGTAATAGGGGGTGACCTTTTGCTGAAGTCAATCACCAGCTCCTTCGTCTTGCTGGCGTTGATGCGAAGATGGTTCTGTTCGCACCAGCTGACAGTCATTGATGACCCCCCCCCGTATTCCAGTTCGTTCCCTTCTGACACCCGATCAACAACGGCAGTGTCGTCCGAGAACTTCTTGGAGATGGCAAGTGTCCGTGTTATAACTGTAGTCCGCAGTGTATAGGGTGAAGAGGAAAGGGGCGAGTACTGTTCCTAAATGAGATCTAGAAGGCGAATGGCTTAGCCAAGAGAGGGCTTTCCAGAAGTTGGTCCACAAATGTTGAATTCGGCGTCATTTGTCACAAGCCTGGGTTGTATGAAATGCGAGGCACAAGCTGTGAACCTTACCGTCGCATCTTTAGTGGGCATAGTTGCTTATAATGGTTGCTTTGGTGCAGGATGGTTGTTAAAGTCAACATGCTTCTTGCACAAGCATGCAGTGTCTGAATTTCTGTAACTCCAAGTTGGGTCTGTCTGAATGCACCCCTTGTTTCAGTATTGATTTCCTGCCCCACTGTGACCAGATTAGCAAAATTGTTCCTGTTATCCTTGCAGCATGTAATCTCTAAAATGACCATCATGGCTTCTAAAAGTGTAGACATGCACATCAATGGGGGTGATTAAGATTTCTACCTCAGTAGTCTAATATTTGGACTGCTCTCAACTTGGGCTTTGTGAATCATAGTTTCTTCTTTCAAAGTTTAGAGTGGACTTGTTGGCAGTGCAAGCTCATGCTTTCCATTCATCCAGAAAATGGATGAAGCTGGAGAAACCTTTGTACATATTTCTAAGCTTCAAGGTCATTTCTCTTGACAAAATGGTTACCTTTTTTTCCTCAATTAAGGTTTTGCCTGAGCCTACATCTCCTACACCCATGGAGACTTCTGGATGTGCATCAGAAGACCTGTGTCAGGCATTCTCAGAAGTGTTGCTGAACATCAAGGATGTGGATGCTGATGACTATGACAACCCACTGCTTTGCAGTGAATATGTGAAGGATATCTACAAATATCTACATCAGCTTGAGGTCAGCTCGCATATTACTTGCAAAAACTAATGGTCCATTGTGTAGAAGGTGCATGTTCACTGCATATCTACAATCCAAATTGAGTAATTGTTTGTGGACACTTGGTTTAGTACTTTGTTTTTGATATTTCTAAATGAAACTTGACTGTATTTCACTGCTTTTGTCTCATGTACCCTCTGTATTCTACTTAATGTAGGGAACACTTTCAGATGTTTATCCCATTCATTAAGACTCTTGGCCTTGATCGTTCTGAAGCAGTACTGCTACATTGCAAACTTCAATGCAACAAACTGGTTCAAGGCTTGGTATCTAACACTGGTAGTGATATTGAGTTTTTAAATCTTCCTTTTAGGTAGAGCAGTCAGTCAGACCCAAATACCTGGAGGGCCGGGAAGTGACTGGAAACATGAGAGCCATTCTTGTTGACTGGCTGGTTCAGGTTCAAATAAAGTTTCGACTGCTGCAGGAGACCATGTACATGACTGTAGCAATCATTGACCGCTTTCTTCAGGTAAACTTGCAGAATGTCTACATGCTGCAGACATGATTGTATAGGGCTGAAATATTTGCTTTTAATGACACTTGGTTTGCTTTTCCTGACAGGATCATCCTGTGCCAAAAAAACAACTCCAGCTTGTTGGGGTGTCGGCCATGTTTCTTGCATCCAAATATGAAGAGATGTACCCTCCAGAGATTGCAGACTTTGCCTTTGTCACTGATCGTGCCTACACCACTGCTCAGATCAGAGACATGGAAATGAAAATTCTGCGAGTCCTACAGTTCAGCTTTGGTAGGCCACTGCCTCTCCAGTTCCTCAGACGGGCCTCCAAAATTGCAGAGGTAAGAAGTTTCAGCAACATTGAATTTGAATCCACTGTGTACTGGTTTTGTAGCTTACTTTGGGTTCTGTTCCAGGTCACAGCAGAGCAGCACACCCTAGCAAAGTACTTTGTGGAACTCACAATGGTGGACTATGAAATGGTCCACTTCACTCCATCCCAGGTTGCCTCAGCAGCTTTTGCACTAATGCTGAAGGTCTTGAACTGTGGAGACTGGGTGAGAATTCCTTTTGTGTCCTGTGCTTTGTTCAGTGTTTAGCTTGACCCTCACTCATTCCATTGCCTCTTCTGTAGTCAAATGTTCTGCAGCATTACATGAACTACACAGAAGACAGCCTAGCTCCTGTCATGCAGCACATTGCCAAGAATGTTGTGAAGGTGAATGAAGGGCAGACAAAGCACCTGGTGAGTCTGAAGCAAGTTTTTAAATTGATATATACTTCAATGTTGGACTGAGCATGCTTGTATAACAAGTATTAACTAAATGTGTAACTTCACAGGCTGTGAAGAACAAGTATGCCAGCCAGAAGCAAATGAAAATCAGCACTATTCCCCAGCTCAAGTCTTCAGTGATCAAGGATTTGGCAAAACAACTGTCTTAGAATTTTAAGCACCATGTGCTTCTTGTATATAATCATGTGTTTTAAGTTCTCTTTTTAAATAAAGTGTTTGCCATTTTATATTCTTTTAATGGCAAAGTGTGTTCACTGGTCAGTTGTGGAAGGCAGGCTATTTTGGGTCCTTTTTGGCTTATCTGATCTGTAGATAAGTTGATATCATATCTGTCCCTGACTGTGATACAAGTTAGTGTGTGGGTGGACTTGGAATTGTTGCAGTGTCTGGGTATCAAGGCTTTAGTGTTAAGGAGTTGCCTGTGGGTACATTTAAACACCTAGAGATACCTGGGGGCAGTAGGACAGTTGCCTTCAGTCATTAGTTGCCAAGTAAAACTGGTTTGTGTGCTCAGCCTATGTCAATTGTCTTGTAGGGGGTAGCAAAAAACATCATTGTGATGCAAGTGTACTGTAATTCTTACACATGGCTACTGGCTCCTTACTGCTTGTAATTTTTAATCTCTAAAGCTCACCCCACCCTCACCATTGTTTTTGGGCACAGAAAAGTCCTGTCTCCTATTTTGGCAAGTAGATGCTTGTATGCCAGCTGCTGGTTCCTGTGGTCCAGCATATGGATGACTTTTGGTGCATGCACAGTGAAATTTGGACATTAACTTTCAGTTCAATTTATTTTCTTCAGCTTGACAAACTAGCTGGCAACAGCCAGATGTATCATTTATGTTGACATACAATGAAGTACCTGTGTGCCAACTCTTACAAAAAACCATGCAGAAAGAGCAGATTCACATTTAAATGTAGTCTTGCATTTTGGGGTGCATATCCAGTTAAGAGC
The DNA here is from genome assembly GCA_018136845.1 of Heterotis niloticus. NCBI lineage: Eukaryota > Metazoa > Chordata > Actinopteri > Osteoglossiformes > Osteoglossidae > Heterotis > Heterotis niloticus. The sequence goes on from CM030891.1 coordinate 19,158,412, forward strand.
CACAAGGTCCTGACTCTGTGCTGTCAGCTTTTATAGGGCCAGAAAGAATCCAAACATTCTTTGAGTTTCAGTGCTGAGGTGCATCTGTCTGGCTATAATTCTGAGGATTTCAGCCCCTGCCCTTTGGACTGTACTGGTTGTGTGCAATGTAAAATGTTTACCTTTTTATTCAGAATACCATTTTCTCCAAGGAATGCAAGTTGTGCTGCAGCTCTTTGAAAGGCATGTATGTTTCAGTTTTCACCTTTTTCTGAGCACATTTTGTTCTGCAGAAGTTTCTGCTTTCTGACAATGGAGCGCAGCAAAACTTCTAATGAATTTGGCAAACCAAGTAGGGATCAATTTCTATAACTTTTTTTGACTGCAAACAAATCTATCCAGCTGCTGAGAAACACATGTGATGCATCCTTTTTAGTTTAGGGAAGTTCTTCAGAGCCCTATGGCTGGTAATGGAGTGATACTGTTGTACTTGTCCACCCCCTCCATCGCACAGCACTTTGGTGTACAGAAGGGAAGAGAAACAATGTCTTCCTGTAGAATGTCGGGACATTTTGAAGAAGGCTGAACCATAATGATGCTGCATGTTATGTAATAAACTGCTGTTGAGTCCTGAGGCATCCATGATGGAAAACAGACCCTCCATTGTAGGAGCTGTTATCAGTAAGTACTCCTAGTTTTATCTAATCAAATATTTAATTTGGTGAAATTAAGATTTAAAGACATTTTAAAACACTTCCAAGGTATGAAGTAATGTTTAATTTCTACAAGGTACAGGTGTGGAGTTAAGCGGTAAATGGCTGCCGTCTTTATTCAAGGTGACTTGGTGCACACTAAACAGGCTGAGCAGTCTCTCTCACTCTGCAGGGTAATTTGATGTCACTGTTTCACCTGAAACATACATTTGGGATCACATGGACACAAACATGCAAACACTTTATGCCATTTTGTTTTGGGTGGGGGAAAATTAATTTGCTTTTTTTTTTTTTTTTTTATTAAAAATTTCACTGCTATGTGAAGGATGGCTTTTTTGTACAGTAATTGCCAAAGAGCTGAACATTAGGAAAGCATACAGCATTGCAGAGTAAATATTCACAACACTGCTGTTTAATAACTCCTAAGTAATTGTGCTCATTTTAATGGGATTTTGTGATTTGCCTAAGGTAGTGGCCACCTTAGTTTGGTGTTAAGGTTTAGGGTTGCACAAAAGAGACTTAATTCTAGCTCTAAATTTATGCTTACAGTTAAATATAGGAGTGGGCTTGCTTGTTGTTTACAGCTCCTGTCTGGGCTGTGGCTGCAATGATCAATGAGCAGTCTGCTTTCAGTTGCAGGCCTGGGGCGTCTGTCCGACTGCAGCTGCCAAACATTCGACATACTTGGGGTCAACTTGGGGTCAAAAGGTCATCTTCAGGAATTAATTGGTTTTCATGCTAACATAGTTTTAAGTTTGCAGATCATATGGTTGCTCTGGGTGGGACTGGTGGACCTGCCTTATGCACACTGTGCTGGAACTACTGGTTATTCATAATCTACTCCTGGAGTATTTTTCTTATTATAGCTTTAGCTGAAGTTGTTAGACTAACTTGTGGAAAAGCCAAGGGACTTATGACTGTGGAGCCTTTATTAACAGTAACTTAAGGTTTAAAATTCACTTCAGGGATGCAAACAATAGAATAGAATAAACCTTTATTATCCCACGAATGGGAAATTTCGGTGTTACAGGGCTCTTATCAGGAAGGGAATATAGAAGAACAAGTAGGTTAGTAAGTCTGTACACAAGTACAATAAAATAAAACAGGCTTCCAATTTGCTGCACTAAGTTATTATGCTCTCATTTAAGTAGGATCATTAGGATAAAAACTATATGTAGACAGTACATTTAGCTTTTTATATTTTTCTTCGATTTAGGTTGTTTTTGTGAACTATGAACTTTCCTAATATTAAGGTCAGTACAGTGCTGCTGTAAATTTGCCATTAAAGCGTTACCCACTTCCACCGCTAGAGGTCGCGAAATCCTTAATTTTAACCTTTGAGCCCTTATGGGTGTTACTATTTATCTCTCACTGGCTTGTCAGAGTATTGGGGCTGATGGCTAAGTATTAAATTCTCATTGATCTTTCAGTTAGAGTATGTGGGTAGAGTGATGTATTGTTAGATATCTGAGTTACCCGCAATTTTAATGTATCCTGAAAATCCTTCAATAGAGTTTTTGGCATGAACTAGAGGTGTAAGACTGCACGTTTTAAAAGGAGCCTGGCAGTGGCGAAAATGTCTTCCATGTGGTTGTCAAAGTGGTGGGAAGACAAATTCTGTGCTGCCTAAGGCCTCTTCTTTCTGCAGTTGACAAACATCCGCAAGGACGTTATCCAGGGCAAACTTCATGAAACCTTGTTCTTTCATCTGTGGGTAATTTATGAATAAACTTTACAGGAAACTTTCATCCCTTCGCCAACCATCACCTTAGTCTTTATTTGGCCAGAAGTGCTAAATCATTTTCTCTGAACATTATGGTTCATTCCAAACACTTGTTTTCTTACTGTTTTTAAACTCTAACATATCAATTTGGGCCAATTTTAGATGTATAAAATGTATAGGGGACACCACTCTTGTGCATTGTCCTCCTGCAAAATTTCTCAAATGACCACTGAAAAAAATAAGTGTTTCTGCATGTCAGAGAGATTCTTATATTCAGAAGCAACCCTTTGTTCAGGAATTAGTAGTTTTATTTAAGAGTCATGAAAGTAATCAAATTGTTCTGTATATAAAAGTGAATGAAACGTTTTTGTGTTTGGAAATAGACAACAGGTCTGTGTCTGCTCACGGCTGTGTGTGCAAACTGGCTCCTGTCCTTCTAACCCTATGATCTCTAGACTTTGCAGTTTATCCTATAGTATGCTCATCTGTGTGGCATGTGGCCTTAGTTTAGTTGCTGGTCTGCTTCCGCTTGCTTGGAGGAGGCACAATGTCGTGCTGTTTGGCCAGCATAATTGATAACGGAAAGAAGCGGACGCAAGCGACCACTAACCCATCCCCCTCAAGTACCGGTGTAGTATAAATCAATGTTTACGACAAGCCGCAAGTACTGCAGGCTAATGGACGCAGCAGTGCAAGGGGATGGGGGTGGAGTCCGGTTGTCCGTGCTTTTCTCCTTCTACCATGCACCTTCGGGGAGGGCTTTCTGCACTGCAGCCCTCACGGGATCCCAAGGAGTGTGTGAGGCTCAGGAGGCTGGAGACCTCTGGCTGTGACACTTGAAAGGACACCCGTGACATTTCCACGTCTGGCGAGGAATATGGCTCAGCAACAGACAGCGTAAGAGGAAGCATAAGTCCATCCAAAATCCTTCACATTAAATACAGCAAAAATGTTTTGTATCAAGATTCAAAATTTTGGGGAAGTTAGTACTTCTACTAATACCAATCCTCTTAAGCCTTTACGATGGCGCTCCATGCACATGTACAAGGATCCGGTTTTGGAAAATCGGCGCATTATGTGGTAGTTTATGAAAACTGCTCCTTTAATTCTTTACACTGAGAGAGCAAAACAAATGTTATCCAAAAATATAAGGTTTTTGAACATCTTTGTGATTTAAGGCTGTGGGATGACGTAAGCTAGGCAGGGATTCGGTTTAGATTATTTATAAGGAAACAGGACATTTGACCCCAACAGCTGTGATGTTGATTTTAAAGCGTAGCAGCGAATCTACAGGGACGAGGCAATAAAAATTATCCCACTGTTTTGGTAACTTACACTCTCTGCCAACACTGGTAGAAAGCGTGCCTATTGGGAAATAGCATTTAGGGTAAATAAAGCAACATTAAAGAGACAGATATGTCCCGAATTAAGGATTTGGAAGGGGGGGGTATTTTGCCATAAATGATTATGTGGGAAGCATTTAAATGGAAACCAGATTCGAACAGGAAATGATGCAGAAGCACGTTTGGAAAGTGAAGCAGGCACCCCCAGAGGAGCCAATACGTTAAGGATTTTGGCGGTGTTCTGAAACATACAGACCCCCCCACCGAAGCGGCTTATCGGTACAGCCCCACCCTGAGATCTCCTCTGGAGATTCGTGGTCATTAGTCTCTGCTTCTCGGGAGGGCCGAGCTTCTTTTTAAAGTGCGCCCACGCTGAAAACACATGCTTGAGGGCTGAGGTCAGGACTGGGCGAGGGTATCGGTTTACAAGCCGCGTTTCACTTTGAAAAAGTCGAGAGAAGCGCTGGGAAACCTTTGCATCCCAGTGGAAGCATCGCTTATACATTTAGCGTACATTCAGCTTGCAGATGGGGTCAACAGGCCCCGGTATTTTTAATAAAGCGTTACATGGCAGTCATTTGAGACAGTAATTTTCAGCGAGACCTGCTGTTGTTAACAAAGAAGTACAAGTTTAACTTGAGATTTGGAATATGGAAGTAGAAAACGCCCGGGCACAAACCTGCATGCCAAAAAATAACCTACAAGCTCCTCATGGGGTAGCCATTTCAATGACTTGCTCCTATATGTTGACATAAAAGATAAATAGTTACGAAGATCGTTTTTTTTTTTTTTCTTTTTTCATGGCCGTTGAATTGGGGAAATTTAAAGCGGACTCTCGATCCACACTGTTGCACATTAAACAGGTTTGCAGACTCGATGTTAGTCTTCTGCCTCCAAATGTAACGTTTAATCAACTTACAGAGAAAAATGGAGATATCAGAATTCAAGCGAAGCCCTAAAAAATGTAGTTTTTATTGCCGATTAATTTTCCTGGACACATTAAAACGCCCTTGCCCCAAGGACAAAGGTTTTGCGTGAAGTGCGGCAACCTCATTTTGCAGAGTATCTATTCATCAGCCCCAACAGCCTTGTCAATTTTTCTATTCACTCAAACAATATGGCCTTTTTAGAACAAGGAACGAGTGCGGCAGCCATGGGGGGGGGGTTCACGAGCGAAAGAACATCCTTGTCGTGTCTGAATTCAATAACTACAAAGGCAAACAAACCCGGCACTAAAGCAACAGCGTTACGGTTTCTGTGGGGGGCTAATAGGTGCCTCGGCCGGGGGCAGCGTGGAACCCGGCGGCTCCACAATCTGCAGCGCAAATAAACGCGAGGCCCGTACGCGTCTCGCAATTTATGGATTCTCACATAAGACCCCCAGTGTGCTCCCTGAACTTTTAAAGACCTTTTTTACGCTCGGTGGTGCGTGGAGGAATTAAAGGGGGCTATTCTGCCGTGTCGGCCGGGTGCGTTTCAGCCAGGTGCGAAGAGGCGTTTCCCGGCGGTCGGCTCCAGTTAACCAGGCCGGGGTCTGGCCGGGGCCTGGGCCGCTGCCGCACATCACATCCGGGAAGCCTTTTACCCCCGTTGTTTCCAGCTTTCCGGCAAAGTGCGACATGTAACACAGCCCTGGTGAAACTTCTGGAAGCCTGACCTCTCTTCTCAACGCATCTGTGGATTATTCAATAGCTGGGTTATGCGACTTCCACACCGCCTGCATAGTTTTAAGAGTGCGCTTTGCTGTCACTGTTCCCACGGAAAACATTTCTTTTTTCCTTAAATAATTACGTCGAACCGGTGTGGTACGGATTGGAATGCTTCGCTTTGCATGTTAGCATTCGTCCTGCAATGACTTCCATCTGCAGAGGCTCAAAAACACCAACAACCGTGACGGTGTCATTAATATTCTGTCATAATCCTCAAACAAATTCAGTTTCCCTTTAGCAATTTTTGAAAGGCAAATGAGAGAACATCCATGCAATACACACACGTAAACTACAATAAACATATCCCTCGACCACGGAATTGCGGAGTAATGCAAACCCAAAAGTTGGCCGATGCTTACGGGGGAAATTTTCTGCTATTTGTCCCTCCAAGAAGTTTCTCAGGTGGGCCGCACGCAGGTTAGATGAAGTCCGACGACGATTTTCTCGAACCAATGTTACATACATTTACATTTCTTCATAAATCAAACACACAATTCAGGATGTACAGCTTGTCGCTTTGCCGCTTACGCATTGTCATTCAGCTGTACAGCCGTAGAACCTCGGTACCTCGCTCTTCGATCGCGTGTGAATAAACCTTGTGCGTAGAAAGTTGTAGATTTGAATTACTTCTGCTTCTTTTTACACTCGGGTTGCTGTAAGTGCGGATGTGCAGTATGAGAAAAAAGTTTACTTTAGGTTCATTTACATTAAAGCATTTTATCCGTATGTTAGTCAAGGTGATTTATTAGCAGTTATGGGAAAAATAGGTGTAGACACTTTGCAAGAACATACACCTCAGTCTGGGCCGAGCACTTTCCGAAAATAAAAGCAGGCACGTCCTGAACACGAAAGCTCCTTAATACATTTACAAAGAAAATGTGTGTATGTACCAGTGTGTTAGAGATGAAAATTGTGTAAAAGGAGAACCAGCAAAGTGCGAAGAAGGCAGAGAACTGCTCTCTGTGCACAGTTGGCCGCGAGCTACAATATTGCTCGGCATGTTAAGACTGGTAAGTCGCCAAAACGGAGCTGAAACTTTCTGCTGTTCCAAAAGCTTGGAAAAGTTAAACAATTGCGGATTGATGCATGAAAACAAGCCGTTTGGCAAGCGGAGCCCTGAGAAACGCGAGTAAAGAGGCTCGGCCAGAAAATCGTGTGGCCGACAAAGTTTTACGCGTGTACGGAACACCAGTTGGTGCAACCTGTCCTGAAAGCGCAGGGTCTGGAGGCGAGCGCTGAGGTGCGCAACCTCGTTCACGTCTTGGTCGTCGCTGGAGAACATTGTTTGAAATGTGCGGAATTACAGAGCGTGGATTAAAGGGGCTAGCCGAGGTTCTTGTTGGCTGCTCTGCTCTTCTTAGTGAGCAGGAAGGAGGACAAAAAGCCATAAAAGTAAGAGGCGGTTTGGGCGGAACGGGCTCGGCATGCCAGAGAAAACAGGGGGTGGGGGGAGGTAGGGCTGCAGCGGTCCCTTGCCAGGTGTCATCGTTCAGCTCGCGCTCCCTGTGGACAACACACTGCCCCCAGGCTCGCGCACCCGCATGCGAGTCTCCCTCCTGAACTGACAGAGTGCCTCTACCTCTGTCACGGACACAGATGGACGGGCGGATGAAAATCTCAGCAGAACTTCACTCCCTGCCCACCACCCAGCATCCTGGTGTCTTCAAGAGATGAAGGAAACAGTGCAGTTCAGTAGAGCCTGAGCACAGCAGCACAGCCGGACACCTAAGAAAGGATTCAAAAAGTGGTTCGAACCTCCCAGCTGACTTACCGGATCCACGGGACAGTTTAATCCACACAATCCAAAACAGCATGCATCATTGCGAATTGAACCAGAGAACTTCTCCTGCAAAAGGAAATGCATTAAAAATAATTGCAGGAATGTGCTTGAATTACATGGGGAGTTTCATCTTCCCCAACTACCCCATCAATAAAGAACCAGAGCAGTTTTATTCAACTAAATCCTATATTTGGAAAAAAATATTTATTTCAGAATACTATGCTTTAAAAGGTTACAATAATTAAATATGTTCACTAATAATTTTCACATCTTGAATACAGCCTTGTCAGTCCCTGTAAAAGAAAAGAGCTGAGTGGAGCATCGGTGTCACTGCCCTGTCCTCAGAAAACTGCCTGTCAGGTCGCTCGGGATGGCATCAAGTAACTCCTTCCGAAGGCCTGCAACAGGGATGGAAGGTAATTCAATGCTTATGCTTTTTTTTTACACATTCATTCCCACTTATTTAAAAAATGTGCTCTTGTCATTTCAAACTTTCCTAAAATAATAGCTGCTAATTTTGTGGAAAAATTCTTATTTGGAATAAATGCAGAACTGAATGCCATTTGTTGTCTTTGCCTGCTGTTGGAATGCCCAGGTTTCTGTACATTTCCAGGGTCCTTTGAGCTCACGTTGCAAAATTTACCTTTAGGAGTCCTAAAACAAAACCATGAAATAACTGCTGTTTTCATGTTCCTCTGAAAATGGTCCTTTCCTTTCTCTGTTTAAAGTGTGGCTCTTCACAGAATCCCCCTGGTTTCAGACAGCAGCGGCAGCCTGAGGTGATAAAAGATACTGTGAATTTGAGCCTTTATAGAAAACTCTGAGCTGCAGTCCTTTATCCAGTTCAGGTATTCCATTCATTTCAAGGGAATTTTTACAAATTAATGTTTCCACTGTGTCACCCACAGATTTTACACTGTCATACAGTTTAGTTGGAGAAAACACCTAGAGGCAGCTATGCTCAGGCTTCTGTTACTGAGCAACTCTGGCCAGCAGACAAATATTAAGTAAATTTTATGATTATTGTGACCCAGAAGGCCAAGCAACGAGGTGAACACGAGGTTACTGTGGATTCACAAGGGTTTATTTCCCTTCAGCAAACCACCACTGCTCTATTTACAAGTGAACTAGTCAGATAACTATTTACAAACATTAGACTTTTGCTAGGTCTGTACAACCATACTCAAATGTTCTTGCATCCACCAAACACACACCCTCACACACTTTTAAAATGGGCAATTTATACCTTGGGCTTCACCCTGGGCCATTCCCTTTCCTATTTCATGGACAAACGTTCTAGAACCTTAAAAATACAACATAATAACCATCATTCATTTCAAATACAGATTATTCAATTATTTAACATATACATTTCTCAGCATTTAAGTTAATCTAAGCAATAAATACATATACAACGGGTTTTTCAGATGGGCTCTTCCTCAGGGTATTTAGACAATAGATTTCCCACAATTCCCCTTTTTCCAGCTCATCATCAGCTTCCATTTCCCCTGTTGGTAAGGAAATTGTTTGTTCCTCTAGAGCACAGTTAACATTTACTGAAATATATACAAACATACTTCATTTACATGGCACAGGTAAGCTATTGACAGGGTTTACCCATGTGTGGAGCAACTGGTCCATCACAATTATAAACCTAAATATGGCACATAGTTGTCTAAAACCCTCTGGACCAACATGACCGCAATGGCTGCGAGGTTATTGATAGTGGATGGATGGACAGCCTGCAGTTTCTGTAACATTTTTATTTCTATGCTGCATCACATTTCTGTGTTGTTTAGCTTGATGGTTCATGGTGCCACTGAAGGACAGCAAAACGCTGCAGCACGGTGTTGCCTCACAACACCTTGGCTTTTTGGCTGTGGATTTGATTTGGCTGGTTCAGTCTGTCTGGAGTTTACATGTTCACCCCATTCTCTGCACACATTTCCTCTGGGTGCTTTGGTTTTATTCCACAGTCCAAAGACAAGTGTTTCAGGTTTATTGGTCTCTCCAAACTGTATGTCTCTCTCTCTGGTGGACTGGCATACCATCTAGGGTGCAGTTTCTTTGCCTAGCACCAGTGATTCGAGCCTGACCAGGAAAAGTGGTTAAGGGTAAAGGATGGATGAAGGGTGCCAGCTATGTAACATTAACCTGTTTATCTGTCAAGCAAGATGCAATGGACATGCCTCCTCCTTGATATCAGTACTGTTGGCAAAAGCCAGCTTCAGGGTATAATAAGCTTGGTTCCAGTAATTTCTGGAACCTTCTGGATATCGGTATCTGATATGCTAGATAATTTTATAACCAACTTTGCCCTTAGTTTTTAATACTGCATATGCCCAAATCTACGAGTGTTTGTCTTTACTGAGCATACCAGCTAATATCAAATTTTTTGTTATTGATTCATTTCAGTGATAAAAATGCTGTGCGGCAGCAAACTTTTCTTTCTCAGTGGACATGTTTAAATGTTACATGGTCACTTTTACACACCTTGAGGCATGCGTGCGCATTTTGAAGCAGACACTTCAAGGCTTAAAGTGAGGGATTTCTGACCAGAGACTTTTTAAATGAAGTACATTGCTATCCAACTCACTTCTGCACCAGGCTGCGTGGCATGCCTCACATCTCGGCTTTTGCGACCCTCTTGGGTACTGAACCTTCCTGGTCACAAGTGCCACTCCATCCCCATAATCCAAACTGCTGTCCAGACTTCAAACAAACCCAGAAATATCTCAAATGAAAAATGTATCACTAAACAAGTACATTTATACTCCCAGCTCCCATTGCATCCATATTTAAATTAACATCCTATCTTGTCCAGCTGACATGTACCAGCTGTGACTCATCTAAACTTTATTCCTAAACACTTTACAAAGTCATTTAAGGAGGCTTAAACATGATAAATATTGCCGGCTATGTGTGGGGTTGTTGTGATTCCACTGAGTGTATTAACTGACTACTGTGCATGCTTACTTTGTAAAATGCTGTAAAAATAATGACCTATTTCTGCCTCCACCATCATACAATGACCGATGCCTCTAAGTTTGATTTAAAAACTCATTCAGCAATTACTGGAAAACAATCATATGCTTGGAATTAAAAATGTTGCTATTTGTAAATGTTTGTTTTTTTTGAACACTCACGATGACCGCCATTTTTTTTTTTTCCCTCCCCCCTGAAGCCACCTCAAGGTCCTCCAAGTCAAGCACAGAGCTGTTGGTGTTTTCCTCGATGCAGCTGTAAGGGTTCATTTACGTTGGAATATTCCCAATGGGAGCAATTTTCCTAGAATAGCTCCGTGCCGAGGCAGCGACTGGAGAACTGGACACAGCGCGTTTGCTGTGTTGCTGCTGAGAACAAATCGGAGTAAAATGGTGCAAGTGGATGGGACCGGGCATGAAAATAATCTGAGGATAATGCGGCAAAGGATGTGGATTATGATATTAATACTATTAATTATTTTCAAAAGCTATGTGTCAAAATGATGCTAATACTCAGACTCTAAGCCCTAGACGGCCAGCAAATGCACGTTTTAGAAGCTCAGATTAAAAGGAAACAGGAACGCTCTCGTTCAGGCGGTCATTGTAATGCACACATTGTTAATATGAACCCAGTTCTCATATCGATGGAACAAATAAAATATCAAAACCTTAAAACAAAGCCCCCGTGTTATATAACCTGTCCATCTATTTTCATAAACTGCTGAATCCCAGTGTAGCGGTCTAGAACCTGTCACTGGGTGCTAGGCTGCAACCCCACCCCTTGGAGGGATGCCTGTGCCTTCCAAGGTAGTTACACGCTACGGGCAATTTGGAGTGACCAGTTAACCTGAAAAACATGTAGTGGGACTGCAGGGGGGAACCCACGCAGATACAATAGACTGAGTTGCGGATCAGCGCACACCTGACCAACCCAGGTGCAGCAGTGCTACTTCATGTTTGAAAATACAAAATAACTGTAATAAAATGTAAAATAAGTTGACCCTGATCCTTTAACTTGTATCAAAGACTACAATTATGGACAAGTACTTTTTTAAATTGTGAGTATCAAACAGTTTAATGTGGGAGTGTAATAAAGCAGATAGATACTTGGGAACTGGGGCAACAAGCAACATAAACATGTTTACTCTTTCTTTGTATTTGGCTTTTTTTCAGTGACTTGCATCAGGCAGCTCTTCTTCTGCTAACTCACGATACAGTCAATAGACGAAGTTGCTCATGGGTTAAACGCCGCATAAGATGGCTTCCTCTTCCTGCTACGGCTATAGCAATTCCACCAGGGCCCGTATGCTAAATCTGTCCTGCTCCCACTGAACTTCCACCCCGCCACTTGCTCATTTTTGGTGCCGCTTTGCCAGGCTGACATGTCCCAAAGGCCGTGCTACCTGATGTGCGATGACACGACCAGATCACGGTACACGTAATTCTCATATCTCACATTGCACAAGTGACTTATAATTTAGCGCTGCTTACAAATATACACATTTATACAGCGGGGCCATTTTTTTCACTTGAGCAGATCTGAGTACATACAGTACCTCCAAGTTTAAAATTAAGAGCTATAACCACTGTATTATCAGCTCCCATTCCATTCCTTTTTTTTATGCAAAAAGCAACTCATTGTTAAAACCAGTGCTGACTTTATTTGCAAGTTTATTTGAAATAGCCTGCATTAATAAATAATTCCTTAATAACAGGCAGCTCGTGCCATAAACTCACACGAGAAGAGCCAATGACAGATTAAAAGTGTTTTTGCCTAGATAAGCACATAGTTATTTTAAAGTTATTTTGTCTCAGAAATTTTCCAGAAAAGGGAGGTTTAGAAATGAGCCTAAAATTGCTAAGACACTCTGTCAAGGTTTGGCTTTTTAAGAAGGGTCTTAACCACTGCAATTTTGAGGTTGGAACCCCCCCAGCTGCCGGTGGCCTATTAATAGTGGTAAAACATCACCAAGCCAGAAACACATCCTTCAGAAATCATCTCAGCATCAGAAAACATAAGAAGTCCTTGGTCCTGGTTAAGAATTAGTTTTAAACTGAATTGGGGTAAAAAAAAAAATTTTAATCTATAATTCTTTTTCTACCATTATTTATTATTGGCATTAAAAGAGTCTATTTAGAACAGAAAAAACTTGGTGGATACACAACAGATAAACAACAAAATCCTTCGGTATGATTTATTTTTGCCTGTACTGCATCACTCCGATTGCATGGATGATCCACTGAGTGTCCATCCCTGCAGCTCCTTCACTTCCCCTTATGGGCCACGAAGAAGAGCAGAGCAGCCAGTCCTGCTCTTGCTCAGCAGGTCCCTCTAGAAAGGTCTAAATGATCTCTCCTCTCTTTCCTCTCTGCTAGTAGCTCCCTGGTGTAAAATGGTATTTTCCTGTCCTGATCAGTCACTTATAGAGAGAATTTTTGAACCTGCATTTATTCTGCACCTATGGTCACTGATTTACTGTATATTGCTGTAGATTTTACTGCAGCAATCTGGGCAAAACAGTTTTCTGAAGAATACAACGGCACTGCTAGTGAGACTTTCACAGACCTCTTCATAATTTCTATACCATGTTCTACACTTTCCTTCCCTTCATTGTGCTCCATGCCCCCATTCCCTGGGCTTGCACAGCACTCCATGGTGCCCATTGTATTAACCTGCATGTGCTGCTGCCTCAGTATAAAACACAAATGTTGAATAAATGGTGTCTCATGGTGCAGCCTGTGCTAGGCAAAGAGTATTAATAAAGTATATATAAAGCAAATCATAGACAATTGCTCCAGTAACAACAGGGAAAAAAAACGGCAAACTTGGACAAGTTTTGGAATGTTAAATTCTCCATGTGATGAAGAGCTTGTGGAATACTAAACTGCAGCAGTAGTTTTATAATCATTTTGAAGGCCAGAGCAAAGCTGTGTGTGTGTGTGTGTGTGTGTGTGTGTGTGTGTGTGTGTGTGTGTGTGTGTGTGTGTTTGGTTTGTGGGCTGACTGAGTGACATCCCCACTTATGTCCATAACCTTGAGCAGTACTTGCTATCACCCCCAAATCTCAAGATTAATAGAATGCTGCCAAAATACTTATTTTGCCCATTCCAGCCACAAATGCTAACACTGAAATAGCATTTTTGTGTAACCTGAAGAGTCTCATGCACTTATTTGAATTATAGATGACAACCAGGGAATGAACAGTATTATATTGCATAGGACACGATTTTGGACAAGGTTATGTTAACAATAGGAATGTTCACGCCAGCCTGAGAAAAGGCCTTTATGTTGTGATGATCACAGGTTCCTGTCTTGGCAAACAAAGGCTTTATGGCCAATGGGTTAGATTTGAAGAAAACAAAGCGATTCAGGTTATAAGGCCACACCAGGTTATGCGCAATGCCGCAGTGTGTAGTTTCCTTCTGTCCCCAGGTTTCTGACGCAGGCCTGAGTGACGCCCTCCTCCACCTACTGGAAGTTCACTCCTTTTCCCATGTACGGAGCCTGCTTTTTACAGGTTTAAGAGAACTGTCGAGAAAGGCTCGGTGTAACCAGGCAGGAAAGGCAGAAACCAGTGAGGTTTGTCTAGCTCGCAGCATAGAGTCAGCTCTGCATAACATGGAGAACGGGGCAAAGTGTGTATTCCTTCTAGAAACAAATTGCATAAGCAATGCAGTCACTAAAAACATTGATGGCAAAAAAAAGGGTAAAAAAAAATGGAAACGTGAGATACTAAGTAATTGATTTAATTTTGAGGGCTTCTGTGAAGATACAGAAAATTGCACTGTACACTGTATTCATCCATCCATCCATCCATCCATCCATCCATGCATGACCGTTAACAGGTTGCTCAGTTTAGAAACCTAGTGGTCAGGGACAATCCTGGAAGTGCAGGACATAAAGCAAGGCATTATTCTGGATGGGGCTTGAGTCCACAGCAGCTCAGTCTCACAAACATTCATGTACTGTAGTGCTACTTCTAGCTTAGAGACCCCAGTTCACCAGAAACATGTATCCGTGGACTGGGAGACTAAATAGAAGCATCCAGAGGAGAGCCACACGAACACAGGGAAGACATACAGATTCCCCAAAGACTAAGGGGAGATCTGCATGCACAAGCCAGGAGCTGTGAGGCACCGGCGCTACCTGCTGAGCCGTCCTGCCGCCTCATGCAGTACATTAGCTTTCTGAATTAATCCGCAGACAATCGTTGCACGATGATTTAGTTTTTATAATCTATTAGAAAAGCAGCTTGTGAGGGGTCAAGTGGATCACTTCTGAAGCAGAAAGTGCAGTGATTTGGGACAAATTTGTCACATTCGCAGCTATTGTTTGAGCCCAAAGTCAGCGGAAACACTGGTGCTGGCTGATCGAAACGGCCTCATCTGTCATTCCGCTTTGGCTTGACAACCTTAACAATTCATGAGGAAAAAAATCACTTCTGTGAATTTTCCGCCAAAGCACAGCAGGCAGCATGTTGTTTCAGCACATAGCGTGCGCAATAAAAGATTCGCTCGCATATCAGAGCCACCAAAGAAAGGAGAAGCTGTTTAGGTAAATAACACTTTTGAAAGTTAAGCCAAGCAGTTTATTATAAATCATCGGCTACCACACGGCTGTATTAAAAGGCAAATACGGCGGCGGAAGCGGGCAGAGCCGTGGCAGTTTGCTGATGTCGGCTTCCTCCAACCCGTTCAGAAGAACGGCAGACACAGCAGCCGGGAACCACCTGCACGTCCAACAGCAGGCTGCATCTTACCGTGCAAATGGAGACACCTGAGGATTTATATCAAGAACACTTCAAGAACAAGCTGACAAGAAATATCTGTGGGAAAATCTTCAAAGTGTTGCGGTCACACCAGCTTGAGACTAAGTGTCTTGAACTGAGCTGCTTGACAAAATTCAAGCAGCGTTAAAAAAATGTGCAAGTTTTGCCCCTTTAGAAATACCAATTTCTTCTTTGTTAAGTAAAATATTCCTCGGGCATTGCGATTGCATCATCCAAGACTTCTGTGTTATCTGTGACAGATGGGTTTGGACATTGTAATGTGAGAGGAGTGAGTCAATAGCCTTTCTTTCTCCTCTTCTCTCTAGAGAACATTAAAACAGATAGAAACGAGTGTAAAATATTAAGGGATGTATTTGTATAGACATGGGCTCAGGTTTGTAACAAACCATTCTGAACATTCAAAACAATTTAAAGCATCAAAATTAAGTATAAAAATACTTTATTGTACTGTGTGCTGAACATAATTTCCCATAATAATTTTATTTTGAGGTGTGGGTGGCTAGGGTAGCTGAATGACGGGTGGTGTCTGCATTAGTTACGACGTGAAACCCCGCAGTCAGCATTATCTTTAACTCCCAGGTGTGCAGCAAAAACATCACTGAAGGATAAGAGGCTCGGTCACAGCATTCAATCACAGCTGTACTTGCCAGTATTTAAATGAATGGGCTAATACAGTACATTCCCTGTGCACCTTATTTGTGTGTGTGTGTGTGTCCAGAATGCTAGTATTGATTCGGTTTGTCAATAACGGCTTGTTTCCACCGATATTATACTAATGCACTTAGGGCAGATTTCCCTGCTGTGCACACTGGGTAATAAAGCGCACCGGGCTCCTAAATTATTCACAAGGCCCTTTGACAGCCGAGCCCTCCATTAGGGAAGGGGGTGATGATGTCACACAACCCCGTGGAGCCAAAAAGGAGTCCCCCGGGACCCTCCGGCGAGGCTTGCGGTGGGCACATGACAATGTTGCCACCGTTCTTCTTTGAGGGATATCGTGTGAATGGAGAGGCGGCCCAGGTTCGCGCTCGATTTTCGGCTATTAGGTGCTACCGCAGACACAAGCGCCTTTCGGTAAAGTACGTTACCGCACGGAAAACATCCAGATTTGATATAATCGCCATTTTAAGTCTTTGTTAGCAAACAAGTGGGGGCACAGTTCACCTCTCTTTGTTCTTTTCACTGTACATTAAACGTGCATTAGCGGAAAACCATTTCACAAGAAACATCTCCATATATATGCGTGTGTGTGTATAAAACTAATAAAACACAGTAAATTTCTTTCAAAACCTCAGGAAAAGAAGTGAACCAAGATGCTCTTTGTTAATGTAATTATGCATTCCTTAGATTTCCAAAAATCTGCTGAATATTGGGGAAAAGATCAATTTTAGCTGAAAAAAGAGAAAGAAGTGACTCCCTGCTGATCTTTTCTCTCATTTCTGGGAAGTGCTGGGATAGGTGTACACGCTAAACACAGCGTGGAAAATCAACATATGATCTCTGGCTGCCATGCTGAGAGCGAGCAGCACAAAGCCAGCAGCTCAGCTCTCAGCCTGGGATTCAGACGCACCACGGAGACCCGCGGCGTCTCACATCCTTTTCGCCCGGCCTGGAATCCAAGAAACTGCCGCCACAGAGCGTCTGGCTTTATTCTGAGACGCTAGGTGAACATTTTTAATAACCTTCCTCCTTTAAAAGATTTGGTGCGGTTTCACTGTTTTGTAATCGCGTTGCTGACTCTTCGTAATGTGGGAAAATCAAGATGCCGACATAAACGCCGCTTCGTGCTGACTACATGTGAAAAAAAAAAAACGTAACGGAAAAGGGGTCAGGGAAGTCAATCCACAGAGTTTCCATTAATATTTCCAGGGAAGCATTGCTTCACAACATGAATGATCTAAGTGCTTCCTTGCTGCAGACTGCAGAAAAAGTTGGGTTAAACAAGCATTAAACAAATGTATTTTACTATTATTTACTGGTACTTTCACGAAATCGGGGAAATGAAATTAAGAGGGATTTGTCAGATGCTCCAATGTCCCGTTCTCTGTAGCTGCGGAGGCGCCACCGACTGTAGTCTGTAGTCTGATGGACTCTAACCATATTATCCGAATGTAGAACTCAGATTCAAATGGAATTAGAAAACCGCCACAATTCTATTCATGCAAAGGAGTAATATAACTCCTCAAAGAGAATATTCTAAGTAAACAAAGCGATTCATTTGTTAGATGTCGATACGTAGTTGATTTGAAATTCATTGCTCTTTGCAAAAATATCGATGCATTGTTTGAAGAAACTGCATATGACGGTCACGACTATCCTGCCTGGCGTACATTGCATCACACCTGCTGCAAGGAGTCAAATTCTCTGAGGTGTAATGATGCCCTGGAAGGGTTGATCCAGTGTATTTGAATATGGAGATAAACCTTCTGATAGAAAGAGGAACCCGCCTACAAATATGGTACTGACTTGAATTCTTTTTGCATACAGTGCATAAAAAAGGTTTCCATATGCGGCCCTCCTACATCCACCGCTGGTGTAAAAGGTGCATCGTACCAGTTCCTTTTTTCGGGCAACCTGTCTTAAATTGCTCGGCTGAATCTCATCTATGCTGTAGCTGTTGTGGCTTTCACCGTAACCAAGGTAACACATTTCTTACAGCAGGGAACTGTGTTTCAAAAAAGGAAAGGCCACCATCTCTCATTAGGCTGCTAAACTAGACGGTGCAGCAAAGGCGGCGGGGAAACGATGCGGCGCTGACTCATCACAGCCCTCGCGGTGTTTTGACGGAATCTGGCAGCGATCTTCCAGCAGGAATTTTTCCACTTCACGGTTTGATGGAAGCAGAAACCACGGTGTTAGGCGCCTCGTTCAGCAGTCGCCCAAGTGGCTGCTGGTTATCGGGAAGGCATGGAGGATAAGCAGCTCCGTGATCTGAGCTTCCCAGACCACCTGTTGACAGCACAACACTGTGCTCCGCTCTGCTGCGGGAAGTCATGCTGAAAATAAATACATTGCACAGCATTAAGAGTATATTCTGTTGAGATCCGAGGGCTCGAGCCCACGGTCGGGTGGAACGTGTGGAACCTTTCACTGCTGGAAGCAGGTGTTTGAGAAGGTGCGAATGCTGACTGACAGCATGCTGAAAGACCTTGGAGTTAGACTCCTGCTCTGCAGCCATTCATATTCCACCCCATCCCTGCAATGTGTCACCACAGTGGTGAAAAGAGCGACGTTCTGAGCATCTGTCCTCTTTGTCCATGCATGTACATGCTTGCTTCATGTCACACCTCTGCGCGTCCTCCTGGGTTTTCTCTGAACTCGCAGTACATTGCAGCAACACTACAAGCGCTAAAGGTGTTTATTAAAGTGGCAAAATTAACTCTGCAAAAAGACAAAGAAACCCTTCAGTCAGCCCGCCTTCTGCCTTTATTAAAGTCCGAGCCATTTTTCACTAAAAGCGGTACTACAGTAATACAGATTTGCGCAGAGTAAACACAATAAGCTGTACATCGAGATACCGCAGCTGATCTATGCATGGATGTCACCCAGCATTGTGTCCCGATCCGCCCTGGTCGTGAAGTTGAGTCATTAATCCCAAGGCCCCCAACGATGAATTTCGCCGTTCAGCTCCAACTAAACATGTGCACGATAGAGAAAGGCAGCATATAAGGGCAGGTAAAGACTTCCTGGGCTCTTATACCTGATCTAAAAGTAAGCAACATCCCAGCATTACATGTTACAGGTAACAGAGCGACAAGCAAGTTTTGGTGAACCTTTTCATGGCTCACAGCAAGCTTTTGCCCACCACCCATCAGCTCTTTTTTATGTTACCATGCAGTGCTGTGTGTGATTTTTATGTGTACTACGTTAATACAATAATTGTCTTGTTACCATATGCCTTTGGGTACTTTTGTTGCTAGGAGCAACTTTGCCTGTGGTGTGCAGTTCACTTTTTCTGGCCAGTATCTGCTGCTCTGGGTGGGCCTCACAAAGGTCATGGATTTACAATTCTGTTCGCACATCCAGCACAGGACTACAGCGCTCGGGACCCTGAGTTGTGTGGCAGGGTACAACCTGGAAGGAGAGCCCATAATCACACTTTGTGAATGGTTACGATAAAGGGAATTAAAAATGCTGGAGGCACGGTGTTGAATGACCACCATTTGACCATTATTTATCCTGGTGTATTCGTGTTATAAAAGTTGTTTAAATCCGTGTCCCTGGTTACATGTTTGTAGCTTACCTTCAAAAAGTAGTGCTAAGATTGGACCTTGGCGTGACTCCAGCTCACACTGTAGTTTTCTTGACCAAGATGCTTAGCGGAATAATAATGCCGTTGAATGGAAAACGGTCTATATTTTCATAAGCCGTTGTAGGGTTTTACATTTTATGGGAGCCATTATATGAGGGCTGAGTGACATTTGTCTTTACGTACAGCAATTACAATTCATTTAGAAGAGGGAAATAACTTTTACATTTCTTCACCCAAATAATTAACTTTGGCAACAACTTGCTTGCATTGAATTACTTTTAGGCTCAGCTTCCACACTGGAAAGATTCTGTCAGCTGAGCTCTGGCCAGCGACGTTGGATGCAGGCTTGTACAGCTGGAAAGCTGCTCTGGTCCACAGCATGTCCAACTGCTTTTAATTTTGTAACAAAACAATATCCATTCGAAAGCAAAGCATTATGTGTTAAAACACGTTTTAAGCATTGAGTACGAGATTTAAATCCCAAGTAAACCAATAGCTTTTTAGCATAAGCACTATTTATAGCTACCAGAAAGATTTATCATTGATTTTTTTTTTTTATTTTTTTTTTTACTTTTTGCACAAGGGCCCGGGAGAGTGATGCACAGTGCCTTGTGACACCGTGTACAAGCATTGTTTTTGCCAGTCGCAGGGAAATAATGCATCCAGGGATCAAAGTAAAATGAAATGTAGCAGTAACCCCCAGGAGGCTATTCTGAAGCGGCAAACAAGAGGTAATAATATGTTTCGATTGTGCTTGTGTAACATTTCAAATGTTTTGTTGGGAGGGAAAAGGACGCAACCATTTACAGAGAACAGAAAAAACGAGTGCCGAAGCACCAGTGCATGTTTGACAATAGCGATCTCGTGGGATGAACCATAAATTATGAAAAAGCAGATGTTTTGGCTGGCAGCAAATGTTCCTAAAATTTTAATCAGAACAGATGATACTGACATGTTCAGACCTGCACCTGCTCTCAGAAGAGAATGGGGTGGGAATTTGACTGCCAGATCCACTAACAAATTACTCTGAAATCCTGCTGAAGAAATGCAGCGTAAAAAGTTCATTAATGCAGCCTGTTGCCGCCTCCTGAGATGAACGTGTTCCCAGGTCTCCTTTCACTCAGACGTCTGTATTAACTGCACCGCACTTTCAAACGTGATCATGGTGAGCGTGAATTGAAAGATGAGCCACAGGAGGACATCGGCAGCTCAGGGTGCAGTCAGGGTTGTACCGCATCATGACTGATGGGATGTATCTCTGGCACGAGATCTTCACAAAGCGGTAAAACCTTGAAGTCATCTCTAGGTAAACACGGAAGGCCAAATATATTTATCCATCTGCTACTGTTCCTTCATCGTGACGCACAGTGATTCTTTCAGGCTGTTGCCAAACCTGGTCCTTGTAGACTGTGGTCTGTCGTTACGGTAACAGGAGCCAGCTGCGTCGAATTGGGCATCTCCATAGTTCTGTTCCACCATGCAGCTCCCAGCAGTCACCTGATATCATAACTGCTTCCCGGCACAGTTTACATGGCGCATATCGCACTGCTAGTTTTTAATCTATATTTTGGTACCATCTATTGGCCAGTTTTTAACTTTAGGCAACAGGTTTATGTGCTGAGTTTCTGAAAGATGTAATGGACTGCATTGGTGATGGAATACCCAACCGTGAGTCTTCACACTGGCTCACATTTACATGCAAAACTACAAAACAATCAATGAAACAGCACATTTTTTACACAGACCTCAAAATGTTTTAAAGATGATTTAGACTGATCGGAACAACCTGTGTGACAAAGTCCAAACTGTGCATTAATGCTGTGTATGGTTATCTATAATGTTGAGTCCTAAATCGATTTCAGGGCTCTGAGGACATACAGAAGACCGTGGGCTTTGGTGTAGAATCCCAGCTGAGGGGCTCCCACAGCATTCAACAACTGTCCACAGCTGGGAAATATGATACTACTGTAAGACCAAATAGATCAGGACCCACAGCAGGTTCAAGTCATACACAGCAGTATGCCTTTCCCAGGTGTAAATACCGATACTGAACTGTTTATATGCAGAATACTCAGGAGGGGTGGGCGCAAGAAGTAAATTTTTCTCCCTTGCCTTTTCAGTTGGTTTGTTTTTTTTTTCTTTTCCTCTCCTCAGTTGCAGGTAGGCTTACATCATTGCTTTTCTTGTCAGTATAGCTCCTCTTGTCATTAAATGTCTCTCCTAACTGTAAGTTTATATTACATCTATTATACCTGTTGTGTTGCTGTTACGCACTCGGAGTCACTGTGCAAGAAGATGCTCTCAATAAAAATAAAACTGAAATGAAATTGAAATGAAATTGTTTGCAGAAACTTACACACTTGCCAAAGAGGCTTCCAGCTTCTTAGACATGTCGAGTTCAAGCAGCGGGGTGTTTGGGATGACAGAACACAGGGTTTGTCGTAACTAAACGCATACAAGCCCACGTCAGATGTTTAAAGCGGCTTTTTGCTGCTGCTGTCCAATACCGTGTAAAACTCCAGTTCAGGTTCACAGTGAGAATTTAAAACATCTTCTCTGCGCCCTGCAGTAAAAACATAGATTAAAATGCAATGTAAGTACAATGTAATTTGATTTAAAATCCAGTAATAATATAGCAATGTAGGCTCACTATTAAAACAGCCATTAGCTGACTTAATGTTCATCTCAAGTTAGACTCGAGAGAATGAAGTGATTTTTCTAACTGAAGGTGTTAGAAGTTGGAACTTGCGTAAAAATTCCTGAAATGTGCGTTAACTTGTGTCGCATTTGTACAATCATCGTTCAACACTTGCCTTTAAATGTAACCATTTTACCTTGTTTGCCCTTGTATGCTGTTATCATTGCAGGATGACATTTTTATAAACCTGGTGATCATTAGGTTGGCATTTTTTGCTATTCCTTTACATCCTTCCACTCCAACACATGCGTCTTATTCGGATCAGTAAATTGCTGACACTGTTTCCGGTGTTTTCGCTCCCTTGTAAAACTGAGCCTGAAACGTTGCTGAGACATTAATGCATGCATATTTTATAATCCGTTATTTCAAGATCAATCATGCTGTCTGTTGTTCTTTTAGTGCGTCTATAAGGCCGTCCCTGGCTTGCACGCTCATACCCTTCTGTTAAACTTGGCTAAAGTCATGCAAGGAAACATTTTCTGGATTAAACAAATGTTTTGCTTATTTGACTGGAGCAACTGCCCTGTCACTTCTGAAAAGAGAATTTTTTACTGAGTGCCCTTTTATCCTCTTTTTCCAAATATTACAACCCTTGGAATATATGCAAAAAAAATAATATTTGCTATGTAACGCAGCCACCTCCAGTTACTGATGGGTGACAACTTTTGAACGAGGTTGAACCTTTTTCCCCTTTAAATCAGTGCTGATCCTTTGACTGCCGATAGAGGGCTCTCCTTCCATTTCCATTTCTGACGCACATTTTTGACCATTTCCATGTCTTATTTTTCATGCACCAGCAATGGCTAGACTTCTCTTTCTCTGGTTTTGACCTTGTAGCTTTCAGACAGCCTCTCTTTCTTCCGACCTCCTCTTCTCATGTCTGTTTAATGCACCACACGGCAGCGGATCCCCATCCTTATCATCGTAGGGCGCCTCGAACGCGCACGTGGAATGCGAGGTGAAAGGCAAGGCTGACACTGTGCCTCACTTCTCACGCACTGTTAGCTCACGTATGCCTGAGCTTTGTCAGGATTTATCTTAAGGCCAACTAATGTTTTCCTTTCATTGTAAATTTGCTTTAAGGAATGTGGGTAGAATCCTCAAGCCATGCGGCATTTTACGTGCAGTTAAACAAAGCCTTTCCGTACAAACACGTCATGTCCACTGGGTTAAAAAATTAAAAGCTATACATATGGGTGACTGGCAAAGCACTTTTTCTTCGTCTTCGTGCCACCCATATGGAATAATACATTTTGACTTCATTTACCAAGAGGATTAGTCATTTCTGCACGTAGCCTTTTGTTGGCAGACGTCTCCTGTTTACATGGCAGCCAGGACCAATGTGAGGACTGGACACGGTACAGTTTATGATGCCGGCAGTTGATTTTAAGCAATGCTTGAAACGCAAATCGATCCGAATGGCATTTCCGATCTTCGACATCTCCAGCTCTGCGTTTCCCGAAAACGACCGTGCTAGAACAAGCTGACGGTTCCTAAAGCCAGTATACATTCTCTGAATTACTTCAGTGTTGGATGTTTAGGCCTGAACAGTAGAGGCAGAGGAAAATAAAATGTTTCCAGATGTCAGAATCTCATTTTGGGAAACCTTTCACGAGTGACACATTTTGCCTTTAAACTATGGAACTTCATAGTTCAACAAGTACACGCTTACGTAACTGGAAGTAAATCTTTACATTATATTTCCATGTTTGTGTACTTGTCAGTGTGCAACTGAGGGAAAAATACAGTGAGCCGCTTTCTAATATGCTTCCAGCTCGACCTCTTTCCACAGTCACAAATGACGCCACTGAAGTTATTTAGTTGCCAGTAGAGTACCAGTGGCCGTCACGTCACAGGAGCCTCACCAGTAGGTGGAGGCTGCACGGCAGTCCCCGCTTCTCATCCGCATGGACCAACACCCGCTACCTTGGTGGCTGACTTAAAACCCCCACTTGCTTGGTTTACAGCCACCTTCTGACATTGCTGTGAGGTTTTTGGTCCTCTGTGTGGATGTGAAGTGCCATTTGCTGAGTCCTGGGCAAGAGCGCCAGGGACCAAACATGTCCATTGCTGGGATTCTCTTTGAATGGTGCCACTTCTACATCAGCTTACACAACAAGCCTGTGATGAATAATCCCAGTTTGGAATAATAATAATTTAACTGTTAATGGTGTCAGATTTGTGAGGTGATGGATTCTCATGGACTATAAGGTGATTCATTAAAAGGGACATTTAGAGGTCCCACTGTTCATTCTTTATAGCTCTGTGTCACCCTTGGCTGTCTGCAGTGGCTCCTGGCCTCGGTCTCGCCGCCTTTTCATTTGATTCCGGTCCTAGTCTCTCCTCCCAGCCTGGCCTCTGGGAATCACCGGAGAGCTCAGTTCCAACTGGAACACTGGAATGTCTGCTACTGGGATCTATAACATCCCAGGCGCTCACAGATCAACAGAGATGTGCTAGGTAGCTGAAATACCCCTGGGCCAATTATAAACCCTTCCAGCCATTTACACCATCATGGTTCATTCCCTTATTGTGTGCTTCTCATTACAGTCTACAAACAATGCGAGAAATGAGAATTTTATTCACTTTTAACTTCCATGAATTAACAGTGTCAATAAAGCTGGGGTATAGTGTATATACATAAAACTAGCATTTTAATGAACTTTTTCATCATTCTATCTGCTACTATTAACTTAATTCAAAGGATTCAGATCTGAAATATACCTCCCATACTTAAACATGGTAAAAAACTTGAAGTGGTACAGTTAAAATTACCCAGGCAAACAATTTTAATTTGCTTTGGAGAAAAGCAACAGGTAAATGAATGTACCTGTACTTTAAGGAAATGAATAGAGGAGCAATATGGTGGCGCTGCCTATTCATATGCGAGGTGTGAGTTTGAATCCCACCTCCTGCCGTAGTGTCTTCTTTTCTTCTTCTTCTTCTTCTTTCAGCCGCTCCCGTTAGGGGTCACCACAGCGGATCAGTTGTTTCCACTTCTTCCTGTCCTCTGCATCTTTCTCCGTCACACCCACCACTTGCATGTCCTCCTTCACCACATCCATAAATCTCCTCTTAGGCCTTCCTCTCTTCCTCTTGCCTGGCAGCTCCATCCCTAGCATCCTTCTCCCGATATATCCCGAATCTCTCCTCTGCACATGTCCAAACCAACGCAATCTCGCCTCTCTGACTTTGTCTCCAAACCGTCCAACCTGTGCTGACCCTCTAATATATTCATTTCTAATCCTGTCCATCCTCGTCACACCCAATGCA
This sequence comes from Heterotis niloticus, assembly GCA_018136845.1. NCBI lineage: Eukaryota > Metazoa > Chordata > Actinopteri > Osteoglossiformes > Osteoglossidae > Heterotis > Heterotis niloticus. The sequence continues at coordinate 19,183,656 of CM030891.1, forward strand.
AACCTTAACATCTTTAACTCTGCCACCTCCAGCTCTGCCTCCTGTCTTTTGGTCGGTGCCACCGTCTCCAACCCGTAAAGCATAGCTGGTCTCACTACCGTCTTATAAACCTTCCCTTACACAAAAAAAACTGCTCAAGTGTATAAACGTGTAAATTGGTGTGCGAATCATCTAAACTAACATCTCCAACCCATTCTTTTCTACAGATAATAATTTTTGTATTTCATTTCCTAATTATAACAATGAAAGGGACTATAAATTAGAGAAACGATTAAGTAACCTTTCATGGATAAAAGCTGAACTCATTTAGATACAGAATGGGAATGACTTTTGCCGTGTGCATTTCCTCAGTTGAAATTCCCTTGGGAAAGCCAAACAAAGTACCAGAGGTTCCTTTTTAAAGCTGGAATTTCAAAGGTGCTCTGCACATTTTTTACCGGCATCCAAACGCCCTTCGGGTCACCGGGCTTTCAGGAATAGAATTTTATATTTGTCCTTTATATTTGTTCTCTGGCTTTTTTTAACGCATCCTCCTTTTAATTATGAGCTGCTGTCATGGCGTATCAGAGCTCTCCTTTATTTCCATTCTCTGGAGAGAGCGAGATTGAACGGTTTTATCAGGCGCTGGACAGCCTGGTTGCGGTCTGACACCTCCAGATGATGCAGCGCTTAGAGCGTTTCGGTGGACGTCTGACCTTTCCCCTGCTGTTCCTAGGCTATTAATAACCCTGCGCTCCAACCCGACACGAACAGGACGGCACAGGTCCGTCTTTTTCCTAAAGGTTGAGAACCCGTGGCAGAGAGCGTTATTACCAAGACGGTTATTCACCAGAATTAATAACAATTTGCATCTCCACATACAATCTAACAAAATAAAGTAAGAAAACAGCTGGTAAAAACTGCACTAATACAATACAATAAAAAGCAACCCAACTTTATTTATTTGTAAGCGTTGATTCGGCTTGCTCGGGACTGCGACAAAAGCGCCTGCAACCAAACAAAAGTTAGTTGCGCGAAGACAATAAAATAAATGAATCCTTAGATCCACACAAATATGTATGCATGTGTATGAATATAGTAATATACAATATAGTACAGCATTGCATGTATTAATTCAAAGAATCCCATGAGGTGAAAACATTGACCCGTCTCCCAATAAATGCAACACAGGGCCGTAATTATGAAAACTTTACTTTAAATATGGAGAAAACAAGAAGAAAAGTATTTAAAGGAATAGAATTAGGCTATTTAATGCAATGGAAAGTCATGGTCACAGTAACACGTGCTGCCAAAGAACTCGAATGTTTGGTTTTCCAATGTGTCCCCCCCCATTAGCGTCTGTAAGGATCCGTCTGTACTTTGTTGTAGCTCCGCTTAACTTGTATTGGAAATCTGCATAACCCGAAATTATAGCAAGAAGTTTAAGCCATAGTTGTAAAGACGCGTATTAATGTTTTCGGCTGCATGTCTCTGCATTTGACGTGTGCGCCATTTTCCAGTGGATGCTTATTTTTTGTTTGTCCTTAGCCAAGGAGAAGAAAAGACCCTTTGGCCAGCATCCACAACAATGTAAATGAATGTAAACTTCACCCCCATGCTGAATGTAATAACCGATGCTGGGGAGCTGTTTCTATAGGAAAAGCTTGCAGATGCTGTGCTCGGGCATGTTCGGCGAGGAGCCGTTTTCCTAGAACACGCTTCTCTACACGTTGTATGCGCTTCTGAGGCATGTAAATGCTGATATTGCATTCTGGGTCGGTAATTTGCCTCTGGCAAGTAAGTTTGCAGCCATTAAATTGCGTGTGAAAGACCATGTCGGCGCTCAAGAGCTTTCAGAACGAGAGTTAGACCCACAACCTTCAAGTGGAAATTTTATCCACTCCAAAAAAAAAAAGGCTCGCATACAACCGCATCGAGCGGTCATTTGTCTAAAAAAATCCCCTTCCAGTTCAGATGAGGTTTATGATCGCCCGGACGGTGAGAAAGCATGCATTTGGCAAAGTGAGCAAATTACATAAAACAACCTTTTGGTGCATTATAATGCACCCATTGTTTTAAACAAATCCTTTGTTTTGAAGTATTTCTTGCCTATGGATGAAGTCCAGAAGAATATTGCACCGACTGAGTCAAAGAGAAATGTGACGTGTTGTTTAAATTTTGGAAGGAATCGCACGTTCTTTGCATTGCTGAATGGCTCGTATGAGCTCTACACTGGGTGTTGGGCTTTTCCTGCCATGAAAATATTGTTACTGCCTCAGCTCATTGTTTCAGTGATCTCCATAAGCGTCATCCTTTTTCTTACTTTAAGGTAGCAATTCAGACCAGGCTATTTGTGGGCGGGCTTAGGCCCAAACAAGCAGAATCATGAAATACTGCTATTTTCCTTGGTACTCCGTCTTTTTCCTTTTCATTTTTTCTGGCATATAATTTCTGAAGAGCAATGTATATATTTGTTTAAATGGAGGAAAGCCGCGGCATTCACCATTCATGGCATTTAGACTTTCATGCAAAAATTAAGGCTGTTTAGCTCCATTACCTTTGGCATCCAGAGGTGCTGCTTTTGTGTACGGCGACTCTTTAAACAGTTAGGCTCAGTGGACCAGCAAACGGAAACATCAAACCGTGAAAATCGGCAGACAAACGTGAGAAAGGGCCTTCGTCTGCCATCTCTCCTAGAGCCTTAGAGGTGCTTTAATGGGAGCCGCAATCTTTGTGCAGTGAAACCTTGAAGGAATTCCTTGGTTGTCTAAGGGACAGCCACCCTCTGGCTCGAGAACTTCCCACAACTGACCTGGTCCTGGTGCTGTTCAATCCACTTCTCCGTGTGCACAGGAACAATAATGACAGCAAACACCTGATCATATGACAACACTTTGTATTCCTTGGTTTTTGTACCTCCGTTCCAGACCCACTGCCTGCAAAAATACAGCCAGTCATTGTTTACGGGCCCATTCATGTTCAGCATTCGGTAACAGACAGTGTGTGAGTGGTTTTTTCACTTTGCAGCAGAGTTCAACACCCCGAATATAACCCTGCTTCTGTGTGTGTGCACGCACGTGCATGCCGCTGTTTAGAATGGCACCCGCATCTGGTAGCGATTCAGGCTTCGCAGGCCACACATCAGGGCAGACAGCGTTTTGGGAACTCAAGCAGCGCTGTCAGCCTACCCCTGAGACGTGCTGCAGTCTAACCCCTGACAGTCAAGAGTCAAAACCCAGCTCAGCGAAGACCCAGCAAAGTAGGAGGGGTCAGACGGAAGTGCAGGCTGGGGCACCCGTAATGCTCCAGCATGTGAAGGGAGAGCATGGGAAGGCTACTTCACACCCCCGTCTGCTAGCAACACACTGAGCGGAAGGGCTCACGTAAAGTCCCTGTTTGTCAATCCACCTTTAAAATAAATTTGTGCTAATAAATATTCCTGGGAGGTAATGGGAAATAATCATCCAAGAGTATTCAAGTGGGTAAAAGAAGTAAAACCTTTCAATTGTAACCTTGCCATAACACAACCGGGTAGAGTAGGGTGACTGATGGTGCCACCTCCTGTGAAATTTTGTGCATCTAGTAGTATTGTTCTACTGTACAATAAACAAACAACTTGCATTACTTGAAATACAAAACAGGTTGTTGAAGGTAAAAATAAGTAAAAAAGACATACAGTATATCAGAAAAATTAACATATTTATATTAGATGTCCAGTCTATGGCCAAAGAGTTGCAATCTACGGCCAAAAGTATGTGGACCTCCTTTCTAATAACTGAGCTGAGCTGTTTCAGCCATGCAGCATACAAACACATTCTAGACAATTCTGTGCTTCCAGCTTTGTGACCACAATTTGGGGAAGAAGCTCCTTTGCTGCTTCAGCATGACTGTGCCCCCCCCCCCCCCGTGCATAAATCGAGCTCAAAAATCAAATGGCTCGCCCAGGTTGGTGTGGAAGAAGTTGGGTGGCTGCACAACCCCACCGAACACCTTTGGGATGAATTAGAATGCCAGCGCCCCACGTCACTTGCCCTTATGGCTGAATGGGCACAAATTCCCACAGCTCTGCTCCAAAATGTGGTGGAAAGCCTTCCCAGAAGGGTGGAGGTTCTTACAGCAGCAAAGGGGAAAACAACTCCATTTTAATGGCCATGAATTTGGAATGGCACATACGAGTGTGATGCTCAGGTGTCCACATACTTTTACCCATGTAATGTATATTAGGGCAGCAAGTGGGCATTTGTTATAATTACATGAAAACCAAATGGATGAATACAAAACTGCCAGAAAGAGGATCTGGGTTTGGGGTTTGTGTGTCAAATTAAATGCTCTGTCTGGTGACCAAAGTCTTCACCTTTTGTCTGACTGATGCGGACTGAAAGGGTGCACTGGTTTTATAAACCTCTGAAATAAACACATGCTGAATAACTGAAAGTGCTGCAAAACATTATATGCTATAACTAAGTGGAAGCTAAACTCATTTCCGCCAAAGTTTTGTCGCCATGACTGCAAAACATATTAAATTACATCTGTGTTGCTTCTATCTAAAAACAGGCACAAATTGTAATTAATGATCATTTAAACATTCACTTATTTCAGACAATGGACTTCTGTGTCAGTCACAGTAAAGCAGCATATAAAATCACCTGTTTGAGAAACACTGAAGCTGCAGCCTGCACGCAAATCTAATAAAGGGGCACAGCAGGGTGTTGGGGGGGGGACTGTGTTCATGTCTCGCTACTTCTGGGCTGTAGGATTAGACACGGGTTTGAATTAACATCAGGTGTGCAGCCTGCACGTTCTCCCCATGCTTATGTGGGTTTCTTCCAGATGCTCAGCTTTCCTCCCACAGTCCAAAGTCGTGTGTTTCGGGTGAGTTGGTGTCTCCGAACTGCCCATAGTGCTTGAATGAGTGTGTGCGAGTGAATGGGAGTGTGACAGCCGTGTGACAGGGCAGCATTCCATCCAGGCACCCTGCCTCACACTCTGTGTTTCCTGGAGAGGCTTTGGACCACTGCAGTCCTGCGCCGGACAAGCAGATTTCATAAATGATGGACGAATCATCATCCTCCCTTAGTTAAAACGCTAACAGCAGTGATTTGTTTTAGGTGTCCCCATCTTTGATTTCAAATCCCTTTTTTTCCAAAAGTAATTTCCTGTGCTTCTTGGGTGGGGCGCAGTCCCACCGCTGCTCTGTCTGCTGCTCCGTCTCACTGACCTTGCTTAATTATTCAGCACTTTTAATTGTGATAAAGGAGCGGCGAGCGGCTCTGCTGACACGGATAAGAAATCGCCGGGAGGAAATGAGCCGGCAGAAACAAAGCCGGCCGAGCGGACGGGTGATGCGTCCTGTTGCCATGGCTGACATCTATCCTCCGAGGAGCACCAGGCTGCAAACACTGCATCTGACAGCCATTTTAATTTATGTTCTTACCACAGACCGCTGTGCTCCGGGGGGGTCTTACATTCATTTACATTTATTTATTCTAATAAAGGTAAGCATCCCTGCCAAGGGTAATGTTTCAGGAGGTGGGATACAAATCCGGGTGCTACCTGCAACCTGCCGGACATTTTTCATTTTGAAAATTGTGCGTCGATGCCAAGCAGTTTTTATAGTTTTCGATCATTCGTATCAATTACCATTGAAGGTATTTGAAGGTAAAAACCAAAAAACGGCAGCGATATAACCTTGGCATTAATAAAAATTACCGGAACGTGTTTCATTGTTTCGGCTGTGTGTTCTGTTAAGCAAAATTTGATGTTTGACCGTTCTGGCAGCAAGAACCTCGGCGCACCCAGACGTGTCAAATAGATGGAATAATCGTGCAGTTATTGTCAAATGGCTGTTTTCGGCGGTTTTTAAAATAGACCCCCCCCCAGTTAATCGCTCGACAGTTTTGGCAACCTAACTGGTTCGCATCATCGAGCCTCCTTGTGTCCATATGCATTTGTCAAGGAGCTTTTGCATCGAACCATGCATGTTTAATGGGGGCTTCTCTAAGGACAGCCAAGGCTTAGTTACTGTTTCCTAAACACCCAGTTCTATTCTAAAAATAGAATTAACCTGCATGGTTAATTCTATTTTTAATGGACCTACAAAGGTTCCTATGAATTGAAATCTGTCCCCGAATGTCAGCAACAGGGGGTTGGCAGCAGAGGGGCATTTTATTTTGATGCAGCACTTTAGATTAGAAGCAGTGCCGGTGTTGCTTTTGGATGAAAATTCCGGAACATTCTGTACACAAATGGAAAGTGATCCGATTTTTGCACCTCTACATCGGTCTGTTCCTTGCCTTGGTTTGAGGGCCACGCGGTCTACCTCGGTTTAAAGCCAAGGTTGCCGCTGATACAGGCCCCGGCCAGCGCTGGGCGGTCGAGGCAACCGTGCGTGATGAGCAACTGCTGCGGAATCGCAATAAGAACCCGAATTTTTATGGGCCATGCGAATGTGCTGAAGCCGCAAGCAGCATCGCAGGGCGACTCATACAACACGTCGCAGAAAAAAGCCCTGTTATCCTTGAAAGAGGGATGGCGTTCGTGTTCAAATGTTTCTTACAGCTTGTGGTTTCTGTTCAGAAAAGTGGGTTAAATAAACTAAAATTTATCTCATGCCTAACGTTTGTATTCAAAAGTGGCCTTCGGAAAAGCGGCCTGCATGCAAATGGGCATTTCTCAACACGTCTGCTGAAAAAACCTTCTCACTGCTATTATAAGCGCTACATCTTCTGTGGGAAGCTACATGTTATATTAATAAATGACCATTTGATTGAAATTCGGATATTTGAAGCTTTGATGCCTATTTGTTGCTTTTTCTTCTATATTGTACTATATTTTTCTTCTTTTCGTCACAAAAATGCATTTACAGTATACGTGCACTGAAATGTCACATAGGCCACAGTTGTGAAGCTCTTGCTGAGATTTAACTGCTTTAATTTGAAGCAACAATATACTTTGGCAAACTCCAGATTCACCAATTTAAATAAATACTGCTTTGAATTTCTGCAACTGTTTGCACAATTTTTCTAAATTTCTTTTAGAAGTACTTTTTACATAGAGCCATTTCTACCCCCTTATAGAGCTGTTTGCTTGTTGGAGAAATTCAGGGTAAGGACCTTCTTCAAGGCTATGATAGCTGTGGAGGGAGTGGTATTCAAACTGAAAAAATTCGGGTTCAATGGCCCATAAAAAAGCCCTTAAAAATTGTGTTCTACAGTTGTTAAAGTCAAGTATAAAGGTGTGCAAATGCTTATTTTAAGTACGAGAAAGGGCTTCCTTCGATTCGGCAGATTCGGCACCATTATCATCCTCACATGCTGAAGACCCAGAAGATCGCCTGATTCAACGGATTTTCCGTCAAGTGAGCGGAAGGAATTCATGCTTGGATTTCAGACCCACTTTTTAAAATGACTAAACAATAATAATTCCCGCAGCTTTGATAACTCTTCTCTGGTCTTTTCTGTTGACTCATTTCTCTTATTCCTGCCACATCATTATTCATTTCACACTGGATGTATTTGACATACAGCCGCACCCTGAGATGCGAGTATTCGCAAATCTCATAGTGATTCCATAAAACGGAAGTTTCATTTAATGCCCTCATTCTGACTTCCGAGGTAATTCATTGCTTTTATGAGGACCAAATTTGGATTTTTCTTCCTCCTTACAGCTGAGCACCATGTGACCAGTGCAGCTGTAGTCTGACTCTTGCTCTCATAGGGCTTTAACCTCCGTTACTGCTTGTTTGCCAGTTTTCACCTGTTGTGCTGTAATCTCAGTCAGTATGGTCCCCATCTGAAGTATACATACAGCATCAACTCCTTTGGTGAGAATGAATTCATTCGTGGCCGTGAACAGAAGCAAAGAAGTCTGTAAAGGGAAGTGTTTAGAGAACTGGACGTTTCAGAACTAACTGCACCATTTCTGCGCAATGGATACAGAATGTCATATTCTGTATATTAAAGTATAATGTGTGCAGTGTTTAGTATACTATAGAGGATGTACAATTTATATAAATAAATTAGTTTTACATATAAAAGGGTGAAGATGCTGCTTTTTCTAGTTTTTCATATTATAATTCTCAGCAGTCATATGATGTTTCAAGTTCTAATTCACAGTACAATTTACCAAACCCTTCCCACGGGGCACCCAACACATCTATCGCAAGTGAGAACAATGCCACAGTGGCAAAGGGAACAGTGGCAAAAGGTAACATCTATTTTCCTCATGAGTATGTATGGCTTTGTTCCACTTGCTACGTATATTGTTTGTATAGCAATATGTTTGTTAGTCTCACAGCACCAGAAAACACTATGTATTCAGCCTTGTAAACAGCAACAGTAGCAGCATCAAGAAAAGATCCAATACGTAATAACAGCACTGAGACAGATGTATTAGTATGCTAATTCATGGTGTAGCAAGGAAGGTGGTAACACCCAGGTAGAGAATCAGAGAACATTAAATGCTCAGAGAGGCCAAGTGCAGTTTAATTTCTTTTCCACAACCAAGACCAGGACTGAATCCATTTAACAGGGACATTTATCGCTGTGGGAAGTGCTGTAAGATAATTGTTGAATAACACAAAAAAACATAAAATAAAAATGAAATGGCCTTTAAAAGCTGCAATTCAAAATTTTCTTCCTTCCATGTTCTTATTTTGCGATCCCAGTCAGTCTTTGGATGTCAGATATCTGTAAAGTCAACTAACTGATGCAACAATAACAAAAAATACGGATACACACAAGGAAAAGACGACGGAGCGTTGTAGTGTATTTCCGTAACTTTTATTTGCAGAACTCACAATTTAAGTAGCTAATGTTTAACAGATATAATTCTTCTGAGAAACTAGACACAGACCGCAGAAGGAACAGGCTTCAGGCTTCAGATGCTGGCTTGCCGACCACCAGCTCTACACCTCCCAGCAGGGCCGGTACACCCTTCCCACCATGCACCTCATGGTGTCTCTGCGCCCAATGGGAACTTTGGAGGCCACGTCTTCGTTGGTGTCTCGCCGCACAACTGCCAGGACATTTCCGGGGGTTGCACCTGCTCCGAGGTCCCATTGGCGGAGAGGGGGAAAACTCCTGGCTGCCATTTTCGGACCCCTCCAGAGCCCACTGTCAGCCACGATGATGATTCTTGAGCTTCCTTCTCGGCCGGGTCCATCGCTGCCCAGGGTTGGGTAGCCGTTGGATGAGGCAACGCCGAAGGTGTTATCGGCCACTTCTTCATTCAGGAACAATGCGTTCGGGGTGTCTAGCTCAGAGCCGGTGTCTTCAACTCTGCTTGCAGACACCACCAACGACGAAACCGAGTACAAATCTGACAGCAGCGCCATGGCGATGAGGAAGGTATAGGCCGAGAGCTTCATTTTTTTCTGCGTTCAGATGCGACGATGAAGGTGATGACTCGGTCGTTCAAGCTCCTGCGTTTTCTGATTTTCAGGCATCTGCAGTACCTTCTTATATACCAAAGCGCATCCAGAAGAAGCCACGTTGCAACTCAGGGAAGATCATTACCCCTTTAACCTCTTTCGATTTGGGGTTCTAAATAAAAGTCACGGAAAGGACATGATGAGACCTCAAGCAGAGCTCAAGTGTTTGCTCAGTGAAATGTGAATGAAGCCCTACCTGCCACGTAGCTGGTTTTTAGGGCTTCATGGTGAGATACCATTCAGTGCCACAGTGCTTTTGCAGATCTCATTTCAAAGTCTCCGACCGTGGGATGAATAAGGAAGGATTAAAGACTCATTTAAGTGGGTAACAAAAAAACGCAGCGTGTGACTAACGCTGTCTTCCTCTGCATCTACCTCACTGGTGTCTGCAGCGTTACGTGGCCAGCGACAGCTCTAGTCGCCTGCTTCCGAGGAGCAATGACGAAGACATAAAATTATGAAGCAGCAGGGAAGCCCGCAGTTATGCTCGTGAAAAAGAAAGTAGAGCTTTTCATGCAAATTCATGCCCATCCTGAGGTTGGATGGGGACTGGAAATGCAAAGGTCAGGATTTTTTCCACAAAATTCTTGTTTTATTTTGTTTATTTTACAGTAAATAAGTGCATAGTCTGTTTTTGCAGGTGGTGTAGCCTTCTGTAAGGCTAATAATAAACTGTGACGGATAGCGTAAAGAACTAGAAATAAAAGAAGGGTTATCAGCTTATAAAGCTGTTACACTGATATTCCTTTCTGTTCATAGGGTGTAACTAAGGAAGACTTCTTTTCATTTGGGATAAAAAAACACAGAACGTTTTCTTGACCTTTCTTCGCAGGGAAGACGGCAGCACATTTTCTCACCAGCACACCATGAAACTGCTGGGGCTGCCGTCAAAATGGGTCCGTTTTCGCACCGCAACCACACACAATTAAACTGTTCGGAAGAGCTTGCCGTAAATCACCAGAAAACACAAAATGTGAAGGAACCTCACACTTTGCGTCTTACGGTCATAGCAGGTGGAGTTCAGTGGAAAGAAATTATTCTTATTCAGCAATCACAGCCCCGTACTTGAAATCCTTTCACCGAAACGGTGAAATTCTCGTCATTTTTGTCAGCCGGCGGGAGGAATGCAAAGGGAAAGAAAACGCACCTTTATTTTAAGCTGTTATTTGGAAAAAGGCGCTCCAGCCTGACCAGACTGTTAGATGGTCGCCGCACCATTGCGTGTTTTAGATGTTGCTACAAGCTGTTGCTATAATAGAGCAAAGTCAGCCTGGGTGGTGAACAAGTGGTGTTTGGCTTCTCCACAGGTGTGTGCTGAGCGAATTTGCTCACCAGAGGACAGCTGTGTGCCACATGCCTGTAACAGGGCCCTCAGTCACACAGCTGTCCAGCTTCCTTGCATCACGTAAATCTGTGGATGGAACTGCTGAACGCTTTATAAGCTCCCGTTTTCAAATTCTATAAACAAACTGCGCCAGACAGACACAGAGCAATTTTATTATTTTTCCTTTTTTTCCCCTCTTTATTGGCTTTAACTTTTCCTGCGGAATATTTCGACACGTTCGACATTGTAGGAGCACCCTGAATTATTTTCCATTATAATTTATTTACATACCAGCGCTCAAGTGGTCCTCCGCGATGCAGCCGTTAAAATGCACTTGTGGGACTTTGTATACATTTTGTTAAAATATGAGATGAAAAAACAGGAACACCCTCGCCGAGGGGAAAATGGGAGGCGTTTCAAAAACGGCAGATGAAAAGCGGAAAACAGCAGAAATGACTGTATTGGTGTTTCCAGAATATTCCTGCACTGTTATTTCTGGATTGGCCTTGGTGCTTATAAAATGAAGAATGCGACATGGTGTTTTAAGCAGCAGGCTGGATGTGCAGACCTTGCTTATGCAGTGAAATAGCTGTGGTATGAAAATGAGTTGGGATGGCCATACAGCCTCGGTTTCCTGAGCGAAGGCAGTCGCTGCAGACAGGGCTCATCCTGTCTGACATTGCTACACCCATGGCAGGAGCATGAGGTAATTCCTCAGCACAGACCATGTTTGCCCATACAGTGTGCGCTGCCCCTTCCTCTCTTTTACACAACCGTCTAGCAGACAGTTTACCGTAATTTGTCTGATCTCACATGTTTGGGCGCTTTCGCGTCTTTTAAGTCTTTCGGATCTTTTACTGACATTTCCTCCATTGCTTTAGTGCACGAGCTCCTCGGATTAGGAAACCGCTTGTTATTTTCACCATTCTGCACTGCAAGGAGCACTCCGTCATGAAGCCTGACCGAAAACCGTCGAGGAGTTTGTTCCGGAAGAAAGGTACAGCCTGCTTGTAAGAAGCATCATTTTCGGGGAGTTTAGTGTGGAAAGAGAAGAGAGAAAAAGCTTAGATTGAGATGGGATCAAGAGATTGTTGGGGGGTGAGGAGCTTGCAAGCTTCAAGGTTTTTAAGGAAAGATACTAGAGGAAGGTGAAGAGTTACAGATGAGATGAAAGGACAGTGATGAAAAGAGATGCTGTGGAAAAAACGGAAGGGACGGGGTCAAGGGGACAGGTAGTGGCCCAGTGGGAGTGGAATAGATCAGAGATGTCAGGTTCTAAAACTGGTGTGAATGCAGAGAAGGAGGCCTTGCTGGAAATACGGAGGCTGTCGGAGGAGGTCCTTTTGGAGAACTGGTTAGTCATAAAAGTGATCTCTTTGAAAAAGGTAAAATCATGAGTGATGTGGGGGGAGGACTGAGGAGGTGGAAGAAGGGCGAGGAGAGATGAAAAGGTGGTGAAAAGTTTATACGGATCATTGAAGGCAGATTGGAGCTTGTCGGCAAAATGTAGCTTTCCATGTGGAAATGACAGAGTGAGAAGAAATGAAGAGGTACTTGTAAACTCAGTTCTTCGATTTCTGCTATTTCTGTCCAGCAGCACAATAACTTGGATCTGCAAACACAGTGTGTTGGAAGGAGAAAAGGACTCGGGGAAGGGTGAGCAGTCCTGGCGGAAACGTGGCAGGCAGATGAAAGGATGGCTGATGTTAGAAAGCAAGTGAATGAACAGGGCAGAAAAAGTGCCCAAGGTGTAAAATGTGATGATGGTAGCAGACGTGGAAGGAGTAAGAGATGTAGTGTAAGAGTTAAGAACATGACAGAGCGGTCAAACAGAGTAAGAGAGGGGTAGCCACAGTTCTGGTTGACAACTAAGGTGGTACCAGTCCTCGGCCCCGTGGGTGGATAAATGGGATGTATACAGGCAGGAGGAGCATAAGAGCAGCAGAAGGTTGGCTCTTAATCGTCCAGATGAATACTGAAGCTGCTCCAGAGAATTGGAAGAGAGCTGTCCAACATGAATGAGCTGAACCAGATGTCAAAGTTCTGCAAGAAGCAGCCAAGGGGGTCAGGTGGGTTGTTGGAGCACAAACACTCCCCGGCCATTTGGGATGGTGAACAATCCACAGGCAGAAATAAAAAAAATTTTAAAAAACACGCTTAAATTCAGCGGCAAAATCTGATAATAGAGCAGATGTGTGACAGAGCAACTGCAGTTGTGCAAAAGCATGTGTGCACCAGGTACTTGATGAGCGGTTGTGGTTTATAATTCTTCTCTGTCGGTCACCATGATTCACCATGAATTTTCACTCCGACCTTGCGAGGTCTTTTTTCACTTGGACGGCGGTGGTCAAGCCCTAAACATTTCATTACCCGCCTGCTGCACGCCTGGGGTTGTGCCAAAATGGCGACGCGAACATTTTGATCCCGGAGAGGATCCTGGCTGCTCGGTCATAATTTACAAAAGCTTTGCAAGCACTTTTAAGAAGATAAACTGTTTTTTTTTTCGCTTAAGACACCATTGCCATGACAGCAACAAAAAATATGAACAGCCAGACATTCTTTGGAAATTTTGCCAAAGGCCTAAATTCCACAGAGACATTAGAATGAGGTGAATAAGTTATAAATAAAATTTGCTCCTTAAATTCACTGAATCGGGCTGCTGCATCTGCATAAATTTAATTTACTTAACAAAGTTGATCTGACCTGATGATTCTTGTGTTCCCAGAAATAACAAATATATTCCCATGTAACTTTGATTATCATATTTTCTCCTTGTTTTCTTATGACCTGTTCAAGGCTAATGTATTGCACTTCTGTGGAAATGATGCGGGTGATTTACCATAAATTATTCAAAGGCAGAACAAATAAAGTGTTCTTAAAATAAAATTGTGTAAAATTTTGCATAGACAAGCTTAACATGTAGGAAACGTCTACGAAATTATTAAGACGCTGCGTCACTATCTATGTAGTATATACTGTTATTCTGATATGCAATATTATGGAAAAAAAATACACAAAACAGGCAAAATAAAGGGCATTTAAGAAATTAGTAAAACTCTACGCCATTGTTTTTGTAGAATAAACTGTTTGTACAGCAGTTTGAAATCAACAAACTGGTCATAGGTTCTAAATTTCTAACTTATAACAATAGCTTTTAAATATCACATAGTGCTTTCCCACTTAGAAATCATTGCAAATGTTTATTTATGCATTGTGTTATTTTTATTAACATTATTGTAGTTTATATTATGGTATTTGAGGGACATTTATTGCAGAAAGTACTGATGCTTAACCTTGGAAACAGTGTCCGCCCAAGGAAAAATGCTGCTTATGTTGAAACACAATCATCTCCTGAGTGCTGTGCCAGGGTTTTGGTGTGTTTGTCTCAGTTGCTTTACTTTTGATTTTTCACGCGTCAAAAAAAATAATCGGGCTCACACCGCAAGATGGCGGATGCCGTCGCCGCAGCGCTTCTCCTTGCGATGTCGGCAAAAGGATATTGTGAGAGCAGCGTGAGGAACATCTGCTCTTCCTTTAGAACACACAAGCTCAGGTTAGGCAGCAACATTAGTCATTAAGCCTGAGTCATTATTCCTTCATGTTGGCGGGCAGGGTGTGTACGAGGTGAAGAGCAGCTCAAGTACGCAGCTCACGAATGCTGTGTGCACAGTATTGACTGAACCCCTTGAAGAAACGTACTCTTTGGTTGGACACCTCTCTTCGTGCATGAAGAAGGGGGGTGAAACCTCAAAACCCACGGAGCAGGGATGCAGCAGAAGGAAAATCTTGTAGAAAACGACATTCTTTGACTAGACTGATGCACGTTCTTCTCCATTTACCTTTAAAGAAGTCATTTGTATCTCGACTGTCATGAAATAAAAAGAAGGCATGATAATATTGCTGCTGGCTGATACTCCACAGCGCTGTCTTCTTGTGATAGGCCTGTAATTCAGTGTACAGGTTACCACAGCAACAAACTTACATAACTATGATACTGAAGCATGGAGTGAACCCGGCACAGTACTCTGATATACTGTATCTTACTCCTCATCTATTAGCACTTAAGCAGAATTATCTGCGTACCACATACAGGAACATGTAAAGCTATTATTATTTCCGCACAAACTTGATATTTTCCTTATATTCAGCTGTCTGTCTTCCTGAGCTTTTCCAGGTAGCGCTTGTCAGAGGAGCATGAGCAGAGCCCATCTTATAATTTACAGCAGCAACCTTGAGGCTGTAAGTATCACAGCACCGTGACACTTTCTCTGCTTGGAGATTGCCACTGTGCAATCTCCAAGCAGAGAAAGAAAAATTGGCCGTTTTCCTTGGAAATAAGGTCAAATATATCTTTGTATCAGAGGAGCAGTATTTTCCATTATTTATACAAGCACTTTAGTGTCTTTGTGAAATGAAAAAATGTGGGTAGAAACATGCAGTAACCTAACTGCCTGGTGTGTGCAGAATGTACATTTCGTTAATCTTTGTATCCCAGAAAAAATTATGTTCGGAGCCACAATACAGACACTTGTTTATAAAGCCTAGGAGTGGGGATGTGACCCAGACTATAGTTAATAACAGTAAATTAAAACTAAGACTAATACTGCTGACTGCTCAAGCAGTGTGTCCTGCATCTGCCTGTGACAGCCAGAGCTTTACTAGCTCTCCATGTTCATATGAATCAGTGCCTCTGTATAATATAAGCAGGTATTAATAATACAGCAAAATTTATTCACTTACTACCTCAAAGCTCAGCCACAGTTCTTAAATGAACTCAATGCTGTAACAATAAAAGTATTATTTCATTTCCGAATTAATTGTCATCAAAAAACACAATTCCTACAAATCCTGAGGGCTGCCTTGTACACGTAAGGGTTATGTAAACTGTGACCATACACCGACCTCTTTATTTGTAATTTTCAACTAAAGCCGATATTGATCAAATACAGCATTTTCCCTGCAGCACCTGGAAAGGCTGCGCTTTTCTGACTGCAAGGTAAACTGTTAGCTTGTTTAAACTGTTAAAATGCTTTGCTTTTCAGTGGGGTCCAGATGTCAGATGCAGCCCACGTACAGTATTCAGTCCTCCGTCCTGTTTTTTGCTTTCCCTCCGCTTTGTTACGCATTTCATTTTAATGAGCTGTAAGCACAATCATAGGGAGAGTTGCAGAAACACAAAGGAAAGGGCATACTTTCCCTGAAAATAAAATAATAAAATTTAATTTAAACTGGTGGACTTCAAAGCATTTTGGCATCGCATCATGGGTATCGGTCAAACCCAAAACAAACTAGACAATTATTCAATGGTCCGCCCGTTGGTTTTTTTCCCGGAAATGGTTAAGCTCACTTTTACTGTACGTTCCGTTGCAATTCTATACCTTTTTAGTTTTAAGACTATCTGACATCAAATGTGGCTACGAGTACAGCCTGGGTTAGAGGTGTTGCCTCGGACCTGAGGGATCTGGGTTTAATTCCTATCTGCTGCTGCGGTTCCTGCTGATCTTGGCCTGAACTTCTCCTGTAAAAATTATCTAGCTGTGTAAAGGGGTAAATCACGGTAAGTACATTAACACGCGGGGTAAGTTATTTTGGACAAAAGCCTCGACTACATTAGTACGAATGGTCAGGACTTTACTGAAGAAACACCTAATATCGTTTCACAAACAAATCAGGACGTTTCTTCGAAGAGCACTTTCATTGTGTGCAAGTGTAACTTATGTAAGCAAATAACAACAGCTGATATTTTCATCTTCGGATATGTTACGTGTACAGCCACTTTTTCTATTTATAGCCTGTATGAACCTTCTGTCAGTCAGAAGCAGGTAGGAGCATTAACTTCCACTGTGTCTTCAAGTTAAAATGATTCTCATTATAAATGTAAAGGCAAAACTAATTGAAGGATTTTCAAAGGAAGAACAAGGACTGGACTGGAAGATGTCCTCTCCCATATCTTCGTAAATGAACAACCTTCAAATAGTTTGCCCTTGACCAGCTGATAAAATCACATTAAATCGTTCGAGAGCAAGGGTGTCAGTTCAGGGTGGGTTGTGTGCAGCTCTTCAGGTTGAGATTTCCCCTTAGATGTTTGCCTAAGATCTTTAGTCCGATGTCAAGAACGGAGCCTCCAAATTCAGGCCTAACTAGTATTCGGGGAGTAGCATAGGTCGGGACTGGAGAGAACTTCATTAACCGGAGTGGTTTGTGAGGAAACCTTCAACAGGCTTGAGACACATTTTAAAGCACTCGTGAACACAAGTCTGAAATGTGAAGGTTTCAAGTTTTGATTTTATCACAGTTTAGTATCAGAACACAATGGATAGCGTTTGGCAATCCACGGTCACATTCACGCCATGCTCCATAGTTTCGTGCACTGCAATCTCCTTGACAAATATGCTGTGAAGATCGTGGGGAGAAAACTCCAGCAGTAACACAAAACAAGCTTTCCTCAGGGAAGGTTAAGTTCCAGCACTTCTTCTTGCCAGATGCTTTCTCACCAAGAGCAGTATGCATGCAAACTGTTGTTCACCCCGCTGAAGATGAAGGGCAAAGAAGGAAATCGGCCTTTGATTATTGCGCAGATCTGACCAGAGAAGAAAGTGTTGCCTTTCTGTTTCAGATGGTCATGCTTTGCAGGGCCGGGCAACAGAGTTTGATTTTGTTTTTCTGCAGAGTTAATAAGCACAACATGAGAGGGGTAACTCTTCAGGATGCATCGTGGGGGTGAAGGAGGACGTAATCCAGGAGACACTCATCCTCCAGCGCCGCCCGTCGAGCGCCGCCCCAAAGAAATGCCTCCTCGAAGGAAGAAGCTGTTTGGAGTGCAAGGCCGAGCGCGAGGCTCAAACGTGTGGAGCAGCTGACTCCACCCTCCGAGCGCCAAGTCAAACACGAGGCCCCAGCGGCACCCCGGCTCGGCTCAGATGGGAGACAGTGCGTCTCACATAAGCAAGGGCCCCTTCGGTGCACAGCGGCGGGCCTCTTTAAAACAACACCAGCGGCCAGGTCACACCATGCCAGCCCAAGTGTTATTCCAGCTAGGTAAATACAGTCTACAACCAACAGTAATGAATGGCACATATTAACAAGCAGAACTGGAATTATTTTGTTTCGGTTCAACCGGAGTGCATATATAAGGCTGTGGAGGGTCAAGGGACTGAAACCTTGATTGCGTTTTAGGTCCCAGCAGCTGTCCCCATGCTCTAAACAGTGAAGTCTCTTTTTGTGGCAGTGCCTTTTAAAAGAGCAGGAGCGGGCAGACTGAGTCAGGCCCCTTATCGGAAAGCCAAGTGTCCTTATCCGAAAGCAAGCAAAGCCTTTTTATCAGCAAGCACAAAGCCAGGGGTCTGCGAAATGTTAGCTAAGACGAGTGGGGATTAAAAGTGGATTTTGTTTAATGTTTTCCTCCGTTGTCATAAATCAAACAAAATTTAGAAATTCTAGAAATGTTAGATAAGGCGTGTAAGCAATTTGCCAGTTCTCACTACATGAGATAAAATGCTGGCATCGATTAGATGTCATTTGTCTTAGCGATGAGGAAGCTCTCCGCATTTGACAGGTACATTTAATGTGCTGTTACAAGGCGTAGCCATACAAACACACTCATATAATGGGTCCCGCACAATGAAAAATTACAGTATCTCGTAAAGGTGTAGATTCTTCATACAACAGGCTTATTACTCGGCATAACAGCATTTTTGCCGGCGGCAGCCATTCCACTTCTATGCACATCCCTCTCACAGCGTTGACCAAGAAAACAGCAGACAAATGCACAGCCCTCATAGGTGATTCCCAGCAAAACAATTCCCATCCCTGGTTACTGCTTCTGAGCAGTCAGTCCATGCAACAGCAAAGTAAACATAAACACTTATGGAAACATTTCACAAAATTACAGAACATCATACATTCATTTAACTGCTCACAGAAATGTATTGTAATTATGCTTAGTGGAAGGCAACAGGAGACTACTATTCCCTACTATTCCCTAATCCTTAGCACACTGAAAATGTCAGCCATCAATGTACCTCTAATATCACAAATACAAATGCTGATTTAAAACAATTACATTAATAATAATAATAATAATAATAATAATAATAATAATAAGAAGAAGAATAATTCACTTAGCTGATACAATTCTGGGTAGGCACCTTGTTAAATGATATTACAGCAGTTTGTTACATTAACAAATATGGCTGGCACTTTTCTCCAGGCCATCCTACTATGTTTTACCTATTTAGTACCTTTCTAATTCCCAGCTGGAGTGGGAACCGGGGTGAAAGCTAACCACCAAAGTACCTGCCACACGGCAGTGCCACTGATGTTCACATGCTGTGCAGAGTGAAAGACACAGGCAGTGATCTTGTGAACTCCGTTTCTTTCTGTCATAAACATCTGTGAGCCAAATTATCAAAAGATCTCCATCCAGTGTATACATTACCTCACATCCATGGCTTGAAAGGAAAACTTCAGACCACCACAACCCTGCATTATTGGTAAAGGATGAATGAATGGAAACAAAACAGCACAAGACTACAAAATATAAAACAATAATTTTAATGCAAATGTTATAAAATGTGTTGATTTTACCTATCTGTTATTCAACCTACTAGTTTAGCTGCTGGTTAATTTACAGTAGTTGACAGGATTGGTTGGGACTGCAGGCAGGATGTACAAACAATTTTCTTTTTTTGGTCTTTGCGCAGTGAAAGCAGGTAATGTGCAGTGAATAAAATGCCTGTTGTTTATGTGAAATGATTGTATTACCAGGAAAAAAAAACTGCTATTGTGCCGAATAATAACCCTTTTGTGTGAAAAAATGAAATACGATTCCTTAAGTTGCGGGGGTTTTTTATTGTACGGGACTTCATTAGCTGTTGTTTGTTCAGTCAAGTCCGAAACTCAGTCTTAAAACATTTAGCAAGCTGAGTTTTTTAAATTCTAGCTTTTTAATAAATACAGTATACTGGAAAAGGCTTATTTTTCAGCCTTTCAGTTTATTGCTCTCCTGTAATTCATTGCTTTATTTTTGCTTTGGATCCATCCTTTTATTCTGAATATCTACTCTGTGCCTGTAAGTTCTGTCCTTCACTCCTCATAAAGGCCAGCAGCTTAATGAATGCGATCTGGTGATTCACTGTTGATTCTGTTGACTAAGGCCATGTTCAGCAGTTCTGTCCTGGCCCACCTCTATCATTTACTGGCACAGACAGGTCACATTCAGAAGTAAATGCGCGGTACGTGACTAGATAACAGCTCGATAGGTGAGAGGTAAGCAAACTGAAAAGTTTGAATAACCCCATATCACATGACCCACAATGTGGCTAAAGTTCACTGGGTATTGAGCACATAATATACTGTTTTTCATGCCCTTCCTTCTTTGCTCCACAGCCAGCAATGGCAACTTGTCTTTAAACTGCTTCGTTTGCCTGCTTCTACTCTGAGCTCCCCACAGCATCTCCACCTGCCATCGACTCGAGCACAGCTCTACACAGGCGACCTTTCACGCATAGGTTCCCTCTATCTGGTCCTTATCAGACTCCAAACAGTCACTGCATAAGGACTGCACTCCAGTCGATGACCGACACTGTGAGCGATGCCAACAGTGCAAAGGGTGGCTGCAAGCGTGAACTTTGACACCCTGTGGCCTTGCGATTTCACCACACATTTTTGGCACAGAGTGGTAAACAACTCCTGTCCAACTTCCACAACCCACCGACCTGGACCCGCTAATTCTTTGTGTCAATAATATCAAGAATATTCCCGGCGCTTGATGCCATACCTTAATCAGCATTTCATTCAAGTGCTCGGTTTCACCCTCTGGGAGCAAATGTCCTTCAGGCCAGGATCTGCTTTGACTTGCATCCTTGTAAACAATTCAGATTAAATGAATCTTCAGCGCCCCAAATTTTCAGTATGACTCAAACCAGCTGTGTCTCAAGCCGTTTTTGGATGTTGACATGAAAGTGCGCTCTCTCACGGGGCACTGCAGAGGGTCTGTGGCTTTCCGGTTGGACTGTTTGCCTTTAGAACACAAGGTTGTGGTTTCCATCCCTGACTGAGTCATACCTGAGAAAATGCACTGAATGAGCTTAGCTATTTGCATATTGGAGGTAAATTGGCACAGAAAGTTGCATTTTGGCCAGATGTACATACACATACGTATTTTTGGCTCTGGGTTGTGACAAGAGTTTGTATGTTGTTCCGCTGGAATTTGCATATTCCTCCCAGTCCTCTGGCACTCCTCCCACAGTCCAAAGACATGTGTTTCAGGTTAACTGGTGACATAAAATTGCATGCAGTGTTTGTATGTGTGATGGAATGAGTGTGTGAATAAGTGTGTGTGTGTGTGTGTGTGTGTGTGTGTGTGTGTGTGTGTGTGTGTGTGTGTGTGTGTGTGAGATTAACTGGTGTTCTGTCAAGATTGTAATGGTCAGGGTGGTGGGGGTCCGGAGCCTGGGCTGTGATCACTAGGCTAGGAATCCCTATACCTTGGACAGGACCTCAATCTGTCACAGCACTGGAACAATAAATATGAAATAAACCATAAATAAGCTGACAAACAGGCTGAACTAAATTGATCTGAACTAAACAAACAGTTAAAACTGTTAGTGATCGGTTTCACTAGTTAACATTAGACTCCGGACTTCTGCGTTAGCTTTTTTCGGACACTTTCTACACCTCTGAATAAAGATCATCATCAGATGCATCCAGTTCATAGCTTATACATTTTTTTTTGCACTCTTAGTTAAAAGAAATTTGGACCACTTGACAAAAAAGGTGGTCCACTTTTTAATGAATGTTAAGACAAAAAATCCTCTAGAATGAGGAGCGTTCATTTGGCTGCTCATGACATCAGCCATTCCGCTACTCATACGTGTGTACAGTACACTAAGTTAAACTTTGCAGTGCTGGGTGTTCATTACTTTAGCTATAAGAGATTAAACTTAAAACACGGTTCGACCCTACTCCCCCAAATGTCCTCCATACCACTGCTGATAATGATCCGGGTCTCTGTTTTTACGAATCAGAAGTGACACGCAGACTCCTTGACCAGAGTCCTTATCAAAAGAATATCAGCTGGCAAAAAAAGGAGTTTAAATGCCGAAGAAAGACCCGACTGTCTTCTTGTACCTAAAAATAGCCGTCTCATTAGACTGAGAGCAACTATACAAGCCCTTTCTGAAATACATTTCTGCAAGGGCCTAAAACAACATCCCCCGCCCGCTCACTTTTCACAGTGTGACTTATGTGTGGTCAATAGGGTGTGCACATAGTTTGGAAAGTGTTTGGATTCTCTGAACTTCTTAATTAATTCTTCCAACGCTTTTCCAGCAATTGTACGCGGCTGTGCCCAAATATCATTTTTTCCGCACCTAAATAAAGGCAACGTGATGTAAGCGTGTTATTCTGGCGTCCGCTCAAATGTTAATATAAACGCATGTCAAGAATGCGACACGTACGGCTCAGACGGGCAAAAGAGGACACGAGAGGCAGCGCGCACGTGTCCCGGAACCGCCCGAGTTGTGCAGTCTTTATATTCATTCAGGTTTATCAGTGGCCATAAAATAAATTTTTCTCAAAATGGCTGTATTAATGCGTATATGTCTCTGCACCCTGAAGCACAGCTTGTATGGTAGACATTCTGATTTTTTGATGTGGTTTTTTTCCCCTCAGATACATTTTTGTGGTCGTGAGCTGTTCCGCTTCCTTTAGTTTACAATTGTGGCAGTACAGTATGGCACAGAGTGTAGAACAGGCAGGAAAGGGATGTCTAATAGCAAAGGTGAAGATCATTTTGGGGAGGGTGAGCATTTTTGTACGTATGTGCTGGAGGAAATAGTACAGTCATCTGAATTCATGCAGTCTACAGTTTGGCTGTACAAAACGTAGCCTGAGGGCTCTTTCGAGACTACGGATGTAGTTTTCATAAACGTCCACAGGCTGCTAGATAACAAAATCGAAGAGCAGTGAGAGCACCGTGACTAGAACTTCATGTTAATTTGTTATTATTAAACCGTTCGTACCACGGACAAATTCTTACTGCCGGAATTTGTAGTATGCGCAACAGTCGAGGGCTTTAGAGCTGTGGTCAGACCTCGTGCCATACCAACCTCAAACACGTGCAGGAGAATACTTGAGTAAAACAGTGATTGTCCGAACACCGCGGGTAAAAACGTGTTTGTTCCCTGTGCTGCGAGGAGGATTTTAACGTAACAAAAGCAAACACTCCACAAGGCCCTGAATTTTATGCTCCAGATGCTGGTTCAGGCTTCGCTGCTGCCAAAATTTTGAGCTCAGAACAAAGAGAAAGGTTACTTTACAGGAACTGGGATGAAGAAATTTGGGAATTTGAACAAAAAAAGACAGCCATCGGAGCTGTGTACAGGCTTCGGCGTAAATATTTGAGGGAAAGTACCTAAAGGTGACACTGATCATCTGAACACAGAAGACAAAGACTATTCAGCATCCCCCAGCGAGCAGGATTTAAACCCACACAGGGGAATCCCAGGGGAGTTCAAAACCAACACATTAACCACTTCATATGACAGGAGTGAGAGTGCATGGGCACCCAGACGTAAACATCTAAACACAGCAGGTGAAGTCCAATCACTTCTAAACACCAAACATTGCAAACAGGACCCCTGGTCCATTGTCTTAACCCCTCAGCCATCACAGCTCTTCATGGGTTGCCATGTTGTTGTGGTTCTATTTGGGACTATTTTGTTAAAGATGTTAACTTTTAGTTTACTGTGTATGATTAAGAGAAATAGAAAAGGAAATTTTGTACAAACTGAAGTTTCAAAAGAGGTCCCTTCTTGGCTCTTCTGGAAGATGCAAAACTGACATGTGGGGATGACAGATAATTAAAATAGGAGTAGAAACCGGACTCATTAATTCTAACCTGACCTACACAGCTTGCTTTAATTCCAGATCCCAGTCCAACAGTATACACAACAACCATCTCAGCTGTTATATCTGTCTTTAAAGGGATACCTTTTGGGATCTTCAGTTACCGTTGTCGCGTGCGAGCAGGTCTTTATGGATGAAGAAGTCAGGAGGGCTTACACACAGGAACATTTGTTCAGATAGAAGGAACAGGTTCTATGCCACACTTTCAGCTGAGGATTTTATAAAACCACTAAAATGGAGATTTTGTTTGCCACTTTGTTGGCTGAAATTGTTTCAGACCCACATTGCATAGGGACAGATCACATATCTGTTTGTTCTGAAAAAGACCTTATTCTCCATCCATCCACCCATCATCCAGATGAACTGCTTGCCTAGTCAGGGTTGCAGTGGTCCAAAGCCTGCCGCAGAATCCCTGAGCACTAAGCCATCACAGAATGGGATGTTGCTTAATCCAAATGTAAACATGCTATGTATATTATATACTCTGAATAACAGCTGGGCAGCATGGCGGTCCAGTGCGTAACTGGGATGGCAGCTCAGATGTGGGTTTGAATGTGGCTCAGTCGGTGGTGTCTGCATGTTCTCCCTATGTCTGGACTGGTGTTCTCACACAGTTTCCAAAGCCATGCTTTAATATTGAATTTGTGTCTATAGACTGCTGGTGGTGTGTGTGTGTGTGTGTGTGTGTGTGTGTGTGTGTGTGTGTGGGGTGGGCTGCCCTGTGAAGGACTAGCATCCTGTCCAAGGTATGCATCTCTTAGCCTGGTACCATGATTCTAAATCGGCTAAAACAGCTCATGAAACGGTGTCATTCTACCCAGAAAGTACTGTACTTATAATTTTTTCTTGTCGATATGCTAGTAGTTCCCAATTATAGCAATATGACAATTACAACATTCTGGGCAATACATGGAGGTTACTTGACATTTACTTGTATTTAATCCTGAAAACACTGTCTTTATCTGCAAAAACATTCATCAAGGCTCAAGGTTTAAGGTTCCCTTTACTGCCATTCTGCCTTAAACAGATGTATAAGAACAAGATCCAGATCATGGTGCATGGCACACTAAACAGCCAGCAAGACAACAAAGGGGTAAGGCAGACAAAATGAAGAAGTTGGTAATAACAAT
Organism: Heterotis niloticus; assembly: GCA_018136845.1. NCBI lineage: Eukaryota > Metazoa > Chordata > Actinopteri > Osteoglossiformes > Osteoglossidae > Heterotis > Heterotis niloticus. The sequence goes on from CM030891.1 coordinate 19,208,428, forward strand.
AAATTTAAATAAGTAAATGAATATGATTAGCGAGCAACAAAATAAGTGGAATTTACAGTAAATGGTCTAAACAGACAGTAGTGGAGGTGGTAATGATGCAGTGGGTGGTGGTCAGTGGTGGTGATGGTGGTGGTGGTGGTCAGTCCCTGTGCTGTCTGGAGTTCAGTAGTCAGACAGCCCACAGTGGGGAGGGTGCTCCAAAGCCTGGTGGTGTTGGCTCATAAGCTGTGATGGCAACGAAAACAAAGGATGGAGAGAGGTCTGTGGTGATGGTATGAATGTTCCGGACACATCGATGTTGTAACTGGTCTGGATGGTGGACAGTGAAGTCCTCGTGATGGACTTTTCAGTCTTTACTACACACTACAGAGTTCCCCAGGCAGAGGTATTGCAGTTCCCTCACTTTGCTTTAATGCAGTACCTCCAGCAGCCAGAGCCACACCTCCACATCTCAGCTTGATGGCTGCAACCGAAAGGGAAACACTCTGGGCGTTGGTGAGCCCTGGATGTGATCAATACAGCTAAATGAAATACTGCTTTGGAAAACCTGACAAACATCAGATGAAATGGGGAAAGTGCAAGTTTGATCGTGATGTGCCCGAGTTTGCAAACAAGCTTTGAGATTGGCTTTTAGTGAAGGTATTGCAAAGCTGTGTTGCAAACACAAGCATTTTGATGATAATATCACAGTTTAGATAAAACCATTGCATTTAGAGTAGAAAATTATGAATAGAAAAGGCTGCGGTAACACTGCAGAGTGCCGCAAATGTTGCTGAAACATGACAGCAGCCATTGCATGTAGATATACTGTGCATTTCGCTAGTCATTTAGAAATGTCCAGTCGTGTGATAAACCAAAAATGGCAGGTTGAAGGATATCAAGCTAAATTGACAGCACAAACTTTTTAGCCGAATCACTACCGCAGCAAAAAAACTGTGTTGTCACAACAGTTCTGACCTCTTTCTTGCCTGTGAAGTGTTTAGCTGAGACAACTGACCTTAACAGCAGATGTGAAATACATTTCAGGATGTTGGACTTTCATGAGGAAGCCTCTCCAAGGCTACAGCTGAAAGTTAAAGACCTTTGATGGTACTTCATTCATTCATTCATTCATTCATTCATATACAACGGTCTGGCCCCCAGCTCATTATTCACAGACAATGTGAGGAAATAAGCCAACACATTTGCAGACAACTGGCATCTCACTTTCAATCCTCAAATTATTATTCCAGATGTTCATAATGGCTTCCTATGCCATTTTGTTCAAGTTCTCAAATTCAGGAAGCAGCCGTCAAATCATTTTGTGATAATTGTGATACTGATTTGGTCATTTTAATGCATTTTGATGCTATACAGGATCATATAACAAGGTACTGTACAATGCGTCATAATTCACAATGAATATTGCAGTTATGCAGTGAGACATTTTCAAAGTTATGATCTCCGGTGATTTATTTTGTTACCGGCCTGACTGAATTATCCCCACTCCCCAGTTACTGTCCAAAAGTTAGACAACAGCTTCCTGTGGCAAACAAGCCGCTCGTGGGCCTTTGTGCATTTTGGGAGAATTGTAACAAATGAAGACGGACATCAAAACCACCATAGTATGAATTTTTTCTGCAGTTCACAGTCTGGTAGCAGAAACATTTGCTTTAACAGAACCTATTAGTCAGCATAACCACAAATACATTTCGTTTAAGAACCCTAGCTTTCGATTTCCAGAACTTGTAACAACAATAGAGCGCGGTTTATTAATTGAACTTGAGTTTTTGCACCGTTGTTTCTGCGACTCCCAGGGCTGGAATAAAAGAAACACAAGCATTTACGCGGCCCTTGTGAAATTCAGCCCGGTTTATTAATGTTTGGATCATCTTACAGCTTCCTGGGCCAGCAAGATGTGGTTTACGAAGGAGTTGACACAAAAGGATGCATGACATTTTTGGATTAAATCACTGTCTGGAATGAACAGACAGGAAGCTGACATTTAAATTTTGCTTGGTTCTCCAAGCAGCTGTTAGTGATCACTGTTTACTCTTCCAGCCCCACAAACATCCTGAGTGTCTCTTGAGGAAATACAGAATGACCGAATGTGCCGCACGGGTCCCTGCGAACGGCTATGGATGTGAGGGTCGACCGCTCCGTGACGACTCTTTGGGCCCAGTGTCACGCAGCGTCCAACATTTCCAAACAGACAGAACAACGAACACAGTTTCTATTGCGCTGGGTTGTTGGAAGTTTAAGCTAACAATGGCTCTCGCGATGAAATCGCGTAAAAGGAATATTCTGTCGTGCTGAGGAGTCATTTTTTTATTTAACTCTGATATTCCTTACCACATAAGGCAATTAAAACGTAGGCGATATCGTGTTCTCGGTCGCCCTCGTCTGACTTTTTCTCTTAAATTTTTCTCCTTGCTTACGATCTAAATCGGAGGGCATATTATGTGATGATGAGGTTTACACTGATTTCACTTTCTAACCACAGTTAGTATTGGCTCAGTTTGAGAAAATAACTTATATAACACGTATGGAACTGTGTAGGGGCAGAATTTTGATTCCCGCTGTTCATTTCGCAAAGAAGCATCAGCATCATTTACATTTGCTATGCAACATCATGCAGCAGTGTTTCCTTTACCTTGGCAGACTTGAAAAGGGAGAGCGAGGAACTTCAAACAAGTTTGGTATTGAATAAATTAAAACTGTAGAAACACGGGAGATTTTTCAAGCTCAGCATACACAGGTATACAAAGCTTACATTTTATTTATGTAACTTTCATTACATGAGTCATTTTCACTATGGTATTGTGTGGGAATACACAGTACATTGAATAATGCGAAGTTTAGGTTTTAATGTAATTAAATGAGCATTTTGGTCATTGCTTTGTTTCCTGCTGAATGCAGTGGAGTTGGCAGTGAGTGTTTCCCCATCAGCAAGGCTGATGTTTACTTTTTTACAGCATTGCGAATTTGTGCTCAAAACCTGGCCAATGTGCACCGTGTGTTTTAATGTACAGTGTACATACTTTATGTAGAAATACTGTTCTCCAAAGTTTACACAGACCGAATACTTTTACCAATATTTACACACCATGTGTTGATTATGAGTGCTCATAATTTTTAGAGCCTTTACTCTTCAAATTCTACTCACTTCACATACAAGTTAACAGCTATTCTCATGTTGAAATGTAAAAGTTGATCGTTCTGGACAACAAGGTGAATGTAATACAATTTCCTCTAAATGTTAAAAAAACAACTTCGAAATTAAACAAATGATCTTATTCCTTGCTGAAATCCCCTATTTGGCTTGGAATTTCTGGCCTTTGATGAAGATTAATCATCGATGTTAATGCGAAGGCGGCGATGTCAAAGACAAAAACTCTTGTTGACCAAAGTTTGCGTTTCTGAACTCTAAACCCGACTCTAAATGTGCAAAGGGGCACGGATGAAATGATGGCGGTGGCCTTGAAATGGGTTGGAATGAATGAATGAATGAATGAATGAATGAATGAATGGATGGATGGATGGATGGATGGATGGGTGAATGGGTGAATGAATAAGTAAGTAAGTAAGTAAATAAATAAATAAATAGGAAAGACATCTTTGGCTAAGCTGCACAACAAAGCCTTACCTGTGTCAAAATAATTGTTCTTTCTTGAAAGTTTAAGCAGTTCATCATTTATTGACAGTTTCTGGATCTTTCATCATGGCAAATGCAATAATTTCTAATCACAGCTGAACTTATTGCAGGCCAAGAAAAATAATGAAAAGCCAAAACTTAATTAGCATGTTATGAACAGATGCTGAAAATAAATTCAAGTTTCGTAGATTAGGGACCAAAGATGTTTGGAGATGAAGACTTGCGTGGAGCAATTTGGACGGTGGCAGCAGATCAGCGAGAAGCTCTTGTTTAGCAATTATTCAGCATCTGCCCAATTGCAGGTTATTACATACTGAAAAAATTATAAATGGGATTTGGAAATGCCCCCTTTATGTGTAAATTGAGTTTTTCGTCCATGAGTTCCTTCTTTGCAATGGTGATGGACAGGTTGACAGATGAGATCAGACAGGAGTCACCGTGGACTATGTTGTTTGCGGATGACATTGTGATCTGTAGTGAGAGTAGGGAGCAGGTTGAGGAGACCCTGGAGTAGTGGAGATATGCTCTAGAGAGAAGAGGAATGAAGGTCAGTAGGACTAAGACAGAATACATGTGCATAAATGAGAGGGAGGACAGAGGAATGGTGAGGATGCAGGGAATAGAGTTGGCAAAGGTAAATGAATTTAAATACTTGGGATCAACAGTTCAGAGTAATGGGGAATGTGGAAGAGAGGTGAAGAAGAGAGTGCAGGCAGGGTGGAGTGGGTGGAGAAGAGTGTCAGGAGTGATTTGTGATTGAAGGATACCAGCAAGAGTGAAAGGGAAGGACTATAAGATGGTAGTGAGACCAGCTATGCTTTATGGGTTGGAGACGGTGGCACCGACCAAAAGACAGGAGGCAGAGCTGGAGGTGGCAGAGTTAAAGATGTTAAGATTTGCATTGGGTGTGACGAGGATGGACAGGATTAGAAATGAGTATATTAGAGGGTCAGCCCAGGTTAGACGGTTTGGAGACAAAGTCAGAGAGGCGAGATTGCGTTGGTTTGGACATCTGCAGAGGAGAGATGCTGGATATATCGGGAGAAGGATGCTAGGGATGGAGCTGCCAGACAAGAGGAAGAGAGGAAGGCCTAAGAGGAGATTTATGGATGTAGTGAAGGAGGACATGCAGGTGATGGGTGCGACGGAGAGAGATGCAGAGGACAGGAGGAAGTGGAAACAATTGATCCGCTGTGGCGAACCCTAACAGGAGCAGCCGAAAGAAGAAGAAGTAGTCCATGAGTTCCTTCTTACTGAATTACACTTACAAAAATACTGGGGAGGATTTCAGAAGATCCTCATCTGAAGCACAAGGTATCAACTGGGTCTTTGCCCAGCAAACACAACTCTGAACCAGGATGCAAGCTGATTGAGGAGGAGGTGCAAATAGTAATGGAGGAACAGCAGCAGGTTAGGATGGTTGGCATGCCTCAGCAGGAAATGTGGACACAGGGGAGCAAGCACGTGACATAGGATCTTGTGGGCAGAGCTTTGTAGGGTAGACACCTGCCATATTGCATTCTTGATGGAGAGAGTTTTTAAAGTCCATCCAACCTATGCTTTTGGGGAAAGTGGAATCTACATAGTCCTCATTATGTTCAAAAAGAACATCATTCAAGAATGTCTTCTGCAGCTGCCCAAGAGCTCTGAATGAGGGCTCCTATTGGCTGCCCAATGCTGGGAGGAGAGTGTATCAGAGAGGGGATGGAACACAGCAGGACCTGAGTTCATAGCATTTGTGAAGGTAGGTAGCAGAGTAAAGTCAGTATCTACTGGCAGACAAGGACTTCTGGTGATGGCAAGAGACTGCTAATTGATGGTTGACTTAGGGAGGGAGCTCGGGTTTCCAGAAACTATCACGCAGACATTTTTGATGCCAGACATTGTGTTGCTGTCAGAGGCCTGTAAGCCAACCATCTTGCTAGAACTTACAGTGCCTTGGCAAGAGAGAATGGAAGAAACCTATGAAGGGAACATGGTGAGATATGAGGAAATGGTGGAGCTGTGCTGCTCAAAAGGCCAGAGGGTAAAGCGTGTGCCCATTGAAGTTGGCTGCAGGGGCTGCTGGGAAGTCTCTGTGTAGGGCCTATGGTATGTTGGGTATCACTGAGAGGCAGAGGAAGAAGGCAATGAACGCTTCTACTGAGGCTGCAGAGATGTTTAATGTTGACTTTACTATCATTCTGCACTCGTGCAGATGGACAAGCTCCTGGGCCATGGTGCACAGTACATTAAACAGATAGCATTACAACAAAGGATACAGAAGAGTAGGTGTATAAATAAATACAGAACTAAAGACAAAGTACACAAATGAACGAACAACTAAAACAAGATGGTGGGTTAGTGGAGTGAGTGGCACTCACGGCTCCTGGGCTGTGGGTTTGAATCCTGCTCAGTCTCTGGGGAGCTTGTATGTCCTCTGTGTGGGTTTCCTCCAGCTTCCTACCACAATCCAAAGACATGTGTTTTAGGTTAACTGGTCACTGAAAATAGCCCAGAGTGTGTGTGTGTCCACCCTGTCTCATGCTCATCCTAATGGTGTCTCAACCTGAATGTACAGTGGTTTCAAAGCCAAGCTCCCAGTGATTCCAGGATAGGTTCTGAACTGAACTCCACATATCTGTATTATGATTATTCTTTATATCTAACTTTCTTTGGATTATTCATCTTGGAAGGCCAAGTGGTCTCTAGGGCAATAGGTTCGCTCGCCTGATTCTTCTGATAGCTACATTAAACGGAGCCAGTAAACCAGGCATGTTTTACAGATGTCTCACGCTCGGCTCTGCTCACCAGCGCATGATCTGGACTCCGACTTGGCTAAAGGTGGATGGATGGTTTACTGATTCGCTGTCACTTTCCAGCCCGCCTCTGAAGGTCTGCAGAGACCACTTGCCCTTCCAAGATCAGTAACTTAAAGGCGTCTCTGTTAATCACAGCTGGGAATTGTTAATAAACGTATGCACCACATCCAAGCAAAAAGTTGCGTACTAACTGAATAAATGAACAGGTTACGCTGCGGCCGCACCAAACGTACAGCTTTACCACGTTACATGGGCCCATGTTTTAATGGAGGCATTCCAAGTCATGGAGAAACAACCACCCTTAGTTCAGAAGGCACACTCTGACCCCCATGGTCACTTGGCCAAGAAACTTATTTCCCTCACATCATAATCGCAGCAGCAAAACAAAACATTCAAAGCAAGCAAACACTTTAAATCCGGATTTTGTACTTACATGGGAAAAACCACACTGGACTTTTGAGTCGACTGTCTTAACAGCGATTACTCATCCCTGTCAGCATGATGTTCGGTAGTGCCGGTTTAGTATAAATATTCAAAGTGAGATTTCCAAACAGACTGTCCGAAAAACACAAAATGTATTTATTTACATTCCAAAGTAATTTTATTGGTTTGATTCCAGACCGTACGGAGCTCAGCACGGTCGCAGCTTGGGCCTTGTTAATGGCAGCAGATTATCAAAACATTTTACTGTATAACACAACTGCGCACACATTTGCCAGCTGCGCATCTGTGCTGCTTTCTAAACATTCAAACAGTCTGCACGATGCTGGACACCTTCATCTACCGTTCCAAAATCTTTTCATCTCCCGGGGAAACTTTTTTAGCGCGCAGTCTCAAAAAACGCACGGTACAGGCGGCGTGCATATGCAAAAAGTGAACAAAACAAAGGGGCTACTTGTTATATCCCATCAACCACAAAAAACACATATACTTGTACCTGAGGCCAAGGCTTGTCAGCATATATATGGAAAGAATAAATTCAAATTCTCATCGTCTTTCAAGTGCATTTAACGTGTCACCAGCTGGAAAAAAAATGTTTTCAAAATCTGGTCCTTGCCATTTCCGATGCAAGCCTAAACGGCGTCTAAAAAAGCCGAGGATCGATTTTTCCCCTTCAGTGATGTCAGTTTTCTCTGAGTGCTGTGGCCGGCGCTCTATTATTGTTCGCAGAGGCTTCAGTGCAGCCACGGTCACTTCTTTGACCAACACTGCAAATCGGGGGCGCACAGAACCCCCGAGCCGTCGATTCACGGGCGGGAAGCGCCACGCTGCCGCGGAGCGTCGGTTTGTTTGCCGTCGCCGTGGTTACGCGGGATCCGTGACGCTGAGCGCCGAGAAACCGGAGGCGGCGTTTTGCTCATTGCAGTTCCTCAGCAAAAAGCAGCCTTTTCCTGAAAAGAAGGCGATCGACATGAAATCGTCCGAAGATGTCGGGGGGAAGTCGACTGCAAAGTGTCTGCTGCACAACTGGGTGGAAGAGGTGAGGCTGAGGGTCTGCTGAGCTCACTTGCTGGTGGCCGGCGGGCGACAGGGGCCAGAGCTTAGCAAGATTGACAAAATGTTTACAGAAAGGATTTATTTGTCAGATAAATCCCTGGAAATGTAGTTTTTTGGGAATGACAACCAGGGGTCTAAGCAGTTTGGAATCAGGAGAAATGGAAATGATGGGAGCAGTCGAGCCGGTCCGGTCCGATCCGGTCCATTCTGGCAACCGTTGGGTACGGACAGACTACACACACTGGGCTCTTTCTTTCCAATACTGAAAGTTGTCAGCCTACATCAAGCTGCTGAACATTAAAAAAATATTCACAACTCTCTTGCAAGCATTCGACTTCAACTTCCCCCAACCACCTGATTAAAATAGACACTCACTGGCCACTTTATTAGGTACACCTCGCTAGAAGGTGGGTCCAGCTTTAACCCCAGAACAGCAAAAATTTGGGGGGAAAAAAACATGCTGGACTCAAGGTTTCTCGCTCCATGCTTGCATGACAGCTTTGCAGGTTCTGCACGTTTCTGCTTCCTTCCAATAACATCTCGTTCCACCTCATCCTAAAGATGCTGTAGTGGCTACTGTGTAGGTCAGCGGAGCAAAGTAAAGGCCCGGTCATGTCCTGAGATGATGTGTGTGGACGTGGCATGTTATCCTTCCGGAACTTACCTGGTGGGAAAAGGCTAGATTGGCCACAGAGGCATTGACCTGCTTCAAATTTTCAGCTCATTTTGTGCTAATAAACCTAAAGTGTACCAAGAAAACGTTCCTTGCACCATTACACCATCACCACGCCCATTTTTACAGCCGTGTGTACCCAATAAAGTGACCGGTGAGTGTATTAGTATATACTTTTTATTTAACGTGAAATATTTTTGCACAGTATTGTGTTGGGACAGTTTCTTTTTCATCAGAGAAATTAAATATTGCTGCAAATATTAGATGTTTAACCCATTCTACCTCCCGGTTCCACCTTTTTATTGCCAGAGAGCCACTGCGTCATTGGACAACGCAAAAGACATTCATAAACGTGGACACAAGGGGATTCTCACCCTGGACTTTCAGTCTAAGTTCCAAGGGGTGAGCACTGTGAAAGCAGCCTTCGCGCCTCCCAAGGGACCTGGAGTGAGAGAGAGAGGTCGGTGGGAAAAGTTCACGCTGGCCAGGTTTGATGGCGGAGAAGCGGTCCATCGCATCTCTATTCCCTCAAGCATGCCTGTGGAATAAAACCATGCATTAACCTTAAATAGGTCTGACATTTAGTGGTGCAGAGCAGAACCCAGCCATTACACAGTGCTCACCACAGAACAGAGGACCGGCTCTGTAGGAGGTTAATTGTCAACTAAATCCGCGTTTGCTGCTTCACGTAATCTTAGTTTTAATGGAAAACACACAGCAGTCACAGGGAGCATGAGGGTGAGCGGCAAAGTTTTGAAAAACCCGCCAAAAGGAATTATGGTGCTTGTGCTGCGGTGCTGTGACGTGCACCTTTGCTGGACAGCAGATAATGTGCCTCTTTCTGTTTTAGGAATAAGAGAAGAGCAGCTTAAAAAACACCTGTATGAGACGATTGGGTAAGCATTCGTTTTCTTTCTCTCTCCAGTCTAATTTCTGAAAGCGTACATTGCTTCTTATTGCAAGCTGCGTGGATTTTCACTTTAATTCACCCTGTCTATTTATAACAAAGCTAATAATAGGTGCAGTTCTGCTGGGGGTAGAGATGGGTTAAGTCGCCCGGGGCTTCCTCTGGTGGCTGTTCTATCAGTGACCCCCATTGGTGCCCAAGGAGTGTCAGGATCGTGGTGCACGGGGGCCTTTGAGTAGCCGGTTGCCTTCGTCATGTTCCTGCTTCAGACGGTCCTCGGTTACGTGGCACCGTGCCCAAGTGCGGTTTGGAAACGTGGGAAAAAAACTGGGAAGAACTTGAGAGAGGAAAAGCAAAGAAGCCTTTGGAATATTCATCTTGCTATGACAGATAGTTTCTCTGCGTAACATGGCGGCAAAGCTTTGCGCTCCATCACAGGGAGGACAACATTCAAAGAGATGGACCTTCTAGGACCTCGGAGGATGGGCTCTCATAAGGATACTGTCAGAGCTAAATTAAGCTGGAAGCTAATTTAATGAAGCACCAGATGAGGTTGGCTTAGCCTCTCTCGACCAGGGAGCCAAGAAGAGCCGCTTGGGAAATGCTAATGCTGTTCTTTTGGCTAGTAGAGCCTTAACATGTGCGCCCCCTCTAAGAGTACATCAAAGCCAACGGTGCTCAGTGCAGGCTGCTCGCCTTCGGATTTCTCCATCTGTGGCGACGGCGTTTAATCCATGGAAGAGGAAGTCCGACGTGGGCCAATTTGAAACCGATAGGAAGTTGCGTGTGTGCTCTGCCGTGGTCTCACGTCATCATTTCTGTGGCAGAAGCAGATGTTTAGAGGAAAGGCTTGAGAAGGTCATGGTGTGAGGGTGTCACTGTTGCTCAAGCGGTTCAAGCCAGTGAGATCCAGTGAGATCCAGTGAGGTCTTCCAGTGGAGTTCAGCACCCTGGGGGGAGGTGTCGGTGATGGCGATGTGATATAGGCATCTAGCAATTTTGATTCATCCTTATTTCTGTTATTAAAGTTATATAAATTCTGTTTTTGTTATTTTTTTAACCGTCGGCCATGCTTTGCCTTGGGAAGCTGCAGAAGGAGTCAGAAAATTAACAGCAGTCCGAAATGAAAAGCTGGGAGGTTCTTGCTTTTTGCCCAAATGAACAGGAATAAGCCCACCCTCTCCATGAGAGCTACTAAATTCCTTTCAACCCCTTGGAAGAAAGATCTCAGAATGACACACTTCACTGCTCATCGCCTATCTGCTGCATAAACAGACACTATTTTATCTGTGTTTTCTGTCAATCCCATAAGCAGCTCACAAACACAAAGGTCCGGCACAAAACTAACTTGTTCTAGAACTGCTAGTCTACATCTATAAATTTTAGCCTTTCGGTGAAACGCGATTTTATGTGCATGCCGAGGGGAATAAATGTAAATGTGGGTTTTTTCGGAACTTGATTCTTTATAGCGTGATTCTTCTTGGGTTGTGGGGTGGCCATTGCACAAATAAGAGAGATTTTGCACTTTGAAGATTTGATCGGTGTCTTTGCGGTTCAACTATGAAGCCCATAAGTAGGTTGTGTCCCTCTGTGCTCTTCCGAGACTCAATTTCCAAGGCCGTGGATAAAACAGCCAAGCCATCACCACGGTCAGCTCTCCCGTGCTGCGGCAGCAGCTCATTAAAGGCAGTCAGCTGACTGTCTCGGAAGTCGAGCTGCTTCTCGCCATGACACATTTTTGTTGCGGGAAGCGTAAGTGCTGCCTGAATGTGCTGGTTGGGAGAGGAGCTGTTATATATTTTTGGTGTGACAGTGAAAGACACATTTGGCTCTGCGGCTATTATGATGCTGGAGAATCCAGCCAAAGTTGACGCACGAGTCAGCTTGAGCTTATGTTTAACTTAGGCCATGCTACGTTAATAAAGTTGCTTGATGTTTAGGGAATTCAGGATGTCGCTTAAAGAAAAAAGCACCGCCATGCCACCAAACAGCCACCATTATTGGGATTTTGTACTTCTGCTTTCAGTTTGTCACAGGTTTTGTTCTTTTCTTCACAGCGAAAAGGTTCTCAAGGAGTTTCACTTTATCCCTCCTTTGACTGGAATGGAGAACATCTCCACCACGAAAAGGGACTATGGAGTGGAAGGGTTTGAGTCCACTTTCCCGTCTCCTTCTCAGGTACTCCCAAGTTATTTGCAGTGACTCTGTAACCTGGAGGGAGGTTATGGATTATTTATGCAAATGCTAGTTGCTTATTTCAAAGCATTTGTAGAATTTTATCAGTTTCAGAAATTTTGTAGCAGGACCAATGACTTATAGCACTGTGATAGATGTAAGATGTTAAGAAAGCAGCCACAACCCCAGATGGGAACAGCAGCGAGAAACTGACGTGATTTAACATAATGCAATAAACAAAACAAAAAAAATGAGTGAAACAATCTCTATGAAGTAACTAAAATTATTTTGTTTACAAGATTTTCTTATTCTGTTTCTCAGAATTTTTGTAATTTTTTGGCATTATCGTGTTTTTTGCACCACGCAAATCGCTTTGTTTTATTTGATCCCATTTTTATTTTGTCATTCTTAGGGAATTCTGCATTGATGAAGTCTTCCTTGGTTTAACTTTTGAGTGGCAGTAGGCCAAATCCTTGCTTCCACGTAACCCTTGCCGTGTCTGTGTGTGTGCGTTGCTCAACAGGAATATGAGTATACAAGTGACCAAGCAATAACCTTCTGGAGCGAGAACCATGGTAAAATAACGGTAAGCTTGCCGTCAATCTGCTCCCCAGTGTTACCCAGGCGTGCCGGCACTGCTTCGATTTATTTCAAGTGTTTTAAACAGCTGCAAAAAAGATGAGTGGCCATCTTGAAAGCAGCAGCCAAACATGTTTGGCAATCTTGGTAAATTGTCGCTTTCACCATGCTTTTACAGTTTTACTCGGGGTGGGAGAGTATGATGTGTATCATGTATCCTTTTTCCCAGTCTTACAGGTGAACATTTACTACACTGCCGCAGCCCCCCCCCCCCCCACACATCCCATTCCCGAATTGTTGCTACAAGAAGAGCAATTTATAAAGTCGATTACATGACTGTACTTCAATTACAGGCAAAGGTGTCTCACATTTCCTGTGTTCACAATGGGGGAAGATTTGAAAGTGGTTGAGTCAATTACCGTACAAACTCAGCTGGGTTGCTGTGTGTGCGGCGAAAAGCCACTTGTCTGTTACCATGGAACCTCCTGCAGCTGGCGTGACAGAAAAAGCATCTTTCAAGCTAATTTTGACACTGTTTTTGCTCCGTATTACCTTTGTATTTTGATCGGGGTTGCACATATGGGTGACACTTTGGTTTTCCCCTTCTATTAATCGTTCAGAAATGTGTTGTTTTTCTATCTGTTTCGCTCTGATCTCTTGGGAGAGCGTTTCTCCATTACTCTGCTGCTTTGGAAGGAGAAAACTACCAAGCGTTTACCAAGGCCACCAGGATCGTTTCATGAAATAATTTAAAATATTAACATTTATTATACAACCCCCAACTCTGAAAAAGTTGGGACGGTATGGGAAAACTCTTTACCGTCCCAACTTTTTTTCAAATGTGCTGCAGGCCCTCAGTGGCAAGAATGGATGTATATTTAGAAAAAATTGAACCTGGCCACACTAAACATTAAATATCTTGTCTTCATACAGTTTATGATGGATTACAAGTCAAAGTGAATTTTAGAATTTAAAATTTCTGTTTTTAGTTGCATTTTGCATGTTGTCCCAGCTTTTTCCATGTTGGGATTTTAGTATTATAATAATAGTAACAGTCCAGTATATTACAGTAAGTATTAACACTTTACTATGGGTGTGACACGATTAGTGCATATTGGTTTGTTTTTTTATTTTTAGTGATATTGTAGTTATTATTTTTAGTATGTCAGTATGTTTGTGTTTTAGCACGCACACAGAGCAGTAATAATGTAGGAATTTGTAGCTTAAAGGTTTTCGATAAAATCCATGCGCAGGTAGAATAAAATTTTTATTTATCAGACAGTCAGATTCTTTCAGCGTGGCAGTAAAGAAATAATTTTTGCAACTCATTCAAATGCCAAATTGTGTTCCCGCAATAGTGCAGTCTTTGAGTTTGTACCACAATCACTCAAGAGACATTTATTTATTTTTAAAGTCAGCCCTAATGTAGCAGCGGTCTTGTGTTTATTGATGGGTGATCGCTGCAACACCTAGTACCAAAAAATAAAGTGCGCTTACAAGAAATAAAAAATGCCAGACATTTTAATATCGGTGCGACAATTTGCGGTGTCTAAGTGCACCGCTTTTCCATGTGAGATGTGGTTGTAAACGACATTTTTTCTCCTGACCGCTTTTTTCCATTAAAGAGTAAAAGCATTGATTGCTCTAAATAAAATAAAGGGAAAACATATAAAATGTGAAATTTGCTGCTGTAGATGCTTCACTGGGTGTATCAACACTGTGACTCAGCATCGAGAAGTTACAGTGAGGGGAAGTAATATAAAAATTGGTTCTTTTGCTGTATGTGAGCGTTGAACTTAAGTCTGTTTTAAAACTTTAAAATAATTGTATAATGATATCCTGTTTGGGTTTTGTTGAATGTGAGGTTCAGAGTAGAATTCTTGGAACAGCTGGAATTGTTTCATTCCCAAATGCAGGGCCCACACACTTAATGGGACTTTTAAATTTGTAGTCACCACATTTATATTTGTACCGCCATCAGCTCAACTGGTTCACTGTGGAAGGTGTTTACCAGCCTGGCGTGTGTGGGGTTCACTGGGAGGTGGAAGTGTTTTTCTGAGCAAACGCATTCTAAGGAGCTGAGATTGAGAAATGGGAGGGAGGACTGAAAAGCATGTTGGCAAAAAAACAAGTATTTGAGAAGTATTGTGATAAATGGACTGATGATTTGTAAAAGAGAATGTGGACAGTATTATAGGGAATAAAGAGCTAAAATTACAGTTCTGTTTTTAAGGTTACGCTTTGTATTGCAGTCATGGAGCTACATGCCACAATTGGATGAAACTGGGTTGAAAGTATCGGCAGGAGCTGGATGAATGTAATCTTAGCCTTCAATCTAAGCCTTTCGCAGGGCTTCACACTGGTCGGAGATTATAGGGATCCGCTTGCGTGCACGAGGGAAATCAATGTGATCTCTTTATCTTCATGCAGCGAAATTTTGGAGTTTGCAGGTGTATTTTTCGAAAGCCAATAGCTACTGTGGTTTAGCACTATAGAGCGTTGATTTCAGCTTGGTTTCCCCCAATTTCTGAAATCTCACCTTTTCGCTTTATATCTAGGACATCATTTTTATTTTTAGTATTGTTAAAGAGTAACAGCAGGTTAAAAAAATCAGTCGTGCATCACAGAGGTGGTGCTAGAGCAAAAACGGAAACAAAAGAGAAAGACAAAGGAGACTAAAAGCCAGACAGCCAGGTGTTATCTGAAAGGTAAATTTGTGGTACATTTTTACACAGGTTTGAAATGGTCAGTGTGACAAAAAACAGAAGCAGATCGTGACGTTTGTTTCATTAATGCTGGCAAGATGCTAAAATTTGACATAGTTGGAAAGGAGGCTCAGTGATTTTTGGAAGTTTGAGGGTGGCTTTGCACGTGTTTGACCAAGCTCCCTATCAGACCAAACATTGCTTTCATTATTTACACTGTTTTTAGTAAGTTGCAAATATTATGCCAACATTAAGGTTCCAAAAGCGGTATCAATAGACATGTTCAGTTTTTGAATGTTAATACAGAATATGTACAAAAAGCAGGTCACAAGATAATCTTTTATTGGGGTAATGGGTGTCAGGATTTTACTTGTTTGTTTACAAATTTTACTCAAACTTATTAGGGACACACATGCAAAAATAGTTTTGTTAAAACCTATGTGAAATTGAGCTATGCTTCACATTCTTTTTCAGGGTGTGAGTGCTGTGAGGACCAGAGATACTCCATTCAAGAGAAACTGTACCTTCTCAACACCTATCAGCGAACGCCTTTTTGAAGATTCTCCACACGGCGTCGAACCTGATCCTAGTACTTGCTCAAGATACAGCTGACTGTCTTAAAGCTCATTTTAATGTATCTGATTTTTTTTTTTTTGAGCTTTCCTCTCCAAGTCACCTTTGTCAGGCTTTAGTACTAAGCTGCAATTATTTGAACCCAGAACCTTTTAACAGTTTTAACTACACCCCCGACTGTTGCCATTCCACTTCTACATGGATTTTTATTTCTCTGTCAATGTGCAGAAGTGCAAATTCAAAGGACTCTGGTTTAGAGCAGACAAAATTCTATACTGTTACTTTACCATTGCTTTCTGGTTGACTTGTTCAAAATATCCTTCCAAATACATCCTTCATCTAGTTGATACGTTCAAAATGTGCTTTAGAGGGACTTTTGATTTCATACACATCCTGTTCTCAGACATTTGGAAACCTCAGGACACCCCTCCTAAATTTGTCCATTAAATACACCGTGCCCCGTAATACAGATCCCAATGGTGTTTGCCACAAGCGGATTGGTTCGTGGCCTTGTTTGTTACCCCTGAAAATGACAAAGAAGCAACCGAGATTCTGAGACAGCTCAGCATTGTGGGTTCTCCAGAGTCATTGAAAACACGTCTCCCACAAAGCTTTACGCTCAGAATATTGTGACAAATTTAAGGCACCGTGAAGACCCAATAACTTGACTAGTCAGACAGCCTGGTTGTCTGTAGGGCTTCATACAGCTTTGCTCTTGCATTCATCCAAACCTGCACTTAGAATTCCAGCTTTGAACAGAGTCCATTTTTTGTTCTTTCTGCAGCTACGTGCAAACCCAGGGTGCTGACAGTCAATTCACAGTGCGTGTCCTTCTCAGCAGAGGGTAGCAACCCCTTCAGTAGATGTACATTCGTCTGGGGCATAGATAACACACTGGCATCCAGGTGAATGAGTGCAGTGGAAACCTGGTCGGAAATGAACAAACATGCCCAGAAATAGTGAGTAGTGTCATTAAATCTGCATATGAACATGGACTGCAGCAAAACCTGTGATTGCATTATAAAATACTCTGCTCCAACCATCAGCCCGACCCCTAGGGTCACTCCCATTATTTTCACAGTGCTGGACCAGTGCGTTACTCTGAACGGGAGAGGTTCATTGGTTCTAATGTAGTACCGCTCATCTGGTAGTATGACTGGCTTGAGAGGACTGCACCCCATTGTCATACGATGGTGCACACTTTTCCACTGTTTTGTCGGTTGCCATGGTGAGCCGGTGATGCGGATGGGGAGTTTCAGGCAGTGCAGAACGCCTCACTGGTTGGCATTTGGCGCTCGGGTATTGTGAGGTCTGTGAGGTCTGTTGCTTTCTCACCACTTTGCGAGGCACGGCTGTGCTGCGGAGGTGGATCCAGAGGCCGAGACTCGGGTCAAAAGCTGCGCTCCCAAACGTGGTTTAGCAAGATGCTTGTTTTTCAATATGTTTGTTTAAGCAAGTAAGGCAATGGTGTATTGCAGCGACTAAGGATGCGGAAAGGGCTAGGCTACTGAGGCTTAATATAAAGTTTACCAATGAAACATCCTAAACATAGGCTTTCGTTTAAACTTAGAGCTCAGGTAGATACAGCGATTGAGCAAGTGAGGTCTCAAGATGTCAGGTGTCGTGTCTTGGTGTGAAATGCGCAGAAAAAAATTGGTGCTGAGGCTGGAAAAGTCTTAAAGGAGCCTTCGACATCTAAAGACCTTAATACCCTGCTTTAATTCATGTCCCTGTAAATGTTCCTGTCTTTTAGCTTTAAATTTAGGTTTAAATTTTTTTTGCCTCATCACTGAAATAAGCATGCATCACACAACAGGTTTTGTTTTTTCTTTGTCCGCGCTACTGTTTATTTTTACCCAGTGACTCTCGAGGAAAGGAAGGGGCTGTCGTTGGCGGGTAGCGATGCCCTGTTCCTTTTCTTTATCATTTGGAAAACAGGCAAGAGCGGCAGTGTGCACACAGAGCCTCGTGTCCTCAGCCCAGATGCGGAGTGCTGGCCTGGAGCATAAACTAGCCCTCGCACACTGGGGCTTCATCCTGTTCAGGCTGAACAGAAAAGTGGAACAGAGAGCAAAAATGGCCGAGCACAATCTGTTAATCAGTGGGAACGCTGAAATGTAAGCACCATTTTTCCGTCTTTCTCAGAGCACTTTTAAAGTGGAAAAATAACCAAAATAACCAGGTCATTCACATGGAAAATTTTGACAAGCTGTTGCTGACCTAAGCATTTCAACAAGTTGCCCCTCAACCCCAGGTTCCTTAAAATAACCCACTGTTCAGGGAACTTAATATATATTTACCTGCTACTCGTAGTTAAAAAAAAAAAAACATTTTTGTGCTAAACTGCTTGTATGTGTAAAAATCAATATGTAATTTGCCAAAGAACTTTTATAATAACCCCAATAGTACACGTTCTTAGCAAGCATTTGCTTTCCTGTGCTAGTGTTGCCCATGTACAACCTTGCAAACACGAATCGCTGTGTCATTTTGATGATATGGCAAGAGAGGTGAACCTGCACAGGGCGTAGCAGTCGGGAGGTCAGGGGGTGTGACATGATGGGCTTTGCTGACATTCTGGTTTGGTTCGCAGAGCATCGTTCCTACAACCGGTGGGATTACGCCCCCTACACTCTTCACCCCCCTGTTCCCCAAGGCCACCTGTCAGGTCTCTCATATCAGGCCTGAACTCGAGAAGACCAAAAAAATCTCATTTGATTTCACATAAAGTCACTCGCGTTGCTCTTACACATCTTCCCGTTGTTAACATGTGGTGTCATCCATATGCCCCGTTTTTTCTTAAATGTATGCACACACCAAGCTGGGATGGCACGGTAACAAAACACCCTGCTCGTGCCTCACATTGCCTGGATTGTGGGACTGCACATAAGTTCAATCGCTGCTCAGTCCATGTGTGGTTTTTCCTGTTTTCTCAATGTGCTCTGGTTTCCTCCCACAGTGCAAAGGCATGCATTTTACGAGGATTACTTAAATAACCTGTAGTGTGTGCGTTATATTGCTCTGCTGTAACAGTTCATTCGAGTAGGTTGTTCAGCGCATTTTATCCAGCCTTCTAAACTGCCTTGGATGAAGGTATCAGCTAAACACAACATTTTATGTCACTTTGGAGAAGCCCATCTGCTAAATGTAAATCTCTGAAACTACACAGTAGGAATAAACTTAAAATTTAGGGACCGGCTGAATTTAAGGACAAACTGACACACGGCCCATGCCAAAAGCAAGATAGTATAGGAGGAAGCCTGCTGGATTAAGAGCGGCTTCCACCGAAACATTCTTTCCTAAATAAGTCTGAGATCTCTGTCAAAAACAAAAGAAGGAAGTCTGGGGGGGGTGTGTGTGTCAGGAAACGCTCTGGTGCGATGCACGTCTCCCTGCTGCCTGCTACCCTGCTTTCTCCTCCTCTGAGAAAAGTCTGACTCTCTCTCTCACACACACACACACACACACACACACACACACACACACACACACACAAGCAGAAGGACTGGCGGAGGGTGCAGGCCACGACGCAGGGGAGAGGTGCCAGGTGCACCTTGTACTCTCATTATGCCGCCCATTATCGCCAGCGTCTGGCCTCTTCCACCCGGCGCCTCCGCTGTCAGCACCTCCGACACATTTCTACCTCTGTCCCTGTCTTCAGAGGAGCACGGCATGAGCTGTTGCTCTTACATAATTCATACTGTTGCTGGATGGGATTCAGAGCATCTGTCAGTGAGGAAACGGTGCCTCTGTGGCATTAAATTAACAGTATTTTAGATAATAAAGTCTGAAGGAAGCAAATGATAGTCGGGGTGGAAAATAATCCATAAAGCAAATTAAATGCATTCAAGAATAACTTTTAAGCAGAGAAATTATAATGAAAAGGCAAATGACAGCCAGAAACGATAGGCGGAAAATCATGGCTTGCCTCCTGCTTGACAGTTCACCTGACAAAGACAGAAAGTTTCGAAGAAGTCGAATTTCAACAGTCAACAGCTGCTCTACAGCTCTGAGTGTAAAGATGGTGTTAGGTGTGTGTGTGCTGCACGTGCGGGTATATTTTGACTTTTATTTGTTGTAAAAAGTGTCACGTGACTAAATGCTAAGCACTTGCCTAGCGTCGAAGGTGGATGAAGGGGTTAGCAAAGCAATCGCTGGTAGCACCGAGGTTGCCGTTAGGTACTGCAGGTATTGTTGTTGAAATATTCAGTTAAAGGATTTTTTTTTTTGTGCGCTCGCTTGTTTATTCCTTCTCACATTAGAGATTCATGCAGAGGCAGTGGTGTGTTAAACCAGAACGGTAACTTTTTGCTACCTCCATGTTTAAAAAGGAATGTCAAACTCGCCTCATTTGATTTCTTTGGCAGGCAATAATCTTTTGTCCTTAGAACATTTCGTAACAGTCCTGTATTGTGCGAGCCTTTTGTTCTGGCTCGGTTTTCTACAAATTTCAGACGCTTAAGGACCACAATGTGGAAACTCGGTTTATGCGGCGAACGTCTTGATCGCAGCCAGGCTACTACAGACTCAGAAGTCAGTCCTGTCAATCAAAGGATTATTGTGCACGGTATTCCACCAGTCCTCTCGGCATGGATTACCGCAGCGGTCGCTATGGAAACAAGTAATTTTACACTGAATGAATGCCACCTTCTTGTTTGTTATCTTACTGAATGCGAAAGGAAACAATTGCGTCTAAAGGGTGGAAAAAGCTTTTGGTTTGGTCGCGTAGATTTCAAACGTCTAACTCAATTTGAATTTGTGCAAAACTGGTTATATTAATTATTCAACTAACATGTTTTACAACATCGTGCAGGTAAAATGAACATAATGGGCATATATACTGTTTATATAATACATACATATGATGAATGCATTTTTAAAATTGTATAAACTCAAGTGTTGCATTACATCTTTATGTATTTAATTTATTTTATGAGCTTTAAAAATCCCTGATCTTCCAGTATGCTAACATATGATAGACAAGTTCTTTAAAATATAAAGCAAGAAATGCCAAGAAAGTTGCTTATTTCTGCATTTCATTTCATGCTCATTCCAACATCTGAAATGTAAAAATGTGATCATTTTGGTGTGAGGATAGTAAACCAGGTGAGATTAACATCCATTAGCCATCATTGCTCTGTGTCCATCGGTATTAATTTATATTTCTCCGTTAAAGCATGTTCATTATTCCTATTTACCATTGTCTCTTTATTCTTGTATACTGTTTCTTTCTCATTGTTGTTTCTTTAACCTTGTAAAGCACTTTGAGCTACAGACCACTGTATGAAAGGTGCTATACAAATAAATGTTGTTGTTGTTGTTGTTGTTGTTGTACAGCTCCTACAATGGGTGCACATACACAAAATGTGGCCCCATCTAAAATACTACACTGTGCAAGTCCAGCTTTTCATAGTAAATGCTTACTTTTACTGTCCATGTGTAAATGAGTGTAAATGAAGTGTTCATGACTACGGTATATTTACAGGTTTGAGTGACTATGGCCGACTGCCTTAAAAGCTGTACAAAGTCTCGATTTGCACCGCTGTCATTTTGGCCATTTTTAGTCACAGGTAACAAAGGCAGTTATTGGCATGAGCATTTCTGCCACTGATGCTACAGTGAAATGCACACTGTATGTGCCATTGAATTATTGCAGACAGCAAATGAACAAATCCAAGGGCTTATTTGTATCACATTTTTGGCTTTGGGATGGGTCACATTCCCAGCATCATCTCAACCGTCCCCTGTGGCAGACCACAAAATAATCCTTTAAAATAACAACTGACAAGACACACATTTTTTAGCAAATGGTCACAGTCAGTCACATCTTTGCTCAATTATATTTTCTGTCATTAAAATATGTAACCCACCATCTATGTGTTCATGTCCGAGTGCCATAGTTTGAACGAGTCAGCCTTTACTTGCAAAGTGCAGCATTTCCCGACCATTTTTAGGAAAGGAGGAGCTGGTGGACCTTGCCAGATGTAAGGTGTGCACGCATTCTTAAAATTATTTAAGTTTATCTTTATAATATTTGACTGTCCCAAGCTTGATATAGACATACTGTAGTTGCAAACTGACAATTTCATACAGACCGCAATTTTATCCAGAATCGACGAGAAGTGCTCACTTGTTTAAAACTTTAAAACATTACAACAAAGAAACTTTTGCAGAATGTCCAGCCCACAATAAGTGAATAGTTATGAATTGTCAAAAAGCTAACTCCAACTCTATCTGTGGTATCGAAACAATAACAAATAACAGCTTCTTTTCTGGCTCATTCTCACCAGTCTTGGTTGCGCTGGAATCCGGCCTGATGTAAGGTATTAGAACCCTGCCACATGCTTTACAGTCTGCTTTTCGGTGCTCAAAGGTTAGATGTGGCTCAGATTTTACGTATGAGATCTCTAGTTATAAACTGAAGCAGTCCCTTATACAGCATCTTGGCAAAAGGTGCTGCAATTCAGCAGTTCAGCAGTAAGTAAGATGTCTGACTACTGAAAAACTCTGCCGCCTCTGCTTATGTTACATGGATTACTCAGCACTGTGTAGGTACAATAAGCACAGTGGTCCAAATATCAAATTGTTTAAAATACTTCAGCTATATTATGAAATATATGATGCATGAAATATTTTACCATGGCACGGTGGGCTGTTTTGGCATGGGGTCAAACCCAGCTCAGACTTTATGGAGTTTGCACATTCTCCCCATGTTTGTGTGGATTTCCTCCCACAGTCCAACGACATGTGTCTCAGGTCTGCTGGTCAGCGGTTAACAATAATGAAATGGATGAATGAAATATTTTTCTGCTGCAATTATATTTTATGAAATAGTTTATGAAAGTGCCATCGAGTCATTCCTGACTCCTGGGTGACCATTAGCATGATTTTCAAGGCAAGGAAGGACTGAAGTGGTTTGCCATTGCCGCCTTCTGCCATATTTTTCTTTAGAGGGGTGCAAACACAGAGGAGAACCTGGAAACTCCACATCCACCCCGGAGCTGGGCTTGGACCCCACATTGGGCCAGCAGCCCAGGAACTGTGAGGCACCACCACATCCTCCTAAAAGTTTACTAAATCCATTAACATGCTGGATGAAAATTACTAAGTTGCACAGAAAAGCAGCTACTGGACAGGAAGAGGAGGGAGAGCAGCGATTTTTGGGTCGCATCTGTTAACCTAATGTGTCATGACTGACTCTCATTGTTCTTCATGTCAACTTTAGGCGACGTTCCGACTCCCTTAGCAACCCCCACTTATAATTAAAACAATAGTATAAAATGGCAACTGCTTTTTACTGTTTGCATTGCATTTCCTGCACTACAGTTGATCTGTAGTTAGCACAAAAAGCGCTGTACAAAAAATGGGAAACAGTGTGTCAGCTCCTACTTCATTCACCCTTGCATCCTGGAAATGAAGCCACTAAAGTCACTTTGTTCCCTCAGTTGTATTCCAGGTGATGAAGGGGCACGCATGTTCTCCATTTGAATAGTAATTCACAACAACAATCCTTCAATAACGTAGCGCTACATCTTGCTGGGAGCTGAACCTGTAGCCTTCTGGTTACAAGGCCATTTCCTGAGCAGCTACGCTACCTACTGCAACCTCTCTGACGCAAGACACAATGTTTGGGGCCAGATTTACGCAAGTTCCCCCTCTGGGTACTGGAATACAGGAACAGCAACGGAAGTTAGAGGCGTCCACCTGCATGTTGCGATCATTGAGATTCTTCACCCGGCGCTGGCCTGTTTATGTCTCGCTTCAGTGAGTTGTTGTGCTTATACGGAACTCAACGTTTCACGGGTCTCCATCTGCTGTGGGCGGTGAGTCACGGTTTGCTCCATCTGCCACAGACCTTCCTGCTCCTAGGACCCCCCCCATGCCCCCTCCCCAAAACTTCTTCTCCCTACCCCTTCCCACTGGGAAGTGTACCGTGTTTCCACTTAGCTTCAGAATGTTGAGTTTATTATTCACACCATTTCAGACTCTTGTCAAACATCATGCCAGAGGGAAGCACGAAGAGACAGAACAGCACATTCTTCAGCTTGATAGGGAGACAGACTTGTGCGTGGACAATGGCGAAAAACCCTAACCCTAACCCGACAAACATGCAACACCACAGCAGTGCACATTGTAGTTTTTCAAAGACAGAAGCCAGGCATGAGGTTCTGCAGTCTTTAAAACAGACTTCCAGAATGCACGCCGTTTCCTGCCTTGCTGCTGTACAAGCACCAAAATGCAGACTGACAAATACAAAATATCTAGCTGTAAAGAGGTATAAAATCAGTCTATAATATGACTTTGATATAACTGATATTACTGGCTATAACAGTTACTGATACTAACTGAACAGTCGTGGCATAAAAATGGGCCGATTTTACAATTAAAAAACCTGTGTCTATTGTCTATCTAAAATGTCTATTTTTGGTCCAACATTTTATTGATTGTGCTGCACCTTTAAAATATTTAGACTGATATCAACTGGCAGTATTTTGCCCCATGGAAAAAATATCAGCTATTAATAATGTGAAGACAAACCCTCATAAGAAGGAATATTCACAAAGCAAAAACACATTTGCAATTTATTCAGTTTATTGAACAAAATATTTAGCAATATCTGGGCTATACATATATACATATATTATCCTGTATTATACTGTAGTACCATGGGACTTTTAATGCTGACCTCTGTAATGCCCACAGTGATGGGTCCCACTTTCATAACATGGCCCATTCCTCTATGTATTCTGTATGGAAATATTATTAAAACATTGTTGATTTACAAACACATTATACAAATCTTATATAGAAAGCACAAAAATAAAAATTTTATCACTGGAAAGTACTCAGGACAGAATGTTCTTCATTAAAAACTTCTTTACATTTTTGCAGTTCTGCAGGTATGACACATACCTGAAATGGCAGACCTTTCTTTCAGTGTATAATTTATTAAATGTGTTGCTGTTCTTTTCCAAAAGGAAATGCCCTTCCAGATTTACACGAGATCAAATAAAACCGCAGGCTGGGCGCTCGGAGCCTCTGTGGTCTGCTCCACAGCATTGAAGGTTCGCACGGTATCACCAAGAGGGATGTCAGATGACATAGACGTCTGTCTTTTCCCCTAGAAGCCAGTACGTCCTCATTTTTCCTTTGCCCTGCAAAAAGAGTAATCAATACGTGCATCAAGAGGCGCTGAGCATATTGATCGATTAGGAAGTATTAGCAGGGAACATTTGGAATCCATTCTTTCCTTCAAAAGGTCATGGTGCAATTCGGTAACTTGCACATAAACACAAATGCAGAGGAAACATCTGCTTAGTTCATACATTTGCACAAATATATTGTTTGCCTGCGAGTACAGATAGACACAATCAATGCACAAAAAATGTGTGAAAATGCACTTTGCCGACCCTGGTCGCTTTCCTTACAAAAAAACCACTCTTCTCAGATTGTTGTTTTGGTTGCTGACCTAATACCAATATATCAAACAATAAAACACTACGGTGCGTTAAAATGATTTAAAATAACTACACTTAATCCAGAAATGCATTACTTGTTTAAAAATAAAATCTCCCTTCCAGCCCGTGCTGTGTTGCCCATATTTTTTTGTCACGTTCACTGTTTTGTCAGACCGTCCTGCATTTTCCTCTTACCTTCATTTCTACATCCCCTCGCAGCTGCAGGTCGAAATAACCAAACTCGTCTAGTACTTCCTTGGTGGCCGACGAGACGTGTATTTTCAAGGCTGTGGAAAACACGAGTAAGGAGGACAGTGAGTCAAAGTTCAACGCCTGAAACAAAACAGGGATTAGAACACGGATGAACCGCCAGTCTTTTTATTGGTGGTAAGCCAAGGTATAACGCACTGCATTAGCGCTTAATCCGATTTCAAAATGCTCACCGTGTAACTGCATAAAATGTAATATAAAATATATCGCTCAGCACAGTGGACTGCTCTTCAGTGTCTAGGAAAGCTATATGTGCTCATTACATCCTGCACAGTCACCTAGCTGGAGTGAGCCGACCGAGCGAGATTATTTATGTGTTTATTCTACAGGGTGGCTAAGGTCTCTGGATCAGGAATGGACCGGATATCAGCAAAGTGCAGGAAATGAATGGGTAACTCAATACCTGCGCTGGGAACGTTCAGAGCGTTCTTGAGAAGCAGTGCGGGAACCAGGATAGTCAGAGAAACACAGGCCTGCTGGTAACTGCAGTGAACATGTTGCTAGTAAATGCAGCGGAACCCTGCTGGCACACCGTGAAGGCAGCAGACCATGAAAGAGACCTGGGGCGCGATGAGTGCCCAGAGAGCTGCACCTCAGGCTTTGTGTCTACGCGTCACATCGCAGCACAGCAGACTTTTTAACTTGAAGGTTGCTGGGTCAAGTCCCAGGGAGGCTACTGTAATACCCTTGAGATGGTACTAAACGTAAACTGCTGCCGAAAAAAAACGTCCTGGTGTATAAACACAATGTAAACTGCTTCCATAAAAAATTTATCCTGGGCCCTGTGCTTCTGAGATGTACGAATCCAACTTGGCCGTGCGGCTAATGATAGCGAAGGGGCATAATTAACTCTGAACTGTTTAGAATAAAAACAGCAAAGAAACAACATCATTGGAGTCTTGTAAAAAAATAAATAAATAAATAAACCGAAATTGCTCCTAAGGTAAGAACTGCGGCAACATCTCCATTAGTGCTACCTCCTATAGCGCTGTTTCACAAAAGTGCTTTTATTTTAGACCTTTGAGTAAATTATCCTAATTTACTGCATTTTAAAAAATGAAAAAAAAAGTAGTAATTTTTTAAGTCAATATTTATCACCCATAAAACAAGACTGTTTTCTTCACTATTATTAAAGGTATGAGTTATTTATTTGTTTTACGTTGTGGATGCAATTTCCAAGCTCCATTTATGCAATATTTTCGAATGACCTCATATAACACTTTTTTTTTTGCCGAGTCCTTCGTTTCTCCAGAACACATCTAGAGGCCTACTACTGGGCTGCTACTGTATCAGAGCCCCTGCCCTGCTGTCAGTCACGCAGAGCTTATATAAACACCCACTAACTTCTGTGTTCCGGCAGCAGCTCTTTCCACAAAGCTACCACCATCCCACCTCCACCCCTCTTTTGCCCAAAAGTGTCCCAGCTGGAGGGCGCTCAGCAAGCTCGCTCGGCTGCAGCTGCGAGCCCTCCAGCCGATGCTAACCCGCGACGTAGAGTGCATTAAGCTCGGTCGCCGTCTAATCCTTTCAGCTGAATAACACTTAGAAAAACTGAGTTTTTAAGCTGAATCTGTGTATAGAGTGATTCTTTACACATGGAGAACATTCCAGACAGCTGCCAATCTTCCCAGGAGTGAATTCACCTCATGGTCAGACCATACAACCCTCGGAGAAATCCTAAAGCCCCCAAGAGCTACGTCTAGAGATCTCTAGGCCCTAGCTAACATGTTAAATGCCAAAGTTCAAGACTCTATGATCAGAAAGCCATGAAAACGTTTCTCATGCCAGGGTAACCTGGAGAAGGCCCTTCTCTGAAAAAAGAGCATTGCAGCACAGCTAAGCACTGGAAAGCTGCATCTGAATAAACTTCTTGAACGATGGGTTTTGGACAGACGAGACCAAAGTGGAGATGTTTGTTCATGCTGCGCAACGCCATGTTTTGGCGAAAACCAAACGCAGCGTATCGCCACAAACGCCTTATACTAACCGCCAAGCACGGTGGCGGACGGCTGACAACTTGGGCTTGTTTTGCAGCCACAGGACATGGGCACCTTGCAGTCATCAAGTCGACCATGATATCCTACACCAAAGTATTCTAGAGGAATGCGTGCGGCATCTTTAACCGCTCCAGTGACCACGACGGATTTTTCCCATGATGGTTACATGCAGCATCTGTTGTGTGTTGAACCAGCCTATGATTACTGCACTTTACTCTACAGAAAAACGTCAGTGAGTCTGCCAAGGTACATACACACACGGTACCATGTTTCCCTTTTTTCCATAGCCATTACAACTGGGCAGCCACGGACTCACAGAAAAAAACACCGTAGGACTTCTTAAATACAGATGAACGGAGTGCAGCAGAGCATTAACTGATGTCTCCACAGTCCACTCTGGGGAAAGCCAGACAGATAGATGTGGCCGAGCTTCTTCATTCCAGTTCAGTTTGAAACCTTAAAGATGCACGGCTGTCCCGAGGAAGTGTTGAGCATGCTCTGCATCCTACAAAAAAGTCATTCTTTATTTGAAATAATGTGTTTCTTAATAGAAACTATGTGTTTGATTTAGAGCTGCATGTGTACGGAAGGTCACAGAACAGTGCAGAAGATTTGCTGGCTTTTCTGGCACTGATATAATCGCAAAGAATTCAGCGAGGGTTCCCATCCAGAAAGCGCATGCCTCATCTAATGAAAGACAGAAAGCTGGAAAGGCTGCAGCTGGAATTGCGAAGGAGAACGCCCCATTAAGTAAAACTATGAAATATGTCAAATCTCAAATACATCTCAGCATATTAAATTTAGACTTTGACATCATTTAGACGTGAATAGGAGAGCGTCTCTTGGCAACTGCTGTAATTTTGCAGCTAATTATTAGTGGTTGACCATGATTTCTGCTCTGAAAGAAAGGCTATTTTCCATGTTTTTATGACCTTTGTTTAGTTGTTTCCAGCTGCTTAGCGGACCAAAGATCGAGAAGATGAAAGGTCAAAAAGCTTATAATTTTGATTAAACTGTATTATAATGTGCATTTTGATGCAGGCGCCCGTGCTGTTTTGGCATGGGTTCGAGTTCAACCCAGACTGCGTGCAGTTTGCATGGTCTCTTCCTACAGGCAAAAGACATGTGTTTCTGAATTGGTCACTATAACTTGCATACAGTGTGTGCATGTGTGTGTGAGCACACTGTGATGGACTGCATAAACCTTTCTCACTAAGTATTGATGTGACATCCATCAGGTTGTCATACACACACACGCACGCACGCACACACACACACAAAGTTCTAAGCCTTATTTCAAAGAGCAAGGAAGAAAATTTCAAGATACCGCATGGATGTTTTGACAATTAATGAAGATGAGTATGCAGAAACCTCAAATATGATGACAAGCACCACTGTGCCAAGTCAAGTCTGTGACTTGGAAAAATACTGTAAAGGTGAAGAACAAATAGTCAGAAACTGAGATTTATAGACATAAAAACTAAGGTACAACAGCTCAGAGTAGAGAAAGTCAGCAGTGTTTTGTACTGGCTTGTAAACAGCTTTTCGAAACTGGCAACCATTATATCTACGCAAATGTGTCTCACACACAATCACACCCTTTGCGGCAAGGGTTACAAACTACTACCTATTTTACGTTGCTCTCCCTTTCTTAGAACAACTTCCACACCACAGAAATTTTCCTGCTGTGTTTCCTGTGCATTCTGCACATTCAGGAATACAATCATTGTGTAACCCTGGTACCAAGAGACTAGCATTTCCTCCTGCCTACAGAGCAGAGATTCTTAACCTTTTTGCCTTCAAATCTCCCATGAAAGTGAACTTAGTCCCATTCTTCCCCAAATAAGTCAAATAAACCAATAACATGAGAAAAATTAGTTTTTTTCTAGCTAATTCCTCATATATATATATAAACAAAAAGTTAGATTAAAAAGTAAAAAGTACATTTTCTGCAGCAAAAAAGTCATTTTCTTATGAGCCACCTGCCCTGTGCGCCTTTTCCACCTCCTCTGAGGTGGCGGACCCCACATGTAAGAATCCCTGCTTTAGGGGCCACGGTCTGCTTTGGATACTGAACACCTGAACACCTTCCCACCATCAGCTCAGTAAACGACATTGGATATGCAAGATGACACTTAGACTCACCTTCGCCGTTCGATTCCATTCGAGATGCCGTGTTGACGGTGTCCCCGAATAAGCAATATCGCGGCATTTTCAGCCCGACGACTCCAGCACAGACTGGTCCTGAATAGATCAGATATTGTGTTCTTAGTATCTCGTGGACACATAATTATATATAATATTATATATATTACAATAAGTATACACATTTTGGCATGTCCATTCTGATCCATTTAGGTAGATTATTTAACCATTATGATAGGTTACAGGAAAGATACTGGAAAACAAAATTTTGGATAACAAGTGGTTTTCCAGGAATGAGATAACTTTATAAATCGAGGGATTTCTGTAATATTTATTGTGCATCTTTACTACTCGCACCTTTCAGAAATACTGTGTCCTGTAAACAAAAAACAGCAGTATGTGCAGAGGTTTCGTCTCATCCATAATGAAAGTTGATCGCATTCGGAACAAAGGATGTAAAAAATGGTACCTGTATGAATTCCTATTCGCAGACGAAGCTGGTCATTTGGTCTGTGGCGAATCTTGAAGGTTTTCACCTGTTCCAGCAAGGCTAATGACATTCCAGCGATTTCCCGCGCGTGTAGCTTGCCATTACGGACAGGCAGACCCGACACAACCATGTATGCGTCACCGATTGTTTCCACCTGGAACGTTTATTTCAGAAAAATTACTCGAGTATCACATACGTTACATCTGCATGTACATCTTATATCTATGTCCAAATGCCAGACAGACAGACATTACGGTCATCTCTTAAATGATGCCACACATCAAACAAACAAACAAACAAGAATTTGCTTTGTTTTGGTAACTCACCTTATAAACATCAAAGTTATCGATGATGGCATCAAAGCAGGTGTACAGGTCATTGAGTAAATTCACAACCTAAAGGAAGGAAAATCTCATTTAATATATTAACAAGCAAAATAAGGAAAATCTTGCATTATTGAGGCACCACAAAGTATTTGTTCAAATTTCTGATGGCCTGGAAGGCTGAAATCTGAAAATGAGATGAATACTTCTTGTTAACTTTCATGGCACACGGGGTATTTGCAAGAATGGGTATGAGTACATTCTACAAAAATAACCTCTAAAATTGGCAATGTATCTGTATTTTTCTGTGTTCCAAAAATCATGTACGGAAAATCAAACTAGGCATCACTTTCAGGCCTTTCAGTCAGGAAGCCTCGAGATGCTTGCAATGCCTGAATTGTTCCTTCTGGCATTTTCATTCTTACACACCAGGTTTCAATACATGATCTGCTTAGGCTTTTCTCATATGGAAACATATTTACATTTTAATTTGAAAACAAGCCTAAAGATACAGCACGTCTCAGTAAGCAAGGATTACTGAAGCTAAGTAACAGCAGAACAACTGAAATGGCACCACGCGTCTCTCTGTTTTATTTCATGCTATTTTTTTTTATTTTGAAGGGAAAAAATTCTCCACTACCAAATATTTTCACTCGATGGTTGCTATGAAACTACATTGTTGCTATGTCAGAAAAAGGGAAAAGAAGAAGTAAGGGGGAATTATGCCAGATCAACACTGTAAAATGACATCTTAGCTTACTGCCACGCCTCTCTGCACTATCGATACCCTCATACATTAACAGTCTCATAAAACTCACTGTGTAATTTTATGGTTAAAGTGAATAAAAACATGTTATAGGACAAAGTTTGAGAAATTAAATTTGCATCCTTGTGTGAGGTGCATCTCCAGCAGCACTGGTTTTGACAAAATGTTCATATAATAGACTATATTAAATAACATGGGCTTATAATCGCTCCATAATTGCGAGGGTACATTGGATTTTCCATTTACAAAGACAAATCATATTAAATATGTGGTAGAAAATGTAACTGAAAACAAGAAAGAACACAGAGACAAATGATTTTTGTCCTCAATTATATATTTCACCAATTAAGTATTTTAGCCAGTATTGCAGCCACTGCGGTTATCTTGTAAGCTGAAGGTCCAGGGATCAGACCACCCTGTAGCTGTAGTATCTATGATGAAGGTCCTTACCCAAAGTTTCTGCAGCAAAAAAAACATCCTTTGCTGCATACATGGGTACTTTATGTTGTAAAGAACTGTACTAAAGACGAATAATGATTTATATTTTGTGTCATTTTATAGGCTTACCTGCAATGGTGTGCTTTCTGCTGACAAAGAAGTGAAGCCAACAATATCGCTGAAGTATATAGTGACACTGTCAAAAGCTTCAGCCTGAACAGTTTCTCCTCTTTTGAGCTGTTCTGCTACTGAACTGTGGAAACCAGGCAGAGACAAAAGAGGGAATCAAGACATCAAGTTGAAATGGCTTTCTCATTTTTTTTTTTTAGATACAGTGGAGAGCTGCAAAAATGCGCCTTTTTCTTCTAAAAAAAAAAAACACTTTATTCAGCACAATCTACAGCTCTTTTATTTTACCAACATTTCACAGATGAAATACTGGCGGCAAATATTTGACAATAATCAGCTTGACCAGTGACATGAACAGAATTCTGTCCTTTGCTTGTGAATACTGCGTCAAGTGTTACACATTTTTGCCAGCGGGAAACTGAAGAGGATATAGTGAGAATATTTCGGAAGGAGATAGGGAAACAGATAGGAGAGGAGAGGACCGCGCTGAAGCCTCCTCGACATCCTCGGTGCAATTAGTGGGCTTGAAACCCACTATTACGCTTTTCCCTGTACAATTACTGCTGTCCTAGCTTGTCCCTGTCCAGCTGAGCCCTATTCTTCTTCACTACGTCATCTGTTCCCTGACTAAAGGGTCTCAAAAAAAAGGAACACCTTCTACCAATATAATGCATTGTCAGAGCTATAAACACAGCCTCCTGGGACCCAGCAAAAAAAGTTTTAGGATGTATTTCTAGGAAGTTGTCCAAACCTCATCCACAATCATGTGGTATAATTATAAGTGCAGAATTTCCTCTATAAGCTGTTTTACCACTCCACATTGCAGAATGAACAGATTGAGAGCTACACTTCATATGTGTGCCCTCTACAATGGACAGATCTGTGTCTTTATTCCTAAGGATTTCAAGGTTTGGGCTATTTCTACTGATGCATTTACTGTACCTTATTCAAACGCACCACCGCGTAACCCGACCGGGACCAGAGCCAGGGCGGACGAGTCACGGGCATTAACCACTACTCCATCCCACATCCTGCACCCAGATGCACATTTCCAATACATGCATAGGAAGATGCACATTTTACAAATCCTTACTGTGGCAGGATCTGGTAAAGCAGGTTCTCTGCTTTCCTCTTCTCCTCGAGGTACGCCTGTGTGCGCTCCTCCACCAGGTTCTCTAAGTTATTGGCATACTGCTCCATTCTGGACAGGAGATTATTGAGAATGCTGGTGCTTCCCTCCCTGAAAAACAGCAGGTTAATTACATTTGAGTATGCAGTGACAGAGGATTATTGAATTGGATGGTGCGTTTTTCTGCTCAAGTACATATTCTGTGTAATCCTTTTAAACTCCGGGAGACTTTTGAGGCACATAACGTATAATGATAAGTGATTTATAATGTTTTTGAGGCCAAGATGAGTAGGCAGCCAGCTGGCCTTGGACCTCCTGAGGTTCTTGTGTTCTGTACCAGGCTTAGGAGGTTCTCCTGTGTTGCCTCCTGGCTTTTTCCACATGCTTCTTTTTGACCACTTTCACGCAAACTTAACAAGTGTAATATACGTACAAAAAAGTCAAGTACAGCACGGCAAGCCAAGAGGAACACTGAATATCTATTAACGCAGTATTTTCTATTTGTCAATGCACTCAGCACTCTTCCATAAATCATGACCATAATCCCTGCTCACCAGTTTAAGCCCCACTCACATCCCAGTGTTGAACAAGGACAGGGCCACAGCAACTGTCACCACACCATACATTATTTATGGTTCAAGAAGCCAGCTAAGAAGATAAATGAAAATGTCCTTTAGCTAAATGAATGCAACATGTAGGGAACAACACACCTTTTAATGCACTCAAGCAATATCAATCACGGCCTGTTTAGTTCACAGATGGAAACAGGGATTTGTGACTTTGCTTGGGCCACCATTGACAGCCTCTCTTAAAAAGGTCTGCACAAATTATGTAAAATCATTTAATGTCACTCATACATTAAAAAAACAAGTTGTGCTTTACAGTACAATCCAGTAAACCAGGTTATCCTTCCTTGCAAATATTAAGTATTTGTTAGGATTTGTGTGTGTGCTGTTCTACTGTATATAGTTTGTACTGTATATTGGTTTAATACCAAAAAGTGTATTTGCTGTGCCTTTTGCTCCAAGTATCATCACTAGGCATGATGTTCTGCTCCCCTTGAAGGAGGGCCAACTGGCTGCGGCAGAACTCACTTGTTGAGCTTCATGATGAATATTTTGATGTGGCTGAAATCAGATCGCTCGGCAGGGTCCTCGGCCCAGCAGCTCTCCATGAGCACAGCCAGCTCCTCGCAGTGGCAGCTGGTGTCGACCGTGGGCCGGAAGTAGGGCCGCTGGCCGTTGCGAACCTTCTGCACGATCTCTGCAACGAGCCACCAGAAAAGCTTTTGGAACCTCTAACGTGCATGCGTTTCATGTGGGCTACGGCTCCACTCTTTTTTTCTTATACCTAATATATTGTTGCTCTTTTATAGTGGTGACCTAACAGTCCCACCTGCTAAGCACAGGAAAATAAAAATGAAACATTAATGTCCTACACATACTGTATGAAGTAGTTTCAAATAATCGGAATTCAAACTAAAAATACATACTTATGTAAATTTAAGTATTGCATCGCTATCTTACCTCTGACACAAAATGCAATAACAGATGCATGATCTTATCATTAACTATCTTATTTATTTATTCATGAAACAGAATAGCATAGGAAACGCAGTCTGACACTTCTTGAACCTTTGAGATGGGTGGGATCAAGCAGAACAGGTGCTGTTACCTTTAGGGCTTAGGTCCATGCCCTCCACGTAAAAAGGGCCATTCCTTAGGGCAATTTCCTGCAGTATGATCCCAAAACTGTACACGTCCCCCTTCTGGGTGCCCTGTGGGGGAGGTCTGTCATATATCAGCAGCTCTGGAGCAGTCCACAGTTTTTCTGGAAGAATTATTTTTAAAAAGTCATTTTAGTCATAAGCCATAAGTCTCGCCATTCAATGCTAAATGCATCGAATGTTTAGCTGACAAAAAAGGGCATAGTTTAGACGGAAACGCACTTGCGTAGAGAGCGTGGGAGTCCTCGTTTTCACCCGATGACCGGAAACTCGCCAAACCATAATCTGTGATTTTTAGCACGAATCGACTGTCCACTACGCAGTTGGATGACTTCAGATTTCCATGAGAGCCTATATAGCTGTTGTGCAGATAATTCATCCCCTGGTAAAGAAAACAGAAAACAGACTGTACAACTTTCCTATCCAAAGTTTAAAAATACCGGACCAGTTGGCAGTTTAAAAATATACAGGAATTCTTCTGATTAAGCTACTACATCTTCATTAATCTTCATGAAACTGGGCATTGGCAAAACACTTACTTTTAATAAAAGTGGTCAGTAGTCTCTCTGCCTCACAAAAACACATGGAAAAATAGACTTCTTTAACAAAAACAAACCCCTTATGCTAAAAAAGATTACGAACTTATTCACTGCATACGACTTCCAATAAGACCAACAGGATATGGGAAAGAATGATTTTGAAATTAATGTGAGCATGGAAGAAGAGTGCCACATCCGTGACTCATTAAGAATGTTCTTCAAGAGAAGCGTAACACTCCAGAGAGTAAATTTTTTTTTTTGGTATCAGCACCGTCCTTATTTACCTCTGCATGGAAAACTAAACATCGAATGTTTTTTGCAGAAGGAAGTGTGTGAAATAACTGTGCTGCTCTGCTCACATCATACTGTGACCACATTATCAACGAGCTTCAGTAAAAATGCAAAGTTCTGTAATGGGAAAATTATAATTTATTAGTATTATTAATTTATTGTATTAGATGGACAGATATTTAGATAGACAAGTTGTCCCTTGGATCAAAAATGTTGCATATTAATTGAATGTTTGATGTTTGAGTTTTTTTGACATATTTCTATTGCTCATACTGACTTGTTTTTCCTTTCAGACAACAGGAAAGTTATGAAGCGTGTTGCCTAATAAATGTTTTACATATCTACTTAGTATGTACAAGACATATCTCAATATAATTCCCCAATAACCGCAAATTGTTCATTGTTCAGTGGTTATAGACCACTTCTGTCGCTGGAATGAGAATGACCTGCTACAGCTATTTAAAATTTAATGCAATGTCTTAAAGCAATATAATGCCTTATTGCTGTGTCTTACAGAAGATATGCACATAAGAAATATGCACATCATTTGCTGTAAAAAAAGAAAAGAAAAAAGTGCGTAAGAAAAGTGACATTTTTCCACGTACCTTTACTATATCGTTGATAAGTGAATAGCGAAACATCCAGTCCAGGTTAATGCTGTCATTCTCAAGAATGTCCTTAAAACAGAAACACTCCATAGTTATTATAAATACTACAGTGCACTGTTATACACAGCATGGGATAACTGCAGCTTCAGCCACACATAAGATACAGAGCTGTCATTGGCGTACAGTCAAAAAAATATAAACTGAATATTCAAGTTCAACATGTATAACTACAGTTTATTTTCGCATTATTTTGCAGATCTTTTGGAAAATTATAAAAGTTAGCCACATAAAGTTATCTTTTGTCTTGTGCTAAATGTACATTCACAAGAAGCTGTAGTGTGAGTGAAAAAATTACATAATTAAAAGGAAATGAATCAACTGCTAAGTGAATGAGCAAACTTCCCAAAAGATCACATCCATATAAAGTTTATATTTGTGCAGTACAGTTAAAGTAGTTCATAATGGTTCTCTAGTGAATAAACTGTATAAAATACCACTGTTTTGACATTTTTCTAAGATGAAAAAGTTCCAACTACACTTGCTCCTAATTCTTCTACTTTATATCCAAATTAAAATTCAGTGCCATACCAACTAGCATCATAATCTGTCAGAGATAATGAAACACTTTTTGAAAGCTACATAAAAATGTTAGACAGCTAATAAGAACAACAAAACAACAACAACCACAACAGCAATAATAATAATAATAATAATAATAATAAGTAAGATATCTGAGAATATTATTTTCCAGAAAACATACAGAATTGAAAATATACTGAAGGAATGTAGGCAATGTAGAGCCTTACCTGAAGACTGCCTCTGGGGCAGTATTCTGTCACAATGCAGACGTTGGGAGGGTCAATGCAAGCACCTATGAACCTGGTCAGGTGATTAAACTGAACATCACGCATCTGAGAACAGCAAATATAGGGTCAGGTTAATACAAGTATAATAAATTAGAATTAAATCATTTATCATTTCTAGAACATATAGTGCTGAA
Source organism: Heterotis niloticus (assembly GCA_018136845.1). Classification (NCBI taxonomy): domain Eukaryota; kingdom Metazoa; phylum Chordata; class Actinopteri; order Osteoglossiformes; family Osteoglossidae; genus Heterotis; species Heterotis niloticus. The sequence continues at coordinate 19,245,278 of CM030891.1, forward strand.
ATGTAATCAGTGTCTATAGGCATTAAAATAGACACACTTGTACCTCATCTTACGAACACAACTGGGACCCGAAATATGTTTGTGATTTGGAAAATATAAGTTCTCCAACTACATGACAATAAATAAAGGATTAACAATTTATTCACAGCTTAGGGTTAATAAAAACTTCAGGTAGCACTATAGCAAATTAAAGTTTCCTGCAACACTTACGAACGAAATGAATAATTATTAATTCTATTTTCACCAACCGCTTATACAGTGCAGGGTCTCAGACTATCTACTGTGCTATCTTCTGCTATACACTGTACACATACAACAGTGCCATATAGCTTCAGCAAATCGGGCTACATGGGAGAATGAAACAGTGGAGTAGGAAAAGGAAGGTTAGTTGCTATATAATGGATGACTGTGAAAAGCAAGTATTTAAAAGTGTTTCACCTTTGAAGCCTACTATGTGTACCACGGTAGCAACTTCAACAAAACTGGCCATTAAGAACAGACCAATGCCCAAAATAAATATGCTTGTCAGGATCTGGTTAATTTAGGTTTGCAGTCAAAATATATAATAATATAATCATATTTTTATTTACTTGCCGGGTGGTATCTGTAAAAGTCTTGGCTATGGCCATTATTAACTGAAATCAGTCCATGAAGCTGCTCACCCCAGCTCCCATTCCCCCTCTCACAGCAGTGGGTTTTAAATTTCTCTGTATGTGTTTTCTCTCTAACAATGGGTTGCAACAGGAATAATTTAGAAAATTGAATGATGAACAATGAAATTATGAAAAAACAACTAAAAATAAAGTAAAAACAAGTAATCTGAGAGATTTTCCCAAAAATCCATATCTTGAATGTTCGTAACCAGTGTATTATAAATCTCTATGAACAATTCACGTGATTTTTTTTTACTTTCTATGAATATACTGAAATGTAGCATTTAAAAAAATATATACATGTAACTATGTGAAGGTGTTATACACAGTATTCTAGGTGTTATACTGACAGTTCACATATGAGTCAGGGCAGGAGCCAGTGTTTGCCATCATACAAACCATCTAGTGAGTGATGTCACAGAAAAGCTGGACTCATTGCGGTTGATGGCTAAACATCTGAACGTGTAGCTACAATATAAAAGAACCCTCTCAAATATTATTCATTGGTCATAATGAATTATGCCTTGACTCTATAATCTTAGCTAGTGAATGCTTGTGCTAATATCAGTTTCAAGTGACACTGTAATTGAATCTACTGCACATATTTATTTGGTCCCAAAAAAAAAGCATAAATCAATACTAATCTCTCTGGGCATAAAAAAGACCAAAGCAATTAACACTTACACATAGTATTTGTAAACATGCTTAAAAAGTAAAGTCGCAGTTTACTTACACTTTCTAAACTGCCACAAAATAAAAATTTTAATTTTAGTTTATTGCTGTGTCAAAAATTACAGATTTGTATTACATTACTCACTATTTTAAATTAAATAATCTGCTTTTACTTGTGACATATAACACTTATGTTTTTTGTATAAATCAATAATATTTTTTTGTTTAGTTCTGGAGATATTTCAATTTCAGTTGCTAATTCTGATAAAATTATTGCTTATATGGTTGTTAAGGTTATACATTTATTGTCTATCCACCTTTTAACGGGAAGCAGAATTGTACCGATTCAGGATTCAACAAAGAATGAAACTACGTAAAAATGAATCAGCATGCCAACAACTATACGCTTAGAGCGGATGCTCACAACACGTTCACAACCACGCAAACACACAGTAGTTTACCTACAACTTGCCTCTTGCCCCTACCACCCCTACCTGTTAATAGGTTTTCTGAGGTAGAACTCACATGAAATTTAACCACTTTCTATTCAGTTGTAAACTAAGGAACAGTTAAAACTCTCAGGTCATCAAAGTTATACAGTTATATAAAAAAGCTACTTGACTGGGTACCACTGAAGACTAAAGGGTCCAGACAGACTGCATGCTTTTGCCATCATCATACAATCCTGCTGTTTTGCTTTTCCTTCAAGTATTTGGGGGTTGGACAAGCAGTTAAGTATCTTCTATCTGTCAATTTCCACAAGCTTATCGTGACTTTTGGCCTTATGGTTTGCCAGGACCTTGGACCCTCAGGGCCCCAGCCAACCACCCCGCCAGCCAGCTGTCCTGGTGTCTGTCTAATGTCCACAGCAGCATCTAGACCCACGCATTTCTCACTGACCCATCGCTCTGCTGGAGGGGCTGGACACCAGCTACAAAAATATCTCAAACAGGGCTATACTGTTAAATCTGCTTTTATCTAAGCCAGTTTACAGAACTTAATGTGTACACTCAACTTCTCACAGTAGTTTACCCATATATACAGCTGGGTGCATTTTACGGCAGCAAATTTTTGATCAAGGGCGCTACAGCAGGAGCACGGATTCAAACCTTTGGCCTTCATTTGCAAAGCCACCTCTGTAACCATTACATTATTTGCTGGCTCAATATAACCATTACAAACCTCCACAAGAGCAGAACTCTGCTTCTGCTGCGAAGTAACCGCCTTCAAAAAGAGTTCAAAAGAAAGCCGCCAGAACCGTCCCTACAGAACCGCGCTTACCTGACCGAGTTCTACTCTGCCTTGATGCCTCCCATTGCTGCGCGAACTCCTTTCTTGTTTTTGTGACATCACCTTAGACACCATTAATACACTTTTGACTGGGATCTGAGACAATATTTTATTTTGTAGTTATCCACTGTTCTATACGTTCATACCATCAGTAACTCCTGTTAACAATGTACATTTCAGCGGCTGCGGGCACTTATCCAGTTATTAAGAGACTGCAAATTAAGGGCACTTTTCTTTCAGTACATGACTTACAATAACAATATTTGCCTTCCCGCAGACCACAGACAAGTGCCTGCCTTGTGTTCCCACAGTTGCGACAGCCACCCAACGCCCACTTCCCCCACCCGCGCGGGTTTTTACCGCAGCGGACAGTAAGGTGTGTGCTGCCACAGTCCTGGCCCCTGAACACGGGCGCTCCAAACCACATGCGCGCCACAATCCTGTCGGGTAAAAGACTCACATGCTTCAGTTCAAACAGCACTTGTCTTGTCAGCTCGATCCTCTTTTTGTTCACATGTTTGATAGCCACCAGATTGCCCTGGAGAGGGGAAGAGAGAGAAATTTTTATTAACATCACATACGGCACTGACATAACACAGAGGGTTACAGTATGCTCACGCTATATGACAGAGGAGACCTGCATGGAGTTGCATACCTGCTGGATTTCCATCAGGTTTAAGTGGCCGCACTGCTTACTACGGTAACTACGGTACCATCTCAGCTATGTTTAAGCCCCCTCGATACAGTTCAACTGGTTGCAGATCTGCTCATCTGCACTTTTCGATTGTTTTGAAAATAAACAGATGGATGGACTCTTCCTGAAAACGGGACTTTGTGCTTTTTTTTTTGTGACTTGCTGCTGGCCCTTTCTTCCAGAGGCCGCTTCTACCATTGCCTGCCATTGAAAACTGCATATTCAAGGAATTTTTTTTATTTTTTATTTAAAGCATCAACAGCTATAAGCAGCCACATAACCACAAAAATTATAGGCATGTTTCTCAGGAGGCCACAGGAAATATGTTAAGGTCTCTCGCTTATAATTCCAGTTCTAATTCTCGTAACGCAATTGTTCAGATTCTATTGATCTCCTTTCATTAAAGATGAATTTGATTCACAGCACGTTTACAGCATACATTTAGATGTGGCATTTATCAACAATACTTATTTAGATGGAATGCAATAATTCCCAGAAGGCATGGCATGGATTAAAAATTGACAGCTATTTTGGTTAAAAAAAAAAAAAAAACCTACTAAATAATGCAACGCATGTCCGGCATTCAGAGCAATGCCAAATGACCTCAATTGCCTTAAATGGTGCGCCGATTCTGGATTTCATCTTTTGATTTGCCCATTTCTATTTTTTGCTTAATAATTTTCTCTGAAGCTGAAATCATTACTGTTTTTCCATTTTTTATTGGCTGCTAGCATGAAAAGCCACCCACACAGCACTTTGTGACAACAGTTAAAAGGATTAACAAAACACAGAATATTTCACAAGAACGTTGAAGGTTTTACTGGAGGGGCCGGAGAGAGAAACTTCTGGATTTGCCAGCAGTGATTCCTGTAACCGTGACACCATGGGTTAGAGAGAGCTTTGTCATGCCTGAGAATCCGAGTCACGTGGGTGGACAGATGTGGATATGTCTTAAAAAGGACAAAAAAGGAGAGCACATGAACTAGGCATCAAACCAGACGGTTTGCGGTACCGATTGGCTTCACAACTGAACGTTTACATGAGCAACAGCACTGGAAAACAGACAGAGGAAAGAAACAATTATTTTGCTAAACCTAAATGCGCTGCATACTGTATGTAAGCATTAGTTGTGCTGGTGAATTTACGAAAGGGGTCGACTTCAGTTTGTTTGACTTCTTATCTTAGCAAAATGAGTTTCACAACGCAAGTTTAAAATACATTTCAAAAGCACGCCTACATACAGCGGAGGACCCGGCACACCAATGCTCAGCATTTATGATTTCTGCAGTATTAAAAATATTGCATTACCAACGCTATCTGGACGTTCAGTGCTGTAACAGATGCCAAAACAAAAGGCCTGTCTCTTTGAATAAGTCAACAACGATGAACAGCACCCAACGTTGTTGCGCGTTGTGCCGCAGAATGCGTATGGAAAGACACCGTAGTGTTTCCGAGCCATAATTTTGTCTTGAAATTCAAACTGAAATTGCTATTTAGAGGCCGTATTTCTCTCTCTTGTTTGGGACAGGCCTACCGACGACATAAAGGAAGCAACGACGTCCACAGGGCTTCAGCTGCGGGGCTTCAGCTGCGGGGCACAGCCGTCGCTCGCTGAGGGCCGCTCTCCCGACACCCTGCAGCGATCGCGTTTTCAGAAACGCCGCAGTGTCTGCTCCCGAACAATACGGTGGGGTTTGTTTGAGAGCACGCGGATCAGGAGGCCCGCGTTCCGACAGCCAGCTCGCCTACACTCTCGCCGCGCTCAGTTCTGTGTGCGCACGCCTGTGGGCGGATAGGAGCGAAGACAAGTTGAAAATGTCAGCATTCAGCCTTACCTTAAAATAGCCTGTTTTCGCGAAGAGCTGATGCTTTCCATGTGCCGATATCAGGGATCCGTAGCTGGAGCCTCGCTGAAATGAGCCGGGGAGAGCGGTTAAAAAGTGATCTCATGCATTCTGGGCCTTTTGAGCCAAACGCACTTTATTTGTTATGACTTACACATCTTCTTTATTGCAAAAATCTGTGCGTTTGTTTGCTGCGGCAAAAAAATGTAAGGCTGCGTCGAATTTGCTGCGGCGTTCAAATAGTTGCATAAGCTGTCATGCATTGGCTGAGCATAACCTGTGAGCCCTGGAAACTGCGTATTGATCGCAAAGCGGGGTGGAAGTTCACAGGCGATGCCGGAACATGTGGCAACGCTACACACATGGAAGGGAACCCGAAAACAATGCGAGATTCTGAGCGCAACCTGGCGAGAAGGTTGCGTTGCGTGGCAAAGTTGATCCAGCGTTTACCCCGTTCTGCCCCCGGGCAGCCACTTTCTCTGGGAAAATCTGTGTTCTTGGCTGGTTTTCTTTTTAGCCGCATGTCGCTCCTCTGTGTGAACGGTTAAAGCCGCACTATGGGAAGTCCTTTTCCGCTTTTGTTTGTTTGGCGTAGGAAAATGGCATTCTTAACAGAGCTGCAATTAAACTTTTATGGGTTGTAGAGCTGACGCCTTAATAGTAAAAACTACCCAACTTCATAAGTGCTTTGCCTCATACTGTCACACAGACTTTTGGTATGTTTTCAAATTATTTCCAACATTTAATGCATGTGATCTCAGCACTCATTCGTATGTTCACCTCGAAATATTCTATAACCTATAGCATGAACTGTAAACAACTTTTAGTAACCCTTGAAATTCCAAATTTACACAGCAGATACAGCAGATAACTTGTCCAGAATTTCGGTGGTACAACTGTTAAAACTGCGATAAATGCACAGTCGTGCAGTTATTTAGAATTATTCCGCCCGAAACCCATGGAACCCCAGGTTCGCCGAGGGCGCGAGAGAAGTTCTGTGGGGCAGCCCAGTCAGATCTATCGCTGTCTACAGGTTTCCTCCGCTGTTCAGAACATTGCTCCGATTACAGGAGCGGCGCATCCCTTGGCTGCGGGAGGCGCTCGGGCCTCGGCCGGCCGGGTACGATGCGGCGCTGGCTGACGTACAGTGAAATGGCGCCAATTACGTTGCACAGCTGCGAGGCTCCCTGCTGCAGGTCGGTGAGCAACAGCTCAGTCAGAACCAAGCCTCTTGGGAACTGAAACTCAAAACTCATGCCTAAGTCAGAGCACTGTTCTGTGGAAAAAAGAAACTTACAGATGACCCCATATTTCTACAATGACGTACGTGCAAAATCGTAAAAAAAAAAAAAAAAAAAGAGCCCAACAAAACGGCAACGTTTCAAATTAAAATCTGGAAAGCAGCGTGTTTAGCTGAAAGACGTTATCGGGGTGGCTTACTGTATGTCTCTTTACCACAGCATCATCAAAGTGGTGCACATTGGAAAAATATATACTGGTATGCTGGAATAGCAACAAGTTTTATTTAATTTTGGTATTAAACTAACTGACCTTGACCGAATGAATGTTATGATAAAAAAGCTAAACCTCAAATGTGATAACTAAACAATCGGAGTCAACAAGTTACCCGTTCTGAATCAAAACCGTATTACAGTAACTACAATCTCTATTACTGCAGGTAACCAGATGTCATTTACAGAAAGCATGGTGGGTCCTGAGCAGACACATTTGTTTAAAACACGACGCAATTTCAGATTAATTCGATCGACACCTCTATTAGGTCTAATTCAGAGCCCTGCTATAACAAAAACAAGCATACTAGGACTGCTAAGCCCTATTATACAACATGAGTATTTCATTGCGCTGAGGTTTCATGCTATCCTTGCACATGACATTCCTTACGTTACACTTTATTTCATTTTAGCAGTCTATTCCCAGTGCAATACTTCTCATATTTTTTCTTTATGAGACACATTCCTTTAAAATGTGCAGTTCTTCCTGGGATGCTTGTCAAGAATGTTTGAGATGAACATCAGTGAAATGTGTTCGGCGGAGTAAAATTGGCTGTGCATTTTTTTTTCAAAGTAGTCTTTATCACTTTCATCCCTATCGCTTTATAAAATCATTTTTAATCCTTAATTTTTAATGATTAATCCTAAATACCTGTTTGAAGGTGGGAAGAAGCCGCAGCTCTTATATACACAAAAGCTAAGAACTGTACACATATATGCTTGTTCAAATGTGTCTACTTTTGACAGGTAGAAAAGGTACCTATTGATAAGTAAGAAAAAAGCAAAGTCTGTCTTGCAGATATAAACATTTATTTGTGTCAACATAATCAAAATTAAAATCCAGTGTTCAGGGGCGGCATTCAGAAAAAATGCAAAAGCAGGAAGGGTCTATCCATATTCATAATATAGGCAAGTAAATATGAATAGACAAGCAGCTAAGCATATCGCAGCATCAAAACTACCTGTGTGTGTGTGTGTGTGTGTGTGTGTGGAAGCGAGAGAGAGAGCGAGAGAGTGTGAATCTGTGTGGGTGTATTTGTGTGTATTCCCCTGCAGTGACCTGGCACCCTGACTTGGGTTTGGCAGCTCTCGTTTCTGCCTGGTGCCTTTATGCTTCCGGAACATGCTCTGTCATGCCATGACCCCCATACAAGATCAAGTGTTTTCTGGAAAGAAAATAGCAAATGGGACCTGTAACGAAGACCGATGTCGTGTGTGTTAACACTTAAACCCGAGACGTGGGCATTTAGTACCAGCACGTGCCCAGGAGAACGTGATGAGGTATTATGTGGCAGAGAGCAGAAAAGGGCTTTCACAGGCGAGGTTATCCCTAGGCTCCACACTTGGGCAAGGGATTTATGTGAACGCTTAGAAGAGTCAGTCTTCCACCAGAAACCGAATAATAACTTAACTACCTGGAGAACATTCAAGAATGTCTTGATTAACTTTTTTATATATATATATAAAAATACAGAATGTATGCGTGAGTGTTTGTGTGAGATTGCTTTTTTGCAGTAATGCAAGCGAGATATACAAAAGGTAAGAAGGAACAATAGACTGCATTGTGAGAAACTGTCAAATAGACATGCTTTCAAAAACAAGCCTTGGCTGGAAAAAGAGAGCAATGTCTAAACAAAAAACATCTGCTTCAGTTTACTGTTTGATAATATTCCTAATATTCCTTCATAGTTGGACATTTTTGGGCAAAATCCATCAAACACTGGTAATAGGGAGGTAAAGAACACGGTTATCGCAAAAGTATAAAATCACTTCAGAGTTTATATAGTATACTGCCCGGCCCAAAAAAAATTAAAAAGACCACCTGGATTTAACTTTTTGCATTTTGATCTGGGGTTGCTTCAGTCGGTCAGGTCTAGGTTCAGCAATGTTACGTCCCCAAAAAATGAGGTCAGCTGACTACCTGAATATACTGAATGACCAGCTTTTTCCATCAACGGATTCTTTCTTCATATTCTAAGATGACAATGCCAGGATTCAAATTGTGAAAGAGTGCTTCAGGGAGCATGAGACATCATTTTCACACACAGATTGGCCACCACAGAGTCCAGACCCCATTGAAAATCTTTGGGATGTGCTGGAGAAGACTTCACGCAGCGGTCCGACTTTCCCAACATCAATACAAGATCTTGGTGAAAAAATTAATGCAACCCTGGATGGAAATAAATGTTGTGACATTGCATGAACTTATCGGAATGATGCCACGGCAAATGCATGCTGTGGTTAAAGCTAAAGGCGGTCCAACGAAATATTAGTGTGCGTGACTTTTTTTGGCCGGGCAGTGTATATATATTAATGTATAGCCACAAAAAAAATATATTGAATTTTCTAATTGATTTTAAGTGAACTTTAGAAATTGATTTTTCAGCCATTCTTTCTCTTCAATAAATGGTGTTTCTGGTCCTTTTGAGTTAGAACTTCTTTACCACAGAGCATTTCCCACAGACCTCAACATCCCTGCAAAGAATTGTTAATTTTGCCTGAGTTTTACTGCCATTTATCATAAAACAGCTGAAAAAATATATATGTATTAATAATGATGAAAGGCAAAAAACCTAGTGTCTACGCAACCAAGGTGCAAAGCCCTCATAATAATAATAATAATAAAAAACCATAACAATTGAGAACCAGCACATGCAAATTTCCATACTACTAGTACAGCGCAGAAGTGGCCAAAGTTGGAGCTCAAAAGCCAGAGGAAAAGCTGGATTCCCTTGTAGCTCAGTCCTGCCATAATTATTGGGTTTATTAAAGTGTGGATCACAGGGCACCGATCAATAGCGTGCAGCTCTGAGCGACCAGGGTTGGCCACCCCTAGCGGTGGATTTTGTCAGCAAACACAGCCAAATTAGAGGAGCCAGGGAAAGAGTTTCCGAGAGGCAGGGGGGCCTCACCTGAGAGAGCGTGAGTCGGCTTCCGGCACGCTTGTGGTATTTGTTGGGGCTTTCAAACTGCAGGTCCTCCCACCTTATTCTCCACAACATGCCGGCTAGTTCCTTCTCCAGCTTCAGTTTCCTAAATTGAGGTAAATATGTCTAATATGTTTAAAATCATAAAAATAAGACAAAGAAAAACAGAACAATGGGATAAAGTAATGCCGTTCACTGATCAATAATACTGTGTTCTTTCCTATATTTTTACACGATGCTGACAAACTAAATCCTCAGCTGGAAAATGCGTTCGGTCTTTCTACTTTTGTCTTAAGTAACAGAGATCTTTTAAAAATGTTGCATTTCCCCAAATGTGGTGAACATTTAATGCCTTGTGCACTGACATTGCGCTTTTATAAGCAAAGTTTCTGCAACACCCACTAGTGTGGTCACATCCCTGGCAAGACAACACCCAGACAATATATCTGTACCAGGCATATATGCACATTTATCGTTGGGTTATATACGATGGCTAACAGAGTGAAGGTCACTTGTGCTGCGATACCACCAATTTCCAGGTGTTGATCATTCGTTCTTTTCCTACCATTTTATTCGGCAAAACTGGCAGTCGGTTTGGGATTTGCACTAACACACAAGCGGCCTCAGAACAGTCAATAAATCTGGTCCCTATACAAGATGGGTTGCTCTTCTACAAAATCACTACACTTGCCTGTCATTTCTTTTCACTTAAAGAAACTCATTTTTCATGGAGTTCATGAGGGTCCTAAAGGGAGAAACTTGTTGACTGCTTGACATACAAAATGGGAGAAGGAAAAAAAAAAAGTATAGTGCATAGTGGAAAAAGTGAGGAACCCCACACATTCCATTGCGACCCAAAGCAGTGTGAAAGGGGTGAAAAATACTTCCAGCTGGCAGCTGCTGGGCTAACTGGAGCCAGGTAGCTTGCCAGGTGCACTGGCGGATTGTGCCCCTACACCGGGCCACCCCAGGTGAACCTGGATTTTACATACATATACGAGTTCAATCCACCTGAGAAGTTTTAACATTCGGTAGTTGTGGCATGTCTGGCGTGGAGCTTCCTAGAGCAAAGTCCACAAAGACTTTGAACTGCCTGTTACAGAAGAGCTTCCAGGAACCCACGCCTCCTATTTAACACACACCGTAAACAGGACTCCCCCCGGCAGTAACTGCCACTCTAGACTTCAGCATCTAACAGCTCCACTCTTAAAAATGTCACATATTGTTTTCCAGCGCCTCTGTGCGAACCGCAATATTTTGGTTTGTGTGACCAGAATGAACAGCGCATACTCTTGCTCCTTTTCCCAATGTTTAGAGGTCACAGAGCCAAGAAGGTGACAGATTTCCCCGGGAAAGTGGACAAAGGGATTTATCGAGTGTAAACCTGTGAGAAGTTGTGTGCCCTACCCGCAAAACAAGTTAGCAGTTACTTCCGGCTGCAAAAACACTACAAACAGACAGACTATTTGAACAACGACTACATTAGCTAATGAAGAATGAATAAACCGATAAATTACAAAAATAAAAATATTCTCAGTGTTGGTGGGGGGCCCTTCCATGTGTACAGCGCTTCCATGGCCGGGCACTGCAGGGAGGCACTGCACGCGGCGCATCTCTGCTGACCCTACGCTTCTTCCATCTCACATTGCCTCCCTTCTTTTGGCACAACAGTAAACTGCGCTGGCGGAATTAACATGGCCGCGAATGGGGCCTTGAGGAAGAAAGGGGGAGAAAAAAAAAAAACAAACACAAAAACAAACACAGCTGAATCGAAGTTTGAAAGGATTCGAAGGAGAAGCATCACGCGGCGCCCCTGACACGAGGGAGCCTGCGCACAGCTTTTGCCAGCATTTGCGTGGGACGACTGTGCTCAGTTTTAAATAAACACCAAAAACACATGCTCTCTTGCCAGTTTTTTTTTTCTTCCTTTTCTCGATTCTTGTCATAATTGTTTACTTCAAAAATTGTACGGGCGTCAAGGAGGAGGGGAGTGCTGTTAAGTGGCTATTGAATGAACTGGAAGCGAAAGCTCGCGGATCGGAGGCGTGGCGCCGCCGCAACCTACGAGCCGATGAAATAAACCAGCCCAGTCTGGGGATTTGGAGCGTACCATAGTCATTTGTTTCCCCAATTAATTCGAACTTTAAAAAGAAAGGAGCAACAAGAAAAGGACAAATGACATGCGTTCCTTTTCACATTCGATGAAGTCAAGAGGCAAACTGGCCACTATTAGTCCGGGACACAGAATACAAGCAAACAAAAATAGCTTCTGAAGCCAGCGGAACAATTAGAAATGATAGTACTCGCTCCAATACTGTAACTCAACAAACATACAAATCCGATTAATGCCGAGTCCGATCTGACAAATTTGCTTTAAACACACAAGCAAAGAAAAAATTTAAGTGGAAGGTCGATACAGAAACCCAGGGAGAAATCGGCATCGTGAACACTAAAGGACTGAATTTCCTAACACGATATAGTGTTCTACTTTTATTTCAATATTTTGTTTTTATATTTTCAGTTGCATTCAAAGGTTACAATATGTGGTATTAAAAATTAAGTTCCATTCCATTTCAATATTTCAATGGCCTGATAAACCACAGAGCAGTCACGTTTTTGGGGAGAAAAATAAAATGCTTTTGAAAATGCACATGTAAAAATAACTGCAATAGGTTTTATTTATTGATGCAAGTACATATTCTGTAACTAACACAGTATTCCACTGGTGTCAAAATATACAGTATATCTCAGTAAAGTTTAGTACAGTACAAAAATCCACCAGGGTCTTCCTTCAAAAAAATGACTGCTGGCTTTAAAACAACAAAGTACCCCCCTCCCTTAAATACTGTAAAATGTTTACACTTTGGCAAAATGCTTCAGCGGCACATATACTGAATTTGGAATGATGACTATTTTTTTTTTATTATTTATTTCACGTATTTCAAATTTGTAACTTGCACAGAAGAACGGAAATGCTAATTCACTACTATGGTGAAGCTGAACTTTTCAGGACAGGAAAGTCTATTAAACAATTTTTTCTTTAAGAAAACATATTTTTCTATTTAAAGACACTCGTTTGGAAGCCATTGGCAGGCTGAACTGCAAAACGTGCTCCACACTAGACCTATTGTTTCATCAGTCCCATATGTGAGTACCTTCGGCGGCCCCTCAGCCCCCGCCCCTTTAAACGGCAAAGTCCTGTTTCTGTTTAAACATCTCCCCACGCAAATGGCCCGCCAGACCTCAGACACAGTCAGAGAGTCATTAATAACTAATGCATAAAATGTGCAGCACTTTCGGCCAGACACACCGAAATCCATGTTCAGTTTTGCTGCTGCAAACCCACGGTGTTGGGGAGAAAAAGCAGTTCTCATTAATAAAAGAGCCCCCAATTCTCAGTGTCTTTCTCAAAAATCACAGTCTTGCATCTGCTCTGCTGCATTTATGTTCAAATCTCAGTTGCACCAGAACATTTTAAAAAGATTTGCGAGAACCTCACATTTTTACCTTCATGTCTGAGACAACCTGCCTGACATGATCAAAAAAACTCAAATGTAAGCTTTACAAGCTCAAAACCTCCTTACCTGTAAATGAGAAAACTTGATATTCCAAAAATGATGAGGGCCAGACCGGAGCCCACGGCAACAATCCCAAGAACAGGCAAATGATCTGTGAGGGGAACAAACACATCTCTATGTGAGTAAAAGACTCAATGCATTTGCATAAACTGGTATCAGATATTTTTCTCACTGAAATCAAGTTCTTAAATCCAGAGTAAATAGGAGACTATTGGAACAAATTGCTCATAGACCAGCAGCTCCCTGGGAATAATGGACTGCTGAGCTGTGCTGAAGTGTAACTCAGTCTACTGGCTCCCATATTTAAGATGAATGGATCCATGTACCTGCGATGACAAAGATTTAAGCCCCAAAGCCCTTAATGGCCTTGCTCCAGCTGCAGATGCTTCTTAGAGATGTGGAATTCATTTTCCAAATGCGACCAGTATCAACTCATTTCCATGTCATTCGGCACGCTACGTTACCACTCTCCGCAGTCCTCTGCCTTCCGCAATAAACCATCCTCCTTGTCTCGCAACCGTTGTTCTACTAAACATGAGCTTCTAGCTCCGTCCCCTACGGAACCAACAGAACTGCCCCAGCAGGAGTAAATTGTAACTTTACAAATCAAACCCGAGGAGCCTGAACACCTTGCGATATTTTCTTACTGGCATCTTACATCCATGTAGCCAAGAAAGGCAAGGGGTTTCTTGACACCAAGTGGCCTACTAAATAAACTCCTGCCTCGATTTCTTAGCAGCAAGCCTCAAAGGTAAAAGAAACCCCCACAATGTTCTCTGAAGCAACTTACGGTTAATACTGTGTAGTCTTTAGCTGATGCATTGCATTATTATTTTTTTTTTTTTTTTTTTTTAAATCCAAGGTGATGTAGATAGACTACATGCAGCCATTCATTCGCGTGTGCTCCAGAACAGCGTAACGTAACATTTCGTAGTCGCCAGTTTACCCGAACCATTTGCCTTTGGACTATGGAAAGAAACCCACAGAAGTAAGGAGAGAGCATACGAATTCTACACACACTGAGCAGGGACTAAACCCATGTCCTCTCACCCAGGGCAGCCCCTGCGATATAACAGTGCTATCTGCTGCATGACTGCGCCTGTTATTCTTCAGGGCAGTGGGTTGCGTAACATTTAAGGCCTTATAATGTGAAGGTTTGGTTCTACTCCCAGGAGGAACCCTGTATCTGCACTTTACCCGGACCAATATAGTAAAAGACCCAAGCAAATAAGAGTAAAAGTAGTACAACATTTTGGATACAAGTGGCAGGAAACCAGTGGGATAGTAAGAATCTATTGGTTGAGCACTTTACCGAATCACAGCGGTTCATTCCTCCAGTTTTTAAACAAAGGGGAGTGAACCTCTAGGGGGAATCTGCCACAACATGCACTGTAAATAGAATTGTCGCTAGGAGGAAACAAACAAATACCTACTTTCGTTGCAAGATGCATGATCTAAAGAAAATGCACATATTGGGTTATCCAGAGGCGGTCTTCCTTTGGGCCACTGTATCATCTCAGTCTGTGACCAGATGATTTCCTTATTTGTCCCATTGTAATGTGCAACAACCTAAACAAAAAGAAAACACAGTGCTGTCAGGCAAAGATAATCTGCACACGTTCAAAAACCCCCAGGTTATTAACTTTAGTTCTTGTGCTTGAATGCCATTGATAAGGCACCAAAAACATGAAAACTCATGACAACCACTCATTCTTTCACGTTAAACCTCTCATATCCACAGCAATCTCTAATCTCATTTGTGACCATGAACTCTTCATATTTAGCAGATTGTCTAACATGAATATCTGATACTCGCTTTCAGTCCCATTTCTCTAAACCCTCTTACAATTTGTACTCCCGGAAAACCTAAAAAGACATCTAGAATGACACCTTGACAATGCCATTTTTCTTGAAATTTTAATGAAAATTTCAATATCGCATCTCTTCGAGAAAGACCAATGTATGCAGTGGTGCAATCTGTGTGATATACACAGATATAGAAATAAACATTAAAGTTAATTCACTAATAACTGGACCAGTTTGTAATGAAATATAATCTTGAAAAATAGGTTGCTTTAAAGAATCCAGTCCACAGGCCAAGCAATGGCAACAGAGGGGCATCGTGACCGCTTCACAGGCCACTGTGATCCATACTAAATGAGGGTCCGCTATGTGAAGAGTTCAGCGCTGGGTGAACCGTGCTGTGGTCCTACAGTTACAAAATGTTTGTGTGCAATTAAAAAAAGAAAGTGCTTAGCAGCTTTCGCTGCAGCAGACTAGAACAGGCAAACAGCTTGAACCCATTTCTCGCTCCCAGGACCCTCTGGTTAACCCTTGTGGATTTAGTACTTAGCAACTATGTTGCCCTTAGATAAGGGTAACTTTTCACAGTTTTACAATCAGCTTCTTTCTCCAACTGTTACATCATTCCCTTTTCACTAAGATCACCTACTGACTGAGTCCAGGTGTGCAGTACACTGGCCTTGTAGGTACACCTCCATAAAGCAATCCTTGATGCTCCAAAACAACCACTGAGCTGTTTTTATTTCTCTTTCTTTGTTTAAAACCATGCCTTGGTGGATGAACAAGGGTGGTCAATAAAGCCCTCTTCTACAGTTATACACTACTTTCCCATTGTTTGTTTACTCTAAAAAAAAAAAAAAAACCCAGTGCACCCCCAAAAGGAGAAAATAAACACATACGCCATTTCTTTATCTGCATTTCCAATACTTGGTCCAATTTACTTTCATTCAATGTTCTTAGTGACACAGAGTACTGAAAATAATATCAGCATACTCTGGAAACCCCACTGTTTTTCTACTTTTACAGATGAGAGCTTACATACACAAAGCAGATCAAGAAGACATGAACACACTGGTGTACCCAGGAAGGAGTGCTTACCCCATATTGGCCTGTTTTGTGGTTTGTCATGGCCCAGAGGGTAAAATCTGTGTTCCTGTCGTTGCTCTTGTCTGTGCTCACTAAACCTGTAACCCCTGAAACAAAAGACTTTTTTCTTTAAACATTAGGTGTAACTTGAGTTGCTACTCAAATCACAGGATTTCACTTTTTTCTCCACAGCTCATCTGGGTAAAATAATATTTTGCAACAAGGAAATACATTCTCAGTAATGCCACATCCAGGGCAGTGTAAAGTTTGTCCCTGAATTGTAAGGCCCAGCAGGGAAATCACACACCCTAACATACAGTATACACCTCACAAGTCCACCTGCGACACATATCTTTGGACGGTGGGAGGAAACTCGCTTGAACTTAGAGAGGACATGTTGGAAGCCTCAGCCCAGCACCAACACCTTATATGCCACCACTCCACCACCAACTTATATCATCTAAAGAAATGAACAGCTAGATCATCCAAGTTTCCAGAGCTTATAAACAATATACAGAAGCAGCATTTTGCATCAAACCACACACACAGCTGAGCAATGCTTTGCATATACAAAATTAAAAAGTAAAATGCTCAGGCTGCAATAAACCATCCATAAACGCTGCTTACAGTAGAAGAGAGGCTTAGTGTGTCTGTAACTCCATGGTTTTAACCATCATTGTTGATGCCTAATTACTACAGCTATGTGGAGTAATTACAACCGTATTTTTTACAGCGTTTCGCTCGGGTACATGTTTTTACCGTGTTATCTGGCAAACACTTATCAAAGTGTATGCCAAAAGGGAAGTAATTTTCTTGGAAGAATTTTGCTACAATACCGCAACACTGTGAAATTACAGTGAAGTCAATGACAACACAGCTAAACAGCATTTATTTCCTGTGGTTTATTATTTTGTATTTCTTATTTTAGCTCATTGTTTCTATGTCAGGTTTGAATTATTGGGTGGGTGAGCATCCCGCTTTGTTGGGGGGAAAATAACTTCAACAGTTTGACATTTGTTGATCCACGCACGGCCTCCCATCTTTCCTATCAGTCAGGACTTGCCTCCCACAACCCCCCTCCCCCCAGTGAACATGTTCCATCTATTATGAACCCCCCCCGTTTTGTTGTTGTCTTTTTCCAGCACAGCACTCTTCCAGTGACAGGACTCACCCCAGAACTTCCGGTTCTGCATTTTCTTTGTGATGACTATGCCGTCATTCTGGGATCCTCCTTCAGCTAAAGTCTCGTTGAGAGCCAGTGCATACAGCATGAACCCATCATAGAAGCAGCCAGCTATGAAGTCCACCTGAAGCACAAGATAAGGTACAGTTCTTTAAACACATTTGAGATCAGCAAGTGGTCCTCTGCATAAGCCATCAGCCTTCTTTCTATAAAATAAGACAAAGAGCTCAAGGTTAAAGAATATAAATAGGGATGCTACCATATGTGGTAGTTCAGGTCGGAGAGCTAAACATGTCAGCGAACTGCATTCAGATGCAAATACTAGCAATAGCATGCATACTGCCAGAATTCATTTGTTTACAATACATTAATTCCTTTAGCAGACACTTTTCTCCTAAGTGACAGAGTTTACTATGCAGCATTTAGCTGACACCTTTATCCAAGGTGACTTATAGTGTGAGATACACTGCGGTGAACTCCCTACAATCATTAATTTATTCATCTGCGGAGGATTTAAAACTGAATTTTCGGCAGTGCCAAATCCAGCGAGGGTTGGATCATCAGCCAGACACAACAGCCACGAGGCCCTGCTCATGCAGATAAGGAAAGCCCTGTGTGGAAATGCCTGCTGTCTCCGGCACCCACGCAAGCATATGCACAACTGCATCTCTGAGTTGGGAGAAAGCAGGTAAGGGATGACCAAAGATCTTCTGGTTCTCCTGCCTGCAACTTGTCCAAAAAGCTTGCTGCCAAGCCATTACGACATCTGCAGCCTTCAGACCCGTAATCGACATTTTATTGCTTGCCAGATGGCTTGTGAACAAATGTTGCTTTATCGCTTAATTTACTCAAAACCTACAGCTGAAGTAGAATCCGATCCTTGATAAATTTTCAGTGAACTTACGAGGGAAGGCTCCAGTTTGACGCCGAAATCCTGCTTCGCTCTCAGGTGGAGCTCCTGTTGGAAAACTGCGTATTCGGGGTTGTCGGGCTCTCTGTACGTTATCACAAACACCGACTGTGGAAGACACATGCAGCACAAGAAGTTGTGTAACAAAATGTTTATCGTTCAAAATAAGGTTAATGGAGTTCTGATGTTTTCTGAAATTAATTATCAAGTTGAGCCAATATCAGAACAGATCTACTGAGGCATATACATCTACTGAGGCCCCACAACTAAATTGCTTGATATTTTTGCAAAAATTTTAAATCTTCTTTTTAATATTTTAACTGATATCTGCACACAGGTTAACTGTTTACATATTAAATCTAGCCTCTCAAAATAACTAAAACGTAAATATACTGACAAAAAACACAATCGAGAATATGTACAACAGGTGTTTATATGCAGCAGATAACTAAATATTTGTAATTTTGGCATCCTTTATTTACGTTATCATGTCTCCAGCTACATCTTCAAAATATCGTTTTATTTTAAAACCTAAAACATGATATTCAACTTAATTTAAGAAGTCCAAAATTCAAGTATGTAGCAATGAGAGATGTGTGGAAAACATGGACTTTACACAGAGTGTCAAGCTTTTCCTCAATGGGACTTGGCAACACAGGGCAAGTAACATTTCACTTTCTATAAATATAAGACTGATAAGAAATAAAAAATGCAGTTTAAATTGCAAAACTGCCTGCACTGAGAATGATTAAATCTTAAAAAAAATAGTGGAACAAAACTAAATGAACTGCTCGAAGAAATGGCACTGAGATTCCAGACCGCCCTGACCAGGATAAAGTGATTAGTGACAACGGAGGGATGGATGAATTTTTATAACACTGAGCACACCTAAATATGAAGAGATGCAGTAGACCTACTAACACAAGCAACTTGCACACTAACATTTTTACTACAGTTTCGGCAGAACTTATTTGCGTACAGTAGGTAACTCAAAAAAAAAAAAAAAAAATTTATGTTGAAGCAGCATCCCCATTCCAGGCCATTGTATCCCACGATCATGCGATAATCATATTTTTCAATTTCCACACCTGGAACAGCTTGATGGGATCGGTCCAGTAGTTTTCGTTGGCATTCAGCCATGGTTTGTAGGCGCTATCCCGGAGACTCTCTCCAAACATATCCAGGTAGAAGATGGCATAGTCCTCTGGGTTCAAGCCCTCGCTCTGGAAACGCTTCATAATGTTATGGAACGTGTCCAAAGGTCCACAGATGTACACAACTGTTAGGGAGCAAAAAAATACGTTTGGTTATGTTGGAATAAAAATAGCATGCTTTTTTAAAGTGGCATAATCGCTTAGCGCTAGCAGTGTTTTTTAAACGTCTAGACATTTTAATTTTTGTAAAGTGGTTTAGTGAGATAAAGGCTTCCCCTGTGGAAATGTGTACGATTAGCGAGTTGAGATTAAACCCAGGTACTGACTTTCAACACAAACACTTTTGACAACAGGTTCCCAATGGGGTAAAGCCATTTTGATGCCTCTGATGAAAGCGCCAGGAAATGAAGCCAAAATAAAACTGTTTTCAGTCAAACCAGGAGCAGTAAAGCGAAAGACGAGAACAAGTGGCTGTGAGAAACACGGGTACACGTACATTGGTGTGTTTGACCGAGCCTCGGTCTGCAGGACAGTTGGCGCAGGTTGTGTTGGTGCCACCTGTCTCACGCGTTCGCACACACGTCCGAGGGCCTCGGCCTCTGTACACCACCTCTCCTCGCAGCTAACAGACACCTCCTTGAGGCCACTTTCGGGGCCCAGCACCACATTAGCTCACTCCGAGTCGGGCCAAGGAGTCCTGCTGTCTCTTGGACCAGGCCCAAAGAAAACATACAAAAAAGGCACAGAAAATGCTCTCCAGTGCCCCAATTTAAATGGATCTTCTAGGGCGTAATGGGAACACGGCCCGTCGTAAGTGTTTTGTACGTCTTTCCGAAAAAGCGGCTGAAAGCACAAAGTGCTCTGGCCTGACCTTTATTTAACAGACATAATACACTTTTATCTGAGGCTAAACAGCAGAATATGCCCAAGAATCAGTGGTAATATTTTGTTTATATAGGTAGACCATTAAAATATCATTTATTATCATGTGGTTACAACTAAATGTTGTAAACCGAAAAGCCGTTGCCCTGGAATTTCTGCATTTGCCCTGACAGAATCTGGAAACCCTTACCTTGAATTTCATGGGCACTAACAATGCTGACACGGTTACAGTCGTAATAGCATTTAGATATACATTTCAATTAATTTAGCAGGAAAATGTGCAACTGGACAACTTCGAGTAGGGGCGAAAGTGTTCACCTCACAACAAAAGTCAGCAGTTTCTCTTGCGCCGACACGTCCAACCTCAACTGCACAAGCCTGATGTTCTTCAAAATGTCTGTGAATAAGGCTGCAGAATTATTATTTTACCTGGCATTCTAAATATTAAATCTACCACCTCAAAGAATGTATAGTCAGTTATATTTAAAAATATTAAACTTTTTATGCATTTCCTTCTGTATTTCTAGTGCATTCCCTATGAAAAATTTCAAATGATATTTCAAAACTCAAACTGTCACAGTAAGAATTAGCGTTATAGATGTAACCCCCCTACCTCCAAGTGTAATATGCTTCTGAAAATGGGCTCATACGGTCGGAGATGGAATTACCATTACAGCGCCCCTTGGCTCTTGTTAATCGTAAACACGAAAATTCAGCCTCATATTTGTTTGTGACGTGGCAAAAAGTATTAAATATTTTCACTCATAGAGAAGTGAAAACTCACAACAGATTCATATGCTGAGGGAAACTTGTATTAAAAATATAGTTGCAGTATAATTGTTTGATGCTAAAATTCATTTTACATTTTGTACTGTGCATTTGGGCTCAAGTTAACCAAACTCTCTATTCGGTACTTAGCACAATGTTGGACGATGGTTGTCTTCCCTTTTCTCTATCACAGCATCTCTATTTCCCAAAAAGTTCAGCACTTGGAATCAGTCAATGCCCTCCACTCCTCATCCGTCATAAACCTGCATGCATCCACTACAGAGCTGTGGACCCAAGGCCGCTGAGGCACCACAGATATTGGTACATGTGCGTAGGTGTGTTTGATCGTGCTTCGGTCTGGAGGAGAGTCAGACTCGGTTGTGCTGATGCCACCTGTCTCACGCGTTCACACACAAACATGCTTCCGCATCCAGATAAAATACACAGACCCTGCGCCCCTCAATCCCATGACAGACACTGGAGCTATATAACCAGACGCATTCCTCAAAGCATCTGGTCAGTATTAGTTGTGTGTAAAAGAAAAGGATCTCAAGGTTCCAGAGCCTAAAATGGAGTTTTGGACCCAGAAATTTGCCTACATAGTAGTAAGAACTTTTACCTTTTTGTCACTTTGAAACTGTTTGCCACATTTGTCTTCTGGCCTTTTCGTTCATGGGCCAGCAATGCTGGCAAGAATCCAGTCAGTAGAGCTGCTTAAAATCCTCATAAAAATCAAGTATGAAGCTACTGCATTTCATCAATGAAAGCCATGGAAGACTGAACAACAGAAGCTACGCTAAATAGAAACAATTTGAAAGACTTTTTGGAAAAGAAGTCATGGTCATCTACCGAACATGTCAAAGGTGTGAAACAACCTTTATTATAAGTATTTTTGATCTCCTACTGAACAACTGTTTCTGTTTACAAACCCTGTGGTACAAATGGTTGACCAATCTAAGGTAACTATAAAAGGGCTCCCTCGGAGGATTCAGCAAGAGAACAAAAAACAATATCAAAGCCAAATTTCTAAATCGTGAGTCAATATCAACAGATGAAACTGTTTCAATATTGCAGGGCCAGTGAGCAACAGGGTTCATGAATTTTAAGTCCAATAAGCAATTATGGTATCATACTGTACTTTTTGTTTTTGTTGAACTCAACAGGTTCAAGAACGTGAGAACCCAGTAAAAACATCAGCTGAATATTCCGTTACCCAGTGGATACTGCTGTACAGAATACGGCGAAGAATCTTAATCGCGCACGACTACCTGTCTGACTGGAAGCCAAGCAAAGAGCAAGGTGAGACGTTCAGGTTTCTTCATTTCAAACAAAATACCACAGAAGGCATGAAAATCACCTAGAGGAGACAACTGAAGAACTGGGTGCCAAATAACATAGCACAGGCCACACAAGTCCAAAACAAACGTTGGAAAGAAAGAGCAGCTATAATAGTCCGGGTAGACGGCGTCCATCACAGAGTCCAGTCAGGTCGAATGACCTTAACCCTTTGGTTTTGGAGGCATTTTGCAGGGCAATGAACAAAATAATCGACACGTAGAATTTCCGCAGACTTAACTAGGCCACCGGAAGCTCACGTGCCCTCTGATGTCAACCACCGCTGTTTTTTGATCTTGTCACCATACCCATTTAATTCATGCACCACATCTAGTGCAAAAGGAGGAAAAATGGGGAATCTGCAGCACCTAGCTGAAAGGATGCATCTTTGCCGTTATCTTATCCTGTGCCGATTTTATTTATTTGTAGCAGTAAACACCGGAGACTGAGTCTCGGGTCCCGTGGCAATATAAGTCCCCGCTACACGAACTCTCTGGAAATCAGGTCAGAGATCTTACTGCAAAGCTACGCCTTGCTAATAACACGGAGAAGGAACACGGACATCGTAAACGCAACCCCATAATTCGCTGCATGACTATTTGAGAGCGCAGTGACAGCTTGGCACACAGCTTGTCGACCTCCTGAAGCCGATTCTAAAAAAAACTGACAGAAACGTAAAAAAGCTGCAAAACGGAAGCTTCCACTACTATTAGCGCATATTAACATCTGACAAGCCACCTCATCTTCAGCTGCAGACACTTCCTTTCTCATCGAAACAGCTCCATCGCAACTTCCCGCTCACAGAATGTGGAGCCTGACATGCTGGAGATCACCAGCTGGTCAGATATCAGTCTTCCAGCTGGACCACCTGACCACCGCACCAAGTGTTCACTTAGCAATAGCTTCAAGACTTTCCTACAGGCATTTTCTTCTCTTCAAGTTAGTATTCCCAGGAGAGGTGGGTAGCCAGTTGATCTTGGACTCCCAGAGGTCTTTTTCATCCTTATGAGATTATGAGTTCCCCTACGCTCTTTCCTTCTATCTTTGTCTCCGCCTTTACACCAGAGTTCTGAAGCAGTCTAAGGGGGCTATCCAGTAATGAGTTCATCTGAACACAAGAGCATTGCAACAATGAAAAATATAAGCATTCAGCAATGAAAAAATGCCTAGCATCTTCTAAAAAGCAATGTTTCATGTAAGAAATCTAGACAGATGCATACGTCTAAAGGTACTTGTATGCACCAATATGATGAATTTCTTACTAAAATCAATTCAAAAAGCCCATGTCAACCAAAGCAAAGAGTAAAATCTCTAAACCAGCAGCTGAAGGAGTCCGATGTATTAACATCTTTGCAGACATCTTGTTCCATGAAACAAGGTCAATACATAATGACTGGAGCTTAAAAGAAGTTAAAGATAAACATAAGCAGCACATCTACAGCATCCACATAAGCAGTCAGTATTGTGCACTGACAGTAAAATGGCCAGTCTGTCTGCAGCAGCCCAGAGGAAAGCTCCAGCTTGGAGCTCAACCACGTTACTCACTAGGTGTTAAGCAAGCTGGTGTTAAGTCCTGAACAACAGGAGGACACCTTTGATGCTCAAGGGTTTGCACAAATTCTGATCAAAATAGGGTGCACAAAAATAAGTGTTTATATGGCTGTGCATGGAAAAAATTAGGGAAATATTGATTTTTCCAACTGAACGTGCTATGTTTCAAAGTGTGAGTCAATTATGGATCGTGTACTTAAGTTGCATAATAAGCAGAGCAGTTCTGGTTTAGACGGTTTGAACGGCAAAAACGGGCATTTAACTAAGTCAGCTGTGGTTTGATTTATTTAGCTGGTAAGAATGTTTGCAGCTCAGCTCTCGCAAATAAAACTGACCGGAGTTCTCCGTAATGAACGACAAACTAGACAGCTGTGCCGAAGGCATAAAAACAGTACTAAACCATGAAAATGTTGTTACTGTTATCTGAAATCATGGAATATTTTAAATTGCAGTGCCTCTACATATTTACACATATTCCATCAAGCATTACTTCTAAAATAAATGCTACCTGAACTCTACATTAACCGCGTTACCTGAATGCTTTGAAGCACAGTAATAACTGCAACCCTTAAATAAAACACCAGTGAAAAATTTTGTGAACCATGGCAACGGTCCCTAAGGATAACTTTGCCTGAACAGCACAAGTTCAAAACTGGATATTTTTAATGGTTTTCGCGGGCGAAATTGCTCCCTAATTCAATTCATTTCATTATTCTCACGTGTATTAACTAATTCCGAATTAATTCCTCTGTCACAAATACTTGTCCCTTATAATTTCACAGACAATTACGACGCACACAAAATTTAGCTAAACACGTGTAGCTCTTGTTAAGGTGGAATTTCTCATTAAGCTGCAAGTTTACTAGCGGGCCTGCTTGTTCAGACAAGGTGGTGGATCCCCGATTAAGAAATCAAAGACAGGAAACAGAGCTGGAGGTGCGGTGTGCAGGGGATCCTGTACGCAAATGAAGAAATAACTCTGGAGCTTTTTATGCTTCTGGGTAAATACAGTCCACGTTGCTTTGGTTAAATGCAAGAGTTGTCTGAACACACCGTCTAAAACCTTGGTTTTAAATTCCGACGTGATTGTCGCCGCGTCTGAGGTATGCTTTGTAAATAAACGCGTTTGTAGTGGTTTGGCAGCATTAATCCCAGCACTCGGCTTTCTAGGAGTTGGTCTCGTGTATGTGTTCATGTATGAATTACAGAGGAAAATTACACATAACAATAAATGCGGACACTCTCCTGAAAGCTATTCTCTGAGCGGAAAAGTAGTATGCTGAAAATATTCAGTAAGAATTCTATATACTGATGTTCTAATTTTCCTGTTTTTGTCCACTTGTATGGCAGGACACTTTGCTTGAGTAAAGCAGGTCTAACACCCTTTGTCCAGGATACAACAGCAGACCCACTACTGTTCCTTACACTGACAGACCCAGGTCCTCTCCCAGCATCACATTTAGCTTTCAACGGAGGTCTAACATTCAAAAAGTGAAATTTAGGCCACAGGGCTACACTGGTCTACAGCTCGTAGATGTTGCTCGATTCACTGTATTTGAGCAAGGTCTGCCACAGAGGAGAGCTCTTCCAAAAATTCCCAATGAAATTTACTGAGAACTGGAGCACTGTTATTGGAAATTATTTCCTCCTGGGAAAGATGGAACCCTGCATCACGGATGCCAGCGACAGCGTGCTTTGTAATGGAACAACTGGAGCGTTTCCAAACCCCGGCGCATCATAATAGATCACTCGAGTTTTACCACGTCTGCACGTCGACATACCGTCGAGGTCACTGGGTTACCGACACGTGCATCGACACGCCAAGGGCGCGGTGAGCGTGACCCGGGCTGCTGCCTGCCTTTTCGGCAGAGCTCCTTCTGGAGCCGTAACCCCCCAGAGCAGGTGGCGTCCTTCTTTCTGCTCTCCAGACAGCAGAGGATACCTTCAGCCCAAACAGTGCTTCAATACAGCTCTCGCACCGCTACAACTTAAAAATGTTCCCTTCTGATTAATGCGACAACACGTCCAAACACTCTACTATTATAAAAATATCTAACATATGTCAGATGCAGTCTGTTCATCAGAAGTTACTAACAGAAGGAGGACCTTCTGTTTCACCTCAAACCTAACAAATTCCAGGACAATATCCAACTGCATGAGAAGGTATAAAGTACACAGCTTTGAATCACTGTGTCCAGTAACCAGTGTAGTAATAAAAAAAAAAAAAAAGAGTATATTAATAAATCAAAAAACAAAGAATAACATAAAAAGAATTGTCATTTAGATGTGTCTTAGTCCAGACACTGTTTTTCTGTTAAATATCGGTAACCCCACTTTCACTATACGGTGTAACCATTTTGTTCCAAAAGCAAAAACAATGCAGAAATTATAATAAACTGATACACATTATTGTTCACTGTAACCTGCTTCTCATTTTGGATGGGCAAATTCCACTGAATTTACTATTCTTGACCGAGCGTGAGGTAAGCCAATCGGTTTTACTCATTTATTTGTCTTGAATATGAGTATTAAAGCCATTTTGGATGGAACATTTTGACAAGTGAGTGCCAATGATGGTGCAAGCAGCCAAAAAAAAGAGGCAAGAAATCAGCCGCTGCTGTGAAATTTCCAAGTTAGTCAAACAACCAGTTATCATCTTAACACCCTGAGCAACACCAATAAATATCCAATCTTTTATTAAAGTGTCAGACTCCTATCGTCTGCTGACTAACACTAAACTGTTGTTTTTCGTCACTTCTTTTTCTGCCCAAACAAATATATCAGCCTTTCGGCGGTAAAACAAATCCTGAACTCAGAAATGACTGATTTCCCTTAAAGTGTTTTCATTTGGTAAAAAAAACCATGTTGTAAATATGTGACTTGCAGTGTACAGTATATTATGGGTCATAGTTCACGGGGGGTTTTTTTGTATTATTTTGAGCCGGACGTACACAGGTATATATTGTAATATATTGAGTAAAAGTAACAGACAGAAGACATTAGCGTCAAAATACCAGATGTCCACTGAGGAGGACAAACGCGCCGGCGCACGGCGAGACTCGCTAAACCCAAGAGGTTCGCTTTCCGTGAAACACAAAACCTCCCCGCCTCCCGTTAAACGTAAACCAACCCCTTCATCCTTGGGTTCGGTACCAATTCTGAAGTAAAGGGAGACCCACAAGGAGTGTCCGTTCTGTGGAAAACAGCGAGCCCGTCAGATTACGCATTAAAATGATCGTTAAAACTGGGCTTCCGCCTATTAAACAAACTTTGGAGGCGAGCTAAGTCAATACTGGAGGTGGTTTGGGGAAAAGAAAAGAAGAGAAAAGAAAACTCGGTTACTGTATGCTGTATGACGGGTGCGCGCATGGAACTGTGTGTGTGTGTGTGTGTGTGTGGGGGGGGGGTGGCAAAAGAGAGGTGCGAGAACTTGACTTACTTCGTCCGTTCTCCTTAATGTGCGTGATGATCTCCTTGTAGTCGACGATCTCCGGGCCGCCGTATGGCAGCGCCTCCACCGTGATGTTCTCCTGACCCAGAAAGGTGTAAATGCCCTCGGATATAAAGTAGTAGGGCCGGTCGTCCGTCTTCAGGTCGAGGAAGATGAGCACGGCCCGAGAGGTCCAGTTGAAGTGCGAGTGCAGGTAGAAGGCGAACTCGCCCAGCTTGGTGGTGGAGGGCCCCGTGCGCACCACCGTGCGGTACTCCTTCTTCTGGTCGAAGCCGAACGCCGGGGCGCCGGCCGTGATGAGCGGCAGCTTCCAGTGCGTGGCGAAGCGGCCCACCGAGGCCACCGAGTACACGCAGCCGGGCCCGAAGAAGGCGTCCGGCTTGTTGTACAGCGTGTCCACGGCGATGATCTGCGCCCGCGTCTCCGAGCAGCCGCTGCCCTGGTCCTCCGTGCTCATCTTGAGGAGGTTCACCGCGTAGCCGCGCAGCAGGCGGCGGCTCTCCCGCACGCGCTCGTGCGCCATGCGGATGGCCGGGAAGACGCGCGCCAGAGCCCACGGGTACTTGTGGTGGTTGTCGGGCAGCATGACGGCCACCGTGATGTTGCGGCGCGCTCCCGTCGGCTCGCACCTGGCCAGGGCGACGCAGGCGAGCGCCAGCAGCAGAGCGCGGCCACCTCCCGTCAGGTGTCCCATGGCATCGGGCTCCCAGGAGTCGGGCGGGCGGGGGGTGCGCGCACCTGAGGAGCGGGACGACTTCAGAGGCGCACGCTTCCTGCGCGCATCTGAGCGGCTCGAGCGAGAAGGAAACGGCAGCGACAGGAGGAGGACGACGACAAGAAGAAGAAGAAGAAGAAAAAAGTGAGCTTCTCAACGCCCCTCAGTGCCGCAGCTCATCCCGCGCGCGTCTGACAGCATCCATACGGACGGCTTCTACTTAAGACTCGGTTCGCGCTTCGGCTCGGCCCCCCCGGACGTCACGCGCGGCCGCGAGGGAGCGGCGGACCGCCAGCGCCACCTGCAGTCATGCGCACGGGAGCGCGCGCGTTCTGTGGGGTCTGGAGCGTTGTCCTCGCTCCCCTTTAGGATTAAGTTCTCACTCGCTCATTCAGACATATACCAGTAAGGCACAATGGAGAAACGTACTCATGATGATGAGCATAATAATAGTAATAATAATAATAATAATAATAATAATAATAATAATAATAAATTATGCAACGGACTGCTGTCCCTTTTGGTGGCAGTTTCATAGTCTTGAGCCACTTGATTCGAGATTTCAGAAGAAAGGACTGGATATTACAATCCCTAGCATTACTGCACCACAATTGTCTTCTGATGGGGTTGTTTGGAGACGATAACTAGGCAACGTTGCCACCACTAAGACACATCATCAGCTGTGCACCTCTGCATCTTTGGGTCTTTCGGCTTTTTATCACAAGACACCCTCTGCTGAGGCAGGCCCACCACAGGCTGATCAGACCTGGGTGTGTGTCTCGTGGTCAGTTGGTCACCTTGGCAGTCTAGGTGGCATCTTTTCTTTTCAGCCAGAATAGGTTCCAGACTGCCATGACCCTGTTTAGGATTAAGCAGTTAACAATAACACTGGAAAAGAGGATTTTGCTGCTGGGGGTAAAATACATGTGATTATAATAAATTGAGTATGCTGATTCCAAGTCTTGACATAGAATTTGCCTAGCATGTCCAGAACTTAAGTTATACACATATATAATAATTATGTTAGGACTCATTTGGCTCTTGGCTGATGGTTTCCTATGCATCCTGTTGCATGGCATCACAATTACCTCTATGTACTAACATCTGTAGACCCGCTACCCCCTAGCATCAATATATTCCTGGAGGCATGCCTTTCTAAGGTTTTGTTGGTGTCACACCCGTGGTCGGCATCCTGAGTTTACTTCTCTTCATTGTTCTGTTCACTTGCGCTGTATTTTTGCTCAAGCGTTAGCGCAAGCTCCTGGACGTGGAGCGCTTTATTGTTTTGTGATCTTGTTTATCTTGTTTAGTTAACGTTCGTCAACTTGAGCCCTGGGTTTCGGAATTGCTTCCACCGCCTCCGTCATAACAGTAGAACTGAGCCAAAAATGGAAGTATCAGACCTGACGCAGTTGTGCGAGGCGCTCGCGCTTCAGCAACAGATTTTCTCTCAACACTAGTCCGAGTTCACTCAGATGACGGAAAACTGTCAGTGTCTCGATGTGCACAACTCACCACCTCACTGGAGAGCCTCGCTGACAGCCAGGCTACGCCCTCCCAAGTTCAAACTCCTCATCTCAGCCAAGCTGCTGTTCCTACCATTCTCCGCTTGGTCACCCTCCTACACTATGCAGGGTAAAAGGGCAAGTGCACTTCCATCTTTTGAAACATAATTTCATTTCGTTACATTTTCTTCTGTTTTGTTGTTGTGGATATACCAGTGCAGCGTCACACAGTTGTGGCACAGAAACCAGTTCCACATTATGTGCAATTTAATTTTTGCAGACGTATACTTAAGTTCTTGATGTAATAGACAAAATCTGACTGCAGATTTGGAATCAGCACACTTTATTTAGTAAAGGACACGTGGACTCTGCCCAGTAGCAGAAGTTTTCAGTATAATCGATGGATGAAGTTGTAACGATGATAACAACAACAACCATGATGATGATAATAATAATAATAATAATAATAATAATAATAATAATAATAATAATAATGACTGTGATAGACTGGGGTTTCACCTAAGATGCGCTTTCTTAGCGTAGTGCCCAGTCATTCCAGGGTATGTGTGAGGTACTTCCATTCAGTTTCCTCTGCCAACTTGACAGTCTAGATTACTTTTGTAGTTAATGTTCATGCTTGTGCTCACTACCTTTTCCCCCCTTTGCTACTTAATACTTGGCTACCTTCCTTCTCATTTCGTTTCATTTTTGTGTTTTGCTTGTGTGACCTTCAGTCAAGCCCATTTCCTTTTTTACTTTGCTAATCTGTTTTTAGCCAAGCAAGAAGTGACTGATGGCCCTGACACACAACTTGCTCTCTGCGATGGAGCACCAGGTTCTAGCAGATGCCGTTCACTCCCCTGCCGTATTCCAGCCATCACTTGTGAATCACCTGTGGTTAATAAATATTTGGTGTGCATTTGGATCTACCTCTGGGTGTCTTCTTCATGCATCCGTGACAATATGTGCCAGACCACCACAACCCTGAGCAGGACAAGCGATTAATGGTAATGGATTATTACCAATAAAATTAATGCACGGAGTCCAGGGTGTATCCTGCCTCAAATCCGATGCTTTGGGGTTAATTTCTGAACCACTGCTGCCTGACTTGAACAAGCAGGAACAATGTGCAGAAAAATAAGTGATTGAGCACCTTGTAGAAGTGCCTTACTTACTTGTAACAGATTTCTGTGTACGTTTATCCATCTGTAGCCCAGAGCTGCTTCAGCACACCTCATGCTTGAGGGCATTTGTTTTCAAAGGTCAAAGGATATCTGCTGGTCTCAAAGAAGCTATTGTTGCTGCTCATCAGTCGGGAAAATTTCAAAGTTATTATTAACATTTTGCTCATGTGATGTTGTGATCTCAAAAAATTTTAAGTATTTGACCTGTATATACACTTGGGTATTTTTACTGGCACTATTTAAGGCTGTTCAGTTGGTCAAGGGGACTAGAGAACAGGGCAAGCTTTGAATGTACATCCTTGCAGGTTGTAAGTGCACGTCCTTAACCGCTAAATTATCCAGCAGCCTGCTCAATGATCTCTATTAAACAGGATAATAAATAAGATATTTTGTGAATCTATGAAATCGGTGAACTTGTCAACAGCTTTTAGGGTCAGCAGATAGTATTGTGGTTGGTGCTGTTGCCGTAATGAAAGATCTCCAGGTCAAAGCCCATTCCTCAGCACGCTGCAGCAAGGCACTTGCCCGTCTCAAAATACCGTGATGTATAAAGTGGATAAATCATTGTGGGTCGCACAGGACAAAGCCTGTCAGCTGAACAAAGGTTAAACACTAATAAATATCAGTGGCCAGTGTAGAGGAAAGCTAGGCCTTTATATTATAGCACATACTGATGCAGAATCACATACCGTAGATTCTGTACAATAATTCAAAAAAGTATTCAACAACAGTATTTCAACACCATTGTCCCCCACGAAACTGAGAGACTTGGGATTGAATAGTGTGCCTGGGTTCTCAGTTTCCTCACAGGTAGATCCCAGGTGGTGAGAGTTGGCAGTTGCACTTCTAGCATCATCAGTCTTAACACAGGAGCTCCACAAGGTTGTGTACTTAGCCCTCTGCTCTATGCCCTCTACACTCACGATTGCGTGGCCACGCACACCTCCAACTCCATCATCAAATTTGCTGACGACGCGGTGGCGCTGGGCCTCATCTCCAACAACGATGAGACAGCATACTTGGAGGAGGTGGAGAACTTGGCATCATGGTGCCAAGAGAACTGCCTCCAACTGAATGTCAGCAAAACTTAAGAGATGGTGGTGGACTTTGGTAGGCAGCGGTCCTATACCCCCCTTAAAATCAACAGGACTGCAGTGGAGAGGGTGAGCAGATTCAAGTATCTGGACTTCCATGTCACTGAGGATTTGACATGGTCTGTGCACATCCAAGCTCAAGCCAGCAAAGCAAAGCAGCGTCTTTACCACCTCAGACAGCTGAGGAAGCTTTGAGTCTCTCCGGCGATCCTTAAAACTTTATACTCGGGTGCTGTACAAACCGTCCTGACTCAGAACATCACCTCCTGGTTTGGGAATAGCTGTGCTTGCGACATCAAGGCACTGCAGAGAGTGATCCGGGTGGCAGAACGCTGCACCAGATCTGGTCTGCCATCCCTACAGGACATTTACGCCAGGAGATGCAGGACCAAAGCAAGTAGGATCATCGATGGCCTGTCTCATCCCAACAGTCATCTGTTCAACCTGCTGAAATCAGGCAAACATTTCAGAAGTATTATGGCCAGAACAGAGAGGCTCAGGAGGAGCTTCTATCCACAGGCCATAAGACTTCCGAACCCAGACATGCCATCACAATCCTCGCAAACCAGAGTCCACAATATCCATTGACCACTCCCCTCACTGTCACCGTCACTGTCCCCATAATGCGACGTATGGTTTTTATTTATTTATTTATTTACTTACTTACTTACTTACTTATCTGTTTGTTGTTTGTTTATTGTCTTCTCAATGTTTGGTTGTTTATTTACTCGTTGGAATGGAACCACATGCAGTCTCCTGCTGAATCGGCACATTTTGCTACATGGTATACTTTGTAACCATGTATGTGACAAATAAATTCTTTTGATCTTTTGATCTTTGATCTTTAGATGCCACAAAGAAAACAAATGGCCAAATAGTCTTTACACTCAAATTTATGTATATTTAGTTGTTATTTTAGGTCCATAAAGGAATAGAAATGTAATGTGATTGAATGTAACACACTGAGGCTTGTTATTGCTTCATAACAATGACAAAATTAATTTTAAGTGTATTTTTCTCCAGGAAGCTCTCCTGCAGGGTACCAGAAAAAGTGCTCTCAGGATGTGATTCTGGTGTATTTACAATGAATAGCGTTGCAAAACTGAGTTCAAATGCAAAGTATCAATATGGTAGTTTGGTAAAAAACAGCTTAGTACAGTTATAGTACACTTTCATATCTATTTTTCAGTTTTGGTTTGTTGTGCATGTAAAGATTGTGGGTGTTCACCTAAAGAAGGTGTTCTTCCCTGTTCACCTGCTTTGGCCAACATGAAGATGAGGAAGACAAAGTCCAAGTGGAGAGGAAAAACTTGGGCTGTGATTGAATCTGAAGAAAACTGAAACCATCACAACTGGAACATCGGCAGACTTTGATATTCACGGTCACTGACAACTTCTGCCAATGGGGTTAGTAATCGGCAGCAAGGGACCTGGCACTCGGGATGTAGCAAAGACGAATTCTGGGTAGTGATGCAAAGAAAGGGCTGGAAAAGGTCCTCAGATGGGCTGATATATCCACAAAGAGGAAGTGCTGAACTGTTCTAGCATTAGTATTTTTGATAACCATGGATGTGAAAGCTAGATATTGAAAACAGGATATGAAAGTGCACATTCCTTTGAACCATGATGTTGGAGGAGACTTTGGTGGATACCATGGACAGATGAACATTGGTTCAGATCCAGCCAGAACTCCCACTGAAGGTACAATGGGTGAGACCGAGGTTCTGGATCAACCAGATTCTCTCAGTGAGACTGCAATGCTTGGGAATGGTGAAGGAAGGAGAGGACAACCTGCCACCAGATGGATGGACTTGTTCATAGTGACAGTGGACAGAAAGCTTTCAACTCTTAGGACACAAGTGGAGGACAGAAATTTCTAGAGGCCCTCTCCATACATGATCTCTGGGAATTATAACAATAATGTTCTTTATCGTTCCTTTTTAGGTTGGAAATAAGATCCTGTCAGTTACTGTACACACACTGTACACACAATCCTGTGTATCTATATGTATGTACAGTATGGGGGAAGGGGAGAAGGGGCAGGTGTAGGTGTGGAAGTGTGATGTGCATGTAAATATCCAGTAAATTCATCAGTTTAGGGTTTTCTTTTCCTCGCTTCTGCAGCATATGCGAGCCTACAGTTTATCACTTCAGTTCAGGCTCTGAACCAAACAGCCATATTTTTTGGAACTGCAATACAAAATCCTGTGCTGCAGCTCCACACAGATGGCAGAGAAGAAGTCAGCTCCTGCTGCCAGGGCTGCAGCACCATTTCAGCTGGGATCAGTGAGCTGCAAAAAAGGTTTTTTTTTTCTGTGTCATCAAATGTGAACTTTCCAGCAAGCTGCATTTCCTGAAAATGCTCTGGTTTCCTCCCACAATGTAAACACATGCTGTTCCTCAACTGTGTATGGAAATGTTGAAACTGGATCAATCGAAGGATGGCTAGATGGATGGATGTTTCTTTTCTGCTTAGGCTTAGTTGTAGATAAGTTGCTAGTTTAAAATAAAAGTGGTGTTTGCTATAGAATTGTTTTTTGCCTCCCTGTGAACCTTCTCCTACTTCTGATTTGTTTTTTCTTTAAATGTCCGGATAATACATATAAGTCTGTCACATAGCTCAGTCTCTACCAAAATATATCTCAGTTTCTTTCTAGCATGAATTGTTCATGCAACACTGGGCAAGTTACAGCAACCGATTTGGTGTACAGCGCCACCCAGTGCACAACAATCTACAATGTAATTCAGCAGCTATTTAGTGAGCAGAGTTCAGTGAGTCCAGAACGTCTCAGCTGAGGCCAAGGGCTGCATTTGTGCAGGTGTTTGAAAATGGATTTTGCATGATTTTAATATAAGACATTACTTATGTACAATGTACTGAAAATGTACTAATGTACTGAAAATGTACTCTATGAAGTCTGACTGTCTGACTGTTTGTTGTTCTTTACTCGTAAATTTTCTTCTTTCTGGAATGTAACCACGCACAGTCTCCTGTTGAATCAGGGCGCATTTTGTTGCATGGTATACTCAGTTGCTATGTACTTGACAAATAAACTCTTCTTGATTCTTGATTTGCATTTAATTTTTGCTATAATCCTAGTGCCGAGGTCCATGTGCATCTAAAAATCTCGAGCTGTCAGTGAGGAGAAGGCTGTTTTCCAGTAATGTTCAGGTCATTCTCAGGACAGGGACTGTACAGAATAACCCAAAGTATACACCCAGGTGCAGTATGAATAAAGCACAGGCTCAGAAGGGCCAATGTTTGCACTGGGGACCACTCATTGCACAACACAGTGCAGCATCTTTTGTTAATCATTGCTCACCCACTGACTCATATTGCTCAACCAAAACCAGCTGTATTCAGACTCTAGGACCACCAAAGCTAATTTTTTTTAAAAATCAGCCAGAACTTTAAAATAAATGTATTGACCTAACCAAATAAAATTGTGATTCTTGCAGTTTTCGGCATGCCATAAAGTTCTTATTGTGTTAAGGCCTCTGGGGTCTCTGCTTGGGTGTGAATGTCTCCAAAG
Organism: Heterotis niloticus; assembly: GCA_018136845.1. Classification (NCBI taxonomy): domain Eukaryota; kingdom Metazoa; phylum Chordata; class Actinopteri; order Osteoglossiformes; family Osteoglossidae; genus Heterotis; species Heterotis niloticus. The sequence continues at coordinate 19,280,601 of CM030891.1, forward strand.
TCCTCTGTTTAGAGTACAGCTTTGTCTATTACAGCACTGTTTGTCACTGATCTGATATAATACTGGCTTATCTATGTTGAGTCTAGTATTTAGTCATTCCATCTATCCATCCCTCCATCCATTCATTATGAGCAAACACTATACTGTGTGCTAGCCTATGAAGCTACAGAGGGATGGGACACCGGTCCACTGCAGGAATGTAGCCATTCCAGGTTGCTTTATTACTTTTGGCACATCCAATGGCAGATAGTGTTGCTTTAAATAACTGGAATTCTGCTCAGTTACAAGTTCCCAAGTCAATGCCAGCTGTAGCAGCTTTGAATAAGATATGTTCTCAACTATAAATGCAAATATACTCATCTTTGCAACGCAAGTCCCTCTAAGATAAACCATCTGGCTGAACAAATCAATGAACACGCAGAAAAAAAATCCCAACAAAGTATAATTCCTCTTATTTTCAGTCTGCGGACCACTTTATTGCCTTTTAAATTGAAGACACATGCCTTCATCTGTTGCAACAGGGACTGTACACATTTATGGGTAGTTACAAAGATTATTAACCATATCCATAGCGTATAGGAGGTGAAGAGCAAAAAAAAAAAAATCAACCATTTTGGAGGTTTGCTGTACCAAAATGGAACCGTTGAAACGTGTTGTCTGGATAAGTGTGATCTTGCACTCAGGGCACATTTTTAGTCCACACTGGGGCAGCTGTTATGATCTCCAGGCCTCACAGGTACAGCAGCCACAGCCAGAGGGTTGTGTCTGTGGGGTGGAGAAGCGTGTAGCTTTTTGTAGTGGTTGAGAAGTAATTCTGTTATGCTGACTGCTATAAGAGAAGACAGCTGAGAATCTGGTGCGAGAATGACTGCAAGCATACACTGCCGGTGTACGTGTCTCATGTCGAGTCTGGGTTGGTCGTTGCTGAGTGGGACGTGGTGACAGATTGCAGGCAAAACTGGAAACCATCTTCATCGTCTGCAGAAAGCAATGCTTTGACATATGCTTTACATTTCATGAGTCAAGTTAACTGGAAGGCAAAATACACAGTATATTTACATTATTTTTACCTTCTTTCACTGGGCAGATGTTTTTCTCCAAAGTGTCTTATAACCCCAAGAAGACAATGACGGCATTCAACGGCAGACTACTCAAGTTACAGTTCACATACAGGCGTACAATGAGCAAAAGTGGACTTGGTTTATCACTGCTAATGAACAGAATTAAGAAAAAAATTATGGGATAACTTTTGAATGTGGCACATTGTGTGTCATAGCCTGCTTTACACCCCAGGGCTCAATATCATTCGGGGACAAAAAGAGAGCATTTCAAGATGACTAAACTACAGTTGCTCAAGAGCTAATTTTACTGTGTTTGGGGTATCCATCTCTTTGTGGCAACAGCAAGGAGGACCACATTACCTCGTTTTCTGTACGGTACACACTTTTTACACTAGGAGGAGTCCGACTCAACTGCTGTAGGGCGATGTGTGGAATTAATAGGCGTAAAAAGGAAATGTGTTCTACTATTCGTTTGACTCATCTGAGCATTAGTATTAGTATTTTTGCCAGCTTTACCAGTCGTTTTTACTCCCTGCCGGTTGGCCAGTTCCCGTACTAAAATCTGCGTTTGAACGTGACGTCATGGAATGGCTTCCATCACGTAAGGAGCGCAACTCCTTCCTGGAGATCTGCTGGCAAAGAGAATTCTCGTAAAAAAAAAAAAAAGAATTCCTTGTTACCGTCAGTTGAAATGTGTGTGTCGGGGGGGGGGGGGGGGGGTAAATAATCTGTTCCTGAGCCACAGAAGGTTCACCCGTTTCTTTCCATTAAACACGCAAAAGCGCCGCCTTATCTTTTAAACACGGAGAAAATCCTGGGGTCACCTGGGACGCCCACGTGGAAGTTACAGTAGATACAGTGCAGTCGCGCCCCAGAGTCTCGGTTTTTTTATTTAAGAAAAACTTTTAAAACACACACACACACACACACACACACACACACACACAACCCCCCTCCCGGATACTCATTTCCATGTACCGCAGCCCCTTGGGAGTCTCACTTCCTCAGTTCCCGTGTCTTCTGCTGCCGATACCTGCGGAACTGACATTGATGCGCAGGACATTATGATTCGTGTTAGTTTGCTGTCGTTTTTACGAGTTGACACTACTTATTTTCACAAACGTTTTATGCTATTAGATACACCACCACTGTTTTCACTGCTTTGTGCTGTTGCACTGTATTCTGTAGAAAGTTAACGTGGTTAACCAGCTTTATGTGCTACTCAGGCTTACTGTCGCCTATATGCGGGGGGTGTGAATGTGATCCTGAGAGCACGTACCTTGGTGTCGCTCTCTGTCTCTCTCTCTCTCTCTCTCACACACACACACACACACACACACACACAGAGTGTGTAGTACTTCAGCAGGCCGTGCGCTCAACGTCACTGTCCAACGCAGCGCTGGGCCGATCCCGAAACGGAAGCCCCTCCCGACGGTGGAGTCCGGGACCCCAGCAGCCCTGCAGCCCAGCAGCCCCCGCGGACCAGGAACCAGTCGGTCGGGCCCGCAGCAGGGAAGCGAGGAGCCGCGTCCAGCGGATGCAAACAAGGCTTCAGGAAAGAAGGCATCGGGGAAGCGCGTCGACACCGACAAATCTTTGTTTGTTAGTGAAAGCGGCGGCTGGACGCGCTGGAAACACCCTCGCGGTCCGCGCCGGTTCATGGAGCTCACTTTCCACCTCTGGTCGCACATTTATTTATTTTTTTTCCGCCGCTGAACGAGGCGTCCGCCCGACATTTAGAGCTCGGCGTTAGCCGACCGCCGCGCTGCTTCTCCTCAGCTCCTCTGCGCTCCTAAGCGGTAAGAAAGGGCTGCCGGGGGAGGGGGGGTACGGGCTTGTCTACGGCATCGGCGGTGGCGGCGCGCAGTCTCGATGGGAAGACGGGAGGCGTAGTTGTGGAAGCGGGGCTTCGCTCGCCATGTCGGCGCGGACGGGCTGGCTAGCCGCACCGTTAGCTCAATGCTAGCAGCAGCCGCTTGGTAAACAGAGCCTGCGACGGTGCGACTGATAAATTAGTTAAAACAAGAGTTTGTGACTGACATACTTTGAGTGCGTGTGAATTTTGCACGTCTTTAAGTATTTTGAACCTTTTTTTTGCTTGTGGTGTCAGTAGCTGGACGGAACGGGACACAAACTGGAGTTCCCTCAAAAACAGATGAGGTGGGGCTGCTAAAACATATAAATATGCCGTTTTTTATCACTACACAGAAATCTGTGAGGTAAAAGTCATTGTTTTACTGCTCTCCCTCCACTTTCTTCCACTTAAGACGAATTTAAAGTTCTTTTTTTTTTTTCTTTTCTTTTTTTTTCCCCCCCTCAAGAATGTCACACACGCCTCTGTCATTGTGTGTACTAACCGGAAAGCAGCACGCGTTATTTTATCTTCTTCGGTTAAAAACAGGCAAAATAATGGCCGATATTTTATTGTTAAGCATGATAGGAATTTAAAAATTGGGCAGTGTCGTGTTTTAAATTCGTGTGGGCTTCTTGGAAAGGTTTGGCTGTTCGAAGGTGTTGCAGCACGTCCCCACCCTCGTCATTCTCGAATTAAAGACAATACACACACACACCTCTAGTCAGAAATTTTAAATAAATGTGTCTCGTTTTCGTTTAGTTTTATTTGCAAGGCCATTTATTGCACCAAGCTTCTGTAAGATAAGCAACTGCGCTGTGCCCAACTCCGCGTTAGTTGTCCTTTATTGCAGTCCTCTTATTTCCAGTCTGCGGATCACGCACTGTGCACAGCATTGCGGTGTTCATTCACAATTTGTTGGAAAATTAAGTTTTAAAAGTTGTTATATGGTTAAAAAAAACCTCCAAGGCTCAGTTAGAAGCTGCAGTGTGGCAGAGGTGACACAGTGCTGACTTCCAGTGTTCCTCACATTTTCTATTTTTTTTTTCCTGCACCTTACTTTAAAAATTAATTAAATTATAGTTATGATGTTGGGGGTTACAAATACAGATTTTTTTTTCCTAACCAGTTTTAAGCTTCTCTTAGTTGAGGAGAATATCTAATGTTCAGGCTAGTTGTGATTTAAAATAATTTGTTTGCATGAATAGATTTTTGCTGTTTGGGATTCTGCATGAGAGCAGTGGTAATTTTGTTCCTGATCTATTGTTAGAAACGTGTCTGAAATTTTATTTTTTACCCTTATTTTATCGCCCGTGTTTTGTATTTGTTCATATGTGACAACTCAATTCAACGCGGTGTCTGTGCCGACTGAAATGCGTTCCTATGTTATGTTTTGCAGAGCATCAAGAAAATCCTTCTGTTAAATGTAGTTTGTACTTATTGAAATGAGATGTTCTATTTTACATTTGACAGGATTAAAAAGTTGACTTGACCCTTTGAAGATGGTTGTAGCAGACACTTACAGCAGCCATCTGTCTGCATGACGCATGCACCTTCTGTATGACTCTACTCTGGTAAACTTATACATGATTAAACAGGGTTTCAGTGTGAAAAGCTTCATGTCATAAGTGTCTGGAAGCAATGACCCCTCTAGCAGAATAAGGAAGTTTCTGTTCAGATGTGACATTCGTATCACCGTACACCCCACAGAGGTGTTCAGTTGCAAACAGCAAATCTTTGTTGAACTAAACTCCCACTGAAGCATCCCTCCATCTCCCTGATTGTGTAATGGTGTGTGGGGGGGTGGCTATCAGACAGCCAGAATACTGTATTTTGTGAAATTTTTTTGCTGCTGTGATTAAAAGTGGTGGATGACAGTGCACAAATCGCATGCATCATCCTAAACTTTGAGACAGAAGAGTATGGAGGCTTGAGTGTGTGGAATAGAGAGATTGCCTCGTAGTGTGCTGGCGTTGTCCAGTGCACATCCCGAACTTGAGGTGGCAGTCTTGTTTGGGTTACCAATAATTGATTTTTATAAAGCAATTTTATGTATGTTGTATATGTTTGTTTCCTGAGTTTTACTGTGCATTTGCATGGATTACTGGAACATTTTAATTTTGGCAGTATGGCTTTTGTATATATTTTTCTTCCATACAGTGGCTGAGCAATTTGTGTGTGTGTGTGTGTATGTGTTGGGATACCCTCTAATGGGCCGCCATACTGTTCAGGGCATCGCCTTGTACTCTAGCCAATGTAGATAAGCTCTGGTGCACTGTTAAGGGTAATGGATGGATGGATAATTGAATAGAAAGCAAAATGTAATGTAAAGACAAAGAAAATGTACAAAATTTAGAGGCCTTTTTGAAAGAGATTCTCAGTGTGGTAAAGAGCTTCAGTTTGTGCAGATGAGAACGATGCAGGTCGGTTGCTCTGTTATTGTTCTATTTTTACGCTGCTGAGGCAAAATTTACACAGCTGCTGATTCCTAAAAATGGATGCTAGACTTGTAGAAGTGATGTACTGAGCCCCCCAACAGAGAATTACTATGCTTTTATAATTATGGAACTTGCAGCATTGCTCTGTTGTCTGGAAGTCAGGAGAGGTAAACAATGGAAAGTAGTGTTGTCTGAATTTTTAAGAACCTGCTTCCCAGTCCCTTTAGATGTCTTTTATTCCTCACAGAAAAGCAAAGGATGCCCTGGTATATTTTAAACAACTCCTTGTTTAAAGTGAACAGTGTGGCTCTGATGGCTGACATCCGACTGCTCAGGTTGCTGTTCAGATCTGAGCTCTCGTTCAGTGTTTATACCTCGGAGCCAGATAGCTACAAGAGAGACAACTGGTTTCATTCCATTTGAGGGCTGGAGAGTTTCATCAGCCAGGGTTTCACGGCTGCTTGCCCTAAGTTTACTGTATTGGAAATTTCTTCATTCCATCGCAATTCCATTCAAACTGTTGCATGGATTCATTCAGAAAAAAATTAGAGGGCTAAAAATTTCTTGCCTTTTTCAGAACATGCTTGACGCTTAACGCATCATCTACTGTCCTACTGGTGAAATGGCTTAGAACTGTGCTCGATTTCCATCTTCAGAATTTTTTTTTTTTTTTTTTTGCAGTTTTCCATTGTTTGTTGCTATAAATGTAGAGTTGCAGAGATGCGTTTCAGGTGGACTGCTGACTCTCCAAAGTGCCCCCTATTTTACTCTCTGTGCTTCCAGGAAGGGCTCAAGACTGCTTTGGCACTGCACTGAGGTAACATTTGATGAAAAAGGAAGTTATTCCTTTAATTTTTAGGTTATGTAATGTTATTGCTGTTCTATATTCACATTTCCTTCTTTTATATCTCTTACTTAAGCCGCAGCAAAGCCTTGAATGCGGAGCGAAGGGTTAATGAGTGGCTCAAGTAAAAACGTGTTGTTTTTTTAATCCAAACATACAGTATGTTTATGTATAAAAGATGTATAATTAAAAAACATTTATTTTTGTCTTCGTGATGGTATAATGCTTTTGTTTTCCAGACATTAGTGTGCAACTTGTTTGGTGGTGTAGGTTCAGTCATTTGAGGAGTGGGGGGGGTTCAAGGCACAATACTGTTTACAGCTTCCTTTTCCTGAAGCCCTATTTGTGGGAAGCTGAACCGTACATGATATTATGCTTTCATTTGTCAGCTCAACACCCAAGCGAGGTAGTCGCCAAAGAGGATGGAAAAATCTAGAAAGAACTGCACAAATTCTTGTTGCTAACTGCATGATGTTCATCTTTGTATTGAACAGGTACTTGACACCAAAACAAAGTTTTGGTTTGAATCAACCTAAAATCTCTTCAGTTAAACCTTGGTTTGCCGTGAGGGTCATGAATGTTGAAAAGAAGAGCAACAAAGGTTATGGTATCTCTGATAACACTTTAAGCAGCACTTATTTGTGCATGTCAGGTGTGAAAATGTGGTTTCCAAGCGAGTTTTTACTTTTTGTTTTTTAAGCTGAGGTTCCTTGAGCATTGTGTCAAAATCAGCAGAAGGTCATAATGAAAAGCAAATTCCATTATGGCTGAGATGATAAATTTAAGCAGTACAAAGAGGAATATAACTAAAAATGTTGGCTGTTGTGTACAGATTTTAGGCATATTAAATTTACAGTGTGTTTGTACATAAATATATGTAGTATTTCTGTTAATTTGTTTTCTAATGTGTAAAAAAAAACAATAAAGGCAAATGAATTCAGACTCATAAAATAACCTGGTATTGTTTGGAAAGTCCAAGCAGGCACCATGGTTTCTGAGATTATAACAGCTGAAACTAGTAAGTGGGGGTTGGATGCTAAGATGCATAGTGGTGCTGGTCTCTGACATGGGCAGCATGGTGGTGCAGAGGGTAACCACTGGTGTCTCACAGTGCAAGGGTCAGTCTGTGCTCTGTGTAGAATTTGCATGTTCTTGCCGTGTTCACATGGGGGTTTTTTTTGCCCCTGATGCTCTGGTGTTTTCCCACTCCACACAGATGTGTTTCAGGTCAAATGGGGACTACATGTGCTGTGTGTTGCACTGCTTTGCAGTACACATGGCTAAATGACTAAGGAATTTAGTGTGTTTGGCACTGTAAGTCACCTTGGATAAAGGTGTCTGGTAACACTACATAATTGTATGCTGCTTTGGAGACAAATGTCTGCTAAATATATACAGTATATGTAATTGGTCCCCCTTTCAGTCTGAATTTGATCCTTGTAAATGTGTGCAAATGTCTCAAGTTGAAGTAGGAGAGTTAAAGAAATTCTTTACAAAGTCAAATTGTGACACATCGATTGTGTTTGCGTGCATCAGGGTATGACTTGTGGGAGTGCTTTCCTTCTGTGCACCTACTCTAGTAGGTGACCACTAAGACAATAGGAAACATTGCACTTGATTTTTGACTGATTCATTCCACAAACTATGTTCAGAAGGGGTTTTTGCGGAGTGTTTTTGTTTTCCATCATTTTAAATTAATTGTAATGCATCTCAAAGGTAATACAATGTTAAAACTAAAAGTGTTTTTATTGTGTGATATACTTGTGTTTAAGATCTTTGCAGAACCTTACCTGTAAATCAAGGAGCATATCCTTTTCTGAGTTCTTGTTGACTGTTGATAAATTTGAAAATGGTCATTCAGACATGTTTATGGGATTATTTGGTCAGTTGCGTGGAATGGGAATTTGTATTTTCACTCACTTTGAACAAGTTTGTCATGAGTGACTGGTAGCTGAGTTTTGGATCCACAGCCTCTGGACTTGGAGGTCCACTTGCTGTAATATTCTTGAGCAGTGTTGCTATTGTAAGTCACTTTGGAGAAAACTGTAACCTAAATGAATGAAAGTAAGAATACGTTTCAGATGATGAGGCAGCCCTGGACTGAAAAAGCAGTTACTGATAAATTGATTTTTATTTTATTTTTTTTTTAAGCAGAACTTACTACAGAAGGTAATGAGTGGAGGGATGTATGCATTGTTTGCCTTGTATTGATTGCACTGTAGCAGTAAAGGTGACTTTGGGCTAATGAAATTGAGTTGCTGACTTCCATTTCAGACTGAATGTAAGCTGAGGTCCCAGTGGGTTTTTTTTTTTTTCTTCTTTCTTCAAATAAAGATGTATTGTAGCTTGGTGGTGGTGCTTCTTATTCCTGGTTAGTAACTGCTTCCACTTCACCCACAGGGGTTACCAAGCTGTTCCTGATTGTTTATTCCTTTCTTTGCAGACATTGGAGTATTAGGGTGTTTATTAAGCACAACTGAAAATGCATGTTGTATGTCCTTTAAACATGGGTTTTTTGGAACTTCTCTTTAGGCCTGTTTTGAGCTCTCCATCACTTTCACTCCCACCGGAATGTTTTTGTGTCAGATTGTTTACAGCCCAAAGCTTGTGGGTGGTAAGGCGCTGCTTTTGAAATTCCTTTGGTGCTTAGCTCCTCAGACCAACAGTCTGTTCTCCAGTGTCCATTTCTGCTTTGTTCTTGCCACAAACGAGTTCCTCTTGCTACTTGTCTTTTCTGCTGGGTTCATATCCAGAGGATGTTGCTGCAGATTTTTGGTATGAGGTTCTTCATCCAGATTTTATTAAAAAAAAAAAAATCTGTGGCTCGGCATTCATTTCAATGCTGCTCTTTAAAAATGACTCACAAATTCCCCAAATTCCCCCCTAGCTGAGAGGAGCCTGTGTTGTCTAAAGAAATGAATAAAGACCCTAATTTGCAGAGTGTTTTTTGCATATTTAGGCAGGAGCAATGTTTTCAAAAATAAGATTTAGCTGAAAATTCAGTCTGTATGTATGTAAAGGTAAGGACCTTGTACTTGCTAGTTTAATGTTATATTACTAATGTCCTGCTTGACTGAACAACTGAGTTTGAGGCTATAAATGAAACTTTAAAAAAAAAAAAAAAAATCATCCTTTTAAATAGTCTTCATGTTTTTGAAAATCACCTGCTGAGCATTCTAACTTGTTTTAGTCTGTTGTACTATATGTTGACACACACAGCTTCTTGGAAGTATGCTATCCCCCCCCAAATGTGAACATGGCTCTTTATAAATAGTTTATTGAGCATTTTGGGGTTGTTGAGTAAATGGTTCTTCATCTTGTTATAGGCATATTTTAGTCAGCTTGGTAAGCTTAGAGTGTGATTGCTGTGGTTTGGTAACTTAGTTGTCATTGGGGTTTAGTTTCCTATTACAATGTGCTGCTTTTTTCTCCCCAATTTTTTTTTCTTCCCCCCTGTTCAATTTATAATGTTATGTATACCCTGGTTTTCAAAGAAATTTGCAATGCAACATTCTTCATTTTTGTACTCATTTGTTTTATGTTGGTGGGTATTTTAGAAATGTATATGCTGCCAGTTGAAAATACGGCTATCTTGCTTGCTGCTAGTAAGTGGTTAACTTTGGTGTGCATCAGGTCTACATCTTATCTAACCCTGACAATGTTCTTATTTGTGCCCCATCCTTCACACACCCTTACTTGATAATCTGATTGATTGTTGTGTGTGAATTTTCCAGGCACGCCTGTCTCTAGTTCAAATGACCACAACGTACTTGAGAGCCTAATGGTATTCAGTAATGCAGCCATCTTCCCCCCATCCACCTTTTGCCGTTAATATTTTAATAGCTTAATGTTAATCATTATTTTCATTTGTCAATTTTTTTCAAGTGGTTAAAAACATGCTTCAAAATGTGTTCTACTACTTTTAGGTCAGTTCAATGCAGTTAACCCCATCTCTGCTGGGGTTTTTTTCCTGCTGAGACAAACACACAAGTCAAATGTCACACATTTCTCTTCTTACTCCTCCTACTCCCAGGCCAAACACTGAGCCTGTAGGTCATTGTCAAGGAGGCTGCTCTTGAAAGCTGTTTCTTTTCAGTGAGTCAAGCTCCTGCTGAGCATTAGCTGGCTGAAGACTGTTTTATTTATTTATTTTCTTTATATGTCATCCTCTGAACCTTGTGCTTTTCATGTGGTCCAGTTTTTCTGAAGTGGCGCTTAAAGTATAAAAATAACAGTTGTACTGCAGAGAAAAAAGAATTGATCTTAGTCTCTGCTTCATCCCAAAATTTGGGGCCGGAAGTCTCTAAATTCCTTTTGTTCATAAATCCAAGCAACTTTTACCATTAAGTAACAACCAATAAAGCTACATAATCCAGGCATTCCTTGGTTAATATATTTTGTAACAATGTTACATATGGCTATAACAAATTTAAACTTAAGATTTTCCAGCTAGAGGAAAAACTAATTTCATCTGACTGAAAACACAGGTGTACCCCAATTTGCGGGTGTGATTTTAGTTTGAAAATTGTACATAGGTTCCATATTTAAGTTTTTCCCAGTTAATTTCTAATTATTATAAAATGAAAAAATAATAGCCCTTCCACCAAACCGCTATTCCAGATACAGATTCCCCAGATATCACTAAAACACTGCAAAATGCCGATTTCATTAATAAATTATCTCTCTCAAATAAAAAAAATCTGTCTTTAAAGCTCAGACTTTTTATTAGGTATTTTATGCAGGATATTTTTTAGGCCATGGACATGAAATATGGCACACAGGTACTTCACACCCTAAGAGAAAACTGTGCATAGGCAAGTTCATTAAACTACAAAATGCTTAGTATTTCCACATTTTAAAATTCAATCTCTGACAAGGCTTTTAGAAGCAGGGGTAGCAATGTCCACATGGATATGTATGTGACACTAGCACATCTTTTACCACACCCACATTCATAACAGTTTAGTGATTATGTATTTTATTACTGTCTGCAAACTCTACATATACACACATGCTAACACACCTTCTCTCTTGCTTTCACTCACGCACAAATGTACTAAATTCAACCAGTTTAAATGTAACAAATTTTGGTGATACATAATTTGTTATCTACATGTCACTACAGCTGACATGCACGTTGCTGTCACTTTCGTCCGTATTTTAAATCAAAGGGACCAATAGCTGTTATATGTGAGCACACAATGTTAAAATTAAGAAATTATACATAATACACACACACGCACACAGCTCTGTACTAATTAGTGATGTGAGTAATATATATTACTAACCTTTATATTTTTTTTTTTCCACAGTACTCTGTGACGTCTGCCTGTCTAACAGCACTAACAATACTTATGTACTGAATGCAACCACTTTATTTGTCAAACTGCTTGGTCACATACATACCTTATATTCATTATTACTTTTCACCTTTCTGCTGCTACACCTTTTTAACCCAGGCAGCACCAGGTATTTTGGCTAGTATAAATGAAAATTCACTCTGGGAACATGTCGTGTAACAGAATAAAGCTTGTAAATGAGACTCAGTGAGCTGTTTAAATTTGTTCACTTGCAGATCAGATTTTATGATTGGGTTTTCAGCTTGTGGATGAATTTTTAATTACACAGTTGAGCTGGAAAATATACAAGAATTTGGAATGTAATGATTTGAAATTATATATATATATATATATATGTATGTATGTATGTATGTATGTATGTATAAACCTTTGATACCAAAATGAGACATTCTTTCTGGGAGACATAAATGGGGAGGAAGTAAAGCAAGTTATGTCTATACTTTGTTTATACAAGCTCCTACTCGGTGTCATTTATTGACTTACTCATCATATTCAAATGTGCAGCATTAATCTTGTTACTGATCAATATTCAGGAACACTGGACACAAAGTGTAAACATGCCTGAAACTCCTGTCCAGTTCTACTGTCCTATTTCACTATAGTGTATTTTACTGTTAACTAACAACGGCACATGCAAGTGCAGGTTGGCTTTGCTGCATAAAATGCACAGTGTTGAGAAATTTGATCTATGATGAAAATACAGTTTCCAAATTGGAAAATGCTGTCAGCTATGAAAATTTTTAACTTTACCATTTGTAATACAAGGAGCTAGCGTATCCTGTTTAATTGAAAATAGTGTTAATACATTTTTTTTTAAATTATTATTATTAATATGCTCAGCCTCCTTTTGTTGTAATCAGGTAAAGGACATGCAGACCTGAAGGTTTTCCCTGAATACTGCGTACTTTTGAGAGAAGATGGGCTTCGGACGTGATCTGTGCAATTCCCATGAGGCCCTGATCAAGCTGCAGGACTGGGAGCTGAAGCTGCTGGAGACCGTGAAACGCTTTATGACTCTGAGGGTGAAGAGCGACAAGGAATATGCCTCCCTGCTGCTCAACATCAGCCAGCATGTGGATAAGCATGACAGCATTGGACAGGTAGACCACACCGGCAACGTTTCCAAGGTGAGTCCATCCAGTCCAGTTGGGTTTTTCCACTGTCCATCAGTTGTAATTTTTTGTTGAGTGTTAAAGTTGAATTCCAGAAAAATTGGAACTGCACGCAGCTGACAGTTTACGTAATCTAATAGGGGGGGCTCACACTGCGACATGCTGCCGAGCAGCTGAACATGCTGTATTCAGTTCTTTCCAAATCTTTGTGCGTGTCTGTAGGATAACTAGAATAAGCAGTTTCTTAATCTGACTTTCTGATCCAAAACATAAGAAAGTCATGTAAGAATCCATGTGTGCAATGATTTAAAATTAATGATGGAGGAACTGAAGTCTGCATCAGAATTGAGTTGCGTGTTTTGGATCAGAGAACCGACTTGTTTGAAACATCACAATCATGTTTTTACAAATGCACTTTGAATATGTAAAACTTCTTTCACCTCAGCCAGTTTTTCAGTTGCCGACTCCCCTCGCAAGAACGTTAGTCAAATACCCCCACTCATGGGACCTTGCCTCTGCTCACTTGGATTGTGGCCTCTTATTGTTCCTTACTTACTCCCCTTTTTAATTCTGAGTCTGTTATACTTGACACCAGATGTTTTGTGGTATCAGTAAGCGATTCCAAAGACAACAAAAATATTTTGGTTCCATTTTCAAGTTTCTTACATAAGAAAGTTTATTTAGGCCTAGTGGGAGCTTGGTGAATTGCTCTGTGCCCCATAGAATGGATCAGGGTTTGAATCCTGACTTCCAGGTGAGTGACTGAAGAAATCTGAATGTGGTCTGTCGTATCAGTGTGTCCTGGACAAACCTAGGGTTTTTAAACTAATCGGACACTGTCGTGTATTTTGAGCTGTGAATGCTCAAAACTGATGAAAACTTGTTCTCCTGTTGGATTCCATAGTATTGTACCGAGTAACTTGTAACATTATTATTTCCCCATATAACATTTTCTCCGAAAGTTGGGAGATGACATACTATACCCATCGTGTCACATACCTAATGTGCTATTTTGCATATGGTGTTTGAATAGTGTTGCCTAAAATAAGTACTAACGGTCTGTTCTTTTCAGAGTGCAAAAACACAAGCGTAATATAGATCCTTAAAAACAAAGCTATACAAAGGCACACGAAGTATGAACCTGTTGCATGTGTCCTGGTGGTGACATGTGTGCAGGCCTGTAGGCTTGCAACTCACCGTCTTTCCGAAAACAAACTGGTCTCCTCGATTTGTCCCTAGTCCTGGGTCAACCTGGTGCAGCAGACGGAGCAGTTGAGCAGGATCATGAAGTCCCACGCTGAGGACCTGAACTCAGGTCCGCTGCACCGCCTCACCATGATGATCAAAGACAAGCAGCAAGTGAAGAAAAGCTACCAGAGTATTCACCAGCAGATCGAGTCAGAAATGAATAAGGTGCTCGTGTTTGTTTCATCTGATTATTTCATCTGTTTCCTCTTGTTTTATAGAACTACTTTAATTTCCCTTATCCTGTACGCGTGAATATTTTAATCTTTGTTTTTATTTCCTTTTTTGAGTTATTGATCTCTCTGAAAAGTTTTATATATTATATTTTTTCTTTTTTGGCCTTCATGTCTGCTTTCATTCTGCCTCTGCTCCAGCACATGAAGTATAAACATTTCTATAAAATGTTGGTGTGTATGGCAAACGTCACATCTCTGTGTAAAGTATGTAGGGAAACAATTTTGACTTTGGTGGTGTTTTCCATGGCATTAGCATTGCATGAACCAAAGATTCTTCTCTAAAAGCAGACAGTCATGATTATTAGCAAGGGTATGAGATCAAAATGTTTCACTTGTCAGCAGAGCAAATGGTTTTTAAAGTTGGACTTAACACATTGCAGAAAAACAGTGCACGTCCTCAGTCCGACCTGTGATGGTAAATATGAGGTAAGAGGTGTTGTGGAATCCGTTTCCTTGACAAACAGGTTCATCATATTTGCATTTTTGTTTGTCAGTGTAGGAAAGAGGTGCCAGCAAAGCTGTACAAGATTGAGCAGACCTCATGCTGTATTATATAAACCATTATGCATAAATGCTACGTTGTATGATGGGTTTTATTAATTTTCTACAGTTTCACTTATTGTTCATATTAAAATAATACTAGTATAGAATAAGCACTACAGACTAATCAACTTGACTGGTTAGTGTTGTAAGTTTCATTTTACTCGTGACAGTGATTATTATGTGTGTAGTCCCAACTTTTTAAGAAATTCATTAATGTTTTTGACCTACTTTGTTTAATTTCTGGTCATAGTACAGTAAATTATTTATACCATTATTAAATTATTTAGTACTGCAGTAGGTACCAAAGTTTCACTTTAAAAAGCTCAGTGTGTTTATTTTTAGAATGCTTCAGTGTTCTGTGGTATACAAAAGCGAGATATAGTGATCTCTTGCAACTCTTCTTTTTGTAACCTTGCTAAGCTTGTTGATGACCACTCATTGGTCAGTTGTGCGACAGGTGTATAATTAGATGTTGTGGGGGATACAGTAGTGGGGGTGGGAAGATGTTTACTGCTCACTGCCATGTCTGCATACAGTGCCGGTTGTTTTGTGATGCTGTTATGCTGGTTTAGAATATACTGCGTTATGGCGCTGTGGCGAAAGGGGCGCTTACATGGGGTTTTTGGTGTGAGTTCAGTTCTGTGAGGCATATAATACAGGGAAGAGGTTTGCCAAATTAACCCACTGTGTGTGTCTTTATGTGAAAGAACACTGTTGAGAACAACTAACAGTGTGAGACGCAAGAAGATGGGTGCTGGCTGTGCCCAGCTGGCTGTGTTTGTCTTATACAGTCATTAGACAAAAATGTTGCATATGCATACTGTCTATACATGCCTTTTAATGTTTTCATAACATTTTTTGTCTACAGTATAAGCTATAAGTGCCCAATTGTCAGTTTTTTGTAGATACTATTGTTACACAATGTCGTACAAGCAATATACATTGCAAATTACAAGATACTTATGTGTACATGTTTAATTGGCTATAAGATACTCATTTGCTTGCCATTACCAAAAATCATTAAAAAAAATTTCTTGACAATTTTTTCCATTTCATTTTTTAATCACTATTTATTATTAACTATCACAAGGGCGAGTTGATACAATTGCAGAATAATTTTCATGCTACTCTGATTTTCAGTTTCTGATTTCTGCATCTATCTTTTTCACTACCTTTCAGCACTGATACACTTTTTTCCTGCTGTTTTAGAGTAATTTGAATGAAATCCCCATTGAAGGCTGCTGTAAATAAAACATTTTATTAAACGCAGTCACTGCTACACATACAAGCCTTGAGACCCAACCAATAAGAAATTCAAGCGCCTTGTAGCAGCATGGCAACCCAATGTTGTCCTACAATAGATGAGGCAGTTGTTATGCGTTACGACCAAACATCAGAACTTGAAAGTAGTATGTTTAATGGGATGGCCAGTGTTAAATCCGTGTTGTTATAGTAACTCCCAGTATATGTTTTGTGTCTGCACAAGGCATTGATCAAAGTATTCAGACTTTTAGCAATTCTTTCATTTTATTAAATCAAACTAATTTAAATGTAGCCATCTATGATATTGTATTTCAAAAACTTTGAAACGTAATTCTAACTCAAAGGTAATTATTGTAAGGTGGCTTTTTTTTTTTTTTTTCTTGAAACTCATCCATCGATCCATCCGTTGTTTTTAACCACTTGCTCTGGTCGGGGTTGTGGCAAAGCCTGTATTTGAATTGCTGGGCACCAGGCAGTGATTGTAATCTGGTTAAGATGTCAGCCCATTGCAGGGTGGCCACACACAGTAACTTACTCTCGTAAAAAGCTGAAATCTGTGCTAGAGCTACATTTTACAGCAAGTCTTTTGTGGAAAGTAAATCCCAGCTTTGTACACTGTTCAGAAGTGCTTTTGGCACATTGTTGTATGCAGATTGACTCTAGGTTGTGCAAGTTGGTTGGGTGATGTTTATGGATCACCATTTTCAAATATAGCCACAGAACTAACTGCACCACTGTAGCGCATTCACCTTTGTGTTTTTGAGCTATTCCAGCGACTTTGCCTTTGTGCTTGGGGTTGCTGTTCTGCTGCAGTAGGTACTTCCTCACAAAACTAAACCGGTTTCTCTCACAGTATTTTCCTGTTTAGCTTCATCCATTCTTTCTTCTTATATCTAGGTTTTCTTTTTAAAATGAACTGACTGGTTATCAAATGCTATAATGTATTTCTGAAATGTATATGCATAAAATATACATATTTTTTGTCGTAGGTCACAAAAAGCGACCTGGAAAAGTTAAAAGGCACATATAGACAATTGACAAAGGAAGCCAACTGTGCCAAAGAAAAATTCAAAGAAGCTGTTATAAAAGGTAAGATTTCTAATGTGACTGAGTTATTTGTCTGTTTCTTACCATTTTATGACTTAGTGTCTATCATAGACTCAGGGCTAAAAATTTGTTATAGCAGTTATTCATAACCAAGAGCAGCAGAGGAGTAAAGGAAAGGGAACGTTACAAATGGCTCGCTAACTCTATATGGTGCTTAATTAATATTGTTGCAATGGTTTCTGTAATTTCACTGGAAATTAAAGTAATATAAAATTCACTTTAAACATACAGTTTAGTGTCAGGAAGAGTTATGACTGTTGTTTTTGGTTACTTTAAAATAATCAGAGGAACAGCTTAAAACTTCAGGTAAGATTTATTCTTGTCTGTTAATTATCATTTTATGAATAATATATTTTTGCTGAGTTGTCCCTGCATGATCGATTTGCATGTCTACCCTGTGGTTTATCAATAATACCCATTCCTTCTTTGTATAAATGCTTCTTATTCAGAATTCTTTTGACTAAAGACAAAAATTGTGATTAAAGTTGACTGTTAAAGTTGTATTACTTGCTACCTTACTGCACTTTAGTGATAAACATACTATGGTATTAACCTCACCTAATATTTTGTTTGAACTTTTATCTGACACGCAACAGTTTTTTAAATTAACTTGGGTAAAAAGTTACATTTGCTTTAAACTGGATAGAAAAAGTAAAAAGTATGCATTTCCAAAATGTATACTTCTGTAATCTGCATGTTTCTTACTCTTGAATGATTCTCTGACAACTTGCATGAAGCTGTGCTTGTGTATTAACTTTTTCCCCTCTGCTTTAATGATAAAATGACTAGAATTCATAAAGTTGATTCAGTCATGAACTGCACATACTAGTTAAAATGGTGTACTTCTTAAATCATGTTTTTCATTTTCTGTGTTTATATTTACACTATATTGTGAATTTTATACTGACTTTCCTTTTACAATGAAAATAAAACCTTTTAGCTAAAATTAAAACATTTACTCCTCGCTCCATCAAAGTTGCCCATGAATATTTTAAAAATCTTACTTCCACCCTGGCAGAAAGTAGGTATCCTTAATCACGTTTTACCGCAAGCATATTCAAGTTTTTTTTTTTTAAACTAGAAAGTGATCCAAAACATCACCACATTGGTGAAAATTCTGATTAATAGCTACTTTATTCTTTCACTTTGAAACTGTTAAAATTGTTTATCCAGCTACTTTTCTGCACCTTTGGTGATAAACATATTGTGGCAGTGATCGCACGTAATAGCTTAAATCAGGTAAATAGTAATGCTCCAGACAGGTTTGAAAGTGTAAAAAGTCAGACCCAAGATGGCGATTTCTCTGCTGCGTTGTACAATGGATTGAGACAATGGAAACTATATATTTTTTTTATTTACATACAGCCTTTAAACCTGTTTGCTAAGGTTAAGTTGCTTTGGACAAAACAATTTGGCATGAAAATAAACACTGCTGAAAGAATGTAAATTGTGATAATAGTGATAAATATTTCATAACTCAAATCTCATCATGTAATGAATAAAGTAGTTCTACACTTCTCTGTTAACACAGAGATGTTGCCAATGCTTTTTTTTTTGTTGGATAGCTCCTTAATTTATAGATGGGTGCCATCAGTTTTGTTTTGTTGCTGTTTAATGTACTTTTGCAAGCTCAGTTAAAAAAGGATAAATACATTACAATGCCAAGTTTGGTTGTCTGACTCACTATCCTGTGAAGCATAAACGTTAGCAAGAGAACTGCTGTTCTTTTTCCATCAGCTTCTTGATGTTCTTCTATTCTTTGTGCACCTCCTTAGTGACCTAAAAATAGAAGTACATTTCTTAGTTATGGGCACCTTGCATTGTCTCTAGCAGCTCATTGTCTTCAGTTGCTCAAGACCCATGTTTGTTGTTCTTTTCTTTCATTTTAATTCTCCTTATGAATTAACATTACATTTTATAAATGATAATGCTTTAGGTGACCGTTATTTGTTTCACTATCGAACGATGGTTTAGAAGAAGACTAAGGCCACCCTGCAGCATGGCCAGGCGTGTAACGCTTTCTATGACAGAGCTTTATAATAGCAGTAAAAAACTATTAAGGCAGGCTTTCTCACTTAGACAACACATTCACATTAAAGCAACAGGCTGTATGTTTGAAAGCGGAAGTCACACAGGACTCTGGTGTCTTGATAACATCTATCTCTATCTGCTGAAGTCCTACTCAGGCAGTAGTGTTTATTGCCATTGTGGGCAGAAAAAGATTTTTTTAAGCTTTTTTTTTTTTTTTTTTTTTTTTTTTTTTTAAATAGTCTTACATTCTAAAGAGACCTTGCAAAGTAATTTATGTGGTATGGTAGTTAAGATAATGGCCCTGCAGTCAAATGGCCAGCTTTTAGATCACACTTGCTGTAGTTCTTCTGTTGATGAAGCTGCTTACTCTGATATGCTCCAGCTTTATAAAAGGACAGATTATTATAATTACTGTAATTTATTGTGTGAACCTAACACTGTGAGTTGCTTTGGAGATAAGTGTCAACTATGTGAATTTTTATCTATCAAAAATGGCACGAACTATAAGACTTTATTACACTGATATCCTTGCTCACTCACTGATTGATTTATAGACCGATTGGGTCAGTGCACTGCAGACTGACTGACTTATTCTTTGAATGGCTGATCGACCATCTGAGTCGCTTTTTTTTATTTTATTTTTAATCTTTATCTACTCATACTGTGCTCATCTTCTGTAGGCAAGGAAACAGAGAAAGCACGCGAGCGCTACGATAAGGCCACAATGAAGCTGCACAACTTGCACAACCAGTATGTGCTGGCAGTGAGGAGTGCCCAGCTTCACCAGGAGCAATACCATGACACCACGCTGCCCCTCCTTCTGGACTCCTTGCAGAAGATGCAGGAGGAAATGATCAGTGCACTGTGAGTAGACCACCTCCCTTTGGCACCCCAAGCTCATTCTGCCCCTCTTTCTGTTGAGGTTTGGTAACTGGTTTGACGACAGCCTGCTGACTGCAGACGAACACAAGCTGGGAACTGCTGAGCAGTTTTTTAGAGAGGAAAACATACGTTCCACAAAGTCTAGTAAAGCCTATTATGCGCCTTGGCCTTCTTGCAGATGGTAGAGAGATTAAATCATACTTCTGGATCTATCAGGAGCTTCCTGTTAAAGGACGTGGTAGATCAGCATGCTTAACTAATACCCCCAGCTCGCCTGTGAATTAATGTGACATGCCTGTGAAGTTCTGCCCCCCCCCCCCCCCACTTGGACTGGGCTCTGTATACTGCAGTGGCAAATTTGCTAGAAGGTTACTCTGACTAGTTAAGATGATGCATAACTATGCGACCATGTTTCCAAAAGCATTTAGCCTTTGTTGAGATCTTTGTCTGCAGGGTTCTACTTGTCCCTTCCCAAAAAAGGGACCTCAAGCTTGTTTGAAACACCGCAGTCATTTCAGTTTGTTTCTGCCTGTGCAATGGGAAAACCACTTGTTTAAAGGAGCCAGTTATGCTACCTGCTGTGGACTTTTTCCAGGACAACCGCTGTCTAAAGCCTAAACACATCTGTGGGCCTGGCTCTGAAAGGCGAGTCAGTGATTTGCAGGCCTAAAGACTGCTTAGAGGGATCTGAATCTTTTCTTTAGTTAAATCAACTTGATCATTCTCCATTTTATTCAAATGTGCTCTTAAAATTTATACCTCCCGATAGTGCACTGACTGACACTTAACGTTATTTTCATTCTTTATGTCTTACAGTATGTGCCCTGCCCAGCTAGCTCAGTCAGTAGAGCATGTGACTCGTAATCTCAGGGTCGTGGGTTCAAGCCCCACATTGGGTGTCAACGCAAATCCAGCTACAAGGGGTTGCACCTCTGTGCCAGTTCCAAGCCCAGACAAAATGAAGGGTTGCGTCAGGAAGGGCATCCAGCATATTAAAAAAAAAAAATCTTCCAAACCAAATATGCAGACAAGCCACTCCTGTGGCAACCCCTAACAGGAGCAGCCAAAAGTCAGTTTATATCTTACAGTATGTAATTTTTACTGTATCCAAGAAAATTAGGTTTACATTTTTGAGTTCTATACAATATTTGATGTTAACACAGTTAATGTCATCACTTGCCTTGCTTGAGAGCAACTGTGCTGTCATTCACTAGGAATTTGATCTGAGATTTAAGTCTGACCTCCAATCAAAATATGTCATGTTGTCCTAAAAAGTAAGAAAAACACTTCCTGCAATCACATTTTGAGCCCATTGCTTAACTGCTTGAACAAAAAAGTATTTTTATGATTAAGTTAAATCCATTTTTTTATAGCAGTGTATAGATTTCTGTGATGCAAGGCCCTCTTTTTTTCTCTTTTATAAAATTTTTTTGTAAAGTCTGAACATAAACTAAATATACAAATTTTGTTCTGGGACACATTTTCCTCCTCTGATGCAAATAAAATGCATGCAGAAGGTGTGTGTGTGTGTTTCAAACTGGACATAGCAGATAGGCCACTCATTGTGTCCCTGCCTCATGAAGGACAAGCAGATAGAACCTCTTGCTAGAACCTCTTTTGTTTCCACCAGAACATTTTCCTGTGCACTTAATGGCAACATGGAACACCGAAACTAAAAGTCAACAGTTATGTATGCTAATGGAAACTGTTGACAATGTGATGATTTCTTCTGTCTAGTCCTAGCATGACTGTTCCCTTGTTAGCATTGCAGTGTTCGTACAAGATTGGCGGTCACGATGCAGTACTTAAACGGTGGGTCAGATCCTCACTTGGTCCCTATCTGATGTAATAATTGCTTACATACAGTACCAGTCAAATATTTCAGCACACAGCAGCAATATCTGTATGTGATGAACTGGGTGGAAGAGTTAAAGCAAGGCAAGAGACAAGTATGCTACATCTTTGGGAACTGCTGCAGAAGAGTTGGGAAGTCTTGGCGGCTTATTTCCTGACCAATAGTGGTAATAGAATTTCTGTACAAAAATGTAGGCTTACTTGTACTTTTGATAGACAACACGCACAAAAAAATAAACATTTATAGGGACTTACTAGGGACTATGTTTGAATATTTGTTGTTTACATAAAAATCTGGGTAGAAGCAGAAAACTGAACACTTCCTCTTGTTGCTAAAGTTTCTAACAGGTAGATTTTTCACTGAAAACTTGTGTTGTATAGTGTTGTGCTAGTGTATTAAGTTTCAGACTGGGAGTGGAGCTTTATGTAATGGACAGTTGCATACCTCTGTCTCGTATTTTTCCAGCTTAGTCTGAAAACACAAGATTTAATTTTAATCATGTTGTTTGGCGTTTCACCAATTATGTTTTGGTTCAGACTTTCAACCTAAATACTAACGGATGACAGATGCATCTTAGACTTTAAGTCTTCCGGCAGAAATGTTTACATGTGTTGATTTACATGTTTGTAAAATTCATTACTGGAAATGAAAGGGACGTAATTTTCCTCGGACGTAGTCGGACTCTGCTGGGTAGCTCCTTGGCACAGTGCAGATACACGCGAGCAGCGCAAACATCTCACCACAGGGGCAAGTTGCGATACGCCATTCAGCTCTTAGGCATGTTTTTTTCAGCTGACGGGCATGTTGGTTTGTTTGGATTCTTCTCCAGTTGTCCGGTTATCGGAACACCAGGCATGAGGATGCATCTGGCACAGCTTAAAATCACACTTCATTGCCTAATGCAAAGAGCTCTTTTAGCTGAATCCAATTTAGAGCAACCATTTGTTCAACATGCTCGATTTAGAATTTAATACGTGTACCGAAGTTGAAAGAAGTTTAGCAAGAAAAACGCACCGACAAAGTTATCTGAGGTATCTGTTGTCACGCTGTGTGCAACCTGCATCGTGTGATGATAGCCTGTTCATTTTAATCATTCCTTTTGCATTTGTCATAGTTGGCTCATAAATGTGTAGTAACTGATGTTCAGTAAAACCAGCATAACTATAATCTGTAAAAATGTGACCTGTGTCTTTGAAGAATGTTCTATGTGCAACAGATGATGGTCGGTTTGAAATAATTGTCCTGCATTGGACATTATTAACCTGCTATTAGTAGCTCGATACGTCTCATAAGTTTAAATGGTTAACTTTACCAATATAAAGCACTTATCCTTCTTGTCTGAGTGCCTAAGAAAAAGTGTTTTCTAGTATTTCATCTTGTGACAGGCCAAAAGTCAAAATCTAACCTAAGGTGATGGCGACAATATAAATGTTTATTATAGTATGTTCTGATTTGAGTCAATATTGAGTTTGACTGCTATTTGTAATATCACTTTCGAAGTGCTTTTTCCCCACCTGTTGGTCCAATTAAATAAAGTGACTTTTAGCTTGAATGTTTCCATCTCAGACTGTTATTAGACAATTGTTATTTGAATGTTCAGCAAGCCACTTCCTGTCCTGCGTTGGACTGAATGTGTTGTCTAAGTAAGGAAGCCTGCCTTATTGCAGATTCACATTTTCTGTGGCTTGTGAGCTCTTGCTTGAATTGCCTCTAATAAAGATTTGCTACTGGCTTTGTGTTGTTTTCTGTTTGGTCTCATAAATAATGCGGCATTAATGTTTCGTTCTTTTCTTGTGTCAGGAAGGGGATTTTGGAGGAGTACAGTGAAATAACCAGTCTTTTGTCTGACGAAATAGTCAAAGTCCACAAAGAGATCCACACGTCCATAGAGCAGATTGACCCCCTATCAGAGTATGAGCAGTTCATTGACACCCACAGGTACGTTGGAGCCTAGCACGTTTCAAATCCACATCTGCGTGACTCTCTGTGTCTACAAATTTTGCCGCGGGTGCAGATGTTGTCTGCATTGTCCTGCAAATTCACAGTGTTTCTTCATTTGATGTTTTGAATGCGTTACATTTGTCTTTCCATTCAAGCCAGAAGTCACGGAATGTCACAGATGTTCAGTAAAACGGTTTCCTCACTAGGTCGCAGGAAGTCAGAGAGCCAAGAGTGGAGTTTGATGTCACATTACTGGAGGAAACGGAGAATCTGCAGGCCAACGAGATCCAGTGGAATAATTTAACGGCAGACAGCTTACAGGCAGTGTGAGTGCTTTTGTTTGGCTAAACTTTATTTCTAGCGTAAAAGTCTGATGGGGTGTTTGAAGGCAGTCAAATATTTGATTTACTGTAGAAAAGTTTGACATGTACTGTAGGGTTTTGTATTTCTGCTTTTAATGTTTTTGTTATACAAGGTTGAAGATTGCGGCTTTTGCAGTTAATGATTGTTGTGTGAAAGCTAGTTCTTGTATCGCACAGGTTGAAATCCACGTCAGATGAACTTTCCCTCACCCAGCAAAGCCTGCATACGAAAGAAGATCTCGTGCAGGACCTACAGAGCAAGATTGAGGAATCTGCCAAGACGTGTGAAAAGAAATCAGAGTACGTCCATCATTTGTCACGTCTTTACAAATTATTTGCGCCGTACGTTAGTATGCTTTCACGGATTATTTTTGACAAAAGGTAAAGTGCATTTCTGTAACCCTCTGGATTAATAATTTTATCTGTATTTTCCAGTCGTCCACCGAGATCTTGTGTTGTCTGCTTTGAAGTTAATTTTGTGTGTCCTTTGGAAGGGGGCTAAAGTGGGATTTGATTTTGCATAAAAACTGATTCTCTTCACAATCTGCCCTTTGCTGTGTTGTGCAGTATGTATTGAAGCGTTACAAATACCACGTAATCGTAAGTGGTGCTAAATCCATTACACAAGTTGGTAGCTAGCGCAAGTGAGCGGTACAGATCGTAGCCATGAGCTAACACTAACAATGTACTGAACTGACGGTCGAATGGAATGATTGGTATCATAAATATGTTTTTAATGATTTAGTGGCATAAACTGTGTACATCATTCAACTTGACATCTGAGGTGCGGTGGAACATTTTAGAAGTATTCAGACGTGATTAAGTTATTTGAGGCTGTCCAGCCGAAGATGACTTTTATGTTTAATATTTTAAGCAATGTTTTTGTGGTCTTTGATGCTGTGCCAACGTCCATAGTATAGTTTAATGCATTTGATCTCATTTGTTTAGCTGTTGTGCTTGTCAGTTCATACCTTTGAAACAAGGAGAAGCCTCAGGGATTTTTCTCCATGACTCTTTTTTTTTTTTTTTTTTTTTTTTTTTGAAAGCTAATTTACTTTGACAGGGAGTCCATGCTCCATAAACAGAAGCGAGATTTGTGTGCACTGGGCACGTTGAGCAGTCACAATGGACAGAGTGCTCTCTGCTTGCATTTGTTGGAAGGCCTGGGTTCAGACACCCTGCATTTTTTAAGGTCTGCTGAATAATCCCTCGTACACAGTGACAATGAGCTTTTTCAACATGAGTCCTCCCTCTCTGTAGCCATTAGCGCTCATTGGTACTTGTGGGCTTCAGTGTTCTGCACAGTGAAGTTCTCACACACTCAACTGTCTTTGTGGTGTCCTGTACTCATGTTTTTTCTTTAAGTAACTGGCTTTTTAAGGTGCTTTATAATGTATATGTGTTCTGGAATTGCCTTGAAATGTTTTAGAAACAACGGAGCTTTATAAACAAGTGTCTATATAGCATATATATAAATATTTATGTAAACGAGTCATGTTTGTAAACAAATGTTTGTCTGCATATGGTATTATGACGCCACCTAGTGGGAGTTTCTTTTACAGGGTCCTCTGTCAGATGTGTTGAGCCTTTTCAACATGAGTTTTTGTCTTGGTCCTGGATTATGTGAATAATTGTTTATTTGTAAACTGTGTAAAATTATGTAAAAAGGGGGACAGCATACTGCTTTAATGTGAATATAGGTTTATGAGTTCAGATGTAGATGTAGCCATAGGTCTGTTTGTGTGTGGTTTAAATGTTTTCTTTGTTAGTGTGGGTTTTTTTCAAGCCTCTGCTTTGCTGCTGCGTTGCAAAGAGATGCATGATAAGTGAACCCCTTGACAATGTGTGAATCTTCTTTATGCCATTGGCTTCATACCACCACAAGCCTAACTTACTGTTAAATCACCCAAAATAGAGGTACAGATACTGTCAGGAAATAACTATGGTTACAGTCAGGTGTTAAAAAAAAAAAAAAAAAAATTAATAAAACCCGTACACCTTCCCCTAGTGCGGTGCTGCTGCTCAGTCAGAAGCAGTCCCTGGAGGAGCTAAGGCAGACAGTGCAACTGCTGCGTTGCACAGAAGCCAAGTTGACGGCCCAGAAGGAGCTGCTGGAGCTGAAGATGAAGGAGAATGAGGGCAAGGAACCGCCACCTGTGGTCAACTACGAGGAGGACGCGCGCTCTGTCAACTCCATGGTGAGTATGTTGCAGACTGAACTGTTTTGTACCCCAAAGCTGAAAGCGGTGTTACCCCTTCATTAAAAAAAAAAAAAAAATTATGCACTTTTTATTTGTAAATTACATTTTTCTTATTGTGCCTTGAAATAAAAACATATTTCACGTGTGTAAAGGACAAATTCTAATCTGTCTTATCATAGATTTTGGTGCCTGTTTGAAGAACGTTCAAAACAAGTGTGTTATTTGTAGCGTTGAGTGGTTACATGGGTGTAGTGCTTTACTATGTATTTGTTATGAGGCATGTGCTCTTTAGAATGACTTACCAGGACTATGTTGTTGTCACTGCTCTGTGTTGCTACAATGGAGACTGATTATATTAATGCAGTTAAATTTACTGGCTGTAGTGTGTGCACTGGAACTGAGGAAAACCAGCAGTATCACAGGCCTGTAGGCAAAATGTACCCTTTATAGTTAGTTCAGTGAATTGGTTTAAAATGAAAGCAGAGTAAACTAAAAGACCAAAAAACTTGATGGGGAAATTCCCATAAAGGTGCAGTTTCTGTGTTGACTCTAGGGGGCAGTGTGGCCACACGTCACTATGAACTTTTTGTAAACAAAGCCTGCAGTGGTTGCTTTTATCTAAATTCTGCCTTGCAAACCAAGTCACTGTCTCACGTTTGCATTTTTCCTAGAAACTATATTAATAAACTTAGTGGAAGGGTTGCATAATATCCCGGCCTGTAGTGTATACAGGACCGTACCCCACTAAAAAAACTCTGCCTAACTTTTAGGAAAACTAAAGTTCTCTCTTTGCAGTACTCTGAAGAAATACGATTTATCCAGTATTATTCCATTTGTCAAGGTACTGACGAAAGTTTGCAGTAGTCTTTGTGAATACAGATGTGGTTTGAAAAGTTATTTCGATCATTTCCAACAATTTAAAGACAACTTGTTATCCATGCCTGCTCCTGTCACTCTGAAAAGCTGGAAAATGGTTTTTGAGAACAGCGTTCAAAGTGAGTTTCACTGAGTAACATTTTCAGTGTTGGGGCAGTAACCATGTGAAGTATTCAGCAGAGAACAAATGAATAAGAATCCTCATTATCTGAATCTATTCTATTCCTGAAAACATGTTGGATAGTGCATTTTCAGATAGAGAACACTTATATTCCATTATTTTAAATAGGGGAAAATGTGTTCTTGTGCTATCTCAAAACCTCCAATCATTTTCTCCAAGTATCACTAAAAAAACTTTTGGACACCCAAGTAAAAGTCCATCAAGGATTTCTGCATAATGTGAAGCATTTAAAACACCAGCTACCTAATTATTAAACAATGAACTCAGTAGTGGGTATGTTTGTGTGCAGTACACAATGAAACTATATTGCATGGGAAATTAATTGTCCT
This sequence comes from Heterotis niloticus, assembly GCA_018136845.1. Taxonomy (NCBI): domain Eukaryota; kingdom Metazoa; phylum Chordata; class Actinopteri; order Osteoglossiformes; family Osteoglossidae; genus Heterotis; species Heterotis niloticus. The sequence continues at coordinate 19,308,320 of CM030891.1, forward strand.
TTCCTTATAAACTGCAACAAAAATGAACAATTAAATATGCTGAACATAATGAATACATGTTTCCCTTAGTAATAAAGGTAATAGCAGTAGTGCGCAACACGAACACAAGGTATAACCCAGATCGAGCGAATCACAGAGATACGACTGCAGCGCACGCTTGATACTTTTCCTGGATTGCTGTTGACTGTGGTTGGAAAACCCAGGGTAGTTATGTCCAGAACTACTGCTCCACAGTAATTTCCACTTAATGATGAACCGAGTCAGATCCACTATGCAGTACATCGCTTTAATGTGAGTAACTTTATAATTGTTCATTTTCTGCTAAATGCATAAATAATATGAGCTAAGTAACAGACCCAAAACAGCTGACAGATGCTTGTCAGGGATTGCATTTAATTCCCATAACCACTTTCTTAAAGCAACACTTTCACATTTGTACCCGTCCACATCAGGGGTGCACAAAAATTTTTCACCCAATTGCCACATAAAAATTTAAAACTATATAGCAGGTAACTATAGGCATAGAAGATACCCTGTATGCATTTAAAATTCAATATAGATTTATTAGGTTTAAATTAATGAGTTTATTTAAATAACTCAGCCAAAGAAGGATGGAACTGGTTACATCAAATGCATCAAAGTCTAGTGACAGCTGTGATGTTATGATTCATAATACGCAGTGGTCAATAGTGGTTGCTCACTGCCCACATAAAGCAGGTCTGACCTATCAAACTTCATAACCAATAAAAATAAAAAAAACAAACAAAAAAACACTTCATCCTAGAGTGATCCCATGACCCTTGTTCTTTTTGTGATTGTTGGGCTGAATTAAAAGGTAACGGAATATCACCTAGTAGGCGTAAGGTGCATAGTTTTGCCATCTTTCAATATTTTTTATTTTTAACTTGGGTGAGGCAGTGACATGTATGTGAAATTGATTTTGTAGTATTGCTTTGTAGCAGGAAGAACCATAAGAATGATATGTAGAAACCTACAGAAAGCATGTAGCATACACTACTGCGTCAGTTGTTTGTTTTTATGCCATATTAGAAGGCTGACCCAAGCCTAAAGTATTTTTGAAGTACAGTCGAAATGAAAGTCCTCCGTAAATGGCGGGGGGGGGGGTCTCATTAGCAGCCATTTAACTGTTGCTAATTCCCAGGGTCCATTCATGTTAAAAGGGTCCTCTGTCTTATCATTATCTGTACCATGTGAAGCAGTCTCATCAGCTTGAGGCTTTAGATTGTCCTCATGGGGTTCTGCAGACCTCAGTATCCACGGTGATGAAGCCAAGAGCACCAGCTAGCCAATTAATCCATCAGTATAACAAAAAGCATCCTGTAAACAGACAAGTGTGTGCTCTTCTGAAATATGCTCAGGCTATATTTGGTGTTTTCCATTTCTGGAAGCCTTGACAGCAAAGCACTCAATCTTTTACTAATCATTCCTCATAAACCCATCGGAAGGCATGGTATTGGTAGTCATATCCTCAGACTGCAGCATATTGTCAGGCAGTGTCCTTTCTGTGATTTGGCACTTAGCTTTTTGTCATGTCTGTGTAGGATTCCAAGGTAGCACAGCGAGTAACAGTGTTTTTGTTGTTATTTTTTTTACTCAAAAGTCAACTGAATATGGATTAAAAAAGCATGACTGAAGTATTAAATGTTCTTATGAGGATACTTGACATTAAATGGAGAAACTTACTAAATGCTGGTGTTTGATTATTTTTGATGTGCTTGATTGTTTTACATTGTTTCACACATGTCCATTTGCTCTTGCTCTAGGACAAAGGAAAAGACAGGGTGTCCAAGTTTGACACCTTGCGCCTTTCCATCGCTGGCATCATTAAATCCAAATCTGTTCTGAACTCTTCTTCAGTAAGTAACCTCAGTGAGTCACTGACAATAATTTCACCACCTCTTCAGCCGTAATGGCTACATTAATTGATGCCTTAATTCCGACAAGTGTTTTTTAATGTAGAAATACAGTGATTTTAGTTTTCAACTTGTTTAAAATTTGCATGGTTGTCGGTTTCTCATTATGCTTTTCTTTTATGGAACATTGAATGCAGCATTCTATTAATGCATTATTTAATGTCATGTGAACCTCGTAAAATTGATAAACTTGAGTAAAACTTTCAATGAAACCCCAGCTTTTGTTGCACAAGCAGTGTGACTAAAGCAAATACGTGATAAAATCTCCATATATTGTTTCCCTCTGGAAAGATCCTAGTTGTTTGTGTACATCTGCACATTGAAAGTTGATGTGACTGATGGAAAAATGTTCCCAAAAACCCAGTTGTCTACAGGTTGACATGTTTGACTTTTTCGGATATTTGCCAGTTTTTTGACGTTATCCCCACGAGTGACAAACCCCTGGGGGAGCAGGAGTGGTACCACGGTGCCATTCCCCGCATCGAAGCCCAGGAACTGCTCAAGCAGCAGGGAGATTTCCTGGTTCGAGAGAGTCACGGCAAACCCGGCGAATATGTGCTGTCCGTCTTCTCCGATGGGCAACGGCGCCACTTCATCATCCAGTTTGCCGACGTACGTACAGGCAGAGGGAGAAGCCATAAAGGCAACGTGCTGCTTTCCTTTGTTAACGTAGACATAACTTTGCTCTTGTCTATTAATTTCTCTTAACTTTTCTTGTTAGATGTTCCTGCAGTTGTCCACCTTGTTCTTGTTTTACTCTCCTGTTCACAGTGTTCTCTGTCTCATCCTGCTGTAACTTATTTCGTGACAAGCTGGTTTTCACAAAAATAGTGATAACCTTTTAATTCTCTCTCCCACACCCCAGAACCAGTATCGTTTTGAAGGCACTGGGTTCCCCACCATTCCTCAGCTGATAGAACACCATTACACTTCAAAGCAAGTGATCACCAAGAAGTCAGGCGTGGTGCTTTTGAACCCTGTTGTTAAGGTAAACTGCTACCATATCCTCTTGTTACAAATCGTGAGCGTTTACACTGCTGCACAGGGCTAAAATCCCTGTTTCCGCAGCACAGTAAACTTTAGCCGCAATAAGCTGGACTTTCTGTTGTCAATAAACAATGATATCTATCCTTTTTCCACTGTATATACTAGGTATGTCCCACTTAATGATGGGGATACGTTCCAAGAAATGCTTTGTTAGGCAGTTTTGTCATTTCAAACACCATAGCGTGTACATGCGTTGCATCATGTCCATGTTGACATAATAATAATAATAATAATAATAATAATAATAATAATAATAATAATATTGTATATGGTATAGCCTATTGTTCCTAGGCCACAAACCTGCACAGTTACAGCAGATGTGGTAAACACAAGATGTATGAGGCTGCTGCCAGTGTAACAGGGCATTCTGCTTTACAGTAACCTTTTTTTAAGTAGAAAGAGTACACTGTAAAATAATAAAAAGTACATTAAGTACATAAACCCATAATATAGTTGTTTATTATCATTATCAAATGTTATGTACTGTATACAATCTGATGGAGCCGCCATCATATGTGCAGTTTGTTGTTGACGGACAAGTTGTTATGAGGCGCATACCTGTAGTTGCTGAATTAAGGTTTTCCACATGCAGCCATTGAATTTTTTTTTTAAAGTTCTGTCATTAAATCGTACTGGAAATAATTTTCTTATATATAATACAAATGAGACAGCAATGCTCCTGTATTCAGAATTACTACAGGGTCTCATTCACGCCGCTAATACCTGCTGGCATTTTGTCACTTTTAGTCAAATGCTGTGAACCTTTTTTTATGTCGTAGAAGAATTCAAGCATAAAAAAATTTGCTGTAGATTTAACAATACATTTTTCATCAAACAGGCCATCCTTTTTATTATAATTTTCATCCTGGGAGAATTTTAGGTTATTTTGTTCACATAGTGGCTCACTTGTCAAGATGGCACGGTCAAAGCAAAAATCTGCTGTCTGCACTCAACTTACAACACAACAGTTTGCCGTCTCGGTGTTGCAAAATTCACAGCATGCAGCATTCCTGAAAACCTTCCCATATCAACATGACCTGCATCGAATTGTGAGGACTGCTTCCCTTGTATTTAAAACATTAGGCAGGTATCCTGCTGTTACGTTGAACTTGGGATGGCTGAATGGCAGTTTTGTTAAGGGTGACAAAGACTTAAACAGTAATCATGTATAACAAAATATGATACAGCAGTAAATGGAAATTGGGGTGCCTTGTATTCATTTAATTTTCTCACCACTTTTGTTACAGATGCAAGTTTTCTACATGTTTTTGGAAGGGCTTTAACAAACCTTTTTTTCCCTAATTTTTTCCCATCTGTTCTTTTACTTTTGGCCTCAAGGTTATCTGTTACCTCTTACACATTTTTAAGAATAGTGTCTGAGTCAGTGGTAAGCAAAGTATTTAATTGAGATTGGTATTATTTACAGTGCAGCTCAAAAACATACATACGTATTACATGGTTTGGTTTTTCTGCCCCAGGCAAAGCTGAGTATGTTAGCGGACTTCCTGAGACAAAGGCTACTTTTACAATTGGTGTGGAGCGCTTAGTTTTCTGTTTCTGCTCATATTTCGTATTTGCAATAAACACCCAAGTCATTTAGTGTTAGGGGGACTAAGGAAAATGGAACAGCGAGGATGTGGCTTGCAACAGCAAATGGCTATGACATACTGTTTAATTGGTTCAAAGGGGGCTTTTTGAATGACACGAGGGAACTGAATGAGCCTTAAGTAACTGAGGTGCAAACACTTTTATCACCTTCAGCGCGTGCAAGCCTGATTGCATTTAAGTGCAATTCATTCCAGATTAAGCTATTTTGTTTATTTCTTGTAGTAGATTAAGTGCAGGGCTGTTTCCAGTTTAAACACTTTTCCTTTAAAGATGTGGGGAACACATTCTAAGCGTCGAGGAACGTCCTGCTTCTCTTTTTCATCTGTCTTTTGTTTAACATGCTCTCTTGCGCTCACCTCCCTTCATTGCTTCAGTTTTGTAATTCGGCCTCCTCTTATTCTTTTGTTTTCTTTGTCTGTGCTCATTTTCTCTTGGGGTGGAGATGATTGTTTCAAGTTCCACTCTGGCACGCGTTGCTTGAAATGGGGAATTTTCCTGGCTTTGAACCCACCTGCCACACACTGACACGACCTACAGCCAGTCGCTTGGCTTATTATGCTTTCAGATCTCCATCTGGTTTTATTTCTCTCTGATGGAATTAGCGATGAGTGGGAGGCACGCCCTACTTACTCTTGTGTCACGCTCATGACGCCGGCATGTATTGCAGCGTTGCACTCAAGCCTGGCAGCGCTCTTTTTTGTTGTCCTTAATCTTCACCTCTTCTTGTCCTGCGTCAGAGGGAAGCACTGCCATGCTCAGTCTTTTCCAGAGTGAGAGAATACACTGATCTTTCCTTCAGCACTAGAGCAGTATAATCTGAGATTAACGGATGAGCAGCCTACGCGTGGTGACATATCTGAGCGTTACATAGCTCATTTCTTAAAAGTATTCCTGTTGCACAGATGTAGTGAGTTTTTCTTGCGTGCTCTTTTTCAAGGAGTTGAGACTGCATATTCACTGAAGTTAACTTGGTCTTTTTCAGGATAAGAAATGGATCCTGAACCACGAGGACGTCATTCTTGCCGAGCTTTTGGGGAAAGTAAGTGCTGTAGGTTTAGGTTTGTTGTGGGGTGTTTGGCGTGAAATTAAGTAGTGAATTCAGCGCCATTCTTGACTTTTTCTTAATCACCAAAGTGCTTTCTGAGGGAAACTGTACAACAGATTTACATTGGTTCAGCTAATGATAAAAATTTGCAATTCCTTTTTTTAAGGGTAATTTTGGGGAGGTGTATAAAGGAACACTGAAAGACAAAACCCCGGTCGCAGTGAAAACTTGTAAAGAAGACCTACCACAGGAGCTGAAGATAAAATTCTTGTCAGAAGCAAGGTATTTTTTTATATATATATATATAATTTTTTCCTCCTGTTGTGGGTATTTTTTTTATTTATTTCTTTATTTTTTTGTTCTTTGTGGTTAGCTTTGAGGTCTAAAGAAAGGTCTTACAAGAGCATCACACCAAATACACTGGGTGCTCATATTCCAAGTATTCAAATAATAAATTTTCATAAACAAACCTTTTGCTTTTTATTTTTAATACTATTTTCACATCTATTAAAAAATGTTGCAGAGCAAATGTCACCTGCAATCTGACAGCCATTAGTTGTGAGTCCAAACACCCAAACAGGAGACGAGTGTGATGTTTATATTGAGGGCTATGGACAGTAGTGTTGATCCTGTGATCCCAAAATTCACCTTTTCATCACTTGAGCTCAAGGGTTTTGTGTATCGTGTAGACCAGCAGATGGTATCGCTGGTGATCAGAATATAATAACCAGGTAGCTTCATGGCATGCTTGCGTGATGTGCTGGAATCTGTAAGGCACCCATTACGCGGTAATTCATCAGAGTTTGTATCTTTAAAATTGTTGGTGTCAGCCAGGTGCTGAGAGAATTAAATTTATTTAATTTACCGTGCTAAGTGAATACAGAACTGTCAGCCTCCCGAAGACAGTTTAACTGAAGGGCTTCTCTTTACAGTTATGTGAGGCGTTCAGTTATAGTTCTACAAACCACCTTCCAGTCTGAGGTGCTTGTGACACTTGTAGTGTCACAGTGCAGTGTCCATGTTAATGATGTTGACTGTGCTGTGTCTTAGTTGATATGTTTGTAAACTAGGCAGAGCAGACAGCTGATACATGAAAGAGGACAGATACTCAGAGGGATTTCTACCTGCTGTGCCACAGGGTTTATCCTGGCCAAAACAAAGATGCACAGGATTTAATTTGGGGCAATGTGTGAACCTAATAGTAACTGTAAATACATTGCAAATTGTAATTTAAAAATATTTCTGGTGTTTTGGTCATGTCATCATTTGTGCCTCACTCTCTTTACATAAATCTCTGTGTGTGTATTTAAATGTTGGTTTACCTATTACTGTGGTCTTCAGACTGTGCTGAGGTTTTTTTTTTTTAAAGGCTTGTTTGTTTGGCTCAATCTACAAACCATTTAATTCATGTTTGAAAATCATAAGTGTAAGTGTCTTTGGTTTTTGTTTTTCTGCATAGTATGATTTTGTGTTGTTTTTTCTCTTCAGGATCCTAAAGCAGTATGACCATCCAAACATCGTAAAGTTGATAGGTGTGTGCACACAGAGACAGCCTATTTACATTGTAATGGAGCTTGTGCCAGGTACATGCATTGCCTTATATCTTTCTTGTGCAATTTCCTTTGGCTTTGGGTTTTATCAATTCTTTTTATCTGATATGTACAAGATATTTTTAGCTGCATGAATGTACTGCTATATTGAACTATCATGGTGCCTTAAACAGAGGCCTGCCCTAATACAGAAACCATCATATTGCATAGTCTAATCTGCAAATGTTTATATTAATACATGTTATACTGTACTTCTTCTGTCACAATTGAAGAGATGTGAATCCCAAATAAAAACAAATGAATCACAATTGCTCTGAAAGTCTTTGAACATTTGTCATGCGTGAAAGTGTTAGCACATAGCCTGTTTCACTATGCACGCTGAAGAATCTAAATTACAATCCGATATATTGGGATTCTAGTGTAACACACAGTTATTACCAAAAATACGTTTGGTAGGTTTAATTAGTTTACTTGCAGTTTAGTGTAATGAGTTGGCTGAGAGACAGCTGCCTGTCGGTTCTCATTATGCTGGGTAGGTATCCGGCACAGAAGAACTTGTCATTTTCACAGTGCATCAAGTCTGCATCTCGCAGTCTTTGAGCTTACAAGTCGTCAGCGATACAGACATGTCTGTATGTCTGATATGAACAAGCTTGGCTGTGTTGAGTGATAGCCATTGTATCCGCCTCTTCACCGTAGGAGGAGGTTGCTGGTAGACTCAGCCGCCCAGGCCAGCTACCATTGGTGTTGACGTGGCTTAGTGGTGTTTACAAGTGATAGTAAATTCTGACAAAGTGGACTTGAAAAAGAGATCTCTGGCTGCCACCATATTCATAAGATGACTTGGTGCATTTAGTTAGATTTCTGCATTTCGATGAAGGTATTTTTAAATGTTTAAAATAAATGAGTAAGATGAAGTAGAACACAGGTGCATGTAGTTAATATGCGGATGTTTCTGCTGTGCTGAAAGCTTGGTCTCTACTGTACGTTTTTTTAAATTAGATTTTGTGACAGTGTCTGATCATTCTTAATCTCCCTGTTAGGAGGCGATTTCCTATCCTTTCTGCGGAAGAAAAAGGATGACCTGAAAATGAAACAGCTCCTTAAATTTGCCTTGGACGCTGCATCAGGGATGGCATACCTCGAGTTGAAGAACTGCATCCACAGGTGAGAAAATACACGATGGATATGTATGGATATTCAGAGGCTGTCATTGGACTTTTGTTTAAAACAGAGGCAGTGTGTATGTCACTCTGGGTAAATTTTGCTGTCACGTGTATGGAGGTGTTAAAAAATAAAAAGTCTTATACATTTCCAAGAAACATGAATTTATTCATAAAAAGTCACATAAGAAGCAGTGACAGTTTGGAAGTGCAAATCACAAGATATTTGTAGAAGCCTTGGTCTGTTGCTAGAATGTGAACAGTTCACCTTTGAACGAGTAGAGGAACCTGCATACGGCTGAGATGTCAGTCTGTTGGCATTTCTTCTGGTAATCTTTGAAAAGGTGCGTTGTTTATAACTTGGTTTCTTGGATGTTGTATTAATTCCATTCAGTGGCAGCTTCAAGTCTGTAGCTGTTTATTTAAAAAAAAAAAAAAAAAAAAAAAAACAGTGGCGCAGAAAGGTGTCTGTGGAATACAGGTATTATATTAATTAAAACTAGGTTCTTTTTTCATTCTTAAAGAAGACTTATAATCCTTGAAAAGAAGTGACATCACCTTAAGACATCTTCAGCAGGTCTTTAGAGAGATGCTTAACATGGAGGCTTGTTTGTTTTTCCAGTCTTGTCTCACATGTTCCTTCATAGCTTGAATCGGGGAAGATTTTGAGTGCAGCTGTTTAATCTTGTGCCTTTTCATCTTTGGGTGTCAGCCAAGTAGCTCATCTGTCCCATGTGTCCATAAGCCTTGTGGGGAAGACGTGCCTGTGCCCTTATGCGCAGGCACTCACACACATGCACACACACATCACAGTTTTGAAACTATAGCAGCAGAACTACAGAGCTGCGCTTTGCTGTGACGTGAAGCCTGTACGCTTCAGTCCTAAAGGTGATCTGGTTTTACCATTTTTAGCTTACAGATGAAAACATTTTGCGCATTATGTATGCATGTATAATATATAAGAGCTTATTGGATGAAAAGAATAATCAAACAGCTGGAGTGGGAGCATATTTTTATTTTTACATAATATCTTTGTCTTTCTTCAACCATGTGAATTCTTCAACCATATTGCAAACCCTCCAAAAAGTGCTATCATAAAAATAAATCACAATATTTTTTAGTTTCTGCAAACATAAAAGTTAAACTTTCCCAACTGCTTTCTAAAATAACTCCAAAATGAAGTGGTTTACAGTGTCATAATTGTGGTGTTCATCCTCTTCTGAGACATTTTCATGCAACTGTGACATCTGCGTGCTTGATACCTCTCTTCTTTCGATAGACTGTGGAGAGCAGAGTTAAAATTTTAAATTAAAATGAATTTAAAATTCCAAAAATGTATTACAGCCATGATGTGTTTTGAATGTTATTTAAAAATTGTGTGTAGGAGTTTAAAGCAGAGCTCTATAAGTAGACCCCCCCCCCCCCCAGTTATAATTCTCCTAACAGCTGTGTACTCAGTGTTTTACCCATCAGTTACTGTCTGTTTTAGTGCTTGGATTTGCTTGATTTTTTTCAAGGTGACACCATTACAGCATTTCAAGAACAGAAACCTGAGGAAATTTTTTTTATAAAACTTTGTGTTGATCTATTTGGGGTGATTTGCTTCGACAGAAAACTCTATCAAACAGCATCAAGCCTGGAAAGAGCGTCTTTTCACAAGATCTTGTGTACGAGTTGAAGTGTCCCTTTGTCCTTTCCCTCTCACAACAGGGACCTCGCAGCCAGGAACTGCCTGGTGGGTGAAAACAACCTGTTGAAGATCAGTGATTTCGGAATGTCGAGGCAAGAGGATGATGGGATTTACTCTTCGTCCGGACTGAAGCAGATTCCCATCAAGTGGACTGCCCCAGAAGCCTTAAATTATGGTAATGTCATTGTTTCCTCTTTTTTGACCTGTTCTCATGCCAGTGGGTGTCATTGTACCTGAGACAGCGTTATATTGACAAATGTGTTTTCAAGTTAAAGAATTTCACTCTTATGTACAAATAGTGCCTAAAATGTGTTGCATTGCTTTGTAATTGGTGGGTAGTTGGTACAGGAAGTAGTAGTGATGTCTCAAAGGACTTCAGCTGTGCAGTTGGGCATAGGTTTGAATCCAGCTCAGTCTCTGCTGAGTTTGTTTTCTCCTAGTCTTGATGTGCATTTCCTTCAGGATCCAACAGTCCAAAGACATGTGTTTGAGGTGAATTGGTTACTCTAAATTGACCATTTCGTGTGTGAGTGTATGTGTTACATCGCTCTGCTCTAGGTAAGTTGGCAAATGACTCCAAGGAGTTTACTGCAGTGTATGTAGCCTTGTTAGTCACATTCCTGCCAGCTACTGTACTCTTTAATAGTCATTGTACAGCACAGTGACTATTTTATGAATTAATGTAACTGTAGGGGGTTGGGTGTTTGTACTGTAAGCCTCCCTGAACTCATATTAACCTTCATGTCAATGCTACCATAATCACGCTACTTAAATTTGCTCTGCGTTCACTCTTATGAGAATGTAAGATGTTTCAGCATCTCTGCCTGGTGCAGAAGCCCAGATGCGTTTTGGATGATTGTCATTAGACTAATAAAATGTCACTTTTATTGCTTGTTTGTGCACCTGCTAGTTGCTTGCGCTGACAAAGAGCAGCATCAGCCAAATAGGAAAGTGAAGTCTGTTCCCCCCCCCCTTTCCTGTTCTTCAGGGAGATACAGCTCAGAGAGCGACGCTTGGAGCTACGGGATTCTGTTGTGGGAGACATTCAGCTTAGGAGTGTGTCCGTACCCAGGAATGACGAACCAGCAGGCGCGGGAGCAGGTGGAGAAAGGTGAGTCTTACTGGTCATACCTGCTCGAGCCTGAGAGGAGGACAATCCACTGCTGGACCCAGGGTGGTCCAAGTAGTTAGACCACAGTTTATCTTATGGTTCAGTGACAAATATAGTTTAGCCAACAGCCTTGTGAAATCATTAAAAAAGTTTAAATGTTCTTTTTGTCATTATATCCTGCAGTTTTTCTGAAATTAATATTCTCTCCAAAAAATTGTTAATATCACCTTCTGACAGGTTAATAACTAGGTATTCTTAGCTGGCATGCAAATGAAAAGAGACTAATAATTATGTATATTGATCTGATAATGCGCTCCTTCACATTTATAAATACCTATTAGTGACAGCTGTTTAAACGCAGTTTGAAACACATCCTTTGCATTGGACTTTTAACTGTAAAGGCAGTCGGCCAGCACTGCTGGATGGAACTCTGTTGTCTGTCGTTGGCCTCATGCAGACGGTTGCATTTGTCTTATTTGTGCCATCGTTCTCTCTGGCTTTTTCTGTCGCCAATACAGGTTACAGGATGACCTGTCCACAGAAGTGCCCAGAGGACGTGTACAAGATCATGCAGAGGTGCTGGGAGTACAAACCCGAGAACCGTCCCAAATTCTCCGAAATACAGAAAGAACTAGCTGCCATGCGGAAAAAATAGCATGTGCATTTGAGTGGGAGGACACTTCGTCGGGCTCATGTGATGCTGACACGCGAAGACCGCATTCACGTATGTTTCGGCATCGATGCTCACCCATCGCAGTGTGCCGTAGCGTGTGGTGTCGGCAGCCTTCGTGTCGAACTGCCCGCACCGCAGTTCTCTGGACAAATTGGCATTGAGAGGATTGCGCTCAGCTTCATGCAGCCAAATACTTCAACGCTCCTTGGGGCAGTGTTTTAAATGCTCCTTGCTCGTACCTTCTTTTACTTCTTCACTGAACCGTAGTCTACATGAAATGTATCGCCATGTCAGAGTGAGACCACAACGCTAGCTGTTCAGGAACATCGTGCTTAAAGGTCTGAGACGTCATGTCACAACGTGGGCCTACTTTGTCTTCGGTAGGAGGTTTTCCTGAACCGCAGTTGGATCTCACTTTACCCGCTTCCCATTTAGTAGCCCTTTAATTTTCCTCATCGGACAATGAAAGCAAAATAGGAGTCGTGTCACTCCACCATTTTGCTGTCAAATCCATAAAAAGACCTTTCATTTGCATTTGAGCACACACAAATCTTAGCAGCCACAAAAGTAAATAATTTCACCAGAAATAATCTGCTCTCCTTTGAATCACAAAGCCTTAATGGAAGCAGTCATTAAGAAAAAAGTGGAAATACTTTTGAATTAAACTCTTTTTTTCTGCATGAAAATACACGTGTTTGTTAGGCACTGGGCCTCCATGACCCTGTGGCTTCTGCAAAAAAGTTAACAAAACCTTTGGAAATGCAGACGAAACCCTAATGTCATGAATAAAAAGTTGGATTTCACAGATTGCCTTGACTGTGAATATTCATCATACTCCTATGAAAGCTGAAATTTTTAGCATAAATAGCTCAAGGCTGAAACAGTTCTCCGAATGTAGACCGGTTTAAAAAGTTGTTGAGGTTTAAAAAGTAGAACTTTTTTTTGGAGCAATCACAAAATCACAGAAATGCTGTTGGACAGCAATTTTGTGATTTTGGTATCTTTCTGTCATGCTGGTACCTCCGACTGTGGTGGTATTGTGGTTTCTGGCTTGGTTTGACTTTTAATGGTTGCAGCGTTCACCAGTCGCCGCCCTGCCTTTCGCTTTTACTCACGTGTGAAGGTGTCATTTTGTTAATATGCAGACACGATTCATAAGAAGCAGGAATGGTTTGATCAGTCAGCCTGGTGTTCAGTTCATGTTAGCAATTTTTATTTGTGTGTGTGTGTGTGTGTGTGTGTGTGTGTGTGTGTGTGTGTGATATTGAAAAGCTGAATAGTGAAGCAGCTCTACAATCGACTTCTGACAAAATAGCCATCGAGGAAAAGTAAACTGCCACGGGAAGGGGACATAGGAACAGAAAAGTGATACAGTTGATCTGCATCCAAGTGACACAAAAAGGAAAGGAAAGCCTCAAGCCACACATTTTTGGCATCTTCAGAAGCCAAATTATCACTGAAATTTATCTGCTGATACAAGTATGTTGTATATGTCTAAACCTAGAATCTGTAGTCAGTTTTCTTCAAATATGATTATAGCTATAATGGTGTCCTAATAATGGAAAATTTTGAGTGTCCTGTTCAGGAAAAACAATCCTGTTTATTATGTACACAGCCCAGAAATTTAACACAAAAGTCCTAAGAAAATTAAACATGGATAAGACCGTGAAAAAGTTAATGTTCGGTGTTTATTGTCCTTATGTTTAGCTGTGTACTGAATGTTAGCACTTTTAATTTATCTGGATATCTGATATCAATGGTTATTGTATACAGATGATACCTGAATTAAAACAAAACATTGTTTACGATATTTAGAGAGCGCTCACATTCGGCTCTGTCAAATTTCCATTCAAAGGCAATATTAAAACAAAATGTTTCTGTCAAATGTGTGAAATTGGTGCTAGCGGTAAATGTACTCCTCTTTATTGTCCTCCTTTCTATATAAAACACAGTGGCTTTAGGAAATATTGCCTGCATACAGACTAATGTGTTCTGTTAAATCCCCTTTTGGTCTTATTTTAGTATTTATTGGATAAAAATATAAATTTAAGGGTGTGGTTTGTACCATAAATGAACACAGGCATACATGGTATATAAGAGATGGAAGGGGGTACCGTTTGTCTTCCTTGATAAAAGATTTGATCATAAAGAAAACGTGAAAGTCGACTTTGTTTGAATCATGCTTAATAGAGAACCGAGTGCCACAAATAGGCTCCTTATTTATCTGAAATAAATTCAGTCCTTCATGGCTCCTTCCTGCTTTTGAAGGAAATGCTTATGGCAGGCAAAAGTGGAAATTAATACTGGTGATGGCAGTTCCTCAAAAGCGCAAACTGGGCAACCTGTCACAGTGCTGCGTTTTTGGGGAGGCAAACAAAGAGCACATTTTTACCTAAAGAGCAGAGTTTACCAAAGATTTCATAGCAACCGCTTAGTTCGGAGCCTTTTTGCGCTCAGCTCTGAACTGAAATACCATTTGAGGGTTTTTTTTTTTTTTTTTTTTTGTGAAAATGAATCCAAAATTCATGGATGCAATTGAAAATGGACCCAAGCCCACAGCTCTGTTTGGGGGGGGGTTTGCCTGCAGAATAACTCAGATCCCATTCACTCATGTTTTACTTCGTGAGGTTTGAAATTAAGATAAACACTGTGGATTTAAGTGCAATTGAAGAATAATTTGATGTTTTAAATGTATTTGGGGAAAAACTTATTTCCAAGAGGAGACTGTAGGAACAACCAATTTGCTTGTATTTTTACTGTTTGCCTTTTGAGTCTACTGGCTTCAAACGTGTGGAAAGATCTGCAGGTCCTGAGCACCGTGGTCATTTGCGCTCTCTCTCTCTCTCTCTCTCTCTCTCTCTCTCTCTCTTCTTTATTGACTCCCATGATGACTGTGGATGTTTTCATTATGCTTTTCTGAAAATAAGGTTAATTTCATCCTGGAGTTCCTGTGTTATCTGTTTTAGGCCTTTGACAAGGAAACATAGCAGCACTCCATTAGGGTGAGACACCACGCACAAACCAGAGTCTGTTGGTGACTTGTAAGCGGACTCAGTGCAGTATTTTTACAGTGCGAGTTCCTCGCGTTTACTGTACTGTTTTTCCAGCCTCCCTGCTGGGCTGCGCTGACCTCCAGCTCGCCGCCGCTATTGAGGCCATGATGGACCGCACGGCTTAATGAGGTATCAGCTGTCGTATGAACTGTGAGGCTCAGTGTGAGCTCTCCGCTGTCTTATTGGAAGAGGTGCGTCACCATGTTGCCGACAAGAATAGAGACCAAGTTGCGAATTCCGCCGTGTGTCAGGGCGGCTGGAAGACAACCATGTTTGCATGCCGTCGTGGTAAAGTGCACGGTCCTGTTTCACTGACACCTCAGATATGGCTTTACTGCCAATATTCCACTCCTTCTGCACACAGCATTCCTCATTCCCTCACTCTGCTCAAGCGAGCTGATGTAACGCCAACGTTTTGCCGTTTTCCGCCAACACAAGCGGTAGATTTGACCGAAGGACACGAGATGCTGACATTCGACAGGCCTGTTAGACAAAATGCTGACTTCTGCCTTCAGCCCTGACCCTTGCTGTACTGCAGTCATTTATTTGTTTATTACCTCCATAATTCCCCCAGCTTTTGACAATGAGGCATTGCCTGATACTGAATTTCTGTGTCAGTCACATAATGAGAAGCCAAAAATCGCAGAGAGATTTTGTTCTGGGGACGCAGTGCTTCAGTTGTGAGGGCAGACAGTCTGATACCGAATTTCTGTGTCAGTCACATAATGAGAAGCCAAAAATCGCAGAGAGACTTTGTTCTGGGGACGCAGTGCTTCAGTTGCGAGGGCAGACAGTTTGGATATTTCAGCTAAAAAAACCACTACTGTTTGTAGTTCCCACGTGATTTTGACATGTAGTACAGATCATATTCATGGCGTTTTGTATGACTTTGTACAATTTTCTACTTTTGTGAAACTATTAAAGTATTTGTCACTGCCGATGTTTTTATACTGGGTTGTTTTTCACTGCGTGTGTGAAGTGACCAAACTGTAGCTTCTGGCTTTTTTCCATTTGCTGTATGTCAAGCAGTGATTTATTTTTCTGATTTCATACTATTTTACCTATGCACACAGCCCTGACCAAAAGCTAAGTAAGACATCTGTTACTCTGTAAATCTTTTTTGTTTTTGATATTTTTATTAAGGCTTTTAATATGTTGTGCATATGTAAAATTGCATTTTTTTGGCATAGTTGTAAGGTTTTGTATAATTTAATCTTTTACAATAACACTAACAGAGATGGTGCGTGGAGAGTTAATTTGACATGGATGTGAATAAGAAGAAGGAAATTTACAGATGGAATGCAAATATACCAGCAATAAAAGTTGCCTGTTGAAATGGCATCTGTTTGTGGTTTTTCGTCATTTTCGCGTGCAGGATGGGGACCTGGAGAAGGAGCCAGGACTCTGGGAGACTTGCGTTCCAGTGTAATGGATGCTCTGTGGGTAAATTGCGACAGGTACTCGTTCCGTTGCTCAAAGTTTAAGCAGCTGCTCGCTTTTAATGTTCTTGGAGGACACGTGTTGCCTTTGGGTGTGGAGAAACCGAAATGAAATCTTGGGGATGCAGGAGGTTCCACGCAATACTGACGAAGCCTTAAGAAATGCCGTAGGAAGCGAAACTGTGTGTCTCGTGGCGCTCTGCTCCAATAAAACGCTGCTTTGCCCCGGCTGAACTATTCAGGCACAAATTTGGTTGTAATGAATGTTCTTATATTAATATTTAATGGCCCTTAATTAGCTGTGAGAAAGATTTTACCGACACCTGCTTTGCATTTTTATGAGGACGAAACAGGTGTAAACAAGCACCGGGGTAAATATTTAATGGGAAGCGTCTGCATTCCGACATTCATAAATCGAACTGAGCCGAACCGCTACTTTTGCACTTACTGGAGGCTTCGGAAGTGTCGCCAAGTATATAATTAACTGAAGCGCAGTTGTTTGCGTTCGCGGTGTCTGGGCTTCGTCCTTCTGCTGCCGAGTAATTTAAACAAATAAGGCGGTAACCCAATGACAAGAATTTCTTAGCAAAGCTTCCGGTTTGGAGTCCACCGTGCTTCCCGGATGAGTCCGTTTCCAAATTGCAGGTGTACCTGTCCCTTCAGGTGAAGACTGTTTGTTTGTTTCTGTTCATGCCACTGATCCGGTCCACATTCAGTCCTCCGGGGCCCACAGGTAAGGAGGTACAGGTGGCACTCAGCTCTTTATTCCTGCTTTGTATTTTTCTGTACTTCCCATATTTCCTTCCTAGTGGTGAGAGTTTATTCTGAGATGCTTTGACTACATTAAAAGCTTAGCTGAGTCATCTTAAGCCCAATTCCAAGTTTACAGGAGAGCATTGACCTTAGAGCTGTTTAATATACAGGGTCATTCGAACAACTGAATTGAACACTTTCATAAAATGTATTATTGGGCAAGTGTCATACCAACATCCTTCCATCCCTCCATCCTTTCGTTACGGTTAACCACTTTATTCTGGTCAGGGTCGCGGCAGGCAGGAGTCCATTTCGGAATAGCGGGGTGCAGAAAAGGGATGGACGTGCAAACTACGCAGACTGAGCCAGATACTGTCTAAATTTGTAGTTGTCCTTAATTTTTTTTTTTTTTTCTGTCAGATTTTGGTGTTTTAAAAGCTGTATGTGTTTCTGCCTCAGTTACTGAGTAATTTGTGCAAATGTTCAACTTTATTTTTTTTTTTATATCACCCTCTAGGTTAAAATTTGCCATTTACTCGTAGACATTGTTGTTCACACAGAGGTTAATAATGCGGGTTACAAACCCATCCTGAAATGCCTTTGTGTTTCCACGCTGGGATTAATTCCCCATGCATGTTTGCAATGTGCATGTGTGCATTGATTTGAAATAAACCCTAAAAATAAGATGGAGAATATTTAATGTTAAATATAAAACGTTATTCATTATCCTGAATAACTCGCTGTCCTGGTAGGAATACGGGGGGTGGAGGTGTCGGCAAAGTACCTTTACAGTCTTTCTGCCTTAAACAAATGTAGAAGGAAATGAACTGAACACAGCAGGCGCGGCACTGATCACTGATGACTGAACGGGCTGAGCTGACTGATGGCGATAATGCGCCTTCATAGCAAACAAGTTACAGCTGCTGAGTACAGCATTATCTTCCGCAGAGGAGGCGCATGTATGTGAGTGCGACTGTAGCGCAGCCTTCCTGTACTGAACGCTATGTGTTTACTTAGCTGCAGTTGCCATGGACACCAGCTGAGGTACCAGAGACGACAACCTAGGGCACAAGATTCCTGCTGAGCTTCATTGTCGCGCACAGGTGTGTCTGCTCGGGCCCGTATTTGAAGAATAAGCATGAGGAAGGGCAGCACCACTTGCTCATTTTGGGGAAGGTGCAGCACCAGAGGGGTCTCCGAAACCGTCGCTCTGGCAGCGGCAGATGGTATATGACTGCAGGTCTCACACAGTCAGCCAGGACATCTGTTGCTGTGGAGGCCGCCGTCCTAGCTGCGTGAAGGTTTGATGGCTGCTGGAAGCTCCACTCTGCGGCCGCGTAGATGCTGAGCGTAATGTCACACGGCTCCTTGGCATCTGCTGGCACTGCAGGGGGAGAATCACACCGTTGGCATCAGGGATGCAGCCAGGAAGCGAAGGGTCTCACCGTGGGGAACCTGGACGGAACTTCACTTACGGACGCGGCTGAGAGGACGGACACTTTGGCCAAATAGGTGTCGATTGTCCGCACGGCATCAGATGTGTTAGAGAACCCCCCCCCCCCAGCCACTCTTCTTTCATTTTGTCAACTGTTCTGAAATCCTAGTAGGTTAACAAGTCAGACGGGCTTTAGACCTGCAGCTCAGTGGGCAGAGCTTCTGCATCACAGCACCTGGCCTGTTTTGGCTGCAGGTTTCAATCCAGCCTGGTCTGTGTGAAGGTTGTAGGATCTCTCTGTGTTGTTTTCTCCCACAGTCTAAAGATGTGTGTTTCAGGACAACTGCTGCCTCTAAACTGCCCGCCCTAATCCTTCACTGTGGGCTTTGAGGGTCATGCTGACACCCCCACCCTGTAACATCACAGCAGTGTAATGGAAGTACAGGCTAACTCGGTGGATCTACTGCAGGTGGACAAGACTGAACGTCTGGCTTGGCATCTCCAAGGACTGTAGAACCATCTTGTTAGTCAGCCGTGAAAGTTCAAGTTAGAATCGATCCTGTGCTTAAGACTTAACTCTAACAATAAAGATGGCAGACATATTTTAAGTTTGTAAATATATTAATAATGACTTAATGTTATGATTGTTATATTTACTATACAATTTACATTTTCTGTGTATTATGGTATGATTTTATCATTGTTTATTTATGCATGTATTAATGTTTTATTATTTATATTATTGTATAATTTATTTACTTTACATTTATCATCAGAGGATAAACATCACAGTGATTTAATGCAGCCAAACAAACAGGGAGGTGAAGAGAGCTGTCTGGTTGACTGGATCCAAGCCACAAAGAGTGGGAGGTGAAGCTGGAGCTACAGCGCTGCTTCATTCTCATAGCGGGGTCGTAAGTGAGGGTCACAGTCAGTCCTTTACCTGTAGAACCTGTGCTTTTCACATTAGCACTTTTTAGTTACTTCCACATTTGATGCTTTAAATTTTCCCTATT
Organism: Heterotis niloticus; assembly: GCA_018136845.1. Lineage (NCBI taxonomy): Eukaryota > Metazoa > Chordata > Actinopteri > Osteoglossiformes > Osteoglossidae > Heterotis > Heterotis niloticus. Next base: position 19,327,837 of record CM030891.1, read on the forward strand.
ATTGTGTATGTTAATGTGATCCTTGCCTTCGCCAGGCAGCGGTAACCCCACACAAGTGCTGCGTTTGTGAAAGTGAATTTCGGTTCATTTTGCCGAGGCACCCGGAGGGGGGAACAACAGTGCAGTGGGTACCTTGGAAGTGTGGCTCCTGAGTTTCTGCCCAAATGCTCTGCATCACCAGTCCCTGACCGTGGGTGAATTATTTCCATGTACTGAAAAAGATGAATGTTATATTGCTAATTCCTTGGGTTTATTTGCCATCTATTGTAATTTAATGTCGAATATAAATTTGAAATACTATGAACACATTTCTGCAATTTTACAGTAAAACCAGCTGGTTTGTTCCCTTGAGTCTAGCTACTCCTGAGGGCAAACCAGCAGCTTCCACTGGAACCAGCAGTCTGGCTGCGCGTTACACACTGGCTGCTTCTGCAGGGGCGTCTGCAGTGCAGTGTCGATCAACAGCAGCAAACCTCCTCGTACGATGCGCAGCACCAGGCTGCGGTCCAGCTCGACTACAGCAGAGGCCCGAGCAGCAGCTGTTGGATGTGATCTGTGAAGCCTGCTGACGCTGCCGGAGGGTTTTCGGCCAAAATAAGCAGCCGACTGAGAAACGCAAACCGCTAAAGTTTCACTGCAGCAAGCAAACTGTCCACATACTGGCAGAGCTGTGAACTTCCTACCCCACCGGGACTTTGCGTTGGGTTATTGAGCAGCTGCTTAAATGGCGCTTTTCTTTCATAGTATTTGACAGTTTATGCAGTTGAGTCCAGCACTGGGCCAATTTATGGGAAGCGAGACGAGATGAGCTGGACTCCTGGTGGATCGATGGATGGATGGATGGGGCTGTAACGGTGTTTGCATTTAAAAATGTACGTGCATCTCATATGTGTTTGTCCCAGTGGTATTTGTTATATTTTAAAAGCAGAGGAAGTCAATACTGACCCAGAAGTGCAACAAAAATGCTATTAAAACTGATTTTTTATATATATATATATTTTTTTTTTTTTTTTTGACTCAGAATGACAATTTTTGGGGGGGGGGGGGCGGCATTCTACAATATTTGAAGATGAATACTTTTTTAAAAAAAAAAAAAGGAATTAGTAGCAAAGACCTAGTTAATTATTTTACTAATAATCTGATGTGTAACAAAGATGCATAATGAATGTGCTTTATATATTTAAACAAATGAAGCATTTACTGATTTAATTTGTTATATTTGATTATAACCTAAAATGTATGAATTAAAAATAATTTTATACCACTATTCTTCATTTAGCCAAAATTACTTTTATGGGATATCAGGCATTGCATTTCCAGCCCAACACCTTCAGTAACCAAGCAGGGTCATGGTGGTCTGGGGTCGATCTAGGAAGCACAAGGCTACAAAACTGGGAGGCCACACGTACATGGGGCAATTTAGAATGACCAATTAACCTGAAATACATGTCTTTGGACTGTGGGAAGAAACTGGAGCACCCAGAAACACGCAGACACTGGGGAAAAGTACGTTATTCTCCACCCTGACCAAACCACAAACCGTGGGCCCCGCACTATAAAAAATATGACAACTTTGAAAGCATGATGAAATAATACAAAACCAATGGATCTAAACCCTTTATTGTTAATAGGAAGCAAACTTACTTGGAGGTTAGTAATAAAATTGCATATAATTGTTATAGTGCAGATTTAAATAAAATTAAAAAAAAATCTGGAAAGAGAACCACATAAAAGTTAACTCATGATTGCCAATGAGGGTACATTGGGGGGGGGGGGTGTTAACCATAACATAAATCCTGTTAAAGGTAAAATGGCATCAATTGTCAGGAAGTTGAGGGAAAACGTTGGGTGGCCCATAAATTTGACCAGCTTGACTGAAATTCTCCTTCAAAGCTGTGCTATATTTAAGATCGATCAGTTCCAACTGAAATTCCTAATTCTGCAGCCCAGCTGTTAGCCATGATGCAAGCGGTAGTGGTTATAGTTTTTGGAAAATTGGAAACATCTCTTGGAGACCTGCTGCTCCTCTCTGCTTGACTGGGTTACGTTCCCAGGGTCTTAAGTCAGGAGATGCGCAAATAAGTTGCTCATTATCTGTGTCGAGAATGAAGCCACCTTAAGTTTTAACATGTTTGTTTCCAACTCCGCACTGGCAGCGATCAAGGCCTCCGACTTGTACAAAATTCACAAACTTCACTACGTGATCAAGATGACGTTTTTTTAAAAATAAAAAAAAGGCTTCCTGAATAATGCAGTGTCAAAATTTTACTCCTTACAGCCTTCAGAGTCCGGCTTCTCCCAGCCAGATTTGCAGATGCATTTGCTGGCGACATTCAGCACTGCGGCTCTGACGGCTGTGCGTCACACTTTTGAATGGACTCCGTTGACCAAAACTCCTTCACAATTTCTCAATCCTTATTAATTCCAACACCAAAATTAAGAACTGTGCTATGTCATATTAGTGCATTCATTCAGCGGCGCTGAAAAAAACCTCCAATTTCCTTGTCCAAATTGATTGCCGGTGTTCGGCAGGACCTCTTCTCCACAATAAGCTCACGTTTCCAAATTCGCTCTTGTTGCCTGAGCAAACATCTGCAGTCTTCAGTGTGCATTTGTTCAAAAATTCTCCTTCACAAACTCTTGGTTCAATTTTATAAGCTGGCAGGGAGATCCCCATTGTGCTGGACTGCTGGGCAAGAAAAGCACATTTTGCTGAGCCTGCAAACAAATCACTACCTTGTAGTCTTCAACTCTGTTATGCAGGTACAAAAATGCTATATACACATTCTCTTGAATAACTTTGACAGAAACGGTTATGCCTGAACAACACTTTCCTTCCAACTTCCAGCACTGCCTTTTTTGCAACATTGTTGTGGGACAAAAAAAAATGAAAACTGGCTCATTCTTTATTGAGCACTTGACATTTGCGGCCAGCGTTCTGCCACTTTTGGACGCAGGACTGAACGCTGGTCGCAACCTGAGCTTTGAAGGTGGCGCTGCTGCAAGCCATCCGCTGCCACACTGATGACATCCAGCTGAAGCTCAAGGTGGCCACTTTTGTCTTAAATTGTTGCAGGGAACTGGTTTATAGGCCAAATTTTGGTCCAACTTTATATAAACAGTTCTGCATATTTAAACTACATGAAATTATGAAAAATGACCATTACATTTTTTCACATTTGGACAGCTTTGGTAAAAGCTTGGAAAATGTTAACATTTTTTCAGTCTCTTTCATCGGAACAAAAATACACAACTATCACCAAAAGTTTGGCCATTTCAGCTTGGAATTAAACATCAACGGTAAAGATAATTTGCAGTCTGAACAATGTTACTTTGTAGAAAATCAGTTATTTTTTAGCTATGGAGTAAAGGTGATTCCCCCCCCCTCCCATTTTCATCGCGTCCCTGCTGTGCTGTGGTCGGACGGTGGACCGTCATGATCGGACACGAAGGATGTTGGCGCCGAGGTGTCTGGCACAGCAGGCGACAGGACGTGGCGGCACACTGGGCACGTGCCAGACTACAACACACAAGAAGAAACACAATGAGGGCTAAACCACTTAAACGTTTTACCGGCAGCAGAGCAAATCACCTGCAGCTAAGTACATCACTGTCTACGAGTTTGCATACAATTTTAAATTATTTGCTTAGACCCAAAAAATGTAATTTTTTTAAAAAGGTGTTTTGAGTAACTATAAAAGGTTACATATTTAAATTGATTTAAACAGATTATGCATATAAATGAATGCTAATGGGACTCAAATTAAATCTTTATATACTTAATGGGAAAACCTCACTTATTTTGTGAAAAAAACTTTTTCTTACATTCATTTTAGTAAGAAAAGGAAATGCAGGAAGTGGCTTGCGGCTCTCAATGTGACAGCACTTATTGTGGTGATCCTATCTGCGGCATATGTAAGGATTGCGGTGATACAATTTAAAAAAAAAAAAAAAAAAAAAAAAACATATTTTCCCCACAGTGAACTCTCAACTTACAATGCTGGCTTATTACTCAAAAGTTTGTTAGCTGTGTATGACACAGGGTTGCCATTTCTGTACTTGGGTACTAGTGTGATGTGCAGAAGTGGTGGTACTGGACTAAGTGGCTATATTTTAGGAATTGCTTGTCTGTATGTTAGTCAAATGCACTTTTGTTGTAGGTCTGCTAAATGGGGAAAAAATGTGACAGACAGCTCTACAGTGGAGGAGGCAGCAGCAGCAGGGTTTTTTGGAGCACAACAGAGCCACCGTGAGCTGGGATGCTTCGTACAGGTGCCTGTGCATTCATGGCCCCAATGAAGTAGTGTCCGCCAGCGTAAATTTGAAATCTCAAAGAACGGTGGCAAGAGCTACAGCAGGGAGTTGGAAACCTTAACGTTGAATTTACTATTCACAATAGTTGGAATGGAAAGTGCCACTGAGTCACGTTTGACTGGTGTGGTTTAAGGCGAGGAGGAATAGAAGAGGTTTGCCATTGCCTTCTAAACTTAGAGGGGTGCACATACACACAGGAGAACCTGCACACTCCACACCCAACCCTGAGCTGGGCTTGAACCCCCACACTGGGCCAGCAGCCCAGGAGCTGTGAGGCACCAGCTTACCCCACTGCACCGCTACATCCCCCACTTCAAAACAGTTATGTCAGCAAATCAGGCAAAAGTCTGAACCACAATTTAAACTGATATGCAAGCCCTATGGTGAGTGAATAAAAGGTGAATAATGAGTACTTCTCATAAAAATGCAACACAAGTTTTTCCTTCAAAAGTGTGTAAACTAAGAGCCTACTATAGACTTGAAATGTATGATAATTTGGGCAGATGTCAGAAGTGCTAAAACTAGGCAGGCAAAAATCAGTGATATTGTTCACAAGTGCCTACAGGCATTCGTACAGAAAAAACACACAGCTGTACCTTCCGTAGCCAGAGAGTCACACATATTTTATGGAAAACATGATGGCATGGAAGTTCTGTGGTGATCTCCTCTTTGATGTATTCAGAGCAGCAGATGGCACAGCACTGTTCCTTACCTGAAAAGTTAAGAATGCCCTATGAGCAGAAGATTGACCACAGCATCACTGCAATTTAAATCCTACATGTTCACAATTAAACTGACAACAGTACGTTTTGTCAGCAATTGAAGCCCAGCTGCATGTACAACCCACAAACCGTGTTCTCATATACTTACCATTTTATTTTGCATTTAACTGACACCTTTGCCCAAAAAGTAGTTTCAGCATTCAACAATACAAAAGTTTTCAGGGTTATGGGATAATTTAAACATTACTCTCAGGAATCTTCAAACACTGTCCTTCAGATGTCTACAAGCAGTTATCTTACCACAAAGCGTAGAAGCTGATATCTTCAGGTTGTGTTTTGCCATTTAGTTTGTGCAAAGGTCAAAAATAACAGCACATACAAACTAGAAGACATTTCTTTGTCTAAAGTGGAGAACAAAGCCTATTTAAAGGTATCCAAAGGTCAAAAATGTGTGTAATATTACTGCCTTGAGCTCATATTACCTAAAAATGTATACACCTTTGCTTAAGCGCATTATACACTATGCACCAGTTTACTACGCATTTGCAAATTTCAGTTTTGTTGTGCTGACAGAAGCTTTAGCTCCTTCTGTTTTTTTTTTTTTTTTTAAATCAGCTTCAAATCTATTGCAGAATAAAGAGTTTCCTGCACCAGTTTAATAGCATTGGACCATAAATCCAATGACTGCAAAACAAAAGCGCTCAAGCACAGTCCGAAACTGACGGAACTGTAAATGGAAGAAAAAGGCTACAGATGTTCTAAGAGGACTGAGAACAGTGGGCATAATGAAGCTCTTTTTAGTTGTGTAGTTTGACACTAACACGCTGCAGCACAAACTCTATGCATCCTTATTACATTGTGCATTATTATTATTGCAGAAACAGCCATAAGGCATCTCCCAATATTAAATCCCCCCCTTTTCTTATTGTTAATAACCAATCCACCAGAATAAAATCCAAAATTACATTTAACATAATTCTCCACAATTCCCCTTCTGTATGACTGCATCACACGGTTCTTCAATGCTGCATTGTACATATGGGTCAGTGTTGGCCTTGTCTAACTTTAATGTAAAAATATTAATTCTGAAAGCTATTCATTTCTGAAACACAGGTACATAACAGAACACAGAAGAGCAGCTGCACGGAGCCTACCGCAATGGTCCTCCAGCACTGTGATGTGAGGCAGACGGCTGATGGCATCCTCCGAGGCGGGGGGGTGGGCCTGTTCTACGTCAATTGCCAGAGACTCGAGGTGCACTAGCGCCGCCTTCAAACACACGATCACAACTTATAGTATTTACTTAAAGCACATTCAGCAGCTAAGTATCAATTCACTCGAGGGGTAAACTTCCCAGTAAGCATAAAAATGCTTCACTGTGTGTTGTAAAAACAACATGATGCAGTTTTACAAAACTTTTTACTGAGCAGATGTTAGTTATAAATTATAATAATAAAAAAAAAAAAAAAAAAAAAAAAAAAAAAAAAAAGGCTGCTGGTCTGGATGTAGGGTTGTCTGTACTTCCGAGTCATGTCCTTTTTGGCACACTTCCAGAAACGCTACACAAAATGGGTGCTCTGAGCATAACCGATAGCGCTTACCTCCATGGCCTGGACAAGCCTCTCTTCCAGCGCCATGTAAGTGAGTAGCTGTGGATCCACATAGGAGACCGCTTGGGGCATTCCAAACCCTTCTCCAAAGTCATCGAGAAACCTGAAGTTAAAGCGTTCTTGTCACGGCTTAACTAAACAACAAAATAGTTTTTTTCAAATTCGTTAAACTGTGTTATAGACTTTCTTCCCCCATTTATTTCTCACTAAATTTCTTTCAACCATTTTCTCATAGACTTTCCTGACACGGGCTAGTAGTTAACACATAATTGTGGAATGCATCAGCTGTCAAATGCTTTCTAATCCCAAAAAAAGGTGTGAGGTACTAACAATTTGAGCATTAAAAAAAAAAAAAAAAAAAAAAAACCTGTATTTTTTTGGGATGGAATTTTCAAATTACTACACTTAAAAGATTCTGCATCTGCTCTGCTGTCAAACTGGGTCTAAATAAGCAATTCCTTCACTAAAAAAGACAACAAAGGACCAACAGACAAGGGATGACCACACAAAATCTCTTACAGTGCCATGAAATAAAGTTAATTACCAATGAAAAAAATTAATATACACAAACTAGCAATACAAATAATGCACACACACATTTCTCGAACCACTCCCCCAGAGAACAAAAGTACTTCAAATCAAAACTTTCCCTTTGGCGAGAATCCCCGCTGACATTTCCACATCATTAAATGGTGCAAGAATGTTTTTCATTCCCCACTAACTTTGCTGTTGAAAATTAATGCAGACTGTTGATGAGCAGCAATTTATTTTTTTCCACCTTTTTGAAATACAAACCTCCATTCTGCATCAAAGTCTTCACTCATGCTGGAATCATCCTCAAAGTTGTTGTTTCCATCAAGCATAAAGAGCCCTGGGTGAACAAAGTGGCTCACCCCCTCTGGGTCTTCATCGCTGCTGCTGTCTGTCTCCTCGTGATATGAAAGCCACGGAATCTCACCTTCCTCCAGGGACATCTGGTCTCTACCATAAATCAAAAACATAAATAGTGTCACAGTATAGGAATGAATGTACAGATAAGAAGTTGAAGTCATCATATAAAATGCTACTAAGTTGCCAACACGCTGTTTCAAAAGTACACAAGAAACAAAATCAGAATAAACAAGACACAGGATAAAAAGCATTGCATCAGAGAACCTTTTTTTTAACTAGTCATTTTTTTTTTTTTTTTAGTCAAGGGTTCACTGGAACCTCTTTATAACAGTTTCTGAAATCTATGGTCCAACCAGTGCGCTAACCGTTTCCACGCAATAATAAAACCCTGTGATGCATCATTATAACAAATGTTAAACAAAGCATTTTCATAAGAACACGCCAAGAAGCAACATCTTGCCGCAGTGCCTTGTGGCAAACTCTCATGCATCATTATGGAGACTTTACCTTGCCTGCTAATGGTGCCCACCCAGGGCAGACTAGTTAGTAGCTGCCACTTAAACATCTTATTTTCCTCATAAAACTTGAAATTGCTTGGGCAACATGACGGTTGTTTTGTTTAATTTGGCATGTGAATCACATATAATGTAAAAGTTTAAAAAAAAAAAAAAAAAAAAAAAAAAACCTTGAAAATGGTCATTTTGGTTACTTTTCTCGGTAGTTGGCCCCAAAAAATTTGGAACCATTAGTACTACTTTAACCGCTTCCAAATTCTAACTAAGTGCTTTATAATGGCGTCCCCAAGTATCTGATCACAGGGACCTTTTTGATGCAGTATTAAAACTGAACTTGAAAAAACAAATCAAACTGACAATGTGTTTATACGGAGCATCACCAGCAGCCAAAACAGTTATGTTTCTAGAAGAATTTTCCTTCAGTGTCACTGTAGTACAAGCATGACCACTGTTTTGTCAGTTCAGTGTTTTACGAAAGACTTACAGGTATTTTGCTGTAAAACCGTACAAGCCCTGATCTGCCAGTGGAAACAAAGAAGCCAACTGTGATCCACAGAAAAATATGGACCTATTGTTATAACATTAAGAAATTAGGCTAGAACTGTAATCCTCTAGGAACACAGTCCCAGTTCTCTGGGGTCTACTAGCCCTACCAGAAGTACTGAGAATAAATAACACACAAATTAATAACAAAATCAGTAAATATAGCTTGCTCCAGGTATAAGAAGGTTACAATAGCAGGCATTAAACAGTCAAATACTATGATCTGTGCACATTTACTGGAAACAAAGTTACAAACCACATTGTTATAACACACATCATGGATGCTAGCAATAGTGTCCCCTGAGCCCAATGGTAGGTCACAGCTGTGCCATATATTCTCATTTTGCACTTAATAATAAAATGTACACGACAGTTCTAAAGATAGTCAGAAAAGTAGCACAAGCATTAATGAAATCATTAAACATAAATAATGTGATAGAAAGGCAATACTATTAACAAGCTAATTTACCTGACTCACATCTGCAAATACAGGGCAAGTCAAACAGCTTCATACATAAATCAGATGTTCGGTTTGTCTAGATGAATTGTGCAAGTAGCTCATATTTCCAACAGATTGCTACCTACATAAGGGTGTTACACACTGTGTAACGGACTACATGGAAAATTGCTGAGAATCTGAAAAGCGTGTGTATGACAGGTTGATGTTGGGTGCAGCTTTTTGGGGGAGATAAATATCAACTCGGGGTCCAAATTGCACATATTTAGCCTGTTTCAATGCTTCTGTAAAAGTGGTGCAGTGGTCAAAATGTTCTACAGTCAAACTTCATGCAATGAAAAGCCAACATGCAACCTTGGGGCCATAGCTAATACCGATCCCATCAAAAGTCATGGGACATGTTTAGGGGTGAATGAAGCATTACAAGAAAGCAAGTGTTTGGCCGTAACGGCTCAATTATCGCTTCTTAGAAGGCTCTGGACTAATTTCTCACCGGGGGCTGCCGAGAACAGAACTCTATGCTGGTCACTGTTCCACTGTAATTCTCTTCAAGCCATGTGCCTACAATCCTGGCTCTTTTAACCGTTTTTGCTTGAATGCTACGGGTGTTCAGTGGCTTTGGTTAGGAGGGTGTGGGTGACTTCAGGCATCGTGCACTCACTCTGAAATGAAGTTCAGCTCAGGTACTTCATCCAGACTGCTGCTGTTGCTTCGCATCTCCAGCTCTGACTGATCAAAGCCCGGCAGCGTCTCCCAGCTCTCATTGCTGGAATCTTCATCCACACCTGAAGTCCAGGTGGTCGAACACTCCCCGTCACTGCATTCAGATCTTCCACAACAGCACACAGAAAAGCATGTGAGTCTCCTGCCATACTCCTTACCAAGACTTTGATTCTCGTGGCATAAATGATACTTCAACGCTTTCACAACTGCAAAAGTTGTCTGGGCAGAAGGTCATTCATTGAAGCGTGTCCAAAACATCTCCTTAAGTATGTAAGCAAAGCATCTGTTTGGCAGGTACATGTCTACAACCAGGCATCTTACCAGAAACCCAGGTCTGCCAATTAGTATGCCAAGTCATAGAGACAAATCTAGTGTCATCCACAATGTGAAAAGACCAGCTGAGCTACAGACTAAGAACATAGCTCATTTGCCCAAATGACCAGTGCAGCCAAACAGCATTTTGTATTAATGCTGAAACTCTTAATCTGAATTCTCAAATGCTGTAAATAAATATAATGCATGAGGTACTGGTTTGGGATGGAAGACATAACTCCAGTCAAAGAACCTTGTTTATAAGCACAACAGTTGTAAAAATGTATGAAACTGGACCGATAACCCTTCAGTAACAAATCCAGCTATTTAACAATTTTAACTATGCCACCTGGTGTATTATTATTATTATTATTATTATTATTATTATTATTAACAACAACAGTTAATAGCGGGAGCACCAGCAGTGCTAATGATCGGCAACAGCATTGTTTACGTGATCCACGATCTCCGTCCTTTTCATTAGCTTGCCTCCAACATTTTTTTTTTTTAAAAAAAATCAAAGTACACAGAACATAGCAACCCTCAAAAAAACTAATGACCACAACATAAATACTTATATCAATGAGCAACTTTCCCGGTAAACTTCCCAAAGATTAGCCAATACATAAATGAACAAAACACATCATCGTGTTTTAAGCTTTCATTAATATAGCACCTACTGTAGCAGTAAACAAGGTCCCAAAATAAGAGAATTTAATGTAAGAATTAAAATTGTTCTATTCACAGCTTCCAGAAATAAGAATGTTTTCATATACTGTTCAAAGAAGAGAAAGAACTGGAAAGAACTACCTGGTGTCAGCCTTCACGAATGTAGTACATTTCTCATCAAAATCCTCCAGATCCTCCCACAGCTCATCTTCATCTTTAATTTTGCTACAGATCCCTCCATCTTCTCTCTTTTCCTCCAAGGGCTTAACCTCACCTGCAGTGCAGTCTGTCCATGGAAAATCAAAAATGAGCTCTTTCTCTGCTCTTTCTCCCTCTGTTAGGGAGAATGACGTGGCTGAACTACACTTCCTGTTAGTGGGCTGCTTCAGATGTCCACTACAAGTCTCCCCTGGTTGGGAGCATTTTCTTTTCTCCACATGGTTTTCCCGCGTCTGCTTGCGAACTTTTGGTCGGACCACCATTTCCCCATGGAACGTCCTTGGATCCTTACGATCGATACTTTTGCGACGACTTGGACACACCGTGGCCTCAGACTCATCTTGCTTTCTAGGCCTGTCACTGTGAAAAAGGGACAACCCAGTGCTTTGCTCATTTACCAAATCCCTTTTCTGAGAACCTCTTGTTTCTAGACTGAGCACCTTAATGTCTTTTTCAGGCAATGGCCCTTCAGGGGAACAATCTGCTTCCTCCCGGGATTTAGTATACAAATAAGAGTTCACATCACCAATGTAGTCAAACTCCTTCCCCAGAATGATGTCACCAGCCCTCGTCTGGAGTCCCAGCAACTGATCTGAACTGGTCTCATCGTCCTCCTCTCCATCGCTGCTGTCTGGCTCATAAGAGTCTATGTTCACAAAGCTCAGCAGGCTTGAACAATGAGCACCATCACCCTTCTCCATTGTGGCCCACTTGGGGGTGTCTGTGCTTTCTTTTGAACCCAGCAAAGTCTGAGGGTCACAGTCCATGACTTGGTCACACATAAATATTTTGCAGTTCAAGGCTTCATTGCCTTTCAAGGACAGTGACTGCTTCCTACTAAGCAAATCTTTGTTCTCACTTGCTTCAGGGTGAATCGAATTAGTGGTCACTGGAAAGATAGCCTGGAGCATTGAAGAGAAATTCCCTTTTGATGCTAAAATAAGGGTTGGAGAGAAAAAAAAAAAGTGGTTTAAGTTAAATCAAAATGGCACTCCATGTTTCTACATAAAAGTTTTCACTTCAGTATAAATTCCTACATTATTCTAAACTAATGAACTTCACAATTCATTAACCTATTGTACAATGAACTGTATCAACTTTTTTCTTTCCAAATAACGTGGACTGTCTTGTGTCACATTCACTCACTCATTTTAACTACTTTTTTTCTTTACATCAATGTGTTAAAATATTCCTAGTCCTGATATATGCATGTATTGGTTTACAATACATGTATATTTTTTCAGTCAAGAAAATTACAAAATTAAATTTGTTTGACTGAAAAAAAATAATTTAATCAATCACACAAAGAAAATAATGCTGAGCTGTTCAAATACAAGCCAACTAATCTGGACTTTTAATCTAAAAAAAAAAAAAAAAGCTGTCAAAATAGTACAGCTGCATTTTACATACATAAAGAGTTCTCTCCTTGGACATGGTTCATTTCCATTTCGTGCCATTCCACCCGATTTTCCGTTGCTGCATGTCTTTGCTTTGCCAGAGTTGGCCGAAAACTAACGTATGCGTGTCTCCTGCCATATCTTCGGCCTGTTATTGTCTGATAGCCACCGGCTGGTTTCGGCCAGGAATGCTTGCCTGACTCCTGACCCATCACTGAAACAGAAAAGACAGAAACTAGTGAAGCAGCAGCAGCAAAATGTCTAATCCAAAGTTAAATACCAGTAACAGATGAGAAAAAAAAAAAAAAAAAAAACTTATTAATTCAGTCAGTATGTACACTCTGCAGCAGTCGGCAAGACTAAGATGTTCCTTTATACTTCAGCCTTTGCTGGCCTTTTAAAATGTCAATACTGCATATTTCAGCATTCATGAATCCACGTTTTCAGTAAATTCAGTATGCCAAACTTTCACATCTTCTGGCATTTCTTTTCCAAGTATCATGAACGATTACTACCCACCAAAATCCACTTCTACCAACTAAAATGTTCAGAAGTGAAAAGGAGATACTGACTACAATTATATTTGCAGTCGGCTGTAAAATTTCCAAGTGCAACACGGCGAGATAAAACCAATAATCTTCGGCCATCACCCAGAGAAATTCGGTTAGCTGCACTCCACCTCTGCACATCTCCCCCCTACCATCTGAGGGATAGACGCAGATCATCCTGACAAGAACACGCATATGTTCAAACACATTGGAAGCTGCCGGCAACAAACTGACAACCCGCGCATTTTACCTGCTTTCAGGTCATTTCCCAACATCAGCAGGATCTGCTGTTACTACAAAACAAGTGTATAAACCACAGGCTACATACACAACATAGTGCCTTTTCAAAAACACAAACCATCACATGTGCCAAGAGCAGAGTCTTTGCCAGGGCCGTCGCCTTGTAGCCAGAAGGTTTCTGGTTCAAATCCCCCTCCTGCTGAGGGAACCGATGCTCAACAGGTCCAGTAAGAAGACCCTGCTGCATAATGAGTCAATTCATCATACAGCTGCTTGCTTAAGTCAGCGCCAGGGAGGTGGACAGCAATTTTATTCAGTTTTTTTTTTATTATTATTTAAAGGAATGCTGTAATAAGGATGATGGGCCTAGGGCAAGAGTTCAGGTCCCACAGTGGCCATGAGTGCCACCTATGATGAGGCGCAGGGGGGTGGGGGGGGGGGCATCGCCAGCACCGACAAAAACAGTTGCATAAATCGCTTTATATTCGATTTCTGTCGGACTTTCGACGCGAACAGAACCTTTCTGTCGTACTGCAAACGCGGTCTGCCCTACCTCGGTAACCACGGGCCGCCGGAGAGAAGGTACGGTGTGAAAAAGAAGACCATTGCGGGAATACGGGGTGATACAGACCCGGCGAAGGGGCCCACCGTCCGGCTCAGATCGGCTCTGTTGGCCTCACTGCTCCGCCGCTACCAACCGGGGCAACCGGCTAACGGTGACCTCTTAACGCATACCCGAGCAACCTTTACGTGCGAGTACGGCCCTTTCAGCACAAGGGACTGTGGCGGTCCGTTTTGCGCTTCTTTACCTGCAATTCCAGCTTCCTCAACGGGAGACGCAACCGCAGCTGTTATCCTTCGACGTCATGGCGAGGCGTGCGGTCACGTGACAGACGCGCACCAATCACAGCTCAGCGAGGATCAGCGACGTCCTTTCGGTGCCCGGTGCGCGGCGGTTATTTCCGCGCTTTACGTAATGTTATAAACAAGAAGGCGGAAAGCACACCGTGCGTTCATCCTTTGGTGTCTTTTTGTGACACCTGCATATCCCTGACTTTGGTGTAGTGTGATTGTCAGTGTCATCTAAACAGGAAAACAATCTCATGATTACTTAGTTGGGATCTAATTAAGGCCAAAATCCTCGTACAGTTTCATTGTTGAATTGTAAAAAGTTCATATGTTCCTCAATAGCATTGACACCATCTATTGTCAATACCGCTATTTCAAAAAATTACTTATTTTAACATCACGATGAACCAGTATGTCAGAATGCGTTTATGACGTTGCCTATGACTTAATTGCCTTCTCAGCCAATCATCGGACGGCATGCTGCAAAGGATGCTGGGATTCAATAAAAGACAGCTAAGCACTCAAAATTGTGTTGTATTTGTCCCCCCCAGTTTGTTAGAGAGCACTCACAACATCACAGTCAGCTAGATGTTTTTGTTTTAAGCCAGCACATCATGAAACTCTTGGCAAAGGGAGAAAAAAGCAAAAACGGGCCAGCTAACATTTAACGTAGATATACATTTACTGGTGTTGCACAGCACCTGGACCAGCAAGCCAACAAATGATACTTGGCAGAGCGTAAAAAGGATGCCAAGATTACTGTTCGGTTAGCATTTGTTCTAAAAGACTTTTTTTTTCCTGATACTGCTCTTCATATTAAATCATACTTCATCGATGCAAATGAAGAATATGTCTTAAAATGCGGCCTTGTCATCCAATTGGTTATCTTCCCAACTGTCACAACCGCAAGGGGATGCACAAACTAGTGCATGTCTTTGTGCCGGTCCCAAGCCCGGAAATGGAGAGGGTTGCGTCAGGAAGGGCATCCGGCGTAAAAATTTTTGCCAAACTAAATATGCGGACAAAAATAGAAATTTCCAAACCGGATCGGTCGAGGCCCGGGTTAACAACGACCGCCACCAGCACTGCTAGCCGACAGGGTGCTGGCGGAAATTGGGCTACTGCCGGCCAAAGAAGGAGGAAGAGAGGAGGAAGGCATGTCAGGAGGAAGGAGGAGAGGAGGAAGGTTAAGAGAGTGGATGTGAGGATAGGAACTTTGAATGTTGGTAGTATGACTGGTAAAGGGAGAGAGCTTGCAGATATGATGGAGAGAAGGAAGGTTGATATATTGTGTGTGCAAGAGACCAAATGGAAGGGGAGTAAGGCTAGGTGCATCGGAGCGGGGTTTAAACTGTTTTACCATGGTGTGGATGGGAGGAGAAATGGGGTAGGGATTATCCTGAAGGAACAGTATGTAAAGAGTGTCTTGGAGGTGAAGCGAGTGTCTGACAGAGTGATGGTTATGAAACTGGAAATTGATGGTGTGATGCTGAATGTTGTTAGTGCATATGCCCCGCAAGTTGGGTGTGAGATGGATGTGAAAGAAGAATTCTGGAGTGATATGGATGAAGTGGCGAGGAGTGTACCTGAGGGAGAGAGAGTGGTGATTGGAGCGGATTTCAATGGACATGTTGGGGAAGGAAACAGAGGAGATGAGGAGGTGATGGGTAGATATGGTGTCAAGGAGAGGAATGCAGAAGGTCAGATGATAGTGGATTTTGCAAAAAGGATGGACATGGCTGTGGTAAACACGTATTTTAAGAAGAGGGAGGAACACAGGGTGACGTACAAGAGTGGAGGAAGATGCACACAGGTGGACTATATCTTATGCAGGAGGGCCAGACTGAAGGAGACTGTAGACTGTAAAGTGGTGGCAGGGGAAAGCGTAGTTAGGCAGCATAGGATGGTGGTTTGTAGGATGACATTGGAGATCAAAAAGAGAAGGAGAGTGAGGGCAGAACCAAGGATCAAATGGTGGAAGTTGGAAAAGGAAAACTATAAGGTGGAGTTCAGGGAGGAATTAAGACAGGCACTGGGTGGCAGTGAAAAGTTACCAGTGAGCTGGACATCTACAGCAGAAGTGGTAAGGGAGACAGCTAGAAAGGTGCTTGGTGTGGCATCAGGACAGAGGAAGGAGGACAAGGAAACCTGGTGGTGGAATGAAGAAGTACAGGAGAGTATACAGAGGAAGAGGCTGGCGAAGAAGAAGTGGGATAGACAGAGAGATGAAGAATGTAGACAGGAGTACAAGGAGATGAGGCGTAGGGCGAAGAGAGAGGTGGCAAAGGCTAAAGAGAAGGCTTATGGTGAATTGTATGAGAGGTTGGACACTAAGGAGGGAGAAAAGAACCTGTACCGATTGGCTAGGCAGAGGGACCGAGTTGGGAAAGATGTGCAGCAGGTTAGGGTGATAAAAGATAGCAATGGAAACGTACTCACAAGCGAGGAGAGTGTGTTGAGCAGATGGAAAGAGTACTTTGAGGGGTTGATGAATAAAGAGAACGAGAGAGAGAGAAGACTGGATGATGTAGGGACTATGAATAGGGGAGTGCAATGGATTAGCAAGGAGGAAGTTAGGACAGCTATGAAGAGGATGAAGAATGGAAAGGCTGTTGGCCCAGATGACATACCTGTGGAAGCATGGAAGTGTTTAGGAGAGATGGCAGTGGAGTTTTTAACCAGATTGTTTAATGGAATCTTGAAAAGTGAGACGATGCCTGAGGAGTGGAGAAGAAGTGTACTGGTACCTATTTTTAAGAATAAAGGTGATGTGCAGAGCTGTAGTAACTACAGAGGGATAAAACTGATCAGCCATAGCATGAAGTTATGGGAAAGAGTAGTGGAAGCTAGGTTAAGAAGGGAGGTGACAATTAGTGAGCAGCAGTATGGCTTCATGCCGAGAAGGAGTACTACAGATGCGTTGTTTGCTCTGAGGATGTTGATGGAGAAGTACCGAGAAGGTAAGAAGGAGTTGCATTGTGTCTTCGTGGACTTAGAGAAAGCATATGACAGGGTACCTAGAGAGGAGCTGTGGTATTGTATGAGGAAGTCGGGTGTGCCAGAAAAGTATGTAAGAGTGGTACAGGATATGTACAAGGACAGTGTGACAGTGGTGAGGTCTGCAGTAGGAGTGACGGATGCTTTCAGGGTGGGGGTAGGATTACACCAAGGATCAGCTTTGAGTCCTTTCTTGTTTGCAATGGTAATGGACAGGTTGACAGATGAGATCAGACAGGAGGCACCGTGGACTATGATGTTTGCAGATGACATTGTGATCTGTAGTGAGAGTAGGGAGCAGGTTGAAGAGACCCTGGAGAGGTGGCGATATGCTCTAGAGAGAAGAGGAATGAAGGTCAGTAGGACTAAGACAGAATACATGTGCATAAATGAGAGGGAGGACAGAGGAATGGTGAGGATGCAGGGAATAGAGTTGGCGAAGGTGAATGAATTTAAATACTTAGGATCAACAGTCCAGAGTAATGGGGAGTGTGGAAGAGAGGTCAAGAAGAGAATGCAGGCAGGGTGGAGTGGGTGGAGAAGAGTGTCAGGAGTGATCTGCGACAGAAGGGTACCAGCAAGAGTGAAAGGGAAGGTCTACAAGACGGTAGTGAGACCAGCTATGCTTTATGGGTTGGAGACGGTGGCACTGACCAAAAGACAGGAGGCAGAGCTGGAGGTGGCAGAGTTAAAGATGTTAAGGTTTGCATTGGGTGTGACGAGGATGGACAGGATTAGAAATGAGTATATTAGAGGATCAGCACAGGTTGAACGGTTTGGAGACAAAGTCAGAGAGGCGAGATTGCGTTGGTTTGGACATGTGCAGAGGAGAGATCCTGGATATATCGGGAGAAGGATGCTAAGGATGGAGTTGCCAGGCAAGAGGAAGAGAGGAAGGCCTAAGAGGAGATTTATGGATGTGGTGAAGGAGGACATGCAGGTGGTGGGGGTGACGGAGAGAGATGCAGAGGACAGGAGGAAGTGGAAGCTTTTGATCCGCTGTGGCGACCCCTAACGGGAGCGGCCGAAAGAAGAAGAAGAAGAAGAAGACTGCTCTTCATATTAAATCATACTTCATCGATGCAAATGAAGAATATGTCTTAAAATGCGGCCTTGTCATCCAATTGGTTATCTTCCCAACTGTCACAACAGCTGTCACAACTATTTTTGGAGCCTTTCCGAAACCCAACTGAAGCCCACAATGAGCCTGTATGTAAAACGGAAAGTGAATAAAATATTGTAATAATAATATGAGCATGGGCTTTAGCAAGGTGCCGATTCATACGTGAGATCAAAAAATTATTTTGAGAGCTGCATGCATGTAAAAACTTTGATGAGAGAACCATGTTTTTTAATAAAGCAGCACTGGTGTCTTACTTTCTCCATAAACAGTAGAAGCTGAAGCAAATACATCCAAAGCCTTGTTGAAATGCTTTAAGAAATGGGTAGTGTCAAAAAATTATTTTTCTGCTCTAATAAATGAAAAAATGCAATGTATTCAATAATAGGTTTCCATTAATGGCTCTAAACAAAAGGCAGACCCTGTCATAGGAAGGGCTACCCTGTCACCCCATTTTAATTCAAAAGAAAAACAGTGCAGCACTTTGCTATTGAGTTGAGAAACATTTTAGCCCTAACATCGGGTTTTCATTGCCGCAAACATGGTTTAAAATGCTGCTTGTGCTTTGGTTTAAAAAGTTCAGCCAAAATAATGTGTTTTGCATTGAAAATGCCCTCTGTAGACATTCTTCTTTCTGTGACGGAGAGAGTCATATTCTTTTTTAGCAGCTTAAGTTCCCTTCTTCATAACATTCAACTTCTTAAATGTGATAAAATGAACTGCAGTACACAAAGCAGTACAAAAACCAGAATGCAAGCTCAGAAAGAGATGGAATGGAGTGTAAGGTTATCCCAGTCGACATGCCATTTAGATATGATTGGTGAGATCATGGTCTGCTGGAGGCCTTTACGAGCCGATGCTGTTTTTTTGACATTGTAAGGTGTCGTGACTGTTCTCATGTCTTAGGATGAAGGATTCATATGTTGTTCACAGCTGCAGCAGTGGCACAACAACAAAATATTCTCCAGGGATTTTGTTTGTGGGTCATAGATGAGAGGATGTTTCTCAGTGAATAGATGCACACTGCCTGAAAAGTTACCAACTAACTGGAAGAAATCTTCAGCTGTCTGCAGCGTGTGCAGTAAAAACTATGGTTTAAAAGGGAAAGTTAAAAATTATTGTCAAAAAATCGCATAATTTATCTCTCAAATAACAGACCACCTTTCTTAATACAGTTCTAAAAGTGAACTGGACATGGAAGAATTTTTGCAGAATTATGTAAGGTAAGTCCAATTCTTTCTTCTTCAGTTCATTTGCAGAATTAACTATGAATATTATGATTTCCATATGACTTTGAATACCCTCATATCAGCATGTATTGCTTCCAGACTGAACACCCCAAAGACATTCTGACTTGCTCTTTAGAGACACAGAAAACCCTGCAAAGTGTTAACAGCCATCTGTTCTTCTGTGAGAGCTTGCACTTCCATGGTTCAGTTTCTGTGTGTCACCTTGACACAAGGTGATGTTTCCCATTTATACTTCTTTCACTTCCAGTACTGCTACTGAGCTTAAAGTTATTTTGCTCATTTCTGTTAACACTGCATTCTGATATGCACTGTAGTATTTCTTATGAGTTTCTTGCTATATTATACATTAGATTTCTGTTTTGGGGTACTTCTGATCACTTGTGGTTCTGGATTCTTCTAACATTCATTGTGGGGGAGGCAAGAACTTTAGAGTTTACAGCCGTTGCTGCGCAATCTAAGAACTTGAGTTCATATCCCTGCTCCTGCCTGTAGCACCACTAAGTATTTACCATGCGATACCACAGTAAAAGTTACCCAGCAGCATAATCAGACAAATAAATGTAAACTTCTAGTTATGCACACCTAACACAGAGGTAAATGCATTGTAGGTAAAGGAAAAAAAAAATATAATACTAATCATTTTTAAATATTGCAATTCTAGACTCTCCCAATAAGCCTTTTTTTAACCAAGTGCTGCCAACCATATGTGAGACAGACCAGAATCCAAGTTAAGAAGACCCAGCACAAAAAGTTCTGTCTGAGTGAAGCAGAAGCACAACAGAGAAATACTGGAAATTGGTGTGAGTATAAGTGCAAAGCTATGTGGCAGCACTGTGCACAGCATCTGTATTTTTAAGCTTTGCCTTATGTGACCCATGTTCAAATATAGTTTGCACTTTTGTATTTCATTCACATCTGTTCAGCCAGTAAGCACCCTGGCAACACTTCATTACTGCAAGAGCCCATTACTGTAAGCAAACTGTATTGTTTTTTTTTTTTTTAATTCTGGTTTATAAAATTTTTAGTTTTATATTGTTTTCATTTCTTCATTTTTATTACATAATTTTGACTACTACTAAATGTCCATTGTTATTATTACTTATAATATAGAACAAAACGTAATTTATGATATTAAATATAAATCACACAATGCATATTAACTGTTTGGTAATTAGGTAATTGGTGTTTTAAATATTCTTTATCATTGTTACAATTTGTATTTTAGTGTGTTAGGGATGTTTGGGGGAAATTAAGTTGGCTTTCACAGATGAACTTGGAACAAATCATCATTTTCCTCATAAAAAATAATGTGAATAGCTTCTATAGCCAAGTTCAAGGTATTTGAGCCATTTCTAGGAACCAGTTACACTCGGATATCAGGGTATAGGTGTAAGGCATTGAAACAGTGGTTTGTTTGTCCTACAAACCAGTGCAGTTGTCACTCTGATATTATAATTCATTTTAGAGGAAAGCATCAGGTAAAAGAATGAATAATAATCATTTTTATATATAGCAATTCTAGACTCTTATAACAAACTTTTTTTATCTAAGAGGTGCAAACCAGGTGTTCAGATGTTACTGTGATACAGTATCTAACTTATGCAGTATGTATTTTTGTGCACCAGACACAATCACTTTAAATATATCTGATTGCAGCAAAATGTTTGAAAACACAGTCTAACTCCGAAGAAACTGCCATATTTTTTTCAGCATCACTGAAGCTCCCAAGATAAAACAACCCAAAAGCTGTCAGATGTGATAAGTTTACTCAGACAGAGACAGAAAGGCCTGTAAAAGAAGGAATGTGGAAGTACCCCAAGAGATACCTTACTGGCTAATTTTAAGAATGATAGTCTTGATTATCTGTGCTGACAGCTGTCTCAAGAAGTGGTCTTGATCCAGCCAAGGATATAAAAGATGTTTAAAAATGAGTTTCCAGAGAGAACTTAAAAAATAATAAAACATGCTGGGTGTAGCAAACAGCTAAACTAGTGTATGATGTCTTGTTTAGCATACTGTAATAAACATCTTGCCAGGCAAGACGTCATACTTTGCACATGATTTGGTGTTCATCTGTTTAGATACCTATAGAGTTAACACCACTATGTATTCAAATATACACTGCTCAAAAAAATGAAAGGAACACTTTGGAAACACACCAGATCTCAATGGGGAAAAAAATCATGCTGGATATCTATACTGATATGGACTGGGTAAAGTGTTAGGAACGAAAGGATGCCACATCGTTTGATGGAAATGAAAATTATCAACCTACAGAGGGCTGAATTCAAAGACACCTTGAAAATCAAAGTGAAAAAATGATGCGGCAGGCTAGTCCATTTTGCTGAAATTTCATTGCAGCAACTCATAATCGTACTCAGTAGTTTGTATGGCCCCCACGTGCTTGTATGCATGTCTGACAACGTCGGGGCATGCTCCTAATGAAACAACGGATGGTGTCCTGGGGGATCTCCTTCCAGATCTGGACCAGGGCATCACTGAGCTCCTGGACAGTCTGAGGTGTCGAAACATAATGTCCCAGGTGTTCTATTGGATTTAGGTCAGGCGAGCGTGGGGGCAGTCAATGGTATCAATTCCTTCATCCTCCAGGAACTGCCTGCATACTCTCACCACATGAGGCCGGGCATTGTCGTGCACCAGGAGGAACCCAGGACTCACTGCACCAGCGTAGGGTCTGACAATGGGTCCAAGGATTTCATCCCGATACCTAATGGTAGTCAAGGTGCCGTTGTCTAGCCTGTAGAGGTCTGTGCGTCCCTCCATGGATATGCCTCCCCAGACCATCACTGACCCACCACCAAACTGGTCATGCTGAACGATGTTACAGGCAGCATAACGTTCTGCACGGCTTCTCCAGACCCTTTCACGTTTGTCACATGTGCTCAGGGTGAACCTGCTCTCATCTGTGAAAAGCACAGAGTGCCAGTGGCGGACCTGCCAATTCTGGTATTCTACGGCAAATGCCGAAGGAGCTCCATGGTGCCAGGCAGTGAGCATAGGGCCCACTAGAGGACATCGGGCCCTCAGGCCACCCTCATGAAGTCTGTTTCTGATTGTTTGGTCAGAGACATTCACACCAGTGGCCTGCTGGAGGTCATTTTGTAGGGCTCTGGCAGTGCTCATCCTGTTCCTCCTTGCCCAAAGGAGCAGATACCAGTCCTGCTGATGGGTTAACCTTCTACAGCCCTGTCCAGCTCTCCTAGAGTAACTGCCTGTCTCCTGGAATCTCCTCCATGCCCATATTGATGTGCCATCCTGGAGAAGTTGGACTACCTGTGCAACTTCTGTAGAGTCCAGGTATCGCCTCATGCTACCAGTAGCGACACTGACTGTAGCCAAATGCAAAATTAGTGAAAAAACAGTCAGAAAAGATGAGGAGGGGGAAAAAATGTCAGTGGCCTCCACCTGTCAAACCATTCCTGTGTTGGGGGTCATCTCATTGTTGCCCCTCTAGTGCACCTGTTGTTAATTTCATTCACACCAAAGCAGCTGAAACTGATTAACAACCCCTTCTGCTACTTAGCTGACCAGATCAACATCCCACAAGTTTCATTGACTTGATGCTATAAAAAGTATTCCTTTAATTTTTTTAGCAGTGTATAATAGGAGGCATTAAAAAAAGGTAAAATGTATTTTAAATGCATTTTCAGCATGAAATTGGACTGCACTTATAGCTCAATATTGTAGCCTTATAACTAATATAAAAGGAGGTTAAAATAACAAGAGGATCACATTTTTTAATTGTCAGGTTCTTTAAAAAACACATTCCAATTTAAGTGAGAAACTGCAAATGTGAATGGAGAAATTTGATTCTAATGTTTTGATACAGACCACTGAAAATTAACTGACCTCTGAGAGTGACCACAAAGACAAGATTTCATACAGTACTAGATAAGTTACTCAGTGCTGTCAGGGTCAAAAAAGTGTAGTGAAAGAAAGATTAAAAGCAATAACACACCATATAATAATCAAACTGTTGTACCATTAAAGTGGTTGTATTTAGTAGAGTCCTAGTGAAATGGAAAGGAGAAAAACAAAATATACTGTACATCACCAGACTTTACTACCCTTTTATCAGTATTAGGCTTGTGCATGTATAATTTATTACATTGTTATACATATACATAATTTTTCCATTGTTATTTGCACACCTATAACATCTGCTGACACTGAAAATGCGAGCGCCAGTAACAGCAATGCTACATAGTCATGTACACACAGTACATTTGTGTTTGTGTGTGTTTTTAAAAATCCATCCACATCTAGCAAGTAGTACGTTCGTGTGAGCATGTGTAAGGCCTGAGAAAATTCATCAGCACATCTCATGTCAGTGTGTGTGTAGAGTATGTATGTGTAGCAAGAAAATGCGTTGGCATCTGGTACGTCAGCATGTGTGCTGTCCATTGGGTTGTGTATGAGAAAGCGTGTCTCTGTGTATAATTTCTTATTTTTTCCTTTTGTCAGTGTGTCATATCAGCATGTATAGAGTATGTATGAGAAAGAAAGGGAGACAGAATGTGTGTGTTGGGTGGAAGTGGCCCGTTTGTCTTCATCTTGACAAATCAACTGGAAACTGCCTGAAGGCACCTGTGTGTGTGTGTGTGTGTGTGTGTGTGTGTGTGTGTGTTTGACTATGCAAAAACCTAACCTGGGGTGAAAAGTACTTTTGTGACAAATTTCAAGTGTGTTGCTTGACAAGAAAAAAAAGAACAAACAGACAAACAGAAATTCAGTTTTATAGATATTTTAATGTTTAATCAGAAAATTTGCTTGCCAGTTTATGGAATAATCAAAATTAAATTTTAATATAAAATATTAAGGGCTTAAGTGTCACATAAAATAAAATGTTATTAAAATGTAAAACTCTATAACCCCTTTATTTATTTAATTTTTATTTAAATAGTTCATTTCTTATGTCTTTGAGAATTAAACAAGCAATAATGAACTATATTTATTATATAAACACTTTTGTTGTTCAAGGCAAAACTTTCAAGTTTTTATAAATAATTTATTCCTTTTCTTATGTTTTATTGCACAAAGCTCTGAATCTGAAAAGGCTCTTATTACAAGTGTTTTAATACAGACCCTGCTTGGCTGACCCACTGGCCTTACCCCACTCTTCCGAGTGACCTACCATGGTTACTTCAAATTTGAAGAAGCAAAGCTGAAAACTGTCCTTTGCCAAGATATAAAATTAATGAAGCACAGAAACATTAAGATGAGATAAAATGGTGATTTAATTGTCCTCTACATGGAAAGGCTGCTGCTGGGGAATAGCTTTGCACTTAGCGATATTATTACACAGTTAAAGTGATAGGATGAAAACATATAGGATATATATCTATATCGATATCTATATGTGTATAACTATATATAGTGGCAAGATGGTAAAGAAGAAATCAGGTCACAGATTACATAAGTGAAGGCTTTTCGCAAGGAAAAAGTAATACAAGATTCATATCAAACGCATAGTGCTAACAAAAGGACTCACACTATAAAGGGGATCCCACCACCTACCTAACCTTCCCCTAAGCCCCATTTTACCTTGTACGAACCCTCAACCACCACGGCAACCCCACAGTCAACCCACAGCAAGCCTATCTAGCTACTATGCAATGGCTTGTATCTCCCTAAAATTGATTCTAGCGAACTACAAATCCAAACATGGCATAGCGAAGGGTTTGTCGAGAAGAGAAAATACACTACAAAATCTTTGTGTGAGAAACCGATCGCTAAAATACGTTTGACTCTGTTTCTACATAAGCTAAATAGGTAACACAGCATTTTAAATATTTTGAATAAAAAATGCAACAGAAACAAAAAACGGAAAGAAACAGAAACCAAGAAACTATAAAAAGAAAAGCAAATGGAAAATAACAAAAACAAAAATGGATTAGAACTGGTTTGAAGCAAGGATAAAAAGAAAAGATGAAGACTAAGAACCAAATGAACAGAAAAAAGTATCAGAAAAGGCACAGAGCAGAAGCACAAAAAAAAGCAGAACAGGATCAGCATTATTAACCTTTTTGATGCTGGTACCTTTGTACAAAGCAAGTTACAACATAAGACAAACAGCCTTACATGATTAACCCATTTAACGGCACGGTATTCTTTCTGGAGAAATACAGGCTAAGTAGCCTGATCAAGGTCTGGTTGCAGCATGAGGAGGGATTTAATCTAGTGCATTTCTGACCACAAGATGAGGGTCCTAATATCTACTAGCCCAATAAAGGAACAGGGCTTATACAGGAAGAGCGCAGGAACCAAACAGGAAGCACTGCAAAAAAGAACTGAACAGGGACATAAATCAGGTGGTTTCCATGTCAGCCACTGGGGAAACCATCTATAGGCTTTAGGATGGATTTTTGTTCAGGCCTTTGTCTATGGTACTGTAACAGTACTTGTACGTTCATGTAGCAAACTCATGAGCTCTGTCTGGAATAACATGACAACACAATAGCAGGCATCTTTATGTATTTATAACATACTCAACTATTAACATCAATACATCTGTTTATCACCGTTTTAATTTGGTTAATAAACTTCATAAACAAACATCTCTGCTATGGCTATACCTTGGGGTTCACCTCAGTACTTTAGTAAAAGAAACTTAAAAGCAAAAATACAGGAAGAAAATGTTTGAAAAACAAAGTAAAGATTGTTTACTACTATTACAACCACCACTACCGCTACCACTACTGCTACTACTAATAATAATAATATTAATAATAATGCATAATACAAGGTCTATACAGTAGGTATACAGTGTAGTCTGCAAGTATTTAGAATATGTTTGTGAATTTAAGAAGTTTAAGCAATGATGCCGTGGGGACAGAGCTACACTTTAATTAAGTGCATATATTTCCTCTCCACATTACAAAAGGTGGAGCTAAGCCTCAGCTGGGAATACTGTACTGTGCATTTATTTCTTTCTCGAATGTGTGGTTCAGTTCAGCCAGAAGAGAACCACCAACCGTGAGTTCTGTAGATGCTGTCAAGGACAATAAGAATATGAGTATGCACAGAGAGGTGCAGGAAGGAAAGTGGTGAATCTGCCAAAGTAGGCTGAGAAACTCCCCTGCCTTCACATGGATCTAATAGTCACAGAACTATTACTACCTTCCTCCCAGGCTGGGGTCAGAGGATGATGGAATTTAGTTCAAATGAGTTGCTTTTGGTGCAGTAGTTTCTTTTAATGAGTTATGATGTTTTCTTGGGGTAGCATGGTAGCATAGCAAATGGCGTACTACTTCACAGCACCTGGGCATACGTTAAAATCCAGCTCAGTCTGTGTGGAATCCCTCCCACAGTCCAAAGATATTTGACACGGGCTCACTGGTCACTGGAAGTTGTCTATTGCTATATATGCGTGTTTGTGTGTGTACTTGTGGCCACCCTGTGACGGCCTGGCATCCCATCCAGGGTGTCATTTCTTAGCCTAGTGCCCAGTGATTCTGGGATAGCCGCTGGACCACCACCCCATCCCTGACCAGGACACAGCGGTTAAGAATAATAGATGGATGTTTAAATGTTGCATATGATAAATATTTTATTTTTGTATTATGAATGACAGCCAACTGTTGGTGTTGAATGTAAGGCCTTTATGTTTTTACATATATTTTCATTGGATTTGATATGTTGAAGATATCAATTCTGAAAAGCTCTGTGTGGGTGTATGTTTGTATATGATGAATAATTGTTATTGTGAGTTTTTTGGGGGAGGCGTAACATGTACATCTGTGTGTGTGGAGGGGTGTTTTGATGGGTTTTGGCAGTAGTTTTTCGATGAGTGTTTGTGAGCGACAGGCAGTTTGTGATGTAATGGGTGTGACAGCTTGGTATGGCTACAATTATTTAAGAGTCAAGGGAGCCAAGAGAGTTTTTATTTGTCAGCCCGTCTCTATACAGGTAAACATCAGGGTGGAAATGTCATTTTTCTGGGGGTGCAAAAGAAAAACAGTGCAAATATGTGCCATAAATAATAGATAGCAATGCAAGATTTGTAATGTCCAGGTAAACATAGACATAAAGTGACCGTGCAGTCATTGGTATGGTTGGGGGAGGAGGTGGTTGTACCCTAGGCGGCAGGGTATTTAACGGTGGTGGGGGGAGCGTAGGTGAGTTTCAGGCCGTTGAGGAGCCTGTCCACCTGAGGAATGAAGCTGTTGCGGAGCCTGGTGGTGTTTGCCCGGATGGTAAGAGGGTGAACAGGGCGTGGGAGAGGTTTTGTGCACGGGTCTTGTGTAAGGGGGATGTGACTGGTTGAAGGTTGTTGTTTTGTGTTGGTGGGATGATTGGGGCTTTTGTGCAGTTATTCGTTGGTGAACAAAATAAAGACTCAGTGAGGGTTTCCATAATGCTGAAGGTTTTTTTTTTTTTTTTTTTTTTTACACGGGCCAGCAGCAGGAGGTTATAACGTAGAAGGGTGCACAGACATCTTCTCTTTTCAGCTGGGCCCTACAAGTCCTTCAAGTGTCCAGTTACCCCGTAAAGCGCCCTATCCGACTTCCCTTCACGACTGCAAAACATTTCCAGGTACTTCCCACCCCTACCCCTAGGGGCGTCAGTGAGTACCGTGGGACGCACGGGTATTTGTTGAAAGATTTTATTTATATTTTTAATCTGTTGCAGATGTGGCGTTTGTTTCTACTGATGTTTGTGAATTAATGCATTTTATCTACCGGCGGTGGAAACATACCCGCGTAAATAAGACTATTACTCTAATCGAAAACATTTTTTCATGAAGAATGAAAAGTTAACCTTTGCTTTAAATGGTTAGGTGAGCTTAAGCATCGAACAAGGTCAGGGGTTTAAAACTCCTCGTAACACGGACTATGTACAGAGATACAGAATGGAAGAGTGAATCTGTCAAAGATGGATTGCGAGTTTTCCTTTTTCTCGCATGTTACCTGTACGGACCGAATGTGGACGGCAGGACTCGGTAGGCGGCGCAAGGCCCCACCTCCGAATATCACTGAATAAACTGAGAATCCAGGAAGAAGGAAGCGGGCGGGCGGCTCGGATCTGCGCAGAGTAGCGCGGTTCGACTCGGCTCGTATGTTTCCAGCGCGGCTTCCCGGAACACAATTCTCGTGTGGGGGGGTGAAAAAACTCTGTTCCGCATCCACTTGAAAACTTCTCCGTCCGCGTACCGCACGTACTGGCTTATTCGTCGTCCTCGTCGACTGCAGCCAAAGTTTTTCTTCCGGCACACACCGTGAGCGGTTCGGCGAGAAAGCGGCCGACGGAAGAATGCGCTCGGCGGGGCCGCGCCTCCGGCCACATGGGCTGCTGCTTTAAGCCGCCGCGCGGGCACAAGGGGGAGACGGGCGACTCGCGAGCGCGGCGGTTCCGCGCGGCGCGTGCGACTCCGCGGTGCCTCGCGCGGCCGTGAGAGCGCGCGCGCTCGGGCTCCGTGAAGGAGGGCGCTCTGTGGTGTCTCGGCGGCGGCGGCGGTTGTGGCTGTTCTGGCGGTGAAGGATGAAGCTCAGCAGGCAGTTCACTTGTTTCGGCAGTGCCATATTTTGCGTGGTGGTCTTCTCGCTGTACCTCATGCTGGACCACCTGCAGCTGGACCACTCGAAGAACCCGAGCAGCGCCGCGGGCAGGTTTCACAGCGTAAGTGACCACGTCAGCTTATGCACTCATTTTCATAACTCATTTCAATAAGCCTCTCACTTCGCCGCCCTCCCTTCCCCTCGCCTCGCAGTCCTGAGGCAGTTGTTGCGCACTTTGCGTGTTAGCTGGGCTTCATTCGTAACACATTTTAAATATTAAATATTTTATTTAAGCGCATCTGGCCAGCGCTGGTTGCAGTGTGCTTCTGAAGCCTGGTTGAAGTTTAACAAAGCTGCGGGCAAGATTATACTGTGGGGCTACCTGAGAAGTTAGCAGCGCAGCGCTGAGTCAAGCCGGCAGAGCCAGAAAGACCTGACTTGCTCTCGAACGTGAATGAAATCGAAGCTTTGTCTTCTTGGCTTTTAATACATTTACCACACAAGTGTTTACGTGTGCGACACTTGTGCTGATACTCATTTTCACGTTCAACATTTTTTTTTTTTTTTGCTCACCAGTAAGATCAGGTATAGATGCCCTACTTCAAAATAGTCACTTTAGAGGTCATCTCAAGTTATATATTTTTTATGAATAGCACATTATTATTATTATTATGTTTTTGTTTTACTTGACTTATTATTTTTACTATGGATTTTTTTATTAACATTTTCAACCAACACAGAGCCTGGTTGGGCCTCAGCAACCTTGACCGCTGCTGAGTGTGAATGGTCCAGCACCCTGAAAGCCGTTTCATAACTCCAACAAGTTACCAATATACTAATCTTATGTTACGTTTGCAAACTGAGCCATGATAGAGGTTTTTCTCAAAGACCTGTGGCACGCACTTTGCGTGTGCAAACCCTTATTTGGTTGCAGTATATGTTCATCGAGCACTTTATTCCATGTTAGGCTTTTACACATTGTAAGTCGCTTTGGTCAAATGTGTCAGCTAAATGAATAAATTGTAAATGGCCTTTCTGACAGCTGTGTGCCGTGTATGAACTGTGTTCAGATTGAACTTCTCATCTGATGTGCAACACAGAATACCTGTGGGATAATTTGCATATGGTCAGACTGGATGTTTAGTAAAAAAAGGTTGATTTTGGAATTTGTGCTGCTGAAGACACAAGGCCTGTTGCTGCGAATCAGTACTTTGCAGAATGTGCAATGCCAGCCAACGTAATGTATTCATGCCCTGGCTCGCCTGTATGCTCTATTGCTTGAGAACACGTGTGGCGAACAGTAGTTCTTCCATCTCACTGCCCTCACCTCCACCTTAAAAGTATGGTGAATGTACCTTCACTTCATGTCCACGATAACCAACTTCAACTGTAACAAATCCTTGTGTATCTCTGTATTTCGGAGGCACTTCTGCTTTCTCTTGAGTTGTACTTTGCTTTGGAGGAAGGCATTTGCACATGTAATGTTTTATTTGCTTTCAGTTTTAAAAGATATAGTTTAAGGTATTTTTATTGAACTCATTGTGTCTGTAGCTCTTGAACATCCTTGTATTGTTCCCCCCATTTTAAATCTTTCATTAGTGTTTCTCGGTGTCTCTTTTAACCATTTTGAAACTTTTTTCCCCCATTGAGCTTGTAGTTTGTTAGATGCTGAAAAATAAATGGACTGAATGAACAGGAGAATCACAAAAAAGGAAAAGCACAGTGTAATTTTCTTGATGTGGGGAGTTTTTTTAAAAATTTTTAGTAAACTTTGCTCTCCTGGTGTATGTTTTGATCTGCTTTACAGAGATAAGACAGTGGTAAAGTTCAGTAACATGTTGCTAGACTCTTCCAGCCGGTCCTTCTAGCACACTGTAACTATATAATTGTGTTCACAAAAGTTAACTGGTTTCGAGATTTTTAACCCGTGTCACTTCTGAAAGCAGCAGTGGAGCACAGTTTACTGTGGTGGGAGATACTGCAAAGCCTTCCAGGAACTGACAACTTGATAACTCTGAGGACCTCTAAAGGAAGCAAGGCAAGCTTTGCTGTGTGGAAGCTTGTTGATGAGTACATGTGTTAAACACCACCAGCGTTTATCCTTGATTGAACAGAATTGGCATTTTAAACTGAAATGAATTTTTTGTGACTCATCTGGTTTTATTGAACCCCTCACAGAATGAGTGAACAGAAGGTTTTTTTTTAAAGGTATTCAAATATTTTTCTGTGAATCTCTAGGTAGTGCTTAATTTCTTTAAATTAACCATTGATAAGTGGTAGGTGCTTTTATTAAAAGTGACTTTAAATCCAAAGCAGTTAGCAGTTACTGCAGCCCCAAAAAATGTCAAAATACAACAGTAGGTAAACTGACATTTTTCACTTTTAAGTGTGATGTAGATCAATTAAGGGGAGGGTCACTACTTTTTACACCTGAACTTTTTTGAGCATGTTTACTCTGTGGTCCTCTGGGTTTCTATCATAAGCTCAGACTGTCCAAAGTTGTGTTTCAGGTAAACTGAGAACTCTAATGAATCTGCTTTTATTTGTGTGTGTGTGTGTGTGTGTGTGTGTGTGTGTGTGTGTGTGTGTGTGTGTTTTTCTGGACACCGTGACCCTAAACTTGACAAGAACATGATAGAAATGTGAAGGTAAACACAGAAAGTGCTGTTATATTGGTGCATGATGATGCCTGAGACAAGGTAAGTAACATCATGTAGTGGAAGAGGATGAAGAGCTGGCTACAGCACATCAAATATTTCATTGAAAATCACTTACTGTTTGCTTTGTCTTAGATTTGTTAGATGGCTGACTGCTGCAGGTTTAGGAATCTCTTTTGCAACTTGAAGTTGCATCTTGGTTCCTACCTCCGTGAAAGTCTGGTGGTGCATCAACGAAATAACCATTGTAGATGTAGAAAGTTGTGTGTTAGTATAAAACTAATTATATCAATTTGTTTTGGAATGTCAATAATCATTTAAAAAAGTTTTACTGCCCTGTAAATATAGTTGCTTTTGGAAATTAGCAGGTTTTGATCAAATTTACATGATTTTAAAAATAAAGCATCTAAAAACTGTACAGTACTGAAGTGTTAATAAAGAGCTTATATGAGGAAGTGGGTAAGCCTACCTTGTAGTAACATCTGCATACAGTAAGAAGAAGCTTTTTTGAGAAAAGGGACTTAATGCAGATCTGCCATTTTTTAGCGGCATAAAAGATGAGGATATTGTGTGGAGGCATGGTGTAAACATGTTTATGAAATTTGAATTAATTGAAAGGAAATTTATTGTAACTAAGGGGAAAAAAAACAAAATATCCTCCTATAATTCCTCAGAGCTTGTTTGCCTGAAGAAGAAAAGATCATTTGCAATGCTGTGCAACACATTGGCAATAGAACTGCTTTAATTTGCAGTTTTAATTAACTGATTATCGATTTTTTTTTTTTTAAAATTTCATTTATTTTTTTAAGTTGGGGCTGTGGGACAATTGCCCACTCATATTTGATGGTGTGTATATGCATAAAATTGTAATGAAATTGAATGGTCAAATAGTTGGCTTCAGCTAAAATCCAGCAGTGCTAAAAAGGTTCAACTACTTATCATGAATACAACTATTTTTAAACTTTTGTTTATTTTATTTTGGATACAGATTTAAACCTAAACCACAAAGGGCCGGAGGGTTTTGTTCTGGTGTTTCTAGCTCTTCCACACAACTACTGAGAGCTCAGAAAAGAGATTAAATGGATTTGATTAAGCCCTGCTACCATTTTAAAATTGTCAGCTAAGCAGAATATTTTTATAAAATAATAGTTTAAAAAATTTTTTTTTTTTTAATTTCTTGCTATCTCAGATTTTGGTAATCGGGTGCAGCCTTATTTTCGGATGACACCATGAGAACTGGTTTTTACAGTGGTGCACATGTTGCTGATTTTTTTTTTTTTTTTGCACAAAGGTCCATATGTCTATAGTACAGACAGACAAATTATGTTTAATATTTGTGTTATCTATATTTTTTCCTTCTCTGATTGAAAGCTGTACTTCATTAGTTTAATAATGTTTTTCCAGGAGAACCTGGGTTGCACGTTTTCCTTTAAATGCTGCTTTGCTATAGAAAATTTACTTATGAATACTATTAGCAAGAGGGAAAGGTATTAGAATTTTCAGGTGACTTATTGTTTTGAGCTGTATATGTCTAGATGGACTATATATGAACACTGAATAGCTTTCTACTTTAATTTTAAAAATATATTTGTCTTTGGGGTAAAAACATGAGATTGGTAAATGTTGTACTGGTTTTTTCTGAGGTTATAGCAATTACATTTGAAGTAAAGTGCTAGCATGACTGTCAAACATACAGCTTTGTGGTAGCAGGACTAGTTTTGTATGTTGACAGTTACCTTGTTTGTTACTAGTTTCTTTGTTAATTTGCAGTGCACAACTGCTTTTTTGTGATGACAAAAGAAATCAACACCTAAGAAAGAAATGGGTAGATTTGTAGACCAGAAGATATCATAATCCAATCCTTTTAAAACTGTTCAGAATGCAGCTTTGTAAGAGGTTAAGTTTTCAGACTGGAAAGCATTGGTTACACCCCCACCCGATTCTTGGCATGCTTCTTCGTATCAAAACAGCAGATGTATCCTGTCTGTTTCTATCTCTCAAGTCCCTCCTTTTCAGCCAGGAAACAGGAAACGGTCATTGTCTCACATTTCGTTCTATATGTTTCAGCAGAAGTTGATGCAGGAAAATTTTACATACATTTTAATTTGTTTATTATTATTTTGTGTATTTCATCAATTTAGTATATAATATCCTGTACATGTCAGTTTGGTGGCTAGTACATAAAGCACAAAGGGGAAGTACTGGTAGCTTGACAAAATCAAGGATTTAAAGCTAGGGCAGTGAGACAAATGTCCAGTAATTCTTTTCAATTAAGCCATTTTTTCATTGTTCAATGTAAGTAGTCTGGTTATAGTATCCTTTGAAATTAAGTGTTGTCATCAAAAGTTTTGGGGAATAAATTCACTTTTGTCGTTCTTTAGCCTTGTAATGATTATATTTTTACATTAATTGTGAAATGTCAGTGAAGATAAACAATTGCTTTATAATGCTTGGCCACAGTTCAGTGTCGTATGTTCACTGGTCACCTAGTTCTGATATTTTTCTGACTCTTGACACTTGCTAACATGTTGGTGTTGTCACTCACTGTCCCTCAGGGCCAGCTCTCCATCCTGCAGGAGAAGATTGACCACCTGGAAAGGCTGCTTGCAGAGAACAATGAGATAATTTCCAATATCAGGGACTCTGTTCTGGACCTCAGTGAGTCGGTGAAAGATGGCAGGGGACTCCCTGAAGTGGGGAATCAAAGCAGGGGAGGCTACCCAGAACTCCTTGCTTCCCCTCCACTGGTCATTCCCATTCAGCCAGAGGACTGCCAGTTTGCTGCAAGACCTTACAACAAGCCTGCAGATGGAGTGCAGGTGAGTTTACCTTTCTTCCACATTTATTCCTGGCCTGTGCTCAGATACAAGTTGTACGAATTGTGCAAATTTTCTAACATCTTGTGCAGATATTATAAAATTAAGTTCTTGATTCATGTCAGCTGAACAAGCTTTTCCTTATTATTCTGCTCATTAGCTGGTTAATATCTTATAAACATTTGTTCATTTTTCTGTCACAAATCATTTATTACTGTCAGAAGTAAATAGAATAGTCACAAAATTAGTTTTTTGGTGCATGGTATGATGCATGAGCCCTGTTGCTTTATTGGGCAACGGCTAGTAGATATTAGGACCCTCATCTTGTGGTCAGAAATGCACTAGATTAAATCCCTCCTCATGCTGCAACCAGACCTTGATCAGGCTACTTAGCCTGTATTTCTCCAGAAAGAATACCGTGCCGTTAAATGGGTTAATCATGTAAGGCTGTTTGTCTTATGTTGTAACTTGCTTTGTACAAAGGTACCAGCATCAAAAAGGTTAATAATGCTGATCCTGTTCTGCTTTTTTTGTGCTTCTGCTCTGTGCCTTTTCTGATACTTTTTTCTGTTCATTTGGTTCTTAGTCTTCATCTTTTCTTTTTATCCTTGCTTCAAACCAGTTCTAATCCATTTTTGTTTTTGTTATTTTCCATTTGCTTTTCTTTTTATAGTTTCTTGGTTTCTGTTTCTTTCCGTTTTTTGTTTCTGTTGCATTTTTTATTCAAAATATTTAAAATGCTGTGTTACCTATTTAGCTTATGTAGAAACAGAGTCAAACGTATTTTAGCGATCAGTTTCTCACACAAAGATTTTGTAGTGTATTTTCTCTTCTCGACAAACCCTTCACTATGCCATGTTTGGATTTGTAGTTCGCTAGAATCAATTTTAGGGAGATACAAGCCATTGCATAGTAGCTAGATAGGCTTGCTGTGGGTTGACTGTGGGGTTGCCATGGTGGTTGAGGGTTCGTACAAGGTAAAATGGGGCTTAGGGTGAAGGTTAGGTAGGTGGTGGGATCCCCTTTATAGTGCGAGTCCTTTTGTTAGCACTATGTGTTTGATATGAATCTAAATATATGCAGTCTTAGCTTGATTGTATTGTTGAAGTCCTTTGCAAAGGTTTGGAAATGTTCTCATTCTGTTGATGGTTTGTTACATATGGTGAGTGGCACTTGTCAGTGGTACAGGCTTCCTCTGTATAATTCCTGTAGTTTGTTCCTTTGTGTAAGGTAATCTCTTCATTACCAATAAATGGAACATGCATTCCTGAGCTCAGAAAGTGTTTTTTTTTTCTTGCCGTATCTTTTAAACATAGAAAAAAAATCTCATTCAGAGCCAAGTCCAAAATATCAGAACACTACCCTAAGAAATTTTTGTAATTATAATAATCACTTGTAACAGTCATAACCCCTACTCTGCTGAGCTATTTGTGAACAAAAGAATTAAAAATTACTAATTTTACTTGTACTATTTTTCAAGAGAATTTGGATACATAAAAAGAAACATCAAAGACGTTACATGTGACAGTTAAAATAAAATAAGTAATCATTTACTCTCAACCAAAAACTGACCTTGTGTATGGAAGGGTGCTGTTTTTTGTGCTCCAAGTCATCCAGACCTGTACTTTGAATTTTTTTGTTCATGTAGAATATTTGTCATAAGCTGACAGCTTGTTATGAAAGTTTTTGGGTACAAATTACATTGGCTTGTAAACTGTGAGTTATTGTAATGTGAGTGCCTCTTACACGGGAGCAGTGTATTTTTAACTATGGTTATCTGGAGAACACTGAGGGAAATTTTGGAATTATTTTTGTGAAATAGTTGCTACAGCGAAATAGAGCAGGCTGAGAGAATACCTAGGTGGCTTCCTGAAGTAAAGGCGGATAGAAATGTTGGTCAGGCAGAGATATCTGGAGGCACTGGAATCAGCCAGTCAGTTCTTGCACTTGATGGAAATATGAATATATGTCTGTGTGATTAATGGTGTTTTTATATTGCTTTCCTTCTAGTAAATTCCTTGTCTCCCCCTTGCACAAAAAAGGTTTTAACACTATTTTAAATTATCCGGGATTCAGGATATTTAATTATTTTGAAATGACTAAGTATAGCAGTACAGTATGTCTTTCACCATGTTGGCAATGCTGTGTGTTATGAAAACAAAAGAATACTAGAGTTAACTGACAAACTGAGTGTTTGAAATGAAAACTTAACCAGTTCTAATTTATTAAAGTACCAGGGCAAAAAAAATGTTGAAACTAAGGCCTGTGCATTTCCCTGTTTCAGATGCTGGATGTCTATGATCTGCTCTCCTTTGACAACCCTGATGGAGGAGTCTGGAAGCAAGGTTTTGATATTTCCTACAATGAGGATGAATGGAACAGTGAACCGCTGCAGGTTTTTGTTGTCCCTCACTCCCACAATGACCCTGGTGAGCTAAAGGTCTGTCCTCTACTACATTCTCTGTCTGTAAGGACAGCAGGTGGTTTAGAGGTTTA
Organism: Heterotis niloticus; assembly: GCA_018136845.1. Taxonomy (NCBI): domain Eukaryota; kingdom Metazoa; phylum Chordata; class Actinopteri; order Osteoglossiformes; family Osteoglossidae; genus Heterotis; species Heterotis niloticus. Next base: position 19,364,700 of record CM030891.1, read on the forward strand.
CGACAGGACTTGAAACCCAAAGTCTGCCAATTAAAATGCTGATCTTCTGTAGTACCCTTGATCAATGGGTCAAATAGTCTAAGCTACATTGAATAAAGCATCAGCTAAAAAAGGAACTAAGTCAAACACTGGGATTTGTTATTTTGATAAATGCAAACTGTTTAATTCCTTCATTCATTGTTCATAACCACTTGTGTAGTGCAGCGTCATAGTGGTTAGGAACCTATCATAGAAGCATAGAGTGTGAGGCCAAATAGAAAATGGTTTAAAAAACTGAACAATTTCATGTAGTTTTAAGTCAATTTGTAGAGTAACTTTTTTTTGTCTTACAAATGCTCAGTATACATGTTCATGTAATACTTAGATATAATACATTTAGGAAGGTGTTCAGTTCTTTTTTTTCTTTTCATTCTGTGCATCCTTCAGAACTGCAGCCTCTTGTCTTTCACCTTGTTGTTTGATTTCTGTATAACCTTTCCATTTTATTTATTTCCTCAGCTTATCTTGTGATTTGGGAAGGAGTAAGGCTGTATTTTGCAGCAGACCAAGCCACTGTGAGGCATAGGGGAAATATTTTAACGTTTTTATATGTAACCAGGAGCAGAGTACACAGAGAACTTTTTGTTGTAGGGCTTGGAAACAAAAGGCATGTTGCATTGGGGCACCAATACATATGGTAATTGGGTGCATAATTTGCCTGTCCCCAGCTAAATACACAGTGCGCCAAAATATTTCTTGTAAATAATTAGTAGTTTGGATGTCTGGCTTGTTAGTTCAAATTGTACTATTGGGACTATAGTTTGTTGCTACTCACATTATGGATATACACATGTCTGTTTGTGTTTCCATGACTGTTCCTCTAGTATTTGGGACATTTTATGTAATTTGAGCTCTTGTTTAAGATAAAACTCAAATGCTATATGATTTTGTTGTGTCTTTTCCCCTCAGAGAGCAAAGCAGTTTTGTAGCCTTAAATCCTGACTTTTTCTTTGGTTGGTTAAAGAATTTTACAATTTAGAACACACAGAATTCTCTTTTTCCTTTCTTGATAAAATAGTTGTCAGTGGTTTAAAAATGGACTTGCTTGCTGTTTTATGTTAGTGAAAATATTGTCTGTAGTTACCATAAATACCATTTAAACTTTATGCTTTAATCCTCAGAAGGTTACCTTTGTTCAGTTCTCCAAATTCTAGGCTTTGTAAGCAGAATTGCACAATACAGTTCAAAGACCTAGAGTTACTTAATCATTTTTGCTTTGTCAGCCAGAGCAAAACTCAACATTGAGGGACTTTTTGTTAGCACGCTTATGTCAGTTTTTCTTTCCACATCAAAACTGTTTATTTTTATGCGTAGTTATTTCTGTGTTAAATTAAACATTTAAATATTATGTTAGCCAAAGGCTATGTTCTCCCTGAATAAGTGTGGGAATAGGTTTTGGTAATTTTAATATGAACCTTTTGCTTAAATTTGCTACACAGTTAAATCAACCAGAACTATTCCAACCATGTTTACTTTAAATAATGGAGAACAGTTAATATAATGCAGTATTTTAATGATCATTCAATTTTTGATGCAAGTGTATGGAAGTCTTGTATGGAAATATCGATCTTTTAATTCAGTTAAAAGCAAACAGCCTGTGCAGTCTTCTCAGGCTAAAGTGAAACTATTAAAAGTATTTGAACTTTGATGCCAAGGTCGTTGTCCAGATATTACAGTTCGATCCTCAAGGACCTCACTCAATAGCAAGGCAATTTATGATTGCTGTTATTTTTTTCCCACCTTTCATTGCAGGATTTCTGCTGCGTTTTGCCCATGAACTTTCAAAGAAGTAAAAGGAATTGAAGCAAACACTGAATACTGTTGCTGTTTTTATAGTGTCATTGATAATTGTTACATCTCTATAAGCCATCCCACTCTTCCCTATATTGAACATGAAACAAGTATTGGAAGGTTATTGTCCCAAAACAGTTTATTTTTTATATTTAATAGCTCTAAGGTGGACATCACCTGAAAGACAGACATTGAATTTTGTGAAAAAATCTGACTACTGTCCATCCTATGAACCCTTGATCTCTCTCACAAATGGTTTTTTGAAATGCCTGCATGCAAAGCATCGTTGTCGCTGGCCATTAATCAGCCAGGGTGAACCTTGAGTTCAAGGAGCCAGTGGGGCCCTAAATGGCATTTGCTGTGTACAAAAATATATCAATTTCATGTTAACTTAAAAAGTGGTATAGTTTTGTTTTAATATTTAATGTATTTCTATGAAATATTGTTCTACCGTGTGTTTTAAAAAAAAAAAAAAATATCTGAGTTGGTTATGAGAGTAATAGAAGAGTAATGAAAGTTTAAATAGTTCTAGTCAGACTTTATTCACTTTATATTGAACACCCTCTCAGTTGGTCTCTGCACATTTTGTTTGTTTTGCTGAGTTTGTAGCACCAGGATTACACCATCAGCAAAGGGCCAGAGGTTGTGCTCTCCCACCTCGAGCAAAGTGTGCTGATCATGGCTGGCTGAGTCACTGACGTCACATGCCTGAATACGTATACTGTGGACCTCTGTGTGTTTTGCTGGCACTGCAGTTTAGCAAGATAGAGGACAGCCTTGTTTTTTCCGCTCTAATTCATATTTCCGGATATCATGATGACTGCTTATGAAAATGGCTCATGTAATAAAAACCAAATGCTAAAAATATAAGTATTTGATTTAATGTTTGCATTCATTTTTCAATAATATATGTTGACATTCTGTGCAGACACAGTTTGTTTAGTCTAAGAGAATGTTATAAAATACCAAACTGTAAAGATCTGACCATTTTATAACTATGTATAATTTTTGTATCCATCCATCAATCTTTTTTCACTAAGCACTTACATAGTGCTTAGTTTCAGAAACCCAAATCCTGTCCTGGAAGTATAAGGTCTGAGGCAGGGTACGTAACAGTCCATCATAGGGTAATTGCACATGCACGTTTACTAAGACAGAGATTGTGGGTATTTTGGGGATGTCGGTTCACTTGGAAAAACTTGATGCACAAATTGGTGACCAAAATCTTGCCTAAATATACAGGAGTCAATATACTTTCTTAGGTGCATGTTTTCCCTTTCTTAGGTTACATTATGTTTGTGAATTGGGAGTTAAGTATCGAACAAGGGATCGGGCTGATTGAATTATTATTATTATTTTTCTTTTTTGCTGAGATTCTCATGCCCAGGAGGCAACACACTGATTCCTCAAGTGCCTAACTCTTTGGCTGCATGACCCTTTGATCTGTTTCCACCCAGGTTCACAACAGTGTGACATTTTCGGTGTAATTAAGACTCATTCTGCTTAGGAAATGCACAGTGTCTGATCTTTAGCAACTCCCTGAATTGTACTTCCAATGTTAAAGGTTCAAAAGGTTCAAAAACCCATTTTAACAAAAATATGAGGGTTTATGTTCCTACATTTTTCTTGAGTACTCTATTGCTATTCTAGCATTCTGTTTTGCATTTATAAATTATGTTGGTGAAAAATTTTGAGGCACAATTAACTTTTGGCAAAATTTCAGTCTTTTATGAAGGAAATGTTTTGAAAGGGTCAATTTTAATCAGACTGAATATAATTTTGGGCAGAGCCTGGACTGGCATGGAATTGTTTCTGGTATGGGTTTGAATCCAGTCTCTGTTAAGATTGCATGTTCTATTCATGTCTTTCGTGGGTTTCCTCTGGCTGCTCTGGTTTTCTCCCACAGTCCAAAAACATTAATGTCAGGTCACTCTAAATTTTGTGTCCGCGCGTGTGTGTGTCTTCGTGCATGGCCACCTTGCAGTAGTCACATTCTGTCTGGTGAAGTATCCTAGCCTGGCATTCAGTGATTCCAGGCTGCTGTGACCCTGACTAGAACAAGTGGTTAGGAATAATAAATGAATGGATGGATGAATATGATATAGAAATAAACAAATACGTGGTTGTACTGACTTGGTTACATTTTACAATATTTTCCATTTAATAACTTGTCTTAATACATTTTTTTTTGTTTTTATTCAATCCTTTTTATACAAATGTATGATTATACACAGTATGTGAGATGGGTTCTTTGAAACGGCTACATTTAACGCCTGTGCAGCAGAAATACACCACAAAAGATACAGGCAACCTTTTGATAATACTCAATTATTAAACAGTACTAATTATTAAAATTAGTAAACAATAAGAACATAAGGCATAATAACGGATTAAGATTTAGATGGCAATTCTTACTCATCTTAAATGTTTGTTTGTATTTAAGGGTGGCTGAAGACATTTGATGACTACTATAGGGACCAGACGCAGCACATCCTGAATAACATGGTAGTAAAACTGCATGAGGATGAGCGGAGGAAAATGATCTGGTCAGAGATTTCCTATTTCTCCAAGTGGTGGGACAGCATAGACAGCCAGAAGCAGGATGCTGTAAAAAGGTGGGTGCCTTTTAAAGTGTTTTGTGCATCTTATGGATCTAATTGCTACATAGGTGGACCGATTTTATTTATTTGCTTACTCTTACTTTATGTACTTTTTAAACTTATTGAGTTTACCATGTATATTGATATATGTGAAATCCATCCTGTTTAGTGTTCTTATAAACAACTTTTAAGTATTAATAAAAATTTACTTTAGAGCCCAGTTTGTACTTTTAAAGTGATGCTTTAAGTGTTCGTATGTAGGCCTTGTAGAAAGTCTCTTCAATCCCTTTTTTGTGCAAAATCACAGTACAGCCATTCCTCAGTATGGAAGCAGTGTATTTTTCACTGCTAGCAGACCTGTAGGAGGCGCTCATAATGGTTACAACCGTGAAACAGATACAGTTTGACACACCTATGCGTTGGCTGATTTAAGATGAGCTCTTCTCACCTGGTGCACACAGCAGACATCTCTGTCCTGCCAAAGCCCTCTTTTCTACACTGCAGCTTTGCCAGTTATATATTTTACAAACAGCAGGTAGCACAAGGACAAAGAAACCGAGCTTGTACATACTTTTTGTGTTGTTCCTATAAGCAGTTTCCTGCCCTTGATTATGGTATTGTTATAGTCATAACCCATAACCAGGGGTTGAAGGTAAAGACATAAAACCTTTACATATGTAAAAGGAATTGGATGAGTAGTGTGATTTTTTTTTTTTTTAAATGAAAGTTGGAAGGTACAAGTAAAAGCCCCATTTTCAAATAAAATGTTTTACTTTTAGTGGTAGGCTGCACTCCCTGATATTCAGAAATCACAGTATAACCTCATAAGTAGAAAATAAGTAAACATGACCTTCCAGTTTTCATTTTTGAATCTTCCTCTTTGTAAGCAAAGAAATAGAAATTGCTGAAATTTCTCTTGGAGATGTCTTCCTGATGTAAAGGACATATGGCTTCTGTGAAGGGCATATGGGGAGTGTAAGAACACATTCGAATAGCATAATGTACTGGCCCTGAATTGATCTGCGAAGGAGAAGTGGATGACTGAATGTTAATGGAGTCAGTGAGCATATTAAATCATTTCAAATGACCTGAAAGTGACTTTATGGGATCTGGTGTCTGGGTTCCCACGCACACATTGCTCGTAACACCTGGCTGTGCCTGTTTGCAGATTTAGTGCTGTACAGAACATGAGCAGTATATGAAGGAGAGATTGCATGAAGACCCCTTTGATCAGCAGATGTGTTGCAACAGCCTGAGGGTTTAGACAAACAAGGGATTCCAGATATGCTCCTATATGTGAAGACAGTGTGAGATGGGGAATAGAACAGATTTACCTCTTTGGTACTGTGTGAGCTGTAAAAACCATCGTAAACCTTTTGGCTTCAGACCCTTTCCTATAATCTTGAACGCTCCCCATTTCTCACTTTGGACCTTGTGACGGAAATGAAATCCCTTGCTACCCAGCATCCTTCTGCAAGCTGGTTAGAGTTGCCCAGCGGCTGGGATAATGTTCTGCACAGACTGCTAATACAAATCACCAGGTTCATTAAGCCACTATGATATTAATTATTGCCTTGCTGGAGTTTAATAGAAGGTAGCATGGTGGTGGATCACACCAGCTTGTAACTTGAATGCTTAGGTGGGGTCTTTCCAGAGAGGCACACTTGAGCAATGTACTGAATTATGGCAGTAAAAATAGCTAGCTGGAGAAATGGATAAAATATGATCTTTGGATAAAAGCACTGGCTGGGCAATAAAATAATTTTAGAACAGCGTGACTGTTTTTGCCTATATAGAAAACTGACACACTATTTTAAACTATCAGCCTTGTGCATTGCTTTGCCCTTCACACTATCATGTATTGTCATCTGATAATGTGGATTGATACTTTAGTTTTGAATGAGTTTTTCCTTCAGCTTTCTGCCATGTTGCTACTGGAAAGATGTGCAACATGAAAGCCTTTGCATGTGTGTGGTCACAAGGGACACTCTGGGTATTATGGGTTTATATCAGTCTGTCCTGCTATCTAATTCTGCTATAAATTCAGTAGTTTCAAGCTTCAGATTTTAATGTGGGCCCTCCTGTAGCAAAAGGCATCCTTGATAAGTGCTACTGTTTGGAAACATTTTTTTCCCCCTCTACTTTTACAAGCTTATCAGACTGGAACTAGTGGACCATTGCTGCAGGATGCAGGTCACTTTCCCTCATGACATACTCAATTTAATTGAGGTTTTAGTAAGATGATACAGTGCTGCTTTTAGATGCTCACAGTGGAACTTGCTCGTTCCACCTCAGCAGGGTGACTGGGGTGTAGGCATGATCCATTCATCAAGATGTTGTGTTTTTGGGTTCGAGTTTTAAGGTTGTGATGCAGAGCACCACAACACATCTGATTGTGTTCATGCTGGTATTTCTTTCATTGAGTTCTGCTGCCTTTAAAATGCAGTGTAATGATTTTGTATGTAGATTTTTGTTGAAAGCCATGTAAAAACCTCTGCATTATTTTTCTGTTTTAAACCTGAAGCATGTGGGGTACACCAAAAGTATAAATTGGACAGCTCGTATTGCAGCTTGTTGAGACAGACTGATATAAACCCATAATACCCAGAGTGTCCCTTGTGATCACACACATGCAAAGGCTTTCATGTTGCACATCAGTAAACTGCCGTGTATTGCGCCTTAGCCGCAGTCCAGGTCCAAATCTCCCCTGTACCACACTAGCCACACAAATTGCTCTCTCCGGTGAATTGCCTCCCCCTCATTGCTCACATCAACACCTACGGTCAGCTGGGTGTTTACAGGTCTGTGGGTGGAATCTGGCGAACTATGTTACATCGCCAGATGAAGCCTGTAGAGTGAAAAGAAGCAAGGAGCTCACAGCACACATCAGAATGTGTGTTCCTGTGTTCACCCTACATGATTCATCTTCAGGATGAAGGGTTACAAATTCAGTGAACCATCAGGATTACACTGGGAGAAAATGGGGTTAAATGTGGGTAAAAAAACAACTCTGAAGTTCTGAAAGTACCCTAAAGTTATTAAATCCTGGCTACATGTAAGAAAAATCATTTAATGAACATCTTATATCATGGCAACCATGAGGGGTGGTCAAGTACAGAAAAAAGATTATATGTTAAAGGTGAAGCTCATTTGACCACTTGGAAATTTGTGAAGATGTAATGGTGCTCGAGAAATGTTTTCATCTCTGCTAGATTCCCTATGGTTTTTCCTGCTTTAATTGGCTCACCTCAATGATTCAACTCACAGGACAGGAATGTGGTGCTTTGTTCATACCGACAGATGGGTTGTCTATTCTAGGTCGCTTTTCTTTCCTTTCATTCTTTTTTAATACCTTATTTTTTAAACTAAATGAACTGTCAAAGTGAACAAACGATGAATTCCATTTGTAACTCTCATATGGAATTTATCACTAAATTTTATCACCAGTTGGACAAACGCTGTTTAATCAAATCCATTTATCAATACAGAAATGGTGCCAGAGAAATTTAATTTTACTTAAGATGTAAAACTGAAAATTTTTATCCAAGATTAGCACAAGATATGAGCTTTGCATTATAAACAAAGATAATGCATTAAGTCACTGACTGAATGAAAATAGGGTCATATTTGATTGCTAGTATGAAATATGTAACCTAGTTTTTTTTTGCGTTGGCTGAATCTTTGAAACGATTGTGCCGTTCTCTGCAGTGATAACTAGCATCCGGAAATGACGCAGGATGGCCATAATGTCTTCATAAAGGCAACCCTAGTCATCCAAGCAAAATAAATATTCTACCTGCCTTGCCTATTAGTTGTGCATGTGATTTTAAGTATACTCTGAATCGCAGATATACGTGTATTCCTTTAAATGCTTTTTATGACAGCAGTGTACCGTGTAATTGAGCAACGTGATGGTTTTGTATTATTTGTTTCATGACAGAATGGTGGTTAAAAAGCAAACACTAAATGCTAAACACCATCATTCTGTCTGAGGTAAGTCAAATTAGGCTTTATAGCAAATGGGCAGTATTCATATCATGAATTAGTTTAATGCTAATTGGTTGGGTTGTAAACCTGAAAGGAGAAAAAGCAGGAAATTAAATGTCAAATATAGAATGGTGTGAGATTATAAGGATATGAGACCACGATATTGTGAGATCCATATTTGATCTGTTTTAGCAGTTTTTAGCAATTTCTCACACTGACTTCCTGTAATAGTTGGGACCTTTGGGTTATTAAATGTAAGGGCCCGTTAAAACAAAGAATACTGTATTTTTACATCCATTCTGTCTGATGGATTGATGAGTTAATGGCTCTTAGCTAGTTCTGGTGGCACTCTGATGGACATTCCTGATGGACACATTTTTTGGGTTGTTTAATTCTTGGATGAGCAATTTTAATATATACCTATACCCCGGTGTCCGAGTGTAACTGGGTCCTAGAAATGGGTCCAGGTGCAATGAACTTAGATATTGGGAAGCTCTTTCCATTATTTCTGATGGACAATAATGATTTGTTTGAGGTTTATCCAAGAAACCCCAATTAATTTCCCCAAAATATTCCTAATGCCGATAAAGAACACTTTAATTACCAATTACCTAATTACCAGTTAATAAGGCAATTAATATGCATTTAAGTGTTTATATACAATTGTTTTTTTCATTTAGTCATGAATTACTTTTTCTTCTTTATTATAAGTGTTTTAGTAATAGCAATGGACATTTAATTTAAACAATATAAAATGCAAAAAACAAAGACTGTTCTGGTGAAGGACTTGATGGCATAATGACAGGTACCAGATCAACGATATTGGAAGACGAGGAACTGCTAGGTACTTTTTTTTTTTTTGCACTTGGGGCTGCAGAAATTAAAGGCTGTGATAATTCAGTCAATGAAGTCATTGACAAAAGCAAAAGAAAATCTCAGAATGGAAGTCTGGCAGAGGAGGCAAATATTGAAAACACAGGTGCTGGTCACAGTGAAGCAACTTGGCTTTTCACTTGTACTCATGCTATTTCCAAATATTTCTCTGATGTATGTTAGCTTTGGTTGGAGAGCACTTGTTATGCTAGGACTTCTTGGCTCAGATCCCATGACAGGTATTAATATATACACCATATGATCAAAAGTACGTGGACACCTGAGCATCACACTCGTATGTGCCATTCCAAACTCATGGACATTAAAAGTTGTTTCCCCCTTTGCTGCTATAAGAACCTCCACCCTTATAGGTAGTCTTTCCATCACATTTTGGAGCACAGCTGTGGGAATTTGTGCTCATTCAGCCACAAGAGCATTAGTGAAGTCAGGCACTGATGTTGGGCAAGAAGCCCTGGTTTGCAGTCAGTGTTCCAATTGATTACAAAGGTGTTCAGTGGAGTTGAGGTCAGGGCTGTTAGCACCGTATGTTTGTGTACGGGGGGCACAGTCATGTTGGAGCAGGAAAAGCGTTTCTTCCCCAAACTGTGGCTACAAAGCTGGAAGCACACAGTTGTCTAGAATGCATTTGTATGCCACAAGGATGTGGCTGAAACATCTCAACTCAATCATTAGAAGGGGGGTCCATATACTTTTGGTGTGTACCACTTGTTGCTTAGAAACCGGGAGCTTGAGTATTGGGGTATAGGTCTACTGTTGATGGATTGTTTACACTAAAATAAAAAAATAATGTATTAGTGTATTGATTAATCTCTTACTCAAGCAATTCCACTTTATGATGGTCATATTACACAGAGCCACTTTTTTAGGAAGTTGTGTAGCAGATGAAAGCACAATATGGAAATCATGAATGTATTCTCCACTTCTCCCACAGTTATGTATTCACTAGTCTGGGTTTACTGCTTCGCTTTTAATTTTCCACTTTCTCTTGGGAGTTGCAACACAGACACTTCTTCAGCACACTCACACTTTGCTGTTAAATGTTTATTTAACCTTTTCTTGTTTTTTAATTATTGTTTGACTTTGGGATTCTTTTTCTATTTTGTGCCTGTACCTCAAATGACTTTTCCTAGGCTTTAGTTTCAATTTTTTGATCTGCTAAAAATATCTACAGAACTTAACTTATTCCTGAGTTAATTTTTCACTGCTTAAGTGGTAAATTTCAGATCAAAACTGATCTGAAATAAATATCTGTATAAATATCTGTTTTTCTTTTAAAGCTATTTCAAATCAATATTTTTAGTTACAGTGAAAGTGGTGAATCATTACAGGAATGGAAAAGCTGGTAACTGATAGGGAAACTGTGAGCTTATTTTCATAACTTTTGTTGCTACTGACTGCTTAAGAAGACAATGAGCTACTGATATCTGGATAATTATTTGCAGAGGTTATTGCAATAATCTATTTACAGTCTCTGTAAAGTTGGCCACAGTACTCCAGTTGTTTTAGACATGCTGTAGTAAGTAAAGGCCAAGCTAATTTATATTTGTCCTGGATAATGGATTTGTTTTTATAATGGTCTTGTCATCTTTTCTTTCTCCGGCTTCAATTTTATCCTATATGGTTATTAAGCATTTTTCCCCAAGGAGCACGTTAAGCTGAGATGTTTTTTTTTTTTTTTTAATTGCAGTGGTTTAAAATAGCAATTTTATTTTCTTTCATGTAAATACAATTTCCCTTAGAAATTAAAATTATGTACCAAATGGTGATTAAATTGAACACCTTTCATACGTTTCAGTAATTATAAATCAAGCATCATCACTTCTTTTTGATGACTGAATAATAACACTTTGTGTGTAATCCTGGAATTGAATATGAAGACACTTGCTTTAAAAAAATCTTGGCATATTATGCAAGTGTGCCCTGTTACCAGGGTTATACGTCATGTCCTGCACCATATATCAGTGCAGCTGCGGAACACGATTTAAGGATTTATGATTGAAATTGAAAATCAAAAGTACACCTTGCAATATGTTCAGGGTTGTGCAGTCAGCATGGCTGTCACTATAAATTAAACTGTATAAACATTCTTGGAGACTTTGACTGAGGGTATGTTGGATAGACTGTGAATCAGTAGTTGGGTGACTGTATTAATAAAGTGTTTCCCACTGCTTTCACATGCACATACACCTGGATATTTACATTCACCATGACACTTAAATCTGTTCTGGATGTTCATCTTGTATAAAGAGCAAAATGTGGCATGCGATGTGATTGAAATCAGATTTTAGGAATAATTATTGAATAATAAACAATATTAGTTGAAGTGATTGCTTTAAAATGTCCCTTACCTGCATGCTCCATACAGGCATTTTTAAGCCATTCTTGTTACAGCTTTCAAAGAATTCCTTCCTTGGGTCGTGGGCTATACCAGTGCCAGCAATTCTCAGTAGCATCAGAAAAAGCTTGATGAGCAAATGTAACATAGCTTTTTTTTCAGCACCTCCTTCTCTTTGCTCTTGCAGCTTGATCGAGCGCGGGCAGCTGGAAATCGCAACGGGTGGTTGGGTGATGCCAGATGAAGCCAGCACGCACTACTCGGCCATGATCGATCAGTTGCTGGAAGGACACCAGTGGCTGGAGAAAAATCTGGGTATGTTAACATGCGCAACGTGCAGCCTCACTGATCTGGCAGTGATCGAATACAGTGAATTTACTAAAATGCTTCATACTGCTGTTTGTTTTTCCTGTTTCAGCCTAATCGGATTTATTGGACGATTTGACATGGAGTAGTATTTCATTTTATGTGACTGCATTGCCACTTACAAGTCCGAGTACACTGAAACATGTCTGACACAAATAATATAAAACCAGTGTCTCCCACAAAATCGTTCCTCTCTCCTTCATTTCCTTTATACTTGTAAAGCAAATTTTACACATTTGTAGAGAACATCTCACATCTACAAAAGTTGTTTGCAAAGAGAACCTTAGAGTACCTCTGCTGTGATTGAATAATGCTGCTTATTCAATTATCCTGCAAACTATTAATGTGCTTTTTATGACTGCTCTCCATATGAAAGAAATACACTGCATTATTTTGACATATGACAAAGTGAGCAGTGGCCTCTGAGTGCTGTGGGGGCATACAAAACCAGGTTTTCATTGATCTTAAGTGGGGTTTACATATCGTCTGGACAGTGGGCACAGTGCACTGGTCGATAACCTTTATTAAACCTTAATGGCCTTTTCAGTTTTTCTGGATAATTTTAGTCTATGATGTTAGATATTTCCTACCCAGGAGGCATCTCAGAAGCCAAAATGAAGTGCTGACCTTTTTCCTCCACAGGATGCAGTGCATGCACGACTTCCTTTGAGGCCCGCCCTGTTGCCTGATCCCCTTCTATGGCTCAAATTGCAAATTTGAGCAACAAAGATTTCCAATAGACAGCAAACCCATTCCCTCTCTCTTGTTGTCCATCGAGTCTGAGTTAAAATAGAGCAAAGTTACAAAACAAGTAAATATGTTTCTCAAGGTCCACTCTTCAAAAAGGTCAAAATTTCTCTCAATAGTGTGCACATTCCTCACACACACACACAGATTCAGGAAAACATCGGATTCAGCCTCCTAAAAGAGCAAAGCAGCATGGGAAATGGCATTTGCACCGTGTTGTTCGGCTTGTAGTTGCCTTCAGATGTTACATGCTTTTGTTATATCTTGGCACAGATGTTGCAAACTTTCACGGTTACATATTTGCTGCAGATGCTGAGTACCTGCTGTGCGCGACTGCAGAACATTTATTTTTTTTACTGTCAAATTGTTGTCTAGGCCCATGTGTTTGGCTCAGGTTTCATTCTTAGGTTTGTTTGGAGGTCTGGGTGCTATTACACATTAGAGAGCGTTCTTTACCTGGGGAGACTCATGAATGTCTTCATTATTAGCAAGTGCTTTAGGCTGTATGACCTTCCTATTAACATAAAAAGTAGATTACATTATACTTTTTAATTGATGCAAATCACTTCTTAGTGTCTTACCCAGGGATTCTGCTAACAGCTTCTGAGAGCTTAAGCGCACAAACCCTCTTGTCTCAAGTCGTTATTCTGACCATTCAGGCAAGTCCCCATGTCACGACTACTTCTGATTTTCCTCTTCGTTGTACACTGCTGTATGTATTCATTGATACGATATCTTTCTAATATTTACCATAACTGTGTGCCTATAATGTGTTGCTGGTCATCCCTGGGTGGTTAAAAATTTCATGTGGTCTGGACCTCTCAACTAAAAAGTCTCTTTTCTTAATAGTACAAACACTTCACAAGGTGTAACATTACCCTTGACTTTGAGTAACGTGTGCTAGTTTTCAAGAAAAGTTTTAGAACCCACCTTTATAGAACATACTTAAGAAGTTATGTTTATGTTCTTTTGTAAATAAAAAAATCCACTGCTTACAGTACAAGTATCTGTAAAAAAAAAAAAAAAAAGCACAGAAGATCTTTGTTGACTGCATGTTTGCATCCTTAAAAAACTAAGCCCCTTAGCAGAAGAGCTTCTGAACAATGAATAAAAGTAAATATTATTGTTTAAATTAATACTGAGAAATGCATCAGTATGGCCTTTACATTTGTGTAAGGTTTTTTTTTACTTGAAATGTTTGTGGAAAGAATGTTGTTTCCCACCATAGATGAAACAGTTGTGTTCTTTTATCTGGTTTAGGAGTAAAGCCTAAAACGGGCTGGGCAGTTGACCCCTTTGGTCACTCCCCCACCATGGCATACCTGCTGAAGCAGGCAGGCATGTCCAACATGTTAATCCAAAGGGTGCACTACTCTGTGAAGAAACACTTTGCCATCCAGAAAACCCTGGAGTTCTTCTGGAGACAGAACTGGGGTAAAGTCCTTTCTACTTGTCAACATTGTCATCTCTTCTTAATCTGAATAGATTCTCAGCAGTGACATTAGGGCTCTGTTTTCTGTCTGAGGAGACGAATGGTATGTTGTCATTAGATGCTCATATTATACTTATTGACACTTTCAGGCTCAAAGTATGAACAGAATATTATAGTTCAGGTAATTTAGGTCACTGGTTCAAATACCTTTCCTACATTACCTTTGAGCAAAGTATTCACCATGATTTCATGCAGTAAGAATGACCTGCTCACTAAATGGGTAATTCATTGTAAACTTGTTCAACATTTTAAGTCAGTTGGTGCCAGCTGTGTTTAAAAAAAAAAAAAAAAATCAATACTGAATATTGTTTTAGGATTTGCTGTATAACGCAAGTAGATGAGTAGCCTTTGCTTTATTTCTTTTAAAAATTATGATATTAGTATTGTGATTATTGTAATATGACTGTAAATATGGATTAGATGGTAACTTTTTATTTATGGGTAATTAAACCTTTAAAGATGTATGTATTGTAATGTTTTTTTTTTTTTTTTACCTTTCATTCATACTGACATTTATTGCAGCTCAAATTTTATTGGATTCTTTTGTTTCTTAAAGATGGATATATACTACAGATGGAATTAAAATGATAAAAGTCTACAGGTTAAAAGGGCTATTCAACCTTGGGAAGATTGACTATTCAGTATCAGTTCTATACATTTTATTTTCTTGTTATTTCAACAAGAGGTTTTGGACCATCTCCTGTAATGTCAAAAAGCAGTATTTCTCAGATATCTCTTACCTGCCTTTTACTGGTTTTTCTATCTGGCTACCTTTTCCTTATCTACTCATACAGCTGATCCTAAAATAAATTCAGTAGCAAAACAGCTTTTTTCTTTGGCACAGATCTCAACTAAACTTATTGACAGTAAATGTGGAGCTCACATCCGCAGCATTTTTCTTTTAATAGTGCAGTAAGGTGTAACTGGTAGTTTGTATGAACAAACAAGTATCGTACACTGCAGTCCTCATTACCGTATTTGTGAGATGCTGTCATAAGAAGCAAAGGATCCAGCTGTGCACATGGCATCCTGATTAATGCTTTCTGTTGTGCAGCATGAAGAAGACAGAGTTGCATTTACCATATATCAGAGTTCACTTTATTTGTCTACACTGCCAGACAAATGTAATGGTGCACCATTGAACTCAGTATATTGTAGGAGAGCTTGTAACTCTTTTGGAGGTCAGTGGCAGGTATGTGTATCATTAAAAGCTCTATATTATTAGTGTGATGTTTTAGTTTATAGGAAACCAAATGTTTTCACCCAATTCCATAGCCCTCTGAACCCTGGTCTGTCTGTAGTTATCACTGTGAGATATGACGGGCATAGAACTACAGCTACCTCACTTGCACTGATGGCTCAAACAAAGTTTCCAGCCAAAGGGTGGGCTCATATTTATAGCTGTACCACTGGGGATGTGTCTGGGTTTTCCTTTTATCTTTTTTCCAAAATTATTTTGTAAAGCATATGCATCAATGACTCTTGTCTTTCTGCATCCAGACCAAGATGCTAGAACAGATATCTTGTGCCACATGATGCCCTTCTATAGTTATGACATCCCCCACACCTGTGGCCCTGACCCAAAGATATGCTGTCAGTTTGACTTCAAGAGGCTCCCTGGTGGCCGAATAAGCTGCCCTTGGAGGGTGCCCCCACAGGCCATCAACGACGGCAACGTAATGCAAAGGTAATCTTTCTATGGCCGGAGCAAATGATCTGTTACTCTGCAGGAGACTGTGTGTACATTGAAGCACGAATTAATCTTCCTTCATACGCAAACCCAGCATTTGCTGTTTCTGTACACTGACTGTCGCTCTGTTCAAATAACAGGCTGAAGGCAGTCATATTTGAAATTCTGCGTGAAGGTGTGTTTAGCAGAATCTCGTGGTTGTGTTTTTATAAAGTAAATAGGGCAGACATTATCCCAGTGTCATGGTCTGTGAACATAGTGGCAGTGCAGCATCATTTTGGAACAGAATTAGAACATCACAAAAATTAAATTAAACATAACAGTCACTGTGTATGTTTTGAGCTGTGTGTGCATTTTGTGTGTGTTTATTTTTCTCCATGGAAATAAAGAGCTCTTCTTATTTATCTACATCCTTGCATTGAATTTGATTGTTTATACAATGCTCATCACGATGTTTATCTACTCTTACATATTACATACTTTTAATGACTATTTTGGAATCAGTCCTGTGCACTGGATATTATGAGTGTTCCATGTTGGCATTATAGCATAACATAGCCTAGTGCTAGTATTCCTTTATATATAGGATTCTACTTGGGAAACTCAAGAACATTTCATCAGGGCTTACTTAAATTTTTGCACATTTCTTCTTGTGGCCCAAATGTGATATTTTGCAGAGAGCCAAATAACACTTATTCTGATTTATTATTCTCAACAAAGGCAGATGACAACATAAGGAAACAGTCAGCGTGCTGCAGTCTTTTTCAATATCCTGTCCAAACAGTGCAGGATGTTCATCTCTTTCATTACAGTGGCACAGAAATCTGTCCTACTCACATGGAAGTGAGTAAGTGACTTACCCAAGTGATCTCTGCAAAAAGAAAAAAAATTCTCCTGACTAACACACAGATGTTCTCAGCACTTCATAATACATCAGACAGGTTAACATGTATTAATTCCTTCACAGTAACTTGCCAAGGGTACAACAGCATTACCTCTACTGGAACTTGAGCTGCACACTTTTGGTCCTGTCAAGCTTCTCCTCCATTACGGCAGTTGCTGCCTAAGCAAAATTATTTAGATTCAGCTCTTTTCTTTTCTCATAAAGGGCTCTCATGCTGTTGGATCAGTACCGAAAGAAATCCAAACTCTTCCGTACCAATGTGGTCCTGGCTCCTCTGGGGGATGATTTTCGCTACAACGAGGCTTCTGAGTGGGACCAGCAGTTCCAGAATTACCAGAAGCTTTTTGACTACATGAACTCTCACCCAGAGCTGAAAGTCAAGGTCATTGAGACTTTTAACTTTGTTGACTTGCTTGCATTTTCCCATGTATTGGGATAATTCCTTGTTTTAAATTTCCTAGTAAAGCTGGATGGATGGGTGCGTGAGTGGGTGGGTATATGGTGAGTGTTGCTTAGATCATACATGGATGTATCCCACAATGCCTTACGGATACACTACTGGAAGGAAAAAGACAGGCAATGGTAAAAAGGTATTGATTCAGCACCCCATTCCCACAGGATTGCAACATATTGGAATTCTGTTTTTTAAGATAAATGTACAGTATATGGTCCTTTGGGATATGCTAAGGAGTATTATGTATAACCTAGTGCTGTATTTCCTTTATTTTTATTGCAAATAGATCATTGAAAGGGAAATAATATGTAAATTTTTTCTCCAAAAATCTGATTTAACCATGGCAACATTCTATTGGTGTAGAAGACGCTGAAAGATACTGTATGTTTGAGCTTGTCTTATACGTAAAAATGAAACTGAAGCAAAAGTTATACTCTAATTAAAGCAGTTTGAGTAATGCTGTTTTTAAATGGTTTATGTTTTGCCAGGCTGGACACCAATGGTTGTGTACCAATGTTAAAATCTCTCTCCTTTGTAGGCCCAATTTGGTACCATTTCAGACTTCTTTGCAGCCCTCCGCCCTGCAGCAGCTGTAGACTCAGTGAGCAACACATCACCCGTGCTGCCAGTGGTGAGCGGAGACTTCTTCACATATGCAGATAGGGATGACCACTACTGGAGCGGGTACTTCACCTCACGTCCCTTCTACAAGAGGTTGGACCGAGTGGTGGAGTCCTACCTAAGGTAGGTGTCTGCGTGACCTTCGCTACTCTGTCTACATCCAGTGTAGCAGCTCCTTTAATGGTGTTAATGTTTTAAATAGTCTTAATTAGTCTTTAAAAAGTTTTGATTTCTTTTGCTTCTCTCATCTACATGACATTCTTGTTTAACTTTGTTCAAACTCAAGCCTAAATCTTTTCTGATTTATCAATTTATTTAAGGTCACTCCTCTACTTTTTACAGTGTATGTAAATGAATTAAGGTGCGACCCAGTGAAATCTCACCAAACACGCTGGCACATTAATATCTGTCCCAAGGTCTGCCAGATATTAATTCCGGAATTTAATTAAAGCACAGTTGAGTGGCTGAGTGCAAGAGATGGAGTCGTCTTTTGCATAAACATGTCAGAAATCTGTTTTCCCTCTGCATTTGCATTAACGTGTGTGGAGGGAATTGCAGGAAAAAAATTCTTGAATTTTGGTTCTTAATTTAAATACTTCTTCTTTTGTAAGTTGAAATTAATGTCTGTTTTCGTAAACAAAAAAATCATTATTGATAATAACAAGCAATAACAATACTTTTGCCGTTTAAAAAAAAAAAAAGTTATGCAAGTAATGCAAAATATTGTTTCAACTAGAGGAATGCTCTTGTAAGTTTTGTAAGAAAATATGACTGTGAGGTGTATTTGGAAACATCTGGCTTTATTTCTTTTATTAATTTATTTTACCTCTGAAGAAGACAAAGTGGTACTCTGAATTTAAGAGCTGAACAGGGACCAGCTAAATAAAAGAGGCTGACATGATAAATATACATCAGATAGCTATCGGGAAACTTACATTTTTCATGGCCTTGTCACACTTTAATGTAGACAGATTGGTAAGAAAATAGCAAAGTAGGTCAGTAGCACAAGACATAAGTATTAGCAGTGACATCTTTGAAAAGAAAGACACATTGGATGCATGGAAATTAAACTGAGCGTGCACAAGCAAATTTCTGTACCTGCAAGGTTTCACTTGACATCAGCACTCATGGCTAGAACAGGTTCAAAGGCAGACGGATTCTTGATGTCCTTCTCTGTGGTTGATTCTTTTGCAGTGCCTTCTGTCCTTACACATAGGCTAATAAGTTGTCTAGCAAAAGCAACTGTACCCCATACCTGCACACCAGCACATTAGCTGCTCAACTTCTACTGTGAAAAGGCTAAGAAATATTTTTCCAAAACAGTAAGTTGATTCTAAGTTTATATTGTACCCATCAATCAATAAAGATGTGAGAGAGCAGAGTGTTGCATTTGAGGACATGGACTTGAAAGTGAAATGACTATATCAAATTAATACAAAAGATACTTAGCTTGAACTGCCTTTGGTAAAAATATAACATTTTATGGTTACTTATCTCTACTTCAGGCACTGAATTTCATTATTTCTTTCAATAAAAACGAATTTATCATTCATGATTACTCAATGAAATAAATATGTAGAACAGTTACCCCTATGGTAATAAGGGTTCTATCTTTATTATTTTTTATTTCTTGTGAATGTACTCTGTATGAATAATTGTTGAATTGAATTTTATAATGGAAATATGCCCTGATTGCTTGTAGTGTTCTTTATGTACAGGAAAATGTGCCAATGTTGAAGCTGTTTATTTATATTTATCAAAACTGTAATATAGACAGTTGGTGCTCATACTGAGACATTAGTTGGGTGATTCACTTAAATGAACCATCAGAACTTCTTTCAGGAAAGCAACAATAAAGTCCTGAATATGGTAGTCATAAAGAATGGTTTCCTAAGCTCTTAATTTTCATTACATTTAAAGTTAAGATTTCAAAACTTAAAAACTAGTGAACAATATTATTACCTTTATAGTACCTTTTATCTTGAATAGTAAGCAGGTTTTTATCATGTGAGGACATTTCTACGTTTGATAAAATGTGAAAGTATTATTACCAGCTTGTAATGTAATGCTGTCTATTTTTCCTTGCTTTACTGGCACTCCAGAAAACCTGAATACCCACATGAGTATTAATCAGGAGGGATTCAAGCAGAAAGCCAGGCTGCCGAAGAGCCTTAGCATATCATAACGCTCGAACCTCATTTGTGACGTTCGTATAACTGATGCTGATTCATTATTTTCATTTTGTGATTGAAAACAACTTGACGCAGCACTAACAGACGTGTAATGGGGAAAAGAGCATATTAACACTGATCTCAGCACATTTTTAAGCCACCTGTTATTTTGAGAGGAGAACCCTTAATGCCAAAGTAGAAAAGCTGACTTTATTCTTAAATTAACTGTCTTCACCAAAAATACCCGAGTTATATGTAGTTAGATCTCTTAAAAAAAAAAAAAAAAAAAAATCAACCATTTACTGATTGCACGTGTTCTTCATTTTTCTGTGCTCTAAGGCCTCCTGTAGTCACTGGAACATCTAGTGTAATACCCGCAAAGCTTATTCTAACTCTTAGATATCTGGATACGGTTCTGAAAAAATCAACAAAAAAATAAAACTTGACAATGCATTGACTTTTAATACCAAATGTAATTATTTTCAAAAATGAGAGACCGGTAGTGTATGTAAAAGTTCATATTAGAGTTCTTTGGTTTCCTGTGGGTTCAGTAATAATCATATTCTTTCAAATTGTGCTTATTTTATTGTTTAGCATTTCCTGTTGTCATTGGATGGAAAATTTCAGCTTTTGTTTCTGGCCCATGAAGTGTTCCAAACCTGTTGTTTTTCGCCACATGCTACAGGTTGAAATTCACACAGGTTTTCATTTTTCTGGCATGACAGCAGAAATTAAACATGACATTAGTGCATCCATTTTTTATTTCCTCCCTCAGTTTGAAAGTGAAAAGTTACTTCTCTCTTTTTCATGTCTGAATATGTATTTTTTTTGTGTGGGAAACAGGTGCCACATGGCCTTCTCATTAAGTTAAAAGCACAGTAGGGTGCTTCGCTAGTTGAGTGATGAAATGAGCTCCACTCTGATTCGGTGCAGTGCATTAAACAGAATTAGGTTATTGCCAAGAAATAGACTTCTTGGCTTTATCTGAAATTAGACTTTGTCTGGTATGCATGTTTAGTCCATTAGTTATCATTGTATGGTGACATTTTAAATGCCTGTTTACCGTGATGCACACTCTTATCGGGTATGGTATGGATCATGGCTTCTTAACCTGGGGTTACTGGACACCTTAGAGGTTTGTGGATGGGTTTCGGAAGGTCTATGATGTGCAGACTTGTAGATCGCACTGCCTAACTAAAAAAAAAATAAATATTGCCATGCTGTTACCACAACATAATTTTATGTGAAGGCAATCAAGCTTCATTGAAATAAATTTAGTGCAATATTTTCTATTTCTATTTACTTTAATTTTTATAGGAGGGGTTCTTAGCTTTCATCACATTCTTAAAGGGATCCATGGCCTAGATAAGATTAAGAACTTCTGGTATAGGCGATTTATTTAAAAAAAAAAAAAAACATTTATATAACTAGTGCAGTTCATGCTAATTGTATAACAGTATGGTCTCTTAAGGGCTTTGGAAAAAGTAGCCTTTAGGTTTTAACTCCAGTACCTGCTGCCCTATTTTGTCAATCTAGAAGCAAGTTAACTTCCCATCAGTGAGGTATGATTACACAGCTTTACTGTATTTACCGCATGCTATGAAATGTTGATCAAATGCAAATGCAGTGCAGGTATTTTGCTTTGCTTCCACTGTTGCAAGGGGTGGGTTCTCTCCTTCAATGAAAGAAAGCATTTCTCGGTACCAGTTTATTGGTACACAAACATATTTATGCACATTGCAAGGAAAATGCCAGTGCCTGCTCTGTTTGTTTCATTTCGCTCTGATGTGGAAACCAAAGGGGAATTCATATCGCCTTCTTCGCCGAGCTCTAACATTGTGAAAGTGTCTGCACTCCAGCTCTTGGCAGATACACAGAGCTGTGCTTCTCGACCTTTTCTATCAGGTACCAGCCGGTTGTTGTTGTTGAAATGCTCAGAGGGCTGCTCCAGCCAATAACTAAAAACAAACACCATATGGATATATGGAGCTTCTGTCTCCCTGTGTCTGCTAGACTCGGCTTGCTTCTCCCTGGTGTGTCTATTGCTGTTTCTTCCTCTCTGTTTCTGTGTCACTCCACTTGGCTGTCTATGCCACTCTCTCTCTTTTGTCTCTATATAATTTTTAATGTTTTTTCCCCCTCCCACCCCTTCAGCCCCCACTGTTACTTCTGAAATCAGAAGACCACTTTATGATGAACTGCTGTGATTTCAGTCTGGCCATTAATTTCTTGGAATACAAATTAAATGGTAGTTGTACCCATGAAAGTGAGTAAAAATGTACAGGACAGTGTTCCATCAGAAAATTGTAGAGATGCATACTGCAGAGCTTCTATAGAAATGTAACCCGCAGAAACTAAAAGATAATATTCTCCTGTGTCCATACCCCATGAAAAGACTGTAAAGCTAGGAAAGTTAAAGGAAAACGAAGACAATGCCAACCGTCATACAGATTCATGGACTCAATCACAGCAACAGTTCGGACCCATTGCTTTTGCCACTGAAGACGCAAGTGGAAGAATATTCTGGAGGTAGTGTTTATGAGGTTAATAAGAGGGACATAATATTTGACAACAATTTGATGCCATTTAACCACAAAGTGTCCAAACTTGCAGGACCCTGACGTAAATCACTGATCATGATGACCAGATGTCAAACTGAGACTTTAAGTGCTTGGGCTGTGCTCATACAGCAACCCTTATATGACTTAGATGCTGGAGAGCACCATTAGATCATTTCCAGCCAATTTATCCACATTCCACTCCAGCTTTCTGTAAACAGCGCTTTCCAAAAAATGCCCTACAGCTTGTAAAGGCACATGAGAATTGTGGCTGAATAAGGTGCAATATGTCTGATCTTGACTTAGCTGGGTAGCTGCCCAATTACGGGTGTCAAGTTGAGGCTTGACTTTATTGGCCATGTCAGAGTTTTATTGTAAAACCCTGTCATGGGGGAAGAGAGTTCCAAGTAACCTTTGTAGCCGCAGCAGGCGACAATAAACAATTGCATTGTCAGTTCCTCCAAATGTAAATGCCACCTGATGCTGAGGTACGACATTTCCACTCACTTTTCATGTTTTGTTTTTCTTTGAATTCTTTGCATTCTCTTCAGTGTCTCTTTGTCTTGCTATTTTTATAATTAATTTGCATTACATGTAAGTTAGTTCCGGGGCTGGATTTAAGACTGCCCAGAGCAGCGTTTTGGTGCTAAAAATGTCAAGTTTCTTACAAATGGTAATCTTGTCCAGAGTAACATTTCTAGGTATGTTCAATTTTGACCTTTGTTTCTGGTGCAGCATTAAGGTAATCAAGGTATTTTTATGTAATTTTTTTTTTTTTTTTTTTGCTTTGACTCTTGGAAGCAGTTTATCTTCTATGTTCTGTTATAATTGCCTTAATGCTTCAGTTCCACCCTTTAATGAATATTATAGCTGACCATTGTCTAGCCATTACTTTACATAACAATCAGAACAAATAGATTTTCATTTTCTTTTCTGCTGTAGGAGGAGAAAATCAAAATATTAACTTGTTTACAGTGTGTCAAAGCACCCCACTTGGAACAAATTAAGAACATTTCTAATTAGTTTGTCTCAACATATCCTTTTCAAGCATTCATTTGTGGATGAATCTCATTAGTTAGTGCCCTTGAAATGGGTGGACAAAAATCTTGCAAATACCCTTTTCCTTTTCATTTTTGCCTATATATGGAGTTCAGGATATTGCGCCCTCTTGGGGAATTGAAAACATTTGAATAATTAAACCATAATGTTTCCTGAAGATGAAGAAAGCACAAAATAACTTCATATATTGATAACTTAATTGCTTTGCTTATGATGTAAGTAGTAATGTTCCATCTCAAAGGACATTTGAAAAATAAATGTATGAATACAGTTCAGTGACAGTATGCAAATGTTTCTACACACACTACGTTTTTTCTGATACCAGAGGCAGTTCTTGTAGAGTTCCAGCTGTTGTCTCCTTGCAGCAAACTAATAAAATTGTAGCAGATTCAATTCATCAGATTGCATCTTTTTTCCCACTTCATAGCAGCCTTTTTTGGCAAGGTTAAAGTGATTTATTAATTGTGCACTAACAGCTCAGATGTTACTATTATTGGGGTTTTTTTTTCCTCATCTTCCTGCTGTTTCAAAATATAATAACTAAACATATTTATGAAGTTCAAAGAATATCCATAGTATGTGTTGTAGGATGCAGTATTTTCATTGATTAAAACTTAATCATTAAAAAACTTCTTTTTCTTCATTTTGTTCTAGGGCAGCTGAAATTTTGTTCTCCCTTGCCTTGGCAAGTGTTCAGAAGGCCAACAAATTGGACGCTTTTCCTTCCCTCGAGGATTATAAATTACTGACAGAGGCCAGACGTAACCTGGGCCTGTTCCAACATCACGATGCCATCACAGGAACTGGAAAAGATTGGGTGGTCGTGGATTATGGAACAAGGTGGGGCATGTATATTTTTTAATCCAGATATTATGTCAGCATTATTATACGGTTACATGGATTGTAAACTGATTCTAAATTCAGTACAATGTAACTTAAGTGTCCTTTTGCCTTTGCACAAAAATCCACAGGAATGGCTTTGTTGAGAATACTTCATACTACATTTATATTGAAAATCTTGTGGGGGACAAAGAATGTTGCTTAAAAATGAAATGCTTCATGCACCCACACATTCCATGCTAAGTTTCAGGCTGGACATTATACCCTGATCATACTGTATTACTTAATTTACCTCATGTGCATTGATTTCATAAATTTGATTCTGATTTTCTTTAGCACTGTTACTTAATGTAGTAGTCTTAAGAAAATTGCTGCAGTTTCTGATTAATCCCAATTTTTAAATTATATACAGTTAAAAATCACTAGCAAAATGTATACCTGACTTTATTCCAGTGGACTGAGGAGCAAAGTCTAAAAAAAGCATAGTCATGAAGGCATTTAAAACTAGATTGTACTTCTTGCTAGGAGGTTTCAGTGCTTTGTTTGTTAAGCTGTGGCAAAAAGGACGTGCATGCAAAGTCTAATGAAATATGTTGTCCGGGTCACTGCCTGCGTGGGCAGGGGTAAATAGCTAGAAGTTAATTTTTCTAGCTAATTAAGCTTTTTGCAAATTCAACCAATTCACATGAAAATCCTCTTAGTGTTTGGAGTGCAGCAAGATTGGAGACAAGTTTGTTTGTCAGCAGCAGCATATTGCATACAAATAGGTAATGTTTAAACTGGCATCAGTAGCAAGAGGCTGATATGTGTAAACATGAAACCCATTGATGGAATTTTGATTAAGGTGCCACCCCTGACAACGCATGCACAGACTTGAGCACCTATATACTGTATATGTACAAACAGTTATGCAGAAAGCAACAAATTTTTCCCAAGATGCACACTACATTTTAAACTTGGGGAGATAAACGATAACCTTAGATAGCCTTAGAAAAGCATAGAAAAAAATACCCTTTCTTGCATTTCCTTCAATAGTCAGAAATGGTGAAACAAGTGGAAAAAAATGTTCAAAGAAACAGTCCACAAAGTGAGCCATACTCATACTTTAGCAATTTATTGCAAGCACTGGAGTTGGTATGTAACAGCAGTTACAGATCTTGGTCTGTGTTTAAGTCAAGAAGGAAATTAGTAGATAATGTCCAGAATGATTGTTCAGCAACATACAGTATTAGACTTGCGTAAAATTGAATATATATTTTAATAATCAGTGTCGAAATATACGTGCATCTTAAACAGTGTTCTTTTTATGTATAAATTAGGCTTTTTGTCTGTGAGTCATGGTGTTCGTGGTTTTCAGTCATATGCAGTAGGATTGTCTATTTGTTTATAGTAAAATAGTCACGTAAATTCAGCATTTCAGGAAGCATTCACTAAAATGCTCTTTTGATGTAAATTTATAGAAGTTGTATTGCAGGTTCTTAAAGTTATTTTACATTAATTTCAGGCAATACAAAAATATTTTAAAGGGTGTGAGCTAATTTAAAAAAAAAAAAAAAAAAACAATAAACCCATATCATTTGGTAGGAAAATTAAAGAAGTTTTTTTTATTACCCTTTAAAACTAATTAAACTGTATGCCATGATTTGGCAAAAAGAATACACATAAATAAGGAAGATGTATAAAAAAGTTACATATGGTTAAACTTTATTTTTTGCACATTTACAGTATAGCACCAATTTGTTTGAAACAGCTGTTTTATATCAGGAATTATCCTCTCAGAAAAGATGAGAGATGAGAGACATTTACGCATGTTTCTAACATGACAGACACAGCCTGCAAAACAAATGATTTGAGTTGCAAATAATAACTGCAAATAATAAGCATATAATGCCAAATTGTTGTCAATCATATTTGATCCTGATCCTGAAGTCATAAATTATGTTTGCAGCAAAGTTGCCTCATAGCGAAAGGTTAAGTTGAGAAATGGTATCATAGTGTCCTTTTGTTGAACATGAGGAAAAACTCTATGTAAGTATCTAGATATGATGCACCACGAATATTATAGCATAAATTCCCTTTAGTCCATTCTCATCCTCTGTAATATTGCAGTTTTGAGATACCAGTTATATAATAAGACACCCACACCTGTGAAGTTTTGCTTATTTTTCACAAAAAAAAGAGAGAGAAACAAGGAATTTCTCTGGAATGACAGTTGAGTAACTGGCAAACTTAATAAATGTATAATATGTGGGGAAAACTTTTGAAGCTGAAGAGCTTTAATGTGCTTGCAAATCAACATGGAGCTGAACTTGGTCTCTTAAGCTGAGGACTTCAATGAGACTGCAGGTTGGCTTTGTTGATTTTCACTCACGTTGTGCACCATCATGACTTGCCATTATGTAATTTGAGGTTAATTTCACACAGCCTTCCTAAGCGTTTGTTTTAATGAATTGCTTTTTTGTGCTTCGGTTTTTGCGAAAGTTGTTTTGATTGCTGCTTTGTTAACGTGAAGGAAAATGCTGTGTTCTTCAGCATTCAGTGAATGTTTACAAAGGTAAGCCAGTTGTGCACGATTGTGCTCTTGGATTAATCCTTTAATTGAACTGTACTTCCAAATGTATTTTGGTGGAAATTAAATATGAGCAACTTTACTAAATATTTTCATATTTCTCACTGGGGAGGTCTCTGTGTGGGTTAAATTGAAAGCTAATATTAAAACTGTCTAATTCTAATGTCTGGAGGCACAATGGGTGCTAGCTTATTGATTATAAAATTTATCATGGCTCTGTATTTGCTACGCAACCATGGCCAGGCTTTCTACAACAGTTTGTCAACATATTGTTTGATAGCGTTTGTGTTTTGTGCATGTGGTGTTTCAGGAACAGAGGAGAGTGATGTGTGATCTAGTCTCACAGGTGTTCATCTACAACTAATATTTCTGGGATGTATAGGTTTTGCTTCAGTTTGTAATTTAGTATCTTTAAAGACTGGTTTTAAAATGTGCAGAATTTGTCCAGAAATCTAAAGTCAGTTGTCCAAAAAATTGTATGCAATATCTTATATGGAAAATGCCTAAAATATAAGTAACCACCCAAGAAAAAAATGCAATTATATAAAGTAGTAATTTCATAGCAGTTAATGGTTTTTGGACTCAAATTAGTCGATTTATTAAATGATTATAATCATGCATGGCTGACCATCTTGTTTAGTGCAGTCTAATTGTTTATTACTCTGTGGACGGTTTTTCAATAAAACATTGGAAAATTTCTCGCTGTACTTGCAATGCACCAGTAGTTTATCAGCGCCACATCCTGATGGCAAATACCATGCCAACTCTGATTATACCATTTTATGTATTATGCTCACCTGGGCACTCAGCTGAGAAATAAAATATCCCACACTGTCTTCATATACATTATATTGACCACTTCGATACTGCTTGACAAATGTATGGTAAAGCTTGATTGTCATGTAGCAGCAGTAACAACTCACATTAATCTCCATAGTTTATTTAAAATAAGAGGTCAGCACCTGAACGTGCTGTAATACGAACAGGTATTTGTTAGAGCAACAAATACAGCACCCATATATTGTTTTTGAATAGTGTTTTTCATTTCTTTCATTCAGCCAGTGCACTATTAGGTTGTGCATATGAAGTGTTTTGATACTTTAAATGGATACTCTGGATGTTTTTCAAATTGGCATCCCTCCTTATTTGTTTTAAAAAAAACTGCTGTGATTGATTTGCTGTGTAATGAGGCATGCAGCCGGTGTAGCAAGAGCCTGCACCCAGAGAGCCCAACATCAAGGGCTGAATAAAGAGATGCCATACAAGGTGACCTAATAAAGAGTAATAGATGAGATTATCGATTTTTAAATCAGTGTTCACTGACTATCAGAAGGCTTTAAAAAAGCGCTTAAAACAGTCTTATTTTGTCCTTTTTGCCAAAAGCACCAGGGGGTAGTCTGAAAGCCTTGCATAATTTTGCTCATTTTTGCCTGCTTTCCTGTCTTCGAAGAAGGGTTGTTAGTTATTTTTCCCAAATGATTGCTACAGAAACACTTACAATTACATAGTTTCTTTCTACATTCCATGGTACATTTTGAGGTCACTTTCCCAGTCCTTTAATTTATTATTAATGCCTTGCCCAAAAATCACCCAACATTACAATTATTTCCTATTATTGCCTATTCTTCAAGGTAGTAGGAATGTACAAGTTAACTTTACCATGTGTCCTAATTGGCACTTCACATACCAGGTTCTTTTTTAACTGAATTATGTGCCGAATATAAGCGTACTGCAGTTTTTTCCATGCTCCTCACCTCTGACTGCCTGTCAACCCTGGACCTGTTAACATGCAGTAAAGGGGGGTGGGGGGTAATGAGTTTTCTCTTTATGTGTTGCGTAACAAGTAAAAAAAAAAAAAAAAAAAAAAAAACACCCACCTGGACTAATCCTGTGATCATTCTTGTTTACATGCATAGTGAGTTTTTGCACTTATGCCTTCCTACACCTGTCTGCAGCACAATGAGATGTTCCTCCCTATAAACATGCTATTTACTTTCAGGTTGTTCCATTCTATTTTGAATCTGAAGCAAGTGATGGTGAATTCTGCGCACTGGCTTGTGCTGAAGGATAAAGGAGCATATGCTCACAACCCTTCAATGCCTTTGTTTCAGATGGTAACTGGACTTTCCACTCCCAATGATGCAAATTTTGGCAACTATACATTAAGTAATATTAAGTATACATAACTATGTAATACCTAATTTTTAAAAAAAAATTATATTTATGTGGTGCTTCTGTGATGATTTTTGATACCCAGGCCATAAGTACCCTTTTCTTGACTTAATCTGTTTATTACTTTTATCAGTCTGTAATGTTGACACAGATTCTATTAGAGTTTAAATTTTGCATGTATGTATGTGCTGTCAGGATGATGTCCAGCCTGCTCAAGATGCCTTACCTCAAAAAATGGTCCTCAAGTTGAGCGCCAAACCGAGGTGAGCCTTTCTGTTCTTTTTCCAGAAAAGAAGTGTTTGCAAATGAAGCCCAAGCATCGGAAATCTAACACATAACTATTCGATGTGTAAGATATAAAAGAGTCTATTAATTCTAAACAAAACTGTACAAGGCTAAAGCAGCACACATACAACAAAGCAGTGATAGACGATGAGTAGGGAGAAAAGCAGTGAAATAAACATTGCATTAATGCAATATACCTTATTGTCATTGTATAGTGGAGTTCAACTACCTAAGTATGATGTTACATAACATATAGTGCAGCAAAATAGGTATTGTATAGTATTGTAGTGTACATATAAACAGCAGCAATTTAAGTAAACATCATCACTTACACAGCACTGAATAGTGAAAGTGCTGGATAGTGCAAGTCCATAAAGGAATCATATTTAAAAAAAAAAAAAACTATTTAGTACAATGCAGTAAAACAAAATAATAATGCAATTCATGAAAAACAGTTTAAAAAGGGATGATTAGAAATAGTGCACATATACACAACATTGTTAGAAGACTATAACTGAAAAATTAAAGCAGCTAAGGAAATCAAAGTCAGCTGTTCCTGAGCATAGCTTTGTGGGCCTGTATGCATTTGTACCTCCTCAGGATGGGAGGAACTGAAACAGTCTGTGTGGTGCTCATCAGTCAGGTACTTGATGACAATGGCTGCTGGCAAGTCTTGACAATACATTGCAGGGTAGTCCAGTGTCAACTGGAACAGATATCATGCCATGTTCTCATGCAGTTGGTGGTGAAGTTCTCAACTGTACAGCAGTAGAATTTAGAAGTTTGGAAGACAGCTTGACTCTCTTCAACTTCTCAGGAAAGAACAGATTCTGGTGAACTTTCCTTACTGATGCTGAAGGAGTACAAGATGACTTCTACGGTACAAACACAATGGAACATAAAGCTGAAGAGGATCTCTAGTTCTTCACCATTAACATGAGTAGGATTGAGTTTGGACAAGCTTAGGGCAAGAACACCATTTTTCACAAATGGATCAACCATTGTAAAGTTTAACATTGTAAGTCACTTGGATATAGGTCTTAGCTAGATAAGGTTAGTAATATTGCGTAATTGTTTTGATATGTGGATACTTATGCTCCTGGGTCATATATATATAAAATATTTAGTAGCAGATATGTTTGAGCACACGGGATTTTATATTTGCATTCAACTGAGGTGTTTAAACTTTTATTAGTAGAGTTATTTAATCAAGGCATGTTCATATTGAGCATTGGGTGTAAATTTTGTGAACTGCTAGTCTTGACATTGTGTTGTTGGTCTCTTCCTCAGGTCCTTTGTCATCAACAACCCGACAGAACAGGACAGATGGTCTGTTGTGACTGTGTACGTGAACACGCCCAGAGTACGGATTCAGACTGCATCAGGGCATGCTGTGACAGCCCAGATCAGCGCTGTCTGGGAGGAGACAACCAGGGCTTCCAGAGAGGCATTCCAGGTTGGTCCAGGCCTCATTTGGGTCTTTGCAAAAGCCTTGGCATTTGTATAGTTCTATTGACCTGTAAATGATCTCCTCGGTCACTCTTACGAATGCATCACTAAATGCTGGGACTGCAAGTAGCATAGCGGCTAGAAAGTACGCAGAGACCATTGCCTTTGTATTTGGAAGTAGCAGATCTGAAGCCCACCTATTGCTGCAGTATCCTTAATCACTGTACAGTATATGTCCTAAATTCTGTTCAGTTGATCCCATGAAAAATTTGCCAGTTGTACAGATGGGTAAATACTGTAATTGGAGGTAGCTTAACATAAGTCTTTTTGGGGGAAAAAGTGCCAGCTAAATGAAAAATTGTAAATTGGTACTATAATTGTTATGTGAATGATTATTGACAAGTACAACACTGAATTCTACATTATTAGAAAACAATAATGTGTATAGTGTCAGATTAAGTATGGCACGTGCTGCTAAGGAACTTGTATGTTATAAAGCATTGATCTATTTTGAAAACTCACTAAGAAGAATTAGATCATTCTCAGAGTCGGATGTGGACGCACTGCCAAGTGTCCTGACTAGGAAGTGACCAGGCTTGAGATGGCAGAGGGTGCACTTGGAGAATTTAACTTCAAAAGTACCACTGATGAAACAACAACTTAACTACTGAAAAAGAGAGACACATTTTCAACCTTAACACAAGTCATGTACTACAACACAACAAACGTTCCTCCCATGGTCCAGTTTGATCATTCTTTCCCCAAAGTCCACTTAAATACTTGGGGCTTTATTGGCAAAACCTGTTGTTAAAATCTTTGCCAACTGCAGCTGTAAGTGCAAGGGGTGGTGAGTGCATGGACCAGTCTCCATTGTGCCACATGTGATGATGTAGTGATGTGTTTAATTAAGGTTTTGCTTTGTTTTCTTCTTGTACAGTATTTTTAAATTAGAGCAGATATTTAAAGTTTTATTTATTTATTTATTTATTTATTTATTTATAACTTTGTCTTCCCAATTCTCCCCACCCCCACCTACCTTGGCAGTTGTCATTTGTGGCACAAGTGCCTGCACTAGGTCTCGCTGTGTATCGCCTAAGTGAGGCTGTCGAGCTGCGGACGGTGGAGGCCGACTACATGTTCCTCAGACAGAGAGAAGAGTTGTCAGTTGACAGTGGGGAGCCTTTCAAGGTGGAAATACTGCAGGATGATTCATGGCCCATCAGCATCGAAAACCCCCTGATCAAAATCTGGTGCTCGTCCACAACAGGTTTGATGGAGGTCAGGAGAGTTCTGATGGGGGATGGAAACCCAAAGCTAGGTTTTTGTTTGCAGGGCCCGATATGTGTCTACATCTTTTTGGAAGCTTTTAGCTTTGGGACTATGAAAAATCAAGTATTTCTCAGCACACTGTGCTGTTAAAGAAAGGAAAGTGGCTATTTTTCCTCTCTTAGTTGCATTCTAAAGTTGTTGCTGGATAAATCATCAAAAGGAAAGAACTAAATGTGTCAATATGCCAGATTCTATTGGCAGCATTCACTGACTGAAGTTCTAGTAATACAGCTTAAAAGTATGGTTTTATCCAATATTAAATGTGTTCGACCATTGTAAGCATTACATTTTTTGAGTTTTGTCTGTACTTTCTTACATTTATGACATAACTACATAAAATGGTTTCTAGTCTTTCAGTTTATGGAGAGTGCACTAAAAAGATAGACTTGCATCAGTGTTTGAGAACTTGTGCATATTGGCTTCTGGCTGTTTACTTTGCAGAAACTGAAATATAAGGAAGCTGGAGAGGAGCACAAAGTGGAGGTGGGTTTTGTGTGGTATGGTACTACCAACAACAGAGATAAGAGTGGAGCCTACCTCTTCCTACCTGATGGAGAAGCTAAGGTAATAAATGGTGAACATTTAACAATTGTCAGTCTTCCCTGAAATAAACTTGGTCATACCTGTGAGTGCTATGAACTCCATACTTCTGTATGCTGTCAGTTGTTGTACAAAGGTTTACAATCCCTCTGGGGAATTTTTACTGTAAGTTATTATAAAAGGTTAACTAATACTTATATTTAACTGTTTACTTATTTTCCTCCACCCCCCTCCCCTCTCCAGGCATATACTCCTAGTCACCCTCCTGTTATAAGGGTGACCAAAGGAGTCATTTTCTCTGAAGTGACAAGTACGTTTGAACATGTGACTCACACTCTTCGCCTCTATAATGTGCAAGGTAACTATGGAATTATTGCAGAATGGATTGTGTCGGTGCTTGAAAATTGAATACATTTGGTAATGTTCAAGCAAGTACCTCCTTTTCAAACCTAAAATGAAGGTTGATGTCACAATTTGATTTTAAATGATTTTGTAGTATGTATATTCCATTTCCTCCATCTCAAGGCATTTGCTTCCCCGCACTGCTTTACAGCAGGGTGTAATGCACACTTTGAGTGTTTCTTCTAATCAGTGAAGGTAGAGTAAATGTGATGAGATGCCTAAGCCACTTTCTAATGGGAAGTCATTTTGAGTGAGTTCCTTCATTCACTCTTAGAAGGATCTTCCTTTTGTGTTCTGAGCAATCATCATCTTGGCAAAACCAAGAGGTAATCTGACATGCCACTGTTTCACACAGTAAAACTTGTGTCCTTTATTCTGTTAAACCTAAGTGTATCCAGATGGGAGAAATTTTTTTTGCTTGGTCTTTTTTTCTATTTTTCCCCCCTGTACTCTTCATTTAACATTTGCTCTGGTCTGCATTTGTGTTGCTATTTCAGCGGCTTTTTGGTGTCCTTAGGCTTTGTTTTTAACTTCAGAGGTTTACACTCTCAAACAAGTGGAAAAAATAAGATACATTTTATTTGAAATTTTGCATTATTTATGTCTGGTAGTTTAATTCTCCTTGTTATACATATGAAACAGCTTGTTTAAATCTGAACTGTTTATTGCAATACTTTTTGCAAATTAAACTTGTGCTGCCTTTATAATCCCTCTTTAACCCTGGATACTAAGGACTTGCCTGAATGCCTTTTTATATGGAGCACTATCTTCAGTCCACATATGAAATGTCTTCAGTGTTAGCCATTTTTTAACTGTGCTTTTTGTGAGCATGCCACTAAACATTTAGTAGATTTCTTGTGACCCTGTAGTTCAGCAGCAACTTCTGGAAAACAGTGAGCACACGTCTGTGGATTTTTAAATATCTAAAGCTTATACTAATTTTTATCTCTTGAGAAAATGGTGAGGAGAAACAAAAGCAATCGTGACTCACTGTGTGTCCTAAACAATATATGACTTCCTCTGCAGTGGTTTACTTCATTATTTGAAATATTGAAACAAGTGAAAAAATATGGTCCATAGGAGGGGGCATAGATGGTAAAAAGTGAAAAGTTGCCCAGTGTCTTGCCTTCATTATCATGACTATTTTGTAAGGGACTTGCCATGAGTAACTTAAATAGCCCCAAGGCTTTCATGTAATGAGATCTCCAGTCATTAGCATACAAGAGAGCATTCCCCTTGACACAAAACATTCAAGTGATGGAATATCCACAAAATATTATTACATTAATGTAACTGGAATGTATGTGCTCGTTTCTATGTGACAAATGATGATTATCTTTCCTTCAGCACAGCAATTGGTTATTTCATGCTCATTGGTGGCGTACCAATAGCCAAGATTTGTGCGATAAAAATATTTTGACCTAGATAGTTGTAGAACCCAGAATTTCTTTCTGTATATAACCACAGACCTGGGAAAAAACTAGAACCTTGATTATGGTTTACCACTATTTTCAGTCTGTGTTGTACTTTTTGGTAAGGTTATGAAATTATTTTTACAATCTTTATTTTGTAAGTTTTCTTTTAAAAAAAAAGTGCACACAGCATTTTAAATATAATTTATATAAATATATTTAATTGATACTATATTTGATATAATTGCATGATAAAATGCTAGTTATTTATTTAAAAAAAGGGAAATCCAGTTTCATTCCTTTTTTCCTCAAAAGTAGGGTTGATAGCAGTCTTGTGTCAGTATAACTAAAAAGTTATTGAAATATGCATCAAAAAAGTAATTAAATGAGATGCATAAGCAATATAAAAAGAAGAGTGCTAGTAGCGTTGTGTGACTATTCAAATTGAGTTATTCTTCCAATGCTGCTGTAGGTATCGAGGGTCAGTCTGTGGAGATCTCCAATACGGTGGATATAAGAGGGGAGTTCAACCGTGAAATTGCGATGAGGATAACATCAGACCTGAACAGCAGCGATCGATTCTTCACAGACCTCAATGGTTTTCAGGTAAGCCACTCTTTGAGTTGCCTCCCTCCCTCTGCCTGCCCTTTTTATTGTTTTATTTCTAATAGATTTTCATCCACTCTGAGAACTATGGAAATGGTCCTATTACATCCTAACAGAACTGTAAAAGTAAATGTTATGTTGCATTTGTGTGCCAAGTGGTGTGCAGTGTTACAAAAATATTACAGTACATCCCTGCTGAGTATACAATAAGTGTTTTACTATAAATTTCACTTATTCGTATGTGAATTATGGCACAACCAGTAAGGCTGTGCAGTTATAGTCACCTCATCTTCCATTCAGATATTCTCATTTTGAATTCCCAACATTTATTGAGCTAATTTCTTTTGAAAGATTCTTTGAATTTTTGAAAACTGAGTTTATATGGATGGATCAAGGCTTTCGCTTCAGGAACATTTGATTGTCTTCCAGAATTCTTGACCTCACAGGGTGCCTTTTTTTTGGTATTGATTTTCTGCTGCAAACAAAACATGGACAAGTCTTCTCAAACAGGTGTTGAGGTGTTTTATATGGTTACAATGCTGTACCTATTTTTAACTCAGTACATTTGTAGTATTTCTGCTGTTAGTAATAAAGCATTTTAATTTAACACTTAAACCCCAATCTGGTCCTGATGCGCACATTTTCTGTTATTTTACACATATTATTAGATTTAATGGTAATACCCAAATCCTCAGTAATAAAAATAAATAAAATTTAAATTACTGAAGGTAATGGATGTTGAGCAGAAAGTAAAATAAATGCAACCTACTGACTTCTGTTAAAGTGGTATTAAAGTAACTAAAAACCGATCTGCCATGCCTTATTTTTGCTGTACTGTATCCTCACTTTAATTGCTGTAAATTAATGCAGCATGTCCACATCTTCAGTGTGTGTCTCTTATCCATTAAAACTATTAATAACGTTCAAATCCCATAACTGTATTTTTATCTGTGTGTATGTTGCACTGAAGAAGATTAGTTTTGTTCCCGGACTTTAAATTCTTGGTTCTTAATCAATACAAGTTTTACTTTTTTTCTGATTTCCCAACGCTCCAAACATTTGAAATGATGAAAATTGGATCCAACCCTCAGATCTCAAAAAGAGCAAAATTGAAAGTGTAAATTAAAGCGAGGCAAAAAAAACTCAATGTGGTATGAAACCGATCTCTGTGTATTAATCCTTAAGCATGTCCTCTGGGTCAGATGGAAGCAAAATGTGAAAACTAATTTCATGTACTCTGCAGCACCCTTCACCAACCACCTGTGGTTAGCAATTAACGGATTATAAATTCTCAGTTTGGGGTGCTAACCTTAACATTTCAGCACCAGAACAGAACCAGATTTATAACTGCACTGCATGGGAAGAAAATACAAGAACCCATGATTTCGAGTGGCATTTTTGTAATTGACTATTTACATGTACTTTGCTCTCCTTTTTACATCTATCTCTGCTTCTCCCCTCCCTTCCCCCATGTATGAATGTAATGCTGGGAATTTGGAATTAAACGTATAATCCTCTGAGCCTGTGGTGCAGTGGCTGGACTTCACAGGAGGGGAGGAAAAAAAGGCAAAGCTGCATTTGGCGAAGTTACCGAATAATCACAGTGTAGCTCAACTGCCGTAGAAAGATTAATCTCGCAAACAGAGCGGGTGAGGCAGCAGGAGATCTTCACTGTTAAATGAGTAGCAAAAAGGCACACTCTTTTATTGATTCCAAATGCTACTTTTTTATGTGAATGGATCATCCTGCCAGCATGCAGGCTTGTAAAAAGCAACCCAGACACCATTTGTTTTTAGATTTTTTTTTTTTTTTTTTATTGCGACCAATTGTACTAAAATGTGCCTATTTACCATTATTCATGCGAAAAGGTGTTTTGTGAATATGAGAATTCAGTTTAAATACACTGCCTGACCAAAAAAAAGTCACACACTGTAATATTTTGCTGGACCGCACTTTAGCTTTGATTACGACATGCATTCGCCGTGGCATCGTTTTGATAAGCTCATGCAATGTCACAACATTTATTTCCATCCAGAGCATTGCATAAATTTTTTGCCAACATCTTGTATTGATGATGGGAGAGTCGCACCACTGCGTAAAGTCTTCTCCAGTTAAGGTCTGGACTCTGTGGTGGCTAATCCATATGTGAAAATAATGTCTCATGCTCCCTGAAGCACTCTTTCACAATTTGAGCCCGATGAATCCTGGTATTGTCATCTTGAAAGAAAAAATCCATTGATGGAAAAACCTAGTCATTCAGTATATTCAGGTAGTCAGCTGAGCTCATTTTTTGGGCACATAACATTGCTGAACTGCAGTAATTATCCAGTGGAAGGCTCTTACCTATTTGCTTAGTTAAATACAGGTGATGACTTTTGTTTTATGCTGGGTAGTGCATGCAGTTTGTTTTACATTCAGAGCTGATGTGGTGTAGCTAAATAGTTCTAATTTGTAGTCTGTTTCTTTCCTCTCATTAAATTTCACATCCTGTATTTACAGTGTAGCAAGAATATTGATCATTTCCTAGACACTGCTTTTAATATTGATGATTCCTCCAGTTGTCTTCCTAGATATTTAGTATTATTGGAAATATTTAATTGAACACTAACCTTATAATTTATGTATTAATATAGAAACACTACAACTATTTATAGCTAGGCTTTTGTATTTATTTAAACCTGTATTTATTTATTTGGAGTGTTGAAATTTGTGGTCATGACAGGAATTGTGAGCATTTACCCCCACACAGAACAAGAAAGAAATGCTTCCACTATTAATTTTATGTTTTGTTTTCACTTTCTCAAATTACTGAGGAGAATCTCCCAAGTTGTATAGCAGCTGTTATCATGGTGAGTAAGGTCATGGGCTTGTAACCTGAAGGACTCTGGTTGAAGTCTTAGTAGTAGTTCTGCATTTGTATCCTTGAGGACATTCTTACCGGACTGCTCTAGTGAGATTTGGAGCTGTATAAAAGTAAAACACTGAATCAGTTTGGATAGAATTGTCCTTTAAAAAGTAAATATTTTATGTTTTGACACCTGTTTTTTCAAAAGGCATATGATTTTATAGCAAGGAAGAACATTATTCTATTACATTTGGAATTACCCAAACTCCACATGTACTACTTGAACTACGCCCAAATAATTTAATGGATGAGTTTCATCTCCCACAGTTCACTGACTAAACTACAAAACTGCTGGTACTTTAATTTTTTTGAATCACAGAAAGCTTTGATGCAGAACAGAGTTCAATTTGTTGGTTCTTAATGCAATATGTTGCTTACTTAATTTCCAGACAATAGCAGTGTATAAAGTACAAAGACAGTGTGCCATAACATGAAAAAAATAGATGTATCAATCCAACATATAAGTGTAATAAACTATAAAGTGGTACAGTTAGAAAACATAGTAAAACTGTTCATGCAGTACATCAGAGGGCTCTTTGACTTAAGTATTAAATTGACTCCTCATTATGATAATTTGAAATCCTTTTCCTGACTCTGCTACCTTTCTTTTTGCTTCACAACGTGAAAAATTGATAGGAATCCAAAAGTGAATGGTTCTGAAAACCCATGAAGATGAGATTGTTACATTCATAAACATTTGAGAAAAGAGCAAAATGAATAACAAGATTAGTTTGAGTCTACAGGAGGATATGCCTTAAGGCGAGTTTCAGTGCCAGTGTGATTCACTGCACATTGCTGTTGGAAAGAGTGCTGTACTTGCCTTCCCTCAAAAAGAAGCTCTTCATTTGCAAGTTGGCTTTCTGGAGTTGCTTTGAAGGATTAGAAAAGATGTACTGTAATCAATGGTAATTAGTTTCTCTTAGGAAACAGCGCATTGCATCAGTCATGCAGATTTTAACTTCAGATCCAAACTTTGTCGTTTTTTCCTTTAACCAGTGCTGTGTTTGGTCTAAAGGATTAGAGATTCTTAACCGTCATCATTAAAAGCACATTCAAAGATGTCATTTTCACCTTTTTTGCTTTTTTACAAACCTCTCACTTATTAGCTGTCACTTACAGATCCAGCCTAGAAGAACAATGGCAAAACTGCCCCTCCAGGCAAACTTCTACCCAGTAACCACCATGGCCTACATCCAGGAGTCTGGTGTCCGGATGACCTTGCTCACTGCTCAGTCCCTTGGCATGTCGAGTTTGAAATCTGGTGAGTGTGAACCCGTTGTTGGCTGAGTACTTCAAAATGAAAGATTTGCCAAATAAAATGTCAAGTTTAGTTTCAAATCTAACAAATCTTTTTTGTTTAAATTCAGTTGCCCTATTAGAATGCTGGATAGGAAGCACAAACTACCTTCATATCTCGGGAGCCGTAGTTTTCTCTGTTGATTGAGCACTGTGCTCAAAAAATCAATAGTGAATGCATCCCATGTGCCTTTTCTATGAATGCGAGCATTCAGAGGGAAAACTGGGATATATATATATATACCATCTCTGGTTAAACGAAGGAGAAATTTTTGAGCTGCTGTTGTTTTGAATTGCTGTTTAGTAACACAATTAGGATTCCTGAGATGATAGTTTTTTGTAGCAAAGACATAAAATTAGACTTGAACCTGTTTTTTTTTTTGTTATTTATAGCGTTACCCCTTGATTAAAGCTTTAGTACGAGGTGAATGATGGTCGAACAGAAGTACTCACTCTATGACTGCACCACTGGGAGATGGGATTAACTGACAGGGCAGCAGCATGGGTTAGCAGCCTCTTCACTTCTTCCCTGCAGGTCAGTTAGAGGTCATCATGGACCGCCGGCTCATGCAGGATGACAATCGTGGACTGGGACAAGGCGTCCAGGACAACAAGATCACGGCAAACTCGTTCCGTCTCCTGCTGGAAAAGAGGAGCGAACCAGAGAAGGTAGACAGGACCAATGAACCCATATCCTCTTTAACTGTAACCTGAATAAATTAGCCAGAAATTAAACAGTTGACACTCCTTTCTAGGAATCAGTATAAAAGCTTCTTAAATTGCAGTAAAAATTATATATAGGCAAGGCAGTGTACCCTATGAAATGTCAATAGAGACAAATTAACATTTTAATTATCTGTCAACTGCCATGATTTCTTTGATATCGAATTAAAGAAGCTTTTGTTGCTTTGTCTAGCTATGCTACTATTGTGTGCTCATGTAAATAACCTTATGGCTGATATGGAATAATTGACTGGGTGTAACTACAAATGCACGATCTGAGAATTCTGTACCAATACCAATATACGTGTGTATAAAATACAGGAAAAATTGGACTCAATCTTCCTGAATAAGACATATAGACAGACGTAACATTTATTTGTGTAACATCTCAGCTTTCCATACTAAGAATGATCCTTATAGTAAATGGCCTCTGCTGAACCACAATTGGCTACCTGATCATTAAATAGGGAATGGATTTGGTAGCTGTAGCCTTAAATGCTAGATTATACTTTTTGTTTTCTTTTTGATGTGAAAACATCTAAAACTGAAATGATGAATAAAAATAGGCTACAATGGTACAATGAAGTAACACCACTTAATAATTACAGTAAACTTTTTTCCCTAAGTGAGAAATTATGAATTATCTCTATGTTTTTTAGCACGAGGGACATGTTTTTTTTTTTTGTTTGTTTTTTTTTAAACAAACAGCGCATCTCTACCTTGACAGAAATTCTGTTTCTCTTTTCCTAAAAGTTTTTTTCTTTGGAACACAGCAATTGTATGCGTCATTAAATATTGGTTTGAATTAGTGGTCAAATCTGACCATCGGTCCAGTGCTGATAAAATAATTAGAACAATCATAAATATTTAATTGTGCTTAATCAATTGAGGAATCTGGATTCTTTTCTGAATTGTCTGGACAGTTGCTGTAAGTAATTGCACACAACTCATGTGACTAGCAAGTCTGAGTGGGTTCGCTGGCAATGAAAAACAGCATATTCAGAATAGCCACTGTCTGTTATCCACAGGTCACCATTTTAAAGTTTATCTACATGAAATGTCATTACGATTACAACAATAAAATTTTAATTTTTGTTTTTACTAATACACATTACTTAAAATATTAAATTCCTCTACTTGGAACTGTTTCAAACCCAAAGTTCCAAAAAGTGACGCGAATTTCATTCTGTGCATTTACAGTTCTCTGTGTAGTTGCAGTTCCTCTAAAATGTTTTGTGATCCAAAGCTGTAGATCGATTTTTAAAGGGCAGTTGTGGTGTTTTTAATTATACTTTATCATGTTATATAAAAACTAGTAGGGGGACCTGCAATTTTATTGTCTAAGGGTTTATGAGGAGAAGCTGATGTCCTTAACCTCCATTTTGTATGCTTGGTGTGCCAGGCTGAACAAACGCAGCCCCAGTGCAGCTACCCCTCTCTGCTGAGCCACATCACCTCCATGTACCTGAATCATCCTCTCATTCCCATGGTGGTCAGTCCGAATTATGACTCTATGGCTCTGACACCCTTCAACCCTCTGGGGTCACCACTGCCCTGCGATGTTCATCTGGTGAACCTGCGTACCATCCAGGCCAAGGTGATCCTCAGTTTTTCATCCCATGCAACTTTGTGCCACAAGCATGATATGCTGAACAGGTTTGAGGCCTTCCAGTGTATCTAGAAGAGCACCAATATGTTGAAGTTTTCTAGTGAACCCTCTTTTGAACAGAACAGTTTTAAAGCCATGTTGATGTTAGCAACCCTAATGATGAGGACTCATTTAAATTTTTTTTTCTTCTATGCTAGTTTGTTCAGCTATTTTTTTCCTTACTTTGTGAAGAAAAACAAGTAATCTTATTTGGCACAAAATGTTTCAGTTGCGTTGTGACTTGCTTAGTTCTGTTTATGAAACTATCTCATATTATAAAATGTGGATGAAACATTCATAGTATTTTTTTTAATTATTTGGACCCTTGCAATGAGACCCAAATCAGAATGAAACTTTAGATCTTTTTTGAATAGGAGCATAAATAAGCATAAGGTTTTTGAAATGCAGAGTGTTTAAGAAGCAAAACCCCAGAAAGGTTGTTGTTAGATCACTGAACCACAGTAAACACTGGCTTTGACTTTTGCTCTCTATGGAAGTGACCGAGGCTGCAGCTGAGCTCTGAAAGAGCAGGTCTCACAAGTGCACCACTGTCAGCAGCGGGCTGCCAAACAGAGGCACGTCTGTGTTTTCTAAGGTTGTTTCTCATCATTTCTTTGCTCAAAGGAGGGGCCCGGCCCATCAGATGAGGTGGCATTGATTCTGCACAGAAGAGGGTTTGACTGCAAGTTCTCCAACAGGAACACGGGGCTTCTGTGCAGCACTACACACGGAAAGGTGAGCCAGCACGTGGTCTCCCAATTTGAACCGAAAGAAGTAACTGTTTGCATTGTCCATCCTATGTAGTGCCATCAGAACCAGTAGTCTGTCGGTGCTTTCGTAGTTGCCCAGTTGCAGGATTTTTTTTTAATTTTTTTACTAATTAAGAAGTCTCTTAGATGAGCTGCAACATTTGAAGCCTTGAACGGAGGCTTTGGTCTGCAATATGTGTAGAGAATGATAACCTTCAGAATCTCATGTATGAAATTTTATCATAACTACTTCTCAAGTGCTTTTCCTTGTGGAGGGATATTTGCATACTCTTTATGCTACAAGAATTTATTTAAACCTTAGAATTTAACATTGGCAGAAATGTATTATCCTGTTTCCCATGGCCAAGCCAACATTTAAACACAAAAATCTGCCAATTACAAAGGCCTGTGATATTGTACAAGGGTTATTGAAACAAACTGAAGACTTTCATAATTTCTTTACTCAGTGACTAAGTCCAACTGATTGAACATGCTGAGCAAAAAAAAGAAAAAACCGAGTTGCTTTACAAATTGGTTTAGACTACAGTACATGTTCATATGATGCTTAGTGGGTAATACATTTCCGATATAATGTTGGATTCTTTTTTTAACCACCCTGTGTATCTGTTATTTTAACTTTCATACTTTTTTTATAATGTGTGTTTTGTGTTCCGCAAGCTTCCCGTGGAGAAGTTGT
This sequence comes from Heterotis niloticus, assembly GCA_018136845.1. NCBI lineage: Eukaryota > Metazoa > Chordata > Actinopteri > Osteoglossiformes > Osteoglossidae > Heterotis > Heterotis niloticus. Next base: position 19,408,030 of record CM030891.1, read on the forward strand.
TTAGTGAGCTGAAGGTCCAAAGCGTCACACCAGCATCGTTGTCCCTGATGCACACATTAGACGGTGGGCGTAGTGAGGAGGAAATCCATCTGAAGCCCATGGAAATCAGCACCTACCGTGTGCAGCTCAGATAAGTCCCGCCACCAAGTCCAAGTGTGTCACCTCCCAGGAGCAACATTGCATTCTTGTCTCCACTCTAGTTATCAATGTTGCTGTTGCCACAAGGCTGTACCTTTGGATGCATTGAAGATCTCCACAGATGACATTTTCCATCGTGTTCCTGAAGTTTGAAATCAAGTGCAATAGAAATTTGTATAAACTCCCCTTTTCAGATACAGTCTCAGGTTTCCTCCTTTTGCAAACGTTTAGAGATTCCACTTAAGAACTTCACTGTGCTGGAGAACAACTCTTTATGGGATTAGTATCTTTCTGTTTCCCAGAATAGTAAAAACAATGGAATAAAAGGTTACCAAGCTTATGAACAGATTGGTTTCTGAAACCTATGGACTGGGGCTTAGTCACACTAAACAAAGGATTCTATGAAGCAAGCTGGATTTAAAAAAAAAAAAAAAAAAAAAAAAAAAATCCAAAGTTACTATGTGCAAATGTGCCTTATTTTTCAATTTCCTAATTAATCTTTCATGTAATAGTCTTTGTATTTGGTCTTTGTTTTTTGGTGGAGTTTAATGTCCCAAACACAGTATGTTGTCACTGAAACGGAATGCAGCTGTTAATGTGTAATCACGTTAATTGTATGGGTCTGTTTTTTTGACCTCCTGATATATGACCACAATTCTATTGTTGCTTTACACAGCTTTCGACATCAGGTGTACATGACAGTTAGCTGGAAAGTAAACATGGTAAAGGTTGTCAATTGCAATTGTAAAACATCCGGTCTTTTAATAGAAACAAAGAAGCAACTGTTTTACATGAAAAGGGCTGTGAATGTTGCTTGGGAAAGCCTGCAAAATCTATTGGTTTCCTTGCAGAGGATACAAAAGAATTTATGGCCTAATATATGTATGAATATATAATTAACATGTGTATTTTTCCAAGAAATGGACAGCACGTGAGTGTTTGAAGTTGTCGCAGAATTTGGACCTGTGGTAATGTAACAGACAAGGGCAGCGTCATGTTTTTCGCTGGCAGCATTTCTGGAGGTTTCGTACACAAATCGATGCACGTTTACTGCCCTTCTCTTTAGTGATTATCACAGTTTGAATCAATGGACACGATTATACCTGATCATAGTAACTATTGCATAATGCAACTGTAAACGAAAAATCCGTTGCTGGTGTCTAGATTTTCATGTGATTTGGGCCAAACTAAATGTAAAAAACTCACCGAGAGTAAGACGATCGCTTGAAAAAATAACTGATTGACTCTCATTGATAGCTTTACTACTAGGTTCAGAATCACATTAAATGGTGGGTCTGTGTGATTGAGGGGCAAGGGAATATCAGATGTTGTGTTGTCCCATGAAAACAATCTTCTCTGACTTGAGTTTTTCATGTTAATGCCTGTGCCATGATATGATTTCTGTGGATGTGAATAGAAACTATAAAGTGTTAAATGTCACAGTGAGGAACCTGGGAAGACAGCAAACTGCACTGAAACTAACTATGCCATTGTGTTCTGCCTTACCTGTAACCTCTGTGTTGTGGGCATCAGTCCTCTGGCACTTAACTGTAAATTCCACATTTCTGTTTTGCTTTTGGCAAAATGCTCATAACGCTGAAACTGCATACTGTATCCATCAGATGTGGATTGGTGCGCATCAGCTGAAGCAGAGGCCTACTGGGCGGCCATGCCTTTGTGCAGGCAAACATTTTGGACGGTTAAGTTATTGTTGTGTGAAATAATAGATGCCAAAGGTGACCAGCCTGTCAGATGTGTGTTGTTTCACCCATCCATGCGGTGGAGTCCACTTGGGCGCCAGGTGCAATGCCTTACACTGTAATCTCAAAAACATTTCTGTTCCGCTGTGATGCATTTCAGCACATTTGCCAAGTTCCCAGGTATCACCTTACTTGAGTTTTTGTTCAATTTGACCGACACATAATCGTGGCAAAAACCTATCCTCTGCATGTCAAGAGCAGATCCTGTCAGGCTGCCTCAGCAAGTGCAAAATGCTGTTCTCTTCAATGGCGTCCACGTGGCTCGTGATCCACAGAGCAGCGTCTCATGTAATCCCTTACCTTGACCTGCAACTGCGATGCTCTATGCACACTAGAGTAATGCTGGTTAGATCCTTTTCTTTACTTTGGGGTTAGATGTTGTTTGTCTTTTTTTTTTCTCTTTTTTTAAACATGTATCACTTTGTTAATTAATTTTGAGCCAAGTGGCCTTTTAATTTACAGGTTGTTTTTAAATATAAGATTTAATATGGTGTGTGACCAGATGAAACTAAGCAAATTACTTCTGATGTAACTGATGTACTGTATAACAGTACAGTAGCTATGATGTCTCACTATATGGATGAATGTGATACAGTTGAGGATTTCTGGTGTCTTGACTGTTACAACATCGCCGTTATCGGCAAAGTGTTATGCAGCATCTTGTGTAGTGATAAGAATTCCGACGCTCAATACAATACTTTGCTTGCAAATGTATTTCCAGAACAGCGATGCAATCTGAAACATTGCCATCTTTCTCTGCTGCCACAACAACGGTTAATCTGTTTCCTCCATCATTAAATGTTAAGGATTGTGTAAATTGATTTTTACTTGTTTTTTTCCCTTCATCTCTGTGTCCACCCCCTTTAAATGTTTCCTTGTTCTACCCATGATGCGTCAGCTTAATCTTACAGGAGAAGCTGTGACGGAGTCTCCATTTCTTGTCTGCTGTAGAGACAAGATTCACCAGACATGGCTGACGTGTTGTTTCCTGTGTCCATGTGTTGGACTGCTGGTGCTGCAGGACACCACCCCGGTCATCTGCCATGTTAAAGCTAGCAGCTTTAGCAATACTGTCACCTCCTGTTCATGCCCTCATGACTGATTTTGTTCAGTCACTCAGAGAAGCTCCTTCATGATGAATGTATATCAACACAATATTTGCAACGAATTCTATGCCCATTATATTTTGCCTTTCCAAACTGCAAATGTGGAGAGTTTGGATCAGTTTGTGTGTGTCTATTTCTTTATACAAACTGTGATTGGAGAGTTTTTTTTTTTTTTTTTTGTTTGTTTTTTTGCTGAATTTTCTAAATCTTGGTTTTAATGTAATATAATGGGAGAAATAAAGTTGAATAATATATGCATTTGCGTGCTATGTATGCAGAAGATCAGTCAAAGATAAGTGAATTTTAAAAGTCTGTGCATATTGTCGCCTGTAACCATTTGGCCTGACTTATCAAATTGTTTAATGTACTATAAACACTTTATCGTGGCAAGTTTGCTATATAGCTGTTCAAGTCATTCATTAAGTCCCAGCAGTTTGAAGAGTGGATGCTGAAATACAGTTGAAGGCGTTATAGCCTGGTGACGTGTTTAAATCTTATTCAAATGAGCCGCCCCAAATATGTTAAAAGTGTAACTAAGACAGGGCTGCCACTTTTTACACTGCAGCTGCTGTTTGCTGTTTTCAAGGTGTTGCATCCTGTGTATAACACAAGGAAGATGTTTGACAAAGGTGTTGTCTTATACCGAATGCATATGAAGAAACAAGAAAACTGTACAAGAAAGACAGTGTGTTAATACTGAAAAGGTGTGTTTAAGCTTTGAATGTGAAAGCATATTAATTTCACACGGCTTCACATTGCAGCCTGCGCTGCCTCCGAGCTACGGCTGAAGCCGGTTGAGGCAGCATTATGGCTCCGCTCTCCGTAGATCTCACTCCAGCACATTATTTAACAATTAACAAGCTGAAATTGTATCTGGGAGCAGAAAGTTAGCCCTGCATGAGTGGTGATTAGCAGCCAAACGGAGAGAATGTAGTTCTTGGCAACGCGTTGAAATTCACTAATGCACCTCAGTTGCGGGGGAGATGCTGATGCGTTTTACTCAACAGAAATAAAATCTGTTCGGTTCAGTGGTGCTAGAAGGGCTGTGAACCCATTATAAGATTTTAACACATTCATAAATTTGACCTTAAACGAAATCAGATCATCTGTCCCATCCAGGAGCAGTTCCACAGCCTGGCATCCCCCTGCTTCTGGGATGGACTCCGGACCGCCATGACCCAGGATGGTTGTGATCAGATCTTCGTCTAAGTCCTAAAAATAAATCCAGTAAAGAGAACCCAGTAAAAGAAATCGCACATGAAATGATGCATTTTTGATCACAATGATCCAACTTCAAATGTCTTTGTCAGAAGAAGTATGTGAACCTCGAAGATGATCCGTTCCGTTAAGAGCAGAGTTATAGTCATGAGGGGAAATCAATGGATGATAGCCAGGTGGGAGTTTGGGTGGCCTCGCTCTGTTCAAACAACATGAAGCTGAGTCTTCACGACCAAAGTCTGGTCTTCACCGCACAGGTTTGGGAATTCGAGCCTCACCTCAATCAAAATAAATTTCTGAGAACCTCAGAAAATGAGGTGTCAATGCTCGGCAAGGCTGGTAAAGGTTAAAAAACAATTTCCAAAGATGTTTGGGCTTCTCAGTCTACTGTCAGTGTACAAATGGAGAAAATTCAACACCAGGAGTGGTAAACCAACAAAAGTAACTCCAAGAGCAAAACATATAATATTGTAGGAGATCAGAAAAACCCCAGGGCAATTTCTAAGAATCTGGAGGCTTCCCATAATATCTAATGTCAGTGTTGATGACTCCACTATCAAGCCAATAAAGATAAAAAAAAAGTGCGATAGTAAAGAGGAAGCCACTGCTCTCCGAGGACATCGGTGCCCATTTAAAGATTGCTCAAGATCACTAGGATGAGCCAGAAGTCTACTGGAAGAATGTTTTGGCCACAAAATAGTGGAAGCGTTCTGTAACGGCCGAGTCAAAATCTACACCTTAATTCAAAAGAAACATTCCAGCAGGGGGTTCATGTAAGAAGCCCAGCATTCTGCAAGGAGGACTGGGGAAAAGTTCTACATGCCGAACAACAGATAATGTAAATATTATCTCATCTGTTTTTATGACTTAGCTGAAGATCTGGTCACATTTTAGGTCAAATGTATGCAGAAATTCAGAAGGTTCTAAAGGGTTCACGGGACTTCCAGCACCGCTGTAAGTGTTTCACAAAGGTTTACATTATAGATCCCTTAAGGACCCAGGAGTGTAATAACTCAGACTGTAAGTGCATTCAAGTGAAATGTACATGGTCTTATATTGCCATTTTTTTATTTCACCTTTTTTTTCTGGTAGGTGATATTTGATCATTCTTTCGTTTCAAAATGGAGATTAAGCAGTTTGATATCCATTAAAAAAATCCAAAAAAATAAAGGGAGCAAGGGAACACAAGTTCTCATTGCACCATTTTCCAAATTTCCTGTTTGCTAGTATTTTTCTCAGGTATACAGGAATCTCAGGTATAGCAAAGTGTTCAGTCCAGACACTCCATGGAGATCATCCCAAACATCTGGAGTTTGTTTTTTTTATCTTTATCTTTTTTTTTTTTGCAGTCTTTGTATATCTGGTACTTCCTGGCTCTTCAAGACCCCTGAAGGCATAAACGAAGAACAGCTTACACTACAGCTATGCATTAAAACATTTACCCGCACTGTGATTTAGGAAATAAATGCCACTAGTGTGTCTTTTTTTATACAGTACAGTAATTCTGTTTATCCCAGCGAGTTTCATTTTATCAAACTACTGCATATGGTACTGTAGAGTAAAATAAAAAACAGTATTACAAAAAGTGCTGCCTCACATAAGTTGTTAACTCATACCAAAATGTTTTAAAGTGCGGAAATGCAAGGAAACCCTTAAATCTTAAATAGAATATAGAATTCACTTAAAAGGGAGTGTCACTATGATTTCATTTATCATTATTTTAATAGAAATGGCAATTACAAGTAGCTTAGCAGAGAGGGATTATGAGCACTGACTGCAATAATTATATTGACAATTGCCTCATAAGCTGCTGCTGTAATAATCTGCATGTAGAACCTCTAAGAGCAGCTTCTCTAAGTATTTTACAACAGAGAAAAAGGCACAGACCAAGGGACCAGTCATTTCAGAGGAATCTTTCACATATTTTGTCACACCTATTTGCGTATCTGTGAAGCTCAATCTCTCTATGTTCTTTATGTACGGCTTATTTTTTTCAAGCCACAGACTTGAAATTTGCCACACAGGTACTTCTCACCCGAAGTGAGGTTTTTGCATAATCAAACACACACACGGCACTACACACATTATTGATGTATGCCTCCAGGCAGTTCCCAGCTACTTTGTCAACATAAAGATAAACGAGTCAATTCAGATGTCCATGTGATGCTACACATGTTAAGAGTGTATGCCTTCAGGTAGATCCCACCTAATTCAGAAGGAGGAGACACAGGCCCGTTCACACGTACATTCACACATACTGGGAACGATGATGGGTGGTGTGCTGGAGGGTAGGACCTGAACTGGAAATAGGGAGGGATACAAAATTACCCTTGATACATAGCACTGCACACATTACTAATGAAAAGCTACTAAAGTTTGTTGGCATGTGCAGATATTTTATTACTTTTTCCTTTCCACCTTTTCCACTGGACCACAACCAGCATCTCACTCTGTTTGGTGTCTTGTCTGTTTGACATCACCATCAGTACTTCTGTACTGAATGCAACCATTTTAAAACTAAAACATTTTGGTGATATATAATGATATAGTGTTATTAATTTTTATCATTGCACTTTCTGACCCAGGCAGTGCTGTGTAACTCAGTTAGTGGATGCTAGGGGCAGTTTACAGTCAACATTTCATCTGGAACCCGCGTCTGTGAAATGAGAGGAAAAATGAAACATGTAGAGGAAACCCAGGTGAACATGGGGGACAACATGCAAGCTCTGTTTAAAAAAACACATTTGAGCCCACAGTGCCAGTGCTGTATGGCATTTGCTCTGCCACCCAAGAACAACAGCATAAAACAAGATGAAAAGAGAAAAAATGAAAGGAAACTGGGGCAGGAAAGAGGAGAACACAAATGTGTTATATAAGCAGTTTTAGCACCCATTATTATCATTAACAGGTTTGTCTTGGTCAATTCTGTCCAGGGGCTCTACTGGAATCATTGGGCCCCAGGCAATGAAGCTACATCCTGGACACCAGTCCATCAAAGTTGCCACACACCACAGACAATTTAGAGTGACCACTGAACCTGAAATGTGGAAAAGACATCGAAACGCCACACAGACTCATTTTGATTCAAAGCCACACCCAAACAGCCCAGGTGCTGTTTCCTACCTGCTGAGCCACCTGCTTTCAAACACAGGGCTCCTAAGCCTGAATTTAAAAGCATCCAGAGTCATTGTGATGCTCTGAATTTGGATTTGCATCTGACTATTTCAGAATTTAAAAAGTAAGGCAAGAATTTTGCATTTAATGAAAAAAATGGGGTGAACCTTTTGTGGCTCTGGAACGCATTCATTTTTCCAGTTTAAATTAATGGTAATTAAGACTTTGTCTTACTGTATGTCAGCTAAGTTTATGGGCTGGAATGAATTACGCTTTGGAGGTTTGTTCATTCTTCTTCCCACCTTAAGTAGGATCACACAGCAATATGGGGCAGAGTATGGGGATATTTTCTCAGTGGACTGAGCAGGTATCGACCAGGATGAAAAGGACACCCCAAATTGGACTGAAAAAACTGATGTATGACATTGGTTCTGCTATGAAAGAACTTGAAGACCGGCATTATTAGAGCACAAAATGTGCCACATTTCACAGCTGTATCTCCCAGCAGTTGGGTATTGGGAACCAATTTCAAGGGGAGAAATATAATTTGCACCAGCTTAAATGGCAGCCTTTTCCTAGGGGTGATTATCAATGTTAAAATAGATGAAATTAAGGTAATTCGCAAATGAGGCATAAATAAATATGATTTCTTGACTTCATCTGCTGAATATGTTGTCTTCTATCCGGAAAGGAGAAAATCATTTGCAAGATTGATTGCAAGATCAACAAAAAATGACCACATTACAGCAGTGCTTCGGTCTCTGCACTGCCGGCCAGTCAAATATAGAATTGATTATAAAATTCTGTTACTGACATACAAGGCAGTGAGAAGCACGGGACCAGCCTCCCTCGGTGAAATAATTGAGGACTATATTCCGGGTCGAAGCCTCCGATCATTGGAAGCAGGTTACCTTGAGATCCCAAGGCTCAACAAGGTTACAGTAAGGCGAACGTGCATTTTGTTACAGAGCCCCAAAACTCTGGAATAGCCTGCCAGACTCGATATGTACTATCATTTCCCTACCTCTTTTGGGAATATCTTGTATATTAATGGTGCCTGTTGTCATTCCCTTTGAGTTGTGCACGTTGCCTAATGCCTTTTCTGTTCTCTGAACCGATTGCGTTGTAGAGCGCCTCAGTGTGGCTGCTACTTCTGAAGACTGGCCTGGATTGAAAGACCGGGGATGATGTGAAACAGGAACGGACAAGTACGCAGGAGACAGCCAGAAAGTTGAACGACCAGACCTCATTGAATTACAAAGATCCACAAAAGACCAGATGCTGCGGACGCGGATGGCTTTGCCTGGACTGTGAACTGGAACTTATCATAACAGATAATGCAACAAAGACAAAACTATAGTTTCTGACTATTAGCATTGCTTAGAATGCCCAGGAGAGGTGGGCTTCCAGTGGTTCCACATGGACCCCCAGAGGTTTATTTTTCTCCTATTCCCTACTGGAAAGGAGTTTTTTGTTTTCCTCTCCAGTTGGCTAACTGTGCAAAATTACCTGTTAAACTGCACGCGAATCGAAACCCTTTACGTGTCTGTTCAGCGTTCTGTGTCACTGCAGTGAGAAGGGCACTATATAAAAATAAAATTTAGTTGAAGATTCCTGACACCAAACCAACACAGTAATATCCGGTATCATGGGATACGAATCAATAAACAGGTGGTAACAGTCAACATGATGCAGAGATTCAAACCTTCACCTTAAATGTTGCAGTGCATAATTCTTCTGCAAGCTGCTTCATCTCCTCATATCGTCTGTTCTACAGGAAACTGCCATTTCACACTTCAACCCCTCGGCCGCATACGTTCGGCTCAAAAATCGATCGATGCGATTAAAGGTCCCTAACAGCTGCTGTTTATAGCCTGGTCGTGTTTAAGTCACAGAGCAGCAGTAACTTGAAGAGACATTTAAGCATCAATAAAAATGCTCACCAACAAATGCGAATCATTGAAATTGAACTCATCGGGCCTCAAGGGTGACCGCAAATCAACCAAGATTGGAACAAAATTCCAAACAGTGGTCAACGACTAAGACACAAATCATGGATTTTCTAATTTACCTAAGAAGCCCTGGATTGAGGAATCAACAGCAAACTTGCCCACACAAACCACATATTGCAATCTTATGCTTTGTCGGTCAGATAATCCAACTGCTAAGAGAAAGCTGCTTGGGAAGCTTGATGAATGCTTTGCACACAAGCGTTCATACGAAGCCCATCGAGCTGGAAAGTGGGCGACCTTTTGGAACCTGTAACTTGCGGAGCGCAGCTGTTGCTGTCGAACGGTTAACGCAAGGGGCGTTTCGCTCATGACAGTGATCGGCTCCGCAGCTACATCCGACAGCGAGATTTATGGCAGTAATCATCTGCCCGTCTTGCTTCTCCTGCTTCATACAAGCGAAACCGTCTTCCCCAATCTATCTGTTCTCTGCAATGTTATTTTTTTGCCCCACTGATTCATGAGACCTTCCCACGAAACGATGCCTTCTCCAGGACACGAGTGAGAAGCCATGTCTCTCGTGAGCTGCGGCGGCTCTGCTGCTTCAGCCTTCCCCCGTATCCCAACACTGGCCAAGAAAAATGTCCCAAAGGCCATAAACATTACATTTTTACCACACAGGGGGACAAGTGAATTACAGCCAACGAGTCCAGACACACAGCAAAGCAGAGCTGTTGCTTCTTACATCCGCTGAAAGTGTTTGTTACGAAGAAGGTGCAGTAGATGCACCTGCAGTTAAGACGCCTTTTCAGATGAAGGATGTTGTGTGCATCTACTGTATGTGTGAGAGATGTGTCAACAGTATAGTCACAACATCAGACGCTGAAGAGATATTTCTATTTGTACAACTTTATATACACACACACACACACACACACACACACACACCAGTATACCTTTACTACAGATACACATTTACTTTAGAAGTTGGAAAGCACCATTGAGTCATGTCTGACTTCAGGTTGGTGTGGAAGAACTTGAGTGGCCTATGCAGAGCCCTGACTTCAACCCCGCTGGCATGGTTTTCAAAGCAAGAAGGATCTGAAGTGGTTTGTCATTGCTGTCTTCTAGCATATTTTTCCTTAGAGGGGTGCAAACACATAAGAGAACCTGCAAACTTCACAGACACCCCGAAGCTGGGCTTGAACCATACATCAGGCCAGCAGCCCAGGAGCTGTGAGGCACCAGCTTACCCCACTGCGCCACCACACTCCCTGATTTTGCTTTACAGAGGGGCTTTTGAAAAAGCTTCCCCACATGTATGTCAGTACTGGCCTGACATGGAACATCTCCATCCATCTATGCTGACAGGTAGGGGAAATCTTTTGCTCTTGGCATACTTGATGATAACTGCAGTCATGAACAGGCTGATGTAGCAACTCGCTGCTAACAAAACAATTTATCATTTATTTCCAGAAATCAACACAATATGCATCATACTGGGCAAAACATTTCCGTGTACAGTTTTCCACTTCAGAAAGAATGACAGATTACATTTGTTGACATCCTTATATTCCACCAAGCGGTGCATAATGAGATTTGTTCCCCTCCAGAATGCTAGAGGAATGAAAAAGCAGTCGCTCACGGATCACACCCATATGGCTTATTGTCCAGCTCTGCGTTTGTAATGAAGTGTTGATGCACTTGGTTCCATGTTGTAATTGTTTGTGTTTTGCTGAACTGCATGCTTATATTTAAACCCAGCTCCTGGTATGATGTGGCGTCAGGGCTCTGGGCCCTTTGGGAAGCTCTGAGGCCCCCTGGGTGGACACAGACCAGCAGTAATGCTCCTCGCATTCCTCCTGACTGTGTCGTCTGATATGAGGCCGGCAAGGCCAGGGACACAGCGAGGTACCCGACTAGAAAGGAAAAGGTTGGATTGATCTCTTTACTCAATTGCCTTGACACCTTCCTCATTTGAAATGAATAAGCCAGGAGAAGATGTGATGTGCACACAAAAGTTTGGAGTTTGAGCTGAATCAAAAACGTGGATTTACCACAAAGCCAGAGGTGTGATTTCTTTAGTGGCTCTTCTTCGACCTCAGCTTTTGCATCTTCAGTGCATTTTTTGTAGAAACAACGTTCTATGTTGGGATCACCTTGAGCCTTCAATACCTCAAGCCTACAGTTTGGTACAGAGCCAAGTACTGCACATACGCACCAGATACATTACTCACATTAAGCTCTTGTGCTGACTGGATGCAAATTTTGCATTTGGACAAAGTCTTTTGCCATGCAGTTCTGTACTCATTTATGCAATGAAGTCCATGTTAAATTAAAAACAATGCAAGTACTGCTTCATGAGCCAGATACTGATGCCACTGCACTCTGTGCCGTGCAAATTTACAGATAAAACACACAACAAACAAAATTTTTAAAAAAAACAAAAATGCATCGTGTAACACGTGTCAACACCCGCAGTTTCAACTTTCTGGGGGCTTTCTTTATCAAGGAAAGCAATGCAAATACCTCTGCTTCGTTCTTTCTACAACTGTACAACCAGTAGGTATTTTAACTTGTGCTACATGGCCAAAAGTATGTTGCCCCCCCCTTCAAATGACTGAGCTGAGCTGTTTCAGTCGCACCCACGCAGTATACAAACACATTCTAGACAATCGTGTTCTTCCAGCTTTGTGACCACAGTTTGGGGAAGAAGCTCCTTTCCTGCTCCAGCGTGACTGTGCCCCCACCCCTGTACAAAGCAAGCTCCATAAACACATGGTTTACCCAGGTTGGTGTGGAGGCTATTAGCAGCAAAGGGGGGGAAGAACTCCATATTAATGTTCTTGGGTTTGGAATGGGATGTTCAACAAGCACATACAGTATGGGAGTGATGCTCAGGTGTTCACATACTTTTGGCCATATAGTGTATCTATATATATATATATATATATATATATATATATATATATATATAAAGAGAGAGAGAGAGAGAGAGTGTGCGTGTGTATAGACACATATACTGTACAAATCTTTTTGGGTCAAAGGGAAGCAAAACTCACAAAATACAACTATTGGACCAAATACAAGAAGAGTGGGGTTGTCTTATATTCGAGGACGGAACCTATACAGGTCAAATAATGTATGTGATGTAACACCAGTACGTGGTGATATTTATCCACTGGCGTCACTTATCCACAGAAATGATCAGTTAGAGCTAGCAAGTGAGAAAGATGGTGAAACCTCGAGATGGTCTGGAAAAAAAGTGGCTCAAAGTTGGTCCAAATTAACCGAGGACTGGGGAGGAATTATGATGCCAATTTTCCGATAAAAATATTCAATGAGGCAGAGGTGTCAAACAACTCTCAAGAAATATAAAGTTACAGAATGTCGTATTTGAAGGTGGCAAACCCAAAAAGCCCATCTTAAAAACATAAATCCGGGAAATATGAATAAATATGATTTCTCTTTCCAAAGATAAGACGTAATGTTTCAAAAACCTTTTTTCAAGTGTTGAAAAAGAGGGGGTCGTCATAATCGGGGTCCGCTTATATTCTTATATTTTAAATGGCACACCATTTTTTTTAAAGGTCCTTATATTGCAAATGGCTTTTAATTCATAACTTCACGGACTGGAAATGGGATGAAATGACGATGACGACGACGATGACAACAATAATAATAATAACAGAGCGGGAGAGATTATCAAGATGTAGATATTGATTTGGTGGAATGAAGCAACATGTGTGAGGACTGTTTTTCCAGCCAAGAATCAATCGGTGAAACAAAGCCTTGCTCTTTGCTGGTTCCCCTGGCTGCACAAGATGCCATATTAATAGCAGCAAAAAGCTTTTAGGAGCAAGTAAACTCCCAAGCAGGGTTTAAAATGTACTCATTAATTTAATCTTTTCTGATAGGAACAAAGTGAATATTTAATCAGGGAATCTCTTTTTTTATCATCAACCCTTAATATTATCATCCCTGGCAAATCACTACAGATAAGGGTAAAAGGCTAAGTGCACATTCACCACATGCTGCTCATTTTGAGCCTTTCAGCCTCAGCTGTTTTACCCATGGTTGCCTATATAATGCAATCTTTATATTACAGAAGTACAGCTTTCTAATGTAGCCGATAGGTAAACCACCTGCTATGTGCCACATGAGTCTTAATTCACTTTTTATGTGATTTAGGAGCATCATATATTTATTTCAGAGTACCGTCTGCAGGCAGCGCAACACGTAAGCCACAGCATTTAATCTTTTTGACAAACTGCTGCTTAAATTTAGTATCTGAACCTGCCAGTAGTTGAAGCAACAGATAGGAAATTGGCAAAAAAATATCTTAAGTAATGGACACAACACAGAGAAAGTTCCATTTAAATTGAATTTAATTTCTAATCACATAGTACAGGTTGGTATATTTTATGTTTGTTAGAAAAATGTTAGGTGAGAACCACATGCTAGAACTTTAATGGAGCAAAATAATTTGATGCTGGGAGTAGAATGACAATAAAATGCCTGGAGGCTTTAATAAGGACTGAAGTTTATTGATCCTTGCAGGGAAGTTGGGCAAAATGTTTTTGTGGATGCACCATATTCAAGACTCCAGCAACAATAGGACTCAAACACCCACCGCTGGAGGAACTGGAGCCTAAATGCAGACCACACAGCTTCCGCCAGCCCGATTCTAAGTCGGAGCCCACATGTACAGTAAGCTGACACTTAATGGCGGTGTTTAAATAGCTTTATTGTGCCTATAAAACAGGTTTCATAGGCCACTGAATGTGTCGTATGCAATTCTATATTTTATAAATCAGTCTTTTTATTAAAATAAAATTAATTATAAATAAACTAACTTGAAAGATGCCTATTCTAAATTAATAAAAGATGAGGTTAAATATTTGAAGACGCAGTAAAAGTTTTATCATTTTAAATTTCATAAAGATTTTGTGTCTCATGGTTTGGTGTATTTTTTAGGCATAACAGAATAAATCTCTTCCTTGCTCATATTATGCCTCTCTGCAATGTCTGTGTCTATAAATTTTCTGTGTTATTGCAGTCACTGCCAAAAAAGTGGTTTTCCTTCATATTTGTCCAATAGCCACTTGTGGACATGAACAAAAGCTTTCGTTGGTGCTAGATTGTTTGTTTCTGCAGATTTCATCCTGAGCCAGCAGTACAGTTTCGCATCCCAAATATCGCCTGCTAAGCTTTGAAATTTCATCGATGAGGGTGTCACAGTGAGCTGTGAACAGGGGCCTACGGTGCTTTTGAATGCGCTGTATTTTTTGTGAACTGTCCTCTGGTAGTCAAAAAAAGTCTAGTTTAGTCAGTATTTGAAATACACTTACGAAAATATTGATCGGTGTAAAGTTTGATCTGTGTTCCTAGGCTACCTCCTGAGGTATACGGATCCTCTTCCGACGTACAGTCTATATGAAAGAAATCCTCATCAAATATCAGATGGAAGAACAAACTCACCAAATAAAATTGTACATAAAAAGATGGACTGCTTCCTTCACAGATTTGTTTTAGATGTGAACGAGGATATCTTTGGAGGAACAGAGGTTGGCTCACTGTCACTTTGTCATTAAGAGAAGGAAAAAATATTTCATAGAGCTCAGCTATAAATTAAGACAATCTTATTTAAAATCCATCTGACCTGTCAGGGTCTTGGCAATTCAGAGCCTATCCTGGAATCACAGGGAGCCGGGCTACCAGACTTTTCCCTGGGTGAGATGTCATCTATTAAGATGTCTGATGTGCATATAATAATGATTATATGACTATATGATTAAAGGCAAGGTCATTTGAAGCCCAGAACACTCCAAAATGTAACTCTAATATTTTCTAATGCAATGTTTTTGTTGGGCGGCACGGTGGCTCAGCAAGTAAGGCACCTGGCCTAGGGTAGGTTTGAACCCAACTCACTCAAGTGTAGCATTAGCATGTTCACCCCATGTCTATGTGTGTGTTCAAAGACATGTGGTTTAGGTTAATTGTTCATTCTGAATTGCTCATTCTGTGTGTGTTTACCTTGTGGTGGACTGAGGTTCCATTTAGGTGTAGTTTCATAGCCCAGGGCCCTCGGCTTCTGGGAGAGACTCTGGACCTCCATAACCTAGCTCAGGATTAAAAAAAATGAATAAAATATTTTTCTCGATTCCCTGGTACCACTGAGCCAGTCGTTGCTCTTATCACCTATTTTTGCCATTACTGAAATGAAAAAATTAAACATTATGTATGTGATCTTGTTTAGGAAGCTCATATGGTTTTGTGGCAATTTTCAGTTTATCCATCCGTTTTCTCATGACCTCTTTAAAAAGTTCCTCGCCATCCATCTGCTTTATTTTAAGGTTTTGCGTTTCGGCTTCTTCCTCCTTGATCACTTTAGCCTGTAGCTCCTTTCGCCACATACAAATAAACCAAAAACCGAAAAAATTTGGTTTTTGGAGAAGCATGTTTTTTTCTGACCTGCTGATAAATATGGTGGCTCTTTGCCCTACATGGCCATATAAATGGTTGTAAAAATGAACCCATAAGCACCTCGCTGGATTTAACTGAAGTTTCCGGAACTGTGGCACGAAACCAAATGCCTTCCTTGACCTTCAGGCTATTAGTTTTAACCTTAATATATTTGACATCATTTCATTTAATTAATTCCACCTCCGTGATTGTTTCCTGTATCTCTATTAATAACTTATTTTTAAAGCATGACATTTTTTTCAATTGAAATTTTCCATTAAAATTTGCTAACCAAAACAACTCTTTACCGGATCTTGCACAACTTTCATGAAGTCAAACGCTGTTCGGCTGTACAAATCAGTGTAAAGCCTGTGGTTGTCTGCATACATCTTCTGTCTGAAGAAAAATTTTTAAAAAAATTATACTGTAAAGTTTCGATTAACTCATTCTGAGATATGAAATTCATGTGTTAAATAAAGCAACTATCATTTATGCTGTACAAATGTTTTACTTCCATAATAACAAAAGCAAAAATGATTTTGTAAAATGTCAAATTCCTGGAAAGAAGTCAGTTTAAAATTTTTTTTTTACTAATTTCTCCATATAATTTCTGTACCTCTTATATGCATCATCATCATCATCATAGTCATCATCAGCAGCAACATCTATGTGTTCTGTTTAAAAAAATAAAATCTGTGCATTTCCTATGCTGAAAAGCTCAGAAACATGTTCGATTGCACCTTATTTCTGCTTTCCACGCACAGGCTCAGCGAGATGTTCGTCAACAAAAGCAGTATTTTCGCACGATTCATTAGCGCAAAAGAAAAGGGCAGAAGCGTTCATTTCGAGATTAAATCAAGCAGTGCAAATATTTCTGTTAGCAACAGCAACTAAGCTGTACGTGGGGTTTCGAAACATCAGCTGAACTGTAAGGGTTCTGCTACCGATTCCAAGTTCAAGAAGCTGCCACAATGACTTAATGAAACTTATTCCAGTTATTCCATGAAAATATATTATATCTACTTATAATAAATAAAACATATACAGTGCCTACAAAAAGTATTCACCCCCGTCGAATCACTGTGAGTTTCAATAAGCTTTTTTTGACACTGATCATAAAAGACACAAATGTCAGACGTTTAAATGTCATTGTTTTTAGGTGTTTTTTTTAAAGGAACCACTGCATTATGAAATATGAAACTGTGCATCAGTTCTGCTTAAATGTAATTTCAGCACGTATCTGTTGTGGTGTGATGTCTGCTGCATTACCTTGAGGTACCATGAGCTCCCTCCTTGGAAGAGGCCTGTTCTCCCCTGAGAGGTGTCGTCCGGGCCTTCAGCACTGAGGGATGGTGCTTCTCCAGCCTGTGCTTGGTGGCCACTGGAGACTTCTTACCAAGCTTGGCAGATGGACGGAGAGGAGTGAACACAGGTGCAAAGCAGAGCTGTGTCAGTGTGCGGGCCAGATGCCAGGAGACAGAAGTGTGTACAACAGCAGCAGCAGGGGGCTTTGGTGGCCTCCTCACCCCCCCCCCCCCACCACGCAGCGTCTTCTTCCGTTCACACACTTTGTCCTTAAAGTCACAATAGCCAAGGAACAAAGCAACAACAAAGCAAAAAAGCTGCAGGTTCAAAATCTGAGTGAGAATTGCAATTTTTACATCTAAAAACATGATATGAAAATCATTCTGGGGAAAAAAAAAAAACATCAACTATGCAAATGTCATGGGAATATTCTGGATAAAAGCTTCCAGCCTTTTTGTCTCCAGGAAAATGCATTTATTTCCATACCTACCGCTATGTATGCATATTACTGACTTGGGCCTGGATGTGCCTGCACACCTGCATCTCCTTAGTAAAGCGATGCATTAAAAACACAGTGCGCTTCATAGGTTTTCTTTATTCGTCTTAGTAGTTTCAGCTTTCAGCAGTTGCTATACATCATGCAGTTTAAGAATCATATGAATGCAAATAACACAAGGTCCTTGCTGAATATAAACTGGATTTATTGATAGTCATTGGGCTTACAAAACCATCTATTCTTTCCATTACGATCTGATGTCGGGCTTAAGTGCCTGTACAAAATTTGAAAATTAAATTTTAAGATATGCAGAACCTTAATTGTATTCATTAGTCACAGCTGCTGAATCTGCATTTCCATGAGAAATAAATGTTAAAATAAAACTGACATTTTATCAAAAAAGGACCTGGATCTTCAATCCACTATCTTTAACCTTTCTTATTCCTGAGCTGGGTCACGGTGGACCGGAGCCTGTGCTGGTGTCATGGGGTATAAGGCTATGAAACTACACCCTGAGGGGATGCTAGGATGGCCGCACACACACACCCACACAAAGGCAATTTTAAGTGAACAATCAACCTGAAACACACATCTTTGGACTGCAAGAGAAAGCCCACACAGTCTCGGGGAGACCATGCAAACCTCACACAGACTGAGCCGAAACTGGACTCACACCCAAGCGCAGTAGTCACTACGATGTAGCGTCGGCCTCTCACTGAGCTGCTGTGCAACCATATTGCACATCACGTATGAATGCTCAGGTAACAGTTAGAACAGCTACAGTGTCGGGATGCTGTAACCCAAATAGATGCTTGTAAATAATTTCCCCCTTTCTAGGGAAGATCATGACTCTCCTGAAAAATGTATTGATCAATACTGTAATTGTAATTTTTTTTGGAAAAATATCAGTCAGCAACATTTTGTGTTCTGACACAGGGCTGAGTTCATGAGCGTCTCGCTGTTTCACCCAAAATGTATCATTATACTTCCACACCAAGACTGAGAATATACTTCAAAGATCAAAAGAATTTATTTGTCAGATACATGGTTACAAAGTATACCATGTAGTGAAATGTGCCCTGTTTCAACAGGAGACTGCG
Organism: Heterotis niloticus; assembly: GCA_018136845.1. Taxonomy (NCBI): domain Eukaryota; kingdom Metazoa; phylum Chordata; class Actinopteri; order Osteoglossiformes; family Osteoglossidae; genus Heterotis; species Heterotis niloticus. The sequence continues at coordinate 19,426,681 of CM030891.1, forward strand.
TGTGGTTCCATAAGACAACAAACAACAAACAAACAAACCAATAAATAGAACCATAAGTTGCATTATGGGGACAGTGACAGTGACAGTGAGGGGAGCGGTCAATGGATATTGTGGACTCTGGTTTGCGAGGATTGTGATGGCATGTCTGGGTTCGGAAGTCTTATGGCCTGTGGATAGAAGCTCCTCCTGAGCCTCTCCGTTCTGGCCATAATACTTTTAAAATGTTTGCCTGATTTCAGCAGGTCGAACAGATGGTTGCTGGGATGAGACAGGTCACCGATGATCCTAGTCGCTCTGGTCCTGCACCTCCTGGTGTAGATGTCCTGTAGTGATGGCAGATCAGATCTGGTGCAGCGTTCCGCCATCCGGATCGCTCTCTGCAGTGCTTTGATGTCGCGAGCACAGCTATTCCCAAACCAGGAGGTGATGTTCTGAGTCAGGACAGTTTGTACAGCATCGGAGTAGAAAGTTTTAAGGATTGCTGGAGAGACTTACTGATCACCAGTGGGCATAATACTTTCATTGCATTAAAAGATATTGTTTTTTTATCCTTATGAAGGTACCAAGATAATGTAGCTCTGCTTTTATATTCAGGTGTGCACTTTACACAGTGAGACCCTTCACTTGCCATATTATTTCCAATTAGAGAAATAATTAATTTCACAGCTGAATGTTTTTATATATAAAAATATTTTTCGTTAAGTCGAACTTATTATAAATGTTGCACAGGGAGGAGACCCCAGGGCAGACACAGGACACATTGAGGGACTACATCTCAGCTGGCCTGGGAACACCTGCCGATCCCCAGGAGGAGCTGAAGATTGTAGGTCGGGAAAGGAAGCTTTCGCTCCCACTGCTCGGCCTGATACCGCCACAACCTTCTCCAGGCAACAACCCGACTGACAAAACATTGTTCAATTTATCTTGCATTCCTTTGTTACAGTTTATCTGCATCTCGCAGACTCTGCTGACATTTTACAAAATCAATTTGAATAAAGTGCCTTGCACATGATATGACAAGTTAGGAAAAAACTAAACAAAAGAGTCCTGAAATCCGCGACAGCTGATTCACAATAAATTTTTCCCGGATTAAATGAAGAGGTAAAACTTTTAAAAGCATATTGATCCTGAGGGGAATTGCACAAGGCTACAACAGCATGCTTACCATAAATTAGAGACGGAAGACACAAGAATAACACTGGAATAAATAAATATCACACTTAGACAAGTAGACAGCAAATAAGACAAATTGCAGATAAATAAAAGTAATACTGACAGCTCAATAGCACTTGGACAATAATAGGTGAGCGCTGTCCTAACGCTGGCATTGTTGAATTTGCGTTTGTGTGCACATCTCCATGTATGCACTTCGTGCATGTAAATTTTGTCTCGTGTACAAGTTTAACACCGCAGAAGTTAAAAATCTGAGAACGCTTGCTGGCAAAGAGGCAGTTTGACCAGGAAATCAGCCACCAGCTCTGAATGCAGTAGGACAGCTGTTGGGTTTTCAATGTTCTCTCCAGTCCAGCTCATGTAACTACTGTGTTACCAAGGTCGCCCAACTGTGGACGTACAACATCATGGTGGAGCCACTGGTGTGGTTTCCATGGCAAGGGAGGAACAGAAGTTGGTTTGCTGCTGCGTTCTACTGTGTTTGTTACTCTTGTTTCATAAGAGGTACAAACACAAGGATAAACATGCAAACCTCGCACCTCACGTGCAGCCCAGGAACTCTTAAAAAACCCGATTCACCCCCTGCCCACCGTAAACCCTGCTGCTCTTATATTTTTCCATTGTACAGTGCAATGTAGGTAAAATGCATCCAAACACAGACATACATGATGCTCACAGATTTTGTTGCTCCTTACACACACACACACACACACACACACACACACACACACACACACACAAAATTCAAAAAGCTGAAAGATAATGAAGCTTGGTGTTAAGGATAAAAAAGGGTTTTTTGAGATGTATTTAGTTTTTTCTCTTTCCACTTGACTACAATGGGTGTCACTCAATAGCTGTGTTCTTGTATGTAAATTCCTTTTTCTGCACTGTGAGTTCTAAATCAATAGTGTTAAACTTGCATACTAAGCTACTTAAAATTATTCAGACTAGACAGCTCAGTATGTTTTAATATTTACATACACATTCTATGTTGTACATCAGGACTGGGTACTCAAAGCCAGCACCTACCAATTACAATTTGACAGCTATAACGTGTTTGCCCCTGGCTGTGCCTTGCTGCCACTGTCTTAGCTGAAGTGTATGCATTGCTTATAAACTTTACAACTGGGAATGTATTTGCAAGTACAAATCAAAAAGAAAACTCATAATGAAGACCGTGTCAGTCCTGCTCTAGCAAAGCAGTTTACGGAAATAGATGGGTGGATGTTATTCATATTTGACTTAAAAGGTTCAAAACACCGGTTAAAATGCATTTCTGTCCTTCTACATACACAGAAAAACCAGCACCACACAAGCTGTGAGAGAGTGCACTGTGTGCGTTACTTTGTACATTCACATTGGCCATAAGTTGCCTGTTTTTTTTTTGTTCTTTATTTTAAGCACTTTGTTCAGAAGTTTGATCGCATTGGAATCCAAAACTTGACCTATGGAAGAACTGGAACCTAAGCTCACAATGTTTGAAAAACAAGCTCCTCATCTTCAGTTGTCCTCTGTGACTGATACATATGGAAGGTTCCGGGTGCTTGGCATAGTTAAGACATTGGACTTGAAATTTTATAGCAGTTTCTCATGCAGGTGTGGGACCAATTGCAGCTCCAGCACTATTTTCTGTGTTGTTTCTACCCACCAGTGTTTCAAAGAAGTGCTCATACTATGTTTCCTTAGTTCATACAGTTACATCAGCCACAGCAGCAACCTGCTTTTTAAAAGTGCTGCATTAAAAATTCTGGCAGCAATGGGATTTGAACCTATGCCTCCAAAGAGATTGCAGCCTAAATCCAGGGCCTTAGTGCACTTAGCCCCAGTACCCGCTAGTTACCTTCCCAAAACCAAGCAGATGTGATCTAACTTCGAAAACGTCGTGATAGCACAGGTGCTCCAGGTTTGCACATACCCTGTTGACAGTCTTGCGCCAGGGCTCTCCAACTGGACACTCAAGTAGCTTTGAAGAAAAATTCTTGCATGCATACAACAGGTTGGCAGTGATGGGATTTGAACCCATGCCTCCAGAGAGACTGGAGCCTAAATCCAGCGCCTTAGACCACTCGGCCACACTACCAATCGCCTGCATAAGCCCCATTGGTATGGATGCCATCTTACATAGGAATGCTTACTAATAAACACTTTTCCTCATTCAAACAATTCCTCCTTTCTTCATGATGAACTACCAATTCACGCTTACAACTACTTAGCTGTAAACTACACAATAGCCCTCTCATAAAGGATGTCAGTTGCAAGGCCGATGACGCGCCACCTGAAGTCAAGAGGCAACCTCCTCTTTGGAAGAGACGGTTGTCTGCAAGTAGCATGGAACATGATCTAAATGTTTTATTTCAAAATTGTCCAAACTATCAGCTTCACCAATTCACATGGTTAAAACCCCACCACTTTCCAGCTTATGTCAACAGAACAATAAAAGAAACTGGAGAAAAAAACTGATACAGGGTTACAAACGAGATCTGTTCCTAAGTCTGTCTTTAAGTCGAATTTGTAGGTGAACCGGGAGAGGCACATACGGTTCTTATTTAGTGCCACTTAGTCAAATGTCTGTCTTAGTACATAGTATATATTTTACCTACAGTGCAGAAAAATTTAAGCCAAATACAAAGTTATACACTCATTGCGGCGTTAACGGCAACATGATCCGACTTAAAATGACAGACGGTGTTCCCCTCCCTCAAGCCAACCTACCGCTGAAGCCACGGTGCGTGCGTTCATTATTACGATCCATTGTATTTAACCTAAATTTTTAATATAATCGGTGTTATGGCAGTCTATTCTTAAGTACGAGTTGTTTGTAAGTCAGACGTTTTTAACCCAGAGGCCTACTGTATAAAGTATTTCTGAAGACCCTAAGCATCTTGCATCTCCCTTGGTAGGAGCAAGAACGGGTTCAACCAAACAAGTTTGGCAGTGCTAGAATGCAAAATCTAGCCTATAGAAGAACTGGAACCTAAGGTCCCAGTGTTTAAGCAACAAGCTATACAGTTACATACAGAAGGTTCCCAAAGCAAAAGTGACACACCGTTTCATGTTTAATGAATATGGTCATGCATGTGTTTTTTGAAAATATGTGCTGACCAGTATTACCACAGAATGAAAGAGATTCTATAACTGCCCTTACAAATATTTTGACTCATCTGCTTTTAACATCTGCAGTTGAAAGGCACAACATCTTTCAGTGAATTTTATTCCTGAACAAACCTTGGGTGACAACCAACCTAGCACACCAGATTGCTCTGGCAATTAAACACTGTATTGAGCGTGGTGGTGAGCTTCAGTGGTGGAAATGAAGACACCACGAGGTTTTCTCCAAAAAAAACCCCTACTGAATATAAAGGTCTGGTATAATATGTCTTTATTTCAGTATTTACTAGAAAACCTGAAATTTCAATGAGACTTGCTTATATCTTTGCCATATACTGTACCTGATCACAGTTGGTTAGTTCAGCTCATTGAGGTCAAAAACTCTGCAGGTTTGACAGATATACCCAACTTCCCTCTGACTTACACAGAATTACCCTAGAGAAGTAATTTACTGTTTAGGAATGAAGCCCAGAACACCATGTTGCCTCCAAATCAGCAGTTATCCAGTCATGATGTAGAATGATGTACAGTATGTCTCACTGGTGAGTACCTCAGTGACTCTGGAGGCCAGAATTACCCGTGGGTCCAACTCCCTGGCCAGGTGCTCCTGCAAAGCTATCCAGGCAGTGTTCCTCAGCCCCTCTCGAGACTTATCTCCGCTCAGTCCAACATATATCGTTGCCAGGGCTTTGACTGCACAATAGCGCAAACACCAATTCCCTGCTTGGCCTGTTGGATTAGCATCATGTATGACCATGTAAAGCAGTCTGATAATTTATTACAAGAGGGAAATTTCTGAAACAAGCTAATAGACATGGATGCAATGGAATCAATCAGTTCAATTCAGATTATTTTTATAGAGTGCTTTCCTGAGCAGAGTGACACAGAGTGCTGAATAATCGATATAAGCAGTTACGGAAACAGTGAAAACAAATTGCTTAGTTGGACAAGTAAATCATTTGGCAGCTGAGGAAAGGAAAACAAAAGAACTCCTTGCCACAATAAAGGGGGAGGGAATAAACCTCTGAGCATCCAAATGGCAGAGGCAGCCCACCATTCCTGGAAATCATATGATTTATAGCAGAACACATAATGTAGCAGAAATATAGTTTACTGCTGACTCCCAGAGGACCTTCCATCATAGCAAGACATGAATCCCACCAATTTTGTCCAGAGAGCATTTTTAACAACAGCTCTGTAGACACAGGCTTCTCAGCAAAGTACTAGGATGAGCAGAATAATTAATAAAGCTTTAAGTGAAGCATGAAATATATTTCTTTGGGTTTGATCCTACATGTTATACATTTTCTCTAAGGTACACAGCAAAGAAAATTAATATTCTTTATCATAATCACTGAATGTTTTTCATTCATATATTTCATTTCACCAGCTTCATGCAATAACTTACTGCATTTTAAAATTGAAAGAAATCCTCCAGAGCACCTTGTATCTTGTCCAGAAAGTGGCTAACCTCCAACTAGTGCTGTTTTCTGTATTTCAGCACCGCATCCATGCTGGCAGATGTCTGACAACATGTTGGTGTAGATGACATCCAACTGCCATGGCCAGTCTCACTCCTGTGGAATTATTTTCTATTAGTGCAAATTAGACAACATTAAAAGAAATCTTTCATAATAGTATTACACATTTGTACTGTATTTTTTTACTTTAGCTCGCTTTTACTGATGATACATTTATCCACTTGTCCTTGGAAAACAAATGAATGCTCAACAAATGCATGTTCTTTCATGGCAGGACATAGAGATAGATGATAGTGGCTAATAGGAAATAAAAATAACCTTTTCTGGCTGGGAACTGTTGTCTTCTGGCCTGGAATATGCTGGAAGAGTTTGTACGACCTGAAGGCACTGCAGGCTTCTTTTGGCAGTTTCACCAAGCACTATCAGTGCTAAACCAGGATCAACCCTGCAAACACATTTACTCAAATACATTTTTAAGGGAAAGACACTAATTTGAAAAAAAGACACCAGACAACATTACCAGATGCTACATTATAATGTAACTTGATTCAACAGCTAAAGAATCTGGGTGGACGTTGTGCTATAATGAAGCACACATCTGGCTTGAAAGTATGTTGTATAGGTATTTTGCTGTGATTCAAAATAGACTTGTTCAGTTTTCATTTATTGAAGTTGGTAACCTTTTAAAGAAAAGTTTAAAAGCCAGATGGAATGGCAGTAGAAATAGTGAAAACCCAGAGGTCAGCATACCAGTCATCCTTCCGGAAATCATCTCTTAGCTGCACCAGGTGGGGCAGCACCTCGAATAGCTGCTTGATGTTGTTCTGCACACAGTGGCAGCTGAGGAGGCTGTACCAGAGCACATCCTTCATGATGTACTTTTGTAAATCCGAATAGAAGTGCAAAGAGAGTTCAACGGAATACTCAGCTCTCACCGCCACCTATGCTTTCACCAAAAATTTGACTCTGTAGCTGCTGCCGTTTTTCCTATTATTGCTGATTTGTTGGCTTGGTAACCTGGGATTCACAGACATCTGCATTCTCTGGTTCTCTGTATGTTACTCTCTTTTGTGTAAATGTCAGCATTCTGCCATTCTCTGTAAAAGTTACATGAGACCCAAACAGACCATCACTGTTGTTTCATGCCAGTAAAATAGCATCACGTGACTGTCAGATTCTTCTTGTTCATCTTTCGGCTGCTCCCGTTAGGGGTCGCCACAGCGGATCTTCATATTAGGTTTGGCAAATTTTTACGCAGGATGCCCTTCCTGACGCATCCCTCTCCATTTATCCGGGCTTGATTATTAGGTTATAAGTAGTGTTCCAATCAAAGGTGTTAATCTTTCTGAGACTAAAAAGCAAGCTTTATTCTAAAATCATATTGCATAATTTAAATACCTTTCAAATATTCTAATAGGATATGCGGTTTTTTAGGTGTTTAATTCGATGTGGGCTTTCAATTTGTACATTTATATATAGACCATTTTTCCTTTTATTCATGGAAGAAATGGCTCAGTTTATTCAGAATGAATGGCTGTCTGCTCAGCAGCAGAAGCCCCGTTTCTTGCTTTGGCCATCAAGACCCGGCTTAAAGCAATGCTTATATCAAACATCTCAATGTGCGCCTTCTTTCTGCTGTGAAGTCAGCCCGTGTCTTTGCTTTGTTCAACAGACTGCTGTCTAATAATCACCTCATAACCAATTCAATTAACAGCAGTTCTGATGTTTTAGGCCCTGCATAAAATTTAATTCAAGGCATTAAACTGAAGGATATACACAGTAAGTGTAAAATGCTATTATTAATTTGTGTTTAATTTGACTTCAGAATTCACGACTGTGTAAAACTGTGAGTTTCAAGAGAAAAAAGCTTTATAAATCATTCATAAATGCCAGCATATATTAATCATCTTAAATTATAACATATTACATGTTGCATCTTTGATGAACTGGCATCCCATTTAGGGTGTAGTTTCACAGCCTGGCACTCAGTGAATGTGGCCTAGGCTCCGCACCACTGCGAGCCTGGCCAGGAGTAAGCAGATAATGACCACGTATGGATGAAAAGACGTCTCTTGCACAACCTTACCTGCTCAGAGTCTTTGTCAGTAGATCCTGAGGCACATACGTATGATTTCTTCTGAGCGTAGCATGAAGTGCACATAGAAGAAAAGGTCTGGATAAGGTTCATATCAAGTCTTACACTGAGCAAGAGCTGTTAGGTGGGGAGACATATGACAAGGTGACCGTATGAAATGAAAAGTGATTCGTATGAATTAGCATAATTTTGCAAAACGTCTCTCGTGGAACAGTTGCAGCTCTTTCAGTTCACATTTTACATGTAGATGTCAGCAGTGCTTTTTCTAGCCATGTTCACGCTGGCCAACAGTAAAGAAAATATCTTTTCAGAGCATCTATGAAGCTTTTCTGCAAGTTTTCTGAAGTCGAAATAACATTCATAATAATATGTATAATCAATAATACCTTTTAACAACTTATGAAGCTGTGACTTGCTTGTCTGGTATTACTTCAAATCCCCCAGTATGTGACAGATTAAGAGCCTCAGAAAGACAAGATAGCCCACCTATGGAAAAAGGGTACACACTAGGAACCAGAGCCAAGGCAAAATTTTAAAATGTTTTTTTTGCACTTATTACACCGTCTTCAAGTATGCTGTGTCTTGTTGCAGTCCAGTGTGACATAGAAACAGAGGAGAATCATTCAGAAACGCTTGCGCTTACACTTTGAAACGTGCATAACGGTACATGGCCTTAAGCAAATAGTCCAGCAGGAAGTCACCTTTCAAGAACACCATTTCAATTTGATAATAGTTTGATGAAGTTTACCCAAACTGAAACTGCAGCCTTTTAATACTCTTACAAAACCATTCTAGCCAGGGTATTTAACAGTTGATAAATAAAAAACAATGAAATGCAGACTCTGTCCAAGATGTTTTGTTCTACTTTAATTAACTTTGCCATTCTCTAGAGATTGTTGTGAAATCTACATCTCAAAAGAAGCCTTCGTCAATAACATTCGATTCTCTCATACTGAAAACAATATTTCACTTTCATGCATTTCCTTCAGTCCAAATCCTCTGTGAGACCTACAGTGGCCTTATTAATATTTTTACTTTTCAGAAGCTTCTGGATAACAATGGGGTGGCTATGAAAAATTACAGGATTTCGGCACAAACATATTCGCATGCTTTTCGCGCTCCATGAAATGTTTCCCTGTAAATTCAGAAGCGTGCGCTACGTAAGGCCAAATTAGAATTGTCAACACCTTTATGACCTTAAATTCATAGGTGTAGAGGTCGGGCTTGTGTGCGGTGCGGATCCGGTACACGACACACTCTCCCAGGTGGAGCAACACTGCAGCCTACTCTGCACACACAGGAGCCTGATCTGGCAAGAGCAAAAGACACTCCAGCGAGTCTGGGAACACAGTTCAGTTACAGGAAGAGAGAAGAATGTACCAGTTTCATTGTCATTCATTCCGTCATAAAGTCTGTATTTAAACCATAGCATTATTTGTAACTCTTCATTTATTTTGCTAATTGTCTGGCTATTCCTGTACTTGTTCAGCGTCTTTGTGCTGCTAAAACTGTACTTGTATTGCAGGCAGCCTCTCAGATGACTGAGCACCATCTTCCACTCAATCTTTCCAAGACTGAGATCCTTCATCCTGGAGCAGGCCCATCCACCTGTCAGGAACTCTCTGGACGATTTGCTCATTTCATTCGCTTCATCAGCAAAGTGCCTGAGAGTAACAATCAGCTGAACTGTCTGCTTCTCCCAGCTCACTGAAGTCATAACCTGATCCTTCAGATAGCTCCTGTATAACATCTGTAGGATCCACACATGTCTCACAATACACGGTGCACAGCTCCTGGTCCAGGTTCAAGTGTATCCATCTATTTTGTTCCTCACCTCTCTCTGTTGGCCTCCTGCAGCTGCTACATTAAGCCCAACATTTTGGTTACAGTCCACAAGATGTTCAGTTGATGTGCAGCCCAGTATTTACAAGACCTGACCACCCCAGCAAGAGCAATGCACTACTGCACATCTGCCAACTTGGTGATCCCACTGAGGAGATTCGAAATCAAAATACGCCATTTTCCTAGTTTCGCCTTCATTGTGTTAGGATGAACTCGGTCTCTCCCTCAGAACTGTTGAATCCCTTTTGACATTCAAAAACAGGCTCAATACCCAATCCCCTTTGGACCCATTTCTCTACTGACCTCCTAAATGATCCATGAATTTCCATCATACTATCAAGAACACCTTTACTCCCTTTCCATCTCGATATGCAGCTGGTGTAAGGAGAACCAGCAAAAATGGTGACATTGAGCTAAGTATTCTGAGAGGCATTGGCTAAATGAACAAGTATTAATGTAAGGATGGCATGCATTCTTCTTCTTCTTCTTCTTTTGGCCGCTCCCATTAGGGGTCGCCACAGCGGATCAATTGTTTCCACTTCCTCCCGTCCTCTGCATCTCTCTCTGTCACCTCCACCACTTGCATGTCCTCCTTCACCACATCCATAAATCTCCTCTTAGGCCTTTCTCTCTTCCTCTTGCCTGGCAGCTCCATCCCTAGCATCCTTCTCCCGATATATCCAGCATCTCTCCTCTGCAGATGTCCAAACCAACGCAATCTCGCCTCTCTGACTTTGTCTCCAAACCGTCTAACCTGGGCTGACCCTCTAATATACTCATTTCTAATCGTGTCCATCCTCGTCACACCCAGTGCAAATCTTAACATCTTTAACTCTGCCACCTCCAGCTCTGCCTCCTGTCTTTTGGTTAGTGCCACCGTCTCCAACCCATAAAGCATAGCTGGTCTCACTACCATCTTATAGACCTTCCCTTTCACTCTTGCTGGTACCCTTCTGCCACAAATCACTCCTGACACTCTTCTCCACCCACTCCACCCTGCCTGCACTCTCTTCTTCACCTCTCTTCCACATTCCCCATTACTCTGAACTGTTGATCCCAAGTATTTAAATTCATTTACCTTTGCCAACTCTATTCCCTGCATCCTCACCATTCCTCTGTCCTCCCTCTCATTTATTCACATGTATTCTGTCTTAGTCCTACTGACCTTCATTCCTCTTCTCTCTAAAGCATATCTCCACCTCTCCAGGGTCTCCTCAACCTGCTCCCTACTCTCACTACAGATCACAATGTCATCTGCAAACATCATAGTCCACGGTGACTCCTGTCTGATCTCATCTGTCAACCTGTCCATTACCATTGCAAACAAGAAAGGACTCAAAGCTGATCCTTGATGTAATCCTACCCCCACCTTGAAAGCATCCGTCACTCCTACCGCAGACCTCACCACTGTCACACTGTCCTTGTACATATCCTGTACCACTCTTACATACTTTTCTGGCACATCTGACTTCCTCATACAATACCACAGCTCCTCTCTAGGTACCCTGTCATATGCTTTTTCTAAGTCCACGAAGACACAATGCAACTCCTTCTTACCTTCTCAGTACTTCTCCATCAACACCCTCAGAGCAAACATCGCGTCTTTAGTACTCCTTCTCGGCATGAAGCCATATTCCTGCTCATTAATCATCACCTCCCTTCTTAACCTAGCTTCCACTACTCTTTCCCATAACTTCATGCTGTGGCTGATCAGTTTTATCCCTCTGTAGTTACTACAGCTCTGCACATCACCCTTATTCTTAAAAATTGGTACCAGTACACTTCTTCTCCACTCCTGAGGGATCGTCTCACTTTCCAAGATTCCATTAAACAATCTGGTTAAAAACTCCACTGCCATCTCTCCTAAACACTTCCATGCTTCCACAGGTATGTCATCTGGGCCAACAGCCTTTCCATTCTTCATCCTCTTCATAGCTGTCCTAACTTCCTCCTTGCTAATCCATTGCACTCCCCTATTCACAATCCCTACATCATCCAACCTTCTCTCTCTCTCGTTCTCTTCATTCATCAGCCCCTCAAAGTACTCTTTCCATCTGCTCAACACACTCTCCTCGCTTGTGATTACATTTCCATTGCTATCCTTTATCACCCTAACCTGCTGCACATCTTTCCCAGCTCGGTCCCTCCGCCTAGCTAATCGGTACAGGTCCTTTTCTCCCTCCTTAGTGTCCAACCTCTTATACAATTCACCATACGCCTTTTCTTTAGCCTTTGCCACCTCTCTCTTCGCCCTACGCCTCATCTTCTTGTACTCCTGTCTACATTCTTCATCTCTCTGTCTATGCCACTTCTTTGCCAGCCTCTTCCTCTGTATACTCTCCTGTATTTCCTCATGCCACCACCAGGTTTCCTTGTCCTCCTTCCTCTGTCCAGATGTCACACCAAGCACCTTTCTAGCTGTCTCCCTTACCACTTCTCTAGATGCCCAGCTCACTGGTAACTTTTCACTGCCACCCAATGCCTGTCTTAATTCCTCCCTGAACTCCACCTTATAGTTTTCCTTTTCCGACTTCCACCATTTGATCCTTGGTTCGGCCCTCACTCTCCTTCTCTTTTTGATCTCCAGTGTCATCCTACAAACCACCATCCTATGCTGCCTAACTACGCTTTCCCCTGCCACCACTTTGCAGTTTACAATCTCCTTCAGTCTGGCCCTCCTGCATAAGATATAATCCACCTGTGTGCATCTTCTTCCACTCTTGTACGTCACCCTGTGTTCCTCCCTCTTCTTAAAATACGTGTTTACCACAGCCATGTCCATCCTTTTTGCAAAATCCACAACTATCTGACCTTCTGCATTCCTCTCCTTGACACCATACCTACCCATCACCTCCTCATCTCCTCTGTTCCCTTCACCAACATGCCCATTGAAATCCGCTCCAATCACCACTCTCTCTCCCTCAGGTACACTCTTCACCACTTCATCCATATAACTCCAGAATTCTTCTTTCTTATCCATCTCACACCCAACTTGCGGGGCATATGCACTAACAACATTCATCATCACACCATCAATTTCCAGTTTCATAACCATCACTCACTCCGTCAGACACTCTCTTCACCTCCAAGACACTCTTGACATACTGTTCCTTCAGGATAATCCCTACCCCGTTTCTCCTCCCATCCATAACATGGTAAAACAGTTTAACCCCCCCTCCAATACACCTAGCCTTACTCCCCTTCCATTTGATCTCTTGCACACACAATATATCAACCTTCCTTCTCTCCATCATATCAGCAAGCTCTCTCCCTTTACCAGTCATACTACCAACATTCAAAGTTCCTATCCTCACGTCCACTCTCTTAACCTTCCTCCTCTCCTCCTTCCTCCGGACATGCCTTCCTCCTCTCTTCCTCCTTCTTCGGCCGGCAGTAGCCCAATTTCCGCCAGCACCCTGTCGGCTAGCAGTGCTGGTGGCGGTCGTTGTTAACCCGGGCCTCGACCGATCCGGTGTGGAAATTTCTGTTTTTGTCCACATATTTGGTTTGGCAAAATTTTTACGCCGGATGAAGGATGGCATGCATTAATACGTTAAAACCCTTTAAAAGAACTGAATGCATTTTCAGATACAATGATAGTAACACAGTTAAGTAAAATCACATCAACAGTTCCTACCATGTTGAATGTCACCACAGCAGAGTGAGAGCAACAGAAGTTCTATCCAGGCCAGAGGAAGGTCAGTATGATAGCCTTCACCATTACTATTAATAGCAGCCCTTCTCTGGTGAAAACATATTGTATATAATACAAAACACATGAAATATATCACAGATAATACAGTCTTTATTTTGCTCAAGTGGTGATAGGATTGTAAATTAAATTCACTCCTTTTCCTAACATTAGTCTTCAGTTAAACATAGCTTTACAGTGATTAACCACCGTCTTAGCACAATGTGGTCATTTTCATTCAACTGTTATGTAATATCCAAAAGTGACCAAAAAAATGTATGTCCCTCGCAGGAGGCCAAAACGAACAAGTGAGCGCATTAATCTTAAAAATGCGTTTAATAAAAGAGCTTCCGATATGCGTAAGCGTTTGTCTCCACCTACTGGTCGGGAGCGTGTTTACAGCTAGAAAGTAACGCGAAAAAGGTGGATACAGTAATTTACTGTACTCTGATGCACTTGTTTCTAATATGCAATGCTCTGCAATGTGCTGTACTGCCCAGTAATGTACTGGAATGCGCTGTATTCTAATATATTTTGCACTAATGTATTGTATTCTAATATAACGTGCTGCAATGTAAAGTACTGTATTGTACTGTGCTGTAATCTAAAAACTGTACAGTAAATGCCAACGAATACAGCACCTTTCTGCGGGTCGGCAGTTGTTGTGCGAGGTTCACGCACTTTGCTCGTTCTTCATAGCTCCCTGCAGTGTTGTGCTTCGCAGTGAAGACTTTTGTCGTTTAAAATGCACGTCTACAGAACGAAACATTCGACACTTTGGTCAGACTAATAAAAACACGCATGAAAACAGTGAACGAGCATTAGCGTAACAGTCGCAGGAGCCAGATTACGGTCGACTTTCATCGTTTCTTTATTTAAACTAAATTTAAGCGAAACCCTTTAACTGTTTCGTATGAGATTTGTGCAAATATGATCTGAAATGATCGATCTTAAAATAAATTTGTTGAGCACACCCCTTACCTGATTCCAGTTTTAAAGATTCGGGCGTCTTCAGCTTGTATTTTAACCTTTTTTTTGTGAAATCATTTGTTGGTTTGAACAGAAGCGGACGATATTGCTGGCTGCTCTAAATTGCTGACTACTGGAATTTTTGATGGCTGTTTTGTTAATATGTCACTGAAAAGTAAACATGTTAAAGTTTTTTTTTTTTTTTTAACATTAAACGTCTAAAAATCCGAATCACAAATAATAAAAATGAATCCTAATCGTGAGTGCAATGTCATAAAAGTTACTGTAGACGTTTGACTTGCTCCTTTCGTACTTAGTGGGGCAGCAGCGGTTTGTTAAGGTGCTGTCATGGAAACGAGTCAGGTGAAGAAACTCAAACTGAAATTTACAGTGGATTTTTGTAATTGTGATAAATGTGATAAATGTGATAATATACAGTAGTTGACGACTAAGTTGTGATGACAAGAAGTTCTGTAGAAGTTCTTTTTTATTTAGTCGGCCAAAAACATAAGCGTCATAAAGAGGTGTCGTAACAGTAGTAAAACCCACGCCAGAAAGGCACATTTCAAAAAAATAAAATTAAAAAAATAAAATTCACATTTAAAAAATTAAATAAAAAAATTTAAAAAGCCATATTCCATTGTGCGCTTCTCATTAGCTCGCCTTTCACTCATACATTTCCTGCCTTTCCCAGGATGCATTGCGCCAACAGGAAATGAGCGAAGATTATTTCGGAAGTCGGAGTTGACAGTTCTGTCTTCCGTTTCGTATCGTTATTTTGCTTCAACAGTCACAGAGATAAATATTTCAACCGAATGTTTTCATTTTTCGTTCGTTTCTTATGTTCCTCCTAGTTCGCCATTGTTAGCCACGTTGGAACGTAGTCTGCTTCCACACGCGTGTCCAAGAGAACATGAGTTCCCGACGACCGGATAGCTTTGACGGGTTAGGTTACAGGGGCAGGGAGGAGCTCTCGTATGCAGGGGGTTACGGTGGAAGGTCGTTCAACAGTTCGTCCAGCGCCGATCTCCAGCACTGGGTCACTACACCCCCAGACATCCCGGGCAGCAGGAATCTGCATTATGGCGAGCGGACACCGCAGTTTGAGACGGCCGGGCCCGCAGCCCCTGGAGCCGAGGAGTGCCAACCGACGGGCGCACCGTACGGTAAGAGGTCCACTGGCAGCGGGTCTTGCGCTCTCTAAGGTTCTGCCGCGTCCTGTTAGCAGGGGACCGATCCCCCACGGCCTGCGCACATGAACAGCAGCCGGAGAAACACAAAAACACACACCGAACAACAAGCAGCCCAGCAGAAGAGCTGAAGCATTGACGTGAACCCCAGGCAATCCCTGTATCTCGGTTCTCTGTAAATACCACGGCGGCCCCGCACAGATCTAAGACATTGTTATTATTATTATTATTATTATTATTATTATGCTTGTTCTTGTTGATGGCTTCTGCTATACTGCGCATGAATATAAATTTTCAGACGTCGATTGTTATTGGGACCGTGTGTCTCTTTAAAAGAAAGGTTTAAAAAAAATCCGAAATTATTGTGGTTTATTTTTCGTTAAAAATGTTTTGCCTTGTTATCATAAAAGGTGTATGTGAAGAATGCACTGTGTTCGTATACAATCCAGATGGTATGATTCCCGCCCACTAAGTGGGGGGGGGCTTGGTTAAAGTGACAGTGCACCTTTTTACACCCCATATTTGTGTTGTATAGTGGGGATGCCCTCTATTATTATTATTATCATTATCATTATTATCATTATCATTATTATCAACAACCACTTGGTCAGCACAGGGTCAAGGTGAAACAGAGTCTATATTATAAGGATAGGGTAAGAGGCAGTGTACACCTTGAGTGGAATTTGGGATGTAAGTTCACTCTAAACACATATGTTTATAGTATGGAAAGAAACCAGAATACCCAGTGATAACCCACAAAAACACAAGAACGTGTAAACTCCGCAGAGACTGAGCCAGACTGAAACCCATGTTTTGAACTCACAGCCCCAGTAGCTGTGAGAAACCAGTGTTACTTACAGCACCTCCATGTTGCCCATTATTTCAGGTCTTTATTTCACTGATGCTTTCCCCAAGAGGATTTACAATATTAGACACGTCATTATCATTATTATTTTTATTAATACATTGGCTGTGGTACAGAAGTGCTGATGTTAGCGCTGTTGCCTCACTGTTCCCAGACGCTGCATTCACATCTGAGTCTGAATTTGGCTCAGGCTTTGTGGAGTTTGCATGTTCCTTCCTGTGTTCACCTTGGTTTCCACCTACAGTCAAAATATCTTGTGGCGTGTGTGCGTGTGTGTCTGAGACATTGTCCCATGAAATAAAGTTGTTCCATCCACGGTGTACCCTGCCCTGTATTTCTCAAATCGGCTACAGATCTCTGTGGCCACTGTTACCAGGGCTGTTACTAATATTGGATGAATGTTTTCATTCATTTATGTTATATCTTAGTTATTAATTTGTTATATGACTATAACAATATTTTGTTAAGAAAGAAATTTTACTGAAATACTGAAAAATAAATTATATATTTTTCCATATACTTTTTTACAAACCTGAAAAACTGATCCTGCACAAGGAATAACATTTCAGAGAGCAGGTAGCACAGATTTCACCTTGAAACTTGAAGGTCCTGGGTTTGAACCCCACTCCTGCTGTGATACCCTTGATCATGGTACAGTCTTGTTCCATTATTTCACCAAGCTCACATGTCACCACATGCTGTGGCAAAACAAATTTCCTACCAGGCTTTTTCCCCGGAAAAGCTGCCAACCTCCCCTCTTGCACATATATACAAGGAATATGTTACCACCTATGTAATTGTACTACTTTATGCTGTATACACTCATGACTAATGGTGGCCTCTGATCAGTTAAATAAAGAGTAACAGAACAGTCGTGGTCTATGGTCCTGTTGTATGCCCCCTTCTGAGATTTGAACTGACAACCAGTACAGTGGTGGGCCTGTTGATGAATGGATGACAGAGATGATTTTACTTCATGTTTCATTTCACTATGGTGGCAACATTTTGATGTAAAATAATTAAATATCTTTATGTGTTTTTTCACTTGTTTTATCATAAACTCACTCTTTTGTCCTTCGCTTGGAGTTTATGTTCAGATAAACTTCAGATGTCTAGCGTTTATTTTGGTGCAGTGGATGAATGACCTTTTCCATTTTTGTTTCGTGTAACATACAGTGTTAGTAAAATTAGATTTTTTTTTTTTTTTTTTTTTTTTTTTTTGCTAGATTGTATACGTTTTACCTGGGCTTCCCCTCTGACCATTACTTGAGCATCACTGGAGATATTTTCTTGGCATCTTAACCACAGGATATCCACCAATGGTTTGGCTTTGGAAAAGCAGTTTATTTGTAAAAACCACATAATCTGATTGAAAAAATTTCTCCAGAATTTTCTTATTCTGTGGAAGATGTGTGAAAAGTACACTTTTCTCTGTCACTTTTCAGAAGTTGTGCTCTAACAACTTGCATTTCATTCAGAAGCACATTTGAATTACGTTCCCAACAAAACAGAAATTACTGCTTGTAATTTCTCTGACTTATTTCTTGATTCAGACTGGGTTAGCAAAGTTTTGTTTTTTAAAATTTTGTAGGCATGTTTTCACTGAAGTATGAAGGATTAATCCTGATGCGATTAACTGATTATTCACATTTTAACAAATTTAAAATGTATTTATGAGCTCATTTTAGATTCAAATGCAGAATAACTTTCATGTAAATGTTTTGTTTAAATCTTGTCAGTTGCTATAATATGAAATTAGAAATAGAAATAATGTTAAACAAAACATACTGAAACTTAAAATGTTTCTTTAGTTGCATCCTTTTGAATGTAACAGTAATGTGAGTTCTCTCTTTGTCTTACAGAGCAGTTAAACAGATTTGCTGGATTTGGTATAGGACTTGCAAGGTAAAGTAGAAAATACGTGTACATTCTGAAATTCTTACTGGTGTCTATCTTCATTTTCTTAATAACCATGGAAAATACGTTTTATGAATGATTAGTTAAATTAGACGTGGGATGTCATGTCAATTAGCACACAGTTTAAGTTTAAATACCAAATAATTACTTTAGTAAAGTTATCAAATACTGAGGTAAATGACATACATTTGTGTAGCCCTTGATGAGGGGCTGAATTATCATTTTGTATATATCCATTACTTTACATATATTTATATATATTCTTTTAATCAGCTGTAAGTTGTCTTGTGTTTTTCTTTTATTCAACCAGCAAAGTGTCTTGGTTTCCCCAGCTTTTGTTGCCCTAAGGTGATCATTGCAATGAAAGTAACTCAAGTTTTCTGCAGTAGAAGTAAAAGGAAAAAAAAAACTGATGTGAGATTCAACAGTAGATCATTTCTGACACCGTTGTTCCCAGTCTCTTTACAGAAAATGTGCTAGCTCACCCCTGCATCGTGTTTCGCCGACAGTGTCAGGTAAGAGTTGTGCAACCAAGTATACAGCGTGAACACAGTTCTGTAGAACCACAGCATTTAATAAACTGCAGCGAAGGGGTCAGCAGCTTTTGTGGTGAAAGAAGGTGCTGTTCTTCTATGCCCAGATGGTCAAATGTCTCATCAGTCAAATGTGGCCTTGTTAGCAGCAGGAGCAGCAGCAGTAGTTAAAACACTGGTGAATCTATACACCTCTGGGGGAAAATGTGTGCAAAGTTCTTACGACAGATCTGTTGGTCTTTTTTAAAAAAGACTTCTCTATGACTAAGATGGCCCTTTGGCTGAGGTAATTTCACTCATGGGGATTATGAACGTGTTTACATATACAAATAAATACTGTTTGATGATCTGGAGAAATAATGTGTGTGATTAATTTTTATGGAGTATACAATGATTTTCCTGCACAGAAGTTTCCTTCTCCACTCCTTAACTTTGATTTATTTTTTAATAATGCTTCCTAGCATAGTCATTTGTAAATAATAGATTTATATGCCCATGTGATATAGGTGTTTGTTTTTGGGAGGGCTATTGTGTCTGCTGTGGCAATTGTCTGCTTTTTCCTTTTGTTTGTGGCTTATGTTGCCTTGTTTTCACTGTTTTTGTTGGCCACACTGACCATCAGTTACATCTCTCACAATATAGTTGAGTATTGGGAACAGTGATTAAAATGTTTAAAAAAAAAAAAAAAAAAAGTTTGTCAATAAAATACTCAAAAAGTCTAGAAATGTGTTGTTTAATATTCTTAAAGGACTTGGGGGCTGAGTGACAGAGCTGAAATTTTAAAGTTCAAATCTGAATCATCCACCTGTAACACTCAGTTCCAGGGTTATGTAGAACAGCTCCAAGTTGCAGACCTCAGCACTACAGTTTTACTCAAGAATATTTTAAGGAGTTTTACTTTTTATTTTGGCCATGAAATAAGTTAAAGGTACCAGTAGTAACACTGTTGAGAGTGTAAAAGGTCTGTTTCTATTGTTCATTAATCACCTACAGGTGAATTATCATGCCAAGAATTTTCATCTGTCACCATTCACTGCCATCAGTGTGATGTACAGTGTCACTAAAACTCAGGTATGGACAATTAACTGCTTAAAATGCGATCAAATGGCTGTCATGTATTAAGAAGGATATTTCTTGCACCATTTGCTTGTTATGAGTACCTCAGCTGGTAATAAAAAAAAGCCTTGATTTTCAATAATAATGATTATAAATGTAGCAGTTTTTTTGGCTGTGTGGGTGTTTATTTCCAGTCTCTGTTTAAACATTTGCCACTCATTGTGAATCCCCAGGGGCCAAAGGCTTTATGGAAAGGAATGGGAAGCACATTTATTGTGCAGGGGGTTACCCTGGGTGCGGAGGGTATCATCAGTGAATGCACACCACTCCCAAGGTAATGACTGTACCGCACCTTACATTTGCATTTATGTAGGTGTCCATGATGAGGCAGATGGTTCAGCAACATGTTAGCCTTGCTGTTTTATTATTATTTCCTACAAAACCCTATTAATATATCCTGGCAACAGTTTATTTGATAAAAGTAAGCAATTTTGAATTGTGTTTTATTTGTAGGGGAAAGGCACGGCTATAATGACACCAGCTATAGCTATAAAGTTATCAAACTCCACGAGGAATATCCCATAGGTATAAAATCTGTTTATAGTTTACAGTACTGTATTTTATTTCCAAATTGTCTGAAGAAAGAAGGCACACTTTAGAATTCCGCTAGTTTACATTAAAATGAATTGGGTTTTTGTTAGTCAAGTCTGAATCTGTACATTATCTTTTAGAATATGGGATTTTTTTTTTTACACCAATTAGTGCAAATGGACTTTCCTTGCTATGATAACTATAACTGCAAAAGTTACATTCTTGTGAGGATATAACTTTAAGTAATGACTCAGATCCAACTGCACATATCAGTAGAAGACATCTGTAGAAAAATACAGACGATAGAATTAAGTTCAACTCTTTGTCATGTAGCTCTTAAGACTTCTTCAGGCTTTTAAGGCACAATTTTTTGTATGTTTTCACTGTGTTTCTTTGGTAAATGGAATTAATTCCAATCATGTGAGACCCATTGACATTTGGTTTCCTGTTTTAGGGAGCTGTCACACAAATGGAATCCAAAGCAGGTTCTTGGGCACCTTGTACTGAAAGGGTAAATAATATCTGCAGTAAATAATGTGTTTAAAATAAAATGTAAATAATACAATATAATTTCAGTTTTTCAGAGAAGTATCACAGCAAAGAGATAGAATTAATATACAATACTAAGACAATGCATATGCTGACCGATACAAGAAAATAAACCACAGATGGAGAAAGTGATCTTGTAGCAGTGTCTGAGAAGTTAAAAAAGGTGACTAGAGTCATTGAACTTTGTTGCCACATGTATGAAGAATCAGCATGCTTTCAGTATCTTCATCAAAAGCAAAAAAATTTTTGTTCTTTTTGCTGGAATTTAATTGACATTTCTGCTGCAATCGCTGGTTTCTACATGTACCAAACAACTCATTGTGTGCAGTTTTAGAGATGTATTTATTTCCAAAAATGATTATGGTGCACCTTTGGTCAGTCCAGTTGCTTACTCATTGTATAACCTCTCTAAGGGAATTTCAAAATTTATGAATGTGCAGCTTTACATATAGGGTGCTCTAGAAAGGAATCCTCTCCTTTGCGTTGTCTGTGGTGTCAGATTGTTGCACTGATATGCAGTGTTATTCCTTCTCTACCACTTTGATTACGTGTGATCGGTACATTGTTTCTCTTGCAGTTTGACCTATGTGGTTGCGATGCCTTTTTACTCAGCAAGTCTCATTGAGACAGTGCAGGTCAGTATGTTTGACAGCTTTACTCATGGGGTAGCTCACTGAAATTAGACTAAACATCCTTCTACTCATAGTGTCACACCAAACGTACTTGCGCAGTTTACCACCAAACTTTTAAATGGTTCCAGTGATTTAAGTAGTTAATGTATGGATTGTAAGAATGTTTTTCAGACATTCTAGCAGGATCAAAATTGTGACATGAAAAATACGTTAAAAGCATGTGGGATGGTCTCAAACTATTTATGAATGGTGGTATATGAAAACTTTTTTTTGTGGTTTTTTTTTTTTAATTTATTCTTGTTGGAGCACAAATTCTGTTGAGAAATCAAAAGTTTGGATTCTTCTCTTCAGAAACCAGTTTGAGATGACCTTTAGATTAGTTCTTAGTGACTGCGTTAACCTTTAAATATGCTCAGTGAAGTGACTGATGATGTAGTCACTTATATGAAATTTCAGCCTTGGTATTTCACAGTTATTTCTGAATCCTGCATGCCATAACTTGCACTGTGATGATGTTGTGTTTCCCAGAGTGAGATCATCAGGGACAATCCTGGTATCCTCGAGTGCATAAAGGAAGGGGTTGGCCGAGTGATAGGATTGGGTGTCCCGCATAGCAAGCGACTTCTGCCGTTGTGGAGCCTGGCTTTCCCTACGGTTCTGCACGGTGTCCTGCACTATGTGATCAGCTCCACCGTTCAGAAGCTGGTAATGTTCCTTCTGAAGCGCAGGAGTGATGGCGGCCAGTCCTATCGCAATGGCTCAGAGACCACACAAAACATGCTGGATGCCTACTTCCCTGAGCTCATGGCAAGCTTTGCTGGCAGCCTGTGCGCCGACATTGTACTCTTTCCCCTGGAGACAGTGCTGCACCGGCTCCACATCCAGGGCACACGCACCATTATTGACAACACAGACCTGGGCTTTGAGGTCTTGCCCATAAACACACAGTATGAGGGCATGAGGGACTGCATCAATGCCATCCAGCGAGAGGAGGGAACACTGGGCTTTTACAAAGGCTTCGGATCGGTTGTGGTCCAGTATTCACTACATGCTGCCGTGCTGCAGATCACCAAGATGATTTATTCCGCATTGTTGCAAACAGCCTAAACTGGAAAATTTATGTTCTCAAAATCTGTGTTCAAATTGGTCATGGTAAATTTACCAGGCTCACCTGGGCTAGGGAAGTGATCCTGTTTCACAAATGTATCCTGACAGGACATACAAGGCCCTGAATTAATACTGATTATTTTTCTATTTAGTATCAATTTAGAGCCCACTGGCCACAGTAAAATTTTCTTTAGAAAAAAGTGATCACTTCATATATGTGGAGAAGAAAGGTGGCCATGTCCTTTTAGCTCTAATTGCAACGTTTACATTTAGAACAACTGTACTGCTACACACATTTTACATTGTAGTCTGTTTGCGATCACCCAAATTTTATAAAGTTATAAAAGTTTATTTCTTCATTGAAACAAATGTCATTCTGCTGGATGTTGATGACAGTATCACAAATGAGTTTTGGGTTGTAGACCAGCAATATGAGATGTGATCATCTCATAAATAGACCTGTGTATATGATGTACAATGAATTTAACAAATTGTGTGATATTTGTCTGTAAATTATTTGCACTTTGTCTGCTAATGTGGTAATTTAAGTCGTTTGTACCAGCGTTCTGCATACAGTGAAGCAGCACAGTTCAACACAGTGCTAAGATAAAGTTCCCTGCCTGCTGATGTATTTGCTCAAGATCTGGAATTGAACATTTTTTCATTGCTTTTTGTATGCACATTTGTTTAGCTGTCTAATATTCACACTAAATATGTAAAACTTCACAACTGTGATTTTGAGAATTGCCACAAATAAATGTGCAAGTGGTACTTTTTTGGTATTAACTCATATGTTGCTGTTTCTTAAGCATAGGAACATAAGTGGGCTGTAGGAATCCTTAGATGTAATGCAGTCGGTATAGCATGTTTGCATTGCCTGCTACCTCAAGTGACCCTCATATGCTTTCAAAATTTCATATACTGCAATTTTGTTGCACCACGAAACTTTTGGCAGTAGAATTCTGTCAATGTCACCAAATAATTATGTTGCTTGGAAGTACTAAATCCAGGTGAAAGTATAGTGAAGTGTCTTGTACATATGTATCAGTCTGCAGAATCTTTCAAATAAACAATGATATTCCTGACCATAAATATGCAGCATTCTAGTCTATTGGGTTATAGAAGAAAACTGAAAAGAATTAAAAGAGAACCTCATAAAGGTCCTTAAATTTTCTCCAGAGGTGTACCTCAGGGGTCAGTCGTGGGACCTATTCTTATACTTTTGTTCCCTGGCTTTCCTAGTTGTCATATTTCTATCTTTATGCAGACTATGTTCAAATCTGTATTTAATTTCCTTTAACTCTCATGTCTTAAATTTAAATTGATACTGTCTCCCAGACATTTCCTCTTGGATGTCTCACCTTCAATTAAAGCTTAGTTCCTTCAAATTTAGCATCCTTTTCCAGCATTGCAAATTATTTTTCACACCTTGAATTGAGGATTTATCCCGACAGTATCCTTGCCTCTAAAAAAAAAAAAAAAAATGCAGTGATGGACGAATAAGCTATAATCTGGTTTTATCACTGGCCGAGACCTGTTACTTATTTCAGAGGATTCAAAGGATTTATTTGTCATGGGTGAACAACACAGCATAGCAGTGTTGTCACCGTGAAAAGTTTTGTTTCCGGGCATCCTCAGTAGTGCAAATATGGACATAAATATGTAAGTATAAATAAGTAAGGTACAGAATAGTCGAGAAAGGAAAACAAATAAATGATAATAAATAAGAGACTAAACAGTTAATAAATAGGAATAGGTAGGTGGGGGAAAAGATATACATCGGGGATTGGCGGAGGGGTGGGGAGAGAAGACAGCAGCCAAGCCAACAGCATGCAGCAACCAAACCTACAACAACAAAAACTACCAGAGAAATGCATGTGAACAGACGGGTTTCCACAATGGGTGGGACAGGCATACAGACAGACAGACAGGCAGGCAGGCAATTATTTGATTTTAAATTTGCCTTTTATTACTGTTGAATGTACCGTTTTTAAAGAGTGCAGAAGTTTTATCATTTAAAAAAATTGCTGTTTCACCTCGTGTCACTTTTTCCAGCATCCCGACATCAAAACTGAGCACTGAATACAATCTTGAAGCAATGAACTCTTTTTCAAAAGGTGGTGTGTACCTTCTTAGGATATATTTTCAGTTGAATTTGCGTTGTTTCCTATAAAATTAATTTAGGTATTTTCTACATTGCATAATACGCAGTCTGTTTTATAAATAGTTCTAACAAATTTGGTTGAATCCAGCATCATATGTAGTTCATCCATATGATATTCCAGTGATTTCTGAAGCCTTGTACTGTGGTAAGTTGAAATTTTTTAAGATCGTCATGGTCGCCCACACTGCATTCCACTATGCAAAAAAGTAGTGGACGTGTAGTGACGTGTTTGCATCTGTCTTGATCTTTTTTACATTTCCTGTCACATTCTGTATTCAACAGGCTACGAGTTGGAAAATGGGTTTCGACAAAAATGATTGTATGAGATTGACTGTGCTTCCATCACTTTGTTTGAATCTCATCCTCTCCCACTCATTTTTAACTGCTTGTCCAAGTCTGGGACACAGTGGTCTGGAATCCATTCTAGAAGCGCAGGATGCAAAGATAAATATAGATATAAGTTATTTCTAAGTGTATAATCCACCACACTGTAGCTTCTTTTTAAACATTTGTGGAGATTTTTTTTCTCTTCTGTTTTTTTCTGCCCACAGAATTTTATCCATAGCATTTTTAAATAATTCAGGACTGTGTTCTTTACCAAAGTTTTTTGTAAAAAGTACAGCTTGTTCATAATATTTTTAAATACATCAGCATTTTGTGCCATAAAGCAGTAAGATGTAGTGAGCACAAGCAACGTGATCTCTTGTGACTGTTCTCTCAGCAACAGGAAGAGGTGGTGGTTTGTGGGAGATGGCAGCAGTCATGGGAAGTTTTCACCGTGAGTTCAGTTCTGTGGGATCTTCATTTAAAGGGTAGAGGTGGCAAATTAACCTGCTGCATTCCACATCTTTGTATGATATAACACTTGTGAGAACAACTAACTGTGTCACAGAAAGAAAGGAGACAGAAGAGGATGAGGGGCCACAGTAGAGCAGGGGCAGGAAAATGGTTGCTGGCTGTGTGTAGATGGGGCAGGTGTGTAGCACACCACCTTGTCCACCATTCACTTTAAGCAGTTGCTATACTATGATGTCGTATCCCATGCACTGTTTTAATGTATCTTCATACCATTTTCATTATATTTTTCTTTCATTAAAACCACTGAGACGTGAAGTGAACTTTGATTATCTGGTTACAATGACACCTGTCTGGGGGTGGGGGGAGATATTAGGCAGCAAGTGAGTCAGTTCTTGAAACTGATATGTTGGGAGCAGGCAAAATGGGCAAGCATAAGGATCTGAACAACCTTGACAAGGGCCAAACTGTGATGGCTAGACAACTGGGACAGAACATCTCCAGAACAGCATGTCTTATGGGATGTGGGGGGGGTTCCTGGAATGTAGTGGTTAGTACCTAGCAAAAGTGGCCCAAGGAAGGAAAACTGATGAACCAGCAATAGGGTCATGGGTACCCAAGGCTCACCGATGCGTGCGGGGAGCTAAGGCTAGCCATGGTTTGATCCCACACAAGAGCTACTGTAGTACAAATTGCTGAAAGCCTTAATGCTGGCCATGATAGAATGGTGTCAAAACACATAGTGCATCACAGCTTGGTGCATATGGAGCTGCGTTGCCGCAGGGCAGTCAGAGTGCCCATGCTGACCCCTGCCCACTGCCAAAATTGCCTACAATGGGCACGTGAGTGTCAGAACCAGACTATGGAGCAATGGAGGAAGGTGGCCTGGTCTGATGAATCACATTTTCTTTTAGATCATGTGGATGACTGGGTGAATGTGCATTGTTTACCTCGGGAGGAGATGGCAACAGGATGCACTATGGGAAGAAGACAAGCAGGCGAAGGCAGTGTGCTGCTCTAGACAATGTTCTGCTGGGAACCCTTGGGTCCTGGCATTCATGTGGATGTTACTTCGACATGTACCACCTACCTAAATATGGTTGCAGACCACATACACCCATTCGTAGCAGAGGTATTCCCTGACGCCAGTGGCCCCGCCACACTGTAAAAATTGTTCAGGAATGGTTTGAGGAACCTAACAAAAAGTTTAAGGTTTTGTTTTCGCCTTCCAGTTCCCCAGATCTCAATCCGGTTGAGCATCTGTGGGATGTGCTGGAAAAACAAGTCTGATCCATGGAGACCCCACCTTGCAACTTGCAGGACTTAAAGGATCTGCTGCTAACGTTTCGGTGCCAGATATCACAAGACATCTTCATTGGTCTTGTAGAGTCCATGCCTCGATGGATCAGAGCTGTTTTGGTGGCACGAGGGGAACCTACACAATATTAGACAACTGGTTTCAATGTTGTGGCTGATTGGTGTATATGCACTTTTTTACCCTGTATATCAGTTTGCAAAAAGAACAGTCCCTGAGGCACACCTTTGGAATAAAATTTAAGGACTCTTATGTGGTTCTCTTTTAGTTCTTTTCAGTTTGTGTCTCAGTTTGGGACGAGAACAACTGGGGGTAAAAAGTTGCTTGGCTACAGACATCCTGTACATGAACGTGGTGATGCAGCTAATCTGGCATTTCAGCACCACATTGAAAGCAGACTGCTTCAGAAAATATACACAAACATTCAGAATGCTGTGATGTTGGTACAGGTGACAACCTGGCTCCTGGACACTGCGCCTCCACCATTGTTCCATAATGGCTGGCAATTGATTTTCATTAACCAGAATAACTGGAATAAGGTGGCACCATGGAACCAAGTATCTCATTCAGCTGTGCCCCATGCCATCATTTTGCTTCTGGGCAGCTCAAAATTTGCTTTATTAATAATAGCATGCAATCTGGTCAAACAATTATATGTTACACTAAATCCAGGTATGGCTATAAGAGTCCTTCCTATGTGTGAATATGCTTTGTGGTGTAAAAAATGTAAAAAACGATCTTACTAACCACACAGATGGTTGCTGGTTTCAACCTTAGAACAGTGAAAGGAAACAATTGTGTAGAAGAGTGAGATAAGCCACCAGCCAAGGAATTTACTAATTTCATTTTCTCACTTATCTGTCCGATTTTCAGTATAAGCGAATTAATTCTGTTGTATGTGCAAGTCTTCCAAGCCACTTCTCAGGAACAACTGCAGAGGAATCACACACTGTATATTCATCACACATCGCTTCATACATTTTCCTAATTCCTTATTGTGAGGACAACACAGACTCCTGCTAAATTAAAACCATCTTCAAAGATGGTACCTTTGCCGACCCACTGGGCAGCACGATGGGAAAATTGCTTGTTGTCCTGGACCACCACTGCAGTGCCACAGTCTCACAGTCCCAGGTGCTCACATTTTAATCCAGAGTCCCCCAGGCCAGGCTGTGCTCTGCCTTGTTTGTCCTCTGCTCTCTTGATCATTATTTTTATGTTAAATTTCTTATTCTGCAGTTTGAAATCAACAGAAATCGATACAACACAAGAAATACATAATTTATGAATGCCTCTTTATTTATATCTGCAGGCCAAGACACTATAAAATTCACATTGCTTTTATTTAAAATTGCCATAACAGCATGAAATGCCTTGCTGGGTGTGAGCATTTTGGCAGCACTTGCTGATATAGCAGTGAAGGAATCTCTGCCTTATTTTACCAACACAGAAAATGATCTTTTTTGTTTTATTTCCATAGGCATAGGTGTGCGCATTTTATATGCCAACCAATTTAACATGCCTAAGTGAAGCAGGGTCCTAATCTGATCAAATGTCACCTTTAAATTATTTTTTGTCTTGTTTTAATTTTCAAAAAGCTTTCTTGTATTCGTTGCTAAACCTTTCTTTAAACGATTGTTTGAAAGGTGTCGCAAAAAGATAAATGAGAAAGATGACAGGAAAAGCAACCCGATTAAGTGATTAAAGTGATAAACTTTATGTGTATTTTGTTACGGGCTGGAAGATGCGGTTACTTAGTCTGTATTTTTTTTTTAAATGCAAGCCGGATGTAGATTATTCTTATAATAATGTAATTCTGTAGGAATAATACTGTGGTCATTAATAATTATAATACTGCAGCCACCATTCCTCTAATTCCGCTACTGAATACACAACTCATTATGAAACTGCAAGCTTCCACAAAAAAGTAAAAGTAAAAGTAAATATTTATTTCGTTTTATGAAACAGTTTTTATTGCGTTGGTAATCACTGTGTCCCGTTTTCCCGTTATCGTCTCAATTTTATTAATAAAAAAAAATGTCCCAAACTTCCAGGTTCATTAACCTGCATCTTCACACAAACATTCGCCGATCCTCTAATACCAAGGGGTATGTGACTTTTCACAAAAATATTTACTCTATCAAATTCTAACATTTGGAATTTGTTTATTTGCGCGCGTCCACCTCTCTTTGCAGAACGGGGGAGTTCAGCGTAGCCCGCATTGAAGCCTGAGTCATTTTTAAGGGTGTGCGAGTCACTATAATTATTTCTAATAGTAAATTCATAACTATTATATTATTTCAGAATATGAATTGATGTAGAATTTGGTCGGCGGAGTATTGATTAAGTGTGAGTTTGTATTTACTCGAGGAAAGCACGTAAAAGCGTAAAAGATGCGACCCAAAAAGAAAAGTGATGTAAAGCGACGCAAGTAAATTTGACGACGACAGAGACCTTAGTGATGCTTATGATGATGATGATGATGATGCTTATGATGATGGTGATGATGTGATTGATGTCATTTCTGGGCTACTTCAGAAACACGTCAACTTTAACCACACCTCTCCATGGATGTAATATGTGGGCGCAAAAATGTCAACTCCTGAAGGCGAGCCCGAGGTGGATATAAAAGATGCCCGGGCGGCCGGCGCCCCTGCACACAGGTAAAGATGCGCAAGCTACGGTTCATCGGTAAACGGCCGCGGATGTCGAGTTTCCGTGCAGTCACTCACTTTGTTCGTGTCGGATTTGATGAACCAAACCCGCGTTTGTCTGGTTGCAGGTCAGCTCACCCTGGCTCTGGCTCTGGAAGTGTGGCTCAACACCTGTGCGGGGGCAACCACCACCAGGGAGCTGCGGTGCATGCATGAGGACGCCCACAATATTATCAGGGTGCAGGTACGTCTGGAGAAACCTGGCAGGAAAATGTTTCTTATTCCGTGCGAATGCAAGTTAGATTTTTGTTTGTTTTTTTTTTTTTCTTCAAAATGCTTATAATGTTTCAGTTATTGTTGTAATGGGGGTGAGGGAGCCAGTAGGTTGCGCAGTGGTTAGAGCCGTCGCGCTGCGTTCGAATCCCGGACTGACCAAGGTGCGCGCCTGTTAACCCGCACCGTGAAATAAGACTGACTTTGCTGACACCGAATCGTTGCTCAAGGGGCGGAGGCGCCGGTTGGGTGACCGTCGTTGCGGTGTTGGAGTTGCTCATCGGGGTTCCGTAAATTCATGAACTTTTCAACGTTATTTTGTATCATATAAGCAACTATAAAGCGTGCTGTCTTCTCTCCACAGGCTCCTCTCAACTGTTCCAGTGCGTTACAGGTAACTGTCCCACAAGTTTTTTTATTATTATTATTATTATTATTATTATTATTATTATTATTATTATTATTATTATTATTATTATTATTATTATTTTGCCTTACATGTCAGGGTGATGGGTTCGAGTCCATCCGTTCTGTCGGTGGAGTGGATTTGAGCCACATTTCTCTTCGTCACTGGAGTAATTCTTACCTAAAGTACTCTGATTCCCCTTGTGTTGAAACGTAAAAGGACAAAGTTATTGGAAGAATATGAATGGAGACGATTAATCTAGCAGAAGATCTTGACTTTTGATCTGAAGCCCCATCCAGGGTGCCGCGTTATAACCCTGCGCGTTCCTTATATGGACGGACGGATGGATGGATGGATGGACGGACGGATGGTAGAACCCTCGCCTTTGTAAACTCTGTCTTGTTTCTCGCAGTCTCCGATTGCTAGGAAAGTGACGTGCATCTACCAGTGGAGCAAGTGCGCAGATAACGGACGAGATGCGCAGCAGATCCACCAGCACGTTCAGTGCTCGCTGGAGTTTAGTAGGAAGGTGAGCGCGGGAAATCCTCGCCACGTTTCCCACACACTCCATATTAGACGCCGCATCTGGGCTACGAAGTTTCTCCAGGCAAAGCTATCGTTTCCCTTCTGTGGCGTTGTCTCCGCGCGTTGAACTGTGTGTTTTCTCACGTTGATTCCGTCACAGAGGTGCAGCGACCCCAGAGCAGCGCCTGAAACGATTCGAAGGACACCGGCAAGGAGAAGGAGAGCGAAGAAACGGAATCAGAGGAACGCGGAGAAAAGGCGGAAAAGGACAGAACAGAAGTTTTTAGAAT
Source organism: Heterotis niloticus (assembly GCA_018136845.1). Lineage (NCBI taxonomy): Eukaryota > Metazoa > Chordata > Actinopteri > Osteoglossiformes > Osteoglossidae > Heterotis > Heterotis niloticus. The sequence goes on from CM030891.1 coordinate 19,457,902, forward strand.
GCTGGTGTTTCTTTTTGAGTTATAATTTCTGACAGCGTCCCAGTTTCTGAGAAAGAAAAAAAAATCCTTGCTATAACATTTTTTTTGGGATAATTCGGCGTAAACAGATAGTAATGTTCGGTGCCAACGTCTGCGAAAGTGCAGAAGATTAAGGTTATTTGTATATGTATTTAAAATTCTTTTTTTTAGATTACGTTTATTGTAATAATAATGCAGTATAATTTCGCAAATGTTTTAATGCAGCAGAAAACTGTAATAAATTAAATATTTGCACACTTGCCTGTGGATTATTTCACGCATTATTCTCTTACTTTCGTGTGCGTTCTTATTGCTCATTTTCACAGCAACGCAAGTATAAAAGCACAGCGGACGAAGGGAAACAATAAATACCTATAATGCTTAAATATTATGTTCTGATCCTGCTAGAAACTGACAAATAATTTGAAATAGCTGCGTATACTGTAAATTCAAATACAGAATAAAATGCACCACATGACCAAAAGTATGCAAACACCCCTAATAATTAATGGGTTTGGTTGTTTCAGCCAAACCTTAACAGTTGCCTAAAATCAAATCGGCCTGGGCCAGATTACCAACCAGACACACCGGGCCTGTGTCCTGGGGTCCTTTGTCTTCGGGGACCCTTGGTCCTCCACCGGGGCCCAGCTGCCTAGAGCCCCGCAAAGGGCCTTGGTACTGTACATATGCGCTTGCAGATTTCACTACAGGGGCCTCTGCCACCAGAACAAAATATGTCTAGGCCCTATTCCAGATTTGCCTATGGCCCCAGGTCTTTTCAGTTATATCGAAGAAACCTATATTACATCCTCCAGGTGGACCTAGGTAGGCAGCTGCCTTGCATCTCCAATAGCCAAAGGCCAGCAATTTGTACTGGGGATCCCTAACCCCTTAAAAAAATTTACCAGGGGGTGTAAAGTTGGTGGGTGGGGGGGTGTTCTGTCACAAGAACAAAACTTGGCCCCACCAGTCCATTATAATGCATAAGCCCTGTATTACACAATACAGGTGAACTTAGTTGGCAGTCACCTAGGTCCCCCAACTGCCAATGGAGTCTATGTAAAGGGCCAGGGGATTTTTCCCTAATGGTATTTTGCCTAGGGCCCAGACACAATTCAATCCATTATACTGTAAAAACCTAATATTATATCCTGCAGGGGGACTTAGGTAGGCAGCTGCCTAGGGGTTCCAGTAACAAAGTTATTTTATATTGGAGCTTGCAAAGACCCCTGTGCACAAAGTGAGATCCACAATGAAATGGTTTCCTGAATCTGGTGTGGAAGAACTTGAGCAGTCGATCTGCACAGAGCCCTGGTCTAAACACCTTTGGAATGAACTGGAATGCCAACCGAGAACCAGGCCTTCTCTCCCAACCTCACCGATGCACTTACAGCTGAATGGGCACAAATTCCCATAGCCGTGCTCCAAAATCTGGTGGAAAGCCTTCCCAGAAGAGTGAAGGTTCTTATAGCAGCAAAGGGGGAAACAGCTTCATATGAATGCCCATGGGTTTGGAATGGAATGTTCAACAAGCACATCTGAGTGTGATTCTCAGGTTTCCACATATTTTTGGCCAAGTAGTGTATATACTTTCAATACTAGGTACACATCAATGTATGAAACTTCAAATAATGGATAATAGGTTCAGAAGCCCGACATTTAATCTGGAAGATGTTGGTTCAAGTTCCACAGCATGAACCATTTCTGATTTTAGTCCAACACAACTTATTCATGCCAATATGCCCTTGTGCAATAGGGGCCCCAGCACTGGAATTCCCACCTCCAGCATTGAAAAAAGTATAATTATGCAACCAAATACATAACTTCGGTGCTCTACCAGCTGCCGTCAGGAACTATATAGATAATGGTTTTTTTTTTGGTCATTGCTCATGACAACGGTCTGCCTGCACGGTACCATGCATCTTCACGCTATCACGCACAAGGCAGGCTCACACATTGTGTGGATCTGATAAACACACATGTTAATGGACATAAACATTCCTACTTCCCTTCAATGTCTGAAAATTACTTATTGTGAATTGTGTGAAAAGTGGTCTTTTGCAAATGGGTTATCCAACTGCAAAAAGAAAAGTAATAATAAAAATTTGCCATTATTGTAAGTAAATCCAGTTACTACTTAAGGAGGGTTAATAAAAAAAAATCTCACTTGTGGTTTACTGGTCCACAGATCAACATTCTGCATAGAAGATTCTCGCTCTACTGAGAGTTGAACAGGGTTTTTTTTGTCTGCATAGTCTTTCTGCAATTATGATGCATGTTAAAAAAGTTAATATTTTTAATAGTTAAGTAATAAAAAAAAAACAGTTTAGGTGTTTAGGTGTTCAGGGTTTGGTTCCTTGGTCAAAACTGTTAAAGGCCAACAAACCCACATACACAACTTACAGCAGCTCACTTAACCAAATATTATAAAGATTTGATTGCCATGTGAACATTTTTCACACAGCAGATTCAGTTAAGTCAGCTCCCAGTAAAATAATCTTAACTGTTAATGTTTATAATGTCTGCATAATGTATAATATAATGTTTATATTTCAAGGTTCTGCATGATGGTGCAAAACTGGTTAGAGTGGGTATTCTCCCATGGTTCAAAAACAGTTATTGTATGATTTCCTGGTAATGTACAGCCCCCAGTTCAGAGGATACCTTATCTTACACCTTGTTTCACGGCATGTGTTGGACCACTGGGAAAGCTAGTACTGTCAATCGATAGATGAAGTGGCTTTCACAAAGTAGCCTAGATGCCAATAAGCAGGTTTTTCACTCTGTTTTTCTTATATTCTAACACATATAGTAGATTAAGATCAGCTTTCTTCAATCGTCTTTATTGTTGCAGGCACAATGACATTTTTAGTCAAGGCGAGGTCATATTAGATGTACTTGGAAGTTGAGAGCCCATTTCCTGTAATTTGATTTGTCTTTTGACATTTTGAGGCTACTTTCAGACCTGCTAATGGGCTTTTTCAATAATCTCAAATAAATATCTAAGACAATTATGGGAATTATTACCCTAACAAACACTTTAAAGCATTTAACTGCATCAGATAAGGCCAGAGACGAAACTGCATATATGTGGTTAAATGTGTGGTGAGGTATACGGGTTCAAAGACTCCTAGCGGCATTATTTCCTGAAATTCAGATGTTTTGTCTTTTTTTTTATTGTGGACAACAAATTACTGTTCTGGAACACAAGAAGTATGTTCGTACACATATCGAATGTTAACCATGTCGTAGTAGTAGGCTACTGTTAAAAAATATATAAATACATGTACATTGTAGTGTTAGACTTTCAGTAGTGTTAGGATGAACTGTATGCTGTGATATGTCAGTATATCATGTATGTATTTTAACTATGGGGCTGCTAAATATTAATAATATAAATAAATGTACAACATTGTACTATGGTACATCAAAGCCTCTGACATATGAGTTCTATACTTTAAATATGACATAATGCTCAAAAATTGTATTTACAATAAGGCAGTGTAGTACACTGACAAAATCCATCATTGCTAACTACTTGTGCACTGTAGGGTCATTGTGGACTGGAGCCTAAATTGCAAAAAAGCTAGTGTGAAGGAGGCTACACCTAAGTCAAACACCACTCTCATTCACTCACATATACACACACAAATGGCAACTTAGAGTCATCAAGTCACTTCAAGCAGGTCTTTGAAATGTGAAAATACTGAAACACCAGGACGACAGTGATGTGAACACAGAGAGTAAATTCAAACCGGACACAACCTGGGCCAAATTCAAGTTATTCAGAGCCTGCCCTAAAAGTACAGAACACAAAGCACTTCACACCAGACCATGAAAGGGCAATCAAGTCCTATAAACAATTTACAATTTTTTTAGTCACAGCTTCACCTGAAACATCTTTGGACTGTGGTAGGAACCTAGAGAACTACAGGAGAAAAAAGATACAGACATAGGAGAAAAAGTGAGAGAAACAAGCTAGATTCAAACTCACAGCTGAGCAGCCCAAATGCTGTGACATTGCAGCACAACCCACATACCCTGCTTTCGATAAACAATTTTGTTACGATCCATGCTGTCACAGAGATCATGCAGCTTCCATAGTCCCATTCAAACCCATGTCTATACCCACTCCTGAGGAGCTATGAGGCACCAAGCTGTACTGCCCCACATTGACAAAGTATGTTTTAAAATGTAAAAACTGTCATGAAGCAGATTTCTCACCTTATTTAAAAAGACAATATAAATGTTTTAAAAGTTTCTTTATATAGACAGCTATTTCCCCTCATCCATTATCATTAACTGCTTAACCCTGATACAGGTTGTAGAATTTATCCTTGGACACAAGTCCATCACATTGGGGACACAGACACATGCCTTAGAGTGACAAACTAACCTGAACTGTGTATCTTTAGACCAGTGAAAGAAACCTACACAGAAATGGGGTGGACATGAAAACTCTGCACAGATGCAGCTGGATTCAAACCCACACCTTAAAAAACTTAGCTCCTCTGAATTGGCAACACTACTCACTGAGTCACCCAAAAGGCACAGCAAGTTCAAATAAATAATAATGGTGCTATTTTTTTTAATGTTGCCAAAGACGTGAACAATGAAATTGCACAGCAGCTTTAGAACCAAGGCCTGCAGGAATGTAAGACTAATGATTTGTAGTTGGAAGGTTAGTGGTTCAAGTCTCACATTCCACTTGTAGTGTAGCATTTTTACACTGTGCTTAACATAAATGTTTACACAATAATGATAGATAGATCGATAGTGGCTGGCCCTTCTGACTAGGAGACTGCCCTATTTACTTTATATGTACTGATGGAATGAAAAGAAGGGCACATCTTGTCACAAAATGGATCTAGTTCAGAAACTACAGTGTGGGCCTTCTTAGGTTCGCAGTCATTTCCACACCACAGATTTCTTTAAGGTCCTGGTAGATGCTAAGGACCTGGTCCTACAAAAATGTCCATAAATAAATTTGGAAAAATACTACAATCTTTTCATTGCACTGAAACTCAACTACCTTACATAGAATTATTTAATTGATAGCATTAACAGAGTAACATATTTTTTGTAACATTTATTGAGTTGGTGTCATTTTCAAAGCAAGCCTAGGTGATCCCTGGAGTGCTTCCACAGACCACCATGGTTTCCAGGTTGCCTCAACGTTCAGACTTCTGAGACTTGCCCTTAGGTGAGCGCTGCTACAAATAAATTCTTTATCACACACCTTGAGAAGACGTAAGGAAACCCTAAGGCTACACGACACATCTCAGATTACCGGCATTGATGTATCACCGGCAGGAGACTTTTATAAGGCTCCGTGACGTAGAGCTTCAGCCCACTCGCTGATCCGGAACCGCTTTATGAGGAATTCTTTTGCAAGAGGCTGAACCTTTCTGCGCATCTTCAACGTCTACAATAACGAATACAATATCCTGACAAACGCGCGCTTCTGAAGAAAATATTGTAAGGAATGTTGCAAGAAACGATTAAATGTTTAACAAACAGTGTGTACCATACTAGTATAGTTTTCTGTAAAACGCATTATTTTTATATATAGTTTATGCTTATAATTTAAGCGGTGATGTTAAACAGTACTCAGTAAACAGTACTATAAATCGTGCACATACATTAAAAATGGTCAATGATTAATATACCAAAGATCCAAAATGTACATTTTGAAATAGTTTGAACTGTTTCACTAGTTACTTTCCGCATTATAAACACAAAATAATCTGCAATGAATAAAATAAAATAACATTAAACATAAAGGGCGAGGACACTTCAGCAAATACGCTGAAATTGTTTAAACGAACATATTTTCTACTGTATCCACTGTATTTGCATTCTGTGTTTATATGGACCACAGCCATGAAGACCAACTGTAAAAAATAACGGATACAAAAATATTGAAGATATTAGCATTCATTAAAAAAATGAACAAGAAAGTTAAGAAAAACGGATTTTTTTAAAATGAAAACGAGTGGAACCTCGACATTGTCGGAACTGAATGTCTTGTTCGAGGGGGTTATCGGGACCGTTTAGAGTGTGGCACACGGGTGCTCATGGCAAGTCCACGAGTGTGCGCTGTATCGTGGCTCGTGGGTTTTGCTATTTAAACTTTTTTTCCTCTGAATGTGCCGGTTTACATTTGACTTAACTGCGAGTTCGTTCGTGTGTCTTAAAATTGGGAGATTTTAAAACAATCTTCCGGAAACATGAGGGGGAGCGCGATCTTCTCTGGCTTCAGGGCGCTGGGACTGTATTCGAATCACCTCCCGCACGTTGTGCGGTACCACAGCAAACACCGCAAGTTCTACGTCGTAACGGCCGCCGGGAAGTGTTTCCACACCTACAATGTAAGTGACCGAGGACGCGTGGCGCCCGGGAGCCCCTCCGCTGCGTGTACCCTGAGTTGAGGCCACGAGGGTTTGCTAATGCTAAGCTAATCCAAGTGTGCCTCTGGCAGCGCAGAGCATCCGCTTTAAATAAAACTCGGGGAAGTTTTCGCCTTTCCTCCAGTGCAGGATTTTGCGTGTGTTTTCTCTCGAATTGTCGAGAAGTGTTACCGTGATCGATGATAAACTTTCCCTCCTATCGGTGGACACTCGAGATGTGAGAATTGAAAGCATCTTTGTTCTAGATGGTTTATCAGTGTTGCATACTCCAGAAATGTGTTGACCGCTTTCGACTTTAAAAACTGGTATCAAATTATTTAAGTTTCGCTTTTTAACTTGTGCTGAAGTAGGAAAAAAGCTTAGGTGGGTTAGAGTTAGACTATTGGTGATCATAATTCACCTTTTGAATAGGATTCCACATCTGTTCAACCCATACGAGTTTTTGCAGTTTAATGGCTATCATGCTGTGAGTCTATTGCGGTGCTGTGAAATTATAGCTCATTTCCTGATATGTAGATTGTAAAACATGAATAATTCCACAGTTCCTTTTTAATGTTTCTGCATTCCGGGTGCTGCAGTCAAGCGCAACCGTATTTAGATTTCAAAAGTGTAATATTGCGAAAGAATTTATCAGTGCTGAATTTCTAGCAACTTTTACTGTTCACCTAAATGTATTACCTAGAATGCCTGGGTATGAGTCACTTATTTAAGGAGGAAAAAAAATGTTTAAAAACGTAATGCAACAGCTACATTTTACTTTATATGACACCTACATTCAAGTAAACGTTATAATTTTCAAGTCAGGACAGTGAAGGACTTTCTGACTGTAACCTAGACATATCCTGACCAACATAGTGTATCAAAAATTCAAATTCCACTCCCTGTCGTTTATAATGAAAGGCATTTATGTTTAGTACTTGGAGAGAACTGCACACTATTACCTGGGATTATACATTTCATTCAAATTCTCTTAACTTGTTCTGAAGTAAATGCTATCTGTAATAACTTTATTCATGTCGTCAGATCCTACTTGCAGCCCAATTACAGCAGGAACACAGACATTCGCTTGCCTGAAGCAATTTTTAGAATCAGAATTTTTGGCCAAGCATGCTCACACATACAGGGAATTGGGCTTCGGTTCCCAATGTTTCTCATTGTACTTTAAGACTATACAGCATGTGCAAAAGATGTATGACAATGCAAGGAGAATAAGAAAAAACATTACAAATGAGAAATAAATATTATAAGGGAAACATTGTACAGACAGTCACCAGTTCATGAACATAACAGGGTGCAGAAAGAAACTGTTTTTGTATCTGTTTGTTTTGGTGCACAGTGGACTGGTTAATCATTGTAGAGGCAAAGCGTAACAAGCATTATACAAATCACATGAAAAAGTTACCATGCCTTACAAAATAAAGTTATGAACATAGTTGTAAGCATGTCTGTCTTCTGGCCTATCACAACACAATGCAAGGTGTTTTAAGGCTGTGCAGATGCCCACAAGTTCAGTCACATATGACCACCTTGCTTTTAAGGCCATATTTACAGGTCTCTATACTTCTTTGTGGCAATGGACAATGGATGAAATACCATTATATTTGGATAGACTATCACTGCCAAGTGTTTCTAAGGAGAACTGTACTTTAAATGCCCAGTATACTCTTTGGAAGGTTGGGGACAGTAACCATTCAGTGCCACCCAGGAAAACCCCAGAGCTTGATGGTTTTTCTTGTAGAGTATATAAAAAGTTGTGGCAGGAGATAGGCCCTTTATTACTACTGACAATTCTGAGCATAATTAAAGAGGATCATATCCTGATTGTAACCAAAACTAGGTTTCACTCTGTTGGTGTATTTCATGTTTTAAATATACATTAATTAATGCTTAAAAATGTATACTTGTATATGTCTGTTGAATGAATCTGGCTGTCCATCCTTCCGCTTTTTGTAACTGCTTGCCAGTAACTTAAATTTCTTCTGGTCCCTATCCTGGGAAGCATAGGGTGTAAGACAGAGTGCACCATGTATGGTGGGGATGATATTACAAGGCAATTACATGCACATTCATTCACACATTTACAAACTGTGGCCAGTTTAAACTCACCAGTTCACCTGAAGTTAATATGTTTGGACTACAAAAGGAAACCCATGTAAACAAAGGTTGAAACTTCACACTCCTACATAAATCTAATGCATTTTGCTTTAAATTAGATTCCTGTGTGGTGCCTACATAAATACATCCTGTATTGACTTTAAAGACATTAATTGCTGGTTGTGTAAACTGGTTGATGGTTTTGGCATGGTTCATAATTAAGATCTCAATATTATGGAGTTATTGCAGAAAGTTGTTGAGAAAGTTAACATTTTTTTATGCTTTACTCTTTTAGGTCCAGAAACTTGGAATCGTTGCTGTCAGTAAGTTTACATTCAGTGCACATATACATATTAATGGCCACAAATTATTTTGCTTTCTGTTTTTGTAATAGTTTAGTGGATTAATATAGGAATATTATATTAAAAAATTCAGTGTTATTGTTTCAGTTTCACCACTGACTGATTTTATTCAAAACACTTGAACCAGTTGTTAGCAATAAAACCAAAACTACAGCTGCAGTGATTTAATTTAATCTGGAGAAATTTTTAGATAATTTTAGCTTCTCTGTTAGACTATGAGGTACACAATTTATTCTGCATTTCATTGTAGGCCAAACATAAGTTGGATATGTTCTGTTTGTTTTTTTTGTTTTTTTTTTTTAACAGGCAATGCTCTTTCAGAAGATATTACGTGCCTAGCTGCTGATAAAATGATTGTCTTTGCCGCACATGGAAAACTAGTCCATGCATTTGCCCGAAATAAAGAGGTAAGATTCTTTTATTATTCATATTTTCTTATATGATTTATAAGTTTGTCACTGGAAAGATTTAAAAATGCATAGGTATATTAAATAACTTCAGTATTCTATTCACACACACATTCTCTTTCTTGTAGGATTTGCTGTGAACAGTTTGTTTTAAAGATTTGCTTATTTTCTCTGAAATAAACGGACAGCTGAGAATTTGGTAAAATTATTATATAATGCTTGCAGTATTTTTATATTATTTACATTATGATGTGTATTTCCAGGTTATCCACACCTATACTGGTCACGAGGCAGATGTTCATCTTTTGCTGCCTTTTGGAGAACATCTGATTTCAGTGGACCGAAATAATATTGTCATTGTTTGGCATGTGCAGTCAGAAGGTTTGTACATAATTCTAAGTTGTTGTGGAAAAGGCTTTTAATTTTTTTTTTTAAATTTCTGAATGTTTAACGATTGATTTATTAAAAATATACCACTTCTGTTGAAAAAGTATGTAACATGCTAAAATGTGGTTTTATCGTTGACATTTATTAAACTACTAGGTGAACCAGCAAGCCCACATAACGGGCTTATACTGTATATAAGTATAAGCCCGATATACTGTAGCATCCTTTTAAAATTTTAAAAACTATTTTTTACCTTTATTTGCAAATTTTTATAAAAAGTATTTGGACTAAAAGTTTTTGTTAATCTTTACTATTCGGACATATAAGACCATTGCTGGTATTGTTGAATTTTAGTTATTTGTCATCTTTCTTGGAAGTTTATGTTGTTTTATTGAGTTTATTTTGAATGTAGAAAAAGAAAATATGACTTGAATTATTTTATTAAAATGTTTATTTTCTGCATACCCCAGAGGAATACTTGCAGTTGACATTTGACAAATGCACATTTGAAGTTTCGGCCATAATGCATCCAAGCACCTACGTCAACAAAATCCTGTTTGGAAGCAGCCAGGGAACCCTTCAGTTGTGGAACATCAAGTCAAGGTAAGGTCTCCCATGTGTTTTCTCACTCATAAGTGTGTAGATGGTTAAGAATCTGAAGCTTGCCAGTTGAAGTCCTGAAGGAGACCTGGTATACACCCCTTCAGGGTTCAGGAAAAATAATCTTTAAATTGTATGAATGTATACAGTCAGTGACTGATATTTGTTCCTTTCCACTCTTGTAAAATGTGAAGTTTATGTACTAAGCCACTTCAAATTATTTACTCACTTATAGTACATCTGATTAATATTCACACTGTTAATTCAGAACAGGAACCTTGTTTGTCAGAATAAGAACCTTGTTCCAGGATATTAAACTAGGAGATATGTTTTAAACCCTACTTTTTTTTTCAGTGCACCCTAATGCCTACAGCACCTTTTGTTCCAGGTGTATGCTAGTAAAAGCAATGTACTGTGTGGTTTTCAAATACTGCCCTTTAACACCAAAGAGTTATTAAGTCTACAGATTTAACACAGTTTTGTGCCATTAGTTTAATTTATAAAGTTAATTCAACTGTAGTGTAGGTATGAGGGGATTATGTTTTTGATATTGTCTATATACTCTGATCTCTAAAGGATCAAGAATTGGAAGTCATGCTGTGTAAATTATTAATCTCTCGATTTACATACTCTCACAGTGCATTTTTGCTAAAACACAATTAGATTTTTAATACCATTACTCGATTTATGTGCTAATCTGCTCAATGTAACATGCCAAAAAAAAAAGAAAAATTCCAACACAATTTCATCAAAACGTTAAGAATATGAAAAAAAAGAGTAAATAAATTATACACAAACCCACCGTGTGATGTACTGTGCATGTGTGTGTACCTGTGCACAGGATCTGTGTGTGTGTGTCATGTAAGGTGCAATATATACATAATACATAACCTTTAAGATAGCAGTGTCACCACAATGAGTGTTGGATCTTGGTCAAGGCAGATGGGATGTTTATATGCAAGCAGCTTATGCAGCAAAAGTAAAGTTATGTACACTGAGCTCCATTGTTGTTTAAGAGAGCATTTATATATAAATATATTCGTAATCTTTGATCAGTGGAAGATGTCATGATGTATAGTTGAGGCCATAAGTCTACAAACACCTTGGCTAAAAACTTGAAATTTCTGAACTTCACACACATCATGTTAACAAACCATTTATACATTAAGTCAATTGGAGTATTTACTTAACGTCCCTATGAGCTTTTTCCCCCAAAATAATGATTGAGGGACAGATTTATTTGCTCAACTGTATATATAAAAAAACAGAATGTGCCAAAAAATTCCATCACTCTTATAGTGCTGCTGCTGGGTGGTTATGTTGTGGTTCTCTTACATAGTTAAGAATGCTTTGCATGCTACTGGATAAAAGTAAACTTGTTCTGCATTCTTCTACCGTTGACTCCCACATGCATTCCTTTAAAACCTTACCTCTACTGGTGTTACTCAAGGACACGACACTCAAAATAAACTCGGTTTTGTTTAATGTAAACATGAACAGAGGAGCAGTGTGAACCATGTGCGTGTGTAGGTGGGCGTGTACACCCATAAGGCTTGCGTGCTTGTGTATGTTTGTGCACATGCGAGTGTGTGTGGTGATCCCTATGGGCTGTGTTGCACATACTACAAAATGTTTTACAGTGTTTTAGTGATATTTTGGGAAAGTCAGTTTTGGGCTTTTCAGATACCCTGGGAAGCATCATTATTTTTTGCATAAGAAAAAATCAAAATATTCCATGGTTCATCCCTCACATTTTGCTCATTCTGCTGTGTCTTAACCCTAGACCGGGTCGTAACAATATGAATTTACGTGTTTTCCCACAATTAGACACAAATTGAGGAATGACTATTGTTACAAATTTTTTGTATATTGCTGCGTTATCTAACATGCTGAAATCTATTAAATGTTGCTGGTTAAACGCTTTGTCGCAAATATTTTTATTAGTAATGCATGAATATACTCATCAGAGGCATAAATAAATATTTGGTTCAGTACTTTGGAATGTGGAGATGTCTGTTTATGTTAGGTGTTAATGGTTATGAATTCTAGTTCTTTGGAAACAAAATGCTGAAGCCTGTAGGGTTTTATTAAATAATTTATTGCATAGTCCTTCTATTACCCTTCTGCCCTGAAGTTCCAAAGCATCTCACTCACGAGTCTTTCATTCCCTGATTTACAACTCTGTAGCCTACTTTTGGAAGCTTTCCCTTCGTAACCCCGTAGTTACTGGAACATGTTGAAACACAAACTACTGCAAAATAACAGAATAGCACAAAATAATGATCCATGGACATGGAATTAAAAATTAAAGAATTAAAATGAAACTTAAGCAGATAAGTTTTTAGCAGTGTTATTAGTTTATATAATGATATTCCAGTGGTGGTGATTTCACTTTTACTGTAGGACAGTCTACTGCTTTATCTGCAGAAATGCCAATTGTGTAACAGTTATTGAAATACAAAAACAGAAATGGCCAGTTTTGTTTTGATGTAAAGTTTTAAATGTCCGCATACTAAAGCTTTGACAGTACACGAGTTAATGTTTTTTTTTGGGTTTTTTTTTTTTTAAACATTTTCTACAAAATCACTTTTTGACTTCATTTTTAGACATTTGAACTCAAGTGTAAAGATGAAATGTCTTTGTGCATTTAAAATGTTTTAGTGATATTTGAACAAAACTACAACTTGTTAGCTTTCTTTTCAGCTATAAGCAATTATAGTGTGATATAAGTTAGTATGACCATTATAGCTATTACAAGCTAATATTTTTGTGTACCAGAGACATGGAGCATTCCTCCTAATTTTTAAGCAAATTTAAATTTTCTATTTTTTCTTCGAGATATTTTCTCCTTTGACAGTTTACTCATAAACTCAGCCAAGTAATGTCTTTCTGATTTTGACTGGAACCAAGTGTCACTTGCATTGTTTTGGATTCAGAAATTAGCAATACTGTGATGTTTCCTACTCTTGCCATAAGGAAAATGTGTTTCTGATTTGGACTTGGAGAAAAGCTTTTAATAAATGAATAAATGTAAATGTTTTGCTTTGGTAATTGTTCGTAGTTGGTGTACGCAAAGGCAGACAGGGCTTTAATTTTGCACCATGGTCAATCAAATAATTTTGTGGCTTTGGGATTCTTTGAGGTAGTTCTGACATTTCAATAAAGTAATAGTTATATTGGAAAAAATGTTAATAGAGAATATCTCTAGATTTTCACTTGTATTTCTGTTTAAAAAAAAATGCTTGACTAGTCATCTGAACATTGTTTTTCACGTGTTTCAAACTAATTTTTCAAAACCCTGCCTTATTTCTTTCAGCAAACTCCTATATACCTTCACTGGATGGGGATCTGGAGTAACTGTCATTCAGCAGGTGAGCTGCAGGCTACCCAATACCATTATTAGCTATGAACTCATGGTCTTCAAGCCATTTCTAGGCACTGATTACACTCAGATTTTGGTGTATAAATTGGATAGACTGTCTTCGATTTATGGTTAGATTGGGGGCCAACTGCAAGGTTATAAATCAGATTATATTCATGACAGAATGATTATTTCTATGTGTGTAATCCACCACACAATAACTTCTTTTTAAACATTTGCAATGTTTCAGGTTATGTTTGATTATGTTTCTGGCCACAGTGTAGTATAGTACTCATACCATTAGCACTATTCCAACATTTCAGTACTGTATTCTTTACCAAAGTTTCTTTTTTAAAAAGTACAGTGTGTTCATAATGTTTTATAAATACTTAAGTATTTTGTGCTATATGATAGCAGGATCTAGTAAGCACAAGTGATGTGATGTCTTGTGACTGTTCCATTGGTAAGTTCACTGAGCTCATTGATGGCAGACATCAGCCAGTGGTGCGTGGATAATTAATAAGAACATTTTTACTTATTGCATTTTTTATTGTTCTTACTGTATTTTTTTTTTTAGTGTTTAGACATGATTGAAAACTAAGATTAAGCAGCATCAATGGGGTAAATTAGGGCATTAACCAATGTTATATGAAACATGTTTACATTATATGCTTTCTTTTGCAATGCAACCCTCATATAAATTATAATTTGCTTCTGTAAAGTGTACAGTAGCAGTCACAAGTATGAGTAAACTTTCTAGAGACCATTTTTCCCAGTATTTTGACATTTGATTAGCAAATCCTAAGTGGAAATGACACACTGTGTTTTCCCAAGATAAAATATATGTGTTGCTTTGCTTTCACTTCACTGTCCAATTCAACCCATACAGTTGTCACACAAGTGGACTCTAATATACCTGACTAGTACTGATAATTAGCAGTATGATAAATGGTGTATAAATGATAAAAATTAATTTTAACACAAATGATTTCAAAGCAATTTAATGTGAACACTTCTCAGTTTGTTGTGCTATTATTATATGATATTCTGCCATTACTGTTTTTTAGACACCAGCTGTGGATGTAGTGGGTGTGGGCCTGGCTTCAGGTCAGATTGTCATTCACAACATTAAGTATGATGAGTCCCTCATGAAGTTTCAGCAAGACTGGGGCCCAATCACAGCCATATCCTTTCGAACAGGTGACTTTTTTCTTATTGGAATGAGACAATGGTCTTATTACTTAATAAATCCTTTGCTTTTTCTCCATGTTCTTGGCCATTTGTGTAAATGGTCCTTTCTTTTAGGATGGATTTACCGTCCTGTGTGAACCATTCGTGTCATAGCTAGCAAACCCAACAAAAAATTCCCACCTGACTTCCACTTTTTTATTTCTCTTCAAGATGGTCATCCGGTTATGGCTGCTGGGAGTCCTGTTGGACACATAGGCCTGTGGGACTTGGAGGAAAAGAAGCTCATTGCACAGATGAGGGATGCTCACAGCACTGCTATTGCTGGACTGACTTTTGTGCATGCTGAACCTCTTCTCATCAGCAATGGCGCTGACAATGCCATTCGGGTCTGTATTTTGTTCTGGTTCAGTCTATGGTTTAAGTTTGCAAATAGACTGAAGCCAAACTATATATCAATACCAGCCTGTAGTGGAGTTAAACAGAAAGTGTCAATGAAGAGACAGAATAATAGGAAATGATCCAGAAGGAGCTGTGCACTTGTTTGGACTATTCTTCACTTTGGATTGGGGAGGGTGCTGTGATGCTACTCAGTGTTACCACTCAAGAATATATTACTGTATTCCAGCAACTGCACAGTTCAGTGTAGTTTATTTGTTAAATATCATACCTGCTTCGTTGAATGATATATAAGTATACAAAAGTATAAATATACAACATTTTACATAGGACTGGCCCATAAACTTGTTCAAAAAAGTCAATATAGTTGAATATACAGGCTTCCCCCATAATGAATGCTTCTTTTTATGAGAATTTGAGCTTGTGACTATATGTAATTTGTACAATTAAAAAAATGAATAAACGAGCTGTCAATTCACATGTAATGAGAACCATTTTACAGAATAACAGAAATTTCAGTTCTAAATGTAAATTTCAATAATATTGAGCTCTACACAAGGTGACTCTGCATTTGATTTTTGAATGACATTTTTCTTTTTTTGCATATTTGGAGGAAACACAAAAATGCAGTTTAACTAAATAAATATTAGTTAGTTACATTGATTTTATTTAGAAATGGTTGACCTGAAGTGCTAAGAGATGTCTTTTTCTCCTTGTGAGACAGGTATGGATATTTGACTGTCCGGGTGGAGGCGGTCGAATACTTCACTGCCGTATAGGGCACAGCGCTCCACCTACAAAGGTCCTGTTTTATGCTCAGAATGGTCAACAGATTCTCAGCGCTGGTCAGTAACATGCACTTCTCCTAAATCTTTCCATGAAAGAATTATAGGTCACAATGCAGCTCCTCATTGCTAACTGATTTTGTTCATATTTACTATTTATGTTCAGTAAGTAGAGGATTTCAAAGTGCTTTAAAATTAATGTGGAATTTTATTTGTTAATATTTGGGGGCATTACTGTTTTACCAACATTTGAACGTTTTTATATTTTTAGGCCAAGATGGAACGCTTCAGAGTTTCTCCATGGTGCACGAGAGATTCAATAAGAGCTTGGGCCATGGTAAGGTTCTTGTGCATGTTGCCATAGACATACTGTAATTCTCCAGTGATACCTTTGGGCGGGCTGGAATATTTCAACCTATGGACTTGTAGTGAAAGTACATCTTAAAATTCATTGTAAAATGTGCAATTTTGAAAGCTATTCATTTCAGTTTAGTCCAGTGTTGCTTTTAAATTGAATGTATCCTTAGGATTTACTTTACAAGTCATTGGGGAGAGAAATGTTCCCAGATAAAAGTCATTATTATCCCGAATAACCCTGTTTGTGCTTCTGTGGATCTTACTTCTGCACTGACTAATATTCTAAACGTCATCATGACTGTGATTAATATGTGTTCAGAAAACCATCCTAGCACCTCAGCTCATTTAAGGCCCAAGGATTGATTAATTTTTAATGATAGGGAAGGATTGCTATTGGCATTTACTTACCTTTTTTGTGTGCTCTTGCAATTATTTAAAGGTTCCATCAACAAGAAGAAATCCAAAAGGAAAGGGCTCAAGTATGAAAACATGAAGCTTCCTGCAATCACCACTTTTGCTGCAGGTATGAGTGAAAGTCCATCACTGCATAGCTTCTAGCTGACAGAGGAGAAAAAGTCTGACAGCCTGCTGAAAGAGAGTGGGAAAGTAAAACATGGTGAAAGTGTGCTTGATCCAGCACGATGGTCAGCACAGCTCACAAATGTCTCCCATGTGTCACTTTGTGTACAAGCAAATGCCTGATGCTCATGCTAGAGGGTGCACAGAGGAGACATTACACACTATGGATCCTGTGACAAGGTGTTAAACTAATAGTGGCTTTACTCTTGAATGTGGATTTGTCATTCTAAGAATGAACTTGTAGGGTGAGAAGATCCCAAATGAAAACACTTTATACGCAGTTGCATAGAGACAAGAAATGTGGTCTGCATTTAAAGTGGGCCATCTTAAAATGGTTTTAAACCAATACAGTAGAACACCGTGAATAATCTAATTTAGCCACCGGAAACATAGTATTTCACATCTAATTCAAATATGTACATCAGCAATGAGTGCATAATTTTCACCATCATAGAGTTTTTGATACAACAGCTTAAGGAGTAGTGCCTCTTAAATTGGAGGGATTGGGGGACATGACATTACTACGATTTTAAAGGAATTTGCTGTTAAAATTATTAATTTTATTGACAAATAATTAATAAGTGCGTTATTTGGTTTCTGCTACATATATCTTTGGTTGCCATAATGACACAGCAATTAGCAGGAGCACTTCATAGCTCCCAAGACTGGTTCAGTTTGTTTAATTACATCTGTTCATTTGTGTTTCTTTCTATAGTCCAGAGATGTGTTTTAGGTTGATTGCTGTGTGAGTGTGTGTGTGTTACCATTTTGTAATGTGCTTTGTCATTGTACCCTATAGAAAGTGCCCGTCAGAGCGACTGGGATGGGATCATTGCCTGTCATCGTGGCTACCTCATCGCCACCACATGGAACTATCAAAAGTGCACCATGGGTGCCTATAAGCTGGAGCCAGGACGCTTTGAAAAGAACCGGGGCCTCAGCATCCATGCTACGGTCAGTGCAAGGGCCATGGACCTGGTGTAGTCTTTAGACAGCACATGCTGAATGGCTTTAGCTTGCCTTGTGTATATCTCCATTTGCATATCTTGCTAAATGGAAATTGAGCATAGGTGAATATGTGTTTAGTCAAACAGAATTATGGCTTTTCATTTGAAAGCAGTCTGTAGGTGATTTATGCACACATGCTGAGAAAGCAATGAGTCTGTGTCAGCGATGCTGCAGTGAACCGATTCTATGCCACCTATCTGTACAAAGGGTGATGGCTGGTTTTTCCCCTGCAGGCCGTGGATATCACGTCGTGTGGTAACTTTGCAGTGGTAGCCCTTTCCTCTGGGCACATTGACATGTACAACATGCAGTCAGGTATCCACAGGGGTCAGTATGGTACAGATAAAGGTGAGTGGGCTTAAAGGTGAAACACTTTTTGACTAAGAAAATTGTAATCTTTTTCTCCCTTTTCTTACATCAACTGAAGGAGTAAAATACACTTCCAAAACCCACGTATTTAGTATGCTCATGACTAATATAGGCGGGAAATGCTGTAAATATTTGCAAGTACTTTTAACTCTAAAATGTCCCTGTTCTTCCCAGGGAAAGACATCTGCTGATATTTAGCTGCTTATATTTAGTCATAACTGTTGTTTTTATGGTGCACTATTTGCCATAATGATGTTGGCCTGACCTGCTGTGCACTCCCTCTGTTCTGCAGCACACCAGGGGCCAGTGCGTGGTGTTACTGTAGATGGCCTCAACCAAGTGACCATCAGCGTTGGCGCAGACAGGCTAGTGAAGTTCTGGAAGTTTAAATCTAAGGAGCTGATCCACACCCATAGCTTAAGTGCATCCCCTTCTGCCAGCAAACTGCACAGGGACAGGTAAGGGAAAACAAGGACTGTGGGATTCATGGTGCTACTGCCACAGCCTTTGCAGAGGTTTGGGAGTAGCAGGTGACATAGTGGGCGTTTGCCATCCAGTTCAATGAAGTTTGACTGCCACCCACTCACGTAGCGCTCCTGATCTTAATACTTGCACTGAATTGATACAATAAAAATTTGATGACTGAAAAAACAGTAAATCACTGTAAGCCTAGTCTACTAACCCATATTTTAGTCACCTTTGACAAAGGTGTCAACTGAATAATGGATAATACATTGCTTGGATTTCCCCCCATTTTTCTGGTAACGTTTGGATCTCTTGAGAGACTGCTTTCCACCACTATGGCATCTGGAGTTCAACGTTATGACCGTTTAGTTTTAATCCAGCTAATTTAATTATTTCCAGCGTTCATTTTGAGGTCACACACAACTATGTAAAATATGCTACTGTATGTTAGATATGATAGTGTAAGTACAAGTTTTGACAAAAATGGAGTACAGATATCAACTCAAATTGAACCATATTTTATTAACTTTGTTGCATAATATATGTGACTAGACTGAAAATGCTGACATTAAGGGTTTTTTAACTTGTTAATTTGGCAATATCTGCTGGAAGAGCATTTTTTGACAATGAGTGTTGAAAACTATCTCTATATATTATGAGATGCTGTGCTGAGAAATCTGCTTTGGGTCCTGGTACATCTTAGAATCATTTTCTAACTTGAACCCTCCCTTTAGGGGAATTAGCCTGTAACTGCTCAAAGTATTGAATTGTAAAGCTAAGAACATCACTCTTTTGATGTTAGGGTGGCCAAACAAGAAACCTATAAAACAGTGAATGAAACCACTAAGTAGAAAACATACATATTGCATGAATGTGTAAATAACAAACCAACCAATTGTGTAACACTGGGTTAGTGTTTTAATACTTTACATATGAGAAGAAAGCTGTAGTAGCCCTCAAGATTGTGAGATCTGCTCTCTGATGCATCATTATTGAAGCAACCACTTGATCAATGGCTGGTTTTATCTTCTGCAACTAAATTTCCAAAACTGCATCCCACTTCTTCCTCACTGCTGCAGCTGTACTATGCCTGGGCACTGTCCCCAAAAGTGACAGGGATGACGATTGTTACTATTAGGGGCAGCAGGTAACAAATTGGTTAGAGTGGCTGGCTTTAGACCTGAAGGACTCCTGTAGTACCCTTGAGCATAGTACTTACCCTGAATTGCACTAATAATTACCTAGATGTATAAATGGTAAAGTATTACAGGTCACTTTGGGGGAGTAAGTGTCAGTTCGATGAATAAATGGAAATTTATTATTGGTGTGATAATAAGTGACGTTAGTGTGATAGTTGTGAAAATTTAGGGAGGTGCGTTTTGATTCTAACATAATCTTTTGTTTGCTGCTGTCAGCGGCATGCTTGCAATTTCTTTGGACGACTTCACTATTAACATTATGGACCTGGAGACGAGAAGGATCGTGCGCAAGTTTTCCGGTCATCACGGACAGGTCAACGACATGGTGAGTTCACTATACCGGTGAAGCCATGGATCAATTGCCACAGCTTGGCATTTTTCTCAAGCAGGTTTTCCTTTGTCAACCTTTCGTCCTATGTGAAGACATTCAGCCCCGATGGTCGCTGGTTGATTACTGCTGCCATGGATTGCACCATTCGGACATGGGACCTGCCCTCTGGCTCGTAAGTGAATTCACTCTGCCATCCCTGCATGTTACATGGTCCTTCTGTGTGGTTTTGCTTGCAGCAGCTCACTTGCTACCAAAGCCTCACTAGAGAAAAGGAAATGGCTGAGATGTGATAGCATGTGATACAGCCTTGATAAGCACACCGCAGAGGGGCACTTTCTGACTACGCTCAGGCCATTATTACTGTCAATTTAGATGTTCAAGATGACCTTTCTTTAAGGGAAAGCAAACATGAAAGGTTGCATTTCCCGAAAAATACGGGTCTGATTGGTAAACGTATGGCGGGGTGGACTTTTTGGTATGGTCATTCGCTCCTTCTGGGAGTCTCCCCCACCCTCTTGTAGTCGCAGTGGGTTTTCTGTCTCCTTTGTCAATCTGCCCTCAATCTGTCTTTATTACAGGCTAGTGGACTGCTTCTTGGTAGATGCTGCTGCGGTTAGCCTCACGTTCTCTCCCACAGGGGATTTCCTGGCCTCTGCACACGTCGACAGTCTGGGAATATACTTATGGTGAGAGTCATTTGGGAACTTTCTTTGTCATGGATTGGAATGAGGAGCCTGAGATAGCTTATCATGCTGCCACAAAGTGAGTCACGCTCAGCCCAGTGAATTTGTTAGACAAATGGGATTCAGATGCGCTCGTGGACAAGTAACAGATTGGCTCGTGTCCCCTTTCATGTACGATGGAGTTAATTTCCCGCTACAGGCACCCCATTAAAATGTACTTGCAGTATTAAATTTCACGCATACCACGGCGTATGTGATAATGAAGTGAGACAATAATATTTTTGGAAGGTTCCGATTCTTCAATGCAGGGGGGGGGGCTGTGTATTTAGTCCTGCAGCCTCATTTATACAGTTTAACTTCATAGCAAACATGCACAAAATATAAATAATTTCCAACTGTTATCTTATATATGGTTTGGGTGTTGTGCATCCAGTACAGCAGGAAATAATGTCATACAGAGAAGTGTAAAGTTTCAGAAGGGCTACTTCACTTAACTTTCATTGATCACAGTTGTGGCTTCACAGTCAAACCTGTACAATTTGCTGTCAGTATTTACTGTACATAACTACGTTTTATAAACGGGACTGCTGGGGACATTTTATTGTTGAAGATGCATTGGTGCTAGGTTATACAGACATTCTGAATTTTGAGAGGGGTAACATGTTTAGCCATAAGTTTTAGGTTTTTTTAATGTTGGTGTTGATTTGTTCTTAAGACTGGCATGTGTACAATTTACAATTAAATCCAGGTGCTTGCTCCTTATACTTTGGAAGAAATAAAGTCGTCACAGTAGTTCCTCCTGGTTGAGTGTGCTACCCTGTGGTTTCCTCTTGGAACAGATGATGACAGTGCATTTGCAGTTTTCAAGTGTGCAAATTAAACATCACTCAACAGAAAGCCATGTTGCTCCGGACCTTGTTGTACTATTTTGGCATTAGGTTGACCGTTAATGCTTTGGAGACGTTTTGTGTCAACAACCGTCTCCATCTCAAATTGCAGGTCCAACAAAACCTTGTACAGCATGGTCTCCTTGCGCCCGTTGCCTTCAGACTTTGAACCCACAGTGGTGGTGTTGCCAGGAACCTGTTCCATTCAAGGTGGGTAATAATATCTTCAGTTTATCTGCCTGAAGAGTGATGCTCTTTAACAAGAGGCTTTAAAACTCAAAACTATTCAACATTCAGCACTGCAGAAGTGTTCCTCTGCTAACAGCTGTTGTTTGTTGATGGGACAGGCAGTCACATGGTGGGCGTATCACTATTATTGTTTTTAGATTTGGCTTTAGGGCACATCTGTACTCGTCACAACAGAGCTTCCTACTGTTCTGATTCTGTTGTTACATCATTCAGAGGTTCAGAGGTCCTGGACAAAGTGTGCATGGAGGATGCGTACTGTTTGGTGTCTTGCTGGAACTTTAACTGAGATGTTGGATTTTCTACTGTTGTAGGTGTAGATTACACCACTGATGAAGAACAGGATGAGACCAGCGATGAGATGATAGAATACGTGTCACTGGAGCAACTAGATGAACAACTGGTAACACTGTCTCTCATGCCGGATTCCAGGTGGAAGAACTTGCTGAACCTGGATGTCATCAGGGTGTGTTCTTGCGTGTGCCCGTGTGTTTTACAAGAATGAAAAAACACACCCATGTGTTGTATGTCAGGAGCCTTTAACAAATGCCTGTAACGACATCTAGTGGCCATTCATACATTTGTGGTAAAGAAAGAAAAATTGTTATATTTATGAGTTTACTGCTTGGATGACACCTTTAGCAAAAGTGCCTTTCAACATTTGATCCATGTATACAGCTAGGGAGCAATTCAGTAAAAGTTTTGTACTTGAAGTACTTATGGTCATATTATAATTGAAAATACATTAGAGATGTAATTTCAGTACAAGCACTTGTAAGGGAAACATTCAGATTTCTGTTTAAGTTGTAGACTATTGAGACAGGTGACATGATCATACCTGAGGTCACATATCCATGGTTGATATGATTGTACCGTGACGCATGTATCTGTTCTTCATATATTGTAGAATCTTTTGGCTGATGCTTTTCTTTAAAAATACTTAGACTGTGATTGAGATGAGTGCTTTGCTCCTGCAGAGGGGGCAGGAATTCAAATCCACATGTCGATGATTTAGAAAGACGTCAACATTTAACAATTAAACTTTGTCCCACAGAAACATAACAAACCAAAGGAGCCCCCCAAAATGCCCAAGGCTGCCCCCTTCTTCATCCCTACCCTTCCAGGACTCACGCCACAGTTTGTCATGCCCGAGGACCCAAGTGCACAGGATCAGGTGAGGAAACCTGCCTGTGTTTCGATTTCTCTTGTGATTTTTTTTCCTAGAAGAAAGAAAAAAGCGTTCTGTAGTCCCCATGCGCCACAACGAAGAGTGCAAGGTCTCAACAAACAGGAATATGTGGTCATGAAATCTGGCATAATGAAGACCAGGAACAGTGAGTGGTTTGGATGTTGCCACCTCAGCCACTGGATGAAGGTGGTGTCAATGGTGGGCACAGACTTGGCAGGAGCTGTGGGAAAGGAAAAGACCTTCTTCTACTGCTGTTTTGCCGTCTTGCGACTTGATTGTGTTTGTGAAAGAGACAAATGTTATGGAAACAAGCAGGTATACTCAGAAGGGTGCTTTGCATTTAGTTTCACAGTCACAGCATCATTGTGTTTATATTAATTCACTTGGCCGATGCTTTTTGCCGTAAGAACCATTTATACAGCTGTGTAATTTTTTTGTCTGGACTAATTCAGGGGAAGTCCCTTGGTTAAGGGCAGGAGCAGGGATTCAACCCTGGGTGTGTCAAGTGCTTCAACCACTGCACCACCTGCTGCCCGAGGCTTTACTCTCTATTTGGATGTCTTCACACTGCAAAAGGGACCCATACTTATAACTGCTGTTTTTTGTTTTTGAAGTCAAAAGTTGTCAGCCTTGGAGTTCTGGCACAAAAATCGAACTTCTTGCTCCAACTCGAGGATGCCTGGGCCACCAAGAACTGTAAGTGTATTACAGGCAATGATGCTTTCAGAAAAATAGTGATGACTCACTGAAGATGAAGGTTACACATGTTTGGTGGGTAGCAGCCTGAAGTCTAATGCAGCAACACTAAGATAAATATTTGAAGTTGTGTGTATAGTTGCCGGGCTATTATCAGCAGTTTAGGACAGAGCATTTTAGTTCATCCTGATTGAACTCGTGGTTTGGAAGCAGAACAAAGCTGCATGCATCTTTTTGTTTGTAACTAAATGTTGATTTTCCAGATGCAGAGCCTTTGGGCATCCTGAAGGCCATGGGACCATCAGCTATCGACATGGAGTTGCGGGGTCTGGCGCCAGATGCAGGCGGGACTCTTGAGCTCATGCAGGCCTTCCTGAGGATGATCAGCAGCATGCTGGACTCCAAGAGGGACTTTGATTTGGCACAAGCCTACCTGGCTCTCTTCCTCAAGGTCAGTTAGTAACAGTCGTGGTGACATCAGTGAGCGTTAGCACGCTAAGGGTTTAACGGTCAATTTGTGTTCAGCACGATAAATATTGGCAGCACACAGTCCTCCTATATGAACAAATACACATTTTTACTGTTGGAGACATTCTTTTTGGACAGACTGGTTATGAGAAATTCTGCACCTTGGTGTAGGTGCGTGTGAAACAGCTGGTCTGTCGTCAGCAGTACCTCAGTGAGATGTTAACACTTAAAGATTTAGCTGAATTGTGTCGCTGTACCAAACTGCCCACTGTCATTCATGCATTTATACTGCAGTACAGTGTAACACAGTCATTAATTTGCGTGAACATATGTGCACACACAGAAATGTAGTTACTAATTCACCCAAAACGTACATCTTTGGACTGTATGACATGGGAAGCACATGCAAACATGTTAACCCAAGCCCAAACCCTCAGCTCAGAAGCTGTGAGGCACCAGTGCTAACCGCTGCAGCACTGTTCGCCAGCCAGACGTTAAGAGCATTCCACAGTACTGTCCTAACTACTAAGTGACAGATGGAATTGTTACTCTCCCTCCATCTGAGCTGAGTGAATGACACTTTGTGGTAGACAGGTGGGGGAAAAAAGATGAGTTAGACAAGGCAGAGATGTGTTGTGTATTTGAAGTCACATTTACACCATTTGGCGTGAGTTACTCAGATCTGGGGAAGAGCTGCTAAGGTTCCTTCTTTTAACAAAGTTGCTTGTCACTACCTGATGGGCAAATTTCTATTCGCAGTGTTGCTGCTTGACCTGAATTGTTCGACATCTGCCGTCAAGAAATGCGAAACATTCAGACTTCATTTTTTTTTTACTGTTTTAAATGAGGCTCCTTGTGTTGCAGCTGCACCTCCGGCTGATCTCGCAGGAGCCAGAGCTCATGGAGGAGACATCCAAAGTGTCACAGAGACTGGAAGAAATATGGGCAAACATGCAGACCCTGTTCAATCAGAGCCTCTGCCTGCTGGCCTACACCAAAAGTGCGCTGCTGTGAAATACACGGCTTAGTCTCAGCATTTTTGTAATGAAATCAAAACAGTGTTTTTATAAAAAAATAGCTTTGTCATTTTTGTTATCTTTATATAATTTAAGAAATCCTTCCCAAGTGAAGGGAACCCTGAATGTTTATATTTGAATTAGGTAACCTTGTTCAGGCAGTGCTGTGGGTTTCCATTGAAGGAGCACAATGTGTTTCATGCCAGCAGCAGATTAAAACCATCCGCATAACTGCTTCTGCTGTATTTTTGTCCTTATTTAGGATTTTTTGTCAATAACATGACCTAAATATTTTAATTTGTTGTTAAATTGCAGTGCATCCTGGTATCAACACTTTGAGCATTTTAATTTTTATGTCAACTAAAATAGCAAGTTTAGAAGGAAATTGTTTTGATTCCAACAGCAGGCCAAGACTAAATGCATAGTTCAGAATACCCAACTAGTGGTTCAATGACCGATTGCTGTGACCTGATGTGGCCCAGTATTGTGAAGAACACAAGCATTGTAGGTCAGCCAGCTGTGACTGGTGTGCAGCTGCAGGAACCAACACTAAAGTTTTTTGTGCTCACTCTGTCAGCTGTGTCCTTCAAACACCTGAAACCAAAAGCGCTATCAGGAAGTCATGGCTGAAAGAATGACACTTAAAGGTTTAGCAAAGTTTAGCTGTGAGAAATTATACCATTTAATGAAAACACTAAGTTTGTCCGTATAAACTGCAGCTG
The DNA here is from genome assembly GCA_018136845.1 of Heterotis niloticus. Classification (NCBI taxonomy): domain Eukaryota; kingdom Metazoa; phylum Chordata; class Actinopteri; order Osteoglossiformes; family Osteoglossidae; genus Heterotis; species Heterotis niloticus. The sequence continues at coordinate 19,484,128 of CM030891.1, forward strand.
GCTTGAAGATGTAGTAATGAGGAACAGTAGCGCTCTAGTTGGATGGGCATCACCTGAATGCTGGCTCTCCAGAGTTCTGAAAGGTGTTTTTTCTCTTAAGTTATTTGCCATCTACATTTTCTGTTAGAAATTAATTAGTGCAGCCCAATTAACTTAAGTGGTCTCTGTTTGAAGGTATGCAAGATCTTTGACCATAAGTGACATGCCAGTCCCCTGATTTCCACGTAACGTGCCGCCCCACAGCATACAGAACTATGCAGTACAAGGGACCTGAACAGCCCAGCTTCATTTGCCCTGAAGACGGTGTGTGAGAGAAATTCTTGAAGTTAAGCTCTTAATGCATGTTTCTGTTATGTTAAAGGTATTAATCAATAGTGTAGTGAATGTTTTATGACCATGTTATTCAGTATATTGTGCTTACTGCTATAAAGCATTGGGACTTCTGCCTTGCTGGAATGTTAGGTACTTAAGAAGGTTCCCTGGAAAAACAAAAGAGGGTATTTAAAGAAGGGAAACGTAAACTACAGATAAGGCAAAGGCGAAAGGGTCAAGGGAATGGTCAATTTAGACCCAGGCCAGACCCTGGTGGTATGTAAAGGAGTAATAAAACCAAAACTCCCTGAACCGAGACACATAAATCAGGAGTTACTCCACCACACTTAGGATGGGAAAATGATTCCATATAACAACAATGTTTAAAGTCACACTAACAAAGAGCAGATGCAGGAAAAACTTGAAAGGGGTGTATACCTTGCAAGCTGCTGTATAAATGATCCCTGTATCCTTTGTTCAGGGAGACACTCCCGCAGATACATGCGTCACGGTGTGTATTTCTATAGAAAATGAAGTGTAACTCTCTCTACACCCAAACTGTTACTTTATTTTTTCTTCCACAGGTGTTTAATCTGACAACACTGGGTGGAAATACTAAGTTAAATGTGGATAAAAGTGCCAGTTAAGTGACCCAGTAACAGTTATTTACATTCTGTATGTATCTGGTTAAATGGCCTATGGATGCACTGCAGCAGAGCGGTGGGTTACTGCTGAACAGGTGAACAGATGGATGCACTGTCTGTCTTTGGGCTCCCCTGGACACAGGCCCTCTGTGAGTTTTACAGGATGACCAGTTGTGCAGTTTCAACATGTTGCACATTAAAATGCACAAATGAGATGCTTTTCACCTGCTCTTCTTTATTACTTTAGTATTTCTTGTTTATTAATGATTCAGATGGCCACTTTATTTTTTCTGTGTGAACTTAAGGCTGGGAAAGGTAAATGCAAATGCAGTATATACCCTAATGGGATATGTTTGTTACCATGACAATAATCAGTAGGCATGCATCTAAATATAAAATGTAAGGAGTGAAATATATTTTATTGCTCTGCTATGATGAGCATGATACACTAAATCAATGAAATACATTAAGCAAAAATTGTCACTGAATGCCTTTCATATTATTTGAAGTTTCCAGAAGTAATTAAAATATATACCGTAACACATTTTAACTGCTAAGTGTAGGAATAACACTACTGTTCACTGACAATTTTTATGTCCTGTATGGCAACTGAAAAATTCTCAAGCTGTAGTGAGTGTATATCACCACATTGAAAAAGATTTTATATCTACAGGACAACATTATATGTTAAGAAATTTATTATTTGGAAGTGTAAAATAAATGTCCAGCAGGGACTGTCATTTACTTGCACACTAGTGAGAGGTGTCTTCTAAGAGCGGCTTTTATGACAGTCTATTACTAAATTGCACAGAGGAGACTGTGAAATGACAAAGTAATGTACTGATGATCTGGAAAGGCGGATGTTTTGGAGGGTGATATTTCAACGTTTTGAGTGTGAACCTGCCGGTAAGGTGTGTGTCTTGTGTAAGCGGCTGAAAGGTAAGAGCAGTAGTTATGAGTGGATTAGAGGCAGCTCAACATCAGCACCACACCAGAGAAGGATGCCGACTGCCTGGTCAGGAAAGGCACTTAATCTGCCAAAGCTGAGGTGCAAATTGCAGCCGGCTGGTGTCACATTTTTCTCTTTTTTCATTTCTAGCAGAGTGCAAATTTTTAATTAACATTGGGGGAGGGGGTGCCCTTTTTCTCCATGTTCATCTGAAATACAGTTTAGGCTTCAAGTGCAGGACCAGAAATGATGGTTATCTGTTTTTCAGGATGGATGGAAGATTCATGCTCTGATTTTGGTAAAGGATACAATACAACTAATGGGAAGCACGAAAGCTGGGAACCACAGCCAAGTAACCAAAATGTGAATCAGGGATTTTTGGGGAAACAAATGTAATGTTTTGATGTTGGTTACTCTGTTACCCCAAACCAATTACATGGTTTTGTTAAAAAGCAGCAATTAATAATACACTCAAAGACAAGTTATTCAAAACAGTCACACCGGCTAACATGTAATAATTTATCAGACATTTTCCATCAGGATGACTTACAATCTGAACTTTTTTATGCTATGTTCAATTGTTTGTTCATTGTTACAGCTGGGTGGTTTTTTTTTAATTAAACCAACGCAATGTAGCCACCTTAGGCCAAACTTACACAGCTGGGTGCTGGATTCCCAGGCTTTTAAGACCAAGGCAGTGGCACTAACCACTACGCCACCTGCTGGCCCAGATATTGTTTTCACTTTTAAATATAGCGCTACCTACGTGAATGTGGATCAGAGCAGTGGAGGCAGGATTTTAAACGGAACGGTCCAGACTCAGTTCTGGACGCTTCGTTCTATGATTTGTATGATCACAGTGCGTTCAGTGCGGCGTTGCACTCTGTGATCTTTTGTCTCGCTGCTGTTACCCGGGCGCCTCTAAGACCCAGCGGAGACCGGCGGCGCGCACAGTCCGGTCCCCCCGCCGCCCGGCAGCCCTCAACGCCCGGCACTCCGCGCACAGCTCAGCGCTGCAAGCCCGCCCGCCTCAGGTGCGCCTCACATGGCCAGCGGACAGCGGCGCCAGCCACCTCTTCTCATTGCACATTAGGTCCGAAACGCCTAAAAAAAAGCGGTTTGCAGTAAAGCGAGGCGAGACTCGAATCGCTCGCTGCTGCGGGGGTTAAATCTGGGGTGGCGCTCGGTGCTTCTCGTCGATCGCACGGTGCGGCTGTGGGAGCCAAGAGCTGGGGATGCTGAAAGTCACCATGCCCTCCTCCAGCTCGGCGGCCGCCTCCGACTACTGGATAGACGGCTCCAACAAGGAGACACTGGCGGACTACTATGAGCTACAGTCCGAACTGGGACGGTGAGTCTTTTATTTTACCACAGAATTTGTCCATTCCGGGAGGGGAGGGGGGTGATGATAACAGTCGAGGATAACGGTGTCATTTTCCTTCCTCTTATGTCTCCCTAATGTTGTTGTAGGTTACCTGGGAGCCCGGCGTGTTAAAACTGCAAGTGGGGCAGCGTTACCTCGTTTGTCCAGTCTGTGCCAGTAGAGTAACTGATATTTTTTGTTCGGGTTTTAACTTTCCGAGCCGACTGGTGTCGGAGTTGTTCGCTTCTCAGGCGATACGGCAAGCGAAGGCGTTCGCGCGCGGCGCTCGCTCGCTCGCGCGTCACAGGTCGCCGCCGCCACCGCCGCCACAGATTCCGTTACCACAGTTTCCTGCTGCGAATCCGTTGTCGCCGAGTGGGACGGGGTGCAGCTGTAAAACAGGGTACTTTGCACCGCTGACAGAGTAAGTGCTGTTCCTTAGCCTCAAGGTGCTCTGCTCCAGCACTAGGAAATGCTTCGTGGCCGAATAAATGCTTCATCTTTTGGGTTTTAAAATGCGACGATGTTTTGTGTAATGCCTTGGTGTAGGTGCGTGTGAAGCAGCTGGTCTGTCGTCAGCAGTACCTTGCATTGACTTTGTATGCTGGACGTAGCCGGTTACAGTGCATAAAGTGACTCAAAAATGACCTGGAAATTATATGTGACTACATTGGTGCCATTGATTTTTTGTCAGAACTTTGTTTTAGATATTCCTACATGCAGTTGTTTCGTTTACACTTTATTTTTACTCAGTACCCTAACGTGGGCCCACCTGACCCACTTATTATTACATTTAGCCTTCTGAAGTTAAAGCTTCATAATCTGGAGATGGTGGTTTACAGTGTCCTGTCACTGTAGTAATATCAGTCATCCAGTATATCAAATATAAGTGGAAGAGCCCTCACAGCCGTAACTGTGCACCTTTATTGCAGTGTGGACATGGATGTGAAAATGAAACGCACGCATCCTAAGCAGGCGCGCCAGGTCACGTGACACCGAATTGTGTGTAACCGAACATCACTGCGCAAACATCGGTGAACATTAGAGTTGCAGACAGTATATGCCATAAAATTGAAAGCCGTGTAACAAGGGAGACACCAGTGCCACGAATGACCACTTAACGTATTGAAAACTTTAAAAGCAGTACTTTTTTGGTTGTTTTTTCTAAACTTTGAAATGTTTTGGCTGGTGTTGCATGATTGCTGAACAGCACTGACGGCTGTTAGGATTGGTTGTGTGTTCTCCGGCTTGTGTTGGTGGCAGAAGGTGTTGAGCCCATGTGGGTTCGCTGCGATGGCCTTGAATTGAACTAAGTCCTCGGTGGGAGTTACTGTAACTGTGGACTCAATCTTAACTAATCTTATCTCTTGCTGTGGTGTTGTGCACATTCTGGTTGTTTGATGGCAAAGGTTCAGATCCTCGTCAGGCAGCTGCGGTTGTCTGTACAGTCAGAGGAAGTGAGTGTGTTAAACAGTCTGTGCGCAGCACTTTCACACTTTTGTGTACAGTACACATCTAGGGCTGAGCATCCTTACTGAAGTGACGGTTAGTTGCAGTGCTGGCCAGGTGTGTAGGGATAACAATTGAGAAAGCAAGACCAAGAATACAAAGATTATGTCAAACTCTTATTTATTTTGCCAGTTGGATGCTGTGCTGCAGTGCCCATGTTGCCATTCTGAATTATGGTCAACTGATAAGTGAGTTTAGAAAAAACCTCTTTTAGGTCCCAGTTCAATTTTACTTCTATCACTAGCTGAGCTATCCTGCACTGCCCAGGTTAGAAAGTGGAAAGATAAACAGTAATAGCAGATTATATATCACTGAACTTTATTACCCTTAAAATGGTTGCATTCAGTACTTAAGTATGGCTAGTGCTGTCAAAAAGATGGGTACCACAGAGAGTGATGTACCAGTAATAGACCATTGGAATGGTGGAAAGGAAAAAATAACAAAATATGTATCACCAAACTTTATTATCCTTACATTAATAAAGTGTTCATTACCGTGTGTGTGTCATTTATAACTCCCCAAGCTTGCAAGTTTCCATCTTTCCTCCTGCTCCCTCTCATCAGCCCTCCTTGGTGTGTATGTTTGTGGGTGCAGATGTGTGTGTACAGTTGGCTGTCCAGTCTTCATTCAGACATATTAGCAGGGAACTGCCTGGAGGCACACGTCACTAATTTGTCTAGCACACTATGTATGCGTGCGTGTGTGTTTATCTATACAAAAAACTAATGGGTTATAAGTACCTGTGTGCAAATTTCAGGTCTTGAAAAACAAAGCTGTGCATAAAGATCAAACAAATGGATGCATAGGTGGATAAATGGATGGATGAATGCTGTTTGAGCTTTATAGATATAGAGATTACAAAAGCAGACCTAACCCTATACATTTACAGTTTTGAAAATTCACTGTCCTGTTAAATTAAAAGATAAATTAAAAATGTATACAAATATTGCTAGCTATAAAAATGTCACATATATAATTTTGAAGTTAAACATTGTAATTCCTAGCATGTTGATATCTGTTACATTGTGAGGTTTTTGACAGCTTTTTTGAGTTACAGCTTGTGGTGTGTGATCATAATTGCCATTGAGATGTGGGGTATGTAGATTTTTATTGCTGTTTTATTGTCATTTAGTTGCCTTGTACTGGAGAGGGTTTTTGTGGTGTCAGCCTGAGCAGCCCTGCATCCAGCTCTTCCTGGGGTGTCCTCTGCTCTTCCCAGGCCAGCTAAGAGTTATAATCACTCCAGCCGCTTCTTGGTCTATCCTGAGGTCTCCCCACAGTGCATCGTCTAAAATGAATATTAATGAAAAATGAGTGAAATGGAAATGCTGGCATTCTATCAAGGGGGCATCCTGCCTCATACCCTGTGTTTCAGTGATAGGCTCCAGACCACCGCCACTGCAAGCAGTTATTGGAAATGGATAAATCAGATGTTGAAAATACTTTTGTCTCCCCAAATTCATATTCAGTGCCAGTTGTTGACTTATTTATCCTATAAGCATATGCAGTATTTGTCATATTGTAGCCACAGTCAACTTTTTTAAGTATCGTCTCCACTTTGGTTGCCATGGTAACAGCTTGATTCATCTTATTGACACTGTTAGAATCAGGAACACTCAAGAACAAAAGAGTTGTAAACCCTGCAGAATGGAGCTGGAATAAGGCATTGCTACACTCCTGTTCTGAATGGATGCCCTTTAAACACATCTGTTGGCTCAGCAAATATAAACACATGTTCTGTTCTCTGTTATAGAAAAATTTTAGAAAATTGATATGTGAAGATAATATGGGCTTTCTTATGAAAAAAAAATGTTTTTTTCATTTAAATTTGTAACTTGATGGTTCTTAACAGCCATATCAGTGTATGCCCATTTGTCACATAACAGGGTTTATTTCTTCTGTGAATTCCTCTTTTGGGGGACAGAAAATTAATTTCTAAAAATGAATTAAAATACTGAAATATAAGGTATGTTTATGCATACCAGTAGCAACCAACATACTGTGTGAAATTTGTAACAAAAATAATTATTTTAGCTGGTCTTTGAATGTTAAATGTTCTGATAACATAATTATTATATTCTTTGTTTTCTTTATCAGCTACAGCTTGTCCAGTGCAGGGTATGGTGATTTGGAATTTGTTAAGGAAGCATAAGATATGAGGAAGTGTACTTCATGGATTGATACACTTTCATAAATTGGCTCACAGATGTTTACAATTTAAAAAAGTTTACAGGGTCAGTGTCTGCTATGTCTGTCTGCTCACTCTGTAAAGCATTCATACACTGTGCTATTACAGCAACTGCTAAAATAACTATTGAAAGCTGGATCCCACTTCCATTGTTCAAGCTTAATATTATAAACTGTTTTGGAAAAAGTGTTAGTTAAATGAAATAGAACTACTACTACTACTACTACTAATAATAATAGCCTACTATTTTGGTTATAATAACTGCCTTAATTGAGTATTGAGATTGTAAAGTAAAAGTATCAGTTAAAAGTATCACAGTAGTTGGAATTTATTTTGGAAGGAAAGATAACTAGACAGTAGATAAAATATCTCTTACAGAAGCAGAGTGGCTGCATAACTGTATACAAATGCTCCTGAACTGACTTATAAACATGTATAAAAAAGTGATATTTTAATAAATTGTTTTACATTGTATGAGACCATGTTAAATGGCGATTTAATGTGTATCAACTTTTCAATAAGACATGTTAACTAAAAATGATGTAGTAGTCTGCACATTTTATTGGTACAGTTCATTTTATGTCTGGTTTGAGTATCAGCATAAAATGACTGGATCAGTTCTGGAAATGAATACAATAAGTTCATCTATAAAATGATCAGTGAGAAGACCTATAATCTTTTTCATTCACAATTAGTTGCATTTTATCACTATCTTGTGTTGTATCATTCCGTTAAAATCTCTTTCCTCTTCCGTGGAAAGTTTAATAATCATTAAACTGACCTATGTTTAGCTGGTGGACAGTGCTTAGAGCAGTCAAATAGAGGTTATCATAGAAAGTTAATGACACTGAAGAAAGCCAAAAATGAGGCTCATACTTCCATTCTGTTCAAGATATGATTCAGTTTTCTCCTGTTGTTGTTTTGAAAATCTGAGAACAGGGTTAGCTTTGTATATATCTGCCAAGCACCTCAGAATGTCCATCTGTGTTTTTCAAGAGTGAAAGATCCCCTTATTTTCTTCAAATGTATTTTCGTGCCAAACATATGTGGGCCTGTTTTTGGTCATATATGCATTGTAACTTGGGTTGATGCCATGCCTTTGGGGTAGAACATATGACACAAATTTAAATAGTGTGCATGAAAGCACATGTTTGAGTAAAGGGTTATGATGCCCACTCAAAAGGATTGCAGTCAATTATAGTACTTGTTTCAAATGTACTAAGTGTAAGTGCATGTGAATATTTGTCCTTGATTCCAAGTTCTTTCCTTTGTTTGTGCAGTCTTTCAGCTCTCCTATTCCCCAGCACATCAATCAGTTTAAACATATATGATTGCTTCTCTTTATTGGAATTGAGTTCACAATAAGAAAAAGTAAATATAAAATACTTTAAGCATTTTTATTAAAACCAATAAATTAAATATCTTTCATTAACATCTAATGTAGCATGATGTCACTTTTCAGAATCAGAATTCAAATTAGAATCAGAATCTGATTTATTTGGCCAAGTATGCATACACATACAGGGAATTTGTCTGCGGTACCCAGTGGCCCATAGTGTACAGTAGACAAGCCATACATACATACATACATACATACATACATACAAGTGCAAAGATGCATTGACAGTGCCAGAAGATAAGTGTAAATAACGAAGGATGGAATAAACAGTGAGAGGGTAGAATACATAATGAGGGAGGGAATAAGTAAGAGGGGAGAAATACTGCACAGACTAACAAACAATCAGCTGTTCATGAGTGTAACAGCGTGAGGAAAGAAACTGTTTTTGTATCTGGTACTTTTGGGGCACAGTGATCTGTAGTGCCTGCCAGATGGGAGAAGTTCAAAAAACCTGTGGACCAAGTGAGAGGGGTCTATTACTATTTTCCTGCCCTCCTCCTCATTCTGACAAATTTCTGGCAAAATACATTAATTTAATTCATGGAGCCTTTCATTTCACCTACACATTAATGCAGTTTATTAGTAAGTTTCTGCTGGAGGGAGTACAGAAATAAGAATTAAAAGCAATGAATGAGACATGGTGCATAAAAAGGGTATTGAGAATATGTTGTAAATCTAGTCCTGTACTTATCTAATGGAAACAAAAGGAATGGAGCTTATCAAAATTTAAAATGTGCAGAACTCAAACTGTCTAGAGACAAATGTGCTGTATCACAGAAACTGCTGAGCCATGAAGTGTGTACTGAAGTGGAGAAACTCTCCTGTCAATCAAAGTACTTTTTTCAGTATTTTTTCAGTAGTGAATGTTGTCTCCAACATTTATTATCATGTTTAATTTGTTTCATTTGTTTACCAGCTATATTTTCTACATGATTTGCAATATGAGGTTTGTAATTAAGCTTCCTAAAGTTATTTACTTATTTACACAGCAGAGTAATTTGTACTGTACCACTTTAGAAATTTGTACATAATTCAGTGGTGCCACAACAAGTGAGGATCAAGACCTGGGACCTTTCTTTAGCCAATGACATCTTCAAGAACTATGCCATCTACTGTTCATAATTCATTTTACAACAAGTTTTAATAAACCACAATTTTTTAAAGGGTGTACTCAGCATTGAAGTTACAGGCCTACCTTTACCATGATCAAATGACCATTGCTACATTTTACCTTCCGGGATGAGGAATATTGGGTTTTTTTTCTAACCTGTGTTCACATGACATTGAAAAGTTTGGATCCTCTACTTAAAAACTTAATTGGGACAGATATTTGGCTTGTTACTTGAAGTTTGCTAGCTGAACATGAAGTGAGCCAGGGGCTTGTCATCAATTCTAAATTTAGCTACTTGTGCAATCTTTGCCAGGCAAAATGATGGTATTGGAACAAGTGACAACATTGAGAAATGTGTGCCTCTATCTCTGTTGGTGAAATTCACTTTAATTATTCTTAGTTGTGTGTTACTTTAGAGAAAAGCATTTATAAAATGAAAAATGGCAGCAACCAGGGTAGCTTCACTTGGTGGGAGACAACAGCAGGAATTTTTAGGTGGCAGCAGAGCAGAGGACTTTCATGGGATAAACAGCTTCTCTCTTTGATGACCTAGGATGCCTTGTGCATAAGCTGAAGTCCCCTAGTCATGGTATTTCTGACACCTTTTAAATAAGGAAATACAGTAAATAACCCTGTTAGCTGTTTAGAAAATGTCACTTTTTTTAGAATAATTTAAGAAATTTAAGATATGGCAAATTATGATAAATTACTGAGAGTGCTCAACTACAGAAAATCATCTCTATAGTCAGCAGCGCTAATCAAGATATTGCTCTACTCGTCTTATGTTAAACACAATATTAAAATATCTAAATAAGGATTTTGGCTAAAACAAGACTGAAAGATTTAGGCAATTTTATTGAATCTATGTAAGTTACTGGATTTATACACTCAGTTTTAAATAGTTGTTTATGGAGTGTATAATTGCAGTTTGAATCTATGTTGAAGCTCATTATAAGTTGAAATCAAACCTGTCTTTATTCTGTCCAAAAATATGTTTTTCTGCAAATGAAATTCATTAAAAGAAGGTAAAAAAAAAAAGAAGATTATATGAGGGTAGGAATGGGGTTACATATCATAAAAAGAACGAAATAGGCAAGAATCACTGTCAAGATCTATCTGCTGTACTGAACTTGTAACGTTTTCTTGTTGGCTGAATTAGCTTTATTCCATTCCATAATGAGGAGGAAGCACTAATGATATCCTAAGGAAATTTACCAAATTAATAATTTTTTAATGGTGTTCTCTGTCATACTGCAGCTGATGCAAAACAAATGAAATGGAAAATTATCTGAATCTTTCAAAGGAAAGTATAAATTTGGCATTTGCCTCTGCTTTTTGGTTGGTTCTGTCAGACATTTATCTGATCTTTGCTACAGATACTGTATGTACAAATGGGCTATTTTGCTTGGAGGTCAGTTATGTGTTACAGGGCACACAACTGCCAAATGCAGTAAAATATAATCATCTGGAATGTCTTATTCTTGCAGAGGGAAGGGAAAATGTGCATACATCTCATTTTAACTTTAGGTGAAATTAAATTAATGAGGATAGCATTCAGATTATTGCTTTCAAAAGGTTAAGTGTCTTTTATTTCTGACTTACCTATCCTCCCAGGATTGGACTCCTTTGACAAGTAGAAGATATCTTTTCCTAGTATGCCAGTCCAGTGCATCTTTCTCTAACACCATACTAGCACTTAAATTTTGCATTTTTTCACCAGGCCAGAATGTGTTAAATATGGACTAAAGGTGACCTGCTTGTGGAAAAAAATAAATACTAAAATTAAATTTCTATAAATAAACTGCAAGTGTCACTACAGTTTACTCTGGTGTTTAATGATTTTCTATGTTAGTTCTAACCCAAGTTTTTGGTGATACGTGTTATGTAGGAATTTACCAGTGTTTACACAATTTGCACAAGTTTAATACATTCTAAAAATATACAGCACAGAGCCACATCTAGTATGTACAATATATAAATGCATATTTCACAGCAAAATGTAAGAATATGTTAAATCCCAGTGTTCCTGATGACAAATGCTTTATTTTTTGTCAATATTTAAAACCAGAAATATGATTGGATATTCTTGGTGAGGTACTTGTCATGGAAAAAGACTTAATGACTAAATGAGCTCACATTTTGCCACTGTTGCCTGATTCTTCAGAGGTCAAGTGTGCTGTGAATCAGAGATGCCTATCAACTCAGTGTTGCTGGTAGACAGGGCATCTCAGCCTTTTTCATCTGTATGCCGCTTATGAACGCAGGGCTTTGACTAAAATTAGGGAAATTATAAAAGTACATTGTTTAAAACAGTTCCTGTGCTTATTTGTTCTAAAATATGTGTCAGGATTGCATTATATTTGTGCAGCACTGTGTTGGGTATATTTAAAAAAAATCTGTACATTTACTGTATATAAAATTTTATGGCTATTGGTAGTTTAATGTTCTTTTACAAAGTACTTTCATAGCTATATAGTACTTGAAAGTATGCCAACAGTATGTTGCAACTGAAAGACCTAGAATCAAATCCCACCTCCTGCCATAGTATCCTTAAGCATGTTACTTTTTTGTGCTGAATTTACTGTGGGCCAGAGGATGGATCCACACCTGTTGTCCACATGGAGGATCCATGAGGATTCTGCAGCACCATGGTAATGTCAATGTGATGAAAGGCTCATTCTGTTCTGCTAGGCAAATTGCATTCATCCCAAGTGACCCATCTCTTCAATATTGCTCTGGTTAAAATATACTATATCTTTATAGAATGCTCTTAATATACTGGTCATTTGGGTCATAAAGTGCTTAGGGGATAGACACTTGTAATGGTTAGGTTTAATTTTGTGAACAGTCACCTCATGGAACCAAGAACCTACTGTTCTTCATGTTAATGTTAAAAACAAAAAGGTATCAGAAATTAAAAGGAAATCTCACAATATGTAGTTAGAAAAAGCTGGTTCAGTCATAAAATAATTCTAGTTCAGTTTTCAAAGTTGTGCACACAGGGCAGAGAAGATGTGAAACTGACACCTGAGCCTCTGTAACATTACATGTTTGAATAGAGAGAGTATGCCAGTGACCTGGTTACATTAACCAGAAAGCCACTTAGACAATAAGTTATCTTTTATGGTTCAGTTCTGCTTTCCAGTCCAGTAAAGGCTACAGTACTTGGTCTTACACCGCTTCATAGTTTATGACAAGGCGCAGAAGTATTTTTTCTTCATACATTATAATTAAGTGCAGGTACTCCCTGTGTTGGCATGGGTTTCCTGCTGGTGCTTTGGGTCACTCCTACAGTCCAAAGACTTGTTTCAGGAAGGTTGCTGACTCTAAATCGATTCTGATGTGTGCAGATGTGAGTGAGCGAGTGTGTGTAGTTCCCTTATGATTGACTGTAACCTTGCCTGACACCCCATGACTCCGCAGCTCTGAGCTGGACAAGTAGTTATTGATAATAGATCAATGGATGAATATCAGTTGTGTAGGAATATGTTAGAATTCTCCTTAGTTGCAAGAAAGAAGTCAGTGTCATACAAATAGTAATGATAATAATTTTAATGGTTATAGTAAAGGTACTCATGCACAATAGTGGGGCTCATTTGGCTGGGGATTCCACTATTGCAGCATAACTTTATTAGGTAGAAGGGGTGTACATTTATTTCATTCCTGAGGGCTTGAGTCTACCAATTTGGGATATTCTTTGCATGGATCCTGTGCTGGTTGTGTTGATGGATGCCGGCGATCATTGGTGCTGATGCCATGTGCTCACAAGTGTCAGTATTTTCTTTTAAATCTACAGTGTGGATTAGCTATCAAGAAGCATGTTCCTTCATATTTCACATGAGTATGTTTAATTAATCAAATCCTGTCACCTCACTTCAATATTTTGAGTGCAAGTCTAGGTGAAATAGTTTGTTCTTTCCTCCTAAAATGATGTTATTGTAACTTTAGTAATATATAAACTGTGTTATTGTGGCTGGAGTATGAAATGAAAGGCGTACCATGGGAGAAACAATAGTACAACATATCAGTTCACAAAAATATAATTATAGGGCAAGAGCACTAGAATCAGTCATCCATCATGGCAAACACTCACAAATGAGCTGCATTTTTTGCCTGCACTGTATTTTGTTTGTAAATTTTCCCAAGATTTTTCTGATGCTGGTTATGTAATGAGCACGCAGGGAAATTGGGTTAATTCCCATGCGCATCCGACAAGCCGTCACGCTGTAATTTGAGGACAATGCTCCATGTGCTGCTACACTGGGGAAGGACTCTTCTTCCTCAGCTCTTCAGTTCGCAGGTGATCACATGCATATTGTTGGCGTGGCGGTAGGTTGGTGGTTTGCATTTCCTCTTTGCATTTTTCAGTGCAAAGTGTGCAGCACACACCTCCTCCCCCATGCAGTTCTGCAACCGTAGGAGTGGAGTGCAGCTGTTTACGTACTATATAAGAGGCAAAGGTCAGACCACGATTCCATCTAAAATATGTGAATTATTACTGATTGAAGATTTTTTGTTTAGTAGAATGTAATATTTGAACCATTGATGTGCTTGGTGTATCTGTTGAAGAGAATCAGGGGAACCATCTGTGCAGGTGAACAGTAATTTGGTGCACAGGTATACTGTTGTTTTGGAGGGACCATTCCAATGTCCTGCCACAGAGTGTCTTGCTTCACACAAGGTTTCAGTTAATGTAGTGGATAACCAGGTGAACACTTCATACCCAGTACCCAGGTCAGGAATTCAGTTAATACTTGTTCATTAATTCAAAGGTTGATAGCAGCTGGGGATTTGAGTGCAAATTAAAGAAATTTTTGTATTACAACTTTGTATATATGTATATTTAATTTGGTCTGAATTAATACAAGATTCATTTATAATTAATTTAGAATATAGAATATACTTCAAATTCCTATTCGGTTAGCTGTTAGCAGGCGGTGTAGTTGTTGAGAAGCGCGATAAAGTAAAGTAGGTGGCGAGGGGCTTCTTCCTTTGAGATGGTGGGTAGAAAGAGCGGTGAGGGTGAGGACGCTGAGGCAAAGGGTCGGTAAGGTGAGAAGCGGCAGGGTGGCGCAGTGGTGTGCGCGGTAATGGAGGGGAGCAGCTCCGGGACACTTGAGCCTTCTGGAGGTGTCGTGGGCCTAACTCGACGAAACTCCGAAGAAGGAAGGTGCCCACTTGATAACCCTGATGAGATGCCGTGCCATGCCATGCTATAGTTAGTTGGCGCTAGTTTTAAAAAGGTAGCCATGGTGCAGCAGATTTGTAGGCATGCAGGGGGGAGGTTAGGACAGGCATTAGGATCCCCTTTATAAACCAAGCTCCTGGTATTTGGCACTGTGTGTGTAACATTACCGACTTTCGGCTGCTCCCATCAGGGGTCGCCACAGCGGATCGGCTCGTCTGCATATTTGGTTTGGCGGATTTTTACACTGGATGCCCTTCCTGACACAACCCTCCATTTTGCCCGGGCTTGGGACCTGCACAGAGGTGCACCCCTTGTGGCTGGATTTGCAGCAACACCCGATGTGGGGCTTGAACCCACGACCCTCACATTACAAGTCACATGCTCTACTGACTGAGCTAGTTGGGCAGGGACAGCACTGTGTGTGTCACATGAACCATAAATCAGTAAATCATATTCTTCATAAATATTTGAAAAGGTATGTTTTACATCTGAAAATATTTCATCTTCATTAGGACCACATGTTGGTGTTAGACCTGAGAAAAAATGTCAAGTCAACAGAAAAGACTTAAAATTTTGCTGCAATGAAAATGTCTGAGATCTGCTGAAATTATGATCCACTGGGCCAGCTGCTTCTGTAGGAAATTGAAAATGAACGATAATTTGGTTGCAAAATGTTTATTGTCATTATTTATTCTACTCTGATATGTAGACTTATGATAATAATGCTTTTAAAATAATGCATTACCTGGAGCTATTGCTTGATGAAGCCGGACACTTCTGCTCATTTAGTGTTTCTGTCACAGTCTGCAGGACAGTCTGTGATTATGGGAAATCAATGCAGTCACTTCAGATAATGTAATATGTGTAGGGACTGATGAATTTCAAATTTCGTTTGAAGTAATGGTGTTTCCACTCCACATGGCTCACGTTTTAACAAGGATACCTGAAGCCAATTTTTATTTTCCTGTTCCTGAATAGGCTGTTAGACAAAGGAAGCTTAACTTACAACTGAGTAATCACCCATTGTTAGAATTACTGTTAAAAGTCTGTGTGTGTGTGTGTGTGTGTGTGTGTGTGTGTGTGGAGGAAGCAGGTGAGATGGTAGTGCAGCAGTACTCCTGTTTCCAGATAACATGAATAATGTATTTTTGTTATCGGATATTTCATATCACAGTTGCTTATCAGAAAATCAGAGCTCTGCATTTGACAGTTCTTGTGTGCTTACTTTATTTAGCTTTTTGTCACATGTTAGATGCTAGGGCCCTGTGTTAATTAATAAGTCCATTTTGTTGTTATGATCAAACCTACTAATTAAAACCAGGAGATAACATATAGTATTTGTGAATGTGTTGGAGTATTACATTATAATCTCTTGATAAATTTCAGAGTAGTAAGATGTGTACAGTGTACTTTATGGATTTTAAAGTGAATGGCATGCATGTAAGAACATACCATGTTTGGCTCACCACAAAGGAAAACAAATTACAGCAAGTTTAGCATATACTGGTCATTTGTTTATGAACCAAATATACCCTGCCGGGCCAAAAAAAAAGTCACACACTAATATTTTGTTGGACCGCTTTTAGCTTTGATTACAGCAGGCATTCATCATGGCATCGTTTCGATAAGCTTTTGCATCCAGAGTTGCGTTCATTTTTCACCAAGATCTTGTATCGATGTTGGGAGAGCCGGCCTGCTGCGTAAAGTCTTCTCCAGCACATCCCAAAGATCCCCAGTGGGGTTAAGGTCTGGACTGGTGGTCAATCCATGTGTGAAAATGATGTCTCTCTCATGCTCCCTGAAGCACTCTTTCACAATTTGAGCCCCATGAATCCTGGCATTGGCATCATGGAAGAAAAAATCTATTGATGGAAAAACCTGGTCATTTAGTATATTCAGGTAGTCAGCTCACCTCATTTTTGGGCACATAACATTGCTGAACCTAGACCTCACCAACTGAAGCAACCCCAAAGTGCTGTACCTTTGCTCTCTCCTTCCCGCTGCTTGCTTCGATCCAGCTGCCTCAGGTAGCCAGAGCTTCCCTTACAGACAAGAGGCACTTTCTTTTGGGCCTTTTGGCAGATCCATGGAATCCAGAATTTCAATGGCACTTTTTCTGGGCTACTTAACAAAGTTCACTTATTTATTCTTAAGTCTGTGTGCTATGGTTGGGTGTGATCTAGCTATTCAGCTTCAGTATGCATTCTCTGTCTCCAGCAATACTTTTTTAGAGCCCAGGCCTTTGGCAAAGATGGGGGGACAGATTCAAGTATGTTTTTTTCTGTGTGATGTAAATTTTTTTTTTTCCTTTTTCCATTCTGTATGTTAAAGCCCACATACATATACAGTACATTTCTGTTTGCTTGCAGCGCTTATTTTCAAGCTGTTTTCTATCTCCAGTTAATACAATCATCATATTTCCTTTCATATTTCAGACAGACAGGAGCGATGCTATTAATATAAATCCTTATGCCTTGTCTGAAATGAAATTTTAATAATTTAATTAAATGGCATATTGAAAATTCCTGAAAGTAAGGAAGAGGTTAAGGCCTATCCCAACAAAAAGGAACAATTAATTTTTAAACTAAAAAATTGAAGATTCATTTTGATTTTGGCTTATTTTTATAAGAAATGCCATAGTTAAATGATCAAATCTCTATGTTCAGCACTGTTCTTTACTGTCATGCTAAAGGAATTTGCTTTGATTTGATGCCAGGTAAAACTGGGGTGCAAATATCTTTACAGGTTCTGGCCTTTTCTGTGTTTTATGAGTTAATTGGTATTTGCTTCCCAGTGGTTCATTTGATGATCACTTGGACAGGTTGTTTTTACTGTGCTTACCTTTTTCTGTGCCTTTGATACATTTTTCTCCTCAAAGGTATGAGTCAGCATAATTGAATGGACTTTTTATTGCAGCAGATTATGGATTGAGTCATTCTTGGTATGATGACCATCCACTCTCAGTCCATAAATACAATGAAGGAGAACTCATAACTCCCAGGAAGAATAAGAGTAGACTTTTTGGGTCCATTCATTGTTTGTCAACTGTTTGTCCATACTTTTTCTGTGGTTGATGATTTGCTAATTCTTAACATGTTTTAAGCATGATTGTGCAAATGTATGAGAAAATCACTAATACCGATTGACTTCATATAGCTCACCATATAATTTGTAAGTTTTTGCAGAAAATTAGTTCTTTCTGGTAAACGGCATGCCTGTATAAATTTAACAGAGGAGTTTTCATGTTATGCATTTAGGACATTATTTTATGGGTTGAACAAAATGTTTCAGTGAAACTGGGATTGTGGAAAGTCGAGGGTTTCAACTGAAGTAATAATTAATCTGGTATTTAATATAGACTTCCTACAGAATGTTCTCCAGATTGGTCTCTGTTCTTATTGTGTCCTGAGGCTTTGAAGTCCATTGTTGTTGCGCTTTGCTCACTGTGAAGAATTTTTTTAAAAATTATTATTCATCACACTTTCGGTGCTAAAATTGAAAGTGTGGCAAAAAGTGTAAGTGTGGCTTTGTTGAATGTAAAAAACTGATGAATTAAAGACATTTATAGGGACAGTGTTGCTGTGACTTGCCTCACATAAAATTTTAATGATGTAATGAATTTTGTAATATACCTGTATCTCTGTGTTTTCGTGGTTATTTTGACGTCATGTAACTTTTAGTGCACTTCACCTTTGTAAAGCATTCCAAGTTGTAACATTTTTCTTTACATTTGCCATGTTCATGTGCACTGATAATATTACTGTGAACAAAAAAAATCTGAAAACAGCCCGAACTATGAAAGCTGATGAGTTTATCAGAGGTTGTAATCTTACTCTTTCACAGAAACTGTTCTCTTTTCAATTTTCACGCATGCTGAATTTGGGGAACGTGTGTAGTCTCAAATTTTCAAGTGTAAAATTGCCTGTCTTGCAAGAGTTTTTGTTATAACCAATTGTCGGCTACCAGAGTGCGATTTGTTACTGGGAAAGTATAGTTTTTTACTACATTTTTCCATAAGACATATGAAGATTGAAGAGGTCTAGAATCTTGACTACTAGAACAGTAACTAATCCAGTAATTCAAAAGATCTTTAATACATTGCCCCCTTATATTTCTCCTGAACCACAACCCAAATTTAGTTTGTGATGTTAGGTATGGAACATTTAATGATTGTTGATACACTTCTTGCAAGGAAATGTATGTTATTCCAATGATCCATGGCTCACTCTACAAATTTGTGCTTGACTCAGGTGTGTAACTTTGTTTTGTGTTAATCCAAATGAATTCTAGAGTATCTGGTCTCTGCTGTAGAATTTTCTGGATAGCGATTCACGAACACTCTTCCAACCCATCGCCCTTACGTTGTGTTGCACATCTGTATGTGTACGTGCAGTTTCTCTGTATGCTGTTTCTCTCTCATTATAATGACCCAGTTCTGTTCTGTTATTAATGAAATAAAGATGTATCAGTATTTGCCCAATTAGGAAATAGATTAAGCAGTAATTTGGTAGTCTGAAATCAAGGGCAAGTCCCAGTCATAACTTGCAGTGTGTTAATGGGAGAGTCTGTAATTTCCTTCCTCCCTATGAAAGACGTTTCTCATTGTAAATTCCCTAGAGAATTTAGCTCCACAAGAAGGGACAAGGTGGTAGCAGTACTTTGTTGGGCCCAGCAGGCCCAGTGAGCATCTCCTGTGTTTTTGTGCATCTCAAGCATCTGTCACGTGTTCTTTCTTCATGCAGGGGAGCAACGTCCGTCGTGTTCCGATGCCGGCAGAAAGGCACACAGAAGCCCTATGCTGTAAAAATGCTCAAGAAAACGGTAAGTGGGCTACTTACACAGGCTGCTGCTTTCCATTTTTATTACATTTTCCATCTGCTGTCCTCAGCCAATTTGTTTTATGGATTCATTCATCTTTTTCTGTCTTTTCTACAGGGAAAGGTAAATGTTGAAAATAGTATTTATATCATGTATTTGTAGGTAATTGAAACTGACATACAACTGAATTTAGCTCCCACACGATAGAAATGATTTCATGAATCTAAAAATCATCTTTAAAATATCCTTCAAGTTCTTGCCTCGCTTTTTTAATTTCCGTTTGTTTTTTTTTTTTGTCTCTCTGTGAATTAATAACACATATCCTCCTTTGTTGTGTCTTGTTAAGGGTTTTTTTTGTAGTTTGTATTTTCCTGGCATTCACAAACACTGTACACTTCATTGTTGGCTGTGACTGGGTGAGAATCACAAGCATGTTACAGCAAACAAGCTGTGTGTCAAGTGAAAACCACAGCAGGATTCAGACTTGAGAATAAAATAGTGGATAACTAAAGTGAGCTGAATTAGTCCACACCAATCTTTTACTGCTCTGTTTCCCTCTAACAGCAGGGTACTCTATGAAATCCATTAAAAAAATCCCCAAAATGCTGACTCCTCAACTTGTTACCGCAGTTGGGACCAGAACTCTGTTTATAATTTATTCTATTATTATGAGCTACAATGTTATTTTAACTACTGAGTATTTTTACTCATCAGTAAATAATTAATAATACAGATGTTCCTAAATTTATTTGCTGGTTATGTGACACTCTTGTATACTTCCTCTAATAAGTAAAGACTACTTAGATATACTTAAGATTTTTAAATGTTTTTGTCCAATTATAGAATTACATTATAGACAGAAGTACTTTAGAATGAATGAAAAAAAATTCTCCTCATGTTCAATACTGATTATAGACAGATTCATCTGATAAACATGTACAGCATTCCTCATCATATTACTGATTGTCAGTGCTCAGCAACATCACATAGGAGATGTAAACTGGGGAAGTGAGTTACTACATTGAGTTTGCAATGTCTTAAACTCCTGTTTGAGTGAGTTTTAAGACCTGCAGACTGGCTGCATAAACATAAATGTTTGCAGAATAAAACGGATACAGTATGTGAAGAAAATTCAAATGCAAAGTAAATGCAAAGTAAACTAAAGCAAGTAAATGTTTTTCATTTTGAAAGATTCTTAACTCAGCTATTCCTAATACAAGGATATTTCTGTATTGCTTACAAAAAAATCTGTATTGTTGTCACTTATGAAAATAGGAGATTTATTTTGTTCATACTAAGAAGAGCAAGACATTTCCGCTGTAACAAAGTAACCACAGTATTTCATTTGGTTGCTTATAGATGAATCATGAAGGCAGCTATTCCTAGCAGGAGTTTAACGATATAAATGAAGGATGTAAAAATTCTTTGTTTTAATTATTTTGAACTGGGAGGGAATGGCTGTTGTAACTCTAACCAAGGTGTCATAACCTGTGTGATGTCTCACTTTAGGGGTAACTAATTATACATTGCTGAATTAGAAATAATGTTTTAATTGGCCATGCATGAGCTTATCAATGTCCTGTGCTTTCTATCGCTTTCCTTTAAAATAACCATGATTTTTTGTATGTTTTGCAAAAAATCATTTTAGTATAGACATTATTTTTATTCTTCTGCATGGTTTTGTTAAAACAAAATTCTTTTTGCTTAAAAATGATGGGGTTAGGTTGGGGTTGGTAGGGTTACTGTAATTTCAGCGTAACACAAAATTCAGCAGATTTCATGCTGCTAGCATGCTGACTTCAATACACTTCAAAGGAAGGCATTGCACTGAAAATGTCAGGAGACCGCAGTGTGAGTGAAGCAGGTGGAGGAAATGTATTCCGCAGCTCTGCTGGTTATTTCTCTCTCTGTTTTGTTCATGTGATCGTTTCCATCGAGTTAGACAGGCCAGTATGACATAATTTTAATATCCAAGTCAGTGTCAGAATATTTGTCCTCAAACTTTTCGTGTCAGCTGTTTGCTTTTTTGGAGAAATAGAAGCCATATCAGTCATTCATCATAACATGTTAAATAAAATTTAAAGGAACATAAATCTTTGTGTATGGTAAATATTTATTACACAAATAAGAAGATGAGTGTTAATTTTCTCTGTTTGCAACTTGAAACCAAGAGTGAGACAGGAGTTTCATCTCAACACTTAGACACCGGGCTTTTTTTCAATTGTGCAGGAATCCACAGATGAGTACCACTGTCAGTCTAAATAGAATTACATAATTGGGAATTCAATCTCCTGTTAGTATCTGTGATCTGCTGAAATTCAACAGGCCATCTGCATTGAATACTTGGAACTTTGTTAATCTTTCAGCATTGGCCAGCTGTCCAGCAAACAGACTTCAACGAAATTTTTGTCATTTTGTTTCTACTTTCTTTTCTGTAAGGCATTTTGCAGTGTGGCTTTTACAAGTGTCTTGCTAATGCTTAGTAAGGCTCTGTAGAGTTCCTTTACAGTGTTGCTTAATTTTAACTTTCAATTTAACACACTTGTATGAATCTCCTAAATGAATATTTAAATTGATTAAAAATTTTTTAATTTGACCTTTTTTTTTATTTTTTTTTATAGAATTGTCCCACAGAATGAATGGTTTGGAATGCCTTTGAGACTGCAGTTGCTACTTTTAAAGTACTTGTATCCATTTTTGCAGGTGGATAAGAAGATTGTGCGAACAGAGATAGGTGTGCTGCTCCGGCTCTCGCATCCAAACATTGTAAGTGTTAATACTGGGCTGCCCTACATTCACTTATGTCTAAATAAATTATGTGCTGGACTTTATATTAGAATAAGTCCTCATAACAGTACTGTATTTGATGTTCATATTTGAAAGGTTTGGATTTTACTCTAAATTGACAACACATGTACAGAAAACACATGTGCATGCTCAGTTAGTTGATACGTGACAAAAAGCAGAAAATGTTATTTACAAATTGTATCACTGACCTTATGGTTTATTGAATGGACATTACAAGGGCAATTTTAAATATGGCACATTTGTCACGAGCATGGCTGATGAGAAGGGCACCTTTGGAAGAAGTCATGGGCCAATAGCTTGTGTGTCCAAGATTAGAAGCAGCACTAACTGCACACCTGGGATGCAGATTTCACACAGACTGACAGATGGGATCTTGCAGACAACTTTCTCATCCCTTGTGTGGAACCTGAGCATGTGTCTGCTTATAGGCACAGCTTCATTGTGAAGGAGGTTATCTTGTGTATGGTCTAGTCACACTCCTTTAGACTTATTGTGTTTGCTCCACATGAGCAGATAATGTGAGTTTTTTCTAAAACAAGAAATCATGGTGTTATTTTTTAATTTTACTTGTGTTAATGGAGGTTTGTCTTTTTTTGTCATTTTTGCTTAACTCAAATCTTTCATATCGGTTCAACGACTTCATAGGGTTTTGGATATTTAATGGTACCTTTAAAACTGAATGACAATGGAAAGTACACATTGTTATTTTTCTTATTGATTTTTTTCTTCTCTTGCAGATCAAATTGAAAGAGATTTTTGAGACCCCAAGTGAGATAAGCCTGGTTCTTGAACTTGTTACGGGGGGAGAGCTCTTTGACCGGTTAGAATTTACGTTTAATTTTCACTTCCATTTTAAATTCTAGTCATACTATACCTATATAAGCATTTTTTTTGGTGTAACTGCACCATTTTGCTGTTGGCACCTATTTTTATCTTGCCCTGTTGGCCATGTATTCCTCCTTTTGTTTGTGTGCTTTGGTATGAGGGCATTTGGAACCTCTAATCTGATGGCTTGAGCAGCACAGCACTGCTGACAGCAGAGAGTATATAAGTTCTGGCATTTGCCTGACATTCACATTGAAGATGACTTGCAGATCTTGAGAGATTTACTGTGCCAATAAATGATTCATTACTCAGGTTTCTTTGGCAGAGTTGGATCGTAGGCATCATCCTAGATATTTCAATGGCACTTGAGAGCTAGGGCTCCACTCTGTTGTGTTTGACACGGTGGGTGGTAGGTTTGACGTCCATACATTGGAAATTGCGGGAGCGTTACATGACTGATGAGTGGATGTCGATACAGAACAGACGTGTTAATGTCTGATTCTTACTGAAGTAACTTCCTGCCTAAAAATTTCTGTTAATGTTTAAAGTGAAATCTGGGTTTGTGTCAGTTAATAAATAGTACACATAATCAGTATGAGTGAGAATTCAGGCCAGTAACGATCATCTTAAATTATGACTCCTTGCTACATTTATACGGTTCCTTTGTAATTCTCTTACCCAGATTCTTTCATTTTTTTAACCCAAAGGGTAACTTTCATTTCTTTAGTATACTGTCACACCACTGCGTTACTCTTACCTTAATTTCCCTTCTGTGGCATGTTGGTCATGTTCACATTGTACCAGATTGGAAAATGCCATGTAAGAACTATGTCTTCTGTTCACTGTTGGAAACTTTGTGAAGTTACATGCTTAAAAGTAAGGGTTCCTGGACAAAGAGTACAGGCATAGCCCTTTATTCAGTCTGCATTGCTTTGTGGAAGTCAGTCTAAACCCAAGTATTTGGATATTAAAGAAGCTTTTTAATACGAGAAGAAATAGTTACTAATTTGATCAGGTGGCTCAACTCTGTTTGGCCAAAAACATTTTATCCCAAATTTGGTGTGCTTAGTCACAGGACAGCCTGGACACCTTGAGGGCAGAGACATGATACTGGAACAAGAGGTGCATACACTCTAAGCCTGGATAAGTTAATGTCCATAAACTAAGTGACTGTATAATGGGGGTAGGGATGAGTATACTTGAATCACAGAATAATTTAGTCATTACAAAATTCGGTCCAGATTTTGTATAAAAAACATTTTGTACATTAGCACTTCAAACTGGCATGTGTGCAAAACTTCGGCAGGATGTTTCTGTCTTACATAAACAGTTCAAATGACTTGGGAAAATATATATATTTTTATTTCTCTTCCTCCACTCCTCTTAGTAAAACAGGATAAATAATTAGAAAAATTTTGATTCCACAAAAAATGTTAACATATGCCCTTTTTGCTCATTTTTGTCAGGATTGTAGAAAAAGGCTACTACAGTGAGCGTGACGCCGCTGATGCAGTCAAACAAATCCTGGAGGCTGTGGCTGTGAGTTCACATTCCTTACATTTCAATTTACTCATTTAGCTCCAGAGTTGCTCTCCAAAGCAACTCACAATGTCTAGCTTCTTATAATGATATATCTATAATTTTTACTGGCACAATTCAAGATAAGTAATCTGTTCAAGCATAACACAACCAGAGGTGAGACTTGAACCTGCTACGAAAACTTTATATCGATGCTTTGATTTCATCAGATCATTTTCATTATATTATTTTAGTTTTTACTTTAACAAGTACAGCTTTTTTATGCTCAAACATTATAGAAGTTTTTCAACATATTTTTCAAGCCTTCCTCAGCTACAAAAGCTTTGCTCCTTTTCAGTGTTTCTAAAATGCTAAGTACGCTATACAGTATGAATTTAGTTTAGTATCTTTGCTGACTTTGCTTTCATTTTAAGTTTCTGTAGAAGAATAATACTAAATAATGCCATTGGGGCTTGAAATTACTCTAAAAAACTTTAATTATCTACAGTATCTTAACTATTCTTAACATGTCTTTCATTTATGCAAGAAGAGTTGAGTATGACATTAAATGCTAAACTTAATGCATGTTTCAAACATGAGAAAAAAGTTAGTAGTATTACACATACCCTTTTAGAGGCAGGTCTCTAGTCTGGAAAATGAATGTACAAGGGTTTACTTCAGTCACAAAGAGTGATGGATCAATGAGTCTGAAATAGTCTGTGAAATGCTATGTGGGGCTCTATCAACTATTAATAATGCATTGGTCGAGCCTGCTCATATAAATTACTTTTTAGCCTTTTAAAGAAGATGAAGGGCTGAAAATAGGCTGCTTGCATAAATGGGATTGAGGGTACTTGCAGAATTTTTTGGCAATATGTGTATGTTAAACATCAAGCAAACCATATGACTGACATTGTCATGAAAGCAGGAATGCCTGTTTGTATGTACAATTGAGTGATAATTACATTTACCTTGCGGCTCCACCAACCCCCATATTTTGTCTGCTCTTAAGGTAGAAACTTTGTTATATGTGAATACATGGGATAAATGTTGGGAATTCAGTTATTTCTGTAAACTCGTATTTCTTTCCTTTTATGCAAAATGGAGTAATTTCTAGTTTTCTTGAAGGCATTACCAGATCAGATCTACATTAGATTTCCTGTTAGAAATAAACTGTTTGTTCATAAATAAATTAGATTAGTGTCATTGACATACAGTCCATGTGGTAACGTGAACCTTTAAAGGACTGACTGTAGTTTAGAACTTTACTATTGCTAAAGAATTACTGAAGTACTGATGTGGTAAAAAGCTATTCTGCTTGTCTGTCCTTTAGTAACTGTTATGTTCTGGTTTTCAGTGTTTGGAAGTGTGTGTCATATGCATTTCTCCTACAAAGCTTTTCAATCTCTGTAATTTCAGTCAAGACAACAGAGCTAAGAAAAACAGTTCAGCTCTGTTTAATGGGTTATTCATTTGGTTTTTGCTGTAGCCTTGCATTTACATCAGACTGAATTGCTATTAATTCCCCTTCATATGATTAATCAGATGGATTATCAATGAGGTTATGCAACAGCGTTCCACACGAGGTTGTAACTTCCATTAGTCTCCTGGCAATGAGTACAAACACATGGAGCCAAGTGTTGTATTTTGTGGTTTTTAGATTTTTTAAATCATTTTAGATGCAAGCTAGTATGCTGAAAATGGCATAAATCTGAAGAGGATGTAGAAACACAGCATATTGAAATTGAACTGCTTAGTGAAATGCTTTATGGTCCAGAGCTGGTGAAAAACAAATATGGACACTGGCTTTTAATATCATACTGTACGATAAACTGAAGCTTTGGGTTTAATAGTGTATGCAGAGAACTCAGGGAGATTACTTTTACAAGCTTCCTGCACCTGCAGTATTGTAGTGTTAGTGTACCTTCTGAGGATACCTTTCACCAGGAGGATGTTTACCAAATTAAGATGTGTTTCTGGAAACAGCTCCTGCAAAGTGGGTGTCTGTTATTTCACTCTCCCTCACTGCAGTCTCTTAGACTCTGCTGAAACATGTGACATTTCCCTGCTGAGAGGGATGGCACCACATTTCATGTGGGATTTTGTTTTATTTTTTTAGCCCATCTGTCGCTATTGTCATGTGTTGTTTTGTTTATTTGGTCTTGCCAGAAAGGCAAGCTGTGAGGTAAAAAATGTTTGGGATGCCATGGTGAAAGTAACACTTCCTTTTATACAAAGGAATTGAATAGTCTGACCCTTTTTTATTCTCATACATAGATTATAGCAGCTGATGACTTTGTTGTGCTGAGACGGCCCTCTCTATTGCTACAATTCTGTTTTATTTCATTACCCTTGAGGATTTAGTTCATACCATTGCTGCCTTTATGCTTTAGTCGATCAAAAAAATGTTTTCTCATCACCTCATATTTCGTCTGATTGTCCATGGATCATATTTGACACTTGTTGTTGTTCGGTGTTAGGTTTTTATATTAAGCTACGTACAACTGTTTTTCCTGTTTATGAAACTTGGTCATTTTTGCTGTATTTAATCACTTAAAGTACCTTGGTCAGTGGTATCTACTGAATATTGATTTTCAGTGGTTCTGCCTGCTGCCTGTATTTACATGTACCTTAGCCTTCCGTGCAGTGATTTCTGTTTCATTGGCAATCAGTCTTACTAACATTTTCCATGAAAGACATTTTCAGGAGTTCACAGCAGAATCTTGGAAATTGCATAGTCTATTATCCTAGAGCTTTTTAATGCCATTAATGTTCATTACAGTAAAAATAAGGAGATTTTGAGAACAGACTGCAGCTCTGAGTGAAGAGGTATCTGTCAAATATTTCTTGGCTAAGACAAAATAAGAGATAATAGGTGATAGGAAGGCTCTTGGTTTGAAAGCAAGCTGTTAAGCAGCTTGAAAGCAAAAAAAAAACAAAGCTGTCAGAATGCATGCAGGCTTCTATGTCTGACTTAAGCATTTCATATTGTACCATAAATCATTTATAAGAGTAAGATAGATTGCCTTAGAAATATACAAGCCAAAACTTGAAGAAAGGTATGCAGTATCCTTTAGCTTCTCAAGTGTGCACTTTTTGAACTGTGTCTCCACAAGTGCAACCTTATAAACATTTTCCTAGATCATGCTGGAGATGTTGCATATCCATGACATTTGCTATAATATTTACGCCAGAACCACATTCTTGTAGTTTATTTCCGAAGAGTATATCTGTTGAGTTCAACCTGAAATGTCAAACTACAGTTTAAAATGTCAACCCACATAGCTTGTTATAGTTCATATGATTAGCCTTAGACAGGCTCTATCCATGTAACTGCAGTAGTTCAGCTCCCATATGGAAATGATTCATGCTGTATAAACTTCCTCTGCAGTGTTATATAAAATTGAAGCAATAACAACATTGTTTTGGTTAAGTGTGAAAGCTACTTCAGTTGGGCTTTCAGAGTTCATAGTTTGCTTTTGATAATTAATTCAACCTCTACCAACCTTTATTGTTGTTATAATTAAATAAAATATTTTTATTAATGATATCTTTTACTTCTTGCAACTAAGGAAAATTTGAATGCATTTCTACCCAAGTGGTGTCAATTCATCCATCAGTTGTCAATAACTGCTTGTCCAGTTGTGGTGGTATGGGAGCATATGGTGTGAGGCAAGGTGCACACACCATCCATTGCAAGGTAGTCACACACTCAGTGACACCTACACACACTAAGAGTGAACATAGGGAGAACCTCCAAACATAGCCCAGACAGAACCAAGACTGAACCACCATCTGAACCTATGGTCTAGGCATGATGAGGCACCAGTAGTACTGACTGTATCATCGTGTCAATCTAATATAATAATTATAATTCATAATCATAAATAGTTAAAAAATATACAAAACTGTGCAAGAATCCTGAAGTAAGTGCATGTAGGTTACAGTTCTTTATCAATTGGGTTACACATGTGACCACTCTACACTCACACCTCTGTTACGTGGACTTGGACAGGGATGATGCCAATGATGTTGTGCCTTTGCAACATTTGCTGCAAAAATGTTATTTTCTCTGTGGTGTGGTTTTGCTTCAGCTCTGTTCATTGGGAGCCTTATAGCCAAGGAAGCAAGAAGGGAGAAAGTCATGCAGCATTTTTATGTGAGGAAATCAATACTAGGCACAGTGCCCCCTGGAGAACAGATCCCCCACAGGCAAATGGGGAACAAAGAGGAGCAGGATTTCAGTGTCTTGAATGGAGTCTTTGAAGTTATTTCTGTAACTGAAGTAGTCGTCATACTGTGTTGATTTGCCGAGTTCCAGGTGAACATCAGCTCAGGTATCAGCATTCTTTGTTGTCACACCACAGCGTTGTTTTCATTCTTCACCAATATTACCGGTCACTAGTTTTGTAATTGTGTTTTTTATGAACCAAAAACAGCAGTTTTGTTATACTGTTAATCATTATCGTAGTTAACATCATGATATTTAGCAGTTTTTACCTGTTTGATTGGCTGATTAAATTCATTAGAATTATAATTGTTGTCATTAATAGTTGTTAGTAATAATTTGTATTACCAGTAAACCTGGAAACTTATACTTCTCCCTGACTTTTGGGTTAGGAACACTTTCCGTTTTATTGACTGTATTTTAGTGTTTGATTTACTATTTTACACAGTTACTGTATATAATTTCTAAAGGAGTAATTTGGGCTATGTACCTAGCTCAAGGGTAGTAAAACACCAATTGGGATTCAAACCTAGGCCCCCTAAATTGCAAAACAATAGCTGTAACCGCTGCAATACTCAGTGACACCCCACTACTCATAGTATAGTGTACTTTATGTCAGGGAACAGCCGGCCTCATTAACGCATTTGTGATGAAAACCTGAGACACTCACTAAGGTGGTTAAATGGTGGTTCAGCTGTGGCATGGGGCAGAGCTGAACTTGTCCGACAGCTCCCCACCATGTCACAGAAATGACAACCTGCTGGTGGCAATTGCGGGACCCATTGACAGGATCACCAAAGCAGCTGGTCTGACAGACTGGAGAGGCCTGGGGAGAGCACACAGAGGGAGCAGTAGTTCTCCTTAGAATGAGACAGAGTTTCTTGTGTTGCACAGTTTTTTTTTTTTTTTGTTAATTTTTTTTGGATTAGCTCCTGATTTGGTTTGTGCTGTTTTTTGTAATGATTTAAAGGGACCATGTCCCCGTGTTTGATATTGGTGATAAAAGCCCAATAACTGTTCATACTGATCTTAAAGAAAGGCAATCCAACCATCTGTGGCAATTATCACACAATCATCCTGATCCCACATGCCAGCAAAATACTACTCAAGATCCTTCAATGGAGACTACAGCCCTATCTGGAACAAGAACTACCCAAAGAGCAAGCAGGATTCAGGAAGGCATGAGGAACAAGGAACATCATCGCTGACATGAGGTGGATTCTTGCAAAAGCAA
Source organism: Heterotis niloticus (assembly GCA_018136845.1). Taxonomy (NCBI): domain Eukaryota; kingdom Metazoa; phylum Chordata; class Actinopteri; order Osteoglossiformes; family Osteoglossidae; genus Heterotis; species Heterotis niloticus. The sequence goes on from CM030891.1 coordinate 19,514,222, forward strand.
AAATATATCAAAAGGACATCTACAGTATATGTGCTTCATCAACTACAGCAAAATGTTTGATTGCGTGAATCATCAGCAACTCTGGATCACATTACAAAGCATGGGTATACCAGAACACCTGATTGTTCTAATGCACAACCTCTACAGTGACCAAGAAGCAACAGTTCAAGCAGAACAAGGGGAAACAGAATGGTTCAAAATCGATAGGGGTGTAGGACAAGGCTGCATACTGTCTCTGTATCTGTTCAACTTGTATGCCAAAAAAAAAAATCAGAGAAGCAGGACTATATGGAGAAAAAATGGGTTTGAAAGTTGGTGGAAGACTCATCAACAGTCTTCGCCATGCTGATGATACAACAAAACTAGCTGAAAGTGAAGAGGATTTGAGACATCTTCTCATCAAGGTCAAAAAGCATGGTCTGAAAATGAGCTTAATTTGAAAAAGACAAAGCTCTTGACATCTGGAAAATTGGAGAACTTCACACTTGATGAAGAAGGAATACAAATAGTAGACTGATTCAGCTTACTCCAATCAAAAAAACAATGAGGTAACAAGTAGCCAACATATCCGACAAAGAATTGTTCTGGGCAGAACAGCCTTGAAGAGCTTGGACAAAACTGTACAGTGCAGGGATGTATAGTAACTCTGCACACAAAGATCCGACTCATTTAAACCATGGTGTTCTCAGTCACATTGTACGGATGCAAGAGTTGGACAGTGAAAAAGATGGACAGGAAGAAAATCAACTCCTTTCAATTGTGGTACTGGTGAAGAATCCTGCACATATCTTGGACAGCCCGGAAAACAAACGCATCGGTGTTGGAGTAAATCAAGCTGAAGTTGTCATTGGAAACTCCAATTACCAGGCTTTGACTGTCTTACTTTGGAGAAATGCTCCGGAGAGAACAGTCATTATAAAAGGATATCATGCTTGGCAAAGTGGAAGGGCAATACAAAAGGGGAAGACCTACAATGCGGTGGATAGACACGGTCAACACAGCCATGGATGCCCCTCTGTCAAGTCTTAGCTGACTTGCTGAAGGCCCGATGCATTTCAAGACAACTATCTATAGAGTTGACATCGACTCAACAGCACTTAACAACTGTTAAAACCTTCTGTCCTTCCTATGTGACATCATCTGCCCCACAACTGGCCACAGTACGTACAGTGGGGGAAATAAGTATTGAACACATCAACATTTTTTTCAATAAATATAGGCTATTCACATGAAATTCTCATCAGACATTGGTATTAACTCAACAATCCACAAATATAAAGAATTCACAACATTAAAGGCCATAAATAAAGGTATGTGTAATAAAGTGGAATGGCACAGGGAACAAGTATGGAACATGCTAATTTAATACTTAGTGGAGAAGCCTTTGTTTGTAATGATGGCTTCAAGACACTTCCTGTATGAAGAAAAGAATTGCCTGCAATCCTCGGGTGTGATTTTGATCCATTCTTCTAAAGTGATTGTCTTTAAATCTTGAAGATTCTGGGGGGGCCCTCTTGTGAACCCTGATCTTTAGTTCCTTCCACAAAAGTTCAACTGGATTTAAGTCAAGTGATTGACTGGGCCATTCTTCAATTTTCTTTCTCTGAAACCAATTGAAAGTTTTCTTTGCTGTATGTTTTCAATTGTTGTCCTGCTGGATGGTCCACCCACATATCATCCTGGTGGATGGCAGCAGATTCATTTAAAAAATCTTAGTACATGGCCCCATTAATCATTCCTTCACTTACATGAAGTTTGCCAGTACCATGAGATGAGAAACAGCCCCACACCATGATGCTTCCATCTCCAAACTTCACTATTGGTATAGTGATTTTTGGGTGATTTGCAGTGCCATTTCTCCTCTAAACATGGTGTGTGGTATGACAGCCAAAAAGTTCAACTTTGTTCTCGTCTGACCAGACTACACTCTCCCAGTATTTCATAGGCTTGTCCAAATGTTGTCTATCAAACTTGAGCTTCAACATGCCTTTTCTTAGAAGCCATGGCGGTGGAGTGCATTGCCTGTTGTTTTCTCTGGAACAGCTGTGCCTGCTGCCTCCAAGTCTTTCTGGAGCTCTTTCCGAGTGGTTCTTGTCTCTTGGGCTACTCTTTTGACTATCCTTCTGACTCCCTGGTCAGAAATCTTGGGAGGAGCTCCAGTGTGCAGCCAGTTGATGGTAGAGTGATGTTCCTTCCACTTGCGGATAATCAAAAGAGTCAAAAGAGTTTATTTGTCAAGTACATGGTTGTGTACCATGTGTTGAAATGTGCTCCGATCTGATCCAGGACAACTGTGCAAAAAATCTATAATGGAAAATAAAGTAAACACACATCCAAACACCAAGAAGAATAGAAACAAGCAGCAAATAGATAAATAAAAAAGTAAGTAAGTAAATAAATAAATAAATAGGTAAAATGGTAAAGAAACCGTTAAGGTGCCCTGGAAGGGCAGTGACAGTGGGGGGGCGGGGGGTGGAGTGGAGTGGTCAGAGATTATTGAGGACCCTGGTCTGTGAGGGTTGTGATATCATGTCCGGGTTCAGAAGTCTTATGGCCTGTGGATAGAAGCTCCTCCTTAGCCTCTCCGTTCTGGCCATAATGCTTCTGAAGCGTTTGCCTGATTTCAGCAAGATGAATAGATGGTTGCTGGGATGAGATAGGTCACCGACGATCCTAGTCGCTCTGGTCCTGCATCTCCTGGTATAGATGTCATGTAGGGACGGCAGATCAGATCTGGTGCAGCGTTTCGCTGCCCGGATCACTCTCTGGTGTCTTGATGTCCTGAGCACAGCTGTTCCCAAACCAGGAGATGATGTTCTGAGTCAGAACAGTTTGTACAGCACCAGAGTAAAAGGTTTTAAGGATAGCTGGAGAGACCTGTAGCTTCCTCAGCTGCCGGAGGTGGTAGAGCCGCTGCTTTGCTCTACTGGCTTGAGCTCGGATGTGTACAGTCCATGTCAAGTCCTCAGTGACATGAACGCCCAGGTATTTGTAACTGCTTACCCTCTCCACTGCAGTCCCGTTGATTTTAAGGGGGGTGTAGGACCGCTGCTGTCGCCTACCAAAGTCCACCACCATCTCTTTAGTTTTGCCAACATTCAGTTGGAGGCAGTTCTCCTGGCACCATGATGCCAAGTTTTCCACCTCCTCTAAGTATGCTGTCTCATCGTTGTTGGAGATGAGGCCCAGCACCACCGTGTCATCAGCAAATTTGATGATGGAGTTGGAGGCGTGCATGGCCACACAGTCGTGAGTGTAGAGGGAATAGAGCAGAGGGCTAAGTACACAACCTTGTGGAGCTCCTGTGTTGAGTGTGATGATGCCGGAGGTGCAACTACCGACTCTCACCACCTGTGGTCTGCCTGTGAGGAAACTGAGAACCCAGGCACACAGGTGGCGGTTCAATCCCAAGTCATTCAGTTTAGTGAACAGTCTACGGGGGACAATGGTGTTGAAAGCTGAACTATAATCAATGAACAGTAGTCTCACATAGTTCCCGTTTCCTGTCCACATGACCGAGGGTGGTGTGCAGGACGTGGGATATGGCATCATCCGTGGATCTGTTGGGGCGGTAGGCAAACTGAAGTGGGTCTACAAGGCTGGAGATGGATGGCTTTGATGAGTCTCTCAAAGACCTTCATGACTACCGAGGTCAGTGCAACGGGCCGGTAGTCATTTGGGCATGAGGGCTTATTGTTCTTTGGTACCGGGACAATGGTGGATGTTTTAAAGCACCGAGGGACTGTGGACTGAGCCAGAGACTCGTTGAAGATGGCTGTGAGAACTCCGGTCAGCTGGTCGGCGCAGCAGCGCAACAGGCGCCCGGAGATGCCGTCCGGCCCCGGCGCTTTCCTGATGTTGACGCGCTTCAGCTCCCTCCGCACATCGGACTCAGCGACGGTGATGAAGTCACCACATTCCTTCGCCAGGCTGCGGGTCTCGCTGCTGTCGTGGGTGACTTTAGCGCAATCGGACTCGAAGCGGGCATAGAATGCGTTGAGTTCGTTAGCGAACCCAGAATCGGCACTCATAGCCACGCTAGATTTCCTTCCGAAATCTGTGATGGTACGCAGTCCTTGCCACAATTTGCGCGCGTCACCCTGGTGGAAAAGCGACTCGACCCGCTCCCGGTATCGGCGCTTCGCGTCCTTCACTGCACGCCGTACGCTGCATGAAGCCGCTTTGTAAGCGCTCATGTCGCCAGTGGCGAGACCTGCGTTGTACGCAGCAGTGCGCGCATTCACAGCTTTCCGGACCGTACCATCGACCCACGGTTTTTGGTTGGCAAATCGTAACGTGGGGACAATGTTGTCTTCCAGCACGCTCACAAAGCTGACCACTACCTCCGCGAACTCGTTGACGTCATCCGAACTTGTCCTGAACATGTCCCAGTCGACGTCATCGAGCGCGTCCTGTAGCGCGGCTTCCGATTGGGCAGACCAGCGCTTTACCTCCCTCGTGGCCGGAGCCTCAAGACGAGACTTCCGTTTGTAAGCCGGCACGAGGAAAACAGCGTTGTGGTCCGACTTCCCAAACGCCGGCTGTGGGACAGCTTTGTAGCCCTGCTCGTACGGCGTGTAGCAGTGGTCCAGCGTGTTGTCCCCTCTAGTCATGCACGTCACGTGTTGGTATAAGTCCGGTATGACTTGTCTGAGGTTCGCTTTCCGGATGGTTGTGTTGGGTAGTGCTGAGTGCCTCGTGTAGTTCAGACAGGGCTGTGCCAACGTCCGCATGAGGCGGGATGTAAACCGCCGTGGCGATAACCGAGCTGAACTCCCGAGGCAGGTAGAAAGGACGGCACTTGATGGTCAGATGCTCCAGATGAGGTGAGCAGGACCGAGAAAGAACAGAAACGCTCATCACCTCGCACCACTTAGTGTTCACCATGAAACAGACTCCCCCACCTTTGGATTTGTTGGCCTCCGCCGTTCTGTCCATGCGAAACACAGAGAATGAGTCCGACGGAGTCACTGCCTGGTCGGGCACAAGGGGGGTCAGCCATGTCTCGGTGAAACACAGGATGTTACAGTCCCTCACGTCTCTTTGGAAAGTCACCCTTGCTCTCAAATCGTCCAGCTTGTTTTCCAATGACTGAACGTTCGCGAGCAGAATGCTGGGCAGTGGAGGGCGATGAGCTCGTTTCCGCAGTCTGTTCCGAACTCCGGCGCGGGTCCCCCGATGTTTCTTTGTGCGTCGCGGGGGGTCTTGGTCGCGTTCTTTGTCGCGAACCGCCGTCCGGAGTATCTCAGCCGGCCACGACAAATCGGGTTTGAAGAGTTCAGAAACCACGTAAGGAATCTGATTCCCAATTTCCCCTTAGTGTCGCGCTGTCATACAGTACCAGTCCCGTTGATGTGTGAGGGAATAATAGGTAGAAAATTACCCCATTAATGGCCCCAATGGTGCTTAATGGAAGATTCAGAAGTTTTGAAATGCGTCTGTAACCAGTTCCATTGATATGGTTTGCAACAATCAGATTGCGAAGGTCTTGGGAGAGCGTCTTGCTTTTACACATCATGGGATTTTTCTTGTGTGACACTGTGGTAGCAAAACAACTTTTTATAGTCCATCAATATGTACTAACCCAGGTGATATTAATTTGCACAGATAGGAGGTGGAATAACTTTCTAATTACTGATGGATTTCAGCAGGTTCCTTGCCTTTCCTTGCCTTGGTGTACTGTTTTTTCTTGTGTGTTCAATACTTTTTCCCTGTGTCGTTCCATTTTATTACACGTACCTTTATTTATGGCCTTTAATGTTGTGAATTCTTTATATTTGTGGATTTATTGTGTTAACACCAATGTCTGGTCAGAATTTCATGTGAATAGCTTCATTGGAAATATATTTACTGAAAAAAATGTTTATGTGTTCAATACTTATTTCCCCCACTGCACATTCTCTAGATTCCATGGCTATAAACATAAACTGAAATGTTGCTGTAAAAACGGGTTGGTTAAATGACTAAATATTTCATCAGACATGTGCTTGCTGAACTTTTATTGACACTTGGACCTTCATATTAATGCTGCATTATGATGGTGATGGCATCAGATGCTGGTATGCTGGTATGCTGGAAAATCCTTGTGAAATCCCAGTGCTTTACAGGCCAGGGTACTTGTCTTGGATATTTACTGTGAAGCCAACACCATCTGTGTTATAGAGCAGATATTAATATTCTTTGGAATGACTGGCTCAATATTTTTGAGTTATGGTTCAATTTAACTAAATTTGGAGAGAAATGAACTTAAGCAAAGCAAAACTACAATTATGCGTGGCATAATGACGTGTTGGTCAATGACGGACTGCATATATAATGGTGGTTTGTAGCCTAGTAATAGGCTATACCATACAGTCCTGTGTTACTTAACGTCCTCGATACGTTCTGTGAAACAGCACGTTATGTGATTTGGACATTGTGTAAACATCATATTTTATATATTATATCACATTAAAATAATGATAGAAAGTATAGTACAGTACATACATAAGTCAGTGACATAGGCGTTTATTATGACTATCAAGACATATGTATTATAAGTTATATATTGGCATCCCTGCACTTCTTTCAGAAAATGCACCACTTCTCCCAGAAAATTGTTGCAGTTACAAATACTTTGGTATTCACATGTTTATTTCTTTTTTCCACTGGAACTACACAAAAGAGCGGAGAAAAAAAGGTGAATATGATATCATTCCACAGAGAACTCCAGAAATGGACTGGACAAAATTATTGGCACCTTTTCAAAATTGTAAGAAATAATTGGATTTCAATCGTGTAATGCTCCTTTAATTTGTACTTAAAGTCACCTGTGGCAAGTAAGAGGTGCTAACAATATATGAATCACACTTGCAGCCAGTTTAGATGGACAGCATGGAGAAAAGAAAGAAGAGCAAAGAACTGTCTAAGAATTTGAGAACCAAAATTGTGGAAAAGCATGGACAATCTCAAGGCTACAAGTCCATCTCCAGAGATCTTAATGCTTTAGTTTCCACTGTGTGCAATGTCATTAAGAAGTTTACACCCCGTGGCACTGTAGCTAACCTCCCTGGACCTGGACAGAAGAAAATAATTGATAGAAGATTGCAATGAAAGATTGTTTGAATGGTGGATAAAGAACCTCAGTAAACAAATTCAAGCTACCCTGCAGACACAGGATATAACAGTGTCACCTTGCACTAGCCATTGCCATCTGAATCAAATGGGACGCTATGGTAGGTGACCCAGGAGGACCCCACTGCTGACAGAGACATAACATTTTGCCTGGAGTTTGCCAAAACTTACCTGAAGAAGCCAGAATCCTTCTGAAAGAATGTCCTGTAGACAAATGAGACCAAAATAGAGCTTTTTGGTAAAGTACATCATTGTACCATTTACAGAAAATGGAAAAAAAAAGAACACAGTCACTGTAGTCAAACGAGGATGTTCACAGATATTTTGGGGTTACTTTGCTTCTGGGACTGGACACCTTGACTGTGTGCATGGCATCTTGAAATCTGAAGACTACCAAAGAATTTTAGAGTGCAGTGTCAGAAAGCTGGGTCTCCGTCAGAGGCCATGGGTGTTCTAGCAGGACAAAAACCCAAAGCATACTTCAAAAAGTGTCTAGAAATGGTTTCAGAAAAAGTGCTGGAGAGTTCTGAAGTGGCCAGCAATGAGTCCAGATTGTAAATTCCATAGAATACCTACGGAGAGATCTCAAAACAGCAGCTAGCACAAGGCACCCTTCAAATCTGAGACACCTGGAGCAGCAAGCAAAAAGAGTGGTCCAAAATTCCAGTAGAGAATTGTAAAAAAAACTGATGGTTCCAGAAAGCCATTGATTTCAGTTCTTGTTTCCAAAGGGTATGCTACCAAATATTAAGCTGAGGGTACCAGTAATTTTATACAGTCTATTTCTGGAGTTCTTTGGGGAATTATGTCATATTTGACTTTTCTCTGCTTTTTTGTGTTGTTCCAATGCAATCAAAATAAATAAATATGTGAATACAAAAGCATTTGTAATTGCAACAGTTTCCTGGGAGAAGTGCTATATTTTCTGAACTGCAGGGCTGCCAATATTTTTGGCCATGACTGTGTGTACCGTATCGTTATATGCCTGGCAGCGCACTCACTTTGTATACAAGACACATTTGCTACACGTGTTGCATGCAGGAAGCTGTTGCGTTCGCTGTGTCCGGTTACATCTGCTATGTCCTGTTCTCTGATTGGGATTTCTGAACTCTATTATAACCTTATGGGACCACGGATGTAGATGCGGTCGGTTGGATGTTGCCTGAACGGACGTTATGCAGCGCATGACTGTATAGCCTAGGTGTGTAGTAGGCTATACCATCTAGGTTTGTGTAAGTATAACTCTATGATGTTTGCATAACAACGAAATTGCCTAGCGACGCATTTCTCAGAACGTATTCCCATCGTTAAGCAATGCATGACTGTACCTTGTGATGGAATTATTTTTGTTTGGCAATATTGTCATATTTTGATATTCCAGAATCAACACATTCAGATTCAAAATCAAAGCATTATCAATAAAATGGTTGGATTCATAAATAAATGGACCAAATCAACATGAAAGATGGGTTCACTTTGCTGTTTGAGCAGAAGGGTTGTTTACATAAGTTTGGTATATTATTATGCAAAAATATTCATTACTTTGATCTTTTGATTCCTCTATCTTATGAATAAACAAGTTGAGTGATGTATTATCATTTGGCTGCTATTCTTGTCACAAGAAGCTGCGCACATTTTTCTGACAAAATCCAGAACAACGCAAAGGGCAGTATTTATGGTTATTGGGGTTAAAATATTGGGATCATGTTTGTGGCCTCTGAAATTGTAAATGATAAAGAGTTGACTATGAACAAAATTTGCCAGGTATTCAGCTTAAAAATATATCATCCCCCTCCACTGTGTTTTAGTCAACCAAAAAAACAACATTATTATTAGGCGTTAGTTGGCAGCTTTGTCCATGGCAGCTTGCAACACTCTCTGGCCATTTTTTTGCAATGATTTACCCATTTATACAGCATGTTATTTTGTGGGTTATACAACAGGAGTGAGATTTAAATGAGTGATCATCAGGTTGCAAGGCATTAGTTACAAACCACCATGCCCCCTACTGTCAGAATTGAGAAGTTAATTTTCACCACAGTCATGGGTAAGTTGCTTTTGAAAATGTGTGGATGGAATATGGATCACAATATTTAAGGCAAGATTTATGTTTTTCTTAGAGGATTTGTTCCATGCCTGTGGTGACTTGGTGCTTGGTGTTAAATGTTTATGAAGCACATGAAGTAAAACTGGGTTATATGCTGAAGTGAGTCACCCCCAGTGGGATGTTTTGACAGCAAGGAGTGGCCTCAGATGGGCTTATGGGGACAGTAGTTTTCTTACACTCATCTAATGAGAAAGGATGTCTTATCTATGTCAGCTCCTCAGAGTGCCAAAACAAGATGAAAGTGTTCCTCCTTGACATAATTTAAATTATAAGGCTTTGAAATGGGTAACCATACAACATGTGCAGAAGGACACATTTCTGGAAAATGACTTGTCATTTGTACAGATTTCATTACCCTCGCACCACAGAATGTGGTAAGAATTGTGGTAAGATTTTTTTTGCTTTTCTTTTTTGCTTAAGACATACACAGTTTTCATGTAATGAAGTCCTTACATAAAAAGCAAAGCTGATTAATATTTTATACTCATTTGACAGGAATTGTAGGCGTTGGTAAGAAATAATCCATATTTTTTTGCTTTCCAGTTCAGGAACATTTATGCCTGAAGGGAATGGAGCTGTTTACATTCACAAAATGTCTACATTAAGTAAATAGCTTCTTAAAATTTTCTGGGGAAAAAAAACATTATACATATTTTCATTTGTAGCCTTGATGCAGAATCACGCTGTTTGGTTAAACATTAAACTGAACCATTATGGTGTAAAAGTGAACCTGGTGTGAAATCTTAAGACCTGTCATGAAATATTAAACATTATTTTATAAAGTATTGCTTAATAATGTAATACTGAATTGAAGTATTGAGTAACTGTCCTTTGACTGCTTATCTTGATAGTAATAAAGTTGGAATTTTGCACCCATATGATGGAATTTGAACAACTTTAGGTTTATGTTGGTATTTATTTATAGTTACCGTACACAAAGACTTTAGGCAAAGGCACACCAAGTGATTTTTTTATAAGAAACAATTTACGGAATTACAGTTGCAGTATAGTGCAGTAAAATGAAAATAAATATATATTGCATCTGTCTGTGGAAAATCAAGCAGCATAGAAACTGAAGTGTAAAAAAATATTTACTCTGTGACTTCATACTTTTTTGTGGAAAATATTATACAGGATACAACTTTATTAATCCCTTATACTACTACTACTACTACTACTACTACTACTACTACTACTACTAATAATAATAATAATAATAATAATAATAATTTCAATGCAAGACTACAAATTGGAACAACTACTAGTAATGAAGCTAAAATGAGTACATATTACTAAAATGCCAAAAAGAATAAATATTCAACATAACTGCTGAGGTGCCTTTTTCTGTAAGTGATTGATTCCGGAGACCAAGTTGTGTAAAAATGGCCAATAACAGCCAATCTGTTCACACACAGCAAGGAGTTAAAAGCAGTGTTGCGTGTAAGAGCACACAGGACCCAGTCTGTGTTTATTTGTGGCGTATTTGGTTTGCAGTAGATGCAGTCTTACTTAATGCAACACAGCAACAGAACTTTTTGTGTGAAAACGTCACAAATCCTTATATCCTAGTTATCTGTAAAAGTGAGAAAACAAGCTAAAGTAAAGAAATCCATTTGTAGGCACTGTGTTGTTTAGCTTGTAAGTAGAGGATTTTTTTCTCACCTTGCATGCTTGTACTCTGGTGCAATGTACATAATAAAAGAGTATGCAGCTCTTATTTCAACTTGTACTATGCCGGTGTTTTATTTTAAGAAAAACATTAATGTTAATGAAGTTATGTATACGTGTGAGTGTACACTGCAAGGTCTGTTTTTAGGCAGTTTACAAAGAGCAGTTATGAATACAAATGCATGCATGGCCCGGTGAACCACTCAGTGCATTGTGGTCCTACAGGTAAAATACCTGCTGTGTGCAACTTGTACTCCACTGTGACTTACCTGTTCTTTTTTGTGTCAGCCGTGTGTGCATTGTTAGTGTATGTATGAATGTACGTGAGTTTTAGTCTAGAAAGTACAGTATTTCTGTTTTGTGTAGTACAGTAACTATCAGAAACTGGGTATTTTTTAGTACATTCAAAAATAGCTGCATGCTTTTAAAGCAGTAAAATAAGAGCCACTGTTAAAACAGCTTTCTAAATTCCCTTGTTTGAATATTTCAGACGACAGCTGTATCAAGGTGACCGCTTTGTTTTCTCTCAATGAGCAGATAGTTGTGTGTTGCCCACTCACCATCCAAGGCTGAGTTTCCGTGGTAACCCTTTTTATCTGGCTTATGGACATATCTGCTAAAAAACACTTTCTGCTGAGCTCCCTGATGGTCTTACCTGAGAAAGGGAGCTGTTGCCTTTTACCGTATTGTTACCTCAATAATCTGGTAATGACTTAATAAAATTTGCATTCCTCCTGCATCAGAGAAAAAAATAAAAGTCAGTTTGCATTCCTTTTGGTGGGTGACACTGTGCACTGAGAGAGGATTTATTCTCCAGTATCTTTGGCTAAGTTATGAAACTCTGATTTTATATGAGTTCAGCAACAGAGTCATATGTGGGAAGAAATTCGTCAAAAGCCAGTGAACAACTCTGCACTGGCAGGGGAGAGAAGTTCAAACCCTGTCATCTGATCCGTGAGACATGTGTGGATGGATGGAGAGCGCATAACTGTGCCAGTGTGCCTAAAGATGTGGAGGCAGAGGAAGGGGGCGCACACACTTCAACGCATGAAAAGAACGATGCCAGAGATGCCGCAGCGTGGGAAGAACAAATCCAGAGGAAGTTTTAAGGGGTTTTTCACAATAGTGAATGGACACAGGGGCTGACAATGCTCAGCTCTGCTTCCCAACTAACGTGTCATTCACTGGCTTCTGCAGTCAGGTTTATTTTACTGTGTCGTCGGTAAACTTTTGTTACATTGGTCTCAATTGTATGTGGCATAGTGGTTAGATCTGTGAACTTGCATTCAGTGTAACATGGGTGCAAGTTACCTGCTGTTGTACCCTTGAGCTGAAACTGATAGAGTAGAAATTAAACGGCTGTAACAGTATACAAATGTAGCACTGTGAATTTCTTTGGCGAAAACTTTCAGCTAAATGGTTAAATAACATGAAAAAGTACTAAGCACTTTCATCTGCCTGTATTCATGCATGTATGAAGTGATGTTTTTATTTTAATGAGAAGAATGGGTTCTGTGTTTAATGGTGAGCTGTCCTGTGTCCTGAGCAGTACCTGCATGAGAATGGCGTGGTACACCGGGACTTGAAGCCGGAGAACCTCCTCTACGCAACCTCTGCGCCAGATGCACCCCTCAAAATAGGTAACGTGGGGGATTTCTGTGGGTTGACAGTGCCATTTCACCGGAATCCCCGCATCCTCACTGCCACTACAGCCACAGATTAATCATCGGCGAGTCCACGCATGTTCCCTCTGTACAAGCTCGGATGTTTCGGCATCTGCAAATCCCTCAGGTTCTCATTAAAATCTCTCTCAAAGGAAGTCCCCTGAGAACTCGGACTAATTCATGGTTTGTGTATCTAAAATTAGACGTGCATCAGGTCCTTACATGACTGTTTATACTGTACATCTGATTAAAATATATTGTAACCATATCACTCTGAATGTGCTTATATACCAAGCTGCTCAAACCATGTCAAAAATTAAATCATACCTGCAGCCAACATGTATGATGCTTTTCTTTTCAAGCCGACTTTGGTCTTTCAAAAATTGTGGATGACCGGGTCACGATGAAGACAGTATGTGGAACACCAGGTTATTGTGGTGAGTTTATTATCATTATCGGTCTCTGAAATTATAGTCATTATAATGGTCTGGTAATTACAGAAATATAGTGCTCATCTCTCTGTGTTGTTTGTTTTTGATTCCAAACAAATGCCTGTATGAGGAAAATATGTTTATTTGCCACTTATTTAGGTTTAGTCAAGCTTTTTGCCCACATTCTATACAGTTTTGTGTTTTGTGAATGTTATTTTTAATATTAGAACAGCTTAGTTGTTACTGGCACAATTCCAGTACTGTGGCCACAGTTCAATAACTCGGTTTTCACAGTTCTAAAATATTTTGCAGGGACTCACCCAGCTTTTGTATCTTGCAGGTGAAATTTCAAACCTCCGTGCATCACAATGCAAACAGGGAAATTGAAAATTTTCACATGTAACAGATTTAAAAAAAGCATGTTTATTTATAACATTAAACTGACAAGGTCATGCAAGGTTGACTGTAATCAATGTTTTTTTTTTTTATCTGGATTTCATCGGAACTGTGAACAACATTCTGCTGCAGCTCAAAACCTTTTCTCAGAATTCTGGAGCAATGAATATTATTTTGTCTCTTCACTCCATACAGAATTACTTTCTCACTTTCGACAAGGCGTTGTTGTACTGAGCAATTAAAGTTAACTGCTTCACTGTAAGAAACTCCTTACTGCCTCCCATATATTTGAAATAGTTCCAATACGTAAGAAAGCCACGTAACTGAAAGCTACAATTTACCTTAACAGGCTTTTTAAATTACTTTTTGTCACTTACTTTTGAGTGTGAACAGAAACATGCATAACATCCAAGTACCAAAATAGTCCTTTTGTTATGATTATGTAGGACATGCTATGTGTATGTCTAGCTGTAGCACCTCATTTGTATTATGAGAAGTACCCTGTACTTGGCAGACACCATCAGTGAGATCGCTGCTTTGTTTCAAGTCATTCTTTCATTATTATGATAAATACATTTATAAGGCTGTGCACAGCTGCAGAGAGCTTGTATGCTGTTGACTGGAACCAGGTACAAGATGATGCATGTTCTCCTATGTATACGAGGGGCCTTTTGCCATTTGAACATTGCTGCACTGCCTCGGTGTGAGAACTTCTCTATGACAGGTTCTGCTGTGGCCTGTGACAAAGTGCTTTTGTTTACTGGAGATCAGTTTACTTGAGCATTCCGGTACTCCTGACAGGGAGTTATAGCAGTAACTGTCAGTTTCCACTTACCATTAGCAAGATGGCTTGTTACATACTGCCTACTCCTATTTAACTCAATTTCAATACACATTTACTCTCGTTGCACAAGTAAACGAAATCCAATTTTCCCTTAGTGTGATGCCACATATAAATACAGACTGTATAGAACTGCAAAGTGCAGTACAGACTGTATAATGTTACACATATAAATGGCAGCAAGTTCACACAGTAACAGCAGAACTGCAATGCAAAACAATGCAATAAAACCAAAAATGGACAGCAGTTAGTGGAGAAATAGATAAATAAGAAGTGATTAGAAATACTGCACATACAGTAAAGGCAATGTTGTTGGGGGAGCATCACAGATAAAGCAACTGAGGAGACCAAAGTCTCAGACTGTAATAGAGTACATATGGATGACAACTTTGGATAGAAGCTGTTCCTGAGCATAGCTTTGTGGGCCTGTATGCATTTGTACCTCCTCAGGATGGGAGGAACTGAAACAGTCTGTGTGGTGCTCATCAGTCAGGTACTTGATGACAATGGCTGCTGGCAAGTCTTGACAATACATTGCAGGGTAGTCCAGTGTCAACTGGAACAGATATCATGCCATGTTCTCATGCAGTTGGTGGTGAAGCTCTCAACTGTACAGCAGTAGAATTTAGAAGTTTGGAGGACAGCTTGACTCTCTTCAACTTCTCAGGAAAGAACAGATTCTGGCGCACTTTCCTTACTGATGCTGAAGGACCAGGAGAAGTCCTCTGTGATATGAACACAAAGGAACTTAAGGCTACAAACCCTTTCTTCTGCTTCACCTTTGACAAATAGAATTTATTGGTTCTAATTTTCCTGTAGCCGATAATTAACTCCTTTATTTTCTTTCAGTGTTTTTGATTTTCACATTGTTTACAGTATACCTGTTTTGCACTTCCTCCAGGCCTGAACGAGCCACGAACTGGGTCACCAACAGTCCCAGAAGCACAGGGTGTGAGGCAGTTTATACCATATATGGGACACCATTCCAATGGAGGGCAATCACACACACCAATACAGTCTCACACACAAAGTGCAGTGTAGATTCTCAAGTTCACCTGAAACACCAGTATTTGGACTGTGGGAATTTGGAGCACCTGGAGGAAGCCCACATGAGCCCAAGGAGAACATGCAAACTACACAGACTAAGCCAGATTGGAATCTGTGGGTGACATCACAATCCAGGAGCTATGAGGCACTAACAGTACCTGCTGTGTCACTGTGCAGCCAAGAGTTAAACAAGACCCGTATAAATATCTTTATTATGTTTTATTTCTGTTGCACATACAGGCCGTATCTAAGGAACCGCAGTTCCTGCTTGAACTCTGGCCGCTGTGTTTTACCGTAATGGGCGTACGCTGCCTGTGTTCACCAACATGTCACCCAGCAGTGTTGTGCCGCTCGATCTGGAGTGCATTACAAACACAGATAAGAAACTGCTGTTTCCTGAATCATATCAGAGAGTACAAGTGATGTAGAGGTTAAGTACATACATTTGTTACCCAAGGTTTACAGACTGGCATCCCAGCCCACTACTGCTATATTAACACTGTGCAAGGTTTTTACTCTGAATTGCGCTGAAGGAAGTACCAATCTGTATAAAAACTGGGGTAAAAAGTGTGATTGTGTTAGGTAGTGTGGTGGCTGGAGATGTTGCCTTGTAATTCAAGGAAACAGGTTAAAGTTCTTCAAGGTACGTACCTTGAATTACTTCTCAAAACAAAAATTAACCAGGTTAACGAATGGGTAAATCATTGTAAGAAGCTTAGCACGCGAACCTGACACTGTAGGATGCACTGGAGGAAGCTAAACGAATAAACAGCAAGCATCTTTCTGCTTATATGAGTTTCGCATTGTGTTGTATGCCTTATAATATTAAAAACACACAATCAGGTGAAATAGCAAGCAGTAATGCAAATTTTGTTTTGAGTTTTACTGTTTTTTTGGTTTTATGTGAGCTACTCTAATAGAGGTAGTGGTCTGGTATAAATGACGAATGCATTTTATTCTCCCGTATGGATGCATTATGAATGTCCCACCTTTTGATGTTCTCCCATCCCTCAGCTCCGGAGATTCTGAGAGGTTGTGCTTACGGGCCTGAAGTGGACATGTGGTCCGTGGGAGTCATTACATACATCTTGTAAGTTGCATCTGCTCCTCAGTCGGAAATAGTTGTCACACGCATTCTGGGGCTGAGGCCGTACACTAGGTTAGCGCACATGATTCCTACGCCCCTGAATGTACTGTCACAAAAGCCATTGGCTCAACGTTTGACTAAAGTCTCGATTAAAACAAACATGGATAATATTTAATAATATTTGTGTCTAACCGATTCAGTGCATTTCAGTGGTTTTCAGTGAGGTTAAGAAAACTGAAAAATACAATGATGAGGAAACAATAAAACGCCAGCGTTTTCCATATTTCAGAAATATGGTTATCAACATAAATTTTACTAGCATAAAATATGAAAAAGTATGTATTAATTTTAGGTGAATTTGAATGCCTGCTCCTCTCCCTGGCACTGTCCCACTGTACAGTCCAGCAAACCAATGCAAAGCTCGAGCAGCCTCAAGGATCCTGCATCAAACTCATCTCTGAGCGTTCGCTTTCTGTTTTAGAGTTGCTTACAGTGCAGAATTTCACCAACATTAAAAATTAACACCGCAGCAGGGCTGTTCATCTCTTTGGAGTGACTGATGCGGAGCTCTCATGAAGAGTGAAGGAGGTCTTGTTCAATGAAAATGCTAAATGTACAGTAGGTCACTGGAACAGTCAAATACCAGGAACTGCTGTCAGGTTTGGTACTCAGTGTGGGGAATGGTTAATGTTATGTCTGTTTGGTAACCAAAAAAAAGCCAAAGGTATTTGTCATCGCGAGAGCCGGTTACTACGAAAATGGTAACACAGACGGTCAGAAGATGTTAATGCTTGTAGAAACTGAAGGAAAAAAGATGAGGATGACCTGGGCATCCACTAGATGGACAGACTCAATTGCGGCATGGATTAGGGCAACCGATTAATTGAAGGAATCAAGAGGAGGACAGAAGACTCTGTTGCGCCAACACCGGATACACTTAACAGAGATTACAGCACGAGGAAATATTGTGTAACTTAGTGAAACACCAATAGTGATGTCTGCGATGGAACATCAGTCCTTAAGACTGCTTCTGTGTTCCTCTGACCACAGACAGGGAAGTGGCTTTTAGAAAAGACTGTAACCAGCACTCACTTAACGGATGAAACGGATAAGAGCCGTGCCTTTGTCAAGTTATGATAAAGATGGCGTCCTTCAAGATGCTTCTCTGCTTTCCTGTCCTGCCCTTGTCCATGCAGTCCTCCTATGTATCCTGCATGTTTGTGGCACACCAGGAACTGGGATTTACAAACAGCCCCTAAGGTGGCACTGCCACTGCCACATAGGAGTTGGCATAAAAATTAGGTGCATATCTTGAGGTTAGAGGCGGCTGTGGGCTTAAAGTGCATAGCATCAAACAATGAAGGTAAACAAGGAAAGGATTTCAAGGCAACAGTGTGTCAGCAAGTAATTGAAGCACATATTTATTTTTATTCTGTTAACCTCAAGTGGGAAGCAACTCCGAAATCCCACGCCAGGGGAAACTACGTGAATCCGCTGCCTTCGTGTTAACCCTGCAGAGAAAAGTCTGCAGCAGAACAGATGGCACCTGATAGTAAACTGCCAAGGCTGACAGGAAGGGAGTGCCTTCGACACTTTTGCTCCCGTCAGCAACTGAAGCAGACGCCTGCTGTTAGACAGACACCGGGGGGGTGGCCTCCCTTTCTGCGGTTTTGCGTGCAACAGCCGTCGAGATGCACATGAACGGAAGATGTTTCGAGGCCTTGACTCGCGCGCCTTGCTTCCCTCAGGTTGTGTGGCTTTGAGCCGTTCTTCGACGAAAGGGGCGACCAGTACATGTTCAAGAAGATCCTCAACTGCGAGTACGAGTTTGTCTCCCCCTGGTGGGACGACGTGTCTCTGAACGCCAAGGACCTGGTGAGACGGGCAACGGCGTGCAGGGAACTGTTTCCTGCTGCTCTCTCTTACTCTCTCACACACACACACAGAGTGCATGGTTTGGACACCACAGCGCTGCCTGCCATTCGTCCCCCATCCCTGTCTTTTTTAATTTAACCTGGTATTATGTGATTTTTCTCCTTAAATTTACTGCTCCTAGCAGAACTTAACATTTTAGCTGCATGTTTCGTTGTAATTCCACAGCAGCCTTTTCTCTGTATGTAGTGCACATTTTTATAACTACAAAAATGAATTCCTTTTGTATCCTAGATAGCTGAGCTGCTTTTTTAACATGTAGTTTTGCCAGCATGACTTCTTCAGCTACTGTCCATTTATTAGTTGCAATGCTACCGATTTTTATCTCTAAAATTTATTTTTTAAGCATGTGTGCTATATAGGGTGACACGGTGGCTTATTGACTAGCACTGCCGACTCCCAGAGGCGGTCAAATGTGAGTTCCAATCCAGCGCGGTCTGTGTGGGGTTTGCATGTTCGCCCCTGGGTCTGTGTGGGTTTCCTCCCACAGTCCAAACACAAATTTCATGTTAACTGATTACTCTAAATTTCCCACTGTGTGTGTGTGTAGCCACTGTGATGGATTGGCATCCCATCTCAGGTTAGTTTCGTACGCTGTTACCCAGAGACAGGCTGTGGACCAGGATTAAAGCAGTTCACGATGGATGGTTATATCATTACACCACATACTGGACAGCGATCCTTAAATGGTTCACGTAAAAGTAATTTGTATTAAGGGCCAAAGGATCTTCTGCAAACCAAAATGCACATCATACCACAAAGTAAGCCTGAGAGCAAGTGGACAGTCAACTGCAGAGCTGTTTTGTGGCCCTTCTTCATTAGAAAGCCCTTCATGTTGAAATGTATATTGAGGATTTGCAGTATTTAAAATCATTCACATGCATTCTGGGAATTTTGTTAGGACAAAATTCAGTTGTAAAACCGTTGTTGAGCCCAACGCAGTCCAGCTGACAGACATTTGGTGTAAGCAGACGTGCGTGTTGCCTTGCTTTCCCCTGGCAGGTGAAGAAGCTGATTGTTCAGGATCCAAAGAAGCGGCTGACCACTCTGCAGGCTCTGCAGCACCCCTGGGTGACTGGGAAGGCAGTTAACTTTGCCCATATGGACACTGCGCAGAAGAAGCTCCAGGAGTTCAACGCGCGGCGCAAGCTGAAGGTGGGCCTGCCGCTAGCAAATGCGCATTTCGTGTGGGTGTAAAAACAGTGTCTTTTACAGTAGAGTTATTCCCTGCCTCCTCATATCACTCCTGCGCACAAGTTTTTTTGCCCCCCAGCATCGCCTCACCTTCGACGGACTGATGATGTCACCTCGATTGGTGGGGGAACTATTCATCAAATATTAACAGAACATTTATAATACTTCATTTATAGGTGGTTCTACTGTATCTTCTCTTTAGGTAAATATGCACATGAATTAAAACTGTCTTATCTGAATAGCTCAATTTTGAAATGGGATTTTAATCTCCCAATAGTCTTGATAGTTTATCATGTATTTGATAAAATAACTGCGGCTGATTTTAAAGTTGTAGAAGAATTAACATCAAAATAAAATTGAAGAAAAAAAAACTACGCTGGGAGAAAAACAAGCACTAACCTGGAAGGCTTGTCATCGTTGTTCATAGTTAAACCATAAACAGTTTGTGTTCAAGCCTGGTCGCGTCACGGTCGACTGGCATTAAGAGTTGCCGCCGACTCCACATGAAGGAGGACTTTGTGGTTTTTAAACCTCGCCGTGGGGCTGGTCTGCATCTCACATTGCCTGCAGTCACTACAAAACCCCCTTTTAAATGTGGCTCAATTAGGGCTTCAAACCGAGCGGTTAGACGTCCTGCAGAGGTGATGTTGCTGTGTGCCGTGTTTGGCAGGCGGCAGTGAAAGCTGTGGTCGCTTCGTCGCGGCTCGGCAGCGCCGGTGGGCACAACAGCAACGACGGCAGCAAGACCAGCTGTAACCACTCCCCTGTCCTGGAGGAGGCGCCGCAGGGAGAGCCGCAGGAGGATCGGAAGCAGGAGGCCGAGGACTCCTAGGCGCTCGACGTGGCTGTCATGGTCCTGCCGCTCCATCATCAGAACCAGACGAGGAAACGCTGGGTTTCATGGACAAAAACGTCGTAACTTTCTCACCGAGCCAGGAGCGATGAGGGCACCACGTGACTTTGCATGCGACTGTTTAGCAATTAAAAACAAAAAAGTACAAAGCGCATGACAGAACATGCGAAGCTGGCGTTTCCTTCTGCAAAAACCCTGCTCCAGAATCCACATCAAGGAGCTTCAGTCAGTTATGGACATGGAACAAAAATAGTTTTTGCTTTTTGTAACGGCTGCATTTTAGTGAAGTTCCTTCTTCCTTTGTTACTAGAAAATACTAGAAACTCCCGTAGGGTAACGCATCCTAGGGCCACAGCTAATCGTTTGTGATGTGCGGCGTCACGTTCTGTTTTAGTGGGGGAACAAAACACTTTTATATGCAAAATACATTCCGTTCAAGTACTTGTGGAAAACCGCTTCCAAATGGCCATGAAATTGTAACTTTGCTACATTTTGAAAAAAGAATGCCTTATTCACTCGTTTATACACTTTGATAGAGACAAATGTTTCATATCATGTTAAATATTAGCATCTAATGGCATGTGTGGGAAAACATGCTGTGCACAATGCGTGGAACTTTCTAGAACGTCATCCAAGCAATTCTTTAGTGTTTACAGTTTTCTGCTACTGCAGACAATTTATTTGTGTACACCAAAATACCCATTTTATAATTGAAGCTGCCCTCCTTTTCACCGGAAGTTAAAAACTTTGCAGAAAATGCTGTGAACTCGACAGTGCTTATGAATAAAACGTTTGAATAACCTGCATTAGTGCCAAATACAGTCGCTCCCAAGGTCTTTGCCGCTTCCCACATCCGAACATAAAAATAAGTCCTTATTTGTATGTAAATAAATTTGTAATAATTATTACATTGTACAATGACTCTGTTTAAAATTCAGGCAGCTTTTCCAAATGAATGTTTTACGTTTGCAGAGAACCGTTTCTGAAACGAGCAATGTACACACTTGCATGTTTGTTCTCAGCTCCAGCATCAGGGACAGTAATTTATTCCTTTCTTTTAGCTTTTTAGTCAAGTTCAAGGGCACAGAGGCGGAGGGCTCTTCTGCATGTGGGGATGTGAATCTTTACTGCTGCCGTAGTACTTCAGTAATGCGTTGTACTTTACACAAATTACATTAAACCCTGGCACTGAGACGAAATACGAAAGGGGTTACAATTTTGTACGCTCAAAGTTTGTACTGTATATCCGTATGTTTCTGTACTCGAAGGGGCGTTTGAGCAGTAAAAAAACAAAAAAAAAACAAAAAAAAAAACAAAAAAAAAAACTCGACTGGCATCGGTGGGATTGTTTTGATCTGTATTCAATCCTCAGCTCAACAATAAACAGTACCAAAATGTCCAGCTGAGATGTTTTTAATATGCTGTATGTACGGTTTTTTTAATGCAGATAATTGCTAGTGTAATTATTAAAATTCAGCATTTACTCAAATTAGATTAAATCTCAGTTTCTCTGATTTTCTCTAAATTTTTCTGTAAAATGAGGAGACGCAGTTGTGCTTGAGCTTTGTGCCCAGCCTGCTGTGAGCGGCTGTTTCCGCTCCCTCTCCCCACTATTTGGCTTCATGTACAACATTTGTACTTGTTCACTTGTCAACTGTGTTTTTAGTTCTGCATTTCATCTATCATGCACAGTACTCAAAAACACAATTCAAACCCATACAGGTGAAATGCAAAAATGCTCTTCAAACAGCCACCTGAAAAAGCACTCCTCTTTCACTGCAACGGCTGTACATTTTGGCATATAAACGACTCATTCACATTTATAAGACAAATGCAGCCTCGGACAACACGTAACAGATTTCGCTGTCGTGAAATCAGATGCCAGTCTTCCCAGGAATTAATTCACCTCGTGGTCAGACCACGCAATCCTCAGAGAAATCCTAAAGACAACAAGAGCTACTGTGCATCTATGGATCTAGAGGCCTCAGTTAACACGTTAAATGTTAAAGTTCGTGACTCTGATGAGAAGGACTAAACAAGTACAATTTTCATGGTACAGCAGCCAGGAGAAATGCCCTTTTTTCCAGAACATGGCAGTGCAGCTTAGGTTGGCAAAATTGCATCTCTAAACAAACCACAAGATTTATGGAACAACTGAGCAACTGAGTGGCTGGGAAAACAAAATAATTGGGGTGCTGGAATGGCCAAGTCAAAGTTCTGATCTCTGACCCCATTGAGGGTGGAGCTGTGCATAAAGCAAACACTCCAAAAGATCAGTGAACTGCAGTTCTGGTTTTCCCCCACACATGGCTTCTTCCAATTTTGCTTAAATAAACAATAACAGGATGGAATGTGTTGCGTGTTTGTCGTCCAAAGTTAGACTTACCCAAACGGATGGAGCTGCTGAGGAGCAGATGATGCTTTTTGGTTAAATCCTGAACTGTAAACGCAAAGAGCTGAAAGAGGGGGTACTTTCTTTTTCACATCACTGTAAGTGAAGAATATGAAAGACCAGGTCTTCTCTTTAAGGTGCTCAGCCTAGCAGAAGCAAAGTCCATTTTAGATGAAACAACAACACAACTGGAAACAGAGTAAACTTAAATGCACGCCAGTTTGAGTGCATAGCTTCGTAGTGAAGGTCACAGAGTAATTTTTCAAACCGCAAGACTGACTTGAGTCAGAGATGCACAATTACAGACAGGCATTTGACCAGTTTTATTGCAAGTCAGCCAGCTATGTAGCTGCAATGGAAATTTCCAGAACAAAACATTTTGCCGGCCGAGTGCTGCAATCTGCTGTAACGTCTTGGATACCAAAGCATTCAGCGAAAGGAAAAAGTGCCATGGTAAATGATCAAAATAATTTGCATGTCATACTTCATCAAGCAAATCCATAAAATCGACACAAGGAGTTTAAAAGTGAGACGGGGTAGAAAGCCGAACGACCAGACCTCATCATGGAATCAGATGCTGCGGACGCAGATGGCTTTGCCTGGACTGTGAACTGGAACTTATCATAACAGATAATGCAACAAAGACAAAGCTATAGTTTCTGACTATTAGCATTGCTTAGAATGCCCAGGAGAGGTGGGCTTCCAGTGGTTCCACATGGACCCCCAGAGGTTTATTTTTCTCCTATTCCCTACTGGAAAGGAGTTTTTTGTTTTCCTCTCCAGTTGGCTAACTGTGCAAAATTACCTGTTAAACTGCACGCGAATCGAAACCCTTTACGTGTCTGTTCAGCTCTCTGTGTCACCGCAGTGAGAAGGGCGCTATATAAAAATAAAATTGAATTGAATAAAAGTGTCAATGGTAGTGCTTAAGGCATAATTTTTTTTACTCACAAAAATGTCAAATTTGCTATAAATTTTAAACCATTTTGGTGTGGTAGAGATTTTAATTTTGAAAAGAACTCTTTATGCACATTCATGTATCCAGACTTCAGGAATTTGCACCATTAGCCTGGGTTTAAGGACTCCACCCCCCGTAATACTAGATATTAGATGCCACTGAGGAAAATAACTCTATTTGTATGCTATGCTCACATTTCCGATTTCCCCACAGCGGTCATTTCAAGAAAACGTCAGTGTCTGGGCCCATTTTTGAGTGATCTGGAAGCAACTGTAATTTCCCCATAAAGTCATTAGTAATTGACTGGCATTTAGACCTTTTTGGCAAATTCTCAGGTACAAAACAGGTGTGAACACTGAGCAATGCTGTACAGCGACGCTTACGAACACAGCTGGAATCAGAAGCGTGTGGATGATTTACACGCCGTTTCAAAGTCACTTCAGCTACTAAGTTACAAATAAGGGTTTAAGGCTCAGTAAGATGGAGATCTCGGTTTCTTTATGGGTTAACTTCTGTAAAATTCTCTGATACACTGAGGGCAAAACATTTTTTATTAACTCTGAGCTACAGTAAAACTGAAACATTTAAAGGCCTGCAAACAGTGGAAACGAGATGAATCCACATGGTCTCACACACTGTTTGGGCGCATCTGGGATGGCGGAGTGCAAATGCACATATACAACAAAGAATTTTAAAGTGAACAAAATGATTAAGAAAAGGTCTGAATATGTATTTTAAAAACTCATCACACGAGGATGCACTGTGCTTTCCTTACATTTTTAATGGTGAATTCTTAATTTCCAAAGATTTATTTTATTCTTTTACGTTACACGTTCATGTAATTTTCAACATCTCAAGAAATAAAAAAAATAACATTACAAAAATACACAGCTTAAAATGATTTTTCTTAAAGTGCTGGACATACAACATATTTTATATAATCACATCGATGGAATTAAATCCACTGCTGCTACTGCACTTTGCACAATAAATCATAAATTACCACTAGATTATAAATTTTTAAAAATATATTCCATACTTGATCATGAGAATCATTCATCCCTAATTAATGTAATAGTAGTTTTACACTGAAAACAATTAAAAAAAAACAAAAAAAAAAAACATTATGCTCTTTAACAGAGGTACTGTGATGTACAGGAGGGTCTACAGATTTTTCTTCAATAATTTATTATTAAAATGAGGGTAACTGCACTTCCTACTTTGGTTACATCCCAAGATAAATTCCCTTATATTTGTGCTTATTTTCAACATACAGTATATCTCTCAAAATAATTATATTTTACATTATTACATATTTAAAAGCAAGGTAAATAAAACAGTTCAGTCTACTACAGATCTTTAAATAGCACCATTACAGACAAATTTGTTTAAATAAAAAAAAAAAATTGGTACAAAATCATGCAAATGTGTTACATGGAGAGACATCTGATGCTTTTCTTCATTTACTATGGCCATTTTCTTACAAAGTAAATATAACACAGAGTGCACAGAACTGAGACCTGCAGGTACAGTAGGTGTGCTTAACAGGATTTTTATGTGAATGTTAATGTTTGGCCAGTTTGTTTCCTCTGAATCTCATCATCTTTTATTCTCCAAACCATTCATCGCCTTTAAGTTACACCAAAGCTGAAAAAATCTGATGGCATCTTGCCATTACTGCTACAACGTTCTTTCTTCTTAAAACAATGATGAATTAAAGGTTACACACTGATCTGTGTACTCAGATTTACAGGCTTTTAAAATTTATAACGTCCAATTTCTCAATGTAATTGTTAAATGTAATGTCAGTATTGATCCGTTTTAACCCATTTTTGCATTAAAACAATTCTAAGCGTTCTATTTTTAAACTGCTGTAACCCTATTTCTCTTTTTTACAATACAACTGAAGGGAAAGTACTTCCAACGGTCTTATGCTCAGTGACCGTCGGAACTCAGTTTATACATTTAGTACCTGTGTGCACTATTTTATAATAACATAAATATGTTTCTGGAACATTGTCCATTAAAAATGAGTTTTGGAAATCTTGAAACTTTTGCACTTCTTTGAATAAAGGAGTAACTTCGAATGTTTCCTGGGAAACGCTGTATACGGAAAAACCTGGAATCACAGCACTGGTCACTGTTACATAAGCTATTTGTTTGTAAAGAACTCAAATTATCAGAGAGAAATAACCAGAAAATTGCCATGTCACTTGCATAATGAAACCATTATTTCTGGTTTATAGCTTGCACCTCCATGCATATGAATAATACATAAGTATGGTGCCAAGCAGATATCAATTTCACAACTCAGCTACAAAATAAACTATGAACTTAAAGTCCTTCATTTTGGAGGACCTCCTTTGGACAGAGATTGCAAAACCAAGCACAGTCCATCCTCACCTTACCAGATTAAAAGGGCAGAGGAGGTGCCCAGATCATTGAAAGCATAATTTAAGTGCAATATTTCACTATGGCGCTGTATAGTACTGCACTATGTTCTACAGCAACATTTTGTGTACCATGTATGGGTGTACTGAACATGTGTTGTATTGTGCCTAAAATAATTAAGCAAAACCAGCAACATAACTGGACCACAACTACCCTGCTCAGGATTAAGCAGTAAATAATATTGGAACATTTTACTTTATATTATGGTTCCAAATTGGATTTTTCAACACTTTTTTCTAAAACATTTTGCAATGTGCTGTAAATTCCGAAATGAGTAAAATCGATGACATGCTCTAATCTTATCTTAGATTGAATACTAACTACTTTGGGTATTTGGGTAGACTTGTTCATTATACAAGTATTAATGTATTCATCCATACAGAAGCAGTAATGCATATGTACTGTACGTCTGATGTAGAACTGAGTAAAAACATGCACTAACCACTTAGTATTGAGATTCAGATTTGCCATATTAGCATTATTCTGCATGACTGAAGTTCATTGACTGAACACAAGGCTAAGGTATGAAAATTACATGCACACTTGTCACAATTCTGCCCTTTATGACTGTAATAAATATAATGGACATAAAACATAACTGATTTAATCTACAATACGCTTCATATGCTAACCACACAAATATGTTATTACTTGAGTTCAACATAAAATTCACTGGCAACAAATTCTTAAGTTCATCTTAAGGTGAACACTGGTTGCATTTTGGTCCCTCTGGGCCAAATCAGAGAGAGAGGAAGAGGACTTACTTGAACCTCGTTAAACTACCAGGGCTCTGCGGAGGTCTGAGAAGAAGTTGGTGAGGCTACCGGCCATGGCAGTGTCCACCGCGGACTGGGGCACCATGCCACGGAGATCTGTCTGGATGTACCCTGTCAAGAGGCTCTGAACCTCATTTACCTCCGTGGGCACACAAAACCAGCCGCAGGGGTGGTTAAAGCCTCGCACGAAACTGTCTTGCCGTTGGCTGTATTCCACACTGACACCTGTCACAAACAGTTCACATTCAAAATACATCACATACATATAAAACTAAATAAGCATCTCCACAGGTGCAGCGATAATGTGGTTACACTAAAAGATATCACAACAAAAGTCTCGAGGTGCATGGAAATCCTCCAGCTTTTACAGGCTGTCACAATGATGCTGTCATCAAGGTACAGGCCACCCGCTTCTCCGGCCACATAACACACCACTTAGATTTTTTTTTTTTTTAAACAATTTCCAGTTCATATTAAAATGTGTTTTGCTCACCTTTCTATTGTAAAATTTCTGTCTCTAGCAAAGCAAAATTGGCCTGTGTTTCCACACTGGAAATTATGGCCAATTATGACAATGGGGTGCATCCGTGAAAGTGTTGCAAAGTTTTTTTTTTTTTTTTTATTATTATTCATTATGATTTTATCTGCAGTTTTGCAGAACCTAATCAGCAAAAATCTTAAATGCACTGAGATGAACTGATAATGACTTGGTAGAATCTAAAGCTTTACTTTTACTAACAAATCAAATTACAAACACACTTTCAGTCCCAGGTTGAGGAGCCCATGTAGTTACAGTAAAAATTACCCCCAGAAACAAAACATCTAAACAGTGCCAATGTTTTTCCTAAAGAATATTTTAGAAAAAAGGCATAATTTAATAAAACCAAGCTCTTTTTATCATCTTAACTCATGGAACGAGCAAAATAGAAAAATATATTTTCATTAGGGTGTTGAGAAATTCTTTAGTACCAAACTACACCGTTTTTTCCTCTAAATCATAAAATCATTTGATTAATCTTAAGCGAAAATGAAAGTGACATCAGAATGATATGCTTGGAAATGTATGAATTCTATCTGAAATACTAACCGCAGGAAAGAAGCCCATTCCGGTAATCCGTTGTGTAGGAGAAATCAATAAACTCCCTTGGAGCAATAATATTCCACAACTGTCCTGCAGTTGTGTAGCGCATCATACAACAACCTGGCTGCAGAACAAAATAAAAAAATTAATGAATATTAATATAACAATAGTAAATCATTTAATAAGGGATTACAGATGTCAAACTTCTAAAGCCCTTTGCTGTTCAATTTACATAAAATGGGAACAAATATTATTGTACTAACAGAACAAACAGCTTACATGGGTAAACAACTCAAAACTAACTTCATACCATTTGTCTATGTTTAATTGTATTTGTTTTCTGCATCTTGCCTTGTTGTTCCTGAGGCAGATTTATCCAACTTTCTGGACAGGAAGTACTGGGCAGCTGACATGTGCTCCACTGATCCAGATTGCCAGTGAAATTCAAGCGCAAATGAATTGGCTGCATGCAGGAGGGCACGGCACCAACGGGAGCAGTGAAGCTGTGCTCAATGCAGGCAACCCCAAGGTGGAGACCCCTGTCCACTAACACACCCTCCCCAGCACAATAAAACCAACTGTGTTGTGCTGCTATAACTGCAGGTCACAATTAGTGCATCGGACATGGTCCAGCTCTGACCCCCCCATCTAAGGTAACACTGCTTGTTCTGCTCTCAGGGACTGTAGCATTCTTTTTTTATTTCTGTTCTTCTGCACTAAGTCATACCCTTTTGTATGAGCTGGTAAAATACAAAAATTGAGTTATTTTAAATTATTTAAGACAAAAAATAAATTATGCATTTCAGTGGAAGCAATCAAAAATAAAGTGTTTAAAACAGGACTGCCAAGCTAATATTCAGTCTCTAGTACTTAAAAAAAAATCCTTTTAAATGAACATTTATTAGCAATAGTTAAAACTTCTTAACTAATTACCTCTTATACGGGAATTTCCAGCAAAAAAATGGGCATAGATTTGGTATGTCATATTCAGAATAAAACAATGTAAATGTGCTTACTTCATCAAACGTTTTAACAATTTCCATTGTTGTCATCAAGCTGTCCCATTTTAATCTGTAAGGTCCTGGGCGTATATAGTCGATTATTCGGTTTGGATTCTTTTCCACTACCCCTTCTACCTTGTATCTAAAAGCAAAGGGTGTAAAAGAGTGGAGCACAGAGATTCACTGACCTCAAAGCAAAATACCTCTCTAGTTAAAATTAGACAACACAAGCTGGCTTATAAATGAAACCATAAAGTAAAACATTTTGGCTAAAAATTCTTATTACCCTGAAAATGAAGACATTTCTTACATTTTAAAGACAACCTTTAAATAGTATCTTAAAATGAAACATGAGCCACACAAAACATATCAGTAAAATGAAAATAAATGTCTTAAATTTTACTAAAGGTTATACAGCATAATACATCCAACTAATTTTTATTGTCCAAAAACATTGTGCATTTGCTGAAAGAACAACCATTTCTGCTCCTGGTCTTAGCGCTGTATGTAGTATCTCACAAATCATGAAAGTACATAACTGTAAATAACTAAGAAGATAAAATGCATCTTGCTAGTCAATATCAAGTATTTTTAATGCATATTTGATTATATAGAACAAGATAAGATGCTGGTCCTGTTATTTCTTGAAGTTGACAATGGAATTTTGGCAACATTTCAGATTCTGTACAGTCTTCACTGCATCTATGAACAACTATACAGTAAAATACTCATGAATTGCTTTACATTTAAAGTGCACTATGAAAGAACCCTGTAAACAACTTTAGAGGGAAAACTTACAGACATCCACTGAACTCCTCAGATGCTTTTTTCCACACTGTTACATCTTTCTGCACAAGAAAAGGCAGAATAAAGTAAAATATGTCAAGGATGAACATGAAAGTATGCTGCATGGAATCCAAGACATGGAACTGTAAAATGTTTAATTGTAACAGACAAAGATGTTTACCGTTTTTTTTGCAATCCTCCACTCTTTGGTGTCAATATTATGGTAACCGATCAGGGTGTTTTGGAGGTGTGTGCTCAGCACACTGGCATCTGGTAAACTTCCCATTTCAGGCCTGTAAAAGCATGTAAATTATTAAATTGAAAATTAAGAGAGCCGTACAGGTTGGAATTTTTGTTTACCGCAATGACATTTAACGCGCAACTACGACAGGCCAAGCGCAGAAGCAAATGCTTAAAGCACTTATGACCACCTATTACATTGAGCTTAAGATGAAACTTTCGAAACGTAAATAATTTTATTTCGTTACATTTTCTTCTGTTTTGTTATTATCGATACATCAGTACGGTGTCACACAGTTGTGGTGCAGAAACCAGTTTCGCATTATCTACAATTTAAATTTTGCAGACGTATACTTAAGTTCTTGATGCGATAGACAAAATCTGACTTCAGACTTGGAAATAGCACACTTGATTTAGTAAAGGACACATGGTCTCCTCCCAGTAACAAGTTTTTTTGTGGTTAGAATCAAACTAAAAGCACTTAAAACCTACGTACAGATTTATCCCAACACAATGTAATATGATTTCTCTGTTACTAAAATTCACAGAAGCTCCTCAAATGCATTAATATGAGATGGTAACTTTTCTTAATACAAAAGAACCCACTCTGCTGTGTGGGTTTGCCCCATAAAATACTCAAGCTGATAAAACTTGCATTTGTGAAGCTACCTCAAACTAACAAGCAAAACACTGCTTGGTACAAAAATGCATAAATACCATCTTCCACATCTGACAGGTATTCAAAATTTCTTTGTTTGCTATATATTTGAGCGGTGGTCCAGCCCAGTCAAACAACATGTTGTGGTCCTGCTTTCAGTCTATGTGCCCTCACCCTGACGTCATGGTACAGTACACAGTCCAACAGTCGCTGTTTATACGCTACCATCTACAGCCACAGTGACTCCATTTCAGTTTTGTTGGAATGCACTGGGACCATGATGTTAAAGAAACACAAAAGCTGTTGTAAACCTGTGAGTGTGCATGAGTCTTACACACTGGCCAGCAGGTGGTGCAGTGGTTAGGACAGATTCCCTGCATTCTGAAGGTTACTGTTTCTGGCCTGAGCCCCTACTCTTGCTCAAGGTACTTAGCCTGAACAATGCTGTAGTGTACAAAGGACTAAGTCGTTGTGAAGTGAATTATTAAACACCGCATGTCGCCGTGGACAAAGACGTCAGGTACGTAAAGGTCGATAATAATAACACACTGGGAGAACAATAACAACACATTGTGAGAAGTAATTTAACAAAGTTGTGACTTTAAGAGAGCAGCGACTGAAAGACACTGTGGAGTCCAACCGAGATATAACAAAAAGAACATTAGCACGCAGTGCAGGTAAAGTAATACGAACATCATTACAGCCGCCTGGTAGAAGGCAGACATTATCTCCGCCCACATGTAACAATAGGACACGCACAAGTACTAGCAAAGTAACCTGTTTCTGACCGCTGCGGGTTGCGGTCGTGCAGCATGGCAGACTAATTCAGTACCAAGAAAGGCAGCCATGTGCAAGCCCTTCGCGTCCATTTTACCTGCAACAGGAACCGCTTTCCCGCCGGTACCGCTCGGCTCGCGCACGAACCTCTGAAGCGCCAGGAAACTGCAGCGCGTGAGCGGCATCCGATGCTCCTGCGGCCCAATCAGGTGCCGATGACGTAAGCACGGGTGTTTCTGTCCCCGCCCCGTCCTCCGGATGTGGAGCCCCGTGCGGGTGCGGGGGGCAAGGGTGCGATTTGGGATTTTGGGGAGACGCAGACTGATCGCCTTTCGAAAACATTATTTAGCGTGTGAACAAAACAAATGAACTATAATTAAGAGGGCAGTTGTTCATTTAAAAGTAATTAAAATATTAATTTTTTCTATGTAGGTTACACACTTTCATATTCATCGGCACATTAAATAGTACGAAATGATGTAAAAATACAAAGTCGCCTTCCTGTCGAAGATGGCGCATTTTTTATTATGTGCACACCATCAAAGCAAAACGTGAAGCAATGTAGCTTCCGTCCAGGGTGCAGTTAATACACGTGCAGTAGTTTGTTAAGGCATTTGACCCTTCATGATGGTCTGCCCCGCACTGTGCACCTGTTACTGATACAAACAAGAGCTCCCCGACAAAAGACTCTGGAAAATTATTTATTTGTTTTCACTTGTTTTACTCACCCCCCCATTCCAGCTGTACACAATTTTAGTGTCCCACAAAAAATCATTTCTTTACGGTGCTGGTGCCCCCTTTCTACCTGGCACCCGGGGCGGACAACACCCTCTCCAGTGCTGAAGTTACAGTAATTATTAAATTCATGACCTTGTGCACACACTGGCTTTTTTAACTTACAAATATCATCCACCCATCCATCCATCCATCCATCCATCCATTTTCATTAACTGCTTATCCTGGACAGGGTCAGGATGGTGTGGGGCCTAACCTACACCAGAATCACAGGGCACTGGGCAAGAAGGGGCTCTCACTGGGTTGGGATGCCAGTCCATTGAAAGCTACACATACAGTATCATCAAAGGAAAAATGTAATAATTGACTACAAGTATCCCTCCATCAACTCTCCAGATACGAATCATTGATTTATAAGTTTTTGTATATACAAGTAAAATTAATTAACACCCTTGATGGAGTTACAGCCAAATATGAGGCTGATTTTAGGAGCAACAGGAGCCATTCATGCTGTAATAGCCAACAAGAAATCCACACACGATATAACACGATATGGTGCAGTGGGGTTGTCAAGGGGGCACCTCCCTTCACATGTGTTATGTCAAGTTAGGCCCACGACACTTTGGGAAGGCAAAACCGCACACCCTAGTGTTCCAGAACTGCTCCCCTCAACAACTGTACACACTACCTATGCTACCCAACTGCACGACACAAGCTGTACCCCTTAGCACCTATGCTAACCAGCTGCACACTACCCACTACCTAGCTGTTCAGCCACTCATGACCTCCTCGCAACTCCATTAAAAATCAACAACCAACTTTGTTATACGTACGCTACGTTTGATAACTATTCTACCACACTACACATCAACCCAGCAACTTGCTAACAACTGCTAAAATCTAACAACAACTGCACTTTGTGACCTCTCCTTCAGTACTCCGCCAACAATGTTCCTTTTCCTCCATATCCACAAACTGCCCTGCTTAACTGCCTCTGCTATCTCCTTTACCGCGTACCGCAGGTTCTGTCACCAGATTTCAAGTTCTTGAAACAACGCCATTGTTGACCAGGCTATAAAGCTACAACAACCTATTTCTACTGGCCACACCCTCGCACACCACCCCTGCCTCTCTATGTCTGCCGCCAGCTCACTATACCCAAGTTTCTTCCCTTCAAATGCCTCATCCACTGCATCCTCCCACAGCACTGTCAGTCCAGTAAAATACACAATTAGATGGCTTACTGACCACAGAACCACAGGAGGTCTCAAGTTTGTCTGTATTAACACAACCAATTTTCCTCCCAGGTCCACCTATGTTTCCCAGTTTCTACAGCCGCTTAGATGACCTGTCTTCTGCCTAACTGAACATTTTTCTCATTTAATTTCCTCTCCCTCCCTAACCAACTGGATGGCTACATTTTCTCTGTCGCTCCCTGATAATACCTGCAGTCTCCACCTCTCAATTGCTGCAGCTAAGCACTTCCAACACCTGACTGTGTCTCCATGTATACCTACCCTTTGACAAACTAACCTTACAGCCTGAAAGTATGTGTCTTACTGTTCCTACCTCCAAGTTTCAAGTTTCAAGGTTTATTTGTCATGGGTGCACTAACAGCAGTGTTGTGACCATGAAAAGTGTTGCTTCTAGTCAAGTCGAGTCAAGGTTCATTTGTCATGGGTGAACAACACAGCATAGCAGTGTTGTCACCATGAAAAGTTTTGTTTCCGGGCATCTAGACATCCTCAGAAAATAAAAGATATAAATAAAATATAATAAAATGAAATAATAAATAATGAAATTACAAAAAATAAATAGGAAAATGAATAAATAAGGAATAAGATGTAAAATGTACATAAAAGTTATAGGTTAGTAGACAAAGAAATAGCAAACAAAGAAATTTTGAATACCTGGAAGACCATAATGCTGTTGACCTAGAATGTCCTCCAAACACAGAGGACATGCTAGATCAACAGTGTTATGATCTTCCAGGTATTCAAAACTCCAGAACATAGATTCTGGCCAGGGGAACCCCACCACATACAGAACTTACTGCTCCACCCTGTTCACTCATCTTCTATCCTGACTTTTTATTTCCATAGCTTGTTGGACTTCTTGGCAATAGATTCTTTTTTTCCCCCCACAGATTCCACTGCAAAGATAAATATTTAAGTTTTTAGATCATTCTGAATAAATTAAGCAAAATTACAGCTGAATAAAGATTAAGGCTTTTTCATATTTATTTCAGTCCTGTTGCTAATTAAATTGGGCCTAACAGTAAAATGCAGTGAAAACTGCAGCACATATAGTTAATTCATACATGTGTGGGCATCATTGTGTGTTTGAAGTTTAATTAAAAGCTCACCTGGAACAAAGGCAGCATATATTTGGGGAATTAAGATTCTGGTATAGTTACATGTAAAGTTAGCGGCCTTCAGTTCCAAGACAAATGCTGTACATCAACCAAACATGTTTAGTATCTGAGTATTGCATATCAATTCAGTATACCCCCTCAAAATTCACACAACACAATCTGGATGTGATCAAACCCGGAATAGGTATAAAACCCCCATGTAGTTCAAGTTCATCAACGTTAAAAATCTAACCATAAAAACATGAAAAATACATACAAGAAAAGTTGCCCTAATAATATTAATCACATAAAAACACTCAAAGTATGAAATTATAGTACTTTTTAAATAATTATCCAATAGAAATATAGAAACCACACGTGCAACATCATTTTGCAACAGCAGTTAAAATCAAAATTCCCAACTTCAGGGTGAGATAGTTAAGATGTTTAAGGTTAGAATAAAACCATAAAAACTTATGGTTTTATGGAAGTCAAGATCACCCCAATAAAAGGTTTAAAACATTCTGATGGCACAGTAGGCAACATATTAACGTTATAACCCTAAAGAAACGCTATTTCAATGTAAAAGTCGGCCACCCGACCCTCACTCCACCGCCATGACACACATGTTCAGGTTAACGGTTGGGATAATAAAAACACATAGCCCCGCCCTCTATGCAAATGAGCACAGACAGCGTAGATTAGGGAGGTCCGTAAAGAAGAACGTGGAAGTATCGAGACAAACAGACAAAATTTTCCACAATAAGCCTTTCGAGACACAAAGAGAGAAATTTTTGGATCCGAGGAAATAGCTTCCTGGGAAGCTTGCCTCTTGTGACCCTTTCTCCGGTCTGGATGGCCGACGGGGGTG
This sequence comes from Heterotis niloticus, assembly GCA_018136845.1. NCBI lineage: Eukaryota > Metazoa > Chordata > Actinopteri > Osteoglossiformes > Osteoglossidae > Heterotis > Heterotis niloticus. Next base: position 19,549,634 of record CM030891.1, read on the forward strand.
AACCTGCATGTTATATTCTTGGCGCTGACAAAGATATGGACATAACCGTGAATATGTGCAATATAGCATAACCATGAAGATATAGTTTATAACTGTAAAGTTGTGCATACAACGTTTTATTGCCACACAGGTGCAAAACACCTACGTTAACGGATTTTGCTGCAAGAATTTCGTCCATGTTAAGATACGAGACTCATTGGACGCACCGATCTCAATAGGACTGCGACGCTTTTTTTTTTTTTACGGATTTATATTTTCCGAACAGTAGCGCAGGGGCATCAACCCTAAAGCCCGACGAATGAACAGCGCTGAGTAGTGAATGTTCAGCCCCGTGGGTGTCCAGGTGGATGCAACCTGAATAACTCCGATGTACAGATAACTCGCCGGCTGCATGAATCGATCGTGGTTCCCACCACAGCGACGATCCGCTCGCTATTCCTCCGTAACGCATTTCACAGCGACGTTAAACGAAAGATGTTCTTCTACTCCGCGTCCACAAGGTGGCAGTAAAGCAAAAAATGAAAAGTAACGCGTCAGCTGAGCGCAAGAAATCGCGAATACCCGTCTTTTTGCTGTGGGTATCCTTTCTGCAGCTTTTTACTTCTGGGTGAAACATTTATATTTTCATTTGTACGAAAATTATGGCTTTAATCCAGCAGTTTCCAGTGCCAGGTCAGGTTAATATGGTTAGTATGAAATCACGAACACACAAAACACTGCTGCGTTTGGAAAGCAAAACAGGAAACTTATCAGATACTCATAGTGCAGTTTGTTGTTTATGATGATATTGTAAGCAAATTAGCAATAATAAGACTCAAGTGACATTTTTTATTGCGGCCATAAATAGTTTTTATTATGGGTGATTGAAAAATGCAGGGATTGTCGGTGGTGTTGGGTTTGTGGTTGCTGCTCTGCTTGCATCACAACCATTTGAATTACCCAGCTTTACATCCCACCTCCATGAGCAACGTACTTAAACTAAACTGACATAAAATTACTCAGCTATGTAAAATAGTAAAACTTTACAAGTGGTTTAACACTGCAAGTGCCTTCAGAGAAAAGCGTCAGCTAAACATGTAATTGTTAAGGCATCTTTAAGAGCTCGGCTGTAGCTGAGGTCTCTTGTGCAAATTTTCCAGTGTTTAGAAGTAAGAAAAGCTGCTCGATAAATCAAAAGTGCCTTTTACAAACCCAGGTGTGTAGCCTTGTGTTTTGCTTTCACAGGCAGCTGTTTCAAATCACAATTTACACAAATCATACTATGTTTGCAGAATGACATTGTCTGTCTTGCGGATGTCAGCAGATGTTGCGTTTTCCAAGGGAATTCCCCATCTGTTTTTGGCTGAAGTGTTGCATGAGTCACACAGCATGAGTTGAGAAACAGAGCAGCCAAGATGTTCCATGCTGCGAGCCAAAAAAGCTCAGCATATGATTTGCTTAACAGGGCGGGCAGGGTTGTTTCACTGAGTCAGATTCAACTGAGGGTGACCACCGGCATGGTCTTCATTGGACGCGACGGTACAGAAGTGGTAAATCATTGCTGTCTTCCAGATGTCTCTGGATTAGCTGGACTCATACCTCGACCCGATCATGCAGTTTAGGGACCGCGGCACCACTATGTCGTTCTCACGATCATCGAGGAGCTATGCAATCCTGTTAAAATGGAACTGTTATTGTGAAACTGCCACTTCAGTCACCACATTGGCTTTAAGATAAAGTGAAACAAGAACAAAATGTGGAATTTACAACTGCTTTTTAACTCAAGACTAAATTCTTTGTTTTGAAGTAATACCCTACCTAACCTTACAATGTTTCATCATAAAGTGTGTTCATATACTGCAAAATGGGTTTACAAATGCAAACTAAAGTGTTTTATAATAATAAATTCATTTTGGTTTTGGTCACAGAAAAGCTAAGTGATACTTTAGCCAGTCCCTGTCACATCTGTTTTTTGTGAAGTTCAGCTGAACAGGAGACACGCAGTAAACCGCACATAAAAGTGTAAAACTAACATCTAAGTCAGGAACTTTCTTTCTTATTATGCGTGTTTTCTTATGGACCTTCTGAGTCACAAGGCCATTTCTAAACTTGGTTTTGGCTCAGTGAGTTTTTCAGATTATAATGCAGCTTGAACACTCTGGCTCTTCAAATTTCTTTGAAAACAGGGTCATATTGTGACGAGAGAGTGGAATTTAGAGTGCTTTTTCATAAACCTTCCATTATTCTGTTCCAGTGGGTTCTAGCACAGACCAGACAGCAGCACAAATGGCACAACATGATAATCCTTGAGGACAATTTTATTTTGGTAACAGATTGGAAGAGATGGCTGTTACAGATAGACAGCCTTGCTCCTATATACTCAAATACTCTTACAGGCTAATCGAAAGGGCACATGTGGTGTTCATTATAAGTATGCGCCATTTAATGATGGGGATGTGTTCCAAGAAATGCTTTGTTAGGCAATTTCTTCATTGAACATCGTAGAGTGTGCATGCACCACATCACATCCATTTTTATTTATATTATTATTATTATTGTATATGGTATAGCCTATTGCTCCTAGGCTACAAACCTGTACAGTTACAGCAGATGTGGTAAACACGAGATGTATGAGGCTGCTGGCAGCGTAACAGGGCATTCTATTGTACATTAAACTTTTTTATAAGCAGAAAGAGTACACTCTAAAATAACAATAAAAAGTATAGTATAGTAAATACATAAACCAGTAATATAGTTGTTTGTTATCATTATCAAGTATTGTGTACTGTATATAAACTTATGGGACCGCCATTGTATACAAATCATTATGAGGTGCATACCTGTGTTAAAAAGGAATTGTTTTTTTTTCTAATTACTACACAAATAAGTGTTATTTTCTCTGTCATAAAAAATTGTTAGAGAAAAATGTATCTTCCAACACACCAATAGTTTTGTGGTTAATACCTTTGCACATAGGTCTGCATGGTCATGTAGTGGATAGTGATGCTGCCTTGTAGCACCTGGGCATAGTTATTAATGGTTTATTCAAGGAATATTTTTGACAAATTAGAAAGCTTTGTTAAGTGAACATCATTCTAATTTTTAGCATCTGCTTATTTTGAAGAAAGTGGGTTTTGTCATGGGTGGGTAAAGGCCGTGGCAGATGCTAGGATGAGGTGGTAGCTACAAAACATCATGGCCAGTAGTTCACATCCCCCGAATGAAGTGATTGCCATGAGCTCTTTTGACTGCTGGTTATTCAACTTAAGGGCATTAAGAAACATTTCTGGGGGCTCCTTCTTACCAGCAATCATCCATCTCAACAATGCTGCACAGAACCTGTGAATGATTTTATTGCATTACTAGTGTTATTTAGTGTTTTTTGCTTTTGTTATTTATTTATGCATCCTATGAGTATCTTATGTTATGCATCCTGTGTGCACAGCTGCTGCCATATTCCCTGCAGAATCAATAACGTTTTATCTGATCATATCCTCTCCAATCCTATGAAATGTATTTGTCATTGGCTTTTCTTTCGTCATTCTGCCACTAGAAGGCAGAAAAACAGACACAGAATAGAAATTGAAATACTGCAGTGGAGGAGGGCGACACAGCATCTCAGGACTGTACAGGTGCAATTTAACCCACTGTATTTTTATGTATTATTGCTGTATCTGAGATTTGACAAAAATTCTCCAGCGGGTAAACCACCCTCAGCTATTTCATTCTCCTGAGCTGCCTGACATGCTGGAGGAACACAGCACTGTTTTCTACGTATGAGGTGGTACAACAATAAGTGGTTACGTACATTATGTTTTTCTCATTGTCTAGGTCCACACCACTCATGGTCACCCTTTTATCGACATTGCACCTGACTCCCAGCCTTGCAGGTAGTGAGCTCACAAGATGACTCCACTTTGCCATTCTGAGCTAAGCCTGACCGTGTGCATTGCCAGGCTACCAAACACTTTCCAGTGAGCACTATTGCTAGACCTGGCTCCAGAGAGTAACTGTTATCTTGGCTGGGTATGTTTAATTTTTTTGGGTACTCATGAGGGTCAGTGTGAACCATATTTTGTCTAGCCTCTCTGTTCAAAATAGCTATGAGGTTCACAGAGGCACATAAGCTCAACCACCATGGCAAGGTGAAATTCATCAATGTAGCATTGTACCTGTCTGCAGGGGTGAAGCAGGAGCTGTGTTTTCGGAAAAAGCTCTTGGTTTACTACTTAGTCTATGGTCCCATCCTCCCTTGTGATCACAAGTTTTAGTTAAAAACCAAAAGCACAATATCGCAAATATAAATAGCCAAAATAAGGTTTCTTCCCAGGATTACTGGGTTGGCTTTGTGCGACACAGTAAAAAGTTCAGTGATCCAGGAGAGCCTCAGAGTAGAGCTAGTTCTCCTCTAGATTCAGAGGGACCAGTTGAGGTGGTTTGGACATGTTTTGAAGATTTCCTTTGGCTGACTCCTTTGGGAGTTGTAACAAGTATGTTCCATTATATTTCTCGACCGTTCTCAGACTGCTTGGGGAACCCCCAGGAAGAGCTGGAGAAAATTGTGGGGAAGAGGAGGCGCTAATCCTACCCTCTGAGCCTGCTTCCACTGCAGCCCCATCAGGACAAATACAATAGGAAACTGGACTTTTTTTACTTCATTATAGCTTTATCTGATGCTTTGATAAGAACTTTATATGTGAACAAATTAAGGATTCTGAAGTTCTTAGCATTTATTAGTGAAAATTTTTAGACCACACCAGTAACATAAATATGTTATCCTCTTACCTCTTGTCCTTACTTAAGTTAGTTCCTTCAGCAGAGTCCAAACCAAAAACAAATACACAAAATGCCCACGCAAAATTTTATAGCTCCAAGTTTTTTTTCTAAAAAAAAATTCTCAACTGGAAAAAATGAAAATTGTGAAAAACACTACTGTTCTACAGCATCAGACCTTCATAATTGAGCCGTGTCTGACTTGTTTGGTTTCAGATATTGATATTGATATTTTGTTATGTTTTGAACATAATTAAAGTAGAGGTACCTCAACTATACACCAACTTAACTATAATTAAGCATAGCAGGAGCATTTACTGTAGTTCATAATCCTTATGGGCCAGTACACATTTATACACTGCCCGGCCAAAAAAAAAGTGACCACCTGGATTTAACTTAGTGTTATGATCTGGGGTTGCTTCGGTTGGTCAGGTCTCGGTTCGACAATGTTATGTGCCAAAAAAATTAGCTCAGCTGACTACCTGAATATACTGAATGACCAGGTTTTTCCATCAATGGATTTTTTCTTCATGTTCCAAGATGACAAATTGTGAAACAGCGCTTCAGGGGGCATGAGACATCATTTTCACACATGGATTGGCCACCACAGAGCCCAGACCTTAACCCCATTGAGAATCTTTGGGATATGCTGGAGAAGACTTTACGCAGCGGTCCGATTCTCCCATCAATAAAAGATCTTGGCGAAAAATGAATGCAACTCTGGATGGAAATAAAAGTTGTGACATCGCATAAGCTTATTGAAACGATGCCATGGCAAATGCGTGCCATAATCAAAGCTAAATGCAGTGCAATGAAATATTAGCATGTGTGACTTTTTTTTTTTTTGGCCGGGCAGTGTATTTCCCTGCAATCTTGATCGTTAAGTATGTTATTTGTTTTAGTTTTGAGAGAAAAGACTATGAATTTCAGCTTCAAGAGACAACTGTTCAGTACTTAAATTAAATAGAAATCCTTCATTTATTCAGGACAGCCACAATAAAAAATTGGGACCATTAACTGGAAAGACCATTAACTACATTAATTTATTGTTTCTCTTATTATTACCTTTTACATTCTGTTTAAACTGGATTTTATTATTTGTTACTGATGTTCATTCCCTCCACGTAAAAAATGTCAGTTTGGTAGGTAGGGGTGGCCAAGGGTTCGGCGGTCACTAAACATTTTGTATCCACATCAACCACAACAGCATAGTAATCTGTCTTTGTTAACAGCTGCTCTAAAGTGCCTTTTGGATGTCATGAGCTGCAGAACCTCGGGTGCGGTCAGCTTGCAACCAGATACTGGTGACGTTCAATTCCTGGCCCTCCGAAGTGATACAAGAGGCATTGCAGGCACTGTAAAAATGAATCACAGTTAGACTGGAACACAGAACACCTGAAAGAACTTTCTGTAGTGTGGCCACTGGCAGGTTCAAATTCTACTTACATCCGGTGATGCCAAAAAAATAAAATGCTGCCCTACATTAGCATACAAATGCACTCCATTGATACTTCTACCTGACTATTTTGAAATGGTCAATCAGTACCTAAGAAAACAACTGCTTCTGTGCAGGCACCATGTTAAAGACATTGGGAACAATGGAATTCAAACCCATGCTTCTGAAGTGACAGAAACCAAGATTAAGAATGTTAGAACACTTGACACACCACGAACAGCCATGACATGGCTTTGAAAGCAATAACTATTGGACAGTAATAGATATAACAGAAACAGATCTAGCTTGACTCTGCAAAAGGAACTTAACTTTTTGACTCTCTTTAACATACAAGCAAATACATAAAAAGTGTCCAAGACAGAAATAAATGTGATGAAACTCGAACCTGGGGTCTTGTCAAAAGGCCTAGAGTCTAAGCCAAGAGACATTAAGTAAAAAGCGCTTTGGTTATCCTTCTAAGCGATGCGTGGGGAAGGGTTTTGTGCAATAAGCTGCAACGCTCAAAAGCTTAAGGGTAAGGTTGGTCTCAATATCCAGCGGATGGAAATCTTATCAGTTTCAAGTGCTACTCATAGCATTGACAATTGAGAACAGATCTGTTTCCACCCAGTGGTTATCAAATCTTCTGTGTGGTTCCTCAAAGTTCTGGCTGTTATGCTCTTTCAAAGAATGGCTACAGGTAAGGGCGTGTTGCAATGTATAAGCACTGTTGCTTTTAGACCACCTGAGCAAGCAAACTTGGCAATGCTGTGTTCAAAACTCTGGAAGTAGTGGGATTTGAACCCACGCCTCAAATGAGACTGGAGCCTAAAGCCAGCACATTAGACCACTCAGCCACACTGCCAATTGAACACAGGAACAACGCTTGGTGGACCTGACCAGTCTTTGGCAGCTTTAAACAAAAGACTGCAGCACTTCACATGAAGGTCTTGCGCGTTTCTCAAGGACACATCCTAACTGAGATGAACACAGTGAGCCGAAGACTTTTGGACAACGGCCTTATGTCAAGAAGGGCAGCAAAGAAACATCAAGGACAGGATGAAATTCTGCAGGAAGTACAAGGATTGGACAGCAGAAGACTAATGCAGAGTTATTTTCTCAGATGAACCTCCTTCTGACTGTTTGGGACATCTGGAAAATCGATTGTCCGGAGAAGAAAAGGTGAACCTCTACCATGAGTCCTGTGTTGTGCCAACAGTGAAGCATCCTGAGACAGTGCATATGTGGGGTTGCTTCTCATCCAAGGGATTGGGCTCACTCACAATTCTGCCCAAGAACACTGCCATGAATAAAGAATGGTATCAAAATGTCCTCCAAGAGCAACTTCTCCCAACAATCCAATTTGGTGATGATCTGTGTATATTCCAACATGATGGAGCACCATGTCACAAGGCAGAAGTGATAACAAAGTGGCTCAGAGATCATAACATTGAAATTTTGGACCCGTGGCTAGGAAACTCCCCAGATCTTAATCCCATTGAGAACCTGTGGTCAATTCTCAAAAAATCTGGTGTATTTGCCAATAAAAGCCTTTGAAACTTATTAAATGTTTATAATTGTTCTTCAGTATACCATAGAAACGTGTAAAAAGAATATTCTAAAAATGCCAAAGCAGCAAAGTTTGCAAAACACAACATTTGTGTCACTGCCAAAACTTGTGGCCACAACTGTACATGAAGGTCTTGCGTGTTTCTTAAGGACACATCCTAACTGAGCATGCAGTTGGCACTGACAGGGACCCACATGCTGCAAGGATTTATGCTGGCTTTTTCAGGAAGCAGCCTCTGTCTCCAGGTGACATGGAGTTTCAAGTTGCTTGCAAAGCCAGGGGTGAACCCCAACATTGCCCTTTGGAATACGTGGGCCAACATGGCCCAAGAGTTTTCCGTAAAGCCCCTCCCAAGAATTGAATCTCACGCAGTGAAATGCTTTACACCTTAAACACCGCTCAGAACATTTATTCAGCAAGACTGAACAATAAAGTATGCCACTCCCTATTCTAATTTATGGGTACAGGGCAACCTCAGCAACAGTAGCTATGATGGCTGAGTGGTTAAGGTGTTGGTCTTGAAACCCAATGGGGTTTTCCTATGCAGGCTCAAGTTCTGCTTGTAGCGTGCTCTGCTGCCAAGGTTCTTGTGCAATTTTTGCAGAAAGTATCTTACCCTTTTGTTATGAAGGGTGAATCAACTCCTTTAAAAGAAAATTGATTTTACAGCTTCACAGTATTCAAGATTCTTGCAGCAGTAGAGTTTGACCCAATGTTACGAAGAAATCGGACATCAGCCAGGACCCTAAACCATTCCGCCATGCTACCAACAGCAACCACAGGCTGCAACAGCAAATCCATGCAGATGGCATCTGACATAAGAATTCACCAATGGGAAAGCTCATGCCCTTCAGCAATAATTACTTGACCGCTTCCTAGCAAACCATCCCAAATGGCAGCAAATGCAGATCGAGGACACTGATAGCACATCATGTGGCCCAAAGTTTTGCCAAGCCCCAAAGCCCACTGGGTTCCACTTCACGTCAACATAAGAGTTAAGGTAACAGAAACGGATGTAGCTTGACTCTGAAGTACTGTAGGTATGTAACTTCTCGCCTCTCTTCGGGATATGAGCAAGTACACGGAAAGTGTCCAAGATGGAAATAAATCCGACGGAACTCGAACCTGGTGTCTCATCAAAAGGCCTGGAGTATAAGCTGAGAGACATTGGGTAGAAAGTGCTTCAGTTATCCTTCTAAGCGATGCCTGGGGAAGGGTTTTGCACAAAAAGCTGCAACGCTCACATACTTAAGGGCAAGGTTGGTCTTGAAATCCAGCAGAGTGTAACCGTAGCAGTTTCAAGCGCTCCTCATAACATTAACGATTGAGAACGGATCTGGTTCTATCTTTCGTTTTCCAAAGCTTCTGTGTGGGTCATCAGGTGTGGGCTGTTATGCTCCTTTAAAGCACAGCTATAGTGCAATCGCTGCTGTTGCTTTTAGGCCACCTGAGCAAGCAGACTTGGCAGTGCTGCATTCAAAACTTTGGCAGCGGTGGGATTTGAACCCACGCCTCAGATGAGACTGGAGCCTAAATCCAGCGCCTTAGACCACTCGGCCACACTACCAACTGCATGCAAGAATAACGCTTGGTGGACCTGACCAGTCTTTGGCAGCTTTAAGCAAAAGACAGACTGTAGTTCTTTACGTAAAGGTCTTGTGCATTTCTTCAGGACACATCCTAACTGAGCATGCAGTTGGCACTAAGACACTGACAGGGACCCACACACTGCAAGGATTTATGCTGGCTTTTTCAGGAAGCAGCCTCTGTCTCCAGGTGACATGGAGTTTCAAGTTGCTTGCAAAGCCAGGGGTGAACCCCAACATTGCCCTTTGGAATACGTGGGCCAACATGGCCCAAGAGTTTTCCATAAAGCCCCTCCCAAGAATCGATTCTCATGTAGTGAAATGCTTTACACCTTAAACACCGCTCAGAGCATTTATCCAGCAAGACTGAGCGATAAAGTATGCCACTCCCTATTCTAATTTATGGATAGAGGACAACATCAGCTGCGATGGCCGAGTGGTTAAGGCGTTGGTCTCGAAATCCAATGGGGTTTTCCTGCGCAGGTTCAAATCCTGCTCGCAGCGTGCTTTACTGCCAATGTAGTTAGAATTTTTGCCCTTTTGTTATGAAGGGGGGAGTCAACTCTTTTAAAAGAAAATTGATTTTACAGCTTCACAGTATTCAAGATTCTTGCAGCAGTAGAGTTTGACCCAATGTTACGAGGAAACCGGACATCAGTCCAGACCCTAAAATGCTCTGCCATGCTACCAACAGCAACCGTAGGCTGCAACAGCAAATCCACACAGACAGCACCTGACATTGGAACTCAGCAATGGACGGCTCGTGGCCTTCAGCAATAATTACTTGACTGCTTCCTAGCAAACTATCCCGAATGGCAGCAAATGCAGGTCTAGGACACTGATAGCACATCATGTGGCCCAAAGTTTTGCCAAGCCCCAAAGCCCACTGGGTTTCACTTCACGTCAACATAAGAGTTAAGGTAACAAAAACAGATGTAGCTTGACTCTGCAGAAGGAACTTAACTTCTCAGCTGTCTTCAACATACAAGCAAGTACATGGAAAGTGTCCAAGACAAATAAATCCGATGAAACTTGAACCTGGTGTCTCATCAAAAGGCCTGGGGCCTAAGCTGAGAGACATTGGGTAGAAAGTGCTTCAGTTATCCTTCGAAGCGATGCCTGGGGAAGGGTTTTGCACAAAAAGCTGCAACACTCACATACTTAAGGGCAAGGTTGGTCTTGAAATCCAGCAGAGGGTAACTTGAGCAGTTTCAAACGCTCCTCATAGCATTAACAATTGAGAATGGATCTGCTTCCACCTGCCGTTTTCCAAAACGTCTGTGTGGGTCATCAGGTGCTGGCTTTTAGGCTCCTTTAAAGCACAGCTGCAGGCAAGTGTGTGTCGCAATGTGCAAGCAATGCCATTGGTTTTAGGCCACTTGAGCAAGCAGACTTGGCAGTGCTGTGTTCAAAATTTTGGCAGCGGTGGGATTTGAACCCACGCCTCAGATGAGACTGGAGCCTAAATCCAGCGCCTTAGACCACTCGGCCACACTACCAGCTGACTACTTTGTTAATGCTTCATAGACATGACCCACTTTTGACAGCCTTAAGCAAACAGATTGTAGTGCTTCATGTGAAGGTCTTATACGTTTCTCAACGACACATCCTAACTGAGTACACAGTTAGCACTGAGACACTGACAGGGACCCAAATGCTGCAAGGCTTTATGGTGGCTTTTTCATGAAGCAGCCTCTGTCTCCAGGTGACATGGAGTTTCAAGCTGTTTGCAAAGCCAGGGGTGAACCCCAACATTGCCCTTTGGAATGCCTGGGCCAACATGACCCAAGAGATTTCCATAAAGCCCCACCCAAGAATTGGTTCCCATGCTGTAAAACGCTTTTTACCTTAAACACTGCTCAGAGCATTTATCCAGCAAGACTGAGTCATAAAGTATGCCACTCTCCATTCTGACTTATGGGTGCAGGGCAACCTCAGCGTCGGTAGCTAAGATGGTTGAATGGTTAAGGTGCTGATTTTGAACTCTCATGGGGTTTTCCTGTGCAAGTTCAAATCCTATTTGCACTGCACTTTGTCCTTCTGTTTTGAAGTTTGAGCCAGTTACCTTTGAAGAAAATTGATTTGTGGCTTCACAACATTCAAGATTCTAGCAGCAACAGAGTTTGACCCAATGTTGTGAGGGAACAGGACATCAGCCAGAACTCTAAACCCCTCTGCCATGCTACTAACAGCAACCATAGGCTGCAACGGCAAAGCTACGCAGATGGCACCTGACATTGGAACTCAGCAATGGACAGCTCGTGGCCTTCAGCAATAATTACTTGATTGCTCCCTAGTGAACCGTCCCGACTGGCAGCAAATGCAGATCTAGGACACTGACACTGCATGGCCCAAGGTTAGACTCAAGCTATGATGTAAAAATCATGTAAAGATGTGAGCAGTTTTGAAGCACTGCATGAAGCTACGAGGTATCCTCTGATTTGGAAAAGGTTGTGGTGCTGAAGTTGCATGTAATGTGGTCTAAAAGTTGCTTTAAAACCTGCCAAGCCCCAAAGCCCACTGGGTTCCGATTCATATTGGCAACACTGCCTACCTTTGTATTTATAGCACAAGGTCAAGGTCAGTATTAGACTCTGGTAGAAGTGGAGTTTAAACCCATACCTTTACAGAGACCAATATCTAAGTTCCTCATTTCAGATCACTTGTCCATGCTCCCATGGGATTACCTAATTTGTGCCCAGCACACGTGACCTGTTTTTGGAAACCTTTAGTAAAAGTACTGCCACATGTTGACCCACAAACACACAGCACCTGTTTTATAAAAAGATGTTGTGTGTTTGTGGGTCAACATGTAGCAGTACTGTCTCAAATCATCAAGGTTGTTTGGGTATGGGCTTAATCCAGCTCACTCTTTGTGGCATTTGTATGTTCTCCCTGTGTCTGTGTGAGTTTTTTTGGGAGCTCTGGTTTTCTTCCAGTCTCAAGAAATATCATTCAGATTAAGTGATCACTGTTAATTGTCTGTTGTATTTTTGTGAGGTTTTGTGTGTTTGTGTTTGTGTCCATGTATGACTGTGTGCCAGTTTGGCCACGTCACAATAGACTCTCGGTTTCATGGTGTAATGCTCAATGATTCCAGCATAAATAAAGCGGTTAATATTAATGAACTGATTATATGTCACGTGTTTTTAGCATTTCTTTGACTCATACCGAACAGGGTAGTTGATTATAATAAATGAAACTGTCTTGACCTCGGCTGTATTAATTTAATAATTTAATTCATCTTCCCTAGCATACTCCATTAGCATTTTTGAATTTAACTAATAACCTTTACTCTGTAGTAACTGCTGTGAGGATGTCCCTTAGTATTAAAGTGTAAAATACTCTGAAACTTGCATACTTTCAATTGCAATTTCTTCAAATAATGAAGAAAACCATCACATTTGTTACACAAATGAGATGTTGTGTCTCCAAATACTATGTAATTGCATGTGTGTAAATTACATACAGTACTTGTAGTTTAGAGTTGCCTTTAAACTCATAATGGTGCAAGCATGCAAAAATGAGAGAGTAAAGAAACAGGACAGAAGGAAAATCAATGCATTTGAAGTATGTTGTTGGTGGTTAATGTTGCATATACTATGCATATACTATGCACTGGAGCCTGCAAAACAAACACGTTCATACTAGAGGGGATCAAACTTATGCTTTCCCTGGGAACTCAAATGACAAAGCCTCAACTTTCATACATTGGACACATAATGAGTAGAGAAAGAACAGTGGAGAAAGACTTCATTTTTGGCAAGGTTGAAGATCATTTCAAAAGAGGAAGACTTGCAATGTAGTGGACTAATAAATGGAGTATGAGTGATGGTACAGAGCTGAGTAGTTTATCCAGTGGTTGGTGAAGTTCACTGGGGGGGGGGGGGGGTTGCTTTGCTGTAGAAATGCAATTCTATGAGCTGAAAGCAGCATTTCAATGTGCTCTTCTTAGGTGTGGACCTCTTGTTATAAGAAACACTGTATAATGGCAACTGTCCCAGGGTTTTCATTCACCCCCATCCAGAGCTGACATTTTTACTACTATGTAAAGCCATATAACTGACTTACCCATATTGTTTGATAGGGCTTTTAATCTCTTACCCGGTCACAATCACCAATGCTGCCCACCTCGTGCCAGCAATGTACTGGCCAGCGTTATGTATAATTCTTATTATTACTAGCAGGATGTTCATATTGTATGCTTTTATACTTACCTGGCTGAAGCCTTAGCTTTGACTTGTAAGAGCATCTATTGTTTTTCTTTAGCAGGTGCTTGCATCACATCTCTTGTTATGCTCTGAAAACCTTTTGATTCTCTCTTCATATGTGTAAGTCTCACTTGCACAGTGTTTTATCTGTCTGACAATATGACGCTAGCGTAAGCTCTGGCCTTTTTTCTCCCCAGCAATAAAAATACACGGACCTCTTTGGAAATATTCACAGTATATTAATTGAATTTATATTAATTAAGTTTAATAAATTATAAGATTTTTAAATTGTTGATTAGACTTTTCCACCAATTAAAGCCACAAAAAATACAGTTTCTTCATTTATTAACTACAAAAAAGTTACTGTTCGGCGGTGAGTAGAAGGGATTGCTTTCCGTCGAATAAAAAAGCCCATTGTAAAACGATCAAAACACCAGAGCTTAAAAAAAAGAATCAAATGAACGCAGATATTGGTGTTCCATAAATATACAAGCAAATTAAGTATAAAAGCACATTTAATTTCCGGCGGAGCATTTTCCGCTTCTATGGCTCCCAAAGTCAAATGCAATTTTTTCGCCTTTCTTCGCTGCATCAGAGAAAATTCTGAATACAAGCAAGCATGAAAATATGCTTTCTTAGGTGGGAATGAAATTAAATGGGTCTGCATTTCGAGACCCCCCCAGCAAATTATGGAAGCGCGCATTTTGTTCAATGTGACGCTGTAGCGGATGCCAAAGTTTTATGCTCCAATGTGCGCTCCGGTATGGGTGACCGAAATGAGGAAGGGTTAACAGCTGCTTTAAACGGCGACGATGACCTGCTAAAAACCCACCGACCTGTCGCAAATTCCACTGTGGAAAAGTCTCAGTCGCTTATAGTTTTAAGGAAACGGGTGTCGCGAAATGTTGTAAAATTGATTTTATATCATGCAAAAGCGAAAGTTGTCATCGTTTCCACCTCTGCACAAAAGTGGGGCGCTTTGTATGCCGCGTTTGGTAAATATGTTAATAACGACCATGTTCTATGGAGGGGGGTAGATTTAGAGGTTACAGCCGAAATGGATAGCTAAAGAAAACGGGTTGATCTTTTTACTAAATTTAAACGTGAGCTTTGCTGAGACTTACAATTATGTGCAATAGCATGTCGGAAAAATAGAGGATTTTCTGCAGCATCTTCGGCTCAGTTTACAGCCGCATCCAGATTTTCAGACGAAGACGTGCTGAAGGTCTGCGGATAAACCAATGAGATGAACACAGGTCAGAACGCCTATTTCTGATTGGGCTGCATGTGTAATAGTTAATCCAATGGTATTGCGCTATGGGAGGAGCTTGGTGACAATAAGAGGTCAACCAAGTCGCTTTCTCCTCACCCGAGTATGACAGCTTCCAGTCCGACGGGTTTTGGGTTTTATTAAAGGTGTTGCTGTGTTTTAATGCTAATGATAGTACAATATCGAGAGAAACTAGAATATTTAATAATCGTTTTCAGAAAGTATTAATTTCACTGCATTTGATATCCGCACATTTGTTTTCACTTTCCTTTACACCACATTCGCCTTATACGGCCTTTAAGATATACGTACGCGTGTTTCCCATTACAGACGGGGGTTATCAGTGGTTTTCAGCAGAGCAAAACCACTGATAACCCAGACAGTCTCGTTCCGAGTCGGAACCGCACATTGTGCAGAACCCAAGCGAAAGCACTGCGATGTCTGGCTTGCGCTCGTCGCCGGGCTGCCAGTCGCACAGTTCGGTCCAATAGCAGCGCGTTGCGGGGGCGATTTTTGTAGGGGGGAGGGGTTTCCGCACTGCTTTTTTGCTCTGATTGGATGCGGGGCGGCGGCCCTTCCAGACAGTGTGGGGACCTTGAATTGTGAATATTGCGGAGTAAGCAGTCTGGCAGCGCCGAACTGGGGGTGGGGAGGGAGGGAGGGAGGAAGGGAAGGAGGGATGGGGTGGAGGGACAGAGAGCGAGAGAGAGAGAGAGCGAGAGAGAGGGGGGGAAGGGGCGAACGACAGAGAG
The DNA here is from genome assembly GCA_018136845.1 of Heterotis niloticus. Taxonomy (NCBI): domain Eukaryota; kingdom Metazoa; phylum Chordata; class Actinopteri; order Osteoglossiformes; family Osteoglossidae; genus Heterotis; species Heterotis niloticus. The sequence goes on from CM030891.1 coordinate 19,565,210, forward strand.
AGGAGTTGATTCGGGGCCAGCAGCCAGCAGAATTAGCTCATTGTTAACAATACAGTCGGGCATAGACACGGCCAGTCGGCTGGACGCAGCCTTGGAGTGGGACTTTTCCCCCAAGGCTGCGCGCATTTCTTTCAGAGTGCACAGCTCTCCTCCCCCTCACACCCGCACAAATCGCGGCGCATTTGTTAACTTTGAGTCGGGCAAGAGGGGGAAGGCGCAGACGGGAGCTTTTTGTCTGTAAGTACAGCGAATAAAACACCCCTGTGTTACCGCAGCTCGAGTGTATACCGGAGCCGGAGCGCTGACTTGAGGAGTTTGGCGACCGACGGTGGCGCGCCGACTGGGACCCGTGCGGCAGTTCGCTAGCCGAGCCGAGCAGAGCCGAGCTCCCTTTGTTGCTGCCCTACAGCAGCGACTTGCCTCCCTGTTTACTGAGCGCTTCCACGCGGAATTTTGCGCCCACGATGGCGCCGTGCAGAAGCAGCGCTTGGTGGTGGCGGCGGCGGCGGCGGCGAGCTGCTATGTGGGTTAGTCGGGCTGACGTTAGCTTTGCGGCTAGTCTGTGAGCCGGCCATCGAAGGTCTTTTGTTCTGGACTAAAAGGGCACTTGGAGCAACTTGCACAAGAAGAGCTGCAACGGGAGTGCTGAGTTTTATTTTTCCGTGCTGTCGTGTTTGATGAATTCGCTTTGATGCCTCAAGCCGTATGAAAAATGATGAAATTCCAAGCTGGCCAGCACTTTTACTGCAATCGGCTCGATATTTTTTTGCCACCAGCGTTTGAATAAGCAGTCGCGGCGAGGCGGCGCAGGTTTGCCAGCCTATATTTGTTGCCGTGATGTCACTGGCTAGATAGGTGCCCGGTACCAGCGGGAGCATGACTGTATTTGGCCGTGTCCTCAGGCAGGGTTCAGCGGCCACCTGGCCGCCTCCATCCGCACCATCCGGCAACTTCTCCGCACAGCCGGCGCCCTGTCCGTTTTATCCCATTTCTTCCTGCAGGAGGCGGGCAGGTGCGCGCCGCGCTATATTTGGACACAAAAGCAGATGAAGTCATGCGTAGACACCCCCCCCCCTTCCCCTTAGCGCACGTTCGATTCATCCTCGGAGCGGCGGTGGTGGTGGTGATGATGATGATGATGATGATGTCGGTGGTGGCGATGATGATGCATCGGTGCAGCCGGAACCGTTCAGACTGCCGGCTCTGACACGCGATGCCGTTATAGGGAAACTAATGTGGGACGGACTCCTCTGTCTTGCAGGGCTCGACGGACACTGCGGCCCCGGCGCTGCTGCTTCAACGCGTCGTCATGGTGAGCGCGATTCTGTTCGTATTCACCGGCTTCACTGTTGTGCAGATGGGAAGCTTCGCACGGCGCTGGCCCAGGGTCCGGCGTCCGGAGGTCGCGGCGATAATGGAGAAAGCGCTGCGTTTTCCGTACAAATGAGACGCTGCCTCCCCACTCGTCGTTGACTTTTGCTTGATGCAGCTCAGCTTTGATATACAGTGAAAATCACAGAAAAGCTGTGCAAATGATTCAAATGTGTTTGCAGTTTGTTTTTGCCTTAATGTTTGTCTTGCGTTTTCCTTTATCAAATCTACCTCCGTTCCTTTAAAGATGGTAAATCCATGTATGCTGGAAGCGTTTATGAAACCAAGCCTCATGTACTTAAGAAAACAACATTTAATTTCCATGAATGGGTTGAATTATCTTTATATTATCTGGTAAAGGCTTGAAAGTGTTTAGCAGGAAAATGGAAGGCACATTTGTATGAGAATATTGGTTTCGCTTATATGTCCAGCCAAATCCTTGAAGATGATCTTCACCCCCCTCCCCACATGTGTAGATTTAGGTGTAGTAGCAGTTGGTATCTGAAATGGGAAACGATCACCGCTGAGTCTGAGGTGACACATCTGCGGTCATTGAGACAGAAGGTTGACTATCCTTCCTCTCCCCCGGGGAGGGTGGAATGTCCTGACTACCACAGGATGATTCGGTTACCCCTTCCTTTCCGATGTGGGGGTTGTGTGTGGGATCAGCAACCCGGCTCTCGCTCCATTGTTCCTCACACAGTCAAGAAAAAGCTGCCGCAGACTCCTGTAGTTCTCCGTGTTTTGTGCCTTGAAATATAGCAGTTTTTTGTGTGTATATTGCCTGTCTGTTAGCACTTGTGCACATGGCATATGTGCCGCTCACTTTAGGGTAATGGTGTGAGGAAATGAAAATGTGTGTGAAATTATGACAAAAATGCATTCCCTGATCACTGCAGTCAGGATTTAAATTGTTCCTTCTTTGAGTCAGGAGTGTTAAGGTTTATTGACTTCTGCCCTTCTGCCGTTTAATGCAAAGGTTGTTTGGAGGAAGGATAAATATTATCTTACAGGAGTAACAGGCAACAGAATGAACCAAATGTTTATGAAACTCACTTTGTCAGGAGTCTGAAGGTAATGTACACTATTTCAATACCCGCTGGTGATGTTTTGTGACTTAACAGAAACATTCATCACTATTTACTGATATTCACCTTTCTGTGGCATTTGACAAGCTATTTGCTGTAACATTGCTATACTTTAGCAGCACGGTGCATGGGGTGTACTCACTCCTTCTGCATGCCACGTTAATCCCAATTATTTGCATGCTCATATTTTGGAAATTTTGATGCTTAAAATGTATTTTCTGGAAATTTTAAAGAATGCAGCTGCAGTCCAGTTTTTAGCCAACTCAGAAATGTGCATAAGCCCATATGTCTAAATAGAGAAGTTTTATTTATAACAGTAGTGTTTGATTTTCATGTGTAGAATGTGGTGTTGTTTCTGTCAGAAATATGAAACAGATGCTTTTCTTGGTAAAGTTAAAAGCCGCTCATTGTAACCAGCTTGTAAGGTCTGATGATGTATTTCCTTTGTTAAATAGCTTTAGTCTTTGGGTGAATTATATCCAGTTGTAGTTTCTCAGCAGCCTACTATTTTGCAGCACAAAGCATGCTTTGGAAATAATGGTAATTTTTGTGTAAAGAAGACATGCCTAGGCCTAGTACAGGTCGCTGCAAAAGCCGAAACACGTACTGGTGTATAGCACGATGTTTCACGCTTCGGGTTGCCGCCAGCAGAACGAACGGGGGCCTGCGCTCGAGACGTCTCTCGGTTTAGGCTGAGGGTTCACTGGGTTCACATGGCCTCAATGGCAGACAGCCTCTGGCAGAAAAAAAAATGACCTTGTTTCACAGGATTTGGACAGACTCCAAGTTGCAAGAGCACAGCGGATGGGATCCTAGCAGGTGGCTAGCCTACTGTAAAAACCATATGGCTTTCTTTAGAGAATATTCCGCATTAGAAATGCACGTTGCGTACGACTACTTTTAATTTCACATATTTGGGAATTTGAGCATTTTTAAAATGTTCTGGGCACTTTTTTTAAATGACCACCTTTCTTTTTATAGCATGCTTTGTGTTAATTTTTTTATGAGGTTTTCCTTTAAGGAAAACAACATTCTTGGGCAAAATACTCAGAAAATAATGTATGTATATGTATTGTGGGTATACAAAATTATGAAATGTGTAGTTTTTTCCTACAGAGTCTTGTTTAGAAGCTCAAGAATTGAAAATACTTTATCTGTAGTAATACCAGTGGACCAGTGGCATGACATTTTTCATACTTGTGGTTTGCCAGTATAGTTAATAAAGAGCAGGAATGTACAGTAGCTGAGTTTTTAGAATGCATTTTATCACCTTGTCTGCTGAATATAATCACTGTATGCCATATTGTAGCTGCATAAATGCACATTTTTGTAAACCTTATCGCTAGGTTCTTCATAAAAAGAATCCCAACATCCATATGAGCATGGTAACCATATGTGGTATGGTTCTCAGGCTGTTGTGGAGCTTATTGGCTTAATTCTGTTATCAAAATATTAAACGTAATCGTTGCTCTGCTAAATAACATCATTGTTGTCCGGTCACCACCTCCTGTGAGGAAATGGCCATATCCCAGAGTCATAGGCATTGTTGCTCACAGGTACATTTTTGTTTTAATTTTCTTCCTTTCTTGGCTCAGATTGTAAGAGTTTGTTGTATTTTTCATAGATCCAGACCTGGAATCTGAAGTAAATTTTAGAAGGGAATAATCTGCCATTGATAAACAGTTATGGTGACATGATGACAGAAGATGAAATGCCAATATATGGTTACTGCCAGAGGGACTGAAAAGCTACAAATTCCTCCCCCCTATTGTGTTTTTATAAAACAAATTTTGTCAAATGCTTGCTTTTACAATGCCAATGTCTTGCTGTCTGCAGATACCAGCACCTGTTTTGAACTGAACTGAAACCAGCATTCATAATGGAGGATTCCCTGAGGTAAATAGCCCTTAAAAATAATCTTTGATAATAGATTGTTGCTTTTCATGCTGTTGCAGGTAAAAAAAGCATCAGACAAGGAGAATAGCCTGGAATTCAATAAGCAGAATAGTAGCCAGGCTAAACATGTTGCATTGTGGGAAGGTATGCTGCTCCACTGAGCTTATAGTATGATTCTGAGTGCAGTGTCCTGTGCCTGTTTTGCAGAAGGGCACCACCACTGGCACTGGGGACATTTCTTATCAAAAGTTATCTTGGCTGGCTTATCTAAAAGCTGCCTTTAACAGTGCATTTTACTGCTCCCAACTTGTAATGATTATTATTCTCATATTGGCAGAATAGAGTGCTTCTTTGTACACTAGCTATCGCTGTAACAAAGCTTGAGCTGTATGAAAAATTCAACTTTGGTTTTTAGCATTTTAAGAAAAACAATTAAATTAGTAATGTTTAAATTGTTGGCAAATGTAGAACTGTAGCAGGTATATGTATAATATGATGAAAATAGTCTTATAGAGGTGAAATATATGTGGTACTCAGGACATACATCATTGTTTGGAGCACTGTTCTTTTCCTGCTTATATGTTGTCCCCTTAATACTCCACTTTGCTGTCCTGTGCAATGCTAATGTGATGCATTGTCTTGAGGCCTGAGAGAGTGCATAGGGCTCTTCCTGTAATGTGTGTCCCCTGCAGTAAATTATGGAATTGCAAAAGATTAGCTTAGGCATAATCTTTTTCCCCCAGTAAAATGACACAAATTAGGATTTTTTTCCCCCCTCAGCATACTCAAAAGCAAAAACTGCCTCACTGGTCTCTGTAGGTGATGTGCCTGCCATGAAGAAAGATGTTTACTTACTGTTATTATTCCAAAACACAGTTAATTTATTTAATTGTATCCCTCTTTTGTAACTTCATTGCTCAGCATTAACTCTAGTTTTCATATGAGCACAAAGTGAACTAAAAAACTGACAGCATATAGCAACCCTTATGCAACACATTTATACATTCATGATGCATATCCCTCAACTATAAACCCTCATATAAATCTGTCAGCTTGCTTTTTTGCTTTATATTACTTTTACATATGCAATTCTTACTTTCTTCTTGTAGGTTAGTGTTTCTTTTTTTTTCATAAATAAATGTATAACTTCAGTTAGTCTGTTTAATGCAGAACAAACACTCTTTGAGACAATTGGAGATTAGTTCATTTTAGCTTTTTTTTTTTTTTTTTGGATTTTCAAAACCCTGTTGCTGTTGCATAACAAGTACTAAGGAAACTTTGAAACAGAGGGAATAGTTGTCATTAATTTGCTGGGATGAATTAGGATAAAATAAATGTTTACTATTTTTACAGTTCAGGGTTGCAGTAGGGTGCAGGAAAGGGTTTGCCCTAGTTGGGACCATAGGCTGGTACAGGGTACTCATACATACACACAAATGGTAACTGAGATTCACCTGAATAACATTGATTTGGGCTGTGAGAAGAAACACAGAACGCAATAAACACACAGATTTAGAGCCATATTTGAGCCCACATGAGCTATGATGCTACCTGTTGTACCATTGTGCCACCTTAAGTTTGTGAGTTAGTAATGTGAGTCTTTGTGTCCATCTGCATGGTATACAGTAATAATTGGAGCCAGTTATAACCTTGGATATGATTTAATCACTGATTCTATCAAGATAAAGCAATATAGTACTGTATTCAGCAATTCTATTTAAATATTTGAGCCAAGGCTGGGCCAAAACAGTTGTGCTGGAGTCCAGAAGAGCTGCAGTGTGAGGTATTTCTGTCACTGGCGAGAGCCTTCATTGTAACACAGCTGATGTTCAATACTCTCATCACTTTATTATGTAATATGTAGTTTAAACAGTATCAAAGAAACAAGATATTCAAAAGTAATCATGTATTTTTCATATTTAACAATATAGAAATGTAACTGTTGTGTTTGAGAAATATATAAAGGATTAGGGCATAACTGGGCTATTTAACTACATGTTCATAATCAGTGCATCATGTATCAATAATAATATAATAATAATAATAATAACAATAACAATAATAATAATTAATAATGATAATAATGATTCTGTCATGCTAATAATAATAGTAATTCATATTTTAAAAGGAAAAAAACACAATTACAGTCATTATTTAAAATCAGCCAAATGTATGATATTCTGTTTTCATTGTGATGAAATAGACTGACTTCTGTAGGCTAAATTGGTGTATTGGCATGAAGGTTTTGTACACATTCACCTTGTCTGACTTTAATGATGACTTCACTGGTGCCCTAATGGCGCTTAATGTGCTGAAAATGCATTCCCACGCATCACACAGACTGATATTTCCCTGCAAGTATTCTCATCAATGAATCGGTTCTTGTTGTCTTTCCACTGTGGATGACGGATTTCTGTATAGTCCACATTATTTTGCATACACCTTGTCAAATTGTGTAGTCATGCATATAGCTTTTTAATATGTTATTTAACCAGAAGGAACTGTCATAAAGTTCATTATTAAGCTGTCAATTTTAGATTCTTCATAAATGTGGGTAGCTCCCATGGGCTGCCGACAGATCTTCATAGAAATACTTGTGTGTGTGTGTGTGTGTGTGTGTGTGTGTGTGTATATATATATATATTAGAGATACTTATATATTTGTTTATTTTTTTTACTGTATTTGGTGGACAGTGGGGTCCATGTTGTGCTGTGCTCAGTTACCTTAACTAAGCTGTATTAAAAAGGATTGTAAATAAGCAGTTTCCATAAATGCAGTCTCAGTACCAATTAATCCATCCTGTTGGAAGTCCTTCTGGAACAATTTTTTTTGTGTGTGTGCTTCATCAAAATTCCTTCATTGTTGCATAATGACAAATTTTAATTATGTATTATTGATGTGTAGAGTTAGATTTTATTTGTATGGAAAATAAAATGTGTTCTCTGGACTTGAGATTTGGAAATATTTTATCTGAAAAAGAACAGACCCTTGGGGGGGGAACCACATAAGTTTTAAATGTTCAAATTATCATTTTTGAATGACTGAAAGGGTGTTTGCAAAAACTGCTTTTGAAATCCCTGGTTAATTGTGTTTACATGAATTTTTGTGTGTGTCATACGAAGACTGGAACTGTATACTTGACAGTTCCACATCACTGTGTGTGTAGTGTTGCGTTCTTTAAAATCACCATTATTCCCTCATCTTGTCTGCTTTTTCCTTTTCATAGCACTGAGTATTTTTATTTTAATGCAGTATTAAAGCTTAAAAAACGATATGAAAATGTATATGCTTTTCCTTGTTCACAGTGCATGTTAAAATGTCTTGGTAACATCTGGGAAATCAATTATTCAGTGGATTATCCCTTTAAACTGCACAGTTCAGAACATGTCTTAAGTGTAATTTTTGCAAGTTGAGATTTTAACTATTTCTCAATTTCTTGTTTCTTTTCTTTTGCCTCTTTAGAGACATCTGCAGGTTTCCTTCGCTGGTCAAAACGAAGAGAAACAACGATGCAAAACCAACATTCCTTTTACCTGATGTCGGATAAACATAACTGCAACCAAACCAAGAAATGAAGAAGAAAATGTATCTCCTGTATATTCTAATTCCCTGAATCATGTATCTTCTGTTCTGATAGATATTGGTGTGTGGATTTAGTTATGATAATGACACATATGAGGTCTCGTCCCCCTTGTCTGTTAATGTAATTGATAACCCGTAGGTATGCCTGGGACTCTAAGCCTTGATGATGCATATATTTTTGGGGGCAAACATTAAATGACATAAAGCAGCTCAAGACGGACCCAGGAGACTTGAGCTACAGCAGTGACTGTACCACTTGTCCGTGTTTACAAACTCCACAGGTGGCCCCCCAGGGCCTAAAACCTTGCAGCAGCATGTCTTCCACTTGTCCACTGTACACAACCGAATGACTGATTCCTTCTCTCTCCATTTACACACACACTTGACAGGATTTTACTGAGGCTGAGAGTCCCCATTTTCCAGTTTAATAACTAAAACGCTCGTTAGATTTCATTTTTTTTCCCATGTTAGTATTTTTGCTTTTTATTTTTGTTTTGCCTGTATAAATTCATATGGTAGACGTGTGTTGTGATGTATAGAAATAGCTGTAGAAATGCATTGTTTCCTTGTGGTAAGTGATTGAGATGCTGCCACGGATTTGAGACACTGATAAATGGTGCTATTTTGGAATTTTATCTGCTCCTTGGTAAGGTAGCTCAGATGGGTTTTATTTTACATTTTTCATGTTCTAAGAAGGTATCGGTTCTTTGTTGTCTGGTTGTTGTAACTTGGTCTGGATTGACTTATTTTTCTGCTGTTTTCTGTGTGGCTTTCTTATTGGGTGTAAGATAATTTAAAAAAAAAATAAATAAAAAGCAAAAAAAGCAGATGGCACATAAGAGAAAAGAATTTCATGCAAGGATATTCCTGAAGTTCATAGGAGCGGGCGCAATCACAAAACTGCAATCTTTAGTATTTTCCCTTTAATACCGAGATGTGCAATTAAATGTTTCAGATGAAGTCCCCAGCACTAAGACACTTTTAAAAAGGTTGTGGGCTTGAGTGCATTTTCCTTTTAAGCATTTTATTCACGGGTCAAATAGGTCCTGAGACAATATTAGCATTGGCAAATGATTTGGCTATCAGGTTGCAGAAAGTGGTCACCAGGAAAGTTTTGAAAGGAAAGACACCAGCAAGATGCGCAGTCGGTCTCGTTCAATGTGCGCCGTACACGGAATGCACGTTGTTTCCTTAAGTGTGCGTGCATGCGTGTTAACAGGGGGTTCTGAAAATATCCGCTTTCTCTGAAGCTCCGCTAAGGCAAAAGAGAAAAAAAGCAAACAGTCCTGAGCACTTTGCTTGTTCCTAGGTGGGTTGGGTGGGTGTCTGGGTTCCGAAAAATTGCTGCATCTCCTTTGCTCACCAGCGTTGCAGTTCCAACACCCCCAGAGCTATGCCTGATGTACTGTATCTGACTTTTAATCATATAATGCATCTGAATCTCTGTCTAAAAGCAATGTCCAAGCGAGAAAGTGTGTAATGTAAAAACAAGACAGTTCAGTCCTTTCATTAACTTTTTAATTCTCTGCAATTCCAGTATACAGTACTTGAATAATTTTGTAATATTACAAATATCACTGACTGGAAAAATAAACCAAAAAGCATAATTTTGTATTTTTAGTGGTTTAACATTGAATATAGCGCCATTCCATTTTTGCAGTTTTGTCTTTGCTTCCTGTTAATTCATACCATCTACAATCCTAATATAATAACCAACTTGAAAGCCAACCTTAGTTTCTTTGTCGTCTTGTTTTCCTAGTGGGGACCCTCCCAGCCTGTTTTAATCTTTCCCTAATTCTCTTTCCTTACGACTGCATGTTTTTATATGTTTAATTTGTAATTGTTTTCTGCACTTGTCATTTCCTCTTAGCCTAGGAATGCCAGCTGTTTTGTACATAGCTAGTGAATATCAAGCAGGTTTCGCAATAGTTTGTTGAGGTATATTGTATCTACAACTGTGTATGATTGATAAATGCCAGCTTTTGTTACTACATGATCTTTAATAATAATGCACTACAAGTATCTCATGTATTATCTTTTGGCTATTTTAGTAGTAGTTCAATAAATATATGAGCTCTTAAATCAGTGTACATCATTGTCTTTTGCTTGCAATGAATTCACTCTTAAGTGTGTGTCTCCTAGCCATAATTCTCCCCCATTTTATCACATTTTGTTGACAGATTGTAGCTTTCAGTACATGTTTTAAGACATGTTGAATGATTTAAAGATGACAGCCAGGGGAGATTATTATTTGATAATGTTTGATGTAATACGTGACTATTCAGAGACACTGTTGAAATCCTTTTGGGTCACATAAACCATCGCATTTCCTTGCAGCAAAAGACGGCCCAGGGTAGGGATTGACTATTGAATGGCACTGAAAGACTGAAGAACTTTGTTTTGGGGCTCATATGGTTAAATCATTATATGTATGAGCTGCTTTTTTGCCATTAAATCAGTCCAATAAGACAATAAGATTGTACAAATCATAGAAATATTTTAATTTTAGGCATGAAGTCAATGTACTGGAGCATCTAACCTGAGAAATATTCATGTGAAAAATAATACATTTTCTTAATGCTTTCTCACAGCTATTGTCACCTCAGTAACGTAAAATGGCACGTCAGTATCATTGAAATCACACTGCAGTACCACATTTATAACATTTGACCGAGTTCTGCTGCAAAAGGGAGTTCCCCATTGCTGTATGTCCCTATGTTTAAACTTCTTACACTTTAAAACAGTTTTACTTCAAATATGTAATATTGTGAAATGCATATTCATACTAACATTTTGATACTGAAGTGAATCAAAAGAGTGAAGGCCGGAAAAGGTTAACAGCAGGCCTGCAACTGGTAACAGAAAGAAGAATGCTGTTGGTTGGAAATCCTGGCGCGAGAACCTTGACTTCCAACCTCAAACTGCTTTAACATGTGACTTTGTGTTGACCGTGTGTCAACTGATCCCTTTCAGTGGTCCTCCAACTCTGATATTTCCCACAAAAAGAATAAATATGTTTTTTACATTGTAAAACAGTCTAAAAGTTCCAGTTTGTTCACTTTTATAAAATTTTAGTCCTCAGTGTTCTGTGTCCTCAGTGTTAATTTAGTAAAGTACAACCACCCTTAAAAATGTCCAACTGGATTCTCATAGAAGTTTCTAGGTTTGTTACTGATTGGGAATGAAAATTTAAAAGTTCATTTGAAGTTTGTGCAAACACTGGCATTCTCACAACTGTTGGAATTCCAGAAAATGAGCTGATAAATAATCAGAATCAGGAACCTGGCTTCTTGTGGCTTTTGTAAAACCTAGACATCCTATACATGGGCATCACAGTGGTGCCACAGAGCTGCTGGTCTGTAGGTCTGAATCCAGCTCAGTCTCTGTGGAGTCTAGATGCTCTTCCCATCTTCATGCTGGTTTCCCCCCCAGCATTCCAGTTTCTTGTCCCAGTTCAAAGATGGGTTTCAGTTGAATTGACAACTGCCTGCAACTGCCTGCAATGTGTGTGGTTGAGAAAATGTTTCTGTGTGTGTTCCGTCTGTCACAGACCATACAGCCTTTCCAGTGTGTGCATCCTACTTCACACTCTGTGCTTCAGGGATAGACTCTGGACCACAGTAACCATGTACTGGATAAGCACTTATTGGTAATGGATGAGTGGATTTTCTATACATATTTTCTCTTGCTAGGTGATGGTATGGTAACAGATCAAACAGCAACATTTTGGAAAGCAGAAAGACTCTTATCTTCCATCCTTATTGTCTTATTGCTAGCTGATGGCATAACTTCTCTCTGCTAAGCTTTAAAAAAAACTTTAATCTTGTTTAAAGCCATGTAGCCATGCTTCCTCCCACTTTTTGAAGTTCACTTACGAAACTGGTAGGCACTCTGAAGCCACCTAGCAGCCTGTATGATATGCTGTACTAATGGCGGCAGTTCACCATCAACTGACCGTAACATCAGGGCATCACTCTTGGCTGGGAGAAATGGGGAGTTGCATATGATGTTGAAGCTGGCAGGAATTCAGCGGTTTTGTGTATTTTCCTCACGGAAAATTTACAGGCTATTCAGTTAAAAGTTATCCATACGTCTTATGGTACTCCTCAGTGTAGCAGATTGTAATTCGAATTCATTAAAACATATTTGTCAGGGTCCAAATGTGTGCCTTTTGGGAGTACTGGTACATGGATGCATCCTGCTGTACTGCTCTCCTTTTCTCCATGGTGTGTTTCTTGAGAGTCGTGTCCCCTCTTTTATCATTTTTACGGTAAAGTATTTCAAGCTGCTTCAAAGCTGCAATAACGATAAAATCATGGTATTCCTTGGTACAGTAAAGCAAATGTGGCTTCTGTTTTTTAAGAGCACTCTTCTAGCAGAATCCTGCAGTGGATGGCTGTCTCAGGGTATCACCCTGTGCTTTTGGGATAGACTCTGGCCTGATGTTTATAATATGGTTAATATTTTTCATTACCGTAGAACATTGGTAGTCTTTATGAAGTGGCTATGTTTCGTGGTTTGGTTTTGTTATTAAAATGAATAACTGAACAGGCTGCAAGATATGTCCATGAACATACAAGGGCCGTGCAAAAATAGAGGAGCGACATGCAGTTAAAACGCAAATAATATCCCGTATTTTTGTCTTGAGAAGAAAGGTTATTTGACTGCTTTTAAAGAAAGAAAAGAAATCCTCCAGTTCTTTTAAAGTGGAAATGTGCTCTGCGCTCCAGAGCTCCCTATAAATTTCAATGATGTTTAGATTTGGTGATTGAGGGTGCCGCAGTAGGCACTTCATCCTGTTGTTCATCCTTAATCCTGATGTTCATGGATTCGAATCCATTTAGCAATGTGTACAGTCACCCTGGAAAATGGGAACATCATGATAAAATAGCGTGTGCACTGCAGGGAAATGAGAATGAAATGGCTGAATTTTCCTAGGTTTTTATAGGTAGAGGTGGAGATACCAGACCCAGTGACTCCTGTGAGATGACTGCCAATACAATTACAGATCCATCCCCATATTTAACAGAGGGCTACAGACAATGTGAGTTATATGCATCTTTTGGCTGTCTCTAAACATAAATCCATACAAAAAAAAAATAAATAAGCAGTGGCTGATCAGAGCATATTGCATTTTTCCACTGCACAAGGCCCCAGGCTGTATGATCATTACTCCAGATTATTTACTTTTATGGGCAAGTGGTCTTAGGTGCTGCTGAGTTCCAAAGAGTAGCTTTGCTACAGTTCCAGCTTTGAGACTTTGTTTTGCAGCCTTTAATAATTCTTCTGTTATGTTGGTCTATTCCTTTCACTGAGCTTTGACCTGAACCCGAGTTTATCCTTTTTTGCTATAAACTGCCATCATTTTTGATCATCCCCCCTGTCAAATTATATACATTGCAGTGAAACACTATGCAGGTTCCGTGAAGCAGCACTTACGGGATGTTGACTCTTCCATGTGACTTCAGAAATTCACATATTGCTGAACTCCAGACCTCTTTTACAGCTAATAATTGGTATTCAGCCTACAGACCTGTGCTGCCGTCTGTCATTCTGATTTAGTTGCTTCAAGGTCCAAGTCCGTACCCATAATTTTTTGTCTCTCGGTCCACTGGCATTATTTAGCATTCCTTTAGACTCAAAGGTAAAATAAGGTGAAGAAGTACTAATTTTAAAAGAAAGGTTCCTGGATTCATACAGCAGACAGCCATCCTCCTTTTCAATACATTTTTAGAGTCCACTTTGGATTGCTTGTACTCACTGAGCACACAAAACAACCTTAACTATCCAAGATGTGCAGCTGAAAAGTAATGCAAACATGCGCTAAAGTGGTTCAAAACTAGCATTTTATAGAACAACTCAGCTGACTATCACACAGCTAAGCTGATGAAAACAAATTTCGACAGTGTCCCAATGCCAAAAGCTAATTTTCTATATAAAAAATGCCATATGTGATAGTTCATCCCAAAATGATATGGCTGGTAGAAGGCAACTGCTCATTACGCCTCAAGTGCATGTGGTTGTACTTAGTTTGAAAAACTTTAAAACGCTCCTCTACCAGATTGATGCCCAAATGGACTGCAGTGATCTACAACTTGCCAACAGTTAGTGGAGAAGATGCCAGTTTTAGCAAAATGTACAGTTCAAAAGGAAATTCTGAATAGATTCAGAATATAAAAACAATGCTTATTGTGCATTATGCTTGGATGATAGTGTAAAAATATTCAGAGTGCTTTCTTTTTTCAGCCAAAAAACCCAGCGTTCTTACTACTGATCAAACAGTATTTATGATGACTGGATAGTGGTGCAAAACCACTGACATTATATAAAAAAATATTTATACCAAATACCATACATGTGTCTGCATCTTATGTAAACAGTGTAACCCAGTGTTCACACATGGCACCCAGCAAGATTTTTTTTTTACTCCAAAATATGCAAAAACAGTTATACATCCTTAGCAGTAAAAATCCTGCTGTTGAAACATACGGTTCCTCTTTGCCAAACACAACAAACATATCGGTTCAGTTTATTTTCTAAAAACTTCCTTTTCATTGCATTGCAGGGGTTCTGGTCTGCCTTGGTTGTAATGTAACGTTCATTGTTAACACTTAAGAAAGTCAGTCAGACTGGGTACGAGCTCAAGGTGCCACACTGACTGTTTTGCAAATCTCAAGTAAGAGCGTGGGAAGAACCGTAGGGCGTAGGATGGTATACAAAGCAAGTACAGTTTCATAGAAGGAATGCTGAAAAGCACTTTGTTGTGATGTTTCGGTGGAACCATCAGTGTGAACTGCTTCTACTGTCTCTGGGCAATAACATCAGAAAATCTAGTCATTATGTGTTTTATTTATAATTTATAATTACAGTTGTTCAAAAGCGGCAGCGCTGAATGTGTCCTGAAGCACGACAACTGCACACCATTGCTAGTGCTGACTCAAAACACTGAGTGTATTTTAAACATCAGTTGCACTTTTCTGTCAAGGAATAAAAAAGCTCTGAAAAAGGCTTCTGAGCAAGAGGAAAGGCTTGGAATGTATGGGCTACCATTCCCTATCATCATCACAGGCGTGACTCATTTGTCCTCTGCATCAAGAGACAGATCTTTAACTTCCATAAAGCCAGTTACATGTTATTCAGGGTGCAGGACGTGATCATTTAAAATGAATTTTGCAAGTATTTTGGCTGAAAGGCTTTTCACAACCAGCAAACCTCTCTTGTGCAGCCTACGTCTTAGAAATTGGCCTCCGGTCGCGGCCTGCAAGCATTTTGGACCCCTGGGGTGGCCAGTGATGCCAGTGAAAAGACCCAACTGCGTTACAGGAGCCAGAGTGGTGACCTTAAAACACCGATCAAGCTGGAATAATACGAGAGAATAAACTCAAGACATTTACCAGTCCTGAACATTTTTTCTTTCATGTCAAAATGAAACGAATAAGGACCTCCCCCCATGTGTTTGGTGTGGGTTTATACTTTATTGTTTCGTTCTTCCACAAGCTGACACCGTTCTCAGCAAGCCTGCAGTGAAGATAATATTTAAATGCATTTTTTTGTGATTGACCATGTTGCAATAAACAACATCGGAACCAAAAAAATTTGTGTGGATGAAATAAAAAAATTTCGGACAAAATGCCAAATCTGGGTGGAGTGACTAGCAAAGGTCTAAGAAGGCGTAAACTTCATTTTATGAGCAGTGATTTGGAGAACTTTTGTCTAAACAATGCTCCTTGCATGAATGCCTGAAGTCAATTCACTGACCTCGTGAACTCAGCACTAAAAGGTAGCATGAACACCTTGGTGCTCAGGTTGTAGGGGATCTTTTTCCCTCTTAATGGACTTTTTCATTCTATTTGAGTGTAAGACATCAGTAGATTTGAATTTCAGCCTCCAAACTAGATGAAATTGCAGGATTAGGACATACCGCAAGTGCAGTCCCCTAGAACAGCAATGAAATGGATACTTTTCCCAAATAAAGGTGACATTCCCTGTATTTCTACTTTTCTTAAGTGAATGAGCAGCCATTTGTAGCACTGTAGATATTAACAGTGAAGTCAGCTAAATGTCCAGTTTATGTCATTGTGTAGACAAAAAACATTGGCTAGAATTTCAGGGTGGTGTCAAAAATGTACTTGCAGCACCTTATTGCTGTTTAAATTCAAATATTCATCATCTTCATCATAACACAAAAAAACAACAAAAGTATAAATACGGCAATACTTCCATTAGCGCTACCTTCAATAGTGCTGTTTCATAATGGTGCTCTTTTATTTTAGCCCTCTGAGTACTTTACCATAATTATGAACCATGCTTAAAAAATTCCAAAAGATACTTTTAAACCAATATTATTTCATATTTATTATTCATAAAATAAATTGTCTCCCGTGTTTATTTGCTATTATTAAACAATTAATTACAGTAAGTCTCTGGGTTACAAACATCCGCTTTACAGACAACTCGTACTTAAGAACAGGCTGCCATGAAGCCGATTATATTAAAAATTTGAGTTAAATACAATGCTTCATAATAATGAACGCACGCACTACTTCGTGACGCTCGTGAACACATTGCACGGCTTCAGCAATTTGTTAGCTTAAGGAAGGAGAACACCGTCCACAATTTTAAATCGGATCACATTGCCATTAACACTGTGTTGATTGTGTAACTTTGTATTTGGCTTAAATTCTTCTGTACTGTAGGTAAAATATATACTATGTACTAAGACAAACATTTGACTAAATGACGCTAAAATAAGAACTGTATGTGCCTCTCCCGGCTCACCTACAAATTCGACTTTAAGACAGGCTTAGTAGCGGATCTTGTTTGTAACCCAGGGACTGCCTGTAATATATTTTATATTATGTTGTGTATTATGGAGTTTTCAAGCTCCAAGTGCATTAATGACCTCTTATAGCACTGTTTTATTAAGCTGCTCCACTTAAGAGGCACTATTCAAGGAATTACTGTTTTGCACAGTAACTCCTCTGAGCTGTGCTAGGTGTGTTATCAGGACACCAGGTGAGAATGTGCTTCTCATTTATATGCAGAGTCACCTTGTGTGGAATGCAGTTCCTGAAGTGTCACAGGGCAGCAGGCTCTGTGGAGAATCTTCAGTCCTCACAACCTGATTTAGGGAAATGATGGGTGGATTTAGGCCGCTGGACGCAAATTTCAACACCATTGTTGGTAATATACCACTTAAAAAGGGAAGTAAAGCTGAAATCTGTGACATCACCTAGTGCTGAGTTTGGGTTTCAGATCCTCTCTCCCACAGTGAAGTTATTATTTTTGCAAACATTCTTCTTCATCCTGCTGGATATGATAACATTATGGAACACTTCTGTGTGTGGCTGGAAGCTCAGCAAAGCACTTTGCATCATCCCACAGAAAAAAAATGTGAATAACTTTTGATAAGTTCGGAAGAAGACCCAGATGCTTCACTGAGCCATCTTCTGAGGGGTTCAGCTACATAAAACATATCACAAAACAATAGGCCCAATCTCAGCAGCCCAAAAGGTCTGCAGTGCAGTGACTGAAGCCAGCCAAAAGCATCTCAGCAGAACCAAACCAGAGAGAATGCAACCAGTGCAGTGTGCGTGGTATACGGTGGTAGATGGACTTCAGCAGCAAATGGACAGGAAGTCTCATGTAGTTCATTTATAAATTCATTTTTTGGATAAAATGCCATCAATGGCCAACAAGTCTATGAAAAACATTCATGCAGAAAATGCAGAAAAGCAAAGCACAAGGCTAACATAGCAGTGCTGGATATGTCATTGCTCATCAGATCTGTGGCTGTGCATCTTTAAATGTGGGGCCACTGAAACTGGGCTTTTAAAACTGGTGAGGAAACAACTTGCAGAATTCATCAAAGGCAGCGATGACTGCATATGAGGCAATTCTGGACACTTGTCTATCCACAGACATCTGGTTATTCGTTCTGCAAACTTCATGCAAGTACTTTAGAAGTGAAAACTTTGCAGGAAGAATTCAAACCAGCACCACACACCCTGCACACCAGGCAGCATTTTCGGCTTCTTCCTTACAGCCCCTGAGATGTTCCAGCTTGCCACCAATAATAAAACTATCAGCTCAGTTATTGTTTCCTCTCTTCTGTGACATAGTTTTCCAGGCCTTAAACGTTTTCAGTGGTGACTGCTGTAGTGCACCACCATCAAATACTGCGGCAAAGCCTTAAAACCACTGCGAATCATATACAGGCATAAGAGAATGATTTTGCTGTTGATGTTTTATTGATGCTGAAATGACTGCTGGGACATCCATGCTTTATTACTGCTGCGTTCTCAGAGCATGACAGTAGACATTACATGGCACTGGGCTAAACTTCAGAATATGTTTGCTATTCATTATTGTTACAATGGTTTGCTCGGCAGGTTTGCAAATATACAGAAGAATACAATTCAAATCAAAATAAAATGGGACACGTGTGCTTTTGCGAGTTAGCCTGAGCGTAGTTCAGCTGGGCTGAGCTCAGTTTTGATTCTTGGAACCTTTTCATATCCTTCTTAGAAAGAGGTGAGTGAGTGCATTTGGCAAAGCTAACTGGTATGCTGCCACATCGCATTAAAATAGCGGCGTAGTCATGGTTTCAGCGCAGATGTGTGGCGAGCGCATCAGGACAAGCAGTACAGAACCACGAGAATTTCATATGTGAAAGACTGACGTATGAAGAAAGGGAAATCTAGCCGGGACAGTGAGACGGTGAGATATATATACAATATATACACACACATACTTCTGGCTCATCCCTTTGCAAAAGCTTGAATGCTTCATGCATCTGGAACAAATGTAAAACACGGCATCTTTCCAGGATATACAAATGTTTGTTTTGGCAGACTACATCAGATAAAGTCTGGTTTCCTATATTGTGTTTCTTTCCAAGTGTATTAGTTGAACTGAGGTAAAGTCATATTCAGTGGGAGAAAAAAAAAAACAGAGGAAGCCAAGACCTGGGGTGAAATAAAAACCCACTGAACAAAAGTTAAACCCTAGCACCAGTGCTACTCTTTTGCTCGGTCCACACTAATGCTGGAGAAGTGGAGTACTGGATCCTTTTACCTAGAAGTTCTTAAAGGAAAATGGTGTACGGCTTATTGACGGTTAAAAAGTGCATTTTAATTCTCATCAGGTGTTACATTTTGCTTCTTATTTTAATTCACACATTCTTAACTGCAAGCCAGAAGAACGCACAATTTAAATAACAGGAATATCAGCTCACGTTTTTTTTTTTCCAGTAATGGGTTTTTACAGCTGGTTAGGTAGCCAGAAAGGTGTGACACAGCATTAACATCCATTAAAAAGCAAGAAAAACATTGAACACTTGGTAGTGCCCATTTTCATTTGACCTGACGTACTGGTTTTATTCATTTATCGAGCATTTCTGAAATGCAAGAGCAGTGGGGCATATCAAATGTCCAACTTTGTTTGGCACTTTACCAACCCAGGAGTGGGCCGCTCCTCTGCTGTATGGAATACGGGCATTTTTTTGTTTTTCAGGTAAATACTACAACTTATTCTTGCATTCTGGCACTTTTCATAAACTCCTGATACTCTTTTCTGCCCCCTCAGACAACCAGACTATGGTTGAGCTGCCCTCTCAACAAATAACTGCTAAAAAACGTATTTCACCTTTCTTTATAACTTTTACATCAATAATACTGTATGTGCAGTTCTATTTTGTACTGAATGTGTTGAATTTTTTTACTCTTTCACTTATACTTTCACTTTGTACAAGTTCTTATTTTTGCACATTTTATGGCTACTGTCTTTTTTTGTGGCTGGGCGCTCTTTCATGCCTGAAGCACAACCTTCCTTACATACGAGACCTTCACTGTCAGTCCTCTTGACAGTTCGGGTCCTTCATTCAGCCAACTCCCTCATCCCTCCTTTTCTGCAGTTTGGCTCTTTACTCCACCCCTTCAACCCTTCCCTATAACCTTTCTGTCACATTCCTCCTTCTTCATGTTATGTTCTGGTATAGATAATGAATTTTACAGAATTCTGCAGACCATCGTAAAAATATTCCAGAAAAAAAGAAAATTTTTTATAAATATTGAAAAAATGTATTTTTAAGCATAATAAAAGGGAAAATATACATATTTAATCCCTAGCATTTTCTGGAGTTAACTTCATTAATAGATAAAATAATGTTTTAAACCATTCAACTGCTTCCATTGTTAGCGATCTGAAGGTGGCACAGCACCAGTTAGTACCGATGGGGCTGCATTGTGGAGAGTTCATGTAATTCACAAGCTTTTTGCAAAAATAGTCTGATATACATATTGTGTTAGGCCTGTCAATGCTCACATACACCTATTGGCTCCTGTCTTTTCCAACTAGGAGCTCACTGAAGATATTTTGGGCAGCAAGACTTAAAACTGTATGTTTTTAGAACCTGAGGTACATGTGTACTCACAGAGTTGTGAGAATGAGCCATGCGCCAGCCATAGTGATATATAGGCAGTAATAAATGACATCAAACTTTATTTCTTTTAAACTTCTTGTATTTAGACATACTAATGTGTGTAGCACAGTGTGTGTATGAAATTCATCAGCCATTTGGTCAGCATGATGTAGGACCTATATGTGATGTAGGTATGTATGTGTTTTCAAGCTTTATTTTAAAAAAACCAAGGTAGAAAGGTTCAAGATATTAAGTAGCTTTTTTGCCATTTAATGAAGTTGACTGTGCAAAAACCTCACTTACAGTGAGAAATAAATAAATTCAAAAATGTAATAATAAGTGCTGGTAAGGGGAATACCAGCACTTATCTCTCCCACTTCAAACACTGAGCAGAACATATACACGTTCACTGCCTGGAACCGCCTCTGTTATTGTTCTGCCCCTTAGGGCTCTACTCTTATTTGTGAACAGCAACTGCTAGTTCAGCTTTGTGCAAAAGCCAGATGAGGGCAAGGCTGAACCTGTAGATTGTTTTTCAGTCTGTGGAGTTGTGGTCCATTTGCAATTACATGATGCAGTCTTCCCCAGGCAATGATCAGTGGCACAGTTTAACTGGGGTGTGTGTTCTTCACTGTGGGTCTTGCTAAGACCTTGTTTGAAGACACCAAGAGGAGGTGGCATACTTGTGTGGAGCACAGCTCAACACTTGGTGACCATTTCATATGATTGTCTATTTTATAGTTCCAGGTGCAGAACTGCCCTTACACTGAAGTCACTACTACCAAACACTGTTGTGTGGCAGAGGAGTAGCAAGACACTCGCATTGTCACTACCCGCTCACGTAGGGGTTCTGGAAAAAAACATTGACACACAGTAAGGAAGCAGGACATATTTTAAAGGAGCAGAAATGATGTTGTGGGGTGAGTGTCTTAAGGAGAATCAGATCCTCTCATTTATCACAAATAAAACCCATAATGCTGTCTCACAGTCTGTCAAGCTTTAGTGGGCTCTTGGGTAAATTTGGGGGTTGTGGGGGATAAACAGTGGATGTGTGAGAGATGAATCACTTCACTTAAGGAAAAAGTGATGTCAGGTATTTGTTTTTCCATCCCAAGCCCCTGCTTAATGGATGTTGAGATACTTTGTAGATATGGACATACTTTTTGTACTGTGCTTCACAGTAAAGATTAGATCACAGTACATATGAGCAATAATGTCCTTAGCAATATGGCAGGTGGCACCGATTTACCTTAATGTGGTGTCTGTGCAACAATTGCACTGGAACTCTTCTGTGTACAAAAGATGAATTAATATTATAAAGCAAGAGTCATCGCAGGAAACTTTGACCCTATTGAGGTACGTATGTGCACTGGCAGGTGTGTACACACTGTGTGTGTATATAGTTATCTGAGAAGCCATTCCTTTACACCCTAATAGCCACAATGAGCAACAGCCCTACATATAGAGCAAACTGTTGCCATCCATGTTCTGTGGCACAGGTAGCTGCAAGTTAAAGGCTCTCAGTCAAGATTGATATGTTGTTTCCCTGGGTTTTCTCCCACAGTCGATTTGTTTCAGGTGATTTGGAGACTCGAAACTCTCTGTCTCTCTCTCTGTGTGTGTGTGTGTGTTACCATGCTTTTCTATGTAAACAGGTGATCGATTGTTTGGAGGTTGGTGTAGTCTCTCTACCACTGTGAGATCCTTTGGACAAAGTTGGCAGCTAAATAATAGTTAGTAGCAATTATATGATGTTTTGGAGAAAAGTGTTGGCTCAATGAATAAACAGAAGCGTTAGATAACCAAACAAGCAGGGTCCTGAGGAGGTCACGAGAGGTTCTTTTCCTCCTTCAACATTAACTCCAGGAGTTTGCTCAATTTCATATAATAATAATAAAAAAAAACCCGGCAGAGTACTGGAAAACAAATTAAGACCTTTCAAAAAAATTTTAGCTTTTAGGATGAGAGTTGAGTTCGGCTGACTAACATGCTTACTTTTCCCAATAAATACCTGGTTTATTGGGAGAAATTTTCCTTTTTGGCACTCTAGGCCATTCATTAAAATACAGACTGTTTACTACAAGTTCGACCACAGTTACATGCGGCAAGAGATTAATTTCATATGTGATGCAAAGCAAATGCTGTGGGTTTGCAAGAAGATTTTCAGAAAAAGTGCACGGTTATGCATCTGTCACAGAGTGGATTTTGTGCCATCGGGTAACCAGGTACACATTTGGTGATGTAGATGCACGCACGGGCGGACAAACTGGAGCATAAAAGAAAGCCAAACAGACCACACACAGACACAAAGGACAAATTTAAATGTACCACCCCGAACACTCACCTATCAATCCCCCAAATATACAGTTAACAGCCGAAATAACACAAACCCAGTTAGCCATGCTGGACTGAAAAGATCAATCCTTAATTTATTTGAAACAAATTTCACATTACACATGACATGAATTTCATACGTGTGTCAAATTTTGCACATTTACAAGGATACACGTTGATCTCTGCTTCAAGACAGAGTGTAACAATTCTGCTGACAACATTTATCAATAAGCGAACTTCTCAGTCCACTGTGCCATCTAGTGAGCGGTTCCGGAAAGCGGCGAGATTGAAAGTACGAATGTAAATGGAGAGCAGCAGCAGAGATCCTACAATGAAAAGCTACTCAATACTCACCAAGAAGAAGTCAGGCCTTCGCCTTTTGGCCCACAACTTATCTCAGTGGAACCACAACAAGTTTAATACTGTATAAAATGGAGGTAAAACCCCTCAGAGGTACGTATGTGCAACAGAGACATTCCTTAAGCCATTTGCATACTGCATTTCATGTGTCTTATGATTACAAAAGTAGGATAAAATCACGTCTGGAGTAAAACAACACCGATTATGGATAGCTGTGTGCAAGGCGTGCTAGGTGAAACCTTGCCGTCTTACACTGTTACCGTGCGACACCACATCGCAGCGTGCAGCAGGGCCTGCGGAGGCATCGGGTCTGCCACAAAGTTCTCACAGCCATGGCAGCTCCGCATTACTCAGACAGGGTTGTGGAGCAGCAGGATGCGCTGATGTCTTACTAAAGCTAAAGAACTGTTGATCACCTACACATGCATTTCCTAAAGTGTAAACAGGAATACTTCAACGAAGGAGGGAAGCGCTGAAAAGTTGTGGCTGTTGCCAGTAGTAATATTTCTGCCTGCAGGCTTTCGAGCAACACTGGGCCCTTAGCTGCACGCATCACACGGGAAGCAGCCTTGGGGTCACGTTTCCGCCTTCGTGCGGTGTGTGTGGACCATCTTCACCACCTTGACGCTGCATTTCACTTCAGTATCCGTGCTCTCTGCAAGGTTGTCTTTGGAGCCATTTTTTTTCTAAAGAAAAGGTGACAATAGAAAACAAAAACATCACTGAAGAAAACATTCATCCAGCTTTAGACCACCTTTACGGCACAAATGTAGAATTAATTTATATACAGTTTTGTTTCAACAACAGCTTGTGTAACTTTACTTGTAACCTCTCAACACACCGTCCATCCATGGACAGGATGGCAGTCCATTAAAGGCCAGTGTCACAAACACATTCATAACAAGGACAATTGAGAGTCACAAATCAACGCAAACACATGTCTTTGGGATGTGAAGGAAACCCACACAGGCACTGGGGTAACACGCAAACTCCACACAGACAGAAGTGGGTCTCAACCCGTACCCAAACTGACAGCCCAAGAGCCATGAATCAACACCTCTACAAAGTGCACCACTGTCCGTACCTTCCAAACACAGAAAATAATAAAATCTAAGCCAACCCTACTGTTACGGACACTCACAGACACTCAGCGGTCATTTTTTTTATCACACACACAGCAGTGCTGCACAGGCTTGTGGCTCAGTGTGCAAAGAATGCAGACTAGGGTGCAGACAGGGTGCAGAGGTCGAGGTACTGTTTGAGTGAACATCAGAATAAAGCAGGCATGGGGTCCAAGTGGCTCTCAACGTGGCTCCATCATCACGGTCACGTGCTCTGGTTCCAGAATTTCAGGAAGAGGCAACCCCGCGGGATTTTTGCACGATGGTGCGCGCGCCACTGAGCGGAAGCCGACTGGCGTTGCTTCCACGGCATTACCAGAAACGGTTTGACGGTGTCGTCTTCTGCACTCATCGTTGCCATTTTAGCAAGGGTGCAAACACGGTGAACTTTACCACAGTACACCACCTCAAGCCAGTAAGCAATGAGGTGCAATGTGAACGAACGAACGTGGCATCAAAACACGAGCAGAAGCGGCCAAGCTGACAGAACCATGTGCAAAGCCGTCCAGCACACTGCTGCTGAATCCAGGTTGCTCTGGTGTCAAACCTGGACCCAGTTAAACAAGTGGCACCTAATGAAGTGGCCGCTGAGTGTAGCTTATCAGTACAACAATTACAGTCCTCTAGCTCTAAATTCATGTGGCACACAATAGCTTAGGTTTATGTTCCGAGTCCCATAAATCCATTACGTTTTTTGGTTTGTGACAACCACTATCAAGCCTTAAGGACCATACAATTAGTGACTGGTACAGTAACAGGTCAGCCACGGTACTGATCTGTTCTGGTTTTGGTCCCAGTCCATGGTGGGCTTTTATTTATTGTTGGATGATACATTACGCATTATTAGATGAAAGATACAGCATCATGACGTACCAAGCAAGCACTGATTCTGCCATCATATTTGCTGGGTAAACCACTGAAATGGACCAAATTATGTTTAAATCTAAGCAGCACAAAAAAAAAAACCATAAGGAAGCACTAAAAAGCATAATGAACAGTACCTTCTCCTTTGCTGCTGAGAATCCTCGCTGGACTGAGCTTTCCTGGAGCAGGTAAGGGGTTACAGTTGCTCAGGCTAATCGGAATGTACAAAAGCTTCTGAATAAATAAGAAGCCTTTACTACATCCAGAAGCTTCTCTTTTGTACACAGAAATACAGTTTCATGATTTAATTCTATGCAACAGTCAGATATTCATGCCTGGTGCCATTTCTATCACAACCATGATCCTCAATGCAATTGACAATCTGCTTTATTCAATTATAAGCTGTTAAATATGGATAGGAAAGGCTCCACATGTGCTTTTATAGTATTAGAGCAGGAAGTTGTACATGCAAACACAGTTGGGCTTTTGAAATGTTTTTACTTATTTTTTTTTAAGACCTCAGGTGAAACCTTGTTCAGGGTGTCATGAAAGTTTGCTCTAAAATTTTTGTTTTGTATTGCCAGTTGGGATGCAGTGAGCATAGCCACTGGTGGGGAACCTGGTGATGCTCAGGCTGCAATACCTGCACCGTAGACTGAGTCCTTAGGAGAAAAGTGATACGGTACAAATATCAGATCACATCCCATTGGACTGGTAACACTAGACCTTTCTTCGGGGGTGGGGGTACTGTTATAAGAGGAGTGTACCTGCGCCTGCCAGGCTGAGATGCTTCATTCTCACTCCCGCCGGAGGGGGTGCGTCGTCTTGCGGCTGGGAATTTGGGGGATTTGTTTCGCTCGCTGGCAGAATTGTAAAGACCGCTGAGGACACAGAGGAGAAAAGATGGAAAAAAATGTACAATCATAACACGTATAAGGGTTCACTGCTTTCGAATCCAATCGCCAGGCCGCTGGAATTCAATCCTTTAGCTGCGGGGAGATAATTCATGGAAAAGCAAACTGTTATTTAACGCTGCATTCGGCCCTGTTAGTAGGAGCCTACAGGGCTCACACAGGGGATGGTGAGGCTACAAAAGAAGTCCTTTGTCTCACTGAGGAGCCCTTCTTGGCCTAGCTGTTCCACGGCGCTATGAGGTGAGGTTTACAGACAGGTGTTTGACAAGTGATGGTCATTGCCCTGTGGTTTGTCTACGGTGGTGCTGAACTTCCAATGGCAGACATGTGGACTGAAGAGAACAGCTCTGCAAATAAAAACCAGGGGTGTTGCAGAGTATCAAGCACCAAAAACGTATGGCTCCTGGGACAGTGACAAGTTGAAATTAAACAAAGACTCCAAGTCTATGGAAACATTCTAGACCAAACACACGGATACAACTTTGGGTTCCTTGGGGTTACAAATAACAACTGGGCAGTGAGGATTTTGAGTGTTCAAACTAGTTTCTTTTTTGCTCATTTCCAGCCCTGTTTATGATTTCCTAGCTCTCCATCAGACCCTGTTAGTCGACACCCCTCGGGGCCGCAATTGTACCGTCGACTGAAGGGCACTGCCTCATTTCGCAGTACAGGATGGGAGAGGTGACACGAGGCAGGAGGGTTCGAGCTGCCAGGAGCAACGGTCATCTCTCACTGCTGAAATAGGGCAACTCACACCACCCGGTTAAGTGACGCACTTCCCCCCAGCTGGGAGCTTCGAGCTGACACGGCGCTGCTGCCAGCTGCTCCCTGTCTGCAGATGACTGATGACAGTTCAGTGGAGACCTAAAGCTTGTGGAGACCACTTTAGCGGTGAGCCTCAGCCAGTAGGGGAGCCCCCCATGTGATGATACCCTACATTTTTTTTTGTTAATAACTATTATCTATGGGGCCTGTGGAGCTGCAACTAAGGAGGCAGAAAGTGATCGGCCACCAACCGCAGGTGGCTGCAGAGTCTCCTGATGCCAGGGCCTGTTTATCACTTCACAGCTGTGCCAGAAGTACGTTTTTAATGTGGCTCTCACTTCACATTTTGTATGTTCAAAAAAGCATAATATGCCAGTTTTCGGGGAAGGGTGAAATATACGTTATCCCCGTCCCGCTACTCAAAATTAGCACGCACACCGAACAGCAGAAATGTCTCCCCGCAGCCATGTTGGGTGTTTTATGTTTAAATACAGTTAACTGTGCTTGCATTCTTTATCCTGTCTTCTGCATCCTCTGACCAGTCCTAATATCTGAATATATCTGAACAGTCCTAATATCCTAAGTGGTATAATATGCACTGTGGGCAAACCTCAAACGCAGTATTGTACTGCCATGGTTTGTTTTCCTCATTTTTAAAACTATTTTGTCCTTCCCTGCCACTGTCAATGAACATCGGTTCGGATCTCGAGAGTAAAGCTTACCTCTGTGTTGCATTTTCATCCCATGGAGCACAGGGTGTCCGCGACTGTGGTTCTACCCCCCCTTCTGATTTGGTCACTTTAGAACTACGGGGACTGACATTAAACATTTTATCCGTTAATAACATTTTTAGTCTTTGCTGTTACATGACAGCACTTTTCCACTGAAAACCAAAGTAGCTGACAGTGTTAAATATAATGTAAAAGCTCTAAAACACGTTATTTTATTTAAATACTTATAATACTTATAAATATGCAATACAATTATATGCAATATTTAAATACTACAATACTATTTAAACAGTTACAAAGTATATATTGTCTGCATGCTCATCCCAAATGTAACCTTCAATTTATATATTTGATCAGAATCAGATTTATTGGCCAAGTATGCACACGCACACAGGAAATTTGGCTTTGTTTTCCAGTGGCTCTCAGCGAACGGAAGAACACAATACACGGGCACACATACAAACATGCATTACAGTGAATCACAAGTTTTTTATACCTCCGATACAATGTTGTTGCAGTTTTTCTTGTTTTCTGGAACGTGTGCATTCTAATTATTTTTCCTAAATCAAACAACTCACCTTTGTTCAGATGAGGGTCCTTCAAATTTGTTTCTCACTGCTTCGTTCCCTCCATTCTCAGCACTTGCATTTGACTGAGTCATGCTGCTTGTAGCTGAAGAGAAGACAAAATGCTGACACAAAGGCACAGGAAATATACTTTCAGAGCTTCACTAAAATATAAACAACAAGTTACCCATTTATTAATTTTGAATGGAATATATTTAGCTATTTTTTCAGTGCTACCACTTCTAGACCTAGCAGCATTGCAGAACGGTTATAGTGGAAGTTGGTAAAAACGAGTTGAGTCAAACTTTTAGCCAGTTTTAAGTTTCCTTCAGTTTAAATGAGTTATTCCACTTTAACTTGGCCAACTAAATGGCCTTCATTACTGTGCCTTTATAAATGTACATTTTGTAAGTGCCCGTACACTTATGTGTAATATAACCTAATAAGGAGCGACTATGAGAAGTTGAGCCAATTATTTAGACAGATGGCCGTCTGAATGAAAGAGGAGTGCAGGTGAGATCATTTACAGAGCTGCAGGCTCACAGTGTGGCCCGAGGTCTTGAGTTTCACGAACCATCTGTGAATTTATATCCTGTGGTTTCCCGCTGCTGGCTAATGTTGGGCAACAGGAAAGAAGAGACAGACTGGTTCACCAGTGATGCAGAAGCACAAGATCACTGCGGGTTCCACCAGTTCTCTGACAGTGAAGTCACACTTGAGAAGCTGAATGACAGGAAATTGGAAAGCAGCGTGGGGATAGAAGCCGCACAGCAAGAATAACCTTGGTAATCCTTTGAGTAAAACACAACGTATTCTTGTCGCAAATGCACATCAGAGGAAAAGTACAAGACAAATGTTACTGTAGAGCTAACAGCTAATACTGAAACAAGACAACTGTATGGTACGCACAGAAAGGAACTCAAGGATATTTGTCTTGCTAGGATTACCACATGGCGTGAACAAGAAATTTCAACTTTATTGATGAATGTGTTGCATCAAAATGTTTCAATTAGATCTTAAATTGGATCTGGGGGACTGACAGGAAATGTTGGCATCGACTGTACTGTACAGTCGTTGCCATCCAGAATGATTTCTTTACATTCTTCCAGAAAAGGTGCAACTTTTGTAAACCTCACCTGGAACTTGGGGGACCCTCTTTGGATAAGTTTTACTGCGACACCTGGGAACCTGCAGATCTGGTCGCGGAAGCTGGACAGACAAATCTTTCCCCATCTGGAAAGCGGTCTTCCCACTAGATGTACAGAACAACACAGCTCGTGTTTTTTCCTATAACTTTTGTGGAATTCTTATGAGCAAAAAGAAAACAAAGAACAAAGCAAGCTGTATTTACGAAAACCACGCACCTGTAGCGATGTTTAGATCCAAGAGCACCGAATTTGGACAGTTTTCTAGTCAAGGAGCTGGAATCATTCTCAGGCAATCTGTTCAGGTAGAGGGCTGTCTTATGCACAGTAACGTGTCTTAAAACCCAAACAGCACCATTTAGAAAGAAATTAGCAAAGAAATCGCTCGCCTTCTATAGGTACCATAAAAATAATCTGGAATATTCATCAAAAATATGAATGATGTTCAGAAATGTTCTTGCTCCCTGCTAAAAATACAATTTATATTAATTTATCACAAAGTAATAGTTTTGCGTGCAGCTTATGTACAGCAGTTCTACAAGTGGAATACAAGCAATTTCGGTAAATGAACTAAAAGTATAAGGTTTGCTCGTTCGGTGTACTTTAAAAAGGCACGGTTTTCTTGTTCTGTGAACTGAAAGCTTTCCTCCCTTTATTGCAATTTCAGGCTGAAAGTGGGATTTTGGAAAAAAGTGCTACTACAGAAGGCGATATTTAAAAGTAATAAAAAAAAGTGTCAGACAAAGTCCCGGCATTTATTAATATTTCATGGTATTTGAGCAATCAGCAGAAAGAGCAAGTATGTGTGCAGGTAACTTAATACGACCTCTGAAATAGCACATTTTAGTGCAAGGAATTTACTCCTGTTTTCTGACACGTTCAGTTAAAATTTCTTCCAATCTCTCTTTGTATGCCGAGTACCGTTATTAACCTTTATGTGCGGGGAGGCGTTTTCACATTTACTCAGTAGTCAAGATATTGGTCCCCTCCGCACCAGCAATGTGCTGATTCCAAAATTTGCTTATGAATTAACCTTCATTACTCTGATGTCAGCGTTTCCACAATGAACCACAGACTTCCTGAAAAAAGAAACCCCCCGTAATGATCTGAATGCCGATGCATACGCCGACATGCATGTGGAGACCTGGAGGTTAGACTATTCGTGCAGCGAGGGTGGAGCCCAGGCCTCCTCACTTTGAAATCCTCACCTGAAAAATGTGTGGTGCGCCACACAGCACTTCCAGAGGTGCTTACAAGCCATTTTATTGGGGGCTTCAAAGAAGAATGAGGTCTCATTACACTGAAAAAAAAAACAGTAAAAAAAAAAGATTTACTGCAACCTCAAAGATTCATGGTTAAAGGTTCTTGTTTCCACAGGTAAAAGCAGCTACCGTAGACCACAAAAGGATAACTTATTAAAAAGGTTATAAAACTTCAAATAATATCTCATGTATAAATTAACATCAAGGTTTTATTATCCTGTAATTGTAACAGTAAAAGAGCAAAACATTTTTTTTTTTTTTATTTCGTCACAAATTTTGACATTTCAGCTGCAAACGACGCATACCAGCCGAGTCTGAAGTTTACCACCAGGCAAACAAATAATTTCCAAGGCATTCTTAAATTTTAACACTTCTGAATAATGTTGGCAGATAAAACAAATGAAAAATAGTAACTTAAAGGGAAATTAATTGTTTATAGGTTTTACTGATCCAGGGCAAATACCTACGGCTTCCACTTGTAGTCAGAATATTAGCTTAAGGCACAAGGGACAGCCAACCTGCCCCTCTGACTGCTGGTTTATTATTGAACTCATCTGCATTCTGATCCACCTCTGCTTGCAGACAACAGCCTATCTGCCAGCACGGCACAGCACAGGGCAACACAGTGATGTCAATTTTAGTTACTGTCGCACCTGCAATGCATTTAGTAGGTTCTTAAGACAAAGGTATCCTATGTCCTCGCATTATTGTACGGGAGAGCTAGCAGCGTTATTATGCTCAACACGCTACATGTGGAACTTAACTTCTTTACATAAGGATATTACACGATAAAATATTTTATTTATGTACTGCAGGTAAAGTAATTGCGATGTTCACTTGTAGGCACCCCCTTATCTGTTTGTTCAGGTGTATAATCTTCTGCCCCCAAAATGGAAACTAACACAGGTAAAGCAAGTATTATTTCGGAAAGAGGATTCCTGTAAATACACAACAGCTGATGCCCAGATGAATGTATGCATAAGTATGTGTCAGCGCAGCACACGTCAGACTGAGAGTGAATGAATTAACTGCAGCGCCACAGGGGACTTGGGCGTCCTGCATGAGAACTTGACAGATCTGCCACAGGTGCTCTCTCAAGGGTATGGTTCTTCATGCAGCAGGTGCTGGACAAGATTGTTTGGCATTTCCCTCAAAAGCCTTTTTTACATCGTATTCAAGTACAGCAGCCCATTTCGCATGTATGCATATGCTGCACTCTTGTGAGTCTGCTGTAAACGTGCTGCTTTACTTACACTTCTCGCATTTTCAGCACCAAATTCAGGATGAAGTGGTATAAAAACAGCAAACCTGTATTCATGCAAGTTCCTCCCTTCCTTTACTATAGGCTACAGTAATCCATCCATCCATCCATCCATCCATCCATCCATTCATCCAATATCCATAATTGCATCATCCTGGTCAGGGTCCCCGACACAGGATGGGGTGCTAAGTCCATCCGTCGCTTGCAGGAGTACAGCTGCATGTAAAAATAAAAGCCACACATACATGTACATTCACTCAGTCTGTGCTTTTTTAATGCTTGCAGCTTGTTTTCCATGCTTACCAGACTGAAACATTTATATGCATGAATTGTTAAGCATGCCTATACCCAGAGAAGTAATTAAGCTTTAGAAAAAGGGGGGGCTGGTATGAGGAGCTGGATAGGAATAATGCAACAATTGATAGAACACCAAGGTTACACACACACACACACACACACACACACACACACACACACACACACATTACAGTGTGAAACGTTCAAAATAATTTCTGAAGTAACTGCTGTCTGACTGCACCAAGACAAATAGTATTACATTTGCCTGGTTTGTTTGTAAATGATTCCTCTTGTCAGGTTTCATTACTTCCTCTACCTTTAAACTGTACACAGGAGGCTGCATTATAAATTACAAATGATGTTTTCTGGAACCTTTGGGATCTTTGGAAAGCTCATATCTTGTTAATTTATTTTTTGGTAGGAAGAAAAAAGGACATTCTGTGCTACACAGCTTGAGTCCCCTGAATTGTAAAACAAACAAACAAATACACAAGCAAGCAGGGTAGGGGAGCATCTTTGTTGTCTTTTGGAAAAAGGAGTAAGACCGAAACAAGGACACAAAATGAGTGACTGGCGTTTCAAATAGCTGCCAAAGGATGGCGTCTTTTGTCTTGCTTACCATGGCAGGCTTGCAGATTAATTTAAAATCTCAGTTTTATTTAGCAAAGCTGTTGAGAACAGAACAGTTTTGAGAGACACTTATCAGTGCTGGCTGGAGAATAATTTCCTATAAAACTCATTTGAGTACCAAGATATTCAAGGGCGTATTTGCATGGTAGCATGAAGATATAAAACACCAACTCTCAGACTCCAAATTAAGTATAATGACAAATATGTGTAACAATAGTCATTTTTGGCAGACAGAGATGGGGATAGAAAATACAAAGTTTTACACTTCATGACTGGAAGTGAACGTGATCTAAAATTAAATATTATGAACAGCGGGACGGTGGCACAGCAATGCTGAATTAAGCCTGCATGTTCTCTCCATGTTCACGTGAAATTCCTACAGGTGCTTTGGTTTCCTCCAACAATCCAAGAATCCAAACATGTGTTTCAAGTGAACTGAACACTATATATTGTCCTTTGCGTGAGTGTGTGTGAGAGAGCGAGAGAGACTGATGTTCAGGGTGGGCAAACTGCATATTATGTGGATTAGCAGTTACTAATAGGTAAGGAAGGATGAACATGTGTGTTTGTTTTTTTTTTACATCCTTGTCATGAATTTTGCACTCAAACTACAGAGGATTTGTAACAGTCAGAAATCAAATCTGATCGTAGACGTTAATCCATAAATCAAACAATCGGATAAATATAATGCAGCAACATTGTATGAGTAAATAAAGGTAAATGTTTAGATAAGCAAAACTCACGTCTTTCCCCATGACACGCAATTCAAACTGGCTCTCCTTGAAATGTACTTTTGTTATTCTTGGCCTAGAAACACAGAAACAGAAAATGTGTGAATCAACACACAGTTTTTTTTCCCCTCTGTACCTGTTATTTACTTGAGCAATAGCTGGCATCCATCCACTAAAACCTACCAGAAATACTTCCCAACTTGGTTCTTATTCTTGTAAACAACAACTCCAACTGGCGTTAAACCCAGAAAGTACTCAGAGCGATTCTCTCCCTGTGAAGAGTTAAGCAAATAAGACACAATTTCAGTGTAAGTGTGAAAATGTTATATTTCTAATTTCGCAGATAAAGTATATCATTTTATATGTATAGTATGCATAGAATATTTATTTTTGGTACCTGGTGGTTAGTTTTTTAATGTAATGAAATGTGTGCATATATTCATATCACTCAAATATGTTCAAGATATATTGAGTCTACAACAACTGAGTTAGTACGAAGGAGGGAATGTAAACACTTACAAATACGGGATGAAGGTCGACACCATACATGTCCAGAGATTTGGCAATTCTTAAATAATTAGCTTCAGCTTCTGCAGGTACCTGACCCCTGCAAACATACAGCATCAGCAGTCGTTCATTACAGCACAGATTTTTCACTGAAATGCCACCATCTGGTTGGATACAAGAAGATAAAATAAGGCAATGAAATTGATTTTTGCCTGTGACAAATTCATGTTCTTGATCAACCTATTGATGTGGATATTAAATATTTGTCCACTGGGAGAATCACAAGCTTTTTTCATTCAGTTAAGGTCATAGCCATTTAGCATAAGAAGCCCAGAGCATACAATTCCACATATAAACCGAAATATGTCAGGATTTGTATAATTATTCCACATTCAAATTCTGTTAGCAAAAATAACCAATAATGTTTTTTCATACCTTATAAAAGTTATAATATACTGTAGGTTCTTAAAATATGGGGAAATTCAGACTGTATTTTTTTTAACATTCACAAATCTTCGATTCATTTGGTCACTGTGCTAAAAACCTGCCGATTCCACATGGATATAACTTACAAAATACAGACATAGAATCCAGATGTCTTAAATGTCTTAAATATAACAGCAATACAACAGACCTACAACTGGCTGTGGATCAGCTCGAATTCTGAGCACAATCCATGGTACGTTAAACAAAAAAGATATTCGGATCTTGGAGAAATTAAACATATCGGCAAAATCATTGTACTGTATATATATCAGTAAACAAGGCCAGATTCCAAACACGGTAAAAGAGAACCTGCTGACTCAATACTTTGGAGCGACAACAAGTAAAGAAAATATATTATAACTCCTTAAACTCAATTTATGAAGTTTGTCGGCAACAACACAAAGTTATGCGCCCTGAAGACACACTGCACAGCTTATTGTAAATCGTAGTCTGTAGAAAGTACGAAAAAGCAAACTGGCTTATTTTTTCCCCAATTTAGTCTATTGGAAAAAATCATTTCAGTTCAGTCTCTCTCTCTCTCTCACACACACACACACACACACACACACACACACACACACACACACACACACACACAGTCTTCTGGTTTGCCAGTAGTGATAGATTAGTCTCAAAGTTCTGCTAAAATGAAATAGTGTAGGCCACCTTTGAAGGAATATGTAGCAGGTAGTAATACGGTCATGCGAGTTCTGTAGGTTTTTGAGGAGGTTATAACTCATTGAATTAAGGAATTCCAATTCTGTCTGCTCTGACAGATAAAATCTTTTCAGTGTGATCACAGAGTCCAGACTGGAGAGCTGTACTGTAAATCAAACTCAAAACTCTCAAGATCCCGAGTTCCAATACATCTTGAGAACCAAAATATACTGCCTAGAAGGTGACAGGGGTCAACCTTTATTTAAACAGTTCCGTAGCAACCTAAACAGTTCACTGCAAAGTGGAAGACAGAGGTAAACAACTGAATGTGTAGTTTCAGGGTTTGAAGCTCTTTTGAGATTTGAAGTACTGCAGTGAAGAGCATTAAAAGAGTGTTTAATGCTGAGGGGTCATGCTGGGGGGTCTGAGCACCTAATTCTGGCATTTTGGCAATAAGATGCTCTTAGAGAAGTTCAAACTGGTCACTGTGGTTTATACATTTGTACATCAGCGATGTGCTATCAACACTGTGTCAGAGTTACCTGATTCATACACTTCTGGCGAGAAAGGTTAAGAAAAATGTGAAGTACACAGATACCAATTAAGTGTCAATTCTACTAGCAAAAGTAGATCAAAATTTTCATTAAACCATTGTCTTTGCAGGCCAAGCGATCTGACTTAATTATATATGAGGCAGTAGGGTAGCTCGACATCAACTGACCAAAGAGTGCAGAGATGTCATTAAAAATACTAATTTTCAGAGAAAAGATGGATAAATTTAAATACTGTGACAAGGTATGGTGGTGATCCAGCACGTGACCCGAAGTCTTGGGGGAAGCGACATAACGTGAGCGGACCTAATAAAATATCCATTACAAGTTTGCTTGG
The DNA here is from genome assembly GCA_018136845.1 of Heterotis niloticus. NCBI lineage: Eukaryota > Metazoa > Chordata > Actinopteri > Osteoglossiformes > Osteoglossidae > Heterotis > Heterotis niloticus. The sequence continues at coordinate 19,601,088 of CM030891.1, forward strand.
GACAGAAATGGTGGCCATTTCCTTTACAGGGAAGTAGATGCAGAGGTGCTTCAATGTTTCTCAAGTTCACTTTAGTCAGAGAGAGACACTGTTTTTAAAATAAAAAAAAAAAAAGGGGGTGCGTGAACTCATTGGGCAAACGTGTGGCAAAGCATGGTCACGCATCATTTGCTTTGTGGCTTTGCTTTGGGCGTTGCAAAAAAGTGAGAAGACATACAAATCCTTCTCTTTTGTTAATAACCTTTTGAAAGCATTTCTGGAATTCCATTCAGGAAAATGTTTAACTACTTGGAGAAGAACTCCTACATGTCACTGATTAACAAGAGCACATAGCAGCGTTCCAAAGCGGATGGGTGTCTTCCTCCTCTATGGACACAGTCACACTTGGACAGCAGGGAAAAAGACCCTGGTATTGCTATATTCACTATTTACCCCATCACCTTAATGGACTTGAAATTTTACCTAAAGCAGGTATTTATGGCATTCAAAGTAGAAAGTGCCATTGAGTCATGCCTGACTCCTGGGTGACCATTGGCATGGTTTTCAAGGCAAGGAAGGACTGAAGTGATTTGTAATTGCCTTCTTCTGTCATTTTTTCCCTTAGAGAGGTACAAACACAGAGAAGAACTTGTAAACTCCACACCCACCCCTGAGCTGGGCTTGAACCCCACATTAGCCCAGCAGCCCAAGAGCTGCAAAGTACCAGCTTACCCCATGGCACCACCACATCCCCCATTCAGAGGTTTAGGAGACAAATGGCACTCTGTTTTAACAAGATTGTTAGGGCACAGAAAATGAGAGATTAATGGAAAATTTCACAAGGAGCAAATCTGCTTGAACCTGTTGTTTGAGCTTCACACTTGACACCAAAGCTTTGCACATTCTAAAGGTTTCAAGTGCCATGTCGAACAGCGTTCAGCTTTACAATCCATCACGACTCCTGCTAATTCATGGTGGCCAAATGGAGAAGTCAAACAGTGTGGTGATGGATGCCCCCTGAATGCATTACTCATGTAATGTCACGAAAAAACACAGCTCCTTGCTTACAGCAATCACGTCTTTCCGCCGTGTGCTCTTTAGAAAGGGCTGAAAGTCATCGCTGGCGTTCATTATGATTATAAATATTCAAGGTGGGCTGCGTTGGGCAGCTTCTCATGAGGGCCTCGAGCATGGGGTTAGCTGCGAATCTCGCAAACAACCAGACCTTGACATTTGGACCAGATTGGGTGGCAAATGTGGGAAGTAAAATGTCATACAGAGAAAAAATTATGCAGTAATATCCCGAGTTATGGCTACTGATTAATGGCGAGATGGTGAGGGACAAAATGCCCCGGAGTAAAGAATGACAGCCGGCTCCTGCCTTTTCACAAGTTTCACCCTCAGAAAGCACTAAACCGTCCCCACTTACTTTGATTTGCAGGCACCGGCCAGTCACTGCAGGGGGCAACTTGCAAGATAAGACTGATGGGAAAAAGCTCCCGCCAGCCTATATTGCAGGACAGATTGCATATATTTAAAACTGACAGCCATTTTCAGGGTTCTTTCTTTTTGCTAAATCAGAAAGTTGACCGAGTTGGCTTATTCTTCGGACAGCACCGTGAGTCTCTGTTGCAGATGGAGACGCTCACATTTCGTCACTGAGCCGTTGAGCTCTGCTTTGATAATGGGTGGAGGGGAGCAGACACAAGTGAGAGAAAACCCGAGTTTCATCCCAAAAGGCCGAGCTGCTGTACGCTGCATATTCATAAAGCAGTCTCACAGCACAAATAAACTATTCTCACCTACTGCATTCAGCTGTGATTCAATAATCACTCATCCAAGCGGAAGGTCATTTTGTAGAAGCGCATAAGCAGATCCTTCGATTATATTTCTTTTGTTTATTTTTAAAAAAGCGTTACTTACACTTGATTGAGGATTCAGGGCATATAAAAGGTACACAAGCCCGGTTATGATTATTATTTTAACAGCACGGCATGCCGCTGAATACAAGAGCTTTGTTGGTCCCCCAAGTCGAATGCATTGAGTCATTGTTTCACTGTTAGCTTTTTGAAATAATGGATTGTTTTATATTTGCGTGCATCACAGAGAATACAAGGCCTCTTCTGTGAGAATTCATTTTTTAATGTGCGGACAGTAACGTGCTGCTGGCTTGAAGGGAAGGTATTCCCGGGATGTAATTATTTTACAGACGCGGAAGTTCAGAAAACACATTTCGGAGGACTTTGAGAAAATGTTTGTATGTCGAACAAATGAAATCAGCACTTGGCTTGTCAGTTCCACGTTTTTACTATTTTATGGGTTTTCCTCAAATTCCTCAAAGTAAAATCCAAACTGGTGCACCTACGGAATGCAAATAAATTCCAGTTAACTCAATCCTACAAAGGCGAACGGTACACGGAACAACAGATCAAACAGCTCGGATCTCATGTGTGTAGCGAAGCAAATTTTCATTCTTTACTGTTTGTTCATTTAGCCGATGCCTTCCTCCAAACTGACTCATTGCATTAAGGTTTAAGAGATGCAGAATTACTTCCCTGTTTATTTAGCTACGCAGTTTTTACTGCTGCAATTGTCTTGTTGAAAGTTGCAACAACATGAAGCAGAATTTGAACGTAGGCCCTTCTGAATGCAAAGTGACTGCTGTAACCACTACGCCACCTTCTGGCTCAGGTATTTATTTTTTCAGCTGAAGCCTTTGTCTGAAGAGGCTATTAAGTCACTGCTGGAAGTTATGGCTAAGTTAATCACCCACTGGAAAGAACCTAAAACCTGGATAGCTGTCACGAGGGCTAAAAATCCACTACTATTGCGGGGGCGTCAAACTGAACTCCCAGCAGGCCGTGCATCTTCACGCTCTAGACTCCTCCTTTGTTTGATTTGGTAAATCAGTTCCATTATTTGATATTTAAGAATGCATAAATTTGTCAAAGTCTGTTTTCTTGGAACCACACTGGTACAGAGGGTAAAAACAGCACAATAGCTGGACCAGTCGTGCAAGGGGTAGGGGTTGTTACTGGTTGGGTTTTGCCCTATTAAATGACAAATGATACATTGTGTATTTCATTGCACAGAAACAATTCAGGACTCTGCCAGGTAGTTCTGAATATTAACACTGTGCAGTGAAAGCAAAGCTGCTCAGTCTAGTCAGTGTTTCACAGGTTTAAAAATCATGAGGGAAACAGCCTGTTCTGCACCACCCTTCCTGAAGCCCTTGTCACACTTCTAGGAAAAAAATAAACACAGAGCAGAAAAAAAAGGTCTGTTCAGACACTCAAAAGGACCTTCAAAAGCCTCTTCCCAGAAACTGGAGATGACAAAATTCTAGCAGACGGTGCATTTCCATTTGATCCGCGTTATAGGAAAAGGGTGTTAATACAATGTGATGTTAGAAAAAGCAGCAAATAATATGCACTGTTCATTCAAAATCACCCAGGGGGGTTAGAATCCCAAAATATGCACGATAAAAGTCCTCCTGCTCACTAACAAATCGCAAAAAATAAATAAATAAATTTTAAATAAATAAATAAATAAATATGTGTGTGTGTGTGTATATATATATATATATATATATATATATATATATATATATATATATATATATATATATATATATATATATATATATATATATATATATATATATCATTGCCATTTCAAAAACTTCACGGTGGAAAGTAATTGGCAAAGACGTAAAATCCACAAGAAACAGTGCTTCAATGAAAATGGCAACCTTCCTCTGATGATGGTCTTACTTCTCCAAGCGTCAAATCAAAACCCATTCGCGTTCATTTCCTAATGCATCCAATTCATTAACACTTCAGTCTAACATTTCTAACCGCTAATTAACTTCAAATTTTTAGCTTTTCTACATAATTCGCCATTTTCTATCCTGCCGGAAAAAAAAAAAAAAAAAACAGCTCTTTCAGGAACTGAGCTGAATTCTGAGCTGTTCCTCATATACGAAGGAGAAGACACTAATGACCGTGGAAGTGAAGTCGACATGCTCCATTAAGTTGCGTTTCTTTTTGATCATAAAGGTACTTAATTATATATTTTTCTTATAATAACTTGACAGTGTTCAGACACCTCTTGCTCAGTCTCTGTTGAGAAGAAACAGAACAGCGCTGTAAAAATGTAAAAATAATGATATTCTGAACATGAATTTCAACAAAAGCAGGAATTTTATGATTCACTGTATTGTACTTAGCAATGGATCCCATGGGGAAATGATAAACTGATCGCACAAGCCAGACGAATACCCAAAGTGTCTGGCACCCGGGGCCTTTTCTGGCACTCTCCGCAAATACACTGTGACCCAAACCACAAATTATAGATCCCATAATGCACTGCTGCAGCATGGGTGTAAGTAGTTGGGTGTCTAGTCATTGTGGGGAGTTATAGGGGGGTTGTTGACCCCCTGTTTGTTGTTTGCTTGGAGGTTTGTGTGTCGCCATGCTCTGCGAGTACCAGCATGCCACTATGCCGATGAAAATAAAACTCATGCTTCCATAAGTCTTTCTGTCCATAACCCCGATGACAGAGAAGGGTCATTAAGTTAGTGAGAAATTACATAGAAATACAAAATCGCTTTCCTGCTGGAGATGTCGCCTTTTTATTACAAATGCACAACAACAAACCCTCATATACATAACACAACTTCCTTGGAGGCTACGCTTGACACGTACACTAGACCAGGAACTGAACAACAGCGGCACCTTTATGTTGGTCTGACCTGCACCGCATGCCCATTACTCATACAGACACAGCTTGGATAATTATTATTTTTTTTGCTTTCACCTGTTTTAGTCACCCCAAAATTACAATTGTATATGTATTTTTTTGTAATTTCCCAGAAGCAATCATTTCTTCACAGTCCTGGCGTCCCCTTTCTGTCTGGCACCCAGGGTGGACAATCCCCCGCCCTGCTTTAGTATGCCACTGACACAAGCCTAAACACTGTGCCTCTGCTGTATGCTCATCGAATAACACATTTTTGAGTGTATAGCATTACCAAACAGATAAGGATGCCGGGAACAGGTCGGTGTAGGTTCAAGTGCTCCACCAACAGTCTTATATTACAAAGACATTAGGCTGTAGCTAGAGGGTAAAATAGTTATCAGCATAAACAACATCAATGGTACTGGATTCAGGTTACTATTGCTAGTAATTTATGTCAGAGCAGGATGCAGTCCCTGTTGGTCTTACTGGAACCCAGACCTTTAGTCTGATAAAACTTTGGTGGAATTGGCAATCTGTGACAATACGCACTGAATAAACAGCACAGAGGTATATGCACAAAAATGAATACCAATCGTATCAACAAATAATACATTTAACAGCATAAAAAGCTATTTAGCACACATTCTGAGCAAGAATTGTGTTTGAATTATAGCAGCACGCTACAGCACTTACATTAAGGTTTTGTGAATCTGCTCAATGGCTTCCTCTAGCTCTTCTTTCTGGTCCGGGACAAAGCGGTACTCTGACACGTACCCTGGCATGTGTTTGTATGGATCATAATCACCCAGTTCCGCTGCAAGTGAAAGAGACAAGAAAAACGAGTTAGGGAGGTCAGTCGGGCTCTGCTTGTAGCAGCAGTAATAATGCTAAGGATCAAATGACCATAAACACGAGCACTTACCATAATTCAGCACCATAAACAGAGGAGAAATGTTATATAGCTGCAATGTGTTCATGCGGGTTTCAAGCTACAAAAGCCTTGACAGGATACTAATAACTTGTTTCTGGGCAATTTTTCTAAAATTATAAAATTATAAACTGAAAGGATGAAGCATTAAATAATGTAGCTGGCTTTCAGCTCTTACTGGAGTCCCAAAAGGGTCCTTAGCCTGGAAGATAAACACAGACTTATCTTTCCATGTTCCATCTTATAGACCATTATTAACAAAGCCAGTTCTACCCCCTTCAGTATATTGTGGTTGCAAGTCACAAAAAAGGTGTACAAAACATTGAGAAAATATCTTATAATTATGGTTTTGAAATATAAAATTCATCCATTTGAAGTGATAATACAATTAGGTCCATAATGTTTGCACGGGATCAAAGCTTCTTTTCAGTGGATTTGCAACTGGCTATGACACTGAATATAGAATTAATGAGGTTTTACTTTATTCTTGACTTGAGCCATTTTCAGATTTTATGGTGCTTAAACAATGTAAGCACAAGAGTCTACACCAGGCACTGTAGGCTGCAAAGGGTTCTTACATCTCAGCTCAAGAAGCAAATGTTAGAAAAGTGAATCACTAGTTACTTTAAATAGGAAGGAAAAGCAAAGCATTAAAAACATAAAATGCTGCACTTGGTTCTAGAGTAGACTGCATGCAAATTTTCAGCTTCTTCTTCATCTTTCGGCTGCTCCCGTTAGGGGCCGCTACAGCAGATCAAGTGTTCCCACTTCTTCCTGTCCTCTGCATCTTTTTCCGTCACACCCACCACCTGCATGTCCTCTTTCACCACATCCATAAATCTCCTCTTAGGCCTTCCTCTTTTCCTCTTGCCACATGCAAATTTTCAACATTTTTCTAATTCAGAAATCCACATTTTTTTTAATTCATTTGACTGGTTAGAACAGTTGTTCAATAGATGGCTTATTAGTGACGATGCTAGAAATGATTTGTGCTTATATGTCCACCTGAACAACCCCAGTTGGTATTTGGGAAAGCTGATGGAGTGCATGGCCATGGGTGTGGCAAGAAGAACAACAGACTCACATTGCATGGCGTAGGCGGCCAGCTGAGCACTGACGTTAAAAGAGCAAGGCAGCCGGCCCTGAAGCACATCTTGTTTCACCTGGAGGAAGAACTGGTACCTGAGAGGAAAAATGTAGGACAGCGTACAGACAACAAATAAAGAAAACAGAGATGACTAGCAAATTAAGCACAAGTCATTGCGACAATGTCTTCCAAAAACATTTTGAAAAACCAAGTTATAAATATACCGTATATTAGATGGAACGCAGAATATTACGATCCTCATTTATACTTCTGTTTCAAATAGTTTTTCCTTGTTTTGAAAAATTAATAGTTGTACCCAGTGGAGTTGCACACAAATACTATGAGCACATTAGATTTGCTTGAACATTCTTACACCTATGGTTTTAAATAAATAAAAAAAGCTTACTATATGTTCTGGACTATATCGCATTTTTTTTCCCTTAACAGGCGGGTTCCACTTATACTCTTGTGTATATCGACATATATAATAAAGTCTGCGTACATTACTGTATTGTATAGCGTCTTGCCTACACCAGTAGTTTTTTTTTTTTCCATAGATTAGAACTAAAACAGTTAGGGTATCATCTGAGAACACCACGGAGGGTGACGTCGAGCAGGAAATCGCTGAATTGTTTACCAGTGATGGTGAAGGAGAAGGTTTCAACGGCTTTAGCAATACTGCTGAACACTTGGACCAGTGCATTTGTAATTTGTGACAGTGCGTTTCAGAGCATGCAGTATAAGGTGATATTTCAACATTCATGTTTGGCCTGCACTTTGTTTACATTTCTCTATTTGTAACAACAAAAGGTCTATACTGCTTGCTACTGTTTTCAACTGCTGGTATGCTAGTAAGATTGTATTTTAAAAAAAAAACATGATAAAATATTACTGAATGAAGTTACGCATCCATCTGAGTGTTCACTGCAAGATTCGTTTTTAATCGGTTGCATATACTAAGCCATTCAGTGTACTGTGGCCCTTCTGGTAAAATAGCTGCTATGTGCAACTTACACTCTGCTGTGACTTGTCTGTCAAGTATGATTTTTTCCATCAAGTATCTGCATTTTTAGGGTATGCAGCTTACACTATAGTCCAGAAAAGATGGTAAAGTTCAGACACACAAAAAAGACATAAAACATCTCTTATTTTTTGTGTCATAAAGGTAGCAGCATATGCTAGAGCCAGACAGCAATAGCAATTGAGAATACCGTGTTATTTCTTCTTTTAGTTTACAAGGATCCTCTGCGTAAAACTTGACTCCGAAGTATAGGGTGTATGGCGGTCCAGCTGAAAGGGAAGGGTGCATGACAATTGGAAAAAAGATTACATTTATTTGTCCAGCAGACCCATTTCCCCAAAGGGACCCAAAATGATTGGTGAGTATTACAGACACCAGTAACACGGTCACTCTCACTTTCACACAAAGAAATGTGGAGTCACCAATCCACCTGAAATGTCTACAGACTGCAAGAAGAAACCGAGATGCTCAGAAACACAGGCTGAGCCACATTCAAACCCACATCTGAAGTCACAGCCCAGGCACTATCAGGCACCAGCACTACATGCTGAGCCACTGTACTGCCCAAGAGGATGAAAGAAAAAGGCAATAAAAAATAAAATATACCTTAAAAACAATTAATGTGGATACCCAGCAGTATTATTATCCGTAATATTAGGGTTAAGTGCCCTTGTCTCACAGAATAAGAATGTCTTATTTGCTCACAAAGATATGGCTTTTAATTTAAATATTCATCTTCTTGCATCTAAAGGTAAATTATCTTTTGCTGAAATCCATTAACAGGAGGCCCACAGCATTTGCTGACAAAAAGACCATGCATAAAGAAAAGCCACATGAAATGACTTTTGAATGGTGCACTTTCTGAATAAATGACAACTTTGTCTGCCCATGGTTAGCTGGCTGACACCTCAAATGACACGGACATTAGCTCAGGATCATAATTTTAAAATCAATTAAAAATAATAAATAAAATTAAAATCAACAACTACTTACTTGTTATCAAGTCTTTATGTTCAGCAAGGGTTTTCAAGGGATCCAGCCAATACTGTAAAACATTACAGAAGGTTTGAGTGCAATGAATGGAACAGTACTTCTCACTTAAAGAAGGCATGTAATGAAATTAAAAGCATTTTCATAGTTTAAACTGATAGTGGTCCAGAGGCATGAAAAAACCTTCACGTTGCCAAAAAGTGTTCTTACGAATACTCCCACTTATCACTGCCAATAGTAATTTATGTTTATCAACGACGACCGTCGCTGAAACATGGCAGTTATAGTAAATACACTCCGTCACACTCATGCTGGCACTGCGTGAAAGCTTATTACGCCTGCTGACTTTCAAAGATCCTTGCAAAAAGTTTGTCACACCCTGCAGAATGGACACCAATTTAAAAAAAGGATTTTCAAACAAGGTCAGTGTATGTCCTTCAAGAAATGGATGAGTGCTCTTATTTTGTGCTTCATGACAGCACTGAACATTTTTCTTTAAGGGTTCATGAAACTCCAGTGCAGAACGTCTCTTGTTTTCCTTTGAAGCAATGTGCTTGCGATGAAGTGGCAGCTGTGACGTTTTTGTCAAAGTCAGAATAAAACAGCTGTGAGTTTAAACACGTTTTAATTTTGCGTAACTGACATGCTTCAGTCAGCACCCTTAAAAAAAAACCTACTTTAAAAGCCAAGGGTGATAATCATTTCAACTCTGTGAGCACAATTATGAATATAAATCATTTTAAATCTCGTGTCAGAAAAGAATTTTTTTTTTTTTGCAGTTAAATGGAACATAAAGTTGCAATTACAATGCAATGTGACATCATAATTTCATAATATACAAACCAAACCTGAAATCAGAACATAGGTGATGAAACCTGTACAAAAACTGTTTGGATAATAATCATACCAGTAACTGAAAAAAGGTTCTTTTGTTTGCAAACAATAAAAATAACCTAAAACATTCCGTTTGTGTTCTTAAATGGTACTTTCAGTTGTTCTGTATTTATTATAAAAAAAATAAAATAAAAAAAAATAAAAAAACTATTCAGGTTCACTACTTGCATTAAAGAGTTAAAATTTCAATATCTGATCTGCAAAACAAGCCTGAAGCCCTTCAAAATCAGGTTAATGTACCAATGATACATTTTCCCAATTTTAGCTCAAAGCTAGCTGCTTTTTCACCATAAAGACACACATACTCCATTTCCACCTACATTTCACAAGTGTGTCATTACTCGCACAGTAATTTGTTCAACTTCTCCTCCAGTGCGACTAGTCTGCTCACCAGAACCTCAGTGTGAACATTAGCAGTAGATCATCACTTCAATAGGTGGGTCAAACAATACGTAGCTGCTTTCAATGAACTAACTCACTTGTAGCGCAGTCATTGTTTGCTGCTATTTAATTTTGATGTCTTAACCATTCCCCAGTAAAATCAGCAGACTGGCTCAGTAAAATAAGTTCATAGAATGCGATTCAGTTTCCTCCAACAGTCCAAAGACATACATTTCATGTGAATTTGTGACTCTAAATTGCCTGTAGGGACAACATGGTGGTTCAGAAGTAGAACTACCACCACACAGCACCTGGACTATTTGGGTGTGGGTTCAAACCCATACAGGGTGTAGTTGCATAGCTTAGTGCCCACTTATTCTGGGATAGACTCCAGACCTCTGCAATCCTGACCAGGATGAGGTTAGGGATAATGAATGAATGGATAAGCTTTCTGTAGATGTGTGTATGTCTGAATGATTTAAAGCATGTGAGTGGGCTGGTGTATGAGGCCTTGTGTCATTGTCTTTTATTTGGTTTGTATTTTATATGCACTACAACTTTCATTTATTAAAAAGATATCTAGATATTAAAACTAGTTAAAACTGTATATTTAAGCTGGTTGAAAACATTAAAGAGCCTTATTCAAAACACATTTAGTACCTTTGGCAACTGCAGTTTTTTTTTTGCCCAAACTTTTTACTGTTATTCAAGTAAATTTTGAAAAGTAACAGTACTTTCACTGAAGTGCAGATTCTTGTGACTTCCACAAATAAAACCTTACAAACAAAGGCTTTAAACTGACACAACTCTAGAGTATAACATCGCAAACAAGATGTGACTACAGCAAAATATTTTTCCTCTAGTGCCTGACACCATGTCAAACTGGCAGTATGAGTCCAAAAATATGGGTTGTCAGTTGCTGTAGTGGATCTGTTGAAAACATGCCAATACACAAACTTGCTTTTTCTTCACTGACAAATTTATGTGCATTTTTATTTCCTGGTTCTAAATCATCTTCTCATAAACTTTGGGTTTTAAGTGCAATAGTTTTATGCTGCTCCATTTTGACATTCATGATTCCAGACAGTAATCTTTTGTCCAGAAATCTGCCCTCTGTGATTAAGCGGTGAGTCAACATCACTCAACACCCAGCCTCGCGATGGCCGTCGGCTGTGATCCATAGAGAAAACAAATAATTATGCGGACCAAGTTGTTGAAGGATATCATTACTTTTCTCTTTAGCATGCCTATACATTTCATAACTATTCAAGAACAATATACTTCTATATCTATAAAGCTCAATTTTTTTGTGCTTTTGTTCTTTATGTTCTTTTTTCTCTTTCAAGTTACAGACAAATTTGGCATACAGGTACTTCATTTAGTTGCTGAGGTTTCTGTGTAGTGAAGCTTTTTAAATAAAAAGACTCCTTACTACTGTATACTGAACATTTTTAAATCAGTTTCAGATAAGGCTTGGAGAAGTTGAGCTGTGACATCACATATAGTATGTACACATATGTGACCCTGCTGGAATATCTAGCTCCACACACACACACACACACACACACACACACACACATTATATACATAATAATCCACCTGTCTGACAGCACTAACAATACTTACATACAGTATTAAATACAACCACTTCAGTGGTAAAACAGTTTGGTGACAATTTAATGTGTTTGTTTACTTTTACCTTCCCAACACTATTTCTGAAAAACATTTTTTGAGAGGTGACCTAGAAAGGTTTTGTGTCAAATTAATCTCGGTTGTCTTGTCCTTGAACAAAAGAGCAAACAGTAACAGGAGGACATCAACATATGCTGTAAGACATCTGACTAGTTTGATGTGAAGAAAAAGAGCAAAAAAGTTTATAAATAAATCTGTCAGGAAGAAAACAGCAGTCTCTACTGTCAATATGCAAATAAGAATACACATTGTCAGCCCTGCAATAGCACATATAAAGAGATTTAGTTGGCAATCTAGGGAAAAATCAATGTGTTTATCATGCTAAAATTGGACCGCTTACATTAGTTTGTATCCTGCATCACTGAGTCCCCTGTGATAAATTCTACACTGCAGATTATTCATCAACAACATAATGCATGCTGTCTTACTGCTATTTACAAAAACAAAGAAAAGGCTGCTTTGCAGAGGTTGTCCCTGGACAAGACATAGTCAAACCATTTTCACACAGCCATGAAATTACTAGCATTACTCAAAATAATCAACAGTACAGAAATTTATAATAAATACCTACAGTCTATAGCTTTAGAGAATATACAATACCTTCTAATGATTGATACCATCAGAACACCAATTCCCTTCAGTATGACATCAGGGCTAACATAGCTATACAGATTCACAAAATTATGCTTTACTGATGGCATAAAATAATTCCTATAGTGTTCATCTGACAATGAAGTGTATGACGGTAGTCTACAAGCGTCATTCCAAATAATCTCAGGATACATTAAAAAAAAAAAAAAAAGTTTGTGAAACCACAGCATATATGTTTGCCATTTCTGTCATTTTAGTCCACTCTACTCTTGACCCCAGATCCAATGCAAGATGTTGTTGCATGAAGTCAGTTTTTCCTCAGCTTATCTACTTCATATTGTCAAGTGCCTTTTAAAACATTTCACAATTAAAATTCCAAATTAGGTCCTAAAATTATGTACTGTATAATATGATTTTTTTGCCCCAAAATCGTGACAGAAAAGCAGCATATTTGCACCGAAATTCATTGAAGACTATCAGCTAAATCAAGCTGAATTTGAGTTCCCTCTGTGACATAAAATAGCCACTTAGTAAGCGAAAAAACTCAACCTTTCTCATGATCTTTGTTTTTCCAGAACTTCCTTAATTTATTCTTCCTTCCTTCTTTTGTTCATTTAACGACTGGAATTTTTCTTGATGTTTTAAGATTATGTCACAACTGCTCTCCTTTACGTATTCCTTTAAAGAATTTCCTTTATGAAACAATTTCATCATTTCCTGAGCAACACAGCACATTCCCCCCCATTATTTATTCATTTTTCCTCTCGCTCTTTATTTAGAATCTGCCGTCGCAAACTGTTCAAAGCACATTTCGCAGGCTTAGGAGAGCTGCGCTCATCCTGGACGCCATTATATAATAAACTAAATGCACCCTCCTGTGTGCAGTTTCACTGTCAGACAGACAGATGAAACCTTGTTTCCCTTATGGTGGAAAGAACATCGCTCTCCCCAATCCCAGCTGCCCTGGGGGGGACACTTGCACAAGACAGCTTGGCAGGCCCGTTCCAATAACCAACACAAACAATATGTTAACATTAATCCAGCTGAATCATGTACGAATCAAACAGAATGACATGACTGGAAGCTGCCAACCACAACCGCGAGTGCCGCCAGCCATTTTGTCCCTGACGAAACAAATACTTGTGCATTGCGATAAGGATCTGGAAACACGGCCCTTTACAGCTTGCTTCTGACCTAAGAACCTTGCCCCAACATATATGCTGACCTCCCATTACGCCACCTGAACATGTTTAGTCAATACATGCATTGCACCTTCTTTATCTACAGCAATCTTCAAGAGATGGAAAGTAGCTCTACTAGGGGAAGCTTGACAGATTGCAGAAGAAAGGGAGCAGATGGAGAGCAGAAAAGGGAGGATTAATGCCGTCACTTCTCCTTTCTGCTTTACTACCGTACAGCAAGATATGTTGGCGCTACAGTAAAACAGACTTACGTTTACCTGACATCGATAACTGGCGATTTAAGGTACTTAGTTGCGTTCTTGAACTCAATATATCTACATGGACAAACAAATGACCATCTAATATGTTGTCCATGTTTTCAGCCTGCACGTCCTTTTCTGATGTAAAAAGGATTTTAAACATCTTGAGTAGGTTGACTGTCACTTTGTTCACTAGTGCTTCTATTTCTTATAACACTGTTTCAGTATTGACGCATAAGGGTTAAGAGGTTGAAAAGTGGGGGAGGGCAGAGACAGAGGCTAGGACAAAGACCAATATTTTAATTTCAATCAACCTGAGTTGGCATTTTTTGATGTTAAAAAGCCACAACAGCAAACCTGTTCCTGTTTAAATCTGTATGTCTGTTACACTAAATCTGTAAATAAAGTGTAGCACACATAAGAAATGCAAATTTTATTCTAAATTATTAAAGGAGCATTCACATTAGAAGGCAGCACTGTAGTGGTTAGATCTGCTCACCTTCCACTTGAAAGACACAGGTATGAATCCCACCTCCTGTTGTTCTACCCTTAAGCAATATACTTACCTTGAATTGCCTCCGTAGGAGTTACCCAGCTGAAAAATGGGTAAATCTTTCTATATAATATTACACGGTAATTTGAAAAACATCAGCTGAGTAAATAAATGTAATGTAAATGGTAAACAAAAGCTTCAGCTTTAACTTGTTGTACAATGTTAACTTTACAAAATGATGCAATGCCAGATTTATTAAAAAAAAAAAAAAAAAAAAAAACTTTGCTGGGTGCTCTTGGAAAAGGCATGCAATTGTTGAAACCCATTTTGCAATTCCTTTTACAGGTTTATGCATGCTCCTTCATACGCCATAATGATCACTTCAAAGCTGTTTAAACATTTAAGCAGGAATAAAAGAAATGAAGGAAAGGCACAGATTGCTGCTTTTTTTAATGACGCGTGCCATATGACTGAGTTTGTTAAACAAGGCCACACAGCCCTCCATAGAAGAACTGGCTGACAGGCGTATAGCAGCTGGGAAGAATAATGTCTCTATTAAAATGTGTGTTGGGTTCAGCAAGCACCAAATCTCAGCAATGGTGTAGAACTCACTGAAGGCACAAAGGTACAACCTTATTACATATTAGTTCATATACATATGCAGAATATTAGCATATTACTCTTCTCTATTCAGCACAGCCTGCAAAATGGAATTTGTACTGTATTAGCTATATGGTGAGCGCTTGTACAATTCACATTTTTGCGAGGCTCATGCTACACAGCGAAAAGTGATATTGAATGCCAACATAAAATCGTGCCAGCCAAGTGGTACAAATTGTGAAACACCAAGAAAAGACTGGGAGAAATGATTATATTTTGAAGACACTTTCGACAAACCTCATGTAATGGAAGGCAGCAGCAAAGGTAGGTGGGTTCGGTTGTATTTGGCAAACACTGAACTCCACACAGAACTTGTAAGGTCTGACATATTAGCCAATACTTCCTCCAAACTTAAATTTTTCTTTGCTGAAAGCTGTTATTTTCATCACTTTCATACCTGATTAATAATCATTTTAATTTTAAGAAAAAATGTCTGAATGTTTTTTAAAACCCCCTTTCAGCTGAAAAGCAATGATTTTTATTGCTTAAATATTTAAAGTAATATGCTGCATACTAAGGTAAATAAGTTTCCAGTTATGATGTCAGTATCTTCTTCATCTTTCGGCTTTTCCTGTTAGGGGTCGCCACAACGGATCAATTGTTTCCACTTCAGTTATGATGTCAGTATCTTCTTCATCTTTCGGTTTTTCCTGTTAGGGGTCGCCACAACGGATCAATTGTTTCCACTTCAGTTATGATGTCAGTATATTTCAGGTAAAACTTACTTTTTAGATGCAGTTGTAGATGGGCTTGCATTTTTAAAATTTATTTTAGCACAGACAGTTTGTGTCCAGTCAGGAGTCAGAGTGAAGGGCCTTGAGGCTGCCAACACACCCTCGCCAGCAGACAGTTGTCCACAATGTACCGCATTGTCTGTATTGAACTGCGCATGCACAGGTGGGCGCTCCATGGGGGTGATAGAAACACGAGAGTTTGTGACTTGGGCAGTAAACCACTCTTCATTTTAGAGCCCCGCTATGCTCAAACTGTCATCGGGCATGCGTAGGCATGACAGGCAAATGGATCGAGGTAGACCGGCAGGGTCTCATGTGGCAAAACCTTCTCTGGCTTTTTTTTGGGGCTTCTGTTCACCCGATGTTTGGTGGTGCAACATTAGTCAACACCGGAAGCCATTGTGTTGGTGTGGGATGAAGAGCTCCTGTGATGGTCCACTTTGCAGCATTTGGCTGTACTTCAACAAGCCTTTGTGAGTGATGATTTTGCCCATACTAGGGCACAGAACAGCAAAGGGCAAGTGCAGTTGTGCAAAGTGTCTGTGCCCCTGCTCCCTATGTTGAAAGCTTCCTCAACATGTTATTTTGAGCATTCATCGTGACTGCTCTTTTCTCGAGATGGATTCCGTATGTCAAGAGTCACACCTAAATATGCTGGATTAGGGTCATGCCTCACACGCTGGCCAGACAGCCCGATGTTTAATTCCTCTTTGGTCAGCATGTTGTAGAGATGCAACATGCTTGAAGGAGTCTGCATGGCACTTGATTGTACATAAACGCCATTTTCTGCAGTAATCTGACAAGAGTTGCATGGCGTAGATCAAGGCCTGATCGAGCTCTTTAACTCATGGGCCCTGCTAAACCAGGCAGATGTCATTGGCACAGATACATTTTCTTGGCAGCATCAGTGGAAGGTCACTCATGTAGATGTTAAATAGATGGAGGAGAGCAATAAGTCTTATGGGAGCCTGTTGGTCTGCTGCCTCAAAGAACCGGTCAGGTCTGCCATGTGTATATGACAAAAGCAGCCTGTTTAATGGTAATGTGGAGACAATTTCCAGTGCCCAGCATTTTGGAAAGTTTTAGCAGCAATCCTCAATGCTACCTTCTATCGTAGGCTGCTGAACCTGCATAACAAAGTAGAATGACCTGTCTCATCAGTTTTTATGGTGTTCAGATTGCCCTTTGACTCCAGGATGCAGCACAAATGTGAGAGGAAAGTCAGACAGAACCGCAAATGCCACACAAACTGAACTGGATTAAAACCCAACCCCAGGTACTATGAAATGGCAGCACTATTCTTTGAAAAGGACACAATCTTCCAAACAGGATTAATTAGAATAAAATTTTTAAAACTTTAATTTATTCAAATATTATTAAGTTATATTTTTGTGATATTTGCACAAAAAACAGCACTTATGCTAGAAAGTTAACAACTCCAAGCAACTTTAAAATGAACGGCCAGTTTTACTGAGCGCTTTTAAAGCATTTCTAGAAAAAATTCTAATGATTAAAAATTCCAACAAAATTCAGTGAAATCTGCCACTAGCATGACATTTCCCAAGCATATCAAACAGAATAACAATAAGATGCCAAACCTTTTTGATAGTCCCTGCGTCTTGTCTTTATTTTCTGTCCTTCCTTTCCGATTAGGATTGCAGCGTGTATTAGAAGCACCTGGGCAATTCAAACAGAGTTGCTTGTCCCTTCTCCTGTAGATGTGAGGACCAACGAGCGCAAAAAGGATGGCGGAGAATTCCTCTCTTCTGGTGCTTGGCAGTTTGTTTATCAAGTAGCTTTGCACTTCATTGTTTTCTGTGTGCGCACATGCCCACCTGCCTCTTTAGACAGTGGCTTCCTGTCTCCATTGGTGCACTTTGCTAGTATGAGTTAGTGCAGTTAGTTAGGAGCGAACAACTTTCTTTTGGCTTCGCCACCTTTCTTTTCCAGGTGTGAGGTAAACAAGTTTGCCTTTGCAAGATCGAATATGTAGCTCATTTTTTTCACATGGGACATCCCTTTGCACATCTCCATTACTTGTACAGATATTTAACAAGTGTTCCTAACCATGCCAGCAATAAACCCTTCTCCAAATATCACTTGGTTTGTTTCCAGAGACATTATACTGTACATATATATTCGACATCCTCTTTCTTTTCATTTATATGTGCAACCATTTGTCCCCTAGCACCTGAAGGAGCTTCACACCTAGAAGGGGCTGGAACACCTAGGCAGAACTATAACAGCACCATAGACAATACTTCAAAGCTGAGTTTTAATGTATCATGCTGCATTTGGTATGGAATTCACAATCATTATATAATTATTCATTATAAACCCAGTTCATTTCTAAAGAAACAAACACTGAGCCAAAAAAAAAAAAAAAAAAAAAGTATAATGAACATTTCTGACATGAGAGTAAAACCATTTGGATTTGACTTTGTATGCCACAAAGAATATCAACTGTTAGTCAAATTAATCACTCAGGACACATTTTTGGTCCAGTATGATAAATTGCAATTAAATACAGTGGACATACAAGGGCTAGACTGCATTGGCCCAGTTATGCAGCTGTCCCAGTTATGTTTTGGCATTAAATTTAATGACTACCATTTTACTGAGCAACAAATTGTGTTTAATTAAATTATAGAACAAATTAGACACATATGTAACATTTAAATATTTAATGTATGTTAAACAAATACATATGTACTTCCTGTATAACTTATTTTGCATAATGGCCATTCTTCTTATAATATTTAAATTGCAACATATAATATTCTTCTTGTAATATTTATTCTTATTCCCCTGCACTGTCATGCATCTATTGTACGTTATATGCGTGTGTTATGTACACTGAAAGCCATTGGAAACCAAAGCCAAATTTCCTGTACATGTGAGCATACTGATTCTGATTCTTCTTGCAGTTGTACATTTGGGTACTCCAGTTATCTCTGCCAGCCAGCAACGACTGGCTTTAGATGGAAGGCTTTTAATTTGGTTCAATACAAAATTTTTTTTGGCTAGTGTCAAATATCCCATGGCAAATATTTCAAAATTAAAAATAAATAAATAAATAAATAACTGCAAGTAACATCTATTCACTGTCTAAATTGGCATCGGTTCAGTAAAAAGCACCGTGACACAAGTGTGTGCAAGTGACATGTTGGCTCATGTGTTGCAGCAGCCAGGATTAGAGAGGTTACAGGTGAAAATCCAGCAACTCCATAGGCACCCGTCCCCATTAAACACCATAGTGCCCAAAATAAGGACAGGACAGGACAGGGCCATTTTATTGAATTGGTTCTGTTCTTTAAGATTTGTCCCAAATGAATGGCTACCCCTATTAACTGATGGCCCACCAACGTCAACCATGCAACGTACATAAGTTATTGAAAATTATGTATCCAGCTGAGTAAGGTGTCACTCTGGAGACACCTCTGGATGCAGCTGTAGTGGGGAGTGAGAGCTGGAGCTGCTGGGGAGGGACTGTGTGCTTTTACTGCCTTGCACTCTGCCTAACCTCTCCTGGGGCTCTGGGCAAACACTATCATTCTTGTTCCCCTCCCATGAGTGTCACACCTTCTAAAGAACACCTGACAGTTGGACAATTTAATGCCCAATGAGAAGCTTCCCAGACCCCTAGACATATTTCAGACTTATCTTGCTCTTTGACTAGAAAAAGAAAAACTGAGACACAGGTAAAGACTGAAACGTAAGCATGCAAAATAACCTGAAAAGGAATGTATTGCATTGAGATTAATTTAAAAAAATTTTTTAAAAAAACTGTACTTGAACACAAAAGGGTTTAGGGGTCGCATTTCCTGTTGACCTCCATATCCCTCCTACTTACCGTCTGGTGGATGCGGTCACAGTAACGCAAGCCAAAGTAATCCGTCTCTGCCAGGTTCACGTGGCCGAACACGTAGTCTAGGACCACTGACCCCTTGGTTGACTTCTGTGGGAAAGAATGCACATAGCTTTGCTTGTTTACCCAGCATGATGCAATTGCAAACACACACACACACACACAAATAGAGTAGACATTTCTCTTTGTGCCATAGGAATTTTATTTATTTATTTTTTTAAACAGTCCGGTAGGCCACACTTTTGGTGAGCAATTAGTTTGTTGACTAACTGTGAGCCAAAATTTGAGGCAAATCCAGATTTTTCAAAAAAGTCACAAGATGGCAATGAATGTAGAGTCCAGTGTTATGACTCAGCATCTTTTTTTTTTTTCTTTTTTTTTACTGCTACAAAGAAAAGCACCCAAGAAGAGAATGTAAAACACATAAACAGTAAATTGTGGCAGGTAAAAAAAAAAATTAAATTAAAAAAATTAAAAAAAAAACTACTTTTTTGCTGAATTTTTTAACATGCTTTTCCTCTCTTTCTATTATTCACATTGGGCTGAGTAACAGCATTTTTGATCGTTTTAACTTGCAGCATTTGAAAAAGAAACATTAAAATGCATGAGGCTACCCACTTCTGACTTGCACTCGGTCACCCCCCTGAACAAGACATGAACCACAATGTAGTGGTTAATTGAGGTTTAACCTCATTACAATTTGGAAGACACTTACTGTTACCTTATTTATTACATGAATAATGCATCTAAGCAGAGGACCAAAAATAGCATATGCACTAGTTTTTAAATACTGCTTTTGCTGTTCAGGCTAAGTCAAATACTCGGAATTACAGGTTACACTACTTCCAGTGTACCCTCATATTTGTGGGTGAACAAAAAAAACATGTTTGATGGCTTTCATGGTGCAGCAAGAGCTGCATTGAAAATACGATACATCGTGAAAAGTTGACTTTTTGTTTCCAAAACTGACAACAGGACAAAGTAACATTTTCTTTCAAAGCACATAAAATCCAATACTTTTTGTTAGTGACAACATTTCAATATTTAGCGTGCTTGGCAACCTGTCACCGAAATAGCTGCTGCACAATGCAAGATGCCGCTAACTGTGACACCTTGGAATTTGTCACAAATCCCTCAGAACAGATCCCTGCTTTTTGTTTCCAAGAATAAAAGACTGCAAATACTTTGGTACCCCTCACGCACTGTTGCTAAGAGACAAAATATGAGACTTAGGTGTGACAGAAAGAATTATTTTGGAAGGATGGTTTTTACAACAAATGTGTTAAACAGTATTCATAAATGACTGGAAAAATTCAATAATATGCTCACATGTTGTACATTCATACCTTCAAAAAAAAAAAAAAAAAAAAAACTGAAGGTTTATCAGAATAAAAACCGTTGAAGTCAAAGTTTCCTTCAGGATTGTACACTCTTTCTTGATGTAACTAGGTTACTTAGTTCTGTGAAATCACCCTTTTAGAGGGTGTGAATTACCATTATTTCTTATAAAAAGAAAAAAAATAATGGGTTCCTCAGCAAAAATGTGTCACATAAAATTAAGACACCAAAATGCATGAAAACACCAACATGTTTTATGGTGTTTGTCATACATGTTTTCTTCTAGATGATCTTTTACTGTTATATTTTATTAACTGAAAATATCAGCAACTGCTTGTCCTAAGGTAGTTCCATGGAGGTCTGCAGTTAATTTAGGAAGGGTGCAGCCTGAACAGAGATATTTAAATAAAGTGGCGCATGGGTGTTTATGGTACAGTAAATAAAGTTCACAAGATCACGGCCTCTTTTTTGCTCTGCACAGCACTTTGTTGTTAGAGACACTGTAGGCTTTTGAAACAATGACAGTTTATCTTGAGCAAGGTGCTTGCCTTGAACTGCTCCAGTAAAAAATTACCCTACTGTACTGATGAGTAAATAATATTAAGTTGCTCAACATTGCAAGTCACTTGAGATAAAAGAATTAATAACAATTAAGTATGCCATTATGATAATATTTACCTTGACTGAAGGTTGTGATTGGTTGACACGTAGGAAGTGCTAAATGTAAATAAAATAACCATTCTGCATAAAATTAAATTATGCTCCAGTCCTGATCTAAGGATCTAGTTATTGCAACTTGTATAAATTACAGAAGACCAACTGACCCACCAAATAAATCTTTCACACAGAAAAAAAAAAAAATAGCAAAATTTTCCTCTGATATTATGCTAACATGTTAACAGTAAGTTTCCAATAACAGAATAAAATAAAAGAGTTTAAAGAAAAGTGTTTTACAACTCTGATGCTGGTTGATGCAAGAATTCAACTTTGTGCTTGGAAACACCACATGAAAAATTTGTGTTTTTTAAAAAGAACCTAGTGAAATAGCCTGCATTTCTCATTTTTCTTCATTTCAGGAAAACAAAAGGTGATTCTGACCATCATTTGCAGTTGTCCTGCCACTGTAGCAGTGTGAGTAGCTAGTATGAATAAGGCCTTTAACCCCTACAGACACCATTTTACATGTCTCATTTTCACAGTAGACAGGTGAAAGTTCTCTTGCTCAGACTAGCTTCATCTTTGACACTACGGGACACGTCGGGCGTGGCACCAAAGTCTGGCACTGCAGTGATGTGATGGGACACCGAGCTCACTTCACAGCGTGTGGAAACTCACCTGGGGCACAGCTAGACTCCACCAGACATCCCCCACCCTCTGTGGGATATGATGTCCTCCCGGGAGCAGTAAATCAGGAGCACCACACTGCGCTGTCGCCCCGGGAAAAGGTGTGAACACAGGGGATGGCATGAACCACAGCTGCGTGGAGGCGTAATCCCAAATGAGGGCTGGTGAGCCAAAACTACACTGGCGATGGCTACAGCTGCCCCGCCAAGCCCTGCTTTCCAGTCACCACCTCCCAAGTCAGAATTCCTCTCATATCTTTCCCACTGATAAGAAATTCTCTGCAGTTACTATGGGTTTTCTAAAACAACACTGGATTACCTATATACACAAAAAGCATGGAAGAAAAACCAGGCATTTTCATCAGAAGTCACTCAAGTGTGTTTGTGTTTTTTCCCCCCCTTTTTCTGCGCAGGGCTTACACAAGGGCTAATCCCAGTCAAAATATTCTCTTAAGTACTTGCCTGTCTGTCTAATAGCCGTACACAGCGATGGGGTTTACAAAGATTCATATAATTTCATCGGGTACAGCCAAACAGACAAGCTCACCTTCTTGTTAAGCTGCAATTGAAGAACAAACAGGAGAGCAGTCACATGGCCACAGCAGCCAGCCTGCTTATGCCTGATTTAGGAATAAATCACAGAGCAGAACAATCACCCCTGGGAAAATGGGTAAACTATTCAGGGAAATAATAAACAATGTTAGCGGGAATTAAAAACTTAAAAGGTAAAGTGACAACAGAAAAACAAAAAAATGTTTATTTCATTTCAGTTGGTGGTAGGGATTTGGAGAAGTGTGTGTGTGTATGTCTCTAAGGTGCAGCTCAAGACAAATCTTTCGTGAAATTTTAGTTGAAGCATTTCATTAAAAGAAAATGAAATAAAATGTTCATGTGGCACTCCCATGTAAAATCTGCTTGCCTGAGGCAAAATTAGATTATTCTCCTTGCAGCATCCTAGAGACAATTTCACCAGAAGACCTAGTAGCGTTATTTAGGGAGTCAAAATGATAACAGACACCCGACAGTCCCACTTGGCAATGAAAAAATCGATTGCAATAAATTACACGCAGGGCCCCCCCCCCAAGAAACTTTGTTATTGATCTGTTCACCTGTCCATATCTGTGGGCAAACATTTACCGATGTAACAGGGCCAGTATGCAGTTAGAACACCGCTGTGTCTGTGGGAATTTGTTTTCTTTTTTTAAACATATTTTCAGACAAAAAGCTTAACTCAGTTTCAAAATATTACAATAGATTAACTTGGAATGTAGACGACAAGGGGATCGTAGTTGGGTAATTTGTTATTTAAATCCAAAAAGTATTATAATTACTTAGAGTAAATCGGTATTAAATCAAGTTTCGTTGCTGGTGTTGCATATTGGGCAATTTTTTATGCAAACTGTCAAAAAAGGGGTGCCGCAGCACAGCAAGGTCATTGCCGCTGTAAGCGACATGCCATCGGGAACCAGGAGCGAAAACCGCTGGACAGAAAAGAAATGGGACTGCAGGTGTCGTTGGAAAAACAAAAATTTACGCTTAAAAACTGTTAAATTTGTCCATAATGCGTTTGTCTAGCAATGTCAGTATAAGCCTTGCACTGCTAAATTAGAAAGGAATTTCAGCATGCCTACAGGGAAATCCAGCTCTTTATGAGTTCAAAAAAGTATACATGCAAAAACAATATAATCTGCCTTAATCCCTGACAGACAAAAAGAAGACTGCAGGGCGGCATCCCATTGATACAGCATTTACTGGAAGGTGCTTTTCCAAACAGTCTTTGATGCTACGGTCTTTGCTGAAATTGTGCCAGTGACCTGTGCACAACTCACAAGACAAGTGAACAATGCTTTCTTCATGCCTTGGACATCATTTGACACCATCAGCTGCGGTGGCCTGGCATCCTCTCCAGTGCTCTGCATCATACCCTACGCTTCCGGTACAGACTCTGAGCCACCACAACCCTGACAAGATATTAGTGACAATGATTGACAACGATGAACTGACAGCGACTCAACAAACTAAACGCATTAACAAAAAAGTGATGTTAGGTAGACAGGAAGTGTTTAGGGGTCATTGCATTCAATAAAATACCAAACAAGTCTGGACAATTCATTTCAAATGAATCACCTCTTCAGTGCTGTTATTTTGGTACCATGATTATTTCTTATATTACCATATTATCATTTGTCCCTGCCTACATGCTATAGCCTTGTTAGTAGTGCAAGATAAATATAAATATATAAAACAGTCAAGTAAATGGTTTCAGTTTTATTTTAACAAAACAAAATTCTTGCCCCAAGCCACAAACAACTCAACCACAAGCAGGGTACCCAAGTCTCATGATGCAAGCCTTTACCATTGGGATATGATAATCCAAGTCATAATCACTGCTAGACTTATGATTCAGATTGTCCTACAGGGCATGGCAGAGAGAGGAAGCGCTCCTCTCTAGATGCATCCTGTCTTCTGGGATGGACTGCAGTAAGAAAAGAGCGTCTTCAAATAAAAGGTTATTAATCGGAAATATCAGTGTCATAATAAAAGTCGGTCTTCACCATCTGTCACCATGATCCCACTCTGTGTATTTACACATCCCTCAGCTGTGTTGGTATGAGGTGCATTCCCACTGGGTCTTAATGCCAAAGAAGATTATGTGGACTACATCCATCTGTGATACAGCTTTCAGCATACCCATTTAATATAACCCCCCTCATGACATGTGAAACAGAGGCTGATCAGGAAGGCCTCTTTACTCCTAAAAGTACAGACACCCAAGCAACTGGATTTAAATTTTTTGTACTTTGAGACATAATGACTTGCACCTATACCTTTTCTTTCTTTCACCTGGCTTTATACAGGTCTAAAGGAGAGACCTGATCTTCTGAATACAACCTGAACGGGTTTGCTGACCTTAAAGTTAGAAAGTTCCCTGTAATCTGAAATTCCCACACTTTCCCCAAACTTCTCTCAGTTTTCACTGACCATTCATTCAAGGCAGGGTCATAGTGGTCTGGATTTGGAAGCATAGGCCTTGAGGCTGGGTGCAGCCTTGATGAGATGCCAGTCGGCCATAAGGCTGTAACAAATTGTCCAACAAAAATGCTCAAATCTCAAGTTCATATCACAAATTATTCTCGACTGATATGGGCTGCCAGGGTTGCTTTCAAACCTGACACGGCCCTTCCAACTGCACCCTAAGGGTACCTCTCTGCTTAACAGCTACCTTACTGGCTCCTTCCACTGCAGCCTTCACATCAGCAACACGGCCTAGTTACATGCCAGCTCACACGCTGTTCACAAACGATAACAGCTTTTGTGGTTCAGCAGTTATATACATTTGGTTGCAAATGGTATCCCTCAAATAAAGGTTAAACTGCAATGTCTGCCAAACAGATAAGGAAATGTGAGAAACCTTAAAGCAAAATGAACCTCAGAAAGAATAATTACCAATATGGTCCACACAAATTCCAAAAGCCAGCTGTTCTTAATGGTAGGATGTGATTTCTCATTAAAGAATGCATGAATCATCTCACAACTTCTTTTATTGGGACGCTTGAATGCTGAAAGTGTGTGAGAGGTACAATTTACTGGGGATGGTAACTGCGTGGCAATACAATATGTGCTGCTTCTATCTTTTATTGCAAATCAATATGGTTCAGAGGACCATAATCTGTTAGTTACCTTTAAACTTTAAAATATTACACAAATTTTGTTAGCAAAATAATTTATAGCAGGATGACACATTTAAAAAATTAAATTTAATTAAATAAGATTATTTTGCAGGAAAAAAAAAAAAAAATATATATATACACACACACACACACACACACAGTATATGCGCGCGCTTTGGGGAGTAAACAGGTTGAAACTCTTCCAGAAACGTACTACAGACAAACGCGTTTTATTCAATGTTCCTTAAAAAATGGGTACGGTGTACATGTAAAATACAAAATAAAAGCAGGAAAATGCAGTGCAAAATGAGACAAAAATGGGACCGCTACCAAAAGGGTCCCGGTTACATGAATCAATGCCTGAGAATAAGATGAATAAATGCCACAAAAGCAGGAAAAATTCTTTTAAGCACAGAAATGTTGTTTTTAGGCTGCTAATCTTTGTTATGGTAACAACACGTGAGTGGTTTTGTGGCCCATGAAAAGTCCCCCACCGCCCCAGGCTGGACTCAATAGAGCTTTTGTCTGCACGGTGCAGCACGGTGTCACGTCTTACTGTATTACAGACAGCCCAGTGACCAAGGACAAAATACCCCACCTCTTTCTCCTTCAAAGCTTGGGCCACGTTTATATCTATTTGAATATAGGAAGTCTATGGGAAGTGACAGGATATTAAGGTTGGAAACAGTCTTGCTCGGTTCAAATTTTTCTAAAATAGGTGGAGAAGGCAAAGGTGAGGCTTGAGGCTGGGGACCAGCTGCTGCTGTTGTCTTGCACGACACTTCGGGGACATGCCAGGTCAGGCCCTGCTGTTCCCAGCGGCTCGTCCCAACCCATTTCAAAGAGAAATCTGCCAAACTAAAGAGAGCCTTGTCCCTCTGGGGATATTTGTCACCTGAATGAACACTTTCTTTACCGTCACAGTCCTGCTGCGAGCTTTTATGCTCCCTTTCTAACCACAAGGCTATAAATAACCTTGTTTGCCTTCATGTTTGCTGCTATGCAGTACGCCATTGCAGTGTTACTGACTTCAAAAATCATGGGCTTTATGAACTGAATTCAGTTCCAAATAACAAACTCTGTTACAACCAAACACTAGCAACAATAAATATCAGCTCACACTGTGTTTTACAGCTTGCTCGGTATTTTCTGATTATTATGTTTTAACTGCTGACAGTGGCTATAAATCCAGATAACGTGAAGATGTGCATGTGTTTAAATTACTGGGCCAAGATGCATGTGCAGTGACAGGCTTCTCAATTCTGGTGCAAGATGTAAGTTGGACTGTACATGAACATCTGGTCCCGCACAGAGTGCAACCACATATGGGGCAGCAAAGGGTGGATTTATTTTGTAAATGGAACATAAAACAGTTGCACAAGAAAGGAATTATATATATATTAAAAAAAAAAAAAAAAATTAAAAAAAAGCCTATCAGCTCCACAAAACAGAAAATGAAAAGACGTACATAAACAATACAAAACAAACAAAAAAAAAACCCACAACCACAAAGCTTTGCAAAATCAACCATTCTTGTCATAGAGTTTCTTTTCACCAGAACATCAGAGATGATAAAACAGCTGCACCGCTTGCTTGTTTTCTTGTAATAAATGGGAAAGTGGTCTAGGCTCCTGTTTAAATTAACTTTAAAATTGGACAAACTAGAAATCTGGAAATTTAGCTCCCAAATATATAATACAATTTGCTATTTATGTACATTAGTTATTTAGCATCTTGGATGTGACTGAATCTGAAAATTGACTACTCCAGCTCACAAATACACCTGATTTTTATTATAAATGCGGCACTGTTTGTCATAATTTCATTATTACACAATAATACGTCGGTCTGGATCTGAAATGTTTTTTCCTTTTAACTATTGCTGTTTGGATTTAAAAGCTGTCAGAATTTACCTGATTAAACCCGACTTGGCTGTTCCATTAACATTTAGACAAGAAAGAGCCATCTGATCTCCTTGACAGCTTTCTGTTCCCTAGAGGAGAACGCTGCTACAGCTGACAGCACGCTGGTGAACACGCTTGCTTACTGAACCTTGGTGATACCAGCAACAGAAATGGTAGAGGAGGGCGGCCCTAGATGGAAGGAGGAGGTCAGCATAGCAGTCTGAGTACCAAAATACAGTAAAGGTTTGTTTCCTACCTGGCAGTGGACACAAAGCTTTTGTATGGCTGAAGAACACCAGCCGGACAAAGCTCCCCCATCGGTCTTTGCTTGTAAAGCAATACTACAGACTTCTTTACTTATGCCAGAAGCTACCTTCATGCTCAGGTGTAGTCCTGCCCTTGTTCCTCAGTGGTCATAATTTCACAGCCATGTCCTCATGTGAGATTATGCAGGTTAAAGCCATTTTAAATGTCCTCGGTTTAACAGACAGAGCTAAATAGAAACCTTTTAAAACACTCGCCCACTATTTCACTGAAGCCAAAAAACACTGTACAATCTGGCCTGATGGAAAACTATCAGCGAGACAAATCTGACACTCCCAGCCTCATTTTCACCCACCATTAGCATCTGAATCCCTCTTCAGATACGAGTGGCATTTTAATTAAACCGGGATATATTTTTTGCATACGTTATCCCAAAATGTACAGTCACGGAAAAGACAATTATTCAAAACAAAACACAGTATAAATAATACACGCTTTGGAAAAGACTGGTTTGACACTTTGCAACTGCACTGCATATTTCCTCCCACAAAAGCACAAAGATCATAAAACTCCCAACAAAAAGCAGAAGGAAATGCAGACATCAGCACTGTCTGCATTAATATTCAGAGGTTTTCTTTTCCTCTGGCTCTCCTTTTATTTGGTAGTTAATGCATTTATGAATCTGTAATGTGTTCTGTATATTAATTATCTGTAAGCACATGGCATAAAAGGGAAGAAGTAAATTGCTTCATTTGTTACAAAGCAGGTTTAGCCCAGCGCTAGACACTACTTTAACCTTATTTGATCCTCCAAAACCGCAGCCACAAACCTCCTGCTTAACAGCAACAGGCTTTCATGTGGCCAGTGGGTATGGTGGGAGCCATAAATTAAGTGTGATAAAATCTTAATGTGCATTCACAAAGACTTAATTTGAGAACCAACAGCCTATGTCTCAATTCATTATGCATTACAATAAGCATTGTGTCAACCCTGAATACACAGACAAAACAGGACAATTCGAATACAAAAATACCGCAAAAAACCGATACTGTGTAGAGTGACCGTTATTAGTCACTCTACACAGTATTGCTTCCTTCTGAAAACGGTCTTCATATGACAGCAAGGTTCGTCATACTGAAGCACACCTTTCCTTTGTACCTGGGAGGTTTACAGACAAACAACCTGGCCTGAACAGAGGGAGAGATGACCTTCCTTCACCAAATGTCTGGCCATTGCCATTTCCAGAACAGGAAACGCGGCCCTGGAACCAACTACAGCAGGACGATTGAGCGTTTCATTTTTGCTTTATCTGTAAATAAAACCCTAGCCCAGTCATTAAAATCATAAGCCATAACAGTAAAGCAGCAAAGGACCTGGCTATTGTACTCTTATACAAGACATTTAAACATATCGACACAGATATATCCATCTGTAAACTGTTAAAATGTAGACAGTCTAAGCCCATTATTCAACTAAACAAGTTGCAACTGCCAAGGACTGTACCCCAATGCATAAAAGAACACGCTTCAGCGCTAGTAGCAAGGTAAACCCTCAGTATCTGCCTAATTCCTCTTTAGTATAGAAAGTGATGCCAGTTGGACTCCTTAATCCAAGATATTATGCAGAATTACATTCACTGGCTACAGAGCTATGAAGGGAATGAAGGGAAATGTAGGGGAATCATAAACTACACTGCAGCTGTATTAGCTGTACTGAATGTACCTTAATATAACTTTGCACTTCAGCTTGTTCATTCATTCTGCACCAAAACACGAGCCGTGATTTTCTGCAATTTTACGTGCAGCGAGAGGTTACACTTAAATTGGTTACACATTTAAAAAAAAAAAAAAAAACTGAAAAAATAAACTAGCTATTGATTCCATACAGTCAAAACATTTCTCAAGTCACAGATTTAACGTGCAATTTGGAAACGGTTACTTCACCCAGACTGAGACCTTTCACTGGAAATATTGACCAAGACTCCTTTTGTCAAAACATTATAAATAAAAGTTTAAAAAAAGCAATAACTTTAAACTTATAGAAGCAGATGGTGTATCTGTACTTAACATATCCTGTTGGTTTCTTGCTTAAGAGGAGGCAAATTTATTTTACTACCTGTATTCAAAATAACAGGTGGACCCTGGATAGGGATTACAGAATATCAATAAAAAAAATTTTCAGACTAATTCTACTGAATGGACCCTGTATGTCTTGAATTGAACACCTCTGAATATTTGTTCTGGTGAATTTATGTTTTAGATAAATAAATCCATTCAGGACTAGGTTTGTTTCTCGGCAAACCGATCAGCTAAAAGATAAATTAGCATATACGGAAATCTTGCAATATGGTCAACCTGAAGTCTACAAATACAGAAGCATGAAATGTAAACATTATTATTCTTTGTCATTTCTTGGGTTTAGTAGTTACAAAAGCCAGAAGTGCTATGCTGTAGTCTACAAAATAAGCTCAGCTAATAATTAACATGTTCATAGTTTTGGGTTTTGCTATTACTTTGGTAGGCTGTGTCTTAGTAAAAACTTCCAACCAAAGTGGCAAAAAGGTAGACTAGCTGAATACCATATCCAAATATACTAAGTAATCCTTGATGATGAAATATGATGCAGACATACAACCTGGAATTCGGTGTCCCCTGAGCACTGCACTCCCTATACAGGCAATCCCAGAAATAGATATGGAAATTAAATGGAATAATTACATTCAGCATTTTTATTTTTCCCCACTTATTATCAGTAGCTGCTCATCTTAAACAGACTTATGGTGCTCTGGAGCTGACCCAGGACGAACAGGGGGTGAAACAGAGTAAACCTTGTCCATTGTCAGTCCGTCACAGGCCCATCACACACGCACTCATTGTTTTTCATATACACACAGGTGCAATTTAGTCACCAGTTTACCTGAAACACATGTCTCTGGACTGTGGTAGGAATCCCAAGAGAACATGAAGACAGGATGTGTAAACTCCACTCAGATCGATCCAGATTCAAGCACAAATCAACCGCTTTAAATATAAATGTTAAAAGACTCATTTCCAGCGGCGATAATGTCATAGGTGCAGGTGTAATGAAAGGTGTTCATTCAAATCTTTAAGAGAATAATAAGGAAATGCATCCCCAAGTCCTTAATATCACGGATCTTCAATTCGTTTGAACAAAGAACCACATAGGCAGCAGGTGTAACATCACAGGTCGGGCAATCAGAGATGTTCCTGAAGAGCCGGGGACATTGGTGTACAAGGATACCGAATGGAGGAGGCCCATCTTACCTTGATGCCCTGCTGTTTCGTGGTCAGAGTCAGTTTGCTTTCATCCAGCAGCAGGACCTCGCAGTAAAACTCCTCCGGAGCTCCGCAGAAACAGCCCATTGCGGGGATGTCGGGATGTCAAAACGAACCAAGAAAGAACCTGGAAGAACCAATCAATCAATCAATAAAATGGTTGTAATAATTCTAGTCGAAGGACTTTACAGATGTGCTCATCCTGCCATTATAGTACAATATTTTTACACGGGCTCAGTAGTTCCCGGGTGTAAAGAAAGTCAAGATGCGAAAAGTTAAATGCAAACTTGCCGACGGAACACAAGCAAATCGCAAGCTCGCTAACAAAAGCAGTTTGCTGCCTTTTATACAAGATGTTCTACTATAACAAACAAAAATACTACGCCGTCCGTCGATTCTTTTTGTTATTCCACCAAAACCGTTTCCTTGTCTCGGTTCGGCATCTCGCACTTGTTAAAACAGAGAAATACTGCAGCGTGGGTCAGCTTTAAGGGCAGGCGTACCTCACACGCGGGACTCCTATGCTTCTTCAGGAGAAAACGCGGGGATTCTCCGCACTCCGCTTCACACGCACTTTGCCCACAAACCCCGCGCTATTCCGCACACGCACATGGGTTCCCCGCCCGGCTCCTCCTCTTCAACACATATCTCTCCCGGAAAGTGAACTTGCTCCCAGCGCGGTATGCTGCTCCTTCCCCGGCAGCTGCGTCCCTTTCGGTCGCTGCGCCGTCGCCGAAGGCGCTGAAGAGGCGCGGAAGTGCGGACACGCAGCCGCGCTCTGCGCCACAGTCGGGCTGTTGCTAAGAAGCAGTGTCTGTCTCCCAGGGCAACACGGTAACCCCGCCCTCCCGGACCGCCACCGTCGACAGCGGCGACATTCGTCTGCCACCTGTCGGGGGCCTCGGACACCCGCCAATATAGGGAGCTTCTTATTTAATTTCCATACGATCCTAGTGTCTGATAGTTGAAAAATATCGGATTTGTCTTATTATGCCCTACATTATCATTTATATTTCCATACTGTATTATATCTATTAGTTGAAAATTTGATCAAGTGATGCTAAGTAAAAATGCTCCAAATCGTATATCTAAATTCTTAGTCCACACAACTTCCATAAATTATTATTATTGTTGTTGTTGTTTTGTTTAGTTGACTTTACAATAATCTGTCCATTTATACAGCACAGTATTTTTGCTGGAGTGAATCAAGTTAAATACCTTCATCAAGGGTAATGGGGTTGGGGGTTAGACAGGGATGCAGCTTGCAAGGTGGCGGCTGTAAGTACTACACCACCTGCTGGCTTAGACCATAATTTCAGGTTCGTATTTGGACATTTGCACTAGTGTATTTCTTCACACCGCTGTTAAAACACTGAACTTTCATCGCTATATTTAATCTCTTTGCACATTTTTAAAATTCCAAACCTACAAACCAATACATTATTTAAAAATAACCTCCAAATATGACCACCAAAACAACATCACGTACACAGTAACTCCATCTATACATTAAAACTCTAAGATTCCCAAATTCCAAGACAGAGCTTGTTTGTCTGTATAACACAACCATACTATAAAAACAATAACCCAGATTCACTGATAAATAATCCATTGTAAAACCAAGACATATAAATCAATACAAATTCAGTCAAACAATAAAAATTCTGGGACTTAATAATAACTCATTCAAAGTTATTATAAAATGAAAAGTACGAAGTGCACAAAAAGTAGAAAGTATTCTGAGCTTTTACCAGGTTAGATATTCCTTAAAATCCACAACTGCCCAGCTATTTTCTTAACACATCCCATCCTCCCCAGTCCCAAGGAGGGGCTCCTCAACAGACTTGGAAGAACTAACCCACCTGAGAAAAGCCAATAAACCTTATTGATTAGATACCAAAAGGGAGGGGCACTGAGCTTCTCAGTCCTATTGAGGGGTTTCAGTCAATATTGGCTCTCTGAGTGCAACAAAGGCAACTGTCCCAGCCTCCCTCCTGTGCCTCTTCTTCTTCCTGGTCATGCTTCCAAAGTCCTGTCTTTTGTCCTTGTAACCAGGAGATCCCGAGTGCCTTTCAACCAGGGACCCTTCAAAAGTGACAGCCACAAGAAACCTATCCTTTACCTCAGCCCCACTGGTGTTCCCAGTCCATCCATTGTCCCACAAGGACAACTTGTGAAGGGGGCAACCACAACAGAGGGTGTTCTCTCTCCCCCTACCGGGTACAGTAGCAAAGACCTACACAGTCCTTGGTCAGATGGCCCATCTCCAAGCAACGCTGAAACTTAATGTCCATGCAATGTCTGCTCATGTGTCCCTAACCCAGACACAAAAGACAAGAGGGAGGCTGTCCTTGATAAAATAGATGGCTTTAGTGGGTGGCAAAACTCATTAAACCCCACAAGGACCAGGATGGATGTGAACAAGAAATCATCCCATTCCAGATGCCCAGCAGGTCTCTCTTTTCCTCATGTCCAAGACACATGTCAGCAAACTTCCCCAAGAATGCTTCCACAATGTCAGCCAACATGATGGGGTTGAAGATGTGGACAGTTACTTCTCCTTCATCAGTCCTCCAGAGTGTCTTTGTGGAGTAAAGGAGTAGCCCTACATGCTTCCAGCATTTTCTGGTAACTCTCCTCCATTGGTAGCGTGAGGTCAAAGAATGATGACGGCCTGTTCCCATGAATGCAGATTATACAGAAAACCTAGAAAGTTCCTCTGTGTTGAGTGTGAGGGTTGTGGAAAGTTTAGCAATTGTAAAAAGAAGTTGTGGTTTCAATCCTTACTACTACTGCTGCACAACTAAGCAAGAAGCTTGGTGTGAATTTCTCTAGTAAACAATACTCTTGTATAAATGAGTAAAAACATGGTAGACTAACCAACACGGTCATCTAAGTAGAGGTTAATAAAATAATCCAGAAACTTAACTGAAATTAAAAAATCCTTCTCTTTTGTTTTTTCATTGTTTCATTATTGCAGTGCACCAGTTTGCGGCTTTTGTGAAAAGCAACGATAAAAAAAGAAGAACGATTCTGAGTTTAAAACGGGCTTTTACTAAAATCAGTCGTATTTTATTATTGCAGACTGGATAACTTTTGTTGTTAAATCCCGCGGTCTGCTTGTGATCATGGCCGCACAACACGCCCCCTAGTGGTAAATTGCCTGCACATGAGGAAATCTTTTGGCTGATGCATAAATGGAAAATATTTTCTTCATGTTTGTTTAATTCGCGTGATAATTCAGATAAATAGGGAGAAATTAACTATGGGGGGCGGGACGCCAACATTTTTTGGCTAACAAGAGTTTCATAACGGCTGATCACGCTTACTAAAGAGCATTTGGGTAAAAAAAATGCATTACTGTAAAGTGCTGTAGTGACATTTCAATAGTTTTGATAAATTTATCTTTACTTTGTGCACCTGAGTTTACCCTTATCAATTACAATATCATTCTAAGCTTGTCAGTTTCACTGCGTTAAATCTAAAAAGAGTTTGGTTGCTCATGGAAGAAAAAATGCAGGGCGAAATTTTCCTTGTCGCTCTTGTTGACCTGTGAAAATAAATTGTATTGAATCCCGCAGTGATCCTAATTTCCCAAATGTTTAAAACATAGAGGCGCAATGGTCAAAATTGCAGTAAAACAATTGCACAAGAAATGGGCAAAACAGGGCGGTGGGGCAAAGAGGGAAAATTTATAATCACATTTACGAAGCCCACGAATATTCATACATATTGTCTCATGTTAATAATTGCATAACGACTAAGAAAAATAAATCTCTTGCGTTTAGGTTATTTATTGTGCCTTTAATAACCAATAACTGTACTTATCAGCTGTTATGTCTGCCCTGAGATGTCTTCTAACTACAAATTTGCGTCATTTTGTATGTCCGAGATGGAAACAACGTACCAGTAGCCACAAATGTATGGTCAGATTAATTATTTAATGTAAAATAACTTCCATGTACAGTACAACTCGTTTCGTCCCCAGTAAAGTGCGGGCACCGTCCGCCGTGACGTCACAGCGCCGTCGCGCAGGCGCAGGGGTTCATCTCGGACAATATGGCGTAGCGGTGATGGGAGAGCGCAGCTCAGGGAAGCCGGAGGGGAGACAAAGGAAGAAAGTTTCAGCTCGCTCTTTTCGAAGTGCATAAGTTTTTCGAAGGATACCTGACCCTCGCCGCACTGACATGACATGGATTTTGCCGTGTGAATGCTTCACTGGGAGCGCGTCTGCTGAGCGACGCTGAGGTAAACAGTGGCACGCAGTTGTTCAGCTGCGGGTGCGTTGTGCGGCTCGTACGCCCGTCCGCTCCCGCGGGCGCGAACTTGGGCAAAAAGTGGTGGAAACTGCGGGCAACGGCAGCGTAGCCGCTTCTGCTCAACTGTTTCAGCTGCAACTACTTGAGTGCGTTTTTTTCTCGTCAGGTTTTCTGGCTCCGAACGATGGCTGTGTTTGTGTTTGGGAACTTTGTACTGATGACAGGCAGTAACGACCCTTATATGTTTGGACGAAGTATACAGGGCAATGCCCGGAAGTGTGATTCTGACAAACGTGTGTGTGTGTGTGTGTGAGAGTGTGTGTGTGAGAGAGAGTGTGTGTGTGTGTGTGTGTGTGAGTGTGTGTGTGTCTGTGTGTGAGTGAGAGAGAGCGAGAGAGAGAGAGAGAAACAGAGAGAGAGTGTCAAGGTAGCTTTGTTCTTTCAGTGGAGTTTGTCTCCAGCTTTTGCCACCTGTATCAGCGTTTCATCTGACTTATCATGTTACTGTGTATTTTATTGTGTTTACTAGTGTGTAGCTGGCAACTTTGTCCAAGGTGAGATACAGTGGGAGATAAACATCACCAAACTCTAGTCATTCACAATCTAACCATCTATACACCACAGTAGTGTTACACACACACACACACACACAGAGGGTGATTTAGAGCCACCTAAAACTTTGAAGCAGATGTCTTTGGACTGTGGGCAGAAACTAATGTTAACGCAGGGAGAAGAAGCAACCTCTACACAAACTGAACTGATTTCAAACCCATTTTTTATCTGCAGCCCAGGAGCTGATAACAGTAGTAATAGCTGCTGCAACATCATGTCTTTTTTGTTGTTGTTTGTTTTGTAGTTTCAAAAATATTCACCCTCAATATCCTTAGGTGCTTCAAGTTGCTTCAGTTTTTACTGTTTTGTTGCAGCCAGCTAATCTGGTTCATGTTGAACCTGGTGTTAATGTTGGTGCCACAAATAAAAGTTGCTTTCATAAAGATGGGAGAAGAAAGAATAATAATTTTGAATGATGTTTTTTTTCTTCTTGCCCTACTTATTCATTTTTGTTAAGGTTTATTTATGTGTCTTTGTTTAGCAGACACTTTTATTCAAAGTAGATTAGTTTTCTAATAAGACATCTGTATCCATGATAACTTACAAAGATAGATACACTACAATTCATTCACCTGATTTTATAGCAGGGTAAGTTAACAAAGACACTCATGTTGGCACACTAAAGGTCAATTTAGATTTATCAGTTCCCCCAAGACAGATATTTGTACTGAAAGAAAGCCGAGCACTAGAAAGAAACCCACATAAACATGAGGAGGATATGCTAACCCCACGCAATGACCTGGATTTGAACCAATGGCTAAACCTATAGCCTTGGAGCTGCGAGGGATCAGTGCTACCTGTTGTGCCACGGATCTGCTAACACTTAGCTGACATCTTTGATAGCTAAGTGTTAGCAGATCCATGTGTGCAATGTCAGGTAAGCAACGTCACAGTGATTCACCCATTTATACAGCAGGGCATTTATTACCATATTAATTGATAAGTTTCTTACCCATGGGTACCACAGCCCCAGGGGACTTGAACCAGAAACCTTCTAAATTTAAGATGGCCACAGCATCTCCCACTGCCCTCAATATAGTCACCGACTGTCGTGCTTAGTAACAACTGGCTCTCTTACCGATTATTTACGTAGGTCCTTTACTCAACAAGCTTTTTTTTTACATTGTCAGGAAATTATGCTTTATGGTTTGATAAATTTATCAAATGGAGATTATTTTCTGAGATTATGTTCACACCATGATATAAATCCTTGAGGTTGGTTCTTGTTAACTGGTTGGGATATGGTTGTGTCCAGTGTGGGAGAGTGTTTAGCTTTTGGAGCCCATGTGAGACAAAGCAAGTAATGTCTGACTATCTAAAGCCATCTGTATTTTTACCTGGGTGCTTTTATTGGCAGTGGCCTAATCTTTCTCTGTGTTGACTCAAAATCTCAGCAGTTCTTTTGAAATTCTTGCAAACTTCGGATGTGCTCAGTCAGTCATTCAGTGTTTGGTTTACTTAGCTAGATATTGGTAAATGGGTGTAAGGGCAAAGTACATGCGGTCATATCATCAGTAAGAAGGGAATTGTTCCATACGTTTTACTCAGGAAACCATGGCAAAGTATGTATAGAAATGTCTGAGTAATTGTTTTGATGATTGATTGAATTCAGTAACTGATTTGCTAAAATCCTATAGTACTTGGATAAGTTTAGTGTTTTACATAAGCAGTTACACTGGTGTGAGACTAAATTTGATCTTTTTCAGCTTGGTTCAGTGTGAGGCTAAAATGTGATTTGATTTCACCATTTCAGCTGTAATTTGATCCTTGTGTTGTTGGATCTTCTGTTTTAGATCAGAAATGGACATCTAATTGAACTTGTTCCATTCTGCACAGCACTAGGCCTGTGGTTGACAACAAGAGTATGTTGTAATAACCCTTAGTTTACACGATCTGATTAGTGGAGTAAGCTTGGTTTTTTAATATTACTGTGTTGTAATGAGGCGGTGAGAACACCTGCCTTAAATTCAAGTGTCGATCTCTCGCCATGACCGAAAGTTCTGCTTTTCCTCTTCCTTGTGTTACGAAGTATTGGCACTGATTTGCTCTCCAATCAGTGTGATTCAGGGCAGTTGGTGTGTGATTATTTTTTTTTGTTTAATAAATAAATAACATGGATACACAAACTACAAACTGAGGTATATGTTGTGTTTAAGTTATAAACTCATTGCATACTGGTGTTGTATTGGTGGTGGTCTTGTTTTTCAATACAAGAGTGTTGCTGTTAGCGGATGAATTTTTTTTTAATGGATAGGATTAGTTGACCACATTCAAAGAAACATTTCTGTGATGAATGTGGCCAGTAAAATACAATTGGATCTTAAGCTGAAACACTTTTTAATATTTTCATCAAGTCATTGTCCTTTCTCACCATACTGCTGTTTTATTCTCCTGTGGCATCTCAAATTTCCAAGTGACGTGTGAAGTAACAGGGCACCATCTTACATGTGTAACAACAATGAATAGGAAGTTGTGGACATAAACTATTTTTTTTTCTTTTCAGTTATTTTTTTAAGCAGGCTTTTGTGTTGCTTCTTGTTGAGAGAAGTAAATAAAATAAAACTAGTGTCCTTTCTGTGATGCATTCTGTCTCTCACCTCATGTTTCCAGAATAGAGGAACTCTGAGACCCTGCTCTATATTGTGCACTATTGATGAAAATGGAGTGAACACAAGAGTCTTACATAAATCTTAACTACATTATAACATTATGTGATGTTTGTAACCAAATGTCACCCATAAATACATCAAGGGGGAAAGCTCTATAAAGATTTTGTTTATTATGTAGTGGACACAGGGTCCTTATGTGTTCATAAGATGAAATATGTGTGCGCTTCTGCACTCAGTGTTTTCAAGTACTTCTCTTACTTTGTTTTCAGTGTTTTGATTAAAATGTAAGCATATCTGAGTTCTGAATGAATTGATTTAAAACTGTAAACTGAGATGTGAAACTACCTTTTGTTGCCTCTCTACAAAACATTTTGTTAGTGCTTCTTGTATTTCTTAGTGATAAGTTTTAGAATGAGAAAACCAAATGTCTAAAACAGCTACTTTATGACATTGTTCGCTTTTTGTCTATTGGAACATTTATGCAACCCTGTTTGCCCCCCATTTTCTCACCCAAAAAATGGTTGTAGATGGAGGAAAACAGTACTGCAGAAGTATTTGCTCAAATTATGTCACAGCATTTAAATGTTCCTATGTCCTGCTGCCAGGAACTTTAGTCCTGGACAGCATCCACAGGACATTTTCCCACATAAATTGGGGAAACGTGTGAGAATGTTCCTAGAGAAGGACAGCAGTGGGGTTAGCCTCTGCTGTCTTTTAGAAAGTTCCTTATTTGCATGAAAACAGTACATATTCAGAGGTCTTTTTGGCGATGAAAGCGATCCATTCAGCATCTTGTTTTTTAAGGAGATTAACTGCAGCACTTGTTTTATGATTTAACACTGAAAGAAGCTAGTGCAGACAAAGGTTGGGTTTAAAAACGTATAGAAGTGAAACAGTGAGGCACTGAGAGATAATAATTTGTCCCTGATATACTTAACAGGCTTAGTTTCCCCCCCACTTCTGTTTTTCAGTCTTGGTTCATGTGCTTGAATACAAGGAATCGGGATCATTTATAAATGCAGTAAAAAGAAACTGAGAAATTTCCACCCTGTAGTAATTTAGACTGTAAGTAAACAATTGTTTTCACAAATTGTTAAACTGCAATAGTGTTCATTTAAAGAGATAATTTAAGGGGGAAAAAAAACTCATCCTTCTCAGAACACGGTCCAGTGCAATATAATGTGAATGTAGTAATATATGAAAATAGCTACTCTTGTGTAACAGCCTCTTGCCTCTTGTGGCATTTTTGCCCATTGTGTGGGCCATTTTTGCTGATATAACAGATTTGATTCCCTTGTCTTTACTGTTTTGAAAAGCCAATAAGCGGATACACTTTGTTTTGCTGTAAGACAAAATTTAATATGTGATGAGTTTATTAGGGAGCAATGATAGAATAATGTGAAATTTCTTTGCCCTTACATGATTACACATTTCTATCTTCTGGTAAAGCAAGGTGAGCACATTAACCGGTACCAAATTGAATGTTTCCACCTGCAATGCAATACACACAACGTAGTCTCTTCTTCCACATTTTATTCACATGTGCTTTCCTGTAAGTGTGTGCAGCACTGTTATCATAAATGTATTACATTTATATAAATTTGGCAATTTTGTATCCTGATATGAGTGTCTTGGATCTAAGCAGCCAAGCAGTGGATGCAAAAGAAAAGCAGTCAGACTTGAAGTGCAGCTTGAAATTATAAAACGTTTTGAAAGAAACGCGAGAACGTGTGATATCACGAAAGCAACAGGTCCACCACACCCACTTCCAATCTGCTAACGTCTTCTCTCAAGGTAAAATGTGATATTTGCTGTAGTATTTTTTGTATTTATTTTTGAATTTAAAGTGTATTGTGCTGTGCTAACATTTTTTTGTTTCTTTTTGTGCATTGCTTATGAAACTGAGCAAGTCTGACTGTAATGTCCCTAAGGCTATTTTTACTATTCTTCTTTTTCTTTCGGCTGCTCCCGTTAGGGGGCGCCACAGTGGATCAGTTGTTTCCACTTCTTCCTGTCCTCTGCATCTTTCTCCGTCACACCCACCACTTGCATGTCCTCCTTCACTACATCCATAAATCTCCTTTTAGGCCTTCCTCTCTTCCTCTTGCCTGGCAGCTCCATCCCTAGCATCCTTCTCCTGGTATATCCAGCATCTCTCCTCTGCACATGTCCAAACCAACGCAATCTCGCCTCTCTGACTTTGTCTCCAAACCGTCTAACCTGTGCTGACCCTCTAACATACTCATTCCTAATCCTGTTCATCCTCGTCACACCCAATGCAAATCTTAACATTTTTAACTCTGTCACCTCTAGCTCTGCCTCCTGTCTTTTTGTCAGTGCCACCATCTCCAACCCATAAAGCATAGCTGGTCTCACTATTATCTTGTAGACCTTCCCTTTCACTCTTGCTGGTACCCTTCTATCACAAATCACTCCTGACACTCTTCTCCACCCACTCCACCCTGCCTGCACTCTCTTCTTCACCTCTCTTCCACACTCCCCGTTACTCTGAACTGTTGATCCCAAGTATTTAAATTCTAAGGCTATTTTTACTATAAGCTCTGTTATTTTTATTGTGTGGTTTTCTGTAATGTGGTGATTTTTAGAAACACGTCACGTTATCGCAGAACTGACTTATTGTGCATTATTATCATGTATGTAAAATATACATAGGCATAAAAAAGAGGGATGGGGAATGTGCCCTGCCTAATATTCAAGCAAGCCTATGTCTCCTCAGTATTGAACACCACAGTACATAACCATAATTTTAGGGAAGGTTGTTTAGTTTGCTGTTAACATTGTTCCCGACTATTTGGTGTTTTAATAATTAGATGC
Organism: Heterotis niloticus; assembly: GCA_018136845.1. Taxonomy (NCBI): domain Eukaryota; kingdom Metazoa; phylum Chordata; class Actinopteri; order Osteoglossiformes; family Osteoglossidae; genus Heterotis; species Heterotis niloticus. The sequence continues at coordinate 19,642,718 of CM030891.1, forward strand.
AACTTTGCGGTTTTCTAAATGTATTATTTCTACTTCACTCCCATAAGAAATGATGCTTTGACCTGGATATATAGGTTCCCTAACAGGATTATTTCACAAAATGAATTCAGATTAAGAAGCTGGGAAAACCTGTGGTACGTGTTTTTCTTTAATTTGCCTTAAATGACCATAAACATGTAGTGGTGCTTTCTGATATATTGTTGGCATCACATCTTATTCCCACCATATTCTTCAGGTATGTTTCCATTATGTTCTTACTGATTACATGAATCTAGGATAGTGTGTGACCCAGTACTCAGTGTAATAGTCCCAGCTGTGTAAAATCACAGTTTTAGGTTTCAAAGGGCATACTGCTAATGTGAATTTGAGTAGAGTATTTGAATTGCCAGAGTAAATGCTCAGCTAAATAAATCAATATACTGTAACCTTATCAATTATGAAAGCATTATGAAGATGCATCTTTGCCCACGTCATCATTATTGCATTGAGAAATCTTGAGTTAATATTTAAGTGGACACCGATTAATCCATGGCTCTTAAACGGCACCATATGAAAGATAAAGAAAATTCTACAAATTGAGAAATTGTAAAAGAAAGCATTATTTATTTACCTGCTTTTAAAGTGTAATTTATTTATTTATTTATTTATTTATTTATTTTTTTACATTTTTTTAAATTACATTTTTTTCCTCTTTAAGATATTACGTTTTCCTAGTTCAAGTCTGGATTTCAGGGACGGTTTAGGAGTTTGCATCGGAGTATGACTGTTCATCTATCTAGGGCACACTTCTTTTCCGATCTTCTAACAGCGCCATAAATTTGCATCACACCATCCTGTCACAATCAGTTTCGTGTTTCCTATTTGATCCAATTCTATAGGCAGCTACTTGTGCAATGTTTGAAAGTAAAAAAAAAAAAAAAACAGTGAGCTAACTGCTTTAATGGTTGCTTCTCTGCATCTAAAACTGTTTGTTATGAAAGGTTACATCTGTTCAAGTTATATGTTGCTTTGGACAAATGCATTTGTCACATGAATAAATGTGAATGTGTTATCCTCTGCATGAGGTTTTTGCAATGGCTGAAGCTGGCTAAGTAATTGCTGTTTTCATTTGGTGCTGCTTTTCCTTTTGCTCGCGTGAAACATCCGGTGGCTGTACTTTGCTGGTCTTGAAATTCAGAATTAAAAGATCCCATTATTTCAACACGCCACCTACTCTGAAACCTGATTCCCCCCATGGGCTTTTATATTTCTCGCTTCTTTTCAGGAGAGAAAAATGGAGTCTGCTGTCAGAGCTAAAATTCTCAGACTTCCACTGGGATGGCTTGAATGATGGCGGCTCGCTAATATATCAGATCGGTGGGTGGAGGGTTTGTGTCGGTTATCGTAGAACGTGATAAACTTGGTGTCATAAGAATTTCTGATTTTGAAGCCAGCATGTGATTTTAGTTCTGTCATCTTTGTGTGTTTATCTTTTTCATTTCATGTGATGTCAGTTCAGAACCACCTCTATGACCTTCAAGGTGCGCTTGTCATTTGCTGGAGAACATGGGTGCGCTCGCGTGCACGCACACACACCCCTGCCACTCCCAAGCAGTGATTTAATTGACTATAGGAAGCAGCTGTGTAATCGGCTGGAAGCAGGCCAATGCGCATAGGCCACTGCGCCATGTATTTGGAATACTGTGCACTGTGATTGGCCCACACTGCAACCATGTGACCAGGATGGCTGGGTAGGCTTTTGCTCTGACACTGTAGGAAGGGAGACGGAATGGACGCTGACAGTAGCACCGAAATGGGGTAGGCTTTGCCTTCATTTGAGCTGGGAGAATTTTTCTTTCAGGAAAGGGTTTTGGGGTGGTGTAATTTGAAGGGATGGAATTTGAAGATGTTGGATTTGTTTGGCTGTCAGAGCTGATGCTGCTGAGCCTTTTGTTTGTAAGGATGTGAAAGGGGGCTAAGGGTGGGTGTGGGGGGACGTGCCTGTCTGTGTTCTTTATCCATGAGCTGTAAAATGATACTTTGTGCTTTGGGAAATGAAAAGAAAATAAAAATCTGCCACTCTAGGTGGATAGAAAATTGACATAAAATGACATTAGTGTCTGTATCATATTTTGGAGAGATGCTACTCCTAGGTTATTAGCGCTGAGACAAAGCCGATTCGCAGCTCTCCTGCTTTGCCCCGGACCCTGTTCAGAACCAAAGAATAGTGGTGTCCCATTGTCCCGAAGAGTATCCTTAATCCCGATTTAAATGGTCCTGTGGCGTGGCAGCTGGATTTACAGGCTGCGTGCTGGGCGAGAGCAAGTGATCGAGCAAGCACTGTCTCTCCACGCGTGTGTGTGTGTGCGCGCGCGCGCGCGCGTGTGTGTGCGCGTCAGAAGAACGCCATGCAGGATGTGTAGCTTAGGGCTGATTGCCGTGGAAGCTGCTGCACAGTACACACACAGGACTGCATCCCTTGCTTCAAACACATCTGAATAAGCCTTGGTTTGTGGTGACAGTCTGCACATCTCATACAAGAGTAGTGCATTACACAGTGATTGGGTGTGGAGGGAAGATGAAGGAAACCCATTCCGATAACCGCGTTTAAACTGGCGTAAATGATCAGATCAGTTTTTTGGTTTGGGAATCTTGATGATTTTTTTTTTTTATTTTATGAAATGACTCTTTATTATCATATTTAGATTCTTTCCCTTAATCTCTTTGTTACATCCATTTGCTGTTTTAATTAGCCGCCATCAAAAAGAATATTTAAGGTTAGCTTGGTTTGCATTTTTACCGAGAGACTAAAATCTCAGCTTTGATATCATTGCTTCTGGGCTGTTATACATGCACCTTGACTGGATAAATACACTTGAACAGATACAATGCAGCACTGTAATTCCAATGGTATTATTGTGCTAGTACCAAAATGGTTTCTATAGTTTACTTGTTCTTAGAATGATGGTATGGTAGCTGAAGGACTGTTTCACACTATTTCAATTTTGGACCCGATGGCATTAATACATATAGAATTACCTTGGAAATTATTAGAGGTAAAGTTGTGATGTTTCTGCCCATGTATTTTCCTTTATGAAATATACTATTATTTACTGCAAGGACGACTGTTAGTATTATATTTTGTTTCATATCAAATTATTTTGCATTAGTTACCAGTTATGATGAGACTCTTTGGGGACAGGAATGGATTAGGCATTAAAGAAAACAGCATTGTTGAAGATATGATACAATCATAAAGTATACTTTACAAGGAACGGTATTCAACTGATTTGGTGAACACCTGAAGTTCTCTGTAAACGTGTATGTCTGAAGCATTTAATTTTCTCCACACCTGGAAATCAACATTTTATTAGCATGACAATTCAGAGAAATTCTAGAATGTTCAGTCACCCTTCTGGAACTTCATAATCATACTTGTGATTCATCATTAGCATTCTGACCTTCTGCCCTGGTTTGTGTAAGTGAACATGTTTGCAGTCTCTCACTGTTCACTGTCCGCTTGTATCCTGCTGTGACCTAATAAGAAAATTGTAATAAAAATAAAATTATACATTATTGATTGGATCTCTACATTCAATCTCAGGTATAAAATCCATTAAAGTGCAAGTTGTGCAGATCTGGATAGTCATTTTAGTATCTCTGTCATCGTTTCCTCGAGTCAACCTGGTAGTCAGCAGGGTGCAATTGAGTTGCTTGTGCTCCATTAGCATTGCATTGATTTGAAGTGTAATTGCTTGTGTAATGCAATAACTTGTCAAAATCTGCACTATACATTTTTTGATGCTGCTGAAAGTTGTCTTTTTTTTAATTGTGAATTTTTCATTTCTGTCAATGATATCAGTTGCAGAGAGAATTTGTGCATGTACGCGTATGCATGTGACAGCTTGAACGCTTGCATAAATGGCCGTCTGTCTGTCCAGTCCCAGAAGACCAGGATCCAATGTCATGGCATGTGCTGGATTGCTGCAGTTGCATCAGAGGTGTAAATGGCTGGAGATTTTTGGTTGTCCTGTAATTTATTAATAAAATGGGTGTCAAAAAGAGTCAAAAGAGTTTATTATGGTTTATTAGGGTGTCATTAATTGATTCCCCGTTTGCCTCACGTAATTCTCCTTAGGCTGGTAAGCCACATTTGAGGAAGTGTATTTTCTGTTCATGTTTGAAAAGAACTATGGTGAAATTTTCACCTTTAAACATACTTATGATTAAGATGTTATTGATGACATATAATTATTTTATTGATTATACTGTGTAAGGAAATTGCAACCAAGCCTTGATTAACCAGTTCTACTGAAATGGTCCCTATCAAACCTGTGGCATATACATGAGTCTTCATCTTAATCAGTTATTAGAAAGGGAGGAATCTTAAAAGTAAGTGTGATGGAAAGAGTTGGTCTTGTTTAACCCCCCCCCCCTTTGGACTCGTGCAAATAACTGGCAGTCTAAATCTGCTTCCCATGCCTTACTGATTGTTCTACTTCATTTAGAAACATATTAGTGATTTACATCCTTTACAATGTAGGTCTATATAGTGTATAAAATCAAAATGTTCACTCAGGATGTCAGTACATAGTTTCACATATAGTTTCAGAACATCATTTGAGTGTCTTTGGAGATGAGAATTCATCATAATTGAAGGGATATTATAAAGTTAAATGTAATTCAGAGAGAAAATGGAAAAGTGCAAAATGATTCCATTGTTATTGAGACCACCATAAAGTGTCTTATCTAGCCATTAAACATGGGATGGTATTGCTGCCCTGACACGTTGCGTCGTAGCTTTTCTTCAAAATGTCGAGTCTTAGACTAGACTGTTTATACACAGGAGGATGACATAAAATATTCATCATTGTTTTTGAAGAAGTGTGCCTGCTGCCAATGATTTTAGGAATTTTGAAGCACTTTAAACACTGAACTGTGCTATAAACCCACTTTCTGTTGTCTACCTTTTATTTTCCTTGATTGTATTTTTTAATTTTTTTTCCTGTAATGTTTTAACCCAAGTGTTTTGCTTTCAGAATTTCATTTTCTGAAGGCATGTGAAATGTGACCAGACAGGGTGAATTTGTTTATCCATATTCGTGGGATATTGCACATGGTGAGAAATGATTACACTGACAAATGACTACACTGGATTTATGTCATTTCAGGTCAAGAGGTAGTCCAAGATGGCTGCAGCTTCTTATGACCAGCTGCTGAAGCAAGTGGAGGCACTGAAAATGGAGAACTCCAACCTTCGTCAAGAGTTGGAGGACAACTCAAATCACCTTACCAAGCTTGAGACGGAAGCCTCTAATATGAAGGTAAGTAGATGATGGTTTCTTTGTATGAATACTATGATATACTTGACCACAGCAAACAATATATTTAAATATTGTTACCTGAATGTGCTGGGGATAAAATTAAATGTTAAGGTTATTTATTTATTTATTTTAAAGAAACGTCCTATGGTGTCCAGGTCTCATACATGGTTTTGTTTGTTTTTTTTTTTTTGTCATCTTCTACCATCTTCTAAAGCAGTACTGGGCCAACTATATCTAAACATGCTAATTTTTCACAATGTACCTTATTGAATACAATACAGTATAATCTGTCTCTCATTTTCTTTCTAAACTTGTTTTTGCAAGTTAACTCAGATTTGCTCTGCCTTCTGCCCTTAATTGTTAACGCCTTCTTCTTGGTCTCTTGACATTTGGTAAATAATTTTGAGTATTGATGTCTAATATTGGTGCTGGTCTCAATTGCCTTGCCTTGCTTTCCTGAAAGAAGACTGGGTCAATTTTGTCCATTTTGCCTTAACAAATATAGAAATAAATTATAAACTTATCACTGGGAAAAATGCTCTGACATGAAGTCGTTTAGCATCGAGCGTTGTCCTGATTTTTGCAGGACCCTGAACAGTACAGATTTTTGTTCTAAGAGAAAGAAGGCTTCCCTCAGACACAGAAACCTTTCAGAAGAATATTGTGTACACAAGTTCCTGTAAGAGACTACAAAATCCACACCTTTATTTATTTGATAATTGGAGGAAATTTTAGAAAAGAACAATACAACAATAGATCTGGCTTTAACACCATTGTTATGATACAAAGTACAACGCACAATAGAAAAGTGCTGCTAAAGGAAGCGCTGAAAATGTCGGTTTGTAGGTGGCACTTTATGAATTTTCCCACGTTTATCAGAATCATTCTAGTCTTGGAAAAGTGAGTGTTAGTATTCTTAAATCCTACCGATAATCAGATTGACATTTATTGAGCTCCCAGTATATTAGATACACCCCCAACCTTCACACAAATTGCACATTCTAAAAAGTCATGTCCCCTGACTTCTGTGTGTTGTAAAAATGAGGCCTACCAATTTTTTTAAGCATCATTTCATGTTCAGTTGAGCATTGAAATTGAAAAAGTAATCTCTGTGATTTTGAAAATGGTATGATAGTTGATGCTAGGCATGCTGGTTCTAGCGTCTTCCAAACCACTGTCGTCCTGGACTTTTCCACACCACTGAATTTAAAGCTTTCCCAAAAACAGTGTGGAAAAGTAAGAGTACCAGTGATTGGTGATCATGTGGATGAGAACAGCTTGTGAATTAGAAGGGTCAAAAGACAATGGTGAAAATCATGTAAGGAAACAGCTGAGCCACAACCAGACAAATTGCATCCAAATTCAATATTAATGTGTCGAGCATAATCTCAGAATGGAGTACTTATTAGAGTTTGTCTTGAAACAACTACAACAGATGAAGACTATGTCAGGTGGCGATGTTGTTAGTGAAGAACAAGTAAGTGCATCTCCAGTGGACACAGGAGCATGAAAACTGAACTGCTGAAGAGTGAAAAAAAGTTACCTGGTTGAATGAATTGAGGTTCTTTTTTTGCATCATGCTGAAAAATAATCAGAATTTGGTGCAAGAACATGAGTCTATGGCGCCATCTTGTTTGGTGTGCAAGCCAGTAGTGACAGTGTGATTGTGTGGGGAATGTTTTTCTGGACCCTAGTATCCACTGAAGAACTACTGAATGGCACAGTTTTTCTGAACATCGATGCTGACCGCATTCATCCCTTCGTGGCTATAGTTTATCCACACTCAGATGGACACTTTCAGCATGATAATTCACCATGTCACCAAGGTACAAATCAAAGAGTTCCCGGAACATGACAGTGAGTTTTCATTGCTTCAGTGGCCTGCAGAGTCCCTGAATTGCAACCCTATCGAGCATCTCTGAAAGCAGGTGGAAAGGGCTGTTTGCAGCCGCCTAGTTTTCAGCAAGTATAGAAATATGCAGTCATTTCCACATGGTACAACATTCCTGCACAGCACATTCAGCATTTTTGGAGAGTCTGTGCCCAGATGAATTCATGCTATTCTGAATGGTGAAAGGAGGCTCAACCCCTGTGTTTGGGGTTAGGGTGCTGTAGGGCGAGTGAGCGTTGTGTTGATTACCAGTTGTTAGGTGTACCTAATAAACAGGCAGTTCGGTGTTTATAGGTGATACTTGGGGCTAAGTGCATCATAGTTCACTCTTAAAGGTTTTAGGAAGCACTGAAGCATGCAAGAGGGATAAGGGCACGGGCAGAATGGGAAAACCTATGACATAATGAGCTGGAATTGGGGCATTTTGTTGGCTGCCCACTGGCAGCACATCTAGGCCTTTGTAGGTTTCAGAATGTCAGCCTGCTTAGTAGGCACTCATCGCACTTGATAATTTATTTATATTGACTGAGGAAGTAAAAGATAGAAATTTTGGTGCTGAATGACATTTAGATCATGGTTTTATAATACTGGCCAGGAGTACAACAAATCAAAATGTGTCAGCCACACATGTGAATTTAGCGGTAAAGAAAGACTGTCAGAATTTGAAGCATCGCTGAACCAGTTAAACCTGAACAAATTTTTGCTTCCAGGAATATGCAGAAATATCAGAGATGTGCTACCCCCAAAAGACCTTAATGTGGTACAAGAACACTAAGAAAACGGTATATGTGGAAAGGGTTGGCCCAAAGCTCACTTCTCTATGTACAGACAGAAAGTGAAGAGCTGGTGTTAGGTTTCTGGAGACTTGTGTGATCGTTATGCCAGAGGATTGGATATGGTAGCGGTCATGGTTGGTGATTGAGCGCAAATCTTTGCGATTCTTTGTTAGGGATACTTTGAGGTTGCAATATTGATACAGTTCAATTGCTTCTGTGGCATACTTTTACATAGTTGTTTACAATTTTATCTTTTTTTATCTTCAAAACTAAGCTTTACCACCTACTTTTTTGCCCATCATGCTGTACAACATATGGTAAGGATAACCTATGGTAGCAACAATGTTTTCTCTGTCTTGGTTACAGTAAACTGTTATTCACATAATACATTATTCATGTGTTTCCTCTGGAGGTTTTGCTTGCAGTTGCAGTGCACCATTTAGCTTGTCCTCTTAATAGGTAATTTCGGAACATTTACTGTCACACTGTCTTCCACCCCACTCTTCCCTCCAACCTCTTATTTACTGGCTGACAAAGGATGGCTTGGCAGGCAAATGCAACATATCAGCCAGTTACTCCCACCACACAAAAAGAAAGGCTCTTTGGGATACCCCCCTCAAGATGGACTTTCAAAGACGGGTCAGCGAATCCCTCACATGCTAATGTGAATACTGTGAGGGAGGCTGTCGTGCTGCCAGCGTCCGCCAGCATCTGCCAGTTCCAGGAAACGGAGGTCAGCCCCTCTGCATCCTGTGCTGGCTGTTATTGGCCAACGTCTTTCAGCACCCACCGCATGGGGGCAGGGTGCCGTGGGGTGAGTGTTGTGGGGTGTATTGATTGCCAGTTATTATTCAGTGCGAGTGTTACACGTTGGAAAGGTCAGAGACATACTTTAAGTATCAGCCAGCAGAGTTCATTGCAAATGTATGTTAATGTTATCTGTTATTTATGAATATATTTTTCTTCTGGTCTTTCTTCAAGTTTTTTTTGCAACAAATTCAGCTATCTAGTGCATACTTAAAAGGAATGTATGAATAGGAAGTTTATTGCAGTAGTCCAGTGACCAAGGCACATTTGCTTAATTTCTGTAAGTCCATGTCCTCTCCATAGACAAGGAAGATGAACCAAAAGCCATCTCATTTGTTAAAACTCATTTGAAGCAATACAGAGCTCTTATGTTTGTTTTAAACATAGGAATATATAAAAATACATCTGTGTGTGTATACTGTATGTATGTATATAATCTGTGCATGTGTATCTGTATTATATGTCGATTATAAATGTTATAGTGTATGCAGTAGGTTACTGCCCTCTGCTGGAGAAGGTAGGCTTCACAAATTCGTGTGCCGAATATTGTTTGTGCAGTGGAAAAAGGAGTTCAAACAAGTGCAAGCGATTATTTATTTATATTTAAACATCTGCCTCAGCACAATGGACAGGAAGTAACCTCTGAACCACGAAGTTACTATAGTCTGTTTTAGAGGCTCTATTTTCCTGCTATTCAGGCAGATTAAAAGAATGCAGAGCAGAGAAGCAGAACTCTTATGTTTCATGTTTCAATTCCTCCTGGTGCCTCACTACTCCCTTACTATGTACTCAGCAGTAAAGCTCAAGAGAACTTGCCTGTTCTGTGAGTGTAACATCTGCCAGATTTGGCATTTTCTTCTGCAGTCCTGCGGCAGTTCTTGCTGTGTGTTTGGCCGTCCTCTGTGAATTCGCCCACTCTTTTTTTGACCTTGGTTGCCTCCTGAAAGCTTTGGACAATTTCCTTGGGGGCTGCAAAAGTGCTTTCTCTACAATAATGGCTGCGCTTTACTGCAGTGCCTACTTCACCGGGCTGCCAAACATTTACATTCTTTTTTGGCTGACGTGTCCTCGAATCTTTTTTTGTTAATGGCATAGTATTGGAGAACTTCTGTTGGAGACGCACAGCATTTGAAGCCCGCCAGCATCACTGAGTTCATGTATGTGAATTTCGGCCTTGTGTTTAATTAGCTGACTTTGATAATAGTTTATGCTGCTTTTGGAAGAACTGTGATACAGAGCTATGTCTAAAATATTGAACTATATATGTAATCTCTAACGGGAGCGGCCGAAAGAAGAAAAAGAAGATATGTAATCTCAATTGTCATGGCTAACTAGCTCTGCCCTCACCTATACTCTCCTTCCCTATGCTGTGTAAAATAATGTAGTGCAAAAGAATGAGAGCCTGTCTAAAAAAGGGGATAAGAAACAGGCCCTGACACCCCCATGCCATAGGCCAGTAAAACTAGGAAGACTTCCGGATGTATACATTTCATCAATTTAGTACTTGTTCTGTTAAATTTCCTCCTTCCAATGCAATCAATAGTCTTTTGTTTTTTTTTGTCTTGCAAATATGTATGATTTAAAAAAAAGAAAAAAAAAGTTTTTTTTATTTCTAAGGTATTTTGCCACTAGAGTGCACAAAAGCAGGACGTAGGCCAGTTTCCCCTTCCCCCCCAAGCCCCTTTGTTTTGTGCACATGCAGACAATGTTGGAACTGTGAAGGTCAAACGGCAAGGCCTTTTCAACTCTGGATCAGATTCAATGCAAGCTTTGGAAATGAGATCCTCAAGGAGGATCTAGAGCAGCTTTTAAGCAGTGCATTGATTATCCAAACCATCAGGGGAGTGTAGCATGACAGGGTATCTTTACAGGTTCACAGCTGAGCATACTGGCCTCTCCCGATTACCATGTAAATTTGGGAAGCTGGCTTCATATTTCTGGGTAATTTAAATTCTGTTTGTAATGGAAAGAGTGCTATTTATGGAAAATATGAATAATAGTTAAACAGGTAACAGTATTGAAAGTATCTTATTACAAGTGTGTGGACAGACAGTTTTTTGTTTTTTTTGTTTGTTTCACAGGCCGTGTACCGTTGTTAGAATAAATGGCATCTGCTAAACCACATTTAGCCACCTTATTAACTATGGTGTGGTTTTGCTGGCTGTAGCCTTTATTTTTAATGTCACATGAGAGTTTTCATTTTCACTGTGGAAAAACTTCCACACTGCAAACATTTTTGGTGTATGCAAGTAATTATGTCATAAATTATCGGTTTGAATTCTCAGTCAAATCTAAGTACTGGCCTGATGCCAGTAAAATTACAATAATTTTAAGGCGATGCACTATGATTCCGATATCATTGTGTCCCTATTTTTATGATATCCGAACACATCCGAAGAATCAAAACAAAAAAGAAAATGGGCTAGTTCATATATTATTACATAATTTAATGTGCCATAAGCATGCCTATCATGTACATTTATTAATTTAACAGATATACAACTTGGCGTAAACAAAAATGCATTACACAACAGATGAAGTGTTTTTCAACAGTGAAGTATCTGACCAGAAAGTTTTGTTTTTGTGTGCTCATTTCAAAGGTTTAGAATGAGTAACCCCCCCCCCCCCCAACCTCTCCTCTTCTCCCCTGTTAGCCTGCTATTTGTTTGGGAGATACTGAAGCCTTTTTCCAAAGGTTGGTGATGCTTCACGTGCTGAAATGAATCATAAGAGCATGGCATATAAGACCATGTGATCCTTCATAATAATGAAAGCAGTGTTTCCAGTATATTTTTTTTTTCCCCTCAAAGAACTCCGTAATGGGTCAGCTACCCTGTTTAAAAATAAAAATCACTGTAATTGTGTGCTTTCTGTTGTCACTAACCACATAATACAAAAGACTCCTTCTGTAAAACATTCCACTTACTGTCACCATTTGGATGACTGGGGCAGAGAGGCAAAAGGGGCAGCGGGAGGGGGCACCTTGCATGTTGCCAAATGCTTGCACTCAAGGGAGAAGCCCTGGGCAGGATCATTTGTCAGCTAATGGAAAGCGGCCATTGAGTACCATTGTTGTTCAGCTGCATTAAGCAGAGCCTGGCAGGATGACCACGTGCTTCCTCAGGGACTGGCCAACCCTCCGCCAGTTCACCTGCTCTTCAGACAGGCCTTTCAGGGTGTACAGTGTGTGTGCATGATAAATTTAGTTGCGTGGGGATGGTTTTCTGTTTTAGAGATGTGGGCTGCTCCTATCATCGCTGTCTTGTTAGGTAAGTCAGAACTCAAACTGTATCGTAACCCTTAAATACAATTTTTATTGTAGTTGGTTAACTGGGATGTGTTTCTGTAGACATGTACATTTTGTACAGTTAACTGGAAGACATCCATAATTTATCAGTAAATTCCTCTCCAGTGCAAAGGTGCTCTGGTCCTTGAAAGCAAGGTTACCTCTTAGATGAGGTGCAAGTCTATCGCATAGCAGTCATGCACTTATTTATTCACACATATACACACTACCTCCCATTTTGTGAGTGACTGATCCACATGTCTTTGGATTATGCGAGGAAACTCAAGACACACAGAAACAACATGTAAACCCCACACTCAGAAATGAATTTGTATCCAGGTTAAAACCTTTAGCAGAGGAGCTAGGAAGCACCAGCACTATCTGTTTCACCAGATGGAAAATGTACTTGGACAGAACACCTAGTATGTTCAGCACTCTTAAATATTCTGTGATTTCTAATATGTTTTAAATAAAAACAAAAAAGCTACTGTTTAGATTTCACATTACAATTTTGCAAAATTAGGCTGCAGTACTGTTTTTTACATTTTGAAACATAAAAGGAAAAATAATTTATTTCATGGTTGCTCTTAAACCTGGGAGAGACATTTCAAATTAAAGAATCTGTTCTTAGAGGTGGGGAAAAATGTAAGCGCTACATCAAACGTGGTGCAGAGGGTGCTATAAGCAGGTGCATTTGAAGATGCAGAGATGGCTCTTTGCTTTTATACACTTTTTTTTTTCCCTAAGGCTGTAGTTTGATCTCCTTTGTACATCATGCTGGCGAACAGCCATTGAAAATCTCACCTTTGATCCATCTGCAGGTCTATTGAAGTGTTATTGGCACAGAATTAGGGCTGGTCCTTGTGTGGGTTCAAACAGGTTCTAGCCAAGTACAGGAATTGGGCTACTTTAGATCAGAGAGGCAGTCAGAGTGCTTTACAGCAGGTCTTACAGTTCCAGTTCTGGTACACAGCGTTCAGTGAAAGATGTGGGGGGGCATTAAGTTATGTAAACACTCAAGGGTCAGTGATTAAAATATGTATGTTGTGTCTTTTAACTTTGTAAGTGGGTTTGTCTTAAAGATGGGATTTTTATTTATTTTTATTTGATATATTATGGGCCAATTTTTGACTTCCAAATAGAGTTAAAATGATAGGTTTGTTTAATGAGCTCCTTGCAGTGATTTAGCAAATAGACTGGAGTAACTGAGCTCATGTTGGTCAAGGCTGCTACAGAAGCAGGAGTTGGGTTTTGACCCAGGTCTTTACTGGGCTGAAGGCCCTTTGTCAGCCAGCAGAGGCCTTTTAACACTATGCAGTGCTGCACCCATTAATGTGTCAATAATAAAATATTTTTTATTAAATTTGTAATTCATTCTTTAATTTTTCCTTAAAGACATGAGGGGTAGTAGACACTTTAGCATTTGTTGGTTTGTTATTGTTTGAGGGTGACTACATTATAAGGGAATAAACTTTTTTTACTTTTTAAGGTTCCAACTCTTAGTTTGTATGTGATTAGCACACATGTCATAGAATAGAAATATGGCACAAGAAACTGTTGGCTAATATTTTTACATAAGTAGTGCCCTCAAAATGAGAGAATTTCCTCAAAATTGGGGTAAAAAAACGAGAACTTTTAAGAACTATCTAAGGTTATTTAATGTATAATGGACTAAATTCACTTTGCAATTACTGGGAAATCTGGAGCTGAAGTAGCATATAGGCAGAAAAACATTCAAGTTGCTGACTTACACGCAAAGATCTGACTCATCAGTAGTGGCAGGAAAGGAAGTGTGAGTCAAAGACGTTGCAGAAGATACGGTTGTTTGTTAATTTTAGGTGGCAACTCATGGATTTGAAATCTGGGGCATTTTGCATAGAGGTGGGAAATTAACAGGCAAAGTGACATCCGCCTACGTTTAGCTGCATGTTCAACTTGTGAGGAAGAAGTGAGGCAAACTGGTGTTTAGGCTAAGAGCTTTGTAATTCTTACTGTTGGTATTCAGGGTAAAATTACAGGAAGACGCAAGTAAGCGGCACTCTCATCAGACTGGTGGGTAATTAGGATAACAGCTGCAGAGATGGGAGTTGGCACAGAAAATTGAGTCGGGAATTCAGGCTGAGTCACTGGAAGAAAATGTAGCGGAAAAGGTAACTACACATTTTAAGGTTTCTTTTTAGGGAGACACCGCTCAAGTGTCTGCAGTGGCTGAAAAAGATTTGAGGTTCGTGAAATGATGAAGCATCACATCTCTGATAAAGGGGGACGGATTAATGGAAAAAAGTTGATTAAGATTTTTTTTTTTTTTCGTGAACTAATATGAGTCTTATTTTTGTTATTCAGCTAATTTTATATGCAAGTCACTTTTCGATGCTGGAGAGTTTTAACTGTTGTCGTTATATGGGTCTCCCTTCTTGTGATCTCCTTTCTAGACTTATTGCCCATCTTTTGACATTAGGTGTTTTTACTTCTTGTGACATTTGGGTCATACCACCTATGTAATAAAAATCTACTGATGCTGGACTGCATATAAAGCTCTGGTGAAAAGTATTTGTCCCATGAATTCAGACTTAACTAAAACAATTTCAGAATGTGTTTATGAAAAGCACTGCATAAAAATGACTGTTTCCAAGTTATACTTATTTTTCCCCTCATAGTGTAATAACCTCTAATTAGACATCCAAGATTAAGGTTTCATAAAGTGTTACAAATTTCTTTTAAAATTGTCAGTTTAAAATGTAATGTCCCTGTGTAAAATATTTTTTAGAAATAAATTTGTGAATAAATCCCCCCGAACAGATTTTTATTTCTCATATTTTACCTGAGAGAAGGGATTTAAACACAATAAAGGTATCCATATCAGTGAAAGTAAAATGGCAGGAATGTAGACATTTTCTGAAGTCCAAAGCGAGTACCCAGCAACAGTTTGGTGCGTTGCGAACTTCTCCGATGTGTTTTCCAATAATCAATTGTATTCTTGGTTCTAGGAGGTGCTGAAGCAGCTACAAGGAAGTATTGGTGAAGAATCCATGGAGTCCTCGGGACAGATTGATCTACTGGAGAGGCTGAAAGGTAGTCTCTAGGTGTATTTGATGGACATGATTTGTTAGATGTGATTTCTGAAACTTCCTTTAAAGTTGAAAGAAAAACTGGATTTGTTGGGTTTAAATGCTGTGGGAATGATTCAAATTCCATGTCCTTTTACTTTGTGATGACATTGGTGTCTTTGTTTTTTCTAAATATCAATATTTTGGTTTTATACTGAAAAATATATTGAATTCAACTTACTTGAATTTGTAATACTAAGTTTAGCTTTTTGGTTCTGCATTATGTATTGATGACCTTTGGAATCAACCTGCTCATTGGCCTTCTTTGTCCAGAAATCAGTCTGGACCCAGGCAACTTTTCAGGTGTGAAGCTGAGATCCAAGGCTTCTGTGCGCTTGTATGACAGTTGTGACAGCTCAGCCTCTGGGCGTTCTGGAGACAGCAGCCCTGTCCCTGTAGGCTCCTTCCCCAGGCGGGGTGTAATGCATGGGGCCCTTGATAGTGCCAGTTGCCTTGAGGAGCTTGAGAAAGAAAGGTGAGCAGTTCCACTGAATGATTGTAGCTCTCCCACTGCTGTGACATGTTAACCTTCACAAGTCTGGATTTTGCATTCTTTTGCTGCAGAGCAACAGGTAGCGCATATCAGTAGCTTCCACTTTCCATGATTTAAAAAAAAAAAAAAAAAAAAAAAAAAACTTTTTAGTCACTGTGAATGGATTTAATTTACTTGTAGTCAAAAGTGTTTATTAGATTTCTTTTCATCTAGATCGTCATTGAAAAATAATTTTACCATTGTTTAAGTGAAAGCATAATTTTGTTTCATTATACAAATGTGTACATTTCATAAAATGCCTCTAAATCTATGCAATGCAACAAAGCCAGTGTATTTTTTTTTGTTAATGGTATAATGTGATTCATAGTTATATGAGTGTAGAAAAACGGTTGTATTCGAATAATCATTGCATGAGTCCCCAAGTTCTCTTGGCTACCTCAGATTTTCTTCTGGTTTGGCCGATGGTGATGGAAGGCTGAATTTATGGTCTTCTCTTTTCATTACAAAAATGCTGATACAGTTCAGTTAGAAATCAGTGATCTGTATGCAAACAGCATTACTTATGAGCTCTGAATAGGCAAACATGACATTTCCCTGTGAAATTGAGGAAAATGGAGCCAAACCTGTAAAATCTGCCAACCAGCTCAAATCCCCACTCCTGCTGTAGATCACTGTTAACGAAAGACAAGAACTGAATGTAGCCTTGTGGTGTTGTTTGTTTCGGTTTCTAATTTGTCCTGTTTTTGTCTGCTAGGTCTCTGTTGATGGCAGAACTTGAGAAAGAGGAAAAAGAGAAGGACTGGTACTACACACAGCTCCAGAATCTTACTAAAAGGATTGATAGCCTTCCCCTAATGGAAAGTGTGAGTCTTTTGTATTAGAAGGAGTGTAGCAG
Source organism: Heterotis niloticus (assembly GCA_018136845.1). NCBI lineage: Eukaryota > Metazoa > Chordata > Actinopteri > Osteoglossiformes > Osteoglossidae > Heterotis > Heterotis niloticus. The sequence continues at coordinate 19,659,276 of CM030891.1, forward strand.
CAAAACTGACACACATCAGAGAAATATTTGAAATTGTTTTTTATATATATATATATATATATTTATATATATATATATATATATATATGAGTGTGAAGCTAGATGACAGCACCGTGCCCACCATCTGTGTCCTTATTCTTTGCCTCCTGTGTGTCTGTGTTCAAATGTAGTTGACGCATTCCTGATTTCATTCACTTTTGTTTAGTTGGGTAATACCCCAATAACAGTTCATTACAGTAACAGCCCATTATAGTAGGCGAATTGTTTTTGCTATTTTATATTGTTTTAATTTGTTCATTTCATAACTAAATTTGACTATTAAATGTCTGTTGCTGTTACTATATATAGTAAGAAACACAACATAATGTATGATAGTAAATAAAAAAATCAACCCCATGTAGACACGCACAAATCTATATGATTACCTCCTTAACTGTGTTTAAAGTATATGTTTTCTCATGCTGAAATAGATATTTTAGATTTTTTGGGATATTAAAGAGTAATCGATTGGGGTTGCTTGAATGAACTCAGAATAAATCATTATTTTCCTCATTAAAAATAATGGAAATGGCTTCCCGATATCCAAGTTTGCGGTATTTGACCAGTTTCTAGGAGCCAGTTACTCTAATGCTGGTGTATATGCTAAGTCTTCTGTAAGGTATTGTGCAGTATGTTGCAGAAATCTTCAATTTGGAGAATGTTAAAATTGTGACTTGGGCTCCAATGCTTTAACCAAAAAAAACTATTGGCTTGCAGTTCTCTTTGCAAACAGACATGACTCGCAGGCAACTGGAATATGAGGCTCGGCAGATCCGAGCTGCAATGGAAGAACAGCTGGGAACGTGCCAGGATATGGAGAAGAGGGCCCAGGTGCAGCATTACAGTGGCTTACTTTGGTTACTTTTTAGACCCATCTGATTGAAGGTTCTACTAAGGTTATCACATTTCAGTTGATTTCTTTTACAGATGTTATCCTGCAGCAAAAAAAAAAAAAACTAGGAACCTGTCAAAACCCAAGGTGTTCATCTAGTTTGTTCCATGAATAATTAGTGGTTAATCTGGTAGCAAGGTCAAAGTTCAACTGGTATGGAAAGTTTGGGCACAGAACAGCTTCTTCAGACTTCCTGTAGTTTCAGGCCAAATGATTGAAGAATTCATGGTTTGCTCTCAGAGTAACTACAGCTCTGGAAACATTTTGAAGAGGCTCTAAGAAATAGCAATTGTATAATGCATCTGTCCCTAAGGAATGAATAAATTGCATTTAAAATATTTGACTATTGTATAATTCATGATATTACTACATTATAATGTTTTCATACTTAAAAATATTACATAGTGATAATTTCACATTTCATTTACAAAGTTATTCGATCTGCATAATGGGCATTTCAGGTGAGAGTGTCCCGCATCCAGCAGATAGAAAAAGACATTCTTCGCATCCGACAGTGTTTACAGTCTCAACCAGCAGATTCAGAGGTATGCGGCACCTTGAGTAAATGCACCATGGTTGGGGTAAGCAGTACAGCACAGTTAAAATCACAGTGAGCCTCTCAATTTAAGATGGTTCACTATGAAGATAATGAGATTAAGCTTCTGATGGCTTGTTTGGATGAGGAGTATCAGTTTTTGAATGCTGATTTCAAATAAGAGGCGTCTCTAATTTTATATGTAAATATTTTTATTGTTTTAATATTTTTAACACATTGGCTTTTTGTACTCTTACAACTGTGTTGTATTCCAGGCTTTTTTCTTTTCTTTTTTTTAAAACCAAAGTCAGTGCACTGGAACTGCCTGCCTTAAAATAGGATACAGTATCTGTTTATATTAGACTTGAATGGAATGGAACCACACACAGTCTCCTGAATCAGGGCATATTTCACTATATGGTATACTTGGTAACCATGTATGTGACAAATAAATTGTTTTGATCTTTGATATAAGAAGTTAATTAGTAACTAACCATATTATTTGTTAATTACTCTTTGGTTTATTATGGCATTATAGTGTTAAATATTCTAAAAGCCATTTCAGAATAAAATGAAAAGAACATGTGACTGAGTTCAATAGACAGCACCATTTTTTATTTTTATTGAAAGTGGACTTCAGTAAAGATGTGAATGAAAGGAAGAAGCAAAAGGAAAATTTGTAGGAAGACAGATGTCATTAGACACTGAATTTCTTTTCCTCTCCCCAGGGCTGAAGTTTTGTTTATTTAGGTCAACAGTAGCTCCTGATAAATGTTACCCTTGTGTGATGTAGACACTGTTTTGCAAATACCGAGGCTTTGAGGTGTTCTTTATCTCATGTTACTCTCCTGCAGTTGCCAATGGCCAGCAAACAGCCAGCTTTGCTTGAATGCGACAGAGATGTTGAAGGAGGACAGGCATCTGTCGACTCGGCCACAGCTCCAGTTTGCAGCCAGGTAGGAACTTGTGCATTGGCCAGCAGTGCCGACCTGTGACTCTGCTGCAGAAGAGTGGCACTTTAGGGTGGAGTGCTTTGCAGTCCAGTGCTTATCAGCTCCAAACCTGACCTGATTCTGCCATTACTGGTGTATTTCAGCTCCTCCTTAGACTGACTGACAATTTTCCACTTCAGTGGACTTGACTCTGACATACATAATGCAGTGAAAAAACCCAATCATGATTTGTGGTGCCTGTGTATTTGCTTTGGGGAGGGACAAGTGTTTGTACTTTCAACTTCCTGTGTGAAACCTTAAAAAAGTAATGCTTTAATGTCCTAGATTTCGTTTAATAAAATTTCTAGTAGCAGTAATTTCTTATGAATGCCATTTTCCCAATGATAGAGAAAATCCCGTAATCAGCCTTTATACGATTTTTATTTAAAATAATTTAAAAAATGTATGTTTTGTAAGCTTGTCTAGTATGTTTTCAATAAATGTATTGTGGTTGGCAAACACATCTGTATATTTACAGGCGAGAAGATGAATGTCTTTGTAGAATTGCATCAACAGTAATCTCTGAAGTTGATCCAGCCTTCCTTGTCTTATCAGGGTTCGAGTTCTCGAATGGACCTTGAAACAGCGAGTGATATAAGCTGTGCTGCTAGTTACTCTGTACCACGCAGACTGACAAGTCACCTTGGTACCAAGGTAACCGAAGATTACAGGCCTCAGGTTGCTGCATTGCATTTTTTTCTGATATCATTCATGTAACATTTCTGTGGTCATCTTTATTTCATGATTCGAACAGTTGCATGATTGTGGTGTGCGATGAATTTTGACTGCAGGAGTTTAAAGGTTTAAAATGTGCCATCATCGTTATTCAGAAGTTTATGCAAAATTTTATACTCATCACCGGATATCCCTTGTTATCTCATTCTTCAACAACCGGACTTTATATATGTTGCTTTTATTTGCTGTACACCATTCTGTAATCCTAGTTCCCACCCTGTTACTTGTGTGGTTTTGGAGACCCATAATTTTACTTGGTTAGTTCTCATACTTTTGTGTTCACACTGTCTGCCACCCACTACAATCAGATCACTTGTAAGTAGAAAAGCAGGACATGGTAACCTCTCCTGTACTTGTGCCTAGGTGGAAATGGTTTACTCACTCCTGTCCATGTTGGGCACCCATGACAAGGACGACATGTCGCGTACATTGCTGGCCATGTCCAGCTCCCAGGACAGTTGTATTGCCATGCGTCAGTCGGGCTGCTTGCCACTGCTTATCCAGTTGCTCCATGGCAATGACAAGGACTCGGTGCTGCTGGGCAACTCGCGTGGTAGCAAGGAGGCCCGGGCCCGGGCCAGTGCCGCCCTGCACAACATCATCCATTCTCAGCCCGATGACAAGCGTGGCAGGCGAGAGATCCGTGTCCTGCACCTGCTGGAGCAAATCCGAGCCTACTGCGAGACCTGCTGGGAGTGGCAGGAGAGCCACGAGCGTGGTGTTGACCAGGACAAAAACCCCAGTGGGTGCTCTATGTTTTCTAAGGCAGTATTGAAAGTTTGAAATGAGTTGGTGATGTTCACTGTGAAGTTGCAGTGGGTTAAAATAACTTAATTTTCTGGATAACGAAATAAATTGTTTTTTTTTTTTTTTTGCATATTTTTGTCCCCCCAGTGCCCTCGCCAGTAGAGCACCAGATTTGTCCTGCAGTCTGTGTCCTTATGAAGCTGTCCTTTGATGAGGAACACAGACATGCAATGAATGAGCTAGGTATGGCATTTGCGTTAAATAAATGTTTACATTTATGAAACTCAACAGCAAAGCTAAACAACAAAAATGATCTGATTTGTTTAAGCCTGCAGAATTACATTTTGAATTTAACATGCGGTGTGTTCTAAAGTCATTTTCTGGTGTGTTTGCAAATGTGTATTTCACACCTTGTGTCACTTGGCCCTGCTTGGAATCCATGTTTAAAAGTGTCTTTCCCCAAAGTGACAACTGAAGTCTAAATATTTTTAGGGTCATCCCAGAACTGCTCACCTGGAGCAGTTTGAGAGCTGTAAAGAAAATGTAAACTTTTCTTTATACCTGTTAGAGCTGACAAAACCCTATTAATAGGAGAAACAATGTTTCCTAGGAGAAATTGTTTCCTAGGAGAAACAATGTTTGCTTTGCAGGAGACAGTTTTTTTTTTTCTTTCTTTTTAAAGGATAATTGATCGCAGTCATTAATCGGTAATCCTGAAAATGCTTTTATCATTAAATTTGTAGCAGAGCCAGTGTATCACTTTTTTTTTTTTTTTTTTAACATGTATTATTCTACTTCATATCCTCGCTATATTGCCATTTTAAAAGTTGCAAGCAGTAACATTTCAGGACATGGAATGAAAACAGTGGAGGGTGAAAAGTTGTACCTTATCACAGAAACCAATGCCAGGCTGAACACAGCAGACTACATGCAGCTGTGACTTGCTTGTCCCCAAGGCAGTATGAAAAATTGCTGTGAATAACAGCAAAGGAGTGCCTTTAATTTTTGCACATTTTTCATCTTTTCAAGGGGGGCTGCAAGCCATAGGTGAGCTGTTGCAGGTGGATTGTGAAATATATGGGCTAACTAGTGACCACTACAGTGTGACACTTAGGAGATATGCTGGAATGGCCCTAACAAACCTGACCTTTGGAGATGTGGCCAACAAGGTAGGTTATTTTTGGCTTGGTTTAATAAACCTTGTTCATTGCAGAGGAGTTCTTATTTTATTAACATTTTTCTGCCAACATCTCTTTTTAATACACAGGCAACCCTATGTTCCATGAAAGGCTGCATGAGGGCAATGGTGGCACAGCTGAAATCAGATAGTGAAGACTTACAACAGGTATAACAGCCATAATCTGCCTTAAACTGTTTTTGATCAGAATAGAAACTTTAATAACACAGCTAGAATAAAAATACTGAACACATATAGTACTACTGTATGTAACTTTGTATCCATTGCTGTTTTTTAGGTAATAGCTAGTGTTCTGAGAAATTTGTCATGGCGTGCTGATGTGAACAGCAAGAAGACACTTCGTGAGGTTGGGAGTGTGAAGTGTCTCATGGAATGTGCCTTGGATGTCAAGAAGGTGATTTTTTTTTTTTTTTTTTTTTTAAATCTTCTTAGAAATACTATTGTCTACCGAGGGAGTCCTTTCACTTGATGTGACAACACATGTGACATATAACAGCATTCTCATTAACCTTATTACATTATTTTGAGTCCTGAGGTTTGGTTGTAATAAGCTAACAGGGATTTTTGCTTTGCAGTAATATTGGCTGACTGGCTGCCTAAGGGCACCTGTATGTTTGTCATTAATTCAATCTTTGAGTGTCCTTCAACCGTTATCACTTAATTTATTTAATAAAACATTGTTTAATTTACCTAACATTTAATTTGTGATTCAATTTGAGTTACTTTATATTTACAATGGCAAAGGAAAAAAGGGAATATTCCAGTGGTGCTGAAAAAACGAGTATGCATTTAGATTAGAAAGTAAAAATAGTACAGCATAAAAATTTAATACTGCACTGTTTATATTTTGTATTAGAATAAATAGATGGAAAAGTATAGCCAAGCCCTGTTACACAACATGGCAGTCATACATGTTATTTATATATTCTTATGGTATAGGGAAATTTGCAAATTACAATAAGGTAACAAGATTGTTTTGAACTGTTGACTTAGTGTGAATAGTTTTTTCTGACTGATTATTTATTTTAATTCCTAAAGGAATCAACACTAAAAAGTGTTCTAAGTGCCCTGTGGAACTTGTCAGCACATTGCACTGAAAACAAAGCGGATATTTGTGCTGTGAACGGCGCGTTGGCCTTCCTCGTCAGCACATTAACATACCAAAGCCAAACCAACACCTTGGCAATTATTGAAAGTGGAGGAGGCATTTTGCGAAATGTGTCAAGTCTCATTGCTACAAATGAAGATTACAGGTATGTGGTTCTTACAGATGTAATTTTTTTTTTTACTTTCTTACTAAAAGTTTGGAACATTATATTTAGTACTATTTTGTACTCTTCAAAGCGGAATTTGACTTCCTCGGGGAAATGTAACTGCCACTGCAGTCCTTATTTATATAAATATTTGAATTGATTACATTTTAAGTTATACATGTATTGCTGTTTAGATGTGAAGAAAAAAAATCTTTTTTTTTTTTCTTCTTCATGTTTAGGCAAATACTGAGAGAAAACAATTGTCTCCAGACTCTACTTCAGCATCTGAAGTCTCACAGCCTGACAATAGTCAGCAATGCATGTGGAACACTCTGGAACCTGTCTGCTAGAAATGCAAAGGACCAAGAAGCCTTATGGGATATGGGAGCTGTCAGCATGTTGAAAAACCTCATACACTCCAAGCACAAGATGATTGCCATGGGAAGTGCTGCTGCTCTAAGAAATCTCATGGCTAACAGACCTGCTAAATATAAGGATGCCAATATCATGTCTCCAGGATCTAGCTTGCCTTCACTTCATGCCAGAAAACAAAAAGCTTTAATTGAAGAGCTAGATGCACAGCATCTTTCAGAGACCTTTGATAACATTGACAATTTGAGTCCAAAAACCTCTCACAAGAACAAACCAAGACACAAACAAAATACATACAGTGAGTTTGTTCTAGACTCTGGACATCACAATGATGACAGTGTTTCTAGGTCAGACACTTTTAATCCTAACATGCCCCTTCACACACCTTATGCAAACATTCCAGTACTACCAAACTCATCATCTAGGGATGGTAGAAGCAGTCTGGAGAGCAGCAAGGCTGAAAAGGATCGAAGCCTTGACAGAGAACGAAGAGGAGGTGCACCTACTGGATTTCACTCTTCAGATGAGATTTCCAAGAGAACAGCACTGCAAACGTCATCAACCACTGCACAGATTGCCAAAGTAATGGAGGAGGTGGAGAGCATGTGCATAAATCAAGATGAAAGGGGGGCAAGGAATTCAACGGACACACGTTCTACGCAGGAAGAAATTAATGCCGTTAGGCATACGCCCGCCATTCATGCTCATTTAAACCCATATAACTTTAATAAGCCGGAACACAGCAACAGAACTTGCCAAATGCAAAAAATTGAGTATAGAGCATCTAATGACAGCCTCAACAGTGTTAGCAGTAGTGATGGCTATGGCAAAAGAGGTCAAATGAAACCATCCACTGACTCTTATTCTGAAGATGAAGGAAAATGTTGCATCTACAAGAAATATCCTGCTGACTTAGCCCATAAAATTCATAGTGCCAATCATATGGAGGATGAAGATGGGGATCTGGACACTCCCATTAATTATAGCTTGAAGTATTCCGATGAACAGCTGAACTCTGGGCGACAAAGCCCAAACCAAAATGATAGGTGGGTTAGACTTAAGCACCTTGGGGATGACGTGAAACGGACGGATCAGAAACCTGGGCAGTCTCAGAATCAGGCTTATCCTGTTTACACAGAGGCAGTTGGTGACTCTGATGAAACCCACAACTCATTTCAGTCAAGGTTTGTGTCGCCAGAGTGTTCCGGTGGATTTCGACCCAGGAGCTCCAACTCTGAGCAGAGTAGTTCCTGTCTAGGAATAAATAAGATCAACCAGACTTTGTGCAATGTTAAAGATTTTAGTGATGACAAACCATCCAATTTTAATGAGCGATTTTCAGCAGAGGAACAAGAGGAAGATCAGCCAACAAACTATAGCATAAAATATAATGATGAACATCATGTGGAACAACCAATTGATTATAGTTTAAAATATGCAGAAAACTCTTCCCAAAAGGTCATGTATAGCCATCCAAAGTCCTCCTCTGCTCAGAGTTTAGGAAAAGACCATCTAACCCAGGGCAGTATGACAGCATCTGTAACATCATTAAAGAGTTCAAGCAGACAAAAGCCGCTTCATCAACCTCAAACGCGTCCTGGGCCAACACGAGTTATCCAAAAGACTTCAACTTGTAAAACCCCATCCATTAATCAGGAAACTTTACAGACATACTGCGTTGAGGACACACCAATCTGTTTCTCGCGCGGTAGTTCTTTGTCATCTTTGTCATCTGAAGAAGATGAAACAGAAGTTCGTAAGCGATCAGTGAATGCTGGCGCTAACTATCCAAGTGTACCGGTTTCCGAGAAGGAATCCTCTGGCATTGTAGGCACAGATCAGCACAATGCTGAGAGTCAGTCCACTGTGCAGTACATCCGAATGAAACCTCAGAGAAACCAAAGTTCCTCTGTGCCCATTTCAGAAGGATCGAGGCATAAAGCAGTTGAGTTTTCACTGGGAGCTAAATCTCCTTCTAAGAGTGGTGCTCAAACCCCAAAAAGTCCCCCAGAACATTATGTGCAAGAGACACCACTTATGTTCAGCAGATGTACTTCAGTGAGCTCCCTCGATAGCTTTGAGAGTCAGTCTATAGCTAGCTCAGTACAGAGTGAACCGTGTAGTGAGATGGTTAGCGGAATCATCAGCCCAAGTGATCTTCCTGATAGTCCTGGGCAAACAATGCCTCCGAGTCGAAGCAAAACTCCACCACCTCCACCTCAAATGAAGCACAAAATGAAAGTAAATATTCAAAATGACAAGAGAGATTTGACTCCAAGACATGCAGTTGTAAATTCTGCTGTCCAGAAAGTTCAGGTACTCCCAGACAGTGACACATTGCTGCATTTTGCCACAGAAAGTACTCCTGATGGATTTTCTTGTGCCTCCAGTTTAAGTGCTCTAAGCCTTGATGAACCTTTCATTCAGAAGGATGTTGAACTTCAGATTATGCCTCCAGTTCATGAAGATGACCATGTAAATGAAGCTGCACCTGAAAATGACACTGTGGAAGCCAAGAATTCGGATAAGGCAAAATTATCTTGTGAACCAGAAAAAGACATACTGGATGACTCTGATGACGATGACATAGAGATATTAGAAGCTTGCATAAACTCTGCTATGCCAACCAAATCCCCGCGAAAACCAAAAAAGCAATCGTCTACAACTTCAAGAATACCCCCACCAGTTGCTCATAAACCAAGTCAGCTTCCTGTATATAAATTGCTTCCGTCACAGAATCGAGGGCAGCAGCAGAAACACGTGAGCTTTACTCATGGAGAAGATATGCCTAAAATATATTGCGTTGAAGGAACTCCCATTAATTTTTCAACTGCTACATCTCTGAGTGATCTTACTATCGATTCTCCACCAAATGAGCTGGCAAATAGTGGAGGTGCTATTCCTGCTGCCCAGTCTTCCTCTGTTCAGAGGGGAGACATTGTTCTCGAGGGGAAAAGCACCGAAGTCAAGAGCCCTGGTAAAAGTCCCTCTCCTTCAGTATCGGTTGTAGATGAGAAAAATGAAGGTGATGATATCCTGGCTGAGTGCATTAGTTCTGCAATGCCAAAAGGAAAAAATCATAAGCCTTTCAGATTGAATAAAACTGATCAAGGGCAGCACCTGTCAACATCTCCTGCTACTCTAGTCCAACAAGAAATGGAAAATAAGAAGCCAACATCTCCTGTGAAACCAATGCCCCAAAGCAGTGAATACAGATCAAAAATATTAAATCGGCCAGAACCTACCAGCAGTTTTAAACCAGGCACTTCGTGTCTGGATAAAAACAAAGAGACAAAAAAGCAAGACTTAAAAGTTGCTTCTAGAGAGTTGACGGAAAAACCGGCAAACATTGATGAGAGAACACGCACAGGTTTTGCGTTTGATTCACCGCATCATTATACACCAATTGAAGGAACCCCCTATTGCTTCTCGCGTAACGATTCTTTAAGTTCTTTAGATTTTGAGGATGACGGTCCTGATTTCTCAAAAGAAAAAGCTGAACTCAGAAAAGAAAAAGAGCAGAGCAAAGATTCTTCAAAGAATTCCAACAAAGAGACTGTTAGCCACCAAACTGAAAGCAGGAAGCAGGCATACCAGGTTGCTCCTTCGAAACCTCTGCAAAAGCAAGTAGGTTTTCCACAAACATCCAAAGAAATTGCCGGACCAGTCTCAGATGAGAAGCAGAAATTTTCAATTGAAGACACACCAGTATGTTTTTCCAGGAACTCCTCTCTAAGTTCACTGAGCGACATTGACCAGGAAAATAACAACAGAGACTCTCAGAAAGCAAGCACAACTCAGGAGGAAATGTCAAGGCCTCAAAATTCCGGTTATGCTCCAAAGGCCTTTCATGTTGAAGATACTCCTGTCTGTTTTTCAAGAAACAGTTCACTTAGCTCTCTTAGCATTGATTCTGAAGATGACCTTTTGCAAGAATGTATAAGCTCTGCCATGCCAAAAAAGAAGAAACAACCTCTGAGAAATAAAATGGATGATCCTCGGGAGTCTGGTGATAAAAATATATGTGGAATCTTAGCAGAAGAGCCAGATCTAACGCTTGACCTTCCAGACACACATAGTCCTATTTCGGAGCAGGCTCTTTCACCAGACTCAGAATCTTTTGACTGGAAAGCTATTCAAGAAGGTGCAAATTCCATAGTTAGTAGCCTACATCAGGCAGCTGCTTGCCTTTCCCGCCAAGGCTCTTCTGATTCAGATTCCATTCTTTCTCTTAAATCTGGTATATCGATTGGATCTCCATTCCATGTAACTGCAGATCAAGAAGAAACAAAAGAGCAAACTTCAAGTAAAGGCCCTAGAATATTAAAACCCGGAGAGAAGAGCACTTTAGAATCTAAAAAGAAAGAGGAAGAGGTAAAAAGCCTTAAAGGCGGTAAGAAAGTTTACAAGAGCCTTATAACGGGGAAAGCACGTACGAGTCTTGACTGTGCACCTGCTCCGCCAAAGCAAACTCCAGGTCCCATGATCTCCCGTGGAAGAACAATGATTCATATTCCAGGTGTGAGAAGCAGCTCGCCTAGTACAAGTCCGGTTACAAAGAAGACACCCCCTAAGGCTACTACCTCAAAAGCATCTTCACAAGGTCACAGCAGTGGCAATTCCCGTGGTATAAAACAACCCACAAAAATAGACTCTAGCCCTGCCACTAGGCAACCCAGTTCCCAAAGTGGGTCTAGTAAAACCTCTTCCCAGTCTGGTTCAAGAGACTCCACTCCTTCCAGGCCATCCCAGCAACCGTTATCCAGACCAGTGCAGTCACCTGGTCGCACATCACTTTCACCTGGAAGAAATGGTATTAGTCCAACTGCAAAGTTGTCACAATTGCCCCGCACAATGTCACCAAGCACAGCCTCAACCAAGTCTTCAGGTTCTGCTAGGATGTCATACCCCTCTCCAGGACGACACTTGGGTCAGCAGGCTGCAGCAAAGCAAAGTGGTTTACCAAGAAGCACCAGTGGAATTCCGAGAAGTGAATCTGCATCCAAAGTGCTGAATCAGTCTGGAGCCACAGGACCTACAAAGAGGGCAGATTTGTCAAGGATGTCATCCACAAAGTCCAGTGGAAGCGAGTCTGATCGATCTGAAAAGCCTGTCCTAGTTCGACAGTCAACTTTCATTAAAGAAGCTCCCAGTCCAACGCTAAAAAGAAAAATGGAGGAGTCTGCTTCATTTGAATCTTTGTCTCCATCTCCTAACCGATCCCAATCTCAGACACCAGTCTCTAGCCCGTCATTGCCAGATATGTCCTTGACTTTGCCCTACCAAGGCAGCTGCTGGAGAAAATCACCCCAAGGAAATTTTTCTGATCACGGTGATGGAAAACCTCTTAGAAGACATGACATTTCGCGTTCCCATTCTGAGAGCCCCTCAAGGCTTCCCATCAACAAGTCTGGGACATGGAAACGAGAGCACAGCAAACATTCCTCCTCCCTTCCAAGAGTGAGCACCTGGAAAAGAACAGGAAGCTCATCGTCGATCCTCTCTGCTTCTTCAGAATCAAGTGAAAAAACAAGGAGTGAAGATGAAAGGCAAACTTTAAGCCCTCCTCAAAAGGTTGTTCAGAATGACTGTAGTCCAGCTTTAAAAGGAACATGGAGGAAATTCAAGGAAAGTGAAATCCCCTATTTAATGGATAATGAGACCCAGGACATGACACAGTATGAGGACTGTCATTCAGTGGGGCATCAAATGGCCTCCGCAGGGTCAAAATCGGAAGATGTGTGGGTAAGAATTGAGGATTGTCCTATCAACAACCCTCGTTCTGGGAAATCTCCCACTGGGAACGTGCCCCCAGTCATCAGCAGTATGCCTGACAGTGTGCCTGCTGTAAATCCTGATGCAAATGAAACGCAGAGTAAGCAGTTCTCAGTCAAAGTAAATTCACCTGTTCATGCTCTGGAGAAGAAAACTGCCGACACGAAGCCAACATTTAACAATTCCAATGTGGCAGCAGAGACACATGAAGTCCCAGTTGCTGAGCGCACACCTTTCAGCTCTTCCAACTCAAGCAAACACAGCTCCCCTAGTGGTGCTGTAGCAGCAAGAGTGACCCCATTCAACTATAACCCCAGCCCCAGAAAGAGCAGTGCTGACAGCAGCGCCCATCGACCTTCTCAGATCCCCACTCCAGTGACCAGCACCTCAAAGAAAAAAGACCCCAAAGGGGACAGTGCTGAGCCTAGTGGGTCATACATAGTGACGTCTGTTTAAAAGCCTTTCACTATCAGGCATCCCCCTGGAACCATCCTGGACAATTGGGCCATGCATTGGGGCCTACATAGGAAGAAACGTAGAACATGCAAATTAATGATCACTTGCGCGCTAAGAAATACTTTAACAATAAATGACAAAACAAAAACGTGTAAATAGTTTTATTTTTGATGGTTTCTGTGGTTGAATGCTTATTTAAGGCACAGCGTCTGCTGGTTTAGAAAAAAAAATGTGGCTGGAACACTTAATGGGGGTAATTTGAACGTTGAACTGAAAATTTTAATTTGTACAGTACAGATTTTGATTTTATGAATTTGTCCATTGTCTTGCTTGATAGTCAGTCAGTTAAATACATGAGAGATGTGGTACACACAAAATGGACTGAAAATGTAATGTTTTTGACTTTTATTGACTGAACTGATTATGAGCAAGATGAAACCAGCTGTAACCGTTGCAAATAGTTTTTAAAACCCCCTTTCTGCTCCTGCATGAACTCATCTGATGGTTTGTTTTTCGGAATTAACATTTTCTGTTGTCAAATTATGTGTATAGGTAGCGTTAGTGTAATCATTTTACACTCTTGTGTTTTTTCTGAAAGGTTGGAATTGTACTTTTAAATTATTTTACCTGAAAGTAGACCATTTGCTATACGGTTAAAATGTATATGCTGTCAAAGTGAGAAGTTTGTTCTTAATAGGGTTTTAGTCTCACGGCTAAATGAACGTTCTTAAGAACAAAGTATTAAAGTAGGATTTGTTGTTGCGCTAATTTTTTACTTTTTTTTATCTATTAAATGACTATCATTACAGCACATTACCTGAGGAGGTGCATCTTGGTCTGCCAAAAGTTTTAAATGGATAACAGAAATGGTCACTTTATTTCATGTGATAGTGGATGATTGGTTATTTAAGAAAAGGTGGTACAAACTGTAAAGCTAAATAAAACACTGATTTTTTTTTTTTTTTGGTGCAGATCTGACTGCTTGTTTAGTGGAATTGAGACTTGCACTCAGTGTTCTGTGAAGAAGCACCAGCATCAGGTAGCTTCTTAACTACCTTCTTAAATAAAATTGTGTAAAAGCCTCCAATGAGGGATATCTTGTGCTCCTGGTTGTAGAAGAATGTGATTCAGTGCTACCCTTCATCCCCTACTGTGTTCAGGGCTTTCTCCACTTAGGTTTTGCATTGAACTCATTTAAATTATATTAATTGCACATAATATATAACTAAAAAATGAGTGAGACACATGCCAGTCCAAGACCATTATGGTGAACATGTTCTGCAGCTAGCAAAGTGTCCGTTCACATATGTGTAATTTTCAGCTGTGAAAGTATTGGATGCTGCTAATTTATTGCTGTAATTTCCTCCCCTCAGCTGCTGTTTAAAAGCATTTGTTTAGTGTTGAATTTTCTCTGCCCTTCCCTCACCACCAGGCTTCCCCAGTGTTATGCTGCTTAGCTGGTTTAACCATGAACTGCATGAACCAGCAACCATGAAGTTCTAAGCCTTTCTCCAATAATCATGGTGTTCCTACCTGTTATGTTTTGTTAGAATGCATTTTTGAAAATGGAGATTATTGTAAACTGTGGTTAACAGTGGAAACTACGAAAGCAGCTGTTAGAGCCATAATAAACGGTAGCACCATTTCTTCTACTTTTTAAGGTCGTCCAACACCCCTGTAATCTGCATGCTTGCTTTTCCCCAAGCTCCATATTTTCCTCTTTCACTCGGCATAATGAGGGAAATTGTGGTCAATCACTTGGTCCACTGGCAAAGTCTGATAGAAACTCAAGCCACGTTTTTTAAAATTGATCTGAATGATAGATTAGTGAAATAAGAACCGTATTTAAGAAGTAAATACATTTCAGCAGATTGAGTGACAGGACCACACCTTGTAATTTGCTGTAGTTCAGTTATTTTTGCAGCCACCGCAGGCCTGCACTAACACTCAGTAACTGTCAGAACTGCAGATTTACTGCTGTGCTTTGTTTTTAATGAAATACAGATTTATTCATAGTGAACTGAACAATTTAAACTTTGAGCTGTGAAACTAAGAAAGTGAAATGCTGATATGACCCCCCACCACCAACACTGCATCGTACTTCCTTGCAAGTAATATCTGAAAAGAAGAAGTTTGGCTTCAGGCCCTAAAATAAATTTGTTACTTCCTTAGAATTAGCCTATAATTGAGAATAGTGGACTATGAAAAAAATAAAATAAATAAATAAAAATGGATGGTATTCAATGATCCAAAAATAACAAACCTGTATTTTTTTAAAAATTTTTTTACCTAACCACTGAATCAAAATGTTGAATATCTGAACTCAGTTGACACCTCATGGGCTGCATCTCAAATTTGTATCCAGATTTCAAAATTTAAACATGAGCCATCAGAACTCAATAAGATGGTATGGGTATCTTAAGCAAATGTAATTCTTGAATCTCTTGCCTTTATCTACATTGGTAAGTTTTTTTAATGATTTTTTTTTTTTGTTCGTTTTGTTCTGCATATGGCTGCAAGGACAGAAAAGAGGACTCAAAAAAGGAACTACAGCATGTTGTTCCCTCAACTATTAATACTGTTTAGTGTTTGTAAGTTTTGACACTTTTTTTTATTTTCAAAGTGACAGTAAGTTATGGTTAATTACAATGCTATATACACCACACTTCTCACACCCATCCACTTGCATGGCACAGCACCAGCAACAGACTCACTTTAATTCTCCATTTGTACAGCGTGCTTCTCACTAGTGACACAGTGCTGGGGAAAGTTACAAGAAATTAGGCACTGTTGTATGGTATACTAAATAACACATTTGACTATAGACTAGGCCAATTGGCAGTTGAGGAGAGGAAAACAAAAAAAAAAATCCAAGATGCAAAGAAAGAGGGGAAAAAATAAAGCTCTGTGTATTCAAGTAAGTGTTTGTACACCCCCCCCCCACACACACACATAAACATAGGGAAAACATGTGAACTCCACACCCAAATTCTTACCCAGGTGTTCTGAGGCACCAATGAACCCACCATACTGCATAATACCACCTTACAGATACATTGCCTGGCCAAAAAAAAAGTCACCTGGATTTAACTCATTTACATATGTAGCTTACTGCCAGCTGCTGAATTTGTGGATCTGGGAATGTGACATTGTGAAAAATATGTAATAAATGTATGCTAACAGCCCTTAAGTACCAAAATAAATTTTTGGGATATAGTAAGCCTACAGATTAGATGGCATGATGTCTGTTTATTTTATAATTAGTTTACTCATGGATTAGTATACATTGCTTGTTACTTTTGTTTTCTCTGGTATGATGATAAAGCTGATGAAGGAGTTTCCTGTTGGTCTCTCAGTTCTCCTTTCCTCTCTGCCCAAATTGCCTTAAGAAATCAGCAGCTCAGTGAAACCAGCAGCACGAACAGAATGGAAAGGTAAGACAATGTCTTTGCTAAACAAAAGCAGTAAAATACTTGCACAGCTAAATAACCAATTTGTTCACCTTCTAACAACTGCGTCAGTCTCAAAATGGCAAACAAGGGGTTGTAAGCACTTAAGTGCTATTAAACAGATGCGTATGTGTGTATTTCTAATTTTCAGTGTGTTAATGTTAAGACTGCACTTTTTTGATAAGTAAAATAGCAGTTGCCTTTAAAAACTGTGGAGATTGATTAAGATATAATTATTTTTAAATTATGATATAATTTAAATTAAGATTAGTATATTCCATTATTTGCTTCAACACAGAACAAAAGCAACAGAATTCATACATAGAAGGTCTTAGCCAATCAGGTCACTGCTAATAGACTGTGATAGTAAGGTATATGTGGATAATGGGTTATGTACAGTTTCATTATCCTTTCCTTCAGAAATAAATGTATTTATAAAAATATACGTAAATAAATTTCAGTGGTAACTGTGATACAATTAAACCAAAACCCCTAAGGTTTCTATGCTTTTATGTCCATAACTAGTAGTTTTGCAACTCAAAACTCTGCTAATCTCTAATGTAACTGCTATGTAGAAACTGAGTTCTGAAGGCTTCTTTTTGACACCCAGTGCTGCATCACTGTTCTCTCTAACATAATCTGATCCATCTCGCAGATAGGATTGCTTTTAAAAGGATGAGCATTGTCCAAGGAAGGGTCATCCTGTTCCTGTTATACTTTAAAAGCAGCTGATTTTATGTCCAAAAATAAAATGTGTCTACTGTTGCTAACACCCTGCATGGGGACACCAGACTGATGCAGTACAGTCAGACACATAAACACTTTAGCTGTAAGGATACAGAGCAGTCACCAGTTTGCCTGAAGTATATCTTTGGACTGTGGGAGGTAAATGGAGCACCTGGATGATTCCACAGTGCAGGAGCACAAATATAACGTAGGCACCAGAGCTACTTGCTGTGCCTTTGTGCTGCCATAATACAAGTAGTAATGAGATAATAAATAACTGATGTCTGTTCTAATCTCTTTTTCTTAGTTTAATGGATAATGCAACCACAGACAAATTTGAAGACTACTATTACAACTACAATTCAAGCAATGATTTGGGGATTGATGCCCATGCTCAGCACTCACCGTTGCAGAAGGTAGCAGTTGTCCTCTACTGCCTCACATGTGTGCTGGGCCTCCCAGGGAATGCCTTTGTTATGTGGATAGCAGGGCTGAAGATGAAGAAGACAGTCAACACCACCTGGTTCTTAAATTTGGCAGTCGCTGACTTCCTGTGCTGCTTGTCTATACCCTTCTCCATCATGGAGGTAATTCTGGACTACCGATGGCCTTACGGTGACTTCTTGTGCAAAGTGATCCCTGCTGTTGTTGTCCTCAACATGTTTGCCAGTGTCTTCATTCTTACCCTGATTAGTGTGGACAGGTTTCTGCAGGTTATCAAACCGGTTTGGTCTCAGAACCATCGGACCATCACTTTGGCCTTCTGGCTTTGCGGATTTTGTTGGGTATTGGCTGTGGCCCTCAGCTTGCCCTCTATGATCTATAAACAAACGCATTTTGATGACATCCAGAACAAAACTATTTGTGCCTACGATGTCACTGCTCCTGACCAGGGTCCGGTGATTTCCTTGGTCAGGTTTGTGTGTGGATTCCTTATTCCCATCTTCATCATTGTCATGTGCTACTCATTGATCCTGCACAAGATCAGTAGCAGCCATTTTTCCAAGTCTCAGAAGTCCCTGAAGATCATCCTTGGGGTCATAGTGGCTTTTTTTGCCTGTTGGTCCCCATACCACATTGCTGGACTGATGCTGGAATATGGGGGAAACGCGTCTGCCTCAGTGGCCCAGTACATGGACCCACTGACCATTTCCTTGGCATACTTCAACAGCTGTCTCAACCCTCTGCTCTATGTGTTCATGGGCCAGGACTTTAAGAAGAAGGTGAAGCTCTCTCTTATGCGTGTCCTTCAGAATGCCTTCAGTGAGGATGCCATGCATTCAAGTGTGCATTCCAAGGAGGAGCATTCTCACACCACAAACACCTTCGAAGCCCACATGTGAAAAGTTTATGGTTCACTGGTTTTAGCAACATACTTCAGAAAATTTGGCAAACACAATAGTTTTTTCTCCATATAATTATGTGGCCTAAATAACACATTTATCTACAATTTTTTGGGGTGGAGAGGAAGGAAGTTAAGTCATCAGGGTAGTCATGTACATCCCTGTTTCTGAAAACAATGCCTGAAAAATCCCTTCTAACTGATAAAAATCCACATATAATTTCTCTTTCATCCCACTGGAAAATAGGCTTGTTTTCTCTTTGACCTTGCAGTAGTCTTTATGGCAGTACAGTGCAGTTTAATAAATCTCTACTTTCTTAAATAATCTATGAGGCCACAATACTATTTGCTATGCCTTTACTGTAATTAAATATATGCTTATTCCTCATTAATCGATTCTTACAGACAGACGAAGTATAAAAAACCAGATGAGTAACTTCTTCCATTGTGTGTTATAGGGGAAAACTTGAGTTCATTACAACTTCATCCCAAATTCACCTCAGAAATCACCCTGAATCATACCTTGCATTGTAAGGAAAAAGTAGTGTAAAATATAAAAAAAAAAAAAAAATGATCGCAGCATTATGAGAGTAAGTTCGTGTTCTACTTTTTCAAAATGCGTTTTGCAGGTCGCGCTCGAAAAATAGCTTTTAAAAATGCATGCTTTTTAGTCGATTGCATAAAAGCTTTTCAGAAATCGTGCGTTTATTTGGAACCGCGCATGCGGCTGCGAAGCTTGTTTTTGAATCACGTGCCGTTTTTTTCTTTAAAGTCTACATTTAGAACATTGGTTAAAAAAAAAAAACGAAGCTTACTTTCATTGCACTACATTTCGTGTTTGCCTGCGTTTTCCTTCTAAAATTCAAAATGAATGCTACTTCTTAACGTTTGCTTTAGGGTGACGGTCCGCCATTTGCGGAAACCTAACCAAAGTCAACAAACAAAAATAAAAGATTTCCTGAAGTTAAGCTGCCAGAATGGACCGCATGGTCTTCCTCGAAGAATATTTCGATAAAGTAAAAATTTGAGAATTATAGCGCCAGGACACCAACGTGAGGATGCGGGCGTGCAAGTAGGTGCAGATCAGGAGGGCTCACCTGAGAAGGTGGGCACGCGGCTCCCACAGTGCACCGCGGCTTCCAGAAGCGGGAAAGAGGAGGCCGAAAAAATGGAGGACGACCGGGTAGAAGCGGAGGACGTGAGGCGCTGAAGGTGGGTCAACAAATTGTCGTGTGATGCACGTTGAGGACGACTCCACTTGATGGCAGTAGAGCCTTAACCAAAATAAAACTATTTAGGGTCGAGCACGAGAAAACGGCAGGCGCCACCTTTTTAGTGTTCCCGTTTTGGTCAACTAAAAATGCAATGTACTGAGCTTATTCGCCATATTTATTGTAGTTATGTGCACTTCAAATTGTACGAACTGTTAAAATGAAACGGAAATCAAAGCCGATGCCTTAAATGAGACTGTCGCGTGCACGTGCATCGATGTTTCTGGAAAACGGCTGTAACACCTCAAGCAGAGACGGGGGCGATTTCTTTGTCTGTCGTCCTTTTTTGTGTCGTATTGAATGAACATTTTCCATTAAAGTTATTACCGACTTTTTTTTTTCATGGTGTTTTGTTCATTGATTCCACAGATGTGAAAACAGGTTTAAAGGCATTGCTTTTCCAGCGCCTACATGGTGGAGGAAGGTAAATGTGCTACCACGGTGTTGTGGACCTGCTGGAACATAAATTTATAAAACCGATTACCGAGACTCAGTCAGAAATGTTCTCCTTACCATAAATCCCACACATGCTCAGAATTCCTCAGCAAACTGGAGGTATTTTATTATTACACAGATATATGGCCCATGGAGTAAGTGTACATATTGTCGACCTGTACATACTGCAAAGAAAAGGACTTTGTAGGTCTATAAATCTTTGCAGATATTCAACTTTATTTTGACGTGTTTTCCTTTGCCCAAACAAAATACTTGGTGTTGTAAAATCGGGGTGCTGGTCTCGGACGGGGAAGCCGTCGAACTCCGTACGGCTGTTGCTCTCGCGATATTTCCCACAGCAGCTGCTCCAATTAACCCTGCCCCTATGTTTTAAAAGTCATTGAGCTCCACATCTCCTGAGCAGGACCACTTACTTCCTCTTGCGGTCCCTTCACGGGCAGTTGGGATGCCCACCAAGGGTCTGTGAGCTATCTTGATAGTGATCAACTGCATCTACATTGTATTTGCGTTTTAATTGTATTTGAGTGCTTCAGTGACGTACATACCTCCCTAAATTAGCTTATTTCACTTCTTTTCTTAGTTTAAGGTTGTAGCACTTAAACGGCTGGGAAATGTGCATTTACATACATTTCAATAGTCCTAACCTTAAGGCTGTCAGGCTACTGAACTCCATCATCTCAGTCCCGATCACTGCCACCGCTGACCACCACGGTTGTCTGCACATATATACATACCTGTAGATACGTGTGTACGTTCATTTTTTCACATATTTAGATTTTTTTTAAAAATCTTATACACAAAACAAGATAAATATATAATTTTGAAAATAATTTATTCTCAATTTTATTTCCTCCTGTTCTGGACACTGTGACCCAAGTAGCTTCATTCCAAGCTCCCTTGTTTTCCTGTAGCACAAGAATAAGTGATTCTTGTTTCTTTATACTCTGTATTGTGTCAGGCCTGAGAAGTACTGTGATAACATTTAAGCTTCAAAACATCACTGAAACATTTACATTTTTCATTACATTTATTATGCTGTCCGACATATCAAAAATGACTTTAAGGATTTGTGCAAACAGTGTGGAAGATTTGGAAAGATGTGTGCAATTTTTTTTTTGTAGTGTAATGAGTTCACACATGTAGAGAAGCAAAAATGAATGGAGTCACAGGAAAACAGAGCAGAATGCTAATAAGTGTGATTCTTAGCAATGTGTTAAAAATTGCCTATGTGGCTCTAGGGGACAGGAGTAATCGAGTTCTGGGGCAGAGGTGCAGTCTAAAGGGGTGAACCTTTAGCCTGTGAGGGGAAGAAAGCTGTGTTCTGACAGGTGATGGCAGCTCATTTCACCAAACGGGCCAGGAAGGAAAAGGGAAGCAGTTCTGCAAGGCTGGCCTTGGGGGACATAAACTAATACGCGTGCAGAAAATGCAGAGCAAAATTGTCTGGATGGGGTAGAAAAGCTAATGATGCTCTTGCATCACCAGGTTTCACCGCTTATTCAAAGCCCAGTCAGTGACCAGAAGAGGGATGTTAATAAAGCAGTAACACCTGCAAACTCTGCCTTGAGGGTAAAACCCACATAGGCATCCTGGATGAGACACGGCAGACAGGCTGGTGAAGCTGGAAAGCTGGTGAGGTGTTCAGATAGTCCAACAGGATACCACAAGGATGGAACCCTGGACCTGCATTTCAACCAGTAGCTCCATTGTGAGGAACAGGTTGGTTCTACTAATGCTGCACAAGAAGCTACACACTCTGATTGTGGTTTAGTGAGATTTACACTGATGCAGAGATCAAAGTGTGCTGATTTCATGGCTTGAATCTTCACATGCTTTTCTCTAGCATAACCTATAATGTTAAATTAGTTTTTTTTTTACCGTTTTACACAGGTGCGCAATCCATACTAGAATAATTCCGACTAAGTACACTGCTCAAGGGTGCAACAGTAGGAGGTGGGAACTGAACCTGGGTTTTTTGGCTCCAAAGGCACTGAATTGTACATAACCTGCTGGCCCAGGCTTGGTTTCTCAAACAGACTTGTGTGTCAGGTGGAGCAGAGCAATAGTTCCTTACCATTAAAAAGCAATATCATATTGTAAATGATGGGTTTCCTAAAAGTAAATGCTGAGAAACCCCTGGAATAGAAATCTTGTATTTAAGGCTTTGGACACATTACTTTTCTGTCAAGACTGATGTTTAACTTTCATCCTCAGGACATTTCCGAAGTCAGCTGCAGAAATTAGTATTGGCCCAAACATAAGATGATCCTGATTGTAAAATGACTCCCCTCTGTCTCAACACTCACTTTTAGGAAAAAGTTTTTTGAAACATTACATCTTATCTTTACAAAGAGAAATCATATTTTTTCAAATTTACCATGCTTACAGTTTGGCCTATTCCCAAGGGTGACGTGGCTACTAACAATGTATGAGGCATCAGTCAAAAAAGGTAGAGAAACTGGAGAGGCTGATCAGCTCATACATTAGGAAGTAGCTGGGGGTTCCTCGATGTCTAAGCAGTGTGGCTCTGTATGGGAAAGGGATTCTGCAGTTGCCACTATTAAGCTTGACAGAGGAGTTTAAGTACGCAAAGGTGAGGTTAGAGTTGCAGCTGTCGGGTAGCAGGGATGAGGTTGTAAGGGGGCTGGTACCCAGGATAGTGACAGGTAGAAAGTGGGATGCGAGGCAGGTAGTACAGGAAGGCAGATTTGAGGCAGGTAGAGGTGGTTGGGAGGGTCCAACAAGGGACAGGAGGACTAGGTTTTCGAACAGGAGACCTGATGTGGAGTAAGGTAGGCCCTGTAGAGAGGAGGAGGTTGGTTGTAGAGCAGGTGCATCATCAGGAAGAAACAGAGAGGTTTGTTAGAGCAGTCTCACAAGGAAAGCAGGTTGAATTGGGAAGGAGCTGAGAAGAGGAGGCTGAGTTGGAGGAAGCTGTAGAGCATGGATGCAAATCGGATAAGGTTCGTGCTGGGAGCTGTGTATGATGTACTGCCATTACCACAGAACCTGAAGCAATGGGTTGGTGAGGACCCAGTCTGTCCTCTGTGTTTGGAGGTAGGGACAATAAAGCATGTATTAGCAGGTTGCAAAGTTATCTTGTTGCTGGGTAGGTATACATGGAGGCACAATCAGGTGTTGAAATGCCTGGCTGTGGTCACTGAGAGGTGAAGGGTGCAGGTCAGATCGGGTTGTGAGGCTGGAAGTTCAGTGGTTCAGTTTGTTAGGGAAGGGGAGGGAACTAGGGAATGTTTAGGTAGAAAGGAGATAGGTCAGTTAAGGGGAATTAGAGACTGGGAAATGCAGGTTGACCTGGGAGGAAAATTAGTGGTGCCCCAGGAAATAGTTAATGCAACCTTGAGACCTCATGTGGTACTGTGGTTAGTAAGCCGATGGGTAGAGTATTTTATAGAGGTCGTGGTCCCATTGGAGGATCTATTTGAAGACGCACATGAGAGGATCAAACTCCGGTATAGTGAGCTGGCAGCAGAGGTAGAGGGGCTGGGTTGGAGCGCAAGAGTGAGGCTGGTAGAAGTGGGGTGTAGCGGCTTTATAGCCCGGGTAACAACAGCACTGTTTCGTGAACTCGGAACTCGGAATCCAAGGACAGAGCTTGCGGTAGGCGGCACAAAGGATGACCGGAGGCTGCTGAGCAGGGAAGTCTTTCAATATGGAAGAAAAGGACCAGCGCAGATGAAGTCAGGCGACGAAGCCTTGAGCTGGTAAGGATTTGGCTTAAACAGTAGCGGTTAACAGTAAGCAGGTGGCTGTATATGTGTGGTGTTTGTGTGGTCAATATGAAACGTGTGTTAAATAGTGACAAAGAAGGTAGGAAAAGATTTTCTTCCTCGCGAGTAGCAGAATGGGCAGTGAGTGTATTGTTAGAGGGGGTGCTAAGGCGAATAGCATGTGTTGCGTTATGTTGCTGGGTAGCGCAGTGTTGCATGCGGTGGTGGAGGGGAGCAGTTCTGGGACCACCTCAGCTGGTGGTTGAGCCTTCCGGAGGTGTCGTGGCCCTAACGCGACGAAACACCTTATAGACAGAAGTGCAATGTGGGATAGAAAAAAAATATTCAGATAGTTTGTGGAAATAAGCATAACGATTCACTAAATCATCCGTGGTCAGTCTAATTTTTAGAATCATTACAGTATGTTGTCTTTGCACGTTATTCTGTTGCAGTGGAGTGCAGCTCGAGGCCCATGCTGGGAAGTTAAGGGCTAGACTCCAAGATGTGCCTAAGGCTGTATGGTAGGAGGCCTGATTAGTCAGCATCACATTCATCCACACTGGTTCTGCTGCAACATTTGGACCAATTTTTGACTAAAAGGCTCCCAAGTCTTTGCCTTCTGTATTTATGTTCACTTTCAGTGTTATTTTTGTGGGCAGGATGGTGATGCAGCTGGGCTGCACAAATGGACCTTGTTTTGACCCTCAATTGGTCTGTGTGGAGTTTGCACATTCTCCCCAAGTTCACGTTCATGCCCCTGTGTTGCCCTTTATATGTCTGTGACCGAGTTGTGATAGACTGGCTTCCCCTCCAGGATGTACCCTACTCTTCCTGCCCTGTACCTCCAACATGGGTTCTGGGCCACTGCATTCACTAAGCGGTTATTGATGGCGTTGGATGGATGAGTATGTTGTTGTTTTATTTACATTCATCATTCAGGTTGTACCAAGCATGATTAAGCAGTAACTGTAGAACTTTAAAAAAAATAATAATGAATTTATAATGAGGAATGGACACCAAATTTTTAAAAAGTTAACTTTTTGCTAATAAACCAATTATTGTTTGATTTATGTTAAATGAATTTAATAGTGTCTGAAAAATGTTTAATTTAAATGTAATTTGAGTCCTCCAGTGTTTTCAAAGTCATTGTCAAGACGTTGTAATTAAGAGCGTAACGGTAACAAAAATCAGTGTTGAGGCTTATAAGGAACAAGGTTCCGAGACACTGACCTACTGCAAGGTAACTTTTCCAAAACCTCATGTGAGAGATGCTTGGTGGTCACCTGTAGCTCAGAAGATCTGGGTTTCAGTGTAAACACCTGGATAGGCAAGAGAGCCACAGCGCTGGCTGTCCTCTAATTTTAAACGCAGTCATTCAAACCGTAAAGCTACAACTGATGGACTGGCAGCAAATGACGACATGCTGGCACCTGACAGACCCCCTAGCAGCAACACGGCCATCCTGTCCCTGCGGGATAATCAAAGCAATCTCTACAAGTTATCTGGTGCTACATTCATAATGAATATTTCAGATAGGTTCTTGTTTTCTGTGCAACACATGTTCTGATCATCCTGTTTGTACCGAGATGAGTTCTCTTTAAATATTTTGTATGCCTGAGAATAAATGTTTTTAAGTGTATTGAAGGCAACTTTAACATGATTTTCTGAGAAAAGTTTCAGTTAAAGGACTATTTTTGTATGTTAACCCTGGAATAGTTTGGGATTCGCGTTACGCTCTTGTCTGGCTTACTGAGGTGACGGTGCAAAGCAGCCTTCCTTCTGAGAGCCATAACAATCATTTGAGAAGGTGTGCAGATCCCTGTAGAAGCACACATCCACCCACAGTCCTCCGGACATCGTACTGCTGTGTCATGAGTTAAACGTTCCAGTGCATCTCTCTGTTTAATTTCAAAATATCGGATATGACAACCTAGCAAAAACATTGTCATTATTTATGCAAATTATTATTTAGCCACAGAAAGAAAGAAGCAATGTCTTATTTGAGGGTGAAATAACAAAACTGAAATGATATTTACTAGAGTGAAAGGGTAGCGCTACTAAGATCATTTGCATTTTTTTACTCTGGAGATCTCTTATTGTTGTCAATGGCTCCTCAAAACATTTTATTTATGTTCTTCATTTATGTTTTTCTTAAAATTGCTGTGTGCACCACCTGTGCTCATTTGTCCACCTGATAGATGGCAGTCACCTGTAGTGTAACAGTAGAGGGGTGTGGGACCAACTTCCATGGGATAACAGCTTGTGTTTGGTTTGCATGAGTGACCAGAATCAGGGACAAAATGGTCCAGATTTACACTACTGTACAAAACTATTTGCCCCAGTCACCATTTCCCTTAATAGTGCATATTTGTCGCTCTGGATAGTTTCAGATCCTCAAACAAAATATTAAACAAAGGAAACCTGAGTTTTTAAATTAATTGGCACTGAGGAGTCTACTTAAAGTAATTTAAAATATTAAAACTCTAAGTACTTTTATTAATGCAATAGGCAAGATTTCTTCACAACTTAATTTAGATAAACTAAGGAACGCTCATTGACCGTGACTTGGTAATAAAATTTGGAATTAGGATGAAAACAAACTGCGAACCGACCTGTGGTCTAAGTAGTGTTTTTAAGTTGATTGTCCAGTGTACTCATAGTATTTATTGTTTAATTCTTAGATATTATTCTTTATCAGCTTTCTCTTTAATTTTGTAGGGTGAAACTCTTTAAACATAATAACAAATTAACAAGGTGTGTTATTTTTGTGACTTAATATATACTATTATATATTAAGTTTTTATGAGTTGCATTACATGGTATATCAGGAAATCTGTGGAATTCTGCAATTTATTATTTTTTTCTCAAAACAGAACTATCTTTTGAGTGCATTCTTTCACTTTATTTCAATAAATTACAACCCTGGAAAAACAATTCCTTCAAATGTGGCAATGGAATTAAGAGACATTGGGCCCATTTAAAACATATTTTTCATTGCTTTTTCCTGATGCAAGGGTTTATAATTATGAAGGAAATTAAGTTTAGCAGATTAACACTTTCCAATTTATTTTATACACTATTATGGTGTAAAATCAGTATATTATGGAAAGTGTACTTTTATTACACTTTTTGTCATTGCCTGCTGCTTTCACTGATCGAAAACCTATTACTTGCAGAGTATCAAGTCTCTGTAGTGAGTTCTGGGCTCCTTACTCTACTGCGTCTTGTTAAGTTCGGCAAAGACAGTCATTCCTGGATTCAGATGTGCTGTCACAGCTTGACTTGTCACACAGCAAAATGGAGCTGAGGTTCTGATGTGATCGTGATAAGATTCAATGAGAAGAAAAGATGAAGTGTCAGAGGATGATAATAGCAGCTTCAGGAAAGTGCGCAGGGGGTTACTGAGAAATAAATAAGTTATTTAAGAGCAGGATTTGTGAGTTGATAGAGAAGCATTCCAAGGTGCACACAGCTAGCTTTAGGCATACATTATGGGTTCACTCTGAAATTTATTCTGTGCTTTCCTATTTAGGGGTCAGTTCTGCAGAAAACCAAGTAAATTATTTGAATTTGGAAATATCCCACAGTTTAACTCTGGTGTGAATGCTGGATAAATGATATTTAACCACAAATGAGAAGTGAGAGGGTTCTCCACATTTCTTATGGGGGGCAACAACAACAATGGGCAAAAATAATAGGCAAAAATAATTAAACCGTACATATATTTTTAGACCTGTGTGATGCCCGAACTGTAACGGAGCAGGAATTGCATGCTGGTGTAACATTCAAACTTTCAAGAGGTAAGGCCCCTTTCTCCATGCGGTGAAATTTGGAGCCCTTTAGAATGGAATGTCTTTGAGCAAAAATTGATTTAATGGTCTTGATGAACCGTGTTAAAATAATGGCCTTGATGTCACAGACTCCTTAATCATCTCTTTTAACTAGACAATATTAAACATTATTTAAATACCGCAGCAAAAAATACATAATAGCTCTGGTCTGCTACCTAAAAAGTTTGGCACATCTTTGGAAGTAAAAATGTGCATTCTGTAATATCTAATTGGTGCGAGTATTTATCAACTTAAGAAAATCATTTGCACAGATTGATGTTTTTGCATAAGCAACTGAGGTTGGTATTTAACTTGCATATTTACAGCAGATGTGCTTTTCATGCTGTTTAATATCCATTTAATGTAAATTTTATTACTTCTGGTCAGCGCATCAATAGTGCCCATTTCTCAGGATCCTGTTGAGCATGGCTCTTGCTGTGGCTCAAAGTGAGCTTAAAGTTTTATTGTTCTGCCTGTGTTTTTTTAACCAGATTTCTCGGTGTCAATATGCTCATTTAACCCTGTTTTGCACTGTGTTATTGGAAATCGGCAAACCTGAGCAAGTCCTGGAATTTCTGTAGTGCAAGCTCAGTGTAGGCAACATTGACGATGCTTGTCTTACCGGTTCTTTCCAACGTACTAATGCAAAATGACACCATTAACCAGGTATCTAACCCTGCTAGCCCTGTAACTACTGTATGTGGAAATGAGGGTGCTGAATTCACCAAATTGGAAGGAAATCTAGCGTGGCTATGAGTGCCAATTCTAGGTTCTATGCCCGTTTCGAGCCCGATTGCGCCAAAGTCACCTGCGACAGCAGCGGCAGCAGCGAGGCCCGCAGCCGGTCGACGGAATGTGGTGACGTCATCACCGTCGCTGAGTCCGATGCGCGGAGGGAGCTGAAGCGCGTCAACATGAGGAAAGCGCCGGGGCCGGACGGCATCTCCAGGCGCCTGCTGCGCTGCTGCGCCGACCAGCTGGCCGGAGTTCTCACAACCATCTTCAACGAGTCTCTGGCTCAGTCCACAGTCCCTAGGTGCTTTAAAACATCCGCCATTGTCCCAGTTCCAAAGAACAATAAGCCCTCATGCCCAAATGACTACCGGCCCGTTGCACTGACCTCGGTAGTCATGAAGGTCTTTGAGAGACTCATCAAAGCCATCATCACAGCATCCATCTCCAGCCTTGTAGACCCACTTCAGTTTGCCTACCGCCCCAATAGATCCACAGATGATGCCTTATCCTACGTCCTGCACACCACCCTCGGTCATGTGGACGGGAAACAGGGGAACTATGTGAGACTGCTGTTCATTCATTATAGTTCAGCTTTCAACACCATTGTCCCCCATAGACTGTTCACTAAACTGAGTGACTTGGGTTTGAACCGCCACCTGTGTGCCTGGGTTCTCAGTTTCCTCACAGGCAGACCACAGGTGGTGAGAGTCGGTAGTCGCACCTCCAGCATCATCATACTCAACACAGGAACTCCACAAGGTTGTGTACTTTGCCCTCTGCTCTATGCCCTCTACACTCACGACTGTGTGGCCACGCACGCCTCCAACTCCATCATCAAATTTGCTGACGACACGGTGGTGCTGGGCCTCATCTCCAACAACGATGAGACAGCATACTTGGAGGAGGTGGAGAACTTGGCATCATGGTGCCAGGAAAACTGCCTCCAACTGAATGTCGGCAAAACTAAAGAGATGGTGGTGGACTTTGGTAGGCGACAGCAGCGGTCCTACACCCCCCTTAAAATAAACGGGACTGCAGTGGAGAGGGTAAGCAGTTACAAATACCTGGGCGTTCATGTCACTGAGGACTTGACATGGACCGTACACATCCGAGCTCAGGCCAGTAGAGCAAAGCAGCGGCTCTACCACCTCAGGCAGCTGAGGAAGCTACAGGTCTCTCCGGCGATCCTTAAAACGTTCTATTCTGGTGCTATACAAACTATTCTGACTCAGAACATCATCTCCTGGTTTGGGAACAGCTGTGCTCGGGACATCAAGACACTGCAGAGAGTGATCCGGGCAGCGAAACGCTGCACCAGATCTGATCTGCCATCCCTACAGGACATCTACACCAGAAGATGCAGGACCAGAGCGACTAGGATCGTCGGTGACCTGTCTCATCCCAGCAACCATCTATTCATCTTGCTGAAATCAGGCAAACGCTTCAGAAGCATTATGGCCAGAACGGAGAGGCTCAGGAGGAGCTTCTACCCACAGGCCATAAGACTTCTGAACCCAGACATGCTATCACAATCCTCACAGACCAGGGTCTTCAATATTCTGTGACCACTCCCCTCACTGTCACTGTCCTTCGAGTGCACCTTAAGGTTTCTTTACCGTTTTACTTATTTATTTTTTTTATTTATTTTTACTTATTTATCTATTTGCTGTTTGTTTCTTTTCTTCTTGGTGTTCGGTTGGTTCTTTGTTTTATTTTTCATTGTAAATTTTCATGCACAGTCTATCCTGGATCAGAGCACATTTCACTACATGGAATACAACCATGTATGTAACAAATAAACTCTTTTGACTTTTGAAAACAAGTTTTACTTGTATATTCTACATTGAATTCATCTGCAAGATATAATAAAACTGTAGCTCAAAGAGTTATAATTTTTTCATGTATTCACAGGATTGTTGGGAACAATTAATCACACGAGTATCTTGGAGATGAGACAGCTTCATGTAGTCTGTCTTCAGTGCTTTAAAATTAAGAAGGCAGCTTTGTTCAGCCAGATACGCCAGGCCAGTGTTTAAGTTTTTAACACTTTATTAACAATATCTATTTTTAAACCATCACAGGGTTAATTTTTTAAGTGCACACAATTGGATTTAAAAAATATACTTTTGTAGAAGTTTCTTTTACATACAGAAAATGTACTGCTCCTTCTTTTTGGCCCTATTTGTTTAACAAAGGGTCAAATAATGGAAGAAGATGTGCAGGTATGAAGAAATAAATCAAGGTGTTCATGCGACCTCTGCAGTCCTGAACAGCAGAGTGCAATATTGAATTCGCAGGAATACCTTTCAATTATAAAATAAATAGCATTCAAAAGACTAGACCCACTTCAAAGTTTTTGGATTTCACACTAATTAATGTGAATTCATGAGTTTCAAATCCAGGTCTTATTCTCAACAGTACATGGGAAGAGAAAATTCAATTGTTATGCAAATACGGGATCAGATTTTTCTGTGGCTGAAACAATTTTCAACTGACTCGAACTGCTAATACCAGCATCTAATATAAATAATGACAATTTTTATTCTGACAGCATGCAAAATGTTCGTATTAATATCAAATATGAGCTTCAACTGAGTGTTCCACATCATATGCATTTTAATGATGGCTTAAAATGTTGAAAAAATGGTTGTTTTCCACCCTGTGTCACTAATCTTGTCTGAAGCTAGTGTGTTGCTTGTGGACCTTCTGTGCAAGCAATTTCACATTTTCCTGTTGGCTTTTGATGCTTCTGATTATTGTCATGACGTGTACAGTAGAATCGCTCCTTTCATCTGTCAGTAGGTCCGTGTCAGCATGGCTCTTTCACGGGACTGTCATTCTGAAAGGCAGCAGGTCCTCTTTCTGCAAATCCTGCTCAAGATGCTCCTCGGGTTCTCCAGGCTTACTTTGTAAACACCTACGTAAACATCTGCATGCAAATGAACATACAGTGGCCTTGCACACTTGACAGTTAGAACTTCCTTTGTTCTTTAAGCATGTCAATGAGAATTTATGCCTGGCTTTGTTATTTGTAACAGCCTTTTGAAAAACAAAGAACTCGTACTGCAAAATTATTACAAAGGAAAATTACATTTTGAAATACTTTGTCTTTCATGTTTTGCCTGGTGTGCAAAAACATCCCAAAAGGTACTGGAACAATAAAACTACTTTGATTTTAAAGTGTGTGCATCTGCAGCTTGGATTTCCTCATTGCTGCTGCTTTGGTGCTGGGTTCGACTCGCTAGCCTCTGAATCCACTCATTGCGGAGCCTGTGGGAGGGACACAAACAGAGGACAGCTGAGCTGTTTGCAGACCTGCTGGTTATTTTGAGTCTTGCAGTGATTTGTGTTTACACTGAAAAGCCAGCCATGGTAAAATCATTAAGGTGCCATCGTGGTAAGATGTGCACTACGGCAGCAGTAGCGCTGTGGCAACGCTGTGTCCGAGCTGCGTGTTGGGCTGTAGGTTCGAATCCACCTCAGGGAGTGTGGCATTTGCATGCCCTTCTGTGTTGCCAATGGAAAGACATGCGTAGAAGAAGGCTATGTAAACTACTCTCCCTTACCATAAAAACTGTGGTGATAAAGAGTCAAATTTGACCCAACGGCACTGGTTGTACCCTATCTTAGTAAGAGGCTCACTATGGATACAGAGCCATGAGTGTAAGTCACCTCACAGAAAGGTAATATGGGGTAAAAGTTGATATAATCAAAGATTATACTCATAATAAACCATCATATAAAAATACATCCTAGGGGAAGTGCAGCACAGGTACAGAAAAGCAGCATCACAGTATTGACCCGCTTTGTGTTTTTTGGGTGCCTGGGGCAATTCATTCTCAAACGCACATTCCAGTCCCTTCTTTTGCGCTGTACCTTGAGCTCATTACTTTGTTAAACAATCTATATGTTCATTATGTGCTTGAGGTGTAATATAATCGCTTCCAGCTGCTCCAAAATCAACTAATTCATATCGATCGGTTGGGGGAGCAGAGGGGTGAATTGCCATGCACTTGCAGTTGGTGCGGGAACTCAGTATCCGATGAACTGTTGACCTTGTTGCTGTAAAAGCTTATTTTGGGACACGTGCTTGACTCAGGGCTCCTGGATTATTACATGACATTCCTATATAATTAATACTGATTTTCTTTCAAATGAGGACGAGACACGGGGACCCCTGGGATGTATTGTTTCATTGAAATAGTAGAACTAATCGGCAACAGTACTTAAACGTGTGGTTGACTTGAGATTTGTTTTCAATATGTGGCTCAGAACGTGCTGCGATCCTCAATTACGTAACATGCCAAATACGAGAAAAGTGTAGATGAGCTAATAAAGGAAACACTGACCTTCCTAGCCGCTGTTATTTGAACAAAGACACTAACAGATTAAACAAAATATTATTGATCATGCAAATTTCTACCTCAGTCCATTACTAGCGGTTGTTTAATTCTGGCCAGAATCACAACAGAACCACGAATCTTGGAAACACTGGGTACTAGGATGTGAAACTATGCTGTGGATGGGAGACCGGTCCATTGCAGAGCGGCTGCGTATGCGCATGCATACACACACACCTGAACAGGTCAAGTGCTATGAGGCAGCAGCACTTGCTACTCGCCTCATCACTCCGTTTCTGCTGCATTACATCCAAATCAGTTGCATGTTATAACATTTGTTCAGTTCCCTGTGGCCTGATTCTTGCTAACTTAAATCTGAGTTGCATCTTCATATTCCGGTGACATTTTTGAATAGTTTTATATTTTGTCAAAAAAGGAAAAAAAAAAAGTTTTTGCTGTTGCTAACTAGACTAACATTACGAAACTTAAATGTTACTATTACCACTTAATAGCAAGGCCATTGCACTTTCTGCAGTTTCTTCAGCCAAAGAATCAGAATGCAATTAAAAGACTGAAAATAAAAAGCTTCTAATACATCTATAGTTTAAAGCCATTTCATGCTTGGCCAGTGTCTCAGCATCTCTAAATCAAACAGAATTAACTAACGTGCTCAACTGACCTGTGCTGTGGCTCTGCAGAAGACAGTTTGGTGTGGGGAATTGCAAGCTCCGAATTTCATGGCCAATTTCTCTTTTTATTACAGAAAACTATTCAATAACTTACTTGGACAAAGCACTATTCTTCATCCTTAATTCTTCATTACTAGTCATCTGGCAGTGCTTTTCAATTTTCTGCTCCCAGAATTTTTTTGTTTTATATTTGTCATGAAGCCGTGCCAAATTCATTTTCTGCAAAAAAAAAAAAAAAAACAAAATACAATAAATAAAGTCAATACGTGGGCTTTTTAGAACCTTATTGGAAAAAATATGCTTTAGTATTTCAAATAAAAATATTGTCCATTGATTTATTATAATTCTTTGCTTAGCAGATGCATTATTTTGTGAATAAAATGTTCCATTTGTCAATTTATACAGCTGAACAGAACAATTCTGTTTAACAAAAACCCTTGTTAAAACGTATATCTTTTGTAAAGTCCAGATCTTGGTGCTAATCCCGCTGCTCAAATTTGCAAAATTTAAGACAATAATTCCAAATAAGCTTCTTTTTAAACAGCGCAATTAAAATATACACAACGAGAGCACAAAATCTATTACACAACTGAGATTTAGATTTTTAAATGTGAAATATTTCCGTGTGGAACGCTATGTAATAATGTTGGACTCGTTCCTTTTCCCTCCTAGTGGCAGCTTGGTGGCTGGGACTGTAGTTCTGACGGAAAATTAACTGGGGGGAAAAAAGAGGACAGTGAATTTAAGAGGTCATTTCCTTTATTAATGGCTTGTTTTGCCTTTAACAGTGCAATGCAAATCGGCTATTAGAAGCCTCCTCATTTGTTTCATTTTCTTACACAGATTACAGCAGAAGTCCACCACTAAAAAAAATGGCCATGTCAGTTGTGGACAGGAGACATCTGAAACAAGTGTGACCTGGTCTCTCCTTAAATGCGAATTCTGCTCTTATGGTAAGAAGAACAATAATGCCCCCTTCCCACAGAAGACACCACACCCAGGACCACAGATAATGAACTGAGTGTCACCAGAGCAATTTCAAGTATCGATTCGCCATGCAAAGCAGATCCCTCTCGAGTGAACGGTGGCAGAGGACATTCGTCTCTGCTTGATCACTTGCTCCTCCGCTTGACTGCAACTGCGCAGAGTTCGTACAGAGCGAGAAACTGCTTGTCATCTTACATCCTCGCCGTACTGTTAAATTCGATACGACAACAGTTGTGTGATAGCTGCAAATGCCGCTGCGTAAACTCACACACGTGTCTTATCTCCTTCCAAACACACTTCTGCAATTTCATTTCTTTTGTAAAAATGCAAATGACATCTCAGCGACAGCCCTTTATGACGAGATTTAAATAGAGACAAACATGATGAGGGCACGGCAAGAGATTGCCGAAATAAACCGCACAGCTTTACCCCTAAACCTCCTGCATGTGTTTTTAGTTTGTTAGAATAAATAAGACTACAATAGTAAGCATGAGAGAGACAACGCTGATAAATCTCATAGAGAAAAAAAGAGACTTACTGCAGCATCTGTTTGGTCAGTAAAGGGTTTGCAGGTGTCGAGAGCTAAGGCAGAGGTGTTTTGTTCCCTGATGTGCTAAGTCACAATGAGAGAGTGACAACGGGACAAAGAGACAATCCATTCACCCTTCAAAGTATTTTATTTACAAACAGGTGACTCTGGGTCTTCACATCGCACCTCCATCTTCTGACTCCCGGGGGAATTTCAGTATTTCCCCCCTGTCATGATGTACAGTATGGCCTGTTTGCTGACGTTTGCCTCATCAATAACAGTCATGCTTTGGCATTGTCTAGTATGTGCCACGAAGGCTTAAACACCTTCCATGCCATGTGCCTCGGTCCCTTTACGGAGAGTGAGAAGGAGTGAGAATGATGTCAGTGAGAATGATGTTTCGCTCATCCTGGAGTGAGACAAGCTGCACATCACTGTCTATTTTAATGCGGTTTACCGCTCCCGGTCGGCGCTGCGCGCCACACCGAAGACCTACTGGTACCATCCGTTCAACTAATGCGGTGGTTGAGGACCATTATTATTGTGTCCAACAACTGATGCCTTCAGACTTCCATAAATACCTTTTCTGGCAGTTATGCCTTTGACTTGTTGCAGGGCTGTCAAATATATCTCTAAACTGCAGTGGGGTTGAAGAAGTCTGTTCCACCAAAGGTGCGGCTTATAAAACTAAGATTTAATCACACTAAGCTGTATCGCGCTATTCTCCATAAAGTGGTGAAAGTAAGCATGTTAGCTTTTTTTGGTAAGATTTTCCTCTGTTTTGCCATAATTAACATAGATACAAAGAAATTAAGAGAACTTGGCAACATTCTGTACTGAATGGGAGGCCATGTTATTATTTTTAGGAACAGTTCTGTGCTTCTGACCCGTGTAGCTACCAAGGAGCTTCTGGAGTGTCAGATGGTGTTGGAGTACACTGGAAGCTGGAGAGAGATACAAAGTGCTGTAGGCATGACAGAAAGCAACATCTGTTCGCAAGTTTCTCTCTCACAAGCGCTGCCCACATTTTCTTCATATTGCCATTGTGTATCTCTAATTCAAAAACATGTGGCTGCAATTTAATAGCCTTTGTCCCAGTCATCCGTTGGCTGCTTTTTCCATGCAAATGACACCTCCCAAAGCTTTATAAATAATCTGTATGCCTTCACCCAGTGTCAGAAAATACAATAAAGGCAGTGTGCAGAGGACTTGTATTAGTTCCAAAGTCCAGCACCTGTTTTGTTCAAGGGGGGGCAGGAAAAAACACTGACAAGAGGCTATTTTAATAAGATGACCACCCACGACCATTGCTGAAGAGAGGCGACAATTGAATGGCTTGTAAAAGAACTTACGTTTGTTAATTTTCCTGATGTGCAGTACTGTAAAATGTATACTGGAATTTGATCATTTTACTGTTAAGCCAGTCAAAAATGCAGTAAATCACTTTAATGGCCCAGGGTTGGGCTGTGTGCTTATGTCTTTTTCCTGTTTTCCAATGTGGAGACTCCAAATGGGCATTACCTGTGCAGGCTGATCTCAGATGGGTGGCCCAACCATCTGTGCCTCTGAAGAACCCTACATAAAAAAGAAGTGAAGTTGCAGTAGTTTTGGCCTTGGGATTAGCAGTATGATTTGTTACCTTTGGTGTATTCTTGTATGGCTTGTATAGAGTGGTGGCCCATTTCTGTTTGTGTGTTGTTAGGTAGTTTAGATCAGTGTAGTTGGTTGGGCTTTGCCACTTTTTCTTTCTGGGATTGAGATAACCAGTTGGTCTTTGGTTCACACACAAAAGAACAGTTAGTTTATGTTTGCTCGTGAAGCCTTTGAGCCCATCACTATTATATGTAAATACTCAATCACAAACCTTTCTCACCATAAACTCCTTCCGCAAATACCCCTTGGTTTGGTTCCTGATGAGTTATCTGGACAGTAAACCCTTTAAACCCCTTTTCCCATTTATGTGCAGCCCCTTTAACTCCTAGCACTTTACTGAGTCCAACTGAAGGGGTTATAACATCATCTTGAGTATAATAGCACCGAAATACTGCAGAAGTACTAGATGGACTGTAAAAAGGTCATTTTTTTGAGAGATGCACAAAGGTTTTTTTGGACTGTGTGTGGAGCCTGTGACTTAAAATATACATTTACATCTTCCTTCATGCTCGCAGAGATGGGAAGAAACCTTACATGTGCTTTCTTAGGTTTATTCTTGTTCTTTGTATGTTGTTCTCATTTAGTGCTTTAACTTTGTCATTAAAACAATCTCAGTCTCAACTGAATTCCTCTGGATTTCATTGGTCAGTGCCAGCTGTCAGTTTCAGTTTTCTCTTGCACAAATCAAGTCACCTTTAGGGTAATTTTTTTTTTATTATTATTATTTTTTTTTTTTTTTTTTTTATTTACCATCGGCTCTTTACTGTCTTCTCTGCATTTCACTGGGCATTATTCTTCACCAGTCAGCTTTCTGTGCCTCCTAAGAGAAATTTTATCTTGTATGTATGTGTTGTTAACAAGTACAGCAAAATCTTTAAGCAAACACTTTTAACCCGCAGCATGGAGTGGTGTTCAGATACATTTTGCTGAAAAGTCAGTCCACTCCTTCTGTATAGGTCATGCATAAAGCATCATTAAATATTTAATCATTTTTGACTGGCAACTTGCAGGATTTTCAAAGGCTTACAAAGTGCATTTGTTAGAAAGTGCTTGATCATAGCTAGATCTTAGTATTCATAATACATAAATAAATAAATGCTTCCATTACCCATAAACACTTCATCCTGGTCAGGGCTGCAGCAGTCTCTAGCCTGTCCCACAGTCACTGGGCACGAGGCTGCAAAACTACACCCTGCATGAGACACCAAGCCTTTGCAAGGTGGACTCATGTACTTTACTCTGGGCAATTTAGTGAGTAGTTGACCTGAAACACATGGTTATAGACTGTGAAACCCACACAGACCCTTTGAGAACATGCCAACTCCACACCATCTGAGATGTATTTGAACCCAAGTCTGAACATTGCACGTGCTGTGAAGCAGCAGCATCATACTTCTTCTTCTTCTTCTTCTTCTTCTTCTTTCGGCCGCTCCCGTTAGGGGTCGCCACAGCGGATCAAAAGCTTCCACTTCTTCCTGTCCTCTGCATCTCTCTCCGTCACCCCCACCACCTGTATGTCCTCCTTCACCACATCCATAAATCTCCTCTTAGACCTTCCTCTCTTCCTCTTGCCTGGCAGCTCCATCCCTAGCATCCTTCTCCCAATATATCCCGAATCTCTCCTCTGCACATGTCCAAACCAACGCAATCTCGCCTCTCTGACTTTGTCTCCAAACCGTCCAACCTGTGCTGACCCTCTAATATACTCATTTCTAATCCTGTCCATCCTCGTCACACCCAATGCAAATCTTAACATCTTTAACTCTGCCACCTCTAGCTTTGCCTCCTGTCTTTTGGTCAGTGCCACCTTCTCCAACCCATAAAGCATAGCTGGTCTCACTACCATCTTATAGACCTTCCCTTTCACTCTTGCTGGTACTCTTCTGTCACAAATCACTCCTGACACTCTTCTCCACCCACTCCACCCTGCCTGCACTCTCTTCTTCACCTCTCTTCCACACTCCCCGTTACTCTGAACTGTTGATCCTAAGTATTTAAATTCACCCACCTTCGCCAACTCTATTCCTTTACCAATCATACTACCAACATTCAAAGTTCCTACCCTCATGTCCACTCTCTTAACCTTCCTCCTCTCCTCTCTTCCTCCTTCTTTGGCCAGCAGTAGCCCAATTTCCGCCAGCACCCTTTCAGATAGCAGTGCTGGTGGCGGTCGTTGTTAACCCGGGCCACGACCGATCCGGTGTGGAAATTTCTATTTTTGTCTGCATATTTGTTTTGGCACAATTTTTACACCGGATGCCCTTCCTGACGCAACCCTCTCCATTTCCGGGCTTGGGACCGGCACAAAGAAATGCACTAGTTTGTGCATCCCCTTGCGGCTGGATTATGCAGCAGCATCATACTGCCCACCTCAAATAGAGCAGAAAAAGAGAGGAAAAATTCTTATCATTTCATAACTATCATATTTCTTCTCTGGTTTTTACATCATATTTAAGCAAAAATATGAATGCACTCAGGCACTACTGGAGAATATTCTGTTTGTCCATAAATACTGAACAATGTATGTGGTGCCACAGACTGGAATAGGCAGTGAGTTTGGGACATTAGCAGTGTCTTGCACCTGGTCCTTGTGCATGTGCACACACACACACACACACACACACACACACACACACACACACACTTCCAGGTTGGCAACAATGATAAGTCTGCCATTGTGACAACTGAAGTTGAACCAGCTATTATTTGGATGAGTAAGGTCTGTCTCTGGGAATAACTGTTAGCTCAGGGGAAATCTGCTGTCATCGGAAGTTATAACCGTTTTCCTTCTCATTTTTGCTGACCTCCCAAGCTTAGCTATTTGTTCCTTTTGAAATGTCTTTCTTGAAAGGTTTGCTTGTATCACATTTACCAACATTTATGCCAACACTGCATGACACATCTTGGGCCACAAAATGCAAAAAAAAAAATTAATCTGCAGCCTTGGAGACTTGAAGTACCAGGGCTTACTGCTGAGCCACCTTGTCATCCAGTGCCTAAAATGAGGGAACATCTTTGCTTGTATAACAGGTGTGGTCATGTTTCTTGCATTGTCAGGGTCTCCACCACCACTATTCCACTGGACCAACACTGATAAATCCCACCATATGTGCTTGCGGCTGTTAGCAGCCCAGACCTCACTCCCAATCCCCCAAACTGGCTGCAGCATGCAAGGAAGTGACATTAAGGAAAAATGAGCACCAGGTGTGGCCATTCAGACTTTAGTGGTCTATGTTTTAAAAGGAAATTATGGACCCGTTTTATGGAAAATAATCAGTAGTATTTGCTATGATCTGATGTGTGCATTGTGAGGTTTAGTGGTGCTTTGAAGGTTGTACTGCACCTTTTCATTTCTCCCGTTTTCATAACCTGACCGTACTCTTCCGTTTTTCCCGCTGTTAATATACGAGTCACTGAGGCATTTCTTCTCTGCACTTCTTTAATCATGTTTGTGTTTATTTCACCAATCATTTGTCACAAATCTAATAAAAGCCGCAGCTCCGCACGTTACCGCCTCATGCGTGGTCATGCCTTGCACCAGACGTGCCCCGGTGTTCACTGGGTGTGATTTACTCAGCGCTTATGTTGCAATGACAGCATTTTGCATTTCTCAGCCTGTAGGAATATGACTTATGATCTGGTGGCATAACCCTGGAGATGCGCAAAGTTCCCTCATCAGTAATCGCTGTAATTTTCTCTTCCCAGTGACATCTTCCTTCATTGGGCTGCACAATGCAGGTACAAATTTTTGCCAGTTACTCACATAAGGGACTCGGGTCTCATAAATCAGCGAGCATATTGGGTGACAGAGCAGCATCTGGGCCCTCTGAGTGCAACGATTCAACTAATGAAGGAGCTGGGAGTGAGAAAATCACCTGTGAGCAAGCGCTCATTTCTGCCCCTGATATTGCCAAAGAGGCTCGGATATGTATGCACTTGTGCGGACTGAAGAGTGAATACCTGCCCCTCATTTGACACTTACCTTATGTCATGCATAGATGATTTATTGGATCGCCAAGGCAAGGCACAGACCACTGCAGCCCTGCATCTTTGGAAAAGTTATTAGGCAGTTCCCTCTGAGATGGTGTTTGGGAAGAACAGCACCTTCTGCTTCTCATCTTGTGCTCTGCTTCGTAGCTCAGAATATAGGATTCAGCTTTATAAAGAAGGGTGTCCCTCAAAAATATTTCCAGATTCAGGTGCTTATGTTTGATGCATTGTTTGCACATTCTAAACAGTTGTCTCGTATTGTGCCCCTTTTTTGTAAATGGAGTGACAGTTAATGATTTGTTGTTACAATTTCTGAGACTGATAAATTTACCTCATTTGTCTTTTTACTAAACCGCCTCATAGATAAAGCAAAGTGATATCCTGTTGTTATTTGTGAACAGGGTGGAAAAACATAAAAAAAGCTTGGTCTTGGTGATTCATTTTTATTTACTCGAGAAAGGTACTCTGCTACAGTTTCTGTACATTTATCTTTAGCTTGGTTATAGTTGTTTTTATACAGCAGGTAAGGTCTTTCATTAAAAAAAAAAATGAAAATATACAAGTGGACTTGAAGTAGTTTGGTACAATATTTTAAATTGTTTTAAAAAATGTTAAAAATAAAAACTTGAAACCATCAGCAGTAGTAATATCGCTAATGGCAGCAACTTGTACTGGTGCCAGAATGACAGATGAATGTATGTAAAAGATATACAATATACAGCTAAAAAATGCAGAAAAATGACACAAAACAACAGAAAAAGAAAATGAAGGTCCTAATGATGACAAAAAAAAAAAAGAATATCACTTATACATCTGTTCTTTGGATGCTAGTTAAGGTGGTAACTTACCAGGTTTGGGACTGCAAAAAGTGGCCAATGATTTGTAGGTATTGCTCAAATGAAGCTGTGCCCTAGGGTTGTGGTACAGAGGGCTAAATGGACCTACCCAGCATAATGAAAGAAGTGTTATGAATAACTAGGAAGGTAAATGGAGTGCAGCCTGCGCAGTTTTAGCCCCAGATTAGAAATTATCAGCGGCCATATGCATAGATTTCAGTGCTGTCACAGAGGGGGATCACTAATTCTTGCTGGTCAAATGGAAGTAAATATTTTTTCACAACCCTCTTGAAGAATGTGTGGAACGGCAAAAATATGTGCAAAACTGAAAGAAATTCCCAACATAGTGCAGTTTTACTCAAGTTTATGTTGATATTAAGTAATTAGTAAGTACAAACATTGTAAATAAATATTTGTTGATGCCTAGTTGTAATGTTTCACATCCTTTGAATATCAAAAGAATAACAAAGAAAATGTATTATCTACAATCTACTCCCTGCTCCCTTCTAAATTCATTAAGGTCCATAGAATTACCAGAAAATGTAAAATATTTATCA
This sequence comes from Heterotis niloticus, assembly GCA_018136845.1. NCBI lineage: Eukaryota > Metazoa > Chordata > Actinopteri > Osteoglossiformes > Osteoglossidae > Heterotis > Heterotis niloticus. The sequence goes on from CM030891.1 coordinate 19,701,388, forward strand.
CAAGTGTACTCTAAGGACAGTCAGCATTGTACTGAGCTCAAAGTGAAGTCTCAAGGACAAAACTGTAATGGCAGAGATGAGGAAGTACTTATAAAAATGCTTTTAAGCACCTCAGCTAAGAAACAAAATGGTTTATGACATCGGGCCGGGCAGTGTATTTCATTGTTTAGCAGCCCTGTAGCTTAACATTCATCTGTATGAGGCAAAGTATTTATTGCATAAATGAACAGAAAGCCTGCACCTTGTACCTAGCAGGTGTATTAGCTTGCGTGCTGCATACTGTACTAATGCACTCATGCTACAGTGTTTGAGCTCCTATGGTGCGAATGTCAGTGTCTGCATGATGGACGAAGCAAAAAAATTTACTTCTATTTAAACTCACCATCATGTAGAGGCAGCATAGCAGTCAGTGTGGATGTTGTGTAACCTGAAGATCCCACCCCTACTGCAATACTCTTCAGCATGCGACTTGCTCTAGATGGCACTGACATCTAGAGCAAAAAAAGAACTGAATAAAGATAAAGATTTGAGCAAGGGTTACCTTTATTTACATAATTACGTTCATGATTTGTAGACTGTGAAACTCTTCAGATTATTGAAAATTTGTGTCATTTTTCAGAAAATATGTCCTGTATATGTTACTGTAAATGCAATATTCATTTTTATAGTGCCAAAAAATTGTAATTTGTGATTTTACCATATTGCTGAATTTGGGTCCTTTTTTTTCAATGCACAGTGGTGCTAAATAAAGTGTTCAGTGATACAGAAATTATGTAATTCTGGTAAATATAGTATATAGTGTCTGAGACATATGGACCCCAGTGGGCCTGAGGTTCTGAAATTCCAGACAGCTCAAATGTATGGTGAGGGCAGCAGATCTACGCTTGGCCTCCATCAGCTGCTACAGGATCACCCCAGACCACAGGGGAGAGAGCAGAATGTATAACAAGGCAGCGCTCACAACTTTTTCTAGAGGTGGTGTGAGGTTGTCTACTGGGACTTCCACTGCTATGTGAGGCTCAATAGACTTGCTACTGTCATGGAAGGCATGGCAGAACTCTTTTTTTTTTTTTTTTTTTTTCCCCTCATGTCCTGGCATTTGGCTGGTCAGCTGGTCCTGTGTTTTTGATACATGCTATCTGGGTGCAAGATGTTCTGACTCGGGCTACCGTGAGCAGATGTGCTAATTCTGAGTCTGCATAAATAAGCTGCGCTGTCCTTCAAAGTTCTTGCATTTTAAATTAATATTGCATACAGGCCACACATACACTTTTTACAACTTATTTATTAAACCTTCTTGTTAAAATTCTGTGCGTTTTGATGTCATGAAATGATGTTAATGTACACCTGTACTCCGATATCTCAATATAACTGGTTAAGGGAGAAGGCTTGAGTACGACAAACTTGGGTAACTTGAAGTCATTTCTGTTATTTCTTATGAGGCCAACTATGATCCTCCTCTCATCCGAAAATCCCAAAGTAATTTCCCCAAAATATCCCACACTGTAAAATACCTATTTCAATGTGATAAAGATAATTTAAACACAAATTTGTGTTTAATTTGTGGTTCTATGCAGTTTTTTTTATCTAGTATCATTATTTTTTGCTCTTTATTGTAATTACTAATATTAACAAGCATTTAACAATAAAATGTATGTAAAAAAAAAAATGAAAACAATGGGCTGTTATTGTAATGAACTGTTGTTGGGCAGGGTTACTGACTAAAAAGAAGTGAACAAAGTCCCAAAAGCAGAAATAGCATTTGAGTCCTGGCCACATGAAGAAAAGACTGGAAATACAGATGCTGGGTGCAGTGCTGCCACTTAGTTTCACACTTGTACTTGCATCAATGTTGAATATTTTTGATAGGCGCTGGCTGCGCTTGAATAGAATTCAAAGTAGAGCGCCTTGTAGCTTGGTGCAACAGTGCCACAGTCTGTCTCTTGGTGTCAACAAGACCAAGAAGATGAGTCTGCTTCAGAACACTCGGGCTGTTCAAACTTCTCTGTGCATTGGTGATTCAACAGTGGACCTGGTGTATAGTTTCAAGTTCCCAGTAGTGTTCATCACTAAGGACCTTACCTGGACCAACAATACAACCCCCCCAAGTAAAAAAGGCATAACAGGAGGTCCACTTCCCTGAGGAGACTGAAAAACAGCTGTACTTGTACTCCCACCCTCACCAGCTTCTGACCTCCTGCATCTTGGTCTTGTATGGAAACTGCACTGCCTGACTGGGGAGCTCTGCAGTGGATAATGAAGACTGACCAGATCATCACAAGGACCCCACTGCCCACCATCCATTCTACCTACAGCAACAAGCTATGCATTGGGAGAGCTCCCAGCACCACAGACCCCTCTCTCTCTTTCCATCATTTCTTTTCACCACTGCCATCTGGGAGACATTTTTACAGCCTGAGAGTCAAAACCAGCAGGCTCCAGAACAGCTTCCCATCACATCAGGTTGAAGAAGTCCAACATCTCAGGCCTGATCACTACCACCTCCACTGAACACAACTACTACTTGTGACCACTGACTGTCTGCACATCTACAATATATTTATATTTGGTTGTTGCTGACATTGCACTATATGGATCATTACACTATCTGGAATGGGATGTTCAACAAGCACATATATGTGTGACGGTCAAGTGTACACATACTTTTGGCTATATACTGTTAGGTATATAGGGATGCCAATCCATTGCAGGGTTACCACACATAGTGATCAATTAACCCAAAACACATGTCTTTAGGCTGTGGATGGAAACCAGAGCACCCTGAGGAGACCCACGCAGACACGAGAAGAACATGTGAACAGCCTGGGTGCTGTGAGGCAACAGCACTACTCACTGCAGCACCGTGCTGTCTATAGAGCTATAATTTTATTTATTTCTCTAAATCTCCTAATTCTTTGTATGCTACACGCACCAGACCCGAGGAGCTTCATTTTGTTCTCCCTTCTGTATCTGGTGTATAAGAGCATATATCAATAAACAATTGTTGATTTTTTAATTTTTTAATTTTTTATTTTGCAGTATCTTTGTGTATTTTTGTGTTGGTGGGAAAAGTTACAGCATTTCTTGCTACAGGATTTGTTTATAGTGTTCAACTGAAAGTTATGGACTGCATAAATGCTGCACATCTTGCAAAAGGCTTGTAATTATACCATCTGCCAAGACTCCTTCCTGAGTTATGACTAATTGTTTTCCTGCCAGTTCAAAATCTACTTATCCAGCCAGATTTAATTATACAGGTAAGGAGGAAAATAAAAATTATGAAACAGTTTCACAGGTTAAGATATTCAATTTATTTACTGAATGCTGAAGTGTGGTTCAGACCCTTCATTCGGTCACCCTGTCTGCTTTGTGTGCATAAACAAGTATGTTGAAAACATGAAGCTGAATGTGGAACAAAGAATGTTGAGCACAACAAGAATAACAAGAAAAGATTGCAATAAATAATATAAGATGGCCAGGACAGTACTTGGTGTTACCAAAAGGATTGCTGAGCCACAGAAATGCACCTTTCAAGAAGCAATACAAGTCACTCAGTCTCTAACATTGTCCAAGTCGTGGTGGTCTGGAGCCTGTCTCAAACGCGGATGTGATCGGGCTACCTGGACAGAACATCAGTGGAATGCAGAAAAGACTTTCAGTCACAGATTTACAGAGCGTTTGTTCATTTAGCAGATGTTTTTCTCTAAAGCAGCATACACTGACTGCTATGTAGTACCCAGCAATCATTCGCTATCCAGATTCTCTACATTCAAATTTTCAATATACAGTAATTGCTCTTGTAATTTAATACCTGTATGCCAGTATCCAAATGGAAAGATTTGCTACAATGAGTTTTCATCCAAAGCTTATCCATAATTTAAAAATTAGTAATAATTTAAAAAAGTCAACAAATAAACACTGTACAGTACTGTCCAGTGTACTCTTGTGTAAAATACTGTATGTATTGCAGTAAACTGTATTGTGTACTATTACAAATTTATTTGAAGCCAGACACACACCCGTGCTGGTGTCTTATCACCTGGTTCCATTAGTTTTGCTTTGTCTGGGCTTGTTTGAGGTGTATCACGCATTCACTGTGCATTGAATTTTTTAAATAAACCCAATTATTTAAATGCCTGTAGTGTCAGACAAAGACTGGGACACAGCAGGCTACTTCGACACACATCTTCCCTTTATTTAACGTCTCAAAACACTGACCTCCCAATCCAGACCGTCCATGCGCCTCTCATCTCCCGCGTGTAACACATTGACACCAATGGCGGCACTCACCTGCGAAACGTCCTATACTGTACATACTGTACCATGCATTATGAACAGTAAGTGTTTTCCAATTAGGTAACTGTGGTTTACAGTGTTTTACCATGCTGAAATAATGGGCTGACAGTAACACAGGTGTTCTCAGAAGGGCTGGGAATACATGATTTTTTTTTCTCCTCATTTAAAATAATGGCAAATGGGCACTCAGTATTCGGAATTCTGTTTTCTGCTTTGTTTTCAGGGACAAATTAGATTGAGATACTGAGGGATTTCTGTAGTTAGCTGACATCTTTCTCCAAGGGGGCGTACAGTGCTAAATGTGTTATACCGAACCGCCTACAGTCATTGACCCGTTTATGCAGCAGGGCAGTGTAACACAGACACATGCACACGCAAAGGGCAATTTGGAGTCACCAACAAACTAGCCAAGTGGGACTTAAAAAGTCCGCTCAGTGATTGTTTCCAATCCGGTTGGCCGCTCTTGGTTGGGAAGTGATAACGCTGTGCAAAATGAAAATAAATCACAGCACAAGCTTGTGGAATACATAAATTCTTACTATTAAGCCCTGGGGTAATGCGAGTAATGGGTGAACACGAGATGTAATTATTTTAGAAATCATTTGGTTCAAATCAGCAGGTGCGGATTTTCAGTATCAGTGACATCAAGCTGAAGCTCTCTACTAAATCTAACCTTTTTTAAAAAAGTTGAGCTAAAACAGGAGCTCCAAGGACGTAAACACGGTGACGCAAAAGAGAGGCTGTCAGCATTAGAGTGCATGTTAAGAATGCAAGGCCCAGCCTAGGCACCATCTCATCGGGAAGGAGCAGATAAAGAGATGAGGAAAACAATGGTTCTCAGGAGGATGGATTACCCCAGGAGAAAAGGGACAGTGATAAGCACACCGAGAGTGAAAGTTTGCTGGTGGGAGTGCATGGCGCTTGCACCATAGTGACAAGCAATAGCGGAACCCGGCACGATGATCTATAGTGCAGCTCAGCCCAACTCAAGTTGTCTGACCGCTAATTCCACTCCACATTGGATGTTCCACTTGCACTGGGCACCAGGCAACAATAATGTCACTAAAAAGGTCTTCCTTTTAAAGAACATATCTTAGCATGCTAATTTTGAAGGACACCTAAAGATAACTTTCACTTACTACTCACTTTTCACATGCTAGTACTACTACTATCACTAATAATACCAAAAACCATTGTTTCTGCATTCGTGAAACTGTTTTTATTGTTTATTACTCAGGAGCCCTTTTTTTAATTACGGTGCAAATTAATTTTACTAATAAAAATTTATTAAGTCAGTGCTTTATTGACGGAGTTTCTTAAGCTGGAGGAGCTTCATTGTATACATTCTTCCCAAATAAAAAAATGATCTCATTAATTCTGCTAGATTTAACCCAGTGCTTTCTGTAGGGATTAGTGAGGGTTTTACAAATCACCGCCATAAACCACTCTTAAGTCGGCTTCTGGTGAATTACAAACTTCTGCTCTGAAGGCAAAAGTAGATTAATGGGAGGGGTCTGTAGATGGAAACTAAAGTTGGTTTTAGGAATGCTTTTCACAAGTGAAATATTTCAAAATAACCCCAACAACCAAGTTTTAGCATCTGATGTTATATTGTAATTTGCTATGTGACTCAATAGCAGTGAACTTATCTGCTATTGAAATGCTGTTAATCTAAGACTAAATTAAACCAAAGCATTAGTTACTTATAAATGTACACAAATAAGGAAAGGCAATTGTATCACAAAACACATTTTGCTCGCTGATGGTCTCTGTTTTTTAAGTTATGGTCATTTTTAAACCTCTGTGAAACTCCAGATTTAAAAGTACGGCGTGCAGTTATCTAATGTTTGCTGTGATCGCTCAATAATTTGCAAATGTCTTGATCTGCATTTATCTACCCTGCACATGAATATACAAAAACAAGAGAAATTTAATTTAATGCTCCGTGGAGTTTATTGTTTTTGAAATATGAATTTAAAACAGTACAAATGCCTTTGACACATGGCCCTGAAACCAGTAGCGTAAATAGCATTTTGAGAATAATCAGATTTTTGTGTTCATAGACAAAATTAAATGTTCTGAATCCTAAAATGCTGCCATGCACAAAATATTCCCATTTTAATAATGGAGAGTTTTTTTTTTGTTTTTTGTATATTATGCATATGTACGCCATATTATACAAAATGTTCAGACGTACTATAATAAATATTTGTACATCTAAATTTATTCTCATGCTCCAGTGCTTAAGGGAAAATACTTTTACGGTCTTTTTCCTCGAACTCAGAATTTAAATAAAGGCATTACATTATACATTGTGCTAATTGTACATGCATTACACTTGTCAAAGTCTACAAATGCTGCAGTTCATATTATTTTAAACTTATTTTTCAGTACTGTGCATATCTGATATGGGTACAGGAAGCATTGATGCAGATGTTAACTTTTGGTGCAACTTTGCATGTTTGCAGAAGCAGCCAAAGTGGGGGAACGTTAGCTGTAGAACGACAAAGCTGTAGACATGTGTGCTACAACAGTTATTCAAATGTGTTCAAAAAAGCTCCATTTATAATATAAAACCGTCATACTGTATAACCAGAAAACTGCCACTTAAAAGCTGTACCTGACACCAGAACATTTAATACATACAGTAGCAGCCTAAAATCTCCTGTTTTCTCCTGAAATGTATCTGTTAAACAAGTCAGTGAAGTCTCTCTCTCTCTCTCTCTCTCTCTCTCTCTCACACACACACACACATACGCAGACACACAGAAAATCGTGCTTTCTGCAGGCTGCACGTGTCGTCCAGTGGGAATAGCTGGAATGGGCACATGGCCTTTCGGTGGGCACGTGTCAGTCTGGCGCATCCAGCAGATTCTTAGTCGGGCTGGAAGGACGTGGATGGCACAAGTTTAGCTCTTCCATTTTGTCACCAACCTACAATGTGTCTGGCATAGTGCTGTGACAAAGTAGCACTTCTCCTAACAAGGAGGCGTCCTCTCTTGTTTCTCTTTTCAAATTTATTTCCGGGCTTGACATTCAATATGCCAGCTTGCCACCCTGATCTGATTATGCTCCTCTTAGGCTGCAGACCGGCTCGCTCGAGCGCGTCCCATTTCATTAACGCATGCTAGACGTTTCTCGATATGATGCTTGAAGGTGCGGTGCTGGTTGTAAACTCCTTCAGTAGTACTCGGGCTATGAAGAAATAGGCAGACTTATCGATCCTGTGAAGGGTCAGTAAGACCATCTCCCCCATCCCTCCATATATAGATGACTCCAGTGTAACCCTGGGTATCAGTCTGAAAACCTCCCTATCTACAGTTTACAAGGCTTTATCAGAAACACAATGTGCGTCGGACGAAACGACAAGACATTTTTTAAAATACTATTCATTTTAATGCATACGTAAATTGGTTGAAGCAACAAGGTACTTATGGCTTGACTATTCCATGTGGTGTTTTCATAAAATGTGTTTTTTATGCTTAGTTGGTGACTTGTGCATTAACCTCAGATTTTCAAATGCCTGCTCTGATTTTTTTTTTCTTCCCATGATGCTGTGCAATTGTTTTATTCATAAGGGCCAAGCTATTGTTCTAGCTGTAAATTCCTTTTCATTGTTTTGAAAAAAGAGAACTGATGGAAAATCTCGCTGCTGTGAAACTTTTAAATTGTGAAGCTAGGAAGAATTGACTAAGGTGCCTTTTGTGGAATCAAAAATTAAAGAGCACTGTTTGTCCAGTTGTCTTGGTGTGTGAGATGTTTGGGAGTCATTACTGCCTTCAGCTCGATGTCTCTGTTAGCCCACGGTAAAGTAGGTAAAATAAGCCAGGTTGAATGGGCTCGGACAGACTCCGGCCCCTTCTGAGAGGAGATGGTTTGGAAAGCCACTCTCTCAGCGTTCACCTAACACCAGCAATCTTACTGCCGAGGGACTTCTTTTTCCTCGAGATAAGATGGTCTCATACCATCGCCACGAGACTGTCTGCTTTCACCTGTCTGCCGTGTTGCCGTTGTCTGTCACTTGCTGACACTACAACCAGCCACACTTTTGGCTACAGGTCTGTTCTAATTTTGACTGTGTGACTCTTGAAGTTCATTATTTCACCCCCTCTTCCTTCTTTGCTGCGGGGTATCCGAGAAGGCAGTGCAGAAACGATGGCGGATTTGCGATAGCACGTTTTCATTTTTGCACTTTTGTTCTTGGAGTCGTACTCAGTCGTTCTGAAGGAATGGGAAGAATACAGAGGCGTTTGATAATGGCTTTTTCTTAGATTTGCCTTACCTTGAAGTGTGCGTTGAGCACTTTGTGGCAACTTTTCTTTATACTTAAAAGTTAACTCAAGCTGCAAAAGTCTTACAATTCATTTATGGATATGAAAGGGTAGCTTATTTATAAATCCAATGCAGTCCCAGTGAGAGAGCTGGGGGCTCTAAGTGGAGAACATTTACATGCGACCGTGGTCATTAGGAGTTTTAGTTTTATTTAAAAGAAATGAGATGGTAGAATAGCGTTTAGAAAATTGAGTTATGATAAATGATTTATTTAACAACAGTGTTAATGGTATAGGGTGCTGACATGCTGGCCGAGCTTGAGCGCAGGACCAACTGCCACGCGTCATCCGGGATTTTTTTTTAACAGGACGAATTTGAATAAAGAGACACGCTGTTGGGTAGCAGTGGATGAGCAGACAGTTGTTCTCCGAGTCCTCGCTGTTGTACAGTTGACGGCAATTAACCTGGGGGAGTTTCTTTAAGGAGCTCAGTTGCAACAAAGCTTGATCTGCGCGAGATAAAAATTTCACGCCAGGCTGAATCGACTTTTCTGCAAAGCAGCTAAACAGTGTCACCGTGCTTTCTTAAAACGTTTTGCAAAATAGAAATGTTTTACGTTGAAATGCTTGCATTTTTTTTTTAAATCTGCGTTACCTAGCGAAACACCTTGCCCATTTGCCCAAAAAAATATTTGAGAGATTGCAATGATAATAAGTTAAATGGCTGTTCACCGAGAAGAGCTGCTGCTTTGTTTCTACGGGGGTATTAAACCCAGCGCTGAAGAGCAGCAGTTCATTGTGGTTTAGAAAAAGACTGAATAAATTGAGATGTAGGAAATTATTAGTCATTTATTTAGTGATAATGTACAGTGCAATTCAGCTGTATTACCGTACAAAGTGCATATTAATCACCTTGCACCTTTAACTGCATTCTTCAACACGGACAATTTACTCTTAACAGCTTTCCGTCAGTTTTCCAACAGTTTAACAAGAAATTCATTTTAATGTCAACAAATTACAACTTAAACTGTAATGAAAAAAACCGTGAGTGCTTTGAAATACAATTTATTATTACATATTAAAGATTAAAGTACATTTTATCACTATTATTGTCCATTCAAAGTGATGTTCGTGCATAAACAAGTTGTTTCATATTGTAAAAATTGTTTAAAAATATTACCTGCTATTTCTATTATTAATCAGAAATTGTTCAATACACAGAAGTGGAGAACTGTAAATTTTTGAGTCAGCCTTCATTTGCTTTTGCGAGAGTCTTTTCTTCTCTCCTCGCCGTACTAGCGTCGATGCGCTTGTCTGCTCATCCCTCTATCAATTTTTGCTAAAAGCTTTTCCAAATCAGGGCCACTGTGACTTCAAACACTTAAAAATATTGTTTCGTTTGAAGTGCATGCGGTGTGCAATTCTCCAGCATTGTTTGAAAGGGTAGGTCACACATGAAGCCTCCTTTTCTAAGGTTGCCCTTAGGGAACGTTCAGAAAGTTATATTTGTCTGGGTTTGTGGCACACAGATCAATCAGTTTACCAGCACCCCGGGACAGCGCTGCGTTTTCAGGCTCATGGAGGCACAGCACAACAAACGCAAACCTCCCCGCGTCTGACTTGCACTTTATATTCCCAAGCTCATATCTGTCTGATCGTAATCCTCCTGGCTTTACTAAACAGCAAAGGGGAGAGCGGACAACATTCTGCTCCACATTGTAGACAGAAAGTTGGGGGCTGTTAATTTGAAACCCCCGTCTGCTTTCCTCCTCCCGATAATAAAAGCAGTGTGAGTAAATATAACCCCGGCCCTGGCATGAGGTATGTGTTGTCTGGAGGGGGAGTGTAAGTGGACAGGGGAGTATCACTCCTGTGCTAACCCTCTCTTTCCCATGACTGTCAAGAAGACTCCACTGCTGCCCCCCGGCGGAACACCTTCTGCTGGGGGCATCCTAACACTCCCTGCTTGTTTACAGTCTTTGCCTTTGTTTACTGCCATGGCCTGGATAAATTTACCAGTGTCAGCGGCCAGCCTTATCCGGGGAACCATGCTGTCCTGGGTGGCAGGACATCCCACATCTGCAAGTTTATTTCGAGCCAAACAGCTACAAGAAGGCAAACTGTTGCATTAGCAGCGCATAGCTGGGATTCCACAGCTATAAGAAACAAAAAAAACCTTCCGTGTGCATTTATTCTGTCATGGACTCTTAATGTTAAAGCATTATTGCTATAATGTTGAAAGGGCTATTAAAGAAGTAATTTTCATTTTTAAAAATGTCTTTTATCTCGTAAGTGTTCTTTATTTGGCCCTCTCTTTGTCACGACCCTGGGGGGGGGGGACAATAAGATAAGTTTGTTGTTCAGTTGAAATTGCTTTGGGATTTCAAGATAATGACTCATGAATAAAAAGCAATAATTTAATAATTCAAATACACGGTTCACTTCTAACACATATTTAAGAACTAACACTGAAGAACTGTAAGAGGGAGAATTTTAATAGCGCTTGCAAGCTGTTAAAAAATGTTTAAAGTTCTCAAAAAAATTTGGCACAGTATTCATTACCAATGTCAGTGTTTACATGTTAGTACTTCATTAGAACACTGCCTGTTAAACTCATAGCAGTCTAAGCATAGTAGATTTTAACGTCTAGCTTAAACTTGTGTGTTTATAAGACATTTTCCTATAGCTATACTTGTAAAAAAAACACTGAATATTTTGATATTTTAATTCTCTGAAGTGTATACTTTTGTATATCTTTCCATAACATATTCAATATAGTGTTTCTTTTAAGAAGAAGTTCCAATTATCAAGTTACTGGTTATATAATAGTCATATAATAAATTGTTGCTATTAAAATGCTATCTTCTATTTATGCTCATTATTTCCAGGTGTCCTCTGACATGCGCAGGCTTCTTTGATGCACAAAATGTTTCCTCAAAATGTTTCTGTACAATGAGTAACTCGGTCAAAAAAACAAATCTTTTAAAAAAGTAATTTGGCCGTAATGTTTCAGCAACCCTCTTTATTTTACTTTCCTTAAACTTTCAACCTAGATAAGTTGAGACGAAACTCCAGCGATGGGGCTGTCGAATTTCGTCTTCTGTGATTCAACTGCAAGAGTGCACTTGCGCTGAAGGCAATTCCACGCATCTGCAATTTCCAATCTGGATAAGCTTTTGTGTAATTTACCCCCCATCTCAGCCCTGTGGTGTGCCATCTTACAGGGTTTTCCGCTCTGCCCTAAAGTCTTGTCTTTTCCAGTTTATGCATGATCATCCATAATGATCCTTTTGTAAAATGGCGTACCCGGCCTGAGCTGGGTGCTGAACAAAAGGACAGGTTATGAAACCAGCATGGGGGGTTCCTCTGAAGCCTTTGTGTAAAAGTGCCTGTCACAAAGGAAAATAGAAAAGATTTTATTTGGTGCCACATTGTGCCGTTTTGTAATTCATTAATCCTTTGGTTAAATTTCCCCGATAGAGGAAATTCAGTATAATGAACATAAACACTAGTAAGGATTAGATTGTATCTGTGTGTCTTCATCCAACATCAATTCAATGAAGGAAAGAGCCAGTTTAGCAAACTGCTAACATAGTGTGGTATCTACAATGCAATACATGGCTAATTGTAATGCATGATCCAAAGTTAACATATATGTCGAGCTACTGTCTATATTGTACAACATGTGCTGTCCTATACACAAGTAAAGAATTTGTGAAGGTGTGAGGACCCTGTTTAGTGGAGGACACTTGAATTTGGGATTAATTATCATTCTTTCTTTTACACTATTTACACCTCCAAATGGTGAAATTTCAAGGGAACCGATTAAAAGATAACATCTTATTCCATGACATTTGTGATGATGACACCCACATACATTGCAGAGCACTTCATGTGTTGTGGTTAGGAGAAAAATAGCGACCACTTTTTAAACAGACCATACTTAGATGTACACCCTTATGTTGGCTTAGGAACATTCAATTTATTAAAATAAATTGGGCAAGATTTGTCCTGAATGAATCATTTATTCTACCTCTGTGTTCCCAGGATGTCGCTTGTCTATAACAGGGGCAGCTAAAATCTTCTAAGTATTTTTTACTTGCTCATGAAATGATAACTTTGATAGAACTCAAAATACCAGCTAATACAATTATTATAATACTAATAATTCCTAAATACTTCAAGATGAGAATACTATTATGGTGACACTGGTATCAGGGTGCAAACTTTGAGCAAAGAAAAATTCCCGGCTGTTGCTGACTTGATTCACACTCCTCGCACGCATTCACACCTCATTCCAATTTTTACACCAGCTGTATTATTAAATATCCTCCAGATGCCCGCAGACTGTACATTGTAATTTTTGTTTTCTTTTCCTGCTGGAAAAGTTATTAAAAGTTTCATTCTTCTCACTCTTAAAATGGATGCTTTGTAAATAAAATTAGTAAAATTCAACATGATTAAACTTTCAAATTAATCTCGTGCTTTAAAGCCTTTAATAGTGCAGAGGTGGTCCTTTCTTTTTCAGATTAGCAACAGGTTGCATACTGTGTGCACCATGCTGGATTAAGGTAATCTGCTTAAAAGACTCCCTGTAGTAGTGCATACCCACTGTTCCACTCCCTCGGAGTCTTTTACTCCATTAAAATAAAGGACTATGCTTGCATTTTGTACTAACACATCATTTTGTTATACTGTAATTGCATTTTTTAAACTGCCAATACGTTAACAAAAAATGTCCGACACCCCCCCCCCCCCAGTGAGTCAGCACAGCGATTGCAAAGTTACAATGGAAAATGCGAAGGAGAAAAGAAACACTTTTGTGTTATTATGGTTTCTGTGTCAGACTATCAGGCCTCTAAGGCTCATGTTTCACTCTGCCAGGGTCTCCTGTGACCGTTAATGGGATAAAGACACGGCTCTTTCAAGACTTGATTTCTCCCAAGACGTCTTATTCAAAGCTGCCCTGGACCTTTGGAGCAATAGGGGCCGATTATCAATATTCTCAAATGGCTGACACAAAGCTGAAACTTTAAAGATGAATTACTGCTTCAGCTCGGACAAACCACTTACATGGAATGAATGCCAAGTTTTTTCATTTACAGCAGTTCATCTAAAACCAAGAGAACCTCCCTGAGAAGCAGCTTGGTAACAAACAAGTGCTGTCAAAGTAATATGACATAAAACATCTTAGGTTAATATTTAAGCACTTTGCAAAAATTAGACATTTTCTACCTATGAATTACAGTATATTGTGGATGAAAATTAAATCATGGCAAGATATAGCCTGCATTTATATCTCAAGAAGTTTTAGGAACGTTTTGCACCAAAAAATGCAATGTCTGCTTGAACTGTTCCCAAAAACGTGCGTTCTCACATTTCCATTTGCGGACCGGACACGGACGGAAATACCCAGAAAAATGACTCTGAGAGTTAACCGAGGATTAGAGTTTAAAGCGAACAAAAAATTGTCAATGCCAGCGTGAGCATTAGAATTTCCTCCCTTAAAAAGTACTAAAGAGCTCACTAAAATGATGCAATAAGAACGTAATAAATGACGGGTTCGGCGGCTGCTCCAAAATAACCGTGCCGCGGCCGATGTTTTCCAGCACCTGCCCAAGTCCCTGTAATTAATTCCTTACGTAGTCGCTTACAGTTGTACTACGCAATGCTAGATTTTATTTCAGCAGAAGTCTGATGTAACAACAGAATTTCAAGTTGAAATGTGTTTAATGTTATTGTGGCAAAATGTTCAAAGATGCCCTACTATATTGAAGAATGCTGAGAAGTTTAAAAGCAGTTTATTTCAACTGGCTTGGTACAGTCATGAAATGCTCAGCAACAAGCATCTTTATTGATAATTCATGTAGCCGCGCAAATTTGCACTGGTTTGTGAACATGCAAGGTACAGGGCTGCATCCATTCTTTGTAAAGCAGCAATTTTTAAGAGTCAACTCAGGTCAGTGCCAGTTTCTCTGTTAAAATATTTTAAAAAGTTAAATGTTCCTAAATTGGTGATTTTTCACTCAAAACAACAGTTTCAAATGTAATGCCGTACGGAAAGGCTTTAAAGTTGAAGACTTGAAAATTTGTTCCTCTGACAAAAAGCTGCAGAAACGATTCAAGAAGTAACAATCCAGAGACACCGAGGAAGGCAGGAAATCATGAGGAAATGTCACACTTGCCCCCTGCTGCTTTCTCAAAGACTTTAAGCACATACATTTAAATTAAAAAGACACCCACACTGCAGACACCTTGCTGTTTAACCTGCCACTTCTGAATTAAATTAACAGAGAGGTTTAGGTGAGGAAGACACAGCATTTACATTAGTCCCTTTTTGACAAATGGTAGATGTAAATGCCAAACTCTTACGGTGGCTTCTAAAATTGTACACACGGAACACAGAATTTTAGAGGGGGGGGGGCAAAAAAAAAAAAAAAAAAAAAACCCCCCACACACACCAAAGATGGAAGATGTTCCAGTGGAAAAGTTCTGAAAACTTTATAGTTACCCCAGAACAGTGTTTTACAGCAACTTTTTAAATATAGCAAAAGAAATGAATAGACTCATTTGGTTCCCCACACACACACAAAAAAAAAAAACTTGCATAAACAAAAGTTTATCCAAACAAACAGTTGTAATTAAGTTTGACCAACTTTGGTCTGGACATTAGCAAAAGTCAATCCAAGATAAGGCTTGGCAAGGGAAACAGTCTAAGGGTCACTTAGTCAAAACACAAGTGCCCCTGCAATCAAGTCATTCCTGCTTTATCAATAGCCTTGCCCAGATAACAAACAAATGCCAAAGCTTCAAATGCCACACGATCAACAACAGCTCACACAAGTCACACACAGTCTGTATTTCCTGCTGGAAGGAAATGCTGTGGCCGGTTGCTATACATGTTAATAGATAAAAGCAAAGCACACATGTAGTGTCCTCCCCCCTGAAATGGAACTCACAGGAAGTCGGTAATTAAATTAAAAAATAAACTTTATTCCCAGTGGAACGTGAACACATCAAAGTGTGCATAACCAAACATCATAAAGTGATTTGATGCTCATCGCTGGTTAATCTGTGTACAAACAATACATACATTTACAATATTTTACAAAGAACTCATTTTCAATGAACATATGTACAGCTCTTAAGGATTAAAAGTATTTTTCCTTTATAAGAAGAAGCATAAATTAGGGTGCAGTATTAAAGTACATTTGGCACCTTAGGGTGGGTCACAATCTTTTTGTCTTCAGAGATTGAAACTGATGCTTTACAGAACTATCAGTACATTAACTTTAGGTAAATTAACACTGACAAGAGTGTTAGACACACAAGGTATTTGGGCTGCATCGTGGATCCACTTGAGCCGAACCACTGCACTTCTTGAGACTCATCTGCAAGAGAGGTGCGGAGTCACGTGAACAAGACGGTACAGAGGGAAGCGGGGAAACGCGGCAGCGGAGATCTGAGCATTCAGTGCATCGCACGCGAAGCCCGGGAGCATCCTGGGCGTCAGGCTTTGCGGTCGACGGCACCGGGGCTGCCTGATGATCACCAGGCCACCGGTGCGCTAGTCGCTCAGGTGTGAAAGGCATCTAGAGCATCTGGCCTCCCTCCCACTCGGAGAGAAGCGTTTACAATCTGGTTTAATCGCGTTCCACAGACAGTCAGTGCAAGCAAAGATAAAATCCATATGGCTAATATGGGAAAACAAGGATTCTCTTCTCTTGCACGGGACAGGCCGTGGAGAAAGGGGGAAGCCGACGAAAGAAACAGATCACCCCCCCCACCCCCACCACTTGATGCGCGCCGACAACTTCTTGACTTACCGCAGTTGTGGAAGACATTGGAAAAGCAGTGAAGAGAGCCATAGCCGCATCTGCAGTACGAGCAGCCTTTCTGTACCCACTGACCATGAGGAACCTCGCCACAGTACCTGGGTGACGAAAGTGTCATCTTCACTCCCAGCATTGGTCCAGACATTAAAGCCAAATACAGGCCGAGGGGGAACCTGGAGATGCCCTTACCTGACCCGCAGGTCATATTCACAGTTCCTGCCCGTGAAGTGTTTGGGACAAGCGCAGAAGCTGCCCAGGATGCACGTCCCCCCATTCTGGCAGCAGGTCCGACTCTGCTTGGACGCTTCAGAACACAGACGACATTTTATTGAGAAGGAGCGCAGCAAGAAATCGTTTAGTTCGTCAGTGACGTCACTCGGCCTGTCAGCAGTCGTGAAGCCCAGTTTGCAAAGGACGGCCTCAGCCAAAACGCCAAACTGCTTTACTGCGGGCGCCTTAACCACCTGTGTGGAGGGCCGCGCTGGCCGAATCCAGAAACACCAGCCCGACATTTAAGTCAGAAGTTTCGTATTTACAGCAGCCGTCAGAACCGAAGCTTAAGCGGCGGACGTACTCTCCGTGAGGCCCACGAAGGGAATGACGGGGCCCGCGTCGCGCAGTTTCCGCTCGTCAGCGAGCGCGTTCATCCGCTCGAAGTGCTGGCGGGGACCCGCGCTCGGCGTCGCTGTCGCCGGCGAATTGGTGCAGCTCGGCCCTTCGCAGCCTTACAGAAAACAGACAGACAGATAAATAAAATCAATAAATAACGCAGTTCGGGGACACCTATAGTTTTGCGTTAACAAGGCTTTCGGAGGAAACTGCGGTGAGGTTCTCCATCGGCAGGACCCCCCCCCCTGGAAATGTGAGTACTGTACCTGAGCGAGCGGCCGCGCCCTGGCAAGTTATAACCGCAACCAGCAAAAGTCTGAGGAGGAAAAAAATAAAAAAACAAACACGCACCATTACTTTCGTCGCATAAAATAAGGTGGCTTATTAGTGTTAAAAACCACGCAAGTCGTCTTTACCTGGGAAGCCATTCGGAGCTCATTTTTCCAGAACCTTCCGAGTAGACCCCTGTAGTTGCAGGCAAAACACGGACAGTGCAATGGCCTCTGAGAAACTGTCCCTAGAACACCATGATGTTGTTGTGGCTACTGCTGCTGCTCCTCAACAGGACACCGTGTGTGTTGAGTACCTGCTTCCTAAATAGCAGACAGGAGGGCTCTGCTGAGAACCAATTAGCACATGTGAGGCCAACCTCCTACGGCCCTGCTCTGTCTGTCTGTCTCTCACTCTCTCACACTCTTCCTATCTTTTTCGGCTGTCCTTCTGTCTCACTCACACGCTTCCTAGCCTTTTCAGATGCTAATGACAGCAGCAGCAGCAGCTCTAGTTTAAAATAGGAAGTGGATAATTGCAATGTTTGCAAAACCCAGGCACTTACAAACAATACAGTGTTAAAAAGTGACACATGTGACTCAACAAACTGCTGAGATATTAATATAAAGTAAGTAAAAGCATTAAACGGCTATTTTAAAACAGTAAAAGTCACAGGTAAATCACTGATGTCCAACTCGGAGGGTTTTGGCGTCAAACTCTGTGAAACTTCCTGAAAGGCTTTCCAGCAGCCGATACGTCTGTGGGATAAAGTACGCCTGCGCTGTATACCGCATGCGTTGCTTTAAAAATGACTGCAGTCCTCATAACAATTTGTACAATTGACATGTGTTGATGAAAGACATAATTTTCCAGTTAGGTAAAGGGAATAAGGCTTGAAACAGGAAAGCTGAGATTAATGCTGTTTGCTGAGAAACAAATGGTGCAGCCCGTGTTTGGGTGGCAGCAGGAGGTAGCAAGAGCGCAAGCGAAAAAGCAAATAGAAGAGTAGCAGTTGAACACACGGGCGCATAAATACCGATGGACCTTGAGTTGGCCCACTTAATGTGAAATACTGCAAAGTAAAATATTTATCCAAATACAAAAGTAAAGATTCATGATCAGAGCGCTGTTAATGAACGTGATCTTGTCCAGAATTACAACGGTTTCTTCTGCCCCAGTTTTTAAAGTAAAATTATAATCTGCAGTATTGTGTGACATCATCAGAGTTGGTAGAAAACTCCATGTCAGCATTTTTTATTTTATTGCTATGAACACTTTAAATGGTAGAACAGCGGCAGGCAACGTATAGTGGTAAAGTGCAGTTTTGTGACGTCAGTGGTGCCAGTACAGACACTGTTGCTGTAGTTGAGCAAGTTACATATGCTGAATAATTCCAGTAATACACACATCAGTGAATGTAAGTTTAGAACTGAGGTAAGCAACTGGTTTGTACTTATAATACTACAGTAAGTGTTCTTACTACATTTTCCATTCAAATTATGTGACCCTGCCTCTGTATAGTAGGTAATACAAGCCCCAATCTGTGCCCAGCTGAACTGAGACCACCCTCTAACAGTTTTGCGTATATTTGGCCTAAACCACACATATATAAAATAAATCATGCTGAATCTCTTTGCAGTCTTTTGGAAATGGTACAGAGATGCTGAATTCACCTCACCCATGAAAGACAGTTCTCATGAGTCAGTGGTGCTGTGGTATTCACAGTCAGTTTTTGTAAGTCTGATTCTTCTTGAGACTTGATTGATTCTGTTTTTTTAGGATCACAACGCACACATTTTTGTAAATTTTATGTAGCTGGGCAATATTATGCCATACTTTATAAGGTCTTCAGATGTTGTATAATTAACTGACCACTAACTGTTTTGTTTAATTAGTAAAGTTAAGAAAATATACTTTTTTCTTAAAATCACACCTTTACTAAAACGAACAATTTTACACCCATTTAAAATATGGATTTTTTTTTTTTTTACTGTACTGATATATATTTAGGTACTTGCTCATAGGCACATTAATTTATAATAGCCAGCTTTTGGCTAGAAGTCATATACATTAACTGTTAGAGCACTTGCTGCCCTACAGGTTTAATGTAATATTTCAGAAGTTAGCAAAATATAATTTTATTCAGGACATTAAGTTTAAAATGACCAAAATGCCTTGGGAGGTTTCAGCATTATCACTGAAAAATCCTACTTTTGAATTTGTCAGTCATCGAATGTATCTCATATCCCATGATGTTGTCTAAAATTGAGGTTTGACAGTTGATGGCAGACATATTCAACCATTGCTTGTGGGATTTAGGAGAATAAATTAATGATATTTTTTTTTATTAATGCTGAACTCTTATGCTGAAATATTTGACCGCTTTACCTGCAGTTGTAGCATGACTGGCAGTAAATAAATATAAAAATTATTTATAAGCATTGTGTGTAACTTTCGGTAAAGAAATGTAGGGGGGAATGCAAAGTGAAGCACCATGGTGTGTGACATGACTGAATCAGTCAGCATTCAAGTATGACAATTAGGACTTACTGTATTAGCAGTTGTTAATAGCTATTTTTAAAAATAATCCTAACAATGCCTGTTTTATGGTGTCCTCTTTAGCCAGATAAGCAAGTGTCCCATATGCTGTATAATTACATACCTTGTGAATGTGTATGAGGGCCACAAATTAGAGCTTGGGAGGTTCTTCTCCCCAGTACAGATGTTGCCTTCTCATCCCCTTACTCATCTCCTTCCAGCTGTGGCTTGTTTCAAGTGTCAAACCCTAGCAAGCTGGTTTCCATGTAAATAATGGCTCAGGATCACAGCTCCTTCAACCTACAAATAGACCCTCCAGCTTGTAGACCCTTACCAGGCCCTGCAATACCCTCTTCACAGACATTTTACTCTAGTGTTTCTGCAGAGGGGTGTCATAGACTACCTACAGCCAGTTATAGCAATGAAAACTTGGGATTTATTCTGTTTTTGCGTGATCACTTCATAGGCGAACCTTTTACTGCTTCAGACAGGATTTCTTGCTGCCTAAAGCCAAGAACTTGCTTTGGTTAAAACACAATCATGAATTGTATGTTTTGTACTGTTTTATGTCCTGTGGAAGGGTATATAGTTTAAAAATAAAAAATAAAAAAAGGCCTTTTGCAATGGAGCATCAGTGCCTACTAGTGCTAAATACAATTTCTGTACACAGATAACTTCAGTTATTTGCATGTTGTGAAACTGCCTCTTAACCTTTTGTTTGAAATATTTTTTTTTATTCACCATTCTGAATGTAAAGTTCCAATACATTTGATAACTAGTCAAGCATTAAAATACGTCATTCATGGGCCGGCAACACATTTTATTACAGTTTATGTGTATGCAGATACTTTTACTGAGAGAAGGCATTTAGTATTTTTTAAATGTTTTTAACTGATAAAACTGACCATACTAATGCATTTTGTTTAGATTTTATTATTTGTCCTTTAAACTGATTTTTTTAAGGCAAATTTTGTAAATAACTATTTATATATATTTGAATACCCCACATTTAAAAAAAGAGCTTGTATCTAAAACATAGTATGATATAATCTGAAAAGATACTGAAGCCTGTCAGCAGTAAACCTGCAGAGAAATACTAGTAGTGGCAGTAGTATTAGTAATCAACAGACTTAGAACAATCTATACTGGCCTACGTTCAATCTTTACGATTGATCATTAATACAACAAAGTTAACCTTATTTATACATTGAAAAAAAATTATGCATACATTCTCCCTCTAATTCATATCAAACACATAGTGCTAACAAAAGAGCTCACACTATAAAGGGGATCCCACTACCTACCTAACCTTCCCCCAAGCTCCGTTTAACATTGTACGAACCCTCAACCACCATGGCAACCCCACAGTCAACCCACAGCAAGCCTATCTAGGTACTATGCAATGGTTTGTATCTCCCTAAAATCGATTCTAGCGAACTACAAATCCAAACATGGCATAGTGAAGTGATGGTGTGGTATCTCATCGGGGTTGTCAAGTGGGCACCTTCCTTTGTCGAGTTAGGCCCGTGACACCTCCGGAAGGCTCAACCACAGCTCAGGTGTCCCAGAACTGCTCCCCCTCCACCACTGCACGCACCACTGCGCTACCCAACAACACAATGCAACACATGCTATTCGCCTTAGCACCCCCTCTAACAATACGCTCACTGCCCATTCTACTACTCGCAGCACGTGAGGAAGAAACTCCTTTCCTACCTACTTTATCACTCTTAAATCCACGTTTCGCATTGACAACACAAACACCACACAAACATGGCCGCCTACTTACTTCTCACCGCTACCGTTTAAGCCAAATCCTTACCAGCTCAAGGCTTCGTTGCCCAGCTTCCATCTGTGCTGGTCTTTTTCTTCAATATTGAAAGACATCCCTGCTCTGCAGCCTCTGGGCATCCCTCTCACCGCCTGCCACAATCGCTGTCCAGGCTATAAAGCGACGACCCCCCATTTCTATCGGCCTCATGCTGAAGTATTAATTTGATATAACATGCAGTGGCTGATAACATGGAGTGACAAAATGTATCAATTTCTTGATTTTTTTTTTGCGACAGGTTCAACATATTTGATCATACTGATAGAAGGACATTCTGTGAATTCTTTTTTGGCATACACTATTGTTATATGGCAAGTGGTAAAAATAACTGCAAATGTGAGCAGTTTAATCACAACTTGAATATGAGTGAGACTGGAATAGATATAACTGGCTTTCTGTGTCGCTGCCCTGGCCGTTTCTATGGTTCAGTCATTTTCATTAGTAGGCTGAGGGCAATACAGTGTTCAATAATTTTTTGCACATTATGGTTTACATTAAACATTGCCTCTAGCATGGATCAAATAGAATAATGTGAACTGTGTATTTCTGTGCATGACCTGAAAAATGCAGAATTCGTTTGAGCACACTGCTTGATCACATTTGCTTTCAAACAGTGACCATTAGAACAGGACTATACTGAAATGTATAAAATAAGTTCTGTAAATGGAGTCAGAGTAGTTGTAACATCCTTATTTTGGACTGCAAAGGAGACTTAAAACGGTGGATTAGGAAATCTCCGTGACCAATAGATGGAGTAGAAATACATTGCATGGCTCATGGTTTTGTGAGTCTCTTGCTATCTTTGACATTAAATGACTTTCTGTTCATATACATTACAAAAGTGTAGATTATATGACAGAAAACGTGGTGACATACAGTGCAGAGGAAGAACAACAACAGTAAGCTCAGTAAATTAATAAAGATTAGTAAGAATCACATCTGATACCAAACTGTTAATATCCTGAAACAGTTGTCATTTGTATATTAAACATCTTTAAATCATGTACATAATTATGCAGTGTCATCAAACCTTGAGTAAGCATGAAGAATTTTAAGAATGAAGTAACCTTTGTTTTTGATGTAGCCCATTATCTTTCAATAATTTCTCAGTCATTATTCTTTCTTGTTGACCATTTAAGTTAGGAAATATGACAAGATGGTTAATGCACTTTTGGTTTATGTCTATCAGTACTTTGATAGACATCTCCATTACCCTCTGTCTTGCATACCTCTTTGTAATTCCTCCATACAATGTCAAGGATATGTAAATATTATGTCATTTCAACCGAACTGGTCTTTTCTGCATTTTGTTAAGGATGGTCTTAATAAAAGATCCTCCTTTTGCTGATGGCATTTTTTCCTTGTAAATTATGTGTTATTTGACGTTCAACGCCATTCTATTCATAACAGAATAATTGTTTTGCGGTGAGCTTGGACAATCTTTTTTGTTTTGTTGCACTCAGGTAATTGTGACAGCAAAGACTGACTATAGGAACACTATACCAACAGCAAAGAGGATATTTGTTACATGTTAGGTTTCATTTATTTAAACCTTATACCCAGCATTTGTGTAGGATAAATCTTATTTAGTCTTGTCTTTTATTTGTCGTTATAAATGTGCAGTGAACGTAACTATTCAATTGTTTGGTGCGTACAGTGTTTGTACTCACACAGGAGGAATTTGAACATTTCAATTATGAGATTCTTCTAAAGCTTTTACTTTGTAGTTCTTGCAGCAAATCGTGCACATACAAATGTAGAATAATTTACTGTTATGTTTCATAATAATGTCTTCAAATAGTTATATTTTTGACTGTGCTTTGCAGAAAATAATCAATATTTGCATTGCAAAATATAAATGAGAATGCTTTACAGCATTAGGGAGTCTTTATTAACCTTTATGGTATGTTGAATTTAGGTGTGAAAATTTGGTTTATTTGTTATACATACGTGTGTGTTGGGTCCTTCATTTGCGACACCTGTGCTTTAGAGGATGTTTCGACACATTGATTAGTTATAGTTTTTTCCACTTCACAATCCAAGTGGAATCTCTTTAGGCTTTTTCCAGTTTACCTAGCTCTGTCAGACATTTCTCCTTTGTATAGTGTATTGTCAGACTTTATCAACAGGCAGTGTAGTCCTTGTTATTTCCATATTTTCACCAAAAGTGTATTGCGTGTCTGAGTTGTTTCCATTTGTTTTTCTGTTTTTGAACTGAATGTGTTTTTCAGCAAAGTATGTTAGATAATGGATATTTAACTTGATAAATACATAAAATTTGTATTCAAAACTATTATGTTGCCCTCCGTTCAGCAGCATGTATTTACAGATACCTCGATTTATGAATGTTACTGGTTCCTGAAAAGACTCCGTTGTGTGAAAACATGTAAGTTCAGATGGTTTCTCAAATATCACTAAAATGCTCTAAAACACCTTGTAGCATGCACAGCACACAGAGATTACCCCCCCACACACACACACGCATGCACAGAGGGATTGTGCTGCTCCTCACCTCACATTTATAACAAACAAAACTTATTTTGGGTGTCATGTCCTTGAGGAATACCAGTAGGTGGAAAGTTTTAAAGAGATGGATGTGGGAGTCAGTGATCTAAGAATGCAGAACAAGTTGGCTTTTATTAAGTAATGCAGAGTGTTAACTGTATAAGAGAACCATAACATAACCACTTAGCAGTAGCACTGAGAGTGATTAAATTTTGTAGTACATTCTATTTTTTTATATACACATTATGACATCATCTACTGATCACTGATGACTAATATATTTACATATACATCTTCTCACTGATCAGCAACAACTTTAAAACCACTGACAGGTGAAGTGAATAATGTTGATTATTTTGTTACAATGGTACCTGTCAAGGGGTGGGGGGAGATATTAGGCAGCAAGTGAACAGTCAGTTGTTGAAGTTAATGTGTTGGAAGCAGGAAAAATGGGCAAGCATAAGGAGCCACTTTGACAAGGGTCAAATTGTGATGGCTATACGACTGTGCATCTCCAAAACAGCAGGTCTTGTGTGGTTCCTGGTATGCAGTGGCTAGTACCTAGCAAAAGTGGTCCAAGGAAGGAAAACCGATGAACCGGCAACAGGGTCATGGGTACCCAAGGCTCACTGATGTATGTGGGGAGCGAAGACTAGCCTGTCTGGTCCAAGTCCACAGAAGAGCTACCGTAGCACAAATTGCTGAAAATCTTAATGTTGCCCATGACAGAAAGGTGTCAGAACACACAGTGCATCGCAACCTGCTGTGTATGGGGCTGCGTTGCCACAGGCCGGTCAGAGTGCTCATGCTGACTCCTGTCCACTGTTGAAAGTGCCTACAATGGTCACAGGAGCACCAAAACTGGACCATGAAGCAATGGAAGAAGGTGACCTGGTCTGACAAATCACATTTTCTTTTAGGTCATGTGGACCTGGGAAGAGATGGCAGCAGGATGCACTATGGAAATTGGAAATTTCAAAGCATGTTGTCCAATCAGCTGGTTACACACCTTATTATTTTCTGCTTTCCATTGCTTACAGTGGAAATTTTTTGCATGTATATCAATATTACACTTTGAGATACAATGTATGAAGCCCAACCAGTTATCTTGTAACTGGCTTAAAATAAACAGGGTATTTTTAAAATGCCTCCTTACTTGACAGAATAGAGCAAATAATTATCATGCTTAAAGATTATTGTACATACCATCATAGCAGACATATTGTAGCAATCTGTTCTTTAATCATGTAAGTCACCAGCTTTACAAAAAGCCAAAATCTGACCTGTGAAGTATCAGCCTGGGCATCCAAGTGGAGAGTGAGATCATGGATCTGTCAAAAATTGGCATACTGAGCAACCAGGGTCTGAGGCAGACAAGACAGTTCTGAAATTAGAGAGTAAGGAGTGTATATCCAATAACATATCACCTTATTTATAGTATACATGCTTGACTAAAGTTTTAGGATCCGGTCTTCTGTGAACCTGCTCAGGACCGAGCAGTTAACAATAATAATTGATGTTACATTAAAATGTAACTGAAAACTATTTAAAATACCTCATGCAGAATTTTTTCATGAGCTCTAGTTAAACCTTTTCTTTGATTAAAATATAATTGCAGTAATGAACACAAATTATAGTATTTTTTTATGATGTGAAATAATGAGACTTTGTGAAAGGAGGAAAAAAGGAAATCCACAACAGTTAAAGCAAGTGTAAAATATTCTAACACCACATTTTCTGTTTTTACCATAGGAAGGATTATTCTCCAGCAGGGTGCTTGCTGTGAAATTTCAGGACACGTTGGCTGGTTTTTTTTTTTTTTTGTCAAGAGAATGTGACGCCCCAGATCCTGCCATGAGGGACTTGCGCCTCAGAGCAAATCCACCTAGCATGCAGGACGCCAGTGACAGAATGAATTTATTCCACAATATAATCACTTGTGCCAGGGGATATGCACTAATAAAACACTCTATGCAACACTTGTGTTAATAAATTGATGCATTTAAATTAAAATTCAAGTGTCACCAAAGCCAGTTGTTGTCATCGCTACAAGTGAAAGGCTCAGTTCCAGCATTAGTCATACCTTTAGTTACAGTGTAGCCAGCCAACAAAAGGGTTCTACTTGTGAACAATAGCTCAGTCCATACTTTGAGATTACCTGTCATCTGTTGGCTGTGGCCGATGGTGGCATTGTGCGTCCATAGAGAGGAGGTGTGGGACTCTTGTCAGGTTATCGTTGGATGAGCTCTAACCCCGAGGTTGCTGCTAAGATTGCATTGTCAACCTCTGCTTCATCTCTCTGCAGACTGCACTTGAATGCATTCTTGAATTCACTTTTTCCTTTTTTCCTTTTTTTTTCTATACCTTTTTAAAGGAAGGAGATTTGGTGGAAAAAAAGAAAGACATTGTTCCTCAAATGAATGCTGCCAGTCTCTGGACCATACAGGCAGTGTAGAAGTCAGACAGTCGATTGAGTCTGCCTCGTCTCTTGTGAGCCGCAAGCAGTTAATCCACAGTGCTTTTACCAGCTTGAGATCATACTGTTTATGCAATTAAACCGGTGACCATCCAAACTGATTAATATGCTCAAAGCAATAAAAAGTGCTTCTTTTTTCACAAACCTTTATAGGTCAAGCAATAAGGCAAAGAAGGGCAATAGCTTTACTGTAATGACCAGTGATTACAGGGACAGAGTTAGCCATGGTTTAAGTATAGGCCATGTCAGTGAGGAAGGAATGTGACTCTCTTACAGAACAAGGATTCCATTCCATAATGTTGCAACCAGATTACTGCTTTTCATAACATAATTTTTGGATATAGATTTGCAAAACACAGCGATGGACTGTGGTCCTGTCAAGTGTTTCCCTCGTAGCCTAGTGTTTAGTGATTCCAGGAGTGACTCTGGACTGCTGTGACCCTGGCAAAGACAAGTGAATAACAATTGCAAATGAGTCACTTAAAAAGCATAACTTTTGTTAAATTGTGTAAGTATTTAAGTATTATATACACCTAACAAAAATATTCTAAGAAAGTTAAAGTTCACACAATGGTATAAAATCTGAGCTCACAAAGCATCATGCATTTTAAAAAGGCGAGCACTTACAGATAGATTTTAAAACAACAGTAATAAATGTTGAACCCCATATTTTGTATTGTTTTGTACCATGCATTTTTGTATTTGATGAAATGGTATACAGTAGAACTATTTCATTGTTATGTGCAACCAGTCATAGGTTCTACTCCTAACGTTACAAAGCAGCGGAAACCCTACTGTTTTCTAGAATATAATGATTTGAATGCACTTCCATGTTTTAATCCTGCTGATTTTATCTCAAAATGGATATTATATTCCTTCACTTATTTCCATGGTTTATTTTCCAGTAGTTATTTTGTTTAGAAATTTCATGACATGCATTTTAGCCCCAGTGCTATGGCAATTAACTTTGTTTTGAGAAAAGCCCTTCTCAAGCAAGTGACAGCACTCACATGCATAATCTGTGGAGTGTTAACTTTGCTTTCAGTTTACTGATCCATACCATAGGAGTTTAACTTTTCCTCTACTCTGTATATAGTCATTACTTTCTTAGCTTTCAGCATTATATTTCTATTCATTGAAGTACCAGCTTCAGTGCTCTGACACGACTACCAATTTTTCTTTTTTTCATGGTTTAAATAACTGATCTTAATTAACAATTATGGCAGTTTCCATTCAAGACTATAACAAGCAGGCTTTTGAGCAGGATCCACTTGTTGAAATATGTGTTTCATTGGACTCCATTTTATCATGCGCTCCTATCATATCATACACGTCACTGCAAAATTTCACAACTGCAGACCCCCCCCCCCCCCAAGATCTGATATGTATACATTCATCTTGTTCAAAGAAATGTGAAGAAATAGGAAGTAGTAGCCAGAAAGCCCTGCCTGTAGTGATACAGGATGTGAGTGAACTTAGTGATATCCTTTCTTTTGTGAAAAATTAAACATTGACATCCATCTTTTTTGAGCGGCTATCCAAACTACTTTATTTCTCAATAAAAGTTATTTGCGCTGCACAATAAGACCTGTCACTTCTTTCCAGTGATCTACAGGGTATGAAGATATCATTTGGCATGAAAAAGAATGTATCATAAGAGTGCAAGCCATGCCTTCTGGGTATTTGGACAAGGGAATTTGAAACGACTGCACTGGAGCCAAAATGCAAGAGAAATCTTTTCATTCTTTCATTTTCAGTAACTGCTTATCTGCAGTAGAAGTACTGTAATCTTTATTTTATACTGGAAAGCATAGGTTGCTGATTAAACTCTACACGGGGCACAAATCACTCTTCTGTCACACAGTAAAGCATTGCTCAGAGCCTCCCTAACAGTGTGCCCCTTGGTTTGTGGGTGAAGACTGGTGCTGGTACTTGATATGAAAAAACTTTTGCAGTAGTGAAAAAGAACTCATACATCCTCATCAACCTTCCACATTCTCATGTGGCATCTGAACATTAAAGCTTTTTTTTTTTAAAATAATGCTCAATTGAACTTCAGCAGTACTCAGAACTTGTGTATTCATGTTGCAGTAACTTTTAAAGATTTTTATTTGTCTTGTTGACGGTTGTGTCTGGACTCAAAATTCAGCCCGTTGATCCAAATGGATTCCTTGCTTGTGTCAACTCCCAGCATGAAGTTTTTCTAGCATTTGTCTTTTTCTTGCAGGTGATTTTACCAGTTACCTTTAATTTTTGAACCTTACGCAGTAAACATGTATATCAGTATTTTTAGCTTGTTGGTACTCTCTTCCTAATCACACCAGTTTATTTGAGGTCTCCCTTGCTCCTTGTGTTATTTTGTTCTTTCTTTTTGACATTCTGGTACCTGTTAAATTGAAACATCTTGCGTGTTTCTGTCTGTTATAACTAGATAACTAAATTTTTTTAACTGAGTCTCCATTGACCCTGAAGTACCACATACTTCATACACCTGTCAGATCAGTCAGGTGTGTATTGAATTTTTCCTTTACTAGGTGTCTTCACCTAGTAACCTAACTGAGCTGTGAGTCAGATGTGTACTTTAGACATGAACAGCTCGATTAATCTGGTACAAATTTCCTAGTGTCAGCCATTTTGTATTTTTTGGAACCAGACAGGGATGGCTAAGATGGCTTCTTGTCAGTGTGCAGTTGGGACACTAGTGCAAGATCCATTTTCTTCCATGACCCATAAAACAAAACACATACGAGCAGTGTGATAAAATATCTGGAACATTGTTCCTGATAAATATTTGATGATATTTGTTTTTGTGTACCTGTATTCTGCAGTGCATTATTTTGAAAAGGCTATTTCTTTGCAGGGTTGTATGGATTGGCAGTATAAAGTATCACACTGAATGAATTTCCCTTCTGCTTTAGAATGATGGTAAAGCTAATGAATACCCAGAATTCAGGAGGCAGCATGAGTAATCCTAAAATCTTATTTGAAGAAAGTTCATATGGATGTCAAACTACATAGCAAGATGTAATCTCCTTTCCAGTGGTTTGGGTGAGCCAGTGTGGTAAACCATGAACCTTATAAAGAGAAAACATATCCTCTGGTGGCATGTCAGGCCAGCATGTTGATAAATTCTGTACCACAAAAGGAAGAAATGTCAGTGCCACAGGAATATTAATTCAACAAATACTTTGTCCCTTAGCTCCAGCAGGAAACTTAAATTCAGAAGGTTTCTGTATTCTGTATGAAGCAGAGGTTGACAATGCATCTGTAGAAAATGTTTTTGGAAAATAGGAAGCAGTCTAGGAAATCCTCAAGCTACCAGCTACATACAAACAATGATTTATAAACAAAGAAGTCACTGCAGGCAGAACAGAAACTATGGGGGAAGGTGGGAGTCACAGAGGCCTCACAGAGACATCTTAGGCCATGTATTTTATATTTATTGTTGTTATATCATAGATAGATGGATACATTTATAGAAATGACCAGGTAAATAAATAGACATGCATAACTATTGGGATTTTTTTATACTAAATACTAATAGTGACCAAGATAATGACAAACTTATTTATGTACTGAATTTTCCACCTTCTTGTGGCCAGTTTTATGTACTGCCTGACACAAAGGAGGAATACAGCACTGTCTTGCAGTGAATGAAAGGTGATGGAGATGCCATTTAAGAAAAAAAATAGTAATTAAGTAGGATTAGTTTTAATGTTGCTTCATCTTAATAAAAAGGAGTAAAATAAATTGCTCACCTCGGTATGTTGCATTATCTCTCATTCCCATTCTATTCATTCTACAGGAACAGTGAGACTTTGATCTATATGAGGTGTGTATAAAAAGACAAATAAAAAATTTTACATTGAATTTTTTAGTTTTTTTAGGCGTTTTCTGATGTTTTTTTAACAAAATGTAAACTATGCATAAATCAGTGGATTGAGCTGTATTTTTAGGATTTACTAGTTATGACATGGACTTCTAACTTGGTCTAGGCTCAGTTGTGTTTGTAAGGTGAGAAACAAGTGTATGTGTGCAAGCCAAATCTTGGCAATTCCTGGACGCCTGCATATTAGTTGCTTGTTGGAGGCAAAATAATGGCATTGATTTCAAGTGTGAAAAATGTCACATGCATGATGATTTTAGTGAGAAAGTAGAATCATTTCAGGATGTTTTTGCATTTCTTGCATCAACAAGCCAATAATCAAAGAACAACATTTCCATATTTGTCTGTGGATATTTAGTTCTATAATACGACAGATTGTTAAATCTGTTAAATGTGTTTAAATCTCTGAAAATCTAAAATTTACAAGTCTATAACTCTTCAAGTGTTGAGCTAGCTCATTTCAAAGAAATTTTAAAATGTTAATACCCCGCAGAAGCTTAGGCATGCTCACTAAGGTAAAAATCAGTGGGTTTATAAATTCTGAGCTTGACAGTAAAAATGGTCTCTGTCAGAGTTCTGGAAGATCTCATACCCTCCCCCACAGAGAGCCATTGTGTGCAGCTAAGCCCAAATTGTCATAAGATATTCTGCTCCATGAGATTAATAGATTTATAATAATCTTGGATGAGTTCAGGAGGTTTTTTATTCCCCTAGCCTTGCACAATACATAGCTTGTCAGGGTGTCTGAATCTTCAATGTGTTGCAATCCTGAAGGGTGCCAAAAAACAGAAATCTGGTGAGGTCAAGGCTGTTTCAAAAAACCCATTGTGTTTTAATGAAGAGACAATCTCTGGACAGGGTGCGGCATAGAAAGTTGCTGATGTGCAGGTCCTTTGATCCCTAGCTCTGCAAGTGTTAAAAAAAAAAAAGCCACTCTGAATGGACAGAATCTAGCAGAAACAACATATATGTTAACTGAGGTACAAATTTAAAATAATGTAGGTAGTCAGTGGTGGCACAGTGGTGCAGCAGGGTTACTGCGTCTGGACCGTGTGCGCATAGGTTTAAGCTCAACTCAGTCTATGGGCAGTTTGTATGGTCTCCCAATATTGCCATGGGCTCAGATTTCCTCCCACAGTCCAAACACATTTTTCAGGTAATATGGATGTTCTAAATTGCCTGTAGTGTGTGTATATGGGAACGTCTGTATATGGCTACCTTGTGATGGACTGCAATCTTGTACCTTACTTGTGTCCAGTGGTTATGGGATGGACTCCAGGCCACTGTGTCCCTGAATTTGATTGGTAGTTAATGGTTGTGAGTATAAAGTTAGGCATATCAACACTACCACTAAAAAACCTTATGATAATAAGGCCAAATGGGACTCCCCCCCCACATACCTTTGCTTGTACAAAACATTTGTCTTGCATTTATTTTCCAGAATTCCAAGATATACTACATGGCCAAAAGTATGTGGACACCCGAGCGTCACACCCATATGTGCTTGTTGAACATTGTATTCCAAACCCATGGGCATTAATCGTTAGTCATTAGTCGTTCCCCCCCCTTTTCTGCTATAACAGCCTCCACTCTTCTAGGAAGGCTTTCCATCACATTTTGGAGCATGGCTGTGGGAATTTGTGTCCATTCAGCCACAAGAGCATCAGTGAGGTCGGGCACTGATGTCGGACAAGAAGGCTTGGCCCACTTCATCCGAAAGGTGTTCAGTGGGGTTGAGGTCAGGGCTCTGTGCAGCCACTTAGTTTCTTCCACACTAACCTGGGCAAACCGTGTGTTAATAGAGCTTGCATTAGAAGGACTGTTCACATGCTTTTGGTAATGCAGTGTAACTTCTGAAAACTCCATATTCATTCTGTAATAGTTTAATTTAAATCCTAGAGCTTTCTATTAGTCTTGTAGTACACATTTTGTGTCCTATTGGCCAAAAAGTAAGACTTTGGTGATATTTCAGACTCACTGGCTGAAAGGTTGTGAAGCTCCACTGGTGTGCATGACAAAGGAATATTCATCCAATTAACATAGAGGAATCCCCATTGTCCATGTTTTAGTGTTTCAGCATAGGGATGGATGGTTTCCATGCAGAACATGTGGAAAGGTTCTGGCTAGGTAAAGCATCTCCTGTTCCATCTAGCCATCCGTGTTATAGATTTCACCAGCTGTCTCAGTCACTGGGATTACTCAGCACCAGACTGTGAAGGAAATGCCTCTTAGATTTGGCAACCAGAAATGGTTTTGGCCTGAATCATGATTCAAACCAATTTAAACATGTGAGACTGACCACTGGAGAGATATTTGTCAAGTCAACTCTTGATCACTGGCATGGTGCTTAGTCCTGGATGACTCTGTGCCCCTTCTGTCAACAAAGGAAGTAAAATCAAGTGCACAAGCAAAGGCTACAGCAACATCATTTAGTACATTTTTAAAGCTGCTTGCACAGCAAATCCTCCTGGATGAAAATGTGTCTGCATCCCCTGTGGTAAAGTAGAGAGTTACCTGGTGACCTCAGTGTAGCAGAACATCTCATCAAACCGCTGTTCTGAATACTAAATAGACACAAATCTCAGCAGAGCTCAATCGCATCCTTCCAGATGGCAGTGTTATGCTGTTTGTGTAAGGTGATGTTGTTATTTAGAGCAGTTGTATTATTTCCATGGCGGCCCTGTAGGTTTCTCTGGGGAAAGAAAACATCAGGCAAATGTAAATAAATGAAAGTAAATGTAAGTGCTCTTCTAACTCGCTTAACTGTAACCACATATCCAATAAAGTATTTGTTTCATGTTGCCTTGGATCAACAAGGGAAAAGAAAAAATGGCAACAGTGAACTAAGACAACTTCAGCTGCGTCAAGATGAATCCAACAGTGTATACACTTTGTGTTTTGGAAATGCATATCGAAAATACAGGTAAAGAGGTAAACAAAAGCTAATTTAAAAACAAACGGTGTCTGGGGACCAAGAGCTTAATTTGGTCTGCTTATTATAGGGATGTGATGTACATTTGCATTTGTCTCTCTTGGTTTATTCTTCTTCTAATACAGTGGAAGACTAATACATTTTTTCTTTAGAATTCTGAAAACAAATGACAATCTATTGCTTTCATTCCTCTTTTTGTCGAATGGAAATGAGGAAAAATATCAATATTTAATAAGTTGAATTTAAATTGTGTAAATATATCACAATTTAATAACTTGAATATAAAATGTTCCATTCTATCCAGATATACACTGCACATCAAGATTCAATCAATCATCAATTTATTCCATTATGTTTTGCTGCTTCAACAAAATTAGATTAATATGAAATTAATGTTTGGTCTGTTGGATATATTAAAAGCTACGTGTGAATATTGTAAAGCATTAAGTAAATCAACTCCTTTTGTTTATTTTTCCCGCCCAAAACCACAGTTTGTTGTGCTTTCTAATGCTGTAGTTCAGCCAAAGAGATTTGTTTCAGTGGTCTGAATGGTTTTGATTTGTTCATGCTGCTGGGCACGTTCCACTGGAAATGCTGAAAATTTAAAATAATACTTACTTTCTGGCTGAGACCTATATAGTAGTCATAAATTAGGGTGTAGAAACTTCAGTCTGACTGAATTTCTGGAATTGTTGTGTGGAATAACTTGCTTTTACCTTCATGAGTTTATGTAAAGCTTATGCATTAAAGTAATATCAAGTCAATGCTGCATATCATTTTGTTCAAGAATAATGAGCAGTTTAACTATTTTAACTACTTTGATCTTTGTCTCAATTACAAACTGTTCATCAGTGAATGAAATGGTTTCTGTGGTGTAAATCTTGTGTAAGAGCTAAACTATGAAGTTTGGAAGAAAGGTTTTAAGGGAAAATTAACAATACAAATTAAATATGGAAAATCATGCCGAGTACATATTAAATTCCATTCTGTATGAATACAAAAATGATCAGATCAGTTTTGTAAGAATTAGTAGTACATTTATTTGAGATGACTTTGTATAATTTATTAGCTAATACTTTCATTTTATTACAGTGCTTTTCCATTTCACTCTGGCATGGACAGTCTCACAGCATGGTCACTGCAAAAGTAGTGTTTAAACTAATGGGGGTGAGGAGGGGTATGTTCCTAATATATCACAGACTGAAGGTGCTAGTGGTTAAGCAGGATCATTATGGTTAATGTAAGGGGCAGTGCATGTCAAATTTTTTATTTAAGAGATCAGTTTTTTTTAATTTCTTTCAGAATTATTCCAAATGTTACAAACAATTGTGATATTGCTGAACTGTAGTTCTGAAACCTGACCTGCCTCCATGTCAGGCCAACGGCTGTATCTTTGAGAACATAAACCTACACTGCTTTATAGTTAATGTACTGGTGTAGCTTATCACAAACTCTTAATTTACTTTTGTAATTTGTTGTGCAATTCATAACTAAAACTGCACCGCCTTCCCACTTTATTGATATCTGTCACTTTTACGGTCTTTTTTATACTGAGAACTTGTGATTTTTAAATGGTTAATTTTGCAGTTGGAAGGATATCTATGTTATAAAAATGTAATGCACCGTTAAAGAGAATAGGGAAAGGCGTTTTTTCCCCCCTGCAAATTATACAATACATATCTATTTCCATAATGTCACAAATTTTTCATTGTTGTCATTGAAGCAAACAATTGAATCCGTTCTTCTTTATTCTTCTACTTGGTGAAATGGAGCCGGATTATTTTAATGAATGGAAATGTGTTTTTCTGCATCTAGAGCTAAGGGTAGTTTGCAGTTATGACTGTGAAAACTTGACCGAGGTGATATTCCAGCACATCCCCTCTCATGTCACTGGGCAGGCAGCTCAAACTTCCCCAGGTGGATTCAGGGCAGGATGGGTGAAGTATGACAGATCCAGGAAGCGGGCATCAGTGATGAAAGCAGTGCCGTGAATTCCTCATGGTAATGCACGTTCAGAGGAAACACAAATCCCCTGTAGTGAGGAGTTTTCAGAGCAGAATGCACATTATAGTGCTTGCAGAATGCATGCGCATCTTAAGAACATCTAAAAACGTTGGAAATGTAGTTCCTGCTATAAAATAATGATCTTTAAAGTGTTTTAAAGAATATTGTTACAATTAAAATAGTATCTGCATATTAAAATATACAGTATGTTGTTACTGTCATATAATTAATTTGATTATTAGTAGGTGAGACGGGACAATGTGAGGGGCTTACGTTACTTCCTGAAATTTTACACAATCTAAAATGCTACATGGTGCACATCTTCCTGTGATTCCACCTATGGGATTAAATATTCACCATAAAGACTTTGGTCAGTTAAGGTGCATTTCAGCGTTTCAGTAAAATATGTTTATAGATCACTCGTATATCAATTTTTACCTTTTTACTGGTTAAATATTGTATTCTGCTTTGCAGAAAAATGAATAGATGTAAGCAAGAAATCAACAAAACTCCAGTATGATAAACATTAGAGCCCAGCAACATAGGGTGCATGAGTTGAGATGTACACAGTTATATGAGTATGAATACCCTAAAAATATAGGACAGCTGAAGCTTCTTGCAAAATGATGCCTGTGTAAATGAGGCTTGAATATTTTGAAATCATGTTAAATTTCAAA
Source organism: Heterotis niloticus (assembly GCA_018136845.1). Lineage (NCBI taxonomy): Eukaryota > Metazoa > Chordata > Actinopteri > Osteoglossiformes > Osteoglossidae > Heterotis > Heterotis niloticus. The sequence continues at coordinate 19,737,518 of CM030891.1, forward strand.
CTAATGGAGTGTAATTTATGTAGTGAAATGAAATGTATTAGCATCCAGAGTTCCAAAGTACCTCATGCCTCCTTTGGTGTTTGTTAATCACTCTCTACTCTTAGGTCCTTTTGATCAGACTGTCTAGGTCAAGTAGCCCAGCGGCAATTAACTTGCATGGAGTACATTAATGTGACATGTTCATCACAGCCTCAGGTTATTTGAGCCCAGTAGCTTGGAAAACATTGGTTTGGAAAAGTAAAAATGTCAAAGTTAGCCATGTATCAGCAGCTTTGGTTTTCAACATTGTAAGTGGTGTATTTTGATGACCAACTCCTGTGAGGGACACCAGAAGTATGGGACTGAATACAGCAAGGTGAGGGTAGGAGAAAAAAAATCACATCAAACAAATAAAGAATGAAGAATACATAAGCATGTAATAAAGAAATACAGTGGTATTTGCCACAGTGACTGCTGATCTCCTCAAATGTTCATCTGAAAAGAGAAAACCCAAATATGTTATTCTTTTTTAGTGTGATTTTTCTTTTAGTATTATGCTGGTCACACATAAAGGTGTGAGACAAAAGTTTAAAGAACCTTTGTACTAATTTACCTGCACCACAAGAGGGGACCAGGTGTTCATCTCTGAAACCACATTTAGTTGGACAGTTGTGCCACTATAGAGCTGGAAAGTTACATTAGCATATAAACTCTGAAAGTGACTTTAAGAGCCCCAAACTATCCTGTTACTGATCAAGATACCTGCAGTGTCTTGGGATTGACAGTGCGGACAGTGAAAATGTGAGAAGGGAGAATATGAGCCACTGTATCTGTAAGTTCAAAGAGATCTATGAACTGAACAAAGCCCCCTATTCAAATACAGATGGGTATGTTTGGGAAATGACAGTAGTTGTGAGCTGTAAGGCTACATGATTTAATAGACAATCTGTTGGGAAACAATTTTCATTTCTATGTATTTTTTAACCCATTAATGCCTGTGATGGACCAGGTCTGCTAGAGTTAGGTGTCCTTGGGAAACAATGTATTCATTCATTCCAAACAGTCAAGGTAACTTAGGGAATGCACACACTTGGCTACATTTCTACGTAACATGGAAACACTCAACACTAATATAATATACACATGTATAACATATGCAATGCTTGAGTTTCTTAAGCATAAGAGGAAAAGTACTTTATGCTGTAAAAATGTAAGGGAGGAACAGACAAAATAAGTGCAAATTAAATATTAAAAGCTAGGCTAAAACTATTCCTCTGAAGATAAGCACTGAACTACAGCTTGCGCCAACATAATTTTATTATCACCCCTTCACAAGGTTATATAAGCCTACAACAATTTAAAGTCACTACTGGGTGCTAAAGGGTTAATTCTTCCCTTAAGATAAAAAAGGCCTCCTATTTGCCTTTGAATACATATCAGTGAAATGACAAATGTTTAGTGTGTAAAACCATGCACTATACTATATTCTCTAAACTATATGCTATACTTCTTCAAATTGTTTATCCTGGTGAGGGTCACAGTAACAACAAACTGAGTAGGACAAACCATACTGTACTTCCATTTCTTCAACAACAGTCTCCAGCTCCTCTTTGGGGACACCCAAACATTTCCAGTTCAGAATGGAAATATTTCTTCAGCATGTTTGCATCTACCCTGGGGCCCAGAAGCATTCTAACTAAACCAACTCCTCTCACTCAGGAGTAACAGTACACCACACCAAGGACCCCCCTGATCATTTGGCTCTATATCCTGTCACACAGTTCATTTCTGCAAGTGGTACCCAGAGCCTTACCTGAAGCTTACAACTAAAAGTGTAAGCTTCCTGTGTGTGGCAGAATAAGAAAAACCATCCATGATCAAGAACGCTGACATCAGTGTTAACACACCCTGTCCTCGATTTACAACATACTTGATATACAATGGTCGATAATAATAATGATAATTTGAAACAATGGTCAAAAATTGTTAAAAAAATGTTTAAAAAATAATATTCAGGATTTCTTGTAAGCAAATAAGCTAATTAAAACATGTATAGATGAACACCTTGTACAATGTACAGCAACTCTAGCGATAACAATAGCAAGAACATATATAGTACTATGATGAGATTGCAGTCTTACAGCTTATATGGTAGATGGAATTAAAGAAGTTAAAGTTATTAAAGTCCATTAAAATGCTGCATATTGTTATGTCTGTAAATGATGCTAGTTGTTTCATCATGCTTTTGTATGGGGTGAGGATATACTACATTATGGCATAGGAGACGAGAGGGGTGCTTACATAATGTTTTTGGCACAAATTTAGTTCTGTGAAATACACAATGAAGGGAAGATGTGCCGAAATAACCTGGTGTGTCTACTACATATTTGTGTCATCACATACAGTACATGCGTTCAGGAACAGCATGCATGTGTAACATTGTAGTGTAACTATTGCATAAGGTGAATGCCATATGGGCGATCTGATGGGCAGATTAAGACATAACCTGATATTCATCTTAATTTAGTTCGGTCACTGTTTACACCAAAGCTACAGTATTTTATCTTAGTTAATTACACTTAAAAAGCATAATGTGGCAGCATGAGTTTTCAGCAGAAATGAAGTCTGAAATCCTGTTTTGGTAATAAATACCACATTTAAATGCTACCAGTATAGGATACTACTTTAAGTGCTATAAATAGTTTTAATTGTCATAATTTAGTGTTTTTATTGAATATTTTTTTCATTTTCTAATAAAAAAAAACATTCTTTTCCTGAACTTGCTGATTATTAACTTCACGTTCTAATTTCTTTTCTGTACATAATACTAACATTAAATGTTCTCCATTATATAATTCCTAGTTAAAAAGAGACTGTTATGAGACTTAATGCCGTACATGCAAACCTTAGGCAAGATTTTTTAATATCAACAAAAAAAAATTAAGATTTTATTCCCACATGAAAAGAACATGGGGATAATTAATACAGGAACTAATCTGTAATTTTAACACATTTACACAATGCTTGTAAATCAACCCAAAAGCAACAACAAATGAACTGTTTCATTGACTCATCATATGTAGCAGTCTAACAGCTTAGTAACACAAGTAAAAAGTTTTTTTTTCTTCTTTTTTTCAATAAAGAAAAGACTTTAAAATAAATCACTGAATGGTTTGCTGGTGTTTCATGCTTAGCGGTACTACAAGAAAAGATTACCAGGAAGAAAGCTATTCGACTGTTAATATCAAAAAAAATTCCGTCGATCTCCTTTAGTGTAGCACAGGGCACATTTTCAAAAACGGATGAGCAAAAAATGCAAAGTAACCGCATCTTTGAAACATTTTTTGGTGAAGAGCTCGGATAAAACAGTCAATAGATACACATCTGCCCCCTTTAGATACATAGCTTAATGGAGCGGATCTCCTTAATTATGCAAATAACGCATCTGTCGTCGAAGTCGGCTCCCCCAAACATCTGCAAAATACACCAAATAAAGAATTTATGACATCCAGCAAACACCGAAGTAGTTCTTCCAACACTTCCATGCCAGTTTCTTATCATTTTCTTCTGTTTATTCCAGCCAATAAAGTTAATTTGTTTGAAGAGTGAAAGATGACATGATGATCTCTTCCACTGTAAATTCGGAGGGTGCTAACTGGAAAAAATACAAACTGGAATTGTAATATAGTCTCCCACCCTTTCCTGTGCTGGAACTCAGACCCTGCCAGACAAATCTATAGAGGGTTATATAAATGGTTGTCCACTGGGCAAGTCAGACTTTACAGCAGTGTTCTGCTCAGCATTTCTCCATACATCCTCAGCTGAGCAAATATATATAGTTCATACAATTAATAAGAGATCGGTTCAGTTTGAGCCTCCGTTTTTGCCCCTGCACACCAAATCACATGGATATCCCAGGTAACCACATATGACCAGGTGGTATGGCACTGCCACAGATATTGGAAATTAAGCAAACAGATGCAACAACTGCATCCAGCACCGCCTCTGCTGTTGTCCTTCTTTCTCCACTCGCTCACAGGGATTAAAAGGCCAAAGTCCATTGAGCAGCTTTGTCCACTAAAGGGCTTTGTAATGTTTGTTTTCTGAGGTTCAGCACTCTCAGGAGTCACACACAGAAAAACACTAGCTTGTGAAATCCCCCTCCGCCCTTTGGTTAATTGGAATATCTCTCTCCTCTTGGCTGCAGGGGCATCGGCCTAAAAATAACCATCCCAGCACTCCAGCCCTCATGGCGCAGCATTTGGGTCAGACTTCTACGACCTCCCTTAGAGGGGACTTGTCACCAACACACAGCGGCCTGGTCCTCTGTGGCCGAGCCCCTACCGTCTCTTTGAGATCTTGATGACGGTGGCCTAATGCCAATTCTGAGCTATACTCAGTGGATCATTGAACCAGGGCTTTGTCACATTCCAAGGCAGTGCTCTACAGCGGTCTAAGACTCAGTCGACTGCCTCTCATCCGCAGCTCGCCACATGGCAGGGACTCACAGGTGTCTGGGACTGGAGCAAAGAAACGAATCTTCCCACAGTCTCCGGCTTAGACGGCCAAAATTTTTAGAACCTGCGTACTTTTGCCTTTTTACCCTCCTTAAGTCCAATGTACTGCAGATAAAGATGTATTACTTCAGTTTAATGTGATTAGTTGTTCCTTTTCTGCGTTCCCTTCATGGAGTGTGTAATTGGGACCCGAGTGTGAGCATCTCTCTATGATAGCAGCTCATTTGTTGAGGATGTAATCACATTTTTATCATTCGTAATTGCACATTTTATTTCGATTCCTTTCAGCAGAGCGAATCAGAAAAATATCATGGCTTAAAACAACCAATTTTGTGTACACACGTGGCAGTCTTCCATTATGAGAGGCAGTAGGCTGATTATTGTGAAAAACAGAAAAGTTGGTGAAAAAGCAAATGCTTATCTCTTAGCTTTTTAAAGTACTTGCTCTTGAGTTGCTAGAGGTTCAGAATTAACCAAATTTCTGTTTTTTCCAAAATTAAAGACAGGTTTTCACAGCTTTTTTACTTTGCGCAATCTAATTTATCCACAGGTGCTGATGTCAGCTTCCACACTGCCTTCTTATATAAATGTCCGCAAGTCTTTTTTATGTAACTAAAACACCACTGAATCATCACTTTGTATTTATGGAGTAATTTACACACCTAATACAAGGACAGCACACGTATGCTTAAATATCCTGAACTCAGTTAAGTACTCAAATCGCCACAAATGCTGCTGTCACTTGATTCATCTGGTTGTTTCCTATCTAAATAAGTAGCTGGCAACGTAGGGTTAAGTTATTGTCCATTTACAAAAACTGAATTTCGCAACGAAGAATGTCATTTTGTTCGTCATCTAGGTAGATTTCTAAATGAAAGGTAGCTATGTTATTTGACAAAATTTCCATGTTAGAATATTTGGACAGGACCATTTGGATGAGTTAAAAAAGAAAAGGGGGTTAAGGGGACCGATAAGACACGTTATCTGCAGCTGCTGCGTTGCTTTGTGTGTCTCTGCTGATAATCCACTTAGGATTGTAGAGGTTTACGGCAAAACGAGGTCTCGTGTCATTTTTAAATGTGCAGAGGACACAGCCAAAGCATGCGGTGTAAACGCAACTGAAGGCGGCTTAGAAACAGTGCACAATTTCCAGCAGCTCCTGAAAAACAGCAGCCTGTATTGCAAAGCCGTATCATTAATGTGACATTTTGAGTTTGATTGCAATGGTGCGCTCTTCACTTCCATTACATGTGTCATTTTTAGCACTTATGTCCCATTTGAATCATGCATGTCATTTGGACTTTGCGTTATTATTAGTCACATTTTTTTCTTTATAGTAAAGGATCATATGACGTAGTCTAACACATAAAAGTGAAAAGACAAAAAAAAAAAAAATCATGTTTACAGAATGAACAGTCATGCTGGAGAAGCAGGAAGTGCATTTATAAAACACTGAATTCATATAAATGCCAGTTTAAAAAAAGGAGAATAACTGTTTGGGAATGAAGCTGACTCATTAATCAAACGTGTCAGTCAGGCTGAAGGCTCGTCTGCCCTCCTCTCAACTGGAGAAATCAAGTTCTCCACAAGACTGAATCCAGCCTTGCAAGACATATCAATTACCTTACAGTCAGGCCGGTAAGCCAAAATAACACATCCTTATATTTTAAAACTTGGTTTTGCGTTGCGTTGCGTGACTTCAAGTTAAATAGAGGCATTTTCGCACTGCTGCGCTACACAACCCACCATTTTTTATTTTTAAAAACTGCTGTACTGACACCAAATTCTGATCAGGTCATTTTTAAAATTTCAAATAAAAATATCATACTGTTGGACAATCCAAAGTACATAAGAATTGTTTAATTTAAACAGTCTTCTTACTTGATTCATGTTGATTTCTCGAAAAGTGTATTGCTCTCTTTGTCACTACATAATGGCTAGCATGTCACTTGCTTCCTATTATGGAAGTTTTTGCAAGTCAACATTGTTATATATTTTATTTTAATACTTCATCTAAATCATTATCGATGAACTTCATGAAACACGTTTACGAGCCAATAAGCAGCTACATGGTTAAAATATAAATAACAGTTAAACTCACAACACAGTAATGAACATTTTTATTGGGTTGTGCTGACACATCTCATCTTGCGGAGCCCCCTAGTGGCCTTTTAGTGGTGGTGGTGGTGGTGGTGGTGGGGGGGGGGGTATGACTGCTTGTAAGGTTTGTGCCCAGGGTGTGCTTTGGCACACGTTTCTTCTGGGCTTTTTTTTTTTTTAAATGTGCGTATGATTTGTGGCTGCTAGAGTAATAATTGTGGAAGTTAGAAGTTAATCTGAGTTTGACTTTCACTTTAAATAAATGTAGTCTGAAAATCCCAAGGAATACACAACTCATTGGGATGGCAGCTCAGACACAGCACTCCATGTTGCTTCAGTGTTTCTTAATTTATGTCAGTAGTGTTGCATCACTAAGGCTGTCTAGGGGCATAGTGGAGTGTAACAAGAAGTATACTGTTTTGTTTTTTGTGAATGAATAGACAGGACAGCCAAGTATTGTTTAATCTACAAGCGCATGTATTTCACAGCGATTGCGGTGTGAACAAACAGAACAAACTCCTGACAACGAAAAAAAGCAAAATGAAATTTTTGCCTCATCACTTATGCTACACCTGTAGCTACCATCAGCCGTACTTACTTTGCTACCTTTGCTATCTACAAAATAAATAGGTAAACAATATGCAAACAACTACAGCAACAAAGAGTAAAAGTGTTAAGTAAAAGTCAAGGCAGGACACTCCTCCCTAGCTTCACACAGGAAATGTTTTTTTATGTTTTGGGAAAATCTCCCAATGAATCCCATGCAAATTCCATGGTCACCACTGATAATACATGGGTGTTTCATCCACTCATGGCCAGGGGTTGGAAAATATAAAGAAAAGCACAGTGGATACACCAGTGAACATAACAGTAGACATCAGACCTGTTCAGATGGAACATTACTGAATATTAAACCTCTGATTATTAACATTCACCTTGTTTAGCCAGTGAAGTTGGGGAGTTCTTCCCAGTTAAGTATATTGTTTCATCTAAGAATGTGGGATATTAGCAACTGAAATGGAAAAAAAAATGTTTCAGTATACTATTTTTAAATAAAAGATATTCATTTTTAATTAAGAGCTTACAACACTATGTAACTCAATGTAAACACAGTAATATATGTTATAGTAGGTCAGTTTTGGTAAAATCAGATGAAGTAAATGTAACATGAAATACGATCTCCTCCCATTTGTTGATATATTGTTTAACGCCAAACATTATTATTATATGCATCAACAATCCTAATAATGTCAAGCATTTATACCGAAGAATGTTTCATTTTAAATGGACTGTGCCAGCTGTTTTGATTTCTATTTATACTCTACACTATTGCATGCCCTAGGTTGTCCAGGGGAATGGTGGGGTCTAATATAAGTTGTACCAAGTTATTTGGAGTGAACTAACAGGAAAACAAATTGTGTGCAACAAACAGAGATTCCCTTTAATGTTGCAGTGCAAAGTACAAAAAACCCTAGAAGTGGCATTAAAAGAAGACTAGCATAATAATTTTATATTACACAACTATTCAACCAGAAAAATAAAAAGGAAGTCAAACCCAGAATAAAGTCTTCTGCAACCTAATTACGCTATTCTCCACTACCCGCAAAACAAATAAGCAGTAAACAAGAAACAAACACAAAAAGGCAATGTGTTAGGCATAGGCAAAGCTTCTCAAGGCAGGAGAGTCTTCTCTTCAGCTTCACCTAGAAAATTCTTATATGTTGAACAGAATCTTGGCCCTATTCTTCAGCTAATTGCTGTCCTTTTCTATGGATCAAAGATGATTGATTGATGGATGTCATATCCATTCCATCAGCATTGGGAAAATAGAAGAGAAAAACAAAACAGACACACATTGCAGATGTACAAATGGAAAACAATTTCACATGTTTGTTACATTGTACACACACTGTAAAGTATTGGTTTTATCTTACATTCTTCTCTATCTTTTATATTGCAACTGCAGTCTAGTGTGTGTGTGTGTGTGTGTGTGTGTGTGTGTGTGTGTGTGTGTAATTTATGTTTTTTTTTATTTAATTGCTTGGCTAATACTTTTGTCCAGTGACAGGTGTGACAATTGCACTGGTTTATAGAGAAGAGGAGGCGTGGATGTTGCTTTCTGGGGTTTCGGTGCTTTATTTGGAACTCAAAGGCCAACTTTGGTCAGGATAAATCTGCTATGGTGAAAGAGTTCTTGTTCTGTGAACAAAAACAACTTAAATGAGGATTTCATGGCAATTACGTGTTAATCGTAACTAGGCATGGTGTCAAGGGGGTGTGGATTGTGTACAGTGTTGTGTCTAAACTATACTGAGCTGTAATGAAGTGTGTACTGTAAAGACCTGTGTGTCCTCTGAACAGCTGTGTGTGCTGCCTCTCCCCACGTGCCACAGCATGTTAAGCTGTGTGACACCAAGTATGATTAGGTTTGTTTTTTTTTAATAGCAGGTTTCAATGTTTTTTGTGTTTTTCAGTGGATTCCTACAGCAAAATCATGCACAACATAATTTTTTAAAACTTATTTATTTGTTTGTTTGTTTGTTACCAGACAGAGGCTTATTAAACAAGGTCAGTTATAGGTTTACATTAATTCGTATCCTTGTATTTGTCATGTACAAAATTCCAATCATACATGTTAATTTTGCTGAATTATTTGAAGGTCAATCAAAATATGATATTTGAAATATGAGTGATAGAAGTGGGAAAAATTAATAGTTTTGAGGAAAGCCTTTTCTTAAACTATACAGTAATTTTCTCTGAGGTTTTTTATTTATTTATTTATTTATTTATTTATTTTTTATTATTTTTTTTTAGAAAAAAGTATTATGCTGTATGCCGTAACCCATAGCATTACATTGCTGCATTTAGTTCTTTATACATGATCTTTATGCCAAGTGCTGATGAGGCTTATAAATCTCCCACTTGACAGGGTTCACTTCCTGGGTGATATAGCTGCTGGCTGTTTAATTTCACACAGGTACAGGGGATAACAGTGGACTTAATTAGTGTAGATTCTTAGATCAGACAATAGAAAATAAAATAAAAAGTTTTTTTTTTTTTAAAGTTGTGGCAAGAAGGAACACGGCACAAACCACAGTTCACAAGAGTTTATGCAAGTAGGGATAGAAAATAAAGTTGCAGGTAATAGAACTGCAGTATGATTACTGTATGGCAGCTATTTTATTTCACATTTTAGACTAATTTTATGGCCCTAGTAAGAAAGAGAAGCTATGCATTGTGAATTGGAGTGAAACCTTACAATGAATGTTTCATTAAATGTCTAACAAACATACAGAATCATTATCAACCTTTGATTCCTTTTCAGATCGATAGTTTTAGGTAGTACATTAAGAAGCCGTCCAAGGATCCCATTTCAACATGCCCAACCAAACCAGCAAGTCATGTAGTGGATTGAGTGGTTACCTTGTAATTAAATGACCAATTTCACCTGGTCCTCTAGTACCTTTATCAAGATATATATGTTGAACCAATAAAATAAATATTTCCCCACTGTATAGATGTTTAAATCATTGTAACTTGGTATATACACCTAACACTATAAATTGCTTTAGAAATGAACATTACCTGAATGAGTGAGTAATAATATGCATCATCCTTAATGTATGTACAGGTACCCCCTACTCATGAGTAATAATGTGTTCCTGGAATTTGACTCAAGGTGAAATCCTGTAAGACATAATTACCATTTTGATATGAACATTGAAATTTCCTCAGGCTGGTCTCTTGTTACTTGTAAACAAAAATGTCAGTCTCATATTTGATTGTAAATCAGTAAAGGATCCAAAATAATTTTACTCATGAATGTGAAAACTTGCAGGTCTCATAGACTCATATCTTGAGGGGTACCTACAGTTAGGTAAAAGGAGAATTGGTGTACTTCATATGTCTTTGCAGAGGTGTTTGATGTTATGGACAAAATGATGTGCTGCCACAAAAAGTTAACTTTCTTCATTTGGATTACTACGTTTATAAGTTAATATTGGAAGGAGTTTCTCAGAAAACCTGAAGAAAGCAGTACGTGATGTCTACAAGTGGAAGTGGAGCGTTCCTCTATCAAACCTACCATCCTGCACACCTTGTTATTTCTCCTCACAAGTTGACCCTAAACAGCAGGATCTGTTCTCAGATAAGTCTGTCTAATTTCTTGTCAGATTCCTCAGCTGGAGTATCTTGCATAATTAGGAGAAAAGAAGACTATTAGCACAGAGTAAGTATACAATAAACTTAGGCAACAGTAGTGTAATGTTTGCTATTTGTTTTTTCTTTTCAGTGACAGTCTGTTAAACTGAGAGTTGCTTCTTTTCAAAAACAAAACTGATATTATTTGATTGCAGGTTTCTTCTTTTTTCAAGTGGAAAAAAAAATATTGTAAGATTTTGGGTAAATGCTTAAATTTACCATTGTCTGAATGTGAAAAGGCAAGGTAACCCTTACACTTTCTGGTAGTTTGTTAGGATTTGCCCTTCAGTAATCGGCATAGTAAGTTATGAAAAGTGGTAATGAAACACATTCCCATTGCATTCCAGAGCCGTAGTAAATCCGAATGAGAAAAATAGACAACCACTCCCTCAGTAACCATTTACACACTAATTGACTGCATGCTACTGTATATCCATCTGAAATAAGATGTCTGGTAATTCGGTTTCTGTCTGTCGGAAAAGGGCAGTGTATGTGTGTATATGGGTAAACAACATAGACAAACTCACCAGAATTCATAAATATGTTTGAAAGCAGATAGAATGTGCAACATTTTAACAAAATAGTCTTCTTAGTGATATGCTTTGTATTTGATTGTTAATGTTTCTTATAAATCATAAAGAAAAGACACATACACACACATGCACAGTACATACACTGTACATATGTTTATGGATTGTACAAATGGCTCTGTGCAGACATTAAGATATTTTGGGTAGGCATGTATACCTCTTCTTCTTTTGGCCGCTCCCGTTAGGGGTTGCCACAGCGGATCAAAAGCTTCCACTTCCTCCTGTCCTCTGCATCTCTCTCCGTCACCCCCACCACCTGTATGTCCTCCTTCACCACATCCATAAATCTCCTCTTAGGCCTTTCTCTCTTCCTCTTGCCTGGCAGCTCCATCCCTAGCATCCTTCTCCCGATATATCCAGGATCTCTCCTCTGCACATGTCCAAACCAACGCAATCTCGCCTCTCTGACTTTGTCTCCAAACCGTCCAACCTGTGCTGACCCTCTAATATATTCATTTCTAATCCTGTCCATCCTCGTCACACCCAATGCAAACCTTAACATCTTTAACTCTGCCACCTCCAGCTCTGCCTCCTGTCTTTTGGTCAGTGCCACCGTCTCCAACCCATAAAGCATAGCTGGTCTCACTACCGTCTTGTAGACCTTCCCTTTCACTCTTGCTGGTACCCTTCTGTCGCATATCACTCCTGACACTCTTCTCCACCCACTCCACCCTGCCTGTACTCTCTTCTTCACCTCTCTTCCACACTCCCCATTACTCTGGACTGTTGATCCTAAGTATTTAAATTCCCCCACCTTCGCCAACTCTATTTCCGGCATGTATACCAAAGAAACTAAATAATTGACACATAAAGAAGGCCACAACATAAATCTGCTAAGTCAGACAGACTATTAGCTGTTTAAATACACCAGAATGCAACCTAGGAGAGAAAAGAAAAAACAGTACAGTAAGAAGGGGAAAATCTCTGGGGTTCAAGTACCAGTGGCTGCACACCCCTCCTGGGCATTGTGGTGTAGTGCTGTATATAGAAAGGCCCAGTGTATCTATCATAATAGCGCTAGGGACTAAGCAAGACCACCTGTATCCAAGCCTATGGCTATACACTCACTCTGTCAATTGGTAGATATAGGCACCAGGCTGCAGAGACCTATGAGTACTATTGCAGTCATGGCAGATATGTCCACAAGGGCTGTATGGGGGGCTGGTGAACCAGGATCTTAAGACATGTTAGAAAAAAGAGAAAGCAAGACCAAACCGAGTACATTAGCTATGGTCAACTATTTACTTACGAAACGAACAAGTGGTTTTTAAGTAAGATTTTAAAAGCTACAAAAGGAAGGCCATGCCACAGTTTAGGGTCCCAGTGACTAGCTGCTTTGCCAACTATAGTATTCAGAAGGGTCTTTAAACTACAAGCAAATCAGCATCTTGTGAATGCAGAGTATGGCCTAGCTTATCACAAACAGTGAGGAGATCAGACATGTAAGCTGGTGCCAAACCTTTCAGAACTAAAAGTAGTAGCTTCAAGTCACATCTATATGTAGTGGGTAGCCAGTGAAGAAACTGAAGAAATGGTGTAATTTAGCAGCATTTCCAGCAGCCAGTGATGATCCTGGCTGCAGTGTTCTGGATACAAGAATCTTAAAGAAAAATCATATTATGCATGTATTTTTTCAAAGCAGCAACAATATCACTGGGTCGTGGAGATGTGCAGACAAACAAAACAAAAAAAAAAAAACAGCGGAAACCCAGAGAAATAAGGTACCTCAATTCCAAGGCATCCAGAAATGAGCAAGTGGGAAGGGCCAGTATAGACCACAACAGTAGAATGATCATAAGTTTTTAAAATTTAAAAAGAATGATACCAACAGGTCCTTATAAAACATAAGTGCAATATTAAAGACAGACTCTCTCCAGTTTCATTTTAGTACAATATAATATTAAAACATATTAAATATGTTAACTATGTTTAAGTCCTAATTATAACTTTTGACATCTGGAATGAAAAAGTAACTGAAAACTCAGCTTTACTGGAAAACAATCATAACCTGAGTCATACTGTCTGTTTCATTGGGGATCTTTCAAACTAGGTCATATGACCCAGAGCTTTGGGGGGGGGAGAGAGAAATGAAATTATAAACAAGATCTATAATAATGCTTCTCCCTTTCTCCCAGAAGGCTGATCAGAAACTAACTACAATATATTTACAGGAAACAAAGGGATACAACCTCCTAACTCTTAACTAGAAATACCTGGCCACACCTGTCCTACTATGACTTTTAACAGATGAAATAGAAAGTGGAAAAAGCACAACGATTAAAAAAATAAAAAAAAAAATAGATCTGGAACAGAAAACAGAGAGACACTATGTGAAACATAATGTAATTATGTAAGAACCACAAGCAAAAAAAAGTTTAGATCTTCCAGTATATGAATGGATTGCTCTCAATGCCAGTCCTTTCCTATCAGTCAGGAAAGTGGTCGCAGATGCTGCGCTGTCAAACATGTGAATGTTCCCATCATGCAGGCATCTTCGTTGGGCAGGGAAAGCAAAACGCTGGCCCATTTTCCCTTGTTTGAAAGCTCTTTGACCTCATCAAACTCAACATTTCTTTGATTTTAGCTGGCAGATTTGAGTAGAGTCACAAAAGGGAGCCTTTAAAGATGATGCCACGTTGTTTCACAGCAGCTGTTTCTTATTTTGTGTTTTCTTTGTCAAAGAGGCACAAAAACTGGATCGGGGTGGTCCTTTGATGGACGTTGTGTTTGGGAGTGCAGCGAGGAAGTCAGCACGCAGAATCTATCTAGTTGGAGCAAAATCAGATGACATCTTGATCCAGGAGTGTAATTTATCTTGCAGAAATTGTTTCAGAGAAAAATTACCTTTGGCATAGTCAGGCAGACCCAAAATGTTCAAATTATTTGTGGGGAATTTCAAATTCTATTTCATCCAGTTTTGTTTGTTGTAGCTTTGCATTTTGCTCCAGACCAGGTATTAAATTTTTATTTTTGAATCCAGCAAGTCCTCCAGATCAGAGATCCTACCTTCCGTCTTGAGAGAATGAGTTTCTGATTTTTCCATGTGATTGCTTAAATTAGACAATTTTCTTTCCACAGTCAAAACGGAGTAGGCAAGTCTCCAGTTTAATGTCAAAATTGCTCAGCTGAATATTGATGCCGTCTATCTTGGGTTCCATATGCTTCATTTGACGTGATGAATTTCTCATGTGCGCTAACAAACCTGCAAAATCTGCCCCAGAGGGTGAGTTGGCACGCCTGGTAGCAGAGCGGGCAGCCACAGCGCCAGTTTCTTCCTCATCTTCATCAAAAACATCCAGTACCTCCAAAATTAACCTTCTTTAGTTGTGTGGTTTCAGTTGTAGATTTTTTAGTACTCAAATGTGCTTTTTTGAGACTGGGAAGTTATGTTATTTTGTACAGTTGTCTTTTGTGAGCTGGTCATTTATTAGCTCTTAAATACACTGCCTGGCCAAAAAAAAGTCACACACTAATATTTCGTTTGACTGCCTTTACCTTTGATTACAGCACGCATTTGCCGTGGCATCGTTTTGATAAGCTTTTGCAATGTCACAACATTTATTTCCATCCAGAGTTGCATTAGTTTTTTGCCAACATCTTGTATTGATGACGAGAGAGTCGGACCGCCACGTAAAGTCTTCAGCACATCCCAAAATTCTCAATGGGGTTAAGGTCTGGACTCTGTGGTGGCCAATCCATGATGTGAAAATGATGTCTCTCTTATGCTCCCTGAAGCACTCTTTCACAATTTGAGCCCGATGAATCCTGGTATTGTCATCTTGGAAGAAAAAATCCAATTATGGAAAAACCTGGTCATTCAGTATATTCAGGTAGTCAGCTGAGCTCATTTTTTTGGCACATAACATTGTTGAACCTGGACCTGACCAAGTGAAGCAACCCCACATCATAACACTAAGTTAAATCCAAGTAGTCTTTTTTTTTTTGGTTGGGCAGTATACATCAAGTTATTTGTGTCAGTGTTTGAAATTGCAGCTAAGTAACTGTCAGATATGTGGGCTTTTACTCAGTCAAAGTCAAAAGAGTTTATTTGTCATGTACATGGTTACCAAGTATACACTCCAATGTTTAAACTGTTTGACATGTTTTTGCCATTTTTTAACATAAATGAATTGACTACTTATCAAAGCATAATACCCCTCTTGTGGCTTTTATGGGGAATGTCTAACGAAATTGTACGATAACAGTGTGGTGTTTATGTTTCAAGCAAATCATTTTTAACCAAGTGCACATGATTCCTTGATGGAGATAACAACTATCAAGATCTAGCTAACAGCAAAGCATCTAATGGTGTTGGTGTTGATACTGTAACAAATCAGAATAAATAACAATTACATTTTTATTAACCTTGGCTGCATAAAGCAAGTCTTGTACACTTAATTGATTATTTTAACTCTGTGTGCTACATATATGATGAACAATAGGAGACACATTTTTGGGGTTTCAGTGCTCTGGCATGATGTTTATCATCATTTTTGTTGGATTAAACATAGCTAGCTAGGCTCAACCCTTTTAAACTGTATTTACACTCGTGCTGAATTGGATAAAATCTGTATTATCCAGTTTATGAAAATTTTGCATTATATTACTCTGAAACTGGAAGCAGGGCTCGAATGAGATACTCCTCATAGAAGAAATACGTCTTTCAGGTAGTTTGTGACAAAACGCAGTCACTTCATTCTCTTTGGATTTACTTGCATGAATGGCTGGAGTGAATTTTAGCCCCAAATAATGCAGCTAAGGAAGGTTTTATGCATTTTAAGCATTTTTTGTACTGTTTGCTTCAGGATAGATATAGTTAAGAATAAAGTGGCATACTTGTTTTTTTTTAAGTTTCAGCACTGGCGTAAGCTGATAAAAACGGCTAAAAAATGTAAGTGGGAGGTCTGGGTATTTTCTTTTATGCAGTTTGGATTTTACGGTTTTCCTCACTTTTGGACGATGGTACCCAAATTTGAAAACTATGGTTTGAAAGTAAACAGTAGTGGAGTAAGATACAGTATAAACTGCCAAGTATACTGTAATATAGTCTCTTTCTCATGCTGTCTGTTGTAACTCTGCTTATTGAAGTCTTTATATACATTCAAGTTGACAATAGACTGCAAGCTGTGTTAACATTGCATTGAAAAATTATTTGTACACTTTTATTGGTAGATTGGCAAGTACACAATAATAATTCATGATATATAATTTTATAAAATAAACTCATCTAATACTCTTAAACCTCCCTGTGTTGGCTTAAAGCTGTTTATATTATGCCGTCTTCAAAAAAAAAGTAAATAAAAAAAATGAAAAATATTCAAAGGGAATAAGTAGCATTGTGTGGTGTACTAAACATGTCATGCTGAAACTCTGGAAAATAGCATGGCTTTCTGGCTGTCTTTATACCCATGAAGGTCTTTGAAAAATGAAAACATCAGCACTCTTATTATTTGAAATCCTGAAAGATCTTCATTGTTTGGGTCTTCCTTGTGGTAAGGTTAGGGCTATGTCTTCAAATGAAGGTCCTCACAATGCTGCTTTTATAGACCTTCATTGTCTAATTGGGAAAGAAAATCATTTCAGAAATGCTGTTTAATGAAGAATGCAAGAATACCAAATGTAATTTTAATTTTTTATATTCAAGGTGTCTTTGAAAGCTTTGAAAACTTGATTGAAAGTGACAACTGGGTGATGCCATGATAGCAGAGGATTGTACTTTGCTTGAATCTGTCTCTTTTATAATATATTGCAGACTGAGTGCTAAAAATCTATTCATTAATGAAATGTCTATTATTGGCAAGCTGGTCTCTCTGATTCCTTTCCATTTTTTGGAGGCTCTCATGTAGGACTGAAGCCTTACACACTAGTTGTGCCTTTATGTTGCACTAATAATTCTGGGACTGAAAAAGAATTTAAAAAAATATTCCAGAAATAACTGGAACAAAAATGTGCTTTTGCCAGATGTTCTTCCCAAAACACTGTCACTTTTTGACCATTAAATTGAAAGAGAATAAGTCTGGATTCACAATGCAGGTATAGTCTGGCTCTGATGTCTTTGTCCACAGACATGTAATTTTTAAAAAAAGTTAATCTGTACAGTTTTAATGAAATGGCTTGATGTTTTTTAGTCTGTGTAAAGAGTGCTTTCTTTCTGTACGTGTTCATTCAAAAGTGTATTGCTGTTTTGGAGAGACCATTTTTGCCCACTTGTAATTTGTGCATGTACAGCCACATAGGAGTGTGTGGGTGTGCTTGTTTGTTACAGTAGTTTTGCAACCATCCAAGTGTACTAGATTGATAGCAGGGTACCCCAAAGTGGAGGAACAAAGCCTATTTTCAGTAACACAAGGACTTCAGTGTGCAGAGAATAGCACATGTAGTTAAGCTACGACAGAACATTCTGGAAGCAATCCATATATGTGGCTGTCAAGGTTCAACATTGACTTGATGACACTGAACTATTTATTGCTTACATAACATTTGCTGGCATTCACCTGTCACCATGTTTATTGTGAGGATGACCAGGGTAAAATATTGTATAACGATATTTGAAGACATTGAAAATAATGAAATGTGTAATATTTAAACTTGGAATTTGACATTGTAATAAAGAAAGTTTGGGTCTGTTCAAGGACTGTACCACTACTTTTGGTAATCTTAAGCCTTAAACATACAGATCTCTACTTTCTATTTTCATGTTTATTTTCTTCTGACATGTGGATTGTTAAGGGCAGGAGTGAGCGGATCAAGCCCATAAGAGCCACAGTCCTTAAATTTTAAGGGCTACCTTTCAGTTAGTGATACAGCCAAATAATGGCCTTAGATTTAAGAACATTTCCAAACTGTATTATCCTTAAAGTTGTGTGCAGCAGTACACAGTTTTTTTTATGACATAGTGCCATATGTATCCTTTCCACTTGAATATGTGTGTCATATAGTATCTCCCTGTGGCCAGTCTGGGTCCTTTCCAGGTGTGTGTGTGTGTGTGTGTGTGTGTGTGTGTGTGTGTGTGTGTGTGCGCGCGCGCTACACTATGGAAAAACCTCACTTAAGGTATGTGCCAAATTTCAAGTCTATTGCTTGAAAAACAAGGCCATGTGTAAACAACAAACATACAGAGACTGAGCTTTACAGATTTAGGGACGTTAAGTAAAAAATAAACCCTCTGTGTCCTTGAAATTGAAAATTCCCGGTAGCTGGTATCTGCCCTGTATTTGTGCTGTAAGCGACCAGTTATGCTAAAACATTCACCTTCAATTTATGTATGACGTTTTGCAGGTATTTACCGTTTCCAAACACCAGCCTCTTAGTAAACTGGCTTTGAGTAACATTTGATAGTGCTTAAGGCTATTGTCTTGTAAGCTGAAGGTTCCATAGACTCTTCTAACACAGGTCCTGCTACTGCATACAGGAAAGGGCAGTTTGTTCAGAATTACACCCAATGGTTATCACTAGCTGCTATATCCTGGTTATGATCGCGGTGGTTCAGAGCCTATCCCAGAATCAGCAGGTGCCAGGCCATAATCGTTTTTTTTGGAATTGCTCTGGTGAATTATGTAGCGGCACTAGTGTTTGAAAGGGGTATGAAGCGCTTCAAATGCACTGGAAAACAAAATAAATAAACACAGCACTTGCAAATTGTACCACAAAATGGGCTACAGGTGATGCATTTGCCCTTAACTTGCTTTGCTTCATTTGTGTTCTTATAAAACAGAACAAATTAGCAACCAGATAAATTAAGACCAGTCAATCTTTCAGCAAATTGTTCAAAAGCAAGGAACTATGAAATAGTAATGAATTTAAAAATTAATTGAGCAGATTTATGTTCAGCTCCTTTATTTTAAGGGCTGCTTGTTAGTATATAAAACACTCCTGTAACAAATTAAGTTATTTAAAAAAAAAAAAAAATTAAGTAGTATTTGTGCTAGTGTGTAAAATGCTTTCTTAGCCCTTACCTTTCAACTGCAGTAGGTGCATATATTGTGGTACATTTCACTTTATATGGAAACATTTTCCACAAGTTAGAGAGGTTATTTATTTTTTCCTCAGTTTCATATTCCATAATAAAGCAAACAAGGCTTGATGTTAAATAAAAAAAAAAAACTGAGACATTAGAGCATCTGTGGGATGCCATTTTGACATAAACAAACTGTCATTATCGCTAATGGCCAGGTAATAACCTGTGTGTGTATGTATTATGAGAAGTGTTTTTCATATTTATGAATTGCCTAAGTGCGTACTCTCACTAATAATGCAAACACAAGAGATAGAGGAGCTGAAATAAATCTGAGAAACGTAATAATATGAAAAGCACTGTATAGAATACTCATTCATTTTTAATTAATGTTCCTGTGCAAACTTTGTTTTTCTGGATATCTTAAGAGTCTTTTAAAGCAGCATGAGTTTTTGTTACAGCCTGCACCAAGTCTTTCTCAGCCTTCTTCTGCACCATTGTGGCTTAGTGTGTCATATGTACCAGGTACTGTTTTTTTATATGTAGAATTGAACAAGTGGGAGGTGTAGTTTTTACAAATGTGGATTAAATCAGAATGAAGAATGAGGTGTCCTTGTTACCCATTTGGTCTTTGATATATTATCGAAATTCACAATCGATATGAATTTTTATATGTCTAATTTTCCTTTGCTATTATTTTCTTTTAATTGCATGATGCAAGATGAGAACATTTGTTTATTTTCTTGCTGCTTAAGTAAAAGCTGTAAGAATATGCTGTGTTTTATTTTTGGTAGGTATACACCTATAGTCAGCAGCCATATAATCTGATGAGGTCCTCCTTAGTTCAGGGAGGTGGTCTCAGAGCAGCCCTACTGTAGTGTTACTGTCTCACCTTTCTGTATGGCTGTCACAGTTCATCTCCACCGAGCCTGTGTACAAGTATCCTTCTCTGCTGCAAGTCTGTTCTAATTTTATTTATGTTGGTATTCTCACCCATAGTTCCTCTTTCTCTCACTCTCTACATCTCTTTTCTCCTCTCTCCCCTCATCAACCCCTGCCTTGCTCCTAGAGCATCACCTACTCCTCTAGCAACAAACTCCTGCAACTGGATTCGTGACCACTGACAAAGGTGAGATTCACTGGAGGTGCCAAGCCTCTCCTTCTGCAGCTACTAATGGATATTATTATTCTTTCCACCAATACCTGAGACCCACCGGTGAACAATATCTCAATGGCAACCAAGCCCTCACAAAAAGAAAGCACTAAAACCATCCATTATTCACAATGCTCACAACTCTAGCTGTTTACTATATATTCAAAATCCTTAATTTTATACACGTAATCAGTTGTACTTTTGGGTTAACTCTTGGAAGTTCCTTCTTTAAAAGAAATAGACATAATGCATATTATTTGCATGCAACTTGCAAGTTTCCCTGGACAAAAGTGTCAGGTAAATAAGGAATAACTGTAAAAGGACAACGTTGCCATATGCTAGGGGTGAAAGAAGAAACTTATAGACACACCATGCGATGAAGTTAGAGGTTAGTGCCTACCCGCGCAGGGTCAGGGAGCAGCTTCTTCTCAAAATTTCCATTGCCTTCTAAAAACGTTCATTTAAAGTTTTGCACACAAACATGCAGTCAAGACTGCTTTTAAAAATATGTTAATTGTTGAGCCTCGCATTGTTTTATGTGCAAATAAATGTACCACAGAGCGGGTCCAAATACGGTTACCATTCGGACCATCGAGAAAGTCACAAGAAAGCTTTGTCTCATTATCATGCACATTTTTAAATTGAGAAGAGAAAAGTACTTATTACTGCTGAGGGTATGTTAAATTTCCATGTGTGTTCACAGTATCAAAAAGGAAGGCCAAGAAGAGCTTAAGAACAGCAAGATGTTAGCATTAAATCTATGAAGCAAATAAACTGGCAAGGAAAATAGAAGTTTGATTTCAAATATTATTGCCGGCTGGTTTTGCAGTACTGATTAAACTAGCAACGGTCCCGCTCAGCCTAACAAACCTGTCTATATGCTGTAGAACCCATCATGTTCCTGGAGAACCTGTAAAAATTACTGAACAGCCTGCTGCTGCTCATTTTGAAGAAAGTAACATGATGTGTTTATTGGTATAAATCTGTTTGGCTCTCGTAACAGAGGAAAAGAATTTGAGGTAAACTCCAGTTATGCTGTAAGGTAACTGAAGTGTCCTTTCAAGTCAGGTGATTTTGTCTGAATCAAGCTTGCAATTTCAGCTCTAAAAAACCTGACCTGAAAAAGAAATTTTTATTGTTTTAAAGCAGATTCAATGGTTTATGATTCCGCATCGCCAGGGATGAGATCAGCAAGCTGTTTCAGAGCCCTGTTCTGCACCTTGCTGCCCATTTGTTCAATCGGTGATGTCACATTATAATACATCACATACAACTGGTGTATGTTGATAAGGCTTGCTTCGTTTTTACAAACACAAGACAACGGAGGAAGCTGGCACAAGCTGTGTGATTTAGGCTACCCCCCGGGGCAATAGAAAGAGAAATTGGACAAGGTGACGGCATGTTCCCTGCATAATGGGCATATGCTGTCGTTGCAGTGGCAGGTCGGAAAGGAATAAACACTTTGACGGTAATGCATGTTGTGGGTTTTTGTGAAGGAAAAAAATGGCCGTTTCGGGGGAGAAAATCTGCTCTATAAAAACAAGCTCGACCCGAACATATGTTCTACAAGAAAGCAAACCGAAAACCAATGTTTTATGTGCTCGACTTTTCACAGCTGAATGCCAAAAATAGGTTGCGTAAATCTCACTCAATTTATATATTCATTGTGGACATTAGAAAAATGTCCCATCCTTACCAGTAGCTTGTGATGTATGCTTGTTGCTGGTGACAGGAGGGAGCCTAGGAGCCTCAAACGTGGGGAAAAGAAGTCAGTAACGGACCCTGGGGAATCAGCACGCTGTAGGTCTCACACTCTCCTTAAGAGCTGGCACCCCCTCATGTGAACGCTGGGATTTCTTGTCATTATTAATTTGACCCAACTTTAAGAAAGAAAAGTTGCTCAACATTTGTTTTGAAGAGTTGCGAAAATGTATAGAGGCTGCTGTGGTTTTATTATTTCAGAAGGCACTTTTGCGTACCTACGTTTGATCAATATGCACTGTTGAGGCTGGTTCACCGTTTCCCTAGAGGAAAGGTCTTCATTGGCTTCTCTGCCACATTTCCTTTTATGTATTCTCCCAACCTTGATTTGGAGCTTTGGACCACCACAACAATGACCAGGACAAAAAGCTAATGAAAACTGACGTATGGATAGAACTTGTTTATGGACTATATGTTTATATATAATTTGATTTTGCCGTTTAACACTGCGGTTGAACAAAAAAGATTTAAGATAAATTTAAAAAGATGCTGCAAAAGTTAAAATTCAAAGGTAAGCCTTAGCTCACAGTTTAAAAATTGGAGTGAAAAACAGAATTCTGCTGAAAGGCAGTGTTGCAAATTGCTCTTCTAGTGTGATTTTTGTATTACTGTTTATTTATCACGGAGTACATGTGAAGAGTAGCTCAGCAGTTACAAGTGTTATGAATGACTTCAGCAGTGACATGAAAAATGTCTTTTTAGACAGCATTAATACTAATAAACAGAAAATGCATAAATAACTTCAGCAATAAATGACCATCCTTTGTCAATAAATGGCTTGTCCAGGGCACGATTGTGATTGTCCACAGGGTATCCTGGAGGGACATAGGCTATACAGTTTAGAGTCTCCAGTTCACCTGACATTAATTTCCACACCAAGGCATCCAGAGGAAATTCACGTGTAAGTTGAGGAAACTCCACACAGATTAAACCAGGAGCACATGCACAAAAAAGAAAAACAATAAAAAAAGAAAATGTTAGTAAGTGATGAGGGAAAGGGAGATAGAAAAAGCAGCACACAAATGAGCTTTGTGTAAGGAGTTTTGACCATACAGGTCTTAATTCTGCATGTCAATGTTGCAGTGTATTTCTGATATTTTACACTTGGTTTTAAGTCTGTGATTAAAGGATAAAGCAGGAATTTGACATCTGGGGGTAAAATGAGTGAACCACTTGTGGATCAGAAACAGAGATGTGGTTTAGCAATGAACTCAGGGTGCAGAGTTTTATTTCGAGCAACTAATGGGGCTGCGTTCAACAAAAGGGCACAAAACAGGAATGTGAAAGTAGACCTAGGAAAACTGGCAAACACTGGCTGCAACATGCTGAAGTGGCTCTTCGGGGGCTTTGCTAGCATGGGAGCACAAAATCAGGGCTCCGCAAGGACAGTCTCTGCTAGATTCTTGTATCAAAAACATCTTTGATTTGCAGGGAGAAAACTGGTGTACGGGGTAGCTGCTGGGATTCAGGAGAGAAGGACCGCTGGTGTTCTTCAAAGGCACATCTCCTAAGGTTAATGCATTTAAACCCCCACCTCCTTAAATTATTGGGTAATTAAAAGTTTATTTTATGAGAATGAACTTCACAAGGAAGTGTTCATGCTTGTAACACGTTACGCACATTATGTAACTAAGCTTGTAGTTTAAAACTGACATCCTTTAAAACTGTAATGAAATATAAGAATGTATGGAGCATCACAAAATATACATTTTAATTGAATATTTTACATTAAGGGTTGCTATTTCTCTAGTGCACCCTGAATTACTGTGGCAGTGAGAGAAGAGAAATTTTTATTTGTTGTGTATTGTTAAAAAATTGGCTTCAGCAGTTTACTTACCTGGTCAAGATTAAATATTTTAAGCCAGGTGACAAACACACAAAAAAAAATGTTAACGTTAGTTACTTTGGAAACTGTATCTTTCCTCTCATATCAAGTTTACTTTTTCAGCTCTTATTTTTTCAGGTTGATGACAAAAGGAAACTAAACAGAATGATTCAGGACAGCTTGAACTATTTGTCCCTTTATAAGCAGAATAAACCATAGGAAACTAAAGACACTCACTTATTTAATTTTTTAATACACATTTATTTGCATAAATTTCTCGAACAGAAACGCTCATAAATAATGAATACTGTTTTTTCCCCTCTGTCACAAGATATGTTTAATTTCTCTGTAGCTGACCACAAGTGAATATCAAAACATCTGCTTCAAAGTCTGTGTTCCCAATGGTGTGGAAGAAGAGGAATATATATTTGTTTTTGTCTGCCTTGAAAATCAAGTATTGGGGTGAGTGTAAATCAGAACTTTCACCCACTCTGTGAGAATAAATCTCAGACATATTGCTGGTGAAAGCAGATTTTTTCAGTGGAATAATGAAGTCCTTGAAAACAAAGAAAAGGGCATTTGCACTTCCCAAAAATTGAGACAGCCTTTACAATTTGCCTTAAAAATGTATTCTTATTAACAACCAGTACTTTTTGAAAGCATTTTGATGAAGATGTTTTATGTGCCTCAAACATCAACATTGTGAATTCCTGCCCGTATATATTTTTTGATTCATAGGCGTTAATTCTCTGTGGCTCTATGGTGAAAATATGCAATGTCCATTTCAAAGTCAGTTCCAGGGCTAAATATTTTAGTCCTGCCTTGTAATAATTGTAACAGTTAATATTTTTAACTTAAAATAATCTGCCTGATAATGGGAATTGGAACACACTATGGATATGTGTAACAGCTGTACAGAAAGACATAGGTAGCTCAATGGAAATGTGGATAGTAAAATTTAACCTAATAATTTTCGTCGCGTCAAGGTTTACACAACTACCTGAATCCTCGTTTCAACGTAGCAGCCTTAGGATATGTGCGAATTGCCACTATGAATGTTTTTTTTCCCCTTTATTTTTCAGAGATTCTCCTAGGCAGTAGATTAATGTTAATCAATCCATGTGCGTTTAATCAAACCTTTTGCTTTTTTCATTGTTTTCTATCTCAGCAGAGGTGCTGTGACCCCCTTTGGGCATAGAGCACTTTTAGCAAATGGTTCCAATATTGTTTTCTTGTCTGACCCAAGCCCAGGTTGCTGTCGTGTCATGCCTGTGATTTCAGTAAAGATTAAAAAAACCCCAGGCTTGTGCAAAACAATAAAGTATGAGATAAATATGAATAAATATTACTACTCACTTACTATTAATAAATGCTTATCCTCAGGCAGGGCTGCAGTGGTCTAGAGACTATCCTGGAAGCATAGGGTGCTAAGCTAGGTAGCATATACCCTGGATGGAACTCCAGTCCATTGCAGGGTAGCCACACACATTTGACTAAACAGCTGTCACACACTATGGATAATTCAGAGTCACCAGTCCACCTGAAATTCATACCTTTGGACTGTGGAAGGAAATTGGAGGACATAAAACAAACCCACAGTAACACAGGTAGAGCATGCAAACAGACCGAAAGGGGATCACCCCTACATTTGATTGTACGGCAAGGGAGCTGCGATGCAACAACATTGCTTGCCGCACCATTGTGCGGCTCCAAGTTAAGCACCTCGCTCAGAGGCACTGCAGCAGGTTTTGAACCAGCAGCCTTCTGAATGCAACGCAACAGTCCAATCCATTACAAAAAGAAGGGGACACATCAGTTTATTGCAGGGCAGTCATGCGTAAATTATATTAATAGTAATTGTTAATGTCAGCGATACTAGTTGCTCTTTTATAATTCAAATGGAGTTTTTTTTGCATGGGATGAACCCAAGCCACATGGAGGAAACCCATAGGAATACAGAGAGAACATGCAGACAGCATGGAGTTCAGATTCAGACCTACAAGCTTAGATGTGTGAAACCCCCCGCCTTAATATTTCATGCTGCCCTAAAGTTGCAAAGCACAACTGACTCAGTAAATATCCAACTGTGTAAAGTGTGTGCAGTGCAAGTCAAAAAAGAAAATATGGCCCAAGTTTAATTTAGTCAGTAAGCCTTAAAAGGGTTTAGGCATTTTAAAGGGTCATTGCTGCCCTGCACCTGTTAGGTTTTGCCTGATATTGCAAAAAAGTAACTGAGCTGAGTATGATATACTGTACCATGAGATCCTGATTTTGCATTATGGTCTGTGTAGCAGGCTGCCCTTGGCAGGAACAACTAAAGCTGAAACAGCTGAAAGCCTCGGACACCCCCCCCCCCCCCCGGACAAAGATGTCCATCAGAACTGACAGTCTTCATACGATTAACACGGTCACACGCTAGCCAGTGTGTGTGAGCTGGTATTATACTTACTTAGCCATATTAGTCATTTCATGAAATGTAAAAGGGCAAATGGTATTAATACAGAGAGGCTGTAATTCGTCAGAAGCTGTGTGTGTTCTGTTTTGGTGGGTGTGATGTGTTTTGAAGTAGAATTATGTTGTGGATAAATTTATAATTGAAATGAATGAAAGCAATTCTCAGAAGGTAACTACGTTGCTATTATCTCTTTTACAATGTTGGTAAAGTAGCAATTAGAAGTGGGTTTGTTTTTAATTTTTTTTTGCTATTGGTTCTTTGTAATGAATTTCTACAAAATGTCTTGGAATAAATATAAATAGAACAATAACTTTATTTGTATTATTACTACTACTGGTGCTACTACTTTAAGGAATAAGATAACTTTGAGTTTTGTTATTGTATTATAAATATTACACATTTAATTTTAATTGGACTATAAAGTATTTCCTTTATTTGGGTCATCACAAACAGTGTTTTGATTCCACTGAGCTCCAGCTGTACTACTGCCTCCTTGGCTTACACTGTTTTTGGGATAAAAATATGCCTAAACCTTAGTATGTTTTGCAGATGGGATTAGTGGAGTTTTTTTGGCCTTATTTTTTAAGGGAGTAGTCATACTATAGTAAATTTAATGTATATGTGTCAACTGAAACCAAACAAGCAAACCACCGAGGTTGACTCATGAGCATCCAAAAATGGCCCACATTAATGACTACCCACATTAATTTTATTTTGCTTTATTCGGTATTGTGCTCCAGCACTGTTTTTAAAAATGTTTACTGTGTGCTTGCGCGGCAAAGTTAGCAGTCACTGCTTGGTAAAAGCAACAATCAATGCTTTTGTGATGAAAAATCCTCTAATTTTCTCACTCTTCAGTTTACCTATTGATTCGGAGTGTGCTTTGCCATTTAGCTTTGGGTATTTGTTATTGATCATGCCACTTACACTGCCAGTTTTACAAAAAATGTTTGGGAGAGATGGAAAGATGCTCTCCTCACTGTGAGTATGTAGTCCTAGCAGACGTCTTCAAAAGGCAAGTGCCCGCACATTATGGAGGCGTAAACCCTTGTTTTTGTTTAGAAATAGTTAGGCCAATTTTGCAATAAAACTGCATTGGAATATTAATTGACCATTACTCCCACAAAAGACACCTGTTTTATTGCATAATTAGCAGCAGCTACTGAAGAGTCACCAACTGATGATAAGAAACTCAAGAAATTATCAGTTTTTGCCCTATTAATGTTTTTTTTTATTATTCTTTTATACTTCTGCAATGTGGTACTGATTAAATTTGTTATACTCTATAAACCCTGCAATTAAATTAAACAATCTGGGAGGGTTTCATCAGTTTAGTATTACAGGGCATGGAAAATTGACAAAGGCAATTGGTTTTTCACTTTCTGAGGCATCAGCGAGGACTGTTGGTGGACCTTTCAGCATTTCTGCTCTGCTTTATTCACTGTTATGTTTGCTTTGAGTTAGTGAAGTTCATGCCAAGGATTGGTTCTGCTGTCCATGAATTATAATTGCTCTTCCTGCCGTCGTTTTGATGAGGTTATTTGAATAATTGTGATCATTTTAAAAATGGGCCATAAAACTGCAAAATGGTTACACCCTTTAAGTAACAAGTTATAACAAAGATGACAAAACGCTGTTCCTGTAGCGCACCATCATGTGGAAGAGGGTTTCTCAAATCATTCCTGAACAATTTTTGCAGTGTGGCAGGGCCACCGCCATCAAGGAATACCATTACCATGAAGGGCTGTATGTGGTGTGCAACAATGTTTAGATAGGTGGTCTGTGTCAAAGTAACATCCACATGAATGCCAGGACCCAAGGTTTCCCAGCAGAACATTGCCCAGAGCATCGCAATGCCTCCATTGGCTTGCATTCTTCCCATAGTGCACCCCGCTGCCATCTCTTCCAGGTAAAGGATGCACACGCACCTGGCTGTCCGTGTGATCTAAAAGAAAACATGATTCGTCAGACCAGGCTACTCTTCAATTGCTCCATGGTCCAGTTCTGATGCTCACATGCCCATTGTAGGCGCTTTTAGCAGTGGACAAGGGTCAGCATGAGTACTCAAGACTAGCCTGCGGCAGCACGGCTCCAAATGTACCAAGCTGTGATGCACTGTGTATTCTGACACCTTTCTGTCATGGGCAGCATTAAGGTTTTCATCAATTTGTGCTACGGTGGCTCTTCTGTGTGATCAGACCAGATAGGCTATCCTTCACTCCCTGCGTGCATCAGTGAGCCTTGGACACCCATGACCCTGTCGCCAGTTTACCGGTTGTCCTTGGGCCACTTTTGCTAGGTACTAACCACTACATACGAGGAACCCCCCACACCCCACAAGACCTGCCGTTTTGGAGATGCTCTGACCCAGTCAAGTAGCCATCACAATTTGGCCCTTGTCAAAATGGCCCAGATCCTTATGCCTGCCCATTTTACCTGCTTCCCACACATCAACTTCAACAACTGAATGTTCACTTGTTGCCCAATATCTCCCTCCACCCCTTGACAGGTGCCAGTGTAACCAGATAATTGTTATTCACTTAACCTCTCAGTGGTTTTAATATTGTGGT
This sequence comes from Heterotis niloticus, assembly GCA_018136845.1. Lineage (NCBI taxonomy): Eukaryota > Metazoa > Chordata > Actinopteri > Osteoglossiformes > Osteoglossidae > Heterotis > Heterotis niloticus. Next base: position 19,766,622 of record CM030891.1, read on the forward strand.
TGATCAGTGCATATACATCCTTGCTGTCAGGTTTCAGGGCTCATACATGGAATGGTCTGCTTTGATGAATATGGCTTACAAGTTCTTAGTGCTACAGGCTCCCTTTCCCAATTGATCCCATGCGGGTTTGTTCTTTATCACACAATCTTTTCCGCTCCCCTTTCCTGTCTCTGCGGTGTGACTGAACCTTTCTGTGTCTGTTTCCATTTCCTTCTCCTTCCCCTGCAGTTCTGTTCCTGCTTTTAAGAGAATCCCCTCAGATTCTTCTTAATTCTCACATCTGCAGTAGGTAAGATGTCAGACAACACCTTGATATTTTGAAAATTGGTGAACTTGACTGCATGGGGACCTTAGCGAAGTGACTCTTGCAGGATAATGCTCTCCATAAGCGTTATTTCCCATTATTTCCAGAGGACATTAGACATTGCTCTTATCCTGTTCATGACTTATTCGTTGAACTTGCATTGAGAACAGTTGGTTTATAATTTGCAAACTGTTTTTAACAACAGTTAATTCATAACTGAGGTTTGGTTAAATTATTTTATAAAACACTGCCTTGTTGAGACTATGATAATGATCTTATTTACTTTCCTAAATGTACAGCACAATTAATATATTTATTGGTCTCAGCCTTCTTACCAACAGGAAATTTGAGAACTTCACTCATTCATTTTCATTAGCTGGTGTCCTTGTCAGCGTCATGGTGGTCTGGATCCTATCCCATTGGCAAGGAGGAGTACGCCCTGGTTGCAGCACTAGTGCATTGCAGAGGAGACACACACACACACACACACACACACACACACACACACACACACACACACACACACACACACACACACACACACTCACACTCACTCTCTCTATTGGTAATTTACATTGGCCAGTTCCAGTATGTCTGCATTTACTTTTTTGCTCATTCTTAACCCTTGATTTCTGCCATGGCACAAATAATCCTTCTCTAAAATCCAGCTGAATAGAGGTGAAAACAGGGTCTCAGTTTGGATTCCCTTCTGTTGTCCTTTAGTTCGATGTCTTAAAAATATAAATTACATGTTTGCGTAGCTCCAATGGACTCACATCTTGTTGAGAAACCTGAATTGAGGGTTTGAATTATGTCCACCCTGCACTGGCCAAGTATTTCTTAATGGTCGATGGATGCATGGATGGATGGATACTTGGGAGACACTGCTGATCTATTCTTGCAGCTTAGTATTTACTAAAGACATTTTGGTGAAAGTTTCTTTTCCAGTGGACACACCTTATTCTGAAACCTTAAAGGAAGAAGAAAGTACATCATCAGTGAAGAAGGATGACAGATGTAATTTTTTGAGGTTAATAATTCAGAATTAAATTTTGCTGTAGTAAATCAGTATACTGAGTTTGAAGTCTTGGTATTTACTAGTTTAAAAAAGGATTTTTTTCAAAAAGATATAAAACACACACACACACACACACACATATATATATAGAGAGAGACACAGAGAAAGAGAAGTATCAAGGCCTGAAGGAACAACTGGAACAGATTCCAGGTACAACAATTGAGGTCTCTGTGCAGAAGAGTGTAGTTCTAGGAACAGCTAAGATACTGTGCAGAACCCTCAAACTCCCAGGCCTCTGGTAGAGGACCTGAGGTTGAGGAAGGCACACACACATACCACCCCCACAGTTAGGGAAAGGTGAGAGGGATTTTTTTTTTTTTATAATGTAACCCAAAGATATATAACATGGTGAATATGTTAAAATGAAAAGAGTTGAAAATGATAACAATGAAATGAGTAAATTTAAAAATATTTGTATTTAATTGGGTTTATGCAACTAAGTCTTAGAGGTAAAATGTAAGTTACTGTTATGAAATGTATGAAGGGAGGTTAGTAATGAACACAACCAACTGACATACAGTTGGCATTTGAAAAACCAAAAATGGTTGTATCTGATTTACAGTAATAAAAATAATCTGTGTATGTCAATATCAGAAAGCCTGAAATATCTACCCCTGGCTAGGGCAGTAGTTTTTCCTTTTTTCTAGTAGAAAAGGCTATACTTTATTTAATGAAAATGAAGCGCTTTAGTGGAACACAGTTTGCACAATTATTTATAATAACTGGATGCTCTACAAAAAAGGACAGAATGGATGGAACCTGTTGAAAAATGGTCTGTAGCACACATCTTACCAGCCTTCGGAAACAGCTATTATATTTATGAATTCCTCTCACACACACAGCTTAAATATACTTGTTGCAGTTTTTCCATAGAGCTCCAAATAGCTAGCAGCCCACACAGTCTGCAGAGGGAATACTTGAGCGAAGAAGAAGAAGAAGCAAAGAAGGTGGGGAAAACAGACATTTAGACTTGTGTCCAGTAAAGCACTCAAACCAGTTGTGGATGTGCAGGGTCTCCCCCAGTCACACGAGGTGGAAATGGGCAGCTGTGGGCCAGGAATGTTTAGTGGTGCCACCAGAAACAACGGGAGCATAACAAACTTTTAGACAAAAAGGCAGGACAAGGACAAAATAAATTTATAGAGCAGCAGATTGATGGCCCATCTGGGTGAGTTTCAAAGAAGCGACCAGGTCATAATTTGCCGGTGATTATAGATGGCACTGACTGAAAACAGTGATTCATACCTCACTTACGTACATAAAATTAATATTCTTCATGAATTACTCTTCCATTTTTCTAATTTCTAAAATGGAGCATCATGCAGTTATGTATTCATAGAAAAATGTCACTTCATAGAGTTTCCCTAACTCTCTCATTAGATCCTTCCTCGAATACTTTGCCTTCAGTTGTAAAAAAGAATGACAAGTATTCATGCTTAAACTTTGTTAATAATGATATCATTTTAAATAACCTGTGATACTGTGTTGGATTAATATCCCTTTTCAGCCTTTCTATTCAGTAAGTGATTTAAATTTTTACTGCTGATAAAGTTGTAAGAAACAGGTAGGTCTCATGGGTAATAAGTCGCAGGCATGCCATATAACCAGATATTCACTTCTTCTGTCTTTCGGAAGATTAAATGAGTAGATCCTGGAAACAGTGTGAAACCTGACAAGTATTCAGATAGGCAAGCCTCAGTGATCCTCAGAAATCGACCCCCCCCAGCCGCACAGCAACATGGATGACTGAGCAGTGCCGGTAAAACTCTTCATCCTTCATACTTTGGTCAGTGCATCAAAATGTAACAGAACTGTTCGGGAAAGGTAGACAAAGAAAGATTGGGAGAATAGAGAACAATTAAAACCCGCCCTATTGCCATCCCCTCCACCTCAAAGCATCCCTTGGGACAACACACAATGCAGTATTGTATCCAGGAGAGTAATGGCGTGGAGCCAGTTCAAGAACATGATGCTGCATAGTGGGCCATGTCACCTGGTTTACCAGGTTTTTTCTTAGCTGGCTGCTTTGCATCATTAAGGATCTGGTTCAGGAAAAAGGGGGGGCCTGGGGGTGGGGGGTGTAAATGTTGTGAGGCTCTGCACGGACCCAATCTGTTCTCATTCAGTTGTTTGCTCAGCAAGGACACACCTGAGAAGATTCCTTCACCTCCCACAAATTCCCTCATGCACATTTTGTATTTGGGAAAAAAATCTGATCGATGGCATAAATATTCCTGCAAAAAAGGGGTCTTGGGGTCTTTGGCATGTGATTGTTTTAGTTGTTTGTTCTTTAAATTTTCTGTGTCTATGAAACAAGAAAATTTTTAAAATATGTGTATACATATAATATGTAATATAAAGGGCAGTTTCATGTTTAACATAGGCCTATTTTATAATATTTTACAGATTGTTATCTCATACACGTTCACACATGTGCTGGCTGAATTTAAAAAAATATTTTGTATTAGTTTTGTTTAGTTACTTTAGTTTTTGTATTTGTTTGAGTTTTTGAAATCATTTATTGTTTGTTTATATAAAAACCCAAACCCCAGATGTCAGAACGCAGTACAAAAGTCCACACAGTAAAAAAAAAAAAAGCTGATACGTATGCTAATATTTTAGTCACCACCCAAAAGTTCATCACGAAAGTGCCTCGTGCCAAACCAATTCAGAATTAAAATAACACAGCACTGCACAGGAAGACACAAAGTTTGAATGGGATCTTAATTGAATTTATAATTGACATCCTTTTTTAAATTAGTTTACAGGATGAGCCCTAACCTAAGCGAAGTTAAATTTTTCCGTTTAATCACCCATCTGCACATCCATTGTTCTACCCATTTACAGCCAGGATTTGCAGAACATGGAACAGCTAGCCACGTAGCTGGCATTGTGCTGGCACTGGGACACAGATACCTCTTATTTCTCGAGTGGTGTCAGGTATCAGTATGTCAAAACAATTAAATACTCACTGTGATTCTGCTTGCCCACACATCTACATTTATACTCATTCCGTTCTTGTGAAGTGTTGGTGCCACGGCCGTTACATAACTGCTTAAATTTATTTTATGGTCTCTTACTAATAAACTTTTTTGTGGTTTTCTAAATCTTACTGAAAACAAGACATTCATCTTAAACGCCAGACCTCTCAAATATCTTCAGAATTTCACCCCACAAACAATGGTTGTATCAGCAGTTCTTACCATTACAGACAAATCCCTTGGTAGCACTGAATTAATCAGATATATCTGTTTTAAAAAAAATACTCTTTTTTAAAATGTATTCAGATGGCTGCCTGGTAATTGATGTGATCCAAGAGAGCTTTGTGTCTCCCCGACATCTTGGGACTCGCATCGTGGTGACTTGTTTATCGGTTGCTAATGAATCAGTGTGACTTACTGTATGTACTGTTGCTGTGCAGCTACTGGTCACAATAGGCCGATGACAGAAGCTCAGATTTTGTTTGCAGAATAAGCATTGTGCAGCTGCTGTTCAAAAGTGCTCTCATCTGAATGAGACATGCTGAGAGCATTAACAAGCAAAGATGGCACTGTTGAAGTCAGAGCTCCGGTTGTGTTGAATACAACATTTTTATTGAGTACACACATACTGTAGATTACAACTTTCTGTTTCATCAAAACTACACAAAACCCCACTGGACCTCCTAGCTGGACAACGGTTCCTGATGAATAATCACCGAAAGAACCACTTTTTGAATTTATTTTTATATTAAAATGATATTAAGTATTAACATGGTTAACATGCCACAGACAACATTGACTGTACTCAGCAATGCCAGTAGCAGAGTTTTCACAGTCATTATCTTGCAGTTTAACGGTTTGAGTGTGAGAAGAATCTGACTTTTGTGGTTTAGCTGGATAATCGACTAATAATTGTAGACATCCTGTGATAAAAACTGTTATTTTGCTTAATCTTTAGGAGAGTTATTTTCACTTGTTGACAGCTTGCACAGACATTCTTGAAACACAGGGTACTGTATGGTAGTTTTGAGATTTTAACAAATCTGTACCACATCCTAGATCAATTTATGTGTACAATTCATTGGTAAAATTACACGCTATAGTGAGTTGACTGCCTTCAAACAACTTGTAACTGTGGGCAAGATAAACTATGATAGCTGATCAATCAACAAACTTTTCCTTTTCTTATCACCTGGACCTCCTCTCACAACTTGTGGCATCATACAGCACTGCTTGATAGCTTTAGTGAACCAACTGTCTTCACTTTCTACATCCCTGATGGTGTCTTTAAATGGTGTCATTGTGTTTGCTGCTATGGTATAACCACTGGAGACACTTGTAGAGATCCCTTTTCCAACAAACTGCTGAAAATTATGAGAAGGACTCCATGTCTAATGACTTGGTTTACCTATAGGTTTGCCCTTGTGACTTGTACAGTGTGGCTAGAATAAAACACAAATACTTGTAAAAGCACGTATGCTGGATCACAAACGTGTCAAGTGTGGTTAAACGTCTTCTTTCTGGAGGTTTCATACGTTTGTCTGTAATAGCATGAGTCAAGTTCTTCATGTTATGGGTCTCAAGGTCGTGAATATTCTCAAGGTGGGTGGTGACAGAAATAGATGTCTTGAAGAAGAAGCATGGTATACAATATATACATCATAAGTTTTGCATAGATGTTTAATCCTCTTCTAACACATTGTACATAATTGTGCCCCAGCTGAACTGAGCTGCATCTTTCTGAGCTGCAGGACAGACAATGTGTTTATTTGACCGTGAAGTCAGCTGTGTGCTGAAATGCATTTTCTGAGCATCTATCATTATACAGTATCTCATGTAACATAAAAGCAGCTAAAGCAGTTAAAAACAATACCCAAGTAAAAAAAAAATATTATTGAGAAATACTCAATTAAAAAAGCATGAAATCAAAAAAACGAATCAAGTTCAAAGTTACATCAGTTCAAATGAACCTTTTTTGTTGATCTAAATTATTAGTCATTAGCCTTGTACAGTTTTAACCAAAATTATCGAAACCTGCTCAAGCATCAATTCAAAAAGCAGAGCATGCAATTGCAGATTTTATTTATTCATTTGTTATTGATTGTCACTGTCCCAATGTAGGGTTATAGTGGTTCAGAACCTATCCCAGAAGCACAAGTTGAAAGATTGGGCACACCATGCTGCCTGCAGTTGCAGCACTATCCAGATATCCAGACATTTATCAACAATTTAATATATACTAAATTTATAATAAAAACTATTTTATTTCTAGGTCCTCATTACCTGGCATGGTATATAAGTGATGGTGAAGGAAAGATTTACCTTGATTTGAGCTGTTGTACTACAATAATTCAGATTCCAGTGAGTCAGTAATACTTTTTGTTTCCAAGAAGAAAAGAAAATATCACTTTTTCTTAAAAAAAGGAGCCAAATGTCAGACAACTGAATCAACAGCAATCCAGGGCTGCACATCTACCCCTGGTCTTTTGGAAAACTAACATAAAGCAAAGAATTTCTATTTCTTTAATAATATGGCACAAGCTGCTTGTAAGCCTCTGGTCAACCTGTGAGGCTCCTCCTTCGGGGTCTGCAAAAAGTCCTGCTGAACTCATGGCACATTGGAATGGATTTTGAAGTAATCACCCTCACTGTTGGTTACCATTCCAAAAGTACAGGGTGCAGTGTGCACTCCGGATGGGACATCAATATTGCAAAATAGTCTGAAACCTAAAGGTAATCCAAAGCATAGACACGGTATGGCTGTTCGCTCACAAATGAGCACCTTGGTTAAAAAGCAGGTGAAGCGCAAAAGTAAGCAACATTCGAAGTACCCGGTTAAAGCTGCAGCAGTGCCCTGTGCAACAATTATTCCAATCTAACCCACATTCTGCCCTTAGTTAGCATTGTAGATGTCTTGTCCTTTTCTTTTCAGACTACTGCATTCCTCTGTAGGGTTCTTGCATCAAGCATTTTTTGTAATTATTCCAAATTAATAAAACCAGACAAAGGACACTTAAGATTCCTCATTACTGTCTTCTTTTTTTGTTAAGCCCTTGATAAGCCATCTGTCAGCCATATTGCTGAGTCTTGCGCAGACTTCCCAGTGCAGATGACTCTTCATTCTCCTTGACGTGGTATCAATTAAAATAGGGCACTCAGCTGGGAACTCAATGGGATCAATTAAAAAAGAAAAATAAAAACAATATTAAAAAAACTGTAAAAAATTTCTTAGTGAACCAGCACATTTCCCATTTGTTGTGTTTCTATTATAAAAGAGTTGGGCCAAGAAGAGAGTCAACAAAGTGAGGTAAATGCCCCATCACGGGGTTGCATGGAAGTTTCGTGTTCATTAGCTGTCTCTGTGGTCTTCTATGAGTTTTTCTGCTGTCCCTAAGGGCTTCCCTTGGTTTCACTATAAAAGTATTTTAGGTTGTTGCCAACAAGTTTCTTCGCATTCCCTTCTACTTTCTTAAAATTTTGAAAACCCCCTGGGAGAAAAGGAAGTTTATTCTGAAACTATAAAAAGCTTGTGTGAAACTTGTTTTGAGCATGTCCCCCTTTTATCAAGAGAGGATTTCACTGCTTATTCATACCTGCTGTACAGTCTGAAGCAGAGGAGCAGTGGAAAAGTACTGGCAGAAAAAGAACCCTTTTTTCACTGTCTTGTTTGAACTATGATCAACAGAACCTAGGCATTGGGTCACATTAAATTATTAAGTAACATTATGTAGATCGCATAAATGAGACATCAGTATTTATATATTTATTGAAATAATCTGCATTATTAAATTATTGTCCATCTCTTTTGCATAAACATTTTAAATGTGATTACAATGCCTCATGCATTAGACTACGATAAAGAACAATGTCACGATAAACTGCACATTCAGCTTCTTTCATGTAAGTGAACCAGCCAGTAGGTATATTCTGCGACAGCTAATACTTTATATTCATATCAGACAGTAATGGACATATTAATATTAATTTACCTCTTGTCAATTTCATCATCGAGCAGCCATTCAGTTGAACAGTGAGAAGGTTTCAGAGCTGGACAGTGGAGCACTGTGCCCATCAAAAGGGTTTATTGGGGAATATCATACACAGAATGCCTCATACAGGTGACGTGACAGAGGCCCTCCTCACTGGGGGCTTGCCGGTCAAGCAACCCCCCCCCCCCGCACACACACACACACACACACATACACTAACCCACCCACTTTAATGCTTCTGTGTACATGCTGACCTCCTCCCAGCTCCCAGCTACACCTCCCCTTTCCTCACACTGAGTGTGGAGGAAAGGCGGCAGAGCACACCACCAGGCAACCCAGAGCCCATGGCACACAAAAAAGCTCCGCTGACTCCTCCTGCATCCCTTTTGGCACCGGCTGTCATTGTCTGATATCATCATCCTGAGCCTTTTTGGGACTGCTGTGATTTTGCTAAATACTGAACAAACACTGAACAGTCAAGGACCTAAGTTAGAATTGGTGAGCAGTTTATGGGAAACGGAAAGCATTTATACCTCAAGAAGTTATGTGATGAGCGAATATTCTATAGCACCAGCAAGTTATTTTAAGACATTATTCAGGCTTAATACAAACAGACATTTTAGGACTACCTTTTAGGAATAAGATCATAGTTTTATGATTGTAGTTTATTTCAAAATCATTTCTAAGTCAGGCTTGAGAGCTTCAGCATGAGGTCTCACAACTGCAGTGTCTTTCTTTATGAGATGCGTTTTTCTGGTTTTACCTGAAAGGGAGACAGATGCTTTATTATAAGGGCACAAAATGTCAGGGGTTGTGTTTCGTAAATCTATTTTTGTTCAGTATAAGCCTCTGTTCTTGCAAGCATTTCAAGGCAGATTATTTTGATGCCTTTTAACCGTATTCCTCAGTGATTTTTCTTACTGTTTGCGATGTGTAGTGAGCATTCTGTGTTTTTTCATTCTCCTAACAGTTATAATTAAATGCATTTCCTTTAGCACACAATTGCTGTTTTTTTTTTTTTTTTTACTTAGCCCTTCAATGAGTTCAAAAAGTTTGCTGTATGTCTGCATATTATGTACAGTCTTCTGGAAATGAATGCAACTCTTACAAAGAATCTATTTTTGAAAGTCAACTGCAGGCAGCCTTCTTTCATATGTTGCTCACATTGATTTTAGCACATTTATTTGATTTGTTATTATTGGAAAAAGCGAATAAAAGGAAAGAACTTATATTTGAGTTGAAGTATGGGTTTTGTAATTCTTCAAGTACAAATACGTGTGCAGTTCAGATTAATATAGGTTTTTTCTGTGTTGACAGGGTGACACATTTATGTATCAATAAAAGTCTACCATGACCCAGTGTCTCCAATAACCAGACTGAAAGAAATGGCTGAAAACTGCAGGTGGAAAGGACCGCTTCCCAAAGGTAAGTCCTTGAAAAGCTCAAGAAAAAATTAACAAAAACACAAAAAAAATCACAATAAGACTTGTCAAAAGAACATTTATCTTATAATATTGGATTATTCATTAAATACCACTATAGCACAGAGAATAGCAGAATTCTTTACCAGACATTGAAAAGAGTAGCAAGACAATAGAAATAAAATAAAAACACACAGAAAATATCTTGTACGCGGCAAAATATCTTGTAATTTTATGTTGTGACAAATTAGTATTTTTCTAGACTTTAGCTAAGGACTACTATGTTAAGCTTAGGTTGTAGAAAACTTTGCCAGCAAGTATTGTTTCAAAGCTACAGTTTTGTTGATGTGTGAACAAACTCTCTCTGGAGCTTTTCTTCAATTCACCTACCAAAATAAGCGTGCGTGTGTGTGTGGGGGGGGGGGGCAGATTCTCTATTCGGCTTACTAGTGCACTCATTAATTCACATTTAAATTGTACCCACACAGTCCTACAGAAAAAGAAAATCAACCTTTTAAATAGCCTTTCTTCTACCCTTAGGAGAGAAGATTGAACCATTTTAAACCAAAAGAGCCATTTCAGTAATACACATTTCTAACCAGTAAATACTCATTTCATTTAAGTATGTGAAACATTTCATTTAACAGCTGTTCTCTAAAATTTCAGTGGTTTACTCAGGTATGATATAACTTTATATTACAGTGCACATTATTATAAAATGTAATAGCCAGACCAAAACAACTAAATACCAAGATCCCCAACAAAGGATTTTAACATTCAGCTCTGACTAAGCATATGCAAAGAAACAGGCAGTAGATAAAGCCACCTTAAAGCCTTTTTGGGTCTTTTGCCAGACCTGAGAGTAAACAATGCTGCTGAGTGAGCAAGAAAAATCATTTATTTAGCATTAAAATTTTTATTTTATAACAACAACAAGAAAAAAAAAAGAAATTAGAAAATGAGCATGTTGTACTGCTTTTCCTCTCAACTTTAAAGTGGTTTTAAAATAAGGCACATTATCATTGCATCAAAATATCATTGCATCAAAATATGTTTTAACAAACATTTATTTTTTGGTACCATTCACTCTGTTTCTTCATTATATCCATTTGTCTTAATTATCCCTATTATCCTTTTTACCCATTGTTCTTTCTCTATTACCACTGTAGGCTGGGCTGTATTTGGTTACATGCAGTGTTATACCATTCTGCATGAGAACGGTTAATAGCTGCATTATTGTGAGTAGCAGTAAAACTGGAGAGTGTTTGTCAGTTACTGAACATCTGGAACTGAGTGCTTAGTACAAAATGCAGTTTGACAAAAGCTTGCTTAAACATCCCCTGTCCAACATTACCCATAAAAAGTTGATTGCAGCATCTGTAATTTTAGGGTACTGTTTCTTTTTCTGATATTTCCAAGCTGACTATGTTCTCAGTATCTAAACTTCTGCTTTTACCAAAACATATGTTTCTGTCTTTACTCTTTGGCTCCATATGTCAACATTCTTTGCAACGTGCTTTGCGACTGCTGGGATCAATAACTGGAAATGTTTCTTAGGATATACATACACAAGGCATCTCATTTCCATATGCCTCCTTCAAGCTTGCCAGGAACTGCTCACCTTGAGGAGCAGAAATCTTTTGGACTTGAAAGGACAACAGTGTGCATCAGAACAACTGCTGCATAAGCAGTTCACAGGTAAAGCCATTTCTATGGTTAGCCTGACAAGTACCTTATGATCAAGAATCAAGAAGAGTTTATTTGTCAAGTACACAGCAACCGAGTATACCATGCATCGAAATGCGCCCTGATTGATGGATCCTGTAATAAATGTGATGTTAATTCAGCTAAACTAGGAGTTCCAAAAGTATGTTCAGCCACACCGTATGTAGGTCTCGGATATTCCGTCAGCAAGGCTGTACTGGAGGATATTGATGGAATCCAGGTCAGAAGGTTAGTGGGCTTTAAGCAAGCCTTAACATTACTGGGAACGTAGAGCTGTTTTTGCTGCTCTTCTGGACCTGGATTGGTGTTTCCATTCCTGTAATCTATTGAAGCCATTCTCCCAGTTTGTGGTGTTGATCTTGGTATTGTGACGACCTTGTTTATTACATAAACATTAGTATTTTTACAGATATTAGTGTATTTATTAGTATCGGTATGGTCCTGGATTGTGGAGTATCTCACAGTTAAAAAGGTCTTTCTCAGGCTTTGGGCCTAGGTCCCTGACACAGTCATGAGTAATACAGATGCACCTCAAAGAGCAGTACCATCACCATCCTTCTTCACCGTGCATAGAGGAAAGTGATGATTGAGGGCTTTGTTTCATGAGTCTTTGCCCTTGGTTACTGCTGAGGGTACGGACATGGTGGTCCAATACTTGCTTTGGGGTCCACATCAACAAGGTGGACTGGTTTCACAGCACAGACACACTGTAATAGAAAGGAGAAAGCAGACTTTACTTTCTTAGAAGGGTAAGGTCCTTTAACTTGTGCAGAGACATCCTCTGATCTTCTGTTCTGTGAATATGCTGGGGGGAAACATCGCTCCTGGTGAGAGGTGCAGACTCCATAAAATCATCAAGAAAACAGGTTCTGTTAGAGGTCGGAACACTGATTTGGTGGAGAACGTGCCAGAGACCAGGATAAGGAGGAGGCTACAGTCGATCACAGGTAAAGGCTCACATCCCCCGAATGAAGTGCTTGCTATGAGCTCTTTTGGCTGCTGGTTATTCAACTTAGGGGCACTAAGAAGCCCTTCTGGAGGTCCTTCTTACCAGCAACCATCTATCTGAACAATGCCATGCAAGACCTGAACACAATTAGACTGTCTTGTGCTTATTACTGTTTTTTTTCAGTTTTTTTGCTTGGTTATTTATTTATTGTTCTGTTTCCTATGTGTTTAGCTGCTATGCAACAAATTTCCCTGTTAGGATCAAGTAGGTCCCATCACATCACATTGTTTATTTGTTTAGTTTTTTTTTTTTGCTTGTGTATTGTTGTATTGTTATGTGTCTTATAAGTGTGTTCTGTTATGTGTCCCATGTGTTCAGCTACTATATGGCAAATTTTCCTCTTAGTATGAATAAAGTCCTTTCCTATCCTGTCTCGTCCCGTTTGTTTTATGAAAGCCAAATTCAGTATGCAAAGCCATATTATGCAGTTTTGCTCAATGTATAGTACCTAGTAATCAGCTGAAAATGTTTATAAATCCTAATTTGTTGCAACTTTGCAGCCATTATCTTTTAATAATGACATAAGCAAGTTTACATAATCTCCTCTTATGTTGTCTGAGTTGAGAAAATGCGCAGTATAAATATGCACAGTATATACTACATTATGCCTAATGGTACCTGCATATGGATGGTTTCACTGGTTTATTACAACCCCCAACTCACTTTGTGCAAATGCGCTGAAGCTGGCTTTCGTAATGCTAATGAGAGCAGCATAAAAGGAAGAGCCCAGTTGTGCTTCAGAAGAGGAGTACAGAGATTGGAGTGAGCTTAGGGGGCCCAGGGCACATTTACAGAAAGAATACATTTGCACCTGAGGTGTTTAGTTTCACTTTCCTTCTGCACTTTGCCATTGGTGGCATTGTCCCTGTGGAACACTTGCAAAAAACACAACAGAAATATCAGATATCAGAAAAATATTCTGTCAATGATTTGCAGAAATCATTTCTTTTTTGTGCTAAACTGTTGAATTTGCTTATGCGGCCATAAAAAACGTCTCAAAGAGGCTGTCTTGGAACCACAGTATGATTAATTTTCAAGGTTCCTGATGCTTTAATGGTTTATCTGTGCCCAGGTGACTCTGTGATGGAAAGGCAGTGAGATGCCTCTAGTCTTGCTTTAGCTTTGGGAGGTATAGAATTCGTTACTGGCTGAACGCTAAGCTAAAATGACAGAAATGTAAAAATACCTGATATAGGTAGCTTTATGATTGCAGAAACTGACATCTACTGTATGTTCTTGCACATACTGATTTTTTTCCTATTCATAGGTTTTTACTCTTTATAAGAGTTTATTTTATGCTTATAGTTTTCCTCATAAATTATAGTTTTCTTCTGTATTAATAAATGTTCTTCAGACATTTTTGGTGCTTCAACTTCATTCATGTTCTTTCCTTTAATGCAAGAGCTTTTTTGAGTACTTTTCTTTGTAAAGATAAATGTGTAACTTTGTAATGTCTATTGGAGTTAAGCCTACTTCAGATGTTGTTTGGTTGCCTTGAAGATCATTAATAATAAACAAATCAGGAAATTAATCCTTTATTTATGCTTAGACTTCTTCTGAAATGATTTACTTCCTTTGGTTTTTAGTTTGAGATTTTTACTGTTTTAAGTATTTGTTCATTTCCTGAAGACAGGTTAAATTAATTACTTAAAATTTGCAAATAAGATTTTGTACTTGTTCACACATTTACGGAGATGTTTTTTCTGCTTTTATACATTTTATCATTTAATGTGGTTTATATATGACATTTCACATCTTTTGAGAATGGGGATATGCGGTAAACCAACAAATGATGGAATACAGTTCTTATGTGCATTGTGTCTGATCATATATTGGATTTAAACTCATTGGGCAAATCTATTTATGGAAGAATATAAGGACTATGCAGGGTCTTTGAATCAATTACTTGTGGGAAAAGGCTAATAGGAAGTGCCCGGTGAAACAGAAAATTAGCTGGGTGAAATACAAAGAAATATCCTTTTTATTATGGTGAAAAGTGTATATGAAGTATTAATTCAACTGTTGAAAGGTTAAAATCAGCAAGAATATAATTGAAGCTGATAATTAGTATTTTAAATAGCTTTCTATAGAAAAGTATAGTAACTTATGCTGCATGTATGATGTGTTGAAACATTCGAGCTGTGGCAGGACCTGAATGCGGTATCTGGATGCACACAAATAATTATATTCACAAATATTAACCGCAGCAGCTGCTGCCTGCTAGCGTGCATTTGCATGGGCAAACAGCAACTGCGCTATCAGCACAGACCTGTCATCCCAGTCTGCGATTTGACTCTGTCACATTAACAGGACAGTGATAAGTTTCTCAGTCTTTCTGTTCCTCTCCCTTAGTTTTCACAGCCATGTTCATTTCAGCTTGGTTACAGCCACACCACACGAGCTAGTTTATGTTACACACAGATGTTTTTGTGAATTTAGTTCAAATTTGGTGAACTTTGTGGCTTTTGCTCAGGCATTTTTGCTGTCGAGCTGCAGTCATGTCCAGTTTTTGCAAGTGTAATGCGACATGTAAATGAAGTGTGCGTAAGCACTTTAAATGCAAACCCTTTGCATATTTCTTGCATATGTGGTCTGTTAACAATGTAAAGGGGAGAAAAGGGCTGATGCAGAGGCATATATACTTCAAGGTGAAGCCGTGTGATGGAGGACAAAGTGACTGCAATGTTTGGTGGTCAGGAGTGGATCTACACACCACTGGAAATCGCCAGTGGATTCACCGGCAAGATTCCCTCCTAACACCTAGCAGTGTCCTCTTCTAGGCTAAATGGTGTAAAGACCAGTGGAAAAGTGTGATGCATTCTGACAAGTCCTCCCAAAAGGATGGTCAGTGGCTGCCTGGCCTATTATTAACAACAAAGCAGAAAAATTGATTTTTTTCTAGAATCATGGGGGGGTGCAAGCACAAAGACTGATGGTCAAGGTCTAGCACTAAGAAGGTACAGTTTTTTCAGAAGCCTGTGTGATGCATAGTGTATTCTACAAGAGAAGTATTAAAAGAATTTAAAAAAACAAATTAATATGCAGGCCTGTGCCTTGTGGTGTGTAGTCAGACTGGACTGGTTTTGAAGGACTTGGCTGTAGATGCTTGTCCACCCAGCTCCCATCGTGCTGTCTGTGGTGCTCACCTGACACGATGCAGCATTCCCCAGCAAGTGGACACCACAAACAAATGTCTACCATTTTGTTTTGGTGTTGTTTACTATTATTTAGTAATATTCACCTTGGTCCAGGCACTCTTTATTCACTTGAGTCACTTCAACAGCACTTCTACATACTGGCCCAATAGTAGTGAGGGGGGTTAGTGCAGTCAAGTCAATTTGGACTCATGTGGACCACTTGCATGGTTTTCATGAGGAGGAAGGGTACAGCAGGTGGTCTATTGGTTACAAGTCCTGCTTCTGGAAGGTTTGAGTTGCAGGTATCTTGCAGGTTTGAGTCCTATTTTCTGCTGTTATGTCCTTGAAAGAGCTGCTTATCCTGGGGGGCATTACCCAGCTCTTTAAAGGTATAAATAACTGTAGGCAGCTAAACAGTGTAAGTTGCTTTAGAGAAAAAAGTCAGCTGAATGAATAAATGTAGAGATGTAGTTTATCATTATCTTCTTTCACATTTGTCTTTAGGTGGCAAACACAGGGAGAAATGTGCAAACTCCACCCACCAGGACAGACAGGTTTGAACTTATGCTCAACTTGGCAGCTCTGTACTTAGGGTTAGCATTCGTACATACCTGTGCATTCCTTTGACCAGTTAGCTTTAGAAATTGGTGATTAGTATGTTTCTTAGTAATGATGGGTAATAATTTTTTTTTTTGCATTTTCATTTGTACTGGTTTCCAATTTAGCTTCTTTACTGAATTGGTGTAGTACTGTGGTCAAAGAAGTGGCAAAGATCCACTGTGTCATTCCAGTCCAATTTCCATTGCAGTGGTTTGAAAACACATTGTTGTCTAGAGAGAAAATTAAAGTGACGTAGTGCAGTTTAAATTCCGCAGCCATTGTTGAATAAGACGACCGTAGTTGCACAAAGCGTGCTTTATTTCCGAATGAACTGATTGCCGCTTATCACATGAGTGTAGAGGTTAGATGGTAACCACGCCAGGGGTAGCTGTAATGCTGGAAGGAATGTTGCAACATGCTGTCATTTAGTCACTGTCAGGGCCAGGTGAGAAAGGTAACATCAATGGAAAGGGCTGGTGCTGACATTTAACCTGTGGAGAGCTACCGTGTTTATATACCTCAAGTAGGTTGCTGAGGGCTAAGAAAATTGGTTTGCTGGGAGATAAGGGAGCAGATGGAGAAAACATTAAAAAACACAGACCGGCACAAGCATTTCCAGAGATGTGTGAAACACATATGTCCACAGCGATTCGGGGATCGGGTGAAAGAACAGTGTTCCCTCAAACTTGTTTTCCCTCTGTGTTTGACCTTTCAAAGAAAAAGTCATATCTTTGGAGTTCAGCTGAAACTAATTAAAATCTATGGCCTAGAGAACAGGAGCACACAACTCCCAGGTGGCAATGACTTACTTTGTAAAGGCCATGAAGTTGTGCTTTCCGCACTATGTAAATATATACTACACATTCAAGACACTTCTAGGTTCGCCCCATGTTGTCACATTTTAGTGCAGTACATGATAATGAATGATATCTGGCTATTACAGTAAGGCCTTGTCTGGTGCTTCCACTTAGTGCCATTTCTCTCGCTTTTATTTTAGCGCTTTGAGTAATTATCCTAACAATTTACTCAATTAAAAAAATTCCTAAACATTTTCTGAACAAATTTTATGGAATTTTTGAAAAATGAGTAAATTGTTATGATTTTTCATTGTACCTCTAGTAATAGCGTAATATCTACCTTGTGTTATATTGCTCATGTGCAGTTTTCAAGCCCCATTTATGCATTATACTGGACTAGCTGAGTTATCCAGAAAGGTAAAAATTATTATATAATCACCAAAAATGTTTTTGAAGTAGCTGTATTTGGTAGAGAAGAATTATTAGTGCTATTAGACAGCTAAATGCTGCAAACAGTGACGTGTGGATTGGTTATAATGAAATGGAAGAGAACCACATAGCCAAACTTTGCTACCCTTACATCACATGTATACAGTGCCTGTGTGTGTGTGTGTGTGTGTGTGTGTGTGTGTGTGTGTGTGTGTGTGTGTGTGTGTGTGTATACGTTTCCATTTCCATTTACTCACATATAACAGCTACTGGCTCCTGTGATCAAACAAGCAGATGGCACTGACAGTAACAAGCACACTTGACATAATGACAAATACACAGTAATAACAAATTATCTCCTTCTTTTTCTTTTGGCTGCTCCCGTTAGGGGTCGCCACAGCGGATCAATTGTTTCCACTTCTTCCTGTCCTCTGCATCTTTCTCCATCACACCCACCACCTGCATGTCCTCCTTCACCACATCCATAAATCTCCTCTTAGACCTTCCTGTCTTCCTCTTGCCTGGCAGCTCCATCCCTAGCATCCTTCTCCCAATATATCCCAAATCTCTCCTCTGCACATGTTCAAACCAACGCAATCTTGCCTCTTTGACTTTGTCTCCAAACCGTCTAACCTGTGCTGCCCCTCTAATATACTCATTTCTAATCCTGTCCATCCTCATCACACCCAATGCAAATCTTAACATCTTTAACTCTGCCACCTCCAGCTCTGCCTCCTGTCTTTTGGTCAGTGCCACCGTCTCCAACCCATAAAGCATAGCTGGTCTCACTACCATCTTGTAGACCTTCCCTTTCACTCTTGCTGGTACCCTTCTGTCACAAATCACTCCTGACACTCTTCTCCACCCACTCCACCCTGCCTGCACTCTCTTCTTCACCTCTCTTCCACACTCCCCGTTACTCTGGACTGTTGATCCCAAGTATTTAAATTCATTCACCTTCGCCAACTCTACTCCCTGCATCCTCACCATTCCTCTGTCCTCCTTCTCATTTATGCACACGTATTCTGTCTTAGTCCTACTGACCTTCATTCCTCTTCTCTCTAGAGCATATCGCCACCTCTCCAGGGTCTGTTCAACCTGCTCCCTACTCTCACCACAGATCGCAATGTCATCCGCAAACATCATAGTCCACGGTGACTCCTGTCTGATCTCATCTGTCAACCTGTCCATTACCATTGCAAACAAGAAAGGACTCAAAGCTGATCCTTGATCACCCTCAGAGTAAACATCGCATCTGTAGTACTCCTTCTCGGCATGAAGCCATACTGCTGCTCATTAATCATCACCTCCCTTCTTAACCTAGCTTCCACTACTCTTTCCCATAACTTCATGCTGTGGCTGATCAGTTTTATCCCTCTGTAGTTACTACAGCTCTGCACATCATCCTTATTCTTAAAAATTGGTACCAGTACACTTCTTCTCCACTCCTGAGGGATCGTCTCACTTTCCAAGATTCCATTAAACAATCTGGTTAAAAACTCCAATGCCATCTCTCCTAAACACTTCCATGCTTCCACAGGTATGTCATCTGGGCCAACAGCCTTTCCATTCTTCATCCTCTTCATAGCTGTCCTAACTTCCTCCTTGCTAATCCATTGCACTCCCCTATTCATAATCCCTACGTCATCCAATCTTCTCTCTCTCTTGTTCTCTTTATTCATCAACCCCTCAAAGTACTCTTTCCATCTGCTCAACACACTGTCTTCGTTTGTGAGTATGTTTCCATCGCTATCCTTTATCACCCTAACCTGCTGCACATCTTTCCCAGCTCGGTCCCTCTGCCTAGCTAATCGGTACAGGTTCTTTTCTCCCTCCTTAGTGTCCAACCTCTCATACAATTCACGATAAGCCTTCTCTTTAGCCTTTGCCACCTCTCTCTTCGCCCTACGCCTCATCTCCTTGTACTCCTGTCTACATTCTTCATCTCTCTGTCTATCCCACTTCTTTGCCAGCCTCTTCCTCTGTATACTCTCCTGTACTTCCTCATTCCACCACCAGGTTTCCTTGTCCTCCTTCCTCTGTCCCGATGCCACACCAAGCACTTTTCTAGCTGTCTCCCTTACCACTTCTCTAGATGCCCAGCTCACTGGTAACTTTTCACTGCCACCCAATGCCTGTCTTAATTCCTCCCTGAACTCCACCTTATAGTTTTCCTTTTTCAACTTCCACCATTTGATCCTTGGTTCTGCCCTCACTCTCCTTCTCTTTTTGATCTCCAATGTCATCCTACAAACCACCATCCTATGCTGCCTAACTACACTTTCCCCTGCCACCACTTCACAGTCTACAATCTTCTTCAGCCTGGCCCTCCTGCATGAGATCTAATCCACCTGTGTGCATCTTCCTCCACTCTTGTACGTCATCCTGTGTTCCTTCGTCTTCTTAAAATACATGTTTACCACAGCCATGTCCATCCTTTTTGCAAAATCCACTATCATCTGACCTTCTGCGTTCCTCTCCTTGACACAATACCTACCCATCACCTCCTCATCTCCTCTGTTCCCTTCACCAACATGTCCATTGAAATCCGCTCCAATCACCACTCTCTCTCCCTCGGGTACACTCTTCACCACTTCATCCATATCAATCCACAATTCTTCTTTCTCATCCATCTCACACCCAACTTGGAGGGCATATGCACTAACAACATTCATCATCACACCATCAATTTCCAGTTTCATAACCATCACTCTGTCAGACACTCTCTTCACCTCCAAGACACTCTTGACATACTGTTCCTTCAGGATAATCCCTACCCCATTTCTCCTCCCATCCATACCATGGTAAAACAGTTTAAACCCCTCTCCGATGCACCTAGCCTTAATCCCCTTCCATTTAGTCTCTTGCACACACAATATATCAACCTTCCTTCTCTCCATCATATCAGCAAGCTCTCTCCCTTTACCAGTCATACTACCAACATTCAAAGTTCCTACCCTCATGTCCACTCTCTTAACCTTCCCCCTCTCCTCCTTCCTCCGGACATGCCTTCCTCCTCTTTTCCTTCGGCCTCTTCTCCTTCTTCGGCCAACAGTAGCCCAATTTCCGCCAGCACCCTGTCGGCTAGCAGTACTGGTGGCGGTTGTTGTTAACCCGGGGCTCGACCGATCTGGTATGGAAATTTGTATTTTTGTCTGTATATTAGGTTTGGCAAATTTTTACGCCGGATGCCCTTCCTGACGCAACCCTCTCCATTTATCTGGGCTTGGGACCGGCACAAAGAAATACACTAGTTTGTGCATCCCCTTGTGGCTGGATTAATAATAACAAATTATATATTGCCAAAATTTATTACCTTTTAACATGTTGAATTTGATACATTTGACAGTAAGTGTGTGTCTGTGAAAGAACGTGGAGTGAGTTGTTGCTCTATGTGATGCTACAATGTGCTGTGTGTTCATATTACTGGTCCCACCCCTCCAAGCCTGGTCAGAGACCAAATTTTAAATGTTCAAAATAGTAACTTCTTGGGAGTTTAATGAACTTGAAGACCAGAAACCTCACTTAAAGTGAGCATTACCTGTGTTCAAAGCGAACAACAAAACAGACAAACAAAAATTTAGCTTTAGAGATATAAATCTGAATTATCTGTTAAGGGCTCCATTTCTCAAGAACATTTCTAGAGCACTACTTGAGATACTTGTGTACTGCATTTTGTTGGTTAATGAAAATGTTGGAATGGAGCAATAATAGTTGATGAATCCATTAAAAAAAGATGTCCTTCGCCATAATCTTTGATTGTAAAGGACAGCAGTGACATAAATTTGTCAGAAACACAATATGGCAGCAACAGTAGTTCTAGTGGTAACTGAAAGATGAATAGTTTTGGGAGTGATATAGGTCAGAAGAAGTCTTGTTAAGGGCATTTGTTATGTCTGGTTGGATGGTTGGATTTTTTTCCCTTTAAAACTTGTATTTGTGTTACCTTGGCAATTTATCAAAATGGCAAGTGACACTGTGATTGTGTTTGAGCACTTACAGTTGTAAACAGGGATTTGACAGCAACATTACTATTTTATATCTTATTAAATAATGGAAAAATGGATCACCTAACTTTGTGATCTCCTTGTCGAGATTATCATTAAAATTAAATATCTTTTAAATGCTGAATGTCAGTTGCTAAAATGCAGACAAATATTGCACAAAGACACCCTTTTGTCTTATGATCACACTTGATGCATATAGTGCATAATAAAATTTTGTATTTTGTATTTTATTGAATTTTAACAAAAATGCCTTAGACTTATAGGAAACAAATTAATTTAAAAAATTGTCCAAAAAAATCCATGTTCTTCTAGCAAGTCTAACAAGGATAACAGGACTGGAAGATGAAAAACAGCCCTGAAGCACTAGTCCACTTCCGCACATCCATATTTCAGTATTTTTTCAACACTTCAGATGTTTGGCACAAAACCCAACACTGATGAGCTTGCATCCTAATGATGACAGACTTGGAGATGTACAGCTCTACCCCTTGGGTTTTTTTTTTTTTGTATACAGCAGGCGCTGGAATCATTTCTCCTGCAAATGGAATGTTAAAAGTAGAGTAGGACTTTTGTATGTTTCTATTAAATGTTGCATGCAAAGTGTGCGTAGATTCCTATTGAATGTAAGATGAGTGGATTTAAACTGAATAAGCTGAATGGGAAAATACTGATAGATATTAAAAGCAGGCTGTGCTTTATTTGGTTTCTGGGATAAATTAGTCTGAAAGGACTGTGTCATGCTACATGGCTGATGGTACTAGTACTGTTTCACTTTTTCCAAAATACTCAGCAAATGCTGAAACTGAGAAAAGTGTTTATCTGTCATTCTTTATTTAATAGAACAGAAAGTTAAATAATGAAACAAACAAAAACTGCATATTGTGACCCTTAACCTAATTCTTTATAGCGTAGCCTTTGGGGAGACTTTGGAGATGCTTTCTGTAACTCTGAATGAGATTTCTGCACATCTTCAATGGTCGTTTGGTCCACTCTTCTTGAGCAAAGTGCTCTGGTTCACTATGGGTTTCAGATCTTTGCACAGATGTTCCATGGGATTCAGATCAGGACTCAAAGCTGGCCACTTCAGAACAGTCCAGTGTTCTCATCCATTCTGGGGGGCTTTTTGAGGTCTGTCTCAGGTTATGATCCTCCTGGAGGACCAATGACCTGCGATCGACAAAGCGCTCTGACCGTTCGCTGTACGTTTTGCTCCAAAATGCCTTGATAGTCTTCTGGTTTCATTGTGTCCTGCACAGATTCAAGGCACCAAGTGCCATAAGTAGGAAACCTCCCCCAAAACGTCACTGAGCCTCCTCCATGTTTCATGGTAGGGATGAACCGAAAGCCTTGTTTTGTTCTCTGTGAGCACAGAGTTGGTGTGATTCACCAAAAAGCTCTAATTTTGTTTTGCCTCTCCACAGGAAGGAATGTGCCTTGTCAGCATGCGTGTTGGCAAACTAATCTGGTGTCTTCCTGGGTCTTGGACCATGGAGTCCATTTTCATTCACAACTGTGTGACTTGACACTGTTACACCTTGAGCTTGAAGGTCAGCTAAGATCTGTTTTGACGTTTCCCTTGGTTATTTCTCCACCATTGGAACAGTCTTTCTCTTCAATCTTGGATCAATTTTCCTCTTGTGGACATGTCCAGGGATGTTGACTGCAGTTCCATGGGATTAAACTTCTTGATAACATTGACCACAACGGTCACGGAAACACCAAGCTCTTCATCTTGTAGCCTGTACGTTGGCCATGCTTGGCCATTACCTTCTACTTCTTTCTAACCTCCTCAGACAACTCTGCTTTTCCTTCTCTTTTCTACGTTTAGTGTGAGACACACAGTGACACAGCACAGCAGAGTGAGTACCTTTCTCCATGTAACCTGGCTCAATGAGTTATTATAAGACTGAAGACGCCTGTGGTACAAACCAAAGGAGAAGAGTCTGCCTGAAGTATCACTACAATACAATTATTTCTTACAACTTTTAAAGGATACCAATAATATTGTCCAGGCCATTTTTGCAGAATAAGCAAGAATTCACTTCACAGTCACAGCTTTTTGTTTTGTTCCATGTTTTGTTACATGTCGTGCATGTATGGATGACAAAAGGTCATTTAGTTTCAAGGCTTTTCTGGAAAATTTTAATAAAATGCAAGGGTACCAATTCTGTCACCTACATCTGTATATTTCAATGGACTTTTGTCCTGCTGCCCATTCAGTTTGGCATTTAATATAAAACAAAAAATGGAAAACCTCAACGCTTATTGTTTTTATCAAAGGAAAAGAAAATAACATCTCATTTTCTCATGATGCTATCAGAAGAATATATGTGTGAAGAACTCCTTTCGTGAATATGGTGAATGCTATTGACATAGTCCATGTGGCCTGGGACTGAACCTTTCTGTCTCCAAAGTTGCTGCCTGAAGACTGCCTAATTAGTCACAGCTGCCTCTCGTTTCCGTGGCAACACTGAGCAGCACAAAAGACCAGCTGTGGCTAAAATTTAAAAACAGAGGCAAAAAATGCATATCCATATACAGTGATCGTCCTTGAGAGATTGTACAGTAGCTCTCCCACAATGCCTTGCAGCACTTTTCTATTTTTGTATAATCAGTTTGATGTACAGTACCTGTCAAACGTACATCTGGCAATACCTGTATAGGACAAACTGGAGAGAAGAGAGTAAGCAAAGCAGCCTACACGTGTGCTACATCTCTGGGAATTGTAGAAGAGCTGGGAAGACATGGAACTTCACTGTTAGCTGAGTGTCCTGTGAAAACGTGCTCGATTCCAGAGGGGGTAGCCACACTTTTTTTTAGGACTGTAGTTCTTTGACCTTTTAATGATAACAAAGTGGTTCTTTGTACTGTATGTCTGTTATTGTGTTTTATTGAACTATTTTAGATTGATAACTGTAGACTGGGTTTGAGTTTTTGCATGTTCACCTTTGCTGTGTTTCACTATGTTTGGTGGGTTGTATCTTCTGAAAGGTCTTTGTTAGCATTGAGTACCAAGCATGTAGCAGCCCAATGAAAAGTTGGTCCAGATACTCTCATCTTCAGACCCTGTCTTTGGCTGTGATATGTGTACATCTCGCTGTCTTTCTTAGCTGCCTGGTATTTACTGCTTTTATTATTTTTTACTGTATCGAGTGGTGGTGCTTTTGTGTTTCAAAGCCCCATCTGGCTTATTGCTCTGAGTGTCCACTGTTCCTAATTGACCCGCGTAGCACAAAAATGCTGAATGGTTTCTTCTTGAGGTCCTATTAAAAGTCAGCAATGGTGACTGTCTGATCTGTCTAGCCTTGGTTGTCTTTGTCATGCTTGGGCTCACCAGAGCTTATCTCATAACACAGCTTGGGCAGTGTGTTTGTACTGGATGCTGCTGTTATTCCTTTGTTGTAGCCTTTTTTCCCTTTAAACTAAAGTTTTTATTGTGTTGAGTGCTCATTGATTGGAACCAGTTTCCGTATGGCGATCAATTTTTATGTACTTTCGCTTCACATCTTACCGATGTTTATTTCTGCTCCCCGTTTCCAACTCCCTCTCTGCTCACCTGTGGGTATGAGTTCTTCTTCCCTTGTTAAACACCTTGGATACTTGTGGGCTTTAATACACATATGATGCAAGCAGCACTTTCTTTTTTTTTACCATTAGTACCACTTTTCTTCAAAGGCCACTCCACCTCAACCTCTAGCACATATTTCAGAAAGTGGTCTTCACTTCTCTGACACATGATCCTGTTGGAAGATACGTGTTTGTCACACTACAGCCAGAGGATTGCTCATGAGTGCAGCAGCAGACTGGTAGACCGGCACGTCTCCCTGAAAAGGCATTTGGCAGCTAGAAGTGACTTAATCCAAACTATCACAAAGGGGAAGCTCAAGGGACTCTCGGCTCATAAGCCTTGCAAACCCCTGACTTTGGATATTTAAACTTTTGTTAAGGGATGTCTTAAGATCCCTGTTTAATATGAATGGGACCATCATCAGTTTTTTCTGAGGGCATGCTGCATTGGTATAATGATTTGCAGTCTTCATAGCTACTTGTCTTATATTGTATAATGAAAAGAAAAGGTTTATGTAACCCTGCATTTTAAGATAGCTTGATAATTTTTGGGTACATTTATACAACCTTTAGATTAAGAATGATGTTTTTCCTTTTACATTTGATTTATTTGCTGAGAGGTCTGCTTTTCTTAAAGGGAGCTGAGTTCAAAGGGATCGTTCTCATTGCTCACTTTGAACAGCTGGCATTTAAAGAATACATTAAAGAGGGGCTCATGTTACATCAAGCTAAGAAGTGTTATTGTACCTCAGAAAGATATCTGTTATGTCGGTGAAGTGAATAAAATTGATTATTTTGTTTCAATAGCACCTGTCAAGGAGTGGGGGGAGATATTAGGCAGCAAGTGAACAGTCAGTTGTTGAAGTTGATGTGTTGGAAGGAGGAAAAATGGGCAACCATAAGGATCTGAGTGACTTTAACAAGGGCCAAACTGTGATGGGTGGACAACTGGGTCAAAGCATCACCAAAACAACATGTCTTGTGGGGTGTGGGGGGTTCTTGCTATGTAGTGGTTAGTACTTAGCAAAAGTGGTCCAAGGAAGGACAACCAGTGAACCGGCGACAGGGTCATGGATGCCCAAGGCTCACTGATGTGCATGGGGAGGGAAGGCTAGCCCATCTCCTCTGATCCCAGAGAAGAGCTCCTGTAGCACAAATAGCTGAATGCCTTAATGCTGGCCATGATAGAAAGGTGTCAGAACACACAGTGCATCGCAGCTTGGTGCATATGGACCAGTCAGTTTGCCCATGCTGACCCCTGTCCACCTCCGGAAGTGCCTGTAGTGGGCATGTGAACGTCAGAACCAGACCATAGAGCAATGGAGGAAGGTGGCCTGGTCTGATGAATCACATTTTCTTTTAGATCATGTGGATGGCTGGGTAAATGTGCGTTGTTTACATCGGGAGGAGATGGCAGCAGGATGCACTATGAGAAGAAGGCAAGCTGGCAAAGGCAGCGTGATGCTCTGGGCAATGTTCTTCTGGGAAACCTTGGGTTGTAGCATTCATGTGGATGTAACTTTGACACAGACCACCTGCCTAACATGGTTGCAGACCACATACACCTGTTCATGGCAACAGTATTCCCTGATGGCAGTGGCCCTGCCACACTGCAAACATTGTTCAGGAGTGGTTTGAGAAACCTAACAACGAGTTTAAGGTGTTGTCTTGGCCTCCAAATTCCTCAGATCTCAATCTGGTCGACCATCTGTGGGATGTGCTGGAAAAACAAGTGCAATTCATGGAGACACCACCTTGCAACTTGCAGAACTTAAAAAATCTGCTGCTAGCATCTTATCAACAGATACCACATATTTTCAGAGGTCTTGTAGAGTCCATGCTTCGATGGGTCAGAGCTGTTTTGGTGCCATGAGAGGGACCTACACAATATTAGGCACATGGTTTCAATGTTGTGGCTGACTAGTGTATTATTACTGTAAAACTAACCCAAAGAATACAGTGATCTGTTAGTGGAAGATTGGGCTCTTCTTGGCTTCTTGTTAAATTGCCAGGAAATGTAAGAATATACTATGGTAGTCTGCCATACCTTTTAGGGTTCTCGTGTGGAGAATTCAAAGTTTTCTCTATCATGGCTCTTATTATTTATTTTGCCCAGCTCTAATTAATAAAAATGAGCTGATACTTACTATACTGGCCTAAATATAAGATGGCATTTTTTTTCTTAGAATTGCATCTAAAAAAAAAAAGGGGTCATCTTATATTTGAGGAGTGCACTTATAAAGATCATATATGACGCCAGGTGGCGTCACTTATCCACTGCTGTCAGTTATCCACAGAAATGATCAGTTAGAGCTAGCGAGTGAGAAAGATGGTGAAACCTCAAGATGGTCTGGAAAAAAGCAGCTCAAAGTTAAGCCAGATCAATGAAGGGCTGAGGAGGAGGTAAAATGCCAATTTTATGATAAAGGTCATCAATGAGGCAGAGGTGTCAAACAGCTCTCAGCTAGTCAAGAAATATAAAGTTACAGAATGTCATATTTGAAGGTGGTGAGCCCAAAAAAACCATCTTAAAAATGCAAACATGGTAAATATCAATAAATATGATTTTTATTTTTAAAAATAAGATATAATGTTCCAAAAACCTTTTTCCAAAAAAAAATGAATGTTGAAGAGGGGGTCGTTTTATAATTGGGATTGTCTTATATTTGGGCCAATACGGTAGCTATAGAGATGCATTTAATTGTATGGTTCTCAAAAAAATTCAAGTTTGCTGGTTTTTACTGCTTTTTGTGATTGCATATCACATTTATACCATGCATGGAGCAGGTAACATAGTCATTTAGTTTAGGCAAAGTGAGTATGCTGCAATGCATACACAAATAGAAAATAATGCTGTATTATTTATAAAGCTCAGCAATAACCAAGCTTTTTTGTATGTCATGGCACACTGCAGCCATCATAGCACGTGGCTCTGTACAGCTTAGGGACAGAGAGAGAAAAACCAGAGCCTCTCTATAATGCAGATAATGTTATTAAGAGCAATAAACAAATTAACAAGGGTAAAGACATTATAATCCGTGTCATTTCAATATAAATACATTATGTAGCTGTCAAATCAGGCATAGCAGGCACCACGTAGAAATTAAATGCACATTGGTATACTGTAGGTGTGTACTGTAAAATGGGTATTAGTAGCCATACTGATTTGCTGCACTGCATGCATTCTTTTATTATTAAAAAGATTAAACGGCAATCAGTTAACATGACTTTGAAGTTAGTTATTTAATAATTTGTCAAATAATTTGAATTTTTTTGAATCTGGTGTTTCATTTGAATGTGATAACTGCCTACAGTTGTCATACACTGGGTGTTTGATAGGGCATTGCTTTGTGTCACCCTCATTGTGCTGTGAAGTGGATCGCAAGTATACATTTCAGCAGGATGAAGTGCAAATCACTGATATCTGAAAAATATAGAGACATCAGAAGTTAGTCTTTGTTAAAGTGATTTATCAGCACCCTCAAATCTCTACGATTTTTCACTACATCAAAGAGTAGAATTAAAGTGTTTGGGATAAATGTGTGACTGATATGGAATTTGTACGCTTGTTGCTGTTCCATCAGTCAAGCGATGATTTGCCACATTCGACATGTCCAATGAATATCAATGAGCACTTTATGTTCAAAATTCTCACAATACATTACAGTAGACTGATATTAATGATCAGGGCAGCATGTGTTTCTAAACTAAAATACAAAAATACAAGGAATGAATGTGACATCTCATATATGAGCACCAGGGAAAATTGAAAACAAATATATTCTCAAAGCAAATACTTCCCTATAGCCCCTACACTTCCTAAATTTTGTTGGATTCAGGATCAAGTTTTAATTTGAAGTGATGTTTGGAGTAGAAACTGCCAACTTGAAGCCAAGGGTGCAGTTAAGAAAGATGAGGAAAAGGTAGAATATGGTGCGATAAATGCAAATAGCACATTAAATATTTAGAAACACAGTAGAGGCCATATAGTCATCTAAATATACATCACATAAAAATGCAAATAAAATTTAAATGTAGCTGTTTATTAGACAGAATGCTGGTTCACATGAAGATACTGGTTTGTGTGATTTCAGAGGAATACATGTGCCCTTTCCTTTACTGTATGTTGGGGTTGTTTAGAGTTAGAAATGCTGCTTTTGAGGTCATAAAGTCATTTAACATTTATGCTATGCTGACCCCTTTGCTCTGTAGGAAGAATTAATATTGAAATAAGTGACTTCAGAGGAAAAAACTTCAAAATGAAAAATGTTAGACGTCATGAAATGAATCGTCCGCCTGACTCAAGGCTGCCGTTTTGGGCTATGGTATTTTCAATGAGTGAAGTCATTAACAGCATCTTTGCCTTTGCTAATAAAATTTCCTGCCAAATCTTCATTACTTTATTCCATTTTCAAGAAAGTTTTCTAGACCACAGTTTTACTGTTTTACTTGTTTTACACAGTTTTACTTGTGGTGTAGAGCATGAGGTATGTTGAAAACTTGCAACACATTGTTTGTTAATTCTAAGGACAATGTAATAAAGTTTTTATGAAAGTGACACAAAAAGGAATAAATTATGACTCTATGACACACCACTGTGTAAGACCAACATGCAAGATATCACTCAAAATCTAAGAGCTGAAAGGTGGGCATCAGTAAATATCCCTACCTTTGGGCGTCCACTTTGTCTTACAGCATAGCAACTGGATGAAGCAAAAGAGGTTGCCTATTGCATTATGTGGTTATGTTATTTAATAGCCTAGCAAATGTTAGGGCAACATCATAGCATGATGCAGTTTTAGGAAATGTTACATTACTTGGACAACTAACACATCATATTACTTGGTACCACATGGTTACATATAGAAGGGCCATATTGCCATAGCTACAGCACAGGACAGTTCTGTCATCAGGACCGTGCACTTCAGTGAGATCTCATGATCAGACTGGAAGACATAAATATTTTCTCCCTTTAAACATACTTCATTAACCTTTGGTGGCTACAATGCACAAAATGAATTCCAAAGCGACATTTACAGCTTTTTTTAGCTTTTCGTCTATTGTCATATGTTACTATCTATTTAAAAAAAAAAAAAAAAAAATACAAGTAATGCATTTATAAGCAGGTTTCACAGTGGAAATGCAAATAGTTCACATGTTGCAAAAAACTGTACACGTGGTTTTTTCTTTGATATTAGCCTGATGGCTTTCATGCTGAGTCCCATGGGTGTCCGGCCTGTCTGCTGTGATAAGGTCTGTGGAGCTGCCCTTGGCTTGTCACTCGTTTTTGTCTCCAGAACATGTGACTGCTTGTAGATTTGATGAGTCAAAATACGTAACAGTGGCCCTGGTGCCTTCAAGCTTCTCATCAGAATATCAGCAGCTTATTTCAAAGTTGCCGTGAGAGTTTTGTGCAATATATTCCAACGCTGTAACCACAGACACACTTGTGCCAAGGAAAATGTGGCAATGTTGAGAAAAGCATCAGAGAAAAGCTTTTGACCAACAGTGTTTGTTATTTTGTAGTACTGGTCCACCAAGACAGCCAATGCATACGTAAAAGCATTAACTGCACGCAAATGTGCTCACTTGTCATGGTCAAGCGGTTTATTAGAGCAAAATGTTTTATTGGAACCTTTTAATTTGTAGTCTGATTTGCACATCTTCTACACTTAACAAAAGGTGCCTTTAAAACAAAGCTGTGTGAGTTCCAGCAGGTACGCTGCTTTAAAGGTGTTTAGATGTTTGTTAGTGTTCAGTTTTTGCAAATGCTCAGCTTTATTGGTCATTTTACACATTTGTTGCTTGCAGTCCGTGCCGTCGAAATCCAACAACGGTGCAGTTGCATCCATTTGCATGCAGCCATGTCTCACTGTGCTTGCATAATGCACATTTACTGTGCAGGTGAGCAGTGCCGATAGCAGCGAAGGTTCACTGTAAAGGTAGTCATGTTGACATCGGCCACATTGCTCGCTGTCACAAGCCAGGACAAAACAAGCTTGCAAAAGATTGATGTTGTACAAGACGAAAACCTGAAACAGAGGTAATTGTTTACCGAGACACATCACACCGTTCTGACATGTCAACGTGATCAATCAGATGATCGCAGGAAACACGATGCTGGAGACTCCAGGGGTGAACTCCAGCGCGGTAAAGAAAATGAACTTGTTGAGAGTCGGCACACTACGTGTCAAATGAGTTCCCGTTGATTATCAGCGCAGACTCTGGGGGGTTGATGGATTTAATCGTGTTTTTCAAGGTCCAACAAAGGAGGATTTGGAATTAAGGCAATTTGACTGAAGTACTGTGTGGTCGAAGCTTATGTAAATTGCTATAAAAATGTACAAATGCAACCCATTTAAAGTGATGTATTCCATTAAATGAGGTCAACTGCTAGGTTAGAGATGTGGCTTTCCATGCATTTCCTTTATTCCAGTCCAGTATTTGATTATTATTCCTAAATTACTCACAGGAAAAAAAAAAACGCATACCGTATGGATGATTATAGATTATCAATCTGGTCTGAAAAAGGAAATTGCATTAACAGATTTTCTATGGACATTTGGTTATTTTGATAGATTTAGAATTGCGTTTTAAGGAAGAATTTCTTTATAATCAACGCCAACCGTTTTATCCCATTGATTAGACTAGATTGAGTGCAACCCGTTATCAGTGGCCTGCGTGGTGATGGAGACCCTACATGGTCTCCAGAAATGGTCCGAGAAGGGAGTCAGCATTGGAGTGTTTCTCCCCGGGAGGAGCAGCGCGTCTACATCACTCTCCTCCAGCCCCATGGGTTTGGCTCGGCCTCTTCATATCCACTTTCCCCTGTAGCCCTTCTTGTCAGGTAGTGGGCAAACCATCCATCTTAGTCTGCCTGTCTGACAGCTGCATTCATGCCACCAAGCGTAACAGAACTACCAGTGGCACAAATCATCCAAGAGTCAATTTTTCCATCTACACCTGCTGATTCCGGAGCAGTTCTACACACTTTCTAATCCCTCATTGTAACTGCCCCTAATTCCTCTGGCTCGACACTCCCATGGGTTTGTTGTCATTTGAATTCTGTGCTGTCAATAATACTTTCCTTTTTAAAATGTTTATTGCTGCTGTTCATCATTCATTTTATGAGCTGAAACTTCTAGTTAGGCTAGAAAAGTTAGGCTCCTCCTAGACAAAGAAACATTACCGTTCCTGCTCAGTGGCTTAAATTGTGAGATTTATGGCATTAGATTTTCCACCCCACCCCACGAATACCCAATTAGCCAGGTTTTTCCTCTCTTCTGCAACTGCTTGTGTTTCGTCCAACTCGGAGAGCAGCTACAGCAGCGAGGCAGCTGGGCTTCAGGCTGACAAGGGATTGCGGCTTCACCACCCCTCTCATCCTCTTCCGACTGCTAGACCTCTTCCTCTCTGCCTTCTTCCTCCCACTACCCCATGTGCACCTCTGTGCTTTGCTGCCGCCACACTGTGTTTTCCACTGCCATCCTTCTCATCATGTGCCCTGTCTGCCTTCTCTACAGGCCTTTTTGATACCTTTCCTGGAGCCCCTCAATCCAGCCTCTGGTAATCTTGTGCAGGCTCTTGTCACTCGATCCTGACAGCGGTGTGAAATTTATAACCCCACATCCTTGGTGTCACGACATGTTGTTTTAGAATTAAATATTCAACGGTATAAAACAGCGTTCGGGTAAATAAATGTGTTCAAGGACTTGTGTGTGTTTGCGTGTATAAAAGCAAACCAAGAAAATCTTGTTGGCATGTGTAGACATACTGTGTTGTTTAGAATCTGTCAATATTAATTAGCCCAGCTCTGTTTGGATTTAAAAACACTGTCCACTATGCCAAAAATAGAATTAAATTGTTTTAAGTGCAGGGAGGAAAACACTGATGCCCAACTCCCACTGGAATAAAATGGCTTAATTTACAGCATGATTACTTTGTACCTGGCACACTGGTAATCTGTCAGGTTTGATTCTGACAAGTATAATTTTCTCATGCTTCTCTGCTTGAGATATCATGCTAATATGACTTTTATGATAACTTTTTAGACTTTAAAGGCAATTGTAAGGTACCCTCTTCTATGTTTAAATTGCCAAAAAAAAGTTTCCCTGTTCATTTTTAATAGCCGCTTGTCGAGGTAAGGTTACAGGGCACTTGGGGAGTAGGATGCAATGCTCTCTTAATGGGATGCTATCCCGTTGTAGAGCTGTCTGTCTTGCTCTCTCTCCCACACACACACCTTCTAAGGGCAGTTTTGAGTCACCAATGCACCTGAACAGCCTAAACTTGGAACGTAGGTTGAAACCCTCCAAAACAGTGCAGACAGATGCAGAAACCGAGCAACAGTTCATGGTTATAGATAAGCTGCTCTCAAATGGCACACCCTGGCATTGGATGAAAAGGAGGATTGGGTTGCATTGAGAAATTAGCAAACCTTTATTAAATCAAGTCATAGCTAATCAATAACAATATTATTAGTAAACCTTCATATCCATATAAGCAAATCCTGATAAAGCAGTCTTGTTAATATACAGTGGCATGCAAAAATTTGGGCACACTTTGTTAATTTTTTTGTTATTGTCAATACTTTTTTATTTCCATATTTTACAGTTTCAAAATAACAAAAAAAGGAAATGGGCCTGATGCAAAAGTTTGGGCACCCTGCATGGTCAATACTTACTAACACCCCCTTTGGCAAGTATTTCAGCTTGTAAATACTTTTTTTAGCCAGCTAAGAGTCTTTCAATTATTATTTGGGGGATTTTCGCCCATTCTTCTTTGCAAAAGACTTCTAGTTCCGTGAGATTCTTGGGCTGTCTTGCATGCACTGCTCTTTTGAGGTCTATCTACAGATTTTTGATGATATTTTTGGTCGGGGGACTGTGAGGGCCATGCCAAAACCTTCAGCTTGCGCCTCTTGAGGTAGTCCATTGTGGATTTTGAGGTGTTTCAGATATCATTATCCTGTTGTACAAGCCATCCTCTTTCCATCTTCTGCTTTTTTACACATGGTGTGATGTTTGCTTCCAGAATTTGCTGATATTTAATTTAATCCATTCTCCCCTCTACCAGGGAAATGTTCCCCGTGCCATTGGCTGCAACACAAGCCCAAGGCACGATCTTTCCACCGCCATGCTTAAACGTTGGAGAGGTTTTCTTTTCATGGAATTATGTGCCCTTTTTTCTCCAAACATACCTTCGCACATTGCAGCCAGAAAGTTCTATTCTGACTTCATCGGTCCACAGGACTTGTTTTCAAAATGCATGAGGCTTGTTTAGATGTTCATTTGGAAACTCATAACACTGAATTTTGTGGCGAGGACACGGGAAAGGGTTTCTTCTGATGACTCTTCCATGAAGTTCAAATTTTGTGCAGGTGTCACTACACAGCAGAATAGTGCACCACCACTCCAGAGTCTGCTAAATCTTCCTAAAGATCTTTTGCAGTCAAACGGGAGTTTTGATTTGCCTTTCTAGCAATCCTATGAGCCGTTCTCTCAGAAAGACTTGTTCCTGTCATTTCTTAATTACATTACAAACCGAGGAAACAACTACCTGAAAATGCTTTGCTATCTTCTTATAGCCTTCACCTGCTTTTTGAGCATCAGTTATTTTAATTTTCAGAGTGCTAGGCAGCTGCTTAGAGGAGCCCATGGCTGCTGATTGTTTAGGGACAAGGTTTGAGGAGTCAGAGTATTTATAAAGCTTTGAAATTTGCATCATCTTACCTTTACCTTTCCCAATGATGCTTGTGAACCCTAATAGACTAATTAAGGTCTGGACCTCAAATCTCTTGGGGTGCCCAAACTTTTGCATGGTGCTCCCTTCCTTTTTTCTCTCTAAAATTGTACAAAACAATAATAATACACTAATCTTGCTTAAAACGCTGAAAAGAATGTTTCATCTTTAACTTTATGCCTTTTGGAGATCAGTTCATCTTCTACTAACTTAACTATTCACGGCAACAGGAATTTGAACGGGGGTGCCCAAACTTTTGCATGCCACTGTATAAGACAAATAAAGGGCCAAACTGATTATCCCCAAACATATCAGGTTGTACTCCGTTTCTTTGTACATTATTTGTTAAATAGTAAAAAAGAAAGATCACAGATCTATTAGAAGTTTCATTATGTGCGAAAGAAGCTTCATGCATGTGCACAAAGCTGATGGAGTGGGATGAACTTCACACAGGACTTTTGGACAGGGGTCCTTTTTCATTTATGCAGCAGCATTTGTACATCTGCCATGTAACAAAAAAGGAACCAACACTGTCATATTGCATCTACAAAACAAGGTATGAAATTGCTCAGGAGGTAGAAAAATTGGCTACTGCAGCATTATTAAATGCCGCAACAGAATTCTTGAGCTCTATAAAAGTAGGGAAAAAATGTACCGATAAAATAACTGTTCTTGCAGTGCTGTTGAAAAAAGTGTTTTCATTTCCCCCCCTAAATTAAAGATATTAACTTTTCATCCTTTTTAAAGGTCTGTCTGTGATAAATGCCAGGCCCAGTTTGAATTTTGAAGTTCAGCACCTAATGATAAATAGTATAGTTTTGGAACAGTCAAACTTATCAGTGAAAATGCATGTTAGTGTTCCGATGCAGTGAGCATTTGTCCTGTTTAACCTCTTAAGTTAAATTCTAAATGTGCTAAGTCATTAAATGCGGTATAAAAAAACGAAGCCCACATTTTCTATGTATGACGATCAAAGGATTTTATTCCATCAGACTTGAACAAGTACAAAAGGTTTAACAGAAATTCTCATATAAAATAAGGCAATTTCTGTCCAATATCAATATAAAGAACTTCAGTTACATCCAGCACTGTTTTACATTCTGACTGTGTGTGTGCGTACGCGTGTGTGTATACACGTATCTCCAAAAACAGAAAAAATAAGAGTATCTGTGTCTTTTGATATATGCAGGTAAATCCATTTGGTCGATGATTTTGCAGTGTCTACCAAAATGTGAATCTTGTGAGTTTTTGCATGAATTAGCATTGAAAATGCAAAGCGAAATGCTCTGTGGTCTCATACACCTGTCCAAATTCTAGGCTGCACAAAAATGATTAAGCTACTGCTCTGTTAAATATTCTGAGGCCTGGCGAAGTTGCCAGTTGGGGTTTCACCAAAGAGCCTCTGCAGAAATCTGTAAGCTGGCTTTGATTTACTATGGATAGGATGAAACTAGCATCACAAAAAGTCTCTGGACAGATATGGATCAAGAGGCATGAGCCTTGGCTGACCTGAGCAGGTTTAATTGCTAAGGAGAGCCAGCTTAGACTAAAGGCTTCTAGAAGGGTCACTAGTCAGGTTATTGAGTTGAGCAGGAGGATTTGTGGGGTGGAGAGGTGGTGGCGGGTTCAAGTAACTGGTCCTCTGGAGGTTTTGCTGCCTACCAAAATAAAGGGAAACATCTTGGTTTGGTTACCCATCTTTGCTTATCATGAAAATGAAAAAGCTTACTGATGTAACATCTTGCTTATATATAATATGAAGAAGATATGAAAATATGGAACTCAAAAACCTCAAATCATTTATTGTTCCTTAATACAAAAAATACAAACTAAGACACATGCATTCATGATTGTTAGTAGCCACTGTATCCTGGTCAGGATGGCAGCAGTTTGGAGACTATCCTGGAATCACTAGGCACCAGGCTATGAAATTGCTCTGTAGATGGGATGCCGGTCTGTAGCAGAGTGACAACACACACATGCGCGCACACACACACACAAACACAAACACACTGCAGGCAGTTTAGACTGAACAGTTTACCTAAAGCAAATGTCTTTGGTTTGTTTGAGGAAACCTGAGCACCTGGAGGAAATCCACACAGACTGAGGGGAGGGAGAACATGCAAAGTCCACACAGACTGAGAATTTTTGAATTCAAATCCACACATCGAAACAGTGCAGGTGCTATGAGACTGCTTTACTGTGGCTACCTTTGTGAGAAACAGCTTTTTGTAAATAAAGAACAAATGCCTCCAACACAACTTGTAACATGAAAGTGAAAAACTTGTTATGCTTATACTATAGCTACAGTAACTGCAACCTGTGGTATATACATATTTACTTATATGTTTTATATTTAAGAGCAGGTAAAGATGCAAGTAGATGTGATGAAAATTCTTGATTCATATACTTTTTATACCTCAGACCTTCATTCATTCATTCATTTATTTATTTATTTAAGACACTATGGCCAAAAGTATGTGGACGCCTGAGCATTACACCCATGTGTGCTTATTAAACCTCCCATTCCAAACCTATGGGCATAATATGTAGTTGTTCTCCCTTTGCTGCTGCAACAGCCTCCAATCTTCTGGGAGGGCTTTCCACCAGATTTTTCACTGCAGCTGTGGGAATTTGTGCCTGTTTAGCTACAAGAGCATCAGTGAGGT
This sequence comes from Heterotis niloticus, assembly GCA_018136845.1. Lineage (NCBI taxonomy): Eukaryota > Metazoa > Chordata > Actinopteri > Osteoglossiformes > Osteoglossidae > Heterotis > Heterotis niloticus. The sequence goes on from CM030891.1 coordinate 19,804,076, forward strand.
TGGGTGAGAAGGCATGGCTCGTGGTTGGTGTTCCAGTTCATCCCAAAGCTGTTCAGTGGGGTTGAGGTCAGGGATCTGTGCAGCCACTCAAGTTCTTCCACACCAGCCTGGGCAAACCATGTGTTAGTGGAGCACGCTTTGTGCATGGGGGTGGGTACAGTCATGCTGGAGCAGCAAAGGAGCTTCTTCCCCAAATGGTGGCCACAAAGGTGAAAACACAGAATTGTCTAGAATGTGTTTGTATTCTGCATGAGTGTGGCTGAAACAGCTCAGCTCAGTCATAAGAAGGAGGTCCACATACTTTTGGCCATATAGTATATTTATATTCCTTTTATTTTTTTATTAACATTATGCAGAAATACACTGAATTATTGGAAGGAAAGTAAAACAGAAATATTATACAGAGGCACACAAAGAAAAGTGTATTCAGCAGAAAGTTCTGCAAGATACTGGAAAGATCTGTTTGCTCTAGATGTTTATCTTAAGTACGAAGCAATAGCTCAGAGATTCAACTGCAGTATGTATGGTAAGAATTTTGACAAATACAGTTTCTACCTTATTTCACTCCAACAGTGCCAGATGTAGAGGCTCTGTAAAATTTAATTAAAATATTGAGTAACAAATTGAAACTATAACTCCACAGCAGTCAGCTTTTTACATGTCTTTGTTAAAAAAAACCATGACATTCATTCATTCATTCATTCATTCATTCAAAACATCTGTGTGCACTGGCTGAAAGTTGTTTCCTTCAACCTGTTCGCTTTAATGTCAATAGTGCAGTCTGTCATAGTGTGATCTGTAATAATGCAATTTTTGAAGCAACAGTCTAAAATTAATTAATTCCATCCATCCATCCATCCATCCATGCATCCATCATCAGTTAACTGCTCCATCTGGGCTGCACTGGTAAAGCTAATCTCAGAATCAAGGGCTGTTGAGCTAGGAAAGAACCCTTCAATGGGATGCCATTCAGCTGTAGTTATTCAATTCACACATCCATTATTAATGACATTTAATATTGCTTTGGATTCCTGTAAGTTTTAAAAAATAATTATTTGCTGTATCTAAATTAATACTAATAAAATTATTATCTGTAACAAAACATGCTACATGATTTAATAATGAAAAACTAGTTAGTTTACAAGGTCATGTTGTCTGTAAATTTATAACTAAAATTAATTTAGTCCTATATGATAATGGATGGTCTCTTAAACTGCTGACTGGCCATAAATCTACATGTTTTGAACATGGTCAATATCAGCACTGTGCTCAAAGCTAGAATAGTGTGCAAATACGAGGAAAATGGTGATGAAATGAGGCACAAATTGATTTCCAGATAATCAGGAATATCAGCTTACAATTCATGGCCTCAAGTTGCTGAAAACACTTTTTAATGCTTCAAAGACTGCCACTGTGCATTTAGCCCTTTCAGATGCCAAAGCAGCGGCTTCAGTTATTTCATCTAATGCACCTCAGTGACTATTGCTGTTCATTTGCAAAGGTGCTTGTTGTTTCCCTGGCCTGGGCTGATGCTGAAGTGAAGGGACTGTAAATTAGGAAGCAGTGGGATGGTGGGGAGTTTTAACCGATTATTTCCCAATGACTGATGGCTTTCAATGAGCAGCTGAATTGGCATTGTCACAGAATTAATGCGTTGTTTATTTTACTTGATCGATATTGTAAACCATTTAATATAGGCTTGGGTTTTATTCTATGCAAATATAACTGTTGAGAATAACTCTGGTCATTTGCTCAAAGAAGCTTGTAATTAAATTGAAATTGCTCGGACAATTAAAGAGAAAGGAAATATTAATTTGCAGACCCTGAGCGGAGTGTAAGTGTGGGTAGATAGCGTTAGAAAATATATCATTTTTCCACCCGGCAACAATATTATTTTTATCTGGCAGGTACATTCATCTACACCAACAAAAACTGAAATTAATCACCAAATATGCAAATTAATGTATCACTTAGCACAACTGGGTACACAATGGTATTAATCTTATGTTAAAATAAGCCAGAAATATATGCAGTATATATAACCTGTAGAACTATATTGTGACTCTGCTGTTTCTGTATTCTTCAGTACTGGATAGGGATATACTTTATGGAAAAAAAAGAATGACATTAAAGACAATGTTAACACTTTTAAAACGGTGCTAAACTTTTTTTTAAAGCTAAAATAGTCTTTGACATTGTTTTGCTTGGAGATCAGATTCTGTATGTGGGATGATGAAATATTGCAGTCAGTATGACTGCAGCTCATAAATGATATCAATTGCTCATAGTCTACGTGCACATGCATGCGCGCACTCTTTCAAATGCCTTCAGTCGATCCCCTACTTACAAACTTAATTTGTGATTTGCCCATGGTTGAATAATCCTTGGTTTTTGTCACTTTTTTACTCAGTAAAATAAATTTGACTTTCGAAATGTAATTACCTGTTGAAGGTATGTCTTAAATGCAGTGTAACAAGCATCCCCATGTGAACCCATTCTAAATAGTTTTATTTTAATGTTGAAGAGGCAGAAAGTACAACTTGTCACAGTTGGCATTTCTCACATCAGCCCCATATTTTGTTGTGATGGCAAAACTTGCCAAAGAGTTTGCAGCAGATTTGCTGAAGTATTGCAGTTGCAGTATAACCTCATATTTTTGGGTAGGTGTCAGAGATGGGATATATCAACACATAACTGCACGAAGACATATTTTTAATCATGTAAAAGGCTGTAATTATAATGTCTGTCTGTTAGTTTTAAAAAGCTATACAAAAACATTGTACTGGTGGGTGTGTATGGCCCAGCTAGATTTAGAAACAGCATCCACCCATCAGTTATCTGTACCTGCTTGTCCAATGCAGGGTAATAGTTGAGTGAAGCCAATCCATTGCGGGACACACACACTACACATGGACACATGCAAACTATGACCAATTCACCAGAAACACAGATATTTTGACTGTGTGAGGGGACCAGCATACCAAGAGGAAGCATAAAAACCCTGCAAACTCCACACAGAGATCTGGAAAAATATAAATTTGTAAATATATGTTTCCTTCACACATGTTATGCTAAATGGTGTTAAGTCTCTTGCAAGAAAGTGCTCTGGTCTGTAAAAAAACTGTGAATGATTTTGGCCTGAGCAAGAAGCATACAGAAAAGCAGTGAAACCTTTTCCTATTCAACCTACAAAAGAAGCAACTTTACTTCTCAATTTAAAAGGTCAGCATAATGGAGTTGAACTTCGGCTGGGCGACTAAAAATTTTTATAGCTTTTTTTTTGTTGGCATGTAGAAGGATATCTGGCAGTGCCATAACAAAGATTTGTTTATTTTTTTGTTTTGATATTCTAAAGTTTCAGATGTTTGTAGCCAGGAAATAAACTTTAAGTTGATAATTGACTGTTATAACTTATTTTAATTTTTGTCTTTTTTCTGTAGGTTAAAGAACAATATACATAAATGATGTACATATACATTGTTGTAATATAAATCATTCATAAAAAAATTGTTTGGAATGATCCTGTGGCAACAAAATCAATGAAAATAATTAATTATTAACTTGTGACATTTTAGTGTAATACCAAGTATGAACCCCAAATGCCTGCATAAATAAACAACAGAACAAAAACAAATGTTATATGCTAAAGTAACACATTATATATGTGTAGTTTCTTTCTCAAACACATTTTTTTCTTCATCATAATTTTTCTATTCTGTTGGCAGACTCCTTGGATTAATGTTTGCATGTAATAAATCATTAAGTTTTGGAAATGTCATAATTCATAATCCTGTAATTTAAAAAAAAATTCTATAAAAAATCAGTATATATTGAAATGAATAGAATAGAATAAACCTTTATTATCCCACGAATGGGAAATTTCGGTGTTACAGGGCTCTTATCAGAAAAGGAATATAGGAGAAGAACAAGTAAGTTAGTATTAAAGAAGGACAAGAACAATTAGATTAGTATCAAATTAACAAATTATTTTACTTGTTGTAAACCAGCTCTTTCATTGGACATAATTTCTTTATAATGTTTACTTGCTCATTACAAATCTTTCTTTGTGAAGAAAAGAGTGCTGGTTGTATTAATTGTAAATGAAGTGAGTCATGCAATGCTGACAAAAGCAAAGAAACAAGAAATACAAAGAAGCTTTATTCCCTGTTCCTTGTATAGTAAAGATAAGCCTGGTTGCCTCAGAACATGTTCAGTTAAAACATTACAGTAACACTTAGAGATGGATTATTGATTGCTGTTGTAACCCTTATAACCACACACTGGTTTGCTGTTGTTTGGGGACTGATACCAAGGAAGTGGTGAGACTAAAATAATGAAAGGTCGGAGCAGAGTCCATCCTGTAACACACATGGCACTCAGTCGCAATGCGCAAGGGACACTTTAAAGCAAACACTGTGCCAGAGTGGGATGCTTGGTACGGGGATTGGAGCAGCACCCCTGCCGATTCACCGGGCCATCTTCCGGGGTCAACTGAGCCAATTGGGTTGAGAGCAGAAATGTGCATCCAAGGGAGTTTGGTACCAGTAGTGGTCCTCGCACCAGGGGCCACAATGCAATTTTGTGTAACCCAGCTTCCCTTGTTGGGTATGGTATCCCACCTGGGGCCAGCTGCTCTGCCTCATTCTCCAGCCAAGCATTTTTCAGTGATGAAACAGAGGCACACATTCCTCAAAACACAGAGGAAAAAACACCTGTCAGGGGTTACGGGGGGGGCAACAGTGTAAGGTTCACAGCATGTAACGGGTATTATGAACAACTGTGTCGTGAGTGTAGGAAGATGGGCATGTGGGAGTTCCTTCAGGTCGTGATGAAGACGCCCCGTCATTGAGGAAGAAGTGCACACGGTTTGTGCTCAATCAAGATTTATGATCAACGTCTCTTCTGTCTACGGACCACTTCACCACGGATGTTTTTTTTTAAATGGTGAACTTAATTATGATATGGATTTTCCAAATGAATGTCGATAGGTATCACTTAAATTTTAAATACGCTTTACTGCAAGTCTTGTTATCTTATTGCACATATTAATCTTAATTATTCTACCTAATCTGCTTTCTGTGACCGTTCCTCTGACTCCTGTGTAAAGGACTCAAGCAGGCTGACAAGTCAATCTTTGACAAAAAGGGCCCATACTATTCCTTGCAATTGTATTGCTATCAAATAGTTACAGGTTTAACAGTGTCCTCATATTGTTCCTGACTCATGGACTAATGTAATTATAGGTTTGAAATATCGCCTACTTTGTTCTTACGTATGCAGTTTTCTTTTGGAAATGACTACTTTCATTGCCACCCCATACACATCACATACAATTGAACACACTAATGGGAGTCTGAGTGCGGAAGTGCAGCGGTTGTCATATCTCATTAGGCTGCCAGTCTTTATTGAAATACGCAATGCTTAATAGTATAATAACGTCTGAAGTATCTTGAGCTGCTCAGGTTTTTAATCTTAAATATAAGGTATGACTATGTTTCTGTCAATTCCACAAATCGTCAGGCATTTCACGGTGGCCAAAAAAAAGCTGAAATGGGCACCTGTATGAATTAATACCTTAGTGAACCACTGAGTTGACCATTTAAAATGAAGAACTTGTTTTTTATTTTATTTTATGGATAACTGTGACATTAGGGATGGTGGCCAGGAAGGTTGTCTTCGTGATGAGTTAATTGTTTCTGGGATTAATGAGGTGGCGGGTCTGGAAAATGTGGTCCGTCATTGTGTTTGCTGTGAAATAAGCCAGGGGGCAGGGATCGTCCAGTGTCAATAAACAGTATTAAATTTAGTACAAAAGGCTCAGTGAGCAATATCCGGACGACCATTAAAGGGGGGAGTATGGATCTGCGGATGAGCTCCTGGCCCTGCACGGACTGCTTTTGTTTTGCTCGGTCTGACAGATGCCATGTAATCTTAGACAAACTGTAAGGACTGCTCTCGTCGAAACATTCAGTGGCAATGAATCTCCCTGGCATCCTTTCATAATATTGCTTGACACAGTCATTAATATGTGTGATCTTTTCAATCCATGTTTTTATGAAACAGACACATCCCATGTATTTGAAGCCATATCCAGTCGGCACATTTACTCGCGACTTTGCATACAGTATTAGTCATAAATGTTATTTTGTTAATTCCATTCAGTGCCAAGCTTCAATTAAGCCTCGCAGCTCCGACAGTTGGAAATTCTGAAGGAGGAAACTGTCAGCCGCTCCCTCCCTCAGGATTCATTACCGGTTCCCCATTTTGTTACAGTTATTTCACCGCCTTTGTGGGAAAGACAGATAAGGTTATTTAAAAATCTGTTCAACACACTGCTAGTAAAATGCAAATACATTTTTCAAGGATGATTGTACATGTGAGTGATATCGGCGGGGCAAGACTGGAATCTGGAACGGCTTTTATCAGCTTTGAGCACTCCAGAAGAAAATGCAATTTCATTAACCGTTGCTCATTTCGCCAACAAACAAAGTGGTATCGAAAGTTAAACGCAAATTGGTCCTTCATCTGTGGGGCAGTGATTCCAGCCTCTAAGTTTATGCTATCCTGGGTCTAAACAGGTTGCAGGTTGACTGCTGGAAAGTATTGTTTTGTTGTTTAACACAAAAATGAAATTGTGCCCTGTATGGGCTGGCGGCAGTGTAATTGGATGTAGAGGTTTGTTGGTATTTGCCGTGCTTGTGCAGTACATGTGTTGGCACAGTTCTTAAAAGAAATCGTTTTTGTTTTCGGTGCCTGAGCTCGGCGAATACAATACGTTATTTAAATGCTCTTTACCATATGTTCCCCACTTAAACTACCAGTGAACTTGTGAGCTCTGTGCATTGCTTGCACTGGCAGGCAAGAAACGCTTCAAGGGAAGCCAGCAAATTTAGTTCCTTCCCCTGAATGTTCATTTGTTCCTTTAGTACATGCAACAAACTATTAATGGTAAAGAAAGGCACATTTCATTACAAGAGGACCCTCAGAACCCACTCTGCTTCTCATGAGAACAGCAAATGTACACTGAAGGTTATAGCATATACTGTGTATTTATATGAAATACAGTAAAGTGGACAGCAAGTGAAGGGGTCTGAATACTTTCTGAATCCACCATCCTGCACATTTTTGCAGGTATATTGTACAGTGCGCCATCATAATTGCTTATTTATTGCATAAAAATTGACTTGTCCAGTGCAAGATGTTAGGGATTTGGAGTTCAGCCTTGAATAAGAGGGTGTGAGGCAGGCACACTTTTACCTGTGGACATATTTTTGAGTGTGAACTTGTGCACCTGTTCAAACAGCAGACATCAGGTAATGTGCTGGCTGAAACATGATGTTTGCAATTTGAAGACCTGGATTTCAGTCGCTGAGGAAATTACTAACAGGCAATTTTATTGCTGGTTCCTAACAAGATTTCTGGAAAAATGTGTAAACTTACACTCACCATAACCGTTTAACCCATTTAATTGTCTGGGCTTGCCAGGGTCTTGGCGGTCCACAGCCCACCCTGGAATCACTGGGTGTCGGGCAAGAATGGGTGCACCCGGGAGAACAGCAGTCCATCACAAGGAAGTCACACACCCACTTTCATTCACGGTGATGCATCGTGTGACTATGGGCAATTTAAAGTAACCAGTTGGTATCTTTTTGAACTTTGGGAAGAAACCAAAGCTGAAGAAAATGCTGAAATTTTTCGTCATGGTTCTTTTCATTTTTACTTTTTAAAGGATCGAATGTACATCTTCTCAGTTGCAGTTAAGCGTAATACAAGTTAAGCTGGGTCTCCTGATTCAGATGAGAGGCACCAGCAGGCCAAAGGGCTGGAGCAGAAGAGAAAACTCTGGCATGGGAGGAGCTTGGAGAGGCTGTGGAGAAAGACTGTTGGATGGTTTCTAAGGTGTTCTGGCAAACTGTGCTTTGCTTCAGGAGGGGAAGGCACGACCGTGTGCAGGCTCTGTTGAACATGGGTGGAGAAGTGTTGACCACTTTTGGGGAGAATGTCAAGCATTGGAAGGAGCATTCTGAGGAACTCCTTAAACCTGGTAGACATGCCCTGCTATCAGGAGGCAGTGTGTGATGTTTCTTATGCATTTTACTTTGTCACTGTTCCTGAGGTGCCCATGGTTGTGCGTGACCTTCATGATCATAAGGCTGGGTTTGTATTGCTCACATGACTCTTCAGTACAGCGGGGAAGGCAGCTAAGGTGGGGGGGGGGGGTCACACTCCTCAGCCCTCTTTTGCAGGAGTTATGCCATTCTGTGGTGGGGAAGCGGGAAATGATTTTGTGGACAAGATATTAACCACATATTTACTGGCTAGGCAAAAATTTGTTTACTTTTCCTTCAGAACTTCAATATCAAGAGAGGAACATAAAAAAATTGCGGTTTAAATACCTTTGTTTAGGTATGTGAACTTGTGTCCAGGTTTCTGCTACTGTTCAGACTACACATTATAGCATCCTGCTTTAAAAAAGGCCGTGCTAGCTAAATAAAGTGAATATGATTCATACGTGTACTGTTGAGCTTTAAGCTGATCTGATTCTATGCTCCTTAACAACGGGCACCCTTATAATAGACATTAAATGAATCTTTTCACTTCATACTGTGGCACAGAATGAGCAGATTGGAGAAGTGGACCCCTCTGTACCTGTATTTGGTGTGTGTAGCAGAAAAAATCCATAATGCGTATCAGGAGGAAATGCTTGCTGTGCTGTGGAAGATACTGCACACTCTTGATGTATTTTGTCACTGAACAAAAAAGACAAGATTAATAAGAAGCTCTGAGAGGGATTGCAAAAGAAATAGGACACATAATAATGTGAAAATATTTTTCTCCATTTTCTTGAGAAAAATGCTGCCTTTTTCTGTTTTTGTTCCGTTATTATTTGCTAAAACCTCCTTTAAACCTCACAGATTTAACTTGACCTTCTTGCCAGCTGTGTCCCAGAGATCTGCTTTCCTCCATGTGACAAGGGCCGTTTCAAATGTGCATTGCTTATAAAGTGGCTTTGGTTGTGTCTAATAAAGCTGCAACACGCATATTTGTGCCATTTTGATGCCAAAAAAAGCTGCTAAAAACCTGAAAATGTAATTGCATGCAGTTCATTTACAGATTTTTTTGGTCATTTTGATTGAATAGACCTTCCTACACTGTGGCTTATCATTCATGACAGATATTTTTCTTTGCTCCAGTGCTCAGTATTCTCAATATGTGAGCTGTCACAAAGTAAAATCTTAATATAAATTGATAGTTTTGGACCCTGAGCCTTGGCTGAATTCTTCCGTGCTATTTGACATGTTTCGCTCCACACCTGAATTAAACACCCTTTGTTTGGCCATGGCGTCCTCTTGCCGAAATCAGAATCGATTCCAAATATGAGTCAGTGAGAATTGAGAATTGATTCTTCAGCCCTAAGCTTCCCGCCCTCAGGATTTAATGATGATGCTTGCTTTTACCTTTTTCCTTTGAAGCCTGAGGATAAAGATGAGGGAGAAGAATCATTCAGTGCTGTGTCAACACTGACACCAGTGGATGCAGCAGCACCACAATAAAATGGGAGATTCTCAAAATGGATGAGCTAATTGGTACCTTTTCCCCTGTTATGCTACACGTACGTGTCGCACGTACACGTGAGTAACGTACCATCGAGCCTACACACTTCTTCAGACTGCCCAAGACTCTACGCCTTACATGCAGTATTCTGAAAAAAGTGTGACATTAAGTAAAACTGATAGCTGGAAGTCCTTAACTTCAATTTCAGCTCCGAAAATCTCAGCTGGAAAAGAAAAAAATTGTAGCAGTGCAGTGTACCAACCCTCAAGATTCATAACAAATGCAGCAAACTAACTTTGCCTGATTCACCATCGTGCCAACAATAAAACGTTGTTCTTGTTTTGTGCTATCTTTCCTTTTTTTAACTACCTATTATTTATACACACACACACACACACAAAATCCTATACTGCAGACAAACATATGCAGAAGTTTAACAAGGATATCAACAAAACTAATTGTTGCAGGCAAAAATGATGGGTGGGCGTGAGAGTATCTACATTACACCACACACACACAAACTCCATTTCCAGAAAAGTTGGGATATTTTCCAAAATGTAATAAAAACAAAAATCTGTGATATGGTAATTCACACGAACCTTTATTTAACTGACAAAAGTACAATGAAAAGATTTTAAATAGTTTTACTGACCAACTTAACTGTACTTTGTAGATATACACAAATTTAGAATTTGATGGCTGCAACAAGCGCAACAAAAGTTGGGACAGAGTTAAAATAAGATTGAAAAGTGCACAAAATATTCAAGTAATACCGGTTTGGAAGACTCCACATTAAGCAGGCTAATTGGTGAGCAGGTGAGGTATCATGATTGGGTATAAAAGTAGCATCCATCAAAGGCTCAGTCTAAGGTTGGGTTGTGGCTCACCCCTTTGTGCCAAAATTCATGAGAGAATTGTTCTCAGTTCAAAAGGAACATTTCCCAACACAAGATTGCTGAGAATTTAGGTCTTTCGACATCTACAGTACATAATACTGTGAAAAGATTGAGAGAATTAGGAGACATCTCAGTGCGTAAAGGGCAAGGTTGGAAACCACTGTTGAATGCGCATGATCTTCAAGTCCTGAGGCAGCACTGCCTAAGAAACTATCATGCTACTGTGACAAATATAGCCACCTGGGCTCAGGAATACTTCAGAAAACCACTGTCACTTAACACAGTCCGTCGTTGCACCCAGAAATGCAACTCATCAACTCTATGCAGAAACACCGGTGAGTTCTCTGGGCCTGAGCTCATCTTACATGGACCGAAAGACTGTGGAACTGTGTGGTGTGTTCAGATGACTCCACATTTCAGCTTGTTTTTGGAAAAAACGGGCGTCAAGTTCTCAGTGCCAAAGATGAAAACGACCATCCAGATTGTTATCAGCAAAAGGTGCAAAAGCCGGTATCTGCGATGGTATGGGGGTGCGTCAGTGCCCACGGCATGGGTGAGTTGCATGAATGTGAATGTACCACTGACTGTAAGGCGTATATTAGGATTTTAGAGAGACATATGTTGCCATCAAGGCAACGTCTCTTCCCGGGACATCCATGGTTATTTCAGCAGGACAATGCCAGACCACATTCTGCACGGACTACAGCAGCGTGGCTTCGTAGACACAGAATACATGTGCTTGACTGGCCTGCTACCAGTCCAGAGCTATCTCCTATTGAAAATATATGGCGCATCATTAAGAGGAGAATCAGACAACGGAGACCACGAACTGTTGAGCAGCTGAAGTCTTATATCAAGCAAGAATGGACAAAATTTCCAATTGCAAAACTACTACAATTAATATCCTCAGTTCCAAAAATAATTAAAAAGTGTTATTAAAAGGAAAGGTGATGTAACACAATGGTAAACATGCCTCTGTCCCAACTTTTGTTGTGTGTTGAGTGTGTTGCAGCCATCAAATTCTAAATTTGTGTATATTTACAAAATACAATTAAGTTGGTCAGTAAAACTATTGAAAATCTTTTCTTTGTACTTTTGTCAGTTAAGTAAAGGTTTGTGTGAATTACAATATCAAAGATTTTTTTTATTGCATTTCGGAAAATATCCCAACTTTCCTGGAAATGGAGTTTTTGTGTGTGTGTGTGTGTGTGTGTGTGTGTGTGTGTGTGTGTGTGTGTGTGTGAGAGAGAGAGAGAGAGAGAGAGAGAGAGAACAAATATGGAAGGTGAAGGCCAAAGTGGTTCCCATGGTAATAGGAGCACTGGGGGCTGTGACTCCCAAACTTGGAGAGTGGCTCCAACAGATTCCAGGTACAACAACTGAGGTCTCTGTCCAGAAGAGTGCAGTTCTAGGAACATCTAAAATACTGCGCAGAGCCCTCAAACTCCCAGGCCTCTGGTAGAGGACCCGAGGTTGAGGAAGGCATACACACACATATATGTATATCCTCAACCTTGGGTCCTTTATATATATTTATATATAAATCTCCTTCTCACCTTTCCCTAATTGGGGGGTGGTATGCATGTGTGTGTATAAATAAAAAAATAAAAAAATATTTTGAGAATTATATATATATATACTTCAAAATATTTATTTATTTATTTATACTGTATATACCCACACACGCACACAGTATAAATAAATAAATAAATGTGTGTGTGTATACTGTATGTTATATAACATTTGTGGTATTTGAAATAATATAAATTAAATAACTAATTAAATAACTATGAATAAATAGTGAGAGACCTCCAAGTAAACATAAAAAAGCTTTAGAATTTTATTGCAACTATTAGTGAGAAATAACAACCCTTTCATAACAAAAAACCCGCAGGGCACAAGTAGCACCTGGAATATGGAAATATATATGGAATTTAACAGGCTCCTGTTCTGGTAATGTGGAAAAAATATGTCTGAAATTGTTTCACAGTTCTCCAGAGCAGTGTCTTGGAATTACGAACCTGTCTGCACATGATTATTACTAACAAAAGTTTGGACTATAAACAAGCGCCAGCAGCTATTACGCATGGGAAAATTATGGCCACAGAACCTATCCTTCTCAGACTGTCAGTTTTGCACAAAAGCTCATTTTTGGAAATGTAAAATGTTATAAATAAGTAGGAGAAGAATGCCTGCTTTTGTAAAAATTAGCACAGTTCCATGGTACTGTATTTCACCAAGAATAAATCTTACTGATTTTTCAACACAACCTGCTTTTTTTTATTATGCAAAATTAACTTTTATTTAAAAAAAAAAAAAAAAAACTGTGGTACTTTGTGGTTTACCTTTGTATTGTACATGCATTTACAGTATGTTTGCTTTATGTGACTGTGAACGACAGGTATAAAATTAGGGATTTTACTGAGATAAATGTCCAAAACATTGAAAAGTGGTTCCTTAATACATGAGGAGCAGCACTTTATGCATTTGTCTGGAAATTGTAACTATTTTATTGCTTCTGAATTTATCGTAACCCCAACAAAACCTTCAAAGAAGATGGGTTTCTGTTTACCCATCATGCATGTCACAGTGCTGAAGAGTAGCTGAAGTAAAAACTGTTCATACAGCAGCTGTGAAACAGTTACAGATGGAACACAGGAGTATGAGCAGTGCTCAAAAAGGGGAGAAAAGTCAACAGTGTAATAGAAAAAAGATCTTCTTCCTAAAGCTGCATTAATTCTACAAGAATTCAATTTTTAAGAGACTGACTGCTAGTGAAATGAGGTTCAATCTATTCTATACCACTATGTAAAGATCTCAATTTAGATATGTCTCAGACAATAGAGCACCATAAAGTACTTAGGCACCCTGGAGTGTCTGTGAACCAATGATTTGAGACAAATCCAAGTACACTGTACAGTTTAGGAGAATCACAGTATGGCTTTCCTTGTGTAATGAACACTCCTTTTATGAGAATTATGAGTTATGAGTTAATGTAAACATATCCACAGATTTGCAAATAAGCTATCAGCTCTGACAGGAAATGCCAAATATGCTTCTTTCTGTGACGCCAGTGACACAAGACTAACAGAATCCCACCCTTGCAGAGCGTGGCTACTCCTGCACATGCCAGTGGTCAAATACTTGTGCTGGATCATAGGAATCTCTAAGAAATTGTGTATGTTTATAATCTACAATAATAATGAGCCCTGAACCCCCAAAAATCATTTTAATGAAAGGACCAAAATTTTAAAAATACTCTGTAAATCTCAAAATGATGAAACTCCTTTTGAAGATATTTTGAAAGAGAATTAGCGGTCACAACCCTGGGAGCGATACCCCCAATGACCACCAGAGGGCCTTGGTTGAGCCTATATGACATAACCATGTACACTTGATTTTAATAATTCAATTAGGCAACTAAGCAGTCAGTCAGGTGTTTAAAATTGAGAGTCTAAAAGGATTCAGTTTGTAGATTCTTCACAACTGCATTTCTTTTTGCCTGAAAGAGTTTTTTGCTGTGTGGTTTCCACTCCCTTGTGTCCACCTATTTTTCCAGGCCCTTGCTCCTTCAGAGTACTTGTGTTTCAAATACCATTGTGTCCCAGTAACCTCTAAGTTCTCTTTTTCATTGATAAGAAACATTTTGATCTTAGGCTTTCTATTGATTATTGGAAATTGAGCTCAATTTCAAAGACACTTTTAAATACCCCTATCCCTCGTCTCTGGTGCCTACTGCTCTTGAACCTATTAGCAGATGTAAGATATTCACTAAACTAGACCTCAAAAGCATATACAACTTGATTCAGATTGGGGAAGGGGATAAGTGAAAGACTGCCTTTAGCACCATCATGGCATTGTGAATATCTGGATATGCCTTTTGGTTTGGATAATGCACCCTCTGTATTGTAAATCCATATTAATGAAGTACTCTAGGATATGATAATTGTTGGTGCTGGTGTGCCTAGATGACACATTAATATTTTCTTGCCCCAATAGAAGAATTTGTTAGTCATGTTTGAGCAGTATTGCAGTAGCTGTTAGACAAAATGTAAATTTCATCTAGACACAGTAGAATACCTAAGGTTTGTGCTCAGGCCCCAGGACATGGAAATGGACCTCAAGAAAATATGTGCTGCAGTATCTTAGCCACAATCCTCTTCTGTAAAGTATGGTACAGTTTTTACAACTTGCCAGCTTTTACTGATGATTCATGTGAAGCTTCAGTTTCATAACAGCCTCCTTAAACTGGCTTGATAAGGGGAGCCTCACATGGTTGCCTGAGGTCTAAAGGGCCTTTGAGGAAAGGATTGGTGGAATGTCTTAATCAGGAGACTGGACAGTATGTCCTGAACTACTGTTTGCAGAATCAGACTGATTGGAGCCACTCTGTTTCTTGAGAAAAACATGCTCACTCAATAAGCCAACCTCCTTTCAATGTATTTTAGGATGTCAGCCTCCTCTCTTCCCATGGACCACAGATTCCACTGATGTTCCAGCCTCCACTACAAGAAAAGCCAGGTTGTATGGGAGTCAGCACATAAGCTCCGCGCTTGGGGTCACAACTATTTATGTCACCTGGTGCTCATGGCAATATATTACAAATAACTGTGGGATTTTGGTTTATTATTTATCCATCATGAATGGTGGGCTCAGTACAGAGTGCTTATGAATGTAATGAGTGAGTGCAGTAACTATGAGGACTGCCTATTTCGGTATTGTAATAAAATTGATTTTATTGAAGCACATTTAAATGGAGCTTCACAAAGTGGTTTACATTAAAGAAGAATAATATATGGGTTACACCTCCAGAATGATTCACAATAAAAACTGACTTCCCTTGTTTAAAGAGCGTAATGCGTTCCATAAGATCAGCTTGTAAATGGAACTCTTATAAATAAGCAAGACCTATAAACTATCATTTTTTTTAAATGGGAAAATTATGGCCACAGAACCTATCCTTCTCAGACTGTAAACTGAAGTAGAGCTTTTCATGGTGTCACATGATCATCAGAGGAAGAGGGCCTGTTGGGGATGTAGCTTAAAGCAATATATACTTACAGGTATACGCTGCATAATGACGATGAACTGCATATACAACGGTGTTCCCATAAGATTATGTACAGTACATAATACTAGAAAATGATAATAAGCAATAAATAAAACTATGTTACTGGTTTATGTATTTACTATACTGTACTTTTTATCGTAATTTTAGAGTGTACTCTTTCTACTTATAAAAAAAGTTTACTGTAAAACAGAATGCTCTGTTACACCAGCAGCAGCCTCACACATCTCGTGTTTACCGTGTCTACTGTAACTGTACAGGTTTGTATCCTAGAAGCAATAGGCTATACCGCATATAAGTTAAAATGGATGTAATGCGGCACATGTACATGCTATGATATTCGTCCAATGAAGAAACTGCCTAACAAAGCATTTCTCGAAATGTGTCCCCGTCATTAAGTGGCACATACCTGTATATATTTCTAAAATAATATAAATGTTTCTAAAAAAAATTTAAATTGCATCATAGTTTGTTACAAGAATTAAACTTATAAATCCACATGCTGATAAGTTCATTTTGTTCATATATGTTTGCTTGTGGGTTGGTTTCTGTGCGTAGTCATGTGTGAAAATCTCAGTATTTAAGTAGGTCTTGATTGATTGCTGACATGCAGAATTTATCTACCTGTAGAAACCCGTGCAGACCCCTACAGAGTCACCAGTGCTACATTCAGGATGATGTTCTGACCCTCACCTCGGATTATTCATGTCTGGCATATATAAAAATGCATCATTAATCACCGCCCACTTGGTCCTGCTTCCAGCACTTGTGCTTGGGTGCTCTGGCTATGCCGCGGTTCCCTCCTGACGGACCTTGTCAGCGCAGTCCTCTTTCCTCAGATAGTTTGGAGCTCTATGGCCTGGGTGAGCGAAGGCCTGCTCACTCTTATCTCTTGCCCCTGAGCACCACAGTGAGCAGCAAGCCGCCGTTAGAAGATCCGAGCCGCCTGGTGCGCTCTGTCACCTGCAGAAAATTCGCCCTTTTTAGAACCTATCCTGGCACCCCATAAAGGGTAATCCTGCACATCTAAAGAGCAGCAACCAGTCAGATTTGCTCCTGCTTGGGTTTTACCGTGCAGAATAACAGAGACCGCACACAACTTCAAAACAGAAATGGTGCTTTTATTAAAATGAGTGAGAAATTCCGTTTTGCCCCAGAGGAATCTTCGCCAGGGTTAAGATTATCAAAGTGAACCAAAGATGA
Source organism: Heterotis niloticus (assembly GCA_018136845.1). Taxonomy (NCBI): domain Eukaryota; kingdom Metazoa; phylum Chordata; class Actinopteri; order Osteoglossiformes; family Osteoglossidae; genus Heterotis; species Heterotis niloticus. The sequence goes on from CM030891.1 coordinate 19,820,798, forward strand.
ATGCGGAGTTGGAAGAAATGTCGATGTGTGAGGTGATCTGGGTGCGATCATTTGACTTGGCTCAGACATCAACGATTTGTGCAAGAATGCATAGAGGTGCTAATTTTTTTGTTGACTAAAATTCATTCTGTGTGTTTGTGTAAAGCATATCTAACATGAGTTTGCCAAGAAGGCCTCATGACTGAGTTTTGTTAGTCCAGTGAACTGTCTGTAAATGATGTTCAAGAAGCTCAGGGCTAACAAATGGTTTCTCAAATGTAGACCTTCAGTATACCATTTCCATGTATGCGGTTTTACCCATTCAAGATCTCAGTAGGACTCCGCATTTAATTCTCTCTCTTTCAAAGAATATGTTTGCACCCCTGATAGCTATTAATGAACGTCCAACTCCAGAACTGATGTTTTCCTCAGTACTGCAGTATTAAAACGTAAAAGCATTAATTACAGCAAATAAAACATTTGGAAACCGGATGACAAGAAGGAGACAAACAGAGGAAGATGTCAATGATGAAGGCACTTATGTAACAAAGATATAATTACAGCCGCACATTCATTATAAGAATGTTATATAATAGAAATTATGTAAAGCGGTCTGATTTAAAGCTTGTTCCAATATTTCTATTCCCTTGGTAACAAGATGTGTCCTCTCTAAAATCTTCTTTCTTTCTGAATAAGATAGAAAGCCAGGACAAATTCTATATGGTGACTGCGTACTCGTGAGAGTTTAACCTGAACAGAGCTTTTATAATAATTACAGAGATAGCCAAGTGTATCTGCTCTTGGTAAACTGGAACAAAAGATTTGGCAAATTTATTGTGCCAATGGGGGAAAAAAAACAAATTTTCCTATTGTTAAGAGAACACTTTGATTTAAAACTTTTGTGATTAATAAGTTTTTTTGACCCCAATACATTTCTTAAATGACATTTGTTTCCCCTGAGCTATTTTATATGAGAAGAACTTAAAGCATAGTGTTTTAGAGTTTTAACATGTTATTTATTTTAAATAAGTTGGCTTGAAAAGAGTTCTGTAAGTTTTTGAATGTTTGAGAAATCATGATCTTGTATGCAGCAAAATAGGGTGAGCCAACTGATTTATTATCATATGCTGTTTTATGGAAGCATAATGGGTAAGATGGTCACCAGTTGCTATTCTGCTCCTACAGTGATATCGTTGTGATACTCTGATATCTTGAATTACTCCAGTGAAAATTAGTCATTGATATCACTGTGGTATAACATCTTTAACATTGTAACTCACCCTCACATCAGCTTAATAACAAATAATATTTTCTTAATAAATCTGATTATCAATCAAATAAAGCTTATTTTATGAAAGAGGCTGTGTGAAGGGCTACAATATCCTAAATGTCAGCTAAAATACACACACAGAAAAATTAAAATATATTACATCCGTACACAATGCTTAGTAGTAAATATGATTTATAGCTGCAGACAGTATGGAACTCAAACATGAGGCTAAAAGACTAGTTGCACTACACAAATTGTATGCAGTATGTTATATTTTGATCATTAAATATTAAAACATATATTTCTATGTAGGGTGGCTCAGCAGGTAACAGTAATGCTTCAGTTGTGGACTGGGATCTGGCTTCTGTTTATATGTTCTCCCCATGTTGGTGTGGTGTTCTGGTTTTCCTCCACAGTCCAAATACATGTGTTTCAGTTGAATTGGTGACCCTTAGCTGCTTGTAGTGTGCATGATTGCCCTACGGTGGAGTGACGTTACATCTAAGGATCATCTTGCTCTGTCCTGTGCCCTGTGCTTTCAGGATAGCCTGATAGCCACACAACTGCAGCCCTCCACTAGACAAGCAGTTATTAATAAGGGATGATATTAATATGTATGTGCAACTTTGTTTTACCACAGAGTTTGTTCAGCACTGAAATAAACCGATTTGGAACAATAGCATAGATATATAGAATTATATAGAATGTTCCTAAAGTACTGCATTAATGTAAACTAGTTCAGCAAGAAGATGTTTTATACAGATACTGTATGCATGTGTTAAAGTGACTGATGAAAATTTACTGTTTACCGTCCCTGCATCTGGAAGAGGGTATCTTGATATATGGCCAGTTATCAGTGAAATGCCTCAGACTGCATGTAAATGCCTTTTGAAAGAAGAGAAGAACACACTTTAGAGCTTGATGCAAATATTGGCCGTTTGGTCTGTTTGTTCATTCATTCATTCATTTATTCATTCATGTTTATTTATACTTTTGTGTGATGTCATCCTAACACTTACTTCAAAGAAGAAGCACCAAATCAATTTCATTTATATGTAGACAAAAAACAATGCGTGTGGGATTCTGTGGCTCTTTGTTTTGTTTTGGTAAAACATGTGAAAGAGTGCTCTGGCAAAATGCCGCCTTCCTCTGAATAACAATGAATTCATTGACATTTATTTCTTTTGTGTGATCAATAGCATGAGGGAAGCACAGACATGCGCCAGAGGATTTTAATAAAGTTATGACCACACAGTCAGTAGTTTTCCTAAATTGGTGTGTATAAGATATTTTTGCTAGCCTTTCTTCACCTGCTCCTGTATGTGCAGAGGTTTTTCACTACACTCTCATATGTCTGATGTTTAATGTCAGCTAAATTCTGCAAGTAAGCCAAATATGTATGGAGAATTAAGGATACATTAAAAATAACCCTCTAAATGTGACAGGTAAAAACTGCTAGAGGGGTAACAGATTGCCGAGGATTCAGCTAGACGTGACAAGTGAACCATTTAAAGGGGACACGGGTTTCAATTTAGCCGCATGCAACCGCAAAACTTTTTAAAGTTCACCGCATAACTACAGTATGTTTTTGATCTCTGATCACATTGCGAGACATGCAGTCCGGCTGAAATGCAGGTGGAGAAATGCTAATGCACCGGTTTTATTTTACAAAACATGGCTTTAATCTGCTTTTCACAGAACCGCTCTGAAAACGTGAAATATATTGACGTATAGCTCGGGTGCCCGGCAGCAGGCCCAGGGCAGGGTGACAATTCCCCTGTCACTCAGAATCAATAGATCGATGCAGAAAAAGGAGGAGGTGGATGAAACAAATTGCCTTTGCGAAATTTAAGCATCTTCACTTTCAGCTGGCCCTTGGATGATAAGTGATTAGACTGACATATTGTGCTACAGGCGCTGCACAAGTTTAATGTTTGCCTTAACAATTTATGTTCTCGATGTAAGAAGTTCTCCTGAGCTCCTAAGGACTTCAGGAATTCTCTATACATCCTAATGGTATAGCTCATCTATGACTACTGTACTTAGCTCTAAAGCGACACACCGTGATGACTGTCAAATTTAGTTGACACTTTAATCCAAGGTGACTCCTTTCACCTGTTGATCCATTCATACAGCCATGAGCAGTCTGGAGTCACCAGGTCACCCAAAACACATGTTCTTGGACTGCGGAAAGAGGCCCACGCAAACACGTGAGCACACGTAAACATCACACAGACTGTATTGTGAGGAAATTTAGGCTAAAATAGATTGACAGGCTATGTGAACCATCACATGTATTGTTTTAGTCTCATAATCTGCATAGAGCAATAAGTTTTAAGGAGAATGTTTTTATTTTTTTGTGTTGAAAGGTTCGAACGGCACACACTGTGACGCAGATGTCCAATAAATCGCCAATAAAACTGATAGTTTTGCATCAAAGCGCTTTTTCTTAAATTTTTCATGACCGAATGGTGATCAAACCTGTGACTGTTCACGTTATAAGGCACCAGGGCTGTCGGCTGTACCACCGTGCACCCCAGAAAGGCTGTGAGAAGCTCAGCGGAATCCAGGCCTCCTGTGTGCCAGGAATCAACTCTGCCAGGGACCCACCAATGCTTACAAACTGTACCGCTACCCATAATGATAATTCCCTTGGTCAAAGCATTAAAAATATACAGGAAGTAAATTCGAATTGGTGTAAAAGTTTGTTTTAACTGCAAGGAAGAATTAGAAACTGCTCTCAACAGAGAGGTCAGGAGCACAGAGGCAGCAGGTAGCACAATAGGGGCACAGTGTAATGTAGAGGTTAATGCTGCCATCTTGTAATGTGAAGGTACCTGGTTCACAGCTTGAATCCCTACTCCTGCTGTAGTACCCTTGAGCAAGGTACTTGTAATTAATCGCTATAGTAAGAACACTGTACCGGATGAATGGGTAACACATTGTAAAGCTGCTCGTCCAACACTGTGAGCTGAGTTTGACAAAGGTAGCAGCTCAGTAAAGGTTAATAATATTAATAATGAAGGACTCTTTTCTCTGTTTTCTACAAATGTTCAGCGGCAAAAAGGCCAAAATAGAGAATGAGCTCGACAAATGAGCCGCAGCAGCAGACAAAGGCAGAGGCAGGGGGGCAACAACAAAGATAGTACGAAGCATCAGGAGACGGGCGTTCCTCCTCCCCCGGCAACAGGAGCCCAGGCAGGGAGACAAACGATGCAGCTGCACACCTAGCAGAGATGAACCACAGTGGCCACAGTGTAGGACTTCATCAGCACAGAGACAGAAAGGAAGAAAGAACAGCATGTGCGTTGCAGGAAAACAAGAAGTAGAGAGAAATTAAACGCCGGATGGCCTTGGCCATGGTTTCTGATAGAAATGGAAAAAATTGAAATTCCACAGAAAAGCTTCAGCCAAGGTTAAAAAAAAAAAAATGTGAATAAATTCCTTACCCACTGTGAAAGATTCATATGATCAGCAACAGTTGGGGTAAAAAGTGTATTTAATAGCTGTGCGGTTTCTGTTAGTGTTTTTGCTTTCTTCTAGACACAAGATTGCGGTCAGGCCTGTCTGAAGCAAGCCAAATGCAGAAAGGGCTGCTGGAGTAGATCAGATGCTTTAAATGAGGAACATTTTTGACCGTTTTATGTGCGTGTGGTTGGTCAGCTACGCCTTCAGCAACATGGTTACTGATTTACATGAACTTCATTGTGAGACAGCTGATAAAGGCGAGCATGAGGTTTTATATTCATGTTAAATGCTGCAGACACGTACGGCCCCATCGCTGTCGTAAGTCCACTTGCTTTAACTTCTGCACTATGGCCAACAGAACAGGATGAAATGGATGCAGTGCTAAAGATGTAAGTGTGACAGCAGTGTTCTTTTCGGGTGTTTTTCTGCTTTCCGCTTTCCCTCGGTTCCCAGGATAGGATGAAGATACAAGAAACCTACATTTTTAAGATGTCGCACGCGGTTGTGAGAGTCGCCTTTTTGCGGAAAGGGAGAAAATGGGCTTTCAGTGAAAAATGAACAAGAAATATAGATTTCAGAAATTTGTGTAACTATCTGACTGCGGCGCAGTTGGTAGACTTGTTTAAATTTCACCGCAACCTGAGATTATAGGCTGCTGTTTTATTGCTGTAAAAAAGTAAAAAATATACCAAATACGTGTCAGTATGTGTGGCTATTTGAAAGCAAATTAATGAACCATAAACAGCTATTAAAAGCTATGGGAAGGCCACATATTAATGAAGTGAATTTATACATATGTAATAGAATAACCTTTCCCAAGGGTCCAGTTCCTGGACAGAGTGACAGCAGTATACATTATTATTTGACATCCTTGTCTTATCTCAGTATAAGGGACCATTTTACACCTCACTTAATCTCTGTAGGAGGCTAAGTGGGCCACCGGTATTCCTGAAATGCAAAATATGAAAAGCAAGCAATATTGTGAGGGTCTCTGATGCACAGACTTATTAACTAACAAGAGAAATTAAGCAAGTTTCTATTTTTATTTCCATGCTTTTTTTTCTCCATGCTTTTGTCTCTTTTATATCTGGTTCTTTCATAACAACACAGATGCATGTGTGTAAGTTTGTGTTTGAACTGCTCGTGTGCAATACTTGGCGAGATAAGTTATGTCCTCCTTTAAAAGGCTGAAAGCTGGATGTGTCACAGTCGTTGGTGAGAAGTGTCCTTTGTGTCTCGATCCAGTGTCCTGGTTAATGTCTGAGCTACTCACAGCTATTACCATGATGGGGAGTGTAAAAAGCACAGAAGGAAAAGACATGGTCCCCAGTGACGCTGCTCTAGTTTCTCACTGCCACACTTGGTAGAAGCACAAAAAATAAACTAATCAGAGACAGGGGACAGTCTAGTGTTTGAGGACTGTTACCCCAGTCTGGGGTTGGGACACGACACAGGAAATGAGGAGAGAATCGAAAAGGAACCAAACCCTGGTTATATGTTTTTTTTTCTTCTTTTAAAATTATTATTATTATTATTATTATTATTATTTGTGCAACCCATTAATCAAGCTGTTTCTTCAAAGCCAAGAAAACAACAAAACAAACAAAAATCCCCCTCCTTTTGTTGTTAACTAAACTCTTGTAACAAACAACACCCTGGCTCCCCTCCCACAGTAAAAACCAGGGGAAAGTTGTTCAAAGAAAATAGCACTCAACCCTTCTGGCACTTTTTTAATATTTACAGGTATCTACAAGATCAGCAGATTTGAAAGACTTATTTATGCTGTTTACAAACATTCAACACCTCTTACACTGCTGGCAATTGAATACTGAAGCTAGACAGTTGGCCAAATGTCACTCATAAATACTCTACGCAGCTCCTACTGGCATAGGCAGCAGTGGTGGCAGCAGCATCATCATCACCATCATCATCATCATCATCATCCCTCTCTCCCCTCTCATTCAGGTGTCCTTATTAAAACCTTCTTCATAACTGACTGCTCAATGGCATTCTGCTTAAAATTTACCACCTGTTAATGCGAGACCGGAAGACACACACACACAGACGCACGACCAAGGCCATAACAAGAACTCAAGCCTCATAATCTGCTGAGCTTCAGTAAAATTTCGATATGTATAGGTGGATCAGAAGCTACATTGCAATTGAAAAATTCCAGTATGGTGTTTTGGGGGTCTGTCCTGCTTTTGCCATTGCCTTTTCATCCCTTTTTGCCTTACTTTGCTGCTCTTTGTTTTAATGGATTTGGTGGTTCTTGTGTGCTGCTTGTTTGTTTCGGTTTCGATAGCTAATGTAGAACTGAGTAGTTAGTGAGACTGCAGAAGACTTTAACTTGGATTTTGCACTTTTTTAGTTAGTTGTGAAATTATTCATGTAATATAAAGGGTTAGATTAATTCCATTGGTTAGGTGTTTTTTTTTTATTATTATTATTATTTTGTTCGATCGTCACCTCTGGTTTTGTTTTGCAATTCCATCACAGCATCACTGATAAAAACATTTTATGTTGTTTGTCACACCCCACTGACTGTTCTGTGAATCCATTCACAAGTAACCTGGTAGTCTGTGTTACTCCATTGTAGCTCTAGACTGCCCTGGGGTTGTAACGGTGGTCGTGACTGTGCAAATAAAAAGTCAAAACTGAACAGGAAATCAGTCATCCTTTGTGAATTTAGAGGTTTTGAAGCATGGTTAAAAAACAAAGATCAGTTCAATGATATTTCAGTTGTCATTCTTATAAGTGTTGCATAGGTTCTGCTTAACCACTGACAACTAATTATGTTTAATGTAGATCCTTTTCATTTTCATGCAGCTGCCATGTGCAAATTTGGGCAAAACTGTATGAATTTGAGCATGTCTGAGAACACATCATTTCACCCATTTAAATAAAGTGAACTTCTCCCAAATGAAATTAAGTGCTTTTGCACACAACACTGTATCTTCTAACATGATTTCACAAAATGGATTGCATCTGTTCAGGGACGGATAGGTGCACAGAACAATATTAACCAGGTGGTGCAGAGCAGATATTTTTTATTACATGCATCTTTTATTGTTATTGACAAAGCATTTCTTCCATTGGGAGTGCTGCTGTGAATAATTAAATGCTGGAGTTAAACATTTCGATAGCCAAACCTCATTCTGCTGTTTTGTCAAACTGACATTGAGAAATGTTTCAGCTCTTGTCCATTTAACTCCTGTTTTTGTGAAGCCGGTTTGATATTGGCTTGGCGCTGTACATTCAACATTTAATTGATTGCCACTTTACAGCCTTGTTTTCTTACTGATGTCACTTAATCTTAAGGAGAGATGTGATTTACTCCTGACATAGGAAATTGTCTCCAGCGACTCAAGAAATCAGTGGTCAGCTTATGAATAGGACTTCTTTTCCTTAAAGAAAATCTATGCCAAGTTAACTTTAACCAAATTAAACTAAAACTAAATCATTTAAATGATTTTACCAGTCAATTTGCTATCACACCACATGCTGGGGTTCCAGCACTGTGTACATTCTTAACTGGGGCTTTGAAATACAAATAAAACAATAAGGTGTTTAAAATTATATTTAATATATTGTCAGTGATTCACTGGTAGAGTACAGTTTTTTTTTTTTTTTTTTTTTGCATTTTTATTTTACTTTCAAGGAAATTGAACAGATTGTAGGGCCATTAGAATTTTTCAACTCTGGCAATACATCCATTTATTTTTATGTACGCTGTGCCTTTAATGAAGTCCTTGTCATTATCCATGCTGTTATTTAATGTAGTTGGGTCCCAGTCAATAAGTGGCTTTCTATGGCTTTCAATTATAAAAAAATGTGTGTATACTCATAGAAATATATAAGTGCTTTTTCATTTTATATCAAAGTAACCCATGCATTATCATGAACACCTTTGTCCTGGTCAGGGTCATGGGGGACTGGACTCACATATCTATAGCAATCATTAGGCTGTGCAGCTACACCCTGGATGGGATGACACAGGGTAGCCACACACATACATGCACACACAAAGTGCAATTGAGGGTGACAAATTAATCTGAAACACATATTTTTGGACTGTGGCAGGAAACCAACACAATCATAATAAGAACATGCAAACTCCACACAGACTGAGCTGCATTCAAAACCACACCCAGAAAGCCCAGTAGATGTGAGGTGGCCATGTTTGAGGGCTGCACCCTCAAATTAAAAAATGCAGTTAGGTTTGGTTTACATGTCATGTTATTATTTCGTGACCATGTTCTTTCACACACAGAGAAACAGACACAGAAACATAAAATAATAGCTGTTTGCAATCTAATATTCAGAGAGCAAAAAAGAGTGTTCTCTTGAAAATGCAATGCTTTACCTGAAAAGATCATTTTTAAGAATTCCTTTGCAGACTTTTATTTACAGAATTTTCATTACTTTTTAAAATGCATTCCCAAACATAACTGAACAGTCATTTGTTTATTAACTTATTTGGGGGAACTTTAAAGCAGAAATGAAATCGCTCATAGCTGTACATTTCTTTAAAGCTGTATACTTAATGTTGAATGTTATGAGGAAACAGTAGCTGCTTCCAGTGCTGTAGCTTAAAAAGCCTGCTTCTTTCATCAAAAATATTATTATATATGTTCAATATGTGTGGTTTTAATTGTACTGCGCTGTGGATTTTATGCATGCAGACAAGAGTCCTATGAAATGAGGAGCTATAATGTACACTTATATGTACACTATAATGACACTTTTGTGGTTAATGGAAAATGCAGGTGACCGCCTCAGAGGTTTCAACATGGTCATTCGGAGAGGAAGTTAGATCGATAACCGCAGTTATGTGGTTTTATACGACATAATGTCATCCAAGCATGACCGGGAGGACTATAATAACATAACTGGCATCATCCTCACAACCTAGAAAGGTAAAAATAAACGTTGAATGAGAAAATGTGACAGAGACCATGAATCCGAGGTGGCCCTTTCTTCCGCAACTTGTCCTCGTGGCGGTTTGAGCTAAGGCTCGCCATTGTTGACAACTGTGGGTTACAGACTTCCTGCAGAGAGTCGCAGTGCTGCCTCCAGTGCAGTCGCTCACTCGCTTTTTACTGCCATGTGGATCGCTGTGTGCGAAATGTCGAGTGGCTGGCAGGGCGCTGAGTTTGAGGACACCTCCTCCCTCATTCTGACACCTGTCAGGGATGTGGTGCCGACAGCCACGGAGAAGACAGCCAGTGACGAAAGTGGGATGCGAACAATAGGAGCTGAAACTTCAACTTACCTTGGGGATGTTTAGAATACTTTTTTAAAGTGCATGGAGATGCTTTGTATAAAAGCATCTGCTAAATTAAATGTACAAGTAAAGACTTTAAGTAGACATTGCTGGTGGCTTAATTTATATTAGCCTATTCTGTAATGCTGTAGAGGTGTGTAAACCAAACTAATAATACTTGTCATAAAGATTCTGCTATGAAAATCATTTCAGAAGCCTTTCAGCAAGCACATAATATAATAATATACTGATGTTCTGAACACTGTAATCTATTAAAGTACAAGTTCTTGTCCTCGTAGTTTCGATACAGTCAAGCGTGTTTACCAGCAATTGTGGGACAAAGTCCCATTCTGGGGTTCATTTTCATTAAAAATGTCATTTTCTTGGCAATCACTCAGTCAATAAAAATTACATTTCAGATCTGATCAAGAAAGTAAATATTATAAAGTGAAATGTAATGACCTTCCACCACAAATCAATTGTAAATTGTACTTATGCAAGTTTTGTTCCAGCTTGATGGTGCTCAGTAATTCAGAATGAGATGTCAGCCTATCTTTGAGATCATAATTTCTGGAAGTCTCATTGGATGTGGATGTAATTGTTGTGCTTATTATTATCTTACAGATGAGGAATATGTCAGACACTTATTGTCCATCCCCCTTCATTAGTACAACATCTTGGTCAATAACTGTGTATTAGTTTCTTCAAGCTTTATTAATGAAGGATTTATGTGGTGTAGCTAAACAAAAAAATCTGTATATAACATGTTTGCATGTGTAATAATTTAAGATTATCGATAAACAGTAAGGAACTGTAAATTTACCAATACTTGCTTTGACCCCCCCTCCGGACGAACGCTACCTTTAAACATGGTTGCAGGCTGTTAGTGTTCAGCTCTATAAATACAACACTTTGAGCATGTTAGAGGGCAAATGAAAGGTAATGTTATACCTCAGAGTGCGTTGTTCTGAAGCTGACATCCTTTAGGGCTCTGAAATGGTTTTGACCTCTCGGTTCATGTGTTCGTGGCAGAAGAGCCCGTCTACAAGTCACTTTTTGAGCAGATCCGTGACTTCCACCCTTGGACACGCCTGCTACTGTCAAACGGAAGCATTGCGATTCCAAACATCCTAGAATAATTTCTGGCAGTACATCCTGAAATCAAATAAAGGCTTGAAGGATTTTCTGTTGATGAACTGGGTGCAGCTATTATCCAAGGACAGATATAAGTTTTTATTTACACAAATAAATTAAGTACATAATATTGTTAGAAATGTTTTTTTAAATTGGCTGCATTTCTAATGTCTGCTATAGTTAAATCTTGTTTTTTAAGCTTCTTCAAAGCTTAAGTAATAACCCAAGGTTACAGTGACTGTAGTAGGAAATATGCTTTGTTGCTTCAAAAAAAAAAAAACCAGCTAGAAACAGGATAAAAATGTGGGAGGGATTTTGCTCAGCAAAGGTGTGCATCAGATAAGTAACAAATAAAATTCCTTTTTCCTTTTTTCGGCAACTTTAGAAATAAGAAAAATGCTAACGCTGAAAAAAAAACTCTGCAGCAGCATGGCAGAGGATGTTACAGTGTGACAGACGGAACAGCCAAGGTGTTTGCAGGGCTGTAATAATATTAATCAATATGATATAAACCTGTTTTATTACTGACGTAATTCAGGTTGTGAAAAGAACTGCTGTAACTGAGCAGTTATTGGTTACAGACGAAATTTATAATGGTCACCAGGGTAAAAATACTGTTAACATCATTAACTAGAGTTGTGTGAAGGTTCTTCTCCTACTGAAGCTGAGAACAGCAATAGTAAAATGTGTGTTGACACAGCTCAGCAACTGTGTCAGTTCAACAAGTCTGTCTGTCAAATTAATAATTCCAAGTAACTATGTGGCCTTCAATGTTTTGGTAAGAGGCGTAACTCAAAGTCAGCTGCAGACTGAACAAAATGTTCTCATTCTTTGTCATTTGTGACCCAGTGCATAATATAAAACATCATTAGGTATTTTGTTTGCGCAAAAGTACTGAGCATCCTTTTTGTAGACGTAAGGAGTCTTGGTGATGCTGATGGTTTTTGTAAAAATTTTACATAAAAAAAACTGCCCCCAGATGAAAGGTATGCTAGAACCTGGCTGATCTCCTTTTATGGATGTAGAATTCCCGACACGAAGATGACATTACTGCCTTTGTGACAAAAGTAAAGTTGCAAGGGGAAGAGCTTTTTTTTTTTTTTTTTTGACAAAATTCTTGTCCTCCTAGCAGTCATGGGCTGTGGAAGTCAGCAGCTGACTGAGTAGAAGAGTGAAATGTCTGACTGGTGTCATATGGGTGGCTGTGGAAGATCAGCCTTGAAATTCACAAAATGTTCCCATGTTTAAAAGGCTAGGAAAAAAAACCCAAATGCTTTTTAAAAACCTGACAATACTAAAGTGAGCCTTGAAAAATTCAAATATTTTTACATTTTCATAAGCTGGGACACCAAAAAGCATAGCCAGATAAATGTCAGTCTTGTAGCCCTTGCTGTTTCCTCCCTCCAGCGGGGCACAAATGATAGTTTATGATGGAGAATTCTAATGAAATGTGAACGCCAGCTTCGTGATATACATTTTCATGCAATGTTCTAGAATGTACCGTAGAGGTCATCCAAAATAAACATCTCGAGCTTAGGAAGGAAAAGGCTCATGTAATAGGTAATGCAGCTAACACAGGAACAGATCCGTTTCTGAACAGCATTTAGACTTTGTGCGTGTGTTAGAATCGACAGTATGCTGTAAATATTACTAAAATTTTAACAAAATATACAGTAGATTATATGCAAGCATTAATGCTCCCGTGTTGACGCAGTTTCTCCAGAATTACCGCAGGTGAACCGCCGTTAAATTCCCATCGCTGACAGCGAAATCTTTACATAGCATTAGCGTTTCATCTGAAGACCACGCCACATTAAACTAGCATGCGTGAAGGAACAAGGGAAATGATTCCAAGCAAACTCACAAACCACTCAGCACTCTGAAGATTAACAGCTGGATGGAACAGCTTGGGTTTCTAATGAAGCGTTGTCATGTGTCACATTGCTAGGTGAAGTCTTTCACAAACAATTTCTTTTCATATTCATTTGCATTACTCGGAGGACAATGGGTAAATGGTGGGACTTTCAGCACTCTAGTAGCGGGGATATTGCGAGTCAGGTATTTAGATGCCCTCCATTAAGGTAAATTCCTCAGCTTCTTTATTCCTGAAAACTGTTCCTCGACAATAATTTATCTTGGCATATAAAGTAATACAATGTGAGCTTGACATGTGGAAGAACTGGTGTTAGTAGCCCTGTTGACAAGAACCACATTCTGTGATTCTTGGTGAATGTGATCAGGTAATACGATCGCCCTCCTCCCCATTAACCGCTTGTCCTTGTGTGGGTCTTGATGGTACGGAACCTATCCTTTAATCATAGGTTGCCGGACTGGGCGGGTTACAACCTGGATGGGATCCCAGTCTCCCCGAGGGTAGCCACACACATCCATTCATACAAGCACTCAATATTGGCAGTTATCATTGACCTTTTAACCTGAACATAGGTGCTTGGACTGTGGGAGGAAACCAGATCAACCCAGAGGAAACCAGTGCATGCATGGGGAGACCATGGCAACTGGACATAAGCTGAGCTGAATTTTAAAGTACTGCTAGCTCGCAGGCAGTAGTTATTAGAATTTTGCAAGACTTCTCTGTGTGAAAGTAACACACAAGTGCCCAGTATGCAGTTGTCGCTCCGTTTTCCATTCCTGCACACAGGTGCACCGTGTTGCAATGGCATCATCTTTCCACAGAAATGAAGTGAAGAAGGTTAAGTTACTGCTGCCAAAAGACTGAGAGGACTTTTTGGCCTGAAATACTTGGCATGTGCAACAGAAAAATGTGAGAATTAAGGGAAGTCACCAGCTGTGCCAGATGGGCCAACCTTGCAGACATGGGAAATTGAGACTCTTTTGAACAGGAAGAAACAAGTCAGAAATCTAAAGTGATTACGAGCTGTCTCACATCCTTCTGACATACAAGCTGTGTGTAGCAGTTGTCCATTTTATAATGTACAAAAGTACCAGGTCCACTGCTTAAAAGTGAAAAGGTGAAGTGAAGGCAGCTTTCTGAACCGGTCTGGCGCTTTCCTCCCTACTTTGATTTGATAAGAACATGAAAGGAGGTTCAAAGTCATGGACCCGATGCATCTCTGCGCAAGCAGGAGGATCTGCTTAAAGCGTGCGGGATAGCTTTAATGGCTTTGGATCTAGTGCTGAGCAAAAACCTCAACACACTGTCAATACTTGGAAATATTTCAAGGGAGAATACATTGGTCAGGGTGACTTGCAGACATCCGCTGCCAAACTGAGGTGACTAAATGGAGAATATTCTCTAAAATTGTCTAAGTGTATAAATAGCGTGTATACATTTGAAAAGTAAAAGTAATGCTGTGGGACAAAACTCCTGTTGGAAGCTGAGAGCCTGAATAACAGCTGATTTGTTTCTTAGTCTGTGCAGTGTTCCCCTTATTAATTTTTATTCTTCCCTATAATATTTATTACTCTTTCATAATATTTATTCTTATCGTCCTGCACTTTCATGCACCTTTGCACTTGTATGTATGCATGTGCGCATGTATGCATGTGTAGCCAAATTCCCTGTATGTGTGAGCATACTTGGCCAAATAAACGTGATTCTGATTCAGATTGTGAATGTGAAGAAACATAACAGTCTCACTAAAGATAGCAGCTCATTATTTTCCTCCTAAACCTAAGGATACATCTAATATTAATGACAGGGATGAATCTGTTATCCAGTTATCTATGCAGAAGGTGATAAACCATCCCTATTGCTTAATAATTATTAATAACAGCTGAGACAACAGTGAAAATGTTGTGTATTAAGTAGCCAGTGCAACCGCCTCAATTTCCTTCTTCCAGATGCTGGGTTTAGGATAATTAGCCCCTTCCGTGTAAACTCTATTATAAAGATCTAAAAACTTGGATCTGAATCATAGTTGGCAGTGCTGTAATTCATTCTCTTAATTTTGCAGTGAAAACCACGCAATTTGATGTCATCCTTGCCAGTACCGTTAGTGCGATGGCGCGACCTATGGTGCATACATTGAAGACAGCAGTTCTGCAGGGAGCAGTGAGGTCAGCGATGGCTCCGGAGAGAGGAGCGCTGTATGAAGATGAGCTGAGCTGAGTCGTCTTAGTTATCGCTCCTTTATACTAAGGAAATATTTATCAGTAGTCTCATTATTGCAAAACAGGAGTATAAATTCATTAGGTTTTCTTCCCCCCGTAAAAATTCTGTTGTTCTGCAGTAGCCAATAGTTTTCCTTTCTCTTTTTAATGTTCAGGTTGATTGAATAGACTACTTGGCCTGGACTCCCATGAGATGCACACTCAGCTCGGGCTCAATTAACACGAATGAATTTATTTTCATGACCGGTGTACAGAGCAAGCACAGACTATTAGTATTCTACAATGAAGCCTTCCCTTTCGCTTTATATATTAACATTTTATTACACTTCTGTGTACTTCTTTGCATATTCATTCAGTCATTTGACATTGACAACTATCCACTTTTTACAGCCTTCCATTAGAACAGCAAAGTGAAAGGAAATTAGGCAGCGGTTCTTCATGTTTGCTCAATATTTCTGCCGAGTATCTACAAGGCCCTGTGGGGAAAGAGATCTAAATCTGAACTTGATTCTGTGAAATAATGAAATAAAAGGAACGCCGATAACTGATATCTACAGCGCTGCCGTACATAAAGCAGCCCCCCCGCCACATGTGTCAAGACTTCACGTGTAACTGTGAATTGTGCAACGCTAAGCAGGAGTTTTTGCACAATTCAAGCTCCACCTTTTAGACATCAACACATCCCGTTGTTATTTTTTTGGCTCCCATTGCTGCAGCTGGAGAACTAAAGATAGACTTTGCAGAGCAAAGTAATGATGCAAAGCAACAGAAGAGCCTGCAGCCATTGTTGGTAAATGAGGGCCATTTGGCCTACATCGTTATCCTGTCTTTGGCTGCCTTCCTACAAAACCAAGAATCCCGCTCAATTCCACTCACACCGTGTTTCTGTTTCCTAGCAAAGCCTCTCCAGAGCTTAGAGAGACTTTTTTTTTGTTAACTTGAAAAAAGTAAATCTCAGCGCTCTCATTTTATACGTCTCTTCAAGCAAAAGTGTCGGCTAAAGGAACAAGACCGAGCATAAAAGAAAGGAAACCGTTCAGACCTCACTTGCTGTCGACTGTCGTCTAAAATGTTGTTCGGTGGGAAAACTCAGGTTCGGGAAATAAATCAATTGGCCGGTATGAGAATCAGAAACGAGATACAATAAGGTCCTGTAAGAGAACGATATCATGCAAGAAAGATGCAAGGTTTCTGCAAGGTCTCTGCAATGTGAAGCTTTTCTTGTCAAACTCTTTTCTTGGGGGTTTTCGGCACACGTAAGTCTATGAACATTTTAACCTTTGACGGTCAGCAGAACTTAGTTTGCTTTTCTCCCCCACGTTACACATTTTTCATAGTTGCACTTTAAACCACAAAAATTGCAGCTATGGCTCTGATATTTTGTCTTCTTAAGGCCTATAATGCGACAAGCACGTTAAAAGGTCTTGGCTTTGTGCTGTTTTCAGCAGCGCCAAGGTTTCGGTCACCGGAATGGGAGTACGTGCACGCGTCGCCTTTATTTCCACGCCAGGGAAGGCCACTTTGAAATGCATTCTTTCACACAGTACTTACTACCCGATTGCAGCTCTAATCACGAATGTACGCAAACGGTTACCGGTCTTGGGGAAGGCGTTGTAAATTATTTCTCATTTCAGTGTCTTGAGACAAAAATACTGTACAAAAATGTTTCATGTGCTCCTTAAAAGCACATCTTCTCAGCAGCTTCGCAAGGTGACACGTGCAGGTGACATTGAACTGCGGTGGTTGTGACTCTTTTCGTCCACCTGTCATTTATTTGCTCTACGTTACATTAAAAGCGCATCAGATCAAACAGATCGGGCACTCCGGTGATTCGGATGTTTTTTTTTTTTTTGTTTTTTTTTTAAACCATTTAACACTTAAATGTTTATTCTTTTATTTGACTGAACCACTGTTTGTTTGCGCCATGGCACCTCATAGAGACCTACTTGTGTCTTAAATCTGCCACTGGTGTGTTAATCTGTCAGATTAGGATTATGGTGAGAATAAGGACTGCAATAAAAATGGGCATAGTTTAAATCCCATTACTTTAATTTTCCCGGTTGCTTCTTTTTCTTTGTCCTCATGTCGGTATTCTCCAAAATCATTTAGCGTATTTTTAAGCAGTACCTTTCGTCAGATTATTTTATTTTTCTCTGTAACTGTAACATAATTTAATCTTTTATATTTTATATATGTATTTGCTTAGTCCTCACTGCTGTTTATTCTCTTCTCTTTCACGGTCCTTATATTTGTGTGTTAATCTATTCTTTTGATGTTTAATTAAATAGTAAAGGGTTACATTTTTTTGGGATCAGAATGAATCTAGTTATTGAGGAGTAGACATAATGAGGAGACTTATTTTATTAAAAAGTCCTCCATCCTCCTCCTCTCCTGCTGTGTTGGAGAAATTAAATTGCTATCATGCAAAACCCATTCTTAAGAATATATTGCAGTTGTGGGCTCTAAAAATAATACAATTAGGTGAAAAGGTAAAAAAAAAAAACATCTTTCCAACATTGTTAGGAGAGAGTTTCCACCTTTACTTTCTAAAAACCGGTGTTGATGAGCTTTGCAGAACAGTGCAATGCAGTAGGTTCATTTTTGGGTTATGGTTTCCAGTTCGTACCAGAAGCTTCTGCGGTACTTTTGAGTGTAGCTATGCAATTTAAAAAAAAAAAAAAAACAAGGTAAATAGGTTACTGACAAAATAAAATGTTTACTACAGATACGACTTGATATACTGAATTGATCGTATGTCAGGTTTGTTTCCTACCATTAGCTAAAGACGGAAAATAGGAAAATTCATACTAAAATCAGTTCAAGAGTAGATAAGGCATAAGAGAAGAAATGATGCGTTAATCTTGGCGATTAATCATTTTGCTCAAGATATTAAACATGAAAATAAAACTTTAATCTCACAGTTCACTTGCAAAGTGCCATGCAGTGACTCTATATTGTTTTTGTAGAGAAATTGTGCCCTACCATTAATATTCATATAGCATCTTCTCAAGTGTGCGTTATTACATAAAAGCTGTATTTTAATTATTATGCTGAAGCAGAGTGTTCTTCCTGGGAGAGGACCAGTGTTTAACAGCGTTAAATGTGTTTTCAGATAAGTAAACTTGGGAGAAACTGGAATAATGTAAAAATATTAAAACTTCTACCGTTTTCTAAGCATTTTTAATCTGCTGTGCGCAGCTTAGTTTCTCAACTTTGGAATTGATCCAGAAGTTCATATAGGAGCTGCCATGGTGTCACAGTGAGTAGCACTGGTGCCTCAGTGTTCACGGACTGTGGGTTCTGACATGGATTCAAATCCTGCTCAGTCTATGTGAAGCTTAGTTCTTCACGGATTTCCTTTGGGTGCTCCAGTTTCCTTGCGCTGCTTAAAAGTGTGTGTTTCAGGTGAACTGGTAACTCTGAACATCCCTTTGCTCTGCAGCTGCTGGGCTTTCTGGGTGGAGTTTCCATGTTCTCACTGCCTTTGTGTGGGTTTCCTCCCACATTCCAAAGGTATGTATTTT
Organism: Heterotis niloticus; assembly: GCA_018136845.1. Classification (NCBI taxonomy): domain Eukaryota; kingdom Metazoa; phylum Chordata; class Actinopteri; order Osteoglossiformes; family Osteoglossidae; genus Heterotis; species Heterotis niloticus. The sequence continues at coordinate 19,839,531 of CM030891.1, forward strand.
AGGCAAATTGGTTACCCTCAATTGCACTTTGAGTGTGTGTGTGTGTGTGTGTGTGTGTGTGTGTGTGTGTGAGAGAGAGAGAGAGAGAGAGACAGAGAGAGAGAGAGAGAGAGAGTTAGCTAGGGTGTTCTGCTGCAGGTGAATGAGTGTAGGGAATTTCAGCGGAGAGCATCTAGCACTGTAAATCACCTTGGACAACAGAGTCAGCTACACACAAGTTAAACGTTACTGTAAGTGACTTTAGAGAAAATGAACAAATAAGATTCTCTCGAACTACCCTCTTGGTGATTTTCTGGCACAACAACATCGCATGAAATGGGTCGATACTTAGTACCATCATTTCTGTACTTTGCTCTTAGGAGTGCCAAAGCTTTTTACTGCCTTCCAGCAATTCTCATATCCTCCCTGTTTTATTTTCTGCCTCCAGACAGCCAGGCTCTCTGTCTGAGCTCCTGTCCCTGCAGACACCTTCTGTAGCTTGTGGCAGTCCATAATAGCCCTGCTTCATTTCGTTAGCCAAGGTGCACTAAGTTATGCTGCAAGTTGGATCGTGTACTGCTTTACTACATTCCCTTGAAATATGTCACCTTTATATAATTTATAAGCATCAGCAATATCTCCCAGTATGTTTTATTCACTGCAAAAAAAATCATAGTAAAAATATTAGCTTGATACTGACCAGTATGCACTGCCATGGACTAAGGCCAATGCTGGCGCTTGTTTTTTCCATTTCAAGCACTGGTCATGATAGACTCAAAAAACAAACGAAATGAACAAAATGGTTTTATAATGGATGAAGAACCTTCTACATGCATGCTTTTACAGTCAGGACAGAGCTGTCCAGCAGAAATGCTGTCCTCCGTGGAACAAAGCTCTCTATGTGGTCTCCTTGTTCGGGGGCCTTCACCTTGGTGTGAGGGCACTAATGCCTTTGCTTCTCCTTCCCTTAATCCTGTTGAGTTGTCAGGTCAGGACAGGTGCTTGCAGGCAACTGACTGCTGGTGTTTACTTTTTGCCATTTCTGCTTGCTTTCCAGACACATTTCTGACGGCGAAATCCTCCCCATCATGTTTTTATGCCTCCCCTTTACTTGCACCATTTCCCTCTGGTGTCGTTTCAACAACGTGCGGACACCCTGTAGAGAGACCACACGGCGTTGCCCTTCGGTACTGCATCCTTCACAGCCGCTCAGGTGCTGTCATGAGATTGCAAGCTCCTCATGGGAACTGCAGTTCTACTCTTCTCTTTCTGCTCATATCTTTTTGTGCCAAATGTGGAAATGTTTGTTTATCCTGTCTCTTTCTTCAGGACTTAAAATACCGGTGCTGCCCACATTGATGTATTGTTTGTTGGGGGATTCTGCGTTTATGTTCTGGCTCATTTCTCTTCAGTTCATTCTGCAGCTGCTGCAGTTTTAGTAACAGCAGATTGTGGACAGTCAGGAGGGTTTCCCCCTCCTCCTCCTACCAGGTGGGTCTACACATCAGTCTAATTTTGCTATTGCTGCCATTTGCCATGTCAAAAAGCTTTGTAGTATCTTGCCTGGCAAACACGTTTTACCACGGTATTAACTCTCCACATACGCTGGTGTCTCAGTCTCGACTTCTTAAGTACGCTGTCGAGCCCGTTGAACAAATTAATAACGTTTGGAGGCCGAGCATCTTGAGCAAGCCTGAATATTCACCTGGGCCATCAGTAAAATGTGCAACAGCAGGCACATGCGCACTGCCAAACGCAGGCCGCATGTTTACCAATTCGTGCGGTAGCTGTCGCCAACGTACTGGCACACAGAAATATGTAATGAGTGCCACGTCATAGGGGCTCCACAATGCACCTGTCAGATTTGGCACTTTCTTCAGGGAGTGCATGGAAGGTAAGAGAAGAAGGAAAAAGCGGTTGAAGAAGTAGCTGTTTATGCCATGCGGCGGTAAAACCTTAAGCTGATATTCGGGCGGTATAAAGTTGGCCTCCGTGAGCCTTGTTCTAATCATAGTCTCTGCTGTTGTTCATAAGCATTCATTGCCCACAGCAGATCCTCCTCCTTGGCATAGATAACCTGGCTTGTGTACCACCTGCACGATCCACATTCCTCAGAATCCCAGCCATAGCTGTTAAATTATTTCCATTTTATCTGGCTTTAATTTGGCAAAATTTTATAAAATATTCTTAGTTGTTTCCATTGGCTGAGGAGAACTGCGTAGGCAGAGGGGCATCTACGAATATTCTCACCGCGCAGTCCACCGTGCCATGAGAGAAATATTTGAATTAAAGAAGCCACCCCATGCAGAACAGGGTGCGCATGATGGACACCACAGCCGGCCGACTTTGGCCCACCACAGCACCTTTAAGATGTCTCGGCCAGGTGAATGCATCATTAGGATCCATTACTGTATACATCCATGCCGCTGTGTGCAGCCTCCTCCTCCCAATGGAATAACTTCCCCAAGCGAGATAAACGGTTTGCAGCGCTGGAGCCGCTGCTCCGCAGGAGTGGCCTCAGCAAAAGCAAATTGCGTTCATGCAAGGAACAAACTTATTCATTAAGAGTCTTTTTTTTTTAAAAAATCTTAACTGTTTCCTTTTATTTATTCTATTCTATTCGGCAACATTGTGCATATGACTTTGCAGCAACCAGGGCCTAAAATCTACTCTATATGCTGAGCTTTTACTGAAAACTGAACTTATAACTGTGATCAGCACAACTTCCTATAGCACTGCGTTGCCAGAATGCTCTTCTATAGGCATTTCAGAAATGCGGGATAAATCACCACAGTTTAGAAAATTTCCAAAAATATTCAGAACCAATTTTAGGATTGGAAAAATCCCATTGTGTCACCTCTAATTCTTGGTGTTTATTTATTTATTTTTTTAAAGGCAACAAGGAACAGAGGTTTGCCATTGCCTTCTTCCAGCATGTTTTTCCCCTTAGAGGGGTACAAACACAGAGGAGAACCTGCAAACTCCACATACACACACACCCCTGAGGTGGGCTTGAACCCCACATCAAGGGAGCAACCCGGGAGCTGTAAGGCACCAGCTTACCACACTGTATCACCCCGATTTTCTGTTAGTTTGCTACCAAATAGACTGTTTTCTGTTTATTCGCTATGATTATAGCTATAATTATTTTTTATTATACAACGCACTACATTAATGACCTCTTGCAGTGCTGTCTCACTAAGTGCTCCACTTCGCAAAAATGCACCTACATTGTTAATGGATGCATTACTGTAATTATAAATGGCTCTCCTGTATAAATATGCATATATGTGTACTTATTTATCGATGAGCTTGCGCCTCTGGGCGGTTTGGTTTTTGCAGCCTCGAGGTTACCAACCCTATGCAGAAATGGGTTCGTAAGCCTTTCGGTGTGAACTGCAGTCGGCCATCGAGTCTCTGGTGCGCAGCGGGATGCAGCTCCTGCGCTGTCATCCGTGCTTAAATGGACCGGAGAGCATTGGTTGAACTGCTCTGACTTTGCTCTTCTCAGCATCCTGGGTCACGTTAGGTTCTTGGTCCCTTAGAGGTGTTTTTCCATGCTGATGTATTTAGCTCATGTTATTTAGCAGCACCAAGCTGAGATTGAGCCCAGCACAAGTACATCTCATTGATAACATTAAATAAGGCGGCAGCAAAAATCATCTGCATTTGAGGAAAATTACATAAACCTGCAGCTCCAGGATGGATTTCCAAAGAAAATTGAACAGGTCTGTTCAGGTGTACTTCTTATTGCTCAGAAACGTATTGCAGTTGACAATGGCTGGCAGCTTATGATTTTAAAGTGAGAAAATGCTTTGCCCAAATATACTAATAATTTTCACAAAGCACCCCTAGTCTTCTGCTAGTAAGATGCAGTTCAAAGAGTCTGTCAGGCAGCCTCACAAGGTGGTAAATGAAGTCCATCCACGGATGAGGGAACACACGGGTGCAGTAAAGGAGCAGTGCCAGACCAGCAAGAGAAACGGCAGCAGAGTAACTCGTGCCATTACCGCAGTGCAGGATCACCCTCGGCCTGCAGATTTCCTCTCAGCAGACGCCTACCAAGTTCTGTAGCTTCTAAAAGTTTGTTGGTGCCTTTGAAAGCAACTGATGTATGCATCGAGTTTTGAAAGCAAGTTTCTTTCGGCACTGTTACGAGAAATGTGCGCCGTGGATGCTGCGTTGCCCTCGTGTTTCTGGGATGTGAAAGAATGCAGTATCATTTCAGGTGGATTTGTCTTACTCAAGGCCATCCGTATTCAGAAAAGCCTGTTAAATGCATTTTTAAAATGTTACTATTGCTTTGCGAACAAACCTTTTGTTATTGATTGTGTCATTCTCATGCTGTTAGGGGCTGAAAAATCTCCAGCGGAGAGCAATCTCATGTGGATTCAATCGGCATTCAGTCAGCTGGAAAGGTTTTGTCCATCCGGTGAGGGCGGTCTCCTGAAAGCGCTGCTTTAAAATGTCTTTGAGCGTATTTTAGGTAAGGAAAACAAGTGCGGAGACAACACGGAATTGAATCATAGATTTTATGCAGCTATATATGAAAAACATAGCAAATTAGTCTTATGTAGCTACTGTGTGTTTTATTTTATTTTAATTTAACTTTCATTAATAAAAGGTCTTTTTTTATTTTGCTAACCAAAGGTCATTATCTTGACATTTATTAACACCCATTGACACCGCACCCCTTTTTCTGCAGTGTTCTTTAAGCAGAAAAAAGTGATCACTGTTCACACATAGAGATGCCTATGTTTTAATGTGCAGAGTTTTTTTTTACTTGTATAGTTACTTGATGAAAGTTCTTCTCAGTTAAAAAAGAGGTCACAGAGTGTATATAGCATTTACCAAATTATTAGCTTGAAATCTCACATGACACAGTTCAGGCACGCAGCTCATGGGGAGAGTTCAGGCCGAAGCGGTTAACTGCCTCCTTCATGCCTGTCGCTGATATTTTCGCTCATTGTTCTGCTGCTTATTGTAGCCGAGCGATTTAATATCCTTTCAGCTGTTGCTGCCTCTTCTCTTTAAAACAAAGCCGTCCGTCTCCTGCCCTCCTGAGTTCCATCTCCAACTGTTCCACTTGCTTGCTGATACCTGTTTACACAGTTTTTATGGTTTCTCTGTAAGCCTAATAATCCCACTCATAAATCCCTCACCCAGAGCACTATATTTGGGAAGACTTAGGAATGGTAGAACGTTGAGAAACAGTGTTATATATTTATCTTTACAGCAATTTTACCACAATTTCACAGTTTCTAATAATGTGTTAAACAGGACTCAGAGTGTTTTTAGGTAATAATAATAATAATAATTATTATTATTATTATTATTATTATTATTACTACCCAAAGCATTTCCATGGATTGTAAATTTCAGATTACAGGTAATCTTTGCTGTGGAGCTTTACTTTTAGCTTTACAGTTTAAGGAATTTGGTGAATATTTAGCATCTGAATATTGTGAGTGTGTATATGTGAGTACTTATACTTTTGAACAGTCATTTCCATAATATTTGAATCATGAGGCTTATGGTAATTCAGCTGCCTGTTTGATGTCTGTGGACACATTTTAAAGAGAGACCTCGAGATACTGAAAGCATTCAGTCCCTGTTAGCAAAAGGATAATCTTCCAAAGGATGACCTCCCAATCCAAACAGATGGTTCTCAAGTGCTGCCAGGAGAAACAAAATAAGGAATGGGGGTTAAAGATTAGCCGAGAAAAACATTCCTGCCAAATTATGGCGCGATTTGTTTGCGAACAAAAACCTCAGTAGCGAATGCACTTTTCTATGCTAGTGTGGTGTTTTTGTTCGTGTGCACCTGCCTGCTGAAGGGTGAACATCTGATTCTCAATAATCATGGACTCAGACTTGAAAATCTTACTGGAATAATTGTTTCCATTAAGGCCCCAAAATACCTCAGGTGATATGATTCCACTAAGGAACCAAGTACCTTCTAAACAAAAAAGTTGAGAAAAATGTACCAAAACATAAACATAAATAATAATTTTAAAACATCCCTGCTGTCCTTATCATGCACGTAAGATGTGCCTCAAGCTGGGCGTGATAAGCCAGCATGACTTCAGGAGAGGACCTCAGTGGTTTTCAATAAGGTGTAATTGTTGGCAGGAGTTTGGCTGGGTGACTGCTAATGAATCGGGGAAAAAAGTTTAGGAGATGATGTGGGCCTGGGGGGAAGAACGAGAGACATCATCAGAGCAATGGTGCATGGTGCATGGAATCACAAACTGTACGCGCATTAGTTCTGACTGTGAGGCTAAACAGAGGAGCAACCAAAGACAAACAGCGATTCCCACAATTTTATTTCTGGCCATGAGCATCTGATGTTGGTCATACCAGCCAGAATACTCCTTACTGTGTCAATTAAAACAGTGGTGCAGTGGCAAGACACAGTGATGGAGCTCAGCATCATTACCTCCCATGACATTTTTATTACCACATTCAACATTTTTTACCTTATTACAGTAATAGTCAGACTATAGACTGGTGGTAGGTGCTCCCTTGACCTGAATAAATACAGTAAAAATTACCCAGCTATATAAAATAAAAGCTGGCATGTACCTTAAAGGATGGTTTGGCTTAATACTACCACTACCTCTAGCACGACCACTACTACTACTACTACTACTACTACTACTACTACTAATAATAATAATAAAAAATAATTAATGTTGATAGCCAAATTAATTCTACACATTGGAAAGGTTCTGTACTTTCCCTAACAGAAGTAAAACCTGCACTACATACAGAAAATGACCCTCCCTCCTGCAGACCAGGATGCTGTTTCCGTGCATGCTGCGAGGGATGATTTGCATGGTCAACATGTTTTCTGATGTAGAGAGGAGTGTGAACCCATTTAAATGCATAATTAATCTATGTAGTCAACCTCCCATGCCATAGTGTTAAGATATCTGATATTTGATGTTGGTTTCACTAAACTTGGATTTTCTTCTTCTGTAACTTCTAACACTTGGAACTTCAGAGGTGTAAACTATAGTCTCTCCTCCACTTTCTGGATCTCGATTGCAGGTTTTGGATTTTACAGACAGTCACAATAATATTTCATCCATCCGTCATCAGTAACAACATTAGCCTATTAAGGGAAATAAATATTTGGTTAATGTTTTTTTTGAAGAAACTAACTTCATCAATGCATAAAATGATGAAGGTGGCAAAGTGCCAGCTAGTCACCTTGCAGAGGTGAACTGATCCGAGTGCTTTTGCTTACAGTGCACATTATTCACTGCTTTTTACATCGTGCATATTTCTATACTGGTCTCTGTGTATGTCTGTTTCAATTACAGTACTGACTTAATTTCAATTTGTTATGCACATTACTTGTTCATTACAGGTTATAAATGTACAGTATTCAGTGCTGTAATAAAAAATATGATGCTTAAATGAACACTTTTGGTTTTCCATACTTTCACCGTGTCTGGAGGCCTCCTCCCCCCATAAAGTCTGGAAACTCAAGCACAAGGTTCATCTGCAAAATTGAAATGACATTTTACCCAATAACCCAAAATTCTCATTGAAAAAATATGTTGAATGACTTGTCAGTGAAGGGAGTATAAGATGGATTGTATTTTCGACATTTGAAAGGTGTGTTTTTACCAGCTGCCCCTTCGGCCATGACATTGTGCTGCATAACAGAAGCAAACTTGTGAAAATATTTTGTGCGTTAAACATCAGCTCCTTAAAGCCATTATTCAGACAATTATATTTTGTCAGTATGACCTGGTAAAGCTCATGAAGGGGAAGGAGTTTCTGTTGAAGGTCCTTTTAAGACGTAGTGCTGTGTGTCTCTCAGATCTCTGAAGCAGTTCTTTTCATTTTTGTTTACTGCTCACATCTCTGTGATGCCTTTTGTTGATTGTTGTGTAAAGCTTTTCTGTTACAGTCTTGTTTCAAATCTTCGTAGTTGAACTTGGTTAATTTTGTATGTTTTCACGTGCGGTGACTCAGTGAGCAGTGCTGTTGCCTCACAGCTCTGGGCTGGTAGGGTGTGGGTTCAAATCCAACTCAGTCTGTATGGAATTTGCATGGTCTCCCCTGTGTTTGTGTGGGTTTCCTCTGACTGCTCAAACAACAGATGTTTCAGGTTATGTGGTCACTCTAAATTGCATGTTGTGTGTGTGCAGCCACCATGTGACAAACTGGCACCCCCTCCAGTGGCAGCTTCAAAGCTTAGGCACCCACTATGACAGAAGAAGCAATTGGAAAATGGATGGATGGTTTATGCATTTGGTTTACTTTAAGGCTTACATTTTGCGCCCATTAAAGCTCTCTATTATGGCTTTTTGAATGAATGAAAAGCAAAGAAATAGCATACAGAAGTTACAGCACTGTTTTAGGAAACAACACCACAGGCTCAAAAGACCAGTTACAGATAGGCAGAGCTGTCCACCAAGATTCCACAACCAGGCAAACCAATGTGTTCTCTGGATTGACCCATGTGACCCTAATGTGTGGTATAGGTCTATGTAGATAGCAAGGAAGCAGAGGAGGTGCCATGGCAGGATAAGCTACTTCGTGCAATGGTGCCCCTCCACCGACAAATAGCCAACATAAGGAATGGCTTTAAAAAGCAGGACTGAAGGAAAGTACAGAGGCACTAATCATGGCAGACCAAACATTCAGCACCAGGTCAGTCAAAACAGAGGTACCATACCAAGCAAGACCCCAAGACTGTGCAACAAAGAACCTGAGACAATACAGTGTCTAGTAACAGGTTGCAAGATACAAGCAGGGCAGCAAATAACTGAGAGTCACAACCAAGTAGCTGAGATCATATACAGGAACATCTGCTGGACACTCCCAAGTCTAAATGGGAGGCATCACAGTGTGGTGGTGAACAAAATGTGGAACTTCCACATTTAGACAGATAAATACAATAGGTAACATCTAACCAACATGATGGTAATGGATAAAGAGGAGAAAGGATTGATGTGATGATTCTGATTGATAGAAATATCAGGAAAAAAGGAATAAAAGTTGGAGAAATACTAGGGATTGAGAGAAGAAACAGACAGAATGTGGAAGGTGAAAACCAAGGTAGTCCCAATGGACACAGGAACACCTATGACCCGTAAACTGGAAGAACACCTCCAGCAGATCCTAACTGTGCCAGCATCGGTCTCAGTTGAGTTTGAGGGTAGTGTGAGGGAACAGTGGATAAGAAAAAAGACCATTGTGCACACTCACAGAATTCATTTGAATTTTACCAGATGCTGTTCTCCAAAGCAGCACATGATTACTCCATCCATCCATCACTGCTTATCCTGATCAGGGTTGCAGTGGTCTAGAGCCTATCCCAGAAGAACTGGAAGCTAGAGAGCCATAAGAGACCATACCCTGGCTTGGATGTGACACTATGAACAATTTAGTGTGATCAGTTAACCTGAAATTTGAACTGTGGGAGAAAAATGGAGCCCCGCTAGGGAAACTGCCACAAGCACAGCAAGAACAGGCAAGGTACACAGAGCCTGAGCAGGGATTGAACCTGCACACAACTGCACACCTCAAGGCACCGCACTACCCACTATTCTGTTGCAACATCCATTGCTAGAATGTGACAGCTATTTTGCTTTCTGAGACTTGAGCTTGGTGAAACCCAGGAAAGTAAAATGAGAAGAAAATTCCTTTAACATTAAGATAACCTTGGAGCTACATGAATCACAACTTTATGCTACATCACTCATGACCGTCCTTTAGGTTGTAAAGCCTTCCATTGCCTCATACTAAAGATCAGGCCTATTGTGAATTGGCTACAGCTGGTTCTTTTTACTGCATCAAATGAGGTTTATAAGAGCCAGGTGAGGGGGGCTGACAGGTATCTTAGAGCATTTAGCTGGTGTCTTTGGTCATGGCCATGTGTTGTGAGAAAGCAGTGTGACAGGCACGATGGGCTGGGCTCTGATACATATTTGTATGCAACTTTCAGTAACACAGTTAAACGGGTTACAAAATATCACCGCCTTTGTGTGTGTGTGGGGGGGGCATAGAATTTTTTTTTTTTTTTTTCTGTTCACCTCCCGAATTCCATCATTTTCTTTGGTTTCTTTAAATATTATCAGTTGCATTCATTTAATCCGACGACCAAAGCACATCAGACTGAGCGGTAATTTACAAATCAGCAAATAATTTATAGGAATGCTCACACAATGAGCGCCTTAAACTTTTCTTTCTCAGGTTTGAGTTGAACAAGCTTATTTTAGATTTGCCTTTTGTTTTGTACGTGGAGTCCAGAGTCAAATTAATTGGGTGCAATAAAGGAGCCTTAAAATAAGCAGTAAAAAGCCAGTCCCCGCTGCTGCTATTAGTGCAGAAACATTGTTTTTCTTTCTTTATTAGTTTGTCTTTGGCTTGGCAAAACAGTGATTGTTCACCGAAGTTCATGCAACAAATCCCAGTCGATGTCCTGGTTATATTTGCATTTGAAAAAGACATTGAAAAGTACCAGATAGCATTGCAAAAGTTTGCCTTTCCAACGACCACAACGGAATTTTTTAATTCCACCACTTTCCATTCTTTAAATCATAATTTTATACTTTTCAGCGTCACAGTACGTTACCAGTTCCAATCTCAGTTCAGGCTACTGCTGTTGTACCCTTAAGTTCCCCGGTAAAATTTAAATTTAAGTGTAAATGTATTTGCTTTGGAAAAATGTTCCAGTTAAGCAACCAGTCAATTAGGTTATAATACATTGCAGGATAATGATGAACATAATGAGAGTATAATAAAAAATAAACACATATATTTGTATAGCAGAATATTCTGTGATATGGATTAATTTTTATCTGGTGGCACTGCTCAGCAAACCCACTATGCCTGTAGGTTTCATATGCGTCTACATTAAACGTTAATAGCCAGCAGGGCCTGTGGGTAGCAATTCCTTTGGGGAAGAACTTCAAACATCATGGCAAATGATTATTGTATCCCTATTAGTGGGATTGTTTAATCTATGGAGAAAGTGCTATGTTAATAAGACTTTCAAGGGTACTGTTTTATGTAGTAGTACTATTAGCACTGTTAGCCACAACTTTATCAGTATTTAAAATGATTTTCCATTTAGAAACACCTTTCCCATTTCAAAAAGCTGTTCTCGAGCCCCTATTTTACTCTGATTCTAACCAGAGGTCAATGCTCATTCGACAGACACGTAATGTGGCATCAATTTTCCTTAATATATTCTCTGTAGATGTCAGAACCAAACAGAAGAATTAATAAATAAATACAAGTTATGAAAGATTTGAGCATGCTTGTGAAAAAGACCGCACGTTGGCTTTGTTAGTTTCCGAGACAGTTTGCCACACTGACACTTTGCTTCCCGAAATTCCTTTTCCATATCTCTTCCGCTGTGGTCTGTCTGCCATAACCTGGTTTCCCAAGTGGGTTTGTGTTGCAGTCATTTAGGAAAAGCAGATGTACGCCCAGCATCTCATCCTCTCCAAAGATGCTTCTGCGTGTTTCCTAGAAACGGTTATATATGCGCTGATTTTTTTTCGCTCGCATATTGTGGCTTTCATGAAAGATGGCTCGCTTTATGTAAGGCAGGAAAATCCATTTCACATAATCAGCTGTCTCTTCAACCTTGATAAACAGAGGAGTGATGCACATTTGAATGACTGAATTTTAAAAGAATCTGCCGGTTGGTGTCTGAGATACTGTTTATGCCACAGTATTCTACAGCATAATTTACCTTTACACTATAGGGTATAAATAATTTACTGTCTGGGGGAAAAAAACACAATTTTATATAATTTTTTAAGACAACAGTTTCAAATAAGATAATGTCATGTGCTGAGGTTTGAGTGTTTTTCAAGCAGTCTTACATCGCGCACACCTTTGAATGCAGTGCCAGGAGGTTTGGAACGTGCAGTCTCTGAGCAGTTATTGGTCTTCCTTGCCTGGAATGAGCTCTTTAAAGATTTTCAGCCAGCGTTCAAGGTCAGCCTTTCCACCTCAACTGCCGTCTTTGCAGTATCAGAAGCTCTCTGGTTGGTTAGAATTGCGTCCCATTCTTGCACCCTCATTCTCCTGGACTTGTCTACAGCATTTGATACCATCAGCTAACCAAGCAGATCCCACTTTCCTTCCTTGGACAGATTGGACTGAGGGAACAGCACTGAAATAGTCACAGGTTCTTTCCTCTACGGTGCATCTTATCAGCAGGTCTGGCGTGGCCCTGTGTCTTCCCGTGAGTCTTGCTCAGTTTGTATTCTACAGGGCTCAGTCCAGGGCCCCCGAATGTTCTACACCTCTTCCATTAGTTCTGTCATTGACTCTCAGCGGTTCTCCTAAAACTACTTTGCTGAAGATAAGCGGCTCTTCCTCTCATTCTCTTGCCGTTGCAGACGTCTCTCCTATTGCAGCTGACTTCCCAACAGTCTGTGCTTGGGTGACTGATCACCATCTACAACTTAAGCTCTTCAAGACCAAGATTTGTTACCTGCCAGCAGGTCTACCCACCTGTCAGAAGCTCTCCAGCAAACTTGAAAATTAATTTATTTCATCAGTTTCATCTCCTGTGTAACTCAGGGCAACGAGTAAGCGTCGGAGTGTCTGCTTCTTCTAGCATACTAAAGACCAGCATGCTGGTCCTGCAGATACAGCCTGCATAGCTTTCACAAGATCTGCCCTTCCCGCACAAAACATTCCACGCACCCTCTGGTTCACACAATAATGAGATTCTGCCTGGATGATTGGAACTCCTTCCTGTTTTGTCTTCTGGCTTTCCCTGTTGTGCCTCTCCAGCTGATCCAGAATGTCACTGCACAAGTAACCTGGCAAAGATTTCCCGGTTATCCTTCCTCCTCATCTCTCTGCCGGCTTCCTGGAGCCTCCAGAACCATGCTCAAGACTCTGACTACGTCCTACCGGAGCTCCGGTGGATCCTCTCCTTGATATCTGCGTTGTCTGATTGCTCGCTACACCTCAACCAGACAATGATGACCGTCCACCTCGGGCCACATGGTAATCCTGTGTACAAGAGGTACAAATTCAAAAGCCGGAAGTTTCTCGGTTTTGGCTCCTCTTGGAGGAGGAAGCTCCCTTTCCCGCTCGGAACTGCTAAATCCCTCCTAATATCCAGGAAATATCTCACCGCATCTCTTTCGGACACACTTTTGTCCCGATCTCCTCTGTGCTCGATAAACCTTTACTACATTATTTGTTCAAAAAAATTCCCTAACAATTCCATATGCAGCTACTGATGTTTTGGGTATTGGTAAAAAAAGAAAAAAAGAAAGGTGGATCAGGACTAACTGCACTTCCAGGACTACATCTCTACATCTGTATCTGTCAAATGGTTAAATCCACATTTATTTATGCATTTGGAAAAGAGGATCCTTCAAATTATAAATGTAAATAGATATGTTGTTTCCAGACCTTTCCAAACATCCTGAGTTCCGTGTGTTATTTTCCATGCCTTTAATTTGGAAACAGCTCAATAACAGTGAGAAAGTTGAACATTGCGGTGGTGCCTGGAAATCCTACTGTCTGCCGGAGTTAAGTATGGGTTCTTCTTCAGAAAGCAGAATCACTTTCTTTGCTGAGCAAACAATTTCTGCCGCTGTGCTCTATAAACAAAATGTGACAAACATTCTCCAGGTGGAGGAGTCCATGTTCCCTGTGCATTTCACATTCTGTTATGCAAGCAGTCTTAATTCGGAATCATAAAAGACACCTCTGTGGCCACCATGAAACTTGCCTAATACAAATTCATAGTGTAGAAAGTATGCAATGACAATTTTCTGACAATGCCCCCGACTCCAAATTGAGCCAAAATAGTTTCTTCACGTTCAACTTTACATCTGAGCAGAATGCAACCCATGGCCACTGCAGACCATGCAACAATCTCAGAGGCAACTGAAATGGTTACCATTAGCAATAACCCGCTGCGGTGGCTCCGTGTAGCTCAGATCAAACTAAAAAGAATTGTGCGAGCTTGCGTACAATCCCGTGTTAGTTTAGCGAGTGTTTACAGTATGCACATAAGTAGTCTCCTGTATGTTGTTCTTCAGCATCAAATGAAAGTCCTTATTCTCACAAAGGGCCACAATAATGCAGCAGGGTACAAAGAAAATGGCTTACTGGCAAATGTAGGTGAAGTTCACCGTGGAGACGGAAATTTACGAGAAGTTTGTGGCTAAGTTCACGCTACACTTCTGTAATGAGAGCAAAAAATAAATGTTCTGTTCTCCATGGATTTGACCAGAACAAAATATTTAAATGTGCTGTGAGAGGATTACATTTCTCTCTGCAGCAGGGCAGAAAATATGTGTTTCACACAACAAATACATAGAAGTACAAAGAGCTTGAATCAGGAAATCAGCTCAGATTTCCCTGTTTGAAGTTTTTCGAGACTTCTTGAAGAAGGATTTGATTGAATTATTTCAGTGTGACACACTGACATCAACCGTCTTGGTTCCACGAGCCTTAAATTATGCTGGCTTTTTGGTTCTTTGATGCAAAACCCGTATTCAAGGCATATATTTTAGATTTGCAGATACTTTCTGTTAATGTTTCAAGCAGTTAGATGTCCTAATAACTTATGAGCTGATATATTTTATTGCATGATAGGGATATACAGACTGGTTGGAGAACATCACTGATCTGTTGAGCGAGTCATTGACTGATGGGCCATTACGTTCATTAGATGAAGCTGATGCAGCGGTCAAGGTCTTGTGCTTGTAAAGATAAATTGCCAGGTTTCAAATTTACACAGCGTTCATTTTGTCCCGGCGATTTGCTCAGCGAGATAACTGAGATAGCCTGCAAACCGTCCGAAACGCTGTTTAATTATTGTTTGGAATTACCGAACATAGCCAGAAAATGACGATTATCTCATAATACGTCACACATTAAATGAATGTACCTAAAGGGCCAGGTATGGAAGATTAAGGAAATTTTGAAAAGACTTTAGACTTAAAGGGTCCACATTCAACTCCAACATCTTGCAACTGAGTGGCATATTTAGCCTAAATTGTTCAGGTAAAAGCTGTACAGCTGAGTAAATTGGTGAATAATTTTAACTTAAGCGCTGTAAGCTGCTTCGCTGCAATGTGTTAGCTAAATGAATACACGCAAATCTAAAATCATGGTAAATTATTGCTGTGACAAAGAACCATATAATGCCAGGTGACCAAAGCAATGAAACACACTGGGTCTGAAGCTAAAAGGCCCAGGCCAGGAACCTGCTTTCCCGTAATCACGGTCACGAGGGGAAGTTTATGCGATCGGCGTGACGCACGTTCAAATCGACCGACATCGCGGTCCCTGGCATGCATGCGGTTGAAGCAAGCGGTGAATGGGAGTTACGATCATGTTTGGGAATTACAGCCCTGGACGCAGGGTTCTGCTGGGCGCCTAGAGGTGGCTGATTCAGACCATAGTGAGACTGCCATGAGCAGCTTCATGTGCTAGGATCCTGGAGCTGGAGGCGTCCGGCTATAAGGCACAATTGCAGCATGGTGAGGGCTATCAGCGCCTCTCTGTGAGCTACCAAAACCCCACAGAGAACACTTGATTTACCGGATACGACTGTGACCACAGGTAGAAATGTAGAGACTGCTAGGGCAGTGACTGACACACACCGTATTGACCCCCACCCTCGCCAATCCGAGCGGCAAAAAATCAATTGGAGAAACAAATCCCTAAACCACAGCTCAGCTGAAAACAAAGAGCTCCGTTAAAAATTGCGGAAACTGAAGATGCTGCATTGCGTGCATTAAATGCACTTGCTTACAAACAAGTTTGTGCCACTGACAGCTGGGTGACGCTTGCAGTGGCGTGCATTTCCCAGGAGAGCATTCTCAAATATCTGCCTTTTGCTCCTCTTTTTCATCCTCGGAGTACTTTGTTGGAAGCAATCTAATGCGAATGTGCGGGGCGGAAGGGCCTCTTGTTAAAAATTACGGAAAGCAAAGAATTGCTTGCGTCAGACAAGTCGTGGCTCATTGAAAGAGAAGCAGCAAAACGGGACAGAAGCATGAAATCCAGCCTTTACGTATTGTACAGAAATTCAGCGGCTGTTTATTCTGCTCGGTTCCTGGAAGCAGGGGCCGGGATGCAGACTCACATACGAATGACGGGAAGCCTGGGAGATAATTTATTTACCGTGGATTGAAAAGCAAATTGCACGAAAACAAAAGTTAAAACCGAAATGTAGCGTGTGTTCTTGATACGCACACTCGAATTCCTGAACTGGCATCGCCCTCTGAGTTGGGTGCTAATCTCTTTTTCTGTTTTTTTTTTTTTTCCGCTTTGAGAGGTGACGCATGAATTGCAATGGCTGCAAAGCCATTTTCCAGTGTTGGGATTTAGGTCTGCCGCAGTCATATTCCCCTGCACTTTGATGCCAGTGGTTTTGTCTTTAGCCACTGATTTTGTTGGCTATATTCCACAATTTAATTTGTTGACAGATGGATTTAAAGTCAATGTGCATCCTGCTGATAAATGGGCACCGCAGACATATGTGTCGTCTGTTTTTCCCACTTCTTTTCACCCGCTGATGAGTCCTCTGGGGACATTTTGTTATGTATTTGTTCTGATGCTTGTCACCCAGTCTTCCGCTACAAAAAAAATGTGTATTGCAGATATTTGGTGCTATGCTAGAGATGCTGATCCCAGTTTATCTCGTGTTTTTCACCACTCCACGGCCCAAGGTGGTAGAGGCTTTGAGGAAGTCCACCACTTCTTCTGCTGGCAGTGTCAAGATAGACATTTCGTGCTCTGCTGATCTTGTCCCTGTGTCCATGCTGTTGCTACACACAGTTTTCTCAGGGGGCTGCTTTTATTGTTGTTGTCTTGTGTGACCATCTTGGACTTCATAAGGCCGTAACTGTTTCTGTCTTAGCCTTCTGATATTTTTTGTTTGTTTGTTTGTTTTTTTTTTTTTCCCCAGTTATGGACACTTTGGAAATATTAGCAAATTACTTAGGAAATACATTTCTCCTTGATACCACTTTAGGTTTGCTCCTTGCTTGAGAGCAGCTAAGAATTTATTTAGTGAGTGTGGAATGGTGTGCTTCACAGTGGGTTCCGTAACTGCATGACATGACCATACCCCGCCAAAGGGGGTGCAGAAAAGCTCACACCCTCCACCCCCCACCGAGCTGCTGCTTGCTGCCATTATAACTGCTCCGAATGTGCTGCCTTTGTGGTGTATTTATGAATATAAACCCTCTGAGTAATATCAAAGCAACATTGTTTCTAGGTACAGGCTCCCGCACCCATATGCTATTTTGTGCCGAGGTCCCGGTTTGTCATCCGCACTGGCTTCCGGCGTGGTGTGTGGTCCGCCATCTCCGTTTCTCTCCGGCTCTCTCCCACTCCTCGCCGTATTCCGTTTGACTCAACGTCTCCCTTTTCGAATGCATGAAAGTGTGCACAGCGGAGTGGGAAATATTTGCTGATTCTGTAAAACATTCCCGTCTCCGTGGCGCACGTTTTATTCGGATGTTGTGCTGATTGAGAAGACCGTGAGCGTAAACACAAGAGAGGGGCACGACTTTTTTTGTTCATTTTTTTTATACCCTCAGTTAAAATTCATACAGATCCAGCCACCGCCTGCTGTGCCGCATCCATGTCCTGGATACAAATGGAGATTTCACCAAATGTTGTTGCCTGCAAAACAAACACATGGGAGCGATGCTGGATAACACAGCAACAGTTGTTTACTTGTTCAAAGCACATTTTGCATCTACTAATACATCAGACCATAACAAACTCACTGGCGGCATCCTCACTTCAGAAATTTGGATATAGGCCACCATGATTATTGGGTATTTGTGCAGAAGAAGGCTTTTTTTTGCACTCATATGACAAGTCTCATCTTTAGCATCTCACTGAACCATCCGGATTATTAATGAGCAGTTTTTTTTTGTTTTTTTTTTTAACAGTCAAATTGTAAAATTTTCTGAAGAGTGAAAAAGGGATCGTAGGCACATCAAGAAAAAGACGCCCTCTGCTTTTAAGAGCTGAAGACCGATTCTGAGGCCGGAAATGTTTCCCAGGCACATCGGTAACAGGTATGAAAAACTTTGCTTATAAACCCAAAGAAAATAAAAATGGATGCAACGCATTTTAAAGAAGTTTAAAGGGACTTGCTATGCTGAACTGCGGAAGATCACGCAGCGCAAAACAAAGGTAAGCTGTATCACAGCAAGACTGCAATCTTTATGGGCAATTTGCCACTTTGTATGGCCTGAGATGCGATCAAATTATAGATGCAAGAAATTGCCATTTTTGGAGAAGGAAAAAAATGTTTATAAAAAATATCTGCATTGCAAATAATTCAGATTTTTCATTGCACTTTTTTAACCTATGGAGTCCATACCTATTTTTATTTGGAAAACTGTTAAAATGCAGAATGAAATTATTGACGTTTGTGATTTTTATAATACAATTAGGGTTATTCTAGGCCTTTCCACAGAATCCTTTTAGTGCCATATCTATTTCACAGCAGTCTGGCCTGAATGGCTGCCAATTTCGGGTGCCATTTCGAAAATCAGACCTGACAATGCCTTCTTTTTTCTGGGATGTCAACAGATCCTCCCTCTGAGTGACATTATCTGGAGGAGAATCTACAGCAATCAAGAGTCAGGGTTTAAATGACAAAACCGAGCACTCCAGAGGCTGCACAAACGTCCAGCCATAAAGTGCAGGAGAGCCATTTTCTCTAGCCTAGCTGCACACCACACTTTCTTTCCTTTGCAGAGACCAAAAGATGGCGTTTTCTGCAACCCTTTTTTAACCGAATCTACTCAAGAACTTTACAAATGTAGCTCATTACAAAACAGAGACAGCATGTAGAGAAACTGCAGTCGCATGTGGATGCACAAGAGCAAAAGGTTAAAAATATGGTGGGGGATGAGCATGTAGCTCTGTTGTCCAAGGTCCAGAAAAGTCAGCAAATTCTCAAGAATTTGTCATAACTGTCATATCTGTCATATTTATTGTTTGTGTAATTGTCATACAGACCAGTTTTTACTTTTCTAGGTGGCGGTAAGTCAGTCGAGTTGCGTCAGCCACAGTTTGCGGGGGGAGCTTCTCTAGTGGACTCGCACTCGCACAAATGATCCACCAGTGTTCCATAACTTCACCAGAGAAGAATGGATTTGGATTGCAGTTTAGCGAGAAAATGGAGAGAGAGACAAATCAGACTCTTTTTTCAATGAGACTGGAAACAACTTTAGTCTAAATTCACATCTCGAGTGTCTGCTTTTCATGCAGTAATAATAAATATAATATAATATAATGGTTATATGAGAATCGCATTTCAAACTGCAGCAGTTCTGAGATTCAGCAGGGTCAGTGGCATGAAGCAGTTCTGCATTTATGCAGCGTTACAGTCACTTTATGCCACATAACTACAGTTAACAAAGTAAACTAACAGTAACTTGTTTTGCTAATTTATTTCCTTTTCGATATTGCAAAACTTGTACAACTTATCAACATCTAAATGGGATAAATTGATAAATGTATCATTTGAAAAATCAAAGTGCATCACAGTATATCAAGAAATACAAAATTAACATTTAATTTCAACCTCTTACGAGTTTTCATTTTTTATTGCATATGCTGGTGTCACTGAATAATCCATAAGTGGGCAGACCTTACATAAAAAATTTACTGTATGTTTTTGTGTGGGGTTGCTCAACATGAATTTCTATTTTTTCCTCCTTGAAGAAGAAAGGTGTTTGATGAATCTCCGCCAACCTTTGTGTGTGTGTGCGCGCGCACTAAATGATTTAAAATTAGCTAAAGGGGAACTGGTGTAAAATGTTTGAATGTAAAACGTGGTCTTTCTGTACATTGGGCCCTCTTTCCTCCTTTAATGGATGTCCTTCTGTTGCTTGCTGACTGTTTCATTAAGAGGAGAGGTCTGGGGTGGAGGACTCCACCATAATAGGCATTAGCAAACATCAAGCCATGGCTAGACCACTCTTCTGTTCTCCTCAAAACTGTGCTCTGTCTTTTTATCTACTTGACATGCACAAATTTTGGAAAATATTTTTGTTCCATATACTTTAATTTTCAGATTTTTTTTCTTTTTTTAAACAAATCTTTGTTTATCTTTATGCTATATTTATGCTGCTATGCTGACAAACTGTTCCTTGTTGGAAACAAGTTGCTAGTTATTTAAACAAGTTGCTGGTTAATTTATTTCATAGTTGGCCTTGTTGTTCTTTATTTACACCACACAAGAATATAAAAAAACACAAGGACAATACAGTAGTGATAAAAAAATTTGACACAGGTATGTTGACACCACACCTCGCTGTTTCATCTTATGACTTCTTCGGCATGATACAAATGCACTCTTGATGAAGAAAGAACCTCTGGGTTTCAGGATCCATGGACAGCACAGCTTGCCTAAGGCAAATTGTCAAATTCAACAAAAAACATAATAACTTTTGAAAAAAAAGAGCATTATACTTGAATCCTTATAGTACGCTTGATAGATCAAAGGGTCCAAGTCATTTCTTAGGCATCACGTCTTGAAACTAATTCAGAAGAAAGAACACCATAAATGTAAATCAAAAAGAAGTTCATATTGGAAATTTAACAAAATGATATATAAATTCAAAGAGAATAAATTGGGTTAATGCTACCAGTTATCCTGACCGTAAATCTGCATTGTTGCAACTTACCCGGTTAGACTAACATCCTCTCACGTAGTGCATTAAGCTTTACTTTCTGCCGTTTTTTTTGTTTACATTTTTTGCAAATTATTGTTCTCTTTCTTAGTTTTTCCCACCGTTAATAACATTCCATTGACTTATTTTTCTATTCTAAAAATTTCACACAATTTTTCACCCCCTACCTGTTTAGTTTAAGTAAACTGCATCTCTTTTTAAACACTTTGCTGAGATCTCTGTGGCTCTGTGGCCTTTGGCTTTTTAACATCTCTTAGTCACCTGTGGCAGTTAGGAATATTTGGATGAGTATGACTTGAGATGTTCAGCTCAGTCCTCCTTAACTCACACTGTACACTGCATGCGCAGAGTACACAATGGCTCCCTTAATCACAAGTCACTGTCACATCCGTGTGTACTGTTGCCACCTGTTACATATTTTTTGCAACCTTCTGAAATAGTGGTGCTCCTTTAGGTGGTTTTTCATAAGATGCGTTTTGGCAAAAATACCATTTACCCTGCTGTGAACTTATAATTCTTGTACAAGAACTTCTAGCAATACTTAGAAGTGCATTTGGGTAGTGAGAGTTTGCAGCAAAACACTGGAGCAGATTATTTTGGCTAACTGCCATGGTAACTGTAGGCGTGACAACAGTTCACCTCGCTTTATTGGCTGTTAGATGGCCCCACCAGATCTGACAGTAATTCATTTACCACACATCACCACTTCTTCACCTCTGACCACCCACGCACCATTTTCTATAAACAAATTTTTTAAATACTATATCAGCATTTTTTTACAGGCTTTTTCCACCCCATTATATTTTTCTGCGTTAGCTGTAAGTTATTTAAAATAGACATGAGAGTGGCGCTAAGGGGAGAAGGTGGTTGTGTTTCTGAGTGTGATGCGATGCTCAGGACACAGGGGCAGGTCACACGCCAGTCATGAAAACTTAACAAGAATGCATCAGTGATGGCCATATTGACAACCCCGGAGCATCCTTAGGAGGAAATTGCCGTTGGCAAGCTAGAGGTAAGGTCACATATAAAAACATCTTTATTTTATACCCTTGTGTAGAGCACATTTTTACACTCAAGAAAAAAACTTGATTTTTAATTCAAAAATTAAAAGGAAGAATAGCAACTATAACAACTGTACTCTTTCTAGATTTTCATTAGATTGTGCCTAGGCCATTGTAAAGATTATACGATAGGATACCTTCTTCTACAGTTGAGGTAAATAATAGCAACCCCAGACAGAAATACTGTAAAATAAACAAAAAACCTTTCCTAGCCTGAGGCAAAACTAGGTCAGCAAATGAATGGAGCTGCGGTCATGGCCCATAGGGGACATTCCTCTTCTATTCTTTGATAATGACAAAATATTTTAGAGTAAAGTGTTTCCAATCAGTTGTTCAATTGTTTTTTTTTTCCCCAAGACCTAGAAACGGGACCCCTGTTGCTGTATTTATGTTGAGTTGCCGCCTGAATCAGTGCTTGGTGAGAGACCTGCCTTGGGTTTGTTGGTTGGCCGTGACAGTAACCAAGTTAGTGTATGGATCCACCATCACAAAACCTACTAGGAAATGAAGCTTGAAAAAAAAAAAACTATTTGCAAGTTGAATTTGTAATCCATTTTTGTCTCATGCACTGTATGTTTGTAGTACGCTATTGGCTAAAATGCAAAAATGATGAAAATGCATCTTCTTATTGCATGTTGCATAACAGGAGGTAGAGAGGTTAATGCCAAGGTGGCTGTTTCAAGGCCCACACTCTTCTGTTACTGACCAAACACACTTACCCTCAAACGCTTGAGTGAGAATACAGTCACATGAATAAGTTATTACTGTAAGTTGTGCTTGTAAGCAATATACTCTTAAACATGTCATTTACAGTAATCCAACACCCGTCGAATCACAACCATGCATCAAAATTACACAAAAATGTTTTGTAGTTTGTGACCTCTTTCAGTATTAGGGTTTGTTTAGGGTCAAGGTTGAATGTACACATTAACGTAGCTGACTAATGCTTTTACTATTAATTCATACAATTCAACAAATCTACTGTAAATAAAACAGAAAATGGCAACACTGTAAATTGACTGTATTAATTTCTGATACAATTAAAATTATAAAAAGCAGACAGTGTTTCAAATGTCTGCAGGCTATCAAAAATCCCTCAAGCAGTTTTGCTCACTTTTCCTCCCAAATGTGTACCATTTGGGCGAATCTGTAACCTGCCTTACGCTCGTAGCTGCGTGCTGCCTGAACATGGACGGGGGTGAGAGACTCATTCGGGTGACAGCTGCTGTCAGATCAGCATTGCTGTCTTAAGAAGTCAGTGCTGAACTGGCAGAAGCAGAAGCGCAGGCAGGTGCGCCCACCCTGCTTCCTATATGTGGACTTTTCACCGTAGAGAGTTTGCAACAGGAGAAGTCTCATCAGCATCTCCTCCGCAAGCCCCATCAATAAAGAGCCAAGGTTAAATTCATGCCTTGCTCAATGTGCTATAAATTATATATTGAAATTAGTAAAACAATGGCTGCTTTTTTTAGCTGACAAAACAGCTGGCAAGCAAAAAATAAAGCGGAGTCATCATATGGCATAAGAGCACATTTCCCCCTATGGTATTTAAAATGTGTTTTTCAGCTTTTATATCCTGCTTGCTGCTTCGTACAGTGATGGGCAAGTGCACATGATCTGTTTTATTCTTAATTATTAAGCCCAAATGTCCCTTTTAAATAGTATTAAATAACACAGTAAAATTTAATAGCTGCTCCTAAAGTTACAGTAGTTATAGCAGCATTTTCTGATGATGCAGCAAGGATGTTCACTATTCACTTTATTACTATTTGAATAATAATCAGAACAAGAACGCTTTTTAGCAGTATGTTGACAAGAATGATCCTGGCGTCCTTTCCGGAGGATCCTGTCCTGTTCTAGCTTTGTGTACAGTGATTCCAGGATCTGCTACCAGATTGCCATGATCCTCACCAGGACAAGTGGTTAAAGATAATGGATGGATGGGTGTTCACAACGAGGAAGTGGCATGGCACTGCAGCACTGGTAGCACCAGGCCCTCACAGTTCTTTAGCTGTGGGTTCAGATGTAGGTTTATATCTAGCTCAGTCTGTGTGTGACTGACACATTCTCTCCATGTTCATGTGAGTTTTCCTCCAACAGTTCAAAGATATACCATATTGAGCCAGATACAAGGCGTTATTTTGTCTGGGAATTACATCTAAAACAAGAATGGGTTGTCTTATATTTGAGGACTAGACCCATAAAGATCATACATAAGTTTATGCAATGCCACAACGTTTATTTCCGTCCAGAGTTGCGTTAATTTTTCACCAAAATCTTGTATTGATGTTGGGAGAGTCGGCCCGCTGCGTAAAGTCTTCTCCAGCACATCCCAAAGATTCTCAATGGGGTGAAGGTTTGGACTCTGTGGTGGCTAATCCATATGTGAAAATGATGTCTCGTGCTGCCTGAACCACTCTTTTACAATTTGAACCCGATGAATCCTGGCATTGCCATCTTGGAAGAAAAAATGTATTAATGGAAAAACCTGGTCATTCAGTATATTCAGGTAGTCAGCTCACCTCATTTTTTGGACACATAACGTTGCTGAACCTAGGCATGACCAACTGAAGCAATCCCAGATCATAACACTAACTTAAATTCAGGTGCTGACTTTTTTTTAGTGTATATCGTATAACACCAATAGTAGCACCAACTAACCACAGAAATGATCAACTAGATTTTTTTTCCAAAAAATGAGTGTGGAAAACACAGTTGTCTTATAATTTGGTTTCACGTGTTATTTCGGGTGAATCTATGATTCTAAATGGCCTGTAGCACATATGTTTGTGTGTGTGTGTGTGTGTGTGTGTGTGTGTGTGTGTGTGAGAGAGAGAGAGAGAGAAAGAGAGAGAGAGAGAGAGAGAGAGAGAGACTGCCCTGTGATAAACTGGTTCCTTATTCAGAAATTACCCAGACTCTCACCCTGTGCTTCTGGGATAGGTTCTGATCTGCTGCCACCTTGCATTTAACATATGCTTACTGATAATGAATGACATTTCATAATTTTTATTTCTGCACAGGTATGAAGCAACAGTGGGCCATACAAATATACAGCTTGCAGTAATAGGTGCTAATAAATGTTACAGCAGTTAAAGCAGCTCTTTTTAGCAATGGGTAATAGGTTTGTAGACCCAGGCTGTTCAAATAACAGTGACATCAGTTTGAGGGCTTTTCCTCAGTTGACTGGGTCACAGGACAGAAACAGTACAGCACGATAAGGCAGATCTTTAAACATCAAATGAGGGCAAGATTCGGTTCACTCACTGGCCACTTTATTAAGAACACCTGTACACCTGCTCGTTCATGCATTTATGAAGTCAGCCAATCATGTGGTGGCAGTGCAGTGTATAAAATCACACAGAGCTTCAGGCAATGCTCACATCAAACTTCAAAATGGAGGAAAAAATGTAATTGAAATGACTTTGACTGTGGAATGGTGGTTGGTGCCAGATGGGATGGTTGGAGTGTTTCAGAAACTGCTGCTCTCCTGGGATTTTCACGCACAACAGTCTCTAGAGTCCACACATAGAATGGGGCAAAAAGCAAAAAAAAAACAATCATTGAGTGGTAGTTCTGTTGACTGAAATGCCTTGTTGATGACAGAGGTCAGAGGAGAATGGCCAGACTGGATCGAGCTGATAGGAAGCCCACAGTAACTCAAATAACCACTCTTTACAACAGTGGCGGGCAGAAAAGCATCTCTGAACGCACAACACATCGAATCTTGAGCCAGAGGGGCCGCAACAGCAGACGATCACATCGGGTTCCACTCCTGTTAGCCAAGAACAGGAATCTGAGGCTACAGTGGGCACTGGCTCACCGAAACCAGGCAGCTGATGATTGGTAGAACATCACCTGGTCTGAAGAACTTTGATTTCTGCTGTGATACGCAGATGGTAGGGTCAGAATTCAAACAGTATGAGGTCATGGACCCAACATGCCTTGTGGCAGCAGTTCAGGCTGGTTGTGGTGGTGGTTGTGCTGGTGTAATGGCACGGAGATTGTTTTGTTGTCACACACTGAGCTCTCTAATACCACTTGAGCATTGTTTGAATGCCCCAGCTTTGTGTATTCTTTTATGGCCACAATTCACCTATCTTCCGATGGCCTCTTCCAGCATGTCACAAAGCTCAGATCTTCTCAAACTGGTTCCACGAACATGACAATGAGTTCAGTGAACTTCAGGGGCCTCCCCAGTCACTAGATCTGAATCAGTACAGCACCTTTGGGTTGTGGGAGAACGGCAGATTGGTGGCGTGAATATGTGGCTGACAAATCGACTGCAATTTCATGATGCAGTCCCATCAGCATGGACCAGAATCTCTAAGGAATGTTTTCAGCCCCTTGCTGAATCAATGCCACAAAGAAGTCAGGCTAGTCTGAGAGCAAAAGGTGCTCGTACCTGAAATTAGAATGGTGTTCCTAATACAGTGGCCGGCGAGTGTATTTCAAAAGCTTCACCATGTGGCACAGTAAAAGGGCCTAAAATGTGTCTAGACGTTCCAAATTCAGTGGAAATATCCTGAAGGGAATTAAATGTTATTTTTAAGCGCTCATTTTCCTAGAGGACTTGAGTCATCATAGACTGTATTTGTAGAGGGAACCTCAAGTATTGCCAATGACAATGAAGTACATGTCCTTAACAAGTACTGTATGTAAGATTAATCGTTCTACATCCAAAATGTGCTTTTAATGAGATGTTGACAGCCAAACATTAGACAGCAGACAGATATGCGGTCTACGCTGCTTATTGTCAGTCATCGGCAAAGGCGGCGAATCCTGCTGCTTTATTTATAAACTGTATTCCCTTCAACTGCAAGGTTATTGATTTGACCCTGTCCCTTTACAGTGTGAGCTGTAAACATGAAATACATAGGTGCACAGTTTATTTAATGTTATGTAATGGCATAAATAATGCACTGTGATGGACTGGCATCCCACCCAGGGTGTGATTTCCGAGCCTCGTGCCCAGCGATTTCAGGATATATTTTGGACAGCCATGACCCTGACAAAGATGAGTGGTTAAGGATAATGGAAGGATGGGCTGATGGATATATAACACAGCTCTTTTCTCACATGATTGTAAATGAAGTAATTTTGAAAGTATTCCTCGAGGGGAAGAAAAATCAACCAAGATCAAAGAAACCAAGTTGCTTGGTTTTCGTTCATAATAATGATATTTTTCTTTGAAAATAGTGAGGATTCAGGTGCAATAAGGCTCACTAATGCTGTGCTGGGTAGACCTTCAAAGATACTTCACGACGCTTTGGAGTTTACTTTTGTCAAGGAGATAAGGAGAGCTTCATTGTGGAACGTCTTCACACTGACAAATTGAAGTGACTCACTGCGAGAGCCTTTTGATTCCGTGTTGACTGCATGGAGATTAGGGATTAATGGAGAAGGGATTAATGGGGCAGAGGTGGGAGGGGAGGTTATGTTTCAGATTAATGTAAATCTTTTTGGCTCCCCACTTATTCAAAATATTCCAGACAAGTAATGGGCTATTACACATTACATTATCTGCAGCAGTTTCATCAAAGTTTGTTTATTTGCGTAGTGCAGCAGTTTTCACTGTGCTTCGGCATTCGGTTCTGTCTTTTTGTCCGTTTGCTTGCGTCTGCAGAACATTAGCGAGGTTTCCATTTTATTGGTTAACAAGTTGTGCGTCACTAACCGCACGTTTATTTTAATGTACGTTCATTTGGGACTAAAATATCCGGCAATTTAGGAGTACAGCATTTGTTGGTGCTTTTGGCTCAAATGCTCCTATTGTACAAGTTCAGTTAATTAAAGCACAGGTAGATAAAAATACAGCAAATCACCCCCCCCGCCCCCTCTAAACCGCCTACACCAGGTTTAGGGTTCACCCTACTTGCAGTACGGATTGCGCAGATTAGATAAATGTATGTGAAAGACCATGGGAGACTTTTCAAACGAAGGCAAAACTGCTCCATGAGTAATATGACTCTTGACAAAAGACCACATTTCTTTGTCAGTTTCTAAAAAGTCAAACCCATTTGTATAATTTTTTTCTTTTTTTAATCTTGTTAATTGAACATTTTAGCAGGGGGAAATCATTCTTCTTAAAGGTTAAAAGAAATTCCGATAATATTTTTCTGGCAGTAATGATGTGATTTGTGAAAGATGGAAGCCACTCTTTTTTTCACCATTTCCAGGAATGCAAAGGGTGTTTAGTGCCTAAATGTACTATTTTGTCCTAAAATGTAATGCTTGTCACAAATGACCTCAGTGGAACCAATGTTATGTATTTCTGTTATGTATGTAGGTTTCTGATTGCTGGTGAAGCAACATTTAACCATATTTTGTGTGTGTGTGTGTGTGTGTGTGTGTGTGTGTTTGAAGCAGCAGTAACTGTCATTGGCTCAACATCAGATGTACAATATTGCTGTTCCCCAAATGACTGCAGTCATTGTCAAAACTGTTAAACAATTGTTTGTGGGTTTTTACAACAGTAGCAGCAGTGGTGGCAGCAATATTGTCAAATATTACTTTCACTGTGTAGTCTGAGGTAGTGTTGTTAACATTTTGAGTGACAACTTCTCCATTTTAACAACAGATAAACATATACTGCATGACCACAAGTTATTCTTTTAAGTGTTTACCTATTAAGTTAAAACAGTTGAATGACGTTCTTCTCTTTTATTCTATATATACTGTGTGTGTGTGTGTGTGTGTGTGTGTGTGTATATATATATATATAAATAAAATCTTCCCCTCACCTTCCCCTAACGGGGGAGGGGGGGGGGGGTGGTATGTGTGTGTGCCTTCCTCAACCTGAGGTTTTCTACCAGAGGCCTGGGAGTTTGAGGGTTCTGCGCAGTATTTTAGATGTTCCTAGAACTGCACTCTTCTAGACAGAGACCTCAGTTGTTGTACCTGGAATCTGTTGGAGCCACTCTCCAAGTTTGGGAGTCACAGCCCCCAGTGCTCCTATTACCACAGGAACCACTTTGGCTTTCACCTTCCACATTTGTTCCAGTTGTTCCTTCAGGCCTTGATACTTCTCAACCTTCTCATGCTCCTTCTTCCTGATGTTACCATCAGCTGAGATTGCCACATCTATCACTACTGCTGTTTTCTGCTCCTTATCAACCACCACTATGTCCGGTTGATTGGCCAGCAGCTGCCTTAACTATACTGTATATATATACAGTATACACACACACACACACACACACACACACACACAGTATATGTCTGTAGTTGCCCTTTTAGTGTAGTAGCTCAGGGGTGGGTGTGGACTTTCCAGGTTCTCCTGTGTTTGCACTCCTCTAAGAAAAAAATATGCCAGAAGAAGGCAATAGCAAATCACTTTAGTCCTTCCTTGCCTTGAAAACCACAGTGAGAGTCAGACATGACTTGATGGCATTTTCCAATGCATTTAGTGAAGTAACTGGATATACAAAGAAATTTTTGTATACTTTGCAAAAACAAAAATGTGTGTTTTAGCAGAAATTTTACAATTGGAAGGTTGAGTATCATAACAGTTCTCTAAATAGTCACACAAAGGCACATTCAAGCTCTTATATTGGAGTTAGCCAGCATAGTTCAGCACCACACATACATGACACCTGTGACAGGAAAGTGTTATTGTAGATATGCATCAAAGTAAATGTAGAATAACAAGTTCTGGCCATTGCAGAGCAGGAAGGGCCACGATATAGAGATTGATGCCAACCTTGGGACATGTGGTGGGGGTGGCAATCTTCAGTGGGGAAAGGGAAACCTTAGAGTATGGTGATTCTCGCTCTATCATCTCCTCAATTGGGGTTTTGTCTCGGTCAGCTCGTCTTTCTCTCCCCACCACCTACTGGATGGGGAGAACTTTTTAAAGAGACGTTCGTCAGCCATTTATTATCCGACTCTTCCCATTGGCATGGGCTACAATGTGTTACCTGTCTGTTCCTCAGGCTGACCACCTTTTACTTTTTAAGGATATGTTGTGTTACTCAGGCATACTGTGGAATTTGCCTTCTACAAGGGCATGCATTGTAAACTTGTCTGACGCTGCTTTGGTCACGGTAGAGCCCTTGCCCATTGAGAGCCCACTGCCTTACCATTAATTGTTCAAATATTCACAAGTACACAGTTGCTAGTCTTAAAACTTACTGACTGCATCGCATAAAATAATGCAAATAATACGACAGTAAAGATGAGCGTGCAAATTTTGAGAGGTAAATGTTTTTATGTGAATACATATGGGGCTATTTTTTACAAGATGCTGTGTGAAAAATACTAATAAATAATACTGTAGAGAAGTTGTAGTGAAGGGTGTTTTCAGTGCAAGAGGATAATGTTTGTCTTGATGTCCAAAAGCCCAGAAGTAATCACTGAACAGGAGAGACAGGACGGTGGCAAAGTGCTTGCAATGGGACACGCAAGCAAAGCAAAGTCCTGAGCCCGCAAGGAGTCTGCAAGTTTGGCAGACAGAGCAAACCCCGAGCCAGGAGCGAGAAGTGCAGCAGAGGCAGGACACTGCTAATGGCGCGCAGTGGAAGCCCAGTGCGAGAGCGAGAGACGTGCAGCAGAGCCGAGAAGAAATCGATGCTCCGAAGTGGCAGCTGAGACCGTACAGGAGGCCAAAGGAGGACTCTGGGGCCGAAGGTGCAACTCTCAGATCGAATGTAACGCTGAGTGAAAGAAAGGCACCGTGGAAATAATACTAATGAGCTCAGTAATGTAGGCAACCAGTGGGGTGAAGGGGGCTTGTTTGTAGACGGGGCAAAATACGGAGCTCTCCAGGGCTTCCGCTGCTCAAATGCCCCAGGAAAAGAGGACAGTGAGATGGAGAACAAGCAACAAGGGACTTGGGCTCTTTTAAACTCATTAATATAACAGTCACTGTGGAGTAATTTTGGCTGATAGGGATTCACTGCTAATGTGTAATTCATTTTTAAATTTAAAGTTTCCTTTTTATGTGTAGGACATTAGTTTTTCTCATTTGATTGGGGCAAAAGCAAATGGTGCTAGAGACAAGACTCTGACATCCGTTGCCTTCAGAGTATCGGGCACCATAGTGGTCTAAAGGGGCACACTGAGGGCTACATTGCTTTCAAGTTCAATAATGCAGGAGCAACAGTTCAAGCCGCCACTACTATGAGGAAGTAAAACTAACAAAAGTTTTTTTCCTGTGTGTTTTTTGTGCTTTTGGGAACAATGGGCAGGAGAATTGAAATCAACCAAGAGCAAAGACCACAGACTGAGCAGGTGAGAGACTGAAGCAGATGGTAAAGTGAGATGGATGCTTTCACTCCACAACCCCCTACTTCAGGTATTATATATGGATTGAAGGAAACCTATATCTTGTCATCTTGGGCAGAGTAAAAGAAAAAAAAACACTCTGAATTCAAAGCTTTATTTATTTATTTTTTCTTCCATCTAAAAGTTATAGCACTATTAAAAATGCATTGACGTTGATAAAGAACTGTATTTCTTGGCTAGGCAGCATGGTGGGGCAGCAGGTCATGCTGGTGACTCCCAGTGCTTGGGGTCACGTGTTGGGATGCTGGATTCAGTCCAGCTCAGTCTGTGTGAAGTATGCTTGTTTTCCCATGCGGGTCTGATGGAAAGCTCCACTGTTCTCCCACAGTCCAAAGACATTGTGTTTCTAGAAAACAGTCGATTCCAAGATCTGTGCTGTGTGTATGTGTGAGCAAATGAGTGTGTGTGATTCCTCAGAGTTGTAAGTTCACCCCATCTAGGGAGCACCCTGTTTTAGACCCTAAACCTCCAGGATGGCACTGGATTGCTACAACCTTAAACTGAAAAATCAGTTAATAAAAATGAACGTGTATATATTCACAAACATATATGCCCCCGGCTATTTTATTTTCTTTGTATTTATGTAGCTATTATTTACACAGATGTATTTCTTTATGGTAAAGTCTTCCTGTATCTCAAATATTCAGGCCCCACTAATTATTTTCCAGTAGACCTCTTTTGAATACTTGAATAATTTTGTTTGAGACCATATTGGCTACTGCTATGTCAAGTAGGTTGTTGAGAACTCCACTCAAGGCTGTTATTAAAGTTGTTAACAAGGAGACAAGCATTGCTGGAGTGTCTGCTTTAGATCCCTGTTGTTCCAATTTCAGAAGCTTTTCATTGCTGAGCTCTAATGATTAAGCTCCTCATAACCCCATTAACATCATCTGGTGCCATTTTCTGCTAATACTGACAAACGGTTTAAACAACATTTCCTGTCACCTCTGCTCCTCTGTCACTGAGCCCTTGAAACCTTCAACTTATAAGTGCGGTTCTGTGCAGTCCCTACTGGGCTTCAACTGTGTTCATTTTTTCCACGATCCACAACTGTCTTTTTTAAGGCGTTCAAAATATTAAACCATCTTCAAAGGTTAAAAATGTTAAAACTCATTTTTCCTTTCTTTTTTATATGTTGGTAGCCACAAATTCAAAGGAGTAAAGGTTGCAGTTGATGAAATAAGACTGGGGTCCATGGTCCACCATTAAAAAACACAAAAAACAACATTGATCTATTAGATCAAAGTCTTCAGTTTGCCAGGAGCATTTTCAGAGCTTTTCTCCTTAAGGTAAACAAGAATGTTTACACACAATATCCAGCAACTGTCTTCACTTTACGCTAACCTAGACCCCGTCATCCTCTGTCGCTTGCAGAATGTTTCTGGACCTTTGTTTAATTCCTGATAGCCGTACATTTCCAGCACTCTCAACTCAACATCAACAGCAATGACTGTACTGTTGTGCCAAATAAGTCTAAGAAACCTTAACATTTTGTCTGTTGCTAGCATTCGTTGCCAACATAAGATGTGATTATAAATAAATACATAATGTATGTTTAATGCTACCAATAGGTTAAAGATTGTCTGTTCATCAAGTTGAGTGTCATGTTAAGATGCTCAAACTTTTTATCCTTAGTTTGAGCTCCTCCTGTGCTCACTTGGGTCATTTTGATTCAGACCTTCATGAAGTCTCCAAAGGGTTAAATACATGCTCTTTTCCTCTGTTTCTTCTTCACCTTACAGGAAGTTTATGTGTCTTTTATTTGTTAGCATTACACTTTATAATATATCTAAATTTAACATGAATTTTCATGCAAGCAACTTCACTTTCAGATTTTACAAATGGAATTAATTTTTTTAGCTCATAATGGAAAGATTTCTGACCTTGTCCTTCTGTGCTGGCAATGTTTTAACTCAATAATTCAGTCATGAAAAGGGTGAACATTTACTCCATATTCTGCTCTTTAGAACTTCCTACAAAGGTTTGTTGATGCTCAAATATCTGCAGAGTTCAGGAAAGGAGTTTTACTTCATCCTGGTGTTCATTCTGGTCACCCAATTGGCTGTGTGCATGCAGATGTTAGCATGTTGAAGTATGGGAGCATATTACATAAAAAGTATTTGCGCAGATGTCATAAATTTATATTATCTGCATATACCTAGGCTGCTGTGTAACAGTGCAAATAACACCATACACAGTAGTGCCTACAAGATCACTGCCAGAACCATTATGGATTCAATACCATGTTTAATCATTTGGCAAAAGGTATTGGGAGTTGACTGCATTCTTTGGCCTTCAAACACAAAGCTCAGAGGTCCAGATTTTCTGCCCATTATTTCAAGTAATGTGTTTTTACACAAGGTGTTTTCTGAGACAGAGGCAGAATTCAGAAATAAGTTTTTCTGGTAGCGTTCTATTTGTATGGTTTGTGGTTTGTGGCAGCTGTCTTGTTGTATGCCCATCCATAATGCCAAGCTTGAAAGTGCTATCTTTTCTCTCCGTCTGTGTGTGTGCACGAGCACGTGCGTGTGTTTGTGTATGGTCATTCTGCAATGGACTGGTGTCTTGTCTAGTGGTGCCCAGTGATTCTGGAATAGGCTCAAAACCACCCTGACCCTGGACTGGTTAGTTGAATAAGAAGTAGTAAGAATAGTGGATGGATGGGCGGATGAATATATGTCACTGTAAATTGCCTGTATTGTGTGACCCCTGTGTGCAGGTGGTTATCCTGCGATGGACATAAGGTACTCTGTCTCACATCGTGTCTAGTGATTCTGCGACATGGAAATGATTATATTAATGAAAATATGTGAGAAAAATATTTTAAATAATTTAAAATATGTATATGTAAGCCAGAATTTCCTTCTGAATGTCTTTCTGTGAACCCCATCTTTCCTTATTCCACCTTAATGTTATCTGTCCCATGGCTTCAGAAGAAGCCTTCTGGCTGCTACAGCAATGTACTGCACTTGTGTACATTTACTGTACCCTTTTCAAGCTTTGGCTCTTTGTATTGCAAGTCAAAGCTCTGGGCCTCATCTAAAATATATAAACCACAAACTGAGTGAAAACAAACAGCTTTTGCAGATTGTAATGGCTTCCACTGTGTTTCAAACAACATTTTTTAGCTATGATAGCGCTCACTTTCCTAACTTACATCCTCTGCTATTTGATTCATTTCTCCCTGACATTTCTTTGTTTAAAACACTTTAAATGGCAAATGATTCCCTTGGCTCCTGTACAGTGGCAAATGCAGACAATGAACAACTCTGCTGTCACTCTTGCACATCACAAATATATTCTGCAAGGATCCATTGTGCTCTTTTTACTATTCTGACACATTGGTGTATCTTTGTTTATTCCTTATTTAGTAGAAAAGACCCCAACTGAGGGCTTACGGATTCATTTTGAATGGGGTGATTTTTTTTTGTCACTATTTTTGAAAGATCCTTACTTGTTTATTGTATGTTTGCAGACATTACCTTGATGACTGAGTGACTGCACAGGATGCTAAATCCTTGAGCACTTCTGTTTGAGTCTCAAGCAGACATTATTAATCATCAGTCTTGTTTGACTTCTTTATTAGAACCTGGTATTGGTGTTTTGGTTGCTTCTACATCTGTTGTGTAGTGGTAGACTTTTGTAGTTTTGAAATATATATATATATATATATATATATATATATATATATATATATATATTTTTTTTTTTTTTTTGTATTTCACGATATGAAATAGTAGGTAGATACATACTATATGCCCCCCCATTCACAAATCAAGCTTCAAAAACACAGGGTTTACCCAAGCTGGTGTGGAAGAACTTGAGTGGCCCGCACAGAGCCCCTGACCTCAACCCCACTGAACACCTTTGGGATGAACCAGAACACCAACCCCGAGCGGCGCCTTCTCTCCCAACCTTACTGATGCTCTTGTAGGCAAATAGGTACAAATTCCCACAGCTGTGCTCCAAATGGAAGTTCTTATAGCAGCAAAGGGGGAACAATTCCATATTAAAGCCCAAGGGTTTGGATAAGTGTGATCCTCAGGTGTCCACATATTTTTGGCCATACAGTGTATTTTATATTTATGTAGTAGATAGTAATATATAGATAGACAGATACATCCAAAAATAGTTGTTACCTAGCTATACAGTATATATAGAATTGTCTTGGTTCTCTTTTGCTTTTAGAAAGCGAATGTAATGCAAAGTGTTACATTGTACTGTGATCCAGTGGTGCAGCATCACTTCACCTGTAACAGACCTGCTTACCAGAATGTCATTGTTGCAATCCAAGTAGTAGGTGATTTTCAGAGTATGAGGACAAAGCCCCCATCTTCAAGTCCCATCTGATTACCAGCCCTCAGTCACATAAAAACTTTTTCTTTGATTATGTTCAAGAAGAACTTTGCCACTGTTGAAGAGGTGTTGCTTGAGATTTATAGATGATTTATAGATGATAATGGTGGTTAATTCCCAAGAACAGCTCTAGTCACTTGATTCAACATAAATTTTGTCTCCTTGGCTGCACTTGGTATGTTGTGATCTAACCACCATATTTCAGTCTACCTGCACTCTGCATATTTCATTTCAATATAGACAGGTACTGTATAAACTGTAGGCAGACACTATTTGAGGTTGGTAGGTAAAGAAACTACAGAATGGTCTAAAAACTAATTCTATTGTATTTTAGTGTGTGTAACAGCAGAGAGTATTAAAGACAAAAACAAAACTGCTCAGCAGGAGAATTTCCCTCATGGCTTTCAAACTGATAAAATAACGTTTCCTTCAATGTGGTCTGTTTTCAAGTGATATATTCCCTTAGACAAAGGAAAACGTATACATAAGTATACCTCATACCTTGTTCAGGCTTTTAAGGCATCAAAGTCCTTCCAAAAACTGAAAAATGTAGCTAGCGATTCACCATAACCCCCAGTAGCTAGCGATTCACCATAGCCCCCAGTTGACATAAAAACAAAACAGGTTCTTCCAGCTTGGCAGTAGCATAAATGGACCTTGAGGCTTGCACAGGAAACTTACAGAAATGTTATGATAATTTAGAGTTTTCTCCAAATGTTCAAGATGGGTTTCATTAATCTCTGTGTAGCATTGATCATTTTTGAACGCTGTTCAATCCATGCAGAGTTTGCATGTTCTCCCTGTTTGCATAGATTTCCTGTGGGTTCTCTGGTTTCTTCCCTAG
Source organism: Heterotis niloticus (assembly GCA_018136845.1). Taxonomy (NCBI): domain Eukaryota; kingdom Metazoa; phylum Chordata; class Actinopteri; order Osteoglossiformes; family Osteoglossidae; genus Heterotis; species Heterotis niloticus. The sequence continues at coordinate 19,875,743 of CM030891.1, forward strand.
GTCCAGAAACAGGTGGAGTGGTGTGAGGGGGAAATGACCCATCTGTGGTGTCCTGTGTCTCATGATCTGTGTTTCTGGGATGAGCTCTGGACCAGCACAACCCTGTATTACGACAAGAAGTAATCCATAATGAATGAGTGAATTAACAAATTAACAAGTGAATGAAACACCATTGATCATGTGAGTCAGACTGTCATTACAGGGTTTTTAACTGCTCTGTAAAGAGTTTTTTATTTCCGGTAGATTTCCCTTGGAATGTGTTCGTAGATGTGCTTTGGAGCTGAATACCTCTAATGGGCAAAAAAAAGACCATCATATGGGTTGTGTTGAAAAAAGAGAGATAAGGTTTTTGAGCAAAATTGATTCTGTACCTTTACTTGTGCCACACTACAGCATGCTAATTTACTTTCGTTGCACGTTGCCTTTGCAGAGTCCTTTTCACCACTTCCCTTTTTTCTGGGATAGGTAGTTACCATGGGAAATAACTGTCTAAAGGGGAAAACCACTGTGGCTCCCAAAAACTAGGAAAGCCAGCTAGTGAGCAGTACTGCAGGGAATGCCAATATCTTATATGCATTATATATTTTCAAAACTTTTCCCTACTTTTCTTCAGTCATATTATGTATGGGTTATGCAAGTCTAAAGTCAGAAGAAGTCATTAAAACTGAGTAAGAATTGTATTTTTTATTGTAAATAATTTCTTGATCTTTGCAAAATGATGAAGTGCTCTTTGCTGTTGTGGGCTGTGTGGCTTGAAAGCCCATCTCTGATTAAGGATGCCCTCAACCTCCAGCCTTCTCATGTGCATAGAAATAATGTCGGGAAACAAACTGCAGCAGTGCAGCACTGATTTGTGGAAAGTCGCTATTAAAAAATGGCAGACATTTCAATTGAGCACAGTTTTCTCTTTGCTTGGGTTTCCTATAGGTTTCCTACAGGTAACGGTTTAATGACACGCGTTTCAGGTGAACTGGTGTCACCGAGTTGTTCATAGTGTGCCTGTGTGTGAGTGAGTATCACAATGTGGCACAGAATGCTGAAGAAAAAATCAGAGACATGGCAGAAGCAGATTTAATAGCTCTGAAATAAACCATCTGGCAGCTGAGGAGAAGAAAATAAAAGCTCCCAGCCACACAGAAAGCAAGAACATTTTAAAATGTACTCATATGATGCTGGGCAGCGGCAGCGCTCCGCCTCTCCCAGGCTGCCATGTGATCACTAGTGTATACAACCGATTGAGGCCAGCGGAAGACTGAGCACTGACAAAAAGTCCGAATAGGAACTAAATCCCAACCATGATTGGTTTCTATGCCTATCAATACTCAGTCTTAATATGGGGGCAGAGAGATCACCTCTGTTCCGTTCTGGAAGCAGCCACGGGTGTGGCAGTAGGTTAGGTATATTAAATGCATTTTTAACTTATGATGGGTTTATTGCAACAAATTTTCTTTGCATATCATAAACTAGCAAATGTACACTGATAAGTTTTACAGCATTAATACTCATACCTGCGAGTTTACTGAAGTGTTATCGCGGATACATATATTGCAACTCAACCAAGCTTAACATGAAGGCTTGTCGGGTCATAAAGTAACTGTGAAAAGGCATATTTTTTTTAGTTGTTAGATTAGGTCAATTTCTGTAAACATTGGAAGTCATCAAGTTAAAGAATAATCAATAATTTTTAAAGTGAAATAGTATAACAGCAGTAATACCATCTGTAACAGTAGCTATAATAATATCTGTTTACACTCTAATATTCACACACAGATACACTTTTTATGGATATACACACTGTTATACAAGTGGAACCTCTGCAGTGATATCTCATGCCCTGGGGAATTGGATCTTACTGCTGGAATCAGAGGAAAATTTCTGCTTCCATGCACTGTGTATTCTCCAGCGTACATAACCAGTAATGGGACATTGTTGAGGCCCAGACTTTCACTTGGACTCTTTCTTCAACTGGTGTGATTCACTGGCAATATCCTGAACCCCATGAATCATGAGAGCCGTGATTACCACCCTAATCGAATGTTCTCAGTAGCAGAAGGTTATTGCCAGAGGACCGACCCCTCCCCGACCCAAAACACATAGCAAAATATGGAGCAGTTCTGTGCTCTCAGCTCTTACCCAGACCCCGGGCCTCAGTGGTCTGCTGCACATCACTCCCACTCACATGTCTATGTTGAGCCTGAGCGCAGGGGTCATGGAGGCAGACAAAACACAGGATGAGTCTATCAGATGGTGTCAGTGAAACTGTGTCTACCAGTTATAGAAGTGCAGATCAAAATGTATTGTTCAGAGGGAGAAAATTAACAAAAAATTATATGTTCATGTGGGAAATCATTCCTTGAGGGAGAAGGTAAAAGTAATTGAACCTAAATTCCTGCAAGATAATGAAAACACAAGTAAGCAGTCAATACTGTACTAGATAATAATGCAATAAGCAATGAGCAGTAAAATGAAAAACACTCAAGCCAGTTTATAGGTGAATTTAAAAATAGCCATCACGATCTGCTTTATATGGCCACAGTTTGTACTTACAAACTAGTAAGAATAAGTAATGCTTTATTGCTAACCAAAAGTATTGTGATAGAAGTAATGAAACTTATACCACAATGAAAACTAAAAAGAATTCTTGTGTATTCATGGTTATACACATTTATGCTTATATTGTGTACTTCGTATTCATGAAGTTCTGGTTTAAATATGAAGACATCCTAATTACAAAGACATGGAAAATTAATCCTTTTATCTTCATTTGTGTCATGTTACTTCTGGGTTATCACTGAGTAAATGAATGTATTAATATTTTAATAATATGCTTCACGTTAATATCTGTCCCCATTAATGCCGTGTAGTGTTAATAATGTATGCCATGTGGAAGAGAGTATCAATATTATTAGAAATACGTAAGAGTGTACTCATTTTTGTGAATTAAGGCAGTATTGAGAATGAATAAATCATTCATTCAGTCATCTGCATCGTAAATTGCATTCTTTACATTTAAAAACCTATCTGTAATCACTTTAATTAATATTTATAAACTTAATAGCTGTTATTTAATTTGTATAACCTGAACAATGAAATGAGTTAATAGAGGAGAACATGACCAAGCTACTGCTCTCAGTGCATTTTTATCATAAGCTTAACACACTTAAAGTAATAAAAGAGAAGTTAATCATTGAATAACACATTTATAAAAGGACATGTTTACCTGTTCAGTTTATTTTAATATATCGCTCTTCTCAGCAAGGTGACATAGCGCTGAAAAAAAGGTTTATAGGATAAGCAACAGAAAAGGTTTAATTATTACTTATTTAAATTTTCATAGTATAAAAAATTCATTCTTAATGTTTTAAACATACTCTGAGAAGTTTTTTTTTCCAGAGTTAATTTCCTTTTAGGTGAATTAGCAAGGCTGAGATGGTCAGGATTTTTGACTGTTCTCACTTCTAGCTAACTTGGCCAGCAAGATCAACCATAGAGATCAGCTTATGATGAAGAGATGTTTTCCACGGTTCACCTTAAAAGTGGTTACAGCTGACAGAAGCAAGTGAAGCCTGGAGGAGACATTACGGTTTGGCCTAAAACCAACTTGCTTAGTTTTAAAGAGAAAAATGTCTCGCTCTCCTTAACCCCTTGGTCTCGTCAGGGTTGCGGAGATCCAGGGCTGATTCCAGAACCTCTGTACATGCTGGATGGAAACCAGTCCATTGCTGAGGAGAGAACGTGGCAACATAAAAGGGCAGTTTCACAGATATACATTAAGCCTAACCTTAGGCTAAATCACACTTTAAATTTAAACTAACTGAAATGGCATTCTCTCTCATGGCCTAAAATAGTCTAGGAGTAGTCCTAGTCTTAATTCAACGAATCTGATTTCCAAGAGGAAGATTAGAGTTAATTTAGGTTGAAGTAAAGGCTTAAATTAAACTAGCCAGAGGCAGATTTATCTTCAGACATGGGTCTGCATCACTTTGACAAAGAATTAACTGGAATATTTCACTGTACATGAAGGACCCCCACTAAGACAAGAGAAAAAGGTGGCTATAGACAGGAGCCACTCAATGATTTTGGCAAAAATCAGTTTTTATGATTTTTGCCAAAATCATCGAGTGGCTCCTGTCTATAACTGCTTTCCATATGTATAAAGGAAAGTGCCGCTGACATCCTTACTTTGCCAGAGCCAAGGCTTTCATCTGACTCTGTTAAGGGAAGGCCTATACCCCCTTCCTTACAAACACTGTTAACTTTGATTTTTTTTTCATCTATAACCTTTCATCGTGAAACAGGACATTTGTGTGGCGTAAGTGAGCCAAATGTATGCAGCGTAGTCCACACAGTCTGCAATACTACTGTGTATGTGAACGGAAAGACAATTACATCAAATTCACCTAACGCTACTACCCAAACCTTTACAAGGTAGAGGTTCTATGAAAGTGGGAGCTTCCCTGGAGTCATTGGCTGCTCTGATGATGTCATATTGAGGTGCTGAGTAATAAAAGGATCACTAAAACCTGCTTTTAAGCAAATGTACAGGGTGTGTGCACTCCTGCTGTGGGGAGTGGTCTGCCTGTCTCCAACACTATTGCACACTGGAAAGCTTCAAGTAATCCCTTGGTTTCCAGAACTTTGTATGCTCAGTTTGAAAGAAGGCAACACAGTAGGCACCCTGCTTGGCAACAGTGGATGTGTACAGACCACCTTTATTGTTCATCCCCACCTTTGTCCAGTCAGACCTGAGTAGCAGTGGAACAACCAGGCTCATGCCTGCACCAGAGTTCTAGTGTTTGGTATGTGGAAGCTTATTGTATTGTTTCTTAAAGGCAAAAATTCAAAAACAGTAACAAAAACAGGGTGGAAAAAATACAAAAGAGTAGAAATATATTATTTACAAACAACTTTACAAATGTTCTCAAGTAAGAGCAACAAAAGTACTCTGAAATGTTCAATTTCACCAAAAGTGTAAATGTAAGTAACAGAGAAGATGTAACTCTTTATCACCCACGTCTGACTAACGTCCATCCATCCAATTCTATTCTACCAAGCAGGGTCATGGGGGTCACGAACCTATTCCAGCAGCAATGGGTGCCAGGCTATGAATCTGCCCTTGGATGTGGCACCAAAGCTCACGTTAAGCTGAATTTTAAATGACTGAATATAGATATATGCTGTCTCCACAAATATTTCATGCCAGTTGATTTAATCCCATAATCCCTTACTTTGTTATTGATCACGGGCACTCAGAGCACGAAACACCAGGCGGAATGCCGTGGGGTGTGAGATGAATGAAGACAATCACACTCTTGCTCCGAGTGTGTTGAGTGCCAGCAAATGACTGGTAAAGCAAGGTGGTGACTTTTGCTGTGCAACACACACATTTTAGGCAATGGATATTGGAAAATGCTGTAAACATAAATAAATAATGTGGAAAACTGTTGATACCTCTAAAAGTTCATTACTTTACTATTCATAACATGAGGATCCAGTGCTCATGTTTTTTTAAGATTATGGTTATGCTAACTAATAGTGAGCTGGTGGGTGGTACAGTCATGGTGGGATGTGGGGTTGGACTGACCGACAGCTCCCCATTTACTGCTCCTGTCTTGCCTCAATAGAATGATGATGACCGGTTGCTACCAACTGACCTGGAGTCAGCAAAGAGGTTTAAGGCAGTTAATCTGAGACTTGGGGGGGACTTTTGGGAAGTCTAGTAGATGAGGTAGCAGAGAGATCTTGCCAAAGCCAGCCAGGGTTGCGGTTCATTATGGATGCCATTTTTGTTGGCTTTTCAATGTTTATGGTTTGAGAGGAACTTTCTGGTTCTGATTTTAAAGGGCTACATCCCCGTTTGTTGTTGTACTTTGAGCCCTATCTTCTATAGGGAAAAGCTGCTGTCCAGTGTTTCAGTCCTACACATATGGCCACCTCTTTCCCACACCTGACTATGTAACTTAATACGTGCAATTTTTTCGGAAGCAAAACTTTTTATTTTCTCTGTTCAAAAATATACAATAAGTATATTTGTAAGTTATATGACAAACTGTGTAGTTTATAAATGATTTTTACATCCAATCCTAATATGCAGATGATGTCCTGTGGCTCAAGGGGCGCAGTCTTAATTCTTCAGTGAGGCATTACACGAATGTAAACAGGTTCCTTCATAACATGGGTCAACATGGGTCTTCTCTGAACTTTGGACAAATTTTACTATTTTGCAATCACAGGGGGCGGTCTGGTCATTTATTTGAAAATAAAGGTTTACATTTTGGTTAATCTGTCTGCACAGAGACTGAAAATGAAGTCTACTGGAAGTCCAGCCACTGCTGTCACTTCTGGTACCAAACACTTCTCAGCATTTTTTGCCTACATTATCAGGCATGAAATTTGTTTTATTTAGAAAGAGAGGAACTACTGTATTTGCTTTAATTCAAACATATGCCCCCTAATTTGGCTTTGTAGAAAGGTGAATTTTTTTATTCATATGAATTACGGTATTAATTAATGTCAATAGAGCGTTACGTCACAAGTCTTTCAAGTCTACATACACACTGAACATTTGTATAATGTATTTTTCAGTGTATGGAACGAACTGTATGTATTAATGATACGGTCCCAGTCAGAACACCTAAAGGGGTCTAGGTGCACCGAGAGAGGTCATAGGAGTGATAAGTATAATTGTTGCCTTTGGGATGAAAGTAAAATAGCCACATGGTGAGCAAGATGGTAGAGATTAAATTCATTGTGGGTTTAGCTAAGGTTAAGGTCCACTGCAGGTTATTAAGAACTCTGCTGTGAGGGCTGGAACACCCCTTTTCTAGATGTTGCTGAGATGATCAGCAACTGGTTGACTGGATGGTCTGCACCAGGTTTGGAAACATGTTCAAAACAAGGAGGTGCTGTTCATGGTGCTGAAAATCCCCTCCAGTCAGGTCTTTGGCTTTCCTGGTTGTGTTTTTTTACCCTGTTGATAGCAGAGACTCCTCCTTGGCCCAAACTGTGTCAGGGTAACAGGAGGAGGGATAATGCTGAGCCTATGCATTGTTGCAGGGGGACCACAGCTTTGCACAGGTGCTTAAACACGGTGACAAAACAGCATCAACACAAGATGTGACTTCCATTGCAAATATGGTGGAATGAAAATTGCAGATTATTACAAAAAAGCAAACTTATGTGGTGGGTGTGTTGAAAGAGGAAGGTCTCAAAATAGTAAACACTGGGAAGAGCCTGAAGCTACGTATGTTATTGTTTTTAAAATACAGAAACATATTTTACCATAAGTTATCCACAAAGCTGAGGCATACCTTTTACCTGTCCTCAAGTGATTTTGTATTATATAAATCTTTTGTTCCCTTTCCAGTTTTTTCTTTTTTAATTTTTACTCCAAAGGATTCATATCTTAATATTCATAGTATTTTGCTCGCTTAAACTTGCTTATGATATCTTTATCAAGGCCTGTTTTTCCATATTTTTCATGTCATCAGAACTTATGTTGATGAAAAAAGTTTGTGGCTGGATATTTGGCAAAATATGTAAATCAACAGCTCATACAGTGCACAAGTTAGCTATTCTGATAGGATTAGTCACACTGTTGAATGTTATTACTGTTTTTGACGACAAATTCTAGCAGATAATTTCAGAACAGAGAACAGAATGGTGAAAAGAAATGGTTTGTCGGTTCATTAATGCACACGATTATATCCGCTAACTTGAAACTTGCATGAAGAATGAGGTGTGATGGGTACCAAGAGCATGGGTAGCAGACCAAGAAAACACACTCCTACAGTCATGAGAAAAGGCGAGATGTCACATCACACGTGGAAGCAATGTGGAGTGTCAAGTCAAAACCTTTGGAGAACCTGGCACAGATCCTTCTGAAACGCGTAGGACCAGCAAAGATGTCGGAGTTAAACCCGGAACAGCTTCTGTGCTACATGTAAGGCTGCTGCTCTCCAGCGTTTTATTCTTGTGCTATGAATGTAAGCCCCTTTTTGAGGAAACACTCTGCGCTGGGCTGCCTGAGTCAGCACAAAGGAGGTCTGTAGGCAGCACAGCACGGGGTCAGAGTGGGAACTCATACCTCAGACCTGGATGTGCTCAGCAAAAGCATATGGCCACCGTTGGCAGAGACATCCAGAATGGCCTCTGCTCAAAGCTCGCAGCAGGAAATTAACCGTGCAGAACTCCAGCACCGGCACCCATGCGGCTTCTTTACAGCTACCATGACACTTTGATGGGCGATCGTGCCACAGCTCCCTGGGGACAGTGCGTTTTGGTGCTCTCTCCACAACTTATGGCTCTTTTTTCTTTCGTCTTGGCTCAGAATTCCAATGAGTCTGGAAATAAAGTCATAAATTCTAACAACATAACAGGATTAAACGCTTCATTCTCCAAAACAGGATTCAATGACAAATGATGTCCTCCTGTGGTACCAGCATCACCCGGCATTGTAAAAGACACTCGTTTCCTCCCGGATGGCTGTGTGTGTCCAGGATTGTACTCGTGCACCCGTGCTGTCACATTTGGGAGCTGCCACCCACAGGCGTTTGCTTTAAGACCATCCTGAACCTCGGCTGGCCCGTTTTGTCCTTCCCTGGTATCCCTTCTTGATGTAATGCTTATAGGGAGCAACTGCATCTCTGCAGTGGGTTTCACCCTTTTTTGTTGAATAATCGGTTGGTTACATTCTAAAGTCATTGATATTTCTTCTTATCCATGTGCATTCTTATTGTTTCTAGAGGAAAAACCACACAGAACATTGAGCGCAACAGCCACGGTCTGTAAACAAACTAAATATTCTACACATAAAGTGAGCAATGCCCTCAAACTGATATTGAATTTTAATTCCTTGATGTGCAGTGCAACGTTGTTGACACGCCTACAACTCTGCCTTAGATGTAAACAGCCAACGTGCTCTTTAGGAACAGTTTTCGGGGTGACCTAGTCAAACTGAAAGTGCAGGTTTAGCAGCCCTTCCGTACATCTCCACTGTTCATAAAGTAATTTTTTTAAATCTCCCTTTGACCTTGAAATGCATCTCCAAAAATCACAACTCGTTCTTGTGCGCTGATCTGGATGCGATTTCCAGACTTACAAAACTCCGTTCTTCCTAACAGTAGGATCTGAAATTAAAGGTGAAAAAAATTAAGAATCAATTAAGGAATCTATTTTAAAAACTGAAAAGAAAATTAAGGAAGGGAAAAGTTTGGTAATGCAGAAAAGTAAAAGTTCAGCTCAGGTATACAGTTTTCAATTTATACTTTAGGAGATTATTTGAAGCAGTTATCGGTGCTGCTACTTTTTAATCATTAAAACTTTACTTGGTTCTAACTGTTCAGCTGTAACATCTGCTCTCGGGAAAGCGGTAAATTTAAGGGTGGCGTTTTAAGGGCAAGCAGCTGACTTTTTGTTTTTGTCCACAATGAAATGCTGGTTCTTGGCCACAATGCACAACTGGTCATGTGATTTCATTTTTCATTTATTCATTTTTCTGATGCTTCTCCAAAGTCACTTATGATTTAAAGCTGCTTATAGTTATTCAGCCATTAATACAGCTGGGTCATTTTCACCTGTGCAATTCAGATCTAACACCCTGCTCTAAAGTCCTACAGTAGGAGCTGGAAAGCTAACTTGGGTCCTTTGACTGGAAGGTAGCAGCTCTAACCACTATGCCACCTGCTGGCCACAGTGGATTGCAGAAAATGACAATGCAGCAGGCTGATAGTGACAATAGAGTAGACTGACAATGAATGAATGTGTGAAGAATGCACCAACTTAAGTACAAGGAACATAAGGTATTAATTGTACTGTGGTAAATACAAGTCACTGGTAGAATACCATGGGTTGCAGCATCTTCAAAAAGATAAAAGTAGATGTAATGTACGAAAATGGTGGCAAATGGAATGATTGCTTTTAAAACTCATAACTGCAGCAGACCAAAGTTGCCCTGACCATTTTTCCAGAGCACATTATCAAATCCAGCTGAGAATTTACCACATTCAGTGTTTTTTGTTTCCATATTATAAAACTTTCACTTGTCTGATGCTTTTGTCCAAAGCAGCCTGCACTGGTAGACACTTTGCTGTGATTTACCCTTCTTTACAGTAGTGTACATTTACTGCATCAGCTGAGGGCGATCCACTTGATCAAGGGCGCTAAAGTAGGAGGGGATTCGAGCCAACAACCTTCAGAGCGCATCTCCTGCCACAGCTGCTGAGTTAACGCCAAGTCGCAGATGATAATAATAATAATAATAATAATAATAATAATAATAATAATAATAATCGCTTTTGGCTGGAAGGGGACCTGCGAACGCGAGAGAGGAACGTGCGGGATGTATGGTAATGCGGCTGGCAGCGGGATGGCGCGGGAGAGCCGCACCGCAAGGTGGGGGAGGTGGGGGGGATGGGGGGGCATGAGAACCGCGCATGTTCCGGAGCGCGCCGGGAGAGGAGGGCTCGGCTCGCTCTGCTCCGCATCTCTCCGCATTCACGAGCATCTTCCCGCACGGACTGTGGTTTGTTAAGGCGCCCGGGATGTTGCCCCTGCTGCCGCTCCTGCTCTGCTGCCTGCATTGGGCGCTCTCCAAAGGTAGGAGTCGCTCCCCGCACCCGGGTTCGCATCCCGTTTTGCTCTTGCGTGGTTTTGCCGACGCCGTTGCGGCGGGATCCCCGCGTGCCGCCGCGCAAGTTTGGCTGTCGGCGGGAACTTCCTCGCGCACGTAGAACTGAAGAAAAGGCGGAAAGGCAACGACTTAGGATTCGTATTTATGATTTATTACGGTTAAGAGTAACTGAGAACATTTTATATACGCTTGCAGTTTTTTATCAGAATTGTAATGAGTTGGCTTCGTAATATTGTGTCTGGTTAAATCATTGTGTTCCCTGAAATACAGGCGCACGTTTCGTTCTGAGGCGTTCTTATTTGTGTCCGCCTCAGACTTCATGCTGTGTTTTCCGTGTGGGAACTTTGGACCGGGTTCGTTCCCGGTTTTGCCCCAAGCTGGAGCTCCGAAAGTGCAGACAGGAAGGAAAGCGAGGCAGGGTGAATGTTGACGGGGTGTTTGGTCCGCGCCGTCAACTTTGACGGGGGAATTCGCTCCCTGTCGGCGATCTTCACCCGCCGCCTTCTGAACACAGCCGGGACCTCAGTCCGGGGCCATGCTGTCAGGCGTCCGACTTGTCGACCTTTGTGCTGTTGTTTTCGGTGCTAACGGTGTAGCAAGAGCGGTACGGGCGGACATGAACGCAGGTGTGGGACGCGGTGCCGGGCGCTGTCATGTCCGGACCCAAATGCAGGCGCGGCAGCAAAGTGCAGGAAAAACGTGGTGAAAACTGCGAAGGACTCGGGCGCTTTGCCGCTCCCAACTGTCATTGCTGCGGAATTCCTGTTACTGCGCAGGGTGCAGAATGGCTGAAACGGCGCCTCATATTCGCGATGAGCGCGAGTGAGGGACACAAATACCGGCTGACGAGCAAAGAACAAAATGTCAAATGTCGACTTTTTCTTCTTTTCGAATGAATGAGCCTCAAATCACATGTATTGAGGTGGCTTCGGGGGTCACACTCGTGCAGTTGTCTGACGCTGTTGTACACATAATTCAACGCAAGCAAGTCTAACCCCCCCCCCCCCGATATTTCTGTATAACTCAGTTCAGCAATATTTCTAATTTTTTGCGCCCTTGCACGTGCATTGGACTACAGCGCAGTGGCACAATGTGTTATTTTCGTCATTTTGCTGACATTGCGTTCGATGATTTGCCCGTTTATAGAGCTGGGGTCATTCTTCATGGAGGAATTCTGGCTAAGTATTGGGGGTGGGAGGGCTCTAACCACCACGCCGCCTGCTGCCCCCACAGCATCTCCCCCGTGGATTTAATGTACAGAAGCGCAGTACTGTGTCGAAAAGAAAACGTCAAGATGCCTTCGTTTTGCGGGTGTTTTCTGCTTGTGCGGAGTCAAGTGCGGCATCTCACTCTTCTGCGGCGGCGCGGGGCTCAGGGCTCGGCGGGACAGTAGCGCCGCTCCGCCGGCAGTGGGCGCAGTCCTTATTGCGGGGCTGCCAGCCTGTAAAGCTTTCAGCGGGGGAAGCAGCGCTGTCCTGAGAGACGTTGACATAAAACAAAGAAACAAACCAAGAGGGACAACTCTAGTAGTGGTACTACTAATAAAAACAAGAATAATAGCTGGACAACAGATAGCACAGGACTTGAGGTCATCACATTCCAGTCTGAATGTCCCTTTACACAGCAAGAATGCCCTGTTGTATACATGGATGGATCACTGTAAGTGCCATGATGCTCAAACCAAATGCTTTTAGTTGCCTTGGACAAGGGACTCAGCTAAATGAAGGGTGCTGGTGATGATGATGTTGATGATGATGATGATGAAGGCATTCCCAGTGACATGACAAATGGCTTTGTAATGTCCAAGTTTGCTGTTTTAAACACCACTCCCCCCCGATGCTGTACCACGGTTCGGCACGCTGCTTAGCTTGCCGCCGGTAAAAGCATCCACGTGATTAAGGAAGAACAGAAGAGCCGCTTGCTAACCCATACAGCTTTTAAAGTAGAAATGCGTAGTTGCGTTCTGAGTCCTGTGTCGTACGTTTAAGTACATGCCGGTTTTTGTTGCTCTGTTTGTTGCCGTTTTGTTTTATTTACAACAGGCTGTAGCAGTTTGTCACTTTACAGCTTTAACGCACAGGCAAAACACAAACCCTGTGCCACTGCTGCCATACCTCAGCCACACTACGTGTACATTATACCATGTTTTCAGGGTCATTAGGTATGAAAGATCACGTTGCACAAATGTTAGCATAGTGGCCATCCCAAGTGAAGTCAAGAAGCCAAAGTTTTGTACAGTGTCCAGAATAATTGTTTCCTCAAAATGTAAATAAATAATCCAAATTTGAATGAAATGAATGATAAGCAGCAGGTGGCCTAGCTGTTAGTGCTGTTACTTTGCACTGGAAGGTCCTAGGTTCAAATCCTATTTCCTGCAGTTGTACCACTTAAAAAGATAGCTACCAGAAATTGTTTTTGTAAAAATTAACCAGCGGTTTAAATAAATCATTGTATGTAGTTTAACATTCTAAGCTGCTTTGGAGAAAAGCACCAGATTAATAACTAAATGTACGTGAAAGCAATTACACTGAAGTTTACTCCAGTAAAAACTATCCCGTGGTCATGTTCTCCCCTTGTCTATGTGGATTTCCAGCCACAGTCCAAAGACGTATTTCGGGTCAGTTCTTCTTATTTTTTTGGCTGCTCCCGTTAGGGGTCGCCACGGCGGATCAATTGTTTCCACTTCTTCCTGTCCTCTGCATCTTTCTCCGTCACCCCCCACCACTTGTATGTCCTCCTTCACCACATCCATAAATCTCCTCTTAGGCCTTCCTCTCTTCCTCTTGCCTGGCATCCTTCTCCTGATATATCCAGAATCTCTCCTCTGCACATGTCCAAACCAACGCAATCTCGCCTCTCTGACTTTGTCTCCAAACCGTCCAACCTGTGCTGACCCTCTAATATACTCATTCCTAATCCTGTCCATCCTTGTCACACCCAATGCAAATCTTAACATCTTTAACTCTGCTAGCTCTGCCTCCTGTCTTTTGGTCAGTGCCACCGTCTCCAACTCATAAAGCATAGCTGGTCTCACTACCATGTTTCGGGTCAGTTGATCACACCAAATTGCCCAAAGTGCACAACTGTGTGTGCGAGTGGCCACCCAGTGATGTACTGACCCCTCATCCAGGGTCTCGTTTCGTAGCCCAGTGACTCTGGAATAGGCTCAGGCCCACTGTGACCCCAACTGGGAATAAGCCAGGATGGATGGATAAAAGTGTAAAATTTTCTGCTCAAACACTGCATTAACTGCATATAAAGGCAGTTACAAAACTTGTTCCAAAATGGACATTTATCCATAACTTACATGTTCTTTTAAATTTGCACATTACAAGATTTGTCCTTGCCTAAGATCACAGTCAATTCCCCCAGAACTGCCCTGTTTTTTATGGTCCTGTAAGCAGTGTAAATTAGTATGTATTTCTACCTTTGGTGTAAACTTGTACCCTAGTACTACAGAGCAGACAAAAAAAATACCTTTTTCTGCCATAAAAGGTATTCTGTACAATTCAGGGGCAACACATATTGAAAATGTGGAGTTCCTGCATATAATTATACTGAATTATTTCATGCAGAACCTTGTGCTCTGTGCACATACGCAGTGAGTAAGGGGTTAAATGACAGAATAACTTATTATATAGTCCGTGTAATATTTATCTAGTAATCATGCCACTGCAGCACAGGGCGATGACTGTGAAAGGATTTGCTGACAGGAGTCACCGTTTGCAAATGAATAAGATACTGCATGCATACATTACTTAGATATTGTCACTTTGTGCGCTGTTAGCCTTGATTTCATTTTCCTCGAGAAAGCCAGTCTAGCTGCATATTGTGTCGCACATTATAACCGTCATGCTGCAAAATGCCATGTTACGCTGCACAGTATAATTTTTGCTCTAATCACCCCCTGCTGAGGTAGACAAAGAGTGAGGAAGATTTTCAATCAAAGCAGGGATCTGTTTGTGTCTTCCGCAGAGCAGCCGTGCTGAACTTGAATTTACTGCAACCGGAGAAGTTTTTGTAGCACACAGCTGGATTTGAACGGTCCGCTGCTTTTGTTAGTTTCAGGTGACCTGTTTTGTTTGTTAGTTTTGTACGGCTAAAAGCTGTCGGTGATGTGCAGGGCTCCTCCAGTATGGAAGCCGGGAAGCGAAAAGACGAGACCTTTCAGGTGTATGCCATATGTGTGCTGTTCGTAATTGGCGAAATTCCTTTTCTCCGTCTTAGTATAATGTGCAAAGTGCGATGATGCAGTCATATCTGATGTTCTTTTTTATTAGTTAAGGAAATACACATATCTGGCAGCACTGTCCGTGATAATATATGTGGTAGGAATAATTGAATATCTCTATTGTTAATATTTCAATTATATTATACGATTCTCTTCTTCCCAGTATTCCAGTTTATAGTATAATGGACCTAATATGCTTTGTTATTTGTAAGGAGGATATGCAGCTACTACTACTACTACTATTAATACTCTTGCTGCTGCTACTTCTACGTCTACTAATTTTGACTAAGTACGTTATTTAAGGGTATTACCAAAGTATTCCTCCCTGCACTTGAATCTTCATCTTCTATAACCCAAGTTTCTGTTCTGTATAGTTTTTTGGGGAAAAGATAAAATGTTTAAGTATAATTAATGATCTCATCGAAGTCAAAACATATTACAAAATGGTGCCACAACCTTTTCAGGTAGGTAAAAACCCAGATTAATGTAAACTAGTATGAATTTGAAGATTTATATCTGAATGAGAAGGGAGGAAAGGTGGACTTTGTTTGATTTGCACTCGTCTCGAAACATCAAGGACTTAGAACGAAACCATTCTGAAATTACATTGTTATTAATTATTAATTCCGATCCTTAGCCACCCGTTTCATCCAGTACAACCTGTCATTTAAGCCACATGCTGAGAATCACATTTAAAAGGAGTTGTTTTTTTTTATAACGCTGTTCATTTAAGTTTCCGGAATGTCCATATTGTACAAAGTGAAGATTAATGACAGTATTAGGTGTTTTCAAATTAGATAAGTACTGTTTACAGTGTTTTATCCTGCTGAACTCTTAGACTGATAGTTAGTTATATGGGTATGAGTTTTTGGATAGGCTGGGAACACATCATTTGCCCCCCCCCATTTAAAACAATGGAAAATATGGATTTGGTATTTGTAAAAGCAGTACGAGACCCATTTTCAGCAATGAAATTGACTCAGGTACTGAAGGATTTTCGCATATACAAAAGTATGTATGGGCGGGGTGATCAGCTAGTCAGATGGCATTATGGTACAGGAACAAGGTATTTGTGCAATGTGCAAACTTAGAATTTCTTGTGGGTAAATGTCTGGTGCTGTGCTATAACTGTTTGTATAAAAGCACCTGTTGCATAAACTGTGCACAACAGGAATGCATTTAGCAGTGCTCATCTGTATGTTATTTTCACACATTTTAAAAGGTAAACTTTTAGATAAAAAGTTTAACAATAATTACTGTAACGTGCTGTAAAATGTGTTCATATAACCTGTAAAAATATTTAGTGAATTATTTTAGCAGGGAATAAGCTGTCAGCATTCTTGATTTAAGGCTACAGGCTAAATCAAGCAAAAACTACACATTTAAATGTAATGTCAAGAAGTTTTACCAGAAGATTGGAAATCTCAACGCATCAAAATAGGAAAAATACCATGAAAAATTCATTAATTTTAATTTTCAAGGACTTATAAGAAAAGTAAATGGTTACAAATTGCAAATCAATTGTTAAGTAGTGAAAGACTGGTGCTGCATTGGCACTTAGTGTTCAGACTTGTGTGCCTCTATTTTTAGGAAACGATTCGGTGTGCTGGGTGTCATAAGTTAGAACGGGATGTGAGGATAAAATGACGTACTGTAGTGTGAAAGCGATGAATTCTACCACATCCTCTGCTTTGTCTGTGGCAGGCTTCTTTCCCATCGGAATTTATTATTTCTCAATGAGCTGGTTGTTTATACTACAAAGAATGTAAAACCACGGAATAAAATCAGTTTTCTGTAAACGGACAATATATTTCCAGTGCACCAACTGTCTATTATGATTCATGAGCTTGCACTGTCTCAAAGAAGTGTAGTGAAGGAAGGGTGAGATGAGGAATAAATCTCTCTTATATTCCTTCTTTACTGTCATTTATACAAATTCATGTCAGGAACGTCCAGCCGTAAATGGGAGTCTCACAAAGTCAAGGTTATACCACAGCATGGCATTGAGATTTCCTCTCGTCTTGGACTTGGATATCATGAAATAAGATTTATTAATGTTGAGTGTAGTATTTAAACATGTATTTGACAGAAAATTATACTGTACTAGCAAGTGACTCGTGCAACCTTGTGTTTCATGGCCAAATTCTTCAAAAGGGTTCAGCACTTTCAGTTGAACACATTTATCTTGCAATAAGTCACCACAGATAAGGTGATGTCACCAGATCTGAAGAAGTTTTTTCAAGCAGACATAAATTGCATGGTAATCTTCTGCTCATGTATGAATCTGGCATATATGAAAAAGGCAGTTTATACATATTAATGAGTTGATTTAAACCCCAAATAAAGACTGGGTTTTTTTTTTTTCTTCTGTCATTCTTTCACCACTGAATATTCATCTGTATGAAACTTCACATATAATCAAAATATACAGTTTATTGTATGTCAGTGGTCTTAACAAATAAGGGAAATGAATGATCAATTCGAATGCTTGGATATAATGTGAACATAGTGCTGTGAGTTTTGTTACCTTTAAGCTAATACATATGAAAACATTTCCTATATTGTAGTCAGATCTGAAATGTGTCTATAACAGAAACCATGAAAGGGTTTATCATGAACAGATATACTATAATTACTATGTTCTATTGTTATATTGTATTGTAGCATATTTCCCTATTTTGGAAGTTTTATGCAGATTTAAGGTCTTGTGGTATACATTGCTGTAGTCACAGGGTCACGGATACAGAGTCCCAAATTCAGAATGCAGCAGTATGTACCCATGAGTAACAAAAACACCACAAATTGACAGTTCCATGAAATACTTGGTAAAGTCACTTATTTTTAAGTTGAACAGTTTGAAATGTGAGTCATAATTCAAGAAATTAACAGGCAGCCCTTAGCTAAATTTAGAGAACACTTCTTTAATGACAAGTTTTGGCATTGAGAGCATCATGCAGTAGTGTAATTATGTCCAGGGAATATTGGAGCAGTAATAGCAGTCGGTTTATTTTTGAAGTTTACTAATGAGATGAAATATATTAAAAACAATAGTTAGATTGATAGTGATGCAAAGTCACATTTATTTATATATATATATATATTTTTTTTTTTTTTACCAGGACTCTGAATTTTGCATTTTATAGATGGCCATGCATAGAGCAGTTCTGATGGGATGTGTACATTATTGGTTTTTCTCATGCATAGCTTGTGTTTTTCTGCCTGGTAGGCCATAGAGCCTTCATGAGGTGCTGTGTTTCTACGTGCCTAAAAGTGTAAAGAATTGTATTTTGGATTTTTTTTTTTTGTCTGCAGTTTTTTTGTATAAATACTTATTTATGCAGTGTGTTGTGGATGTCATAGTAAGTTGTAAAATGAAGTATTATCCTTGCTGAGAGACAGGGCACTGAGGATTAGGAAGCAGTAGCATGTTTTCACTCATTACTGTTTTGTTTTCTCATTATACAGATAAATATTAAGCAGATTTCCCAAAGGAGTTGTAGTCTTTAAACCCATGTTTGTTTTGTTTCCATAGTAAAATTAGCAGTTTTATTTTTCTTAGATAGTTAATTGTTCCATTGTGTATAGGTGATTGATAAGCAGATGACTGCTGGTGGAAGAGCATTGTGGGTAATTGGAGAGAACCTGGTAGAGCAGCACACTGAAAATTGGTTACTTTTTTAAAATTTGAATATATTGGACTATATATTTTGAAAAGAGTAATATATTTGTGTGGCAAACGGTACATTGTAAATTTTAAATTTATTTTATTGTACATTACAGATCTCACTGTGATATACATGTATTACAAATGGAACAGTGGACTGACCAATTGGGCAAAACTTTCTAAAACAGTAGTTTAACAAAATTTCTGTTGAGTTGATGCCAGTATGCTGAGTATGCGGGGGAGACATCAGAGATTGATATGATGGTGATATTTGTTTGTCTATTTTAAAGTGATTGAAAGCATTATTATTATTATTATTATTATTATTATTATTATTATTATTATTATTATTATTATTGTTGTTGTTGTTGTTGTTGTTGTTGTTGTTGTTGTTGTGACTCCAGTTAAAAGTATACAAAGTTATTTACATGGGTTTATTTTTTAACATCAGATCACTCATGGCGAAAAGCACTGCTTTGTCATAGCATTTGGAGTGCTGAGGTGTGGGTTTGAATCCTGCTCAGTTTGTGTGGGGTTTGCCTGTTTCCCCTATGTTTGCAAATGCTCTGGTTTCCTCCCACAGTGCAAGCACATAAGTTTCAAATTAATTCATAAGTTACGATACTTTTTGTTAACCACTTGTCTTTCCCAGATTCACTGGAGAAAGTACCAAGCTACTGCAGGATAATGATACACACATTCACACACTACAGGCAGTTTAGACTCATCCATCTTCCTGAAACACATATCTTTGGACTGTGGAAGGAAACCTGTGGAAGAACTTGGAAACTCCACACAGACTGAGCTGAACTCAAACACTTGAATAGCCAAGGTGCTGTGAGACAGCAGTATTTCCCGCTGTGCCACTGTGCCGGCTGTTTTGTAGCTCTGCAACATAATATCAGTTTATTTCTCCCATTTAAATAAACAGGAATTAAAAGTTTGTTTAAAAAGGAGATGATGCTATACAAATTTAATGGTACAAATTACGTGCTTCTAGGTATAAGTGTTTGTGACATGAGCACTTATTTGGCAGGGAAATACTACATTTTCCTGGATTAGGAAATATAAAGCTCTTTTATTTTGACACTACATGGATTAGCAAGACTAATTTTTCTAAACTGGGATGTAGGAGCTCATCTTTAAATTTAACATTACTTAAAAAATGTTGGCTGTAAACGGAGACTTTTCGTTTTCTCAGGTACTAGAGAGAATGACGCCTGTGAGATGTCAGACTGACAAAAGAGAATGGGCTAACCTTAAGTGAAAGATGTGTGTATTTAATGTTCTAATGTTTATTTTTAATTTTGCACATCTACATGGGCATTTATTGATCAAATTGATAGGCTGCCTGTCTGTGGCTTGAAAATCATTTCCCAATGGGTTTTTGTGAGTTTATTATTTTAACAGCTGCTGTCCCCTTCACCATAATTTTTTTCAAACAAATCTTTTTAAGTTTCAGTCAGATGTTAATGTCATGGAATGGTACTTACTTTAATAAGAAGTAATTTAATTATGAAATTTGGAGAAATGTCTCTTTTGTATCGCTAATATTTCCCGGTACTTTCATTACAAATTTAATTGCGGTAGATGCCACCATTAGACCGACGGTCAGAGGTTGGGTGGCTGGCACATCATTGTAAACAGGTTTTAAACTCAGTGGTGCTTGCACAGCTGAACTTAAAGTAATTCTTTAGGGCACTATAATAATAATAATAATAATAATAATAATAATAATAATAATAATAATAATAATACAAAGTTTTATTTCTCACGGGTGAACAACACAGCATAGCAGTGTTGTCACCATGAAAAGTTTTCTTTCCGGGCATCCTCAGTAGTATAATAATAATAATAATAATAATAATAATAATAATAATAATAATAATAATAATAATAATAATTGGAAGGGAGGAATTAGGAAGACATATAGTTATTGTGTCTGTTGTCCTTAAGATATACCTATATTTTCCTTTGTAAGAGGAAACGTTAGCAGACTAATGCAAAATATTTTGATGAAGTTAAGGGTACCCAACCAGATCAACTTTCTTTTGTTCAGATTTGACAAGTTAAGCCTAGTTTATAAAATAACACAGGAACATTTTTTGTTCTTTAATATTTTTACATCCTTTATATGACTTTTTTTTTTAGCATTTTTTCAGTAAACTTTTAAAATTCATTTATGCTGTTTGCTGTAAATGTTTCTTCCATGTACACACAAGGAAGGTTTAAGTAATCTGAATTGTTAACTGGGCATAACACTAGTATTTAAAGTACATATTTTTTCCAGTGTTTTTCTAATGTTAGTTGATGCTCTTAATATTGCACATAGATATTGATATTTCTTGATCTTATTGTTTGGAATACCTGCACATGCCGCGCATTGTTGCTTTCTGGAGATAGATGAGTTTTGCTTCCTGTCACTGAAGACCTTTGAGAAAGAGATTCATTTTATGATAGTAGATAGTGTGACATTTTGGACCAGAATGTTGTTTATTGATGTGATAGATGCTGCTCAGGTTTACTTTGACTTTGGATCTTGAAATTTTTAAGTAAAGATGTATCTGCGTGATAAGGGTTCACAGCCCGGACAAGTGTACCCATCACTAGGGGAAGCAGTGCAGTTAGTTTATATTCTTGTAGGGCCCATTTTGTGCATTACTGAGCCGATACATAGGCAATGTGGGCCTGTGAGAGTACTTGGTATAAAAGAACCAGTCTCTTGTCAAGAGTCTTTGAACTTAAAACTGGAAAGGAATGAGTCTCAGCAGTGGACTTCTGGTGCACGCTTGCCGAAGCCACAATAAATCTGTTCAATTTTCAAAAAGGGGTAATTGGTGCTGTGCATTCAGCTGGGGCTCCTGTGACGAATGCTGAGCAAATTGCCACCATTTAACAAGGAACCATTCTGCAGGTGGCCTCAACCCAGGAAAACAAAATAAGACATCGTAATATGCACAATTTTCTCCTAGGCAAGCTGTCTTTTAACCACGACGCTGTTGTGTACAAGCCTTTCGCAGTAAATTTTTACTTAAAGGAAGAGGGTAAAATTATGTAGCGTAAACACCAGCCCTAAACACAAGATATGTATATGTGGAGTGCGTGTGAAGGGGCCTCTATATCTAATAAATTCCACCTATACCAAGCCATTTGAGGCAAGAACATTTTCCGCAAAATCTCTAATATCGGGTACTTACAGTCTAACGATGTGAATAATAATAATAATAATAATAATAATAATCGGATTGTTCTCGATTCATAATTTTACCATCTTTTTTTTTTTTTTCCGGCAAGAACATAATTATTTCAGGCTTCAGAAAGAATGATCCGAGTCCAAACAAAGCAAAGTAACATAATAATGGCCCCGAGAGTCTTTGGTGAGGGTGGGAATGTGAATGCCAGGAGGAGAGGAGGCGAAACAAGTGGAGGCAAATTGAAGAGACATGCAACAAGCAAGATAAGGTAGCTGTTAATCACAATTCAAGGAACCTTATTTGAGCCGCTGTAACGTGGGGACGCTCAGATGGCCTGCAAAATAGGGGCGTACGGGCACTCTGTCTGCCAGTTTTAATCAGGGTTCTAATGGGATTTGTCGTGGTGTAACTGAGGGAACATTAAAAATTAAAGTGAAAAGAATTAAGCTGTTGGTGCTGAGTGGCTGCTAGTGGTGTCACCCAGAGCAAATCAACTAAATTGGGTTCATGTAGGTCACACGGGTTGGAGACCAGAAGGCTTTGCACAGAGACCGCAAAGGTTTGCCCAGGAAGCATTGTGCAAAACAATAACCAGCAGAGGAGAGCGACGCAAAGTATTCCCCTGCATTAAGGAACTGGAGAAAAACAATAAAGGCCTGTAATGTGAGTATGGATTTTCTACAGCCCGCCTGACCCCCTTCCCAAATGTTTGTTTGAGTAAACAAGTCTGACAGGAATTGTTTCCATATGGAAGAATTAATGAAGCACCGGGTGTGTCGACAAATCGCTTGTATGCAGTCGCTGATAACTTCATTGTCTGTCTGTGTGCTTAAATCAATTTACCCTGGGATGGATAACGGTTTTAACAGTATTTCTCACCATTAACCCCGCCGGTTCATGTTCAGATTGAGGTAAATGCCAACTGATATCAGAAGGAAAAAACTGCACGATCACAGTTCATCCCATAGGCGCGATTTTAACTTTTATTATACGCTTCAGCCGCCATCGCATATTTAAGACTGTGAAGGTTTCTGAAAAATAAAACTGATCTTTTGCACCCGATGATTGAACCGAGCATCATGGCATTGTGTAGTGGGAGTTTAGATTTTTAGACAATCCACACTAAGAGTCTTGACAGTTTTAATGCAGTGCATGCCCGGCTTGGAGGATTGCTTTATTGATTTGTCAGTTTATATACATAGTTATGCACAGTGAACAGTGTATTGCACTTTCTGGAATATGTAATATTTATGGAATTCTTTTTACATGGTTGTATTGATTTTGAGATTTATCATTCGATAAATCTGGCTGATACACTTACGGCTGGTGAAGACTTACACAAACATGATAAAATTCTTGAATGAAGAAATGTCTTCCTAACAGAAACATGCGATGTTTTCTAGATGCATTTTCTTGAAGATAAAATAGTTTTACCATAGTATAACCTGGGAAAAAGCACTATAACCCCCCCGCCCCAAAAAAAAAAAAAAAAAAAATGAAAGTCAGTACCAAAAGGCATAACTAACTACTGGTAATATGGTTAAATTTACGTTTATATGTTCGAACATACACCGCACCTAAGTAAGAAATGGGAAAATATGTCTCTTACAATGGTTTTTGAATATGCAGCCCTTGTACCAGGTCACTATAACAGTTGTGGCCTTTGGCAATAAAGAAGTTGACCACCCATGAATTACTGTAGCTGCTGGCTTAAACCAAGGCGATTTACAATGTCAATGATTTATGAAGATAAGTATTTATTATATTTAATTGGAGGATGTTCTAGAAAAGCACCTTGCAGTAGCGTACTGTAGCAGGAGTGGGAATGTGAACGCAGGTCTTTTATTGTAAGACAACACCTGTGACCAGCGTGCTACTCGCTTTTTGTTTTGTGTCTTTAGGCCTTTGTGTGTTGCAGGTTTCAAATCTATCCTGGCATATATGTACCTCCAGTTCTCAAAGTCTCTACTCCACATGTCATAAAGTCTATATGGACCTGTAACACTTATCCACACCTCATTCTCGGGTGGAAATTGCCGAGAACAAAATCGGCTCATCTGCTGAGCCTCGAGGTATGCATTTCAGCACCCAGGACTCGTGATGGGCAACATTCGGCCTTAAAAAGAACAGGTCCCTTTTAGCTCACGGTCTTATATTTAGATTTATTCATTTAGCTGGTGCTTATCTCCAAAGTGACTTATGGACTTGAATGATTTAAATGATTTACTTATTTGTACACCGGGAATTGTTTTTTACTGGAGCAATTCAGGGCGCCTACCTTGCTTAAGGCTCTTAAGGAAAGAAGTGGAATTCCAACTTGAGACTTCCGAGGCATGCGTATTAAATACATACCAGGGAAGACAGTGAACGATATTAAGAATGCAGAAGAGTGATATTATGAAATATTAGAAGGACAATTAGGACGAATAATTTGGCATCAGCCTGACTTATCGTGGAATTGGTTAATATATATAAAATTAGTACCTTTCAGTCAGATACTGTATTGTACAGAATACTGTGTGAACAACATCTAAATTAGTCTTTGTTCTTATTGTAGATTATAAATATTCTTTGTATGATGACATCGGAAAATGTTAATACGGTACTTTGTTGCTGAGATTTTGTTCAGAAAATTAGTTCATCAGAAAATGTGAATTTATGAACTTTTATTTTAAAATATGAGGGCAAAAAATCAAATCTAAGAAATATGCAACTGTAGACTCCAAGTATCTCGTAATATTTAAGATTCACAGAAGTTATGAGCCAAAAGTCTGCTACAGGACTCCTGTGTAAAATGAACTTTTTCAGCATTAAGTAACAGAATTCAAAGCTTTCACTTTTTGTTTCATACTAATTTAGAAGTATGACAGCCACTATATTAATACAGTAGGCAGCACACATGATGATATGACATCTACCAAAATGTACTCTTCTCTTGTGATACATTTGAAGGTTTGAATTTATTGGGAATATTCCAGTTATAGAAGTAACTTATTGCCGATTTTGAACATCATGTCATTTTCACTATTTTGCAAATCAGTTGTTATTCAAAAATGTCCTGATCTGATTCAAGTGCTACGAACAAAGGGAGATAGCTGGGTTTTGAAATTCAGCAGCCAAAACTGGAGGCTTTACAAAGGTTTCTTTCATTTTTAAGCAATTTATTAGCAGTGACTTTTTCTTAGAAGCAGAAGTACATTTTATGCATATCAAATTATTTACCTACAAGAAAAACCTTCCCTTGCCCCTAGCAGTGCCATTTAGATGGTTTGATCATTCAAATTGTTGTACATTCTCTTTTATGTACAGCCTCTGGAGATAGTTGTACCCACCCATTACAACTAACTACTGTGTCCTGGGGAGGAACCCACCAGTCTGGAGGCTATTTTGGAATTACTTGGGAGGTGGGAGGCTATGAAATTGCACCCTGTATGGGGCGTCAGTCAGAATGACAAGGTACCCAAAGTGCATGTCTTTGGCATGTGGAAGGAACCTCATGCAGACACAGAAAGAACATGCGAACCCCACACAGACTGAGCTGGATTCAAACCCACTCCTAAATAGTTCAGGCACAGTAATGCTGCAGCACTATCCTCACCTGGACTCGACACGTCTCTTGGAAACACTATGTAGCTTCCCACAACTTCTTATAAATAGATACAAATTATTTAATAGCTACTGAGGTTAGAAAAGCTTTATAGTTTCTTAGCGACTTACCACTATTACCACATTCATCCAGTCACATAGACAAAGTGCAGGAAACCGAGAGCCATCATCTGTTCACCCGATGCACGTCTTTGCCTGTGGGATGAAGTCAGTGCACGCAGAGGAAACACGCAAATACAGAGAAATGCTTTCTAAACTGAGCCAGGTTTGCAGCCCACATTTAAACGCACAGTCCACTTCCTGCCACAGCACTGTTCAGCCTGCTCTTGAATTTTCTTTGTTTTTGAACGATTAGCTTTGGAAAAACTTTTATTCACCTATATTTACAAATGCGCGTATTTCCTAAGAGAGTTACTCCTATTACTACTTGTAAAAATTCTTATTTCTCTATAACTGCCATTTCACAGGTTATAGAAATGATTTCATTAATAACTTAATGACTGAAATATAACTTTTCCATGCACAGAAGAAATTAAAGGTAATCAGATTAGTTTATGATTTCTGATTAGTTGTCATGCATGTAGTTGATATTGCATGACACCAATCTGATTTATATATAAACTGAATGAAGTAATAAATACCCATGTACTACATGCTACAGTACATCACAATCAATAAAATCTTAATGCAGGGTCTCAGTCTCCCTGCGCAGTAGAAGCATCACACAAGAGACAATCAAATCCATGAATGGGGCATCATCTCCACAGCCTACCAATGAGAATCAGTCAAAGGAGGGGGAGATGCAGTGTGCATCACAGAAACATATTCATTAATATTTCATTATTTTCTGTTCCCAATTAAAAGTGTAATAACATACGTACATGTTTATTTTCTGGGTAGTTTCTGCAAAAGCTCAGATATAGCCGTAGTACAGGAAAATATATTGGATGAAACTGCAGCTATATCTGAGCGTTTACATGCTGGGCAACCCGCCCCCCCCCCCTTAAAAGTCTGCATTTCCATGGTATCTGAGTGATATTTGCTGCCTCCAGTGGTAGAAAGTGAAAATGCAGGCCATTTTAGCTCTACAACAAAGGAATTATAGAAAGCAGGGCAAAAAATTGTGTGTGTGTGTGTGTGTGTGTAAAATTAGAAGCTACCTCATAGTCCTTTAGCAGTTTGTTTTAATGTGACAGTCTGCGTGCAGTTTGTGTCACATTATAATGGCATCTAGCTAGGGAAAAACGTAAAATATGATCTGGCACAGTGCTTCAATATGTCCTGTATTTTATTTCATTACAGTTTACTTTTAATTAGTTCAGCCTGAGATCATTGTAGAGGGAACGTCAGAGACCATTCAATACCTTGCTGTATTCGATTGCCTTGATAACAACTAGCAGGACACAGCAGCAAGTCACAGGTCCAGCCCCTCTGGAGAGCCAAGCATGAGGTCAACTTTACACTCACAGGACACCAGAGACCTCCCAGAGGAATAAAAAAGGGGGGGAGATGGGGCAGAATTACTGTCACTTCTATTTCCATTTTTACTTGCTGCACCCAAGACAAACAGTGCACAGCGCTTGATGCCAAAGTGTAAATCTTCCATCGGTGTCTTTGGTAGTGTCAGCTTCAAAGAAAATATCTGAGCATCTGTGGCAGACATCAAAAGCACCACAGTATTTTATTTAGGGTGTGTTTATTTTCTTTTTATTTGGATTATATACAAGGCTGGATGTTCTCCAGTTTGACACATTCCGTAATGTCCATCTTGAAAGTGGCACATTTTCCATGTCTAACACTAAACATTCAATATGTATGAAGCTTAAAGACATCTAGTGCTTAACCCTAACCTCTGCGCTTACACTGCTTCACCTAGGCTTTTAGTGCAGTCAGAAATATGTTATTAATGCTTTAAAACAAAGCATACATGTTTTGTCTACCGCAAAGATGGTAACTGTAGAGGACAGGTGCGGGTATTTATCAGAGCTTACCAGCTTTCAATTAATTTTGAATACAGGTTTGCATTCAGCACAAATTTTGGAATACAGCCCAAATTCTTATTTTATCCAAAGAAACCTTTGTGAATATTCATCTTCTTATTCTTGGTTGGAACTGTGCTTAGTTTGACATTTATGAAAATAATTTAAAATGACAATTCCATCAATATAATCTTCTGCATCCTCTGAAAGATGCTGTGGCTCACAGTAAGTGCCAGAAAACAGCTGGCATGGCATGAAGTCTTTTCATGAAATCAGTACATAATTCCATTTTGTCAGTATGCTTTTGCCTCTTCTAATGCAGGGAAGACATTCTGCTGATGTCATTATTGCACCAGGAAAGCAACAGATTTTTTATTTTACAGACAAAATTTTAAAATTAAAAAAATAAGAATAGATATATACCCTGTGAGAGACTGTTGTCCCATTCAGAGTGTGCTCGCTGCTCCAAACCCCCGCCACCCTACTAAGGATAAGCAGTTAGTGAAAATGGATGGATAGATGGAAAAATAGATGCATTGTCATTCTTTGTCCTAAGATTTATCTCAAGCTAATTTTATTTCTGTCCCACAAAGCAAAGGTTGTGACAATTTAATCACTTTTTTGAGGCAGTGTAAACACAAAGTGGCAGAACACAAATCGCTTTAGTAACTCTTATTTGAAAAATAATTCCTCACTGTGGGAAAGGTTTTCTATCAACAGAGGAAAACAGTTTATGTTTATGAAGTAGTTTGTGGTGTTTACCCGCTCTTCATAATATGGTCTATGCAAAACATTCTTCCTACAGTGCCCATCAAAGAAAAGTCTTTTTTTCCAATGCCAGTTTTCCTGAGAAGGTGCTTTTATTGCTTTGAATTCTGGCATAGCTGGCCTGCTTTTATGAGCTTCTTGTCCATGCATAGTGGCTACTGTACAAATCATGCATCCCACATTCACTTCTTTTCAGATTGTTGGCTGACTGTAAAAAGATACTGTGAAATGAATTTCATAATATAACTGTACCAAAATGTATATACTATATTACGTATACATTCATGTACAAATTTATATGCACTGCCATTATCCGGATATATTAAGCAACATACGTGTAGGAGAGGAAAATGTAGCTGAGGTTATAATGGCTTTTCAACTTCTTTCCTTTATCTATGATTTCATTTTGGTACAACTAAGATTATCTTTGCTGTGCTCCCAGAACAAATGGGATGTTTGATCTGATTTCAGTTCATACAGCATTCTTACATCTGACATTTTAAAAAGGCCCATTTGGTCAGATGAAGTAACGCTACAAATCTGAACTTATTCGTCCTATTTACATTCAGTATTTGCAGAGCATCAGCACTGCAGCATTCATAATAGCTTGATGTGAGGATTAATAAGTTTAGCCATGGCATTTCCTAAATATAGCATTCTGTTCAACAAAATGGCAGTGTCAAGTGCTGTACTTTAGGGAGGTTGTAAGGTTTAACTCGGCAAGGTTGCATTCTCAGCTTCTTTCCCAGAGTGACACTGTGTGTTTTGGCCACACGTTATTTGTGCTTCTACTGAACAGGGAGCCAAAAATGTGTGCTGAACATGCACAGAAACCGAGAAGGAACGCCAATTTGTTTTCAACAAAACAAAGCACGTTGATGAAATGGGTTGAAACTGCACAGAAAAGGAACTCTGGAAAAGGAATGATTATCCATTAGTGTGTGAAATGGTGTATTTTGCCTTGTAAGTTGGAGCTGTCATGTCCTAAGCAAGAACGCGTGGAATCCAACTGTAAGAGTTAAAGTAGAGCTGAGATTAAGTGGTCCAGAGGGTCACGTTAGAACAGGTGGGTCGCAAACAGGTAAGTACTGTTGTAAGCACGGTTGTGGAAGGGCGCATTGTACTGCAATGCTGCAGCAGTCTCAGCGGCCTTGCGCCTAGCTGGCTGACAGCGGGAACTATTTTCTGCAGCCTTAGAGCCCACGTCAGTGTCACCTCTAAAACAATGATGACAGTGTTTACGTAAATTGTAATTAAAGTAATTACAATGGGTAAATGCAACAGCATGCTGCAAAATAAACAGCCAAAAATAACTGCAACTGTTGCCAAGCCAGTGATACCGATTGACAAATCATGTACTGAAATATTTTGACTGTCTTCAGTTCATTTTGAATATAGATTTACCGTTCTACCCTATCATTTTCTCTGTTTGTTAACCCATTAGAGCTGCCGTAATATGGTGCTGCAGGTTGAGTTCTAGCTTGTGGGTATTCCCGTTACAGTCGCAGAAGACCTTTTTCTGTAGTATTTCTTTCAGTATCTTTCGGTAATTGTATCCAGCATTTTTCACTATGTTGGAAACATTATCAGGAAACTGAGTGTTACAGTGGGGAAATGCTTTTCCAAAATCTCAGGATACTTTTTCCATATCCAGAAAACAATGTATGCTGTCTTACGATGATAAAATTGTGGCTGTTGTTGCAGAAAGTGTAATAAAAAAAGCTAGACAATAGACTGATAGACTGAAAAGGCAGGTCTCACATAAAAACCAGATACAGGTAAGACATTCATGTTTTCCAGCAAAAAGGTCACCCACCTCCACATTTACAGACCAGTACAAATGCATAAAATATGACAGTTGCCCAACTCATACTGGAGGATTGGCATTATTTCATAAAATCTGGCACAAAACATTTCATTCTTTATTGTGATTTTCCAAGAGGTTATTTGAAAGGCAACTATATTTGTTTAACTAGTGTCATAGTTGGCTAGGAATTCAGAAAACACAATTAGTTTGGGGTTATATTTTTTTAGTGATATGAATTTTAAATGTTGCTATTGTTAAACATATTGTTGCATCTTATATATTATGTGTGAAAGAAATGTAGTCCAACTCACTTTACTTTTTCATGTTGGTGGTACATTAATAAATGATCAGAAAGTACTTTATGTTCACCCTATATCATACAAGTGAAGCACGAACCACATGTTCCCAGGTATCGGCATAGCGCTGTCTCTCTCTGGTGTTCTCATCTGTCCAGGTTATTGCTAAATAGGCTGTTAAATTCTTTAAGCGTGATTAATATTGGTCGCTTTGTGCGTGTTGTGCTAATGCATACAATCTCCAGGGTAAGCAGTTTTCCCCTCCCAGAAGCCAATACTTTTTCTTCTGGCAGTACAGTACTTTCTTTTCTCTCTTCAGTGGATGACCTTATTTTTGCACAATTTACATTCAGGTCCCTTGCATTTTCAGCGTGGCCCATTCTATTACAAAATGTATTATCAAAACTGATGTGTTTTTAGCAGTTTTTTTTTTTTTTTGGCTTTACCTATTGTCTTGCATGTTAATTACTGGAAGCAAGAGGTTACTTTTTGAAAATTTCCTTTTTTGTTTGACTGAATTGGTCTTGGTGTGTGAATTTATACATTTATGAGTTCAAAAGTGATGAAAATAGAGGTGGGCTAAAATTGAACTGTTTAGCACATGGTTAGATCCAAGTATTGGTCTTGTTGCATGTTTTTCATTGAGATACATAGATGTTTACTTGGGTACTTTTCCTAAATGTCTATGGAGATCTTCTTTAGTAATTTAAACCCGTTAACCAGAATTCAGTGGCACACCTATGACTGCAGGCAACCATGTGGAAAAATGCATTTTTTTGTATTAAGTTTCTATCTCTTCTATCCTGGTAACTGAAGCACAGATCAGACAATTATTTCAGTAATGGTAAATCACATAAGTTTAACACAGATTAAGCTCAGGAGACTACAGAAGTTCTTGGCAATATCATTTGACAGTGGTAATTATTTCAGTTTTAGATTCTCCCGAGTACTGTTAAATGGTTTCATATTTGTATTCATATTCATTATATAAATGTTATTGGGAAAGAGGGCATTTAATCTGAAGAAAGAACTGACTCTGAGATTTTGTTTTATATCCACAAGTAATCAAGAACCCAAGGTGGACACTTTTACGCAGTTTTCATTTATTGTGCAAACTAATATGAGCGTTTAAGGTGTTTGATTGTTCACTTCATAACTGTCCTTCAGTGTGGCTCATCTTGAGGATTCCTTGGAGGCGAAGAACATTGAGTTGCAGCCTGTCCCATCTTAAAAAAGGCAAACCAATTATATAACCAATTGTTTTGAACCCTGCAAGTAATCATTCCTAGAATTTTCCTGCTGCACAGGTATTTTAATAATATTGCTTGCTTATGGATTGATTTCAGACATGTGTAACATATTAATGAACATTGTGCATTAACAGAAAGGTCAAATGAATATTAAATATTACACAGAGAGTTCATGCAGCAGTGAAATATTCGAAAGAGTAAAGGTACAATATTAAAATGTATTACCGTAGTTGGCTGCGGTGTGAACAGTTAAGTAATTGTGTTTTACCTTTGCAACACTGTAAATCACCTTGGATAAACATGTCAGATAAATAAAAAATAATCATTATGAGGGAATAGTCCTGGATTTGTGATGGATTTGTGATTGTATTTATCACTTCAGAATAAACCGGCTGGGGTCAGTTGAGTCTCTAATAACTTTCCCTTCTAATTGCGAATGAAAACTTTCTAAATAATAACCAAACTGAACTGATTATTTTGTCATATTGATCTGCTCTCTTTGGCAGCACAATGCCAATTTACTTTTATCTAATATATTTATATCCTTTTTAATCTTTTTAAATCCTTTGGAGAATTTCATCTGCATAAACTAAACTGGGCATTCTAATAGGAAAAAATGACTGGAAACATTATTTTTTTCTATTTATCATATCAACATTTTCTGAATAACTGTATCCAGCAAAGCAAAAAAGAATTAAAGTAGTAGGCAAAATATGAATCCTTCTGTTAGATAGGAAACAAATGTGTGGTATTTCTTACTGGTTGCTTGCATACAGTGATACTCTGGAACAAACAGGGTCTGCTTCTCTGTTATGAAATTAAATTAAAATACTAGTTCGATATTTCTAACTCTTTTATTCCTGGCATTACACAAACCCTTTCAACATGGTCCAATATTCTACCTTATATTCTATTCCCTTCTTTTATTAATATTATTCTTAAGCCATTGCACAAACTTGTCCTTTGTCAAGGACATGACTACATTTTTTTCTATAATTGAAAATGCTAAACCAGTTCCACGCAAAAGTGACTTTGATTAAGCTCGTATAGCCTAATAGTTGTTGGGCTGAAGATTTAGAAGCTTTATGAGGAGACTTACATAACCATGCTTTAATAATACCTTATGATCTTAATACCTTGAGGAAAACAGATGGTTCTCAAAAAAAAAACAAGTTTTCAAATTCTCAAGTTAAAGGATTTATTTTTTTGTGTTGCAATGACATTAATGGTAACAAAAGTATTTGGCCTTGCCTGATGAAAGGTTGTTACAGTAAACAGAGAAGCCACTTTACTACATCTAAATAAGGGGAAAACAATTTGCTGTTAATGGAAGTAAATTGTGTGTCGCTGACATGTAAATCATCCTCTTCGGCAGCAAAAAAGTGTATGCTTTTACTTTATGTTGTCAAGAAAACTGTAATTGTCTGTAAATTTCTAAACAGGTTGATATTTTCATATGGGACTGACAAGGGTGTGCTGTAGAATTAACAGTCAGGAGCTTCAGTTTTTACCACTTGAGAGCCGCGATTTTTTCCATTTCATTTTTTTAATGACATGCTGACAGGTTCAAATTTCACATATATGGAGACGTTGTATACAAAACTGAAAGGTAAAATATTATTGTATATGAGATTTTTGTGCATAAGATATTGCATTTCGTTAGCAAAACCCACGTAAATGAAGAGTAGGAATCTTAAAATTGAATTTTTTAGCATATGGTTAAATCCAAGTATTGATGTTGGTGTATGTTCTGCATTGAGATGCGTAGAGATTTATTGAACTTTGCTACTTTTCATAATTGTCAATGATGATGTAATGAAAGCACACAAATAACAACACTGTCTACTTCTGGGTCTGTTAATGAGATATTTTCTTATTGTGCTAACAGTCCTTCATATCTTTCTTTCCAGAAAACTGTGATGACCAGCTTGTCTCCGCCCTTCCGCAGTCTTCATTCTTGAGCTCATCTCAGTTCTCTAACAGTCACAGTCCCGGTTTTGCCAAGCTCAACAGGAGAGATGGTGCGTATTTTCACATACACTTGGCTTAAAACCCTTTGAATAAATAACTTTTGGATAAGTATGATCAGTAAGTAATGATTAGTGTTTTGTTAAATGTCTAACTTTGACTGCTGCAGGAAGTAAAATGTGCTCCCATTTATGGAGTGCAGAGGCTTATACTGGGTACAAGTAAAATGTACAGGCTGTGGATGGGGTGCAGATCCACTTTATACATCATTTTAAGGTCATAGTTTCTAAGTTTTTACTGTAGGATGATTTTCCGAAACAGGAATACTATTATTACTGTTATTATATATTTTTTGCCGCTGTTGTTGTTGTTCATCCATGCTCGTTCACTCCCACATACACATGCCGAGGGCAATTTAGAGTCACCAGTATACCTCAGTACACCCAAAACACACATCTTTGGACTGTTGGAAGAAACCAGAACACAGAAAAAGTGGGCAAATTTTGTACAGACTGAAACTTAGATTGACTGCTAACTGCTGCACCATCATGCTACCCTATTATTCTCGTTATTATTTTTGTTTTTGTTGTTGTTTTGTTGTTTTGATGTTGTTACCACCACCTGAGGAGGATATTTACAAATCTGAAGGATCAACAGAGGACTGAGACAGAGGAATCTATGGTGTTAAATAGCCCATCTTTGGCTGAGAAACTGGTAGTATACTGTGGCCCCAAAACAATTTTATCTTGGCATTCAAAGCACATACGTGCCTTCCATAATAAAACGTAATCATCACCTTTTGCACCACTGAGTCACGTTTGCTCTGAAAAGCAAAATTTAGAGCAAGGTCTTCTTATATGAAAAGGGCTACAAGATGGCCAGACAAGTGTGCTGTTATTTCTGCTTACTGTATTGCTGCAGGAGCAATTCTCGTAGTTCACTACTATTGAAGCTTGAGACTGGGGCAGTTGGGGAATTTTATTCTCAAAATAATTTGCGGGATAGTGGAGATGCCTGTATTTTCAATTTAAAATACTACTGTACAATTCCTTTAGCAGCCCCTGCCATATGGCAGTAAATATTATATATTTATTTCTACATGTGCCAGTAAATAGAATTCTGAAGTACCCCATGTTTTCTATTATGATTTGCTATATATAATACAGATAGTCAGGTGAAGGTGCTACACTGCACTTCATTACCGAAACACAGATCTGGGCGAAAGGATTCAGCTCCTACTGCTGGTAAACGGCATCAGTACGATTTTACTTATTTGTTAAGGGATTTTTGGACCGAGTCTCACAATGTAATTGCAAAATTTAACTTGGTGTATAATTTGCAGAGAATTTGGTTGGGAAAATCAGCTTTTGTTCAACTTGGTTGAACCATTATTTATATAAAAAGACTTTCACGCATCTGAAGCTCTCTGATGTTTAGAGGACTTCAAAAAGAATCATTTGTAAATGTGCACTAATGGAAAAAAGTTGTCACCGTGATCTTTTTTATGGTCCATGTTAAAAAGGGACACGTTTAGAGTTCTGTACATTGATTGATGTTTTTACTCTTTTTAACAGTACCTTTGAAACTCTTCTGTTTATGAGTATTTGAGTTATTTAATTAATTTTTTTATCCTCAGCTATTTTACTTAAACACAATGCCATCAAATTCTATGATTTGTACCGTGTCCCATTTTTCCATTCAGTTGGGGCTGATTTGGCAAAAAATAAAACTAAATTCCTGTTTCAGTTTTTAGCTTGGCTCTCCATTTATCATTGAGGTTTAGAAAAGCTAAAGTGTTCATCTAATAGCAAAATGCTCCCTCAGAGTTTTATTACTCCGAAATGAGATATGTTCATATTCTTAACACAATAAACAAGGAGCTAAAATGTTTCAATTTAGCTCCATTTATGTCTTCCAGCATATAATATGCAGTAAATTTGAGGTATTCGTCTCCTACTCTTGAATTCTCTTTCCTTTCTAGAAGAATCCCTCATATTAATGATGAATTTACAAAAAATATGCAAGTGTAAGCTCTGATTTAATTTTTTTAGGCATTATACTGGCAAATCATTTGTAACATTACAGTCACCTCAGTCTTGTGAAAATGGCTGCAGAAGGGGGCCATAGTTCTTTTTATTTCACATTTAAACATTAAACACATTATTGTGGCAAGCATGACTAAATGAGTAAGACAATGCCAAAGACAAGCCATTGACACGTCGCAGGAAATCTCTTTAAAATAACCAAGGAAAGCAGCATTGCGCAGTAAATAAATTAATATACTACCTGGGGCATCAGTTGTCTTGATGGTTCTCAGTCTTACTGTAGGATCAGTATTTTCTACTGCACAGTGAAAATGCAG
Source organism: Heterotis niloticus (assembly GCA_018136845.1). Lineage (NCBI taxonomy): Eukaryota > Metazoa > Chordata > Actinopteri > Osteoglossiformes > Osteoglossidae > Heterotis > Heterotis niloticus. The sequence goes on from CM030891.1 coordinate 19,911,498, forward strand.
CAAAATGGGCCACTCTACTGAGAGCATTATAAAGTCAGGCAGCTGGAGCGGAACTGCTTTAAATGCACTGAAGGCTGAACATTATTACTGATCTCTGTCACCCTCACTCCCGCAGAAAACTAATACTTAAAACATTTTGGGAAGGTGACTGCTCAGAAGGCTTTCGTATGCTGTCAAACAGTCACTTGTTTTAGCTCTGCATGTTGCTAGGTGGGATCCAGAAATTTTTTTTAAAATTGACTTTAGCACTCTAACACTATAATTGTTGAATGGCATTCAATACAGCCACATCAAAATATTCCTATGTACTCGCAGTTAGTGAAAATGAAATTTTTGCCTATTTACAGTAAGTTCATATTGAAGTCACACCTGATGCCATATTTCAGTTTTTTACCCCAGAGTCCTCGCTGGTGCAAATTAAAAACACTTCGGTGCTTTAGTTTCATGTTTTTGATGTTGCTTCATTAATTGAGGGTTAAGTCAGGGACAAACTAATGAAGCTCATAAAATTTTCATTGGCTAATTATACCTGTTATACAGTGCTTCATGCTTCTGTGTCTGCGTATATGGTGCCGGGTGTCATCTGTGCATCTTCTCCACCGCCTGTTTTTTTATCAGATGAGGCACTGTGCCCTAAATATTTCTGCTTCCTACAAGCTGGCCAGTGGAAAAACTGTGAATTATTGATGAGAAATCACCACTTCATTAGACATGCATCTGTTCTCCAAAGCAATTTAGTTAATATTGCCAAAGGCATGTCAGAGGCAATTTTCCCTCTGTTAAAGAGAGTGTGAAGTCACTGGGTGATAATGTAGAGGGGTAGGGGGGGTTGTTAAGGACACTGGCAACCAAAACATTGCAGGTTCCAATCCCCAAGAGAAGGAGAACCACTGCTGTTGGATTACTGTGTAAAGCCTTTAGCCTAAATGGCTTCTGTAAATAAGCTTCTGAATAAATAAGATCACAATTTAATCTGTACACAGGGAGTTCTGCAACTTTTCCTTATTGGTTCAATTTATGCATGTTTCCTATATATAGAACATCATCTGAGTCAACAAAAAATGTGCTGCTCAAGTACAGTTCGCATTAATAAAATATTTGTATCATTAATATAGAAAAATGAACAGTATGACTATTCCAGTAAATAGTGCAAATCTGTTTTAGAAATTGCAATCCCTGCATTGAAAGACGTACGCATCTATGTATTTTAATTTGTAAAAAAAAAAGACAAAAATCCACAAAGCGCATACAAATTTTTATATTACACATATAAAATGCACCCACCCCCTCATCACCACTCCCTTTTGCCAGTTGGGCTCTTTACTCAACCCTGTCACTCCTTCCTCTTGCCAGTTCAGGTTTTTTTGCCAAGTATTCACTAACGCCCCTCCTTCATCACCTGTCAGCCCACCCCCATCACACATGCCTCTTTCCAGTAATAAATCAGTCTTGTTTGGCTGATGGTTGCATATAATAGCTGGTAGCTACCAAACTTTATAAATACAGAAATAACAGTTGGTGGTGCAGTGGTTGGAGGTTGCATATTCAAACCCCAGCTTCCGTTACAGTACCTCGAACAAGGCTCTTACTTAATTTTTACTGGAGCAAGTTAATCTTGCTCTATGTAACTATTATTATTATTATTATTCGTAGTAGTAGTAGTAGTAGCAGCAGCAGTAGGAGTAAAAGTAGAAGTAAAATAATTGCTGTCATGTATTAGTTACTAATTATTTATTTTGTGGATAAAATCTGTGAAATGATCATAAGTATTAGTGTTCCTCTATTATAGTATGCAACAAATCATTTTAAGTTTAACTTCAATCACAATAAAATTTCATAAAATAGGCTTTTTATCATGATACAGAATGGTAGTGTGTCTCTGTTGAAGAAACAAACACTAACAGCATGACAGCAATTTAGTGATTTCAGCCAGACTAAACAAGCCAGCGTTATCCAAATTGGGGCCGCAAGGTGCTATTTAGGTAGCGAATCTCTTAGAAGATGAACCCCCTAGGGTGCCTGAGACCAGAGGCAATGATGCCACGGAAACACTTCCTGCACTTTGTCGGAAAGAAGAAGCCTGGGGGGAACCAGGCACGGCAGGGGTGCGAATCCCTCATGGGCCGCTGATCCTTTTCATCCTGGGTGAATCATCATAAACACATCGAGAAGGCAGTCGAGGCTGACGGAAGAGTGATGGCAGATGCCGCCTGTCAAATGGATGCGCAGCAGCAAGCGTGTCTCTTGGACTTTATAAACAGCGCTACGATGGGGGGTCGAAACTCATGTGGCAGACAGGAATAAGGTGGCTTTCAGAATGAAGACCAACATTTAAATAGTAAGTCCTCATGAGAACTGAATGCCTCACAGATGCGAAGGGAAGTATGGGGCCATTAAATTGCGGTCACCTGTTTTACAGAAACTAAGTGGATCCAAAACCAATTGAGAAAGATCTAGTCTTGTTGTAGCAAGCATGCAAACCCATCAAGTAACTAACCAGTTGGTTAACACAAAATTCAAATGGAGTTTAGTTTTTTACGTGTCTTTTGTAAAGACAAAACGTTTACTGTTAAGAACTATATGCCATGAGTTTTATTTTCTACATTAAAGAAAAGTTTGCATTTGTAATACTTTGGCCAAATGCAAACTTTTCTTTACTGTATGTTTTAGGTAAGATGTATTAGGTAAGAATGTAAAAATGTTGTGAATAAATATGAACAAATGCTCATGTAAGGGGGGTGGTTGGTGGAACAGCAGTGTAAGCTGGTGCCTCCCAGCTCCTGGGATTCACTCAGGAGTGTGTGTGGAGTTTGTAGGTTCTCCTCTGTGTTTGCACCCCTCTAAGGAAAAAAGATGCCAGAAGAAGGCAATGGCAATCTTCTTCTGTCCTTCCTTGCCTTGAAAACCATGCCAATGGTCACCCAGGAGTCAGACATAATTGAATGGCAAATTCCAATGCTTGTGCACCATACTTTGTCTGTTTATTAGCATCAATGTGCTTGTCAGGCATTCTTTAAAAAATTAGACATCATTTTACTACTTTTACTTTGTCGAATACCTGTTACACATATCTAACTGTATAAGTGGAGTTATCCATCAAAGACCTCAGACTCAAGATTATTAAAATATGCTTTAAAATGACTTTTAAACAAAGGTGCTATTCACCAGTTTAGAGCTACTTTTACTCAACCCAGCTTCAGTGAAGGGATGCTTAATGAATTTCTTTCCTCAAAGCCCTCATTCCCACTAGTGACTGTTACATGGGCTAACAGTGAAGTGACTACAGCTTAAAGGGGGTGAGCTTATCTTGGATGGTTAGTTCAGGTCACTTAAATGGCAGTAAACATATTTTGTCTCAATCAGCTGACACTAAAATAAAAATAAATGTGTGTCCCAGTTTATAGGTCAGCAGTGCACTTCAAACACTATACTTGATCATATTAATGTTCTGCACATATACATTACTGTAAATATAGTATCTATGAAAGGTATTCACCCCTTTGGACTTTTTCATATTTTTTATTACAGCATCGAACCAGGATGTATTCATGTACAAAAAGTACTCTGTAATGTGAAAGTTAAAAAAATCTAAACTTTTTTATTAGTCAAAAATAAAAGAGAGTGAATACATAAGTATTCACCCCCCACACCCCAGTCAGGTCAGCTTTGCACATCTTGACACCGAAATGTTTACATAGTCACAAAATTGTTAAATAGCACCATCAATTTGGATGGGGATTCTTTACGAACAACAATTTTTAAGCCATTCCACAGATGCTCACTTGGATTGCAGTCTGAGCTTTGACCAGGACACTGTAGGGCATAATTTTTTTTCATTTTAGCTCACACAAGTGTGGCTGTTGCTTCATCTTTCTGGTCATTGTCCTGTTGGAAGATGAATTTTCCAAGTCTTAGTGCTCTTCTGGATTCCAACACATTTTCCTTCAGGATAATTCTTTACTTAATTCCACAAATTTTTCCTTATATCTTTATGAATTCTTCAGTCCCTGCTACAGAGAATCATTCCCAAACCATGATGCTGCCACCACCATGCTTTACTGTAGGGATTGATGTTTTCATTGTAATATGCCAGGTCAGGTTTGAGCGAAATATAGAAGAATCTTCTTCCAAACTGTTGATGTTGGGGAAAACCCCAATCAACATACAATGTGTGTGTGTTTTGTGTTTTTTTTTAACAGGGCTTTCTTCAGATTCATGGAGTGTGTGTAGTATTGCTGACTCGTGCAAAATTTCTCTTATGTCTGCCATTGTGCCTTGTAGCTCCTTTAGAGATGCTTAGAGATGGTATAGGCCTCTTAGTGGAGTGCCTTACGTTAGCTCTTCATTGCGTACCCAGTCAGACACTGTTTTGACAGTTCTGGGAGGATTTTTCTGCTTCCCTGTCCTTCAAGGTATATAACATATTTTGGAAATTATATAATTTTCCGTATTTCCTTGCCCTAACTGGTATTTTTAAAAACATTTTACTAAGATCTGTTTAGACTATTCCTTGGCCTTCATGGTGTAGAGTTTCCTTAGAAAAGGCACTAATTAAATGGGGAAGTTCTCATGTAGCGGTAGTGGTGTATTTATTCTCAAGTAAAGTGAAACACCTCAGCTGCTCACAGGTTGGTTCCAATTAAGAAATTACGTGCCTTGGGTAAGAGATCTGTTTACTTTAGAGTTAATTTAGTTGTTTCAGAGGAAGGAGGTGAAGACTTATGCATTCAGTTATTTTCAGATTTTTTTTAATGTTATTTTTAATTCTTTTAGTAAAGTGTCTGGATGTCATTTTTTAATTATAAATCTGCATTTAAATAAGTTATGGTTTCATGCTGTAGTGTAATAAGATTTGTGGGAGTAAATACTTTTTATAGACACTCTATATGCACATGACCCAGTAAATGCACTGGAATTTTTTGGGCATCTGAAATTCCCTGAATGTTTTTTGGATCAACACAACATAGTGCTGTGCTAAAATTATATGTTTTCCCAACCATCTGCACAGCTGACTGTGGAGCAGCCGATGCAGCACAACAGTGCAGAGGTTGTGCACCTGACCTTGGGTGTTTTTCAGCCAAAAATGTTTTAATGTGTTTTGTTGTTTATCTTCAGTCTTCCTAGAATTAAAGGGCTTTAAAAACAATTAACAAGGATAAAACTACTGTATAATTAAATAAGGTTAATCATTAAATGTTGGTAAAATGTAAATTTTGGAGCTTGCCCATCTTTTTTTCAGAACCAAAGTCAGTACCTGTAACTCTATTAAAATATAATGTAACACATCTGAGGTACTAATGACCATATACTGTACTTTAACTTTTTATCTCTCAGCAGCTATGAGACTTTAAACATTCATACAACATTTCTGAATTGGAGGAAGATTTTGTTACAGTGTGATTGCATCAGTATAAATCGAAAAAGAAAAACACGCAGGGTAAAAGTTCCATGTTGCATACTTTGATGGTGTAGGAAATATTTTTGACAACATCATTCACTGTTTAGAAATTCCAGAATTTTTCTAATGGGCCTTTAGTTTTATAGCACGACAAAACTATACTTTAAAATGTATTGTTTACAGTTTTTAATTCTTCCTTTTGTAAATAATGTGACCCTTTTCAAAAAATATCGTTCATCTTTATTATATATTTCATGTATGTTAGATTGTAAGCTGTAAATGAAAATTTGAGCAAAAATATTGTTTAAATGAAAAGTCCCTATGAAAGCCAATAACATTTATATAATGTGGATTAATTTTTAAATTAATCTCTTGCTAACGGTATCATTTTATATGTTATGTTATATGCAGTCTATATGAAGATTTGGGATACAAGCTGATCTCAGTTTATTATCTTCAGCCTTTGCTTTCACATGGTTCTTTGAGTGTTTTGCTGTATTAATTTCAGGAAACTTTGAGACTGAGGTCCTAAGAGAATTATACCCTGCCAAAATAATATGTTCATCATCCCATGCAGGCTGCAGTAAGTAATTATTCATCACCATTCTAAAAATATTAGCATGTAACTTAATGCACACCCGTGTCACCCAAGGCCTTTATATTGTTTTTCTAGAACATTTAACATATTTTTCAGCCAATCTGAAAGTGGGCTGCATTGCCTTATTAGGCTCACAATGCACCGTGTAATATATTGCACTTGAATACTTCTTTTTCTCTTAACAGCGTAAATTACATTTATTTCAGGGTCATCAACAGCATGTGAATTACTCCAGTCTTATTAATATGATGACAGTTGTGGTTATGTATACAGGAAAGAAACTATCATAAAAAAAAATAGGTTTATAACAATTTTTGTTTTTGAGTCGGCTTGGTGATTTTATTGGCACATCCCAATTTCACCCCATCAAAGTAAGGCGCTTATGCATTTGATGAAACTTCCAGACCACTCTCACTGTCATCATCATGAAATAATGAAGCATGAAATAAATATGGTAAAATACCTAATATAAAAAACTAACAAAATGACATATTTTAAGGAAGACAAAGGAAGTGGTAAGATGAGTGAAGCTGAACGGGAGTCTTTCATTATTCAGTGGATGGTGTGGGTCTGACTTGTTTTTTTTCTCTTGTGTGTGGAAGAAAAGCAAAAGTTAATATAGAAGCAGATTCTGTGCATTTCTGTTATGAAGTAAACAGCTAATATGTTTTATATTAAATGTAGATTAATTATGACTTTTATGCAGTTTGTTAGACTGACTTTCATATACAGTAGAGATCTGTGCTTCACATGTTTAGAAAATACTGGTTTATCAATAGCAGGTGAGTGATGAACTCCTAAACAGTTGTGTGTAAACGTGTCTTACAAAAATACTCATATGCAGCCTTCATGCAGCTTCTCAAAACAATGCAGCAGACATTCCAATTCTGTCTTTGTAGAATAACTTGGTCTGAGTCAGCATGTTTACTTCACATCATGCAAACATTACCATATTTCACCTTTCTTTTGTTTTGTCTGCATTTATGTGTGCATATGCCCCATCTCGACCATCTGCAAAAGCTGGAAAGAACACAAAGTTTTGTTAATGTGTGTTTGCATTTATTCATATTATCATTTATTTAGAAAAAAAATCTGTACAGCTCATTTTCTTGTTGAGTAATTGCGCACATTGCTTAGATAGACTTCTGCACTCCATGAAATTGCATCTAAAACCAAGATTGAGTTTTCTGGAACCATGTAGAAACAGACCTGATTGACAAAGGAAATGAACAACATCAACAATCTGTTAAAGCTGTTCTACAGTCAGATAATATATTTGTCCCCCAAACAAATTGAGTTTTAACACAGAGGTCCATCATTTCTCCATTTCACCATTAATCTGCTGTTAGGACCAGTTAGCAGATCTGCTATATCTGAAACCACTGAACAGTGTAATGCATTAAGCTGCATATATGAGGACAATTTAAAAGTTTTGAAACTGTGTATTCATCTTGTGCTGCTTGTTGCATTTGCAGATTAACTCTTATAGTGCATTCCCAAAATGCAGGGAAACGGTTCATTTTGATGTTGCCTGTGAGGAATTCTATTTCTGTGAACAGCAATGACGCTACACATGTTAAAAATGTATGTTCTAAGTTATTTCATTGCAGAGTTTTCTCACGATTTTGCTGACTCGTTTTTGATCATTTGTACACGCTCTTTGACCCTGTACTGTTTTATTTAGAACTTTTATTTTCACAGTTAATTTGAATGTATTTTAGGAATAATGCTGTCATGCTATCCAGCTGTTACTGTCGAGCTGATTAAGCTTGTATATCTGAACAAGGACATACAAGTACAGAAATCCCTCGGTATTTGAATCTAATTCACCCCTGAAAATGCATTGGACACTGAAATTGTGGACACCAAATGCCCATTTCCCATTATTTTAAATGAGGGAAAAAAGAAATCGACATTGCAGCCCCAGCCCTTCTGAGAACACCTGTGTTACTGTCAGCCCATTATTTCAGCATGGTAAAACACTGTAAACCACAGTTACCTAATTGAAAAACACTTACTGTTCATAATGCATGGTACAGTATGTACAGTATAGGACGTTTCGCAGGTGAGTGCCGCCATTGGTGTCAATGTGTTACACGCGGGAGATGAGAGGCGCATGGACGGTCTGGATTGGGAGGTCAGTGTTTTGAGACGTTAAATAAAGGGAAGATGTGTGTCGAAGTAGCCTGCTGTGTCCCAGTCTTTGTCTGACACTACAGGCATTTAAATAATTGCGTTTATTTAAAAAATTCAATGCGCAGTGAATGCATGATACACCTCAAACAAGCCCAGACAAAGCAAAAGTAATGGAACCAGGTGATAGGACACCAGCACAGGTGTGTGTCTGGCTTCAAATAAATTTGTGATAGTACACAATACAGTTTACTGCAATACACAGAATATTTTACCTAAGATAATTGCACAGCAATTTACTTGTGTTTCATTTTTCTATTTTCTATGCGCTTTGATTAAAAATTTCTTGCAGCAAAAATTTCAGTTTGAATACCAAGTATTTAGATATTCATTTTTAAGAGCTGTTATAGTGAAAAGTTGGGTATAGAGTTTTGATATGGAGATATGGAGGGATTGCTGTTTTGTCGTGTGTGTGTGTGTGTGTGTGTGTGTGTGTGTGAGAGAGAGAGAGAGAGAGAAACAGCAATCACTCAATCTGTCATGTCAGGATGCTTTATTATCAGTGTGTCAGTACAGTGATTTTTGGCACCTGATGGGAGTGTATTCCAATAGTCTTGTTTTTTCTATTAGCACATCTCATTAATGCGGGGTTGTTTGAAACCTGTAGGATTAATGCACAATGTAGTGCACAGTGTGATAGCCAACACAGTACATGACAAGAAGCTCATATAACACCTCCTGTAAGCAGCTCAACTGTGAAAACACTGAACAATACAGGTTTTGTAATTGTTTTCAGACAGAGCTTTTCTAGTAAGAATTTTAAAATAGATTGTAGAATATATCTGAAAACATTTTTTAAATAAATATTTTATGCAGTGTACAGTATGTTCATGTACTACTCTAAGTTCTGCTGTTTCAGAATAGTTGCCAGGTTCAGCCTGTATTAGCATTTAAAAAACAGTTTTTTTAACAGGGCCTGACCAATTTGTAACCCTTTAAAAATTGTTCATTTTATACACTAAATTATCTTTTTCCATTATAATGAGGTCTTTGTTGCACTTTATTTTTGTAAATTGCATGTCAGATATTGTCGTGCTCCTTGTTTAGCTGAATTGCTCCTCTAAGACACCTGATTGGATAAACAGAAGAACCTGAATTGCCTCGGGTTAAACTCTGCTATGTAATAGAAATAATAATTCCATTTGTTTCTTCATATTTATTTTAATTTTACACATATTCATATTTGCATTAGTGCTTCTGTAGCCTTATTTGCATTCTTTTAGTTGCACATTTCCTAGTTATTAAAACACCAGGCAATTTGTCTGATACGGTACGCTAAAATTCATTTGATATGTTGTAATTCTTATGTAGTCCTTAAATGCTACTGACTGCCGAAAAACTATGATGAAGTTTCAAGGTGTATTTGTCATGAGTGTACTAACAGCATAGCAGTATTGTCACCATGAAAAGCTTTGTTTCCAGGCATCCTTAGCAAATAAATATGTAAATATGGTATAGATTTATAAAGTGTAAGAGGAGCCTGGAAGACGGAAGAAGATCCATGTCGGCACCATCTTGCCTAACGATGAATTCTGAAATATTTACTTACTTGTATTTCCTTTATCACTAGCACAGAAATTAAACAGTTTCATACAATACTCAAGAATTAAGTTGTGAGTATTGTTAGATTATTGAATGCAGTCCACTTCTCACAGCATTACTCTGACAGCAGCTATCCACTTGTGCATTCATATATTCATTTGTAATGCTCAAGTTTGATCTTCACACATCCATCAAAACTGAAAGCTTGTGTCAAGTGAAGTTACTACAAATCTTGCAGCAGCATTTTTTTTCTTTTTTGTCCTTGCAGCCTTTTGTTAGACTACAGCGTGGACCCCTTCCTCAAATGTATTCTTTTTTCCTTTTTCTGTACAAGGTGCTGGTGGGTGGTCTCCATTCGAGTCCAACAAGTACCAGTGGCTTGAAATTGATCTTGGAGACAGGACAGAGATTACAGCAATTGCAACGCAGGGAAGATATGGCAGCTCAGACTGGGTCACCAGCTATTCTCTCATGTTTAGCGACACTGGCAGGAACTGGAAACAGTACCGTCAGGAGGACAGCATTTGGGTAAGAGTGCCATGTCCTGTGATCCAGCTCCCCAAGAAAGTGGGTGCCTTCGGCATGCCTTGATGTGTAACAGTTAGCAGCATAACCTTTATTCTTGGAGAAAGAATGTTTTGCTAGAAGGAGGTGAAAATTCCTGAAGAAAACTTTCAAATTACTTTGAAGAAATGGGTACACTGTGTCATGGGTTAAACGCCTTGGGATCACAAGAACTGTGTATGCATGATGCAGGAGAGCTGATATGTAGAACTGTCTCAGCCCTTTCTATGCGTCTGTATAGCAGGATGCTGTTGTATAGCAGTAACATTTAAACATTCAGCTGTCTGTATTTATTATTGATAGCACTGGGAACTTGACCTTAGTATACGTATATTGTGTAAACTGTCAAGTACTGCACATTTTAGTCCAGGTTTTCTAGAGCTTAAAGAAGCCAGTAAGTGTTCTTTCACTGTAATTTACCTTCAGTTTCACTTTGAACAAACAGTTGTCAAGCATTTGCACCTTGACTCACAGCTAGCTTGAAAGGCCACATTGCATAAATGGTTTCCATGAGCTTCATTGCAAGAAAAGCAATTTAAATTGCAAACACGTTGCTGCACAAGACAGCTGATCTCTTCAAAGACTGTTTGGAAGCAGTCCAGAAGGAATAAAATTTACAGGCTACGTAGTTCATGTACATGCTATGAAAGCAATTTGAATGAATGATAAAGACTTTTGCAGAGCACACAAGACATCATTACAATAAAACAAAGATGTTAAATAAATAAGTAATGTGAACATCACCATGTCATCAATCTGTTTGCAAGTCATGTTGTTTTTTTCTCTTTACTCCTCCCCTATGATAATTCTGAAGGGCTTGTCTAATTTTAATTTAAATTTATCTGAAGGCACTTACACTGAGGACGTTAAAGGTGTCGAAAAAGAAAGAGACCTACATCTGTTTTGTTATACGAGCAGATCCAGTTGCTATTTGTTACAATGTGACAGCTTCTTTTCATTTACACTGTGGGGGACCTATTGTCATTTGTTACATGGTGATGACTGATTATACTGTGAAAGCTGACTGCCAGGTGTTATTCTGTGAATGCTGATTACGCTGTGCTACCCAACCACTATTTGTTGGACTCTGAGAGTCCCTTGCTAGTTGTTACTCTGAAATCCAGTTTGCTGTTTTTTACACTGTGAAAGCTAATTGCCATTTGTTATACTGTGAGGTCCACTGCTTACACGATGCGAGCTTCATTGGAGCATAACTGTGAGTCATGCGGTCTCTGAAAGTGTACAGTTGTATGGCACTGTTCTGATACAGAGTTGTCTATACTACCTTTCATAATGCTATTTAGAATTATTGTATTCGATACAGTATTAATATAAATACTCTACAGGTATGTGCCACATAATAACGTGTCGGTCAACGATGGACTGCATATACGACGGTGGTTTGTAGCCTAGGAGCAATAGGCTATACCATATACAAGCCAAAACGGACGTGATGCGACACATGTACAGTACACGTACCCCCGTCATTAAGTGACGCATACCTGTATTGCTAGAAATACTGTATTTCCATACAAATTCTGATGACCTTCCATAACTGTGTTAGAAGCTGCGATAACACAGCTATCAAAAAGATGTGCTCAAGTCAAAGACAAAATTAAAGAGCGAGCCTGAATGTTGGAATTAAATCTGTGTACAGTAATGGGGAAAAAGTAATGACTGTCTTATCCAGATCCCCAAATTCAGTTAACATAATAAAGTGTAGCATTACTTGCTTTTCCACATATTTGGTCTATATTTCATGTTGTCCATGTAGTCTCCATTGTGCAGGAGAAATCATCTGTGACATTAATGAAGCTTTTAGCTTCTTATTTAAGTTATAGTATCAAGACAGTCCTCCAAAAGTAGGGAAATTTTCAGTTAAGTACACTTACAAGTTATAAAATGTAAAATAGTATACTCTGAGGTTTAATATGGATCTATGCTATGCAGTCACTACGTGGATGGAGGTATGTTATGTCCCCTGTGAGCGTTAAGCCTTAACACATATGAAATATCCTTTTTTAACTGAAAGCTGGATTTAAATGGATTTATGTAAAAAATATCGCTTGCTTTCTGAAATGTGAAATATACACATTCTGTAATTTCATGCTTTCTGCAAAGCAAGTTTTATTGTGGCTGTGTTTGTAATTGTAATTGTTAGCTGGGCTGAAATGTGTGCCTGTGCTCGGTGATGTCATTGACTAAATCCATGCAAGTCAGCCAGATGATGCAATTTGTGCTTCTTTACAGGCATTTTCTGGAAATACAAACGCTGACAGTGTCGTCCATTACAAACTGCTGCAGCCTGTAATAGCTCGCTTCTTAAGAGTGGTTCCGCTGGACTGGAATCCTAATGGAAGGATCGGCATGAGGCTGGAGGTCTATGGATGTTCATACAGTAAGTACAGATAAGAAAAATCCCTCGACAGCTACTTCTACAGCACTAACATTTCTCCTTACTTATCAGCCATAGACATTTTGTTAATTCTGATGTGTTGCCTTCTGCTTTTACAAGTATATTTAGCTGAATAACTTATTATTATTATTATTATTATTATTATTATTATTATTATTATTATTATTATTATTATTATTATTATTATTGATGGTTACATGTGTTTATTTTATGGACTACATTATGTAACTTGCTCAAAGGCAACCCCTGTGGACCTGTGGCCACACAAAAATATGTTAAGTTAAAAATAAAAAAGTCATAATTAAAAGATCAGGATGGTTTTATTTTTGAAAGGCTCTTGACTCTTTTGTCTGCCATTTGGCAAAAGCCACAACTATAGTTAGGGAAAAAGGCCAGGGAGCAGAAGTTGGCCCCTGTTCCTTTGGATGAATAAGATGTTTTAGGTTCTCTCCCCCTTGTTGCTCACAGTGACACCTACAGTCAGTCAGCCATCTTCGAGGCTCTGGGTGAAATCAGGCGAATCACGCCCTCCTATCACCTGGTGTAGCCTGTAGCCTTTAGAATGGAAAGAAGCAGTTGGCTTGTAGTATGAACTTTGGATGAGTGTGCATTTTAGATGTACGTGCATTTCAGATGCTCACTCCTCCCAACTGGGCTGGGTTTTTTTTACTTTAAGCAGAAAAGAATTGAAGTTTGAAAAAAGGGTTAACATTTTCAAGGCCCAATTAGCTTTTTATTTGAAAGTTGTTGTTTCAAATGTGTTACTATGAGCTTTGTACATGAGCACTCTCATCCATGTTTAGCATACTTTGTACTTGTAAACATGCTTAGAACTAACATGACTTCATACTCCAGGTATAACAACACAGAAATAGCTGTGATATTAATAACTGCAGAGTGTATTTTTGTGTACCACATTTGTAGTTATTTTCAGCTGGCAGTTCTTAAGAATTATTATTATTATTATTATTATTATTATTATTACTGTTGTTGTTATTGTTGTTATTGTTGTTGTTAATAATTATAATAATTATAATTATAATTTATCATTTTTAATTGCAAGCAATTAAATATAGACAACTAAAATTATGTATAATTACAATTTACCATTTTCTTGTTCTAAATATTCTAAATATTGTCACTGAATAAGAAAAGTTTCATTAATGTGTATGAAAATATGTTAAAAACACTTCTGTTGCTCTTCAGGTATAGCTGTCTGTAATGCCTTTTTACCTGTAATATGTTGTTTGCAGAGTCTGATGTGGCAAGTTTTGATGGCAGCAGCTCATTGCTCTACAGGTTCAATCAAAATTCAAGTCAGACAACAAAATATGTGATTTCCATGAAGTTCAAAACACTGCAGAAATCTGGGATTATTGTATACGGCAAAGGACCCCGAGGACACAGTCTCATACTGGAGTTAAACAAGGGACAGCTGTTACTTAACATTAAAACAGGTACTGTTTTTCACCTGTCAAAGGTCCTTCATTTTACTGTTTATAACTTCAGTCAATGTCATCAAATAATTGGAAAAAATTAAAAGTACAGTAGTGCCAAGAAAGTTTGTCAAATGCAAGGTACGGTACCTGAAAAAAGTTTATTCACAAGGTAGAGTATGTATAAATTTCTCGTGTTTACTTGACAGAAACCCCATCTGTTCTATGTATATACATATGCTGTATCTTTTAGTCTTGCCATCTGCCCGAACCTTATTTATTTTATTTTATTTTAGTTCCTCAAGCACAATTTTAACTCTTCTGGGACCAGTTTATTACATTTGTACATACAAGGCCAGACCAGAAGGATTTCAAGTTATTTGGGACAGGTTTGATTTTAAGAATAGCTAGAAAGTCTTCAGCTGTTTATTAGACATTAATTTATTATAAATTCATATACAAGTAATTAAGAAAAGACATTAAGAACAGAAACCACAGGACTCATCATAACCATTTTTCTCCATTTTAAATAAGTGGTTCCCTCCTACTAAATGTTTAAACTGAAAATGGTATTGTTGTACTTGCCTGCCATGTAGCACCTAAGAAAATGTTAGCGTTGCATTACATTTTATTTCAGGACAGTTGCAGTTCTTTTTTTAAAAATGTTTTGAAAATGTAATTAATGATACATCTCCACATATATTCTTAAATAAAGTGTGGGACAAATTTCATAAAATACCACCGTCAACACAGTCCCTTATAATCTGATATGATTTTTTAACCTTATATAACTTGACCATGTGAAGCATGAGGTGTCCCGATTATGTGACGTCCTATATGAGTCCAACTGCTAAAGTGCTATTCATAACAGCATTTCAGTTTCCACTGCTTACGGCCACTCTGTTTTTATTGTGGATTGTTGTCTATTTCACGCACTGTTTAACTTGTACAGTACAGATCAACTGGTACCAATTGCACTAGCTTCACACTCCAGTAATTAGCTATTATTTATGGGGCTGAACCATTAAAGTCGGTAATGACCTTTCTTATGAAGAAACGCTGATTTCCGAATACCTGAATAAAAGGGCAGACGTCACAGCTTATCAGGATTTGCATTGCATGTTACACGGAAAGCAACATAATCAGAAAACTAGCATGAAAAATAAAAAATGGAAAAAACTAATTAGTTTTGTTATTAAGGTGCGTAAAGTGCATACATTTAAATATATTCACCAGTGTGCGTGTGTCCTTCAATGTACTGAAATTATTAATGTAGCTTTAGCTTGCTTCCACAATAAGGCAAATTAATTGGAGGATTTCTGTGGAATGTTTTTCTTCTAATGTGTTGGGATTAAGTGGTATATCAATAGTAAAAAGTTAGTTTCCCTTCAGTGTGATTCAAAAAATAAATAAAGCAACATGTATTATTTTAACCCTGCACCCATGTAAACTGTACAAGTTGTACAATCAGTGTCAAAGAAAAAGTAGTATTATAAATTGTTATTGTACTCAAGAATAAAAATAAAACTCAAAAATAAAACACTGACCGTACAAAGATATGTGCCAGCAAATATGAGTAATTGGTTATTGCGTCAGAATATTATTTTGTTCAAAAGACTTATATTAAAAGAACTTTTGATGAGAGCAATAATTCAAATTAAAGTGCTGCAGTTAAAGAATTTCTGAAAAGCCTGTAGGTTTCCTTTAAAAATGGCCCAGTACCTTTTCATTTGTACTTTGCCAATTAAACAGGTATAAGGCCAGGGTTATGTGGCTGGAATTCTAAATAAGGAAATGTGTGAGAAAGGATGCATGACTGGATTGTTGATAAATGAGTCAATAATTCAAAAGGTGAGATTATTTGGATATCATCTTTGCTGTGTCTCCATCACAAAAAAGTGCAAAGTTATTTTAATTGGACCACCCCCGCCCAAACTGAAAAAAAACTGGGCAAGGGCTAGAATTTACCTAGTAAATGTAACAAAAAATAATTGGTGGAGTTGCTGAATCACAGCCCAGTTTAAAGCAAAGGTTTCTATAATCTAAGAGGTTAAATTAAGAAAATGTTATTGATTTAAAAGACCTTTACCCATATATCAGCTTCTAAGCTTTGTTTTGTTTCTAATGACATTTTGTGCACTGTGCTTCCTGTTCCATGAATGGACGCAAGGTGATGTTGTGTTTTCCTCAAGTTATAAAATTCCCATTGCGCCTTCTTTTATACACCTCGGTTTTTGTCTACTCAGCATAGTTTTATTCGTATATGAAATAAATTTCATAGCATCTTCATTTTTCCTCATTAAGATGAATATTGCAGTAAATTCTTAAAATTCTGTGGAATTCAATTTAAGGGCAATGTGCACAGGTTGCTGATTCAGACCAGAATGGAGAATTAGCATAGAATTGGAATAAATGACTCGGTTTGCTGCTAACAGGTTATAAGTTGTCTTAGGACAAACATTGTGGTGCTCATTTGTTGGTTAAGTGGCATTTATGTATTAACAAAGATTCACTGAGAACTTGAATAGCTAAATAAAAGTTGATGACATCTAAGCAATAGGTGCTGGCAGCAGAAATCTTGCACTAAATGTTTTGGGTGTGCCAGCAAAGCAAACCCAAAACATTTAGTGCAAGATTATGTTTTATTTATTTTCATTTATTCATTAATTTCAGGCACATCAAGGTCAGTTTCCTCAGACATCGACGCACTGGTTAAACTGGGAAGTTTGCTGGATGACCAGCACTGGCATTATGTTGTTATTGAATGCATCAACCGGCACTTCAACTTCACTGTGGACAAAAGCACACAGCGGTTCAAAATCAATGGGGATTTCACTTGCTTTGAAATCACTGAGGTGTGTTACGTCTTCTAGAGGTCCTGAATCAATACTTGTAAAGCAATGAATAAGATAATTAAAAATAAGTGGAATGCATGTTTTCAAGAAAGGTTGGGAGCATTTTAAAATGTATATGTCAAATTCAAAGCTTCTCCATATGTAATACATATACACACCAAGGGTTCTGGAAGAACATCTGCGTTTACTTTTAAATATAAAGTAGTATGATGTTGTGTCCATGGTAACAAGTCTCTAGTGGTACAGAATCCAGTGCTCCTCCTTCCTTTTAAGTCAACTTCACAAGATGAAATCACATCTATACTAGCTTTGTAAGATATAAATGAAGTGTTTAAAATTACTAATCTTGCACTTTTCTGACTGTTCCCTTGACATCTGTTCAGCGTAATACCATATAGGGTAACAAAGAGAGGATAGTGCTTCAGAATCAATAGAGCAAGACCCATATTTAAAGTTAAATTATTGACCAGATTCTCAGTGTGATCTCACGTTTACTTTCACATTGAATTAAGTTTACATGTGTTGGCCAGCCCTTTGTGTTAGAGAAAGCTAACGCTGCTGTGATGCCCTTTCAAAAGCTCAGCGTTGGAGGTGCCTTCAGCCATGAGAAATCAGGAACCTTTTCCAAAAGGAATTTCCATGGGTGCCTGGAGAACTTGTTCTTCAATGACGTCAGTGTGATTGATCTGACAAAACAGAGACGCCAGCTGTCCATTACGGTATGTCTTAACCATAAGTACTGTTTTACTTGTTTGTTTCCCTAGTATTTGCATTGTCTGTTTTAGCTTGCTCATGATGCACAACACGAGTTTTTGCTATCCATAATTTTTATACTGAGGCACATTACCAATTTTTTTTTTTAAGAAAATTTATAGATAAATAGAAAATGGCAAGGCATGGAGAGCAGCACTGGTATCTCATACCTCCTGGGCTTAGGGTTTGGATCCAGCTGATTCTCTGTGGAGATTGCATGTTGGCCCCAGGTTGACATGGGTTTCTTCCATGTAATTGTGTTTTCAACCACAATACATAGATACAAACCACTCATTCTCAGCAGCACTTGGGCTGTAAAGTGATGTGAAAAAGAAAATACAACCTTTTTCAGTTCTGTGGTTTTATGTATTAAGACATTTTGCCAGGGCCTGAAAGTAGGTCTAACCTCACATGGCACACCCCAGATTCCATTACATCATCATTTGACAAAAAATAAGTCAACATGCAGAACCAATGTGTAAAACACTAAGTGCACCACATGACTCAGTAGCTTGTAGAACCATTTTAGCAGCACCTTGATTCTTTTAACAGCCATTCAGCTGCAAATTTTCTTGGGATTGTTGCCCTGTTGCATGACCCAGTTCTTTCCAAATTGTGGCTGTTGGACAGATGGCCTATTATTTGAGCCTAGAATAGTTTAAGAGGAGTTCACGGTCAGCTCAGTGACTGCAAGGTGCCCCGTGGCTACAAAACAAGCCCAAATTATCAATCCGTCCACCATCATACTCGATAGTTGTGTGGGGCGAAGGTGGCCACAGAGCCAGGATAAATGGCACTGGGACAGCAGCATTCTTGAACAGAAAGGGCTTTAATGGCAAACGGAAACAAAACAAACAAACTAGCCACATCTTTGGCATCAACAGCTCTACCACTCCCCCACTCTCTCCTGAGGCCTCAGACCAGCGGTCTTAAATAGCACGTCTGTTTTAGCTGGAAACCATTGAGGGCTCAGCAGGGGCAGACAATAGGGAGCTGTCCATCACAGCTTCCCCACCCCTACCAGGCTCATACTGCCCACAGCTGTATGAGGTTTTTGTGATGATAAACTGCATAGTTTTCACTAAACATCGTGTTGTACATTGTGATCAATAAAATGTCCACTTGCATGGTCCACATTGCATGGTCTGACCATGAGGTGAATTCACTCCTGGGAAGACTGGCAGCTGTCTGGAACGTTCTCCATGTGTAAATAATCCTCCTCAGTGTAGAAGGATGCTTTCAGATTGTTTGGAAATGGCCCTCGCCATCCTTCCCACATTGATGAGCAGCAAAAACATGTAGCTTCTCGGAGTTCTCAGTCTTTCCTCCTGGATGTGGTTTTAACACGACCCTGAACCCCACAGAGAACCAACCTCCTGCAAGTTCTGCTTTTTTGGAGGTCCTTACTTTCCTGATGACCAAATACTTAAGTGCATTAAATTAGCAGCACCTGGCAGCAAATTACTTTCTTAATCCCTATTGAAGCAGTAAGGGGTTCTTAATTTTTCCCCGCATCCTTCTTACTTTTTGGCTAAGATTTTGTTGACTAAACAACGACAGTGAAATCTGTTATGTGTTGTCTGAGGCTGTATTTGTCTTATAAATGTGAATGAGGACATGATGAAGTCATTTATATACCAAAATGTAAAGCCATTGCAGTGAGAAAGAAGTGCTTTTTCATCACTGTGTGTGAGAGTGGGATGGCAGTGCAGTGGACTGGTGTTGCGTGTAGCGACTGCTGTGCACTGCGCTCTGTGCTTCCAGCATATGTTTCTGACCACCACAGCCATGCACTTCACATGAGGTTACTGATGATGGAATAGAAAATATATTTTAAAGAGAGGTACTTTTTAACATTAATAGCTGACAGATGTGATTTACAGTGATTTCCTTGTGGAAATGGGCCATCAGCTCTCAGCAGAGTCAGCCATGTTGCAGAATGTGTCGAGACCAGATTCCAATTAACAGATTTTGGTAGTTTCCCCTCCAGTCTCTGGTGTTTTCTGCTCGAAAGGCATGAGGCAGACTGGGGATGCAACCACTGTTTATTTTATAGTGCATTGCTATGCAGGTACACTGACCAGTTCAGCTGAAGTTTATTCTTGCTTTTCTTTGGATGCTTTTTGCACTTAATGCATGTTTTCAATTTTATTTTCCGTGTTATTTCAGCAGTCTGACAATTTTTTGTAATACTTAAGTCAGTAGTGTGCTTTCATCATGACCCTTTTGGCCCTTGATTCTCGCTGTCTGCTGCTTTGGTGTTCTGTGCTTTAAATTAAGGCATCACAAAAAGGATGTGTGGACATCTAATGGTTTTATTCTGTCATGATGTACAAAGTTAGCATATTTAGTTCAAAGTAAAGAATGAAGCTTTTCACGAGTCTATGCTTCAATCCAGTTATTATTGCCATACAGAGAATAGTTAGACTAGGTCTGCCATGCTTATTGTTACCTTAATTATTGTAAAATAATGGCAAGAATATTTAGCAATGTTTGTGTGAAAAGTGATGATTCATTAGCATCAAATAAATTGGTAAAAAATGCTTGACGGAAACCCCAAAATTGAAACGTGTTCGGTTCCCAGATGCGAGACCATGTTTATAGGAAGAAAGTGTCACCGCCACCACTCCATAATTGTAGTATCAGTCACCTGAGGCAGGATTGTATAATTATTAACGCATGGCCATAGTCATCATCTTAGTTTTAAGTTTTTTTTTTTTTTTTTTTACATCTGATTTCATGCTAACAGTATCACATATAAATGAGGTCCAACCATGTGGATCTCATTTCAACAAGGTTGATTAATGTCAGTATTATGATATTAATTTCCACCTTAAGGAGGTTTTCAACCGTTGAGAACACTTAACTCCCCGTCTCCCCGTGGGACATCAAGTCAGATTGTACTCTTAATTCACCTGTTCGATGGGAGTAATTAATATGTATTTTTTTCAGGGCAATGTGACCTTTGGATGCTCGGAGCCAGCCAATGTTCCGGTGACTTTCCTGGGTTCTGAGAGTTTCCTCCAGCTGCCGGGAGCTCAGCAGAAAGACAGCGTGTCAGTCAGCCTGCAGTTCAGAACCTGGAATAAAGCAGGGCTCCTCCTCGCTGCGGAGCTGTACCGAGATGCAGGAAGCTTGTGGATTCATCTCAGCGACGGCAAGGTCAAGTTACAGATAGCCAAGTCAGGGAGGATTCTGGTGGATCTTACAGCAGGTGACAACCTCTTTGGTCCAAAGGTTGCATTTACATGACATAGACGTAGTCACTTTTCCTATTATAAATTCAGATTATGCAGTGGGCTCCTTCTTACATCAAAGACATTTAAGATCCTAAATTTGGATGGCCTGCTGTGTATGCTCTGTGAAAGTAACTCCTAATGTTTACTTGTGTATGTAAAGGTTCGATTTTTCTTCTCGTATTGTGTTATTTTTACATTTGTTTATGAGCAGTGTGAAGAGAACACAGAGTAAAGCGTTTTCTGTTCACAGGATTTGGTTTAAATGACGGACAGTGGCATTCGGTGGACTTTAATGCAAAGAAAGGCCGTTTAACTGTAACAGTGGATAAAGAAGCGAGTTCTGCTGCCCATGCTAATTCACCCTTTCATGTGGCTTCTGGAAATCACCTCTTTCTTGGAGGTAGGAGTCATGTACATCTCCGCAATGGTCAAAAACAGATTGCCACTGTTAAATTATTATTATTATTATTATTATTATTATTATTATTATTATTATTATTATTATTATTATTATTATTTGTTTGGTTTCAGGTTAAATCGGAATCCTTTGTGTATACTTTATATTGGAAGTCTACCCATCCAGAGAGAATTCAATAGTTATAAATAATGGCTGTAAATTATCTGATTGATATTCACCAAGGATGTGATACCCTTCCATTTCTGCTTTTGCTGTGTCCTTTTCGGTATTTAAAGTGCATCGCGGTAGATGCCTGTGTGTAAATAATTGCCGCAATTACTTGAAAAGTGAGGCTGGCAGCTTGGCCCGTGTAGTGTCTGAGAACATTCGAGTGGATCAGACTGATTGTAAACTACCTGCATCATGCTGACCTTGAACAGGGAGCAACCTTGAGTACAGATAGAGATGTAAGATTAAAAGTTTGTGTGGTATCTGTGAGCACAATCTAGAAATCACTGGAAGTGCCTGCAAGGTGGGAGCCAGATAAGTTTCTTCTAAATTTCCAAAATACAATGTAAAATTAGGAATGCAGTATGGAAATTCCGATGAGGACTATAAGTGTGGTTAATCTAAATAAAGCGATTTTGGCCTTAGCTCTATCCCAAAGGTAGTTAATCCAAGAGGGTCGAGATGCTGATGGGGGTCCCATTAGCCACACCCGGAACACAGGTGGAGGCACAGGTGCTAAAGGCACATTATGGTGGCACCATTCAAGAAAAGGGTAATAAAATCCAGAGGTTCAAATTGCTGTGGGAGTCAAGGATGTTTCTGGACTCCTATCATATGTGATTGATTTTCTACACAAAGACACTTTTGGCAATTAGACAGGATCTCCAAAAGTGGCTGAAATGTGTACTTTTGCCTCCTCCTTTACGTTTGCCGTGTCTCACAAGCACAGCAGCACAGAAGGAAAGCCTGGCAACAGTTACGCAAGTGACATACAAGGCAGTACCAGTTCTTCATTTTTTTCCTCTCATGTGCCAGGGGTTTTGGATATTTTGAACACCGGCTACCCAGTTGAGGGGAGGCTTGTTAGAGAGCATCCACAAATGAGGATCATGCGCTTGGTGCTCATATCTGTTTATGATCCGTAAAGGAAGCACCTGCACTGCAGACAGGGCAGCCTCCCAGGGCATTACAAGACTGGGTCCAAAGCCAGTTTCACAGCATGTTTTCCAGTTCATTTGAACCCCTTACTGAGCTGGTGATTCAGTATTTTCCTTTATGCATGCTTTTACTTACTCATTTTGGCTCTTATTATACAGTTTGACATCAAATTCCTGTACCGTGCAACATATCATGTACCCATGTCCCACATGTGCTTGCTTTTCGCTGTTTGTGCCCACCTTACAAGGACATTACATGTATTTCATTTTTACCAGGGAAACATTTTTGCCTTTGTTATGTCACATACAAAATTCTGTGGAGTCTCACCTTTAAAATTTTCGTGATTACTGAATAAACTTTTTAAATCTTCTCACTTCAAGAGTTGATCTCTCTTTTTTAATGTGTTCCCAGGGTGCCCGGGCAGAAAAAATACTCAGGAATGCAGAAATCCTTTTCATGCTTTTCAAGGATGTATGCGTCTTATATATGTTGATGATATGGCCATAGACTTAATAAAGGTGCAGCAATCACTCACTGGGAATTACAGCGACCTGCTAGTAGACCTTTGTGGCATCATTGACAGGTGAGTCATTTTAATGTGATTGTTAATTGTCTTTTTATGGTTCCTAAATGTGTGTTAGCTTCTTTTTATTTGTACCTGCATACTGTTTTCCTTTCATTTTACAACCAGGCCAAATTAATGTCCAGAGCATGATCAGAAACAGAGCCAATTATTGCAATAATCTGATAAAGTGCTCTGTCAATAAATAATTGTTCCTTTCTTCCGTTCACTGTTGAGTGGTTGACAGAACTGTGGACTGTATTTGAGAATTAATTAACTTTTTGTATAAGCAGTGAGCGATTTTTCAAATTGTCAGCCAAGATTATTGGGCAGAGGAGACCGTACTATTAGGGAACCATTGCCTTAGCTTTAGGTATTTCATATTGCTGCTGTGTTTTGTGGGAGACAATACTTTTTGTGGAATCTGTTTTCTTGGATGGCATAGATCCATTTTAAAGATCAAAGCCTTCCTGTCATAGTGACCTTGCACCACTAAGGTGACATGATGCTAGCCACATACTTGTTAACTTGCACTGTGTATAATATGAGGAATTTCAAATGCATAATTTATACCAGAATAACAGGAAAACCACAATAGAATGGCCATTTTTTGTTTTTACTACCCAAGCAGTGTGTTAGCATCATCTTAAATGTTCTGAATATGAAAAATAACCACATAAGTAGCAGTACTATGAAAAATTTATCATGCAGTTCAAGAACTTGACAAGTGAATTGTTATTTTCATATAACTAGAGTACCAGTAAATAAATAACTATTATTATTACATTGTACAATCATGGTATAGAAGAAAGAACTAGCCATACTGCACATTTATGACATTACATGTATTGTGTATCTATAGAAAACACTATTATACCAGCATTGTGACTCTTAATACTGCAGCTATTTCCAGGCCCACTTTTTTGTGTGTATCCTTTTTTTTGTTCTTTCTACAAGAGGTTTATGTGACCCTGGTTCCCTGTACCTTGAGCACTCTAATCCTGCAGGCTTTTTCCTCTTCTTTGTGTGGTGCACCATCAAGTACCTGGAGAACAACTTCCTGCATTGATGCTGGGAGATGCTTATAATCCAGTTTGTCTTATTATTTCATTTATTCATTTACATACATTGTAGTTATAAATGTATGTTACATCTGTATCCATAAAGTAATTTCAGATTTAACACTAAGAGTGACTGGACATAAAAACTTGTAGCTTGTGTGCATACTGTATATGGAGTAGATTATAGCTTTTACAAAATGGGTTCTTCACTGAGCAGTCTGGTAAATATAGCCATGATGAGCAAGGTAGGTAATTTTTTAATATGGGTTCTTTATAAACAGAGTCAAAAATATTATACAATATATTTAATGTAAAACTGCATAAAAGTGAAATTAAAAGCTACATCAATTTACTATGCCAGTATGACTAGAAAATAAGTCTTTACACAATATTTTCAAATAAATCATTTTTTTAAAGGCCAAAGTTCAAAGCAAAAACCAATTACTTGCCAGTGCAAAGTGTTCACCTTTTCATTGTTCTGAGTTTAAACTTGAGGATGAAGCAGCATCCTTTATGATTGCTCTTAATTACAAAACATAAACAGATGAGCAGGGATGGCTAGAATGCGGTCCCAGAAGGGAAAGAAATTATGTAATATTTTGCCAATTATGTAATATGTACCTTTTCAAAATATTGGAATTAAAGCTAATAGGAGAGCATGTGTTTAAAAATTAACTGCATTCGCACCCATTTTTGAAGGCCATGATTTCTGTTAGGCATTGTGGTGCACCCTTTTAATAAAGAAGTAAAAGGTTTACAAACACAACTTGAAGACTTCTAACAGTTTAAATACCTTAAGATTCTATCCCAATTTATCATTAAAAGTACTATTATAATGTATTTTAGATGGATGTTAACACAGACTGGGTTTGTTTTGGTAGCAGGAGTCACCTTAAGCTGCCAAATAAACAAGTATTAGAGCAGTACAAAAAAGTGGCATACATTACAAGGCAACCACTAGTACTGAAACCAGTCTGCAGTGTTTTAAGATTGCAGTAAGTAGAGTTATACTTTTAACAATTGGATTTGTAACAAAAAAACTATGCTATTCAAAGTCAGTAGAAGATCTTACTTCTCACTTGGGTACCTTGTGTCATAGTTCAAAACTCAAATTGCTTTGTGAGGTATAATCACTTGTAGATAAAATAGTAGGCTAATAAATAATTCTATTGCATAGCAGACTGTTTTATTTTTTATTCATGACAAGGGGGCCATAGGGAAAGGCATCCTCAGTGATTTGAGTGCTCTTGAGTATTGGCTGGAAGAGTGGCCAACATAGAGACAGTCAGTATAGAGACACAGTTGGGGATTCTGAAGCATCTAACAGAGGTTGCTCATTAACCTAGGATTTTGTGAGGGAAGACAAGCTTATTGGATTATCAGAGTTACTGCAGTCAGAAAGAAACTCAAGGGCAACAATCTCTAGCCCTAGCTTAAAAATTTGGATGATGAAAGGTAAAGGAGGTGTTGGAGGTGTATAAAATGTCTAGGTTTGGTAACAGACAATGTTAGGTTCCCATGTTTTATTCCTCAGGTAATGGTTTATGGGCCATTGAAGTGTTTTCAGTTCTTTTTTTTTTTTAAATTTCAGAAGTGCTGCAAAAGCATCTTGTTGCAAGAGCAAGGTATTTGCTGAGGACTAAAAGGGATTAGAGAGGTCTTAAATATTCAGGTGCATGGAAATTTATAGGCTTTTGACTTAAGAGTAGCGCCTACAAATATGTGTGATTTGTTACTTCAGGCCAATAGTAGCATTCTAAAATTTCCATTTTAGCAGGTTGCTGTAAATGGCCTACAGAGGATTTACAGTAGATTTACATTCTTCACTTCTCTATTACTTCTCTTTTACTCTATCCTTACCAGAATTTACAACCAGGAATTCAGCCGTATGACCTAGTTTTAAATTAGTTTATTTAGCAAGTATTTTAGTATATATAAAAAAAATATAAATATAATGTCACAATATTCACTTCTGCTCTTCAGAGTACCTCTCATCACTCATGTAAAGCGATCAACAATAGTGCATTTCATACTATCTTACAACTAACAAAACCTGACAATTGTGCACTGTAGCTCCATTACCTGAACAAAAAAAAAGAAACGCTACTCATCAGTTCTAAATTTAATTTTTTTCACATGGAAATGTGGTCATTTACGTTACTTAATGTGGTCATTTAAATCATTAAAGTTACCTAACCCTAATCCTAAACGCGATCAGCAAATTAGAAAGCAAATTCTGAGAGTGGCAAGGCATTCAGGAATTCAGAGGCTTTTAGAATAGCTGGCAGGGGAAAGAATGTGATGGCATGAAGAATGTGATGACTTACTTTTTACACATATCTCGCAAAAGCAGTGGGAAAGAGAAGTGTGGAAAGAGCCACTATAGTGAAGCGCGATATGAACTGAGAATGGTATAATAGTCATTTCACAATAAATCCTAATTCAACAATGTTTCTATGGTTAGTAGCCATGTGACTCACAGAACAGTTCAGTATTCATAGTTTGGTTTTACATGAACAGCACATTCATTTCCGTTTGGTTTTGATTATGGCTATGAAATAGAATTACATTTTTTCCTTTACTTTTCACAGCAAAAGAAATGTACCTTATCTTTGAATCATATAGTCATTCTTGTTTCAATTCTACAAAAAATGAATTCATTGGGTATTGTTTCACATGGTTTATACAACAATCATGTTAACCCAGTAACATAAAATTAATTACATTTTAGGCATTTCCATTCATGGGAAAGACTTGTATAGATGAATGGACAAACAATATTTTCTCACCACCTTCTCACTGACAAGAAAATCTATACATAGCAAATTATACTTAGGATACTTGGCACAAAACCGCACAAAAACAAAAAAGAATTGAAAATGAATGTAGTTACAGTATTTGTATAAGTTTGTTATTGTATGAAAGATTCATTCAGAGAAGGTATAGTCCGATTCAGTTTGCTCATTTTCTCCATTTCAGAATGTGATTTGTGATTGCTTTTCAATCTAGCAAAAGTACATGAGGACTTACTCCATTCTGCTGTCATTTTATACTAAGCAGCTAAAAAAAGAGAAGTTAATATTACTATTGCATGATTTATGTCAGACTAAAGCATCAATGAACAAGAAATAGAACAACAATGACCCTCTAAACCATCACTTTAGTAGTCAGTCACTCACAAAAATTGCTAGAAGAAATGAGTCACTCAGAAAGGTGTCCTGAATGACAGTGACATTTTTGACCACCACATCTAGCTGGAGGAGTGCAACTACAGTCTGTTTGGGATACACGGGCTCTGTCGTCCTGCTTTATCTGGCATTCATTACGCACTGTGCGCTCCGATAACTATTATTCCAGAACAGATAAGATTATGCAAGTAATGATAGCAATTTCTTGAGTGTGATTGCTGGATAGATATGGCCAATCAATCATTTTGAATCTTCTACAGAAGCAGCAGTTATATAATCATAAGGGCTTTCACATACTGATAATTTTTCATTTATTAGGACAAGTCCAGCTTAAAGAAAATAGCTGCTCTTGAGTATGTGTTGGAATTACTTTTTAAAATACAGGCTGTTGTTGGCACACCAGTGAGCTGCTCAGAGCTTTTCTTTAAAACCTTAAGAACCTGCTTAAAAAAAAATCACGTTTTTGCCCATTATCAAATTTCAATTCAGAATGAATGGTTCCAATGCATTTTAGACTTGTATTATAGAAAAGTATGCGAGCTGCTGCATTTTAACATGGTAAACATTTTAAAATTCGAGGATGAAGTGGAAACACTGAGCATGTTTAAGGGAGATAAGGATGGCACACATTTGCAGTTTTACTATAGCAGTTTGTGGGGTGGTAGTAGTGATGTGGACAGGGAAAAGGCAGCAGGTAACACAGTAGCTGGAACTGCTACACTCACAAGGACCCAGACTTGAGTCCAACCTTCTGCTGCAGAACTTAAGCAAGGTACTTAGCCTGAATAACTCCTGTAAAAATTACCCTGCTGGATAAGTGGGTAAATCATTGTAAGCAGGAGTACAGTGTAAGATCCTTTGGAGAAAAAATTTAAGTGAAATGAATAAATGACTAAAGCCACAGGATTTGGACAAGCTACTTTTTGGTTACCCAAAACAAACTAATACAACTCAGGTATGAGTTAACACTTTCTGGCCAAACCATAAGTGGTAAAAATAAGATGTTGGTGTCTTACCAGCTGTAACCATGCTATCTCAGCAGGACACCATTTTCTCTGGGCCCTTCCAAGCCTTATGACCAACTGCTTTTATTCTCTCCTTGATCAGGAAAGGATGTCTTCATTCAGTTGGGCTTCACACTCTTCCTTCATTTGGTCTTCATTCCCCAGGAGAAGTGTAGCTAGGTGAGCGTGAGCAAGCCGGCCATCAAGTTCAGCCTTGCCACATGTCATGGTGCTGCACCTCACAATCTCAGACGTGGCCTCACAAACCTTGAAATACTTCAGCAAAGGCAAAAAAAAAAGTTTTTTTCTCCTTCTCTGCTGAAGATAATGCTACGGCATTATGCATTCAGACATCAAAACAAGAAGTATATGGTTATCCATGCTCTTCCAGCATGTGTTATTCTGGCTTG
The DNA here is from genome assembly GCA_018136845.1 of Heterotis niloticus. Classification (NCBI taxonomy): domain Eukaryota; kingdom Metazoa; phylum Chordata; class Actinopteri; order Osteoglossiformes; family Osteoglossidae; genus Heterotis; species Heterotis niloticus. Next base: position 19,940,281 of record CM030891.1, read on the forward strand.
TTTGCTTTAAAATCCGGCTAAAATTTGCTGAGCTTGTCAGCCTGTCGTTACAATCTGCACTTTTCTATCTGAATATTTGGGAGTTTAAAAACACACATAAAAATGTGCATGTTGTCTCCTACTTTATAGTCTTTGAACCTTTGGTTTTCAGAATATCAATAGATGCACACTGTAGGATTCAGATTAACTGAATTAGGTCTTGTGTGATAAGGGCAATTTGACAAGAAGACTTCTCACAGGATCGCTCATCTGAACCAACATGAAAATTGTGTGTGGTTGCATAATGCTGATCCTATTAGAACCAACGAATTGGCAAAGGAAAGAGTGGGCAGGGAAAAAACAGACATTCAGTGAAATTGTTTCCTATATAAGGGTTTACACATAATAACATGCACTGAATAATTGCAGTATGTCCTACAAATGGTATCTGGGTTTGAATCTGTGATGCTGAAAGTCTTTAGAGAAGAGCATCATGTGATACAAATGGCCATGGGTTCCTGTGGGTATAGGTTCTTTCATTCTGGCTAAAATTAAAACTTGTATTGTGTTTCATGATGGCTTGCTTGATTTCATGACAAACTGAAGCTGTGCTTTAAATTGTGTGTCTTCCTTGAGATCTATTCCTAGGCTTCAAACACAACGAGAAGCTCGGCAAAAGTGCACACCTCCGCACGGCTAGATCACAGCCCATTGTCTTTTTGGAACGCGTAGTTCCTGTTGCAGCATGAAAACAAGTGTGATAATCTGTCACTTTTTAGCAAGCTGCTATTGCTCATGGACAAAATGACACAGGCCTGTTTTAGAAGGACCACATGCATCCGTCGAAAAATGGATGAAAAATGGTTGGCTGCAGCACAGATGCTACTGCGTTCAACATATCAGCAGAACAAAAGCATCACGTTCTTGACAACTAAGGAACAGTGCAAATTTTCTTCAGTTAAACCCCTGTTGCATTGACTTTGAAGAACAGACTCCAAACAAACTTTAGGTCAAGTACACTTGAATTTACTTTCCTGTATTTTAAGTAACTACTTATTGACATTATCCGCCTGTGCCTCACAACTTCTGACTGTGGGTTTGAATGCGACTCAGAGTTGCCGTGTTCTCCCCATGTTAGCATGGGTCAAACAGTCAGAGAGAGAGAGAGTGTGTGTGTGCGTGTGTGCGTCAGAGTGAGCGACTGAGAGAATGTGATGAAAGAATAACCAATCTCAAGTTTGCCAGTTCGAGCCCCAAATGACTGCAATTTTTCGTTGCTTTGTACTGGTAGATCATTACTTGGAGCATAAATTAATGATGTAAAATGCTCAGTTTCTTAAATGGACACAACTGAAAGTTGTTTTTCAGCAGCATCAGATTAAGCAAGAAATTAGTTCCTCTTTCAAGTTAATATGTTCTTGCTGTAATATTAAGCATGTGTGTTTTCACATCTTTTTGATATCTTGCTGAGAAAGTCAGGGCAGGGAGCCGCAAAATATTATTACATTGAAAGTCATACATTTTACGTCCATGACCGGTGTAAATAAGGTAATCAGGTGAACAGCAGCTCAAAAGATAAAGTTTTCATTTTGAATTTGCCTGCAGTTGATACTTGCTGTTGACATCGTAAGAGTCTCTAATGGGACTGCTGCAAATTGGGCCTGGTCACACAGCTGATGCCTTCCTGCCTTCTAGTCTATTCATTTGTGTGAGAATAGACAGCACAAGATTCCACCTGATGAAACAGACACGTAGAAATGTCATGTTTTTAATGCATCATTAATTACATTTGTAATGCACCACTGCACTGCTATGCCTATTTATTCTCTGCTTAGGTCAGGACCAATTTCATTGCACACCAGCATATTGCATATTTATAAGCTCATTTAACAATTTATTATTATTATTATTATTATTATTATTATTATTATTATTATTATTAATAATAATTCTCTTAATGCTAAGTTCTACTGCAGTGTGTAATTACACATAAACACCACTTTTTAAAAATTTAGATGGAAAGAAAATCTTACTTTGGCTGCATTTTTGTCAGGCAGTGCAAGCTCCAAGTTCTTATCTGTTTTTTTTAATCTGTTTCTTATTTTAATATATACTGTAATGCAGGAAAATGCTTGTTGAGCCCATAGCATAGGGGTTTGAGTTTTTGCCTTGGCACGGGGAGGTCGTTGTTCCAGATCCATACTACTGCAGCACCCTTGATCAAGATATTAATCCTGTATGGCTCCAGTAACATAAAAAGTAAAAAACTGTAAATATCTTAGTGTACCAGGCTAATATCATAAGCTTCTTTGGACAGAGGTGTCAGCTAAATAAATGAATGTAGGATAATTGATCAACTGTATAGCCTAAACCAGCATATATTGGAAATAGCAGACATTTACTCAGATGTACCGCATGCTAGACTATTTTGACAGAACACTCTTCATTGAGATTAAGCAGAACTTGCAGCGTTATTTTATATAAATATATATTTTTCCAGCTGCTCAGTAGAGAGGTGTGAAAGTGAGTGTGGGCAGATAGGAGTGTTTTGTCAAGAGGGTATAAACAAGTGACAGAGAGAGTAAGAGCATATGCACTGGAGAGAATATAAGGGGGGCTTGACATAGCTTCTAGTTATATTAGCTCTGCACTGTTCTTTGCAGAGTTTCAAACCGCACTTGCATTCTATAAAATGCCTGAACTCACCGAATTATAGTGAGCACAATATTTGTGATTTGGACCGATCATGTTTTTGTCTTAATATTCAGTGTGTTGTTTCATGTCTGAATGTATGAATTACATTTGTATATACCTTTAATGTATATACAATAATGTACTTACAATCCATTTCAAACAAGGCATAAATTACTAATAATAATGCACATGAACATTTAATGTGGATATTTAAATTATGGCTTTAGGGTTATTTGATAGCATAATGTCTCTAAACTCTTTAGCCGGCTTGCAAAAAAAAAAAGGTTTTTTTTTTTTTTATCCTTTGCAGTGCTTGGCAGGCTGTTTATTTAATAGATCATCGACTCTAGTATGAGATTCAATACTCAGTAACAACAACATAGGTGCATCCAGCTGTCATTACCAAGCCGGTAGAAGGCCTTGTTGTTATAGTGAGATTCTGTGAGAACTCCATGCTGTGTGTACACCACAGCAGAGCTTCAGTGCTTCATATGATGCATGAGTTGGTGTTGCAGAGCAGCACAAAATAATGTTTCCTGAGTTTTTAAACTTTGTCGAGCACTGAGTCATAAACCCTAACAGGCTGATTAGACATCTGTTTTTATCAAAGTCACATTTAGATTTGAAGCAAACAGCCACTTTGCATTATATTGCTCATTTTGTCAACCGTACTGTTTGAGGATGACTGTTAGCAGTGGCGGCTCCTTTGCCAACTCTCATCACATTTTTGTTAGCATTGAATAAAACTTTAGTGTTTTTTTTTCTTTTTCAATTTTAGGAAAAAAGCCCATGATCTGTTGCGTACCCATTTAAAATGGCGCAAAGACCATAGACTGTGACCCTCTTCCTGCGCTTACGGTGAGGTCGCTAACAGCTAGATGTTATTTGGAGGGGCCCTGCTGTGGCCACCTCTCGCTTGTTGACATCCGCTGCTGTGACGGGTCTATATTTGTTGCACCTCTCTGATTAGGGTCATGCTGCTCAGACCTTTGCCAGTAGAGTTGGATGAGCAGAGGCACCCATAACACCTTCCTGTCATCCTGCCTTAAGCCCTGGAGATGCAACCTGTCTCATAGCAGGTGCTTTTTATTCCCTTGCACTGAATACCGGCCATGCTCTCTTTTCCTTTTTTTCCTCTAACAATGCTGTTATTCTTTATTGTGTATGGCTTTGATGTTCTTTCCCAGTTTCCGGGACACACGCTGTTCATCTTTTAAGAGCTGAAAGCAGGCCTTCAATAACAGTAATGAGAGCTGCTGTCAACTTGGATGACTGCACTTCCTGAGAAAGGGGAAGAAAAAAAACATCCGGAGGTTCATTTTTTCAGTCAACTTTGATACAAAATCGCCAGTATATTTTTTTGCCTTTGTCCATACCTTCTTTTTAATACCACCAGGCAAATTCAAGACCCTCCTTTTTTGACCAGATACAATTTGGTCTTCTATCAAACACTTTCCATCTTTGAAGTGATACAGTCATTGCAGTCTTGTAGCTTGAAACTTATTGTCAAAGTTCAAAAACTGGGTGACTGTAGACCTGGAAACCCTCAGTTCATGGGGAGGATCGAAAACGTGGGGCTTTGTAGGATGTAAGGTTTATATCTGACATTAGTCGTGCATGCAAGTTAACAGAATCAAAGCTTGCGGCCTAAAAGTCGTCACCATACTCATGCTATGACACAGACATCTCCTCGTGTACCAAAGAAAGTTGGATATTTCAACCTCAGTAATGGCAACACTTTCCTCCTTTAGATGCCATGTTAGATGTTCACTTGATTAACAAGAAAAAGTCAATCATTTGATCTCCATCTTTGGATATCAATGAATTTTTCAGCATTTTAAATGAAACACTTGTCCTAAGGCTGTGCCATGTAAGCATGATGTGTGCTTAGAAATGTGGTCCTTCTTAAATTTTAATTTATACTGACTGTCTGTCACTGAGTATACTTATGAAACCAATCCTGTTTTGCAAACTTTAATGAACAGATTGATTTTAATTCACGTAGAAGAATGTGTATAACCAGAGGTCCCCTTATCAAGAAGTTCCGTCACAAAAATTCTGGGATTTATTTACCAGTGCAGTGTATGAAAGACTAAGGACAAACATGCACCAGTGACCCATGAATTCCGTTTCTGAGCTGCAAGGGATCTTCTTTATTTCAGATGTTTACCCAACCACTGTGAGCATGGTGGAAAGTGCACGCAGTCCTGGAATACGTTCTACTGCAATTGCACAAGTTCAGGCTACATCGGCGCAACTTGTCACAGCTGTAAGTGTCTGTTTCTCATATACACCTAGGGGATGGGAGAGAAAAGCTGACAGTATTTTCAGTCAAGGTCACACAGTGGCCTCCTGTACTGCTTGTGCTGTTAACTATGGTTCAGCATTAGTAAGGATTTAAAAAAAGTATTCAAGGATTTCCATTGAAGATGTAAATCCTCTATGATTACATTCCTCCTGCATTACTTTTTTTTTTTTTTTTTTTTACTTTTTTACGATTCAGAATTACTTGCAAGATTACAATCTGCGAAGGCAACATTTTTAAGTAAAAAAAGAGGGATTCAGTAGTCCTTTTTCATTTAAGAAATAATGTCAATATAGAAGCTCAGGTTCAACTTTGGCTTACAGCATATAATTATATTACTACACAACCACAATATTTATGACCAAAATGGATAAACAGGGGTGTTTTAGAATAGTGTAGCACTTCAGAATAAATAATTAATTCCTGCAGACTACACAGACGTTCCCCAGGCAAGCTGTCCACCTTTCATGTAGGGGACTATTTATTTTTGAAAGCCATGTCTTTAAAATAGATAATAATGATGCACATTAATAATGCAGTCAAGTCACTTGTGCAACAATATTTTATACAGTTTCAGAATTTGCATCTTGGTTGTTACCAGGTTGATATGCAAACTATCTTTATAATGTTTAATTCTGAATATGTTTCATTTTTAGTTTGACAGAGTTTGATTTTTTTTTTTTTTTTTTGCTACAATTGCATTTATACATGTTCAGAGTCATAAGGTGGTCTTGGAAAGGGCAGGAACACTGTTACCTACAATATACCTATTGCTCAGAAAAATTAAGGGAACACTTAATCATCACAGTCTAACACCAAGTCAGTTAAACTTCAGGGATATCAATCTGTCCAATTAGGAAGCATAAGCGATTGTGAATCAACTTTACCCGCTTTAGTGCAAGTGAAAGTGACAACAGGTGCACTGGAGAGGCAACAGCAAGACAACCCCCAAAAAGGAAATGGTTTCGCAGGTGGTGGCCACATACAATTGCTTTCTCCTTATCCTTACTGACTGATTCTTCTCTAGTTTTGCATTGTGCTAGTGTCCTTGTCACTACTGGTAGCATGAGGCGGTAGCTGCAGCCCATTCAGGTTGCACAGGTAGTCCAGCTCCTCCAGGATGACACATCCTTACGTGCCATCGCAAGAAGGTTTGCTGTGTCTCCCAGCACAGCCTCAAGAGCATGAAGGAGATACCAGGAGACGGGCCGTTACATGAAAAGAGCCGGACAGGGCCGCAGAAGGGCATCAACCGAACAGCAGGACCGGTATCTGCTCCTTTGTGCAAGGAGGAACAGGAGGAGCACTGCCAGAGCCCTACAAAATGACCTCCAGCTGGCTACTGGTGTGCATGTTTCTGACCAAACTGTCAGAAACAGACTCCATGAGGGTGGCATGAGGGCCTGACGTCCTCTAGTGGGATCTCTGCTCACAGCCCATCACCGTGCAGCTCGATTGGCATTCACCAGAGAATAGCACAATTGGCAGCTCCGCCATTGGTGCCCCGTTCTCTTCACAGATGAGAGCAGGTTCACACTGAGCACATGACAGATGTGAAGGATTCTGGAGATGCCATGGTGAACGTTATGCAGCCTGCAACATCATCCAGCATGACCAGTTTGGCGGTGGGTCAATGATGGTTTAGGGAGGCCTATCCTTGCAGGGTCGCACAGACCTCCATGCGCTAGGCAATGGTACCCTGCCTGCTGTTAGGTACCGGGATGAAATCCTCACAGCCATTGTCAGCTCTTACACTGGTGCAGTGGGCCCTGGGTTCCTCCTGGTGCAGGACAATGCACGGCTTCATGTGGCCAGAGTGTGTAGGCCGTTCATGGATGACAAAGGCACTGATGCCATTTACTGGCCCGCACGTTCCCCAGACCTGAATCCAACTGAGAACCTCTGGGAAATTATTTATCGGTGCATCTGCCGCTGCCAAGACTGTCCAGTAGCTCACTGATGCCCTGATCCAGGTCTGGGAGGAGATCCCATCAGGATACCATCCGCCGTCTCATCAGGAGCATGCCCAGACGTTGTCGAGAGTGCATACAGGCATGTGGGGGCCATACACACTACTGAGTCACATTATGAGTTGCCATGATGGAATTCACACAAGTTGGATCAGCCTGTGATTTCAGTTTTTTACTTTGATTTTTGGTGTGATTTTGAATCCAGTCCTCAGTGCATTGGTGATTTTTGTTTCCACTGACTGTTGTTACATAATTTTGTTCCCAACGAATTATACAGCATTACTCCGTAAAGATTTTCCACTTGAATATTTTGTTCATCGAGATCCGATGTGTGATTTAAGTGTTCCCTTAATTTTTTTGAGCAGTATATATATGTTTGTTTGTTTGTTTGTTTATAAAATAATCAAAACTAATTTTCTGTTCCAAAGTTGTTACTTCAGGTAAGACCTCCCATAAGCAGTGAATGTCAGCTTTAAAATACATTAAATTTTAACAACCTGGTGATAAATCCTGGTAATGAACTGTCTTCTCTAATACGACTCTTTGTCAAACTGAATAATGCATTACGAATCTTTATTCTTGTTTACATAATCATTCAGAGTGTCTTTGGTTACAGTCTTGTGTAAGCAGATTCTGGGAACACTGGCAGCTGGGATTAGTTTATATGTGTATACAAAGATAACGTGATCGCAAAGTTGATTCAGCTGAAAGTAATATTTTTAATTGGAAAGGGCCTAAAGACAGCCACATTTTAACCAGGTTGTCGATCCTTTTTTAATTAAGTTTAATATTTCATTTATTCTGTTAACCTTTCACAGGCACTGAATAAATATATGATTCAAGTGTGAGCAGCTAATGGGAAATGCACTATTCACTGGGATTAGTCGCTGTTGTTAGACTAATAAATGAAGCCACTCTTCATGATTTTCCCCCAATATTGATCTTTGTTTTGAATTAATTTGAAGTCTGAAGATTGAAAGTGATGCTTCTGGGAAGTCCACAATGAAACAAGTTAACCTTGAGGTCTTGAGCACATTCACCACCCTACATCCCTGGGCAGATACAGAAGTGAACTAGAAATTTCAAAATAACATACCACTTCCATCCTTGAAATATAGTGTTACTTAGTAGTATTACATTATAGTATGACTTAAAGCTGTTATTAACTGAGACTGAAGGGCTTTGGCTGTTCATACTGTCACTTTCTTACATTTAATTCATAAAAATATAGGCCCCATTTTGTAAATATAGTGTAGAAAATGATGTGTGAGGTCTGATTTAATAGCACTTAGTCTAAGATTATGCTTATATTTTAGCCCGTTTATTTGGTTAAATGAATGTGAATAATGTATGAATGTTGTTGTTTCCCTTGCAGCTATTTATGAACAATCTTGTGAAGCATACAAGCACAAAGGCAACACATCAGGGTTTTATTACATAGATGTAGATGGAAGCGGCCCCTTAAACCCTCAGAAAGTCTACTGCAATATGACAGGTATGTTTTATTCTTTACATCATAGGGTTTGTCAATACCACTGCCCAACAACTGCCTTTAAAAAATTTACAAAATTATGTATATCATTACACAAAATGGATATTCTATTGGAAATCAATGAATTTATAAGGGCAGCAGCTAGGGAGGACTTGTAACCTCAAGACTGTGGGCTCAAGACGTCATCTTCAGCTGCTGTAATATCACTGAGCTAAGTGCTTGCCTTATATTGTTCCAGGTTAAAAAAAGAGACACCTGCTGTAGCAAAATTTCAAACTCCCTAAATAAAAGTATTGTATATAAAATACATAAGCGCTAGACAGATAAATAAAGTGCTACGTAACAAGTACACCATACCGTAGACGAATAAACTTTGACTTGACTTGAATACATCAGCTAATTATTTAATTTTTAAGAATGATTACTACTGGGTTATACATTTGTTTTTAAAATCCATTTTTGACCAGAAAAAACAGAAAATTTAGTTTGTAATAAGTACTTTTCACTGAAAACGTTTAAATTACTTTCTCTCTCTCTCACATGCGCAGCGGCACAGATTTAAAGATATAAACTGTAAAACTAATTGGCTGATTGAATTTCCACAACAGGTCTTGAAGAAATGCCTAAAGGTAAAATGTGGCATAAGAAGAGTGTGAGGATGGCACAGGGGGTAGCACTGCTGTCTTACAGTGCCTGGCCTCTGGGTTTGACTCCAGCTGTGCTGAGTCCGCATGGGTTTCCTCTGGGTGCTTTGATTTCCTCCCACATTCCAAAAACATGCATTTCGCTCTGGTTGTTCACTCTACCTTGCCCATAGCGTGTCAATATGTGTGGGTGTATATACTGTATATGTAGTTAATCAACAAACAAAACTGAAACTTTGCATTTAGTCGTGTGTACTTTTCTGCTCTAACAATCGTATCAGTTAATTCAGGATCAAAGAATAGTGTGTGTCTCAGTTCTGTCTTTGTGTCTTTTTGAAAGCTGTCTTTAGAAAAGCTTGAGGCCATTTTATGTTCTAACAAAAATAAAAAAATGAATTTGGCTGCAGTATTTTTTTGAAAACTCTTACTGGTAGGAACTGTCCGTCCAGATCCACCAGGATCTTACTGCCTATCCCCTTTTCCACCTGTGTAGTGTGAGATGTTGCCTGTGATATGGCTGAAGGGGCCATGCAAAAGTGTAGCTGTTGATGGGGGTCTGGCTGAGCTGGAAGCCCACTGCAATGTGAAAACTACGGCTTTTTTGCTATTGTTTAGTTGTGAAGGGCCAAGTCAAACCAAGTGACAGTTGTGTTTCAGTACATCCAGTATGTGCTTTATACACCAAGTACATTTTTATTTTCCTTGTGTTAGCAATCTGCCACCACATTTTCATTACTCATTGTAGGTGATCATTCTTTTTTTCAGACTTTAGTTAGGAAATTATAGTAAGCCCAAATTTATCTTCTCTTCAGAATTTTTGTAGGAATTCCTTTGGAGTATCTGGAATGAAACATTTTATGACCAAATATGTTATTTATTCATATTCAGAATTACATATGCACTGAAGCGAATCAGCACAGAGACGAACACCCACTATTGTCACTATTAATTTCAGTGAACAAAGCTGCCAGAACTTAATAAATATCTGTAGACTTTTGTCAAGGTTTCAGGTCTGAAAAATCTTGAGAAAGTTTGAGAAATATCCATATTTAAAGCTGTGTTTTTCTGTGATAGTTTATACTCTAGTTTTTTGTTGGTTTAGTTTTATCTTTCTTGTGTATAAAGATGCTTATAAATCCTAAATTTTTTATTATTATTATTATTATTATTATTATTATTATTATTATTATAAGTTTGGCACACAGTGTAGGCCTGCGTTTGAGTCCAGTTCTGCCTTTTTTGGAGTTTACATGTTCTCCCTCTTTGTGTGTGTGTGTGTGTGTGTGTGTGTGTGTGTGTGTGTGTGTGTGTGTGTGTGTATTTCCTCCCACAGTCCAAAGACATGTGTCCAGTTAATCGATCACTTTAAGTTGCCCATAGTGTGTGCATTGATGTTCGGTCACCCTCTGATGGGCTGATATCTCATCCAGGGGTAGTTTCATAACATAGTGCCCTATGATTATGGTGTAGGCCCTACTTCAGAAAAAGTGTTTAACAATAATGAATAGATGATACTTTTCACCTTTGATGAAGTTTTTGTATAGTCAAGTTTATGAAAGTCTAAAAAGACCACTTAGTATCTTGAAAATGTTAAATCTGGTCTCTGAGAAGGTTTGGAAAGGCTTGAGTACTTTCATCACATACAGCACATAGCAATGTCACATGCAGGACTGAGGTAACCAGCTGGACACTAATGTATTTTTTTGCCACGCACACACACACACACACACACACACACACACACACACACACACACACACACACGTACATGCTGTACAGACACACATGTGAGCATAACTGCAATTCAGCAATTTAAGCCATAATAAAGTTTGTGATGCAGAGTATAATTTCTTATTACTGCCTGCACATTACTACAGCTATTTTCTGTGGCATTCTTGTGTTTGACCATCTGAGCCAGTAGATGTTATGCGAGAGTACCTGCGTGCCAAAAACAGCATATACACCAATCAGCGATAATATTGAAACCAGCCACCTAATATTGTGTAGGTTCCCCTCATGCCACCAAAACAGCTCTGATCTGTCAAGCTATGGACTCTACAAGACCTCTGAAGATATCCTGTAGTATCTGGTACCAAGACACTAGCAGCAGATCCTTTAAGTCCTGCAAGTTGCAAAAAGTGGGGTCTCTGTGGATTGGGCTTGTTTTTCCAGCACATCCCACAGATGTTCGACCAAATTGAGATCTGGGAAATTTGGAGGCCAAGACAACACTTTAAACTTTTTGTTAGGTTCCTTGAACTATTCCTGAACAATTTTTGCAGTGTGAAAGGACCACTGCCATCAGGGAATACCATTGCCATGAAGCAGTGTACGTGGTCTGCAATGATGTTTAGGTAGGTGATACGCATCAAAGTAACATCCACATGAATGCCAGGACCCAAGGTTTCCCAGTAGAACATTGCCCAGAGCATCTCACTGCCTCCATCGGCTTGCCTTCTTCCCATAGTGCTTCCTGCTGCCATCTCTTCCTCAGGTAAATGGCGCACATGTACCTAGCCATCCATGTGACCTAAAAGAAAACGTGATTTGTCAGACCAGGTCACCTTCTTCCATTGCTTCATGGTCTGGTTCTGATGCTCACGTGCCCATTGTAGGTGCTTTCAGCAGTGGACAGGGGTCAGCACAGACACTCTGACTGGCCTGTGGCAGTGCAGCCCCATACATACCAAGCTGTGATGCACTGTGTGTTCTGACACCTTTCTGTAATGGGCAACATTAAGATTTTCAGCAATTTGGGCTACAGTAACTCTTCTGTGGGATCGGACCAGATGGGCTAGCCTTCACTCCCCATGCGCATCATTGAGCCTTGGGCACCCATGACCCTGTTGCCGGTTCACCGGTTGTCTTTCCTTGGACCACTTTTGCTAGGTACTAACTACTACATACCAGGAACCCCACAAGACCTGCTGTTTTGGAGATGCTTTGTACCAGTTGTGTAGCCATCACAATTTGACCCTTGTCAAAGTGGCTAAGATCCTTACGCTTGTCCATTTTTCCTGCTTCCAACACATCAACTTCAACAACTGACTGTTCACCCCTTGATAGGTGCTATTGTAACAAAATAATCAATGTTATTCACTTCACCTCTCATTGGTTTTAATGTTTTGTCTGATCAGTGTAACTGAGATTCTTTTACGTTCTACATTCAAGCAAGAGGTGATAGGGGTGTCTGCAGCATTTATTTTTAAAGTGGTAGTAAAGATAAATTATTATTTGCAGCAAACAATATACCAGGCTGTACTGCACAAGTTAGATTTCCATTACATTTGCATTTCTTAATTTAGCAGATGCTTTTCTTCTGTAGATCTGAGTAAACCAAAAATAAATTTCACTGAAAAAAATGTAGACGCAGACACACAGTTGTCAAAGTTTGCTTGCCCATTCCCAGTGTTTTTCTGAGCATGTTTTGCGCAGAAGTACCTACCTATATAACTGAATTTGATAGAACAATGATCTGAAAGAGATGATTCTTGACTGCTGAAAGGGATTCAACAGTTCTGAGGAGACAGGGACCTTTTTGTACCTCATCAAAGCCAAAACCAAGAACCTGTAAACTTCAATTTAGACATCATGAATGTGGGACTACCAAGCAGCCAGAGGTGGAGCAGTGTTGTGATCTAGCTGGGCTGATCAGGTCTTTTTAGAGGTGGGATTCACATCCTTTGACCATCTTATAGGTTGTAACTTATAAGAGTTTTGAACTTGATAAAGCTGTTACAGGAGGCCAATGAAGAGAGACCAGGATTTGAAGTTGAAATATATGGAAACACCTGGGCTTATCAAACAGAACTCATGTCACTGCCTTCTGGATCAGATAAGGAAGCGTAATGGAGTTCATGAGGGATACTACCAGAGCCTGGACCAGGAGCTGTGCACCGTGTATTGTGAGACGTGTGGATCCTACAGATGTTATACAGGAGCTATCTGAAGGATCAGGTTATGACTTCAGTGAGCTGGGAGAAGCAGACAGTTCAGCTGATTGTTACTCTCAGGCACTTTGCTGATGAAGCGAATGAAATGAGCAAATCGTCCAGAGAGTTCCTGACAGGTGGATGGGCCTGCTCCAGGATGAAGGATCTCAGTCTTGGAAAGATTGAGTGGAAGATGGTGCTCAGTCATCCAGTCAGAGATGCCCGAGAGGAAGGCTGCAACATGAGAGGATATGTATGTGTCAGTTGGGGTATAAAAAAGAAGAGCCGATTGTCATCAGCAGAACGAAAGCCAAAATTACAATATTTTTTCATTACAAAGAGGCAGGTGTCCAACACAATAGGAGATATAGATGCAGTTTTTGGCTTGGTTGTCGTAACAGTTTTAAAACCTCGATTTGAACGAGCACATGATGTCACTCAAACTCAAACCTGGATGCTAGTTTGACATTAAATGAGTGCAGATTTTTACACATATACTTTGTAAAAATTATACAATTTGCGAAAGTATCCGGTTATGTAGCCTTTGTAAAAATCCCCCAATGTGACCTGCCCTTTGCCAAAGAGGCCAACAGTTCTCCACTAATAGCTACCTCAGAACACAACTGTGTTGTCATCATGTCATTTTTATTGCATGTCTAAGCAGTCACAGTATCTTTTGCACGTTTCCCCCTAGATAAAACATGGATGGTGATACATCACAATAACACGGAGCTGACCAAATTGAAAACTTCCAGCGGGATTACACAGCACTTAGCCTACTTTAACTATTCTGCTAACGCCGGACAGCTCCAGGCTATAATTAAGCAAGCAGAGTACTGTGAGCAAGAGCTCTCCTACCACTGCAAAAAGTCACGGCTCTTGAACACACCAGGTAAGTCTTCTTTTTTCATTACCGATCCTCTTCCCAATAAAGAACAACTTGTTAAATATTCTTTTGGTCAGTCAGCATCCTTTTTGGATGTATTTTTTTTTTCAGTTTTACTATACATTATTATTAATGTACCTTATAGATTGCATAGGTGCATTTGGTATGTGCTTTTCTCCAAAGCAGCATACAACCCAGAGTAAACAAAAGTGCCATCCAGAAACAGTGGAAAGTTAAAGCCCAGCTTGTTTTTTTTGTTTGTTTGTTTTTTTTTTTTTGTTTACCCAGCACGATTTATTCAAGTATACGGAAAAGTTTAATAGCTAAATTACACACAGTAAGACATTACCAACATTAAATAAATTAATATTAAAGTGTATAAAGTGCTTTCTGAACACAAACAGTACAATAATGCAGCAAGTAATGTGAACAGCAAGAACACTAGAAGCAGAATGGAGGAAATTTCTGCAGGGAAGCGTGGGTATGAGAACAAAGGAAGATGAGTCAAATACTGGGCACATTTGGGCTGCTGGATCTCACCATGTTACTTCCCATTCTTGCTTGGCACGTGTTTCGAAACTTATGAACTGTTTATTTTTTTCATTTTCCTTTTTTTTTTTTGGGCTGCGGTAAACCACGGATAACTGAATCAGCGGATACAGGGGCATGACTGTAGCTGTAAGGAAGACAGGCAGTTTGTTCCACCACACTGGAACCGGATCTGAGAAGCAATGGACTTTTAGATTTTGGACCCCTTGAATGGGATTTTTTGTCTGAGTGTAGAGAATGGTTAAGTCCTGTAGGTGCTGGGATGTTGATGTCTTGACAATCTTGTAGGCCATAACCAGAGGCTTCTTGTCCACATTAGCAATGAGCAGCATTTGTGGTTTACATACAAATGATGAATCTTGGCAGTTAAACACGGCAAGCATCTCTAGGTATTTGCAGTCAATTATTTGTCTTATTCATCCATGTCTCCTCTGAAACACGTAATAAAGTCAAACCATAAATACGCAGAATAACAAAATGTCAAATTAACAATGAGACAGTCGCTTTTTTCTGTAAACAGACAAGTTCAAATGGATAAAGGTTAATAGACTAGAAAATCAATGGGAATCTCTTTAATATCTGACACACAAAGGGTACACGGTCCCGCTTGTTTGAATGTCTTTAATAATATTGATCTAGGCTGCCTAACAACATTCCGGCTAAAAATTGCCGCACCATTGAGATGCGCATGGGTATGTCCACATGTTCTCCCTTGTGCAACTTTATTTGCAGCATTCTATGTGATCTTACCTAACAATGGACCATCTGCATGTGTCTAAGATGGTGCTTCGTTCGCATGGTGGATGGGGAGTACGGAAGAGGTGCAGACATACTGGGGTGGAGCCACACCGGACAGTCAGAAGTGCTCCTGTGGCATGCAGGGTGGCTGCCTGAATTCCAGCCACTACTGTAACTGTGATGCAGACAAAAGCGAATGGTAATACTTTGTTATGTGCAAGAACTTCTGCACCTTTTCGGGTAATGCAAGCTGAAATGTGAATTCTCTAACAGCTTACCTTGCTTTATTTATTTTTCCTTAACACAGGGCTAATGATTCAGGGCTTCTCTCATTTAAAGAACATTTACCAGTCACTAAAATAGCTTTTGGGGATATAAACAGAGTGGGCTCAGAGGCTGCCTATAAAGTTGGCCATCTGCAATGCCATGGTGACAGTAAGTAATGAGCTTCTCGTGATCTAAAACCTTTGTAAAAAATGATATGCACTCTGCATTGTGTCCTTTGCAAGGAAACATATTATGATGAATTATAATTTGGTATTTTTTCTTCACATGTTTAACCATTTGTGCTTATTCACAGGGAAATCTGTGAAGAATATTTACAGAAATACATTCATCAATGGCAGAAATTCCAGTGCATGTCATTGTTTAATGTTTATTTGTGTTTTTCAGTCACTTCAGCGAATTATTTGTTCCATTCAATGTGAACATTTTTCAATAATTATTAAATCCTTGTTGAAGTTGTCCATATAAAAAAAGGATTATTTTATTTGTATAAAGTGACACCTGTAATGTCCTTTGTTTTACCTGATTAGTTCTCATATAGATTATCTGTTCTGCCAACCAGAAAACTTCTGGAATGCAGCATTTTTCAATAAGGAGACATCATATCTTCACTTTCCTACATTTCATGGAGAGCTCAGCGCAGACATATCTTTTTTGTTCAAGACCAGAGCCTCATCAGGAGTATTTCTGGAAAATTTGGGAATCAAAGATTTCATAAGAATTGAACTGAACTGTAAGTTGATTTTTTATTAATTCAAGAATCCAGCAAGAAATGTAAAATGATCACACAAAAGATCGGGATTATTAATGAGAATTCTTATTTAGCTGAGACAAGTTTTACATTTTAAGTTGTGCAAATATTAAGAACATTGACCAAACAGTTCAGATAGGGTATGCTTTTTTCAACTCAATTCAACTCTAAAGTTATTTTCTATAGAAATGTAATATTGTATATTTCCTGCTTATGTAGTTCAAATGAGGGCAGAACAGCGGTTAAGTGAGTAGCACTGCTGCAGCACTGGACTGTTTAGGTATGAGTTCAGATCCGGTTCAGTCTGTGTGGAGTTTCCATGTTCTCCCTGTGTCTGTGTGAGTTTCCTCCCAGAGTCCAAAGACGTGTTTCAGGTGAGTTGGTCACTGTACCTGTAAGTTGTCTGTCTAACAATAATTGATGGATGGATGAAGTTCACATATATTGTGCTTCACTCATGAAACTGAAGAACCCGTTTAGAAAGTGTTGCTTCTGATAAATACATTGTTACTCGCATAAAACTGCAGATGTGCTCTGTTAGATATATTTTTTAGCATAAATACTATCACTTTAATTTAACCCGTGATATTAATGTATGTTGGTGGTCTTTTGCTTCCTCTGAAACTGCTGAGTATCAGTGAATCTTGGTGTTTAGAATGTCGCAGTGTGACAACTATAGCTTTTTCCCTGTAAGAAATAGGCATTATTCATTAAACTTAAAGAAATGGAATAAAACATCCCTCTAGTCCGGAAACCAGTTTAGCTGTTTCAACAAAACTAAGCAAAATTGCTGTTCTCATTATGAATATGGTTTCATAAGCTTATTAAGGTTCCATTTCTTATGTAAACATTCATAATAGGCAGTGTAATATGCAACCGGGTTTTTTTTTTTTATAACAATTTTTAAAATTTCTTTCAGCTCCTTCTGAAGTGGTTTTCTCCTATGATGTGGGCAACGGTCCTTTTGAGGTCAGCGTGAAGACGCCCACCCCGCTGAACGACAATCAGTGGCACTATGTGAGAGCTGAACGGAATGTCAAGGAAGCATCGCTTCAAGTGGACCAGCTACCGGTCAAGACACAAAAGGCTCCTACCAATGGACACATTCATTTACAGCTCAATAGCCAGTTGTTTGTAGGTAAGACATCATTTCCTCATTTAATGGTGGGACTTTGTAATGCTGTTCCAGCATTCAACAAACTAATTTATGTAAATAAACTGTGGAATGCAATGTTATAGGTGTGTCAGGATTCTCTAGCTATATACTGTACATTTATAATAATATACACAGGTTTCCCACTATATATAAAGTTTAAGTGTAAGATTTCAGTTTACAAGTCAGTTTCCAGGAACAAATTATGCTTGGAGTAGGGAATAGCTCTACATGCCCTTTACATACATTATGTACATATACAAGGTTACACCCTCACAGTCCAGCTTACGCTAACAAATAGACTGTCTCTTGTTATATTCAGTGATTGTTCTGAAAGGAAAGGTATACTAAAGTATATAAGCATTCATCTTACTGTATTTGAAATGGGAGAAAAGGCACATTTTCCAGTAACTAATGGCAGGGCTACAAGTAATTAAAGAGAGTATAAATAAATAAACATAGTGATGAATAAACAAGGGTAGGGAAGACAAAGGCAGTCATGGGACAGAGCTAAGCACAGACTGATGAAAGACATATTGATTTTTGAATCTTTTGTGAGTAAATCCCAAGAAAATACTACAAGCGACTTGATGGCCTGAACATTAACCACAATTTAAATTTGATCTTTTGCTAATCCAACTTGTGTAATATTTAGAAGAAACCTGCTGAAGGAACGAACCCAATACTGAAAACACTTTGGAAGAGAAAATTCAGTTTTTTGGAAACGTGCAATTAATTCTCTGAAAATGAATTTTTATTTTATTTTCTTTAAAATGAGTGGAATCTATTTTAATATGAGCTGCATTTCTTGGGCTACATGTTTAGTGCTGCGCATTAAATCACATTTTTTCAGGTGACTCTTTCATGCATGATGAAAAGCACATTTCCACATCAGAGAGAGAGAGAGAGAGAGATTCAGCCTAAAGAGTAGGTTTGATGGATGCCAGCTGTATCGGGTACTTTGGATTGTTAAATGAAATGCTTATGAGTTCAGAATGAATGTCTTCCAAACATGGCTTGTAGTACCATAAACCTATTTGCTTCTTCTCATCAATTAGAGTGTCAGCAGTCAATGCTGCCTTTGTTTCTGCTGTGCTATTAGCTCAACCTTCACTCTGATCAGCTTTACTGGTGGCTGCTGGCAGCAGACACCTTTCAGATAGCAAATCAAGCTTCTCTCTTGTCACGCTGGAAAACAGTGTGAAGGACCAACTTCAGGCTATGTTAATTACATATTAAATGTTTAGTTTTTTCAATTTTTTTTTTTTAATGTACATTTTCAAAAATATCTTGTGCTTTGTGAAGTAAAGGCACTCGATCTGAATAATCAAGACAGGATGAAAACAAAAAAGGTTTCTCATCGGGCAATGGATTTTCCTTGTGACAATTTATGCATTGTCACACCGTGCAGAAGAAAGCTGTTGATGAAGGAGTTGTGTTGCACAATTTCAAGGAAATATAAACACCGCTCCATGGGTTTGGGAGGGGGTATAAGGCAGACAGGTTCCAACACCAGCTTTCTTGTTTTGAAAACTGAAAAGGGGGGCTCTATGTTATTTTTGCACCCACCTGTTTTTATAGAAGAAAACCACCCCTGTCCAATAGTACGAAAGTCACTGCGCAGTCACGGCGCATCATTCTTACTGCAGGAAAAGTGTCATGACTCAAGAATTGTAAACATATTGTTTGGGGGGAAAAAAACAGTAACACTGCACTGGCCAACATAGAGACTGTCATAACTGTCTAGTCTATTCTAGTGACTATTAACTGTCATAAACTTGCACCTGACAAGTCATTGGAATGAACAGGAGCACCACCCTAAGGCAAAGCCGACACAGTCCTCTACGGTATTAGAGCTTAATGCCTTAAAGGAGGTGTGGAGCACAATACCAGCAGCTTCATACCAGAAATCAGTAGATCCACTGAAGCAGTGATTTAGGCCAAAGGCAGGTCAGCACACTCCTTATTCCTCGGAATAAAGAGGTACCGTATGCATCACCACACATCTTGTGTGACTTTTCCCAGAATAATGGGTGTCATGCAGCTTAATCCTGTGTACATTGCATTCTTACAACCTAAGCCTAAAAAACAGAGTAATGCCTCATCTATTGCCATCACCTATTGCAGTAGTCATCTTTTATTTTAGCCCACTGAATAACTTGCCATAATAACTTAATATACTTAAAAAATGTTCACCAATTATTTTTAAATGTCCTCTTCCAAATTTAATAGTTTTTATGTATAAAATAGACTGTGTTTATTCACTAATATTAAAGGCATAACTTGTCGATTTTCTATTATGGCACAAATGTGCAGTTTTCAAACTTTAAACTTACATTTATGCAATAAACTGTACTGAGGAATTACTGCACCTGTGAATGTAATATAGGTAATAAAGTGCTCATGGGGGGGGTTGTTAACCATATTAGTACTTTTTTTAATGTTTTGGCAAGCCAGGAACTGGTACCACCCATGTTCGATTACTTAAGGCTTATGTTCTCATGTATTCCTAAGTCCTGGGGAGGTTCCAAGAAAAGCAGATCAGTATCAGCTCCTGAAAGGGAACTGTAAAGATCACAGGCCAACTTAACACAAGATTTTGAACATGTGGTGGCTCTAGAAAGTAAATAAATGTTCCAAAGTCCCAAAATGGGAAGTCATGTTACAGGAGTGAAGGGGTTGTGTGAATTTCTTCTCTGTTTGTCTTTGAATGGCTAAGTCTGGGCTGTAAAGTGTTTGCAAAGTTGTTTTTCTTTTTTTAAGTTTGGCAAAATGGCATTTGAATCACTCTGGCAACGAGTAGAAGAAAGAGAGGAGGAAAAAAAAGCCAATGCCTCCTTTGTTTCTGCAGGAGGCACCGCTTCAAGGCAGAAAGGCTTTCTTGGGTGCATACGCTCTTTGCAGCTGAACGGAGTGACTCTGGATCTTGAGGAACGGGCCGCGATCACCCCTGGAGTGAAACCAGGATGCCCAGGCCACTGCAGCAGTTATGGTAGCCTTTGTCAGAATGAAGGCAAATGTATTGAGAAATACAATGGATTCTCATGTGACTGCGCTTTCTCTGCCTTCACGGGACCATTCTGCACAAAAGGTAGCAAATAAAACTCCTTATCAGGATACCTACTGAGCAATGGGTTGGCATTAAATAGTTAAGGGTCATTAAAAGAATATTATTAAATTAGCAGTCTCATACCTTTCAGGATAAGAAATGATGAAATTTAAGATCATATTTTACATCTCACAGGTTTGTATATACCAAAATTTATGAAACTGAAATGAAGGAGCTCCTCAGGAACTATGAACGTTGGTTTATTTAAGGATGCTACAAAAATTGATCTACAACGCTGTTCATTTTGCCAACAAAGAGTGTGATGTGCAGGATTTTTTAAAGTTGGTATGAATCATAAGCCTGCAGAAGAGTGAGGTTGGTTTAACATTTTAATGAGACTTCAGAAAGATTATTTTGCACTAGTGGGGAGGTGGTCATGGAGCAACATATTCAGTTGATGTTTCAGAAACCTGGAAGTGAACATTATTTTTTTCCCCAAAAGGCTGCTTTTTGTGGATTTTTTTTTTTCCCCAAAATAATGTTTATTGCCTCAAAAACAGATGAGGAAAATATAAAGATGAGTCTCAGCGTAGATCACCTTTGAGCTGGACATGCCCTGTGGCATTGCACACAATTCACAAGCCAAGAACTTAATGTCAGGAAGACTTTAAAGTCATGCTGGGCATCTTCATTTTTAATGTGACAGAATTCGATCATCCACTTCCTTTTTTGGTACCCTTTGATTCATAACAGTGCTCCTGTTATTGGCAATTTGTGCAGGGCAGTGGGAGGCAGGGCATCTTAGTGCTTTTCATCCTCAATGCAGTCACTGTTCCAACTGCTGCCATGGTGCAGTCTCCCTGTCAAGGCCACGAAGAGGGGAAAGCACTAGTGGTACAGAGTGCAGCCAATTTACATTTTATTTTCCATTTTATTTATACATACAAGCCCTCAGATAGTTTTTCTGGACGGTTACAGGTTCCCAGGTTGTATTACATCAGAAGTTGTGCTCTAAGCTTCAGCTAATCCAAGAACAGTGAGATCCAGTCGATCTGAGGACACGCACTTTGTATTAATATTATTCTACAAAAATAATAAATGCGTAATTAAGTTGGAGGCTCAGATTATTAGGCAGTTAGTAGGTAAAATGCTGAAAGGCAGCAAAAAAAATGGGGTGCTAAAAATCACATAGCCAGGAATTGCCAGGAATTGCCACCTGCAGCCCTGAGGCAACAGCACCAGACTGTGCGCTCATTATCGTCACCCCTTCTGAGGTGGGCCAATTTAATACCATTGAGTTAAAGCTGCTAACCGCTATTCCTTTTTTCTATGGCTGAATTTTCCTACTGTACTTCAGGGACGGCAGAATATAAAACTTTTGCTTAGAAGAATCGTACAACCGTCACCCATCACCTTGCTGAATCTGTGATTTTTTTAAAATTATTTTTATTTTTTTAAACAAAGCTAATGGCTTGTTAATGGATAATTTGAATTTTGAATTGTTTATTGCTACATGTTTACATACTGAGTATGAGATGTCTTTGCGCACTCGGTAAACTGGCCAAACTTAATTCTCTTTGTCATTTACAGAAGTGTCAGCTTATTTTAAACCGGGAACGTCTGTGGCGTACACCTTTAAGGAACCTTATGAACTAAGCAAAAACACAAGCGCTCAGTCATCCTCCATTTATTCAGATGTGACCCTCCGAGGGGAGAGCATTTCCTTCAGCTTTCGCACTACTCAAGCCCCGGCACTGCTTCTGTACGTTAGCTCTTACTACCAGGAATACCTCGCTGTTCTACTCAACAGAAACGGTAAGCTGACCATCTAATTTATAAATCCACTCAAACTGGTTGCTTTGTTGTTCTATGGGCGGTGATCCGCATTAATCTGGATTCTTGAAATGACGGTGTGTTTCATTTCATAGGGAAAAAGCAATTGCTAGTCAAACGGATAATTTTATTCATTTCTATTATTGTTGGGATTCACTGTCACATATACAGCTCATAAAGGTAAAATTTGATTGTACATAAGACAGTGTTTAAGAACGTACACTTTCTGGGTGAAGTTCCAAGAGGATCGCTGTTGAGTAAAAAAACTGACATTTTGGTACAGCAAATTACTGTGCGCAGTACATTTTTAAAATCTAAATATAGTTTAAAAGTTGGAAAGTACACCTCAGTTTTAAGGACTGTGAGTTGAAATGGCTTCAGCACTTTGCATAGTTATTCTACATTTCAAATTTTAGTGTGCCCATCCAAGAGAAAAGTATGCTTTTTCACATTGGCTTTATTATAAACTGTCAAATAGGAAATAACATGGATACAAGTGGACGATGGTTTAAAAAAAATCCAAAATGCTTCAGTAATTTGTTGCTGAAGGTTTTAAATCACTCCCTAGAAATTTCTTTCAGCGCAGAACGGCAATTTGCAAATAGGAGATTAATATCGGTGAAAAGCAGAATTATGTCTTTCAGCAGGAAGAGTTTATAGGTTTTCCCGAAAATGATTTATCTGAATTTTAAATCAAAGGTCAGTTGATGCAGGGTATCATTTTACTTTTTTGTCTGTTGCTATGGTAGTATTTTAGGTTAAGTAACTCGTGGGATGTGAGTCTTCAGGCTTCCCTTGAGAATCTTAATTCATTACTCACAAAGCACCACCTGCCATCTTCTTTAAAGATGTTAGTCATAAAATCAAGGCAATTATCAACTTAATGATTTGTGTTTTTCTGAGTATTTTTGGAAGGGTTTAATGGAGATAAATGCCAAAATGTCTGGCATGAACCAATGATGAATTAAATATGGAAAAAACTTTAACATCTTTTTTTGAAGTGATGCCGCTGCATTTCCTTACAAAAGGCTTTTTGTTTCAAGGTTACTTGGATGTTAAGTATAAGCTCCAAAGTAACAAAGATGTGGAAATCTTCAAGGTGAACACGAGAAACATGGCGAATGGACAGTTGCATAAAGTGGTGATAAAAAGACATGCCGAAGCTCTCGCTGTTCAGGTAACGCGATTCTACTCTAGGTTCCGTTCTATTTCGACATTATGCCGGTTGTTTGTGAAAATGTTTGCCCAGCTGGGAAGTAGTTCTGGCTGAAGGACGGAGTAATTTGGAAGACAGAAGTGCTGTCACAAGGACCTCTGTGCATAAAATAACTTTGTCACTTGGGCCACACTTTCATCATAATCGCATTTTGGACATGTAGGCCAAACAAAAATGACAAAAAATGTGTCTAGACTCAAGTAGTTCTTGTAATTGAATGGCATAAACTCAGCAGCAAAGCAATGATGTGTTGAAAGTGCTTTGAAGAGCAGGTTTAATTAAAAACCTCTCTATGGAACAATACACAACGGATCATCTTGAAACATGGGCGTGTTGAGTCCTTCCCTTCTATTATTCATGGTATTTACTGGAATTTTCCAGATCAACCAGAATGCCAGAGAAGAATTCAACGTTACATCTGACACAGAATTCAATGCCATCAGGTCCGTTGTTATCGGAAAGATATATGGTAAGTTATACTGTACAAAAAGCTGTACATGTTCTAAAGAAATGCAAAAGAGCTCCTAACTTTTATAACTGCAAAGAAAAATATTCCTTGTTTTCAGCTATTATTTTACATGAACAACATAAATTGCCTTGATAAGGTTTCTGCAAAGTTAAACAAATGGGTCTCAAAATGTGAACCTAAAATTACGCTGGCATTTAATTAAAATATTTTCAAGTATAAACGCGTATTTATAGTATAATGCCTGCTTTTTATAAGTCTGGGCCTTCCTGCAAGATAAGCTAAACGGGCAACACTCATTTTTTTTCATAAACTTTCATAGACCTTCGGAATTATTTATTGACATAAAGTGTCATGTTTTGAACAAATGCTTTCCAGTCAATGTGTAATGATTGAAAGGTTGGAAAGGTCCTTCCTTCTAGCCATATATTTTGGTTGACAACACGTGTTTCCACTACCGAGTGAATCCCCTCAGCTGAACTCATTGACAATGTGTCATAATATGCTTTAAGTTGTTGTGTGAAAATGAATTTATTGTCAATCCGCTTGAAAGCTATCATTGATCAACTTAACAAAAAGCCCTGCTATGAATACAAAAGTAGTCAAGGGTCTAATAGATTCGGTGTAGTAACACATGGTAACATTTAGCAGCTTTTGCAAAAAACTTTGCAGAAACTTTAGACAAAAAATAATTTTTGTTTTTTAAAGGGTTCAGGGAGCTAAGCAGGGCAACAGATTTTATGCTGAGGAAATGCAAAGTAATTCCTGAAAGGACATAAAGTAAGAAATGTTGCTTCCACAGTGCTTGTAGGTTCTTCAAGATTAAACCCTGGCTGATAAAGTCACGTGGGCCAAGTTTACGTCATGCTGCCACTTTAGTGCTGGGCTCGGGCCTCATGCATTTGGCATGTTTTGGGAAGGGGAAGAAATAAAGCTCCTTCGCTGCCAGAAAGTCTTCTGAGGATGAAGAATACAAAACCTCTGGAATCAAAGGAATTAATAGAATGAATGAAACGATTAAAATGCGGAATAATTCATACCATTAGTTGTGCTGTGTGCTAGCTCACAAAATTGTTTGTATGAAAAAACAATAGGCTTTCCCACAGTGTACTTGTGTTCATTTATTCAGTCTTTCAGACATTTTTCTCCATTGGTCTGTACTTACGGGAGACAATTTCTACAGCACATTTTCCCCAACAAGCGTCCCTGCTAATAGCAACTTCTGTGCCAAAATGGTACAGCAAAATAGCCAACTCGGAGACAATATCTTTCTTTCTTTCTTTTTCTTTCCTTTCCATCTTCAAAATTCTGAACACAGACAATTTGTGTCTCTGTTAGTACAACTATAATTTGTCTTGCCGATATAACATGTTCACTTATTTCTAAGCGAACACTCATATCTGACTGTATGAATAGCTGACTTGTTCAAAACATTGTAAAAGCATTTTTTTATACATTTATTGATTTATGTTCATTTTTAAATGCAATAATATCCATGGTCTTCAACTGACATGCTAACTTTGAATGACGGCAGTATTGCTGTGTTGCTGCTAAGAGCCACGGAGTTAATGGACTCTTGGTGACCACATATGTAGATCTCTAGAACATTCTGTCCTGCGCTGGCATTCTTAAGGCTGAATAACTGTGTCACCATGCTCAGTCGGAACTCCTTTTAGACTCTGTTTTACAAAGTAGTTTTGCGATGGCAGTAAGAGCTTTCATACATGTAAATGAAAACTTCATTTTCGGCTTCAATGAAGTTTACCAAGGCTGTTTATAGAGCACCTGAAATCGTATCCAGGGCTTTTGTCCATCTGCTGAGGGCCACAAAGTGGTCACATAACTGTCGGGCTTCTCTTCACCGCACTGTACGTAACACGCAACATAAAAGGTTCTAGTGCTGATCCTGCCCTTTGGGTGGTCTTTACCCTCACATATGAGAGAAACTTGTTTTTTTTTCTGTCCAAGGGCAACTTTGCAAAGAGTGTGTCCAGAACCAATGGTCTAAAAGAACAGGATCTGATCCAGCACTGTTCACTCAGCAGAGTAGTATTTGTGTGAATGGGGATTAAATTAATAACGTGTAGCAGTGCATGGAGAATGTGTTGGAAATGAGCAAATCTCATTGACCTCAAATAGACAATTATGCCTCGATATGTCCACTGCTCTCATCTATTGCGACTGAAGGTCAAGCCTTTTTAAATAGCCCGCCTGACCATCTGGCAGTCTCAAAGACTCAAAATCATTTTCTCCGACCTGCCCAAGTCCCCAGTTGAGCAATGCTGCTTAGAGCACATGATGAAGAGAGCAATAAGTCTTTTTTGTTCTAAGGTAATTTGCCAGTGTTGCATATGAATAAGTGCCCAAAACCAGTGGATGCTGGGTGGGATGGGATGGATGGGTATAAGTCAATGTCAAGTGTAAGCCTTACATCCACAAATTTCTGGTTAGTGAATCCTCCATGAGGTAAGAATGACTTTAATAAGGGAACAAATAAATGCCTAATGTGTGCAGTGAATGGAGCCATCACACACAAAGTGAACAAAAGGTTCAACAAAGAGAAACAGGATAGTCAGTCAGAGGCAAAAATCCAACTGTACCCAAATGCTAGATGTCAACACGGGTATGAGAAAAGCTGATGTATCTCTCACGACTGGGCGCAGGCAGCAACACCACGGGGCTTTGCAAAAGGTGGGCTTCATGTGCCAAATTGTAGACGAGAACTGCTACATGACGGCTGTGACATACAGCTGTGGCCAAGGGTGGAATAGCTGAAAAGACAGCTGAGGGCAAATATTGATCAAAACTAACGCTGGAGCTCCTTTGAAGGAGAGAAGCAATGACAGGTGGAACTACATGACACACAAAATGTTATACATCCTTCCTCTGTTAGACAAGGTGCACGTGTTTAACTGTGCTTCTTCCTCCTCCTTAATTGCTGCTGAGAGTCACTGAGAAGAATCGCGACAACTATGGCACATGAACTGGGCATGCGCTTCCCCAGCAAGCAAGTTTGGTTCAATAAAAGAGACAAGTAGGGTTTGTGGACAAAGAAAATGGTCTCTTTTATAAATGTGCTTATAAATTAAGAAACCTCAGGCTCGATTTCTACTGATGAATAAAAACATTCTAACCGAACGCAGCAAGGTGTTGCGTTTGTTGAAATGGAAGAAAACCAATGTGGATGCTAGCAGCAAAGAAGTGCATCATTATCGCTCTTTCAAATTATAAAACATAACTATAAAGTCTTATTTTATTCTTAAAAAACTATAAGATGCCATGTTAATTGATACATTTAAAGTGCAAGGTTAATTTAATATTATCATTTCTAAAATTCATGCTGTGTTGTTTATCCATTAAGCAGTTTTTGCAATATATGTATCCAGTGGCATATTGAAAAAGTTTGTTTGAGACAAATGTATAAATGTGACTTAGGTTCTCATGCCTTCTTGTGTTTTATTAACATACTGTCGTATGTGCTGTATCATTATGTATAACTATTACTATGATTGTTATTATTAATGTTTATTTTGCCCACAGATAGTAGCAATCTAGACCCTGAAATTTCCCGGCTCAATGTGCTGGGGTTCAGTGGGTGTCTCTCTGGCGTGCAGTTCAACAGAATCACCCCGCTGAAAGCAGCCTTGTTGTACCCGAGCAGCAGCCCCGTTACAGTCACAGGGCAGCTGGCTGAGTCACCGTGCGGGGCTTCGTCTCCATCCAATCCCTTTGCAGCTGAAACCACCCACTCCCTTTCTGGTAGGTTTGAAATATCAGAAAATATGACATTAGCAGACTATTTGTAGAAAAAAATGGGTTACAATACACCTTTCTCTTTACCTTTTTTTCTTGAATTTTAAATGTTCTCCCAACTTTTTCTAAAGGCTCATTGAATTATTCTGCTTCTATCCAATGCCATTTGACAGACAGTTAAAGGATTATGAAACTCCCATTGAAATTTTACCCATGTGCAATGTTTAACTTTCTTTCATTGTTTACTTGTGTTGCAAAGGGGAAGGTGATATTCCATGAGCTGTCTCTTCCAGCTGAAAGCTGTGGAGCAAAACTGATCTCTTTTCTCTTCTTCCTTCTGTGTTTCTACTGTAGATCATTCTGGTACAGTAGATACCAGTGAGCCAGTAGTCAATGCAATAAGAAGCGACTCCGCTCTAATCGGAGGTAACAGAGCTTGTACTCACCCATGAAACTGCTGTTCTCAGAGAAAGCAAACAAAAAAAAATTCACTCTTCACTATGACAAAAACCTTCTTCACAGTAGTACACAACATGCAAATGCCACTCTTTAATAAGACTATGCTGCTGTCCATCCCGAACTGATGGATCTGTTAAAACTGCACTTTGGAGACATGTTTTTATCTGTTTATCTATGTTTTAACTTGGGCAGATTTTAAGTTGGGCTCATTAGTCAATATGCATTTGTTTCTGAATAGTTATTGAGAAATTTCTGTAATAAACAAAGGAGAACATATGTTTTCACAGCCTATAAAGGAACATTGCCATTCTTAAACAATTATTAAACAATAATACAAATCAACTTTAAGTGCAGTTTAAAATGAAAATAATGGCATTTTTGTTTCTTAAACTGGTTATATGTGCTAGTTGAGGGTATACTGTGTGTAGCACATTACTGTTATTATGCACATTTTCCCATAAGGTTACATTTAATTCCCGTGAGTTGTGCAATTGTAGAATTAAAATGATAGACACTTTTTCAGTATGCATTAAAGGAATTGTTTTTCAGTTATTCATCAGATTCTGTTTGCTTGAGACATTTTTGCTAGGGCTTTATTCATAAACGGTGTGATTGTAACTTAATACCACCCCCCCCCCAGCCAGCTGTCACAAGGCCAGCACTGCAGACCTTAGAAAACAATTATTTTGAACTGTATAAAACAATTTTTACCAATGTACAATATACAACGTTTAAAACTGCGGGAAAGTGTATACCCGTTTAACAAATAGCTGCATGAAGTTAGCACTGCATGAACGTAGCACGCTCTAGTCGAAAAATGATTTACATTACATTATATAAAATTTAAGAAAAAATGAAATAGGTTATGGCATAGCCCAAGGGCGTCCACTAATAATCCAATATGTCTTACTTGCAGGTGTCATAGCCGTTGTGATCTTTGTCATTCTCTGCGCACTGGCAGTAATGGCCAGATTTCTCTATCAACGAAAGGAGACGTTTCAGAACAGAGAAGCCAAGGGACCCAAGCCTGATGAGAGCCCTGATTTTCCCTTCAACAACGATCCAAACTCGCAGAACGTACTGAGCGAAAATCAAAAGGAATACCTGATGTGATAAACCCTCCTTGTTCCACAATTCTGAAGTTTATCAAAATAAACCGAAGACAAAAATGCCTTGCCAAGTCTAAAGACATTAACATTCAATGTGCAGTATGCATAAAATCCCTATGTAACTGTCAGCGGCAGTTAATTGAGTTTTGGGGGAGGGGGGGAAAACAATTTTTCCATGTATTTTTATTATTATTTTTGTACATACATAATATTCCTTAATACTCTGGTATATGTTAAAGGTTTGGGTGCTGCCCTTCCTGGATTGTAAATATTCTTTAAAATAAATATTCCAAATTAATGTCCTAATAATCAGAATCTTATATTCTCGTCCCTTTTATGTTTAAAATATCATACTGTGCCCGCAATTTAATACTGAAGTACGAAACATATTGTCAGATAAAATAAATGTTTGAAGTGTTTAGTAGAGTGGATTTTGCTATTATGATGCTCTTGACATGTTTTATTCACACTGGGATTATTTTTGTCCTATGATTTTACTTGTGGTCAAACGTGTGAAAGCCTCGACTGTGTTTAGCATCCCTGCAGCGAGGCTTCCTGGAAGCGGAGGACTGCCGACGTGCGCGCCTCTGATTTGCGTCCCCGATGAGCTGCTGTCCTCCTCCTGCTGCAAACTGCTTGGTGCTCCATGGTTTGTCCTAGCGTCCGCTGAACAGTTCATCCACTCAACCCGCTGGCCAGGAAACTCAAAAGCACCGCACACACCAGCGGTCACTTGTAAACCAGCTAGCTGAGATACTCCAGCCAATATACACCCTTCCTCCACCTTCACTAGAAAGATCTTCTGCTGCTGCTGGACACCTGGAAGACATGGCAGATGACACCGCACATCTGATGGATTGTTTGAGCTGCGGAACCTGGTTTACGCACAGGAAGAGTGCTCTCTCCTTCAGTTTTACACCTCTCACACTTGGACTCCTTTTTGCAAAAGGTTTATGTACTTGTTGAATCTGCTGCCACAGTCGAGCATTGTTTAAGTATAGCTTCACAAAATTAAATGAATGTAAACATGTGCAGCAGTGTAAGTAATGAAGGTCCTATATCTGATGCTTATACGGCGGGTACGAATTAACAGAAGATGATTAGAGACCAAGTTTTCACTGATGCTAGAGGTCAGGCTGGTACTCTGATTCAAGTGTAGACCTTTTGGGGGATCTGTACCCGTCAAATATATACAGTATATTGCTAACTGAGCAGGTGTGGTCTGGGGACATGTACAGTCGCTGTTACTGTACAACCACACTGCAACCGCTTGGGTTGGCTTCCACGTTGCCAGGAAGGTTTTCATGGAAGAAGCCATGGGGTCAAAAATATGTGTCATCCCAGCCAATAAATGAGAGCAACAAACATCTGATTCTGAATGAATGCAAGGCAGAAAGCAAGTGGAAATGAATACATGTGACAATGGTAGTGGAAGGTTTTATTGCTGTTTTGACCTTGTTTTCGACTGTCATAACAATGCCACTTCTGCCATGTCTTGATGCTTGAAAACAGTTTATGGAGAAAAAGAATATTGGTTCCTCGAACTTTAAATGTAAATCTTTAACTGTACCTGTTTGTTTACTAATGTGGCTTACTTATTATATTGACATTTTCAGAAGAAACATTAATGACATTTGTGTCTTCATTCTTCTCTGTATTGTTTTGCAGCTTCATTGCGGTCAAATAAAAAACACAGCAATTTGTATTCCTTTAAAAAAATGTGTTTAAAATCTATTCTTTTGGAAGGACACATCATAAAAGCAGTTGTGGACTTTTTTGCTTCTGTTTGGTGACTGACATGCAGAAAATTTGAAAGTGCTGATAAAACCCAATGCAATGCATTCCTTGCTGCAAAGTTGCAAAGATGCTTTTTCTTAAGATTATTGGTTTCTTATTGAATTTTCTCCACTCGTATGTTTTTTCACACAGAGTGAAAGAAATCTGCTAGTAAAATGCATACAGACTGAAGAGGAGTATGAAGCTCTTCATTCAAATCCCTTCCACAGTGTTTACAGCTACATAGCTTTCAATGTACTGTACTTCGGTAGCCAACATGATGAGCAGTAGTGCATTTTTTGGGATTCAGTCTGCAACGTATTGGTGACTTTGGAAAAAATATTTTTATTTTCAATTAGCTTTAGTTTTAGTTGATTTAGTTAAAATGTTAATGTAAAAGGAAGAATATTTTATATTTTGCAGCTTTATTCAAGAGTGTAGTAGAGGGCCTGATGGGAATCTTGCCATCTTTATTGGCAGCTAAAGCGTTTCAGTGAATGATGTGCACGCTGGCTCCTCACCTCATAAACAAGCTGCAGGGCAAGACCATTTACACGTCTGACACTCCTAAAGGAGTTTATCACTTTTGGCCATTTTCAAATTTCTCTATTAGCTGCACAGTGAAAAGGTTAATGATGCAGAGGCTCAGCTTATTTAGAGGTTAGGTTCTCAAATATCGGGAAGAGAAGCCACGGACGTCTCATATCATTTCGTAACAGCTATCGGAAAACACATTTGACGCAGATCAAAATTAATTTGCATGTTGTGGAAGGACAGAGGCCATACACACGTGCTTCTACTGCATTCTCATAGTTATTAAGTGTTTGAAATGATATGTGATCCTATTCAAACTAAATTGAGAGAATGCAATTCTGCTAAAATATGTAATAAGGAAGCTTTCAAATGATCTATATAAGAAATTAGCTTGGACACTGTGTTGTGGCTGAGATTTTAGCACAAATACAAATCAAATGTGTGAAGCACTAAGCCAAAAAATTCACACCACTTTTCTCAGCAGGTGCCAGCTTTAAACACCTAGAAGCAGACCCTTAGGGTTCCGGCGTTCCTTCGATCGTCATGTGCGCACGTTCCATCCATAGGATAAGAAAACGTTGTCATTTGAGTCAGATTATATAACTGCTTTTTAGGCCACCAAGTCTGCAAATGTGAATTAAGAGGCTATATTACATATTCACGGTTCAATTGTTACCCATCATGTACATGAATTTCAGGACTTTTATCACATTTAATTTTTGCTCCGCATTTTACCTGTTCTTTAAGACCTGTTGTGGCACTTAAGAAAACTCAGTCTGCCAAACAGTTTATAACTTTCTCAGTTTACACCTGCTGCAGTTTATACAGTACCTTTGGATCTGTGCTGTGCATGCATGTGTGCATTTTTCTGTATTGCTCAGATATTTGCATTTCATACAGGTACCTGACTCACGCTGGTCCTTTGTCCTGCCCATCACAGTCTTCAATGATGGTACCAGCATCCTTCCAGCTAGTCAGATCCAAGGAGGAAACATTAAAACAGCCCTCACTGGCTTTTGTTTCAAATCCGTGCTCTGTTCACACTCGCTTTTGCACTTCTTGTTCACTTCGTTTTTGTGTCCTCATTGTCTCACACTTGTGTTATTGTTTCTATTTGTTTTTGCTAACTGTGTTTTTTAATGCGGAAGCACACATGAGGATTAAGTTCCACCTGTGCGTTTTACTTTGTGTAATTTACTTAGGGTGTCCATAGACACTAAAGGGCTTTATTTTTTCAGTGTCCATGTTTTATTTGATTTATTTTACACTGCACTGCATTAATTAGATTCAGTTGGTTTTGAGTTGTTCTTTCCTTTGGTCCCGCTCGTGTTCCTTTCCCTATGTGTCTTTGTGCATTTGTAAATCCTGTCTCTTTGCACTCGGATATAGTAAACCATTTTTGCACCAGATCCTCTGAGTTCTTCCTCTGTTTTGTTCCCTGTCCAAATCCCCAGCATCCCAGACAGTTTAATGTTACACTCCTGTACCCCTAGACACCTGATAAGACCCTGCTATCCACATCCCCTATCTGTTTCAGACTTTGCCCTAGAAGCTCATCTTTTTGATTTGACATTGCTTGGATGTACTCGTGGATGTTTCATATATCATTCAGGACAGAAGCTGTCACACTTTGCAGGCCCCTTCCTTCCAGCTCACGTACAGTCTCTGGGTGCTGGATTTTGGATGGAATGTCCTTTGTATTGTCAGGAGTTTTCATGTCTTCGTGTGGGCAGCTTCCTTTTCCTCTCTTGGCCAATTTACTATGGCAGCTGGGTATCTGATGGCTGGCGGGTCAAACGTGCTGATAACTCTAATCCTGTTCTTTCCCTTCAGCTGACTCTTTAGAACCTCTAAAGAGGTATTTGGAGGCTTCTGTCTTCCTAGTTTCCACGTCATGGTTCCCGTGTAGTTTGAGGATCCCAAGGTATCTGTAGCTGTCCTGTATAGTTATTATGTGGCCCTTTGATGGTTCAGATCCCTCTACGTTAATCATCGCTCTACTCTCCAGACATTGGATCAGAGATCAGACGTGCAAGATTTGTTATATATAAATCCTACATTGGGAAAAGCCAGCTGTTAAAAATGCCTCATCTATTATAACCTCTTCAAAATGAAGGGATGTCAGGATGGAATGTTCCTTTGTCAACTAGAGCTATAGCACTTTTACCACATAATTACTTGTCTTTTGTGACCTGTCTTCTGCTTTTCTCAGTGCCACACACGAAAAACCCTGCCTGAGCCTCAGAAATCACCAGGAAAGCCTCTGCTGCCGTGATCGTAGTGCTTTTGTTACTGAAATCTTCACCTATGGGTTATGCAGCCAAGGTTGCTGCTAGTGTGTTAGAACAGCCAGATTAGAAGAGCAGAGATGTTCTATTCGATCAAAAACTTGATCGTCACTTACACTGGTAAATATAAGACAAGACAGCAGCAGATTTTTGTACAGGTCCGTGTGAAAAACGGTCAGCTTGCAGTAGTAAAAGTATCGCCCTCATACTGGTTAGAATAAGGCTGGGGGAAAGTGCATCCAATTTTAGGATAATGACAATATTGAACAGCTTCAAAAATGCTTTTATTGGATGAAATAGAAGATACTTGAGAAAAGGTCAGAAGATTTAAAATGAGAGAACTGATGTGAATACTAGAGATTATTTCTGCTTTGCTGAATTCCATCTTGCCATTGCATTTTTGTCAATCCTGCCATGGAAAATAAGCGAATCAAATGTTAAGAAAAACAAACAGAATGAAAGCTTACAATTATTATTCATG
Source organism: Heterotis niloticus (assembly GCA_018136845.1). Classification (NCBI taxonomy): domain Eukaryota; kingdom Metazoa; phylum Chordata; class Actinopteri; order Osteoglossiformes; family Osteoglossidae; genus Heterotis; species Heterotis niloticus. The sequence goes on from CM030891.1 coordinate 19,974,623, forward strand.
GGCCATGCTCGAAGTAGGAGAGGTAAACGGAGAAATCAAGACATCGGCTCAGCACCGAGGCATCGCTCCAGGCACGCCATGCAGTTAACAGGGAGCATCTTGAAAAGGTAATGTAGTTCAAATAAGCAGACTCTTAAGTTTATTTCTGTTTCACATTAATTGAATCCATTTTCAAATTTTGAGTGTATTTACTTTTTTACAGTGTCATTTTTGCATTCAGTCTGCACAAATGGCTCAGTTCCAGCACTGCTGTCCTTTTAGTCTTTTGAGTCTTGCATCCTAGTTTCAAAAATGTGCTAATAACACAACCACAGTGCAGTTTCTCCCATTTGCTTTTGATGCACCTGGATAACAACTTTATGTGACTTGTAACTACTTGTTACTTCTGTAGCTGCATTGTTCAATTTAAATTGTTTGTTCCATATTGGAGCTTTTGTATTCTCTCCACCTTAATGTGGGTTTCCTCCCACAGTCCAAACACTGCTGTCTTACTGTCTCTAAACTCTCTGAATAAGTGAGATGGACCTGAGTCCCCTTTACAATGTGCCCTGCCCTATGTCTTGTGGACAGACTCCAGAACACTGAGGTTCTGCTTTTAGACAAGGTGCTGTTGATGGATGGATGGATGGATGGATGGATGGATCAGTCTTGGACAACATGTCATGAAGAAAATGAATGCTATCCTTCTTTGATCATAGATGCATCATAGACATTTTGGTTTCAACTTAGATGAACAAAGGCCTGTTTTACAGATGTTGGGCCACTGGCACTGCACTTATTCATATAAAGGATCTTTGGAATGAATTTGGGAATACATATTTGACCTTTTGCCTCAAATCTTTAAAAATATAATTGGTACTTAGACACAATTTCAAACGTGAAAACTTCAAAAGTTTCTGAAAATGTTATCTGCAAAATTTTATTGGCTTTTTTGATTGTTTAATTGAAGCTTACTGGGATTACGCTAAAATACAAATTAAATATTTTCCAGTTTCAGAGAAACGAACTTCCGCCACAGCCTGAATTAAACAGATAACTGTTAAATGCTTAGAGCTTGGCTTGTTTATTCATTCATACATCGCATAGTGTTGCCATCACACGCTATCATATCTCCTGCGCTGATTCTCCTTGGGCAGCTGCAGCCTTTTGTTTAAAGAAATGAAAAACAAAAAAATTTGAGAAGGTGCCAAAGTATTTTTAAAGATGATATTCTCATACATCATTTATTTTATTCCCCTTTTTAAAATGACAGTTCAAGGAGTGGATGTGCTAGAATCTCAGCGAAGGACTTTTTGCCTTCCCCCTTCTCCCTTTCTCATTATGATGAAATAATACGTTTCCAAAGACAAGAAAGTAAAATGATTTCAGTGCAAAATTATGTTTTCAAAGATAAGCCAGGTCTTTTCTGAAAGAAAACACTGCAGTGAATTAGCCATGATCATTCTTTTTCAGATCTTGCAAGACAAAAAAGATCAGAAGTATCTCCCCATAAGGACTCTCAATATCATGGTAGCTCAGATGCATTTTTCATTTGAGGCAAAACTGCAGCGTGAATCTTTCATGCCGAGCTGAGAGTGGCGGTTTGGTGATGTGGGGTGATTTTAGTTTTTCACGACACCAGGCAGTAACAACAGCCCGCTGAGCAGCCAGCGCAGCTAACCTCTTTAGTGTAGCCACACCAGGGTCTCTAACAGATCACAGCTCATATTTCTGCATAATGTTCCCCCATGCAGGCATCTCGTCCAAGGCCTAGTTTTCCGCCCGAGCTCCCAGTGATACAGCAAAGGCTTCAGACCACCACGGCCTCTCCCGCATGGTTAATCATAATGCATTTGATGGACCGACAGATGCATAGATGGATGGATGTTCCCCCGTGCCCCAGGTAATACCCAAATCGCCTTTCACAGCATCAAAAAATGTGTGTTGTCCTATATTCCTCCTCACTGCAGCAGGGCTCTGCTCTGCCAAAGTATTTTGGGAGGAAATACTAGGGGATTTTGGCATTCCTGGGCCAAATGTAGCGTATGCTGTACATCAATGTTTGTCATTTATCTGCCTCACAAGACAGGAACAGCACAGAGTTTCACATTGCTGGGCCAGAAGAAATTGCTAGTTCTGAAAAACAAAAACCCGGGTTAATAGTATGAATATTAATTCCGTGTAGCAAACAGTGTAATGCATGTGTTAACAAGTTGTCAGCTTTGAGTTGTCAGCATGACATGTTTGACTGCATGGATATCAAAGATTATCTGGATTATCTGTCCTTCCTTTGAGAGAACTCCAAACCTGGCAGCACAGCTCTAACACTGAGAATCTCTGTATTTTGAGCACTGTAATAAAGTGTAATAAACTACTCCGCAGCAAGAGTAAAAGTAAGCATGTGCATTGTTCTTGTTGAAAAGGAAACCCTTACCAGCTTGTTCAGTTGGTACAGGGTCGTGTCCTCTTGGGGTGCAGCTCGGCGATAAAGCATTTGACTGCAGATCAAATGGTTCTGGGTTCAAATTGTGGTGCCCCCCTGGCAAAGGGTATTCAAGTTTATAGTGTTTTATTTATGGCTTTTCCTGTAGGCTCAGACAATTTCCTTTAGGGGTCAATAAAAATTTCATCTATCAACACTCGTGTATCTATTGTACAACAGGGTCCCTTAAAATATGCATCTTTTTTCACATTCAGGGGCCTATTATTCACTACAGCAATATTTTGGCGAGTGTAAGCTGTCATTTTACTTGCACAACAGGTAGAGCACTGATACAAGAATGCCAATCACTTTTGCTAGTTTATTCAGTCCTGGTGTAGTGCTACTTCGGGTTGCCTTGCACACGGGTACAAAACATTTCTGCGAGGGAGACGATTATAAAAAGTGAAAACGATAAACATGATTAATAAAAAGAAAGCCATTTCTCCATTCTGAGGTCCTTCAACTAGGGGTTTTTAGAAAGAACAAACCACTCTTTGTGCAGTTTTCAGAATGTCGGGCAAACAGGTACATGGACAGTTAAAGCATCGAAAGTGCAGCTTTAACAGACGGAGGGGGATTTTCTTGCGTTTGCCTTTGTTTAGTTCAGAAACCCCACACTTGCCTTGGATGGCTGCTGTCATACTGGCAGTACAAAAATTAACTTAAAAAATCAAGTAAAAAATTGCTTAAACCTTGCCTTTGAAGTGAAAATGTGTGTTTATGTCAAAAAGAGGAAAACAAAATGCTCACCAAAAGAGCTTGGCTGCTGCTATCTGCACAGAAAATTTGAGGGATGGGATCACACACACAGACTTGTGTGTTTTGCTTTCACCATACACATACACACTGTGTAAGAAAGGGATTTACACGCAGTGCATGGGGATGTGGCGAACTGTGACATCATTGTTGCTGGACCTGTACTTCAATTGTGAGAACAGCGCTAACATGTCACCTGTAGAGGTTGCGTGCAGTAGTTAAAAAATGTCAACAATTAAAAAAAGACTCAAAATTAGAACGCACAAAAAAGGCCACACGTATAGAAAACAATGCAGAGTTACATCTTCATTAAGACCATACGGTGTTAGCAGTCATAACACGAATCCCTCTGCTATAAATATCTGACCCTGTTGCCTCCTCTTGGTGATAACCTGGTCATTCCACCACCCATAAAACCTAAAGAATCACCACCGTGTCCTGCTGTGTTAAAATGTCTGGACACGGGGAATTGCTCATCTTCTTCTCCTAATGAAACATTCATGCTCCGTGATGCACAATTTTGAAGCCGTTTTTAGTTTTGCCTACATTGTAAAGTTTGCATGGACGCTGCAAATAATGCACCAAACCGTATTACAATAATTAAAATAATTGTAATGATGATGATTTTTTAAATAAAACCAGATTTTAGCATTTAAGGCAATGAGCTGCTATTGGGGCGGCATGCATGTTTAGATTATGGACCCGAAGCTGTTTGTTGGAGTTTTTGCTCATTCTAGAAATCACTCAGTAGTAGGAGAGTGAGCAGTAAATCAGCGGTTTGTTTTCCCCTTTTTTTAAAAATGAACCGGACAAGAACAGGACCTTTGCTATACTTTTGAGTTCAGCGTGCCTCATAAATACAGTGCAGGATCTGCTCCCTTCATGAGTTCCACCATTTTCTCGTCCTTCGGATTTTCCCCAGATATAAAATCTACAGCCACATCTCCAAAACCAACCCTTCCGGCTAACAAACTGATGCCATGGTTATGCCCCCATCTTGAAAATAAAAAAAAAAAACAAAACGTTAGGCCACGGCAGAAAGTTATTTGATCCCTTTGTTTCAGTACAGTTCTTCAACCCCCGAGATTTTGATTTATTACGTAAATATCTTTGTTTGACCTTTTTCCAACTTTTAGCTTTATTACACTTTATAAAGTAATTTACACTATTCAACAGAAAACTTATTAACTGAGAAGTGAAGAACTCCATAAAGGTGCAGAAGGTCACAAAAGCAGCTTATAATAAGAAAAATAATAAGGGAACAGATACAATAAAACACTGAATTGGTTGTAATAATAGTGATAATTAGAAAAGACATTTTGTTACACAATTACTTTAGTAGAAGGAATATGGATATGAAAGTGGGATTACTTTGATTGGTACTAGAGAGAGTTCTGATAAAACAACAGAAATTCTAGTGAAAATGAAAGGCTTTTTAACGCACAGCAGAGCCCACAAGGCAGGTTCTGACATTGAGAAACAGAATAGAGCTGTTCATATGTCGCAAGAAACAGAGAATCCTCCCTATGTCTAGTGTGTGTGACACAAATTATCATTTCAAGGAAAAAGACAACAGATTCAAGCTATGTGCTTACATGAGGGTCAAAGCCAGGTTGGCTGGAAGACATACGATGTCTTGAGAGAAAATGTACCTGAGGTCCACATTTGTCTGTTTTTTGGTTATAATCAACAAATTCATCAAGAGGGAATTTGCAACACTTTTAGTGTAAAGAGCGGCAATTTCAGATGTTTGCTTGCTCAGTCCCTGTGTTGCTAAGTGTCTTTCTATTTGCTGTCTCTTCAGCGGCATGGGTTCAGATCTCACTACTGCCAATGTCACATCCCTGTGAAAACATCCTTCCTCAAAAGTAGTTACTTCCCTCGTATGAGAATAGCAAGGTGAAGCCATCAGCAGAAGACTCACGCAATGCACAGTGTATTTGTGCTACAGCCAGGGGAAGCAGCATGAAATATTTACGTGGAAAGACCACCTTCTTTAGAACCAACTCACATTTTCACCAGGATTTGAATCCGTACAAAGCTCATCTGCCGGCTTCGTGAGCAGTGTGAAATCCCAAGTCACCAGGAGACTGACATTCGCTTTACAGCCAGAATGCAACGTGTTATTTCCCTTCAGTGCCACTGTGCCAAATATGCATTCTTTCTGGACATCTTGTCAAAAAAATGTTTGCTTTTGTTTGTTCCCAAGGTTTCCAAAGTTGGGTCACATCTGTTTGACTTTCACAGGGCAACCAGGAAATCAGTAGATGTGGCATAGCCAAGTGCTGTAAGGTCCCAGTGTCTTGGAATTGTCTTGTCTATGAACACAGCTCTAGAAAAGCAGATCCCTTCATTAGCAATTACACCAAGTGTGAGAGAACCCATACAAAGAAAACATAGCACACTGACAACACACTTGTTCTCAGCTGTGTTTTAAAATATTCCAGCAGCCAGGGAGCTGGGAAGTATCCGAGAAGCCAAAAAATACAAGTACTACAATGCTGCGGGCAAACAAAGATCAATTTGTAACACCCAACTGTGCAACTAGGACTTGAATGTGTGCAGGGAACCTCTAGTGGGGTTTAAGTCCAATGCTGTAACCACTCAGCCATCACAACTAACCTTGCAAACCCAATCACTTAGAAGAGTAACTACAGCACCACTCAAGCAAACACTGTGAACTTAGAACCCAGTCTCTCTGGAGGTCAGGCTTTGGATTCCAGTGTTACCAGACTCCTTCCAGCCTTAAGAAGTTTCTTTGCTCTCGGTCTTATCAGGTGAGAGGCAGGAAGATAAAAGTCTTACTTTAGAGTCATCAGTTTCTTGTTCAGTTTCAGTTCCCCAGTTACTCGAACCCCTCTGCTGACAAGACCTGGAACCTAGTGGGCTTTGAGGCTTCGCAGCTGGCAAAGCTGATAGTCTTGCAGGGTTTTGACCCAAATATTTGGGTCATGTTACCCATACCTTCTGAATCATGATCATTTCCAAACTGAGGCTGCCTCATGGGTTCACACAATGCATCAGAAAGCAGCAATGGCCTTCCATATGGCTTCCTACACAGCAGTGCTACTATCTAACCTTCTTCTGTGAGGTTAGTGCCTGAAAGCTAAGTGTGAGTTCAGTCAGTATGGCTTCTCTAGATACTAGGGAAGATTTATCGTTAAATGCATAAAGCTTTTAATTCTGATGTAGGGTGGCGTCCATGTGGCTTTGCCAACACAGCTGAAGTACATGGCAGGTAGCACGGCTGAGTGGTCTGAAGTGCTGGATTTAGACTCCATCTTCTTGTACATATGTATGAGGTCTGAATCCCACTGCTACCATGTTCTTGAATGTGGTGAATTGACATTTATCATTAATTTGTTCATCTATGTTATTTTTCCCGTTTGAGGTCACACATGAAAAATACAGAGTTCCCATATTATTCATTTTCAGTCTCTTTGGCAGTGTAGGTTTAAATCCCACTGTTGGCGTAGTTTTAAATATTAAATATTCCATATCTATAATACCCAGTTACACAGATTCCACCTAACCATTCTTTTGGATGCTAGAAATTACCAGACAAAATAAAGAATAATACATATACATACAGTCATGTGAAGGTGTTGTTGTTGTTATTATTATTATTATTATTATTATTATTATTATTATTATTATTATTATTATTAATGTACATTTACTAGTCTGCAAACGTGTTTATGTTCTCTATTTGTTTAGAAATTCATGCAAACCTTCTAAGGAGGTCCTGACCTCCACAAAATGGTGCAGGACATCCACTGGCTATAGTACTGCTGCCAGAGAAAAGGAACTCTCAGTCGTGTTTGTGGGATCGCTGTCACCCACATCCTCTGAAGTGATGAGGAAGCTATAAGCTTTTTCTGAAGTGTTTTATTGTCATAACAGTGTTTTGCCACTAAACTGTTGAAAGAGATTAAACGTGGTTTAACACAAAAACATCAACAGATATTCAACAGTTTCTCTCATAAAACCACAGTTACTAGTCAGTTTGCAGCCAGTAGTTATTGTGGTGTAGCTCATAGTCATGGTTCTCACTCTCCTAGCATGAATATTATGCAGTAGCTGCACATGAGTAACACAACCAACACAGCCCTCCTCCAATCACACTGATGCTCCTACCACAGTTTACCTGATTTATGATCACCAAAGGAACAAATAATGTGTATCCACTGAACCAACATTATTAAAATAGAAATATGGACTATGGGACTGAAAAATATTATCCACAAAACCAAATTTTCCACTTGTCCGGTATCCACTTGTGCCCCTTTGAAGTGAAGAGGACAAAACCAGTACTGTGGCAGCGATATCCACTTAAGCGTATTATCCCTTTATCCGGAATCTACTTAAGTGGACTCAACTGTATATGTCAATGACAGCAAGTTGGTCATACTTGAGAGTGCAAAAGAAAGCGTGCCAACAGAGGACACGTTCTAATGTGTTCCAAGATGGCTTTTTGCCGCATGCACTTGTGAAGTAGGACAGAATATAAAATTAAATGAACACAGGTTGACGTGGACTGACCTGTTCTCATCCGCCTACTGCGGCAAGCAGGATTAGAAGTTGCACTGCAAACCCCCCTGTTGGATTACAAGTCTAGTGCTTAGCAATGTTACATAAAAGTCTAACTGTGTCAGCTCTTGTTTGGCTGTTTGGGGAACAGCAGGCAGTGCAGTAGTTATGGACATTTTCTGGTAGCACAATAGTTGCAAGCCTCCCCCCCGGCCCCCTGCTCCAATACCCTTAAATATGGCACTTACATGGAATTACTCCAGTAAAATAACCACCTGTATAAATGGGTGAGCCTTTATATGTCACCTTTCATCAGAAGAACACAGCTAAACTGACAGTGTACTTTACTTCATACATCATAGATGTAATAATGCACTTCTAATGTTGCAGAAAGTTTAAAAAGTACTTGACTAAAGCTTATGACAAATGTTTAACAGCTGGCTTGCTATAGGCTCTGTGTGTCATCTGTCACAGCAGTGAAAATAGCTTCAAAAAATAGAAATAAATTTGCCTAATGCTTGAACTGGTTAATGCTAGACAAAGCTGTGGTTCCTTGTTCACCTGTGGCTCAGTTTCATATGAGATCAACTGTGAGCTGTGTTGTCTACAATGGGCTCAGCCCAATAACCACTGAGCGCTGGCCTAGCTTTCGGATTCCACTTCATTATGCTCAAAATGGCCTGAACTCAAGGCCCGAAGGAGTTTTTTTTTCATAATTTGCTATTACCCTAGCCCTCTGGTCCTGAAAGGTTCTTAGCAATGCTGGTTTAATGCAGAACTTTTTAAAATATTTACTAAACTGGTCCAAACCGTTGAATCAGTGTTGGGCTAAACACGGTCCATAAGAAGTATCATTTCTGAATCTGTCAAATACAAATACATTCCAGAAGATTATCCCATAAAATGAAACATACATTGGAAATTGGTTCAACTGCTGACTTACTGAGTCCACAGGGATTGACAACTGAATGGCTCTCATGCTTTGAACAATTAAAAAAAACAAAGGGGCCGATTAATTCAAATGGTGGTGTGGGCTGATTTATTTGGAGCCTCTTTTTGTAGGAATTGTCAAACAGAGTCCTGTTATTTTTTCCTATAATCGGCATGACTTTATTTAGCAAATTAATTAAATTTACCTACACCAAAAACCAGCCCGTAAGGAGGTTTAGAAGGGTCAAGGTTACAAACCAATGCTCTGCTCCATTAGTCGGGCCTGCAAATGAAGGACTTTGTATTGAATGTGTTTTTTACATATTTATACACTAATAAGAGTGAAATGCAATTTGCATCTTAAGCTCACAAAATAAGATTAAAATAAACCTTGCTATCTTTGCCATCGATGACCAAGTTCGTATGCTCAGCGTATTTTTGATATTTATGACTCAGTTTAAAGCACACTGACCCATTAAGTCTTTGTAAAGCAGTAACATGAATAACCGCATGGTGAACAGATCCATCCATTCATCAGTTATCACTGCCTGCTGTATCTTGAGCAGGGTCATGGTGGACCGGAGCCTATCCCAGAATTATCAGGTATTGGGCTATGGAACTAGCCCTGGATAAGGCAGTATATACTGGTGGTTCGATAGCATAATTGATAACACCAGCGCCTACCTCATTACCAGTGGGGGTTTGGTTCCTGGTCCAAGGATACTTCCACCATTCAATAAGGGTCCGTATGCAAGGCTCCTAATGCCACCCAAGTGTAGCTCCCAATATGAGAATGACAAGGACAAAGAGTCATGCTGACCTGGGTCCCCCTCCGGGTTAACAAGGTACCGTACTTGTTCGGGAACCGGGACAGTTTGATGGAAGTGGGCTACTGGAACCAATCACAGATGGACAGATGTGATGATATGGACTTGATGAATGAGAACACCACATGACCGAGGTGACATGTAGTTATACATACTGTTTCTACATAGAGATAGAGATACTGTACACACAGCAGACTAGAAACCAGGCCTGGGGTCAGGATAGAAAAAACAGCATAAAATATTGGATAGCATATTAAACATACATGTGGTACTGGGTTTTTACTCAGTTACTTCTGTCACAGTTATGGCTTAGAATAGGGCTTTTAAAAATAAATCTGTACACTAAATTATGCATATTTTAAATGACTCAGCCCCTCCCTTGCTGCAAGTCCTTACTCAAAGGGCCAGGTACAGTCCCTTTACAAAACAGCACCTCAAACGTTCGACTGCATTAGTGCCCAAATGAACCTGGAATATGAGACCGTCTTGAAATGCAAGTTTCTCTGGTAGCATTTTAAATACACACAGCAGTGTGATAATCTGATATCTTACACAGAAATGCCTTATCCCCAACAAATAAAGAAAAGGCATGGACAAAAATATGGGACACTTAACCTAATACTTTGTAGCGTAGCCTTTGGGGAGACTTTGGAGATGCTTTCTGTAACTCTGAATGAGATTTCTGCACATCTTCAATGGTCGTTTGGTCCACTCTTCTTGAGCAAAGTGCTCTGGTTCACTGTGGGTTTCAGATCTTTGCACAGATGTTCCATGGGATTCAGATCAGGACTCAAAGCTGGCCACTTCAGAACTGTCCAGTGTTTTGTTCTCATCCATTCTGGGGGGCTTTTTGAGGTCTGTCTCAGGTTATGATCCTCCTGGAGGACCAATGACCTGCGATCGACAAAGCGCTCTGACCGTTCGCTGTACGTTTTGCTCCAAAATGCCTTGATAGTCTTCTGGTTTCATTGTGTCCTGCACAGATTCAAGGCACCAAGTGCCATAAGTAGGAAACCTCCCCCAAAACGTCACTGAGCCTCCTCCATGTTTCATGGTAGGGATGAACCGAAAGCCTTGTTTTGTTCTCTGTGAGCACAGAGTTGGTGTGATTCACCAAAAAGCTCTAATTTTGTTTCGCCTCTCCACAGGAAGGAATGTGCCTTGTCAGCATGCGTGTTGGCAAACTAACCTGGTGTCTTCCTGGGTCTTGGACCATGGAGTCCATTTTCATTCACAACTGTGTTTCTTGACACTGTTGCACTTTGAACTTGAAGGTCAGCTAGGATCTGTTTTGATGTTTCCCTTGGTTCTTTCTTCGCCACTGAAACAGTCTTTCTCTTCAATCTTGGGTCAATTTTCCTCTTGTGGCCATGTCCAGGGATGTTGGCTGCAGTCCCATGGGATTAAACTTCTTGATAACATTGACCACTATGGTCACGGGAACACCAAGCTCTTCATCTTGTAGCCTTTACGTTGGCCATGCTTGGCCATTACCTTCTACTTCTTTCTAACCTCCTCAGACAACTCTGCTTTTCCTTCTCTTTTCCACGTTTAGTGTGAGACACACAGTGACACAGCAGAGCAGAGTGAATACTTTTCTCCATGTAACCTGGCTCAATGAGTTATTATAAGACTGAAGACGCCTGTGGTACAAACCAAAGGAGAAGAGTCTGCCTGAAGTATCACTACAATACAATTATTTCTTACAACTTTTAAAGGATACCAATAATATTGTCCAGGCCATTTTTGCAGAATAAGCAAGAATTCACTTCACAGTCACAGCTTTTTGTTTTGTTCCATGTTTTGTTACATGTCGTGCATGTACGGATGACAAAAGGTCATTTAGTTTCAAGGCTTTTCTGGAAAATTTTAACAAAATGCAAGGGTACTAATTCTGTCACCCATGCATGTATGTGTATAGAAAAAAATCTTACATTACATTGTTATAATATTGTATTGCTCTGTTTTAGTTACAAAGGTGATGTAAATTCATCCCATTAAATCTATTTTGAGACAAATATTTGAGAAGAGCATATTATGCTGAATCATTTGTGGAAGCCTGGAAGCAAGCACAACTAAGTTCTCAAATAATCTGGGTTAGGTTTAATGCTCATTCATTTTTAATAGCAGTTATTTGCTAGAGGAGCCTCCTTTATTCCTCTGGGCTCAGAAATGTGGTTGAGATCTGGGCACCTCATATGTTCTGTTCTCATGAAAGACACATAACTTATTCAGCCAGTTCTGGAACTGCACCTACACACACCATGGTGGAACCGCATCTACCTATTATAGTAAAAAGAGAGTTGATCATTTACACTGCAGTCATGATTATTATTCATTTGGTTTTTGTCCACATGATGATATAAAATAACTTCTAGTCCTGTTCATCTTACCTGGGCCAATGCCTCCTGAGTCACCTATTGACACAAACATGTACAACCCATTCATTCTTGACTACAAACTATAAGTCAAACTATAAAACATGAGTTATGTATGCAAATAATAAGTGGCTCCTCAAAACCTATATTTGTAAAATTTATTTCACAAATAGTGATGGCCAGTTGTTTATAAATTGATTTTCTGGGAAAAGAAATTTTTATTAAGTAGAAGTAGTCTGATATTCACAATATGCAGTATCTGATGCACACTAATAGTTATTTTATTGTTGAAACGCTTATCAAAATGAAACCAGCTGATAAACCTGTTCCCTTCAGTGCTAATTTACGAAATGTCAGCATGAAATGTGTTGCTATACAAACTGTGAGATGCAGCTGTGCTAAAGGTAGCTTGAGGTTCGTGGCTGCTAACAGGTGCCTGCATATTGTTGTGCTCATCTCTCAATAATGTGATCAAGTATGTTTGAAAAAGACAGCACGCATTTAGAAATATTTAGATATCACCTATCAACACCTATAAATCATTATGTTGTATAAGCGGGGTCTGAAATAGTGAAATGGTTTTTGTGGATTTTTTTGCCAAATTGTCAAAGGTCAGTTTGAGAGCTGTCCCACTTATACAGTGCTGTAAAAAAGTGTTTGCCCCCTTTATTGTTTCTCCTATTACTGCACATTTGTCATACTAAAAGGTTTCAGATATTTAGCCCAAGCTGAATATGCTGAATATGCAACTGAATACGTGATTGCTGCCTTAAACTTAATAACTGGTTGCTCCACCTTTAAGAGCAACAATTGCAACCAAATGCTTCCTAATGTGATAATTTCATATCAGGCTTTCACATCACCATTGAGGAGCTTTAACCCGCTTTTCTTTCCGGAACTCATTTAAATCAGACGCACTAGTTAAGTTTACCAGCTTGAAGTCCTCATGTCAGGTCCTGCCACATCACCTCAAGTCAGGTCGTGTTCAAGTCCGGATTTTGAATAGCCTAGTCAAAAGTTTTAATTTTGTTTCGTCTCAACCATTCAGAGGTAGTCCTGTATTTTTTTTTTTTTTTTGGATCTTTGTCATGCTTCAGCTCACAAACAGATGACTGTGCATTCTCTTCAAAAATTCTTTTGGAAACTTTGTAGTAACTACTTCACCCTCATGCTAAGAATTAATATACGGCAGAGATTAAACGGCTGTATTCAATTCTCTAAAGTAAAACAAATTACTAAGGGGGTAATTACTTTTTCACATGGATATTATTGGTGTTGAATAACCCGGTCCCTTAAATAAACAAAGCGATAATTTTAACGCTGTGTTATATGTTTACTCAGCTTCCCTTTGTGTAAAATTGCATTTTGTCTAAAGATCTGAAACAAGTCAGTACAACAAATATGAAATATTAAGGGAAATCAGTGTGGGGTCAAATACTTTTTCCCCCACTGTACATATGTATAGCATCTGGCATTAAAGTTAAATTATAACCATATAATTTATACAGATATGAATTATTTTTGGTGCAACATTAGAGAATTGAAAACATAAAAGCAAAAATAGAGGCTTCCCTGTATTATTACAGCATATACGTAGATAAGCACCACAGTGTGGCAGAGACACTCCCACCTGCTGTGCTTACGGCATTCCGGAATGGACCGTTTACAGACTGTGAAAGCAACCCTGCTGAGATGAGACACCTGGCAGAGGTTCCTCTGCTTTTGTGAGACCTGAAAAAGTGCCACGAGTTTTTTCCCAAAAAGGAGTTCCTTTGTTCCGTTTGCCTGTTCTCCTGTACTGTATACTGGTGAAAAAGAAACATCTTGAAGTAGTGTTTCAGTTCTTGAGGACACAACCACTGTACCTGAAGTAGTTTGCAGCTGCACTTTGGAGTCTTGCTTTGAGAAAAAGGCTGCCATGCAAATTGCTATTGTCTCAAATCAGATTTGCCTATCTTAGTGGCTGTGGGGCATAGATAGCGTAGTTATTCGGGGACTTCATTTATCCCTTGTGTGGGTTTGAATCAAATCCGCAAACAGGACCTGCCGATATGCCTCAGAGTAAGGCTGCGGCAGTAAATATTAATGTTGCCGAACCTGTTGCTACCTGAGTATTGTCGCTATGCTAGTAGGATTAGCAGTGTTTCTCTACTGGAGGGCCTCACATGACAAAAGTGTGAAAATGGGAAACATTTCCATGGATAAAACAAAGGTGTGTGCTTTGCTCTAAAGCCTGTTCTCAAAAGGCACTGAAGTCATGTAGCGCACCTCTCAAAAAGTGGCATTAGCCGGGAGTATTAGTCTTTAAGCACTTATAAAGTATGCGGATCAATACAATTATTAAATATAGTGCCTTTTGTGAGCAGAGGCGGAACCTATTATTTATTTATTTGTTTGTTTATTATTTATTATTTATTTAGCACTAGTAGTAGCAATAATATACATTACAATTTCTTTATCACTTTCTGATCCCGATGAAGTTTATGGTTGATTCATTTTTGTATAGATTTAATTTTATTCTCTTTGGTACCAGGGCATATGTGGTTGTCACTATATTAATGCCTCCAGAAATGAATTAAAAGCACGTAAGCATATAGAGAATTTGTAACAGTTGCTGAACGACAACTAGAACACCAGGAAAAAGAGCACCTGGGACTTATTGCTTACACAGGAAGTAAAAGCAATCGTGATGACAAAGTATTCTTGGTTACCATCTGAAAGCAGAGCAGAAGCCCCAGGGGGAAAAAAAAATAGAAACGTGTCTGAAAATGTGATCCGTTTTCACGATGATTGCCTTATCTGCGCAAAGGCGCTGGTGTCGGACAACCAGCCGGTAACCCTTCCGTTACTGATCACACCACCGCCCATCGCGATTTTTCTGCAAGGAAAGGCATACGCGAATATGAAGTCAAAAAAGAAAGACTGTGGCCTTTCCCAGGGACACTTTGAGTAAAGGCGTGCAATCGCTGGTGGGGGCCGCGCTGTGAACGGCGCGTCCACGCCCGGGTGCTCGTATGTCGGCGTGCGATCCGGCGTGCGTAACCGGGCAGACTGCGGCGAACCATCAGCGGCAGGCGTTTGCCCGCTTCCTCCGGCTGCCTCCTTGATTGAGACCGGGGTGGGGAGACTAACAATTCGCCCCCCGTGTGAGACACCAAACCCAGAGCGGCCTGAAGAGCAGCAGATCCGTGTGAACAGCGAGCAAGTATTAACGCAGGCAGAGGCAGAAACTCCTCGGGCTATCAATGTCTACATTTAATGGAAAGGCCCAAAATAAACCTTCCTCGCCTTTCCTCAAAATGTCCGAGCGGAAGGCCACGCGTACACTTTTCCTTGCGAAAAACTTGGTGTCGCGGCTCGATCGGTAACGGAAGGGTTACTGGCTGGCAGCGGCACAAATTAAATATTTCGTAATTGTACATTCAGCGTATTAATGGAAAATGTTATGCAAGATGTACATTTGGATGCACTATTTGCATGTCCAACATATGGTGTGTGTGTGTGTGTGTGTGTGTGCGTCTTCCCACCGCTGCACTAATGGAGATGTAGCTAAGGGATTGTTCGTACAAACTGTTTAATAAACACGTAGGATGTGTGTTTATGATCATCTTAACTTTCAGTAAAGCTCTGAATGCTCTTTGCATATTCAGCATTTTGCCCCACTGCTCTGAAATGCGTTCAGAGATGTTCTTTGGCTAGAAGTGCGTCCTGCTGTACAACTGTATACCGTGTACATCTGCCAACATGCTGTACACACTGCCGCACAATAACACTCTGGGGAGGGGTTCATGGTTTCCGTCCCGTCCAGATTGTACAGGTCGCCTCGAACCATCTGGCAGCGGGCGCGCCATTACCCAAGTGCAACGCTGCGGAGGCTCCGGCTCGCAGTGAGACGCCGGCTCTGTCGCCAACTACATTGCAGAAGGTGCGGCAAGGACCTTCTTCTGGGCGGCGGGGGAGACGAAGCTGAGCCACCAAGCAGCAGGTGGACCCTGTGTGGCACGACAGCGTGTGCTGCACGTGGGCGTTTCCAGGCAGGCCTGGGGAATGGGTGTGCGTGCGTGCGCGTGCACGTGCGTGCATATGTGTTTGAGGGGGGTTGTCAGCACCAGTTGCCACTGCCTTCTAAGCTGTGTTCCCTTTCAGGAACTTCACCAAGTTAACAAATGGCCCTCCGTTCTGCCCACTATGTGAGGCAATGTGTTCAAGTACCATTGCCGAGATGAATATTCATCGCAGCACATTTCCGTGGAGCACCGCACGAACCGAAGCAGCGCTTTCAACAAGGTCACTTTGAAACGGCGACTTTTCCTCCAGCTTCACGGCCGCAACTGTCGTCTCAGCCAACCTCCTGCTATCCTGTAGAGGAGCCCAAGCCAGAAATGCCCGAGTCAGGCAATCGGTAGCTGTGCTGTCGACTGACAGCAAGGCAGATGAAGGAAACCTCGCTGAAGTCAAAAAGATGCTGCATTTCTGGTCAGAAAGTACAAAGCCTTCTCAACAAAGGAGATTCTCACAAACCCACGCAAAGATTTTTATGTAGTTTAAACCTCACTGATGTTAGCAATACAGACATAATGAAGATGTCTATGTGCAGAAGGTGGTGGGGCAGCTAAAACCACCGCTTTCACCTTCCCATCTCCTGCTTCTCGTACCGCAATGTACTTACCATGGAGTATTCTGTAAAAGTTCCCCAGCAGTATAACTGAGTCTACAAATGACACAGCAGCCTGAATAGCTGTCAGCAGCTTGACATTTTGAGTTGCTTACAGGAAAGTGCTAAATTAATAAATATAATTTGCACGCTGTGGAATGTACAGGGCCACTATACAAAGTAGACAAGAATGGTTGTTGGCATGCTGTTGACTATTTTCTAAATAATAGGGCTTTGCCCATTATTGTGGCCTCCTGCGTTTGGTACCAGAAAGCTGCACATTTGAATTCCTGCCTTTCTTAAAGTGCATAATTAAGTCTGGGCATTTCAGAATGCTTTTCATGCTTTTGATGGTACCAGCCAGCTCAACAGATGAGTTGCCTACCTACAGCAGCTTAAACCTTTGGAAGCGGGCGTACCGGCACAGTGACAGATGGGATTTACTCAGCCTAATGCTTTTAAGACACAAAAAGGGAGCGATTGCTGTCACGTTTCTGATAAGGTGACACAGAGGTTAAGGCACTTGACAAGTTGCGGGGTTATTTTTCCCAAGAACCTTTTATGCGTGAGGTAAGTACTTTTCACGAATTGCTGCGGGAGATATACTTATTAGGAATATCATCTACTGTATAAATCCACAATTTGAAAGGGGCTTTGGTTAAAATTTTCAATAAATATTTGCATGTCTGTGGGATGCTCCTGTTTTCTCCCACAAAGACGAACGCACCGGTGGCTAAATTGCCCTTACCATGTGCGTGCATGTCTGTGCTTCTATGCGCTGCTCAACCATTTGCATTTTATACAGGTACCTGACTGTGAACTGGTGACTCTGAACAGCCTTTTGCTGCACAGCTGCTGGGCTTCCTGGGTGCAACAAAGGGCTGTGTGGAGTTTGCATGTTTTCACTGTGTGGGTTTCCTCCCACAGTCCAAAGGTGTGTGTTTCAGGTTAATTGGTCTCCGTGTGTGTGTGTGTGTGTGTGTGTGTGTGTGTGTGTGTGTGTGTGTGTGTGTGTGTGTATAAGTGCACGAGTGTGTGTTTGGACTTTAGTGGATTGACATCTCATCCAGCGTATACTCACCTAACACCCTGTTCTTCTCTGTCAGACTCCTATTTATTGTGACTCTCAGTTCTTACTGATGGATACTGGATGAATAGATGAATAGTCGCATTTAACAAAGGGAAAAATCTAACCAAAGGATAAAGAGCCACAAATGAAAGGCACAACATGGTGTTATTAACCATGAATCATAGTTAGCTGCAAGCTTATGTAAATAACCATAAAGCACGGAAGGGTTTTTATGACTTTGCGTTCAAAAACCATTTGTTTGAAAAGCGTTCCTTCATTTTGTCAACTTCTACTCGCTCGTACAGCGAAGAGAAAAGATTTTCAGAAATGACCCAGCGATTGGCAAAGCATTAGTCATTTCTGAGTAACGGTTGTGTAAATATTACGAGACGTCACTGGGGAAATATTTTCATACCGAGGCCTACGTAAGGCCAGACCTGCGTAAAACAGTAAAACAGCAACCTGTAATTATACAGCTAAATCAATTTGCCTCTGGTTTTACCCCGCAGAACTATTTTATTGTCCAGCGCCCTTGGTAGGCCTATGAGCGGCATGCGGCCTCAGCCCCCCTTCCATTAACTCCACAATAAGCCTAATAGCATTTGTCTTCAAAGCTGTCATCTTTATGGCTAAAAGTTACTGCCAGCCATTTGAGAGGGGGAGTCTGCCGGTCGGATGCATTTCCTGCTAAAAACAAGTTACTCAGGTCACCGACGCAGTTATTCCGCAGACATTATCTGAATTCCTGCTCCTTCACCGCAGGTGCTGATCATCCATCTGTTATCTTCTGGCTTAAGCCTCTAAGGGTAAGTTGATGGGAACATAGTCAGATTATTCATTCCAGGGTAAGCTTTGGATATTCTGAGAAATGGCTTTGGGCGCATGAGACCTGGATAAACTCTTGCAGTGGTTGGAATAAATTTAAAACGGGCCATTCATCTTTTGTGCTGACCGAGGGTAGTGGCAGGCAGCAGCGGGCAGCGGCGGGCAGGTCGTGCGGTTTCCCCAAAAAGGTCACGAGGAAATTTTCGACACGCTCAAAAAGAGAACAATTTCCTTTGTGCGATGCGCTCACCAGAGCAGAGGTGGTTTTGTTCGGCTCATAGCTGCGTGCACCTCGCTTGCCATGGTTGAACTCTCGTCGAAAGTTTTTCGCGCCGCTCCGAAAATTAAGATGTCGGCTGAGCAGAGGTCACCCAGGAAAAGGTGGTAAACAGTCTTAACCTGGCTCCAGTGAAAAGGTAGATTTCCTCATGCAGTTTTGTGCCTCACAGATGCACGGCCCTGACTTTCCGGTTCACCTGTTTTCCGCGCCTAAGTGCACTTTCCTAAAATATGGTGTTGGCATGGTTTCTGCTGATGTGCTTCAGTGGGTTTTGCTGAGTAAACACTTTCCAAAACAGCAAGCTATTTACAAAAATACAAATGTCCCACATTAAAATGCCGATTGCCATGCAGGGTTACGTTTTTCAACATCTTTTACAATCGGTGACTACATGGACATTTGACTTGGTGTCAGAATTCAGACCCCCTGCTCCCTGCATGCTGGAGGTGCCAGACAAAATATTGCATTTGAAAACCAGATCAGTGACTGGGACTGCGGCTGCTGTCTGCCTACTTCTGCATACTACACAGCACACATTGTTTGACTCTCTTTGCCTCTATCTTAATCTACGGGTTAAACTTAACAGGTGTACTTAAAAAGTGTGCAGGTCCACAGGAAGGTTATTCCATGAAGCAGAAGTCTGCTGCACTGCATTTCAGAGCACATTCCTGACTTTTGTGCTGTAAAGAATCTCTAAAAGAAAAACCAATTTCTTGCAGGCAAATTAGAAAAGGAAGAGACTACGGGAGAATTCACTGAGATATGGAGTGCCTGGGACCTTGTGTTAAGAAGTTTTGCATCCTATAGGAATGTGTGCAGTTGTATACTGTAGCAGCATTTCAAGCACCGGATAGCAGAGAACATAAGTATTGAATTTTGGAATATGAATGCTGTATAAAGTCCAGCTTTTGCACACAATTTAACAGTCATCTTTCCAATTTATATGAAAGAAGAACAATGCAGGCATTTTCCTGAAATGGAAAAAAATCAATTTTGACCAAATTTAATACCAATGTACAGTGATGGAGTCCCACGCGTAACCCAGAAGCCATTTAGCTTTAGCTTAAAGAATGTCAAAGTGACTTACAGTCTTTTAACAGCACACCTGCCTTACCAGAATTCAGCAAAATGAAGTTGTGCATCATTCAGTTTTGTACAGGAGTTGGAAATAAGGCCATAGTTGGAGGAGTCATCAAATTTAGGGCTATAATTTCACGACAGGGTTCAGAAGCCATTCAATCCACAGCAAGACCACCGTGAACCTAGTCACGCTGTGCCCTTTGCTGGGGCGTTATTGCAGCCGTGTAAGAGTCAGGACAGAAAGTACCCTGCGTTTTGATAGTTGCAAGAAATCAAGAGTCAAAAATGGAAAAAGAGAATATACAAGGGGAGCCATTTTTACTAAAATAATTAGCTGCATTTCTAAGTAAAATTCTTTTTCAAAATATGTCCTGTTGGAAAAGGGCAACAACCTTTTCAGGGAGATGATGTAAAAGCTGAAAGTCCCCAACAGAGCAGTTCACCAAATGTGATCCTGTGGTGACTTTAAATGAGTCTCCAAATGAATACCCTTTGTTCTTAAAAAAGCAGCAGTCGCGGACGTAGCACAGCCAGGTTCATTCCTCTTATGTGGAAGTTGGCGCCGCTGATGGATTGATGAGCTCACTTTCTCACCAGGGAGAGCAGTGAGAGATGAATTGTGAACATATTGAACAGATTTCTAATGGCATAAAGATGACAACAGCTATAAGTTAAGGCAAACTACTTATTTAGTGCTACAGACAGTAATAACCAATCAAAAGCCTTAAATTGCATTCAGCAGCTACTGGGAGCACAAGAAAGGCGGTGGGGTGGATGTCCATACTTCATGGTGCCGTTTCTAAACGCACCTTCAAGATCAACATCTTCACGTTAAAAACTCAAGCTGGGACAGTTTTTTTTTTTTTTTAACATGAGTAGCTATGATTAAATTCAAATTTCTTTCCAGTAGTATTTTTTAAAGTTAATATTTTCATTAATTTCAAGCCATGTTAAAATTAAACATGAAGATTACTTTTTATCTCCTCAAAGTCCAGTTTAGTATAGGAAATATGGTCCCTTGTGTTCCAGACACACTTATGTTCCAATTATTTATCTTGCATATAAATCTAAATGGATTGCTTGCCTGATGTGGGGGTTCAAGTCCAGCTCAGAGGTGTGTGTGGAATTTGCAGCTTCTCCTCTGTGTTTGCATCCCTCCGAGGAAAAAATATCCTGGAAGACGGCAACCTGCTTCTATCCCGCTTGCCTAGAAAGGCATGCTGGGAGTCGGACATTACTTGATGGCACTTTCCAACTCCAGTCGTCAAAAGAACACCAGTTTAGGACAGGGCAGCCAGACGCTCCCATTTCAGGTATGTTTTAAGTCACCTGAAACGCGTTTCGATTGTGGGAGGAAACTATAACACCAAGAAATGTTTTTTTTTTAACCCTGACAGTTTTACTATAGTAACTGAAGGTAATCACCTTGCTGAAGGGTACTGTACCGGTAGTGAGAGGATGATGTGGCATGGCAAACTTCTCACTGTAAGCACCACTGTTACAAACAGTCCACAAATCAAAGTTACTTTTCTTCACTAACACAAATGTTTTTTCTTCCCTGTCCATGTACCTTTTACTCTAATCCTTTATTTAGCTGGCATTTATTCCCAAGGCAGCTTTCAGTGATTTATTTGTTTATATAGCAGGGTAATTTTACTTGAGGAATTCATGGTAAACACCTTGATCTATACTATAGCAGAAGGAGGATTCAAACATGGACTTTTGAAATGAAGCTTGTGACAGTACCAACATTTTTCTACCTGTTGGAACATCTGTTCACATTTTTATTGTCGCTTATGTTTATTATTCCTTTTCCTTCTTTCAATGAAGGCTCCTTTTATATGAATTCCACCTTACCGGCACCATTCATTTGTACCACAAATATTTGCATAACAAGGCATCTCACTTATGAGAGAACGCCTCGTGATAGCAAGGAGTTCAATCCAAAATGTATGTTTTCTTTCAGGGAGAAGGACAGAGCTCAGATTCAGGGTGTGGGTATTATTAGGATTTTGAGGTTTCAAAAGGGATTTAAAGAGGAGTAAACAAACGTGTTGTGTATGTGACAATAAACATGTGGGTCTTAAGCCTGAATTTAAAGGTGTGTGAAGCATGTACTGTATGAGCAGTGTGGCTTAGGGGATTAACATTTATTACTTTGCTGTAATCTACATAACCCATACTTCCCACTTTATTCACTTAGCTGAATCTTTTTGTCCAAAGCAACTTAAAGTTGTAAAATACTGTTTCGGCCCTTTATGCAGCTGTGTCAGTTGGTAGAAGGCAGCGCTAAGCACCACACCACCTGCCGTACACACTTCCCCGCTTCCTGTAATGGGCGCACATTACACATCATAATTGCCATAACACAGCAGCCGCACAACACACTTCCAGCTATGGTCTTAAAGGTGAACCTTTTGTTGCTGGGGAACACATTTTCTATTTTCTTCATGTTCAACATTTAGTTTGATATGTTTAAATTCATTCTAATCAACTGAAGGCTGTGCGTTTTTAAACTAATGCCATGAACATATGGATGTATTGCGGTCACATATAATTTCTTTCCATTCTTTTTTTGGAAAGGAGAAACAAAATACCATTTTGGTCATGCTTGCTACATTTAGTACATATAAGCAATGCTCATCTGCATAATGCAACTTAAGCAAAGCAGCTTGAAAGATCTGCAAGCACGGCACAAATAAAACGCATGTGAAATTGCAATGGAAAGAGACACTCATGCACAAAATGGATATGTAAGGGAAACTGCAACAGATTAAGGCTATTTTTCACCTGAGTGGTTTCTTCCATTCTGATCAATAAAAGTTGCATCAGAATGCCTTAGAGATGTATAGGCCTTTTAGATTAAAATGCCACATTCAGAAAAAAAGTTTCAAGAAAGCCATATCATTTAAGTTCCTGCTGGCAATAAATTGTTTTGCAGAAAGCAGAAATTCAACAAATAACAAAAAAGGTGAAAATATGGAGTATTTTAGAATCCTAATGAATGATTCAATTCAAGTGAAATGTTATAATGTGGCCTTGGATGATGCACTATTCCAGTGTCCTGTTTGAGCTGCTTGGATATACCGATTACGTTTTTCTTCTGTCCTCTAAGCCGCATCTGTATTTTTACAGGAGTTATACAGGAGAAATGCAAATCAAAATTGCATACTGTATACTGGGATGCTATTTCACGTTATTTCAAATAGAAAAAACAATAATGCATTCCCAACACCTCCCAAAATCCCTAACTTTTCCAAATATCACAAAACACTGTAAAACACCATATAGTGCAGTAGTATTGCATCCCCCAGCGCAAAACACACACAGAGAATCACACAGTTTCTTGTATGAGATTAAAACGAAGACACTCCACAAACTTGTCGAAACAAAGCGAACATGAGCCATTAAACTGTGAAGATATTAGCAAAATATGTCTCTACTTCTATGCTGCACAATATTATATTGCAAGGCATGCGACACTTGAACTAGTTTCTCGCTCTGCTTTGTGGCTTTGGATTACAGTAGGGACTCTACTGTACAGACCTGCAACTGGTATTAAAAGTTGAGCTGCATTATAGTGAAATTGTGCATACTGAGGCTGTACTGCCGTTTACCTGTACTCTACTTATATCCACTCTCATCTGGATTGTGATACCGGCTCTTGGTCATAATCAATTGGACATTTTGCAGCCACACTCCAGCATGTAGCTATACAGAATATGGCAAAATTAAAATGAAAAGAATTTTTAGCTTTTATCTCCTTTAGTCACTACTTTAAGGGCAAGGGTGTTCATTCCCAGAGGTAGGGTGAGCCATATATTTTAATAGACTCATTATGAATGCAAAAAAGTGAATCCCACTTTGCTGTCCCATACTGTTTTGAACCTGTTCATGATTTCAGTTCAGCAGCATTGATCGGGCCACAGCAATTCCCTCAAAAATAGGATATACTGTATGTACGAACAATATTTATTTTTATTAGGTACATCTAAACAGTTCATGCAAAATGTCACATTTTTGCCTTGACGTCTCAGGATTTCTACCTTTTCCTACAGAATATATCACATTTTTACATGTAGCCTCCAAAATCCATTAATGCAAGATATCAGAGGAACTTAAGGTTAAGTCACTGTCTCTGGTTACAGTATTTGTACTTTTATAGCTGTCATCCTACCTGAGCTGTATGCAGGCCATACATTTTTCTCTTAGTAGACAAGGCAATGAAACATGCTAAACTGCCAAATAGCTGCACTCAGAGCTAAAGTGCACAGCTGGAAAAACTGAGAGAACCATTATGTCCCAGTGGTGTTTAATGTACTCTGTGCTGAATAGCGGCACATGTAGGAAGAGCCTGGTTATTTGTTCACATTGCTCATTTCTGATGGTATAAAAACTGTATATTTTTGTCCATAATTTATTTGTAAAATATGATTCATTCATGCCGCACTGTTGTGCGGAAAATAAAAATACAACACGGCAACGGTGCCGTACACTTTCCCCGGCTGCAGGTCTTCCACAGGGACAGCTTGGCCCCTGCAGACGGACACAAATGAGCGTAAAAGAAACTGCAGATCATCTGCAGCTCCGACTCAGGTGTATTTAAGCTGCAAAGTCCTAGCATAGCTTTCAAATGCGCAATACAAGGCATGGGGTGTCCGATGGCATTTGATACATGAACGTGTGATAGGAACACAGAAAAACAGCACGATTAAATAAAGTTCATTTAAAATGTGCTTTAATATACAAAATCTCGTACACGTATGCGCCTCACAATATGCCGGTCAACGACGGACCGCATATATGACGGTGGTCCCATAAGATTATATACAGTACATAATACTTGATAATAAACCACTATGTGACCAGTTTACTATACTGCATTTACTATACTGTACTTTTTATCGTTATTTTAGAGTGTACTCTTTCTATGTATTAAAAAAAGGTTACTGTAAAACAGAATGCCGTGTTACAAAGGCAGCAGCCTCACACATCTCATGTTTACCGTGTCTGCTGTAACTATACAGGTTTATATCCTAGGAGCAATAGGCTATACTGTATATAAGTCAAAACGGATGTGATGCGGCGCGTGTACACACTATGATGTTCACACAAAAACAAAATCGCCTAACAACACATTTCACAGAAAGTATCCCTGTTGTTCAGTGACGCATACCTGTAATAGTTGCACCATACAGAAAAGGATGTTGTATAGACATAAATTTACAGAGGCTACCAATGGTATTATGAAACCAGCTGAGAACTGTATCTGAGGACCCGATTCAATCTGTAACACAGTCAGTCGAATTAACAGTACTCAGGTTCAATAGGAATAATTACATGTGTGGCAGAAGTGCAGTAGAACTCACTGTAAGGAACCCCTGGAGTCTGGACTTAAGAAGAGGTTGCTTTTAAGAGGTTGTTTCTGTTCTATGCTTTGAATAAAAGCCAAGGCGCAATTTCTGAAACTGATTGTCCTTATGAAAGCCAACCAGTGCGCTCAAATTTAAAGAGAGCTCTCAGGTTGCTTTACAGCCATTCAAGACTGAAGTATTAACACTAGGTTTTTTTAGACAATGCTGGAGAAATCATCACCCTTTTAAAACAGGTCAGAACCGGTACTCAGGAGACTACTACCGATACTGCAATTTTATTTATTGAAAGCCTAGAAGTGATAGTATGGATATCGATTATAGGATACGTGGACATTTTCATCCTGTTCAACTGAAATGGTTGTAGTTATAAAGCTCTGCAAACTGTATATCTCCATAAGATGAGCCATTGCATTCCGAGGAGAACGGGAAAGCTCTGTTGTGCTCTGTCGCATAATAATAATAATAATAATAATAATAATAATAATAATAATAATAATAATAATAATAATGTAACGGCACAGCCGTACATGTAAATAGTTGTCTGGGTGTTAATTGTTTATAGTCCTGTGTTGTCTGTTCGTTGTGTGTGCGTTGCCACCGGGGTGTAGACTCTGGGGCGGGAGATTTTGGCGCGCAGAGTGGGTGTGAGAGTGAAGGAGAGTGGTCGTTTCTTGATGTTGTTGTTGTTAGTGGGTTTTTGGAGAGTTTTGCTGCAAGATGGAAGACGAAATAAAAGGACAGTTCCCTGGACTCCTGACTCCCAAGCCTTTTTGTGATGGCGCCTCTGATGGGCGCTACAATACTATATTATTATTTTATTTATTTATTTATTTTTTTTACTAATAAACACTGGATCAGTGTATATCATGTTTGTTTTTAATTTATTTATTCATTTATTTTTACTTTACACTTTTAGTAGAAATTACTCCTAAGGGTAGATTATGGACAACAGGGCAAAATCGTCATAGATTCTTGTTCTTAATGTAAAGTTTGCACTATACAGCAGGTTGCATTATTACTTATGCTAGTAGTAGTAGTATATTTTCAAATACTGATGTATTCTGCAAAGTACAATTTAGATTTATTTATTTTGATATTTTTCAGGCAAGATTTAAGTTAAGGACCTAGATCACCAGTGCTACTGGGACTTGAACTGTACACAGACATGGCCTTCAGTACTACTGCTCCCTACTGTCCCTGTGTATCAAGAAACAGTGATGGAGGAAGTTGAGTAGAGATTGCAGCCCTGGAAAGGGTGACGTAAACAGAGGTGATGCCTTGCACTACCGAGCAGTGGTCCTGAGGCTCCACAGCAAACAGGATGCCTGCAGCAGTGCTCTGGCAGCCCGCGGCTTTGGCTTGTGGTGCTCCCACAGAACAGGCTTTGTTTCTTCCCTGTCGGTTTGTGTCTTTGGTGCCTCGGTCTAAACTTGGAGTCCATGGACTACTTGTTCACCCTCCCGCTCCGGGGAGTCCATGAAGCCTCATCACAGAATACACTTTGAGAAGAAAACAAGAATAATGATCTTTCAAAAAGTTCAAAAGATGCTGCTTTCATTACATCTTCCTATTTGTGCATTTAACATTCTGTACATAATAAAATCCTAATATGTTCCTTTGCTCCTCAACTGGAAACGATCACAATCAAAGTGGTATTAGCCTGTGTCATGAGGAAATGAAGGAAAGCGCACTGTAACCATCACCCACTGCTGGTTCAGAGAAAAAAAGAATCGCATGCTGTGTTTCACTGGTTCCGAGGCCCCTCAGACACCGTGTGATGATCTTTTGGAGAAGATCAGTCGTCTGAAACAGATACATCTTACAGTTTAACCTCAAAGAGGCTCAGAGTAGATTTCCACCATCACACCTCCTGTAAGGTGCACAAGTGTATTTAAGAGGATGTACACTTTAGATGTGCACCAGATGTGTTTGGGTTACTGCTAGCAGGTGCACCAAGGTACTCAAAATGGGTATCATTCATATTTTTCATCTGGAAAAATGAGTTGATTGTGGGTGAACTGCAAAATGATGTACTGCACAGTGCTTCACTTGGCAGGTATTGCACTGCTGTATTTTGGTGACAATGTACATGTGCATCGCTGCGCACCAATAAGAGGCTGTTGACAACTGACAAAAATATTTTGACACGCATGGTAAACTGATTTTGTATCATCATTTTTTTCCCAGTAAAGTTTCAGCATTTGCTTTTTACTGTGCAATATTTAAGATGACGGGATGAATGCTCAAGGACATTAAGTCTTGCGTGGTCCTTTTCACATTCAACTCATTTTGATTTACATTCTGGCTAAAATAATAGTGTTTAGGAGACATCGCTGAGCATATTATTGAGCCTATTTGACAGTTCCATTTCCACGTTGTGTTTCAGGCAATTTTCTGGTATTATTTGTGACTTCATTTGCTAAAATTAAATGCAAAACACCAGCATGAACCATATTAAAATGAATCAGAATTAATAAATCAGTCAACGGTAAGTTGCTAACCTGCGAGACGCACAATGGCCAAAATGAATATTAATGACACCACATCCAAACCTTCATTTTTAACTTAGATTCTCTCACCCAGGGAAATTAAAAAATGAGTTACTCATAGTTATCATTCCTAGGTGGATTTTAAAGCAGTTAACAGACCTTTGTAAACCTAAAGGCCTTAGGGGTCCTGATTTTAGTCAAAGCTTTGAGAAGTCTCTAACTCAATACTTGCATTATACTGCAACGCTTTATTATCTGAATATGTGAGATTCTTCAAATAAGGGATCATAAAACCTAACAGTAACTACAGTCCATAGATGTGTTATGTCAACTTCCTTTTTAAATTCCATGCAGCATGGGCAAAATATGCTCATTTCAAAAGTGCTTTCAGAACATGAGATGGCCAAATATAATCAGAATCAGCAAACTTTATTATCCCAAAGGAAACTAGAATAACTGCCCATGACTGCTCAGGTAAACACGGGTGTAAAACTTAAAGGGGTTGGAGAACTTCATCAATAAAATGAACACACCTCAGATTATTCATTTCATAATTTGATAAATTTTTATGCTCTTCAGCTGCCATGGCCTCTCCTCATTGTGAGAAGCTTTTACTTGTTTTCTATGCCATAGGTATATGCAAGCCACGGTGGTGCCGCTCTCTGTTGTGCTGCTGCTCTGCTAAAACAATGGAATACCATTTAGTTCTGTGCAGTACAGCTTTTTATAATGATGCCTCTTGATTCACAGTGCATTCTGAATAACTATAAGGTAAATCTTCCCATGGTAATTTTGCATCCTGTAAGCAGTGCTGTTTGCCATTGACCATCAAGAATTATTATTTATGACAGCATTTTTATGCATACTGACTATTACTTATTTCAAAGAACAGAGTCCCTTGTTTAGCAACTGTGTTTATCTTTACGCACTTCCACACGACATCAGCTACTACAGTGATGCCATAAAAGTTACAACCTCATTCAGCTCATGTAAAAATGACAGAATTCTGATGATACAGCAGGGTAAAAGATTACAGCTCAAGGTACTTTTACTTATCGGACAAAAACAGACACAGCGGGATCTGGTTCCAAAAGCTTTGTTGGGGAAAACAGTCGTATCATCAGCATTTCATTACAACAATGAATCAAGTCCAACAATGTTATGGTTTTGGTTTTAAAAACTGAGCTCAAACACTATGACTTGCGTCCATCTACAGCCCTGATGTGCCCACTCTTTTCAATATTTTCAATAATCCCAGTGCCACTGAGATTTTATTTATACTCCCTTTCATATTAAAACGGAACAAAAACATTACACATTATTGAATTAAAAGTATCTGTTTATTTTGATTTAATGATTTATTTTAACTACAGTGAGTTATGTTCATGCTTAGTCTGTTTAATCGTTTGCTTTCTGCATAGGAAGGACAGTCCTTGTATTGTAACTGATGCATATGAGTCTGTTATATGAAAATTTGAACTGATTTAAAAAAGAACCTTTGGGGTAAGTGTCTACTGATTCCGTGCTTAGTATTCTCATATGTATTCTATGCTGTCCTGTCAAGAATCTCAGCACAGAGCTGTGCATTGTATTCTTTTTGAGCCTGATATGACTGCAGCGCCCGCATAAAAGGAAACGCTTGTCCACCTTGATTTCGACATCAAAGGCATGATGTGCCGGGGAACCCAGAGCTGTGTAACAGGACTGCAGTAGCACTAAGCTGCCTGATGTGTGGTGGGAAATGACATGCCCCCGCCTTAGAGAAACTGGGCAAGAAATATGACAGAGAAGGCTGGAATTTGCCACGCATCTGCATCACCTGTCAAGAAGCCAAAAAATGTCACGCAACTCAATGGCAAGCAAGACCGGTCAGCGAACCAGCAAGCTTCTCAGCACTTTTATGTCCGACCCAATGTGCAGACATAACAAGCCCAGCTTTGTACCTTAAGATACAAGGCACTTCATGATTTATAAGATGCATACAGTATATTCAAGATGCATCAATAACAGGTATTGCTTCAGTTATTAAAAATGTCTCCAATAATTTAACTAAAAATATTCTCTCTATCTGAAGAGTGCCATGGCAACAAATTAAAAATTTTCAACGCCCTGTCAACCCAAAACGGAGAACGTGGGTGCAGTGGAGTAAGCTGGCATCTCACAGCTCGTGGGCTGCTTGCCTGATGTGGGGTTCAAGTGCAGCTCAGGGGTTAGAGTGGAGTTTGCAGGTTTTCCTCCATGTTTGTACCCATCTAAGGGAAAAATGAGGCAGAAGAAGGCAATGGCAAACCTCTTCTGCTCCTCCTTGCCTTGAAAACCACACCAGTGGTCGCCCAAGAGTCAGACATAACTTGATGGCCCTTTCAAATCCGTCCGAAGAAAGCACAGCATGTGATTTATTATTATTATAAAAGAGTTGCAAGGTGTAAGAAATTTCTGGGAAGTAATTGGTTAATATATTGGGGAAACATCACAAAATGATTTATATGCCACGGCAGCAACAGCTGAAAGTACCCTATTGTCTGGTTTAATTTTAAGAGTGCCTTTC
Organism: Heterotis niloticus; assembly: GCA_018136845.1. Classification (NCBI taxonomy): domain Eukaryota; kingdom Metazoa; phylum Chordata; class Actinopteri; order Osteoglossiformes; family Osteoglossidae; genus Heterotis; species Heterotis niloticus. The sequence continues at coordinate 20,004,825 of CM030891.1, forward strand.
AGTCCTCTTAACCCACTGTGAAGTAATGCAGAGTAAGGCTTCTCACAAGCAGATTGTGCACAAGGGGCAGAACATGCTATAAATTCTTAAAATAGTTTTTTTTTTTTTTTTTACCGCGTACTAACTTTCAGCTTAAATATACACGCGTCTACATGCAGCGTTGGGGTGGGCCGGAATATCGCAACTTCTCCTTCGCCCACAAATAAATTGGGTTGTGTTTGTTATCTCCAATTAAAGCCGAGCTCTGACAGCCTGTGGAAGGCAGAATATAAAGAATGAATGACAGCCGCACGAACATAAAGAATAGCACAGTGTGTGCTTCCCTGAAGTCAGCTCATGCAGAGACTTGAGGAATTTTTTCCAAACAATCGCCTGGTAGAAATTTGAGGAAATTTCCGCGCGAAAGGCACGCGAAAATGTCGGTGTCACAGAGCCGTCCGCGAAGCAAACTGGAGACGCGCGAGTTTTAATTCATAAGAATCTTATTCACACAAAGGAACTGATGCATGAAAATAAGTTGCTGTTGCGTGGATAGTAGCTATTTTGCCAATTGAGCTCACTGATATTGAATGTGCACGTGATGCACACTGAGGAACAAGAGCCCAGGGTAATGGGGGTGGGTGGGGGGGATCCTAGGGCCTGTTCTCAAGAATATCGGAAACAGCCGAACGTCCTCTAAATGAGCTGCGTTCAGCTGTAGCCCCTGGTAAAAGCCCTTTTGCTGGATGCCGGGAGGTAACACACAGGCAGGCGTGGGAGTACCCGGAGCACAAAAAGCTGACACAGAGAACCAGCCGTTTCACTTTGTTTTTACCTTATTGTTTTGTGCAGTGTACCAACTGGGGCTGCGTGATTTGTTTTTCCTCCCGAGAATTGCGCATGCTGCTTAAACAAAATGCTGCCGTCTGGTCCCCGTCGTAGGGTCCTGGCAGGATGCGCCCTGCACACTACTGCAAAATTCCTATGAGGAGACGGTGCGACAGTCTGGTCTCAGGTGAGGCACAACATTTGACCTCGAAGGTGTCACCTGAGTAACTAGAGCACCTAAAGCAGAAGAAAGCTCCTTAAAATATTAACACTTTCCTGCAGCAGTTCAAGGGTACATCAGACGTGCTCCTGGTGGGACTCGAAGAAGCTCTTTCCCACCGTGGCCTTAACTGCTGCACTGTGTTGCCCTCCCATTGATCACACTGAGCATTGCATGCAGACAGTCTAGGGGTTGTGGTGCAACTGGAGAAGCTGAGCGTAAAGGGCAAACCACCCTGCAGTTTAAAAAGAAACATGCAAAAATAGAGCAGTGTATATGCCTACTTACAGTAAAATGCAGGTCCGAACAAAGTGGAATTTACTGTACAAATAACTGCTGCCGCTTATTTCCTTCAGCAGCTTAATAATTACAAATGTTAAGCTATTACGGTGCTACAATGCTGCACTGTGCTATTCCATAACTTGTCCAAATAGCATCCGATAACACACCAAGTGTAACATTTGTACACGCCGTCATTGTCCGGCGTTGTTCCCAAAGCCGCAGTGTCACCTTTGCTGTGAAAATTAGCTCAGCAGTTTGCCATTCCTTAATGTTGTTATCGCACAGAATCACTATTACCTTAGTACGGTACCTCTGGGAAGCTGAGCAAACAGTCTTTGTTATATCCGCTGGATTTCGTTGATTTTACTTACAGCGCAAACCAATTCAGACCTGCCACGTCAGCTTTAATCCGCTCTTTCGGCTCAGAATAACTTAATTTATCGGCTCTATCTGGGCATTTTTGGGAAATATTTGAGAATAAGCAATCAAACTGATTGATTACATACAGCGTGCATCACAGACATTTTTTCAGAAATTATTATATTTTGACAAAACACATGCATCACTACTTAGGCATCGCTGCTTAAACCGGCGGTTCCTTTGTTTACCGCGTCATTAAATATAGATTCGCTTGTTACTTGCAAGCCGCAGCATTTCTCACCCACTTTTGTGTAGTAATTCCCAGGGCTCTTGGTTCTCAAAACCAAAGCCTTGGATGCTGCACGTATTTTCCCTAGTATTTTGGAGACCTGGCTTGACGTAGCCAGTACAATTTGAGGCCTTACATTTAAAAGAATGACGTGCATTTGATGTTCACCGTTTTTTTTCATTTTTCATTTATCTGCTAAATATTGTTATGGCATGAAAAATACTTCCCGATCAACCCCTTCGCATCAGATTGTTTTGTGATCATAATAACAGTGTCTCTGGCGAGCACTTATAAACACTGTGATGGAAATACAAACGTACAGGCAAAGGAGTGCAAAATACATTGAAAGTTGCTATTATTCAATCGTAGCTGAAACTCCTGTCGTTTAAAATTATTTTACTGCGCTTGAAAATGCTAGCGTATACGGTGCATCAGTATGATAAAGGCTGTCTTCTCTCATCCTGCCCCAATAACGTTTTACACATATAGAACAATTCTCCAGCTGCATGTTTGATTTATGAAGCCTGTTCTGACTCATAGTCATGCATTATAAATTGAAATATTGTACAGTACTGCATCAATTTAAGCAATGCAGTGTAATTGTTTTGTAATAAGCTGTTAAGTATCTTTCAATTAAAAGCATATGTCTCGGAGCGACAAGGCTCATTGCCTTAGATTTTTGCGAGTTGTGAAGTTTTGCCCAGAGGGGGTCTGGAGGGCAAAATCATGAGCGTGAGACTTCAGCGGTTTGGCGTTACGCAGTGAAGCTGCCTTCTCCAATAGCCACTACAGACAGCAGTAGTGTTTCTTCTTCCTCTGTGCAGTAGCTGCTCATGCAGAATAAGTGGTGGAAGGAGTTTTCATTTGTTTTTCGACCAGGACTAAGGATCATAAATTAGCCATTATACATGAACTGATCCGCATTCTAATTTAGCAGAACCATTGCCGTCTATGGGGAAGATCCATCACGTGTTTGCTGGGGGTTTAATACTTTTGAAATTGCCACTCTGAACAATAGTGAGATAGTAGGTTCCTTTCTCATGGGTTCAGCAGCAGACTCTGCGGGCATGGAACTCCACAGTTCACCTAACAGAAATAATGCAACAATAAATGATCAGCCTGGTTGCCAGTCGCTAATGTTGGTGCGGTGAAACTTATTTGTGGTTAATAAGGCAAAATTGTGTGCAAGATTATCGTGCAGTTTGGGAATTATACTTGTTTGTCATTTAAACTTAGCGATCTGCCCCAGAGTCCCTTTCCTTTTACCCTGCTATCCGGTGCTGGGCAGAGACCACGAAGTAGAAAGTGTGTAGTGCTGCCTTGTGGTTTTCCTTTGTCAGAATGGTGGCAGCAGGGTTCAGTCAGCTATGGGCCTATAAATACACCAGGGCACTTGTTAGTAATGTGATAAATGAGGGTACTAAAGGTATTCTTGCTTTGTTGGCTGTTCAGCTCAAACTTACTGTGTTCTGCCACGGTAGCCGTGTGAGCGTCAGATCATTCGATAAAATGTGTTGTCAACAGCTTCTGTACCGGAAAACACTGTAAGCAGTCATGCAAATGTGACAATAACTAGATAATTTTAATGGCATTATTCATGCTTTAAATGTATCTGTGATTATTATTATTATTATTATTATTATTATTATTATTATTATTATTATTATTATTATTATTATTATTACAGTGCCTTAATTTGTTTAAGCTTAATTTTACAACAGTTATTATTATTACATTTAAGGCAACTTGCAACTTGTTAGTACAACTTTTCTTGCTAAAAGTGCTAGCAAAATAGAATGATAACAGGAACTGTAATGAAATGTTATGTCGCAGCGCAAGGTTTGTTAAATGTGTTTATGTAACATCAGAAATCAGCTTTAAAGCAAAGTCAGGTCATTATAGGAAGAGGAGGGTTAAGAACACTGAGAAACGGTAGCAAAGATCATGAGCAATAGATTCTTCTGGTCTTCAAAGGCTGGCAGAAAGTTTGAAGACCAGTGGCACAGGTGATGTTGAGGGGAAGCTCATACCACAGCTTTGGGAGCTTGAAGTCGGAAGGAAGGCTTTCATGTGTTTTTGGGGAGAGGAAGCACAGTGAGAAGCCAGGTAAAGGCAGAGCACAGGTTGCATCAAGGACAAAAGGCTGGAATCACAGAGGTGGCTAGGAGCAGAACCGTGCACGTGCACACATGAAGCAGAAAAGCAAAATTTAATTTCTTAATGCTACTGTTATACTACGACAATTTGCATATGACTATTTTCTCCTATTTTAGGTCTGTTGTGACTGTTGATGATCAATTCCCCTCTTCTAAACGGTTTGCTTTGTGATATTAGACGACCACGTAATGTTATCCCTTTTTTATTTTATGTGGCAAAATCGGACTGCAGGTACTGTCATAGGTGGGTTGGAATGTGGGTCAGCCTGTGTGGAGTTTGCATGTTCTCCCATGTTCATGGGGTTTCAGCCAAGTACTCTGGTTTTCTCTCACATCCCAAAAGTGTGTTTTCTGTGAACTGGTGACTAAATTGTCCTTGGTGTGCAAAGGTAAATGATGAATGTGTGTGTTTGTGTGTCCGTCCGTCCTGAAATGGACTACAGCCCCATCCAGGGGGTACAGTACACTGCATCACATGTTGTGTTTCCAGGTCAGGCTCTCATGTACCCTGACCCTGCATTACAAGTTGTCTTCTTGACAATAGTAAATTTTTTTAAAAATTACATTTTAGCTATGTTCAAAGCCACATGTATGATTTCCAACTTCATTCCAGTTTATTCAAAATTTAGAGCTGTTTTTAAGGTACAAATGTTCCCTCTGTACCGGCCCCTTTTGCTTTTCTCCCCATGAATTTCTGTACAGTGCTAATGCAGTTGTACACCTTGTGGTCATGTTTTCATCTTTTCATGTTGGTTACAGAATAATTTAGTGACATTGATATGTCAGATTTAAGTAAAAGAGGAAAACACGGCATCAGGAAGATATTGTGCTATAACTTTTCCATTTGATCTGTGCTCACAAATGAGAAGCGGTCCAATTAACCTTTCTTATCGCTATTGCGTAACTAACAAGATTAAAGATTTAAATCTAATTTTCAACAATTGAAGCTTAGTCATCAATTATTCATTTACAAGGTTTCACAAAATAATGTATTATAGTATTTAAGTTTAATATTGTACATTATACATGATACCAAGCATTAGCCATATTAATGATTATTCATCTTTTACACATTTATGCCTGCTGTTCTGAAATGTTTCTGTGCCAGTATTTTAACAGCATTTCTGCAGAACTAAATTAAAGTGTAATGGTTCTTGGCCTCAGTGGTTCTTGGCTTATGATGACATTTTTTTCCAAGCTATTTACCGCTGTCACCTGAAAAATACGTGTAAATGCATGCCAGACGTTATCCACCCCTTACAGGTATTTATTTTACGTTTAATTTGTCACAGCCAGCCGGTGCTAATCCAGGGGAAAATGGGGTGTAAATAATGGTACACCATGATTCTCCAGTACAAAACAGTTCCACGCTACAGAAACTTGGAATCATCATTTAATCCTGACAGCGCAGCAAACAAAACCAGAACATGCAAACCACCGCAAGCAGCAGGGGAGCTTTTTGTAGCCACACCAGCACAACTGTCAGAAGCGCCTGGCTGCTCTTTCCAAAGGAAAAGACTCTTTAACATCATGTGAATGACGCTCGAGCGAACCATTAATCCTACTTCATAGTTTGATTGATATTAGTGATAAAAATGACACCTTTAATCTATTAATTCTTCTGTCGTTTTGACTAAACTGCCATTGCCAGCTATAACAGTTAATATAAACAGCTTTTAGTTTTGGTTATTCCCTCTGCCATGGATTATATTTACGCACTATGGGCACTGTTATCATAGTGAGCTACTTACAGGCCAAGACAGAGCTGCTGCTTGAGGCAGAAAAGCAGCGTGCAACTAAAACTTACAGATGACACTGTTAGCATATTTTTGCATTTGCAGAAAAATAAATGATGAGATGTGAATTTGTATGACTATGTTTTGTAGTTACCGTGGACTGTCAGATGTTACAAGTGAGCGGTCAAAACAGCTGAGCATCATTCATCCATCCATCCTTGCATTATTGATAGCTGCTGCCGAGTGCAGGGTCAAAGCAGTCCAAAACGTACCCCAGAAGTATAGGGTATGTGGCGCAGGTCACTGGACGGGATGCTGGTCTGTTGCGGTTACAATTTTTTAAATTTATCTTGTAGTTTATCTGATGGATTATTTATCTCATAGGTTTCCACTCGGTGCAACTGCAAAAATCCAGAAAAACAGCCCATCCGCCCATTATCATTAACCTTTTAATCCTAGGCAGGGTCACTGTGGTTCAGAGTCTATCCTGGAATCACTCCTCTCAAAATGAGTTTCTATTTAAATAGTAATGAACTCTACTTTCATTCAAGAGTAATGAAAGTAACTAAGTAACTCTAAGTAACTTAACAGTATGTGTGACTTTGGAGAAATCCATCCATTCATCCATTTTGATCACCTGCTAATGTTAAATAGAGTCATGGTGGTCTGGAGCTGAATGCAGTGCACACTAGGCTATGAAATTACCCCCTGCATGGGGTGCCAGTAGATCTCTGGGTGTCCACACATACAGGCTCAGGCACACATTCACAGACTATGGGCAATAACAGATGGACGAAATGCGGAGACAGACACGAGTGTGTGTAAATGTTTTAAATGTGTGCAGGTGGTCCACAAACAACACACAGGAGGGAAGTTTCAGCGGGGAGGACTCCTGTTTGGACCTGTGCCCCCCAATGGTGAAATCTGGCTTCTCTTCTATGTTTAAAAAGAAGTGTAGAACTGAACACACAAAGTTTACGTTGTATTTTAAATGGAGTCTAAAGTCAAAGAAAGCGTTTGAAGACAAAAAGCAGTGTTAGTTGCGCCATTACTCCGCAAGAAAAAGCTGAGACGTGCCAAGTTGTTATTTCCGATAAATCTGTAAGCTTGACGCACACTCGCATCATTTGCTTGCTTCGTTCAGTGAATTGGTCTAAAATTTTAGTTCAACCTCAGCTGGCCGTTGAATGTCACGGGGACTGCTGGTAGCAATGAATAAATCTAAGATAATTGATAAGCTTGCAGCAATGCTGCACAAGCAACACAATTAAATACAAAATGCTGTGAGAATTTATCTTCGCAGTTAGATTTGAGAGAATGATCAGATAATGCTAAAGGCATATATCATAGTCTTTGTAAGTATCAGATAGGGCCTGGTAATACGCTAGATCTCCTACAAACAGAACATCATTTTAGACACAGAGATTGTGTACTTCATGTTTTATTGATAACATCGTCCTTGCCGTCTATAAATTCTTTATTTTTCGTCACTTATTCCACGTTAAGCAGTAGGCTGCCACAATCCTTGAGGATTAGACTGACTGGCTGTAAATTTTATACACACATAATGACCTTGCTGCAAGTACTACTTTACTGACTTCCCCCTTTTATTTTGAAGTTCCACAGCTTTGAAGCTGCTTAAAAGTTTAATTGCCTGTTTAAATGGGGCAAAGGACTCTTATACACAGTCCAGGCATTGGTGCAACCCCTCTGTTGAAAGCTTCTTTGTGTGTTTCATATAATATTACAGAGGTTAATGATTTTGGATATTTTGTGAATATTTCATCTTATGTAATGTGATGTTAAGAAGGGCCCTGTCATTGCACCTGCATGATAAAAGGAAGTTAAATACCAACTTCAGTGTGACGAATGCTCGGAAATGCACCGGAATGCGAGCTTAAATAAATATGACAGTGTATGCCAGTTTTGGAAGAACTTCTTCATTTACAGTACATTCATAGGACTGTGCGGCAGGGAGCGTGAGATTCACCAGCGCTAGCTCATGAGCCATGTCGTGTTTCATATTCCTGTCGTTCTCTTGATTTATGCCACTTCTGTTTGCTTCCAGACTTCCCCTGTGAAAAACGGTGATTTCCACGAGTCGCACTGTCTGCGAAGCAAACATCTGACATCACGCACGTGCGGTACGCAGGGGTGCAGGAGCCCGAGTGACAGAGAGGAGCCCATCAGACTGAATGCACAGGAGGTAGCCTTAAAGTCACCTGAAATGCCTATTTATTCACAGTCAAGGTGCCAAACGCTAGCATGAAATTAGCCATGTGGTTCTCATCCTGCTGCAAAATAAACCTGTGATAATAAATATTTGTTTGCATAATGAATGCGAACAGGTTCACTGAGACGGAACTTCCTTCTTTCTTAATTCTTATGTTAATTGTCTTAAAATGTATTATGCACCAGTGCACTCCTTGCTTTAATAAAGTTTGGATCCGGCCAATGCACCAAGCACACACCATCCTTAAATGTGACATGTGCAAAAAATATGACGCATGCAGTCCTTTTGCCAGTCATTCATCATTATTGTTTAAAACAATTATTTTGCAACATGTAATGTTACAAAAATAATTGAAATACAAAAAAAAAGTTAAATTATTACCTTAAAAAGTGTTTTGTACTATTGCAAAAAGCAATGATGCAAAAATAAATACAAAAATATGTACAGTTTTGTGGTGACAATGTGTGAAAGATGTGGCTGCATTACATTATTTAGAAATTAATAGAAACATATTATTTTTGGACTGCTACACTGTAACATCACCAAACATATTCTGCTGCACAAACATGTATTAACATTCCAAAAGTAAATTAAACTGGATTTTGTACACATTGCATTATTAGGAAATAGATTGCTGCTGCATTTGCTTGTTAAGTGTTATCCTCCTCTGCAAGAGGAATTAAAGTGCCTGCGGAAATAACTATTTCCTGCTGTGCAGTACTGAACATCCTTCATCTGGAAAAAAAATCCTGATCAATAACATCAACAGCTCGAAACATTTTAGAGTTTAGTGTACGTGAGTGGAATTATTTAATTTAACATTTTTCTACTGGCAATAAAACTGAGCAGCTACAGCATTCTAGAAAACCAGAGTGAAACTGCAGCTTAAATCATACTGTGGGCAAGAGGTGGGGGCAGGTGCACCAAACGCACCTGAACGCAGGTAATTCCCCATTTAATGTCTCCCCAGTGGTCTCTCAGCCTGGAGACCCAGAGAACTTCTGTTGCAATTCCAATTGTGCACAGCACCAAAGCTCCAGTGAACACCTGTGACTGCACCATACCTGGAGTCCACATCTCTGTCCTGCAGAGCCAGGAGATTGTGTGCATAAAGGCATGTTTTATAACACGAGCAGCCATTTGCCGTCATAAATAAAGCTTTCATCTCGGGATCAAATGCAGAATCGCACAGTGCTGGCTTGTTTTGCACCGTGAAGGGCACAAGCAGTGATCTTCTATCTTTATACCATGAACATCTCCTTCCAGAGTGTTGTATCTTGCCTCAAACTGTGTGCTTAGAGTTAAGAGAGCAGCCCTGTATTCTCTAGAAGCATTTACTACAACTAATGAATGAATGAATGAAATTATAACTGAAAAAAAAACAAGTTAGAAATAATTTTTTGTTTTATATATCATAAAATATGTTGGTGGTATTATTGTTATACAAAAAATTAGCATTTTAAGGAATTTTTTAATTCAGGCCTCTTAAAAAATGAGAATTTGCCTAGAGAGGCATGGGTGGGAAGGAACAAACCATCCCCTTTATCTGAGATATCTGTGTTTTGCTTTAAATAACCAACTTAATAGTTTTCTGTTTAAGCTCCATTCCTATATGCACTCAGACAAGGCAGGTTCAAATCCCACTCCTCCTGTAGTACCCCTGAGCAAGGTACCCTGAGTTGTTGCAGTATAACTATATAAATGAGTAAATTTCATGTTACAATAGCCTTACAATACAATACAAAAAAAAAAAAAAAAACAACAACTTTTGGCTGCTCCTGTCAGGGGTCGCCACAGCGGATCAGCTTGTCTGCATATTTGGTTTGGCAGATTTTTACACCAGATGCCCTTCCTGACACAAACCTCCATTTTTCCCAGGATTGGGACTGGCACAATGGTGTGCCCCCTTGTGGCAGGATTCACATCAACACCCAATGTGGGGCTCAAACCCATGACCCTGAGAGTACAAGGCTCATGCTCCACCAACTGAGCTAGCCAGGCAGGCTTCATGTTACAATAGCATTCATTCATTTAGTTGATGCATGGCTCCAAAGCCAGGACAGTACAGTTACTCAGCAAGTAGCACTGCTGCTTCACAGTGCCTGGGCTGGTCAGCATGTTCTTCGTCAGTCTGGGTGAGTTTCCTCCAGTTCAAAGTTCAAAGACTGTGTTTCAGACAAAATTAATCGTAAAATGTGAATGGGTGTGATGGATGGATGGATGGATGGATATTATTATTACAGCTTATAATTTTACCCAAAAGCTTGGATATGGTACAGTAATAAGAAATGTAAATTAATATGACATTCGGTGGCAGTTTTGATGCAGTCTGGGATCCATTTACTCAGACTGTACGTTGCTCCTACACCTTCTTACAAAAGTCCTGGCCAAAGAAGATACCTTCTTGCACGAGAAGTGAGCAACAGAGATATCTCTGTCAGTTGTGCCCAAGGGCACCTGAGGGGCTCCATCCTTTTCAGGTACTGTATATCCTCATACACCTTCAAAGATATCTGACCATGTGCCCACTGTATTCAAAAAACCACAACTACATGTGCTGTTTCCTACCTCAACAACATTTTTGGCATTTCATGAAATGTATACAGTATATTACCAACTGAAGCATGAGTGAAAAAGGCCACAAAATAATAACAGCAAAATTCCTTTAGCAAGAAGACAAATCCGACACAGCGCGTTATGCTTTGAAAATTGAAACCCTGTAGATCCTACTGAAAAAAATGAATGTGGCCTGTATGTTTTCAGGTTCATAAAAATGGATAATGTATACCAGTGGACTCAGAATCAATACATATAAAATTTGCCCATGTGGGCATTTTTCTTATTTCAGCATTTTAGTTCATTAAGAATCTCCCCCATGAGCTCATTCTCAGGTCAAGAAGCAATGAAAGATGGTACTGAGACTTTTTTCCCCTTTCAACTTTTTTATTCATTTTTGTCATTCCTCTTGGTTACCTCTGGCCTACCGGGAGACGCGCTTCCAGGGTCCGGTTGTGCAAATCAAGACTGCGGTAAGACTTTGGACCCCTCTGTCTGATTGTTATTATTGGACAGGTCATTCGTGCCGTAGCAACACTGTATAAGTCATAAAACTCTGCTTTCTGATGTCATGAATAGACTTTTTCATGCTAGCAAACCTGCTTGACAATAATGAAAACACAGCATGACATTTCTGGCTGCCTCAAGCATGTATTGAACATATTGGGAATTTTTTAAATTCTATATTGAATGAATAAATGTAATGGGACTTGACAAACTGATTGAAACTATATACCCAGCCAAGGGAAAATGTGTGCAGCAGCTTTTTCCTCCAAATAGTTGTTTTTTTTTCTAGTGTTAGGCAAGCACTTGTGAAAAACACCCATCGTTCATGCCAAAATTATTTTGCTGAAGAGCTATGGCTGCCAGTGCCCAGGCATTGACACCTCTGTGTTGCTGGTCTAATGGGCCCATCAGTGTTTGAAAGGGGGTTAGCAGGTAGCAAAGTGCTTAAACGTGGCACCCCCCCATGTGAAGCATTCAGTTCAAATCCCATCTCCTGTTGCTCTGCATCATTCCCAAAAATGAATTAACATTGTTTTCCTTATCTAGAGAAATAAGCATAATAGTAACTCAAATCAAAAGATAAAAGCTGATTATTATACTGTAAGCATATCTTTAGTAGAGCAAAATTACTAGAAAAAGAGATGGTAGTCCTTATCTGAAGTCTTCTGTGTTACCATCACTCGAATCCTAAAATGCATGCAGTCACCACCAAAGTCGAGCACAATTTATTAAAAGCCCAATGGGAACACAAAGCTGAAGGCACAGGGGTTTGTCAGGAGCGAGGATGACAACATCTGTCGCAGCGCGCCAATTGGCGTGGCAGTTTTCACTTCCATTGCTGTATATGCGCTATTGCACATTCACAGATTGTGTAAATATTCTTTCACACCATATTAAAATAGGTAATCCAACAGCTCCAGACAGTTCCAGCATAATAATCCCTATGCAACACACTGTTTAATAGGCATCGATATCTGCTCTTATGACGCATTAAGGGAGAGGAGTGAGCGAGACCCAAACTTGTATACCAGTGCCAGCTGCTGCTGTTCTGTCTGCACTAAAGTGTCCCGCATCTGCATCTGTCTTCTATTACTATTCAGAAACAAAATTTTAGGTTCATCCACAGAATCTTCCTTATACCACAATGTCTTCATGAGACATTTCCGAGACATTTTAGCTACGTTTCAAATGTAAACCTGCTCCTGGCACTTGGACACATTTACTGTGGGAGTGTGACAAGAGACTGTGAGAAGAGACTCTTAATTCTTAACCTAAATTCAGTTTTGGGTGAAGATGTAAACTGTATGGGGATTACCCTTACATAGCAGCAAGAAAATGTAGTTGAATGCAAATGAATTGTGGAAGATCCTGAAATTGATATAGTAAAAAAAAATTGTATTTTCTCAGCACGTGTACAGTTTCTGTTTCTGTCTGGCTGTGACCTTCTGTTCTGGGACTGATTCATTTAGAAAAATAGTCAAGCCACTAACTACTTCTTCTTCTTCTTCTTCTTCTTCTTCTTCTTCTTCTTCTTTCGGCCGCTCCTGTTAGGGGTCGCCACAGCGGATCAAAAGCTTCCACTTCCTCCTGTCCTCTGCATCTCTCTCCGTCACCCCCACCACTTGCATGTCCTCCTTCACCACATCCATAAATCTCCTCTTAGGCCTTCCTCTCTTCCTCTTGCCTGGCAGCTCCATCCCTAGCATCCTTCTCCCGATATATCCCGAATCTCTCCTCTGCACATGTCCAAACCAACGCAATCTCGCCTCTCTGACTTTGTCTCCAAACCGTCTAACCTGTGCTGACCCTCTAATATACTCATTTCTAATCCTGTCCATCCTCGTCACACCCAATGCAAATCTTAACATCTTTAACTCTGCCACCTCTAGCTTTGCCTCCTGTCTTTTGGTCAGTGCCACCTTCTCCAACCCATAAAGCATAGCTGGTCTCACTACCATCTTGTAGACCTTCCCTTTCACTCTTGCTGGTACCCTTCTGTCACAAATCACTCCTGACACTCTTCTCCACCCACTCCACCCTGCCTGCACTCTCTTCTTCACCTCTCTTCCTCACTCCCCGTTACTCTGAACTGTTGATCCCAAGTATTTAAATTCATCCACCTTCGCCAACTCTATTCCCTGCATCCTCACCATTCCTCTGTCCTCCCTCTCATTTATGCACATGTATTCTGTCTTAGTCCTACTGACCTTCATTCCTCTTCTCTCTAGAGCATATCGCCACCTCTCCAGGGTCTCTTCAACCTGCTCCCTACTCTCACTACAGATCACAATGTCATCTGCAAACATCATAGTCCACGGTGACTCCTGTCTGATCTCATCTGTCAACCTGTCCATTACCATTGCAAACAAGAAAGGACTCAAAGCTGATCCTTGATGTAATCCTACCCCCACCTTGAAAGCATCCGTCACTCCTACCACAGATCTCACCACTGTCACACTGTCCTTGTACATATCCTGTACCATTCTTACATTTCTGGCACACCCGACTTCCTCATACAATACCACAGCTCCTCTCTAGATACCCTGTCATATGCTTTCTCTAAGTCCACGAAGACACAATGCAACTCCTTCTTACCTTCTCGGTACTTCTCCATCAACACCCTCAGAGCAAACAACGCATCTGTAGTACTCCTTCTTGACATGAAGCCATACTGCTGCTCACTAATTGTCACCTCTCTTCTTAACCTAGCTTCCACTGCTCTTTCCCATAACTTCATGCTATGGCTGATCAGTTTTATCCCTCTGTAGTTACTACAGCTCTGCACATCACCTTTATTCTTAAAAATAGGTACCAGTACACTTCTTCTCCACTCCTCAGGCATCGTCTCACTTTCCAAGATTCCATTAAACAATCTGGTTAAAAATTCCACTGCCATCTCTCCTAAACACTTCCATGCTTCCACAGGTATGTCATCTGGGCCAACAGCCTTTCCATTCTTCTTCCTCTTCATAGCTGTTCTAACTTCCTCCTTGCCAATCCATTGCACTCCCCTATTCACAATCCCTACATCATCCAACCTTCTCTCTCTCTCGTTCTCTTCATTCATCCGCCCCTCAAAGTACTCTTTCCATCTGCTCAACACACTCTCCTCGCTTGTGAGTATGTTTCCATCGCTATCCTTTATCACCCTAATCTTTCCCAGCTCGGTCCCTCTGCCTAGCCAATCGGTACAGGTCCTTTTCTCCCTCCTTAGTGTCCAACCTCTCATACAATTCACCATACGCCTTTTCTTTAGCCTTTGCCACCTCTCTCTTCGCCCTACGCCTCATCTTCTTGTACTCCTGTCTACATTCTTCATCTCTCTGTCTATCCCACTTCTTCTTTGCCAGCCTCTTCCTCTGTATACTCTCCTATATTTCCTCATTCCACCACCAGGTTTCCTTGTCCTCCTTCCTCTGTCCCGATGCCACACCAAGCACCTTTCTAGCTGTCTCCTTTACCACTTCTGCTGTAGATGTCCAGCTCACTGGTAACTTTTCACTGCCACCCAGTGCCTGTCTTAATTTCTCCCTGAACTCCACCTTATAGTTTTCCTTTTCAAACTTCCACCATTTGATCCTTGGTTCTGCCCTCACTCTCCTTCTCTTTTTGATCTCCAATGTCATCCTACAAACCACCATCCTATGCTGCCTAACTACGCTTTCCCCTGCCACCACTTTACAGTCTACAGTCTCCTTCAGTCTGGCCCTCCTGCACAAGATATAGTCCACCTGTGTGTATCTTCCTCCACTCTTGTACGTCACCCTGTGTTCCTCCCTCTTCTTAAAATACGTGTTTACCACAGCCATGTCCATCCTTTTTGCAAAATCCACTATCATCTGACCTTCTGCATTCCTCTCCTTGACACCATATCTACCCATCACCTCCTCATCTCCTCTGTTTCCTTCCCCAACATGTCCATTGAAATCCGCTCCAATCACCACTCTCTCTCCCTCAGGTACACTCCTCGCCACTTCATCCATATCACTCCAGAATTCTTCTTTCTCATCCATCTCACACCCAACTTGCGGGGCATATGCAGTAACAACATTCAGCATCACACCATCAATTTCCAGTTTCATAACCATCACTCTGTCAGACACTCTCTTCACCTCCAAGACACTCTTGACATACTGTTCCTTCAGGATAATCCCTACCCCTTTTCTCCTCCCATCCACACCATGGTAAAACAGTTTAAACCCCCCTCCGATGCACCTAGCCTTACTCCCCTTCCATTTGGTCTCTTGCACACACAATATATCAACCTTCCTTCTCTCCATCATATCAGCAAACTCTCTCCCTTTACCAGTCATACTACCAACATTCAAAGTTCCTATCCTCACATCCACTCTCTTAACCTTCCTCCTCTCCTCCTTCCTCCGGACATGCCTTCCTCCTCTCTTCCTCCTTCTTTGGCCAGCAGTAGCCCAATTTCCGCCAGCACCCTGTCGGCTAGCAGTGCTGGTGGCGGTCGTTGTTAACCCGGGCCTCGACCGATCCGGTTTGGAAATTTCTATTTTTGTCCGCATATTTAGTTTGGCAAAAATTTTTATGCCGGATGCCCTTCCTGACACAATCCTCTCCATTTCCGGGCTTGGGACCGGCACAAAGACATGCACTAGTTTGTGCATCTCCTTGCGGCTGGATTAGTCAAGCCACTAACTAACTGGCATTTTTCTGACACCATGATAATATTCAGTCCTCAGGTGAAATGGTGTTTTAATTTCTGCCTCTTCAGAAAACTAATTCACGTGTTTTTCAGTCAGTGCAACTTCAAACATCAATAGCTGTCATTGTACGTTCAAGAATGTCGCTGTCAAAAGACAGAAAGGACAGTCCTGAAAACTTGTGTTTTAACCTAAAGTTTCCTGAATAAAGTGCAAATTGTGAAATGTTCCCAGCCCATTTGCATGCTGGTGGATTGTGCTGTTTGACCAAAAAAACTTAGTAGGGTGATGTTTGCAATGACTATGGCAGTAATTTGATACTGACTGTTAACTACAAAATTCATTTTACTCATTTATGCCTTTGCTGTTCTGCATATTCAGAGCATTTTGTCACAATTACAGAGCATCTAAAAACCTCAAATGTTATGTTTTTACAAAAACATAAAAAGAAATACAAAGGTTTTTGCATTTAGGCTGTGTTGTCACTAATGGAAATGCAGCCATGGGGCTACAATATTTCAGCTAAAGAAAGAGACCATTTTAGAAAGTGGATGGATGTATAAAAAATGGATTTTATTATCTCCGTAGTCTGAATGAACATTTAAAAACAAAGAGTGTTTGATCCACTTTCTAGATGGTGTGGTAACGTACTAATTCCTAATAAACAGCAAAAAAGCCTTCAAAAATGCTGTTATGTAATCAAAATCCAATTGACAGAGCGAAAAAAATGTCTTGTAATAACTCATAGTTGGAGAGAGGACAGGGTGACACTGTAATCTCTGTAAAAGGCCAATGTATTCATGCTATAGACCGGCAAAATGTGTTTTCCAGTGCTGAATTAAACATGAGACCCTACAACCATATGTTATTAAAGAAGAATGAATAATGAACATGAAAATAAGATTATCCATCTTCAGATGAGTCGCTCCCGTTCTTTTTCACATATGCCTGGCTGAACAAGCCTCAGTCCACGGTGGACATCAGGTCTACTACCAGCGTCTGCAAAATTTTTAGAATTCTTCTAACAAATTTATCAGAAGAAACATGTTAATATCCCACATTCTTGGTATTTCTAGGGCAGTTACTCGATTTTGTTTCTGCATCAAGCTCTGAATGTAGTAGATGGAGTGTTTATATTTGCTGAAGACAACCCCAATGGAAGTTAATCAATAGATTTCAGATTAGATATTGCTGTCACCTCAGTAGATGCATTGCTCAGGTGGCATCCATCTACTCAACATGCTATAGTAATGCTGTAATTCATCTTACTCAGATGTAAGGTCCAAAAACAGGTCCTTTACTTTGAATATTATGTAATGACTCTAACATCCAGTTAGCCTGTTATTAAACGCAAAATGTCAGAATTAACCCTATTTTATAGTCTTTTTGTAAAACACTGGTATTCCACAGAAACGTTTCGTAACTTTATATTTTGTATAGGGTTTTCTAAATCAGGAATCTAGAAATTTCTTGTTTCAGAGGGGTAGTAATGTGCCTTTCTTGGAGGTGCAAGCCCCAGGCAACACTCTCTATACACTCATGTGTAGTATGACCTTTTGTTTAAGATTATTGGAATGTATTGAAGATGCTGATTCTTTTTTTTATTTTTAGGATAATAATAGGATGAGCATAAGAAAAGAAAAAAAACTGGGTTTAAAAAAATATTGCTCTTGGTTAGACGTGTCTTGGACACGGTGCCACGACAACAGCTGATGCCGATTTTTAAATCGGTGTCCAGCAGGTTTGACGTCCACAGATGATTTCACCTTTGAGAAAGCAGAATAATCTCATTGTCCTTGACAATTGCCTTGGTGTGGAATAGCTTTAAATTGTGTAATGCACTTAAAATATGACACCTGGTGAAATAATGTAATGAAATACTGAATTCTTTTGTTTTCCTCAAGGACGAAGATACCAGATACTGAAAGGGGTTCATTGTTTAAAAAAAAACCTTCAGTCAAATTTGAAATTTCCTCAAATTTGTATGACTATCAAATAATATGAATTATGAATTATTTCATTTGAAATATGTTATTGGCCTTGATGTGCCAAAATTATTCATACGCTTTCAACAAAATGGCAAAGAACTACATCTAGCTTCAATGGAGCTTTTCATTTCAGTGCTGAAAGTCAGTTGCAAAGAAATAAAATTAATTATTCTTTGTGTGCTGCAAGTCGATCAACAGATTTTTGAGTCTTGCTACAGTAGTTTGTTTATATGACTTTTTGAATAATGTTTATGAATATAAAGCCCCCCTGTTGTGGACTGGCATCTCATCTAGCAATGGACTGGGATCTCACTGACCCTGACCAGAATGAAGCAGTATTAACTGGGTAACACTGGGATGGATGGATTCATGGATGAATGGAAGCAAGGAATACAAAGTCTAATGTGTATAACCAATGGAAAGTGTGCAGAGTTAGAAAAGGGATATTTCTGGTTTATACACATGTTTATATGCAGCCCCTTTTTAAGTGCACTTGTTTGTTAAAAGAACCACAAATCATTTAGGGATTAGGGAAGAATGGCTAACACGAAGGCTGCAGGAGCCAGAATAAATGGCATGCAGAAAGGTATCTGAAAACAAAGAGCCATTCAAAACTGGAAGAAGATGATCTACAGCAGTAGAAAAGCACAGCAGGTAAACATTCTGTAAGTTCAGAACAAGGCAATGAGGTTCCAGCAGTTAATAAAGGTGCATGAGTAAAAAGCATGAAAAATATACCATGGTGTGCCACATTCCATGGAATGAATCCATGGATACATCTTGCCTGGTGTCAATTGTATAAATGAGTAGTAGTGATAGTGTAATGGTGTTGGAAATGCCTTCTTGGTACATTAGGTTTTTTGTCTGCATGAACTACACATTGTCTGAATGCGACAAAGCACCAAAACATTGCCGCTGACCTGGTGTGTTGCCATGTTCTCAGTCTAGCCTTTCTGAAAAGAATACTTCAAGCAGAATAATCTGTAATGTTGCAAAGCACACCTCATCTCAGAGTTGTTCCACAAACGTGACAATGACTTTCACAACTCCAGGAAGGTGTAGGGGTATAGTGGGCCACATTTTCCACCAGGGTGACACGCACAAATTGTGGCAAGGACTGCGCACCATCACAGATTTCGGAAGGAAATCTAGCGTGGCTATGAGTGCCGATTCTGGGTTCGCCAACGAACTCAATGCGTTCTATGCCCGTTTCGAGCCCGATTGCGCCAAAGCCACCCGCGACAGCAGCGAGGCCCGCAGCCTGGCGAAGGAATGTGGTGACTTCATCACCGTCGCTGAGTCCGATGTGCGGAGGGAGCTGAAGCGCGTCAACATCAACACCAGCTGGCCGGAGTTCTCACAACCATCTTCAACAAGTCTCTGGCTCAGCCCGCAGTCCCTAGGTGCTTTAAAACATCCGCCATTGTCCCAGTCCCAAAGAACAATAAGCCCTCATGCCCAAATGACTACCGGCCCGTTGCACTAACCTCGGTAGTCATGAAGGTCTTTGAGAGACTCATCAAAGCCATCCATCTCCAGCCTTGTAGACCCACTTCAGTTTGCCTACCACCCCAATAGATCCACAGATGATGCCTTATCCCACGTCCTGCACACCACCCTCAGTCATGTGGACAAGAAACAGGGGAACTATGTGAGACTGCTGTTCATTGATTATAGTTCAGCTTTCAACACCATTGCCCCCCACAGACTGTTCCCTAAACTGAGTGACTTGGGATTGAGCAGCCACCTGTGTGCCTGGGTTCTCAGTTTTGTCACAGGCAGATCACAGGTGGTGAGAGTCGGTAGTCGCACCTCCGGCATCATCACACTCAACACAGGAGCTCCACAAGGTTGTGTACTTAGCCCTCTGCTCTATTCCCTCTACACTCACGACTGTGTGGCCATGCACGCCTCCAACTCCATCATCAAATTTGCTGACGACACGGTGGTGCTGGGCCTCATCTCCAACAATGACGAGACAGCATACTTGGAGGAGGTGGAGAACTTGGCATCATGGTGCCAGGAAAACTGCCTCCAACTGAATGTCGGCAAAACTAAAGAGATGGTGGTGGACTTTGGTAGGCGACAGCAGCGGCCCTACGCCCTCCTTAAAATCAACGGGACTGCAGTGGAGAGGGTGAGCAGTTACAAATACATGGGCGTTCATGTCACTGAGGACTTGACATGGACCGTACACATCCGAGCTCAGGCCAGTAGAGCAAAGCAGCGGCTCTACCACCTCAGGCAGCTGAGGAAGCTACAGGTCTCTCCAGCGATCCTTAAAACGTTCTACTCTGGTGCTGTACAAAGTGTTCTGACTCAGAACATTATCTCCTGGTTTGGGAATAGCTGCGCTCGAGACATCAAGGCACTGCAGAGAGTGATCCAGGCAGCAGAATGCTGCACCAGATCTAATCTGCCATCCCTAGAGGACATTTACACCAGGAGATGCAGGACCAGAGCGACTAGGATCGTCGGTGACCTGTCTCATCCCAGCAACCATCTATTCATCTTGCTGAAATCAGGCAAACGCTTCAGAAGCATTATGGCCAGAACGGAGAGGCTCAGGAGGAGCTTCTATCCACAGGCCATAAGACTTCTGAACCCAGACATGCTATCACAATCCTCACAGACCAGGGTCTTCAATATTCTGTGACCACTCCCCTCACTGTCACTGTCCTTCGAGTGCACCTTAAGGTTTCTTTACCGTTTTTACTTACTTTTATTTATTTATTTTTTATTTATTTTTACTTATTTATCTATTTGCTGTTTGTTTCTTTTCTTGTTGGTGTTCGGTTGGTTCTTTGTTTTATTTTTCATTGTAAATTTTCATGCACATTCTATCCTGGATCAGAGCACATATCACTACATGGAATACAACCATGTACGTAACAAATAAACTATTTTGACTCTTTTTTGACAACATAAATTGTACCAGGTTATTTGTGAATGAACTGACAAGGGAAGCAGTAGGATGTAACAAATAAGTGCAGATATTTAACAGTGGTAGTGCAATATAATCAAAAAACAATCCCAGAGGTGACATTTAAAGAAAACAACATGAACCTAACCCAAACCTTTGTACTATTATTTATATTTAACTAACTTCATAACCAAAGAACAAAAAAGGGTGTAAAAAAGAAGAAAAGGTTGTAAAAGTCCTTCACAGCCTGACTATACCAGCCACAAAATAACTAAAAAAGAAAAGAAAATAGGTAGTATAAGCAAGCAACCACAACCACAAAACAGGGCTGAAAAGTAAGGCAAAAAGGCGAAAAGGACAAAAAGAGCAAAAAGGGTAAAGGCAAAGGGTCAAGCACAGAACAATCGTCTTTGGCTTTAGCCTGGTAGCATTCATCAAACCCCTTTGTAACTGAATTCATGTTGTTCTTGAAATAAAGGTGCATTCTACTAGCCAGGCATTCCTTTTAAAGTGACCAGTGCATGAATATTATAAGTGGAGAAAAAGACAGCTTAATATCCATTACAAAGATGAGCAGCTCTAATCCTTGAAGGAAAGTCCTCATTTCATGCAGCACTTGATTTACTATAAGTCCAAAGTTAAAGCTGAGGTGACTTACTGTCCATATTATTTCAATAAAAGCAGAGAGATGTGATGTGGAATGAATATCAGTGCACCTGCAGTCTTTGAGGACTGCAATGGCACACAATATTTCTGTAACGTTCACAATTCTCCCTCCGTCGTGTGACAGTGGAGCCGGGGAAAGAAAAGGATGCGGCCCATTGAGGGGCTTCTTATGACACTCATCATGAGTGCCAGTCAGCTGAATGGGCTTAACTTTACTAGGATCATGACTTTATTATTAATTATTATTATATTTATTATTTGATGGACATCCCCATCTAATTTTCAAAGTGCAAAAATAAAAAAAATAAAAAACTGGACATTCAGAAGCATTTTTTCATTTTTTGGTTTTCAAGTTTAATTGGGGTTAGAGTTGGGGTTACTTATTTCATTAAAATGGGAATCAATACACACAATGATAACAAAGCTTGCCTGTATTTGTTTCAGAGAAATATTTTACTTTGTTTAGTGCCGGTAACTTTGGAAAATTAAACTAACCACAAGTCTGACAATCTAAAATATCAAGAGTTCATTGATGTGAGGTGCAGGTACTGTCATTAAACGCCATGCAATCCCATAAAATATTGAAAGTCAGGCTGGCTTCTTTCTTGCTGCCCCTGGCAAAAGTATATCAAGCACCTGTTCAATATATTATAAAGCTTTTTGCTTTCCACATGTATTATTTGGTTGAGGAACGACATAATGCTCAATATTTAGCTTTATTGAGATGTATATTACACATAAATAATGTCCATTCTCTCCTTTCAGAACATAAGACTTCACATTATTGCAAGTTACTGTAACTGTTGAAGTGTGGTTTGCAAGATGGTAACTCCTGCATGACTGCAAGTCCTCTCCTACTGGGCAATAGGGAATGTGTCTGGCAGATGCTTCACAAAAACATTTAAATTATGCAGAGCAAAACAATGAATGAGGGAGACTGTAGTGTATTCTGTAATATATATAAATGTTAGATTCTTACATAGACCGAAGAATTTGTTTCGTAAAATAAACATACTTTTTTGCAGCAATCTTTCAGGAATTTGTTAACCACGAGAAACAGTATTTTTGCATTTCTACTGTCCTGCGAGATTCCTTGTACTGAATTTGGCAATATAAATAATTTTAGCTTTTGTTTACCTGTCACAATAATAGCAAGTCCTTATCAACAGAGTGTTGCAAAAAAGTATTTGCCTTATACTTCTATTTTTGCAGTGAATTTGAGCAGATTTTTTAAAATCAGATCTATAAGTACAATGACTGGAGCCTGAGAGAGAAAAAAATGCCACAGTTGGCATTCAGATTCATCGCAAAGGTGTTCAGTGGAGCTGAGGTCAGGTGCAGCCACTTCCACACCAGCCTGGGAAAACCATGTTTATGGAGCATGCTTTGTGCATAGGATTAGCAGAGTCATGCTGGAGCAGGAAAGGAGCTTCTTCCCCAGACTGTGGCCACAAAACTAGAAGCACACAGTTGTATAGAATGTGTTTGTATGCTCTGTGGATGCAGCTGAAACAGCTCAACTCAATGATTTGGGGGGGGTGTACATACTTTTGGCCATACAGTCTATAAACAATTTACTTAGACAAATGCTATTTGGTAAAAAATATTGTATAACTCTAGGTTCTCTGCCATGAAGAAATGAATCTCTTTTAAAGACCTAACCAACTGTGTGTTTGCCTGACAGAGTGACTGGAACCAGCCGTCCTTGGTAGTTCTAAACTGGGGGCTTCTGGTGCTCACTGAGGGTATTGCTCTCAGGAACTGGGATATTAGCTGTATTATCATTTCTTTATTTATTAGCAAAAGCATGCACTGTGACCAACGAATGGAATGCGCAATCCATCACCTTGACCCTGTATCCTTGAGTAAAGTTCAGAACTTCTTCAGTGGATTTCGCAATCTGCAAAATCATTCAGTCTTGAGCAAATCAAAATAATTCACACAATTCCATTTGCCTGCAACAAATCATCTCTGTTTTATAGCCCACTGCCTTGCAAGACTGTTTTATACAAAATAATCTTTGTTTTTTCACTGCATTTAACTTCTATTTAGCTAATGCCCTTCTCCAAAGTCTCTTACAAAGTTAGGTTTGGTTAAAATGGCACTTTATGTCACAATCCCAATATTTCACAATATTTCACCGTATTAAGTACTTTGCTCCATAATGACTATTACATCAGAAGGTGGACCCAGCTTGCAAGGCAACAGCTCTAATCACTATCCTACCTGCGGTTTAAAACCCGTTACCAAAAGTTGGAACAGCCTTATGATAGACAGCATGTTATTCCTTCAAATTGAAATTTATCTCTTTACGCAGACTGTGGTTAAATTCTATTGGGCACCATATCTTGGATTTTCTGGCAATTATTTTATTTCTTTGAAGGCCACTGTCGTGCCTTGGACTTTGATCATCAGCTCAGCGCAGTTAAACCCTTGAAAACCCAGGATGAAAAAGTCATATTTTTGGAAAGGATTTTATTAGAGTGCAGTGTCAGCCAGCCTGTTGACCAGATATTACTCTCCTGGTCTGAGCTTCATTAGCTAAAACCGCCCCATCAGTGCTTTGCTCGAATGCCTGCAGCAACATTCATTTTGATGGGAATTCAAAGTTTCTTTCAAGGTCACCCAAAATTACAGTTCCTAGTTATATTAATTATGACACAGAGGATTTATCAAAAAGGACTTTTAGCTGGAACACTAAACTCCAAAGATGGCAGCAGCTTTGCTAAAAGCTGCAAAGTTTCCGAAAGATCTGGACCTGGAACAGACGGAAAAGGAGGACAGAGGGAAAATTGAACTTCTTGCAGTCCTTCTTAATGTAGCAGTGAACTTTACAAAAAGCATCTTGATGACAGCATTTGGATAGGAAAAGATACCGGTTGTCGCGTCTTTAGTATTTGGAATTTTAAATTAAATAAGGGTTAAATAACAGTTATACTGATTTAAGCAAAATGCTGATTGATTGTGCTGACAAAGGGAAAGATGGACAGATGTGCACTTTAAAAGGCAGGAAAGCACAGTAAGATTTATTATTAATATGACATGCATTATAAATGTAAGGTTTGAGGGAAAATCATAGAATAAAATGTGTACCTTTTTTTGGGATGAAGTTGTTCCAGATGCTTGTGTGGTTTGTTCTCAGTTAAAGTCAGGATCTGACTTATGATGGCTTGCCGATGTATACAAAAAATTTATTTCAAGTCTGTCATAAAGCCGACAGCATCCTTGTCAGGAAGCTGCTCCAAGCACAAGAGCGATCAAACTTTAAATAAATAAATCCAAATCACATTAACTTCTTTAAATATGCTATTAGATATGGATTCTTCAAGAAAAAGTGGTGAAAGCAAAAAGAAGAAAACGGCAGTTCATTGGAAATTAAATATGAAAATCATAAATAAACATGGAGAAGGTAAAGTGGGGTGGAGCACCAATGAAATCAGCCTTAATGTGCGTAGGGTTTATAACAGTCATGGTGAGTGTATTTCCAAAATTTTGTTTCCATTGTTTTTTTAAGGGATTACATAGAGTGTTTAGTTTAGCCTGGATTTCTGCTTTTTACTGATATATGCTGGACGTACAGTGCAATACACTGTGTATACAGTGCGATCCGACTTACGTGCAGTCCCACTTACGACTCGGCCATCTTAATGAAACCCCATCATGAGACAGATCCCAAAAGTACCCATTCCCAAGAGATCTGTACTCATTTTTCTGGGGATTTCCAAGAGAAAAGGAAAAATACCGAAAGCCCTTTATAGCAGTATCCTGCTGAAAGCCCAGAAGGGATCCTGGCACAAAACTAGACAATTCTACTGCCTCATTTTACTCATTTGCCTCTGGTATTTTCCTAACAGCACGTATGAATATGCTAGAATTTGATTTTCCAGAAAATTGGCAGGAAAAAAATTCCTCAATGATCTCTTAGGGTGTTACCTCTTCAAATGAATTTGAACTGGCAAAGAGCACTTAATCAATCCACTAAAGGGTTTTGAAGAATAAGCCTGCGACCGGTGCAGAACTTTGCAATTAAAAACAAATTTAAGCCAATATGACAGCAGCGTAGACTGCTCGGGGTTTGGATGACGTCCATGATAACCGTGTTTAGTTCATAACATTTTGTTATCTATTTTTTTGTTGACTTTTCTCGGGAGAAATAAAGCAAGAATAAAACTGAGCACTTAATTTTCAACACTTTCAAGCGAGGATGGTTAACTGTCTGAGAAGAACTGAGCGCTGAAATGAAGAAACACCTTAACACTAGCTGCAGCATGGAAAATATGTGATGCTTTAAAAGAATTATTTAGATATGTACCAATAATTAACAACATTATACAAGTTGCATATGTGTCAGGGAAAAAGTCTTTTCTAACATGCCCGAAAGTGGATCAATACATCAATACATCAGGACATCAGTATGTTTTGGACCCACTGTTCTCTTTTAAGTGAGTGCTGCTCTTGCAGTCATGCCCTTGAGCACAATTCTAACCCTGAATTTCTTTAATAAAAATGACCATTTGTATAAAAATTTCAAAAAATTATAAATTTCTCAAACATATCACCATACTTTATTATTTACTCTCAAAAGCAACTTGCAGTGTTCCAGCGCGGTGCCTAACAGCCGTACCTTTGCAGAAGCAGACAAACTGAGAAACCATCGCTCATTTGAGCCATAGTGAAGAAACTTCACGGTGACTGACACGCACCCAGGTCTTGTGACACACCCGGGGACTAATATGTCATTCAGACACTTGCAGTGACCTGAGTGACACCTTACATATGCAAATGCAGACTATTACATTATTTAAGAACCCCAGTCAAGTAATACAACATGAATTCTAACAGCTTCCAAATGCTCAGTTAAGCAGCCATTCAAGTGTGAAGCCCCTCAAAACATTTCTGCTTACTTAAAATTTTTTTTTTTAGGTGACACTTTTCTTTAAAGCAGCTTGCAGTGGTTGAGTTTGTATAACCGAGCAATTTAAGGTAAGGATCTTGCTCAAGGGACTACAGCGGGAGGTGGACTTAGATCCTTGCTTCTCTGAGCCCGAACATGGCAGCTCTAACCAGTATGTTGCAATGCTGCTCCAGTTGTGCCTGGTTTATTAAAGTTAAAAATAGTTACTGATAATGATGGCACAAGCAATACTTTTACAAACATCACTACTTTCAGGAAAAAAGTTTCTTGGAAACTCGATTTCTGTTAAAATTTTGCTATATATTTGCATCACCCGGCAGACACCAGAGAAGGCTGGACGGACACGATCAGGTGACTTGTTTGTAATTTCAGCTCGGATGTCGCGGCACGATGAAAAATGACCCGGCCCGCTTCACTAAGCAACTACGCCATGCTGATTAATGACAGGAGTCCATTCGGAAACATGGGGGGAAAGCACCTCTGCTAAAGACTAATGATACATCTGAGATCCCGTCACACCAGAGGAGAAAGACAACCGAGGGTATCGCAAGTCGCCAGGTACTGGGCATACGTTCAGCAAATAACTTCCAGAGGACGTCTTGTCGCCGAGGCTAAGCACGGCGCCTTGGGTCACAACTTAGACAGCAAAAAAAAAAGCGCTTCCGGAGGCGAGCGCTTGCTGCTGTGGGAATTTTTCTATGCCATTTTAATGAAAAATAAGGATTCAAAGTGATCTTTCACCTTTAGCTACCTGCCACAGGAACATGTGGCTTTGTTCAGCAGAGCTTGTAAGGCAAAAAGTGAGGATGTTCTATATAAAAAAGCTAATCTTTGAAAAGTATGAATAAAGTATTTGTTTAAACCTAAGTTACTGTCTGAAATCCTTAAGGTGTGCAGTGACTTCTCCTCATCTGTCATTTTGTGACCTGAGCTTCCCTGGCTGCAAACACAGCAGCCAAACTTGCACCAGGGAGAAGAGGGCTTAGTGGAATTTCTTCAGGCTTTTGGGATTTCTCAGCCAGCCACATTTATCCCACTTTTTAGGACAGGGTTTAGTGCCCCAAGCTGTTGGCTACCTACGTTGCTTGTCCAGTCACCGGTCTCCTCTCTACAGCACAGTGGCACTAGCACTATGACAAATGGCTCTTTCACATATCAAAGCACTGAACTCCCTCTGCTCTTGGTGACTTACAGTACGTGTGTAGGAACATTATTATTATTATTCCCTCATTCTCTAAAGTTACTTGCAATTTCAGGACTTGGTACACTAAGCAGACTACAATGGTTTCTTTAACAGGGCAATTTTTATCGGAACAGTTCAGCATGAGTACCTTGCTCAAGGGTATTACAGCTGGAGCGGGGGTCAAACCCAGCCTTTTCACTGCAGTGTGGCAAGTTCCCCAATACAGTCTAATGTTAAAAACAAAGATAAAAATAAAGGTTGTTTAGAGCTAAATGTAATGGACTGCAATATACAATATGATAGTATAATGTTTGTTTGCAGTAGTTATTATAACTAGAAAATGGCAGTAAATTGTCCAAGTAATGGCACCTTGTTTGAGGACACCTTTCCAGACATTAAAAGACCTCCTGATGTATATTTTTCAGACCACACATAATTTGCATATCATTTTTTTAAAAACGTCTAGGAAGTTTCACTTTATTTCTGTTAGGATGTCTTTCATAAATGATGGCATGTATAGGCGGTATAGCTTTCCTAGCTGTGCAATAATAATAATAATAATAATAATAATAATAATAAGAAGAAGAAGAACAAGAACAAGAACAAGAACAAGAACAAGAACAAGAACAAGAAGAAGCTGCTGTTAGCTGACAAAAAACACACAGATCAGACTGTGCCGCACACAACTGGCATAGGTAATACAGTCATGTGCAGGAGAGCTCAGTCCTACCAGGGTGACCAACTGGAATAAGCTGAGAGACTGCTGAAGCATAAAATAGTAGAAGATAATGCATAAAAATGGAATAGCTGTAATGGCAATTTAAAATCAGGTTCTCAAAAGCTTTCATTTCAAGAAGTTTTAAATATCAGATAAGTGCAGGTATCCAGGTTAACAAACCTTATTAGTGAGGCATTAAACCCAGATGCACCACCCTGTAGTGACCAAGAGCAGCAGCAGGGCTTATGGCCAGGGCAGTGTTCCAGCTCTCTTGTTAGAGACTTATAGGCCAGGTGAAGATAAAACTACTTTATTAAAACTTGTATATGATGAACTGTACCATTTGTGTCATAAGCTAAATATAAATTTGGCAACATGTACCTGGTAAAACATACCATAACCAAATGTGTGTAACCAGTTTCTCAATGCTAAGCACAAACTCACCAATCTCCCTCCTTTTCCACAACCCAACATAAACAAAAATGCTTTTCTCAGCAGACAAGGAGCTTCAGATGCAGACACGCAATGTCTGCAGTACAGCTAGTGAGTCTGATGTTGGAAGTGGGAGCCAGGAAATACAAAGGTGACTGTGGCAGGTGGTGTGCTGCAAATATTTTATGAGTCATTTAAACTCTTCATAACAGCTAGAAGTCTTTTGAAAGGAGGTGCTAATACTGTATTTCTCTGTTGTTTAAAAATGTAAGTCTGTTGCACTACATTACTGCTGGCAGTAAAATTTAGAGATTGGGTCCACTAGGTTATTATAAATTGATCTTCACAAAGGGAGAAGGTATTTTCTTTAGGTTAAATCTTCACTAACTGGTAAAAAGCTTCAGTTATTGGTTTGTTTTTGAACAGTGCTTTGATATTTTTCCCAGTTTTATTTCCAAGCTTCTGATCTGATCTCATCGAAGCAGAGTAATGAAAACTAACTTGGAGATAAAATGTCAGGCATCAACAAAGGGGAAAACAGCTAAACTTTGTTCAACAAATGTTGTTTGGTTCATAGATTAATTGATGCCTCTGTAATGAGAATTGTCTCTCTAGTTTTGGGCATTCCTGACACACATTGGTAGGCCGTGGGGATGTCAGTTTTGCTTACAAGTGAGATGCGTAAGGAATATCGCAGCACATTATTTAAACACATCCCATAGCTTGCAATGGTTTTAGCAGTTACCCACACAATTTTAAAGGAGAAAAAGCTCTCACTTTAATCTGGTTTCATGTGACACAACAGGAGGAAATAATATTTCAGAATAGCAGAATGCTCATGCAACACAAAGCAGTGGTGCCTCACAGATTTTGAGATTATGTGGCTTCAAAAGTGGATTGGAATATACAACAGTCTCATGGGAGAGTTTTTATCTTCTTGCAAGTTCCCAAAAGTTGCCTCCCACGGTCCATAGACATTTTAGGTGAGCCGGCTGCTTTGCCATTACCAGCCTTCCCACTCAGGGTGTGATGTCTGTCTCGCACCTTCTGTTATAGAATAGGCTTGAGACCACCATGAGTTTGAGGGAGTGCTTACTGATAGACAAAATTATAATTTGATATCCACTGCTATTATTGCACCAACAATGTATTCATCTGTTATCGTTCAGGTCTTTATATCTTTTGTAGAGACCTACACGCCAAAATCTTTGGCCTCTTTCAAGCATTGTAACTGCAGTGCATCGCCTGTCTATTCAACACAAATGTAGAAGCCACCCTTCTGTTTGTGTCAAACATCTTGGCTGGTGTGAAGTATTCCAAGCGTCATTGAAGAAGAGGGCGAAACTCATAATGACCACTTGCTGCAGGTCGTCTGCAGTTTAAGTGTCACGCTGCAGTGAACTACAGCTTACTGCTGCGTTCCAAGTGTAGTTATTAATATTTTTCAGAGCAGCTACTCTGAGATGCCCTACTCTGTGATAGCAATCCGCCCTCGTGCCTCTTATAAACACCCATTGTAGCAGCAGGGACCTTGTTCCAACTGCAGGGTGGCCTTGTCTTCCAAACCCTTGTTAATCAACCAGTAAAACATCTCTCCTTTGTGACATCTCACATTGTCCCAAGACTGACAGCCTGCATGTTGAGCCTTAAGAGAAAGACCAAGGATAAGAAAACCTTGATAAAATGCATTGAAGGTGAAATGATGAACCTCCTTTATTTTCATCAATCTTTTGTTCCCAAAGGGCTCCTGCGGGGATTTTTCGCTTGCAGCCAGTTTGCTGGCAATGCCACTCTCACTACGTTGAAGCTTAATTCAAGAGTTTCTAAGCCCATTATAGCATTGTTGTCTCCTCTTAAGGGGCTCTAATGCCCGCGTGGCAGGGCCATCTTTTATTTTTTGTCAATTTCTCTGCCTTGGCAGAATTTAAATGACTATCTAATTCCACTATTCATTTCTCTTAGTGAAATCCAAGGCAATACTTGAGCTAGGTTTGTAATCTTGTGCATCTTTATTGCGTTAAAATACTGCGGTCTTGTAATTTTTCCCTCGTAGACTGAAATAGCGGTTTGAGCTCAGGATTATACAAAGGACAGGTTACTGTAGTATGTTTAGAAGGAATAAAAAAACACACTTCAAATGGAAGGACATAACAGTCCATCTCGACTGACACAGAAGCACTAAAATGCCTCAGCAATGAATCTCTTATCACACACTTCAGCCACAAAGGAGATATCATTTTTCATTTAGCAGTGTTTGAATCACAATTTATCCCCTTATCTATACAGCCCCCATATGCAATGACCATCTATATTCCACGATAAGGAAACCTCTGCTGTCCATCAAGCCAAATGCACATGACAAAGATGCATTCTAAGTTTTTTTGCGCAGAGCAACACAGCAGGGAAACTGACAATATCCTCCTGCCAGAAAGTTCTTAGCACAATACTTTGTTTTATTAGGAGGTACAAGGAACACCCTTTATGTTAGCAGGACCTCTCTCTCTACATTGTACTGATGAATTTTTGGATAACCCATGCTGGGATTGCTTAATTCTCAGCTGCCATTATTTTCATGTGTGCACATGATGTCTTTAACTGTCTTTTAAATGATCCACATCTAAGATAAATCATAATCAAATTGCAGTGCATAGCATGGACCCCATCGATTTGTAGGTGGAAATGGTTTCCCAAAGCTCTAGCTGGATGCTGAAAATCCATTACATTTAAATGCGACAAAATGAAGAGTGAAGAACCACAGTGCTGCTTCTCCTTTAACAAAGAGTTCAACTTTTTTCACAGTAAATAAATTAACTGGAGCGTCCTCCTAAGAAAATGTGCAAAATATTCGTCCGTCTTATTTGACCAAAGTTGGATTTCCTGTTTCGGCGGATGGGACAGCTGTGGGAGCTGATGATTAAATTTATATCTTGGCTTGTTCCTCCAAATCTCAGCAGTGTGCTCCTACTGTAAGATAGGATCTGTTCATGTACTGAAACTGAATATAATCTGACAGCACTGCAAATATAAATAAAAACAATAACTTTCAAAGCTGCAAAGATTTTTTGCATTAGGTTACATAAAATCTGAATCATATTATGCAATTCATATATAAACATGGGGGGAGAGTGGGTTGGTATGGCAGGGTAAGCTGGTGCCTTACAGCTCCTGGGATGCTTACCTGATGTAGGGTTTATGCCCACATCAGGGATTTGTGTAGAGTTTGCAGGTTCTCCTCTGTGTTTGTGCCCCTCTAAGGAAAAAAATAAGGGGGAAGAAGGTAACAGCAAATCTCTTCCGCTCCTCCTTGCCTTAAAAATCATGCCTGTGGTCACCTAGGAGTCAGATGTGACTTAAAGGAACTTCCTGTTCCATAAAAACATGCGTAGAGAATCCACAAAGAAATCCGTGACAGTGATATTTTACGGAAATGCTATAGTCGCATGCGTTACATTTGTGCCCTGTCACGCCTACCTGCAGAGCAGCAAGGCTGCAATGTGAAAGCCGCCGGATGCTGAAACCAGCATGGACAAAAGCACCAGTTCACACTGGACTTTACAGTAAATTTCAAGAAATATGCAAATGTACATTTACAGCTCAACTTTGCTAGGGGACACTTTCAGCGCAAAATCAGAGGTACAGCAAGGGTTCAAATTCCCGACCGTGGCCATTATTCCACCAAAACACCAGCACAGATCTACTACGTGTAAGTCATTCGACGCATTTAGTTCATTATTAATTTATTAGTTGAGAAATGCATCCTTTTCAAATTAATTCATCGCCGAG
Organism: Heterotis niloticus; assembly: GCA_018136845.1. Lineage (NCBI taxonomy): Eukaryota > Metazoa > Chordata > Actinopteri > Osteoglossiformes > Osteoglossidae > Heterotis > Heterotis niloticus. Next base: position 20,037,246 of record CM030891.1, read on the forward strand.
CCGCATTTACACGTGAAAATGAGACACGAAGAAATTTTAAAGGACTGAGGAATAATTATGAAGACACTGGTTTCTATCTCAGTCATCTGTAATTGCCGCTCATTATATGTTCGATGAAAAGTTCCCCGCTTTACCCAAACAATTTACTGAAATGTGTAATTGACTGGGGTGACTTGTATTGCTAATGAATTTTTAGTGATTTATCATCAGGGAAGACAGCTGTTCCCTTTATCTCATCATTGCTGCTATCTAATGGGTCAGCCGATTTGCCAAAATGCGAGTTTTAACTCAAATTACAAGGATAAAGCAGAGGGTTCGCAATGAGAATTGGGTGTCGCATGAGCCGGCTGCTTTACAGCATTCCCTTGCTATTAATGTTCTTTACCTCCAAGATATGGAGAATTAGATGGCAGCATCCCAACTCATTATCTTCAACATAAAGTAAAGCTCCCGTTCTTATTGCCAAAGAACATTAGGATGACACCCACACCGATTTATTACTGCTGTCACAACACTCTTTTCTACACCGTGTTAAACATTATTTTATTATATCAAAATTTTGCACTGCACTTTTGCGGCGACACAAAAGCATAGTTACGGGACATACAGTACAGATATTTATTTGTATTCAGTTAATTACAGATATCAAAGATCAAGTCTGTTCTTGTGGCAAATAGATTTTATCATATTTCTGCATATCATGCATATTTATCTCTTGATCCTGTTTAAGTCACTGTATTACACCAAGCAGGGCAAACATCATTGAAACAACGCTACTGATCTGAAAAGATTAAAAAAAAAACAATAAAAATGAGTTTTGAACATTTTGTGACTTCACCCAGGAGCTACTCGTGATACAATAGGTGCTCAATTCATATCCTATAAATCTTTAGTGGATGGCTGGTCAGTCTGCTGAGAAGTTTGTGCTGTGCTAGTACCCAACACCTGTTTACACTGTACCTTAACTAAAGTGTTCACATCCTTCAGGTTCATCTCCACCCACCCTTCATTTGCACATTGTTTGCTGCTATACAAAGCTTGTAGCTTTGTTGTATTTAAATATTTTGTGCTTCCTGTTTTTTCAACCAAAAAAAAAAAAAAAAAAACCTTTTACATGCTAACTGTTTCACAGGACAGTAAGTTTCAGCTGTACACAATAAGTTGACAATGTAGATGCTTATTAGTTCACATTTTCAAAATGCTTATTTGGCTCTACAACTCAGTGCAACATTACATATCCTACACAGTTCAGAAGTTACTTTTCCACATATATTATGCAAACATGGTGACCATTTATTACAACAGTTATCAAACAATGACTATAAAGCTATTACAATTTTTTGATTCCTCAGCACTGATCCAAGCATGAAGACATCAGTCAATGTGGCAGCTTTGTGGTGTGCATTTTAGGCACTTGGTGTTCATAAATACATAATATGTACTGTATAGTAAAACGTATTTAATGCTGAATGTCACAGTACTCTGCCTAGCAAAAGGCAAGTGCACAACAAGGCAAAGTAATTTAATAAAGGGAAAAAAACATACATGAGATAAGAATATTAAACATTGTAGTGTTAAGAATTAGTTTATGGGTGTGTGTGTGTGTGTGTGTGTGTGTGTGTGTGTTTGTGTGTGTGTGTGTGTGTGTGTGTACTGCGTTCAGCCAGGCTTTTGACTGGTTCGTTCACCAAAATCCAAGACTCTCTGCTTTAAAGTGGAAAGGGTTGATGAGCCGAGTTAATAAGGTACGACTGCTTGAAAGAAGGAAGCCGATGTTCGCAGAGCATTTGACACTTCATCAAACAAACCTGACTCTTCTGTTGCCATTCACCTTGCTGAAGTTTGCAGTGTCTAGACTTCAGCGCTCTTCTTTGGGGAAAATATAATTGCTGACTGACGCGATAAAACGCTTGCATTACTGTAGTTTGACAAAGACCACGGGTGTTGTGAACAATGAATTTGCATGCAAGAGCTGTTACAGAGCATTTAGTGATTAAAGTCCTGAGCGCACTGAGCCCATGTACCAAGGAGTCTAAACAGTTGTTATATAATCCCACTTGTTTGTTTGTGTTTCTGCTAAATCCAATTCGGAGTGGCACATGAATACAAATGCAACTTAGTGGTTATCTTTCTGGCTTGGAACCTGCACATTTATTTTTCATTTATTTTGTCGGCCTGTTTGTTAATGCTTGTCTTGCTAATCTAACTCGATATCTGATCTAGTTGCTTTACTGCGGAAGTTTGAGTTTTAAAAGTCGCGGCGGTTTTATCTGTTTAGCTGCGTAATAACAGAAGTTTTGCTGCTGTCCCTGATAAACAGGTCAGAGATAAGTATAAGCATAGTGAGTGTATAGCTTTAAAATGAATGTTGTGCAACAATATTGCATGGTAAACGTGCATGGAACCTGATAATACAGACATAAACATCATACATATGTCATACAAGTAATAAGTTCATCATTTACAGTAGGTTCTATGCTGTCCTTATGGAAGGTTGGGAGTTTTCATTACTATCAGCTTGGATGAATGAGCAGGGTTTCACTGATATTCCAGAACAGAGGGAATATTAGAGCTGCTAAGGCAGTTTTTTTCTTTCTTTTAAATCACTTTAGATTTTATGCTTCGGCATTGTTCGGTTTACTTCATTTGAGTGCTGCACTTGCTGACTGCGCTCAGTGTATCGAGAGTGTTAGACGCCAGCAGAATGTTTTCATGCTCACTTGACCTTCATTGGAAACTCTTGCTGCTGCAGCTCATTTCAGCTCCAGTTATTAAGTGCCGCATTGTCTTCAGCCCTTTACAGCCTGATCAATAGGATCCCTCTACACCACATCTTCACCACGCCAAGGCGTCTTTGCGTAGGTCGATATTTACCTCCGTAGTTTCACAGGGCTCTGCACGTGGTCACTACCACAGCTCTCATGCAGTCACTGTTGAGGTAAACCATTTTCCGGAAGATTCTCCAAAACTGGCAAACAATGAGTGTTGTATTCTTTTGTCACAGTACACAAGAAAATATGGTTGGATAAATGCTGAATTACACTAATGATTTACTCAGACAGGTAAGAAATTCTGAAACTGCCAAAAGCGGTGAATTATTACCAAGCACATAGGGCAGTAGTGAGGGGTTAACATTGGTTAAGGCCATGGACTCTCATCTTCAGGTTGCAGGGTTAAGCCTTGCTTGTCTCCACACTGGTAGTACTTAAGCTTAATTTTATCCAGTAAAAATACCCAGCTGTATGAATGGCTCAAATACTATGGGCCATTTTGAACTGAAGCATCAGCTGCTCGGTTACTGTTGTGATCATTCCTACAGCCCTAGCCCCAGAATTATCCCCAAGTATTTCTCAACTCTGACCCATCAATATGCACTTTGAGCTAACCCTAAGCCCTAGAGATAATATGAATAAGTTTCTTCAGGATAGGAAGTGAGAAGAATGCAGATCCAAAGTTGTTCACTTACTGCTCATATTTGTATTTCCTAGCGCAGGGCTGCAGAAATCTGGAGGCTCTTATGGAAGCAAAGGCTTCACGCTGAAGGGGACAGATAGATGTGTCACACACAACAATTCACACCTAAGGACACCAGTTCTCCTGAAACAGGTGTTTGGAGCGTGTGAGGAAACCAGAGCAAATGGAGGAAACCCACTTAAACACTGACCTGAGCTACGTTCATACCAATACCTAAGCACACAGCCACTGCTTCATTATTGTGCTGCCTTCACTTACAAATTCTTTGCAGGCAGCTCATGTCATTCTGTGCTGGAGTCCAGATGTGGAATTATGCTAAATCCTCCATTTAACAAAATTCATTTTAATCATTGGTACTTCCCCATTATTTTTCCTTTGACACTTCATTTGTCAATGCTTTGGTACTTCCCATTAAAGACTGACTAATATGCTTAAAATATATCGCTGGCTGTTTAACACACGATTTCATATAGAAACTATTTTTAAGGACATTTGGCAATATCACACCCCCCTCACCCAGTAAGTCTGACAAATCGAGGTTGTACAGAACCGCATCTGCAAGTCAGCTAACTGTTGGCTGTTAAGCCTCGAATGGTCTGAAATATTCTATCCACTGTGACAAACAAATCGATATTTTTACTAATATTCTGAACGCTGTCTTTGCACTCTCTTTTCCTCCCACAGGTACACATGCGAGTGCCTAATAAATCGCTTGCTGCAAAGCGCGTGACCCGCTCGACAAAGCGCTTTTTTGATCGGCCTTAGCCTCTTTCATCCACGCCTGTGAAAATCAGCGGGCTGAAAACAGATAAGCAAGTTTTCCTTTGGATTCTACGATCATTCTCTGCTCACATGTATTAGTCAATTACCTAACAAGGCAAATCCCCTACAGACTCATCTGCTAAAGATAATGCAGATTAATGAGGTAGCGTTGGCTGCCGGGGGGCTTTTTATGGACCAGGTTTAATGAGATCATAAGCACTTTTGTAAACATTTTGAAAAAACATACAGCTTCACATAAAGCAAGCTGGATTCTGCTTTAAGTTTTTAAAAATGAGCCGCTGCTGAATTCCACCGAAATGTTCAGGTTTTTCTAAGAGATGTGGGTAGGTATGAGGACACCGATACAGTTTTACAGTGTCACTAAAGGCGCCTTTTTATGGCGTTGACATTTGACAATGAGATTTACCACTCGATGGCCTGAAACACAGAGGGGCAATGTGTGTATTTATTTATAAACAGCTACTGACATACAGTATGTGAGACAGAGAACGCCACTAAATCTAATCCTAAACACCCTACATGCCACGTGCGATTGTTGCAATGTCACAGAAATATTTACTAAACTGTACCTCTGGAAAAGCCCTAGCTGTTATTTTTAAGTGTAACAAGTGAACATTTTTCAGATGTTATACACTACATAGCATGTTTAGTTTTTCTACACATTATTAAGAAACAGTAAATCATGGTCCTATATAGCTTACACAGAAAAAGTACTGTCATTTTTTTTCAAATAAGTGTTACAATACAGCATATACTGCAATATAATTATAGTATAATAACTGCAGGTTCGCAGAGAGAGTTAACAGTTGTCATGTTAGTCTGCAGGTAGTATTTACAGGCATCTTTCCCTCTGTGGGCCTAATAATGCTGCCCATTTTATACATCACATTAAATTATTCTGTAGGACAAACCCAGATGAATGATCCCATAAACTAATTATGGGTTTGCTTACACAGAATAATAACATTTTACATTTTTCAAATAATGCCAGATATTTTTTCATTGCTGTTCTAACACCGGTACCATTTCAGAAAGTGCTGTACTTCATGATATTCAAATCCCAAAGCTAAACATGAAAAGTGAGCTCCAGCTTGTTCCGTCGTTTCAAAGCTTAATGCTTAACAGGTCTGTCAGTCTGATACAATGGAGCTTACTAGAAATCATCGTGAACCAAACAGTCTCTGTCTATCTATCACAAGGCAGCTATGATAGAATTGTTCCTGCTGCTTTGGGTACTATTAAACCCACACACAGACATAAAAAAATCACTCTTACTGTATATGATGTTAAAGAAAAAAATCCTGGAGGAATCATGTTAGCCCCTCACCAAGACTGAAGGTGTGAAACTTACAAATATGTTGTGAGTCCAGAAGAAACTCTGACTTTTACTTCTAAAGTAAAAGTTTGATGCTATAGTGGGCAATTCCATCCTGTTTGGTTGAAAAGGCATTATTTTTAGCATAACATCAAACTATGGTTTTGGCATTTTTCTATACAATTTACTATTTCATTCCGAATGAAAGAATTCACTCCCCTAAACACCGAAAGAACAGTTAATTGATGTCAACTCATGTGGTCTGTCTTTGTATGTGTGTGTGTGTGTTTTTGTATTTTGCTTGACTGTTGCTGTGCTGAAAATGCCCAGCAGTACCCTAAACTTCCTGAGAAGAATCACACGCAACTGACAGCTCACCACTTTTTATACACTGGAAAGAACTGACTATTATACGGACCAAGATTCAACAACTACTTATAACAATACAGACAAATTCATGTGAACTATGGCCAATTGTGAAGTACAGTATAGTATGGCAAAAACTGATAAATACTGTAACAGCCCAGGGTCGGGCTGTGTACTTATGTCACTTCCCAGTTTTCCAATGAGGGGACTCCAAATGAACATCAGCTGTGCCAGTTGATCTCAGCCCCACCATTGGTGCCTGTCAAAAACCCCACGCAAGAAGAAGAGCTTGATTTCAGTGGTTTTTGGCCTTGTGATCAGCGGCACATTTGTTGGTGTGTTGGTTGCCTTCAGTGTCTGCTTGTATTCTTTTGTATGGTTTGCACTGAGAATATGATATCCTGTTTCTATTTGTGTGTGTTGTTAGGTAGTTTAGATCAGTGTAGTTGGTTGGGCTTTGCCACTTTTTCTTTCTGGGCTTGAGATAACCAGTTGGTCTTTGGTTCACACACAAAAGAACAGTTAGTTTATGTTTGCTCGTGAAGCCTTTGAGCCCATCACTATTATATGTAAATACTCAATCACAAACCTTTCTCACCATAAACTCCTTCCGCAAATACCCCTTGGTTTGGTTCCTGATGAGTTATCTGGACAGTAAACCCTTTAAACCCCTTTTCCCATTTATGTGTGGCCCCTTTGACCCCTAGTCCAGCTAAAAGGGTTGTATCCATGCTTTCTAATGTAAGTCGTTGATGTTATAAAAAGAACTTGGAGGTCACAGCACTCAGTGCTTTTGTCGCCCTTTTTGAATTACAGTATATGTTCTTGTTTTCGTTCATTCCCACCTTATTTTCATCTAATTAGTCTGTGGTTCTGAAGTCCGTTTTGAGTCCTCCAGCTGACATTGCATTTTTTGCATTTTTGTTCTCTTTTGCTTATCGGCAACATTTTTACTGTCTGCTCTGATGGCCCTCATGTTTATGTAAGAAAATCTTTTTGGGGACAGAAAAGTCACATGACCTCAGCTGCAGATGAATCAACTGGTAGAGGCAGCAGGGGAAAATTATGAAAAAAATCTAATTCATAACATGCATAGATAAGGTATCTTGTGGGGCTTCAGAAAGACTTTGCAACAAAAAACAAAACGCATGTAAAAACATTCTGGCCTATTGTACAATAGGGCCTGTTTCTCTCTGTGCCTTTTTTTTTTGTAGATAACAATAAGGCACCAGTAAAGCATCTGTCATGTGTTGAAAAGGAATTAATAGAATATGAAGAAAGCTACAATTATAGAACATAATGTAATGTCCTTTAATAAAAGTTACCCATTTAATATTTTCTAATGTTCACAAAATCTTTTTTAGGACATTGTCTTTCTTTTATAGATCAGTGCTGAAGTCACAATATAAATTTTTACTTTGAAGATATCACGACAAGCTAAATGAAACTGTGCAAAGATATTTTACTGCCTCTAGTTTTTATCATAATGACCACTGACTTTGACTGTCGCAGTTTTAGTCAATATTATTTTCACACATTATATAACAATATACTATTATTCATAAAATAATAATTAGTTTTTTAAGACAGATATTTTAATATTTTGTTAGAGGCTTTTAATCTCCTGATAATAAATATTTTAAACTCATCTGTCCTAAGATATTCTTCAGAAAGTACTGCTGAAAATATTTCTGACGGCATCCGTTGTGTGTGAGCATTTTGCAAATTAATGGATTTCAGCCTTCTTTTCTGTTCAAGTTGAGCCGAAGCAGAACGTTCAGCACTCAAGTAAAGTGGCTCCTCTCTTCTCTGGAACTAAATGTGCTCAGCATGAACAGCCAGCGTATAAATAAATGTACAAAAATAATTTCCGGGGCTCATTTAGATTTTCACTTTCTTCTGAAATATGACAAAACTGAGATGCATCCCATGCCTGGCAAGGGATGAAAAAGAGCAGAGAAGGATCAAAATAGACACAAATATCCCAAAAGTACTGTATTAAACCCCAATTACTGGGGTGATGCCTAAATCTTTAGCATTCATTCTTGAAAGATGATAAAAGAGTCCGCCTGACAGCAGCCCTAGCTGTGGCATTGCAATAACTGCTTCTCTTTGTTGATCCTTTCCCTAAGTGACACCGGCTAATGTGTGTTCCTTTGCTTCCCAGCACACTGCCCCCTCTATTTCTGCATGTAAGGGGGTGTCGGGAGGCGAACAGGAGGCCATAAGTGACTCCAGCTCTGCTACTGCTTGAAAAGTCCCAACTATAACACAGAATAGCACTACCCACCTTGTCCCTGAGCTTCTTCCAAGGGCTGTTTCTTGACATTCTTATGACCTCTGATCTACTCCATAACTGAAATCATATATGAATGAGCTGGAAATGACATCTGTCAGGGCCTGAAACCCAGCTGCCTCAAAGAAGCAATAAATCATTGCCAATGGAAGAGGCACACAGCAATAGCTGAAGGAAAGCCTCCACCAGTGGTGCGCATGCTGATTATATTGTTACGCCGCTGTACGCCGCTGTCTGCCATTGGTTCCAGTTCATGTCCATCATTATCAGTCCCGCCATCACTTCTTCCACCCGGATAAGTCATCTCCAGGCACGGCTACTTTAAAAACCCCGCCATTTTCTTTGGTCTTTAGATTTCTGTCTGTTTTCTGAGATTTGCTGTTTGGTGACTTTGGCTTGTGGTTTGGCTAGATTTTGTTATTTGTTTTTTTTTTTTTTGTAAGTAGATTTGTGACTCACTGTGTTTCCTGTGTGTGCTTTTTGAGTAGTGATTATTTGGTGTGTGTGTGTGCGCGCGCGTGCATATGTATGCTTTTGCACTGCTTGTGGTGCCCTATTCCTATTTATGTGTTTTGATAGGTAGTTTGGATCAGTGTAGTTGGTTGGGCACTGGAGATTTTGTTTCGTCTTTGCCACTTTTTCTTGGGCTTGAAATAACCAGTTGGTCTTTGGTTCACACACAAAAGAACAGTTAGTTTGTGTTCACTCGTGAAGCCTTTGAGCCCATCACTATTATATGTAAATAGTCACTTTCAATCACAAACCTTTCTCACCATAAACCCCTTCCGCAAATACCCCTTGGTTTGGTTCCTGATGAGTTATCCGGACAATAAACCCTTTAAACCCCTTTTCCCATGTATGTGCGGCCTCTTTGACTGCTAGACATTACTGGGCCAAACTAAAAGGGTTGTAACAATTACAAATACAAATGAATACATTCTAGAGTGTTTTAAATAAGCTATATTTTGCATGACTCTCTCAGATCTTTGTGAGATGACATATGAGAGTCACTGGAGTGTGAATAGCTGTAAAGAGAGCCTTGGTTAAGTGTGGCTGCATTAATTATGAAGCAGCATAACACCATAGTGTTTATGATCATAAATGAGTACAGTAGGGTGCTTACTTGAGTCACTGAGTCATACGGTAGCTTAGCAATGCTTGTCTGCTTAGGGCTTATTAGTAAGTTGTCATAAATTAAGGATGCTTTTTGCATTCCACATTATATGAAAGCCGATAGCCTCTTAAATTAAACTTAGCAGGCTTAACGTTGTTTTCATAAAGACCTTTTGGGGTTTTGGAGAGACAGCCGAGATTATGTTAGATGATCAATAAAGGTGGATTTCCGTCACTGACAATATGTCTGGGTTTGCATTGGTGTTAGGATCTCATGCTGCTTCTTGGGATGAGATCCTAACACCAATGCAAGCCCAAACGTGAGATACCAAGTTTCCAATTTGATACCTCACCTGATAATGACGCTTGCCCACTAGGATAAGCTGGAGAATGGGGTCATTTGATGAACTTTTTTGTTAGCAGTGTATTATTCACAAAATTTTGCATTGATTCTTGCAGAATGCATCTTAAAACCTTAATGTCTTGTGCCCCACAATAAGTTTAGGCAGGTGCAGAAGTTAACTAGTGAGGGTGCTGATAGAATTCTGTCTCACTCTTGCAACTGAATAATAATTCTGCAGCGAAAGTGCTATTATATTTCCATGTATACAATTTCAGCACACACCTGCACAACAGCATAGATTGAGCAATGATAAGACTATGTTTGATATGAATCTGAAAATAAGTTTTTTCCGCTCCCACTGCCTCCTGCATGAAAATAATAAAAAAACTCGACTGGTTGTAGCCGGGCGTCTATTGTTGGATATCTTTCTGAATAGATGTTGCTGACATAGTTGTAGCTTGCGGAAGAGCAATGGTGATGTCCACCCTGCATTCTTTGCTATGTTTGTTTTGGGCAGGGCGTGTGAGGATTCTTGACAAGCAGAATTACTCCAGAAATAAATCAGTATGTGATCTGGCCAGCTATCAGTTATCAGAATTATTTTCCAAAGCTACTCTATATGAGACTGAATCTATGAAGACGAGGAAAATAAAAGTTACATATTTACAGTCAAATTCACTGTGGGAAAAGGGAATTGCAGCCAGCAATGTGCTCTGAACATCCAGCTTCTGTTTGCCTCTGAGAATATGAAGATGTACCCTTGTGTATAAATTTCTGCAAGGTTAATTCTTTAACAGCTTAATAGATGAGAAGAAGAAAGGTTTCCCAGGCCTTCATAGAATGGGGGCTAAGTCATGCATTCAGCAATAGAGAAACAAAGAACAATTAGAGCGAAGCTTAAAAGTTGCCTCTGGTTCGCAGTGTGTCGTACAGTTTAAAAACTTTCCTCATCTGTTTAATTTTAGGCCAAAGCTGCTTCAATTTATTGAGTTGGCGTTGTTGACAACGGTTAGTGCTTGTACCAGTGGTCGTGTCATTTACCTTAATTTGTTCAGATATTTATTATTGGAAACATCCCTGCTACTCTTAGTGCTTCCTGTGGAGAAGTTGTATTAAAAATTATTTTAAAAAATCATTAAAGTAACAAGGAGTTTTCTCACTGCTTTTCACAGCTCTTATTTATGAGAAAGGACACCAAAAGTGCACTGATCTTTCCCTGAACACTAACTGAATGCAAATATAGCTGCATTATTATTGTTGTTCTGATGTGCTTTTTCTGCCGTTTGTCTTTTCAGTGGAAAGGTGTTGAAAATAGATTGTAGTGTCATTAAAATAAAACAAAAGCTGCAGACTCACATGGTGGAACTTTTATCTTCAAATTAAGTACAAGAATAAAACAATTCACAACTAAATGTTCCCCCAGTATTTACATTCAGCTTTAAATTTGTGTCTCCATGCAGCTTTTGAAAAAATATAGTAATTCTGCAAAAACAAGGCACATGAAATATGCAACGATTCAAATAGAGGTGCCAACATTTTCAGTGCATTTTAAGTGTTATAATGTATAAAATGTTTTGTTAAACGTGCATTTCTGATTCTCAAATGTCAGCCGAAGGATCTTGGTGCAATTTAACTCGCTGTGACCTTTTGTAGATCAATTCAGAGCAAATAGACTCCCGTGAGCTTATCTTTTCACAAAACACTTATTCACCAGCCCCACATTCTGTATATGATAAATAGTTTTTAAAACTGCATTACTTGACATAATTTCATGGTGAATGCCTTAATGCTGAACATATAAAGCTTAATGGAGTTATAAAGATTCAGATATAACTCATGCTTCCCTCAGCTTCGAAAAGAATTGCCAATACCACGTGAAGAGGAGAAATGTTCACAAATTAACATGTTGCACGTCACCATAGTGCTGAATATTTGTTACAGTTCTCTAGTAATGAAGAGATGTCGCTTCGTGTTTCCTTCTAAGAATATTTAAATTTTGTCAACCACTTTTATACATTGCCTTCACTATTTACATATAATAAAAGTAAATCATCAGTTATTTGTTCGTTCAAAGCAGTTTCAACTATTTAACTGATATATCACGCAGCTTATACCAAAGTTTTTTTAATTTTCACAGAGTATTTAAAGTGATTTTCACTCGTAATCCTGCAGTACCCTGTGTATGCTATTTTTGCTCCGACTGAATTAAATAATAATGCTTGACTGAGCTGTCAATTGAATTTCATGCAAAGTCCTGAACTTTTTAATTGCTTTTGAGAGAGGTGTGTTTATACGGATAATAAAGCTAAAACAAAGATATTTCTGCTCCTAAATAATTCAATATTCATATTGAAAATGTCACTTCAGATCAGCTTGAATGTGTACCCCAGGCTAAATGCGCTGAAGATAAATCCTACTTGCATGAAATCCACAAAGGTGAATTTCTGCAGTAATTTTTGGTACAGTATGCTTTAGAGGGTGCGGACATTTCATTTCCCTTAAATGCTGCCAAGCATGGCTTCAGTTGCGGTCCAAATACAGATTATTATAAACATTATGAATAAGTATGCAACAATTTTGATTTTACTTTCCTGCATTTCTCTAAATTCTCTCCATGCAATGCTGATAGCTAAAGTCTATCTGTATGGGAAATAGGAGCGGGTTCATTAAAGATAGTCTGGATTTTTTTAAATATTTCTTTCCTCGCTGTAATAAAGAACTGGGTATGTAAAGCAACAGAAACGCACATATTTTTCAGCAGATGTTTTACTCATCTACTTGGAGCCAACTCTTGTAAAGATGGCTTAAATATTTGATAATAGATGCATGCATATTTTCTCCTTTCCTTTTTAGGAGGCCTCCCAGTTTAATCCCATGAGCACTTTTCAAGTAGACATGTTCTGGAACTTTCCCATAATACCAAGAATACAAATAACCAATTTGCCCTGCTCCATTTCAGGTGCGCATTATGTATAATTTACTGTTATCAGATTTCTCCACAGCTGAATACCTCTGGCTGTGTGGAGTGAAGGTAGAGAGAAAAGGAGTCTTGGGGAGCTGTGTAAATAAACCCTATTATCTCTCAAAGAAGAGCAATCTGCAGACGCCTGTTAAACTCCTCCAACTCTTGCAACACTCTCTGCTGACTTCACTGCATTTTTAATAACATTTCCATTTTGGGGCCATGTAGCTGGATAGTATTATAATGTTAATATAGCCACATTGCTTCTTATGGTTTTTGTCAATGGGTTGTTTTGCGTGTTGAGAAGACTCACCAACATCCCGTGGAACCAGCCTACCAAAGCCAAGTTGTATCTGAAGCTAACAGCGAGGGTGGCTTGAGGCTGTCATATGCGAACAAAGCTTTGTACCCTCAGTGCCAAGCAAGGTCACACTTGAGGTTTCTGAGCAAATTTTTACTTTGGTTAGTACTGAAGGAGCATAAAGTTTGCACCTTACATCTAATGTAACCGTCATAACTGATGTCACAGTAAATAAGTAACTGGGGGCAGAAACCTCGTGAAAAAAAGGCAACAGGCAAAATCTCGGCTTGGATGAGAAATCTCTCATCCAAGCATTTTTTATTGCCACAGAAAAGAAGCTACGAATTCAGTGTAGGGGTCAAAGGGATGTTTGCAATTCTTAAAATATCTCTGAACCCAAACTAAAAGGGATTCTTTGGGTGACTTCACGCACAAAGAAAATCATCCATGAGAAATAGCAGTGAAATTATTTGTACTATAGCAATAAAATTATGAATAAAAGTATAATTATTAGGGCCAGTCTGCCTTCCAAGGATCAGAAAGTTGGCGGAGTTATAATTTATTTTGATTTCATCTGTATAAAATGTAAGTATGTTTTGAAATTGTTTTTATTTCGGGTAAACTGATGTAATGGAAAAACAAAAGTACACTTATCATCAGAGATCCATTTTCAGCATAATTCTTAGGTTGGTGAAAAGTGTAGACAGAAAATGTTAGTCCTGGAAGGTTATAAAAAATCTCACCCCAATCACACCTTCATTTCCTTTCCAAGATTACGATGTTTGATGTCTGAATACAGGGATCGACAACCTCACCGTGATGGCCAGGCATAGTATTTGCGCCAATATGGAACACAGTTCAGGTCATAAGCTTCAGGGCTTCCACATTAAATTAAGATTTCAGCATGTCAGGTCTGAAAATATATATTTTTTGGCTAATATAAACCCATTTTAAACATTAATTTGCTGTATGCCATAAAAATGAACGAGATACGGGGCTGGAATTTTCTAAAAACAAAATAAAGGTGTTTACTACCTTCTAAAAAAGAATTTTACATGCAGAATACTTCTGAAGTTCCAAAATACATTTTAAAGTTTAAAATAAAGTTTGAAATCCTATATTGCATTATATGAACTTCAAGTCACTGCCGAGGACTGATAGCTTAGCATCAGCTACGAAAAGAACTACGTGAGCATTATTTGTATTTTCTTTTAAGTGCCGTTTTACCTTTGAGCTCCCATCACGCACGACATGTGGTAACCTGTCACCCTGGTCAAGTGAGGCAGACGGTGTCACCTGGTGTTGACGAAAGGTCTGCTCTGGGACTCGCGTTCCTAGTCTATGATATTGCGTCACCTCTTGTTGCCGCTGCTTCTTTAGACTCTGTGGCGGTTACGGTCACTGTGTTATTTCACCCAGGAAAGCCGCTTAGCATTCGGTTCTTCCCTCCCAATCTAGTACAGCTGTCTTTTAAAATCATAATTATTTGTTTGCAGATGACTTTGGTTAATAATAGGGATGCAGTCAGGTTTGTCTGCTGCCAACACATGCGCACAGGCCTATCTGGTTACCTGCCACAAACAGCCTTCTTCTGTTTATGATCCTCAACCTTTCTGTTTGCATAATTATATTTGACTGACAGGCAGCCTAGACAACTCTCAAATTGTCAGTTAAGGCTTCAGAAAGGGAAGTGTAGCAATGAAATTTCTAACATCCTGTACATCTGCATTTTTGCAGAAGTCATTGACCCTCTCTGTAGAGACAACTGAACTCTGATTCAGTTAAAGGCTTTGCTTGGTAATTAAATTTGCTTTCCCAAAGCAGTCTAAAACGTATGCGGTTATTTATATATATATTTTTGTTTTGTTTTACAGGCTTGCCATACACGCCGCCGAGAAGCCGCTTTCATAAATACACTATCGCTTCATATAAACTGTCTCCATTTAACAGCTCTAAATGTGAGGAAGTGGATCTTTTTAGAGGTTTCAATTATGTACCAAACCATTTTTGTTGAGGATGAATCTTCCCTGCTGGCAAGGTCATAAAATATCTGAAGATTTAATTTTAAAAAAGTATGATTTATACGATAGAATTCAATAAGAGTGACAGCTACTTTGTCAACCGGAGAGTCCAATTACCTTCTTGTACGTGGCAACATGCACATCTTATATTTATCTGTCACACTTGTACAAAGTGTCATACAACGTTGGGTTTGTACACTAAGTTTCTCGCAATTATTTCTCCATTTATACAGCTGGGTATTCTTACTGTATCACTCTGGTTAAGTACCTTGTTCAAAGGTGATATAGCAGAAGAGAGAAAGAGATCCATATCCGGGAACCCTGAAGGCTGTTGTATTAACCACAGCACTATCTGCTGATCATATAACCCATTCCACTCAAGCACCATATTTCCACTGAAGACATAGAGCATCGCTTTGACTTCAAATTGAACATGGAAAATATAATTCATATACTGTTATCATCGCTGTTACAGTACCTCGGGTCAACGCTCACTATCAGTAACTGCTAATTCCTGGCAGCATTACAGTAATCCACAGCCTGTCCCAGAATCACAGGCACTGCGCAAGGTGGGACAAGACCCCAGTAGGCCGCCATAGAGAAGTCACACACAGGGGCCCACACGCTGGGCCCTGGACAGTGGGAAAAAGTCCAAAACATAGGGAGAACATGTAAATTCTATACAGACTGAGTTGGGTTTAAAGTCACACCCAACTACACATAACATCCAGGTACTCTGACATGCACATAATAACTGTTGTACCATCCCATAATCAATGCAGAATTATCAGAAACATTTCCCACAAATGCCACATTTTTCTTATAAATCCTGTTTCGGATGACTGTCATTATGATGTGTTAAAATGAACAATTATTATTGTCTCTATGTATATTGTTCTGCATTCAAACATGCAAAGCTCTGCAAAGCCTATAATAAAGACCTCACTTATGTAGCGGTAACAGCCTACCTCTAAGTAATATCCTTTAATGTTCATTAGTCTGTACTCACCTTTTGTGGACAGCTACGGGCAGACAAAGGCAAAGGGGATGTGTTAAAGCTCTGTTTTTCCATCTATAACTATTTATAGCATGCTAATCTTTTTTTGGGTCACATTCTATATATTTAAGACAGATTTTATTTGCCCCCAAGCTTGGGTGGGGTTGAGGCTTATTTCGAAGGATGTGCTAATTTCCTCCTCCGTATCAGCATACAGTTCTGTGATAATAATGTCTGTGGGGACCAAATAAAATTCATTCTTGCCAGTCACCAGCCGGAAAAAAAATCTGTCTGCCTTATTTGTCAGACTATTGTCTGGCTACTCGGCTTCCCCTGTTAATGATCTCTCACTGAAGTGCCTGGTTGGAGGCATCATCTTATAGCACTTTTGGCTTTCCCAGGTAAACAATGAGTACTCTGTTAATCCAAAGCACTGTGAAAAGGCTTTTTTATATACCCCCCTTGTCTGAAGGTTCTCCCCCGAGCTATTCTTGCAAACCAACAATACTGCCCCCTGCAGGTTGCTGCTTTGCATGACCGACCTTTTTTTCCCAAAAGTGAAGCATGGACCTTTCTTTGGGCATCGTCAGCAGTTCTCCAACCTGGTAAAAAAGCCTCAGCGACATGAAGAAAGCAAAATGAACATGAGGAATAAAACAGCAATTGGAATGGCTTCCTCCGCTCCGAAACTGTACACAACACAGCTCTTGATTCACAACGCTTGCAAACACACATCTCATATTTGTTCGCATGCGGAGGCTTGCACGCGTGCAAAACCAGCGGATTTCCCTTGCAGTCTTATGATCGTTGCTTATGAGGTGTTCTGTAACTCGACATCTTCCGCATATCGGCAACAGATATTTTGCTGTTCCCTACAGTGTCATCTCACATGTCCTTCTTTTTGACGTGAAATGTCAATTTCTTGCTCTGTGCTCATCGCGTGCCTTTGCACTTCATTAACGGCTGACTTCCACATCCCTCCACAAGTCTGTGCTCCGTATTCCCAACGGCATCATTCAGTGGTGTCGCACAACTAGAAAAAAAGGTGACATCAGAAAACACGCGCTTAGTAAGGCGCACTTTCCAGCATTTTTGCTTGTATTTTTCCATCAGCCACACAGTTACTGGAATTATTTGACCTCCAAAGCCTGGGTATCCCTGTATGGCCTTTCAGTGTTGTAAACAAACTCCTCTAAATAATCTGTAACAGCTGACAATTGTGTCACCCTCACACCAATATAATCAGACCCTCCTGAGCATCTTTCCTCCTCACACAGCTCCCTCCAGTTCCATTAAGCTGCACAAGTACTCATAAAACCAGTCTCTAAATTATGTGACAAACAGAACTGTGCGTTTTTTGTACGTTAAATTGGACAACAATCATTCTGAAGATAAAGCAATAATTTCTTCTCGTATTTAACCGAGAAACTGGGGAGCGCAGCCTGAATGCTGGCTGTAATCTATAGCTCTGAGCTTGGCTGGTTTGGAGTTGCGTTGCTCTTATTATCCGTTCCCCCCCATGGTGCTGTTAACAATTTGCTCAAGATTAGCAGGGGATCAGGCAGCAAACTTTCTCACTCCATTGGGCACAAGAGATGATTATGCCCTTACTTGCTCCCCTTCCTTTTACTCAGCCACGTAGTGTCCGACTCCATATTCTGGTCAGTTAATGAATGAAATTTTTGACATCCAAATATCTACACCATTGCCCTCCGGAGTTCATACAGCGACACTTCTGCCGCAACATTTTGTCTCACCGTTGAGCTTCTCTGGTATTTTTTTCTCCCATCTAGAGCTCATACTGCTTCTAGTGCTCCTGTTGCCACTGCGGGCAGCTTGGGACTGCTGAACTTTGTTTAATACCTTTCAGCAGTTTATGCATTCTGCCTTTTGGTGGACTTGCCTCAAGCATCCACCTTGACTTTTTAAGGCTGAACTGCACATGTCCTCTTTTTCCTCAAACTGCAAATTCTGATGCGTATAAAAGATAGAACAACAGCTTTTTAGTGGTAACCCTTAGCTTTTCCAGTGCTAAAGAGATTTTTGTTTATCGTTCTTTCACAGCCTCGCCTGTTTGGGACTGAAAAGATCCTTTTTTTCTTGTTGTCGTTCTTGAGTATTTTGTCTGACTATTACACAAGGCCTCCCTAAATTCACCACCAGTGTAATCCATGTAAGCGCAACCACCATGCCAGCATCCTGCCAGCAATGCTGAATTTCATCAAATTGACTTAAACTCAAAAAATTACTCATCACGTCCCTCCTCTCTGTCGCATTTCCCGTCCGTTGATAAGCTTTCAAGCACCTGACAAAATTTGCACAAACCTTCTGCTCCATTTCCTTGCTATTCACAGCTAGTCCCCAGGCTGGGGAAGGGGAGAAATTAAACAAATTTTAATTTGTTTTAAACCTGAACATTCCACTTGGCTTTGTGATGCTACCTTACCTGTAAAATCACCTGAGTAGCTCTCTTGTTCAATAATTATTTCATTATTTAATTGTTTAAAAAAAAAAAAAAAATGTTACAACCTAAAGCATTAAATATAACATTTCAGGCACAGTATTTTCGACATCTGCATTTTATCAAAAATATTAAGTGTCAGTAAGTATTTTTTGCAAACTGAAAAATGAGGGGAAAAAAAAGTTTGATAATTTCTCAAAAAAGATAAAACAGGTGAGTGCGTCATTCCAAGAGTGTTTGCTCAAAGTTTTCCTGATTTGGGATGCACAATTAGTTCACCTTTAAATGGGAATCTTACACTTTCTATAGGAGGGCTATTGAACTGCAAAACTTTTTTTGGAATTATTCGGCGCTTCAGCCATCCATCCGTCAACCTACTATTCTTAACCGCTTCTCTTTATCAGGGCCGCAGCAGCACAGAGTCTAGCCGAGAATTGCTGGGTGCTTGGCTAGGAAACCAAATCCTGGATGGGACCTCGGTGCATTGCAGTGTGCACTTCATATTATTTTCAAATGAAATTCTTAACCTCATCATTGGCTTCGCTTTTGCCACAATGAAGAACAACCTAATGTTTGTCTGTGTGCCTCGAAACATGGTGACTCAGCAATGTACGCAAATTCATCGCATTTAAAAAATGGATTTCGACTGACACATTTGCTCCAAAGTCAGAGACTCAATGTGCCATGAATCTGACTAATTCTCTTTTGTAATTGTGACATTAAGTGATACAGCAAGCTGCTGCACAGCCAGATTTAACCCCATTAGGTTGCTCAAAGTTTACGCTTAGTTAAAACATGGTACTGGGCCGTCTTTTCTCCACTATGTCAGTTACTGTGCTCATTTTCAAGTGTCTTTGGCTTGTTCTATGTCACCGAAAGTGTGCAGATGTTGTTATGCTGGCGAACGTGTCTGACGTTTTCCCACTGCTAGCGGCACACGGGCTGACAGCGCAGGCAAAGGCCAGAACCGAGGCGTCAGGCTGAGGGTGATAATGAGCCGGCTAACAAGGGGGCAGCGCGCACCTGCTTTCCCTTCCCTGCGATGTGTGTGTCACTCGAGAAGCGGAATCCGCATGAGGTGTGTGTGTGTGTGTGTGTGTGTGTGTGCCTGCACATAGTAAATGGGGTGATTAAATTCTTATCACAAAGTGAGAAAAGGCAGGTAAGGAGGGAACCCGGGTGAAAATTTTGCAAGCCATGAGTAAATAAGCCACAGAGAAGCACCCGTCACCCAAAAAAACCAATAAAAAAGAGATTCCACTAGAATATGTGGCAATTTCATTTTCTCACTTTCCCCGATACCCTTTAATTTGGAAAATATTACACGCTCAAGAGTCATAAAAGTTTCAGATGTTTTAATCATTGTGGCGGTGATACGTTCCGATATGTGGCATTCCTTGCAAGGCCGTAACATGAAATGTAAGGATTGTAAGTAGTGGTGGGCGTATTCAGCTGATGCTGAAGGGGGGATTGCGGCTGGAGCTAAACCTACCCCCCAACGATCCCCTCAGGCTTGGATGGCTCGATCTCGTTTATGCAGGGTCGGGTGATTCCGTTCCAAAGAGGCCCACGGTCCAAAAGGTTTCACAGTAACCTTTCAAGTAATGACCGCTCTGCAGCTGAAACACCCGTTGTGATCATTCGGCTTCCCAAGAGTGGCAAGACTGGGCGCTCGGGGTTAAATGGAAACCGGTCCACCCACGTTCCCCCGAGGACTGCAGCTGCCCATCCCGGCCCTAATAAGAGTCAGCACCACAGCAGGCTGGAAATGGCTTCATAGTCAATGACAGCGCTTGGGAGCATCTTCTCTTGGTTTCAATTTCTTTTAAAGAAATAACAGCTTTATTTTCGAAAGGAAAGTGTTGAAAAAGGTGAAAAATCCATAATTAGATTTTTTCATTTGCCAAAACTGGACTTAATATTACTTTCATGATTATGCTATAATATTCTTAAAGGAGCACAGTCCCCCAGTTTATAAATGTTAAGACAATAGGAGTATTTTTTGTGAGCACTGAAACTAATGAAACCCATTTGTCTGGATACTTTCATTCTGGAAAAACAGACTCACCACTTTTCCCACTTTGTGTAATTTATACAGTTGTATCGCATGATATTTTCACCACAAGGCTCATCTCGGAGACGGTGCCACGTTGGTTCCATTTTGTCTGAACAGGCCACACCTGACTTCAGGGTTGTCACTCCTCGCACAGCCCGCAACCTACACTGCAGAGCACGAGCTGCCACTGACTGCCACCAACCCTGTGGCATGAGAGCCCTTCCCCCATGGTGAGTGCCTGGGAAGAAAAGTAGCCAGCCTCGCAGGAACAGGACTTGTTAACTTAGTTAGAGACCGCTGGTTCAGGTCTTAGCTACCAGTTCAAACCCTTCCCTTCCCCAACTCTCAGCAAAAGGCTGAAATTGTTCTAGTGCAGTCCTCTATTTCTTCTTGCTTAAATCAGGTGATACCAAGGGAAGCATTTTAATTGTGAACTATACCTTACATGAAGATGAATTGTCATAAATTATTGTACTGTATATTGCCAGTTTATGGGACACTGGTACAGCAATACTTCCAGTAGCACTCTTGAGAAATGGAGCACTTAATGAAACAGCACTCCAAGAGATCATTTATATGGTATATTGCATAAATAGAGCTTTAAAGCTGCATTACATACTGTGCAATACACAATAAATTTGTTATACCTTTAGTAATAAGCAACAAAATACAGGAAACTAATTGCAAAAAAAGTTTCAAAGCATTTTTGGGATTTTTTAAGCTTTGGTAGATTACTATCATAAATTGCTCAAAGGGCTTAAATAAAATCTTCCAGTGAAGCAGCACTATAGGAGGTAGCACTAATCGAGGTTTTGCTGTATTTTCACTCAGAACTGAAGGCAAAAAATACAAGGCTTTGTTTCCGGATTTACACCCCGACTGCTTGTGTCCTCCAGGTGTGGAGCTCTGAGGTCCTGGAGACAATCCCCCCGAGAACCTCTTCTGATTTGGAGCTGCCTCTGGGACAACGGTGGAGATGAAAACTCCCCCACTGGTTTCCTCCGAATCCCCTTTATCACTACCTGTCAAGCACAGGTAGACCCACTGCTGCTAACTGGGGTTACAAGGCCCTTGCTTGCGTCTCAACTCTTTTCCCATGGTGCCGTGCTCTGCTGAGACCAGAGAATGCCTGCACTAATTTTCCTTGCCCTCCTGATGCCAGCGTTCAACTCCTTCCTCTCGCTTCTTTAATCTTTGTCTCCGTATTGCTTGTCAGTTGAGCAGAGTCTTCACTGCCAACCAAAAGCCATGAGGTCTGAATAGCAACCGGCTTGAATACTGGTCTTTGTCTACTGGATGTCAAGTCATACCAGTAGCCTAATATTCCCTCCTGATGACTAGTAAGTTATTCAGCTAGTTAACAAACTTTCCCTCACTGTAAAAAGAAAATTAAACAAATGCAGATTCATTCTGTGTTTTGTCTGCCTCCACGACCCCTGCGCTCAGGCTCGACATAGAGATGTGAGTGGGAGTGATGTGCCGCAGACCACTGAGGCCCGGGGTCTGGGTAAGAGCTGAGAGCACAGAACTGCTCTGTGTTTTGGGTCGGGGAGGGGTCGGTCCTCTGGCAATAACCTTCTGCTACTGAGAACATTCGATTAGGGTGGTAATCACGGCTCTCATGATTCATGGGGTTCAGGATATTGCCAGTGAATCACACCAGTTGAAGAAAGAGTCCAAGTGAAAGTCTGGGCCTCAACAATGTCCCATTACTGGTTATGTACGCTGGAGAACGCACAGAGTATGAAAGTCAACATTTTTCCCTGATTTTGGCCTGCTCAGACCAGTTCCTCACAAAATGCAACAGTTATTCAGAGATGGCTTCCCTTCTGACAGCCATTTAATTTGATGGCTGTTAGATGACCTTGACTGTTCATTTAGGACTGATTCCTGTTTGCAAGAATCAGAAGCAAATGATTGCTTTACCATTTATCCGACTTGAGAGACTCTCTACTTGGATGTTTCAAAATATATGTGGATACATCAGGTGGAAATGCTTCAGTTAGATAGGCCTGAAATTCATGTTTGCTGCTGAATTGATCATACTATCAAAATACACTCAGCTGCCAGCTTATTAGGTACACCCCCCACCTTCACAAAGATTGTACATTCCAACAAGCCGCACATCACGTGACTGCAGTGGTATAAATCAGGCACACCAGCACATCTAGCATCTGTTAATATCGAACTAAACACTGGAATAGACAGAGTGACCTTAGTGGCTTTGAACATGGCTTGGTATTTGGCACTAGGTGTTCTATTTCTAGCATCTCCCAACTGGCTGTTGGATTTGTGACATGCAACCGTTTCAATGATTTTCCAAGGAGGGTGCAAAAAAGTACTGTCGACTGGTGATCCTGTACACAAAAACAGCTTGTGGATGAGAGGGATCAAAAGAGAATGGTAAGAATCGTGCTACAGCTGGGCCACAACCAGGCAAATCGCATCCAAATTCAATACTGGTGTGCCGAGCGTCATCTCAGAACACAATACTTAGAGTTTGTCTCCAGCTGGCCACAACAGATGAAGACTATGTCAGATGCCAGTGTTGTCAGAGAAGAACAAGTGTGTCTCCAGGGGACACAGGAGAATGAAGACTGGACTGTTGAGAAGCAGAAAAAATGTTTGGTTGGGCTAATCCAGGCTCCGTTTGCATGAGACAAGGATCAAAATTTGCTGCAAGAAACATGAGTCCATGGAGTCATCCAGTTTGGTGTTAACAGTACAGGCCGGTGGTGGCGGTGTGATGGTGTGGGGAATGCTATCCTCACATATTTTAGGGCCCTCAATACCAGCCAAGGTACATCTTACTGACAAGGTGTGTCTGAACAACATTGCTGACCCTGATCATTCATTTGTATTTACAGTTAGTTCACACTCAGATGGACATTTATAGCATGATAATGCACCGTGTCACAAGGATCCAGAATGGATACAGGAACATGAAAACGAATTGCTTCAGCGGCCTGCAGAGTTCCTGGATCTCAACCCCATCGAGCATCTTTAAGATGTGGTGGAAAGGAGTGTCCATCAATTCACAGCCAGTGAATTCACATCAATTCAGGAGTGTCCGTCAGTTAACACAGAATGAATCTGTATTTGTTTAATTTTCTTTTTACAGTGAGGGAAAGTTTGTTAACTAGCTGAATAACTTACTAGTCATCAGGAGGGAATATTAGGCTACTGGTATGACTTGACATCCAGTAGACAAAGACCAGTATTCAAGCCGGTTGCTATTCAGACCTCATGGCTTTTGGTTGGCAGTGAAGACTCTGCTCAACTGACAAGCAATATGGAGACAAAGATTAAAGAAGCGAGAGGAAGGAGTTGAACGCTGGCATCAGGAGGGCAAGGAAAATTAGTGCAGGCATTCTCTGGTCTCAGAAGAGCGGATTCTGCAGCCACCCAGTTTGCAGCAAATACGGAAGGTAATAATTTCCGCATGATCCGATATCCTTGAACAAAACATCCAGCATTTTGGTGAATCCATGCCCTAATGAATTAATGCTGGTCTAAAGAGAAATTAGGAGCCACACACTGTTACATACGTAGGTGTACCTAATAAACCGGGTGATTCATTGCCATTTCGCCAATCATGGTAGCAAAAGGGCATGCTGGGAACCTATGATGATGTATTACACTCTACAGCCCTTCAGTCTGAGAAAAAAGATGCACAATTACTGCAGCATCCTTGAGGGCTTGCTAGGGAAATCTAGCTGCTTATGGGCTGCATAAGACACATGCCCCACAGGCAGTTGTTGCAAAAGGGGAAACGTCCAACAGAGCCCTGATGGACTATTCTTGGAGCAGCTCAGCTCTCTAGCCAACTTCTTAATATGCTCCATCAGCAAAGTAAATCTTTTCACCAGTTTTCCAATAAGGGTTTATTTGACAATGGATTTTTCTCCAAAGGGATCAGCACCTACCTTCTTCAGCAAGGGGGACTTCAGCCTTTGCAGCCAGCCGCAATTTCCTCGTGTTTCGGAGAGCCAGGCTTTGAGGAGCGCGGTAGTCTTTTGGGACTAAATATCTGATTTAATATTTTGGACAGTGCTATGTGGCACGGTGTGCTTTGGAAAGGGACCCGCCTGACACGTCACTGTCAGAACAACGATGAAAAGGACTGAAGGAAACAAAGTTTGTACCGCAAGCTTAAGTGGGTGCTCCGCTTTGTTGTAAATGTAACTACGCGTCAATCTTATTTGCGTGTTTCAAAACCGTGAGGTTGGGCAGCTCGTGAAACGTCGGCCGACATCCCTCAGATATGTCGGCATTCAGACGGCTCCCATATGACTAATTAGGATCTAAAATGTACATCAGGGCGGCGAGGAAGGCAAATGTCAAAACACGCTTGTGAGTTTGCCACGTAAGAAAAGTAAAACCGGCTTCCACTTTTAGCCACACAATAAGTCCGGAGTGCTCTAATTTGGCGCAGAATTAATCGGCTGCCATATACATACACTTCTCGCAGTTTCATTTGTCACACTTTTAAGCAATGTCGTTCTCGAGATGCTTGTGCTGGTAGCAGTGCAATATGGCCATTAACTGTGATTTAAATCCGGCATAAAGTTATTCAGGTGAATAAGAACACTTTTCTTTCAAGCTCGTACTATTTAGCGTTAATGAGCTGAGGTGCATCAAATTTAGCTTTTCGGCAAGAATTCCTTAATATGCTCCTTCCATTGTAGCGCAGTCCCTGTGAACTTCTTTCAGAAATATGACTCTTTTATTAGTCTGAAGCAGACTGAGGAAAGGCTGTGGTACAGAATGAGAACAGTAATCACCACATGAGTAACTGTCAGGGCGGATGTGTCATCCAAGCCCCCCGTCTTTAAGAGGCTCAACCGGTTTCGCTGGGAAACGCGGTAACTTCGGCAAATCATAACCACTGCTTGCCACAGCGCCCTTTTAGGCTCGGGCTATACCCCTGCATCGAGTTTTCTTATTAAAGCATCGAAAAGTTATTAAAATCATTAGTCAAACACTAACCGGAGCTGCAAGTGGATTTGGTTCGGTCCCGCTCGCTTGACTTGCTGCAAAAACCTGGTATGTTTGGGCCTGAGATGAGAGTGCGAGGAAACGTGGAACTGCAGCTACTCGGGGCAAGCTTGTATGGAGGTGCACCCTGAGGGCTGACCGCAGTTACGTCTACGCAAGCAGAAGTCATGAAGCATTTGTGTTTTGCAGCATTCAGCACAACAGGCACTGCCTAATAACAGCAAACCGATTAGCGCTGTTTGAAGCTGACAAAGCGGTAAATTGCAGTGATACCTCTGCACCCCAAGGTAATTTTAGAAATGTCTTACCTGCGAAATTTACAGGCAGATTTCTTCGCAAACTTAATCAATTACAGATTTAACTTCCTCGCAAAACAGCTAGGAACTCGACGACATTTACGATACATTTTTATAATAGCTCTGTGTACGCTAAAATGGCAATAGACATTTGCATTTAAACAAGCGGCTTTCAGATGTTAAATATCCAATGGCATTTCACTGGGTGGGCATCAAAATCAATTCAGTTTAGACTAAAAAAAGCCAATGGGGAGATGAAAAACATATACTGGATAATTGAACTCATTTATTTATTTTCTAAAGAGACTTCAAAATATAATGCTATAAAAGAATCATGATTTACATGGGAGAGAAGCTCAGGCAGTAACAGGAATGCTGTAATTTTTCTTTTATAAAAGCCTTTTCAGATGAAGCTCTCTTCAACTTCATCCCAGAGTGATAATCCTAGTGGAAACAAGTGCCTTTACATTTCAATATTGTTCACGTACTGTGTGCGATCCTAATGCTTTTTGGCAGAGCACTCTTAGCGGGTTTAGCGTATTAGTGCATTCTGTGTTGTACCCATGCCACTGCAGTTTTTTTTTATTTATTTATTTTTTTTACAGTATTTGTCAAACAACATTATTTACCGTTTTTTCTGAAATCTGTTACTGCTATGTCAGGGTAGGTAGGAAAATTAAAGAAAAATCTTATTTATATTTGGGCAAAATTTTGGAACCACCAAGCAGGTCAGTGTTCCAAAACCCATTTGGGAAACTCAAAAAACAACCTGGACAGCACAGAATTTGACAAACACTACACAAAGTGGCAGACAGTTGCAAACTATGTTTGTGGTTGTAAGTGGTAGAGGTGTGAGAGAACAGCGCACCAATGATAATAACACAGCAACCTGTGTAAGAAGGATTATATATTATGACATCACATTTTTTCTATTTTGAAATGGGCTGTATGTGTAGCATCACAAACCACACAGACTTCAGAACTGCCGCTGCTGTCCCTCCTTTGCAGGTACTTAACCTGCACTGCTTAAGGCTGCAGATACAGTTCTCCAGCTGCAAAATGAGAAAATCATTTTAAGTAGGTTAGCAAGGAGACCCAACGGGATTTTTTTCCATACTTTATTAACGTCAAATAAAATTATATTTCAAAAACAACAAACATTTTGCATTCAGTTAAACAATTAACAAGACTAATAACACAGTTTCTTGTAAAATTTTTCACTGTCCAAAATTCTTCGTCCGAAAAATCCACAACCTGCACCCAACAGATCACAATCCATGCATCAGCAGAAAAAAAGTCTGCGAATAGTTTCAACAATAGTGCACGAATTCGAATATCATGTGCAATAAAATCGATTTACACTTGTAATATTTCACAAATTGTGGCTACAACACAGTACAAACAGAATGGTTACCACTAAAACATACTATAAAATGCACACAATGAACACAAAATCTCAATGTTCCACACAAACACATATGCATCCACAAACAATATAGGCAAATTCATAGTCAGCAACGACACATTCCAATACAAACATCACGTAAAACAAATAAACCTTGGAAAATTTGCGCTGTAAATCATCGGTTCACTTAAACAATTAAGGAATTTAAGTTGCCTTGAGCAAAGACATCTGATAAATAAATGAAAAGGGCATTACCGAATCATCTCCCACTCTTCCAGCACTACATCCCACCAACGGTTGAATAAACATTTCCACACCTACCTGACTGTACACAAATTAGAATATAACCATTCACCATTCAAAATTTAAAGACAAAAAGAACCACCGAGGATAATAACAAGGACCTAGGGTGTCTGGCTGGCTCTTTGTGTTACTTTATTATTTTGCGCTGGCTTATGTATTTTGTTGCATTACTGCGTAGGATATTGACTGCTGGTGCACATAAAAATTTATTTTTATACTTGCAATTTCACTGTCATTGTTTTCCATTCCACAATCTGTAGCAGCGAGCTGACTGTGATTTTCTCTGTTTTCTGTCTCTGGCCTTTACTAAGTTTGCCAGGCTGCAAAAGCAGATGTCATGGTTGGGAGGTAGATTCCATTATAGATCAAGGCCTGGTTTTTACAAAATTAATTCTGCACCAATCTTGTGGTTTGCCTCCAATTCTTAGAGGACCGCTTATCACACCAAAGGCAACTGTTATTTAAGGTTGCAAACTTAATTAAATAACTCAGAATAGTGAACACTGACACATGTATTAATAACAGATTGTGAGCTGAGGGATATTTGCATTTATAGGTTTGTTTTTATTTTTAATTCATTTTACAGTTGAAATGGCAACTTCAAACACAAGTGGAGCAGTGACTGCAAACAAAACTACAGGAAACTGCACTCAGCCCTAAAGTTACATATGTAAAATTTGCTCAGAAATCCCTTTTAGTTTAAAAGCATTGCGAAAACATCCAGCTATCCATGATCATCAACTAGGTCAGGATATAAGCACTAGGTATGAAACTATACCCTGGACGGGACACCGGTTTTCACACACACACACACACACACACACACACCAGACATTTTAACGTGACCACATCTAAACCAGGGCAGCCAGAGGAAACCACCACAAACACAGGGAAAAGATGAGAACTCCACCCAGACCAGGCTGGATTAAACCCTCACCTGAACAGTCCAGGTACTGTAAAGTGGCAGCATTACCAGTCGCACCCCTATGCCACCTTTCAGAAAATGTTTATTTGTGCAAAATAACACAAGCAAAATCTTTATGCAAAAAAAGAAACTTTTTTTTACTTTTCTTTCTGATTCTGTTGTTGTTCTATGACACCAAGTATATAAATTAAGGAATTTACAAATTAGGAAATGTGAATCATAAATTACATTTCCAAAACAAGTTTCAGTATAATGAAAACTGGGGAAAATGAATTATCACAGCATGGAGCTTGAAACTTATTATTATATTGATGACTGCCATAGGGCTTCAGTGAATGCTTTTCAAAAAAGTGACGGTTTATGTGTTGCACCTTTTTCTATGCTGATTTTATGCTGCAGAACTACATGCACGGGTACCCCTAAATAGTATCTATTACATATTTTTTATTTAGCCAAAATTCTATTATACTTATATTATAAATTCCTCTTTGAGAAAGACTGGGATTAACAACAGTGGGTGAAAACAAGGTGAGACTGAGCCAGCGTTCATTTTTCATGAAGTCCCCTTAAAGTTTGTTATTTTGTGCGTTGCTTATATTTCGCAATAATTTCTCAAAGAATATGACGGCTGAACCAAATGCAAAATGCTTTTAATTGGTTTGTTTTTTCTCCAACGCCCAGGTGTTCCATTTGCGTTGCAGAATTGTCTGTCGTATTAGAAAATAATTGCTCCGGTTCATCCAGGTTTGTGCACATTTGTTTTCAAAGTCTGCTCCCTGTCATATTCCCTTGTAAACAGATACGCTCAGGGTTTGGTTAGCATTTCTACTAAATATGAATTTAGACAGCGCAGCAGCAAAAATACTGAGGCACAACCCTTTGAGATAAGGAAGAAAGTATGTTTGCTAATCTGCGAAATGTGGAATATTAGCAGACCTCTTGCCAGCATGTATATCCAGGGCCTTGTTTGAATTATTGAACTGTCACTGGGTCCAGTCGTCCTCAATATGTCCTTGTAGTGCGGTGCATGCGGAGCCCTACAAGATAAGGAAGGGCCCTTAAATGCTGATAGACTATGTTTTCAAACACAGACGTTGCTCACACAAGCCGAAACATTTCCATAAGTTATGGCTGCCGCAAAAGCTCCGTCATCTTAAGAACAAGAGGCATTGTTTCAGCAGTGAGTCGTGCGGCGTTTCCTCCTCGCTTCTTTCGTGATTGCTTCCATCGAGATGAACGCTGACAGGTGAACAAACACAGCGCAGTGCTTGATATGATTTATGCTGCTTTTCTATCATCACTTAAGACGCTGAGCTGTGAAGATGTCTTTGCATTAGTTTTAAGCAATTGGGAACATGTAAAAATACCGCCCAACCCAAACATTTTTATTTTTGCCCATATGTGTTTACACACACCAGGATGGTGTTTGACAACCGCCAGCAGCCACACTCTGCTTTATCACTTCGTAAATCCTTATGTTGTAAAGGGTGACACAGGGGTGCAGAAGGTAGCAATGTTTCCTCACAGTTCCCCAGCTGTGGACTCAGCCACAGGTATGAATTGGCTTAATCTAGATGTAACTTGCATGTCCTTCCATTGTGGCTGTGCTCTGGTTTCCTCCCACCATCCAAATAGTGAGTGAGTGAGTGTGCAATTGCCTTGCGATGGAATGGTTCCCTACCAAAGTATGCTGGTACGTACTTACGCCTGGTGCTTCTGGGATGGGTTTGGGACCACTGTGACTTGCACTGGTCAAGTAGTTGATAATTTATGGATTGTGATCTGTGTCAACTTTTCTGATAAACTCTTTCTCACCAGGTTACTTCACAGCAAAGTCCATATATACACGGCACATACTGACAGGAAACGCAAAGTCATTTAGAGGAAACTGGTTAGCCCACAACTTTTGAATGAAACACCCCTCTTGGGAAAAATGTGTCTAATTTCCTGACTGCAGCACGGCAAATGTAAATGGAAATGGAGAGTTGTTATATCTACAGCAAAGAAATGCTGCCAGCGAGGGGATGCACAAGACTCAGTGCTTCACGGCGCCGAACAGGGAAAAATGCGAGGCCACAAATACGATGGCGCTGCTTCCACACAGCCGCATTCATTACACTTCTTGGCAGAAGATACTCACCGGATTAGGTAAAGCGGAGGTCAGCGAAGAAATCTTTTCATTAGGTTATTGCAAGGTCACTAGTACTTTAGCGAAATATGTAAAACAATTAAAATTAAAATTGTGTAAAAGCAAACGGCTTGTGTTAATACGGTAGAAATACATATTAATCATACCTTAATGGCGGGTTTTTAATTCAAATCAGAAAATTCCGATCAATTTAAATAAATCAATTTTATTGTATAAGGGTAAGTCTGTTTTCAGTTGAGTATATGAAATATGTGACATCTCACTTGGTCCAAACTTAGAAGTAATACTGTTAGGCTCAGTTAATGGACAAACTATTTTTTTGTAACATTTTATGCTGCGATGTAGTGCAGACCCATGAGGACATTATGGGTTTATTCATTCTGAGCACATTATCATTATCCTCAGAACGATTATCTTACAAAATGGTGCCCTCTTCTTTAAAAGTAATCTTTGCCTTGTGCCGTTCAATTCTGAGGGAAAAGTCAAGCGACAAATTCTCAGTGCGGCCATCATTGTCAGGACAAGGGAGGGGGTTTTAGAAAAGATGCAATTAGTGCTTTAATTCAAGCCCCCGTGAGACTGGGCCCACCGCTCCAATCCATGTGTCTCTGCTAAATATTACGTGGAGCAGGGGGGCAAAAATCCAAGCACAAAAGCCATGCCGTCAGCAACGAACAAACTGAAATTACAGAAAAAAAAATATAGAGTTAATAAAGTCTTAGCTGGACTGAGGCTCTACGGGGTTTAGTGCCGTGCCTGAGGAAACGCTGCCCTTGCGCCACGGAGGCTCCGGCAATACATAAACGCATGATGAGGGTTGTATCCTGCGCTGGAAAGGTCACATCTTGCCAGTAATACCCAACAAATTTCATGGAGGGATATCCAATTGCCTCCTTTACAAAAAGCGCAAATTGCTCAAAAGAAAATGAGCACCATAGCTTGACAATTAACACTTTTATGAAGTACTTGATGCTCAGTATAGTCATTTTATAGTCTATTACAAACACAGTTAAGTAAATGAGAGCCAAGATGGGTCAACAACAACTGGAGACATCTAAGGAGCTTTAGAATGGCAAGCAAGTATGTTTATGATATCTATTTTTATGGCTAGTACATTTGTGGAAATTCTCCAGCAATTAAAAGCAAGCATGCGAACAGTGTACAGTGTATGAGGTGTAGAAACAGACAAGCCTAAAATTTCAATGTCCAACTGCACCATCCTTAGTCATAGTTGAATGGCACACAGACAGCTTAAATAACTCAACGCGCTCGAGTCTTTGTAGATCAAGCATGAATACTGGCATGGCCTTGGTGACAAAAAGCATCTGAGTTATAGTTGGAAAGTGCCGCTGAGTCACATCTGACTCCTAGGTGACCACTGGTGTTGTTTTCAAGGCAAGGAGGGACGGGAGAGGTTTGCCATCACCTTTTTCTTTAGAGGGGTGCAAACTCCACTCACAGCTGAGCTGGATTTGAATCCCACATCTAGCAAACAGCCTAAGAGGTGTGAGGCACCAGTTTACCCCACTGCCCCACCACATTATAGTTACAAGGAACCTGAAAATAACAAAAAAAAGGAAAGCAAACAGTGAACATAGAACTACATCCTTCAAAATCACACAGTGTCTGGAAACAAATGTGTATAAACTGTGTATAAACACAGTGCACAATTGTTTAAAGAGCTTTGGGCACATTCATTTAAAATGATGCTAGTGAGCTGGCAAATGCTTTTTATATTATTGTTGCATCAGTTGCTATATGTACTGTAGATGTGTATACCATATTTAGAGATAAACGATAACTCGATTGAAAGAAAGGTGTGTGACAAATGTTGAATTAGCCTGGGTGCTCTAAATATTCAGTGATAACATCAGGACATTTCCGAATTTAGAGGACAACTCAGTGGAAAGCGTAAGTACAGTACATGGATTTTTTGAGACACCCTAAAGTAAAGCAGGTACATTTCATTTTTCAGCAGTGAAGACCTCAGTTAAAGAGAAACTTTCAACTATAGGATCTGCAGTTCTTATATTGAGGACAGTTTTGGATGCCTGTCATATTTTAGACATAAAATATAAACAGTACGTTTTCGTAAATGGATGGATCGACAGCATTGAAGGCCAAGCTCGATGAAGTTAAGCTTTTGCATTTTTCAGCTGCTGTTCTTTCTAGTTCAGTGGGATTTTGAATTTTTTTGAATGTGGAGGGAGAACAGATTTAATGGCCATATCCTGTAAATGCAGATTCTTATTTCATTAACTTTTTATTTCCATCTACTTTTTTAAGAAAATGTGAGAACTGAATTGCACAGACACGTTCAGTGATTTGTCACTACAATGTAAAATATTATATCCTATATTACAGAGTTTTGACCCAAATGGTATAATTTTATTCTTTAAAATATATGCATATTATAGCGATATGATCTGTTTATTCTCCTTGAAATGTTAAGTGTGTGAACTCCTTCACTAAAAATCCTCCTATGCAAATTCACAAAATACAGAGCATAAAAGATCTATATATGTCACAGGTTTAATTATTTTACCATTCGTTTCAAAATGTTTTGGGATCGTGGCACAATGGGGAGCGTAGCAAGGGAATGCTGAGCTGACATTTCGGCAGACAATTCAAAATATGTCACAAAAGTGGCCCTTTCTAACCTCAACACAAAGTTCCCGCTGTGGGAGAGAATATAAATGAGCGAGAACCATACAAGGAATTGATTAAAAATGGTGGAATAAAATATTTGACACAAGGCACTGAGAGTTATCATATGTTCACAAAAAAGAAAATTGCAAAACTGGAGGTAAATTGGAAGATGGAGTATCATAACTGTGTCAGAATTTTGATATGTTACTCCTATAATGTCGTCTGTCAGCTAAAAAATATTAAGACTTGAAAATAAAAAGAAAACGAAGGTGTGTGCAGTCCAAAATGGGTGCAGAATCACAAGCATTCTCGGAATAATGCTTTCGTCTTGCTTACTTATTTGAAACGTAAAGGTTTCAGAAATGCAGTTTGTACCTTCATTTACAGCACAATCTGCTCACTCATTGCAGCTTTACTGTTCCAGCTCATTCACAATTCAACATGAAATCGGTTGTACAGGAGCAGTGTCAATCGGGGATTTGCCATAAGCCAAGAGGCAGAGGATGCTCTTTCATCTGTGATAGCCATGCCCAGCGAAACCAAACAGCGAGGGTAAATTTAAGGGCAAGGTTTTTTTTCCTGCCGTTCTGTAAACAGACATGGAATGAGAAATTAATGAATACAATCTATTTTAGTCACCATATGCAGCTGCTGTGTTAGCATGTTACAATTTCATTACCAGAATGACTGCGAGTAAAAATCCTGGTTCTCGACAACAAAGCACTTTTTCAATATTCAGCTGAAAACAAATCTTTTTCCATATTTGTTGAGAGCTGTAGACTGATGCCTTTTAATAGACTGTCTCCTCAGGATGCAGACAGTCAATTTATGCAGTTTTCAAAGATCCAAACGTTTTTTCATCATTCATTATCATTAACGGGTTTGTCTTGGTCAGGGTTGCTGCAGCCTGGAGCCCATTCGGGAATTACTGAGTGATAGGCTGTGAAATTGCACTGTGGACCGGACTCCAGTACATTACAGGGTCCCTACGCATCCACACACAGACACAACATTCATATCTACACACAACAAGCAGTTTATAGTGACTAAGTTGTACTGTTACCGTGGAGACCAACATTGACGATAATAAATGTAAAAATGGTGAGAAGATGACAAAGGTTGCAGATGCTTTTACACATGGGTGTGGGATGGTCAGTATGTGTATTGTATAAAGTGAGACTTGAGGAGAAAACACATTTTTATAGTAGATCATTAAAAAACATTATCCACTTAAATTTAAGTTTAAAAAAATACAGAAAGGTTTATTTAATGTTTTCCATTTATTTACAGAACCATACCCATCCAAATATCTAAAGATTTTGTGTTACTAAGCTGCTATTGACTATGACTTAGGGATAAAGGTGATTTTTCTGTTATGAACAAAACAAGTTATGAAAGAGCAATACAGTGCAGATTGTGTTTGGCAGCTGAGGAACCGGTGTGGTATAAGCATAAAGGATTTTAGACACAAAGCAAACAAAGAGAAACCAGGCTGTATAAATCCAGACTGTATAAATGACTGACTTCATGGGAATTAAACTCAGCCCTAATTTCATTCTGTACAACAAAAAACCACTTAAACAGCTTATTCAAATGAATACCCATTTCCTAGCCTTCTTAAAGACACAGCCGACAGACACACACACACACACACACACACACACACACACACACACACACACACACACACACACATTCAACCTCATACACATAATTTTTAACATTACAGTGGCATCTGTCAAGGGGTGAGGGGAAATATTAGGCAGCAAGTAAACAGTCAGTTCTTGAAGTTGATGTGTTGGAAGCAGGAAAAATGGGCAACCGTAAGGATAAGTGACTTTAACAAGGGTCAAACTGTGATGGCTACACGACTGGGTCAGAGTATCTCCAAAATGGCATGTCTTGTGGGGTGTGGGGGGTTCCTGGTATGTAGTGGTTAGTATCTTGCAAAAGTGGCCCAAGGAAGGAAAACTGGTGAACCAGCAACAGGGTCATGGGTGCCCAAGGCTCACTGATGGGTGGGGAGCGAAGGCTAGCCCATCTGGTCCAATCCCAAAGAAGAGCTACTGTAGCAGAAATTGCTGAAAACCTTAATGCTGGCCATGACAAAAAGGCATCAGAACACACAGTGCATCACAGCTTGGTGCATATGGACCAGTCAGTGTGCCCATGCTGACTCCTTTCCACCTCCGAAAGTGCCTATAATGGGCATGTGAGCGTCAGAACCAGACCATGGAGCCATGGAAGAAGGTGGCCCGGTCTGACAAATCATGTTTTCTTTTAGGTCACATGGATGGCCGGGTGCACATGTGTCATTTACCTGAGGAAGAGATGGCAGCAGGAAGCACTATGGGAAGAAGGCAAGCCGGCAGAGGCAGTGAGATGCTCTGGGCAATGTTCTGCTGGGAAACCTTAGGTCCTGGCATTCATGTGGATGTTACCACCTAGGTACCACCTACCTAAACATTGATGCAGACCATGTACACCCCTTCATGGGAACGGTATTCCCTAACGGTAGTGGCCCTTGCTGGAAAAACAAGTCCGATCCATGGTGGCTCCACCTCGGAACTTGCAGGACTTAAAAGATCTGCTACTCACGTCTTGGTGCCAGATACCACAGGACATCTTCAGAGGTCTTGTGGAGTCCATGCCTCAATGAGTCAGAGCTATTTTGTTGATACGAGGGGGACCAACACAACATTAGGCAGCTGGTTTTAACATTGTGACTAATCGGTGTAAGTATTAGTGTAACTCTGGTATTTAAATCATGTTGTGGCAAGCACTGCAAGGGACAGCACCACAGGACAAGGGTAGAGGTACACCAAGCACACCTGAAACTCGGTAATACACATAATAATAAGATACAATTGTAATTAGAGTGTGACAGCTCATAAACCATAAATTGTTATTCAGATCCTCACAAAGTCTATTTGCCTGCTGAAGTGATCTCACAGAGCAAATAAACATCATTACCTGAGGGTTGGGTTACTCAGTAGTTACCTTCCATTCCGAAAGCGACAGGTTCTGGATTCCTTTATGTGCCGAACCACAATTCAGCTCCATTATTTGTTCTAAGCATGTGCTTTAAACTGCTGGATATTTGGAATGCATGAGCAGAAGTTGAAGGTCCTGGGAGTTTTATTTTACTGAATAAAAGCAGAGTCGCATTCAGCTTGGTATTAGCAGTGTGTTGAACAAATTCTCATTTGTAAATGCCACTTGGTGCGGTGCCCCTTGCTGTAAGGGCTGAGGGTCAACATGGGTCTCAGATGTGAGCAGCACACACACTTCCAGGCCTGGTGGCAATAAAGCAAACACCGGCACTGAAACGAGAGTAGCAGGTTTTGTAAGAAAGCGTTTGCTTTAATAGCGCGACAGCTGCTACATTTGGGACTGTAGCTTGATGCTGTAATGGGGAACCTGTTACTGCCATCTGCTGTAGTTATGAAAAACAATATTGTAGATGAGGCCGTTGTACACACGGGTTGCTCAGCTTATGAGCACCACAAGTCTGTCTGTAGCTTCATTTGTTTGCAAATTCAGCCATTTCTCCCACTTATTCAGAATCATATTCTTATTCACTAGTTGTTTTCCGTTACTTCAGATAAAGTTATATAAAATGTCATGAATTCACTGAATTCAAGAATTTAGTTTTTTTAAACTAATTGCAATTAAAACCAGGTTTATTTAAAATGAGTTAAGATGGAAAAAGATTTTCTATGGTCACTTTAAATTGTCTTTACTATTTACACAAACAGAAAGTTACTAATACAGATGGTGCTTGAGTTAATAAAAGGCAAGATCCTGCAAAAGTCACACATATAGCTATAATAGTAGACTTAACATTTTTAAATTAAATGCATTTGAATGAAATACAAAAATAAATATATTCAAATTAAAACTCATTTAAAATGGCTGAAAACATAATGCCAACTGCTGACCAGTTTGTGCCATGTATGTGTGCAGCAGTCATCATTTTCTTGATTGTCGATACTTAGCAATAGGAGACACAAGCTGTGAACACTGTGGAAAAGAGTTGAACAAAGCAAGCCCTGCAGTCTCACACTGCTTTATTGCATTTTGCTGCCAACTAGCAACAACATGTGGAAATAATCTGAAAGCTGACAACACTGAAAAAAGCATTTGAAACAGAGAAGCATGTTTTAAGAAAATATCAATAAAATAGAGAAATGTTTGCATCTTAGAAAATTTATAACTCAAATGTTTGTAAAATCAGGAGCTTGGAAAAGATGGAAATTAATAAGAGCCACTGCAAAGAGGTGATTAAGGCCTGCATATGATGTCCATGAAAGTGATGTACAAGCACTAGAACAGCAGCACTTTCTGGAAAGTTCTATAACATGTAGTAGGTCCACTTTGTAAGATACTTTGTTTGGTGTTTGGGTTACCTATTAAAAGTCTGAAACACTGGAAACCTGGGGCAAAACTCTAATGCAAACATGTAGAAAGGAAGAATTTTAGGGAAATCAAGGAAAAACAGCAAGGTGAGCAGCTGTACAATAACCATAACACTAGACTTGTAGGGAGATAAAGTGTTGCATTACAGTCAGAATCTTATTTTTGAAGATTGTTTTTTTTTTTTTTTGCAAAACATAAAATGGCAGTATTTGATCGACCCTTTTTTCAAGCAAGGCTAAACTCAAGCTTAGCGTGATTATTGTTAATTGGGTAATTTTGACTTCTTTGCATGCATGGTGCTCGGAGCTTCTTCATGGAGGAGAGGAAATTGGATGTTTTTTGCAATTACAAAATTTCACTGCAGTCGGAAAAGCCAAGTTTCCACGAAATAAGCAAAACTGCCGAGACAGCACAGTTTCTTCTGCTGATGTCAACAATTTCACAGCATGACTTGGACCAATGTAATGCTGAAAAGCACTGTTAAGTAAAACAAAATTATGAAGGGCAGCGTAACGGCTGAGGTAGAGGCCGCTGGGCAATAAAATCTGCTTAACATTCTGGTTAATGGCATTGCCAAATGTTATACATCTGTGTCATCAGTTGACATAAATAAACCGCATCTTGGGAACATTTCAATAAAATCATGCATGAGAAACCCTATTGTATTACAGCATTTGCCAGTCTGTAAAATTCCCTTTCCTGTCACTGTGCATGGAAGGTTGAAACAGTGAATTTTGATTTTAACAACATCCAAAGCGAAAGCTGAAAAGGTGCACCCCAGATGGAGGGAAGCGGTGAAGCGACACACTGTCGCACAGAACAGGTTACACAATATTACACTGACACCCAGTGGCAATAACTAAGTTTGGCATTTTAAAACATTTACATTTTATTGTTTTTATTATTGCAGCTATTTAGAGTATTGACTATTTAAGACAAAAACATAGCAATTACAAATACACAGCCCATGTACACATCATTTGCAGTAGTAACTGCTCCATGTACACACAGATAAACAATGTTTTTGTCTTTAATATTAAACATCTTCACACATTAGGCACATTCGAATACAAATTCAAAAAAATATGCGGAGTGCAGGAAGTAAATCCCTCCATCAAGTACTTCTGCAGATCCAGAATATATGATCAGATGCAACGTCTCAGGATTTGGTTCTTTTGAACAAAACATGTACATTAATTTTATATTTGAAGTTTGCTGAACAAAGGTACAGCAACCATGATATATACAAGAGCATCATACAAAGTTGAAAAAGATTTGAAATCTCATCGGGGTAATAAATGCAGCTCTTCCAAAAATATATCTTTCTGGAAATGTAAAATAAATTAGGCTTCAGACACTTTTCAAGAGATGTACAGAACATCCGAATCTAGAATTTTGAGAAAAACAAACTACATATTTCATTCCACTCTTACAGGTTAAATGCAGTGTTATAGAAAAATATCAGCTGTCACCTGAATCCAGATAAAGATCATTATTTGACATCAATACTTTGTTTATGCATAATCTCGAAAAATTCTAAACAAGGCAGAAGGTTAAATAACCAGCTTCAGTTTTACACTTAATTCAGTAATTTAATATTGACGTAGTCTTTGAAATGAAATGCATTGAATGCATTAGCGGGAATACAACTTTGCATTGCCAAGGAGCAGCTCCCTACACAGGTACACTGGCTCAATAGCACAATATTATTTATGGACGTGGTTCTGCAATTGAGACACATTGCAATCATATTTGGGGTAACAGCAATTTAACTTCATTTAAAATTCAAACTATACATTAAAGAGGGATGTAGCAATAATAATTGTTTCCAATTGTGATATTTTAACTGTAGGGCCACATAGAGGTGCCAAATGAAGCCCAAGCAGCACACTGACCTCTTGCAGAAAGTCACTGCAGGCTGAAAGCCCTGGAATAAAAATACCAACATGACACTGGAAAGTCAAATTTAATACTTTCACAAATTAAAATAAATCACAGCTCCGACATGATATGCTGGCTAAAAAGAAAAAAAAAAATCATAAATGAGGCCTCAGAACACTTCTTTAAGACATCAGTTTAAAGAATAATAGTGAGGCATTAAAACAATGACAATTTTGGTGAGCTTTGAAACTTTCCAGTTAGTTCCCTTGGTTTTCTGGAAAATAACATATGAAACCACTGTTTAAAAAATTGTTTTAAATATCAACAGCAGTTAATTACAAAACAACTTCAAATATAGGAGTTAAAAAAAACAAAGCTGAGGTAGCTGACGAACTGAGTTTGGGTATGTATTAAAATTCCTTAAATCTTAAAATGTTTTTTGTTTATAATTGAAATCTGTTAAACTTCTGTCTCAGTAATAGTAACTTTAAACTGTTTTGAATTACAAAACATCAACAAACAAAAAAAAGCAAAGAAACTTGTCAAAGCATGTCATTAAAAGCTAATTTTGATATTTGTAATAGAAGTTTTTATTATATGAATGTTCTTTGTTGTTAAATGATAGGTTACATAAGTATATAAATACAGATAGTTTTATTTATATAACATATACTATATTACAAGGTACAATCATACAAAAAGTCATAGCAATTGCCATACGGCCCCACAGGACTAACTAAAAGTATATAATGCATAGAATATAACTTTTAGTAAACAACTATCATTAGCTCAAGAATGTCACTGCAATTTACCCCACCAGTCAAAAAGAGAAAAGGAAATTCCAACTTTGATATGCATGTCATTTGATAAGCTTTGTAACACAATTGGCTCTGTAACTATACAAGCAGGGTCTCCTGGACTCTTGCTTTTTAGAAATACTTTATTACATACTTTTGGGCCTACTTTTGGAGTGAAAACAAGTATAAGAAGTACATTTCACCCCAAGTTTGACACAACCAAAACGTAAAAAAACAAAAAGATATAAGGCTTATTGATATAAAGCTACTAAAAGAGCTTCTGATTTGTGACATAAAAGTGCAGTGACTTTATACAAGCCTGCTGATAATAGATTTTCCATTATGAACAGTCCAGTAAAAAAATAAAAATAAAAAAAATTTTAAAAAAAACAAAAAATATTTAGCAATACCATTCTCAAATCAGCTTTGTGAGAACTTCACAAAGCAAGCATGTGCCTTCCTTTAATAGCATTGACCACACAGGACACAGTAAGTCCTTACCTTCTAACAAAAACCCACAAACCTCAACAACTAGGTCCTGAGTCTCCTCTGACTCCCACTAATACTGAAACAAGTTGCTAAAAATATACAGTTAATAAAAATAAAATAAAATTTAAAAAGTTCTTATTAGATGCAAAAACAACCTAAACTTAAAAGCAAGTTCCTAGCAAGGAATATAAACCAATTTGCTGTTTCAGCAAGCTCAGTAGGATGGAAGATTTACTGTGTCCCTTGCGTGGTCCCGACTTCACTGAGCACATGCAGGCTGGCCTGCAGGGGGCTGCTTTTCATTCCCTTCCCCTGGGTCACACGCTGCTGTCCTGCAGCAGGGGCTCGATGTCCTCGTCGCTGCCGGTGGGAGGATTGTGGGGCTGTCCATCACTGCTGTTGTGTTTGCGCACGTTGCACGTGGTCACTGCAGGGCTGCGGTGCTCCGGGATGAATAATGCCACCAGGAAAGCCAGGAGGACCGCGCATGACCCAAACACAAAGGGAGGCCCCGGAATTATTGACCCCTGTTGAGAGAGAAATACATGTTGCAAAAACAGACATTTTAAAGCTAAATTGGCTACAGCATCCATGACTCCATGTGGTTTATGTGATAAGAGTTTCACCTGCAGAAACAAGTATAGCACCAAAAAAAATATTTATTTTATACATATTTGGCCAATGCCTTTAAGATTAATTACATGATTGTATAATACTTAAAATTTATGTCTTGTGGTTTTTGATAGCACGTGGTGGGACAAGATGAACCTTTAAAGAAAAACTGATCACATTAAAATGTAACAAAACCAAACTATGCTGACTTCTCACATGAGAACTCCAACTTTGATCTCCAAAGATCAATAACTCCAAAGTCACT
Source organism: Heterotis niloticus (assembly GCA_018136845.1). NCBI lineage: Eukaryota > Metazoa > Chordata > Actinopteri > Osteoglossiformes > Osteoglossidae > Heterotis > Heterotis niloticus. The sequence continues at coordinate 20,078,922 of CM030891.1, forward strand.
CTGACCACTGAGTCATAATCAATAGAACATTAATCCTATAAACACCCTTTGGTATATGTACAGGTTAGGTTTGGGGTGGAGGGGGGGGGGGGACTCAAACATAGTTATAACAAATTTTTAAAACATTTTAGAACTTTTAGTTTTCCACAAATTTCTGTTTAATGCCATTTATTGAGCCATTCGCCTTTAACCCCTCATTATTTCTCATGTTATTGATCAAGAAGCTCAAGAACAAGGAACATAAGCTGTAAGACCAGATGTAAGCTGACAATGCAGGCCCAATGCAGGCCCTCTATTTGGGTGCATTGCACTGACACATATCAACTGTGCCTGTAAGCTCAGATGGCATTTGGCTTTCAACATGCAAGATTCACAAAACAGGTGTGAAGAAGAGGCAATTAAACAAAAGAAAATTAGTTAACCTTTGAAAATCTAACTGATGGTTAGAACAGCAAGGAGCCAGTGTATTAACAAGTGAAATTATATGTAGGAGCACAGTGAGATTGTGACACAGAAATTGTTGAGGGTTCTCTGCATTTCACATTCTTGTCAGCGTACTCTCCAGTAAGTTCAGCTGCACGCAGGCTGAACTTTCAAATATTAATCGAAGCAGCCAAACGCGTGGAGCTCAGACTAAGGTGCAAGTCCACACGACAAGTTGAGTGTGATCTATGTCATTAGCGAACTGACTTTCAGAGTAGAAAAAATGCAACGCTGGGTCCTCTGTCGGCTTGTCTTTCAATGACTTTGAGGTGGTGGCTGCCTGCAGGGAGAAATACACCTCCCCTCCAAATGGCGCCAGCTCCCAGTGTGACCCACAGAGTGTAAAATAACAATTGGCTGGCAGCAGTGCAAGTCGCAGGAGAGTTTGCTGTCTTCAATTGTCCCTGGCACATCAGCAGGGGTTGAACAGCTATGTATAAGACAGGACTAACACCAGCGATCAAGACACATTTGTAATCATAGATATATTTTATCAAATACTTATTAACATTTGAAACCTCTGATCACATACAAGAAATAGAGACTAAGGGCAGATGCATTTGAAAATGCTTAAAATTCTAAGAACCATGGTGAAATGGCTTACCTCAGTAGACTGGTTTAAAGGGGACACAGCTTCGCTCTGCACGGCAACCATCTCATTGAGCTCGACATTGAAGAGGAAGAAAATGAATCCATAGAGAGCGGGTCCCAGACCATTACACAGGCCACGGATGCCAGTGATCATGCCCTGCACAACCCCTGGGGAAGGAACAGCACACACTTTTTAGTCTGACTCAGGGACTGATGATGTAAAACTCTACTAGCACCTACCCCATGCAAAAAAAAAAAAAAAAAAAGGCCGTGAGAACTTAAACTACTAACAAACTTACAGAAGTATCAGAACACACATCCTCATTTAATATGAGGCTCTCTTTCAAACTGAAGTTCTTAAAAATATGGCTGTTTATTTTGAGTCCAACACAGGCATACTTAATACAACTGCAACAAATAACACATTGCATGATTAAATTAAGTCTATATGAGAATATTATTTTTCACACAGTAACAAATGGCAGTACCAAACAAAATACCACATCTTTACTGGAAATCTATATTAACCTCTTCAAATAAAAAAATGACAAGAGTATCAGTGCATTAAACATTCTGTATTTAGCATCTGTGCCTTGTTTGAAGACAGAAAACTCCCAGAAAACCAGAAAAATCTTCAACCTTCCCTCCCAGTCAAGCCATCATGACCCGAGCTGTCACCTCACCCTGCTTGTCGGGGTCCGCGCTGCGGGACACAAGCGCACTCACAGCTGGGAAGGTGATGCTGGACATGGCTGCCACTGCTCCCGCCGCCCACATCATCCTAAAATGACATTATGTTCTCGTCATTCTGACGCCAAACTCTGCCACCTCATCAGCCCCATTTCACTGGCACTCCTGACTGCGACAAGGTCATACAGCTCAGTCCACCTGGAGGGAAGCTGCACTGGTAGGGTCTGCAGCAGAGGGTGTGGCTACAGCTCTGCAGGTCCAAGGTAAATTACAGAACAAACCACTGAGAATGCCAGAGAAAGCAGGAAGTAAAATATCCACTTCTGGATTAAAAAGCTCCTGGAGCAGACAGTCATTACATGACTAATTCTCAGCCAAAAACATCCACATAATCCTTCCAGCTAAAGTTTCCATGTGAATAATCCAAACTTGGGGCAGCTTCAGCAAAACATGTGTCTAGAGGTTCCTCAAAATGCAGGAAGCTATTCCTAAATAAAGCATATATACATGAGTGTGTATGTGAGCTAAAACGAATTCCAATAATTTCAACTACAAACATATTGTTATTTATTTAACATGCCTGGGTCATAATGTGTGCTTATGTTGCCTGAAATGTAATGCTAATATACAAGTATTTACTAAGATTGAGCCTCAACTGGTGTCGAAACCTACATCTAATAACTTAATGTATGAATAAATGTATCTTTTCCTACTTTGGTTTGATAATCACTTTAAGGTATGTGACCTACCATGGTTCTGATCCAAAACCATACCAAGCCAGCTGGAGCATCTGAAAGCCTAGTCCGAGCAGGACCGTGTTCTTGTTCCCAATGGATTTCATTAAAAGGCTCAATAACGCCGTCTACGGAGAGCAGAAGGAAGAAGTCCTCAGAGCCACAGACATTCTCCACACACAAGAATTTCTAACATCATTTCAATGTATTTAACAAGTAAGCGTCATCAGGGATTCATTTGAGATACAAATTATACTGCAGCAAGAGAAATCTGTCAGACAGCACAAATGCATAAAAGCTCTCAGTTCACAGAATTATCAAATAAAATCAACAACGGAGGTAAGTGCAAAACAGGAGGTGGTGGCCATTTTGGTTCAAAGAAAATAGACAAAAGAAAAGACAAGGCTGTTTTTGCTATTGTATTTGTAATACCTGGGCTAAGATGGAAAGGATCCCCACCACTGCTATAAAGGCTGCAATTGTTGTGGATGAGAAGTTAATGACCTGAAAAAAGAAAAAAAAATTCAATGCAGCACCATGTCTGTGCCAGCCCTGTTTGTCAAGGCACATTTGATGTTGAGGCGAGATGTTCAAATATAACCGAACAATTACCACTACAAGCTAAAAAAAAAAAAAAAGCTGTTGAAAAACCTTTGGACTTGAAATACAAAAGTCTGACACACACTAAGCATAATTTAGCTCCTTCAACATCCCAGAACAACAGAAAATGACAAGTTATCAAAAACAATTTTGTACTACAATTCACTTGTCAAACTATCGTAATATAAAAATAATATTAAACTGGTTAAATTTGTTCATAAACTGGTTAATGGGAGTTTGTTTCCTCTATGTAGTGGAGGTTCAACATTAACAAAACTTCAGCCATTCTTATTGAAGTTCTTTTTTCCTATGCAAAATAAATTGGTTTAAAAAATTGCATAAAGGTACAATGCAGAAATAGGAAATGATGAAAAGGAGAAATTCCAGTTGAACAGATATGATGAGAACAGGCTGATAAAATTGATTAACAAAGTAAAAAACTTTGATAAACTACCTTTAAAGTACCTTAGCACCTACATTAATGCACCATAAACCCTGTGTGTTTGTGTATGTCAAAATGAAATAAAAACGAAAGTGTCACACTAATAAATGAGCGAAGAAGTGGTCACCTGTCGTAGGTAAAGGAAGAAGCAGGAATACTGCCCAGCCTCTGGCAAGTAGGAGAGGAACACTGTGATACAGATGAGGAGGACTGTGGAGTCTTTCCCCACTTTCCTTAGGGACTGCAGGGGGAATAACAAAGTCAGATGCTTTTTTTTTTATAAATAAATAAATAAAATAAAATTTTTTAAAAAACTGCAGTTACACTTCACTCATGATGCATTCCTACAGAGCAGTAAAACACTGCAGGATCTCTAACATAATCAAGAAACTCCAACTCTCCATTTTTATTTCATTCAAGCATTTCTTGCAATACAAGAGTACAATAAACATTCTCATCTTGATGAGGTAACAAAGAATCAACAACAAAAACAAATTCAGCAGTTGTACTGATACTCAAAAGTGAGTTCCTTTAAAAGGGTGTATTAAACATAAAATTTGATAAATTCCTCTTCATAAATCCTTTACTCAACGTTAGAGACTAGATATAAACTTCTGAGAATGACTCACAGCAAAGGGGTCGGCCTGCTGCCATGAAATTGTTGCTCCCCAGGATGTAAGCTTCATCTTCCCCTGAAGCGATTCTGGCACTGCCAGGAAAATGAAGCAGATGTCCACGACTGCTACCACCGTGGCCACCAGCACCACTAGATTGTCTCCATAATTAGCGGAGAGGTAGGCACCGATGGCTGGACTTATGACCAAGCTAGCAGCAAACGTCGCAGACACCTAAAACCGGAAGGCCAAAGCAGTTTTTCGTCTGACACACAGCTAACATAATGACTGAAGCTGCATACATTTCAACCACAGTTCTCTTAACAATATAAAACATTACGATTGTCAAAAAATATTTCAAAAGTATTATTCAAAGAAAACATGGGGGGTGAACTCTTACCAGTCCATAAGCTGTGCTTCTTTCGTGTTCTTCAGTGACATCTGCTACATATGCAAATATTACAGAAAAAGTGACAGAGAAGACTCCAGATACAGAAATCATGGCAAAGTACCACCTGTGGATGAAGGGCAAAAAGTACTGTCAGATCAAAGGCTGTTGTATCTGCAAAATACTCATAAATAGACCATTTTGTGCACCAACATATAAACACATAATGCAGATACAAAACTGCAAACAATTTTTTAAAAAATGCAACTGAACCACATGCCAGAAAACTAACATCTCTGGTATTTGTTACTTTTCTGTTACCTTAACTATATACATTTTTGTATAGCTTAATAGAATCAACATTAAAGTTTGGGTTCAGCTGCTAAAAGTTCAATTTTCCACTTTCACAAAGCATCAGTTAACAAGTATGGCCAGCTCTTCTGCAGCAGTTCCCAAAAATGCAGGACACGTATTTTGCTTTTTCACCTCTGTCTAGATAAGCTGATACAAATACTTCCCATGCAGGCTCACACTTTTTTACTGGTACTGTATTTGAAGTATGTTTTTGTCTACATATAAAAGAGCACCATGTCCCAAGTTAAGCTCAGTTGTAGCTCGCACACAGTGGGGTCATTGATAGCATAAGGCAGAAAGCATGAGAACCATGTGACAGAAGGTTGGGTGGCTTCTCAGTAGCCTCTTACCAGGGACTTATTCTCATGAGGGGAATCGGGGCGCAGGTGAAGAACACTGTGACCAGCAGGAAAGACTTCCTGCCCCACACATCAGAAAGGGCACCGATGAGGGGGGCGCTCAGGAAGGACAGTAGGCCCTGATGTGAGAGGAGTGTGCGACAGGGCCAGATCAGAGAGTGACACAGCATTTAGAGCCACGTTACCAGACGTCAGACAAATGCAACAGGAACCTGTAATCTAGGATGGGAACCAACGTGTTGGGCTACAGCGAATTAAATATTCATGTCCCTTTCTTAAGGAGACAGGTACTGAAAACAAAGGAAGAATAACCTTCAAATAAATATGCATCGGTTACAGCCAGCTGCACCCGTGGGCAGAGTGTGGCCACACAGTATTCTTCCCTTTGTTCCCCGTCATCCATCTTACGAGTTTAAAAAACATGTATGCATATGACACACCGTTTAAAAGAAAGTGTTACCCTATAAAAACTGTATCCAAAGTGCATACAAACATGTTTAGTAAAAAAAAATCCAATACAAACACAAGAAAACTTTGGGACATAAGGACAACAGCTCACAAACCTATCACAAAGATTACAAAGGCCATCTGTTCAATGTGTATAATAAAGAAATTTGCACAACTGAAACAAGTTTTGGTAACATTATGATTTTAGGGGAATTATGACATTTAAATAAATATAAAACAGAAAACAATCTGACTGCAAAAAATACCTTCAAAATGTATCATTTATTACAATCATTAAGCTACCTTTTTATGCTGGATACAGCATAATTACATTTACAGTTACATTATTACGATTATGTTAATTTTTTTTTCCATAAAATGAAGTGTGCAGCACTAATATAATAATATTCTCCTGGCCACTGTGCACACATCAAAGCAGTAAGACTCTTACCTTGACACCCTGAATGAGACCATTCATGAGAAACGTGTGTTGTGGAAACGTTTCGTGCAGAACCTTAATTTAAAAAGACCAAAATAGGTATATTAGAAAGCTATAGAAATTAATACATTGGAATGTTTTCTGTAGATATACAAATATCCTTACAAAAGTCAGTGCATATCTATGCTGCCAATAGCAGTTGCTGAGCCAAAAAAGCAGATTACGTAAACCAATTTACATGACAATCACATGCAGCATTACAATAGCAAAGTGCTTGTGTAACTGTGAATTTGTACAGCAATGCTGCTGCGTAACAAAACTTACAGTCAACATGGGTGTCGTCAGCAAACCCCAGGCAAAGAACTCAAGAAAAATGACCACCACCGCATGGGTAACACTAGCGCTGCCCACACCCTGCAGTAGGGGAAAGGGTCAAGGGAGGAGAAAAAAAATAATTCATGAGCATCATAATAAATTGAAGCGCTTGTTCATTCAAAGGTGCCACCACACCAAGAGACTGATCATAAATTGTTACAAACAAGCAAGTTACTGGCAACCAAGTTGTGCCCAGAGACGTGTAACAACAGCAATAGACCAGATATTACCCATTTTTTCTCAAAATCCATTAGGTGTTTATAATTTAAGGTGTGGTTCAACCAGAAGCTGCAGCTCAGCTGTGCAGGAAATGAATGAGCAACACGGAAATGTAAAACCAGGAAGACCAGTCTTATTTAAAGTCCCTATTTTCATCAGTGTTCAAGGGACAAAAGCAGAAGTCCCTGTGCTTCATGGCTGTGTGTGTTCTTTTGTTACAGTTCACCTGTCTTTATGTTTTACATATTTGGACAATGAGGTGCCCCTTTACGCTGTGAAAACAATGCTAGTATGTGGAATAAGGAACCAGTGAAAGAACAACTCACTGCCATATTTTTTTTCAAAACTTTAAAGAGAGTTAACTTTAGATCAAAGGTCATAATTTACATATACAACAGGCCACTTGTGCGTTTTATATTGTGCTGTTAGAAAGATGATTTATTTTCATTTTAACGCATGACATCTCTGAAGATCTAACAATTACACCTGAAAGTCAAAGGTGTAAACAAATAAAGGTGTTTTAAATGCTGTGGCTTCTGCTATGTCTCTCCCCCCCGCCACTCCCCGATGTATATCTTTTTTGCCCCACATACCTATTCACCATTTATTTACTCTCTTTATTTATTATTATTTATTTGTTTTCCTTTTCCCGATTATAGTACTTATTTAATCTATCCTGTACCTTATTAATTTATACTTTTACATATTTATGTGCATATTTGTATTACTGAGGATGCCCGGAAACAAAACTTTTCATGGTGACAACACTGCTATGCTGTGTTGTTCACCCATGACAAATAAACCTTTGACTTGACTAAATTTTCTAGGAAACAGGAGGTTTTCCAGTCTCAATCCCACATGCCAAGTGCGAGCAATGCTTTTTGCTCCAATTGAGTTTTAAGTAATAAGGCTTAGAACTGCTGACTGAATTCAGAAGGTTTTAACGCATTTTGACGTTTCTTTCTTCTCTGCAAGATACATATTTTTGCAACTGGCGTTATACACTGAGAAGTAAAACTGCATTTATACATCTGACAAAAATTGTGTGGATATCTATGCCAGAGGTGTAGAGCACAGGATGGGGTACACACTGGACCTGACACAAAGCCACGAAAAAGATATCACACATACATACAAATATATTCATTTACAAATCCAACTGGAACACATGCATTTGGACTGTAGGAGGAAACCCACATAAACAAAGAGGGAACACACAAAATCCACTCAAACATAGATGGATTTGAACCCAAGTCTAAACCCAGGAGGAGTAAGGCAGCACCATTTGCTGCTGTGCCATCATGGCATTAAAAATGCATCATTAAAAACAACTGATTTACAATACCTTACAATTTAATAATAAATACAACACTGCAATTCAGAATCAGTGACATCATGGCTCCCAACCCATCCCAATGCAGGACTATTACAGTCCTGAAAAGCTGAAAGGTGCAATGGTACCAACTGAAATTTTCAGGACAGGACCTCTTGGTGACTGATATTGTCTGTTCAATTACAGTTCACAAATTTTGACAAAGGCAACATCTTTTTTTTTTTTAATATATATACCTCAGTATGCCATTACCTTCAAATCTGTTCCACAAATTTAAAGTGTATAGAGTAATAAGTGATGCTGTGGTTAAAGTCATCTTTTAATCAAAGATCAAGATCTGAGTTCTACCTCCTGCTCTAGTACCCTCAATCAGGTTACTTATTCTGAACTGATACAGTAAAAATTACCCAGTTGTACAAATGGATAAATCGTTCTAAGTAACTTAATGCCGCACAAACTTTGGAGAAACGCATCAGCAAAATGAACACCGTAAATAAATAAACGCCAACTCGGCAACATTCGTAACTGTAAAGTATTCAAACCATCGTTACTGTCAAAATGATCCTGATTTTGACTCTTCTCTGCTGCCTTCCTGTTTGCATCAAGACAAAACCCCTGTGGCTTACTGTCTGGTCCATAGCTAAAGGGCTGCTGCAAGGGTTCACTTTTCAATGCCGCATTACCAGACGTAAGTCGAGCTGTTCCGCCATATATAAATAGTCATATCTGATAAGGAGTCGGACGCAGTTTTTCCATTATCAATTCATGTGCAGATGCGAGGCGACCATAGCCCACAAGGTCACTTAAACAGTTCTGCACTGCTGTCCTTCAGAGCTTAGAATCTGGAAATCTCTCACATTCTTGTATAGTTGGGGCTGTCACAGAGACCCTAAATCACTGCATTTCCACAGATTTTTCCGTCCTGCCATTCTGTTCACTTACCTGATGCTTTTCTCCAACACAAATTATAATGACTTGCACATTTATACAACAGGGTAATTTTTACTGGAGCAATTTGTTCAAGGATACTACAGCTGAGGTGGGATTTTAACCCAGGTCCTCTAAGTGTAAGCTCCTTGCTCGAGTATACTGTATGGTGGACCACTTCCACACAGCTATGTGTTGCTCCAGGGCTGCTGTTCGCAGTGCATATGAATTATTACACCTCCAGTTGTTATCTTCTCAAAATAAAGCTTGAAAATTATTATAATCCTGAACGGGGTGACATTACAGTTTTGGAACCACAACGTAGCTATTAAGTCTAAAAACAACTCAGCTGGTCCACATTTAAGAGCTGCGGTCTGTCTTCCGCCACAAAACCAGTTCTCCTCATCTTGCACTTTGCTGAGATGTTATTCCGTACGTCTGCGCAGAACTTCATTTGTTCAACTTTCAATGTAAAGCAGATCCCAAATCTTAAAAACTGCTATGGCTTTGATCATTGCCTATGGAAAGTGAATTCAAATGTCATGCGACATACAGTTTTATCAATGAGACATTTTTATGTTTTTAATACTTTTGACAAAAGTGACTGTTTCTGCTGGGAAAATGCATAGGAACGAGTTAGCAAGTTTGCAAGAAAAACTACTGCTATACTGGAAGATGTCATCCAACTGTGGAGCTTTCTGTGGATTTTCCAAACAAAAGCAAAGATTATTATGTTAAACAACAAAACAAAACGGTTAAATTAAAATCACGTTGAACAGCTGGTTTAACATACAACGCAATACATGTATCTTTAAAAAAAAAAAAAAAAAGTACGCGTCTGCAGATGATAATTTAAGAGGATCCGCATCGTTGCGGATCTAAAACTTTAGTACATCTAGTGTTTACTCAAAAGCCAAAAAGGAAAAAAGTAGCTCTTCGCAGATACTGCAAAGGCAACCACATTTAGCATTTAAATAAATGTTATTTAATTTAAAATTTGCTACTCCCGTGCCTGTCCTCAGAGGCCATTTAACTCGTTACTCCCTGCAACCGTCCCTACTTTGGTCACCTTCGTCTTATTACGCAATCTGATGTCGCTTTAATTCGCGTTTTGATGCGTTTTCTTTTTTTTCTCAGCCTAGATTTTAGTGCTTTTAGTGCGTTCGCCGAAACCGAGACGAAAGCCATGCACTAATACTCACCGCGCTTCCATCTCGCATTATTATTTTCTTGACCAGCATGATGCGGTTGGCCGCCCCTTGCTTGTTCTCCTGGCTCGGCTCCTTACATCTTGCCGGAGTTATAGAAAATCCATCTTGTGTAGGTATCTTGGGTTCGCCCGCTTCTTCCAGGGTGCCTACTTAGTTTTCTAACCTCCCGAGCACTTTGTTTCTACACAAGAAAGGATGAGTACGCCAGCTCTATTTCACACTTCTTCTCGCACAGCTGCCGTAACGAAGAGTCGTCTTCCTGTTGTAAACGATCCCCTTTTCGTGTGCTGATCCTGGACCAGGTTCGGATTTTTTTTTACAGAAGCAAGTAGATAGGACACTGAACTGTACGTAACTGATCCTAGATCAGTCCTGGACAATAATTCAAGTCGCTTTCTGATTGCCGCGTTGGACTCCACGGGAAATGACGTCACAACCCGTGGTGTTCTGGGATACGGTGTCTATTTTAGGTCATATTGTTTTCTGTTCTCGCAGGTTACGTTTGAAAAGCGAAACTTTGTCGAAAAAGTGAGGCGTATCCAAATCTGTCTTAGGTAAAACATTGCTAGGATGACATGTATTAAAGCGTCTTTACTCTTTATTTAACTGGTTCAGTGCTCACACTCTGTAATAAATAGTAATTTAATATGCATTAGCTGCAGCATATCCCCCTCGTTTTTTTGCTATGGCTGTACATTTACTTGGCTGACACCGTTGTCCAAGGCAGCTTTCAGTGTTAAGGTACTTACGAATGTTTAACTATTTATAAACTTGGATCAATTTACAAGAGAATTTTACATTGACATCTTTGCTCAAAGGTAGTATAGTGGGAGGTGAGGAATAGACTCTGCATCTTTTGAGCACAGTGTTAATGTGGAGAAGCAGCATGTAATATTTTGAACCCAGGGTGGTAAAGACAGGTTTGACAGTGTCACACCACACTGAAACATCCCTGATGGATTTCAAGTCTTAACACTTTAACCACTTGGTGCTTAACCTCTTAACACTTTAACCACTTGGCTGTCACAGTTAAGCACATCTTTTCATCAAATGTATTTTCATTTTGGTAACTGTGTGAAACCAGTTTGTCAATGATTTTATAATCAACACATCAGTTTGCAGTAGAGAATGTACAGTGTGACTAAGCTATAACTGAACTAGAGGGAAAATGCTGGGAACTGAACCCAGGCCTCCTGAATGAATTCTGCAATCATACACATGGGTGTGCATATGAAAGTAACAAATCAGTTTTCAGTTTTGTGTTCCCAGTTCACCTCTTAAGTTTCAGTTTTAAGTAATAAGGCTGTTTTCAAATGGAAACAGTGTAGCATGTTGTAGTGTATTTCCTGTACCTTAAGTGTAGATAGTTATTTGCATTTTGTGTCACATATATGATGAGCCTGAAGGAAATTCATTCACTTTTTTGCTTTTATTTATGTCTGAGATTTTGAACTGTCTAAAAACTTGAAAAATGTCATGTATAGTTCCTTTGCATGTTACATTCATTTATTTTGCTTAACTGCTTTATCCTCTGTGTATTATTAAGTGTGAAATACCTGACAAGGTGTTGCAGTCCTTCCACAGAAAAAATGGTTTAAAAATATCCAAAAGCAGTAGTTTTAACAGTTTAATATTTTAATTGTGTACAAACTGCATTGTGTTCATCTTCCTAATACTAGAAAGTGCAGGAATTAATTATCTAAAAGGTAGAAATTCATTTTGGGTGACAGAGGGATCCCAGTATTTTTGATTAGTTGTTATTTACAGTGGCTACCACATTTAATGAAAAACTTACCATTTTTATTCATCTCAACATTGCTCAAGATTGATAATGCAACACTTAGTAGTGCTGATTTGTGCATGTGAACAATTTCTGTTTCCAATTTATGCAGGAGGCCTATTTTTGTACTCTCTGATTTATGAGATTCATTTACTGCTGCATGAACAATAACATTAGAGTAGAAACTATATGATAAATGGGGTTAGCTTAATTAAAAGGTAGGAGCTTGCCAAAGCTTTTGATTGGTTGCCACAAGGTGCCTTGTTTATCGTAGCTAGGCAACATGATCAGCCTTAGAGCAGAGTCTCAGGGTTGCAAACTGGACCACTTTTGAAGCAGTTTGCAGGACCCCAGGAGAGTTCACCTGCTGTAATAAAATTACCCTCCTCATGATGACTGCAGATGTATAATAAATATTGTTTTACATGATTTTGTTTTATTAAGTGATGCAATAAAATAGCAGTAATGTTGAAAGTAAGATTATTTTTGCAAATAAGCCAAAAAGAATGTCTACAACCGTAATTTCTGCTTTCCCCAGGCATTGAGAATGGCATTAGCAAGTGGTCACTGGATAAACAAAGAAGTCCAAGGCGACCCACCAAGACCCAGGTAAATTATTAAATGTGCCTTCAGAAAAGGGCTTGTTTGCATTTTCTTTGCAATTCTGTGTAATTCATGTGTGAGTATGCATTTTCATCTAAGTCTTTAAACATTAATTAAACTGTTTTTAGTCTGATAATGTTGAGTAGCTTGTTGAAGCTTAACATTTTTGCTATTTTGCTATCATGATAAGAACGTTGCTATATATGCTATTGAAATTCATTACAAAACGTCAGTCAGTGTTTTATAGAGCTGAGCTCCAGCTGTTTTACACTTGCTTAAGTTAAAGGGCTAATACTTTTCATTTTTAGATACGGTCATGCTCTTGCTGTAGCAGGGAACATTGCTTTTCTGTTTGGAGGCGTGTCCACTGAGAACTCTTTGGTAAGTCAAGCGTGTTATTGGGGTATTATAGGCTAACTGAGTTTCAAAATGTTTTGGTAAACAGTTGGGATAAAGAATGCAGAACCAAGATATGCAAATAATCATTTCTGAATACACTGTAATCTGCAGCTGACTACTGTACATAAAGTAATTCATGGTTTCTCTCAGAGATCCAAAACCATAATTGTATTTCTTCATTTGTCTGAATATTTTCAGCTCATAAAAGTTTCTCCCAACCTTAGTCGTTAAGTTAACATTTCCATAATGGCTCTTGAGCCACAAGACATTTTTGTTAATGATGGGAATCACCTACAAACATATCTGTAGATGTGATAATACACAAACATCTGTCTATACAGCTATAGATATTCCATAGGATTTCAGTAGCAAATTGATAATTAGCATTAATAAAAAGTTTCTGCACTCTACAGGATATGTTGAGACATAGAGAATTTTTTAAACCCACACAATACCTGACAAAATCAATTAAAATAAATGTGTTTGTTGCCCTTTACCGTAACTTTTTGCAGTCCTTTCTAAAAATTAAAGCCATTCAAAAAATAAGACAGTTTACATTGACTTTTTGCATTCACCTCATCCTTAACCTGGATTTTTCTTCTTTTTTTAGGATGATCAATTAATATATCTGAATGATTTTTATGTGCTTACTGGTAAGTACCTGGTAATTACAGATCTGCTTGCTTTTAGCTGATTTCATTCACCCATTCTTCACAGTTTCATCTTTTCTTGTCATTCTGCTTCAATAAAAAAAATCTGAAAGATTAGTATAGCACCATATGTCTGCTCTAGCTCAAGAAAATTGTTTTTTACTGCACCTACTCATAACAGACAATACATTTTTAAACAATGAAAAATACTGCATGAAATCAGAAATCAGAAGTAGTACTTGCATTCCCATTAACTTATTTTTTCTCTTTCCCTCTTTCCTACCAAACAATTAAAAATGAAATGAGAAAATAGACAAAGTCAATTTTATTTACTACAGCAGAACCAACCTATCCATAGGTGGCTGTTATGGCAATAGAGGCCGAAATTCCTTCACTTTACATTGTTTAAACTTTGTCTGTTTCATTTTATTTGTCTCTTTATTTTCAAGTCTAATGAGACCTACTGAATTAATGTCAGTACTGACAAAAAGTAATCAAAATATATAGCTGTTTAAAAATGGTAAAGATGATTTTAGAGATGCCATTTGTAAGAAAAAGTGCCACTGGGCTCAAAGAAAAGGAGTTAAACTGTGAAGATGTTGCTATGTCTGTTGCTAGGCAAGTGATGGAAGTTCTTTGATAGGCTCTACTACAGACATGACTTGGGTGTGTGAGATTTCATTTTTGCCAGTTGAACAATGCAGTAGTGAGAGCCACTGGAAATTGGCATCTGAAATAGACAAGGATTCAGCTTGGATTTAAGGTAATGAAGGATGTTAAGTCTTTTGTAGTATTATATAAAGGGTTTCCTGTATAGGCAGCCAGAAAAGAGAAGACGTCAGGTCAGTATATGATCTTACTGCTGTTCAGTACTTCTGAGATTAGTGGCTTATTTAGATTTAGCATGTATTATCTTCCACTTTTTCTCAGTATTTTAGTTAAGCATTTAGATCAGTTTTTAGGTGAATTTTATTTCCAACAGGTCGCCTCAGAGCACTTAAGGTATTGCATAAGAGTATGAAAACACAAATGGCATTAGTGATACACACTTAGAGTGTGGAGGAAGCCAGAAGGTCAAAGAAGAAATAAATCTTCAAAAGCTGCCACAGAAGGGAGAAGCCTGCAGGCGAACAGGCTGCATATACCCATCCCCTCTTGGGCAGGCTCACGTGTTCACTTCCAGGACCTTGTTTTGTGTTATGACTAATCATTATAAAAGTGCAAAAGTAAAAAGCTGTGTGTGCTGCTGTCATCTATTTTTAGTTTCACCTACAAATGTTATCTGGGAAATGGTGCCGCAAAATGGAGATATACCAACTGCCAGAGAAGGACACAGCCTTTGGTAACTAAAAACATTTTTGCCTTTCTTAAAAATATTTGATATGGAATGTGTTAAAATTTGTATCTTATTATGTTCATAGTTCTATACAAATACTTGCCATTATATTTCATTTTTATCAATCGCTTGTAAGGAGAAAAATAATGTCTTGAAATTAGTGTGACATTACATTGTTCATACTGTATTATTAAACACTGAAAATATTTATTTAGCTATAGACTTAAACATGTGATCTTCATAAATTATGCAATATATAGTATTTTGTTATAAAAAACCAATGTGTTACCATAATGTTTAGATAATTTTTAGCTGAAAATACTGCATAAATAATTGTATGTAATCTCCTTTGTCTCTTACAGTATGGCCAAAGGGAAGCTTTATTTATTTGGGGGTTCATCATTTCCACAAGCAAGAGAATGCCTCACTGGAACCTACTGCTTTGATATTGGTAAGGTTATGTTGACTGTGCTTATTGCATGCAATTTTTTATCAGCATAGGATGAAATGCATGTGCTAGTGGTGGTGATGTTACAAAATGTCTGATCATTATAAATGATCTAATGCTTATAAATGACAGTTTCATTAACATGGGAGAAGCTAAAGACATGGGGAGTATCTCCTAGGAGTCTGAGGCACAGCTCTGCAGCAGTAGGTGACAGCATCTATGTCTTTGGAGGAATCCTTGATGGTGTCCTCAGAGACGACCTTCTGATGTTCAACACAGGTCAGGAAAGCTCCTTTTCAAGGCTATACTGTGAGGAAAAGGCTCAGTTTCTTTCAGCCTCAGAGCAGCTTGAGTTGCATGGTCTATATCCACTGACAAACTTAATGTCAAAGCTGTTACTATAATGTTTGCTTGAAAACTATTTTACTACTTTACTATTTTACTATAATCATTTATCATGATATTCATGAGACATACTTGAAAAGCAACACTCTGGCTTCAGTGCAGTACATCGCATCACACCGATGGAAGTGAAAAATGCTCACATGGATTATTGTAGGATGGTGTGCTCACAGGACAGTAAAAGTTTAAAAGTCACACCCCATTCACACTATGACAACCAATTCTATGCCTTTTCAATTTTTAAAATTAGAGCACATTGTTTTTGTGTGCAAATACAGGTATCCTCCTGTTTAAAAGAGTATTATGTTTCTGGAAATTAGCTCATAAGGTGAAATCTCATAAGTCCAAAATTAAATTTCATTGCAGCAGAAACTTTGAAAATTCCCCTATGCTTAACTCTTGTTACTCTTAAGCATAAAAAATCAGCCTCATATTTGGTCATAACTCAGTAAAGGCTGTTACATAATTTCACTCATATACTTAAAAACTTGATGTGTTAAGACTTGAAATCCATCAGGGATTTTTCAGTGTGGTGTGAGACTGTCAAAAACTTGTCTTAAGGTAACTTTCCCAAAATAATAAACTTTTGCCTTTGAACCTATTTAGAAATTATTTATTATGTTACTTATAAATTAAATGACTTGTTGATTTTTTTTCAGTTTTGATGTTTTTTCTTTGCAGTTTTCATCAAGCATCATTGGTGTACATATTGAGAGTTGATTTATTTTGATTTTATAATCTACTTTGTCAAAATATCAAAAATGTTTGGTGTGAGTAGTCGATTTTAAAAAGTTAAGCATCTATAATCTTAGCCTGGATAATTTGACTATAAATTTGTATATTAGAATATAAAAGTAAAATAACCTACTTTCCTTTATGATAGTTTCAATGACATGGACCCCAGTCAAGACTTCTGGATTGGTACCATCTCCAAGGTAATTATTTAATGCAAGCAGAAAACACAGAAAAATTTCAAAATGCTGCATTTTGTATTATACAGGGTGTCTCAAAACTTCATAAACATTTGATGTTTGCTGCATGAACAAATTGTAAGTAGTGCCTAGTTATTAACAAAGAACATTTCAAGTGGTTGACCTAATTCAGTATTAGCAATAAACCCTTTTTTATTTGTACACTAAATATGCCCCTCCAATAAATTATGAAAGCATGCTTTTTGAACATTACATTTTTTGGTAACCTGTATTTTTTCCACATTCTATTCTGAAAATGCCAAAATTCAATGTATATGTTTGTGTTTTTGTAGCAGTGCGATATCCTTTTTTTAATTTTAAAATCTGTTTTTTGCTTTCTCTCAGTTCCAAGAAAGGTTGTGGGTCTGCCAGACATAATAAAGCTGACTTTAATTTACTATGGATTTGTTTTTGGTGTCAGTATGCTTTGTAGTACATTGAATTGTCCTGTGTTCAGTGATTCAACATTCACTTTTATAGTAATCAATTTAACAAAGAAAAAAATCAAATATTCAAAAAAATGGGAAGTTTAAACTGAATTTTAGAACAATTCTGTAATATTAAAATGTGGACACTAATATAAAAGGAGACATAAAAACAGAATGACTCAAGAGTGTGTGCAGAGAAAGAGAATACTACACTGTAAGTCAGTACCAATGTCAAAATGTACTCTAATGCTCTTTCCACAAAGGGTCACTTTTATCTGCTGCGTGCGTGGTGCTTCCGTGTAAAATGCTATGAGTTGCTATGATGCAGTAGCTGCAAACAAGTGTCATGAAAATTAATCTGATGGCCACCTGTCCCCTACATTGTTCTCAGTATGGTGCAGTGTATCATCCTTGTGAGGAACAAAAGAATCATGTTTCCCCTTTGTTGGAAAAAGCCATAGAAGTAAACTGCCTCAGTATATTAAAAGGGTTATAGGCAGAGATATACAACTGCATTTACTTTCAAATGAAAGTATAGTACATAACTAAACTCAGTTTTCAGCAGTAATTTTATTGTAATTTATGAACTATGGTTTGAGAAATAGGGCTTCTGACATATCTTACATATAAGTATAAACATTACTGTTGTGTTTTAGGTGAGAAAAAATCCTCATTTCTCCTCAACTTATCCTAATAGGAACCATTAGATCACATTGTCATGGTCTTTCAAACATCTGGACACTTTCATCAGTGACAAACTAACAAGAACTGTCAACTCTCTTTCCAGATTTCAGCACAAATTTGCAGTGGTTGGGGAGCAGATCTACTTGTTAGGAGGTTGCTCTCACAATGAGACCTATTGTAAAGATGTCCACATGCTGAATACAGGTGACTGAACTTATTGTTGATTGTTGTGTATTGTGGTTTTTATGCATTAACTGTGAGTAGATTACTATAAAAAATGTTGATTAAAAATCTTTAGTATAAGATTTTACTGTTTGTATTGAACTGTGTGAGTCAGATAGTAATTCTTCTGTTCATACGCTTCATTTTTCCCAAGTAAGGACATGAAACATAAGCGTATAGGTTTCCCTCACATTTAGAGTGTGATTCATTCCTGAAAATCTGTTTGTAAAATGAATTTTCATAAAATCAATTAATTACAGTTGCTAATTTAGAAAAATGATCATTAACTCATTTTTATCAAATTTACTAAATTTCTACCATATCTTTTAAACTTGGAAAAAATTCAGTTGAAAACAAAGTCCAGAATGTTAGAACTACTCTGAACACCTGCACTGAGACCTAAGACCCGCATATTCAAAATTGCTTAAAAAATATGTCACAATTATTTGCTCCCTTTCCCTCTCACCAATTATGTTATTATTATACTCTTTTTTCACAGTTTTTCTGGAGCACCATGGTGGTATGCCAAGGGGCTCAGGTGCCTCCTGATATTATTATTATTATTATTATTATTATTATTATTATTATTATTAGAGATCCATGGAAGCAGTTACATGGTTACCTGACAACTGACATGGGGAAGAAAAGCCAGAGTGTGTACAGAGGGGGATGCTCATTGTATGCGGATACCCGAGCGTCACACTCATATGTGCGCGTTGAAAATCTTCAGCCACAAGAGCATCAGTGAGGTCAGGGAAGAAGGTCTGGCTCACAGTCAGCATTTCAGTTCATCCCAAAGGTGTTCAGTGGAGTTGAGGTCAGGCCTCTGTGCAACCAGTCTAGCCTTCTTTCACACCAGCCTGGACAAACCATGTGTTTAAGGAGCTTGCTTTGTGCATGGGGGGTACAGTCATGCTGGGGCAGCAAAGGAGCTTCCCCAAATCATTGCCACAAAGCCTGAAGCACACAGTTGTCTATAATGTGTTTGTATGCTCTGTGAGTATGGCTGGAACAGCTCAGTTCAATCATTAGAAGGGATGTCTGCACACTTTTGCCCATACAGTGTATGTGCATGTCACCAAGATATCACCACTATCTTTTTGTACATGTTCTGAAATGGGGTATATGATCTGATGGAATTTTACAAACATGTTGTGTTTGGCATAAATAATAAAAATATTCCTAGGAGGGCATTAAAAATTATAAAATACTTTATAACCTTTTATAACTAGGATCTTATAAGCATATGTGAAACACAGTATTCTCGGGATGGCACTCTCTTTTCTGTATGCAGCTTTCTACTAGTTCTTCAATGTCATAATTCATTTGCTGTCCTCATTGGGAACACAAAATTTGTTTCAAGGAAAGAAGCTAAAATTCTTTTCACTGTTAAACTTAGCTGGCATAGGGGCTTTTGCTTTGATTCTAAATTAAATTAATAGTTACAGTATATGCTGCATAGCGCATGGTAGCTCTCCAGGCACAGAGAAAAAAAATTAAAAACTAGAAATAACCAATAGTTAAAGTATCTTTATAAAGCATTACTCTTTTTGCATAGGTGTTTTGTTAGTTTTACTGGTGTATTT
The DNA here is from genome assembly GCA_018136845.1 of Heterotis niloticus. Lineage (NCBI taxonomy): Eukaryota > Metazoa > Chordata > Actinopteri > Osteoglossiformes > Osteoglossidae > Heterotis > Heterotis niloticus. Next base: position 20,098,637 of record CM030891.1, read on the forward strand.
ACTGGACTATACATATTTTTTTTCGAACAGTACCTTCCGTTATAGTAGGCTGTGTACAGTGCAGTGCCTCTGCTGATCAGTGGAGATGTGAGATGAGTGTGTTTATAATAGAAATAAAATCCCACTGATGCCCCATCAGTGTACACTTACTTGGTCAGTGTGTCCAGGAACTGACCCTTAATCTTTGCTTCAGATACCCTCACTTGGCAGACGTGTGAAGTTAAAGGAGAATGTTCTCTGGCCTGCACAGGGTTCTCTATCACAGCCCATCATGACAAGGTAACTGACACGATTGCTTGAAAACAAATCCTGATTTATCTGTCTTTTAGATCTGCATGTAAACTTATGAGACTACTTTCTCCCAGCAGTTTAGGCCCACAGCATATAAACTGTTTATAAAAATATGCCACAATAAAAAGTTTTGTTTGTTGACATTAATAATTGTCGTAATACAGGGATATAGTGGTCTGGAACCTGGACTAGAAACTTAGGGAATAAGGCAGTATACACACACTCCATTGCAGGGAAATCCCATATACACACAAACACACAACGCATTCACACACTACAGATGTTGGCTCACCAGGTCACCAGGAATTCTGGTGTAAATCCACACAAACATGGGAACATGCACATCCACACAGACTGAACCAAATTCAAACCTATGATCAAACCCACAGCCCAGGCACTGTGAGCCACCAGTCTACCTGACCCACTGCTGTGCTGCCTTTGTACACAGTAATATCACGTAAATTATTACATCTACTTTAGAGAGAGTTTGATAATTTAGGTTTCAGAAAATGTTATGTCAAACTTCCATTTATTTCAAGGTAATGAATGTGTTTATGGTTGTTTTCTTGTGATTTTATTTTTTTATACCTTATTCATATTCAGGATATCTACCTATTTGGAGGGAAATACATCAGCAAAAAAGGAGAAATTAGTTCAACTAATGAAATACACAAGTTAAGTATAGGTAAGTGAAAATATGCAGTTGAGAAATCGATGCGAAACCCTACTGAAATGAACTGTTTCACATGTACAGAAGGCGCCACCTTGTGTTGACTTCCCTCCCATTATACCGATTTTATTCTGCTGTGCTTATTAAAAGTCATTATGTGATTTTTCTCTCATTGGCGTTAAACAAAAGGTAGCAGTGAAGCAGTTTTTTTAAAAATATTTCTCAGTACTGTAAATTGTGTGGTTGCAGTATGCAGAGATGTCATCATAGAACAAATTTTCTTGTGGCATTAGTTAACAGCCGTTTAACAAGCAGAAATTCCAGGTGCAAAGAACATTCCATAGCTAATAACTTTCAGATACTCCTCAGTTATCCTTCTTTACTACACACTTTGTAAGAGTGGCTCTTCATGCATATCCTAGCACATAGCACAGTAGTTTACAGGCAAAATGTTCATGAAATGAGCTTGAATAACACATTACGCATAGAGGTTTCAGTTACATTTGTTCCTTTTCAGCATGATGAAGCTATTTCTCTTTGTCCTATCTAGGCAAGTGTTTTATTTATCACTTGAGTAATTGTTAAGATGCTAAAGTTATCTGCCACATTCTGGATTAGTCTGTCAGTCTTTGCATCACACTTGCATCAATTCTGTCACATGAAATTGCTACACTGAGCTTGGTGTGATAATAAAACGACCAGATTTTTTTCATCCTATTTTATGCTTTCTTTATAATAGTATTATTCAGTGAAATCAAATGCAGTACATAATCATATGGTACAGAATACATAGAAAATGTTTGCATTGTTATTTAAGTCCCCCCATTATCATTAGCTGCACTATTCTAGTTAGGGTGGGGGCAGTTTGCAGTCTATTTCTGAATCACTGGGCATCAGGCTACGAAACTGCACCCTGGGTGTGAAGTCAGTCCATAGCAGGGTAGCCAAACATGCACACAATACTACACTATGATCAATTTAACGTGATCAGTTAACATGAAACACATCTCTTTGGACTGTAAGAGAAAACTGGAATGCCTGAAGGAAACTCACAAGCAGAACATGCAGACTCCACATAGACTGAGCTGGAACCCACACCTGAACAGCCTAGGCACTGTAAGGTGGCAGTACTACTAGTTGTGTTACCCAAGTAACGTATGAACAATAGAATATAACCCAGGTTAGTCATATTAGATTAATCAAGCAAGTAAAATTTATATTTTTAATGTGAATTGTGAGCTACTTGCACCAAAGATAGAAGAAACATCTTACTGAAAGAAAAATAGAACTCATAAATATTTATGATATTGACTAATATTTAGTTATGTATTGTAATTACTAGCAGAAAGTAAATTTGTCCATGCCTACGTAATCAGATGGTAATGTACTGTAGCATAATAAGTGAAAAACTGGAGAATCTGTGCTCAAAGTCACATCAGGATCATACAGTAGTCTTACCAAGGTTCAGCAAGTGTTGTAGTTGTTGGAACTGTCAACTTGCTACCTGAAGGTCTTCAGTTTGAATCTCACCCCTGCCGTAAGGTCCTTGATCAAGGTATTCACTCCGAACTGGTATGGCACGAATGCCCCTGCTATTTAAACGGGTATTTCATTGTAACAGGCGAAACTAACAATGAACACATATTATGTATCGAGCTGTTACTTAACAAAGATTCACCCACTTACACAGCAGGCTGATTTTTACTGGAGCAATTGAGGGCAAATACCTTGACTACTGCAGCAACTAGTGGGATCTGAGGCTGGATTCTCTAACCACTGCACCACCTGCTGTCCTGATTAATAATATCCCATTAATGAAAATTTCAGCTCCATATGACAAGAATTTGTGGAATTATTAGGAATGTCTTGTACATGTAAACCCAGATTTGCTAAAGTTGAGGAATACCTCTGATGTTTTCAATGTTCTTAAACCATGTCCTTTGCTTTTTCATGGAAATGTGATTATAATGTTTATTTTATAATTTTATTTATATGTATCCAGGCTATTTTTTGAATGGCGGCACAAAACAGAAAAAATCTAATATAGTGTAATTGTGCGGCCCTCTGGGTATTTTCTGCGGACAGACGTGTGCATGGGGGACACCTGCCACACAGTGATGTCCCCTCAGGAATGGGCTCTCTTCACCAAAGTAAACAAAACCAGATAGATGAGTAGAGTGGAATGTAGAAATATTGTTGATCCCGACAACGAAACAAAACAAAAATATCAGGGATCATCACTGGTCAAGAAAGTGATCAAAGCACCACACACTGTACTGCGTGTTTGGCTCGGTTGGTGCTTGGACAGGCCTCAGTGTGTCTGCGTCCTGTGCGCCGCTTCCCATGCAGCAGCACAGCTGACAACACAGCCATCCCTCTTATGCAGCTGCCTCTCATTAGAGAGACCAAAACTCGCTGTGTCATATTTTCCCGCCGCTGGGTAGATTGCAGTAACTGTCAGAGGTAAACCTGCAGAACTAAACTGTGTGCGAGCAGCTCTCGGATACCCAAGCTGTCCAGTTACAAGTTCACATGCAAATTACAATGTTCAGTTTGCATTTTGTCACTGTCTTAATGTCAAAATAAGTATTTTTCATGCCAAATGAGAATACCGAGAGAAAGAAACACCAACTGCTGCATCTATGGCAGGTTTGTGTTTGCGTGATTTATTAGGTAGTTGCCATCCAGTTGCAAAAAAAACATATGGTTGGAACTGTGCAAGAAAGTGCTGCAGTGGTTAGAGCTGCTGCCATGCAGATGAAGATCTGAAGGTTTGGACCCCCCTCCTGCTGTGTGCTGCCTCAGTAAAAATTAACCTGCTTGTATAAAAAATGGCTAAATCATTTGTAAGTCACTTTGGGGGAATGTGTCAGCTAAGTTAATAAATGCATTCCCTACGTAAATTTCAGCAAATACTATAGGTATCTGATTTAGGAATGTCTGATACTATTCCCCACTATTTTCAAACCTATAGACTTTAAATTATAAGTGCTGGTTTCCCTTTTTCTGGAACATGTTTCTATTTTTCTATGATCTATGCCAGGTTCATGTTCATAGCATATTTTTCGAGGCAACTCGTCTTTATCTGCATTTGTGCTGCAGTTGATCTCCATGGAGCAAGTATCTCATTTCAGTTTCATGTATGTTCATGGAACACACTGTTCCAGATGAGTGTTTTAATTTATTAATAGAGACCACAGATAGTGAGGCCACATCGCTCTTCCGCTCACCGTGTGGGTGAAGCAGCTACCTTTTGGCTCCTCAATGTTTCATTGTGAGATTACAGTTCTGCCTGTCGCTCTTTCAGCAAAGATGAAATGGAAAGTTCCACTGTACATGGGGATTCCTCCGCAGCGTCGGCATGACCACACGGCATTTATCATTCACAGCCATGTGAGTACAAGAAGTAGCAAAAGAAAACCTTATTCTTAATCTAACATGAACATCCCAAACTCAAGCATCACTTTTTAACATTGCTTTCACAATGCTTCATTAGTGTAGTGGACATTACACATGCAGTAACCTGGTTTCTTATGTTTTTAAGTTTTTAAGTTATGAAAATACAATAGAAAATACATAGCTTGCATTCTGATATGATTATTAAAATCACTTTTTATATAATTTTACTTTGTTATATAAATTTCTATGAGTATATTGTACTCTATACTATCCTCAGACCCCATCATTCATTTTTGTTTGTCAGTCATTCATTTTTGTTGACTCAAACTGTATACTCTGTAATGCTGTGTCCTAAAACACGTTTTATGGGGAATTGTATGCTTTAAAATTTTACTATGTGTTTGAAATCTGAGAAATACATACCAAGCTTTTTTTTTTTGTTTGTTCTCAAGAGGATTTTTCATGATTAGTATTCAATACAACAAGGCTGAGGGCAAACATGGGGATGGGCAGTGTTAATACAAATCCGGGACATTTATGCAATTTTCCTCTTAAAAAGATGTACATATTTGGAGGAAGAAACGAAGAGCAAGAGTTCAATGATATAAAGGTTATGAAATTAATCAACCCCTCTGAAAGACAGCCTGGTATGTTTTTTTTTCTTATACTTTAAAAGAACCCTGGCCTACAACATTAGCTAATGCAAATTTGACAACAGGCATACACCTTAACTGGTGTTTTATTTATTGTTTTCCCTTTTTGTGACAATGGTAATTTCCTGGCTAAGGTGAGACATAGACTGTAACATCAGATGATGATCAGTTTTTCACTAGTTTTTTTGGTCAAGCTGCCTTATCCTTATTATTCTTGAAAGTGATGAAGGAGATCCTGTCTGAATTTGGAATTCAGGGAGTGAGTAATGGGTGAGTTACTTCTGCAGAACCTCACTACAGGTTCTGTGAGGTGCTGTACATCTTTATCAGGTACTGTAAAGGCGCGTACACTAAAAGCAGTGTTTTTTTATTATATGTTGAAAATATGACTTCTGCATTAATTTGGGGTTTTAATTGGTACTGATGCAATGTCTATTTGATGTTTAAATTCCATTTTGTGTGTAGTTTAAGTTTTATCTTGTTCCTTTTTACTAAGATTTTCTCCAACAAAAATCCCCAATGTCAAGTATGAGCTGAGCGAATCACCCTTTCCTGCAAGATTTGAAACTCCCACTGCAAAAGTAAGCTTTAAATTCTAAACGGAGCTCCAAGAAATATTTTATGCTTAGTGTTCCTTTCTTTTTTTTTTGTAGTTTTTATCTGTCTTACTATTTTGAGTGCCTTTTGCATGTAGACCAGAGAATCTATTGCATAAGTAAAGACCCTACAAACCATGTGAATTTCATCTTTCCATCTCATCACATACTTATTTCATTTTTATATGTAACATATAGCAGAAACTAATATCTTGTGTGGATGTTCTTGTTATTTGTAGGTAACAGGCAAAAGCAATTTCCAAGCAGTCCGTAATGAAGCTATGGACATGATCCACAGGGCTTTCTCAGTCCTGGATTCAGAGTTTCAAAAGCTTGACCGGTATGTGCATTGGTTTTCTGTACATGTATACTTGTTTTAAGTTGTGGGACATTATTATGGCATTTCTTCAATTTAATGGTGGAAATTACTAAGTACATTTTCTACTCCACAGTATCTGAATTAATACTTTTAAAGGCTAAAATATCTTGCTTTTTACAAGCTATTATATGTGTTGAAAGATGTGATGATGGCATCAACATGTGAATACTCACTATTTTGAAATATGGACAGCACATTTTAATACTAGCACATTCATATGTAATATCCTGATGCCAGCACTCTCGCTGATGTTTTTTTTTCCCTCCTTTCTGAGCCTTACTGTGAAATGCAAAACCAAATCTTTAACAAAAATTCAACCTGGCACTGATGGGTTTCCTGCTGAATTTTTTAAAGGTTTTCCAGTCAGCTTCCTTTACTGGAGTAGCCCAAAATCCAGCCCCCCTGTGACTTTATATGTGAAGCATCTCTCATTCAGAATACCATGCTTTGATGCAGTGGTTTTGACCTTGTCGCTTAATTAGCTTTGATTCACTAGATTTAGCCTGTTTATTGAATAACTCACCCGATGCAAATTGTATTAAACTGAAAGCATTAGGATTGACATTAAAATGGATATTTCAACTTGTGCTTTAAAGAATGAAAGGACGACTCTGATTTTGGATAAGGGCATAACTACAACAGATACACCATTGTTCTTAGGCTGTAACTGATAATATTAAATGAATTAGTCATTTATTTAAGTAGGTTTTTTTTGTTTCTGAACAAAAAACAAAAGAATCTGTGTCATTTATGTACATATGACATAGAAGAGTTGGTGAGATTTGTAATGCTAGCTGAAGAATATGTTGTCTAACATTAATGACAGTTGCACCTTCCATGCCTGTTAAATAAAACATTTTGTTAGCTTTCCACTTACAGGTGCATCAGATTTTGTACTTCTTCACCGAGGGCCAGGAAAGCTGCATATTAACCAGCTGAAATTGTTAGAAAATATCCAGCGTGTGACTGATGTAAGAATTGGGCTTGTAAAAACACAAAACCTGGACCAGTAAAAATAATCTTAATTTCATGTGATGGAGTACTGCTGTCATAAATAAAGACAACATTAAACTCATTTGTGAATAGTACTAAATAGTTATTTTTCCTAACTGGTGTTTTACTAGACAACCCTTCCAACACTTGTCTGTCAAATTGTGACTTTAGCTCTGTATGCATTTTATTTATATTACTTAATCTTTTTTATTGATGACTTTCACTCACAATACTCACATGGCAGTTCCACAGGCAGTGGAAGTTATTACTTCTTAATTTAGACTGCACAGCAAACCTTTGCTTTATATCATGCAGTGCCTTTCTACTATTTCAGTTACGTAAATGTAAATGAATAAACTTTGTTAAGCATTTTTCCCTCAAGATGAGCACATGATGTACAATGCCGTGAAAAAGTATATGCCTCCTTACAATTTTCTCTATTTGTTGACGTTAAATTGGAAAGGAGACAATACTTTTGCACAGCGCTGTGCTTGAGATGCACTACTGTAACTATGGCTAATTTAATTATTCTTGATGTAAAATATCTCTGTTCCTTTTGGATTATGCACAGAGCTTGTTTTGCACAGAAGTACAGGCACCACCAAACAGTGAGACTTAAAATACCAAATAAAAATAGAAGTAAAATGCTGGCTTGTTCAGAGGTTGCAAAACTGTAGCTAAAATTCAAGCGCTTAATATAATTTAGGGGTGCTGTGAGCTCGCTAGAGGTGGAGACACGAATGGGGAGTTAACATAATGGACAGATCCACATTGTTTTCTCTCCCATGCTAGTTCTACGTACTGGTGACCAGCTGCAACCAACTGTAGGCCAGTCAACATGGACTAGAGACAAGATGGAGCAGAAGTATTTCCTCTACAGTTGATATAAAAAGTCTAAAATGGTCCAAAATGCCAGGTTTTGTGTGATAAAAAAATGGAACCAAGATAAATCCTGTCAGAACTTAGTTGACGTTTATTGCAAAATTGCAATCTATATAAAGAAGGTGAAAACAAATCAGAAACTCTTCAATGAAAAAAGAAAAAAAACAGAAAAACCAGGTTGCATTAGTTTGCACACCCTTTAATAATCAAGGATGTGGCTGTGTTCAGAATCAGCCAGTCACATTCAGCCTCATCTCAAATAGTAGTTGGTATACACCTGACGTCACTTAAAGTGGCTCTGATCAAGCTCAGATAAAGTTTGGCTGTTCCTGTAGGATTATTCTGTTACCCTCTTGGTTGCATCATACTCCAAAAGCCACAGTCTACAAAGAAACATGAACAGGATCTCATCATTGGAAGGTGTCAATTAGGACAGGGATACAAAAAAGTATCCAAAGCTTTAAACAGTGAAGACAGTCATCAACAAGTGGAGAAAACATGGCTCAACAGTGACTCTTAAGATCAGGACGTCCCTCCAAGATTGATGAGAAGACAAGAAGAAAACTGGTCAAGGAGGCCACCAAGAGGCCTACAGCAACATTAAAGGAGCTGCAGGATTTCCTGGCAAGTACTGGTTGTTCCCTGCATGTGGCAACAGTCGTATTCTTCATGTGTCTGGGCTGTGGGGTAGGGTAGCAAGACGAAAGCCTTCAGTAACAAAGATAAACATCCAAGCCCGGCTGAACTTTACAAAAATGTATACCCAGTCTCTCACAACCATGTGGAAAAATGTAATATGGTTTTATGAGACCAAGGTTGGACTATTTGGCCATAATTCCAAAAGGTATGTTTGGTGCAAAAATAACAGCACATCAAAAGAACACCATACCCACAGTGAAGCATGGTGGAGGCAGCATCATGCTTTGGGGCTGCTTTTCTTCAGCTGGAACTGAGGCTTTAGTCGAGGCAGATGGAATCATGAATAACTCAAAGTATCAGTCTATTTTGGCATAAAACCTTCAAGCATCTGCTAGGAAGTTGATGAAGAGTAATCCCACCTTTCAACATGACAGAGACCCAAAGCATACATCAAAATCAACAAAACAATGGCTTCACCAAAGGAGGATCAGTGTTCTGGAATGGCCAAGCCAGTGCCCAGCCCTTAATCCAATTTAAAATCTGTGGGGTGACCTGAAGAGAGCTGTGCGCAGGAGATGCCCTCGCAATTTGACAGATTTGGAAAATTTTTACAAGGAGGAGAGGGCAAAAATGGCCAAGTTCAGATGTACCAAACTGATTTGCCAAACAGACTCTTACCCAAAAGGACTGAGTGCTGTAATAAAATCAAAAGGTGCTTCAACTAAGTATTAGTTTAAGGGGTGTGCATACTAATGTAACCAGCTCTTTGTATGATTTTTGTTTTCATTTTTTCACGGAACAGTTTCTGATTTGTTTTCACCTTTGCATAGATTGCAAGTTTGCAATAAACGTGGAATAAGTTCTGACAGGATTTATTTTGGTTTCTTTTTTTATCACACAAACCCTGCCATTTTGGCAGGGGTGTGTAGATTTTTTTATATCCACTGTAACTCTAATGTGCTTTCAACTGGACATTTTCATTTCTTTTTTCTCTCACCCTCTTCTGTTACTGTCTGTGTTCTGCCTTAGGGAGCTTAATGTTTTTATTTTTTCAGCAGAGTTCTAGAGATTGGCTTTTGGCTCTATTGAGATCTTTTGAGAGTTTTTATGTGCCCCCCCATCCATTTATTCCCTCATCCATGTTATTTTGTCTTTTTATTTTGCATCAACATATATATACTATATTCAGTCTGGATGTGAATTTTGCAGCCACATCTGTAAATAACACTAACCTTTGTGGAGCCACCCACAAGCCACCTTGTCATACTGTGGCTTTGCCTAAAGATATTTTGAAATTGCAGTATGCTGGACATAACACTTTCATAAATGTTAACAACAGTAATTCTTTTACAATTGATTTTGCAAGTTAGTAAGTCCCTAGGTCAAGTAAACATGTATCTGGTAATACAAACTAAAATGTGTATTTTTTTGTGTGATCTGAGCGCAGTGAGAAATCCGAGCTCACCCAAGCTGCTGTTGCACTTCAGTATGAGAGGGAAGCCTACAATAGCCAACATCAAAAACAGCAACAGGTTTGTATTTTGCCCAAGCTCATTTTTAATACATTAAGTGAAGATGATTAAATAGGTTTATAGGCTTTTTCCAAAGGGCTGTTACAGTCTTACAAATTTGAGAGAACTACGTTAAATTTAGGATGCAGAAAGTGATGCACAAAACGTCAGTAAAGTGGGTAAAAATCTGTCACTACTTTTAAAATATTTTACAATACTTACATTTTAAACATGAAAAACTGGACAATGAAAAGGATGCAGGCCTCTGTGTTTTATAACCTTTTTGCTGTTTTATTGACAGCCACATCTACAAGAAATACTGTGTGATACAAACCTTTGAAAGCATCATTTTAGCATAACAGTGATGCAAAGGAAGCTGTTATATTTGTAGCTGTTGTTTTGCAGGAACTTCAGGAAATGATTGAGAGACACAAAGCCCAGAATGAATCCTGGCTGCGAGCCCGGGCGGAGGAGAATGACAAGGAGAGGAAGGCACTGTGTAAACTGAGGGTTGGCTTCAGCGCTCAGTTGTTTCAAAGTAGTTTGGTTCTAAGAATCTTCAGATTATATACAGGCTAAATATCGAACTCCATATCTATAAATATGGCACATTTCGTAATCCAAAGGCCATAACAGTATATGTGCATCTAGTGCCATAGGTGTGTTTTGTCCCAGGTGTGAGATGAAATGTAACAACCCATATATTTCCAGTGTAATTTGCATGACATGAGTACCAGTATATTAAAAAGTATATTAGATACTTGTGAAATGCTAACACAAATACTTGGAAGGAAAATGTTTACGTGCATGTAAAAAGAACAGTTTGTGACTTATTTAAATCTCTTATAAGACGTGTCTTGTGGATTTATTACAGTTTAGAAGATGTAATAGAACATTTTAAACATGTTCTAAAAGAGCTGCTTGGTCAATTACATAGTACTGTGCACAAGTTTTAGTCAGGTATGAAAAAATGCTGTAAAGTAAGAATGCTTTCACAAATATAAATTCTAATTGTTTATTTTTATCAATTTACAAAATGTAAAGTGAGTTAATAGAAGAAAAATCTAAATCAAATCAATATTTGGTGTGACTACCCTTTGCCTTCAAACCAGCATCAACTCTTATAGATACAGTTACACAAAGTCAGGGATTTTGTAGGATTATAGTCAGATGTACGATTAATCAATTATACCAAACACAGTAGGTGCTAATGATCATCATTTTCATATGTAGGTTGAAACACAGTCATTAACTGAAACAGAAAAGACTGTGTAGGAGGCTTAAAACTGGGTGAGGAACAGCCAAGCTCTGCTACCAAGGTGAGGTTGTGGAACACACGTCACAGGTCATACGCCATGGCAAGACTGAGCACAGCAACAAGACACAAGATAGTTATACTACATCAGCAGGGTCTCTCCCAGGCAAAGATTTCAAAGCAGACTGGGGTTTCAAGATCTGCTGTTCAAGCTCTTTTGGAGAAGCACAAAGAAACGGGCAACGTTGAGGACCGTAGATGCAGTGGTCGGCCAAGGACACTTAGTGCGGCAGATGAAAGACACATCATGCTTACTTCCCTCTGAAATCGGAAGATGTTCAGCAGAGCCATCAGCTCAGAACTGGCAGAAACCTGTGGGACCCAGGTACACCCATCTACTATCCCGAGAAGTCTGGCCAGAAGAGGTCTTCATGGAAGAAGTGCGGCCAAAAACCATACCTCTGATATGAAAACAAGACCAAGCCACTCAACTATGCACGAAAACATAAGAACTGGGGTGCAGAAAAATAGCAGCTGGTGCTCTGGACTGATGAGTCAAAATTTGAAAAATTTGGCTGTAGCAGAAAGCAGTTTGCTCACCGAAGGGCTGGAGAGCGATACAATAATGAGTGTCTGCAGGCAACAGTGAAGCATGGTGGAGGTTCCTTGCAAGTTTGGAGCTGCATTTTTGCAAATGGAGTTGGGGATTTAGTTAGGATTAATGGTGTCCTCAATGCTGATAAATATAAGCAGATACTTATCCATCATGCAATACCATCAGGGAGGCGTCTGATTGGCCCCAAATTTATTCTGCAACAGGACAACGACCCAAAACATACAGCCAATGTCATTAAGAACTATCTTCAGTGTAAAGAAGAACAAGGAGTCCTGGAAGTGATAGTATGGGCCACACAGAGCCCTGATCTCAACATCATCAAGTGCGTCTGGGATTACATGAAGAGACAGAGGGATGTGAGGCAGCCTACATTCACAGAAGATCTGTGGTTAGTTCTCCAAGATGTTTGGAACAACCTACCTGCCAAGTTCCTTCAAAAACTGTGTGCAAGTGTACCTAGAAGAATTGATGCTGTTTTGAAGGCAAAGGGTGGTCACACCAAATATTGATTTTATTTAGATTTCTCCCGTTCATTCACTTTGCATTTTTAATTGATAAAAATAAACTATTAACACTTCTATTTGTGAAAGCATTCTTAGTTCACAGCATTTTTTCACACATGCCTAAAACTTTTGCACAGTACTTACTAGAAATTAAGAAATCTTTAGAAATTCATGCATGTAGTATGATCTGCTTCTAAAATGTAAATAACTTTTCTTTTCCTACACAGGAGGAAATTATGCATGAAAAGAGTAGGCTGAAAGAAGAACAGTACAACATCCAGAAACGCAGCGAGCAGCTCCACTCAATTATGCAGCAGTTTAAAGGCATGTGACAGTGATGTTAATGTTACATTTGCAAGTACCTATATGATTCTTTAGTTTACTGTAGCATAGTGAAGCAAAAACATCCGTTTGTGTATGCGAGTGTTTAACAGTGTAACAAAGTACATCACATCTGTCCAGACAGTAAGAAAAAGGGTTCCGGAAGCAACACAATCTCCATTTGGGCTCGCAGCTATAAAAAATAAATCTTAAAAATGTCCTACTTTGTTTTGCTTGCTGTGTTGTTGAGCTGAATTTAATGTAGGTTTAAACAAGCCATAATTCATATTCTTTGTCACGGATTTTAACATGTAACTTGGAATAAGGATTTAAATATAAACTCTGACTTCAAAAAGCCAAATACACTGCAGCCGTCTGATTCAAATGATCGCATTCCAAATTTTCAAAGATATAATCATTTTTCACAGAACATACCCAGTGAATAAAGTTGAGGTTCATCTCAGATATTGAGTATTTAGTGGTTGTTTAGATAATACAGACTTGCCCCAATATCTTGTGTTTCCAGGATAGGTTCTGGAATACAGAAACCTTGCATAAGAGAAGCAGTAGATGAGAGTCAAGTTTACAGCAACTTTTAATTCATTTTGCATTTATCTGAGGATTTTACAGAGCTCATAGTAGTGTTTAACTAACAGGACATCTGTATTATTAAACTTTTACTGAATGCGATATAGTTGTTGGACTTATAAACAAACTGAATTGAATTAACGGACAATTGTGTTTGTAACATAAGGACTCGGTGATATGTTCAACGGTATGATCTCATGGGCAGTGCTCTGGAGAGAAGAGCCCAACTGTTTTAAGTTCTTGACCTATGCAGTTTATTATGTGTTGCCTAATCCATCATGTATAGCTGAGGACAAGTTTCAACCTACAGTATATTCAAATGTCACTGGAGCACATCCTCAGGCTTTGACAGGGTGGTGGTGGTGACAGAGGTGATGACAGAGCATATCATAGTGTGTTGCCTCAACAGGACCTGTAGACCATTAAGGTAAGCCATAGTCTTTGTGGAAAAAAAGGTAAATCAATAAAATCAGCATCCAGCAGCACAGCAGGGACAAATTCGTGTATTGTGGAAGAACTATACGTAAATATTACAGTACAACAAACAGACATGTTTGCAGAAATATTAACTGAAATAACTGTTGACCAACAACCAGATGGACTAACTTAGTCACAGTGACAATGGGCACACCCGTGCCAATGCTATAAAGACGCAAGTGGAGGACACAATTTTCTGGAGCCACATTTATCAACTTGATGGTACTTAACAACAGCAATGTATTTGAGAAAGAGACATGCTAGAATGTGTAACTCATCTGGCATATTTATGTACTGTGCATATCTGGGTATAAGCAAATGTACCTATGTGTCACACTACATGACTTCCATCCATCCAGCCACTTTCAGCCCTCATATCCAGGTGTTTTTCATCATATACTGAATAAGCATGTAATAGCATTCTGTAGTAATTACATAAAATGGCACATAAAATACATACGAAAGGATTTGGGATGCAAAGTTCCTATCATTCCTATAATTAGCCTTGATAAATAAAAACTTTCTACAGCACATTCACAAAAGTAAATCAAGTGTGACCTATTGCCATCAATGAATGCAATCAATAAAATGTATTATTTCATTTTTATTACTTTTAACTATTATTATGTATGCCTTTCTCCAAAGCAACCAGTAACAGTGGGTTTGTATTTTATGCTTCGTACAACTTTTTACCGATTTCTTCAGTTGGGTACTTTTGTTGGAGCAATTCAACCCTTTATGATGCTACTAATCACCAACCAATATGCTACCCAGTGTCCTTAGTACAGTTGCTGTTTTATGTAAAGTTGTAGAAAACAGCATGTGAAAGTATTTGAATAACATTTTAAAGCCCAGGGTCAGTTTACCAGGATCACTTTATTAAATTATAGTGAGCCAGCCTTTCGAATGTCCAAGCACACATCCATGGCCTCAACATTTCCAAAAGTGCTGCAGCTTTAGACCATTTTTCATGACCGTTTTAATTGCCTGCTGATAAGGCAACTATTGAGTTTTTCCGAGCAGCTATATGTGTATAAGAGAAGGAGAGGGCGGCGTATAATCGTTTAAGTAAGAGACGCACGATGGCATAATGCTGCATGATAAACAATGCTGTGAACATCCATCCCATCGAGGAGCCCTTCTCCAGGCAGCCGCTGTCGCAGTCGCCGCGGCGCAGGCGCAGACACGTGAGGACGGCCCGTCGGAGGACGGTCCACTATTAGGCAGCGAGAGCGGAATTTCGGCGCGCGCCGTTGCCAGACAGCGCCGTCTCACTATTTGGCAGCAGGAGAGGCGTATGTGTGTGTATGGGGGGGGGAAGAGAGGGGAGGGGTGGGCTAGGCCAGGCCGTGGAGTCGGGCTTGTCTGCTCCTTTACAAACGGAGGCTCACGGAGACCGGGGGGGAGCGCGAGTCCAAATAAAGCCGCCCATCCGAGCGCCAGTTCGCGCAAGCAAGACGGGGGTAAGCGCTGCACCGGGCGACATTCGTGCTGTCATATTTTGACGCGGCGGTCCGGCGGGACTCGAGAGCCTCGACAATCGCCGTTCATTCTTTTTCTTTTTGGCTGCTCGGAGCGCTCTGGGCGGCGCGAGGTCGCGCTCCGGAGGTGTTTTGCGCGCGCGCTGCAGAAGGCGGCCCGGCTGCGCGCGGCAGCCGAGACCCTCGCTTTGTCCGGGCGCGCGCGCGCCGCAGTCCCCCCGCCGGCCTTCCCCGGCGCCGCGGGGCCGCCGCTGGCCGAGCGAGGCGCGAGCCAACATGGCGGACGTTTGACGTCGCCTCGACTGCTTAGCTAGCTTGTGGCGCGGCTCCGTTCCTGCCGCGGGCGGGAGCGTTAGCCGCGCGTATGGAAAAAAAAATTATATATATATATATATATATATATATATATATATATATATATATATATATATATATATATATGCAAGCAAAAGAAACGATTCTGCGCTGCCCTCGCAGGTCTCCCCGCAGCTTTAGCATTTCAGATAAATTCACGTGTTCGTCTTTTATGCCTGGCAGAGGGGGCGTTTTGGTAGCTTTTAGCTTCACTGAAAGAAAACAGCTAGCTACTGCTTCAACGGCACGGCAGAATGATGATGTAAAGTAGCAGTGCAGAGGAACAAAGCCAGAAAGAAAGAAAAAAACTATGCAGGAATAGCAAGAAATGCATTTATGCATTTGTAGTTGTACGCCGTTCAAACCCCATTTTACAGCTAACTGCCTCTCGGTGCCTTTTCTCCTGGCTGATGCGCTTTTCCAAGCTGGCATTTCGTGCTGCATTGTGTGTGTGAGGCGGGAGGAGGAGGAGAAGGAAGGAGGGAGGGAGGGAAGGAAGGAAGGAGACACCGCTGTTTCTGGTGCAAAACTGTAGCACGACGTGCAGGTAGGTGCCTTCGTTACGGAGAACGTGTAGGTTGATTTTCGTGACAGGTAGGTGAACCTGTGTGTATGCGCACGCCTGCCTGCCTACCTGCCTGCCTGTAGCACCTCTGCAGAGCACCCAGACTACATTACAGTGCAGTTTCGGACATGGTCACCTCACCGATGCAGATGTGCCGGAGAGGCGCTCGCCCGCTGCACATCTGTGCCGGCGCTGCAGCTGCGCCAGGCCTTCACTCGCATATTAAGCAGCGTGTTCGCATTGAAGTCGTTCGTGTCGCTTTTTTGGCAGTTGTGTATCGGTCTCGTTTTGACTCGTGAGAGATGTCAGATTTGGTCGACTTCCGGTTTTGTTTTTGTTTCTGAAACTTAATTTTGCGTAGGGTGTGCGGTTCAACGCTGGCTTTTCGCCACGTAATGGCAGGTGTAAGGGTTAAACTCCATGCCACCTGTGTTGGCTACACGGCACCGCTTTATTCTCATTTTGCACACAGGTATAAAGTGACTTAAGATGTTGAGCTACTTTATGTATTTACCCGTTCTGACAGCTGAGAATTTTTTTTCATTGGAGTAATTCAGAGTAAGTACTACAGCAGGAGGAGGGATGTGAACCTCTGTCCTTCAAGTGCAAGGTGGCAGCGTTAACCGCTATGCCACCTGATGCCGTTAGGTAATTGGTCTTAAGGTGTAAGGTGCATTTTGTCCATCTGTCTTACGCAGATGTGTGAAATTCAGTTCTCGGACCGTGATGCACAGTACGCTAAAAGGACAGTGTGATAACAAAGGGACAAAACATACAAAATAAATTAGTTGGTTGGATGGGTAACTAAATGGATAAGAAAATGGAGATAAATAGGAAAGTCGATCCATAGTGACTTTAGGTAGACTTCATGTTTATTAAACCGATTTAATAACTGGAAGTTACACAGCTAAACCTTTTGTTGTCATGTAGCGTAAACAATCTATGAATTCCTTGGTTACATGCATTTAATGTCCCGGCGTCCACGTTTTTTAATGGCTCATCACGTTCACGTTTTCTTTGATGTCTTCGGTTCCACGTGCGATTGGTAGTTGTCTTTGAAGCGCATACGGTCGAAGCAACAGCAGTTGTCATCAGCTCTGACCGCTGTGTAATCTTTTACTGCAAGTGCATTAGAGGAGGGAGGGAAATCTTCGAGAAGGAAAAATGGATGGGCCTGTTGGTACGGCTGGGATTTTGTGTTACGGTAAAGTAATTGCCCTTCTTCACTTGCACTCTGTGACAAAGGCAGCTCGGCCCCTGAACCGATTCATTTCAGTTCTCTGCACTTGCTGAACTGCCTTGCAAGGAAAGAGTGCATGAATTAAGAATTAGATGTTACGGGTTTTTTTTTTTCTTGCTGCAGAAAGGACACATTTTATGGCATCTAACACAAACGCAGAGGCTGTTAAAGGTGTATGCAGACACATTTTTTCCTGCTGAACCATTTATTTCTCTTGCTGCATTTGGCAATGAATTCAGCACCGAGAGGCTGGAAACCAGTTGGCTCAGATTTTGTATTGGTATTGTCTTTCACAGAAGGAAGCACAGCTTAATTTACACCAGATTATTTGCCCTTGTAGTGTTTAAAGTGAATTTGTTAATGTATAATTCAGACTTAGTCGTGATTAATATGTTGCCGTTAATAGATTTTAACTGTCAATTTGGTTAAAACACAAGCCAGTTCTCATAGGTGATGGTGTTCTTATAATGACACCTTATTTCTTTTTGAAATTTGGGCTGTTACAGATATCCTTTAATGATTTAACTACTGTTTTGGGTTCTACTAAGATTCAAGGCCTTCTATTGGTGGCCAGTGCTGTGTTTATTACTGGACTGTTTATTACTCTACAGGTATAAATAATGTGCTGCCTGCCTGCCTACATTCCAGTTGTTTTTTAGCAAAAGCCAAGTGGTGTTTTCTTCCTAAATGGTGACTTGAATAAATCAGTCGAGTGCTACAGACCCTGTTGATGTCATGTGGCTGCCTCTTGAGAGTTTGTTGATGGGGTTTCTTGTGCTATGCATTTGCTTAACATAAATTCGGTAATGTGGTACAAATTTAAAATGAATGTTAAATTTGCATGTGATCCTATAACCAGGCATTATCCAGTTGCACATCAACCATACACCTACATTTAAAATGGGTACTGATGCTTTACAATTGGAGTAGACTGTGATTGTAATTTTGCTTTATTGCTTTTGTAAACAGCATTACTTGCGGCTCTTTCTAGCTGTCTACCCTACAGATTTTTCCAAGAATTTCACTATGAAGAAGTTTGGCTAGCTGAATGGCCAGGATTTCCAAATATCCACAATTGTACTGTTGTCTTTATGTATGCTTTTGTCCTTGATTTAGCAGTGTGTGGGGAAATTATTTTTTCTAACTTTTTTGGTTGCCTAGTAACCATATTTTGGTAGTTGTTTTTAGCTTAGGCAAATTGTCACTTTACAGTTAGCTTGTTAAGCATGCCTTGTGTGACAGAGGCTGTTTTTCTTTATGTATTATGGAAATGGTTTTATAAAATGCAATGGTAAAAATAGTTTGCAGTTAGTTATTGCAGTAGCTGCCATAAAGCCACATCATTGTCTTTGTCCAGAAAGAGCCACAAGTGATGCAGGCATATTGTACTGCAGTGCTTTTCTGCTTTACTGTAAGGAAATGGACCTTTCAAGGTGACACGGGCACAGTTTTGACAGCTTCACCAGAATGTTTGGCTTCAGGGTCAAAGTATACTTTTTATTTATAAGTATATAAAAAAGGCAGTTGGCGCTAATACTAACTTACCCAAGGGGTTACATTTTGGAAGTTTAGCAGATGTATTAAATGAGTATTTAGTGCAGTTCTCAAAATGTGTTGTTTTGTTGAATGTAGTTAGAGTACTAGTGTAATTAAAAGACCAAATCTCAGTAGTTTACAGAAACACATGAGGGTAGAAAAGAATCTTGAAATTCATTGTCATTATTTAGTTAAGTCTCAAATATTGGGATTAGTGTCAGCCCAAATATTCATGATCGGTTGGGCTTTTTCCTTTTAATAAATGTAAAGTGTAACAGAACTCAAAGGCAGTTTCTGGAAAAATAAAACCTGTTATGAATTTTGTCTTTGTCTTAAATGTACACTTGGAATAAAAATGCACCACACATTTGATCCTATGTTGTCTTAACTGATATTCCAAGCCTTTTTTTTTTTTTTTTTTTTTCCCAAATGTCTGGCAGAGTCAAGTTCTTTCTTCCCACTAAATCTTAAGGGGTTTTTTTTGTTATTGTTCCAAATAAATTGAAGGATGTCTGTATAAGCTTTTATTGATTATATTTTAGATGAACGGTTCTGGTCTACATTATTGGTACCCCTGCATTTTAGGTATGTCATGTACAGCGTTTTCAGAAATAACTGGACAATTTTAACCCTTCCTTTGTGCTATTGGATGTGTGTTTTGGGCCATTGTCCTGCTAAAGGAGCCATGATTTTCAATCCATATATAGTTTTCTGACAATGGGTAGTGCATTTCCTTCTAAAATTCCTTGGTAATACTCTTAATTTCATGATTTCCTTAATATGTTCATGGCCTACACAACATTATGGAACCTTTGCCATGTTTAACTGTAGGAAGGTTGGTGTTGTCCTTATAAGGTTCATTTCATCACCTTTGAAGAAATTGCTGGTTTTTGCA
This sequence comes from Heterotis niloticus, assembly GCA_018136845.1. Classification (NCBI taxonomy): domain Eukaryota; kingdom Metazoa; phylum Chordata; class Actinopteri; order Osteoglossiformes; family Osteoglossidae; genus Heterotis; species Heterotis niloticus. The sequence goes on from CM030891.1 coordinate 20,118,481, forward strand.
TTGTCAGAGACCTCTATTTTGGTTTCCTCGATCCACAGAACACTTTTCCAGAAGGCTGTTGGTTTCTCTAGGAAGGTTTTGGCAAGGAAAAGTAATCCCTTTTTATGTTTGTCTTTCAACAGTAGGGTCCTCCTTGTCCTTTTCACATAAAGCCCTTCTTCATTTAGTGTGCAGTGTATGATATGAGTTGAAATGATTGCTCCAGGTCAGCCTTAAGCTCTTTGAATCTTTTAAATGATGTTTATTCAACAGTTTGCAACAACCTTCAAAAACTTTTTTAGATTATTTTTTTTTCCCCTCTTCCCACCACATCCTGGGAGGTTCCTGACAGTTCCAAGTGCAGCAAAATATGGAAACAGGGATGTCAAGGTCTCTGGTGATAGCTTTGTACCTTTCTACATTTTTTATGTTTGGTGATCTAGTTTTTCTGATGGTATTGGGCAGCTCTCTTGTCTTCACCATTTTCAAAGAGGGACAGATTAAAGTGAGTTTAAGCATTAGATCAATCATTCATTGGTTGATAATTGGTTAATTCATGTCTTGTAAGTATTGGCAATTTATCACAGTTGCGGTCAATAAGAATCTAGTTCTTCTAACCAGATTTGAATTGTTCAAAAAGGTGGCAATAATTGCCATTGCAACTTCTCAGTTTTTATACTATTTCCACACCATGTCCTTTTTAATTTTTTTTTTTTTGTATCTTGTACTGCTCCTTTTTCAAGAGAAATTGTGTGTGATACACTTAAATTGCAAGGGTGGCAATAATGTTGACCAGAACTGTAATGGTGACCTTGAAGTTATGAATAACATGTATTTCCATACAATGTGATTGCCAGTAATTGCACAGTCAGAAAGATAATTTACAAATGGAGTATATTCCAAACACTTTCCGTTCTAGCCAGCAGCGGGTTCACTTCAAGGTCAGATTTCATGATGTTCAGAGAAACTGGGAAGAACCCACAGGCTGCATCTATTGATTTATATGCCTTGATGTACAAGGATAAATGTTCATGAGCCTACCATTAGGAAAAGACTGAACATTGAAGTTGAGTCAGAATAAAATCCCTTTTCTCCACTGCAGTACTTAACACTGCAGCATGCTTTTTGCACGTGGAACTGCATTTGAATGAACCATAGGACTTGTACACTGTGTTTTTAACAGGTGAGACCAAATGGACTTCCATAATGTGCAGTACTGTGTTTGAAAGTTAAACACCACATGTTGCCGCAAGCTCCTCATATCAGTCGTCAAGCACGGTGGTGGAAAGGCGATTATTTGGAGAAAGGTCTAGATGCTTTGTAATTGCTGAGCCCACCGCGAATTCCTCTGTATATTCGTGTACATTTCAGACCTGTTGCGACTAAAATGTAGATAAAAGTGTGGGAGGTTTGGATCAGGATAGTGATCCAGAGCACATCGGTAACCCTCCAGTTAAACTGGCTCTGTTGAATAAAAGTGTTTAGCAATTACAAGGTCAAAATCTACAACTCGACCCAGTTGAGACATGATGGGACCTCAAGAGGGCTGTGCATATACAAATTCCCTCAAATGTGAATAAGCCGAAGTACTTTTGTAAGGAGGAGTGGACCAGAATTCCTCCCATATGATGCAAGAGACTGATTTATTCTTACAGAAAACAAATAGTCTTTGCTGCTAAGGGAACTATCAGCTGTTGGGTCTGCTTTTTTCATATATAGTGTGTGCGTGTGGGCTAACTTTTGGTTGAATAATGAATTTGTCACATGAGGTTACATTTATATACTCTTGGGACTTTATGAGAACTGCATGACTTCTCTCTTAATTGAAAGAGTTTGTGCCTATTGTGTCTTGGTTAGTTCATTTACTGAGGTTGACAGCATTTTTGTTGACAATGCACCACAGTAGCCGTTTTGGCCTTATTGCAAGTCTTTAACATGGTGAACAAATGTCCAAGTCTGGCAGTGCCTCGGTGGACAATGAGCCGCGATGGGATAGAAATGCAGTTATGATGAAGGAAACAAAATGCTTACTGAATTAATAGCAACTGGTGTGTGTATTATGATTAATAAAATGCACCTATGTTGTATGAGCGGAGAGCGTAAGAATTACAAATGTTTATGAAAGCAGCTATTTCAGTAGTATTTCTGCAACAGTTGACTTGAGCACATCAGCATTTCCAGTTTATCAATTTATATCTTTAATTGAGTTGTTCAGTCTAAAAGTGCAATAATAAATCATATTTGTAATTTTACTGTGCGCTGATTTAAGATGAACTCCTTGGTCAATTAAACAGGGATTTGCATGTCTCGCTGTGAGAGATAACAGTGGATATATTGGGATAGATAATAAACATGTTTTTATAAGCTGTGCTGTGTGCTGTTTGTCACTCAACAGTAGCAGGAGTGCAAAGTCTCATCTCTACGTCTCTGTAAACATAATACGTCTGATTTGTGTACCGGAGTTTCTAGACTGTGATTTGGCTGCAGTGACGTTCCACAGCCACCCTTGGAAAGATGCTTAGCTTCTGCTGATGCACTCGCTTTCTCTGCTGGGGGTATGGGTGCTCTCTAACATCTGAAACAAGCTCCTGGGCTCTGTGACTTTGCCTGCAGGCCTGACAGCATCTTCTATGCTCCTCAGTTGTGCTGCTCTTTGTGTGCTGCCTGCGTTTCTTTTCTTCAGAGACTGCTGTGCTGCTTTTTGGAACGATACTTTCCAATTCCCTTGGGGTAGCTTCTCCAACCTTAGACAGTGGCAACGTTACAGTGGTCCACAGTGGAACTTCATATCCATGGTCACCTCCGAAACGCTGATGACATGCAATTCAAAGACCACACCAACTGCAGTGATTCCTGTATATTATACCAACCATATCCATGATTTTTAACACTTAAAAGAGAAAGCACTCTCATTTGTCAGCTGACAAATGTTGAAATAAGTTTCCAGTGAAAATAATTGTGTTGGATGTAATCACATCTCTCATTGCCATGGATGTGAGTCTAGCAATCCCTGAAGACAGCGATGGATTTCATAGCATATTTCAGATGTGTTTTTTGTACATGTTGGCAAAGCCTCACTGTTTGTCAGGTTCTCATTGATATGACACCTAATGATAACAAATGACTTGGTTGTCTACACAGTCGACATTTCTTAATGCCACATTATCGGCCTTGGAGAGGGCTTTGCCTGGAGTTGGCAGATTTAGCCTTCAGCTTTTCAGTCTTGCTCTTGCTTTATAAATTAGGAATGTGTATTCTGTAAATTAATGTAGGTGACTTAAAAATATGTAGTCATACCTCCCCTGACATAACATACAGTGTATGTGTGCATAACATCATAATATGTATAGCGTATAAATGTGTAATGTACAAGCTACAGTCATTGCTCAATCTACAATCAGTTAGTGTCAGACTACAAAAACTTGCTGTAACAAAGCCTCACTTGGTGCCACTATTCTGATTTTTGAGCATCCCTCCCCCATAACAAACCGACTCAAATTTGGCATGCGAACCATCACCATTTTTCCTAGATTCCAACCCTTAGTTGTCCCCTGAATGCACCACAGAGGACACCAAATGCAACAAAAGCCGTACTGGGGGTGTGCAGCAAAATGTTCTAGATACAGAAAATACAATAACCCACACTAGTAAGTGAGCCATAATTAACATCAGATTTTAGCACAATATAGCAAAGCACTAATTAAATGTAACTAAAGCAAAACATATTGTATATGGCAAAATATGATTGGAAGCTGTCCCATCATGCCTTGCTTTTGTGCATTTGTGTGTAAATAGTTGTTAAATTGTGGAGGGGAGTTGCAGGAGAGGTATTGACCCTGATGGCATTCAGTGCGCTCGAATTTCACGGAAGGAGTGTTGCAGTGCACAGTGGGTGTTGTTATGTCAGACATGTCATATAGAAATAGTTTGTGTTCTCACCTCCCAAGTCCTCCATTTATAACACTGTCAAGATGGGTCATCAGAACTCTTAAACATAAAAATTGTTAATACTAATATGATTTGTTTTTCATTTATAAATTATGAGGTTACCATTTGTTTTTCAGGAATCCATTACAGGCTTAAAATTGAAGCATTCCTCTATTGTAAGAGGTGAATTCTATCATTTTTAGCTGATGGTTTTGCAATTAAAAAGTGTGGCACAGAGGGTAGCACTTGGAGAAAATCATCTGCTAAATGTGTGTGTGTGTGAGAGAGAGAGAGAGAGAGAATGGTCTTCATGTACTTGAATTTTTATAATATCTTGCTCTGATATTGTCATGTTGCCACCTTATGGAGTAATTGTATAAGCTCTGTACCTACTAATTCGATAAATGGTGATTGTTTTTTGTCGATAGTGGGTTATTCTTAATGAATAAATGGGAAAAGCGTCATTTAACTTTAGTTAAATTCTGTTGTGGAGACTCAGTCTTTAGAGAATTAAATTGAACAGGTTTAAACAAGGAACCATTAGCTAGAAAGTGTAAAGTTTTATCTTTTTTGACATATGTTGGAAATCCAACTGCAAATGAGTAAAATTCAAGCCGGATATAAAACACTATATATTGTTCGGATTTGTTTTAGATGTTACTTTATGTTGCCAGGGTGACAGAGTGGTGCAGCGAGTAGCGTTTGGCTGTGGGACAAGTCACACTGTTCTGAGTTTGCATGTTCCACCTGTGTTTGTGTAGGTTTCCTGTAGGTGCTCCAGTTTCCTCCCACAGTCCAAAGATGTGTGCTTCAGGTGAATTTATGACCTAAACACTCTTTCTCTTACTCTCTCTCTCTCCCTCTCTGTGAGTGAAAGAGTGATTGAGCTACTTCACACCCTATGCTTCTAGGATAGTCTTCAGACCTTTGTGACCCTGCACTGGGTAAACAGAGAAAATAAACTCGTGTCTGTCCTGAAAATGGATCAAAAATGTATTTAAGAAATTTATAGAGAAAAGAATGATGAATCTGAGAAATATTCTCCACAGGTTACATGTCTGGGACTGTGACAATATGGGATGTGTAATCTTTTTGTATTTGGCAGTGCACGGCGATGCATATTGAGGAGATATTACTGTAACACAGTGATTTGTAATTGTAGGATTTGAATCATATCTGAAAAATTTCCTCTTGTGGAGAGAATTTTCTTGGCTCACAGACTTCATTAGGTGTTTAGTTAATTATTAGATAATGAATCTCTTGATCCAAATACTGTATTCTTAGGAAAATTGGATGATCACAGCAGTACAGAAACTCAACATGGTTTTTCTCAGTGATCTTAGAAAAAGAATATATTTAAGCTTGCAAAATGTTAAATGAGCTCATTCAACTTTGTGTACTATCTTGTAAGCAGATGAAGAGATTATATATCACGTTTCTTCACTATACTGTTAATGCTTTAAGCTGTGCAGTTGTTACACATAATAAATAAATAATGCAGATGTGATTTACTATATTTTTTTCTAATTTTTCCATTTCAGCGCTAAAGTATAAAAGCAAATTAGTATTAGTATTCAGGTATTCCCTAATTCATGATTTCACTTGTGCTTGGTTTTGTTGAGTCTGAAAAGTAGTATTGTTTCCATGTTGAAATGTCAGCATATCCTGTTGTGAAGTCTTGGTGCCATTGTACTTTTATTGCCACAGAAAAGACTTGCACTGAACAATGTCCGATGAAACACAGACGAAGGAAGGCGCCCACTCGACAACCCCAATGAGATACTGCACCATCACTTCGCTATGTGATGTTTGGATTTGTAGTTCGCTGTCATCGGTATTAGGGAGATAGAAGCCATTGCATAGTGACTAGATAGGCTTTCTGTGGGTTGACTGTGGGGATGCCATGGTGTTTGCGGGCAAGTATAAGGTAAAACAGGGCTTAGGAAGAAGGTTAGGTATGTAGTGGGACGCCCCCTATAAAGCATTAGTCCTTTTGTTAGCACTATGTGTTTGACATGAAACCAGTACGCCATGTATAGCTATTATTTTCACTTTATACAGTTTCTCAGACAAAAGATGCTAGGCTATCTCTGTTCTGAGGAAAAGTATTCCAATAATTAAAAGATAAGTTACTGAGGTTTTTTGGGCTTTGAAACATGATTCTGTCTCACAACTGTCCCAAATACAAATTATTAAAATACTTATGTTAGAGGACAAAACAGAGAATGTGTGCGTAATTTTTTTCTTTCTTCAGGGAAAGGATTGGTTAAAACTATAGACATGCTATTCATATTGGTGGTTAAAAAATTATTAAAGTTTTCTTTCCATTTACTTTGATTCACTGGTAATGTATAACAGAATTGAGGGAATAAATTATGTAGTGATAATGATAAATATTCAGTTTTTGTTTCAGAAGATTTATGAGAATCACACTTAAGTCTGTATTTTTTTCCTCAACACTGCTCACAGTCTGTTCAGAGACCTTTTGTAGCTCGCATGTTGTTATTCATTGCTAGTTATCTGAACAAGGGCAGGGAGGCACGTCTGATGTGCATAATAATCTGTAGTTGTGATGCTTCCAGCCATGAAATGTCTGATTCCGTGTCTGAGGGAAGTAAAATGACGAAAAAAATATATTTAAAACAACATTTTTTACATGAACATGACTAATTATAGCCACAAAAACAGATTGGATGCAAGAATCATTGTGCATTAATATAATGTTTACACTTTTCGAGCTTCCAAGTCTGTTTAGAGGACTTTCTGACCGTTGAGTGTTTTTTTTTATTTTTTTCCTTTCAGCCTTTTATACTTTGTGATATTTTTCTGCTTAATTCAGCTATTAAATGAGCATAGTTTCATGCAGCAGTCCATTACATAGACATATGCATATCCTATCTGACAATTTTTTCCAAACAAATTACACAAATTTGGCTCAAACATGATGCCACCCCTATGCCAACTATTAAGGTAAAAAATATGTTAACTTTAACAATGCATTTCAATATACACTAACATTTTAAACAAGGATGTCTGCCTATGTTTTCCAGGACAGAGTTCCAGCTGTCCTTCAGTAAGAAAGTGGTTTGGCGGCCCCAACTAGAGTGCTGGTGTGCATGGTGGGGTGAGGAAAAGCCAGTCTTTTAATCTGCTGCCATCTCCCCTCTGGACTGGGAGGCAGAGACATTTCTTACCCTAGTCCGGCAGCTTAGCTGCTCACCTAGATCCAGATGAATGAAGACCCCATTCGGGAAAACGGCGGGCCAGCGAGCCAGAGCTGATGCAGGTAAAGACTTCTTCATGCTACATTGTGTACTGTTACAATATGTTTGGTTTGGTATCTTCAAGGTTGGCTGACTCTCCAAACTCATTTTTCTGTGAGTGTATGAGTGTTTGTGTATCTACCCTGCAACGGACTAGCATCCTGTTCGTCCGTGGTCTACCTTGACTAGCTTTGCACTCCGTGTCCGGTTTCCAGGATAGTCTCTGGACCACTGTGACCCAGACGAGTGGTGATTGTTAATGAGTACATTAGTGACTTCTGTAAGGAAAGAAAGGAGCAATTAATTTTTTCACTATCATAAGTCTTTGTCTAAAGTCATTATTGTACCATTACATGGATGGCTTGACCTTAATTCCACCACGGAAGGCCTTTTTTAGGCTAGCAATGATCAGTTCCAGAATGCAGATGCTGATAGTTCTTTTATCTTCTGTTCTTGCCATTTTAGGGCATGCGGGTGTTTCTGCAAGTATGATGAAGAAAAAGAATTCCCACAAGTAAGTTCTTGCGATTTCTTTTCAATATATACCGAAACATAATTTGGTTTAAAAATTATAGGCCAGTAGTATAGCTTTTTATCTTTGCTAAATTAATATGTTTTTTTTCTCAGTAATTGTAAAAGTTTGAATAGCAGAAAGAATAAATGTATTATTTAGCCACTGCTTCTCATTATGAACTGGTTTCACATTCACAAATAACTATTTATTAAGAAATTTATGCCCTACAACTGTACGTCCAGTTTCTGCACATTGACGTAATAAACAGGTAAATGTTTGTTCTTGAAACTACACCTTTGTTTTCTAAATGAAAGATACTCTTTTTATATTTTGGAAACTGTATAGCTTCCTCACCATGCAAATAGGATAACTGTAATTCTTTCAAAAACTTTTTAAAATAGTTAGTAATTTTATTGGTTGGTGACCAATATATGGATACGTTTCTCACAGATATAAGTGAGAAATTTGAGAAATTCACGATACAAAATATCGTTGACTGTATATTGTGTATCTACGTGGTGTATTCACGGTAGTAGAAAATCCAAGTATCGTTTTATGTTTGCCTTTATGCAATCTGATTTTGCGACGTGCCATGACATTCTGTCTTTTCGGGGACAACATTTAAGGAAGCACAAAAGCAACGTCGGCCCCAGTAAGCCAGTCTCCCAGCCGAGACGGAACATTGTAGGCTGCCGGATACAACACACATGGAAGGAGGCCGGCAGTCCACCCACACAGTGGAAAGGGACAGTCCTCGACCAGGTTCCCGTCAACCCTTCACTGTACCTAATAAAGTACGATGGCTTTGACTGTGTATACGGGCTGGAGCTTCACAAGGATGAGCGGGTGCAAGGTCTGGAAGTTTTACCAGACAGAATCGGTAGGTCCCTTCCTTTGATAAAATAGTTATTTCAGAAAAATTATATGAAAATTACACCTGGAAAATAAAAATGGCTCAAGAATAAGTTTATATTTGTAGACTTTAGTGTTTCAAAAGCAAATAATGAACTTTTTGGAATTATTTGTGAGGTAGATTTTTGTACATTGCAGCCTCCTCCCGGATCAGCGATGCCCACCTGGCAGATACCATGATTGGCAAGGCTGTGGAGCACATGTTTGAGACAGAAGATGGATCTAAGGACGAGTGGAGAGGGATGGTGCTTGCACGCGCTCCCATTATGAACACATGGTTTTACATCACTTACGAGAAGGATCCTGTTTTATACATGTATCAGCTATTAGACGATTACAAAGAAGGTGACCTTCGGATAATGCCTGATTCGAGTAAGTTGACTGTAGCTGTCCGGAGCAAGAAGGGTCTTTTGCAAGCAGTGTTAATCGGTGTACTGTATAAGTGATTTAAAGATGCAAATTCACATCCAGTCTTGAATTATTACATATCAAATTTAATAGTTCTCTGGAATTCCATAGGCTTTTGGATAGTCTTGTTTAAAGCTGCTGGAAGAAACTGGATAAATTGCTTTAAACGGCATTTTATGTTTCAGCATCAAAGTATGGTGGGAGAAATCATGTTTTGGTAGCTGGTGTAACTTCAGCTGGTATTTTCCTGTGCTTGCAGATGATTCCCCCCCTGCTGAACGTGAGCCAGGAGAGGTGGTGGACAGCTTGGTGGGCAAACAAGTGGAGTATGCCAAAGAAGACGGCTCCAAAAGAACTGGCATGGTGATCCATCAGGTGGAAGCCAAACCATCTGTGTATTTTATCAAGTTTGACGACGACTTCCACATCTACGTCTACGATTTGGTGAAAACGTCCTAGGTGCGTTGCCCGGAAGGGATGGAAACGGGCGAATAAGAGGGAGAAATGATCTACAGACTTTGCCAAAATCTTCTGAGCGCTTCTCGTGACAACTTGAGACAAGGTGGATATTTCCTTTGCAGGCTCTCATTGAAGCCCGTGGTTTCCTGGGAGCTTTCAAACCTCTCTAACAAAGCGTTTCTTTTTGTTATTTCCACAAGAAGGGACATCTCTGCACAACGTAAAAGGCTTGCTGGACGAATTAACAGGAGGATGCAATCTTAAAATTTCAGCCCCATGTTCAAGCTAAATCTTTAGAATATCATGTCTTTCACTGGCAAGAAAAAAATGGTTTCATAAAAAGAGATTGTAACGCACACTGCATTTGTATTGTTTTTATTTAAATATCAGGCAACAGAACATAGCTGGACTCACACTGTACTTTTAACCTAGGCAGAATAACTTAAGTATCAATGAAAATGAATAATGTTTATGCAAGTCTTTTTTTATATTCTATTTGGTTCACAGTAGTTACAAACTTATTAAACAGTACAACCCAATTTATGCAATATAGTAAGCCTTAAGTAGAAAATCTTAGCAACTTTTAGGGGAAATTTAAACAATGTTTCAGTTTTGTTTTTGTTGGCATTTTTTGTGGTGTCTGTAGGGGATGAGAAACTGAACATTTTCAGTTTTTAAACTGGTTTCTTTAAAACACATGCATTAAAATTCAATACACAGATATCTGTAGTTACATCTTGAGAATTTTTTGAGATGAAGTTCCCTCCCAAGAAATAAGAACAAGATACATAGGAGAGAACTTGCAGTTTGTTATTCCTATAGATAACAATAAAACACCAGCATTGTCTGCTGTTTTCTAACATGAGTAAATATGGGTTATTTTTTTAGTAATCCTTGGAAAAACTCTCAACTGCTTCAAAATTCTAGTCCAAAGTTTACAAGTGGTTGTCAGGACCTGGCTTTTTGCATTACCCTTAGGTATGAATATTTTATTTCTTTATCATCCCAAAAAGTGTTAATTTATGTGACCTGGGAGACTCGCCAACAATAAGATTCTTTGCAGGATGCGGCAATATACATTTTTTGTTAAACTGTCTTGCAAATTAGTAAGCAGGATGAGAATTGACAAAATGATTCTCAATGTTTGCTAATGTGTCCCAGATTATTTTTTTTTTTCTTTCCAGAGTATGCAGTAAAGTCAACTACGGTGTTGTTGAAGGAACTGTGAAAACGTCTATGAAAGATTTTGTTTTGGATGATTTTTATTTTTCCCCTCTGTTAAGCTTCTCCACTCCTCTTTGAGCCTATTAGCATGTGCCTCATTAAACCGTTGAAGTATACTGACCATTAGAACAAAGAAATAGATTTTCCTTCCTTTCCCATCAGAAGTACATTTACTGCATCCAAAATGTGCAAAAAAAGGCTTTGCAGAAATCTGAAAGTGGCTTTTGGAATAATGTAACGCACTAAAGAATATAAATGTTGTTATTCATTATGTTAATGGACAGTGTTTCTGTGAATTCAACCTCCACATATTGTTAATATTCTGCTTTTCCTCGGTGATGAAAACGTGGTGTTTATGATTGAACCTGCAACCTGGGCCTCTGAAGATGGTCAAACTAACAATGCATGGCACTGAACCGTCAGCAGTCAGAGTTCAGTTATGACAGTAGTGTTTCTAAGTAAATCTTCGGGATACAGGTCTGTACCCACAGCCAGATAGTTTATAAACTGCTGAGTATTACTGCAGATTGTATTACCACTGCTCTGTGCTACGGGGCATCTGTATTTCACAGCAGTCGACACCTTTTGTGTGCTGGTACTTGAATTGTGTGTGCAGAAAGCAATAGATGTTGCTAGAATCTTCCAGTTCAAAGAAGGGGGGGGAGGGAAACAGCATTATTATCTCAAAGCACCAGTGAGTTTATTTTGGCTTTCTCCAGCCATCTTCCTGAGGCTCAGGTTTCAGGGCTGCAGTATGCACACCTGTTTGTAACCCTGTGAGTGACTACATGTATTTGCCCCTTTAAGGGGGTTCTGTCTCACTCCAAACTGTCGGGGAGGGGGGCTTTGGATCATGCAAGACGCATCCAGAAAAGAAACGTGTAAGATTTGTAGGCCTTTGACATTTTACCTACTGTAGTATTGTACTGTGTTTGATGTCGGTTTCATGTTGAAAGTTTTGCGAAAAAATACTTATTTTATTTTTTGCATGAGTAGAGAAGAAATAGTTCATGTAAGTTAGTGTGAGTTGCATGTGAATCAATCTTTTTGTTTCATGTTTTCCCCTCCTAAGCAGTTATGTTCTTTTTTGTATATTAATTGTGATGTTCTTTTTTGGCATTTTTATAATCGCTGTAAAGGAACAAATGCACTGGTTTAAATGGTGTGCCAAAAGGTGAATTGCCAGTGTTGTACAGCATTTGAGGGATCATATCTCTTTTTTGCAAGTATTACGGCTTTGAAGACAGACAAATCATTTTATGTTTGCGTCCTCTTGAGTGCCATAAACTAAATGTAAATGTCTAAGGAAAATGGCCTTATATTGTTGGGGGGGAAGCTGTCGGCGAATGAGGTATGTGCTTACGTGTGTGTGTGTGCGCGCACGTGTGTATAGTATCTGTTGTAGTTCCATGCCAGAATTATGTACATTAAAACATATCTTTTTTTTTTTCTTTTTTTTTGTTTCCTGAAGAATTTGAATAGATTTTAAAAAATCGTTATGGTCCCTTTGAGATGCTGTTGCTATTGTTTCTTTTGTATAATACAGTGCAATTTGATGGTTACAGATACATGTATAGTCCAAGGGTCTTCATGTTCTCTTTTGTGTCTAGGTAAATGGCTTCTATTCAACTGCTTGTTTTGTTTTTGAAACAATGTAGATAGTTCATGTTATTTGCATTTAGAGGTATACACACACACTTAAACATGTTACTTAATTCTGTAAGTAATTTTTATAATTATGTAAGTCTATACCTTATAACATTTAAAAAAATAAACTTTAATGTCAAGTTGTTGCCATTTTTCCTGTCGAAATAATTTGCTCTTTAAATTCTGACCGTATTTTAGGAAAAAATCTTAGCATGTCAAGCAAGGGTGAGATTGTACCCCAAATTTCTAAAAATGTCAACTTTAAATTGACTTTAAACTATGCCTTTCAAATGGTGCTTTTGTCCAGGTAAAATAACAGAGGACACACAGTACAATTTGACTTTAGGAAAAGGTGTACAACCAAAAATGGGAGAAGGTAATTTCTCAGGCTGCTGAGTGAAATGATGAGCAGGTTGGTCTGGACCTCCAGGAGGACTCGAAGCTCCTGCCGGGAACTGAAATCTGTGCTAGAGTGACTGATGGAGGTGGGACTGCTCCAAGTAGTCATGATGTCTGTACAATTACAACATGTACACATTTTATTGGAAATGCTCCTGCAAATAAAGACCGTGGGTTGCAACACCTGGACAGCATTTCTGCCATTAGTGTTCAATTAAGCATTGAACAGGGTGAAATTAGTGGCCTTAGTAACTATGAACATGGTGTGATACTTGGTGCTAGGCCTGCTGGTTCTAGCATCTACTAAACAGCTGTCATCCTGGTCTTTTCAGGCACAACCATTTCAAAGATTTAGCAAGAATGGTATGAAAAGCAAAAAAGATCCTGTGGAGGAAAACAGCTTGTGGACCAGAGGAGTCAAAGGACACAACGGTTGGAATTGTGCTACAACAAGGCAAATCACATCCAAATTCAACATTGGTGTGCAGAGTGTCATCTCAAAAGACACCACTTATCGGACCTGGTTTCGAATGGACTTCAACGGCTGAAGACCATGTCAGGTGTTGATGCTAAAAGCAAAAAAGAAAGTGATGCTCCTGTGTCCAATGGAGATGTACAACTGCCCTGTTGAGAAGTGAAAAAAGTTGCCTGCCCATGGAGCCATCCCGTTTGGCGTACAAGGTGGTGGTGGCAGTGTGATTGTGTGGGGAATGTTTTTCTGGTACACATTATGGCCCCTAGTATCCACTGAAGAACTACTGAATGGCACCGTTTTTCTGAACATCGATGCTAACCGCATTCATCCCTTCATGGCTACGGTTTATCCACACTCAGAGGGACACTTTCAGCATGATAATGCACCATGTCACCAAGGTACAAATCAAAGAGTTCCCGGAACATGACAGTGAGTTTTCGTTGCTTCAGTGGCCTGCAGAGTCCCTGAATTGCAACCCTATCGAGCATCTCTGAAAGCAGGTGGAAAGGGCTGTTTGCAGCCGCCTAGTTTTCAGCAAGTATAGAAATATGCAGTCATTTCCACATGGTACAACATTCCTGCACAGCACATTCAGCATTTTTGGAGAGTCTGTGCCCAGATGAATTCATGCTATGTCGAATGATCAAAGGTTTAATATGCTACTTATTAGCTAATATGACAAACATATTAATATGTAAATAAAAATACACTAATTGTGAAAATAATTTCAAAACAAGTTTTTCTTTAATATTAAACAAAATATTTATCCACATTCAGATTGCTTCAATCAAATTCATAGTTGTTTAAAAATGCTACTGTATAGAAAAGACTCAGAGTTTTTTACATCTCACCATTTGATTGGTTCATTAAAAACAACAGAAGTACAAAATGTTAAAGTACAAACATGTTTAATCGTAAAATCCATTATTTCAGTTCAAGGTATTTTGATATAAATCGTAAAGTTATCTGAGTGCTCCATTTGAATGTGAAATTATGAAACATACAGAACAAAGGAATCCAAATAAAAGTTTGAACCGTTCCGCTAAAACTGGAGAAGCTAAGGGAGAGGATTGGTGTGGACTCAAGAGTTTAGGTCTTTTTTTCCTTTTTTTTTAAAAAAAAATATGTATCCCGCAATTTTCTACGTCACGAATTAATACCGTACTGTACGGTACTGTACAAAAAGCGCATACAGCGCCCCCCTCGGTCAATCGTTGTGAATACACCAGGAGAGCAGACTTCCATGTTGATGTGACGGGCCGGAGAGGCGACCGGAGTACTGCCTGACGGTGCAGCCGGAGACACAGTACGAGACTCGCTTTAAACACAGGCACCAAGTAATTCAATTTTGTTATTCAATCCTAACCTTATTTCGGGGGAAGAAAAAAAAAACCATTTAAAGTTTTCTGTTGTCAACTTGCGCAGAGTCGCTGTTCTCAGAAGCGGTCATAATCCGTTCGACTGGTATGTTAACTGTATTTTAGGACGCAAAACGGCTCGGTTAATATGAAATTCGAGCGATAAAGTAAAATCCGAGACAGCTTGAGAACTTTTTGAGAAAAACAAGAGAAAAAAAAAAAACTTTCGTTAAAGCAGCTTTTATCCGCAGTTGAGTTGCAAGTGCCTGTTTGTAGGCGGAAGCTCGTTTCCAGGGCGACGAGCGCGAGCCGTGCGCCATGGCGGAGCTGTTCGCGGGCCGTACTCTGCTCAACAAGGACGGCGAGCCGGTGGAACCCGAGGAGGCGCTGCGCAACAAAGTGGTGGCGCTCTACTTCTCGGCGGGCTGGTGCCCCCCGTGCCGCGACTTCACGCCGCTGCTGTGCGACTTCTACACGGAGCTGCTGGAAGAGAGGGAGCCGCCGGCGCAGTTCGAGGTGGTCTTCGTCTCGTCAGACAAGTCGCCCGAGGACATGGTGGAGTATTACCATGAGCTGCACGGCGACTGGCTGGCGCTGCCCTGGCACGACCCCTATAAGCAGTGAGCGCCCCCGCACACACACTTTAAGCCAGCACTTGACACAAAAATAAAACCTCTCTCACTTAGTCGGTAGGGGGCGTACTGGTTAGCGCGGCCTTCTTGCACTCTGAAGCGTTGCTCAAGTGACCTTAGTCAGGCTGCTTTGCCGTGAGCTCATGCAGTAAGAATTACTCACCTGTATAAACGGGTAGGTCGCTGTGCGGTAGAGATTCAATTCACTTCAATTTTATTTTTATATAGTCACTGCGGTGACACAGAGAGCTGAACAGACACGTAAAGGGTTTCGATTCGCGTGCAGTTTAACAGGTAATTTTGCACAGTTAGCCAACTGGAGAGGAAAACAAAAAACTCCTTTCCAGTAGGGAATAGGAGAAAAATAAACCTCTGGGGGTCCATGTGGAACCACTGGAAGCCCACCTCTCCTGGGCATTCTAAGCAATGCTAATAGCCAGGAATTGTGGTTTTGTCTTTGTAGCATAACAGGTATGTTTTTGTTCCAGTTCACAGTCCAGGCAAAGCCATCCGCGTCCGCAGCATCTGATTCCATGATGAGGTCTGGTCGTTCGGCTTTCTGCCTGTCTTCTGCGTACCTTGTCCGTTCCTGTTTCACGTCCACCCCGGTCTTTTAATCCGGCCCAGTCTTCTGAAGTGGCAGCCGCGGTGAGACGCTCTGCAGCACAGTAGACTCAAAGAGTGAAAAGAGTTTATTTGTCACATACATGGTTACTGAGTATACCATGTTGTGAAATGATGCTCTGATTCAATAGGAGGAGACTGTGCGTGGTTGCATACCAGAAAAAATTTACAGCGATCAAACAAACAACCAAACACCAAGAAGACAAGCGTTTGCCTGATTTCAGCAGGTCGAACAGAGATGCTACCAGATAAACTTAAGGCACGATTATCTGTTGGAACGAAGGCTCCAGTCGTGAACAAGGACCTTGGGAAATGAAATCTGCCTTAAGGTTGTTCATTATTACATACAGGTTCTTTTGCAGAATATTTGAATGCTTTCATAAATGTATAAGTGTTTGTGGGAGAAATACATACAGCTTTTCAAAAAGTACATTTTCGTGTAACAAATTTTGAAAGTGTTCAGTTTTTTTAATCAGCTTGTGTATACAGTACATAACGCATATGCATTTTCAGTCAAAAATTTGGGTACACATGTGCTGTGTGAGACTGGAAAGGAGAGTGAAGGCAATGCAAAGCGGCCCTCAAGTGCCATGCATCTTGGGGCGCAGCTGCAGAAGAGCTGGGAAGATAGGATGGCTTATTTCCTGCTCAAGCCTGCTAACCTGGTGCCTCCTGGGAGAAGAAACAAGTTTCTAGGAAAGGGAGTACTGCAGCAAGGGCTCTGTGATGTTCACTGCTGTGTAGGCCGCCCAGTATTCGGCAACCTGCCATAATCCTCTTTCCAAGAGCTTTACAAGTTGGGGGTCACCCTTCACACAGGTCATCGGTAAAAAGACACTCAGTTTGCACTCCCACCTTGACAGTCTATTCATCTGCTCTACAGGCTGCTGCTGAGTGAAGCAGTTTGTGTGTGCTAGTATGCTTTAGCAGTTATGGATGGTTAATGTTTTCACATGAAGGGGTCCTATACATAAAAACTGCTGCAACAGATTATGAAATTATTAACCTTTTTTCATACAACAAGCTTGCAACTTAGTTTCAGTAATGTGATTCTGTTGCTTCTTTATGTCTCTTTTCTGCTACTTTGTTCTATGTGATGCCTTGGGTCAGGAGCTTTGTGGCACACATACACACTTAGCATTGTAGCAACAAGTGGTTGTTAGTAATGAATGAAAATATAAAATACAAGGTAGAAATAGTACATTTTGCTATGGATATTTCAAAATGATGCTACTGTCATTGTCATGCAGAGAAATCCCCTTTAATTTAGTGTTTGAATTATTTTAGGTGGCTTTTTTTGTACAAGAACCTTTTTTAAAAAAATAAATAAATAATGGTAATTTGATTAGTTCACCGAAAAGGATTACTATGTGTGGAGTAGGTAGATATGAGTTGTTAATAATCTGATCAGGTATCTGAAGGGATGTTACGAGAAGGGTTGCTTCCTTTATTATTTACGTTCATGAAGTATGGGATTATTTTACTGCAGCCATAGCGGGACACTGACGCGCTTGTGTTTTGGATTTAAATCGGTGTCTTCCATCCTGGGGGGGTGTATTCACGTGTGTGGTGGTCCATAGGGCTTTTTCCACTGTTGTCCTCTGTAGTCACTATGGTTACTGTTGCTGTCCAAAACGTAAAACAAAAAAACGTAACCATGTCAGAGTGGCACTGAACTCACATATGAGCATGTGCAGCACAGAAAATATACACTGCCTGGGCAAAAAAAATGTCACCACCTGGATTTAACTTACTGTTATGATCTGGGGTTACTTCAGTTGGTGAGGTCTAGGTTCAGCAATGTTATGGGCCCAAAAAATGAGGTGAGCTGACTCCCTGAATATACTGAATGACCAGGTTTTTCCATTAATGGATTTTTTATTCCAAGATGACAATGCCAGGATTCATCGGGTTCAAATTGTAAAAGAGTGGTTCAGGCAGCACGAGACATCATTTTCCCACACAGATTGGCCACCACAGAGTCCAGACCTTAACCCCATTGAGAATCTTTGGGATGTGCTGGAGAAGATTTTACGCAGCGCTCTGACTCTCCCAACATCGATATAAGATCTTGGTGAAAAATTAACACAACTCTGGACAGAAATAAATGTTGTGACATTGCATGAGCTTATCGAAACGAATCAAAGCTAAAGGCAGTCCCACGAAATATTATCAAGTGTGTGACCTTTTTTTTTTTTGGCCAGGCAGTGTATTTTCATCTTCTGTTCAGAAAGCATCTTGGCTAAGTTGCGTATAATGTTATTTATAGTGTGGACTCTGCCATGATTTTTCTTTATGGGAGTACATAACTAGGCTAATTGTTTACTCTCTGGTTAGCACGCACCACCCACCTCTGCTGGGCTTTGACGCCTTTGGTGCTACTCATGAGCAGTTGCTGGGAAGTCTGTGTGCAACTGTGTCTCCTCATCTGCAGTCACTAATGAGTGGTTCTCCTTCTCCAGCGAGTTGAAGAAGAAGTACAACATCACCGCTGTCCCGAGACTTGTGGTCGTGAAGGAGAGCGGCGAGGTCATCACAGACAAAGGGAGGAAGCAGATCCGAGACCAGGGGCTGGCCTGCTTCCAAAACTGGCTGGAAGCGGCTGAAATCTTCCAGAACTTCAAGGACTAGAAAGTCCTCGATCTTTAAGCAGACAAGGTCTTTACTCCATAGTTCCTCAGGGCTTGTGTTTTCTATGCACAGTAATTAAGCTTTGCCATTTAAAGTTCCTTTAACTGTACTGTAGAAATGTGTAAATGTTTACTATTTTTGTATTGTATATGTAAAAAGATAATAACATTTATTTTGTTATTGCTTATTTATTCCCTTCGAATTGCAGGACACATAGTTAACTGCATAGATGCAACTTTTGTAGCCACTGACAGCTTGAAATAAAAAGCTTGGAACAATGCAATCAATGACAATTTTTTTTGTTTTTCCTGGTTTATAGCAAGAGGATGGGCAACACAGAGGAATGCATTTAGTATGTTGTCAGTTATATATTTATTCTTACTTGGGTTGTTACAGAGAATCAGGAAAAAAGATGTTGACTAGCAGTTATGTAGTTAGTTTTGCAAGTTCTCTTCTGTCTTCTTAGCACAGTGAATGTAGCTGTGCTCCTGTTTTAGAGTCCAGCTGTTTTAATTCTGCTTCGCCTGGGTGAGAAAGGGGGAAATCTGATGTGAGAAAACAAGAAAACTACTATTGTCTGTTGCAACCCTCTGGACAAGCACAGATTTTGAGTAGAACAGCAGAACCTGCCTATCGACGTATATTTAAAAAATAGTACACACATCTCTGCTTCAGAGGAAACCGGAAGGTAATTTGAACATATGTATGTTTGAATTCTGTGTGTTTAGAGAGCAAACGGTTGTCAGCATAACCCATGAACATCATTTGTATGTTTGCTACGCTCTTCTACAATATGTGTACTTGAATGTAAACCAGAGCCGAAGCCAGTGAATGTACACTGATTGCGGGGGGCTTGTTCTGCTTTAGCTAAGGAGTTTTGTCCAGAGGGCATGCAGACCTTTATGACAACATGTAAAGCAAAAACATTGTTGTATGGTTTATTAAGAACACGTGTCTTTTGAAGATAAAATAAATGAAGTGTGCTCTGGTTTCCGTTCTGTGGTTGAGGGGCTTATTTGTGCTGATGTAAGAATTGCATTAAACACTCTAAAAGTACATCAGTGATGTGCGTGCTGTTTTAGGGTTGTAATAAATATCACACAGCATGTTTTGCTTCACAAATGTTCTCCTTGGTTGCACTTGCATGTGCAAGACCACATGATAAGACCTCATCCAAAACGTGATTTGTTACTCATATTTATTTTGGCACTGTGATGTCCTTTGATGTGACCTTTGAGGCCCCTGCTGTAACTGTGCACACTGACCTCAAGAGGGCGCTAAGTGTACACCTATGTAGGCAGGTAAACTCGAGTTTCTTCCTTTGGTTTGAGTAAATTGAAGGATTCCTGTTTATTTTGAACAGTTTAACCTTGTGAAATTTGTGCCTGGTGTTTTCAGCTGCAGTCCCCCAAGAAATGACCCGAGCAGGAAATAGTATATTTATTATTGCACCACTCTAATGACATCCGCCTGTAATGTTGTCCAGTCAAGATGAAGACGTATCACTGGGTAAGTGGCACCTCATGCACTCTATCCTCCTCTCTGCTTTCCCACATTGCAGTAGTACATGGCTGTAAACCTCACATTGTCGCACATGATGTGCTATTCAAGCTGAATTCAAATGTCTTTTTCTTAGAAATTTGTGCAAGGAAATTGTGCTGTCTTCTGCCGTCCTTTCTTAAGGATTTCTTTATGTTGTTATTTATTTTTATAATACAAAAGAATGTATCAGCAAATGTTAGACCTTAACTTACAGTGGCATTAAGACACATTTATTACTGTCATTTCCATGTTTGAAAAGGAATCTGGTGATGCTTCAATACTGTCATGAGCCACAAACATTTTGCTAATGACCATAAAGCTGTAATTTCAGTGATGTTCTTCATGGATGCTGAATCGGTTTAATACTGTGCTCCAGCGCTTAATTTCTACAGCTGTCCGCCAGTTGTTATGTTGAATGTGGCCCTTAGCCAAATGACTGCCACTGCCCTGGTCTGATGATGTCATTCTGTTTTGTTCTGTTCTGCCATTTGTGTGTCTCAGGGAGGTTCACAGCTCTCCACTTCCATCATGAACAAAGCCCTCGGGCTCTCGACTGACGACAGCCAGCTCCAGCTCAGTGTCCTGCTCCTTAAACATCTTTAAACTTAACGTGGGAGCCCAAGAGACCAGCAGCGTTCCAGAGCTCCAAACAGATGGGTTTGTTCACATTGAACTTGTCTCTCCAATAACGCTAATTGGGTTATTTTTATACTCCAGGGTTTAATATGCCTTTCTCTTTGCTTTAATGAAAACAACAAAAAAAACACACTGGCTGTCTCATTATTATTTGCTTGTTCCATGCAGTTTCCTGGCTGCTGTACAATGTGATCCCCCTGGGATTGTTTAAAGCTCTAATTCCAGTGCCCAAGTGAATTATTAAGCAATAAATAACAACTGGAGAATAAACAAATATTAAGTACAGTGATGGGAAAAAAGGATGGTACAGTGATTCAGAAAGCAACACCGTCACTTGGGCTGTTTGGGTGTGGGCTTGAATCCAGGTTGGTCTGTGTCTATGTCCAAAGATGTGTTTCAGGTTAAATGGTCACTCTATATAGCTTGTGTTTGTGTGTGTGTGTGGATGCGTGAGAATGTGGGATGTACGTTACATAGCCAAAAGTACGTGGACACCTGAGCATGTTGAACCTTCCATTCTAAACCCCATGGCCATTCATATGGAGTTGTTCCCCCTTTGCTGCTATAATAGCTTCCACTCTTCTAGGAAGGCTTTCCACCATATTTTGGAGCGCCACTGTGGGAATTTGTGCCCATTCGGCCACAAGAGCATCAGTGAAGTCAGGCACTAAAAGCCAGAAGGCCTGGCTTACAGTCAGCATTCCGATTTATCCCAAAACTGTTCAGTGGGGTTGAGGTCAGGGCTCCGTGCAGGCCACGCCATTCTTCCACACCAACCTGGCAAACTATGTGTTCACGGAGCTCGATTTGTGCACATCTCGATTTGTGTCATACTGGAGCAAGACAGGAGCTTCTCCAAACTGTGGCCACAAAGCTAGAAGCACACAATTGTCTAGGATGTGTTTGTATGCTGTGTGGATATGGCTGAAACAGTTCAGCTCAATCATTAGAGTGGGGGTCCACATACTTCTGGCCATACAGTGTATCTAACCCTCATTTATTCCACCCTAATAGATAAGTTTTCTTTCACAGATTTCACATAATTTATTCAGCTTTAAATACATAAAAGCAGGAACTAAGAAACTAAGTCTAGCCTGGAGCATTGAGGTGTGTGTCAGTGCAGCATGACAAGAGGTAAATAAACTCTGATGATCTCAGAGAAGCAGTTGTTGCTGCTCATCCTTGAGGGAAGGGTTAACTGTCCTTTTCGAAATAATGTGGGGTCCGTCCTTCCACGGGGAAACAGTTGCCAGTCTACCCAGCAGTGGCTGTACCTGCAAGTTCATCTCAGGATCAGCCCAAATGGGGCTCAGGAACTGCAAACAGCCAAAGGCTACTTCCACTGACCCACAGGCCTCTGTCTAGGTGGTAAATGTGAATGCCGCTACCATTAGTGAAGGACTGAAATGTTTCTTTCATAGGAGGGTAGCCGGGATAAAACCCCCTTTCTGCACTGAAGGAAAAAAATACTGCAGCATGGCTGAGGTGTGCAAAACTGCACCTGAATGAATTGCAAAAGCGTAGCTTGTGTCTGAGTGCATAAAATTAAAACAGAAAAGGGGGTTTTCAGTTTCTCATCACTGTATACATGCTTTTTAAGTTGTTTAATTTTTGTCATGGATTTCCATTGAGTAAAACTAATTTTTATTTGGGAAGTGTTACCTGCCACAGCGGCATTCAGGCTCAGCGTTGACCTCTTCTGGGATCCCAGCCACATTCCATGGCCTGCGTGGGCACCTGGTTGCCTGTGGCCAGACATGGAGGTAGAAGCCCCACGGAGGTGGTCCTGGGGGCCTTGTTTAGCTGAGGATCGGCGTCTGTGCACAATCCGCCTATTAGTGAGGGAAGCAGCACTCGATCGAGCTCTGCCTGCACGGAGTGGAGTGGGCTACGGCTAAATGCTGACACTGGGTTCAACCTGGGAAATGCTTTTCAGGCACTTTTACACCAGGAATAGGACAAGGGGAAAATTGGACTCCCGGATAAAATACTGACCTGACAAACCTAAATGTCTTGTGATGAACTCGCAGTAGTATTTTGCTTTTTTTAAATTCTAGATTTATTTCTCATCTTCAGAAATGAGTATATTAGAGGGTAAGCCCATGTTAGACGGTTTGGAGATAAAGTCAGAGAGGCGAGATTGCGTTGGTTTGACATGTGCAGAGGAGAGATTCCGGATATATCGGGAGGAGGATGCTAGGGATGGAGCTGCCAGGCAAGAGGAAGAGAGGAAGGCTTAAGAGGAGATTTATGGATGTGGTGAAGGAGGACATGCAGGTGGTGGGTGTGATGGAGAGAGATGCAGAGGACAGGAGGAAGTGGAAACAGTTGATCCGCTGTGGCAACCCCTAACGGGAGCAGCCGAAAGAAGAAGAAGATTTATTTCTCATGTTTTCCACTGGTTGCAAAGGGATAAGACTTCATTCAAATTGTGGAAACTTTTTTCAGCCCAGCCTACCTTATTCATTATTTTTATACAGATGAGCAGCAAAAACAACATCAGCAGCTGAACCTGTATTTCCACGTCGAAATGTGTGTATCACAGGCCTGCAGAATGAGTGCACGGAAGAACTTGGTTGATGAGTGACTGCTTGTGAGGTTTTTGAAGACTGATTTCTTTCAAAATAATTAGCGCAAATGTCTGGAAGGATGCTTTTTATTGCCATTTATGATTTGCTAGAGATGTTTGCTAAATGGTGTACTTATACATTTAAATATTCCTCAAGAGTTACATTTAGAATAAAAAAATTGCTAAATCTGGTAACACGGTGCCTCACAGTCCCTGGACTGGTTGGGCATGAGTTTGAATCCAGCACAGTCTGTGAGGAGTTTGCATGTTCTCCCCATGTCTGTGTGGGATTCATCCCACAGTCCAAAGACATGTGTTTCAGATTAACTGATCTGTAAAATTGCCCACACCATGCACATGTGTGTGCTTACCCTGTGATGGACTGGCATGATGGTTATATTCATCAAGGTTATATCCCACCTCACACCTCATGTTTCCAGGATATGATCTGCACCACAACAACCTTGAATTTGAATAGCAGTTATGACAATCGATGAATAATGTGTGTATTTCTGTACATTTAGTCACTACCTATGTTAGGCCTAATAAAAAAGGCCGCAACTACAGTGTTTTCATTTAGCTGACACTTTTCTTCAAAGCAGCTTTAAACTATTCACCACTTCAGAGTTTTTGTATGGAGTATTTATATAGTATATTTTTACTGAAAAAATTAAAGTGCTCTATAGCAGAAGGTGAGATGCCAGCCTGGGCCCACCGAGTCCAAATTCAGCAGCTATAACCTCTGTGCTGCCTTCTATGTCACACTTTTCACTGACAGCTGCTAGTGGTAGTTGTTGTTGTAACATAGTAACAATAAAAATAATGCCACACAACTTAACACAACTCCAAATTTATTTGAAAAACTGCCCAAAAAAACAAAAGCTCTGGAATGATCCAGAAGATTCCACATTGCAATTATGTGCTCCTGAACCACTGGGTCAGAGGTTCTTTTTCTCATCTGTACGCCTTCATTTTTCATTCAGATGTAATGTAAACAAAGCAAGAAGCTCTTGTTAAATGCCAAGGAGTGGTGCCCATAAGACCACCTGCTATCCCAGCTTCCTGTTGTCTTTTGTCCAACAGATCTTGCCAGGCCGGACTGTCGCGTGAGACTTGTTGAGCAAAATTCAGGCTGGTGTTCGGTTGAACAGAAGAATGAAGCGGTGCTTTGTTCTGCCAGGGCAGAATGCAGTTCACAGTCAGATTATGAACTTGCACATCAACAAAGGCTATTGTGAGAAACGTGAAAGATGTGCTGTGGGCTTGGCTCTACACGGAAAGGTTCTCGACTTCATTTACAGATCGCCACCTGATCTGTGGGACTACATAGTCATCCCTTTTCTCCTGCTTTTGCTCCTGCTCCTCATGCAGGAACACAATGGCTACAAGCTGCCCTTCCGAGGTAGTAATCCATGAAGCAGCCCAGTGACTCGCGACTGAATGGTGACCCAGAACGGCCGACGTGGAGTCTTTTCAGCGTCAATGGGAGCCACTGTGAATGAGGCGCTGTGGAAATGCTGCAGTTTTCACCCCCACTCGTCTACCCGGGGCCGCCGGCAGAACAAGGGTCTCACAGTCTCCAGTCTACTTTCCAACGGCTGTGAAAGACTGCACAGGACGAGGACCTCACCCATCTGCAGGTGGTGGCTGGGCTCATCCAGGGAAGGGGACCCTGGTCACCAGCAGCATGGGGTAAACAGACAGCCTTGGGACCGGTGGGGGTGGCTTTACTCGTAAGTGTGATCAAACACCATTTTGCCATTTTCACCTGGATTAAAATCCAGCTGACACCTCTCTCCAAGGGGATTTACAGTGTCA
Organism: Heterotis niloticus; assembly: GCA_018136845.1. Taxonomy (NCBI): domain Eukaryota; kingdom Metazoa; phylum Chordata; class Actinopteri; order Osteoglossiformes; family Osteoglossidae; genus Heterotis; species Heterotis niloticus. Next base: position 20,143,498 of record CM030891.1, read on the forward strand.
TATGTGCTACTGCGACACAGGATGTTCCAGGATTGCGGAAACACCAGGAGAGGGACGAAGGTGGGAGGATTTTGTTGAATTTTCATTTCTATTCCTCGTAAATAGCAACTATACAGTCGAGGGGAAACAAAATGATTTTGCTCAACAACTACGGAAAAAATCAAAAAGTCCCACAGCCAAATGAAATAAGACTGAAACGCAACAGCCGACAAGCTTGAGGTTCAGAACTAAGTATCTCAGTCCTCTTAAACACCAAATGCAAATTCACCAACCAAAAAGTAAAGGCAAACCGGCTTTTTATGAAGACTCTTGGTTGCACTTCCTGGCCACACCTGGTACTTCTTTCTTCCCAATGAGCTGTTACAGATGCATCTGTCAGTCCAGACAGGGAGTGGGTGACCAGACTCCTACCTGCCACAGTTCTTCGAAACAAGGTACAAATATCTGCCACCCACACAACTTTAACTCGCACTCTAAGTTTAGCTCATTGTTGCACATTTAAGTGACACTTTTCTCCAAATTTACTTGAAACGTTTAAGATACATTAATGTAAAGTATCCCTTTATACAGCTCGCTTGTTCTCACAGGAGCAGTTCATTGTCAGAACTCAACCAAGGGTACAACAGCAGGAGGTGGGATTCTAACCTGTCAAATGACACCACTGTACCACCCACTGCCCCGTTGACAGGAAACTTAGATGCGCTTGAATCACATGTCTTTGGACTGTGGGAGGAAACCTGAGCACCTGGACGAAAGCCATTCAAATGCAGGGGAAAACATGCAAACTCCGCACACGCCGATCTGGGTTCCCTTAACACCGCATGTTAAGAGCGAAGTTAAAGGACATCCAGGGTTAAGGGTGTAGTCTGGAGTCTCATTTACAGACTCGGCACGCCTGACTGCTGCATTCTGACCTCGGATGCCATTAAATAAATAATAAGGCTGCGGGGCGCTCACGCATCAGCATTACTCATGCCGGGACTCCTCGCCATTTCCTTCCCCGCACTGTGCCTCGGATGCGCCGACGGTGAGACAGCGGCCACCGCCACGCAAACAGTCCCAGAAATAATACGTGTGCACTCGGCTCCCATGCTGATAAGTTGGGACGTGCAGAGCGAGGGAGAAAAGGGCGCAACGTGTGAGAGGAGTGACACAGAGGGTGCAGCGGCGGTCGACTGCGCTCCGCGGTTCCGGGGAAACAGAGGCGAAAACGACAGCTCGGCTCACCTCCGCTCACAAGGCAGCCTTTATACGTCTGCGGGAGGGGGCGGGGCCGCGGCGCGAGATACGGCCACGGCAGCGCGGTTCGAGCGCGAGCCTCTCTCTCTCTCTCGCTCGCTCGCTCGCTCGCTCTCAACTCCGGGATACCGACGTCGGATGGAAAGTGCGGTACCCGCTCCGTCCCGGGTTCGGCACTCCACGCCGGGATCCGCCGTTGACGGCTCCAGGAAGGAGGACCGGAGCGGGGCCGATGCGCCTCGGGACTCTGCCGCGGGTAAGAAGCGAGCTCCGTGCGGCGCGAGAATGCGGCGCCGCTGCGGTCGGCTGGCGCGAACGGCGATGCGCGTGTGTGTTTGCGGGGTTTCGGTGGTGGAAATGCGCCGCTTTTTCGCCGCATGCAAGTTTCCCTCTGCCTTTGCGAACTTAAGCACCTCAGCAAGAGTAATGGTACATAATAAGAAACGCTACGGAGCGAGCAGCAGCGAACCTGACAGACGGTCCCGTACACTCTCCGACAACTTGTGGTATTTCGATATTATTATTATTATTATTATTATTATTATTGTTGTTGTTGTTGTGTAGAGATACTTCGTTTAACGGTTGCATTTGAACTTTCAGTAATTACTTCAGACAAATTTCCGTTTATCTACCTGACGCCTTTGGTCAAGGCAGCTTTCGGGATCAGGCTTGTAAACTGAGTTGCTTACAGTGATTCCCCCGTTGATACAGCTGAGTAATTTTTGCTCTTCGGGTAAAAAAGTACCTTGATCCAGGCTGCTGGAGCAGGAGAGGAATTCAAACCCAGGTCCTGTGGACTGTAAGTCAGACTGGACTGCAAGACCCCCTTACTTGCAAAGAAGGAGCTCACTGAATGAAAAGTTTCTGTTTGACGTTGACGGCCAAACTAGGAACTCAAATTGTATTTTTGTGAGCGGACAGTCCATAGCTCCTAACTTTTGTGACCCAGCAGTGGGAAAACTCAGTAATAGTCAGCCCAGTATTTGAATGAATGCTGCACAGCTCTTCAAAAATTCAGGAAAATATGTTCTGGAATCTGATGGGTCACAAGTGAGATACAGAAGTGAAAGCGGTGGAATGCTGGATGGTGATCTGAATATTTCTTAAGAATTATTCAATAAGAATTCAAATGAAAGTGTGTGTGTGTGTGTGTGTGTGTGTGGGTGAGTGAGTGAAGACTGCTGGAAGTTGAATTCTGTTAAAAATAATAATTTCAGGCTTCATCTTTGGGAAGCCATTGCACAGTGGTGCAGGGGTGCAAAGGGCTGGACAGGCAGTGAAGGGTGCAACTGGCAGCCATAGAGGGCTGGGTGGGGGTGTTGTGGCAACACACAACCTTCTGGCTCAATCCCCAGCACTCCCAAGTGCCCCAGCATGGAACTTACTCACAGAGACAGTTTTTGTTAAATACTCCTGTGAATCAGCCACCTTCTCCTCCCTCTCGCAGCTCCTGCTAAGCGCAAAGTAAGGATCAGCGGCTCTCTGTTTCCCTCTCTCTGGCTGTCTCCCCTTGTACGGAGCCCTCGTTCGATGCCAGTGAGAATCTGGAACATTAGATGTGAACCGGTGAAGTAAAGATGTGCTCGTTTTTGGGGGGAGCCCTCGGGCGCTTTCTCATGAATTGAATCCACTGTTCTCTGGACGTCTGTCACCAGATAGCAAAAGCGCACAACAGCTACTTTTATTGTGTGTAGTTTTCTCCTGTTATTAATGTTTGGGGGGAAACTTTGCAACAGTTGGCTTATTAAAAATAAATGAAAATCAATCTAGCAGGAGCCTCCTAGTGATCTCTAAAATGGATACTTGTTTAAATTATGTCAGAAATCACAGTTTTCCTTTCCTTCCTGATGGTTTGTGAATTTCCATGCAGGGTGTCAGCTGGACAGTCTGGCCTGGCATCACCGGACGTTTGGCCTAATTAGCTGGGGCCAGAAGTGCGGAACAGCTCCGTTGTTGAGGTCCACAGATCGTGTTCTCTGTCTCCTCCACGCTTCTATAAAATATGCAGCAGCCGCTCAGCTGGTGTGTGGTAATGGGCAGGTTAAAGGTTTTACTTTCTCCTTCTCCCTGCACATCCACCCATGCTGCAGGTGGGGCCCGTGGCCTTGGTCCACCCCCGGTGCCCTGGCTGTCCAGTTTCTAGGTCACCTTTCTCAGATGCTCTTTGCTTATTTAGTTATTTTGCCCGTCGGCCCTGGCGGCTACACACCAGGGACCCTGTGCTCTTCTTTCATGTCATCTTCTACTTCAGCAGCCTCTGTGTGCGTGTGTGTGCACGTGTGCATATAAGTGCATTCACTCTACAGCAAACCACATTACTGTCATTCATGGTGAATGCCTTTACTGTATTTCGACATTCTTGCCAGCTGTGTTTTTTCACAGACACTTAAGGTGCTCCGTTTTGGCCCTGGAACCTTGTGTCTGTATGTAATCTTACAATCTTATTGTTGAAGATCTTAAGTCTGTCCTGTATCTTGTATGAAATTTGGTGATGAGAATGACATTAAGGCTTTATGTCTGTCTCCTTTAGTATTTTACTACTTTTCCTTCTGACAAATAATGCGGTATAGTATCTGTAGAAGATCTAAAAAGGGCTTTACTTGAATAAATACTTTTTATTGAAGACTTTAATTTGAATTCACATTCTGAGCGACAATAATCTTAAAATAATTCCGTGCCATGTGAGTGGTAGGGTCAGAAGGTAGTGTAGTAGTTAGTTACTGCCTTTAGTCCCAAAGGATCCATATTTGAGTCCTATCGTCTGCTGTAGTACCCTTGATCAAGATACTTACCCTAAACTCTTGCAGTAAAAATAACCCATGTACTGTACATAAAGGGCTAAATCATTCTCATTAGCTTATCACTATAAATTGCTTTGGACAAAAGAGTCAGCTAAAGGAATAGATGCAACAAAGTGATCAAATTACAACTAATCTAAATCAAACTACATATAATAGTTTAAAATAAGCAGTAATGCTATTATAGAGAATGTTCTACATTGCTGTTTTTGTAATTTAAAGAATTCACAATTTAGAGCCTGTTAGTGCTCTGAGTTCCATTTATGAGCAGTTTTGTGGCGATCAATCGATAACCAACGTAAGTGAGGAACCATTAGCAAAGTTTGAGGGCACAAGTCAATAACTAACATAAAAAGCTGTAAAAATAGACATGCTTGAGGTGGAAACCATCACTCCATGTTTTAAAATTAAATTTGGGCACAATGTATCAAGAAGAAATAATAATATATATTAAGTGTTGAAAGTGCTGTGCACAAGTACACGGAACAGTGCTGCGCATCTTGTTTGTGCCCTTTTTTCGTTTCAGTGCTTTTCTGAGGATCTGTCCATTTTTGGACAGTCTTTATAAGGACAAAGCACAGCATGTGCAAAGGGTGCTAGCCGATTTCAGGAAGTGCAGGGCAATGTGTAACCATTCCCTTGTGCAATCCACCTTAGTCAATCTTCAGAGTTTCATCTCAAAACTTGGCATGTAAGGCTGAAATCATACATTTCCCTGGCTGTGTCACAATGCTCAGGTTCTTTTCTTTTAAATAGGAAAGAGGCTTTTGGTGTAATGGAATTTTCAGAGGTGATTTAATTTGTACCTGAAAGAATAATGCGGCTGTAATTTCACAGATGCTAATATGAAAATAAATGCAAGTGCTAATAAGTATGAATTGCCATTAATTCACACATTATTTACAGTTGTTTTCTTTATTGGCTTCTGGAGTCATCCAGATTTGTTTAGCACATGAGTTCTCACATCTGCACATCTGTGTATCAATTATGTGTTTCAAGTGGCCAATAAGGCTGAAGATGTTTAAAAAGAGCCTTGCTGGGGATGTGAATCAGTGCGGACTGGCTGCCTGCTGCCAGTGAGAGCTTCTGATGTGTGCCTCCGATATGGTAGCATTGTTCTCAGCAGACGCACACCATCCCTTTGCCAAGCCATGACTCAATCCTGGCTCTGAACATTAAGGCCAACCGCCTGCTGGAGCTTAGTGCGTGGTCTGGAGCCATCCAAATCCCCACGTTCCTTCCCGGACAAGGATTTCAGAGTCCCAGTTGGTTAGGGGTGGCTGGGAACAGCACATGCTTAACTGGGGATAGGTAAAGAGCAGTATGATGACTTGTGCTGAACATCCTTTTAGGCTTCAAAAGTGGTGGCCTGAATCTTGGACAGCTGTTTGTGAAGTCGGCATTACATCTGTGCCCTGTCCTTGGCTGCTGCACCAGCTGCTTCATGCACAACATGAAGGCAAATGATCTAATTCCAATGGTGGCTTCCGTTCCCAAACAGTCCCCAGCTTATTTGTTTTCCATTTCGTATCCAGCTTGGCCGCTTGGATCACCCTTACTTGCTGCCCAGCCCAGTGCTCCTTCTCAAACAGCCCAAAGGCAGAACCGACTAGTGCTGACTGTGGCACATCTATCCATTCTCACACGCCTGTAACCTGCAGGCACCTGAAAGGTCTGTGGGAGGTGCTTATGTGGCGGCCAGATTCAAACCCCCGCAGTCCCACTGCCTGTGCTGCGGAGTGACACCAGTTACTATATCATTTCTCTCTGGAAAAATTGTGCATTTCCCCATTAGTGGAACCACTCTTTTTTATTTAGCAGTTGACTCAAATTCGACACAAGCTACGAGGCCTCAGTGCCTGGTCAAGATGACCATTGTGAAAGTCCAAATCACTCCCATTGATTTATAATATGTGCTAAAATGCATTTACGAGTTTAAGGCTTTTCGCATACCAAATGGAAAATTCCCTTTCTGTCAACTGCAAGGACCAGCTGCATATTGTCGTCAATTATTTGTATTACCTGTATATACAGAGCAGTTTGTATTGTATTAGTATGGGGACAGTGACACCATTTTTGTTGTTTTGGATTTATACTCCAGTGCACTGGATTTGAAATGAAACAATGACTATGAGATAAAAGTGCAGACTCTCAGATTTAATTTGTTTGGTGTTTACATCTATTACAGGGAAATGTTGTAGGGGTTATAGTGTTTTGTGTACATAGCACCTATATTTTAAGGGATCACAATTAGCTGCTTACTTGTTTCTTTTGTGTTACTCCAAATACTTAGTGGGGGAACTGTACAAAGTATGCACTTGCTAAAGACCTGAAATTAAAAATGAAAAGATTCATTATTTGTCAAGTTTGCCCCACTATCAAGAGTAAATTTTATACACTAAAACAATGGACACTTGGCAAAATGTGTAAGTGAAGAAATCTTAAAATACAGATGGTTGTTTTCACATTGCATCTGAAATGAAACAGACTCCAGTTAAACTCTGACATTTTTTTTGGTAATGCCGAAAATCCAGGCCTCATGAATTCACTTCTCATACTTGTTTAAATAAAGCTTAAATTATAGACTTGTCCCATAAAATATTGCCATCTTTTACAAGCTTTGACACACACACACATTAACCATTAAACTGCTAAATCTTTCATTCCTCCTCTAAAAATGGACAAAGAATTCACTGAGCCATTTATTTATTACAATGCATATTTTCAGTTATTTCTTTTTCTGTAATTAAGGAGTCACTGTAGTTGATGTTTTTATAAATGGTTGTTGGGTAATCCAGTTGATAATGCTACAGTATGACATTGGTATGGTACTTGTATAGACTCACCGGCCACTTTATTAGGTATACCTTGCTAGTACCGGGTTGGACCCCCTTTTGCCTTCAGAACTGCTGTAATTCTTCATGGCATAGATTCAACAAGGTGCTGGAGACATTCCTCAGGGATTTTGGTTCACACTGACATGACAGCGTCACGCAGTCGCTGCAGATTTGTCGGCTGCACACCCATGATGTGAATCTCCTGTTTCACCATATCCCAAAGGTGCTCTATTGGATTGAGATCCAGTGACTGTGGAGGCCATTTGAGTACAGTGAACTCATTGTCATGTTCAAGAAACAAGTTTTAGATGATTTGAGCTGCTGGAAGTAGCCGTCAGAAGATGGGTACACTGCGGTCATAAAGGGATGGACATGGTCAGCAACAATACTCAGGTAGGCTGTGGCATTTAAACAATGCTCAATTGGTACTAAAGGACTCAGTGTGCCAAGAAAATGTCCCCCACACCATTACGCCACCACCACCAGCCTGAACCGTTGATACAAGGTAGGATGGATCCATGCTTTCGTGTTGTTGACACCAAATTCTGACCCTGTCATCCGAATGTCGCAGCAGAAATTGAGACTCATCAGACCAGGCAACGTTTTTCTAATCTTCCATTGTCCAATTTTGCAGAGCCTATGCAAACTGTAGCTTCAGTTGCCTGTTGTTAGCTGACAGAAGTGGCACTTGGTGTGGTCTCCTGCTGCTGTAGCCCATCTGCTTCAACGTTCGACATGGTGTGCGTTCAGAGATGCTCTTCAGCATACCTCGATTGTAACAAGTGGTTATCTGAGTTACTGTTGCCTTTCTATCAGCTCAAACCAGTCTGGCCATTCTCCTCTGACCTCTGGCATCAACAAGGCATTTTCACCCAGAGAACTGCCGCTCACTGAATATTTTCCCTTTTTCGGACCATTCTCTGTAAACCCTAGAGATGGTTGTGCATGAAAATCCCAGTAGATCAGCAGTTTCTTAAATACTCAGACCAGCCCATCTGGCACCAACAACCATGCCACATTCAAAGTCACTTAAATCACCTTTCTTCTCCATTCTGATGCTTGGTTTGAACTTCAGCTGGTCATTTTCACAATGTCTACATGCCTAAATGCATAGAGTTGCTGCCATGTGATTGGCTAATTAGATATTTGGGTTAACAGGTGTACCTAATAAAGTGGCTGGTGAGTGTATGTTGTACTAATATATAATATAATAATATATAACTATAATAATGTGTTGCACTGGAAGAATAATCTAATTACAGCCTATTTTACAATATAACAGATATGGAATACTGGGCACTGTGATGAGCTGACAGGACTTAATTCAAGAAGCAGGTTGTGAAAAATCACCTGAGGGGAAGTAGAAAATCAAAGGCTTCCTGCCGTATCCACTAGACTTTGTCCGGTCACCACCAGGATACCGCCGATGGGTTCGAGCTACCAGCTCACGCTAATGAAGCTTGACATTTTATCTCTCCGTCAGACATCCTTCGAGACAACACCTTTATGAAATCTTCCTCCAGATGCGTCTTAGCTGCCTTTCTGTCCCAAGAGGATCTGCTCTAACAAACTTTCAACCTTAATGCACTCCCTCAGTTTTGGTTCCGTAATAAACAGGAAGCAGACACACCAAGCAGAACTCTTTTGAGAAAGAGCACTGCCATCGTTGCGGTTCTATTTCAGATGCTGTTTTACAGACATATGCACACATGCGAGAACAAACGAAAACTGTTTGCTAGCACTATCTAATGCCCAGGTTCCACTGTATAAAAATATTATTGTGTTTGCTTATGTCTTTCAGATGCACCATGGGTTGTTTGTCAGCACAAAGGAGGGCAACTTACACCCAACCTTGAGCTGCCTTGTTCTATTGCTATGCTACCGAGCTCACTGCGTGAACCATGGCGCCTAGAACAAACAGAAATTGAGCTCTATACTTTTACTCAGCTTAAGATTTTCCCACATTCAAAATTGGCCAATTTTGCGTTTTGTCTTTATGGTACCGCGTGTCCTCAGTTAACCTGGTAACAAAGTAATCTGACAAAAAAAACAGTTTCTTAAAGCATGAAATACTGTATTTGTTGCAGTTGTATGACAACCTTTTTGATATTTAGTATTCCGCACTTTAATGCGAGGTCACCTTAAAAATTTGTTTAAAGTGGAAGACACAGGGGAATTGTCGCCAAAGTTTTTTTTAATGCACACAGCTGATGAAGGTGAAGCGAAGGATGCCCTTTTATTGGCATAGAGTTACCAATAAAAGGGTGTGACGAGTCTCAGGGGTGTGATGTAACACGCTGAACAAAAGAGTGCATTGTGGGAGATGGGGAAAATCAGGTTGTTCCAGTTAGTCCAGCCAACCATTTCAGGCACCTTCTTATGTAAAGCTATGAGAATTTATTCAAAAAAGAGGAGAAAAGTTCTTGCTGTCAATTTTCATGGATGTTCTTGTTTGTTTTGCTTTTCGTTCCTCTTCGTCAGTATGAATGTAAAGACAGTTTACTGATATTTTAGGAAACATTTAAAAATCACAGAACACCCACCAGGAAGAATGTGTATGGAGCGTAGCATGCCTTGCAGACAACAAGCCCACGGTGCAGGGGAAACCGGTCCCATGTTCGGCAGGTCAGAGAACACTGGGATGAATCACTGTTCTTCAGCAGGTGCATGCGTCCCACTCGCCACAGTAAGAAGCCAGGCCTCAGGAGACCTCCTTAGTGATGCAATAGAAAGCTCTCCGTCTGCTGCCTCATTTCCTGTCCATAGAAATGCCTGTGGCTTGAACTAAGGTAGCCAACTGTGATATTTTACATGTTTCACACTTACATCTAATAACCACCCTTCCATTCATCCATAATCTTTAACCACTTGTCCTGGTCTTGGTCTGAAGCTTATTCTGGAATCACTGGGCACTTAACTTTGAAACAGTGCCCTAGGTGAGATGCCAGTCTAATAATAATCAGCCAATAATAACAAATTAATAATAACAGCAGTTTTATTTATTTGTCTATCTGTCACTTTATTTAATTTGTTTATTGGTTTCCTCTACAGCTGGTGGCACAGTTGCTAAACTTGTTGCTTGGGTTTAAGGACCCAGACAAATGACCCAGTTTCAAATCCCCTCTCCTGCTGTAGTATGTTGGCTGTGGTATTTACTCTTTACTGGTAGAGTAAAAATTAGCCAGTGTGTATACTTATTCGGGGTACAGACCTTGCATTGTAAGTCACTTTGGGCACAGGTGTTAGATAAACTAATAAATACTGTTTAGAGTCTAAAAGTTTGTTCCCTCCGATGGCTGCCATAGCTTTGAGGCTGTTCCCCAATTAGCCTGGTGCCCTGTATTTTTGGGATAGGCTCTAAACCATCACTATAATATTAACATTTCCTTGTATTTTAGCAGTTTAGAAGCATACCTCACAGCAGAACATTGCAAGTTGTGGGAAATGTGTATTATTTTGCTACCATAATAATAATTTCATTTTGTATTTTGTACGGAATGAAGTGGTTCTGATCACATGCTTCCGGTTAATCGTAGAGACAGCACTTTTTCACAAATACCTGAAACAGAGATATGTTGCGCACATTATGCTGGCGCAGTTTCTGTCAAGTAACCCACCAAAAGCCACTATGCAAGAAGGTGCTGTGATGTGATAAAGCAGGATAGATTTGTGTTTACAGGCACTCACTCCACTTTGCATGATAATGCAGGTTATGCATCAATCCAAATTGCAGCACTTTGCACCGAGGCACTCTGAAGAAGCTGAACCAAAGGATTGTGCTAGAAAGTTCCGGAGGTGTTGTGTCGCTTTCTGTTGCTATATTTGGCAGACAGGATCTCAGTGAGAAAATGTGGTGTGCTAACGCTACAAAACTTCTCCCTCTTATGCAAATGTCACAAGTTTGTTTCTGCCTTCTGACTGGATTCCCGCATAGTGTGATGTGCCATTTTTCTGCCAAGCTGTGAGAAAGGCTTCTGGCTGCTGTATATGTCTGTGATGAAGCATTGGGGGAATTTACTCAAATGAAACATTACTTCATTAATGATGGCCCGGGCACGCAGCTGTTTTCCATCAACAGAATGGTGGCTGCGTCTCTATTCAGGTATCAGTAGGAGTCGATGCAAGTAGACTGTTTGTTTACCCTGTGTCAAGTGCAGCAGGACCGTGTTAGTTACGAACACTGACTTTTTTTAAACACCCTTATACTATTTGTCATCACTTTCCTCTCAAGGTTTGAATTATTTCTCTTTTTTAAAAACTCTTTGTGATGCATTATGCTAGAGCAATTTATACAACATTTTAATGTCCAATGCTTGGATTTTTAAAAGTGGGTTTGTCTCCTTTGCAAGCGCTGTGTGGGTCTGTTATTTTGAGCTGTTCTGCTCAGCTAATTCAAATGTGTATTTGGTATATGCTTTAGTCATCTTGGGCAGCGTCGCGGTGCAGCAGGTATTGCTCGTGCTTCGCAGATCCTGATTCGTGGGTTCAGACCATTCTTTGTTCAGTTTCCATGTTTTCTCTATGTTGACATGGTTTTCTTCCCACAGTCCAAAGAGGTGTTTCAAGTGAGTTGGTGGCTGTACATTTCCCAGTTACGTGTGTATGCGTGAGTGAATGAGTGTATTTTTCCCTGTTCTGGGCTGTCATCCTGTCTAGGGTGTACCCATTCACATGATAGGTTCCAGTTCACAGAGTTGGTCAGGCAGGTTTTGAATGAAGGAATTTTGTTTCTTACATGTCAGAGTTCTTTATCTGCTTTAAAAAAATCTTTGTCCTCTTTGACAAAGATTTCAGTCCACATAACTGAAATAAAGTGAGAACTTCTGCTAGTGAAATTCCCTCTATATTGTAGTAGAGCATGGTAGAATTTTTCTGTGCTACTAATGCCTTATTAGCTTGTGAGTGTTTCGCAGGGGACAACTGGAAATACAAGACATCAACGAAAAAGAAAGGAAACCATTTAATCCATTTTTGGCTGGGTACTGTGCAGCAAATTAAGCCAAACTCCTTGGTCTCATATTGTAGGTTCAGCCAGTTTAACTGTTCCATGTGAGATTTAAAACAGTACCACTGCTTTGTAACTGTTAAAAAATGATAAGTACATCACTGTATAAACACGTGGTTAGATCGGCACCATCATAAGGAGACGATCACAACAATTTAACAAGGATGCAGGCTTGGGAATAAATTCCCCCTGGGTTTAGAAGCAACTGATCAAGGCTCTGTTCTCCCTTATCAATCACAGCCTTGGACTGTAATATGACTTAGAGAAAATTCATTTTATTTATTTATTTTTTTAACTCCATCAGTAGCATTATATCTGCATACATAAATTGCACATATAAATGGAGGGAAAATCCTGTTAATAAGTAAAGATAAATGAATGTTTTTTCACTTTTTAAACTATACTTTTTGTTCTTTTTATTGCCTGATGGAACAAACAGGGCTTTTTCAGGATTTAAGTTTATCCAGGCCAGGAAGAAATACAGCTTAGCGCTCGTGGCTAACATAACTAATCCTTTCATTAAACCCAGCCTCCGCCAAGCATATATAAGGGCTAATTGTGTGGTGAGTCAACAGGGACGCCCAGTCAAACACACACACACTCCCTCTTACTCGCCCTCTTTCTCTCACCTCTGAGCGTGGTTGCAGTGGAGGGTTTGTGCCTGTGTGTCTGGTTAGACTACAGTTAAGCTACTGTTCATTGGCAAGAAGACACAGACATATCTTCACAAGGCTTCTGTTAAAGTTATACAGTATTTTCATACAACAGGGATAACATTGTTTGTATGCTAAAGGATTATGGGACTGTTGGAATGTACACTAGAGTACTGTTTTGCAATCTCCTTCTGGGAGACACTTTTGAAACTAGCAAAGGTGCTGTAATACAATCTAAAGACATTTTTTCCATCTTAAAATTGAATTACAGATATTTGAGATGATCAATGAGATTATTGTTGCTTGGTAACGGCCCAAGGATAAATAGTCACATTTAACATATCAGCATTGCAGTTATCTATCTGGACATGTTTATGAATGTGTTCTCTCTGCTTAGCTGTGTGCTGAACATATCAAATTTTTTGTTCTCTGAAGGCTTGTGGCTTTTACATTCCATGCCTTTGTCTTTAATATTGCCTTTTGTATTCTACACATTCATAACCTCAAGCCCAAATAACAATTTTACAGATCATATTAATTTATCATCCGTGATCACATTAAGTGAAACACTTTAATGGAGTTATTTGATTTTGGTTTATATCTTCAGCACCATATTGGATATAGCAATAATTTTGCTCTTTGGAAGACAGAAAATATCTAAAATAATGGCTGAACACACCCTAATGTAATGAATGAACTGCAAATAAGTAAAGAAAACCTCTGTATCCAGATTATGTTTATTGGGGACCAATGGGAACGTATTGACAGCCATTTGCTTGGCGTCTACCGAGGGAGCGCAGCATCCACCTGCGCAGGGGTTGACCTTCTTTTAGAAGAATGCCAGCTGCAATTGAGCAAGACCGTGTGTGCAGTGGCAGAAGGCGAGTGTCGACTGACAGGTCTCCCCCATAACCGCCTACAGCCATTGGTGGGTGCCTTCACCTTGGCAAATTACCTCGCTTATCACTTTCCTGGAAGCACAGGGCCTGCTCCTTTGTGAGCATAATGAGACAATCTGTGCGTAAAGGTACATCATATTGGCGCGCCCACTGTAATTTATGCTTCCTCTAATTAACATCTCCAGAAATAGTTCTTCTCCTGCCTTTCCTACTTAATATCTCCACAAAGGTCCAGGAAAAAACACATCATTTACATTGCAGAAAAAAGTTCAGCTGTGTCACTGGAACATTTTTCTTCTCTGTTTCTGTGGAAGAGAGAAATTTACACCCATAAAAATGTTCTCATGAAGCAGGATATTTCGCCAGTTTTTTTTAATAGACTGTGAATGTTTATGTTTTCCACATGATTCAGACTCCTGTTTAACCACTACATTCAGCCGTGCAATTGACACAGGAGAGCCAGCCAAGTCCTCCAAACACAGCCTATAAACCAAGTTGCAGCAGGATGCTGCAATTTGCTGTTGCCGCCAACATTCACCAGGGGGCCCGGCATCAGCAATAAATATATAGAGGTGAAGTCTGAGGGCTTCCTGTTGAAAGCTCATCCTACATTTTCAGTGCTTCTCAGTCATTTGCATGGACCGGCGGGATATGAGTCCTTGTTGGGAGCAGATCCAGAGGAATTAAGCACGTAATGAAATAAGTACATTAATCTACCAGTAATGGCTATGTAAATACATGCATTTATGTAAAATTAATCACACACTTTACCATCAAAGCAACAAAATGACTGAACATAGTAGTGCATGAAATGTGGCTTATGCGTGCGTATTCAAGAATGATGGTGAATTTTGTCCATTAAACTCTTGGACTCAGATTGGCCCATCTGTGTACACAAAGCAGTATCTGGCTATGCACGTGTTTCTGCTTTCCTATTCATATTCATTACAGCATGCTTTTTGTAATTTCTCTGAGCACTAATTTACTATTTCTCTTCTATTGCAGACAGTTTTCAAGAAGGAAGGAAATGATGCCGTCACCAAGGACCCCACTACAATTTCATTCTCACTTTAACATCGGAGCATGAAGTATGCATCTATTTATAAAATTTCAGTAACGTTCAGTTTTGGTCAAATTGATAACGTGAAAATCTGAGCTGTCTTTGAAAAATGACAGCTAATTTACATTTATGAAATGATGAAAGATCAGACAGTTGAAATAAGCGTATATTCTTTCGTATAAATAAACACAGCAGTGAAAGATGACCATTCGCTGTTCATCTGTCAATGTAAAACAAATCTCCGGTAATCTGACGTGACAAGGACATTGAGTGCTGGAAGTGACAGTGTGCCACAGCAAAGCAATATTGACTGAGATCATGCTGGGTAGCGAGTGGCTAAAAATCAGGACAGACACTCTCTGAGCAGTATGTGCTCCTGGCGTGTCACACAAAATTAGAAAGGAATAGAAACATTGACCGTGTCCTGTCAGACACCCAAGGAAAAGATTGTGGTCAGTACACTTGGAGATCTTCCTGGATTTTACATGGGGGAAAAAAAGCCACAGATGATGGACAGCTGCTCTTGTTAACTGGATTGGAGGTGGATGCTTCCAGAAATCGCATCAAGCAGATTGGACCTAGAAGCAAGGAGATGAGTCTGTGACTTGGAAAAGAGACAGGAGTAACGCAGACAGCAGAATCAATAGGAGCATTTCAAGGTAGTTTCACTCCCCCCACCCCAACAGGGACGTAGAGGGCGGTCAAGCTCATCCTTAACGTTGAGCAGCCGGCCAGAATTTTAATGCAAATTAATCATCTGTAGTTTTTTTATTGAACTCGGCATACATCAACCTGTTGAACTGAACTCAACAAAGCCATTTGTAGAGCGTAACTCTTCATATGAAACTGAAACGTGAGACATGATGGGTTTTCCTTATAATATAAACTGACACTCTCAACCTTCCAGCATAGTTCTTTTTCTGTCCACATATCAGTATCTTCAGCTGGAATTGAGTGTATAAAAGACCTTTTCATGGTGATTTTAGACAGGAGGAAGCACTAAAGACTGGAGGAGTCCTGGCTTCCTGTGGCGGTGTGGCGCCCAGTGTGGCAGTCCTGATGTAGTTCTGTGCACCATGCTGCGGAGGGGGCTCCTGGCCTGGGTGTCCCGGCTGGGGCTGGCGCTGGTAGTGGCCTGCTGTGGCTTGTCCCTTCTCTATATGCTGGCCTGCAGCCCACGTGTTGATGAGGGGCACCTCCCGCTGCCACGGTCCCACATTCCCACAGGCAAGGAGGGTTACCAAGCTCTGCTGCAGGAGCGTGAGGAGCAGCACCGCCACTATGTGGGCAGCTTGAAGAAGCAGATTGCCCAGCTGAAGGAAGCCCTGCAAGAGCGCAGTGAGCAGCTTCGGATTGTGCAGGATTCCCTGGAACGGGCAGGGGCTGGAGGAGGTCCAGTGATGCCGGCGGCAGCAGCCCCGGCTGGCCTGCTGGACGGAGTGGCTGAACGCGGTGTTGCTGATCTTCAGGAGTTCTTCCGAAGCCAGCTCAGTCGGGCCGAGGTTCACCAGGGCACCAGGCTGCCCAGCGAATACGCTGTGGTGCCTTTTGAGAGCTTCACCTTGCAGAAGGTCTACCAGCTGGAGATGGGCCTCACTCGGCACCCCGAGGAGAAGCCTGTGCGCAAGGACCGCCGCGATGAGCTGAATGAGGCCATAGAAGGAGCCCTGCAAGCTTTGAACTCCCCACGAGAAGGGGAGAACCCCTCACAGCCGAAGGTCTTCTCACCCTCTAACTTCATCGAAGGTAGGTTAGTCTTCCAGTTGTGCATGCACAGCATGCAGCAGGGTCTGGACAGTCTTGAACTGTTAACTGCATATTTTACAGTGTGGTCACAAGCAAAACTGGGCCCAGATCCAGGGGCAGCATGGACAGTGGCTCCGGTTATTTAGAAAGAGTCTCATTTCATGCGGATCGAACACATGCTGACAAAACAGTGCTGTGTTCACAGCAGACAACAAAAGGAATCATTATCAACAGGGATATTTAGAAACAACTTGTAATTTAGTGTCATCTTTATGTATTTGTTTTTATTAATTTGAAAAAACACACATTAGCATGTGGGCAGTACAAATAAGCTTCAGTGGGGACAAACATATTTAACAAACAGCGTAGCAGTACACAGTGGGGAAAAACAAGGAGACCTCAATAACACTAATTACAGAATCAACCAGAGAGACATAAAAAATAAAAGAAAAATTTAAAAGGGGATAAAGGCATAACAACAATATTAAAAAGCTGTTGCAGTGTTATTCAATCTCATTTGTTGTCAGGCTGATAAATTTATGTATTTAGGTCCTAATACATCAGGACAATTTCATCAACATCTGTAGTTTGGTTATTGACTATTAACTGTTCTGTGCACTGGTATAGGTTCCCTGAGGAGATTACTTCACTCTTTAATGTTCAGACTGGTTTTGGTTTTCCTACCGAAGAAGAGCAGCCTTCTTGGACATAGTAAATGTGCAGTCCTTGTGATCGATCGCTGTGCGCACCCTGAGTTATAGGAGGATTCGGGATAGGACAGTATGCTTATTTGGCATGTTGGCTGAATAATGTAAGGTTTTATCAGAGTTTATACATTCTTGCAGAATTGTTACGGAGGTGATACGTAGGGCGACAAGAAAGGTGGTGTTCCTTTCCTCTTTGTCTTAGTTAATCATCATTTAATTTAAATAACAATCAAATTGGTGGACAGACATATTTTTTACTCAGACAATTGCATGTCTGCATGCAAAGCTCTTTGTTTGCTGTGAAATGCACTTTATTTAAATGAATAATTTTAGGTGTAAATGATCACCCTGCAATGCGCTGGCATCCCATCCTGGGTGTTGTTTCATAGCCTAGCATCCGCTGATTCTGAGACAGGCTCCAGGCCGCTGTGACCCTGACCAGGTTGCAGTGGTTACTAATAATGGATGGATAAATGTGAAAGATACAGCAGGTGACTTTACCAGTGATCTTCTTTCAGGCTGATTATCTGAATGCCATTAAACATTCTAGAGTTTCTTCTGTACTGCCAATAAAAACTGTGCCACTTAAACACTTTTATTGCTTTACTGCTGGCTGGATTTTGCTGGGGATTTATTGTTTAAACTACCATTGGATTCAAATTGAGATAATAAGCATAATAGATATCAGTCAGTCAGCCATTAAAGTGAAGTGCAAAGTTTGTAATAGTTTAGATCAAAATCCCACTACAAACAAATCTCTGGCGATGTTTTCATGCAAAGCTGTATAATATAATCTTGGTTTGCAAAGACATGAATCCTCTACCCTGGAGGAGCTCATCTTTTTAACACCGTAACTCCAATTCTGTGTTTTCTTTAGTTTCTACCTAGTTAGTAAGTGGTTCAACTCACCATTAACAGGTAGAAGGAAGATTTTTACCATTAGTGGCTATCATATCAGCAATTTTGGCAGGAGGTGACATAGTGGATGGAATCACTGCCTTGCAGACTGAAGGTCCCAAGTTCAGATCTTGCTCCCCTTATAACACTTGTTGAGAAACCTACCCAGAACTGACACAGTAAGAATGCCCTGCTGTGTAAATGAATATGTCACTGTAAAGTTTATTATGTACCTATGAATCCTGTATTATACAAGTCTAACATAAGAAGCTTAAGTAACACCTTGAATTAACCTGGCAGACATATATAAATTATAATCACATAAATATTTTGAAAAGCCATCTCAAAAGGAGACAACAGAAAATAAAAATAATATGTAGAAGACAGTCAATTTTTTTTCTTAATTTGTTTTTTTTTTGTATGTTTAAACTGTTTTTAAGAGTTTGAAGTATCACTTTAGAGGAGGAAAGACTGTTTTTAATTAGGTCTGTAAATCAGTGTTCTGTGGTAAACAGTGCAGCATTCATGGTAGGATGTCCTGTCAGATGGTCTGTAATTGTTCTGCATAGGAAATTAACACAAATGTTTTGGATTCCTTGCACTCTTGGTGCTGTGGTTCTTTGTCTCAGTAGGAGATCTGAAAGATGGGAGCTCAGAGCAAGCTTCCGTTTGTTTGACCAATCGGACCGTACCTAGATTTTAGCTGGTACTTCTCACAGCAGTTGAAGAGGCTGTAACAGGCAGCACAAAAATAAGTTCTAGCATCTGATATTCAAAAATGAATGTGATAAAGGGAAATGAGGCAGCAGACCAGTGCCTGGACTGAGTTCAAATGTGGGCTTTGGAAATTACATGTTCTCCTTGTTTGAGTGGGTGCTTTGGTTTCTTCCCACAGCCCAAAAAATTGCATTTCAGTTGAATTTTTTTACTCTAAATTCCACAGAGAGAGAGAGAGAGCGAGAGAGAGAGAGTGTGTGTGTGTGTGTGTGTGTGAAATTGCTCTACACTGGACTAGTTAAGGTATATTGTGTCACACACTGTGTTTCTAGGATGGGCTGTGGACCACTGCAACTCTGAACCGGACAAGCGGTTATTGATAAATATTTCAGTCACTCATTTCTGCTGAACATTTTTCCTAACCAGGGGCAGTGTGAAGCCTATCCTGGAAACAAAGAGCGCTTATTGATTAATACTGAATATTATATTCTGTGTGTCAAAATCTGAATGCTATTATACAGCAATTTGTAGGTAGCTTTTCTACATGCAGGTAATACATTTGATACAGATGAATATGTTCCAGAATAAACTGTTATTAGGTTCCTAAGGAGTAATGAAAAAAGTTGATCCTTGTAATACATTAACGCTATAAATCAGCCTTCTGGAGGTTAATTCATCTGGTTGTTGATCTCCTTTGTGAACTAACTCTTTCATCAGCCTATTTTAGACAGATTTTCCAGGCATGGCCCACGCTTGGTTGCCATTGCAGCCCTGAAGCTGCAGTATGCTGTCCTGCAGTATGAACCGTATCGTGGAAAGACCTTGAATGCTCTCAAGTTTTCTCTCATTGTCTCTGGCAGAACTGAATGAGTGGAATGGTCGTGATGAGTCCACATCTTGAGAGGGCCCAAAAAAAGGTTTATTTAATATTATATTAGTATTGTTTCAGGGGCCCCAGAATTCCTAGCTTTGTCCCTGGCCACCGAGGCCATTGCTTTATGCCTCTGTTTTTAAAATTGTCAGCAGGATCAGTCAAGGCAGGACTGTCCACTTTTATGAGGTATGAATGGTTTATGCGGTTAACAAAGCTGTCTGCTGCTGTAAGTCAGTGTTATTGGATGTGGACCTTTCAGAACATTTATGGCCTGTTAGTCCAACAAGTTTATTGTTAACTTGACACTTTCATTCAGTTCAGCATAAAATGTTGTATTTGTACAGTGCAACAAAGTTTACAAATGTTTACCCATTTTTGCAGCACAGTAGCTCATACTATGAACTTAAAATCCTTAAGGCTAGAAAAATAATTCAAACTACCTTCATCAAAGGGACTATGGTGGATGGTGAGATTCAAACCTAGCATTTTCTGATTTCCAGAAAATGCAGACCTGCTGGTTTACTATGAAACTTGCTCATGCAAAAGACAAAGACATTTGTTACCTCTAAGAGCTTAACACTAAATGACTGACTGATTTTTCCCCTATGGATATAATTAATGTAGTACTGGAGGGTTTACAGCTTCCATTTTCTTTGTCAATACAATTCTGTTTAGGCCATGTTCCATTTAAATTAAAGTGAATTTGTTTGCTCTAAGGAAGTATAAAACATTTTAATTTCAAAGTACCCCCACAGTGTCCTTAAGTGAAAGTAAACTTCTAAAGAAATATTTCATTACATCTGGTGGTAGCCATACAGTAACAAAAATAAAATTATACACAACAAAACTGATTTTGTTAGCATATGATCATTTAACTCATGAACAATATAAATAAAAAATACAAGAAGAGAAAGCGGGGAAGAAAACATTTTCTGTATTTATACAGAATTTTATGCTTTGTTACAACGTAGAAATTTTATTTGGACTTTCATGACTGCTTCCAGTGCTGACGGCCACTTTACTGTTTTTTTGTTTTTTTTGTTAACATTTTTTTACAGAGGCTACCTAATTGTCTCTCTAAATTTTTTTGGCTCAGCACCAATAACAGAAGAAAAGAGAATATGATATTCACTCTTTAATGATAAACATACTCTTAAGCCTGTCATTTTTGCAATATTGTATTTTCTGTAGAATCTATTTTCTCTGACAGACTAGCTTCTGTCCAAGAAGCCTGTTTGTATGGAAGTGAAAAAAATTCTGTGTGACCTCATACTCTGTCACTTTCACAGTCTCACTGTTATATTAGAAATACACTTGTTTGTATGCTTTCTTGTTCTATTCTGCAGAAATCAATATGTTCTTAGATTAAAAATCCAACACCTTTCACCTGTTGTGACTTGCTGATATACACTGTTCAGTCATCTTTTGAAAACAGAGTACACATGATGTTTAAATTTGGAATAAGGTTCTTTATTAAATATTCCGTAGTTATTAACCAGTGAGTGAGCTCATTTGCTGTCGTACATACACTTAGTACTGTAAAAAGTCCCCTGTTCAGGCTGTGGGGTGGCCTTAAAAGGACTTCTCATTCATTATGATGTCCCACCTTGGCAGGCATTTCTCGGACCGAGAGGGACAAGGGAACATTGTATGAGCTCATCTTCAAGACGAACCGCAGCCGGGAATTCAGGAGGCTGGTCTTCTTCCGCCCATTTGGTCCACTGATGAAGGTCAAGAACGAGAGGATGGACACAGCGTACATGCCCATCAACATTGTGGTTCCTCTGGCCAAACGAGTGGACAAGTTCCGGCAGTTCATGTACAATTTCAGGTAAAACATTCACATCTTCTTCCCATTTACTCTGATTTTCTCAGTCTGGTCATCTAGTCAACTTTATGCAATAGCATACTATAAAATTGTAAGAATTGCCTAAAATAGTATTATTTCTTATTAGACATTAACTGAAATCATTGTTCAAGGCAACCTATAATGTTAAATTTACGTTAAAATACTTGCAGTGGTTTACTTAGTTATATACAGCAGGATATTTAGATAAACAGCAGTGGTGGACTATCATGTAGAAGTTGTAAGGTAGTTCAAGGACACTTAGTATATTAAAACTCAATTGCTCCATCCATCCATCCATCCATCCATCAGTTCTCAATAAGTTCCTGTCCTAGTCAGTGTTTTGGCTTTTCAGAGTCTGTCCCAGAATCACTGGGTGCAAGGCTAGGAGGGGGATACACCCTGGATGATATACAATAAAAGTACATGCTGAATACTAGTGACTCTGGGATCCTGGCCTTGGAGGCAGAGCTTCAAAGAAAAAATCATATCTGAAACTGACAAATAAAAAGGAGGGGTTAAAATGAACAAAGAAACACAATGGAGGGTGAATGACTGGAAAAGAAGAAGTTTGGGATGTTTGGATTGGACACTGGTATTTGGCTGTGTGTACTATTTAAGGAAGCAGCCAGCTGAGGACCTTGCAAGGCATCTGCTTCTCAAACTGCAGACTCTGATGTTCTTATCCTATGGTACAGTTGTACATCTTCCACTTCTTTTTCTATCCTTGTTACATTCAATTTGCCCTCTTCTCTCAAGACAGTAGTGGATTTCATCTTTGCATGAAATTTTAAATTTCTTGACAATCTGGTGCAAGAAATAACCTTCATTTTGTTAAACAATAATAGACGAACGTGTTTCTCGAGAAAGCTGTTTCGTTTTGCCCATTTTTGAACACGAAAGTTAACTTTTGGTATGCCAGTACCTTGCACCCCAAAGAAAGACAACTTGCTTACTTTTTTGAACAGGTTTCAGCTGTGCCATTACAATTACAGAGTGTAGTAATAATAACCCATTATCATTTAAAAATGAGAGATTACCATTAGGGAAAAATGGCTACTGAAAATGGAGCTTTGCAGTCGTATGCAAATGATAAATTAAATCAGCCATTTCAATGAGTAATAGTTATTTGCAATATTAGTTATGTCTTGGCTATATTTTTAAATCAATTTAATAGTACTTTAATGAAAAAAGGAACAATTATTTTAAATGTTTGAACGCTGTGTGTGTGTGTGTGTGTGTGTGTGTGTGTGTGTGTGTGTGTGTGTGTGTGTGTGTGTGTGTACGTACAGTTAAGGTCAAAAGTTTACATACAGATGTAAGGGACATGTATGTCATAGCAGTCTTGACATTTCAGTGAATTCTGCAATTGTTCTATTTCTGTGACAGAATAATTAGAACATGGTACTTCTTTGTCAGAGATAAAATGTTCATGAATTTGGTTTCTTTTATACATTTATTTGTGGGTCTCGTGGTCCTTTTTTATTATTCCATCCCCTTTCAGCAAACAAAAACACCAGCAACAGTCCCAGAGCATAGTGCTGCCATCACCATACTTGGTAGTAGGTATGGTGTTTGTTACTGAAGAGTGGTGGATGTTCCTGGACCGGAAACTGAACCCTCGAGTTCCACATTCGGCATAGTAACAAAATACAAAGAGCACTATGCATAAAGTCTTTAGCAGATGGTTACAGTTCAATAGATGAGTAGTCAATGAGTTCCAGATGCACATCTATTCTCTCAGCTTCAGATGGTACCAGTTATACAGCATAAGATGCTCCTCATACTGTAGTTCAGGTGCTTTCTGTATCCCAGCTCACAGCAACTTACATGAAATCTTGTAAGGATTCTGTTATTTTCAGTTTGGTTATTTTGTTTATAATACTTAATGCTTGAAAAAGGGGGCTCTTGTCATCTTTGTTTTATATGGTGCTTGTAAAAAAATTTGAATACACTTACCAGAATTTAGTCTTTTCTTACAAGGCAACTTGGATCAGGAAATGTGCTGACACGCCTTTGCAGATCTTCTGTAATGATTCGTAAATAAGTAGGACAGTTCTGCGTTGGTTTGCTCTCACTCTTCTGTCCAGTTTAGCTTACACTTTTTTTTAGCAAAATATGAAGCCTTGTGTCAGTATGAAGCTCTTGTAAATGAAAATCCACATCAAATGCACTATGACAGGGATAATTCATTTCTGTAGATGTCAATCATAGTTTTTATGAATGAAACCTGGAAAAATATAGTCTCACCGTTCAGTATTTATACAGAAGTACACAGGGAATTGCAGGGTTGTGTTTTTTGCATGCAGTTTGGAAAATGCATGGTTAAGTGTGCACACACACGCACATACACAGGTCCACAGACTTGCCTGAGTAACATTATTCGCGCACTGCTTAACATTTTCCACACAGAATATTCTTTTGCCTCTTTTTTTTTTTTAACACCAAATTGCCTTTGTGTTTATCTATCTTCTGTGGCTCCTTTTGTTTCTTATCTGTGTAAGAATGCATCATGGGGGAAAAGATTTAGCAACAAAATGCATGTTCTAATTTTACACCTGACTGTAAGCACTAGCACATAAGTGACTGATTTTCATACTGCCTATAGCATTGACACATTTATTATGCTCTTAAAAACTTTAATATCTATTTTATGACAGCTTGCAATGCAGGCTTATCTGAGAGTCCCTACTTGGGGATTTGCACATTAATAAGTAATGGGACTCGGCCACAAAACTAGTTGCATTTCTATCTCTGTACACAGTCTCACTAAAGCAAACCTTGCTTCAGGATACAACATACTGCTGTGTGACTGAACATCTCCATGCGTTTCAGTTCAGTTCATTTAAAGTTATTTGTTACATAAAAATAAAAATCTCTATTCTAAACGTATTATAATAATAAGTTGCAATGATTGCTTCCTGAGACCCTGCAAGAAAAAAAGTTTTTTCTGATACAATTGGTCCAGACTTAAATGGAGCTGAGAGCTGTTCATTATTCAAAAAAAGGTTATAAATGCAACATGCTGCACGCAGGCTCATCGTGAATTCTATATTAAGCTACTACTGTAATGTGCACTGGTGAAAATGATGGTATTGGACTAAGTGACTATACTTTGAAAATGATGCTTATGTCACTGTATCTCTCAGTCTGTTGGTGATATGCCCTTTTTGCTCAGTAGTGCATGGCTTTGGGGAAGAACATCTGCTAAATGAATAAATTATATGTCAGTAACCTGGTTAACTCTGCAGGATAGGAGGCAGCAGCAGGATTTTTTTGTACAGGAGCAGAGCAACATAGCAAATTGTGTCACTCCCTTTTTTCCACCAAACAGACTGCAGCTCATGAGAGGCAGACAGCCCCTCTCTTTGGTGAGATGGGATGGAGTGTGCACACACCTGTATGTTCTGAGACCCCTGGGAGAAGTATCTCCAGCGCAGTGTAAATAAGCAAGCTCCACAACCTTGCCCACTGCTAGAAGGGGATGTCAGTGTTCACCAACGGCTACAGGACCCCTTTTTTTTTAACATACACATCACACAAAATTCACTAATATCCAGTATTATGTAACGTAAGCTGTATTTTGTAACCGATTGTTAGAAGGAAGCTGTAAAAGTCACCATTTATTCAGTTTGATCCTACATTGTAATCTTTACTAAGATACACTACCCGGCCAAAAAGAAGTCACACACTAATATTTCGTTGGACTGCCTTTGGCTTTGATTACAGCACGCATTCGCCATGGCATCCTTTCCATAAGCTTATACAATGCTACCATATTTATTTCTGTTCCGAGTTGCGTTAATTTTTCACCAAGATCTTGTATTGATGTTGGGAGAGTCGGCCCACTGCATAAAGTCTTCTCCAGCACATCCCAAAGATTCTCAATGGGGTTAATGTCAGGACTCTGTGGTGGCCAATCCATGTGTGAAAATGATGTCTCGTGCTCCCTGAAGCACTCTTTCGCAATTTGAGCCCGATGAATCCTGGCATTGTCATCTTGGAATTGGCCCGTGCCATCAGGGAAGAAAAAATCAATTGATGGAAAAACCTGGTCATTCAGTATATTCAGGTAGTCAGCGGAGCTCATTTTTTAGGCACATAACATTGCTGAACCTAGACCTGACCAACTGAAGCAACCCCACATCATAACAGTAACTTTTTTCACTTTTTTTTTTTTTTTTGGCCGGGCAGTGTATTTTTTTAAATAAAACCTAAAGGGGAGGAAAATAAAGCCAGTTTTGCAATTAACCTCACGACTCATGAAGATGAAAAAAATGAAATCTCTTTTCGGAAAAATCCGTGTTTTATGTTTAAGCTTTTAAATCAAAGGCATTTTGCAAATTGTACAGCATAAAAAAGACCTGTGGGCAGACAACATGCAAGGCCAGATAACTGAGATTGTACTGTATGTGAGGTTAAACTATATATTTGCAGCGGTTCAAATCCAACTTCCATGACTGTGTTCTTATTTCATACTGTTGAAGACACAAATGTTATTCGTGCTGTGACAGGAGATAAAAAGTACTTTTTTATTTTGCTTCATGAAGATGCTGGTTCTTTGTATGGATTTTGGTTCTGAGTAGCTGTATTTCTCAGAGGTGCACTGAATTTGCCATCTCCACTTTAGAATGTGTCTGATTCGGGAACATGGAATTTCACAGGAGCCTGTCTATCCAGGACTGCCTTGCCAAGACCAGCTGTCTGTCCATAGGAATACCTGTATGTGAATTCCATGCTGAAAAAGACATTTAGTGTCTGCCTACCCCTCCTGAGCCAATGGTGGCTGCCTTGTCTCTCGACTTTATGCCTTTGTTTGTTTCACCTTTAGATACTCCATATAGTTCAGTTTCTAGCTTGCTGAGAATGATTCCAGTTATTTTAACTGGTCAGCAGTTGACAAAAGTCCAGTTAAATATGTTGCATATTTTCTCTAAAAGCTTTGTGAAATGGGCCATTTAAAAGCATCATTCTTTGAAAGGAATAACTCAGGAAAATGCAAAAATATGTACCAGACATCATGCTAATATCTGTTGTATTACAGCGCAAGCACAGTTTATTGTTGTAAACAATGTGTAGATGTTTTGATGCCTAGCTGACACATCGTTGTTCTTTTGTAAAGCTGGATATCATGCCACAAATATTTATTTAATACCTTGCTGTAGTTTTAACATTAGGATGTCTGAAGTCTTTATCTCCGGAAAATTAATCACTTAATCACTACCTGCCACCCAGCATTGACAAATTATCTGCATCATTGACATTTACTGTAGATGCTCTTTCAAATATGAATTATTTTCTAATGTACAAAATATTTAAATATTTATTCACTTAGTGTTGGATCTCTCCCAAGTTGATACTGTTAGCTTGCCCTGCCTCAACAAATTCTTTCATTATAACCTGTAAATAATGGATGGAAAATCTGCAATTAAAATCACTGATGAGAAACATGAGTCCATTTCAAAGATGAAGATTTATAAACATTTTTCACCCAAGTTTCTCTCTT
The DNA here is from genome assembly GCA_018136845.1 of Heterotis niloticus. NCBI lineage: Eukaryota > Metazoa > Chordata > Actinopteri > Osteoglossiformes > Osteoglossidae > Heterotis > Heterotis niloticus. The sequence continues at coordinate 20,170,282 of CM030891.1, forward strand.
GAGAACATGATGTTGTTTTCCTCAGAAATACGACGAAACTGCAGCATGTTTAAAAACAGAAGAATACTTGCACATGATTGTATATTTTGGAAATATAGGCTCCGTATATTTGAAAGATTTAAATGAAAATACTTAAGGGTTCACGTTAAACAGATGAGTACACAGATTTGTAATCAGATATACTGAGGCCTTAACATTCACCAATGGCCAAAAGTATGTGGCTCTTGTAGAAGAATGAGCACAAATTCCCAGAGTCATGCTCCAAAATCAAGTGGGAAGCCTTCCCAGAGGAGTGGGGGTTATTATAGCAGCAAAGGGGGGAACAACTCCATATCAATGCCCATGGGCTTGGAATGGGAAGTTCAACAAGCACATATGGATGTGATGTTCAAGTGTCCACATACTTCTGGCCATATAGTGTATTTGTCATATGATTAGGTTGGTTTTAGTATGCTGAGAAGGTGCTAAAATCCCTTCTTGCAACAGGGATGGCATTTCATACAGTGGCAATACATCAAAAAAGACAGTTTTGTGGAAAACACATCCATTTCTAGTGCCTGTTTTGAACGTATATTCTCTTATGTGATGTATGGAGAGGAAAATTACTCAGTTAATGTGGGTATATATTTTAATTTAATTTAATATAATTAGAAGTAGCCAATATTGCCATGCTACGTGTGGGGTATCAAAGCAGTATATTTATGGAGATTCTGCACTTCAATATATCTTTTCATAAACTAATGTTATGTGTTGGAGTGGACCAGGAGCTGCTGTTGTACTTCTGTGTCTGCTTCAGTGATATATACAGATGTAAAAATGGATGCTATCATGAGTTCCAAAGGCCACTTTGGAGAAAAACTGTCACCAAAGCCCATAAATAACATAAATCCCTGAACTCTGTGGCTTGGAATGCTGTTAAGGTAAATCGACTCACACTCCAGGTTAAAAAAAAAAAAATGTTGGGGAGGCTGGTTGGGATTCCAGCAGTCTAGTCACCTGGGGGAGGGGTGTGCTGGATGAGCGATGGTCTGTCCCCAGCTGTCTGGTACAGACAGAGCAATGCTATGTTTGCATTTGTTAGTCCACCCTTTTCCATGCACATGAATTTCCATTTCTGCGTGTGACTATCCCGAGAGAGCCAAACAGTAGAAGCCGTAGGCGACAAGCTGTCTGACTGTAGATCATTACAGATTAGTGTTGTGCTCCCTGCAAAGCAAGTGGGTTAAAATCAACTCCATTTCATGGGGTAGAACAGCTGTGGTAAAAATTTAAATGTTGCAGCACTTGCTATGCTACATCACAGAGAAGGCATTGTGATAACATAAAGGCTGATGTTGTGCTGCAAATGTAACCCTAAAGTGACATAATTTGAGCAAAAGAGAATAGTTGTAAACAAAGGACAGAAAAGTTGAGCAGCAATAGAGATGAGAAACTGTTAAAATTTTAAATTAGAGCTTAGTTCTTTGGGAGTCCATATAGATTGCACTTACTGTATCAAACAGCAAAGTAAAGAAGCACCAATGAAAAAAGAACAGTGAAATTATTCTGTAGAAAAACAATAATTTGTAGCACATTTCATATTTTATACCTGACTTGTGTCAATAAATGTATCGTTTTGACCTAATTTATAACATGCAAAGAAATGTTAGTCTTTATCGTTTCCAGGCTAGAAAATTATATTGCAATAGCCTGTAAAGCACAATCTACTTTAATGTTACAACAGAGGATTGTATTATTTCAATTAGAGAAAAGTATGATTCCGGATAAATGTACCTTAAGATTCAACGTAACGTGAGACTGAAGAATGGGCTATTGCCAGGTAATTGGATCGGCAGGGTCTAGTCAGTTTACCATGGTATCTGTCAAACCTTCTCATTACTCTGACTCTGGCAACTAATCCATAACAGCAAAGCCTGTCCTGCAGAAATGGGGATTTGTCTCTCTGCTAGAATGTGAATCTCTGGTAGTTCCCATCACATTCCCTGCGACACAGGGAGAGTAAAAAATTAGATGGGTTTCATGTCGGGATCTGGATCTTTTGTGTGCAGTACTATGGGGAAAGTCATAAATTACCTAAAAAGAAGAGGTTTATAATTAAGCAATTCACCTCTTTCTTTTAAATTCTTAACTAGTGAAGAGGGTTGAGTTATATCTTGCCACTGAGCATAATTATACACTTTTAGCTTTGCAGTAGGTTGTTCTTTGATGAAAACAGTTACTGAAATGTGCAGCAACTTTGCATAATAAAGAATTGCAAAATTTGACCAAATCATAAAGAAAATTATGATTGCAAATAAGAAGTAAGAGTTCCAGGATTATTATATTATTATTATTATTATTATATTAGTATATGATTGTAATGGCAAAATAAAACCAAATAAGACTGGGATTCCAAAACGTATCCAGATAAGCACTTCAATGTGCTTTACATGTCAAAGATGATGATTTCACATTAAAATAAAGACATAGCCAAAGATACATGAGCTCGGGTTATGCAAATTTAGCAATCCAACGAGTTTCATTTAATATCCCTATTATGGTTTACAAGACATTTCTTTGCATTTATGAGAACCAAATTTGGGTTTTGCGTGCCTCCTAAGAGCTGAATGGAACAAGGCCAAAGCCAGCACAGTCTTCATCACAGTTATAGTTGGGCTTGTGATGCGTTAAGTTCTCAACCCACATTAATTCTTCTTTGTTAGCTTCATCTGTTACAGTCTCCGTAATCCTGACCCTTATTGGTTATCATGGCCCCCTTTTGCACTTTCCAAACAATATGAGCTTTTTTGCAAATCCCATTGACTTCAATGAATTTTTTGGTCTTTACTGTCTGTTTTTGTTTTTTGGATCAGAGGTTGGACTAACACATAGCCATTATCTATTATTATGTATGTATATTTGTGAGTTATGACTTTTGTCAACACTTATGTTATGTGATATCTAAGGTAATGCAGGCAAACAACCACAGTGTTTTAGTATCACATTTATGATGGGAACTACCTGATATCTAAAGTTAAGTAGCAATCTTAATAGCTACTTGACATCATAATGTTAAGTGTTGTAACTCTGTGCAGTTTACTGGAATTTATGGATATTGAAGCATAAATGACCATCAATTTTAAAACTTAAGAATGCATACAAATTTTTACCATTGTAATTAACGGTATTTACATCTTCAGTTTATGAGGATTTATCTTGCAAAGGCTTTTTTGGGAATGAATTACAGTTTTGAGACAGTTGAAAACTGTGTAAGTATTCATTTTGATGTTTAGAGGTTTGTTTAGAGTGCACTTACACCGATCAGCCACAAAATTGAAACCACCTGCCTTGTGTCGGTCTCCCTCATGCCACCAAAACAGCTTTGACCCACTGAGGTATGGACTCCACAAGACCTCTGAAGGTATCCTGTGGTATCTGGCACCAAGACATTAGCAGCAGATCCTTTATGTCTTGTAAGTTGCAAGGTAGGGTCTCCATGGATTGGACTTGCCAACAGGGAATACCATTGTCATGAAGGGGTGTACATGGTCTGCAACAATGTTTAGGTAGGTGGTACCTAGGTGGTAACATCTACATGAATGCCAGGACCCAAGGCTTCCCAGCAGAACATTGCCCAGAGCATCTCACTGCCTCCATCGGCTTGCCTTATTCCCATAGTGCTTCCTGCTGCCATCTGTTCCCCAGGTAAACAATGCAGATTCACCCAGCCATCCACATGATCTTAAAGAAAATGTGATTTGTCAGACCGGGCCACCTTCTTCCATTGCTCCATGGTCCTGTTCTGATGCTCACGTGCCCATTGTAGGTGCTTTCAGCAGTGGACAGAGGTCAGCACGGACACTCTGGCTGGCCTGTGGCAATGCAGCCCCATACATACCAAGCTGCGATATACTGTGTGTTCTGACACCTTTCTGTCATGGGCAGCATTAAGGTTTTCAGCAATTTGTACTACAGTAGCTCTTGTGTGGGATCAAACCAGATGGGCTAGCCTTAGCTCCCCGTGCGCATCAGTGAGCCATGGGCACCCATGACCCTGTCACCAGTTCATCAGTTGTCCTTCCTTGGACCACTTTTGTTAGGTACTGACCACTGCATGCCAGGAACACCCCATAAGACCTGCCGTCCCAGTTGTCTAGTCATCAGAATTTGGCCCTTGTCCAAGTCACTCAGATCCTTACGCTTGCCCATTTTTCCTGCTTCCAACACATCAACTGACTGTTCACTTGCTGCCTAATATATTCCCCCACCCCTTGACATGTGCAAATTCTGACAACAGATATAGTGTTAACTGAGCAAAAGTTTTCAGACTTAAAACCACTTTACAGACGAAAACTGCACTGTACTATAGGCAGGTGAAAAGCATTAATTTGTTATTTTTTTGTGTCTGCAGATACTAAGTTGTCTTAGTTTTTTGTGTAATGCTTTTTTTAATTTTTTCAGGGAAGTCTGTGTTCGTCAGGATGGAAGGGTCCACCTTACTGTGGTGTACTTTGGGAAGGATCAAGTGAGCGATGTAAAGACAATACTGGAAAACACATCGAGGTAAATGATCGATATCCTTCTCAGAAGCTCTGACACCATGTATTGATTACCACAGAAACACACAGGTGAGTGTCTTAACTGAGTCTAAGGTGCACGATGAGCACTCCACTTCAGTGTTTGAATTGGGTTGGGATGAGTCAAAGTCTTTTGTCATTCCAGTATACATTTGCATTCAGGGCTTCATGCTGAAACTCAATCTATCGTTATGACATTTCAAATTATCAGTTCTCTGAAAGAGGGCAAGACTGAGCAGCTGGGAGAGTAGATTGATCTGCGTGTTTGCAGAGAATTACAAGTCTCTCTAATCTGAGCAGATCTTGTTCAGGATGACTCCAGGGTACAAGCTTTCCGCAGGCTGCTGATATGCAATCGATTGCCATTACCTCTGTGCTTCACCTAGATGAAATCCCACATTCTGTTGCTCTCTGCTGAACCTAAGGTGTCAGTCCATAAACGGAAGGAAACTCCTCCACTGAACACTGATCTGTGCTCAGTCTTCTCATTTCAGCATCTCTTCTTGTGTAATTCCCTAAAGGACTCTTAACATGTTGCAATATTAATTCACATGAGTCCTTTTGTAATAATAGTTTCTGTCCATGTCCATAAAACATGTCAAACAAGCTCTACAGGGTCAGGTTATGTCTTTGAGAAAAGAACCAGTATTGTTTGATGGTTCTGATATGGATTTACTTCCATTCATCCATTATCAGTAACTGCTTGTCCACTGCAGGGTGGCAGTGGTGTTGAGTTCAGCTTGGAGGTACTAGACGTGAAGAGGGGTGTACACACACACACACACACACACACACACACACACACACACACACACACACACACACACACACACACACACACATGTGCGACCACAGAAAGACCTTGAAATTTCAGCACAGACAGAGCTTCATTCTAACCTCTATGAAATCCCATGGTCCAAACAAGGCACCAACTCTACCCCCTCAAAATAATAAAGGCACGTTAAAATCAGGATACCCTCTGATAGTTTCAAAATGAAGAATAAATGCCTCTTCTCCTCTGTTAGATAATCTCATCATGTTTTTTACGCAGTATTATGCAATAAACACTACATCTCGGCTCAAAATTACAGATGCAGCATTCTCACAGTTTCATATTAAATGAATATATTTTGTATATTTTTTTTCTATCGCAACTCATGGCAATGCTTGCTCAGCTGCTTGCTGAAATACATTTGCTAACTGTAATCCTCCCCCATTGAAAACGATGCCAACATCCTCGTACCACAGCCCAACATCCGGGCAGTTGCTCTGGCCATTTCATCTAAGTGCTATGATCAAAATTGCAGGACTGGACTTAGTGCCATTACCTTAAAATGCAATTACCCTCGGACAACGTGCAGACTGAAGCACAGCCCCTATGGATGTCGATAAGTGCTTTGGTTGCAGCAGTGTTTGTATCAAGAGCTGTCTGGTGCAGATGATTTTTATAGCACAGCTAAAATGGTCTGCTCAATCAAAGTGAAACAGTGTATGGCCTCAATGAATATTTAAATCTTTTCACATTGAAGGTCAGTAAAATGAATGGTGTTCATAGTAACATTGGGGAGAACTTTTCATAATTGATTAAATCACCAGTTCTGTTTGCAAAGATACTGAAATTGATCAGCTGTCTCTCAGTGGTATGCACACTTGGGGTAAAACGCCAAATTGGGGAAGCCTCTATATTCCCATGTCATTGTACTAAAACCTCAATTCTCTTCTGTACCATCTAAAGGGCTTCCAGAAAAGACACTTTTTTTTTTTCTTTTTCCTTACTAATTCATAATAATGTCATGTGTTATGAAGATGAAAATAGCACACGAATCTCACCTTAGCTTTGGAATTGGCCTGCATTTGTTACAGCTCTAAACTGTCCTGTTTGCTCTTGAAAATGTTGCTTATCAATTTGATTCACTTGAGGTCTTTAATATAGGTCTTCTCCTCAAATGAAGAAATATTTCTTCACCTGCAATCAGCTGGAAACCCCATTTAGAGCTTTCAGTCTGGCTTTTGGCTCTTTGTCTCCTAATATTTACCTCCTGTGCACTTATTCCCTCAATTTCTCCTTCCCTCCAGTCCCCAGATAGCACTATTTAATTCTCTTCTTTAATATAATATTTCAGCTAGACCTTCTGGCCTGCAGGCATTTCCCCAGTGGCCCATGAATGGATAAATTAAAGTAGGTGGAAGGTCACATGTTTCCTTTGTCCTAAACTGACCTTTTGTTATGCAGTTCAGAACCTCAGTGAAGCCATATCTTGTGAAATGTCTGCCGAGACTTGGATTTATAACCAGTCATGGTCCTGTTTTGTTCGTATACAGACATCTATGTCTATTTTTCCTCCATTTCTCATAAGGAACATTGATCATTCCATTTGCATGCCTCCCTTGATGTCCTTCGGAGTGAATTGATTCACAGGTTAATGGATCCTAGACCTTCTCAGAGTTGCTCATCCATACCACCAGTGGCCTTTCCCTCTTTTGCTGACACTATATCATGCAGCCTACAGTTTACTATTGGGATAAAAAGCTTCAGTCGCTCTTATTATTGATTGTGGTAGAGGAAGTTTGGTCATGGTTTCTCATCTGGAGCAGCTGTTTTCACAGGAACTGTATGTATGTTGGTTTAGGTTACACATGATATCTAAATGTTATCTTTATTGAGCTACTCAAATAATACATTTTTGCAGCTGATGTAGAACATTTAATTTTACAGTAGTATTAATAAAATCAACTCCCTTTATTTCATCATTTATGAAGCTGACATCTACATTTACTTTTATTGATTTTGCAGACACTCCAAAGCGACAATTTATTTTATGACAAAATAAATTAGGACAGACACAAAAATAAAGCCCAAGATTATATATGCATTTATTTTAATCACTGATGAATTAAAATGACATTGTTTTTGCATTAAAAAGTTTACAGATCAATTCACCACTGCAAATATTCCAAGATGAGTAAAAATTGCACAGTGCTCATCTAACACTTTTAGTGTAACATAATTTGATTTATCCTATTTGTTAACCAAGCCTCAGTACAAGGCTAACGGATTACAAACACAATTTTAAGGAAAAGCAGTGGCCTATCAGAACTATAACTGGGAAACACTGTTCTAAATAATACTGCTCCAACTACTACTAGTAGTAATAATAATAATAATAATAATAATAATAATAATAATAATAATAATAATTTGTTTGGTTCATACTTTAATCCGTAAGCATTGGGTTTGTGTGTAAAGTTTGTAAGGTTTGTGCAAAGCACTGAAAGTATAACCTTTGCATTTCACTCTGTATATAAAAATCCTCCTTTGTTGCATCTGCTCTATAAAAATCCTGCTTTAAGATATACTTCCTTACTCCTACATGTTTAGCAAGTCTAATTCTCACTCTCTGTTCATTCTCTGTCAAGCTTTATCTCTGGTAAATAATATTCAGTGTCATTTATATACTTTCTGACAAGTACAAATAATGCATCTTTTAACTGTGTCTATATTTTGATTTGGGATGGTAGAAAAAGTATTGTTTCTAACTCATCCTAAAGGCCTATAGTGTATCTGTATATCTCTACAGCTCAATCTCCACTCATGCGTCAAGTTCATTAAACTCCAAAAAGTCTGCTTGACATTTTCAAAGTGTAAAATTTGGTCTCTGACAGGCGGGACTAGGGATGTCACATGCAGTGCCTAGTAACATCATGCCTGCAGCATGTGTATGTCATGTTGGCAGATATTTTCAACATACACACACACACACACACACACACACACACAAATGTAACTCATTTTAGAGTAAACAAATGAAAACATGTCTTTGGACTGTGGGAGCAAATTAACATAGAACATGAAAACTCGATACAGACTGAACTGGATCCAAACCCATTCCCCAACAACCCATGCGCTGTGTGGAAGCAGCATTACACTCTGAGTCATCATGCTACCCAATTTATAAGTATGTTTTTACTTAAATTCATGTATTAAGGCCAACTGACATAAATACTGTACAAATTATCCTGCAGTTTTTTAAAAACCTGTGATGTGTTTTAGTTTTTACCAAATATAATAAATCTAAATTAAATCCTACTTTGAAGTGCTGTATCTACGTCACAACTTTGACTTTTAAATAACAAACCTGGTATTTTCCTGGCAATTGCTGCTGGAAAAGTAGTTTGAAAAATGCAGACATTGCACTAAGGTTAAGCAGTTCAGACTGTCCAGAGAAATATCTCTGTGAAAGAACGTCAGAAAATGTTTTCTCAGGCTATTTATATGCATCTTTAACTGTGTGCTCCACAAATACCTGGGTAGGTACAAAATCTGAGATCAAAGTAAATATATCATGATACATAAAATTTCTCTTTCCCATGGGAGGAAAGCCTTCCCTTCTTCTCAGTAAACAGCAGTTTGGGAGGGGCGGCTTGGCATTGCTGTCCTGGGCATCGCAAGCCGGCAGTACTCTGGGATTGAATGCCTGTCTCTGTAAATATGTCGGCATAAATGTCAAAAGAGTGAAGTGCTCTTCCCTGCTGTTCCTGGAGCAGGTGTTCAAGCTCACCCCAGGGGAAGGAGGGCAGAGAGATTGTAAATAACAGCCGCAGGAAAGGGAGGCGGTTGTCCATATGATATCCTGTTCTGGCATCCTGCCGACACGAGGGGAGCTGAGGTGTGGGTCCCGCTCTGACTGCAGGAGAAAAGTGACAGACAGAGGCCAAGCCAGATCTCACGAGTCCTTGCGGGTTTGTTTCAGCTCAGAGCTCTGAAGAGCAACTCTCAAGGTCAACACTCCTCAAATCAGACGTTCCCTTCTGTTGTCATTTTTCTGGAAAGGCACAGTCCATGTGGTTCTCTTGGAAAAGCTAGTGGTTTCAACAAAGGGCATGGAAAACTGTGAAATCACTGGAATGAACAGTTAGGTAATAAAACATTGCCTGGCCCCCCCCTGTGTTTCCAAGAGAAACTCCAGACCACCGCAGGCCTGCATTGGACAAGCAGTTAATGGAAAATAATAATAATAACATGGCTAAGAGCCCCAGCTTGAGGAACTGGAATGAAAATCTTTTGATTACCTGCAATATACATCTGCAGAAGCTATGTGAATTGCATTTTTTATGCAATACTGTTAAAAATGTCTAAGTTGACTGTTTTGTCACAAAATGTCAGAGCGCAGTGATGGGGCACTGAGAGATCTAATCCAAGGTGCGTGCCGGAATGAGCTGGTGCCATACTAACATTACACTGGCAATGTAGTGAAAAGGAGACCGAGGAACAAGTTGTTCTGTTTCGTGTTCTTTTTTTTAAATTTAATTTAGAATGCTAAATTTTCTGACAGAAGAATGACGTCAAATCACATTTAGCAAGCCTAGGTAGTCTGAGACTAGATGTTTGATGTCAACCATTTAAATAAAGTCTACTTTGACTTAAAATACACTTTGAAATGTTTTGAATGTTAATGTCTCTCCTAAATTTGTCATGAGATTCTGCTTCAAACTTGTAAACTTCAGTTTTATCATCAAGCCTTAATCTTCTCTATCTGGCATTATAACAAAGGACATTGTCCATATATCAGACTCAGTGTTTGACGTGTTTAATGGCACCGATGCATCTTTGCATTTATTTCTTTGCAACTATTACTTTAGTTTTACTAGTTGTATTTTAGGGTATAATGTTTTATGCAAATATGATTTGCCTTTTACTTGATTTATAACCCTGTAAACATGCTCTGAGTCTGTCTTCAAGCTAGAGTGTTGCAGAAGAATAAATTGTTTTCAGTTGTTATATTTGCAACAGCCTGAAGACCAGGTCTCAGATCCTGATGGGTGCAGGAGGAGAGAGTTTTACTGCGTGTCTGTGGAAGCTCACTAACTCGTGTCTGTGCACATGGCTGCCTGTCATAAGAGCTGCCCCTCAGCACAGCCTCTCGCTTTGATCTGCTTTCCACACGGCTTTTGGCCATCCTGTTGACACACCCGGTTGCCCCGGACAATAGCTGCACGGCACCAGATGGTTAAAGTTGCACCACAGGTTCTCTTACACAGTCAGTCCTTCAACACCTGTCAAAAGAGCTGAAATTAAAGTGCAGAACCTGAAAGAATATAGTCGTTGGGCAGACGCAAACAAGGCTGTATGTTCTTGTTCATTTCTTTATGAATTTACCAGCACGCACACGACGAACAAAATTTTTTCAGCAGACAGATGTATGAGTAAATGTTGAATTCATATGTTTACTGAATCTAAGCACCACTTCCTCAAGCTGTGCAGGAAGTTGGCCAAGGGAAATGCTGAGAAACATAAACAAGGCAAACGTTACCGTCCTGTCCCAAGGCAAACAGTATTCCACTGAATTTGAAGAAATGCTTATAGTTGTAATGTTTTACCTTTATGTAACACACGTGTAAAATAAAAGTTAATGTACCTCGAAGATGTACTTGTACAGGACAGCTACACCATTTGGTATTTGATGCAGTTGATCTGATGCAGGAGCCTGAATGTCAACTAAATACCATACTGGCCTGAATACAAGATGGTATTTTTCTGGGAATTGGATCTAAAAAAAAAAGATGGTGGGGTCTTATATTTGATGACTAGAGCTATAAAGGTCATATATGACACCAGTAGGTGGCATCATTTACCTAATGGTACTCAACTGGACCTGGCAAGTGTTAAAGATGGTGAAACCTCGACATGGTCCGGAAACGAGTGGCTCAAAGTTAAGCCACATTAACCAAGGGCTGAGGAGTTATGATGCAAATTTTACGATAAAGGTCATAAATAAAATTAAATTCAGGCTAATATAGTACTTCCTGTAGCTGTTGAACATGGTCTGTGGGTAACTCTTGTCCCACTCCTCAGTGCAGAACTGCTTTAGCCCAGCAGCATCTGCAGGTTTTTGGGAATAAAGTTTTTTTTTCTTTTTCTTTTCAGGTCCTGCCACTTCTCAAATAAATTCAGGTCAGGATTTTGACTAAGCCATAACATAACTTTAATTTTTTTTTTACTCAGCCATTTTGAGATTGATTTGCTATAATACTTTTTTTATAGCAATGTATATACACAAGTGTGGTTGAGTTCTGTCTCAGGAATGCAGAAACTACTGTGTTTTGGCAACATGATGCAAGTTTCAACCTCCTGCCCACTAGTGGGTTTGCCTTCAGGGGATCTTAAGAAATGTTATTAATATTTTACAGCCATCACCCAGTGTTACCCAATAGGTAATTCTGTTCAACAGCCCAGTAAGTTGCATCATTTTGGGAATGAAAGTAAACAACTTTTTATAACTTTTTGTTAAGTATGCATACTGCTTGACATAAGTAGATACATTTTTCACTCATTTTATGCAATTTAAAAAATAGATTTAGTTTAATAATGAACTTTTCAGTAAGCTTGAGTTGTAAAAGTTTTAACAGTCCCTCTCAATTTTTAAATTCAGTGCTCTTTTTTTAACTTACCCTGAAGTCAGAATATGAGTTTTTAAGTGCATACCAATTTATTGTCGTTTGTATGTGCCATACGGTTATGTCAATCTGTGCTATGGACTACTTGAATCAAAACCCAAAAGCTGTAATAGATGAACTGTGGCTAAGTGTATTTTGCTGCTTACTCGATAGTGCAAACTGTCCAAATTCCATTTTACCCAGCAGCCAGAGGGTGTTTTTCAGCATTTTTCTCTCTGATGGGAGGTTACTTGAACACGCAGGGATGCAGGAACTCTTTAGAGCTCCTTTAGCTCTGCAGATTTCTTTTGTGTTTTGTGGAAAGCAATTTGAGTATTTTGATCTCTTGAGAAGGTGTTTGTGGACTCTGCCTGTTGTTGAATCGAAATCTTGTGTTACCTATGGTGATCATTTAAAAATTAGTAGGACATGAAATATTCTTTCAGTGCTTCTTGTTTTGGGCATGCAGTAAGAAGGCAGCATAGAGTCTTCCTATGCAGAAATACATCTGCTGTTTTACTGGTAAAGCTTAGTGGCTTTTTCCTGCATCATGTGCCCCCTTAATTCATTTGCTATCATTGAATTACCTCATTTAAGAGAAGAAATTGGATTTGCTTGCAAGAGCTGTACTTTATTTTGTCTTTGGTATTAGAAAAACTCATCAATATTTTGTTTTCTTCTGCACTGGAAGACTCGGCACTAAGATGCGTTTCAGTACGGCAGTGTGGACGTTGAAGATGGTGGCCAAGGAGGGGGGCGATTGTGACCTATACCTAGTCAGCATGTTTTGTGAAGTACTTTGGCTTCATTTTGTGCTTAAGTATTTATGCACTTAAAAAATAGTGTGCTTAAAAGAAAATGTAGAAACTGTAAGCATAATGTGCTCTTTGGCTTTTAAATATGACAACAGGCAATATATGATGGGAAAACTGCCATGTTTACAGCATATTTTTACAGTGGATGTATGGATTTTGCATATATGTTGTGCTGACAAAATACTGTTAGTTTTATTCTTGTTGAAAAGTCACCTTCACACTTTCAGATTATTGTCTCGCTGCGTAATCCAGTCATGCTTCAGCTCACAGATGACCAGATATTAAGCATTATCTGGTATGATAATGGCACAATTCATGGTTCCTTCGGTAATGCCAAGTCACTGAGGTCCTGAGGCAGCAAACATCCCCACACATCACAACACCACCACCATGTCTGACCGTTGGTATGGTTTTACTATGAAGTGGCTGTATTTGCTTCATGGCAGGCATAATGGCATTCGTGGTATCCAAAGAGTTCCACTTTTTACTTGGCTGATCATAGAACATCATTGCAAAAAGCTTGTGGACCGTTTTTTGCAAATGTAAGACAATCATTCTTATTTGCAGTGGTTTCTGCCTTTCCACTCTCCCAAGAGTCCAATTGTTTTCTCTTTTTTATTTTGGAGTCATGAACACTAACCTTAGCTGAGGCCTGAAGTATTTTCAGTACTCTTGGAATAATTTTGGCAGGCCCACCCCTCCTGAGAAGATTCACCACTGTTCCAAATCTTCTCCATTTAGAGATAATGGCTCCCACCATGGTTTGGTAGAGTCTCAAAGCCTTAGAAATGCTGTTGTCATTCTTTCAAGATTGATATACATTGGGTTTTTCTCATCTCTTTGGGAATTTCCTTTCATCATGGCATAACATTCTTTAGTTAGAAACTTGGTGACTACTTTACTTTCAGGCTAAGGATCAGTACATAATGAAGATTAGGTTCAACCAGACTGGCTGCAGTCAAGCCTGGCTATGTTCAATTAGCAAATCTAATTATCAAATAAATTTGGTGAATTGGTTGACTGAGTAACTAAGGGGGACGTTGCTTTTTCACATGGATGATATTGGTGTTGGATAACTTGGACCCAAAAATATATCAAGTAATAATTTAAAAACTGTTGTATGTTTATTGAGCTTCCCTTCTTTGCATAATATTACATTTTACTAAGATCTGAAACCATTCAGTGTGACAAATATGTAATAATATGGAAAATCAGGGAGCGAGCAAATGCTTTTCTCCAGCACTGTGTTTCACTGGTCTGCTGTCATTAGGTTACAAGATATATTTCCAAGTGTGAAATTGTTCACCATTGTAATGAAAGTCCATTTTAGAGGTGGGATAACCCTTGTGGAAAAGCAGTATATGGGTGGCCGAAATAACATATGGGTAGTATACTCCTGCCCTCAGTGCTCCAGAAGAGGATCCTTGGAACACCTTTTCAGCAGCTGCCCAAAGGCCCTTGGAGACGGGTGTTACCATTGGCGCCATGACCAGGTCCTAAAGGCAATTGCTGATAGCGTAACCACGGCCATTAACAACTCCAAGGGCCACCATCAGCCAAAGAAAATTGCCTTCCTGAGAGCCGGAGAGAAACCCTGCCCACAAGCTGGGTTAAAAGCCAGTATCCTAACCACTGCCAGTGACTGGTGTATGGAAGTGGACTTGGGCAGGATGCTACAGTTCCCAGTCTTAATAATACCATCACAGCCGTGGCCAGACATGCTTATCATTTCAGAATCCGACAAGCAACTGATTATGCTAGAGTTGACAGTGCTGTGGGAAGAGCATGTGGACAAGGCCAACGAGAGAAAGTGTGCTAAGGATCAGGAGCTTGTAGATGTGTGCCAAAGGAAAGGCTGGTGGACGTGGTGTGAACCTGTGGAGGTGGGTTGCCGGGGTTTTGCAGGGCATTCACTCTGCAAAGCATTTATAATGCTGGGCATAACTGGAAAGGTTAAGAGGAGAACCACTAGACTCACAACTGAAGCCACAGAGAAAGCCACCAGGTGGCTTTGGATTAAGAGGGCGGATCCATGGGTGAATGCTGCTTTGGATGCAAGATGGGGTCTGATCAACCTCAGCTGGGTCGCCTGAGAGAGGGTGTCTGATGTTGAAAGACCCGAAACACCCGATGACCCCAGGTTACATCACTGATGATGTGTCCCAGCACATCCGAGAGCTGTATCTTTCATCTTAAATATACTCGTAGTATATTTAAAGATACTACCCATATGTTATTTTGGCTACCCGTATACTACTTGTTCACAAGGGAACAGAACCCAACACTCTGCTAAACTGAACTATTAAATCAGTCAGAAACTGAGCTGAACTGCAATGCAATTTAATGTCTGTGAGAGAAAACAGCAGTTTGCCCTCTGCTGCAGGGAGATTAACTTCAAGAACTTCACACTCATCCAGCTGAATGAAGAGTTTTCTCGAGGAAGGGGACTCGACGTGGGGGCCCGTGCATGGAAGGGAAACAACGTCCTCCTGTTTTTTTGTGATGTCGACATTTACTTCACGGCTGACTTCCTAAACTCCTGTCGCTTGAACGCACAGCCCGGTAAGGGTGTTTAACGTACCTAAGATCCAGACATACCTCTCTGAGATATTCACTGAGTGATACACAAAGTCAAAAAATCACAATAATCCTCAATGTCTGAATGCTATAATAATTAAAATGGTAAATGTATCAAGCATGCTCTCCTGCTTGAGAGACGTTTTTCTGTTCTGTCCTCAGGCAAAAAAGTTTTCTATCCAATCCTCTTCAGCCAGTATAACCCAACGCTCATTTATGGGCACCATGATAATATTCCACCTATAGAACAACAACTGGTATGTAATTGTTTTAATTTATATAACTTTAAAATATGGTGTTAAATTAAAATACGTCATGTTTTTTTAAAAGTTTTGTGCCTTTAAAAAAAATCAATGAATTCACCATCAAATAAATCATGTTGTATTGTTGTATACACATCTTATTGGGAAATTAGCTTATTTATTTTAAGCAGGTTAAAGAAAATCACACCACCTTTAAATAATGAGAATAACAGCAACATTGATGATGATGATAATAATAATAATAATAATAATAGGTTTAAAAAACCCTAAACACTGAATGGATAATAATTACTGAATGCAAAAAATACTGTCATTAACAAATTAACACATTTATTGGAGTGTGTACCCCTGGAAGGCCACACTTGGTGACGTGATCTCTAGCCAAAAGGTACAAATTCCCTGCATTCAAGTTAATTTTGTCAATGCAACCTGCTGAAAAACTAAATGCTTGAATATAGAAGAAAAAATATGTACATGAATGTAAATGCATCAGTGTGTTTCTGTTTTAACAGGTAATTAAGAAGGACACGGGATTCTGGAGAGATTTTGGGTTTGGAATGACCTGCCAGTACAGGTCCGATTTCATCAATATCGGTAAATATTATTGCGCCTCCATACGTCAGCTTCTGTGCGTTTCTTACGTGGAGGACTCACGAAGTAGAATTATAGTATATTTTTGCACTGTCTTGTTTATTAGATTGACTTTAGTTTTATCATTTTGAAACAAAATTGTTATGGCTGCTGTTACTAAAGCATTAGTATCCCAAATTATATATTTCTTCTAAACCATCTGCATAGTTACAATCCTTGGAACATGAGCGCATATGGCAACTGTGTTTCTGCTACTTCTCAGCCATGTTTTTCATTTAATGGAATCAGATCTTGTAAAACAAGCATGTTGCACCAAGCAGTACTTCTGTTTATTTCTGTATGTTTACTTCATACATGCACGGTGGCAAAATGATACTGCTGCCTCAGAGTACAAGCACTGTTCAGGTGTGGGTTCATGTCCAGCTCAGGCTGGGGAAAGTTTGCATGTTCTTGCTGTGTCTATGTGGGTTTCCTCCCACAGTCTAAAGACATGCATTTCAAGTCAGCTGGTCACTCTAATTTACCTACCTCTTACTCAGTATGTAGCTGCGTGCATGTCACAAACTGGAGAGTCCGTGTTTCTAGGATAGGGTTCTGCACCAATGCAATCCTGATGAGGACAAGCAGTTAAGGATAATGGAGGGATAAATAGATATTTCTTTCATTAAAATTCATGAATTGAGAGGGAACATTTTTATGCAATGTTATTACAAGTAAAACTTTGAGACTAGAAATACAGCTTAATTTGCACTAATAAAAACAATGGTGTTTGGGATGTTTTTCCCTGCTTTTAATGCATAGCTGTATTCTTAAGCTAGCAGCAAAAAAGGACTGATGCATAATATACTGTGATATTACATTTCAGACTGAATATATTTTTGTATTGCAGCTGCAGAATCCAGGTTTAATGGCACATGTGCTATTCTGCTGAATACATCTTGCAGTTTGTATGGCTTTAAAAACTTCAGTTAAGTTACGGATTCAAAAAGTAAAATTGTTCAGTTAAGTTACGGATTCAAAAAGTAAAATTGAAGCAAAGCAGCGGGGTTGTTCTTGTTATTTCAAGGCAAACATTTTTTGTGTCTATATAAACCGAGAGGCCCATAAAATATAAGAGCTTCCTTTAACAGCTTCACAAGGTTTTTTACACTGTTGTCGAAAGCATTATCAGTTTCTGTGTTAGGCCTTATAATTTTATTTAGTTTTATATCAGTTTTAGTTCAGTTTCATATCTGCAAAATATATTTGGGTCTGTTCTTGGCTAGGATTATTGGAATTAAATTATTTGTTGGGCTTTGAGGTTTTGATAGCTAGACAAAAACTGTGAGCTGTGTTTTGGCCCAGAGCTTTGCTCAGTCAGCTTGATGGAAAAGATAAGAACTCAAGGACATACAGTAGCTTTGCTGAAACAAAATACTGTAATCCAGCTTTTAGGGATTTAAAACATCCTCCATTTTCTTCTTTGAAGAACTGTGAAAGAATTTCAATATCCTTTGTAAAAACAGGCAGTTATAAGTGTTTACCAAAATACACATATTTGCGCAGTCCCAATCGTAATGGAATGATAAAATGGGGAGCACTACCATTATTAACTGGTCATTAATGGTAATACTCTTATTACCTGACCATGACAACTTGGGCTAGGGGACACTTCGCTGAAATTATGGCTCTCACAATGGAAATAGTTGGATGGTTCTTTTCTGACACACAGTATCAACATTGTTTAAAACATTATTGTATGCATTAAGTTATTTTCTCAAATAAAGCTAAACAGTTTAATATTTATACTTTCCCTTATATTATGTTTACAAATATAGTTTTTTAAATATCTTAATATTTTTAATATTTATTATTTTTCTGTTTTTTTTCTGGAATATTTCTGTGGCCCATAAAATCTGAAATTTGTAAAATTCAGATCCAGAATATAGAGAAAAGACTATATATACTGTTTTATGTGTTTTTAAGTAGTGATATTTAGAGATTTTGACCTTTGTTGCAAACCTCTGAGTACAAATATAAAATATATCAAAGAAAATGCTGGACTGTGTTGCCTCAGTGATGTGTTGTATGCTGACAGGTGGCTTTGATGTGGACATTAAGGGCTGGGGTGGCGAGGACGTGCACCTATACAGAAAGTACCTGCACAGCAACCTGCTGGTGGTGCGCGCGCCTTCCCGCGGCCTTTTCCACCTGTGGCACGAGAAGCACTGTGCGGATGAGCTGCCGCCAGAACAGTACAAGATGTGCATGCAGTCCAAGGCCATGAACGAGGCCTCCCATGGCCAGCTGGGGATGCTCTTCTTCCGGCACGAGATCGAGGCCCACCTGCGCAAGCAAAAACACAAGGCTGTGGGCAAGAAGACCTGAAGCAGCACAGAGCACATCAGATGACAAGAGGGTAGGAGGCACTACAGGAGGACACTCTTCTTTAGGAGGAATCTCTTCTGGGTTCTTGCCATCAGAAGAGTAAAGACTGGATTACACTTTTGAGGACAGCTGATGGTGAAGTTAACAGCTTTGCCAGTTTGCGGCACGATTCCTCCCACTTTAAAGCCATAATTTTTCAGGAGACTTTCAAGACAGCTATGATCCACCCCCCAAAATCATCTCCATTGCACATCTGCATGCTTTTCCACAGTTTGCCCTTAACCCTACAGTATGCAGAACACAGCAAGGATGATGTGCATTCCCTCTGCTTCCACAGGAAAAAACTCTGTATGTGCAGTTTACCAAAACGTATTATTCCTAACAAACCACTCATATTTTTACTTGCAGTGAGGCTGTTATCGAGGTCTTACTAGAATAAATTTTAATTAAAAACTATTTCCCAAATGGACCGTTTCTTGAATGGAAGTTGTCTCAAGCCATTACTGTGTTCTAGCTGCTTTAGTGAATGTGGGACTGCAGAAGACTACAGAGGAATCAAAATAACAATGAATTAATTCTGAAGTGTTCATAAACAAGAATCACCACAGAATGCATGCATGACAGAGGAGATGTTGTCCATTTTTTAAGCAAATTACATGAAAGCAGATGTGTGAAATGACTGTTGATCTGCATATCTATATTTGGCAGTTTTATCCCCTTGGCTTTACAATGGGCACTGCTCACTGAAATATGCTGCAAAATGGTGGCAGTAACTCAACCGACTGAAGGATGTTCCTTCGGCAGGTTATTTATCTGTCGACATGTGTTTAATTAAACGGTAAAGGGCAATATTTTTCTACATTTTTGTACTCAATTTTCTACCTTAAATGTACCAACGTGTGTTTTTAGAGAAGCTTACACGAGCAGTCGTTTTCAGTCGGTCGGTTGCTCTGGGCATTCTTGAGGTCTGTTTTGCGCTTCTTGGCTTATACGTAGCTAGAGGCAAACCCTGATTTACTAAAGCCGACATGCTAGCAGTAATGAATATTAATGTTTGCTTGTTAATCCATATATATATATACATATATATATATATATATGTATATATATTTTTTTTTTTTTGACGAAAGGACCTTTTTTAAATTATGAACAAATGGACTCCTCGAGGGCAAAATATATTATTTGAAGATGCAATGACAATGCTTAGAAGTAGTGAAAATGTAGAGTAGTAGTAGTACTTTTATGTGTCAAAATGTATTATTTATTTGTGATTCTCACCGGCTTACTTGTACAGGCCGTATTGTTTTTAGGTGAAATTCCGCTTGAAGTAGTGAAACTGAATGTGCTCACAGATGCTGTGCAATTGTTCAGTGCTATTAAGTTGTTCCATCCAAGATGAAGTGCACTTTCCTTACTCTGGTGAGTCAAAAGTAAATCATGAAAGATGCTGCTCAGTACTTGACCCTTCCAAGATGTTGGATGCATCCCATGATTCCTCCTCTTATATTTTTTCTGGACACAGAGTAGCTGTTCAGTTTCATTTCATTGTTTTACTTAATTTATTTTACTCATATTAAAATACAGCTTTTAAATGTATGTACTACACCAACCTCTTGTCACATATTTTAGGATGTGTTATTGAAAAAATACAGTTTTGCTGGAATTGTGTTTTGAAGCATGGTGTTGTACTGTTTGTACATCAAATGAAAAATGCAACATGAGTTATTTTAATATATATCATATCTAACAACTAACTCTGGTTGAGGATTATTATTATTTTTATTATTGATAAAATAAGTATCTGCTCATTGTATAGTATATTTGCATATAAATTTCGTAGGGATAAAATTGAAAGATGATAAAAGAAAACAAGATAAAGTAAGATAAAAATTTGTTTAATGCTACATTTTTGACATGCCTTAATGTGGAAAGTAGGGGTTCTTACTGACAGTCCATAGTTTGCTGTGTATTTCAGCTGAATGGTTATATTTAATATTTAGTCCATTCTGAAATTGAAAACTTGGTCCATCTAGTGGTCTCACCTTCAAGGTGCACAGATTCTCACTGTACAGGAAATTTGTGAAAAAAACTTGCACAATAAAATAATGTCGTACTCAGTGAATGTATCAAATGTTATTCCAGAATCATAGATTAAAAATAAAAGGGCACAAATATGAAAAATATGTTAGTGTACAATTGTCGGTAAAATAGATGACAAAAAGGCTGTACCGTAAGTAAAGCAGATGTTTTTAGTGACTTGAAGTGCACACCTCAATGCAAAACTTCCTGGGATTCTGCACACTGGTGCTTTTGCACTGTGTTTGCCAAAGCCTCTGCAGAAAGCAGTGAGGGGAATGTCCCTTGAAATGAACCCTATTATTTTAGCTTACAAAATGGCTGATCGTGTACTTTCGGGTTGAGTTCAGCTAGTTTTCACTGTATTTTTACTGTAAATTTCCATTTTATTACAGTAAAACCTTGAACCTTCTCAATATATTGCAGCATCTTTAAATGATTGAGGAAACACAGCTAAGGTGTTTGGAATTGTGGAGGTTTTGCTTAGTCACATCCAGTTGATCTGGCTGTGCACCAAGGCTGGGGTTTCTTTGTAAAATATTAAACGACATCAGTAAGATGGCGGTCAGGAGATTATACTGCTTATGAAGACACAGTTCTGACATTAATACCTTTGTATGTTTTGTCTTTTGTTTCTTAACTGCTGTCTGCATTTTATCGCTGCTTTTGTCCTCGCCGTGCGCCTAAACCATGAGCTCACAGCAGCTGTCAGTCTGAAACTGGACGATGTAGTGCCACAGAGAACTGCTGCGGGGTTTCCCTAGTCCAGCTGCACATATAAATAAATGTTTTATACAGTCGTGTATCTGTGGCTTTAGCCTGGGGAAAGAACTCTGGAGTGACACTTCCACAGTGGACTTCCACACTTGCAGTTCCACCATGTCCACACAAGCGTTAATGTCCTCTTCCCAAAGGTGACCAGCAGGTGGCAGAAGAGGGTCGACGACGGCAAATTCGCACAGCGGCCTGTAGTCGTTCACCTGTTTACCAGCAGAGGCGCTGTGGCTCCGCATAGCTTCACGTTAAAAACACGTGAAGACCTTTAAAGCACGCTCGGCCATGACTCCGCATTATAAAGTCTGCTTCTGTGCGACCTTTCACTACGTGACGGGGTTTTTCCACAAGAAATGCTCTAAAGTAAGCGCGTGTTTGCGTTAAACGAAAGTATTTACAAATGAGAAGGAATTTTTACTTCAGTCCCATGTTTTTCGGTTCTGTATGTCAGTGAGAGAAGTGAAAAAAAAAGATTGTAAGTGAACAAAAATATGCGGTAAAAGTTAATATTACAATCAGTGTACGTTGCGTTAAAATGTTGGTTTGGAGTCCCAATCGCTCGCATCTCCGGATTCACCACTTCGTTATCATCCAAGGTTGTACCGTGCGCAGCAGTCAGAGTGACAAGTGGGCGGGGCCAGGGCACGAGGCGTTACGTCGTGCGGCAGGGCTCGCCCGCTATTGGCTGCAGCACGCGTTCCGCTCAAGTACGAACATGACGCCGCCGGGCTCGAGCGCAGTCCGGGCCGAGGGCGAGTGGCGCTGACGGGGGCGGAAGACCGCGCCCGCGAATCCTTTTCTGTTTTTATTCATTTTTCTTCATTTATCTGCGCGTACCAAATTCTACGGGAAGCCAGCCAGACGCGCCGCGTTCAAGAGTGCCGTCGCTGTCGGTCGCCATTCCGTGTGTCTGGTTTCTCTGGGAAGACCGCATCGTCTGCCTGTATCGCTCCTTGTTTTTAATTTGCACGTTTTAATGATAAGTCGGAGCTGACGAACACGGCCACTTCCGAAGGAGCGACGCCGAGCGAGAGACGCAGACATGTTTGAAACGAGAGGGATCCCCTTCATACTGCTGGACGTCGCCTGCCTCATACTCGGTACGTGTGCGCAATATTAGTAACTACATTAATATTAATAGCGAGGGCGAGCCCCCCCTCCCTCCTCCTCAGCAGGTGAGCGCGCCAGGTTCCCGTTTGTTTTCCGTTTTTTTCGCTCTGACGCCGAATGCCTGTCAGGGAGGAGCGCAAAAAGGAAGGCGGCGCGCAGAATAATTCAAAACCCTGCATGCGTTTTAATTTTAGCAACGAGTCAGTACAAGTTTGTGTTAAGCAGTAGGTGAGCTGCAGTGCGGCACTTAGTATGTAATATGAATATGAATATGCCAGGGTGTGTGCGTAGGAATCACCAGCTGATGGGGAAACGTCACTAAATAACTACTGCACCGTGCGAGCGATACACGGTGCATTCCAGTGTAATGTATACAGTGCAGTGAAACTGTGTTTTTACTGTCCTTTCAATGTGACTTTTTGACGTACAGCCTCATACTTGCTTGAGCTGTGAAGACCGGTCTTGCGAAAGAATTGAAGTGGGTGTCAAGAAAAACAGTACACAAGTTTGTTGTGTTGCTGGAGCATGACATTGTTAGGCATGTTTATACTAATAGAGGAAGAGCATGTGAAGCCAGTTAAGAGGACGCATACTGGATTGGGGTCTGTTTGGTGACAAGGGACAGGAGACGCGTCACGGTGAGGATAGGGTGGAAGCCTCCTTCAGCACCGCCACTACCGTTCATCTGGTTGATTGATTAATTCATCGATCGATTATTTTCATCAGTCAGTTATTTTCAGTATTTAATCGCATAGCAAGGCCTTTCCCTTGATATTGGCTCCTCTTAAGAGTGGGTAGTTAAGGTTATAGCCACTGTTATGGCGTCTGTTGCCCATCGAATGTGTGACTAAGCCTTTTTTCCGTGGCAATAACCAGCTAGATCTCCTTAACAGGATCCGCACAGGCAGTTAATCCCTATCACTGCATGTGAAGATGGACACGAGTCACGCATGTAGGCAGCTGTCTGGGGTCTTTCTGGGTTGCGAGCCACACTCGGGGCACCTCCGCTACATGGGCCTTCTGCTTAGTGTGCGCCTGGCATGTTTTTCATTGCGCTGATAAGCAGCGAAACGCAGGAGTGTGTGTGACAGGACCGTGTGTGGTGGCTCTGCCCAGTGCTGTCCTAAGCAAACCCATATGTGTGGTGTAAAGTTACTGGCTGTTATGCCTGGAGAGCTTCATGTGAAATGTGTGCCATGTGAGCAAAGCATGTCTTTTTCTTGAACCCACCCCCCCATAAGGCTGCGCACCTTCATACAGTGCAAACTCAGGTTTACGTGATCATGTTAATGTAGTCATGTGTACTTTTTTCTTTCTTTTTTTTACTGTTTTGGTAATGACTGGTTAGAGTAACTGATCAGTTCATCTTTTTATCTGGATGAATGCAAGCCTTACATGTAAAAATGTTAATTTGCATTGAAAATGGACCGATTCAAAAATAAGGAATACGCTATGAAAAGACATGAAAGTTTCCTTAAGGGAGAAGCCAGTGCAGGATATTACTGTGGCCCAAGGGAGAGAAACATCTGCTCTTAATGGGAAAAGGAGGCTATAGAAATTTGTGTAAATATGAGGAGTGCAGAAGTGTTTACAGAATGCAGTTGCACAAACGGCACAAAGACCAGGGATGTGACGCACGATTCCCTCTTTACAGCACTCCTCCAATGATTTGGAGGGATGTTTAAGGTTCCATATGGAGCCAGATTTGATGGTCGAATAAAGATGAGCTGTTCTTTTCCTACAGCCAGTTGCTCACTGTGTTGAGTCCATGTATGCTTGTTCTCTGTTTCTTCTGATGCTTTGATGGTGCATTATATAATGAGGCTATCGGTAATCGTTTTAGATTTGACGCCAGCTAAATGTACTGCAGCGAAGCAGTTGAGGTATTAGTGTCTCTAGTAAAGCCGGATCATTGATGAATTTTACTGACTAAGTTATTAGTGGTTCAGTGAGCGTGGAGCATCTTCACCTCTTATTCAGCGTTATTTTAATTCTGATTACTATTTTTAGGGAAACAGGCATGTTTGTAAGTTTCCTGTGCTGTAGCAGAAGTTGTGATTTTGTACTGTGGCCATGGTGTAATACTGTAGATGTAGGACACATTCATGATGGTTTTGAGCAAATCCTAGGCCAAAGACAATCCAGTATGGTGCTCTTTCACAGTTTAAAAGTGATGATGTATTTAGGATTGTTTATTATTATTATTATTATTATTATTTATTAGAGTAAGGAGGATTTTTTTAAAATTAAATCTTTGGGATGGATTTGCATTCCTCATTTAATAACTCTTAATAAAAGAGCTCTATTTGTAAATATTGTCATTATGGGTCCTTATAATTTATTGCACTTTATTTAATTAGAGCAAAACATTTTGGCTGTATTGATTAATTTTCTATATTCCTTAGACTCTAAAAACGTGCTGTTTTCTGTTTGCTTGGTCATATGAATGGATTTTATGCTTATTAAATTTAAATTACATTAGTGAAGGAGCTATTGAGTTGCATACTTCAGTGCTCTGACATCTCAGTTCAGTTAAGAACATTAATGTTACCAGGGTTCAGTGGAACAAGGAAATATAGTTGCATGCAATCAGACATTGAGAAAAGTAATTATAAATCTGCATTAACTGTGACATTTGCATGCTTTTTTTCCCACCAAAGACGTTGCTTCTTTGGTGATGGCAGTCAAATGGCACTCTTTGTTCAGTGGTGGGTCAAGTCAGTACTGAAGTTTGTGGGAATTGTGGAGTAAATTGAGGTTGGTGTTTAAACAAACTGCTGATGTTCACAGAAGCCAAATGGGCAAATAACAGCTGACAGTTAAGGGTGCAGTAGAGGCCAATAGCAGCATACTTTGGCTTTTGATTTTAATTTCGATATATTGTAATATGTTTAACCAGTATGTTTTGTGAGTTGTAATTTTAAATAACAAATATTTGGACATCGAGACAAAAAGCATGTACTTAAGGTAATTTGTGCAGCACAGATTCACAATAAGAAAATGTGCAGTGAGATTTTGAGATCATGTTTCTCAAATAATATATTTTCTTTTATTTCTTACTGGCAGGTTCTTCTTCATTCCTGATGATTCCCGCTCAGAGGCCTTTAATCTCAAGCTGTGACCAATTTTGCTTTAATCTCATGGCTGGTACTGCAGTACATGGCATCGCTGCACTTTTGCAGTGCACATGAACTGCTGCCAGATGCTCGGACTGCTAATGGATCCAGAGAACAATTAGACAAAAGCCGGTGGCGACTTATTGGCTTAGGCTTGTACCCTCTGTTATTCATGAAGATACACTTTGTGTTCTCCGTCTCAGAACAACAAAGCTGTTTATTGCGGCCGTCATCTTAAGCGCCCAATTTGATTGAGGATTAAAGTACAGAAAATAAGCTTGTTGTTATCCCTGGCTAATTGTGCACAGATTCAATTTGCTCTGCTGTTGGCAGAGTCACAGGATCCTTCATGCCTCGGTGTTTTATTTGAAGGCTTCAGACAGCTTCAGCTGAATGGAATTTGATATAGCTGACTATCAGTAAGCATCTAGAGTTACGTACCGCTGTGTTGGGTTAAAAATAAGGGCTTGACACGTAGAAGTAGAGGAGATACTAATGATGGTGCTGTTGTGGGAGGAAGCTGAAAGGCCTTGTGTGAAAACCAACTACAAATGGTTAGATTCTGCAAAACTAAGACCACTCTTTGAGCTTTTAGCAACATTCTTGTTATCTTGTTTTGCAGATGAAAACGACTGGAAGGGAACATGTATTCCGTTGTCTGTGTTTCTAGATCAAGTAGGGTGAAATTCTGTGGGCGGTGCCATAGTGACTCTTTTCACTTGGCAATTTGATGTTCCTGAATGTCTTGTGAACAGAAGGAAAGCATCTGCTTGGTTTCTTAATGCCTTTAACCTCTTTCCATCCACAGCTGGTTTGCCACTTGCAGCATTTAACCTGGGCAAAATCAAGCCCTATCAGAGGGGCTTTTTCTGTAACGATGACAGCATCAACTACCCATTCCACAAGAGTACCATCACCTCAACGGTGTTGTACACCGTGGGGTTCACGCTGCCTATATGCTCTGTAAGTAAAACCCAACGTGGCTTAAGCTCGAGAGACAGTGAGGAAATTCTGGGCATCATGGAGAGCGTGGAGTGGCTTTCAACGTGTGGTCATTGTTGAACTTCCACTCCACGTTACCATGGAAAAGTGAGAGTTATTGTTCTCATGGGACGTTAGATGCAAGACTGCCAAGTCCATCCCTATCACCTGTCAGCATCCAATATAATGAGACAGGTGATGGGGAATATAAGTTTTATAACCAATGCATGACTAAGGGAGCAGAAGGCTCAATTTGCTGTGTTGGGGCTCACAATCTTCCCTTCCTGGGCAGTTCCTTATCCACTACCTGTTGTGTTTAAAGAGGACACCAGCCTAATTTTGGCTGAACTCCCAATACTGATGGGCACTCTTCCAAGGAGATGCTACATGTAGAGGAGCTTAAACCCATAAAGAGCCCAAAGGAATAATTTTCCTGCTGATGAGTCATAATGTGTGTGTTTGAGTTTCAAAAACTTTCCTTGCCCAGTCTATCATTGCAGATTGTAGGTCCTGTGTGGGTGTGTGGGTGTGTGGGTATGTGGGTGTGTGTGTGGGTGTGTGGGTATGTGGGTGTGTGTGTGGGTGTGTGGGTGTGTGTGTGGGTGTGTGGGTGTGTGAAGGCTGACAAATATATAATGTATACATGGCTGTACAGCTGAGTTGTCAGGTATTTATTTTCCATTTAAAGGTGATGCTCAGCTAATTGGGTAATATGTGGTTTTCATCAACAGTGGTTCATCTTTTTGCTGTCTTGACAAAAAGACTTATTACATACTCTCACACTGCAGCACTCAACTGGACAGATTGAAATTTTCACAATTCGGCTTTGTTTGTACTAAGCTAAAGCTATTCTTATTATTGTGCAGAATTTATGGTAATATTGCATTAATATTATACTTTTTGTTGGCTTTTTGAAAACTTGAGTAATGGTGTTTGTCATATTACACAAAAAAAAAAATCAATATATTCTTAGAGTTGAGCAAACACATCAGTATTTCCTTCATAGACTCTATAGAGGAAAACAGCTCAGCTGCCTTTCCTGAAGTTTTAACAAAGAGACTTTCCCTGTGGACCAGTTGTCTCTGGAACAAGAATAAAAGCAACAAATGCCTGCAGAAACCACCTTAGGCTGTGTTCAGTGTAGACTGTGGTCATTGAAATCATTTCAATAACAAACTCATTCCATATTTATAGCACCCATAAATCCAGGTCATGAAGAGTAGGATCAGAATTATGCATTACAAAAGATGTGCAATTTTTTTCTTTCTCCATGCTTCACCAGGTAAGCTTAATAAAACAACAGGCTTTTAATAACCCATATTACACACTGCTTGGTTTGTCAGCTCACTACAGTTTACACAGGACTTTCAGTGTTGCTACTAGAACAGGGGGTTAATATGCTTAAGTTCCACATTTTCTCCGCATAAATAGTTGAGATATTTTCCTGGAACATTAAGTTATGGCTCTGATTTAGTGCTGTTGATGTGAATTCCGCTGGAGGGATGACAGAGGCAGAAGTGGCTGTGGTTATGATGCCACAGTTCCCGCCATCCCTTTTCCTGCCGTTCTCTCCTGACTCCAGTAAGGCATCCTGCTTTACCCACTGGGATCAGGCATACCCCCATCTCCACGGGTTGATGAAAACCTCAGATTCCCACCCAAAAATGCTCAGTTCTAACTTGTCCCTGAATTTCCTTCCCAAATCAGTCCCACAAGACCAAAGAGCTGAACAAATGGCTAACTTTCAAAATGATCTCTTGTGTGTTTTGTAAACGCTGTGGATGTCGTGTCTGGACATCCGCTGCACTGCTGGGCATTTGGGTCTGATGTAATAAGTTCAAGGATTCAGTGGTACTTTCATTGCAGCTTTTACTGGTAATAATCCCATTTGTTGGCAGTTCTCAGTGTTTGCTCTCTCTTCTGACATAACCTGCTTTCCCAGTATGAGTAAAATGCATTAATAAAAACAACATGACTAGGCATACAGGAATGATGTATTTGATGTATGAAATAGTCAAATATTGCTTACATCTGTTAGTTTTCATGGTAGGTTTGCAGACAGAAGAATTTCAGTGGTTCTTTATCAGCATTTTTTGTTTTTAAATGTAAGCCATTTTCTAACAGCATCTCATTGTTTTGATACATAAAGGATTTATTTAATTTCTGGATACAACCGAGAATCAGTCAGTGTGGGCATGTTGGAATGAGCACTGACATTCTCAGTGGTAATGCTTAATTTAAAAAGTCTGAGGATGCTGTAAGTAATTTTTTTATGGGGAGTAATTCTGGCACATTTTTCAATTTTTGAGAATTGCTCAAGCAATAAAGCTACTTGCTCGCTTAATATTATCTTTAAACTATATAATTATTTCATATAATTGTGTAAGTGGTTCTTAAA
Organism: Heterotis niloticus; assembly: GCA_018136845.1. NCBI lineage: Eukaryota > Metazoa > Chordata > Actinopteri > Osteoglossiformes > Osteoglossidae > Heterotis > Heterotis niloticus. Next base: position 20,199,340 of record CM030891.1, read on the forward strand.
TGAACATTTTTCATTTTAAAGGCATGACATTTTACTTTTGCAGAGTTGTCTTTAGTTCATTTCTTGTCATCAAATTTTGAAATGGTAAAATCTAGTACTTGCTCACCAGACAACTTTCCTATTCTTAAAAAAGTATTTAGTGTGTGTGTGTGTGTGTGTGTTGGACATACTACTGCAGGCTTGCTATGTTTACCTGCCCCCAGTCTGCCAGATGCTGCCAGTAAATCCCCTCATCATCTGCACAAACTTCTTTTTTACTTTGGCAGCCTGAATGTAAGATGGGCTTTAAATAGACAGGTGTTGACATGAAAGATGTGTACAAGAGGTAGTTGGTTGCTGCTGTTTGCCCCATTGTGTTTTTTGTTTTGGCCACTCTGATAAATGTCTAATATCAGATAATTTAAGCATAAAAATGCACAATTTCTTTTGTGTCACTCAAGAACTGGTCATTCAGTTTCTGGTCATTCACTTCAGTGTTGCAGTTTTTCTAGTTTAGCTATTATTAACATTTTAACCTTAGTACTTTTGCCTCAGATGCCGCATTGTTTCCGCTATCCTGGCTTCATCACGCAATGTCAACAAACATGAACGTTTTGCAAACAATGACAACTTTCACACTAATCATGGCTTTTGCTGCTGTGTTTGCTGTCCTTCAGGTAACATAATTTCTTTTGTCAGGTGAGACGGCCATACGCACGAGTTGCTCATCGTGCTGGTGAGGGATGAGCGAGGTGCTTTCCGTCTGTCTGCATCTCCCTGCTCCTCTTGAGGAGGATGGATGGGTGGTCTTTGTGCTGCGGGCTCCCCTGTTAACCCCTCCTGTCCTCTGTTCTCTCATTGCTTCCGCTAGCGGGACTCCCATTCGCAACACTCACACTGCTGCACAGGCCATACAAACGAGGATTTTTCTGTAATGATGACTCGATCACCTTCCCACTAAAAGAGGACACCGTACCCTATCAGTTGTTAGCAGGGACAGTGATTCCCTTCGCGCTGCTTGTTGTAAGTGATTTTTTTTCTCCCCTAAAATGCTCATGTTTTCTGCTTTTGCAGATGTGCAGCACTTTCTCTTGGTCCCTAAACACATTTCCTCATTCAAAAAAATGCATAACAGAATTTATTTATTTATTTTATTTTTTTTTTGCTTGAATATTTATGAGAACAAGGAGCTTTTAAGTCTGGTGCATCCTGGGTAACTGTAGGTGGTAAAGTTGCATTTATGCATTTGTTTTTTATGTGGGGGAATGAATCGTGTAAGTGTGTGCCTTGCTGGCTGCTGTGCTTGATCATACTGCAAATGGAACAGATATTGGTGGTTGAAAAGTTTGTCCCTAATCAAAACTCTTCCTTAAAATATTGTCCAGTTGAAAGGCCTCCTTCACCTTGCTGTGCAAAACTGTGCATGACAGCCACACGTCCTTAACCACGTTATCCTTCAGCAGGGCAAAGTGCACCAGAGTGCATTGCAGAAAGCATGGGGGCCAGGCGAATATGGGTGCAGCCGGGACAGGACGCCAGTCCGTCATAGGGTGTGTTCAAAGTCACAAAGCCATTACTAAAGGGGCACTTCATATGGCATCAGAACAAAAGCCTCTAATACTCTTCCTGTTCTTGGTTAAAATACTGTAACACTTGCTGTGTTCCTTCTTTCTGAGTTTTTTTCCCCCAGCTTTTTTTCATTCTGCATAGATAAACTCAACAGCAGTTTCCCTACCTTTCAGCAGTGCAGGACGTAGGAATGTTAGCAGCACACAGCTCACATTCACCATTGCATTTTTAGTGGTAAACAGTTTGAGCCACAATGTAAAGATGAAACGATATCGCTTCTCTTATTAATCCCTTAAAAATGCAGCATTTAATGGGTGAATAAGACTAAATCTCTGCTCATTGCCATTTAGTAGAGGATTGCTGCTGAGGCAGAGCACAGCCTGCTGAAATACCATGAACCGATACGACACTTCAGGCCTCTTAACAAAGCAGAAAGAAAATGCCCAGTGTGCGCAGTGCACGCGTGACTAACGTGTGAAAAAAGCACAATTCGGAGCTGCTTTGACTGAGGAGTTTAGATGAAATGTCCCGGTCGAATGAGGTTGTGGCGTGCGAATGCTGTTTGGGAAGCGGGAGAGTGTTCTAATGCTGGAATGGCAGTGTTACATTGCAGCGCTGGTAGAGTCTGTTACAGAGCTGCCGGGAACACAGTTTTGGATCGTAAACGGTGCCAGTTGCGCTGTATTTTTTTATTGACTTGAATGATGAATGAGTCCTGACATTTTGCGAGCGTCTGTTAGCTGCCCACTCTGGCTGTAGATAAGGAAGGACCAGGTGCCTGTGCCCCCTCCCTCGCCCTAGCACCTGTCAGCATCACAGCCGGCCTCCTGCTCTCCAACTGTCATCGTCGGATCGTCACCGTCACACACACTGGAGTGCTTCAACACTCTGTGTCACTACGCATCGCTAAATGACGCTGACACAGATGACTTGATCATGTCCCTCATCTCATTTGACTCATTCAGCTGGGCGTCATTTTCCGAACAAGTATGTAGTCAAACAAGTTCAAACACGCGAGTGTTAACCAGTACAACCAATATGTGCTTTGCTATGCTCCGATCACAACAGTAGAGCCTAAAATAGTCAAGTCGGAACGGTTTTGACTTGGGAACGATAATCAGCTCTTAGTTTCCATGGTTTTAACATTTCTTCACTGTTCCTTGAATGTGCCTTGTTCCACTTTTGAGGACAAAGTAGTCAGGAATGGAAAGAGGTTGGATTTGTTTATGGATTATTATATCGACGTGTAATGAATCCATCTATTTTGGCTGACTTTTTAAAATATGGTTTATGTTATGAAGGTCAGGGAACCGGCAGCCCTTTTTTTTTTTTTTTTTTTTTTACAGATAATCATTCCACAGGCAAGAAGCACATTTTGAAAATAAATAGGGAAGGGATGCGCACAGCTTGGCCTTTCTCATGTTTAGTGGAAAGAGATTATTCTGCAAAATGGAATTTGGGCAAGGAAGAGTCAGTAATATGATATCCACCCCAATTGTGTGCACATTTGCAGTTTGAAGGCTTCTGCCAAGACCTGGAGTTTAACAAGGAATGCAGAGACTCCCGGCACCCCGAGCTGATGATGTGTGGCGTCCGTCACACCAGCACCCGCATCTGCCGCAGCTTTCCTCTAGTTTTGGCCATTTGCAAAACCCACCTCTGGGATCTGCCGTTTGGCTCTGTTCAATATTGTGTCTAGGAGCGAAAAATGAATTTTAATCGCCTCAGCAACAGGCCTCATCTTCCTCACACACCGAGGGAACTTGTTCCCCCTCAGTTTCCTCATGACACACATTCATGTTTTTATTACTCCTGTCATGTTCACTGACAGACTTACAAGTGTCCGTTAAAAACAGATGCTATAAACTTTTAAGTTAAAGTTTGCAGATAAATTTTAACCCATGTTAAGATTTTTTTTTGGAAAAGTTTTGATTTTATGAAGAATGACAATTTGGTGAGAGCTGCACTGAAAGTACCACTTCATTCTTGTCCTCTCTTGTTGCTTTTGTCATTTTGTCGATGCGAGAGCCGGCCGGTCCTCAAAACGACTACGGCGAGGTGAAGTGTCAGAACCCTCGTAGTCACCCTCTCCCCTGCCCCACTGCCTGCGTGCGCTTTGACCTTGCGCTACGCTTGACCCCGAGCCATGCTTGACCCATCTCCTTCTCCACAGATGATCACTGGAGAGTGCCTTTCAGTGCATTTTAAGCGCATCAAGTCAAAGTCGTCCTTCAACAACAGTTATGTGGCGTGTGTGTACAAGGCAGTGGGCACCTTCCTGTTTGGAGCGGCCATGAGCCAGTCTCTCACTGACATTGCCAAGTACTCCATTGGCCGCCTGCGGCCGCATTTCTTGGACGTGTGTAAACCTCTGTGGAGTCAGATCAACTGCACCTCCGCGAGCTACATTGAGAACTTCACCTGCACGGGAGACAAGACCATGGTGAACGAGGCCAGGTGAGCGAGCTGCCGTCATATTCTGCCCACCCCGATGAGTTCATAACCATCAAACGCACACATGTAAACCGAAGCTGACCGGTTCAGGAGAGGCCGTGATGACTACATTTTTTGATGATGTAAAAAATGACTACATTACTACAGTTTTGAATCCGTTCCCATGGTGGCTCGCTCACGCCATGGTCTGTGTCCTTTCCACTGCTCATGGATTTGTCATAATCCTTTGTTTGCAACGATTTCGAAGGTTGCAGCCGACGCCGTACACGCAGAATGCATGTAGAAACTGTGTGCATGATGCCATTGTGCAACCACATGGTTTCAGAGCACCAAAAAACAAACCACGTTTTTTCCATTTTGATTTACGTGTAACCTAAGACAGTCTGATTGTAGCAGCATTGTTTGTGTTTTCAAGCCAATAAACTGCCTTTATTTAGAAGGGGGAAAAAAATGTAGTGGTTTATTTTTTGTTTTCTTGTCACAAACGTAGAACAATACTTATGACAATGCAGTTTTCCTGTCTTGAGAAAAGAGAATAATTTTGTGTAGCTGTGGCTCCACTGAAAGGCTGTATAGGAGGTTGGTGCTCAAAACAAATAATCCTGCACGGCGGCGCATTAATTACAATCTGGAAAATGGCCGGAACGCACTGCAGGAATCAATTGATTTTTTTCCGGCACCCTCGAACCTGAAGTTCTGCTGCCGTACTCGGTGTCGACACGGCTTCCAACGAGTGACGCGTGTCAGCCATTGCGAAAACCTTGCGCTAATTCTGAGCATTTTTCCGCATGACACATTTTGGCCGCTTGCCCTCACTGTGCCCACGGGGCACGACTTTAATTCAGCAGTTCTCCTTATCGAGGGATTAAGGCGGAATCCTGCAGGGGCCACATTGCTAAAGTCAACAGGAAAGCGCCGAGTTTGTCCAGCAGATCTTGCGTTGTTTCTGCATCCTCTGTGGCTTCTGTGAAATAACGGATTTGACACTTGGCATGTAGCGCCCACAGGAAATAGGTGTGTTGTTGGTGTATTTTCGTGAACAATGAAGCGATGTATCAGTCAGCAGCGGCGGCGGCAGCGCTGGCACACTAACGTTGTACCTTCTCCCCCGCAGACTGTCCTTCTACTCGGGCCACTCGTCCTTCTCCATGTACTGCATGTTGTTCCTGGCAGTAAGTATCTCCTCCACCCCCTTTGCACCAGCCACACCTTCACTGTCATCATCACTACCACTGTTGCAATTGCGCTCATCCAGGTGATGAAGCCAAACTGCTGCGTTTCAGCAGACTCGACCACTTGACTTGTGCTCAGTGGGACTGAGGCTCGTTTCAGGCAGAACATGTAAAGCAGTGTAATTTACTGTGGTATGACAACGTGCAACACAGGGCCCAGACTGTGTGGAAGGTCAAACGGAAAAGTGATAGCAAACTGTGCAGGACAAAGATGCATAGTTTAGAGTAACAAGAAATCCAGTGTTTATGGGATTTGTCCCCGCAGGAATAAATGCAGGAAATGTTGGCGTGCCTAAACACGTGCGCACGCACGCGCGCACACAAAATGAACTGTTGTGCGATCACTCCAAAGTGTTTAAAAGTCTTAATGCACAGCCTGTGTTGACAGCTGGCAGCTCATGACAAGCAGTACATATTAGCAGCCTTGCCCTGGGTGTAGCTGTTGCCTTGTGCCTGAAGAAGCAGCATTCGACCCCCCCCCCTCCTGTCCCATTGCTATTGATCGACACACTTTACCCTGAACTGACATGGTACAAATACAGCAGTATTAGTGAGGGACTAACGTTAAGCAGCTCAACTTAGTAAACTGAATGCGAGCCCAGCGAGCTGAAAGAATGAATACGCGGACCAGCGCAGAGAATGGAGGGTCCCGAGCGCTTACTGCGGTGCAAATGCTACTGGGGTCAGGAGTAATTGGAGAGGAGCTGCCGTATGCGTGGAGGGGATCAGCGAGGCCTCGGCCCTTTAGTGTAGTCATGGAGACCTGGCAGAAGAGCCATGACTTTCAATGATGTGACTTGCTGCATGGAAACAGCTTGCAGATGTCAACAGTACAGTGTTGGGTTTGAACCTGAAATATTAGGCTGCACCGGGTTTTTAACACCAGTAAGCAACGCCTAAGTTTCATCCCACAGTAGTCAGGTGTCCTGCGGGCACAGTTTAGCAGTCACCGCATAAAGCCGTTGCATTTAAAATCTCACAAAGCAAACTTGCTGCTTTTTACATGCTCCACATTGGCAGGAGACCTTCGATACCGTAGTCCTGCTTTAATCAGGAAAAATCAAGGCTGCTGATTTGACGCCAGATTCTCAAGGAATGTTCGATTTTCTCTGGCTTTGTGTTCACACCCCATTAAAGTAAAGACCACAGCCAGCGATGGAGGCCCTACGAAGCCATCAACGGTTATTTTCTGAGTTGTGCTGCTACGGCCACTTAAGCGGCAGCAGGTTTACTACAGTTGTGTCCAGCTGTTGGCCTGGCTTTGCTCGTTCCCATCCGTCAAGTCCGTGCTCCTCTGCATCTCTACGTCTGGCAAGAGCCCAGCGATAACATTAAGAACAAAACCTGCGGCGGTCACTCGTCTGCTGGTGTGAACATGGGTCATGTCAGGAAACCAGGCCTCCTTAAGGCTCGAGGCAGCCATTGTTCTTAGTGCCGCCAGTGGCTGGCGTTCAGTCCAGGCTGCTGTTTATACTGGGCTGTGGGGGGATGATGTACAGCGCTGGGACACAACAGAAATCACAGCAATAAAGCACCAGCATTAACATTCATGCAAAAATAAGACCATTGGAGTGGTGGTGAACTCAGACTCAACTGCAATACAAACCCCACCCACCAGCAGAGGATTTATGTTGTCCTTGCAATGAACCAGGAAGCTGTTAGTTGAACGCGCTGATGGCCAGCGGGAGCAGGACACCTACGCCCAGTAGCCTCATGGGAACAGCGTAGCAATATCGTGGCGCCTTCCAGGTTAACTTCCTTAGAGCAAGACACGCAGGAGCCAAAGTCAGAATTTCCCGACCTGTGATAGAACATTTGAGCCACAGCTCATGTAGTGCAGCACAGTAACTGAGCTCTTGTACAACATGCTGAGAAGCCAGGCACAGTTGCTTGAAGGTTGAACCTGTGACTGTGCTGTGTACTGGCAAGTGTCGTGTGCTCTTTAACCCCCTGCAAATGTCCTTCGCAGCTTTACGTTCAAGCCAGACTTCAGGCCGAGTGGGCCAGGCTTTTGCGGCCCACCATCCAATTCTTCCTCATCGCGGCCTCCGTGTACGTGGGTCTCTCCCGGGTGTCCGACTACAAGCACCACTGGAGCGACGTCCTCACTGGGCTCATACAGGGGGCGCTGATGGCCATTCTTGTTGTAAGTACGCCGCATGTGAGCAGTGGGTCCCTTAGTAGCCGCGGTAAATAGCACAGCCGGCAGACACACAGAGGAGGCGAACCACTCGCCAAGTGCATCAGTTCAATTTAATATCCTGAGCACAGAGGAAACTCCATGAAAACGCCAGCCAACGGCAACAAATGTCCACCCACTATTTTAATAACTACAGGTGTGTGGGAAGAGTGACACCGAACAGGTGAGTCCAACAGGTCCCTCCTCACTCGTTGTCTGCTGCCCCCTCCCGTGCGTCCCGTTTGCAGGTGGCCTTTGTGTCGGACTTCTTCAAGAGGCCCGTGGAGCCGGAGAAGGGCGAGGAGATCCCGCACAGCAGCCTACAGGAGAGCCCCACTAATGGAAACCACTATGGGAGCGGCCACTGAACGCCGTGGACAGCTGCCGAATGTAACTGCACCGCTCAATCGCCCGCCCCCTCGGGGGCTCCAACCATCACGGACACTTTTGTCAGACGTTGCCTTGGCTGGACTGCTACTGCTCGTACCAAAGCCCCCCATGTATTTTCACCAACTAAAGCCCTACGTATAATGAAGAACCCTTATATACTTTAATGGGGGGAGGGGGAAGCAAGTTTTTTTTTTTTTTTTATTAAAAAATTGTATTAAAATGTCATGTACAAGTGTGTGTGTTGAGCTTGTTTTTGGAATATACTCTATGCTTATTAACAAACACAAATAAAAAAAAAATACCCAACTTGAATTGTCCTTGAGTTTACAGGCGAAACCGAAAATGCGCTGCACAAGTGTAGACTACACGACTGCTTATTAAATAAAACATTACAAGTACAGACTGGCGGCAAACACGATGTCCCTCTTGATTTTCGTGATACCTAGAGGAACAAAAAAAACAATTTACCGATTTGAATCCATGCCCAAATTTTTACTGCATCTTCTGGCCAAGTTTGCACAAAGCACTAAAACACTTTGTCCCGCTGCCTACTTGGACCAAGACTCCAGCATTTAAACCAGAGTGAAAACGCAAATCCGGGTGCATCTTGCTGTTCCCCAGATATTAAATGGGTGCCAGAGCTCAAGGTGCTGTCACATCCCTTCTACTAAACTGAAATAAATTAATGTTGTATTCTCAGCCCTTGGAAGTTTTAACCATGTTCACAATATTAAATTATTTTAACTGAATAAACAACTAAAATCACTTTGCAGGTTCACATTTACTTTTGTTTGGCCGAGTCGGTCTGTGAAGCGGCCGCAACCCGTGGGCAGCGTATCCCAGGGTACCGAGCGGGAGGCTTCCATCCGTTTGCCTGTCTGTACTGATCACAGTAACGTGTGGGACTGCAGCACTGACCTTCTGCAAACTTGTTCTCCAGCTCCGTGTTCCCTATGGCTTTGGCTGCCTGGCACATCTGCCTCAGCAGCTCCTCCAGGCGTCTCATGCAGCGGATGATGCTCCCTGCACAGTCGGGGAAAGGGGGGATGGTGACTCACGGCACAGCTAATGCGCTTGCACGCACACCGTTCAACCAGTTATGCGAGATGTGATACGATATGATCGGACCCGTTTAGCTCTAGAACACGCATCCTTCCGGCAATTGCTATGTCACCGCAAAGGGTGACAAAGTAGAGTAAAATATATCGTGAGCAAAAACCCATTTAGATCAGTCACCATGTCACATCTTTAAGAGCCTGAGATGCAGGTTCTGCCCATCCCGCACCACTTGGTGTCCCGTGACATCATGGCCTGTTCCTACATGGTTAATGGTTAATGCAAAACTGTGGGTGGCAAAGGATTTTGGGAAAGGACCATCCAGACACATCCAACTCTGTACCACCAAATACATTGCTCTCTTTTTTTTTGGGTCATGAAGGTGACAGCAACAAACTAAATAAATCTAGCAGTAAAAACATCAAGTATCAGTCATGCAGAGGAACATGCATCCATTCACGTCAACTTATTCAGCACTTCACTTTAATGTGGCACTGACATTTTATACAATTCTGACTGTACATTTGTCAAACTCCACTTCTAAGTACGAGGACACATTTCATGTAGAGAATGCAAATCAGGTTTCACTCCTTATTTCCGTACATCCCTGAACATGCCATTGCGTCACCTGTCATAACCGCACCTTTGTTACAAGAGCTGGAAATACGAGGCGGCAGCAAACCTGTACTGTTTGCTCCTACCAAATAGGCCATTAAAAGCACTGTGACGTCACCTTCAAAGACATCAGTCATCTTGCAGATCTGCGCGAAGGTGGCGCCGTTGGCCCAGGTGTAAACCACGTCCATCAGGTGGGAACGGAAGGAGTTCAAGTACGTGTCCTCATCCACGTCCAGCTTGGCCTCGGCTGACACCTTGGCTATTCGCTTGGCGCATTCCTGAAAACAAGGAAAAGGCACCGAAAACAAACAGGAAGTCATTACAGCTGGGAAAAACACAGCATCCAAAAAATTTTACAGCACAGATGCGCCACAAAAATGTCAAGTATTTTTTAAACATGTTGTTGCGGCCCCTGGTGCTGAAACAAGGCCGGCAATTAATGAAAACCAGCAGACTTCACCTGCATCTGCCGCAGCGGTCCGGCTAACTGCTCCGTCAGCTTGGGCAGCTCGCTGGCCTGAAAGGGACGTGACAGCAGTTCAGCAAGGACACGATGAGGGACAACATGCAGCACTCTTGTGTTCATCCTCATACTGTTCTTCACCACCTGCTCCAGAATCTCTACACACTGGGCGGTTAAGGCTGAGGCTGTGGCTGCTTTGATCCCACACCACAGTATGGTCTCAGGCAGGGGTCTTCAGCAGTTCAGTTGTGTTTTTTAGCCAAAGGCTAGGAAAGAGTTGCATTAGAAAAGGCCACTTTCCCCAGACAGTCACAGTCCACAGTCACAGCTCACACACTCGTGCAAAAAGCTATAAAACTGGGTCACTGAGACAAAAGAGCTTAAAACATCTCTTATAGTTGCTTTAAAATAGACTGCAGTTATCAAATTTAACTTCATGTGAGTGGAACAAAACTATAAAACTTGAACAGGATCAAATCCCAGTGCAGTTTCTTGAGCAACCAACCAGAAGTCACATGTAAGCTATAAAACCAGTGGGAAGAGGTCCTAGAAACAGAAGCGAGAATATACCAACATGGATATAATTTGCAAGGTCAAAGCAGTTGTAGTCTCACTCAGTCTTTATTGTTTGCCAAACATCCTCACGTGAAAGGGGTGGAAAACGTTTGAAGTTGGGTGTCTACTGAGCCACTCCGGACAGCAAGCGGTTTATAGCGGGGAGGTCGACAGAGATGTTAGTCAACCTGAAGAGGCTCAGACTACTATGGTCTTGGCTCCCAGAGCTACTGAGGAGTAAGGAGGAAACTAAAAGACAGCCACAGTAGTGCGTCATGCAATAAAATTCACAGCAGCAGCGCAAAATAACCACCTCAAAGACGAGTGACAGGCCTTTCGTCCGTCGGTCTGTTTGTGTCATATACTTAACAGCCAGCTGGAAACCACAGGACTCTTCTTAACATGCAGCCAAGTGTGGAGAACAGCCAAATGCTGGTGTGAAAGCAACGACTGAAGCAAAAAAAAAAAAAAAAAGGAGGGGGGGCAAAGCACCCATTGCTCACATAACAGGGTTAATCTGGTCTGTGAAACCATCCCACTGTGAGACATTCAAACTTCTGTTATTTCTTCTGGGTGACAAAAACATTCAGCATAATAATGTGAAAGAAAATATATAAGCCACCAAAAAGTCATGAAAATGCCAATAATATGGAACGCAAATATGAAAAAGCACCAAGGCAGGGCACCACTGTGGAAGTATAGAACAAACTTCCACATCCATCAGCCATGTGAACATGACCAGACCCCTTAGCCCACACGAAGCATCCATTTTCCAATCAACGGTTTTACATCACCGTTACTGTATGTTATCTGTTATGCTGTCTGTATTTTAGCTTTGCTCCAAAATATTGCACAGCCTCTAAGAAACGGGAGGGGTGTATCCAGGAAACAGACCACACCACAGGCATTGTGGTAATTTGGTTCTCAAATGTTTGCTATGAGAAAGTTCAAGATCATTGCCCATGTCTTTCACTTCGTAAAACACGCAGATATTTCACTGTTAGAGCTGCTGTGCTGCATTACTATAACAACTGCTTGATCTCACCTCCTGCTGTAGCTCCCTGGATTAAGGGACTTAACCTGAATTTCTGCACTAAAAATGACCCGACTGTACAAATGGGTAAACCACTAAATACCTTAATGCTCTATGCAATTTTGGAGAAAAGTGTCAGCTAAATAAAAGCAATATTTCGGTTGTGATACTACTACCATAATCAGAGTCAATGTGAGAGGAAAGAGGGAGTACATTGGGTTTTTTGTACGTGGATTTATAAAGCAGCAGTGCCCGTGTGCTTGACAGGGAATAAGACAGTTGCCGTGGAGGTAACCGCTGTACTGAGTAAGCCTGTTGTATGACATCAGGGTAGGCAGCTGTATGGGACTCAGTATGGGACTCAGTCTTTGCTGTATGGGACTCAGTCAGATGAGGGATCTTCATGGCTATCTGTTCAGACAGGACAGCAGGAGAGTGAGGGTTCCAGCTCTGGGGATCGTACAGACAAAGGCTTTGTTTAATAAGCACCGTCTCCTCTGCTATTTGAACAATTTAGAAGAATTAACCATAAAAAAAAACTACTTCTAAATCCTAGCTTATCTCAGCAACATGACTTCAGCCATACACACAGAACTGGGAAATGTTTTATTCACTTTCCAAAGTCAAGGTCTCCAAGCACACGTTTTTTCCACCTTTATTTTATCTCAGAAAACAGGCAGAAAGGGTGACTTCTACTAGAATCAAGAAAGCTGTAATGCGTGGGAGCTGCCCTCTGGTCAAAGCTCATCTGTGGGGGGAGCAGGTGGGCCCTGTCCACACTGACAGGCGATGGCCGAAGCCCTGGCGTACAGAGCAGCTGCTGAACCCTTTGTCCAGACAGAGGCTTTGACAAATGACACCATGTGCTGCACTCTCCTGACGTATCGCTTATCCTACAAAACGTGGGAATGAAAGAAGGAGCCTATTCTAGTCAAGCTGGAAAGGGAACCGAAGGCTGTTTTACTCTCATTTTGTCCTGGGTGGAGGAGTTCGACCCAATTACTCACCGGAGATCTACAGTATGAGACCACAATGACTCGCTGAACCGCAGCAAGAACCAGTGACCCACGACCCTTGACCACCATCCCTTTCAGCTGCACAAACACATCCCGTGGCAGGATCCATGCAGCAGCTCCTCAAAGAATCTGTCACTCTTTCCAGGGTCCCTGGTGGCCTGAGGTCCAGCGGGGGGTGGTGGTGGGGGGTGGAGTGGAGGTGGATGTGCCAATTGCCCCCCCCCACCACCACCCAAGGCTGCCTGAACTAACACTGTACTTTGTGCAGGAAAAGACCATGGATGTTCCCAAAAGCAAGTCAGGAGCTGGTCAGCAGTTTTTGAACTGAAGCTTCCTAAAATTACCATACAAACATGTAACATCACATTTCCTGAATTCATTCATCAGCAGGGGGTGTCAGTAAAAAATACTCTGTTAGAACAGCAGAATGAAAAGGCGTTTCCCAATCAGAAAGTTTTATGCGTTCTATTTAGATCAAGCTAAGCTTAGCCCAAATACTGGGATGACGAGAAAGCAAATATTCCAAGGAAGTTTTCAAAGTAAATCCTGGGGGACCGGAACATGCTTTGAGTCAAGAAGACCGAGCGCTAAGTAATAAGTGTGACACTATGCTGGAACTGTGCAGAAAAGTGAGGTAATTGCTGGAGTGTCATGAGAAAAGCGAAGGCGCCGCATTCAGAGCATGGAAATATATCTGACACATCTGAGCTCCACCACACCCCCAAGGAAAAGGATCTGCTGATGGCTCGGGGAGGGAACGTAGTGCATACGTCACTGCCAACTGTTTATCCACAGCGAGTTTACAGGGAGAAAAGTCAACGGCAGCAGCCCTGTAGCTCTACCGTCCAAACCAGGGGTACTGCATTTCTCTCCTGCAGGCTGTCAGCCAAACCTATGACCTTGTTAAATCCCCCAGTAAATCGACCTCCTTTACTACAAAAATAACACATTCAACAGCCATGTCAAAGCTGGCACAAACGCACGGTGGGAACCACGCACGTTGGCACTTTTTTCATCCTGCTATACATGGCTGATGAACGAGTGCACAGAGAGGAGAGGCATTTACATTTTCCTGGAACACGAAGCAGCTGAGCAGTGCCGTCGCCTGTTCCGAAGTGAGGTCGTTGAAGAGGCCGTTGAACACCATCTCTGTCAGGAGCAGCTCATCCGCACTGGAAAAACAAGCAACGGCATGCATCGTATTACACGTGGTGGTGCTGAGTCACAATTATCATGTCAAGGAAAAAAATCTGCAGGAAAGTGCATTTTCAACCAAATGGCCTGACAGCTGTAAATTATTTCTAATTTCGTTGCACACCTCTGGTATAGTACATCCTCACTATTTATGCCTTCTACATACAATTCCAAAAAAAAAAAAAAAAAAGCTGGACTAATATGAAAAATGCTAATAAAAACAAAAAAAGCAGTGATTTGCAAATTTACTTTGACTTGTTCTCAATCAAAAACAGTACAAAGACAAGGTCTTTCATATTTTACCTTATTGACTGCATTGTTTTTTGAAGATGTGCATTTATTCTGAAATCTTTGTCCACTGTCCTAACTATCTTGGAATTGGGGCTGTAGAAACTCTCTTTTTTAACAACAGTGATTCAATTTAAGTTCAGAGCTCACCACATAATTTTTTTTAGCCTAACCATATACCCAGCCTCATCTTAAAATAAAAATTGTTCATTGCTAAAATATCTAAAATTATAGTTTTTCAGGTGAAAACTATTCCTGTAAACAATGTTTTCCAGCTGAACTGTGTATAAAAACTCCCCATCTGTAATGTATTGCTATTTTGAAAGGGATTATGAGTCTTGCTTGTGTTGTCCCTGTTGGGTACCCATGACATCTGCCCCAAAATAAAGTTCAATTGTACCAGTGCTGATACTGTACAATATATCACAGTATCTGTTCTAAAAACCCATCATAATGCCTGAAATATTAGCAAGTGGAGAAATGCTGACCAGACAAAGGTGTGTCAGGAAGATGTTTTGGCTTCAAGTCCAAATGTTTTTAAATATCTGCTGTTGTATAAGAAGGAAGAGTAACAGTGGTTGTAGTTTGTCAGCTACACAGGTGTCTCATGCTGTTTCAGTGATATGGGGGGAAATTGGCTAAAGGTTCTTCTTTGAGAGGGTGAAATGGATTATAATTTTCACCCGTTAAGTATAATTAGTCCTAATAAGCTTCAACATGGTTAAAAAAGTTCTGCCATGTCAGCCTACCTTTCAGGAACTAACACCTGCATATGCTGAACCATCACAGCAGTAATACAGCACTGTAGAAGGGGGATGCATTTTATCAGATCTCTAGGTGCTGCCCTGGCAAGCAGGAGACAACTACAATTGGTGGGCCCAAAACATGTGTGATTGTTAAAACACTCCGAAACACACAGGGCTGAAGTATCATGATATAAATCACATCCAATAATTACAAAATATAAAGTGTTTTGAATGCAAATATAGAATTCTCTTGTATAAGAATCACAGCTTTTAGAAGAATTAGGACTTACAAGCACATGTAACTTATCTTTCCTCATAAGAAATGCATTACAAAAACAGAAATTTCAATTCAAAGCATGAGCCTGGTGATAAAATACACCTTACAAGAGCACAAACACCCCCAACATCCAGGGCACAACCTTCCCTGCAAATTTTAACTTTCACAGCCGTGTGCCCATTTGTATCTTACTCTGAAATCTTGCGACTCTAATAATTATAAGTCCTATCACAAAAATGTTTTTAAAAGGTGCTAAAATCTGAATAGGCTAGCCTCAGCACTCACTTTAAAACCTGAATAGAATTTGCCGAAAATACAGCATCACTACAAATGGCACAGATTTGAATACGATTTTAGCATAAACAATACTTTACAATTAGCTCCTTAGTGAGCATTACATAATAAAAGCTGCCTTGTTAAAGTGTTCTAATAATACTTTGCATAACACATTTAAAAGCAGCTTCCCAAAGGGCTTTACCATGTTGAAGAAATATACAATTTAGAACTCTAAAGTGCTACTACCGGTCACACATTCGAGCATTGTTCTTTCAGCTAATTCACATGCATTTTTTTTTAAACAGGTTAAACACTGGTTCAAAGTTTTTCAAACTGAAGAATTTTATTATAACTTTTTTATTTTTAGCTGTTATGGTGAACATTCTCTCCGCAGCTGTCCTATGAGCGGACATGAGCTGAACTGTTGTTTATTTTTATTTATACATAGAGGGGTTGTGTGCGTACATTTTGCTGGATCAGGACAATGCTCACGGGACTAGGATAAGTTGGCAAAAGATACACCGAGGATGCTGACCAGCTGAGGAGGAGTACGCTCGCTCACTCACTCTCTTCTTGCAGCATTTTTACTGTCTTTTCAGCATTTCAAGTATCTCCCAGCATATTTTCATGGACATGTACAATTATAAACCAAAGAAGAAACAGTTATTTATGTGATTGTGATAATCACATTTTCTGTAGCTGTGCTGTATTTGTATTTTCACCTGTCTACTAAAATATAATGTTATGCTATCCATGCGCTCCACTTTCTAGAAATATATCCTGAGCTCTAAGCAGGACATTACTTTATATGTTAAATATAATCAAATCTGGACCTGTAAGGCAAATGTTTTCATAACCCTCACTTAGGGACTGAAGGCACCCCATACCTGCTGATCTCACAGGCCACACGGCCCTTCATCTCGATGACATCTGAGGACGTGGCGAAACCCAGGCGACGCAGCACGCGCTTCCGGCACTTGAGCTCGTCCATCTGGAGCACAGTCCGTGCTCGCTTCAGTTCCCGCTTTGCGCTCTTGATGTCTGCCGCGATCTGGGGAGAGTCGCCAAATGTGGAAACCACCGGTAAAGTGGATGCGTGTGACAGGCAACTGTCACAAAAAAAAAAAAAAAAAAAAAACAAAAAACAAAACTAATGTGTAGATGAGGCCAAAAACCAGGACATGGCGAGAGCCCGTAAATCGGACACAGTTCATTCACATTAAAATACGTCATTTAGCAGACGCTTTTAGCATTTGCTGTAATTGAGGTGTAGACCAAAAATATATACTGGCAAAGAGTATGACATAATGCAGGGATTACTCAGACTTACTATAAGTATTAAGTTAAAAACAAAAACAACAAAGTCTAGTAAAGAAGAACAACTAGGTCCCAGCTGAAGATGTATTACATCACAAAAAAATTATTCTGAAAAATATAACCAAGTAGTAGTTCTTCACTGCAGTGGCTTTTAAATTCTACCCCCTAACAACTATCCTATTTTGCATACCAACAGTTTTTCGAAGTAATGTTTCACAAAATAATCTTGAGCAGGGCAAAGGTTTTAATAATAATAAAAAATGTAGTTTAATGATTGTTTCCACTGCTGCCCCATACACAACAGCGACCAAAATGTAATCATTCTTTCTAATTTACATCAACAGCAACCTGTTGCCAGACATGAGAAACTCATTTTCACGTGAAAAGACCGCTTCCCCAAAACCAAGTAGAAATGTGTTCCTGATTAAAATGAGCCCCGTGTATGTAGCAGTTCCCTGAGAATATTTTGCGGCAGAAAAGAGCAGGTGTAAACCCCCCGTCAAGACTCAGTCTACTATGTGCACTTTCTGGGGATCCTCACACATTCAGAGATCAAACTGATGTTTTCGCTTACAATCAATTAGCTGAGATGAAAAACAAAATGTTCTTGACATCATCTCAGGTTAAAACCACAGATAGTGACTCATTTTACAAGGTTTATTATACACTGCTTCAAAGACCAAGCTAAATATTTGCAAAGGGCCATACCAGTATTCTCGATTTAAATTGCTGCATTTAAAATCATTTTAACAATAAAAACATTGTAAAATCTCACATAAACCCTGACTGAACAGACTAGAAGCCCTATTAACTTCTGGTGTCAAAATTCAGATGCTGAAATGAACACAAAATGCCCACACTTCCCCTTCTGCAAAGAGACATTTTAGGCCTTCTCAAAAAACATCTAAACATATAATTGGCAAAATTATTATTGGAATAGTATACCACTGACAAATGTCTCACACAACACAACCATTTTTTTAGTTACCACGATAGTTTGTCCATAAATATGATGACATATAAAAGAAATGAGACATGGAGCATCTGTGTTTAAACGCCACTAGAACAGTTCCCACATCATTTGTTTGCTATATTACTTTTATATTACTTTTATTTTTTACTCAACTGTTTTACAATAAGATGCAAAAGTAACAAAATTAGTTGTACAGAAAAGGAGTATATACAAAAAACAGACTAATGATCCTGGAACATGTTTGTCAGGGAATAAAGAACAACTGACCTGAGCCTTTTTCTCACAGAGCTTGTAGACAGACTCCAAATTGGTATCATTGTGCAGTGGATGTGAGTACATTCTGAGCTCAAAGGCCTCCACCTTCTGGATGGTCTTCTTCAGTCCCTGGTCTTTGATGCCCATGTCGTCAATAGGATCCAAGAGTGGTAGACCATCAGGGAAGCGCTTCTGGACCTCCTAAGATGAAGAAGCACCAAGAAGTCATCATCAGAGCAACACTGAATGAGCTCTAAAGTCACAGTGAGGCCATGCACATTAGCAGAAATTAAGCAGAGATTAGCAAAGACAGTTTACAAATCTGGTTGTCTTACCTGAATTGACTTCAGCATGCTCTGTCGGTTGTCAAAGGACCGCAGATCTTTTGGGATGTAAAGACGGACAGAGCTGATGCTTGTGAGCAGATGGAGCATCACAGGAACAACCTGAGTAGGACAGATATCACATCGGTGTACTTCAGCACTATCTAAACAAAATTTCAACTGGTACTTTACATGCACCAAAGCACCTTCATGTGGTTTGCAAACTGGTATATGTCAAAATAAAGTAATCATAGGGAATAAAAAATAAAACAATGTCAAATAAATAAAAATTTTAGGACAATGACCTATTTCACTCATTAGAGCTTCTTTGCTGAAAGGAAAAACTTAATTACATGGTGCCAGCCAGCTGAGATACCACAGCCTTACGAATCCAGCTATATGCATCCAAATTCAATTGAAATGTTTTAACATTAATCATGGGCTTGTTCACCAGGAAGTGCTCTGTCTCTTCTCCCTGCAGTCTCAATGCGTTCAGCCTGTGGTCAGCCATGCATATTAGGGCTGGGATTTTTAGCAAGTCATAACCATATATGCTCAAGCATGCACAAGCATTCATTGCCTGTAACAAAATCTTCTGTAAAAGCCAACATGCATGTATAAAATAGAAAGTGAATGACAATCAACTGTTTACAAGAACTGGACAACATTGCATGCATGGGTCATAAAAAAACGCTCACCTCTATTTGATTATTGCATACAGGCTTGCCAAATAAAACTGCACAAAATGACTCCTACAAGCAACACCTGACCACAAAATGCTATTTGATGAAAGAGGCAGCAAGCCATTTTGCCCACAGTGGAGACTGAGCCATGATCCCCCTCCCACCGTGTAGCTGAGCTGTAGACCACCAGAAGACAAATGCATCACATCTTAGCCATATATGGTCCCCAGAGCAATGTCGCTATTGCCAGACCCAGTTCTGTTTAGTTAACTTGGGACTGAAATGCTCAACAATAATTCCTCCTTCACAATTCTGTTGAAAGACAAAACCTATTCCTCCAAACACTTCACCTTTCCCTTAGTTATGGAATTTGTTATAAGAAGTGACAGTACATGCAGGGCTCCAATGTCTGACTGTGAAACCATTGTTGCAACAGCAGTCACACACTGACATATTAGACAAATGTCCCGGAAATGCAGCAAGAAAAGAAAGCCACAGTGTGTTTACGCACACAGATGAGCCCTGGTCCTACCCCATTGGCCTCCCCAAGGCACGTACTTGCATCTCGCCCTTCTCCCCAGGCTTGCAGGGTCTGGCAGCCTCTGAGGCAGCGTTCCTCACACTTTCCTTGCTGCAGTTGACCAGCACCTCCACAATATACAGGGGGTCCAGCTCTCCTGTGCTAGCCTGTGGGGTAAAGGTATAAACATCAAGACAGTATCAGAGATGCTTGTTGTGGTTTCTCCTTTACCACTTGCTCCTCAGTTCGTTGATGGAATGGTGTGCCGCATTTTATAAACTACCGTGCAAGACTGCAGTATGCCAGAGATCTTTCTGGAAAAACCACTCATTTTGTGTGGCTGCATTAGTGTACAAAATGTTTGAAAAACAAACTTGCAGTGTGATATGGGCATTTTACTTAAAATCAAAATATTTATATTGAGAAGTTTGCCATACACTGGACACAATCTGTTTGGATGAACCATTTGCTATCACAAAATATATACCAAACAAAAAAAAAAACATTGTAACCGTGTAAATATTATAATACAAATTACCTTCACATTTGACTTCTTGGAGAAATTAACTACCACTCCCCATCCAAAGTCGTCATCTGCATTCTTCACCTTTCAAAACAAAATGAAGTTACCAACCACTGCACAAACCCCATGATAAATAAGAAAAAAAAAGATGTGAATCAGAGGATCACATCAGTTGCCCTCTTTCTCCTAGTGGTTTCAGAGAGTGATAAAGAACGCATGAAATTAACTACCTTAGTAGACCAGCCAATACAGCTGATCACACAGTTTGGAAAACAACTTTTTAAGTTTACCTTTACTAATCTTCCTGGCTGGAGAAAGGGCAAGCAGTACTTGGGTTTGTGGATGTACTCCTCGATGTCCTTCCCTAGCTTGGCCAGCTGCTGCCGGATTTTGTAGTACGTGACCACACTCTCCTCATTGGGGATTTCTATGGCATTGTACTGCTCCTCCAGTTTCTTCATTTCTACGGACAAGACAAAACTGGTGTAAAGTGCAGCTCAGGAGCAAGTGCGAAGCATTAACTGTGCAACAATCATGTTGGCATTTAAGAAAGCTACATTGACAGTTATTTGTATTGGATCCTTGACTGCCATCTGCACACCAGTCTTGTGACCTTGCATAAAGATATCACTAAATCACCTTGGACAAAGGCATCAGCTGAACGAGCAATTCCTGGACAGAAACTTCCCATAACAATCGATCCTTGATTTACCAGACCTCAGTTTTATCGATTTTTGATTTTAGGAACCATCACAAAAATATTGCAGAAAAATCATAAATAATGAAAAACTATTTGGAAGCATAATACAAAGGAAAATATAAAACGCACCCATCCCATTATTTAAGTTCCTTATCTGTCCCTGAAAAATAGAGTTAAACCAGGAAAATGTAAAGGGCATACTTCCCATTAGTTTAAACTGAAAAGGTTATAATCCATTCCAATCACCCCAAAAAAATCTCAATTGAACGCAATATGATATTTGGAAAAAAGTGCAGCCAGTTTAAAATAAACAACACAATTCACTGTAACAGACTGTCGCATACTATTTGTCACCAAATAATGAGGAAACATCACAGACATGTAGTAGCAGAGAGTGGTGGAGCGCACAGGAAACAGTGACATTATCAACAAATAATAAAGCACTTGGGGAAAACATTGCATGACAGAGAACAAAGCCTACAACTGAAACTCCTTGCACTACTATTTGCAAACTTGCATAATCACACACATAATTTTGTCCACCCTCAATTTACCTATTTTATATAATCTTTGCATGTTTTCTTTTAATCACAAAGACTTCTGACAATTCAGTGCAATTTCACTATAATCTTTGCATTTCCCTTTCATTTTAATAAGTTAATTTTAACAGGTTAGGTCTGCACCTGTTGCATGGGTGGCAATGAGCTGAACTGTCTTTATGCATTGAGGGTTGTGTGCATGTGCATGTGTGCATCCTTTGCTTGATCAGGACAATACTTGTGGGTCTGGAACAAGTGGGAAAGGGGAGTTTGCTGCAGTCACACACTTAGCGGTTACTGTAATAAAACATCCGCACGGCAAAACTGACTGCACAAAGACCCAAAGCAGACCCTCCCCCCGACACATGCACTGGACTATTTAAAACTTCTCTGCTCGATATAGACGTTACGATTGGTTTTTGGAACGTAGATATTTTAATTACACAGCTTAGCTGGAAAACATTGTACTGAGCATTTGGTACATAGAGATTTTTTTTGTACCTGGTTAGGCTAAAAAACATTATACAAGGACTTCCAAAGGTAAAACAAATTTCTTATATTTCTTATATTAAAAAAAACATTCTTTCTAGAGGACATAAACAGGGAACAGTGGTATTTAAATTTTAGCGTTTTTGAAACAAAAAATACGCTTACTAATACATAAAATACTTTCAACAATTTTGATAAACGTCTCGAAAAAAACCATTCAACCATTTCCACTCATAATTTCATGAAGGCTGCAAAGCACCCCTTAATACCCCTGTAGCAGTTTTCTGATCAAGGCATACAAGCGAGAATATGTATTACTGCTTTTTATGTACAATTCACTGTACTCTATGTCCAAATGTACATTTAAATTGTAGTACTGACTTCATTGCATTTGATTAGATGCATTACACGTTTATTACACATTACATTAGCTTATAAAAGTGCAACATGCAGTGCTCTAGTTAAAAGATATTGTGCTTAAATTACATTTTTGATTTTCCAAACTTTCACCATATCCAGGCCCCCCTATATATTCCGGAAACTGAAGGATACCGACCTGAGATGTAGAGAAACCTTAGTTTTGCTTTCTTGGTTTTTTTAAACTGATTATGCAGTTTAATAAAATTAACTGAGTAAAGTATAGAACAGCAGTGCCATTTCAAATTGCAATGCTTTAGTTCTTACTAAGCCAAAAAGACAACATAGTATAAGACCCCTATACTAAGGTACCTCCAGCAAAATTCATACAAATGTTTCCGAACCAGCTATTCCAAGTCTACTGAAAGAGCAAAACTATTTCAACATGTCAAAAACAAGATCAAACCATATTTTTGATTTGTCATTCAGTCCTCAGCATTTGTTCTTTGAATGAACAGACGAAGATACCCACTCTCAATGATGCCCGGGACGGCTCTGTAGTGCTGGAACTGGTAGAAGGATTTTTCCAGCATATACTCTGGATTGATCTCCTCCACACGCAGCAGGTTCAGCACCATGTTGTAGGTCAGGTGGAAGGCACTGTTCAGGGGGTCCGCTGAGCCCTGGAGTGGCCATGACACATACACAAATAAGCCAATAAACACAGCTGGACATGAAAATGCACATATCTCTACACCTCATTTTTATAGATAAAGCAGTGTTAATAACAGAACAAGAATTGTGTGAATATAAAAAAGTAACGTTAGTTTAGCTTTTTTCCAGTGTGTGGGTGATGTATAAAATTCATACTTTCCAACAGTAAAATTAAATCATTCCCCACGTTTCAATGGCTAAATGAAGTAACAAAAAAGAGCAATAAAAGAAAATTAGCAACAAAAAAATATCAGTTTTAACTGTGAAAGTAATAGCGCTTTATTTGTGGGGTGTTACTACACAAGCAGCACCCCCACGTGCCAAAACAGTTAGGGTGTTTATGGAATTGGAGAAAGAAGAGGAGCCGTTGTAAAGGCTTTCAGTCTCCAGCTGTCTAGCTCTGTCACATCCACCGCGAGGGTCAAGACTCCTTCCCATCTGACAGTTCTAAATTTCAACAGCGGAGAGGACAGGAACTGGTTTGAGACACATGCGTATGTGAGCATTTAAAGCCATGAAATAATGAGGATAACCACGTAAGCTCGTACTCGCAGAGTCACTGTGTGCTGCACAGCCTGTTGCTTTCATGTCTGAGCCAGAGACACTACAACACTGCTCAGACAACAAAGCTTTTAGCCCCAGAAGGCCATTCTGCTTCAGGTCTTAGAAAAGTCACCAGTTAACTTAATGTCAGCAAAACATAACACCGCTAAAACAAGAGATGTACACATTTGACAAACGAAGGGTGAATGGTTTACTATACACATTCATCAGGAAACCCATCAAGGAATGTTTGCCTGTGTAACATTTCTCCAAATGTAAACAGCAGTTCAGTCAGCAAACTATTACATCCTGCAGTACAGGCTTTGATTTTATCAGACAGAGGCAAAAGAAAAATAATATCTAACAGAAAACATTGATTGTACGAAAGGTTTAGCAAATCTAACAAGTTGAATACTTCCTTTAGTTTAATTTTGAAAAAACAGGGCATTGTCTCCTGATAATGATTTGAAACTTATCTTAAATGCATTGTTCCAGATACACTTTGTGCTGCCTCCTTCGCTGTAAAACATTGCGCAAGGCTTAACAGAGCCAAATGAGAACATAAGAGATTGATGACCAGAGAAGGCCATGACCTCTAAAGTGGAGAACGACAACTTCTGGCACAAATACGCTGTATAAATTAATAAACTCTTCATTTTTTTTGTAAAAATTTCGAAACATTCAAGGAACTATTGGTAAAACATGTTTTCAAAGAAAATTGGTCTAACTGAAAGATACAACACAAATTTCTATGACCTTTGTTTGAGAAAATACCCAGAAAGCAACTTTCTGAAGGTGCACTGGAGTCATTACAATTAAAAAGGCCAGAAATTAAATTATAGAACTAAATGAAACTGCAGTGCAAATGGAATACATGTTAACTTAATCTACACACAAATAATTCAAATTACATAGAAATTTTTTTCTGTGTAAAGTTTCTCTGAGGAAAAAAGGCAGAGAAAATCCAATGACAGATGGTACAACTGAAAATATGAGTAGAATAAGGGCACGTACATGCTTCCCCTCACAAAGACTAAATCTTGTCTTAAAAAGGTGAACAGTTGAATGGCAAAATATTAATCCAAATGATGTGACAAACAGCTACCATCTCGTGCGATTACCTAATTTTCATTTGGCCCTACACTCCTTGCAGATTTTCCCATCATACAGGAGTTTCCGTGGCAACACGCATAAACAAATGGGCTAATTAAATCACATCAGTTCTACCAAAGCAAACGTCCCTAAACAGATGCTGCAGTTGGCCACCTACCAACAACTGTTTTTTAAATGAGGACTTGTGAGCTGGGAAACAATCAGAAGACCACTCTTGCACATGATAAAACAAGCATAGTCTAAATTTTGCCCACCCATTCATTACATTGTACAAACTACACACACTTATGCAATGAATAGTTAAAGTTGGTTACACACATCGCTGTACTGCAGAGACAACCTTTAACGTGGACCCTGTACTTGCAGTTATCTGAAAGTACAACACAAGCCTGAAAAAAATTCAGAATTACACAGAGGTTATGATTACATTCTGAAGACTGGGACACTAAAAT
Organism: Heterotis niloticus; assembly: GCA_018136845.1. Taxonomy (NCBI): domain Eukaryota; kingdom Metazoa; phylum Chordata; class Actinopteri; order Osteoglossiformes; family Osteoglossidae; genus Heterotis; species Heterotis niloticus. The sequence goes on from CM030891.1 coordinate 20,224,166, forward strand.
TAAAGACAAATTAAAAACAAAGCAGTGGCCACTCTGTCTTGGGGGGATGCAAATACAGACATGCAAAGCACACAGGAAGTTCCAAATGATAAAGTTAATGTGACAGCATGTTACGTTTGTTCACCAGTTTCAAAACCTATTATTACAAAGGACTGTCACCTCAAAGACCAAGTCACACTTGGTGTGATTTTCTTCAAAGTACAGTTAAAGAAAACTGACTTCGAAACTATGCCAACATTTAGAAGGGCAAAGCGACTTATCAAAATACTTGTCATTTTAGGATCACATATACTTTCTTCAGCTTAAAATGCAGGAGACAGATATGGTGTCTGAGAAGCAGTCACCCCTACCATTATGGCTAAAATATTACATGGAGTGATATTACATGCAATGCTACACAATATGGTCAGAAGTATGTGGACCCCCCTTCTAATGATTGAGTTGAGTTGTTTCAGCCGCATCCACACAGCACACAAACACATTCTAGACGACTGTGTGCTTCCAGCTTTGTGACCACAGTTTGGGGAAGAAACTCCTTTTCTGCTCCAGCATGACAGTGCCCTCTCTGTGCACAAATCGAGCTCCATAAACACATGGCTTGCCCAGGCTAGTGTGGAAGAACTAAAGCGGCCTGCATGGAGCCCTGACCTCAACCCCACCAAACAGCTTTGGGATAAACTGGAACGCTGTCTCCTTGCCTGACATCAGTGCCCAACCTCACTGATGCTCTTGTTCCAAATTCTCAGAGCCATGCTCCAAAATCTAGTGGGAAGCCTTCCCAGAAGAGTGGACCTTCTTATTGCAGGAAAAGGGGAACAACTCCATATTAATGCCCATGGGTTTACAATGTTCAACAAGCACATATTGGTGTGATGCTCAGGTGTCCACATACTTTTGGCTATGTAGTATATGTATGTCAGAAGCTACTGAAATTTCATCTAAAGGGCTATACTTGTTGTAAATTCAAGAATAAGCACAAATCAAAAGGGCAAACTAAAGTCACTGTTCTGTCATACCTAATGGGAACTTCTGCATTTTTCTGACCCACTGAAACAAGTTAAACTGATTTTGTGACAAAGCTGTAGACTAACAGCTGTCATGTTCCACGCATTGCACATAGTGCACCAATGAACATTTAAAGGTCACCTTGAGGAGTTGCTTTCCCACAGAAGGGCTCATCTTCTCATCCACCATGAAGATCACAATCCCTCTCTCGTCCATGCCTCGCCTCCCAGCACGTCCAGACATCTGAATGTATTCGCCAGAGGTAATCTGAAGGGGCAAAAATAGTCATGACACAACACAATCATTCAAGGCCCCAATTGTGGATGACCTGAAAGTCAAAATCTGCTACCAGTTCATACATTACAAATCAGTAGGTTTACACAACTGAGGTGGAGCGCTTAACCTAAAGGCATCAGAGCATGAGTAAAGCACAGATTTGTGTTGAAAATGAAAAAACATACATTAGAATATTACTACGCTATTATAATCCATTACATAATTCCATGTGAACTGGTCAGTGAAATAAAATTCAGTACAAAATTTTCCTTGGTTTCATCAGATAGTAAGGTCTAAGATAGGACATTAGTTTTCATGAGCTTTTCGGAGAGGTACATGGCCTAAAAAAAGTTAAGAGTATCTGCTATGGACAACGCAATCATCATATTACCAATAAGGACACAGTTCTGGTAACGTATTTTACTGCAGCACAAGTAATTCTCTTTAAAGGCTAGAGTAAATGCAGCATGAAAGAGAGGTAACCATGACTGATCAAATTTGAAATCTCATTTACTACACCTATTGCCCAACAGAGTGACGCAATGAGCCTCAACTTTAAACTCGTAACCCAAGTAGCAACCAAAGGGAAAAAACAGCCACACACTGGAATAAACCCTATTCTGCTATCCCTTTGTTTTAAAGCCCTTGAATGCATGCACTTCTGGCACATTTATCACTACCAGATGTTCAAAACAGCCACTTTGGACATCAGATTCCTTTCCTGCACTCCAGTGAATGCCAGGAGAAAACGGATGAGAAAAAAAGTTTTTATTCATAACAGCTTGACTTATGGCTTCTCTCTCCAATAAACAATACGTGGCTGTTCACTTAATGCCAAATACTGATTTTGAGAACAGACACGTTATTCAGTGGATGTGAACTCAAGTGAACACAGGCCTTCTGTAGTGACAACTACATAATCTACAAACTATTTAGGCTTTGCTGTGAACAATACAGTTCCTCACACTCAAGTGTGTTTGGATCCCAGGAAGGATAAACCATATAAAGTACAGTATACAGGGTTTCACTGTTTTTGTAATATGGTGGTAAACAATAAGTAGCAACTTATTTTACTTTACACGCCTTACATTGTCTAGCAGGGGTGGGCAGGCAGATACAATATACAAAGTAAAAAAACACTTTCTTCAAAAAAAAAAAAAAAACTAACACTACACAGTTGACATTAGAAGACTTTAAAAAAGCAAACAAATGTGTGCCAATACTTCAGCCAGTGATTATTAAACCGTGCCAATCCCGCTGTGCAGAATGGAGATGGGAGAAGAAGTCTGATATTTAGATATCTTATTTATTATTTGAGGGCTGTACAGAAGTGGAGAGTTTACCCAGCGGAAGTCTTTCCCATCAAACTTCCGAGCGCTGGTGAACAACACTGTCCGTGCCGGCATGTTTATACCCATGGCAAAGGTCTCTGTAGCAAACAAGGCCTGCAGAAGGGCAAGGAAGGCAGAACATTGGGGACAAGTTAAACTAGGTTACAAAATGGAAGGCAAGAGCTATTAAAATTATAACAATATGTTTATCTGAAGTGATAATTCACAGTTTATAAGAGGAAAAGTTAAAAAACTTTACATTGGAAGATGCGTTTTTCTTAAATTATGCAGAATAATACAGACTATATAGAATCTGTAGACTATTTCATATATTTTCACAGACATCTCCACAATTCCCAATGGGGGAAAAAATGGGATTTAAATCAAGACCCCACCTTTAGCAGACCTTCTGAGAAAAGGATCTCGATGGTCTCCTTCAAGATGGGGAGTAGACCGCCATGGTGGATGCCAATGCCTCGTTTCAGCAAGGGCAGGACATGCTCCACCTTTGCCACAGAGGTCACAGACAGACATTAGCAATTCATCATGTAGTCACAATCATCTGCTTCTGACAGCTGTGCTGCAAACAGGGGGTAAAACACCTGTTACAGACAGACAATCATGTATGGCAGGGTCTCTCAAACATACTGACAGTAACAGACAATCAAGAGAAGAGCTTAAATAGAAGTGCAGTAGAATCAGACTGTTGCGGCACATGGCCGAGATTAAGCACAATGTATTTCCTGTAGCTATTATGAGACGCGCATTTCAGTTCAGCCTGCTCCAGGGTTATTCTGAGCCAGTGGGTTTGGTTTCAATAAGTCATCTCAAAACATTTCTGAGTAAAGTACTCTATTTCTGAGTACTTATATGTAGTACTACACAATAATATGATGCTGCTAGTATCAAATATGAGGACATTAACAAACAGCTACACAACAATCAACTAATGCCCACCTCTGGCACATTAAAAAAAAATTACATGAAAAGGAGGACTCAAATGGAATACTAACCTGAAATCACTGAGATCATATATTAAGAGACCCTAGAATTAAACTGCACATTTAGACTTAAACATAGAATAACAGCACTGAAAGCATTCTGAAACAAATACAAGCATTCCTCTGTTCACAAAAGTAATTCAAACATTAACATACCAAGTGTTCATGTATCAAACCCCAATTTCCAATTATTTGTAATGGGAAAAAATGTTGTACTGTACTTTGCTGTACTCTGAGATTGTTTCTATCTGTGCTTGAATATGAATATCTGGCGTGGTGCGCTGAGCTTTGCTAGGAGCTCCAGGCAAGAGACGAATTCCGGGTGCGAAGGTCACACTCAAACATAACATCAGGCTCTTCAGCTAATGGCATTCCAGACATAATAGAAATTCTCTAGTGAGAATCATTAAAGTTTAAGTGAAAGGCCAAGTCATTAAGAGAGAAAAAACATCTTCGCTTTTTCTGTTTGCTTAATTGAGAATGAAATCATGTCTCTATGTTACTGCACTCTTGGCTACAAATGACAATATTCAAATAAAGGACGTCAAGAAAGATTAACAAAAATTTTATTTGCCTTATTTAGCTAAATGTACCATTTACAGTACTGTACAGAAGTAGCGTTACCCCCCCTCCCCCAACACAATCACTCACTCAGTGCAATAAAAAATCCAATGACAACATTGCAGAAGACTGTCCTAAGTCCACATAATAACTTCAGTCACAACATTTAATTAGCTCCTATAATGACAAATTAAAATTATTTCTACGCTATACTCCATATATCTTCAAACAATTAATCCGAAACAAAAACCTTAGGCAGAAAGACTTAGATTTCCGCATAACAACCAGAGCACTAACAGTAGATACTGTTTTTTTTCCCTGGATAACTTACATTTGAATAATTAACGTTCTACTATAATAATAATAATAATAATAATAATAATAATAATAATAATAATAATAAACAAGAACAGTACAAGAGATGCCTTCTTATTTATTTGAGGTTAAATTTCAATTCTGGCTGTGGCGCATACTGATTTCATAACTTCAAAATCGAAACGTGCATAGCGAGCAAGGGTATTAATTTTCTTAGGGCGTAACTTTTAAGGTTTATATAGCAAAGATTCGGATACCGGGGATACCTGTATTTTTACACATTTTCATTTTCTTTTCCTCAGTCTACTCTTAATAACTAAGAAACATGTATCTGCTTGTTACATAAGAATAAAAATTCAAATTTAGATGCAAGCTTTCAGGTGGAATCTCTTCCTGTGCAGTTCTTTTGTAACAAATCTACGCAACAGATGCCCACAAATCTGGCAAAAATCAGGAACAGACAACGGTATATCAAAAAGATTGAGAGCAGTGTGTGAGCGTTAATAAACAATAAGGAGAAAAATGAAAGCTGCAGGGGTGAGCTTAGGGGAGCATGTGGAAAACATTGCTGGTCAACTTCAAACAGCATTCAGGAAAATCAACTGCTCTGCCCAAACAAGCAAAGGCATCCCAGTTACCCACTCTGCTCTGTCCTTGACGACTGTCATCCATGCAACTATGCAGCACTGCATCTGCATCTACATCATGCAAGATTGAAGGAGGGAGAAAATGCAGTGCTACGCTTATTCACAAAGGACATAAACAAACCCTGTCAGAGTTTCAGAACATATCCTAATCAGGAAGGGGGCCAAAGAAGAAAACACTGCGCCTGTTGGACCTGAATACCGTGTTGCTCTGCCGAAAATAGCAGCAGAAATGATGCAAGGAACCACCCAGTTCTAGCGTGATGTACAATGCCTCATTAATTCTAGAAGGAGTTAGGGATGACTGAAGTCCAAAGGCATGTCGTCATCCAAGTGCATTCGCTTCTCATTTGATCAGCATTATACAAGGGAAGCAAAGCCTAGAGTGCCTGTTCAATCTGCAAGCAAAATATGCCACGTTGCAGATATTTTTAATGCGCCACATCTCCATGGTGCCTTATTTCATATAAATAGGCTGTATCATTATCTGTGCTTGTATCAAACAAGTCAGCTAAACATTTTAACTAGATCTGGATCAACCTATAATGACTCTTATGCACAAGTGGACCCCAAAGAGTTTCAAAATCCTTAACCAGAAAACATTACTGGTGCCAACAGGAAAATAAAAATCCTAGTATACAAATTCATTAATATCCAGAAGTGGAATAAATGGATTTCAAGCCCTAGTATACATAAAATTACAGCACTTGCAATGCTGGTAAAACCTTGTTTGTGCCAGTACAGTATTTACCTGGGGAAGCTTTTTGTCTTCATCTGACAAGCAGTCAATGGCATTGTTGAACACTTCTTCCACCAGCTTCTTCTCTTCATCTGTAAGTACAACATTAGTAAGCTGCAGGAAAAACAATAAAACAATTACAAGGATCCATGTCAAATAAATTTCACTTAAGACTGACCTACCATTTCACAAACATTCATCAATTCATGAATGGACCCAGGGATTATACTACCATGTACTGAACAGGACAAATTTCTAACATGAACAGTATATTTCAATACGAAACTTCAGACAACCAAAATCCTAAACAAGATTTCAAGGAATTATGTGGATGTGATATCACCATAATAAAATGCAGACAGAAATAGTTCTACAGCCTGCATTTGGTTAAGGTCAGGTTTGTCATGTCTAATCTACAGTTAAGGCGTTACATTACCTCTTGGTTCCTTTTGCAGTTCTGAAGTATTTTAGCATTACATTCACGTTTATTCCTTTTGCTGATTTTAGCTTTTCATCAATTTTCTCTAAAGAGTTAATTACATTGAATTGGAAATTTATACAACTATTTTTTTAAATGGAGTAATTTAGGGTAAGTGACATGTTCAAAGGTACTACACTGGCAGGTGGATTTTGAACCTGCAACCTTTCCATCTACAGACAACAACTGCCATCGCTACATGACCTGCTGTCCTGGCAAACATTACCATGCAAGTGGAGGCTGCGTATATAAGTGTCTGTTCCTACCACAGCACCAATAGATAAGATACCTACCGCAAAATACCGTAGTAAAAATTTGTCTATATAATTGGATAAATGAATGTGTCTGTGAAGAAAAGCATCTGTTAACTGAATAAACAATGATAATCAGTTCATAGCAAAATGTGTTATTTACCCTTGTCACAGTTCCTTTACATGAAATCTGGAAATGCCCCTAATATTGACAAAGTGAACCACATACTACTGACCAGATGGTGTCTGATAAAAAAAAAGCCAACACAAAAACTCCCAGAAGTCATAACAGGGAGAGAAATAAAACCATTTCTGGGAAACCGAAAACCAGTCCATTGTCTAGATTGCAAACAAGGGTCATCGGCATACAGTGTCTACTCTTAAATTAATATTTACAACAACACTGAGCCTAGAATCTGCAAACATGCAGCAATCCTGAAGGGAACAGCAATACCCCCCAGGTGGAGAAATGGAACGGGCCACAGATCTGCATACATCTGCGCTCGTTGTTCTGCCAGCTAATTCTCCTCGGGATCTTGCTCTGCTCTCCTGGCTGTCTCCATTATGCAGCCAGCCCAGTGCTCACACTGCAACACATTGCGTAGACAAAGACAGACCTGAGGAAGGCCAGCATTAAGTCGCAACACTGGCAAGATTGAACAACTAGGGGGTATCTAAGCAAATGTAAATATCTATGGCACCATGTATAATATACAAGAATGGTGCACTGAAACCAATTTGAAACAAGTGAACCTGGTTGCCCGAATTCATTTTCCACATTCAAAAGTGCCTTAGCAATAAGGAACAAAAGAAAACGAAGCGAGTGTTGACTCAGGTTGTTGCCATACTTGGGGGTAAGGCTGTGGGTGGTTTCTGAACTACAAACCAGAAGAGAAATAAACATCCCTGCATGGGCAATTGCTCCTAAAAATCTGTCCCCACATCCCAAGCTCCCACAAGCTCAGTAAAAGCAACCTGACAATGCGAGCAAAGCCTCCATGCTGGATGGCTAAGGAAGAGTGTTACATCATCTCATCGGCCAGCTGCCCAAAGCCCTCCCACCCCTGGGCCCAACGGTTCAAAAGGAGGACAGGGAGAAGGCACATCCTGTAAAAAACAGTAATGGGAGTTGGGACACAAAAACCTCTGTATGGGTGAGGAAGATCAGACTCATCACATCACAGACTGGTCACATTTCCATGTCCAGTGAAGTAACAGCATCACGAGTTTAATCTTTCCAGAGTTAGACAGCCATATAAGGCCAATGTCAAACCAACTTAACAATAACCAAACGAAAAACCAAACTACAATCTATATAATACAGCAGCAGGTGGCGCAGTGGTTGCACTGTTGCTACTACACTGCAGTTCAAAGATTGAGGTTTGAATCTCTACTTCCACTCTTGTACTCTGGAGCAAAAGTGCTTATTCTGAATTGAGTCCAGTAAAAATTACCCAGCTGTGTAAATGGGCTAATCATTGTGCATAGGCCAGTACACAAATCCATTACTGAAAGTCACCCAGGAGAAATGCGGAAGATGAATAAATATATAAATAAAATGACAGATCTCCAGACATATACAAATTGAGAACAGATTGAGTCATCCTGGACCTGTCTACCAGAAAATTTATTTGCTTTGGTGTGAAGACAGGATCAGCAGGAGAACCATGTTTGCAACTAGTTTCATGTTAGAGCGCGTATTTATTAGTTATATTATTACCAAATGGAGTTGACAATCAAAAGGTGCATGAATACAGTCAATATTCATTTAAAATGCAGATAAAACACTTATTTATACAGAGATTTATGTATACGGTATTGGTTAAAATGTTGTGTGAAGTGCAGGAGCCTTTTCTTCCCAGGCCCATATTTCACACAAAAATGGTAATTAGTTTTACAGCCCGTACTTAGCGCAGTGAGGGTAAAGCAGTTTCAAAACAATGTAAAACCAGTCAGACCCACGTGTTCCTTAACACACAATTACGGTCAGAAGACTTCCAGCTTGGAGCTGCTTTGTCAATCACTAAAAATAAAACAGTTTGAGGAAGGCTCTCCGGGTATCTATTTTTGACACCATTGTTTGACCCCAACTACTGGTTTCTCTAAAAAATGCTACTTTAATAAGAACACAACATCAAGCCCAAGTCCCTGGATGACCACTATCGCAATCCAGTGCAACAGTTGCAAAGAGCACATTCTCCCCGAGGAGCTGTTTGTCACTGCAAGGGGCTCCAATTTAGCGTGACATTTCTTACACAATACATCGCCCATACGAACTAGCTCGATTCCGTGGGTTGCATTCAACCCAAAGTCATATAGCAAGGAAGCGGTTGTCTGAAGCACATTCTTGTACTGACCCATTTGTGGTATCTGCTATGTGGCTGGATTACAGCGTGCACACTGGGGATATTATGAAGTAACTGCAGTGCTTTCACACACCTGAATTGAAGTCCAGCTTGGCCACCTGTATGGCGTATGCCTCACACTCCTTCTTACTGAAACTGAAAATAATCACAGGCTGGAAGTTTCGTTCCATGATCATCTTCACAATCTTGAAAACATTGGACGGACCTGTGGAAAGAGCACACGTGGTTATCAACTGGGCCAAGCTGACCTCATGTGGCCGCCAAAGGGAAAATAGCAAGAGGTGGTCCCTCTCTCTGCAAAGGAGGATAAGGATGAGTAGTAGTGGAAATAAAGCATTTCGGGATGTATGAACAGAAGAATTTGGTGCCAGAGAGCACACAGTACTGGTTTAAATGATTAAAACAGACAGGATGCTAAAACGGATTAAGCAGGATCTCCAGGCCAACAGGTCATAGGGTCAGCAGAGACAGCAACACAAACCAACCTTTGGTTCCCCCTTTCCGGCCTTTGGGGTCCCATTTCCCACCGCTGTTGGCGCTACCCGTGTCCCCGGCATCCCGCAGCACCTGCATTGCTGTGTTGAAGTTGTCTTCTCGGAAATCACCCTGAGAGTACCAAAATAAAAACAGTAACAAAGCAAAAAAAAGTTGAGACCTAGCAAACTCTCAGAACACACACCTTAACCCAGAAACCCACAGGGAGTAAATTAGGGAGGCACAGGAGATTTTAAAAAAAAAAAAAAAAAAAAAAAAAAACATTCCCCATTGAAGGCTGTCCACAGCCAGTCCAAAAGCTCTCACAGTACTATATAAACGTAAAACAAGACATAAGTCTTATTTGGATTTACGAAAGAGAAACTGTCAAGGCTTTAAAATTAAGCCTGCAACAAATGTTTTAAGTCTTCTCTGGATTCCAGTTCAACTTAAACCCCTTGCCAGATGCAAACTGTGTAAGGGATAAAAACAAAGATAAGTTACATGCAAGCCTAACTTCTACCGAGCCCTAGGAAACGTCACTGTTAAAGAATGGAAAATTATGACTTTGTATGTCTTAGGTTCATACAAATTATACATTGCAGCTGTTCAGATAAAGCTTGAAAGCACTGCGTAATCTTAAAGAATGCCAACTGAGCACATAAAAACCTACATGAATCAATCCCATTTTTGAGCATGCGCTCATGCTATTCACTTTTAATACTCCAAGCCTTTAAATTATTTTAATGAACATAAGATTAAAAAACTAATGACAATGCAATAAAACATTAATTTTTAGCAAAACCAATAAGATAAGCAAACAAACATGAACGCCAAAAGTTACAGCTCACATGGCTTTTATGAGGAGATAAATATTGTGTCAAGTTCTCTGGCAAAAGGCTTTGGCAACCAATAAATTTACATTTATTCATTTAGCAGAGGCTTTTCAAATAAAGGACATGCAACTCAGAGTAAAAATAGATTATGAATGTTAACTACAGATACACTATCAAAGCACAGATAAGTTGTCTGTTACAATACGACACAACACACAGTATGAGCAGAACTGTATGAACTGCTCACAAATGAAATACATTAAGGAAAACAAAAACAAACCAGAGGATCTCTTAGGGTTGGATTTGCTTTCTTTTCTGGGATTTACACTTTACGCAAGGCCTGCTGCTGGATTACTCACATTTTCATCCACCACAAGATGAAGTCCATCACCACCTGCTGGAAAGATGTAGTGCTGCAGCGGAGTTGGACGGTAGTCTGTGTACACCACATGACAAGGCTGTGAAAAAGGGAAAAAGAAAATATTCTTAAAATTTTATCTATTTCATCCCTATCAATTCTCTTGGACAGTTACTGTTATTGGTACTAATGGTAGTGCAGTAGAGTTCACCTCAAGATTTTAGCAAAAATAAAGAATAAGGCCTGCACTTGACCCATTTTACTTATTACAAATTTAGATAAGGAGAATGTAATGTCATTCTGAGTAAAGAAAAAAATGTTACACCCCAGTGAAGATTAAATCCTCAGGCTCATGGCCACAGACATTCACTGCTGTACAAGATTAATCCTTCTAAATTTTGAGAGGACTGGAAACACACCTGCTTGTGAAGGTGACAGATCCACTCAGCAAACTGCCTTGCATTTGGAATGGTTGCAGACAGGAATACATAATGCACGTTGTCAGGGAGTAGGATGATGGTTTCCTCCCAAACAACACCACGCTCTACAAAAATAAAATACAGAGTCCATTACTAAAAAGTAAATGTCACAAATACATTTAAAAAATATATATATATGCAGCTTACATGTACACCAGAACAGGAACAGCAAGAAATTTCTAAGGCAAAGGAACTGAGTTAACTCATTGTGAGATATCTAGATATATTAAAACTTCTGTGTTCAACATCATTTCTCTTATTTTGATTTATAGTGGTCTTCTGCTAGTGGAACTTTAAGAAGAAATGCTGTCAAAAGCTTTTAAGGAGGACACCGTACTCCTGATAAACAGCTACAACATGATAATCATCCCTGACAGAGATGTGGCAGAGTCCGCGACAAACAAACTACCTTCACTCTAACAACCTTTTATGAAATTACTGTAGGGCTGCCAGCCATACCTGAATCCCTCATGTAATGAATCTCATCAAAGATTACCCAGGCAACCTCCCTCATCACCTCAGATCCTCTGTACAGCATGCTCCTTAAAATCTACAATGAAAACAAAAGTTATTTAACAAAATGTTTATACACAAAGGACTGGAAAATGCCTTTCCAAATGGTACCATGCTGACATACAAAATAACACAGATTCAATAATCAATAAACAGAAACATGTCCGGTAAGAAGCAGTAAAAGCAGATTCCATTAGCATAAGGGGACGTCACCTCAGTGGTCATGACCAGACAGGAGGCTGTTGGGTTAATGGTCACATCACCCGTCATTAGACCTACATCCTGGAACTCCTCATACATTTCCCGGTACTTCTGGTTGCTCAGGGCTTTGATAGGGCTGGTGAAGATCACTCGCTGTTTCTCTCTCAAAGCCAGAGCAATGGCATACCTACAGGCGAAAGAAGGTTCTGCTTTACTGGGTCATTATGTTATGGACATTAAAGTTATAAATTTTCAAAGTGTTTCTCTATTAACTAACTTACTGTTAAATGCACATTATCTGCAAATTTATTTTCTAAAACTATCCGTCTCTTATGGAATGAGCACTACCTGTGTAGACCACCCAACCAAAAATAGGATGATGTAATTCACTTCCACAATGTTTACATTTTGTGTCCCTGAGTATTACAGGGAGTATTACTTCAAAAATTTTGGTCAAAAAACTAGTTCTCATCATTCTGTCAATTGGCTTGGTGTTGAAGCTCCTCATTTTCAATAATGTGCTTTTGGGCAAACAAACCTTTATTATACTTAAAAGAACACAATGAAATCATTTTAAGTTGTCCACGGAATACTCACTCTGCACACACAGTCTTTCCTGCAGAGGTGTGAGCAGAGACAAGGACCGACTGGTTGTTGTCAATGCACAGAATCGCCTCTCGCTGGAAAGGGTCCAGAATGAAGGGGTATTCCTACAAGAACAAGCATGAAAATATGTTTATAGAGAGTTACTGAACAACTTTAAAAAGAGAAATACAACACTCGACTTCCAGAAGTAAAGAACATTAAAACTAAGGCACAATTTAAATTTAAAAAAAAAACTTAAATACTTTAGCTGCTTTTCCAACTCGAGGCTTCAGAGGTGTGTAGTTTTCACTGGCTGGCAGAGCAACCTGACCAAGAGGTGAACACAAAGTTAGAGCTACTTCAGATGCTGATATGGAAGCTATGATCACCATTACATGTTCCCAATTGCCTTACCTCATGGTTGCAGCCTTCCACGGTCTCCACCTGCTCCACCTTTACTTGGGGCATAAGTTCTGCAAGGCTGAAAATATTTATTTCCCACAAGTTAGTTGTAATATTCCTCAGATCACACTCAATTAATGTATGTTGCATATATTCAGTCAATTAATCATCAGATACTTCTATCTTGCAGATTAAGAGCTACTATTAAGATACTTGAAGAAAAAAAAATACAAAACTCATTAAGGCCAGTATATGTGCTACTGACCTTCTTAAACTGTTACTATTGGGCCTGCTCTTTGCAATGCATAGACCCATATAGTGTTACACTGCATTTACATGTCAAAAAGTTTTTTTTTAATAAATAAATTAATAAAATGTTTAATTACACAGCTTCTGCTGCCAAAAAATAACAGGTAAAAAAAGAAAAGTGGCATATTGTTTCCCACATCTAACTTCGCTGATTGAAAATTTCCACTTCCACAAAAAGACAAAAAAACAGGGAGTAAAAAAAAAAACACTGAAATTTTACAGTTTTTATTTTCACCAGTCTTAAATTTCAAAACTGTTATTTCAACATCTAACCTCTATCAGAATATTTTTCCAAGTATACAGTTACAGCGGAAAAGATGTGATCTTGAGAAACTTGTATTTGAGACTGCAATTCAGTGGGTGAAATAAAATAATGGTGTGTGAAATAAACTCTTTATCCAAATATTTAACATGTATGTAATTTAAAAGGGTAGTCAGGAATAAGGTATTAATAAACATATTAATACTGTTTTCACTGAGATCCATTCCTTACTTTAGCTCTTCTGTAGATGCCGCTTCAATCTTCGGTTTCTTTCCGAAAACAACTTCATCGCCATCATTTTCAAATTCCCTCTTTCCCTGGACAGCAGAGCTGTTTTCAGTTTTGTCTGGGCCATGGCTTGCTTTGCTAGAATAAAAAAGCACAGATATTACAACCACACTTTCTAAAACATTAAAAGTAAAACTCGCGCAAGTGTCAGTGCATACCTAGCATCAAAATGTTCTTACATTAAATACAACAAGAAGGAAATGTGTGAGAGTAGTAGGTAAATGTAGAGACCTGGGTAGAAATAAATTAAACTTAATGAATTCCATACTAAGCAACATTTGTGCTTTCTTTAGTCTTCTAACTGTATGTACAGATATTTATGTTAGCATTTTTTCCACTTGACCCGGCTAGCTAGCCCCTCTGTTTACACGTGGTTCTGTTTATTTGTGACTATCAACATTAAATGCCTAACTATAAAAGTAAAAAATGTTTTACACGGACTCTTCTGAGCATTTAAAAGCTGGCAAAGGTAAATAATAACCACAAGTACCATATTATTCAATCAGTGAGTTAGCAAGATACAGAAAGCTGACTGCATACGTTAGTTAGCATCGCACAGGCTAACAACGTGAACCGCCCGCCGTCTTCAGCTCCTTAACAAATAAAGCAACTTGGCTAAAAAAACAAGCTGATATGAGAACAACCATACCCTGCTTTTTGTCCTGGCGTTAAGCCTTTTCGTTTACTTGAACTTGCTTGTTCGTCCTCAAACACGCTGAACAGCTCGTCTCCGAAGGCGTCCGCCATGGTTGGTGGTCACAGGGCTGACGCCTACAATTCCCACAATGCAGGCTTAGGTAAAATACTTCCGCTACGGGAACTCGTAAAGGACTATCTTAATGTTGAGTGCCTGTAACGTGCAAGGAGTCAGAGGACCATAGCAGTTTGTTTTGAGATTAACCACAGTTGTGATACGTTACTAGTTAATACACGTAAGTAGTGCGTTTAGAGAATCATTTTAAACGTCCCAACAAGTTCTTTGGTGAGCGGCATCGGCAGTTCGCAAACGCGTTAGGTGAAACGCGGGGTTACAGTTAGTTAGCTGCTTGCTAACCGGGTAGCATCACGCGCTTGCAGGGCAGTGAGCGGACGAGCGTGAAGCCGATGTCCGTCTGAATGGGGGGAAAGAAGAAGAAGTCGTCGGGTGCCGTGGCCGTGCCGCCTGCTGCAGCGGGCAGTGGAGACGGCGCAGTGGAGCAGAGCGGCAGGAGCCGTCAGCAGCACAGTGCGATCTCCGGCAGGAGCGCGGCTAGAGATAGCAAAGCCAAAGGTGTGCCGCCTTCTCCCTCCTTTATTTCTGTTTTTCTCTTCTCTAATGTGACAGATGCCAGCGCAGTGTGTTGGCAAACGGTGGAATACATTTGCAAGTGTGGCTCACCAGGTGACGCAAAGGGTAGAGTCGTCACCGTGCACATTATGGGTTCCAGTCCCACTCCTGCTGCAGGTCACTTGGACTGTACTCACCCTCAGCTGTTATACTAAGAATACCCTGCTGCAGGGATGTTGATCAGTGTGAAGCTATCTACCACTGTTAAGTCCTTTTGAATAAAGGTGTCAGATAAATTACTGCAGTGATAATATAACATACATGTTATTAACAATACCTTGTTTTTCTGTTCTGTGTTGAATCCCAACAATTACATTTGGGATTCAACACAGTTGCTGAAAGAAACTGGTGCTTATGCCATAAGAATTATGTCGGTGTGTAACTATGGTATTCACTTATATCAGATGCTAGCGGAGCATCAGCTGTGGCATTTTCTCATTTTAATAGCTAGAAAGAACTTATTAGTCCTAGAGAAATCTGCTTGAGGCTGCAGCAACACACATACAGTATAACCAACTAGTAACAGAGACACCAGAATCACATTATGAATAATACATAATGACCTATGAATAATTATTAGAATAAGCAAATAAATAAAATTGGTATGTAGTAGAAAAAATGAAAAAGAAAATTTGGTAATAATCATGTGTTCTTATATTGCAAGAGTTGCATGGATGCATGGGCACAGTTTTGTGGTTGCCATGGTGTTTATGGCTGTGCTGTAATATTTGCCTAAGACTGTTGGCAGAGAAGAATTCCTGCTTTTTGTGGTTAATAAATTGTATTCTGGTTTTTTTTTCTCTCTACTACTGGAGATGCTCATAGATGTGTTCTGCCTGTTGTCATGCTGTTGAATTTGTATGTTGAAAGTACCAAAGACCTACAGCTTCACCAACTCTGCTCAGGTGGATCCAGGAGGAGCATCAACCCACGACAAGTCTGTCCTTAAAGTGAGTACCTCTCTGCTTTAATGGTTATCTCACATTTACCATTATGTATGTATTATTATTGTACAAGGGGAGCATCTCTTTTTCATGCCATTATTCTCTTCTTTCTCAAGGTTGTTATTCAAACTGATTTGGAGAAGAAGATAATCAAGCTGATCAATGAATACAGAGAGGAAAATGGAGACAAAGGACCGATATCTAGAAGACTCACTACCAAAAAACTGCTGGTAGGTAAAACATTTTGGGTTTGTAGTTCTTTTCTTTTCAGCACAAGTCAAAAGTGTGTGTTTCTTGGCCCATTGTCAGCAGACAGAAAAGTGATAATATGTGATTTGTTCAGGATTTGTACACAGCTTTACAGAAATTCAACTTCAAGAGAGAGCACATCGAGGAAGCCATGAAAAGCAGCGTTCTATATGGTGGGGATCTGCACTCTGCCCTCGACTGGCTTTGCTTGAACCTCCAGGATGGTACGTGCCAACTTGAAACGTTGTAGGTTTGGTGGTTTCCTGTTCAATGGTTTTAATTTCATGATAATGAATTTATTAAACACTCTTTCAATAACATTTCTGTATATTCTATGTGTCTCATTATTTCTTTCAAGTCTGCCATGTGTTTAGGAGGTTATTGAGCCTCTTTGGATTCTATCACTTTCTTCTAGAGGAACTTCCAGAAGGCTTCAGTCAAAAAATGCAAGAGGAGAAACAAAACACCAAGCCAAAATTTCAGCCTCCTCCCGAAGTACAGCAATCCAGGGCACAGATTATCAAAGAGCCAGAAAAGCAGAAAGCAAAGGTATGTTTCATTCTTTCATATTTCCTTCATTATTTATTCATTACTTTGCTCAAACAGACCTAGGAAGTTACTCCAGCCACAGGATTGAAACGTGGCACTGTTCTTCCCTTGTCCAGCAATACATTAAAGTGGGTTTGATGACCAGTCATTTCACAAGGTTTTCTCTACTCTTTCCTGCTTTCCTGTCTCAGGAGGCAAATGTGGAAAGCGAAGCCACTAGTGTTAAAGACTGGATATTGAGATACGTTCAGCAGTCCAGTGAGGATGAGCATGAGGAGGAAGATGAAGACTCAACAAAAACCTCAGAGGAGAAATTTGACCCAGCAAGTCACATTTCTAGATAATTTACATGAACTATTATTTATCATTTGAACTTGCTTGTTTATTTATGAAGTGTCTCTCTGATTGTGTACATTTGAATTCTAGAATGACAGGTACTTGGTGCTCACAGCCCAGCTTTATGACGCTAAAGAGCTGGCAGCTACAGCAAAAGCAAAAAAAGACAAGGCTGGTCAAAGGACAGCACAGGACCGAATTCGAGTCATCCAGCAAGGTGAGGTCCGAGAAGGGGTCAAACCACTGTTCTTGTTTTAATGTACCTTCTTTTATGCTCTTCAATTTACTTAATGTTCTTAAATGTCTTTAAAGCCTTTAATGTCCCGCCAGTTTATGGCTTGCATGTTGAATAGAGATTTTTCAGTATCAAGAATTTCTGCAATGGGCTGGCATCCCATCAAGGATTTATTCTCCAAGTTTTGTACCCAGTGATTCCAGGACAGGCTTGTGACTATTGTAACCCTTACCAGGATAAGCTGGATGGGTGGGTAGATAAAGAAATTCTGAGAGAACCCAGTTTATTTTTCTGTTGTCATTTTGTACTGGGATGAATAATTGGCTTTTTGATTTAATTTTATGTAGTTTTCTTAGGCAGAGAGGAAAATGGCATGGAAGGAGTTCTTGATGTGCTTATATTGTTTATTGATGATGATGGTGAGCAGTTCCTATGTGCTGAACTTATTTGTCATATTGCTCTTGAGAGTTTTAATGTAAAAATTTTAAAAAGTTGGTAATAATATTGCAGTATTGATCTTGTGCTTATTATATTATAGAGATGAAACCTTTGGAAACGCATCCCATGTTTAATCCAGCAATAAAAGTTACCGACGCTCCAAAAGAAGAGAAGAAAACAAATCCTGTTCAGGAGGGAAAGGAAGACTTGAACTTCAGCCTGTTTGAACATGAAGATGTGCCAAATCCAGAGAAAAGTAAAGAGAAATGTGTGTTTGCAAGTGCATGACAGTGACGTGCTGTGCGCAAGCTCTTCTCCTGTTGTGAGGCATATTAATGTGCTTTACATAAGGAATTCGTTTGATGTGTCTTGTGGTCGTCTTCCCCCAGCGGAGAAGAAGAACGAGAACAAAGACATCCGTGACTTTGATTACACTGCACGGAGCTGGACAGGAAAGTCTCCCAAGCAGTTCCTCATCGACTGGTGCAGGAAGAACCTCCCAAAAAGTCCCCCACCATCCTTCCAGAAGGTTCCTGCCGGTCGGTACTGGAAGTGCAGGTGTGTCTTACATTTGTCACCCGCGGTCACGGTCATATGCTTTTATGGCTCTAAAGAATGTATGAGAGCATTCTAAGAAAAATCAGGCATTGTTCTTAACCATGTTACTTTACCCAAAGTACTGATAACCTCTTTAAGCTTGGGACAGCTTAAAGTCCAGCTTAAGAGCTGTGACAGCGATTTAAAAGACACGGGTTCAAGATGAGCACTTTGTTTCCCCAGAGTGCGCGTACAGAAGGTAGACGACATGCTGGAAGTGTGCCCCACAATCCTTACAGAGGACAGCATGCAGGCTCAGCATCTTGCGGCCACCTTGGCCCTGTACACCCTGGTAAAGGGGCAGGTATGGAGGAAAGCTTTCCCAAAGAGAACTGCTTCATTGCTATAATTTTATTAAATGATGAGCTTACTGGGTCTAGGATATGAATACTGTTAGTTCTTACCCTCTGGACCTTATGTATTTCTGTGTACACTGGTTATCTTGAGGGGTTTAAAAAATACAAAAAAATATATAATATAATCAACTATAAATGGTCTTTGTGCAGGGTTTTATTTGTTTCTGGAAACCTAAATGTAGTTGAGTGTATTTGTACTGAAGGTGAATGAATGAAACCTTTCACTTTATTGCTGAATTACAAAATCATTTGTTATGAGCTGGGTAATTTTTCTAGGAGAACTTTAAGTACCTTGATCAAGGGTACTTCAGCAGGAGGAGGGATATAAATGTGGTCAGTGGCTGTAATCACTGAGCCACTTGCTGCAGAAGAAGCCAAGATGCACAGTGGTACATGAGAACCACTGAGCTATACTGAGTAAACTTGGGCTTTTTCGCTCTGCTTGTCTCAGTCGGTGCATCAGCTCCTGCCACCCACCTATCGCAGTGTGTGGCTTGAGTGGCGCGACAGCGAGCATCAGAAGGAACAGCAGAGCCGCACGGAGATCAACAAGCCAAGGGACCAGTTTATTGCCCGGCTCCTAAATCGCCTCAAGCTGCAGCAGCAGAATCAGCATTCCGGTCCCCAGCTGAGCCATGGTGGTAGTGGAGAACCTGAGGACTCCTGGGAGAGCCTGGCCTCAGTGGAGGATGAGGTTCCTGCAAGGGAATTGACACCAGATCCAGCAAGGGACGCCGCACCCCACGCTCTCCTACTGCAGCAACGTAACTCACCACTGGCCCAGCGCCTCCTGCAGCAGCGGAAGCAGCTGCCTGTCTTCCAGCATCGCAAGCACCTCCTGGAGGCAGTGAGAAGACACCGCGTGGTAGTAGTGGCTGGTGAGACTGGCAGTGGGAAGAGCACACAGATTCCCCAGTTTATCCTGGAAGACATGCTGGCACAGGGCCCCAACGGGCAATCCTGCAACATTGTGGTAACCCAGCCTCGCAGGATCTCCGCCATGAGTCTGGCTGAGAGGGTGTCTCAGGAGCTGGGCTGCGAGGATGGACCAGGGGCTAAGGTAGGCCCTGATTCTCAGCTGCATGCTTATTATTACTCATTTTCTCCATCTTGAATAAAGACACAGAACAATACTGATAAGTACCTGGGTTCATGTGGGAAATTGTGACAGGATCAGATGCACGTTGGCTTCATCACAGGTCATGTGCTTTGCAGACGTCCTTGTGTGGGTACCAGATCCGAATGGAGACCCGGTCCACAGCCTCAACTCGCCTGTTGTACTGCACCACAGGAGTTCTGCTCAGGAAGCTGCAGCAGGACAGGCTCTTGAATTCCCTAACCCACATCATTGTAGATGAGGTGACTCTGACTTCCATCCTGTTTAAAAATCCTTGTAGATTACAAATTAAACCATAAAGTCTAGAAATGAAATCTACACAGTCCAGTCAATATTCTAAAGATTTTAGCCTCAGAACTTCTTTTCAATCAGGTTCACGAGCGCAGCGTCCAGTCCGATTTTCTCCTGATCATCCTGAGAGACATCGTTCAGAAACGTTCAGACCTCCGCTTGGTGCTCATGAGTGCCACGGTTGACTGCGATAAATTTGCCAGCTACTTTGACCACTGCCCCGTGATGAGGATCCCAGGGAGAACCTTCCCTGTGGAGGTGAGCATTTTGATATTCCAACGTTTTTGCCACAGGAATGCAAAGTGTGTGCCCTGACGTCAGCTTGTGAGAGATGCTTATTGAAAGTTGGGCCCATTGCAAGTAGGAAAGCTTAGCAATGTTGGATAGGTACTTTATAAATCCCTGCATAGAAATTCACAAGTACACCAGAGAATACAATTTACACTGAGTGCAGGTCTCATTGTTATGTTTTTTGTGCCTCTATGTTTTTGTGCTTATTTCATTGAAGCCACCTAAGGTTGCACTGTTTCGTATTCCTTAAGCATGTTTGTACTAAACTGAGTTTGTAAGTAGTTTAATTCAAACTGTTTTAAATTGAGTTGGTTAGTCACACTGCAACATAGTAATTTTTCAGAATTACCACAGGGATAAAAGTAAGTAGTCTCCTCCCACCTCACAAAGACATTGATCCTGAAAAAGCCTTCATAAGGTGAACACTCATAACTCAAATTATGAGACTCAAATTATTGCCATTGGTTTCCCATGTAAATGTTTTTATGCATTCCTAAGACCTAAAATTGGAAATTGACATAATTTATAGTAAAATATTACCAGATTTTATTAAATTGAACACAGTTTAACTCAACATTAATTATTACCACAGAATAACAAAGCAGTTTCATTACTCTATAATATGTATGGCTGTCTATCGGCACTCATTCAGCTGTTTCATAGCTGTTACGCACTGAACACTTAACAAAACAGGCATATGACACTCAAGGTACTAATTCAACTTTTAATAAAAAAAAAAAGTGTAAAGACAAAAGAATTAAATGCAAACAACACAAATGAATACACACTGAATAAGTGCACATTAGATCATGCCAGGGCCATAATTAGGAAGATTATAACAAGGGTATTGGCAAGCGAGAGGTAGTGGAGGTTTAGCGCTTAACACAGCGCTAACCAAAGTGTAAGTGAGAAGAAGACTGTATGGTGGCTCTGGTTTCATGTTGCTCTTTTGGGAGGGGAATAGAAATCTTTAGTTGTTACGCATTGAAGAAAGTCCTTATGAGCTGAAGAATGGATGTTATATGAAACCCCCGAAAAGTCAATTTCTCATCATCCAAATAGGTGTATTTGTAAGTATGGACGGTTATTTGTGAGTAATTCTGTCTGTTACCTGGACTATTTAGAAACTTCTGTAATAATTTCCCGTTGATGGACTGGTGTCCTGTCCCAGATGCTGCCTGCCTCATGCCCTATGCTTTGAGGATAGGATCTGGACCAGTGCAACCCTGAACTGGTCAAGTGTTTATTGATAATGAATGAATGAACTCCTGTAATCACCTTGCTGTTAACCTGGGTTTCCTCACACAGGTCTTCCATCTGGAGGATGTGGTGGAGCAGACAGGTTATGTGTTAGAGCAAGACTCTGACTACAGCCAGCACTACCTGGAGGAAGAGGAGGAAGTCAGTGTGAGTTTAACCTTGAAGGGAGGGAAGTCGCAGATCTACCAGGTGAGAATGAATGAATAGAGCCTTGACTGCATTGGCTTCCCGTCACCATTTTCCAACCACTCACATCAGCACCCTGTGAGTTACAGGAATTTGTCACAAGGGACTCGGGAGGGGGATGGGGTAGCGGCCCCAACCTGGACAGCTACAGCAGTCGTACCCGTCACGCCGTTCAGTACATGAACCCCAACAAGATCAACATGGACCTCATCCTAGATCTCCTGGATTACCTAGGTATTACTTTGCATGACTTCCACACACTGCACGTTTGCAGAAGTAACATTTTAGCAGCACTTGCCCCTAACGTTATGGTGAGTCCAGTTATAACTCTGTTTTCTCCTGTAGATAAATCTCCACAGTTTGCAGAGCTGGATGGAGCTGTTCTGGTCTTCCTGCCTGGTCTCGCTCACATCCAACAGTTGTACGACCTCCTGTCTACAGACAAGCGGTTCCGACTCAAAGACAGGTGACTTTGGCCAGTTTATGAACTTGCGATTGCAGACTCTGAGTCCATTGTGTCCCTCGGGGTCAACTCACAGTAATTTATTTTAGAAGTCCTCAATAAAAGGTGGCCTGTCTAGCTATTCCACTTCTTTGTTTGCTGTTTTACTCAAAAATATGTGTTTCCAAACACTGAGCTGACTACACCACAGGTACAAGCTGGTTGCACTTCACTCCACGCTCTCCTCCCAGGATCAGGCTGCTGCCTTCTCCATCCCCCCTGCTGGAGTGAGGAAGGTATTACACATTTTTTTTCATTAATTTGGGGGAAAAAAAAGAAGTTTTTATAAAATTAACTTTAGCAAGCATGAGAAATTTTATAAAGTGGACAAAGCAATGGCTAAACACATTATCCAGTGCAATTTCTCATTAAACCCAGGCAGGTGTGGCCTTTATTAAGAAGTCAAGAAACCAAACTGTGGCGTTCAATCTTTTTTCACTTTCAGATAGTTTTGTCTACAAACATCGCAGAAACAGGGGTCACCATACCAGATGTAGTATTTGTCATTGATACCGGAAAGACGAAAGAGAATAGGTAATGTAACTTTGAGTGAGATGTGTGCAATAGAATTAATATTTTTAAAAATGTATTTTTTCTTGTATTCAGTTAGGCTCTGGTATTGCTTGTAGTTATAGGACTGGTAAAAGGATGCTGACAGCAACCAGAATCAAGTTTTGGTGTATAATGGAGTTAAAATTTCAAACATTAAATGCTTGTCACAATATTTAGGGAATACTCTGTAAATTTACTTAAACGTTAAGTGCTACCAGTTACAAAGAGTCGAAAGGCTACTTTCCTTTTTTTAATATTGCCGATGTTCATAGTAACATTTTAAATGTAATATTTAGTTGAGAACTTGGTGTAAAACTCAGTTTGGAAGTGTATTGACTTTTAAAAGGAAATGTGTGTTGTCTGGTGTTAACTGCACTGACAGTGTGCAGGATTCTTACAAATATTGACCCAACCCCAGGTACCATGAAAGCAGTCAGATGAGCTCCCTGGTGGAGACCTTTGTGAGCAAAGCCAGTGCACTGCAGAGGCAGGGCCGGGCAGGGCGAGTCAGGGACGGCTTCTGTTTCCGCATGTACGCGAAATGCAGGTGAGGAGGGTAGTGGGGGCTGTGAACCACAGAACAGTGTTCTTAAATGGCGAATCACTCATATTATCATGCATATTACTTTGGGACTTTGTGCATTTTGCTTACAGAATAATTTTGAACAATTTTGTAGATTTGATGGCTTCATAGACTACTCTGTGCCAGAGATACTGCGAGTTCCACTGGAGGAGCTGTGCCTTCATATCATGGTAAGTAAATATTAAACTTGACTTATGTTTATGTACAGTCTCATTCACTCTATAAGACCAGAAAATTACCAAAGAATGTAGCACAGTGGAGCCTCTGCCTTGCAATTGCAATGCTCAGGTTCGAATCTTGGAATACTACCATATTGGTCCAAATATAAAATTTATAAGATTTAAATTTAAAAAAAAAAAAAAATCAGGGGTCATCTTATGTTGGAGGACTAGAGCTATTAAGGTCATATATGGCACCAGTAGGTGGCATCACTTATCCGCTGGCGTCAGTTATCCACAGAAATGATAAGTTAGATCCCACAAGTGTGAAAGATGGTGAAACCTCAACATGGTCCAAAAACAAGTGGCTCAAAGTTAAGCCAGATTAACCAAGGGCTAAGGAAGAGGTATGATGCCAATTTTATGATAAAGGTTATCAGTGAGGCAGAGCTGTCAAGTAGCTCTCAGCCACCAAAGAGATATAAAGTTACAGAATGTTTGCAGGTAGCAAGCCCAAAAATACCATCTTAAAAATGCAAATACGGTAAATATGATTTTTCTTTCTAAAGATAAGATGTAATGTTTCAAAAACCTTTTCCCAAAAATGGGTGTTGCAAAAGAGGGGATGTTCTACAATCTGGGTTGTCTTATATTCAGGCCAATATGGTATCTTTGATCAGAGTACTTGCGCTGAACTGAAAGAGTAAAAGTGACCCGTCTATGTAAATGGGTAAATTGCTGTAAGGAACTTAGAATTGCAAATCATGCATGAGAAAAATATCAGCTGAAAGAATAATAATAGATTTACATTTATTTAACTGACACATTTTTTAGGTTGACTTACAATGTAAAGCTGCTTACAGTTATTTCCCTATTTATATCTGGGTTCTTCCAGTATAAAGCTCTGACCACTAAATTACATGCTGCCCAATAATAATAAAAACAATAACAACAACAATAATAAAAGGGCCGTGCAGGGGCATTTTAATGGAAAATTAAATAAATTTGATTCTCTGTATATGTCCAGGCATTCAGCTTAATATTAAGCTTATACCTTTCTCTACACTGCTTTATTGTATTCAGTTCATTTTACACTAAGAACCCATTTTATGGTACCACTGTATGCCAGGGGAGCCTTTTGAAGAACACATTTTCTATGAGTACTTGATATACAACCAGTTAGGTTTATCTAGTGGCGCAAGGTTGCAAGCCCATAGCATTGTCCACTTTATTGTTGTTGGTTTACCTTTGACCCCATAGAAATGTGAGTACGGACCCCCGGAGGACTTCCTCTCTCGGGCACTGGATGCTCCTCAGCCACAGGCTGTGAGCAATGCGGTGAGCCTGCTGCGAAAGATCGGGGCATGCCGGTTAGACGAGCCCACCCTTACCCCCCTGGGACACCATCTGGCCATCTTGCCGGTCAACGTGAAGATTGGCAAGATGCTCATTTTTGCCGCCATTTTCGGCTGTCTGGAGCCCATTGTGAGTTTGTCACTAAGAAAAGTCATTCTTAGTAATGTACACTGAATAGATGGAAGTGTGTGAATCATAATTTGTGTGTGAACTATTCTATATGACAGGCCACTATAGCGGCAGCAATTTCTGAGAAGTCCCCGTTCACGACCCCCATGAACAGGAAAGAGGAGGCAGACTTGGCTAAATCAGCTCTTGGGATAGCCAATTCCGACCACCTGACCATTTACAAGGCTTACCTTGGGTTTGTGTATATATTTCTTTATTTAATTTTTTAATGCATGATTACCTATGCATATTCAATCCTCCTGTAAATGTGTGAGAGAAGCAGGCAGAGGAAAGGAAAGGAAAGGAGACTACTTGTGAGCAAGGGGCTGATTGATCAGGGATTTGCAAGGATGCCGCAGCTTTGTTTTATTGTTACCTTCACTTAAAGTAGGCATTGCTATCTTCATGCTTTTGCTGGGTCTCTTTTGCATTCTCCATCTGCAGCTGGAAGAATGTACGCAATGAAGGTGTGCGTGCGGAGATGGCCTACTGCCGAAAACACTTCCTAAATCGCAATGCCCTTCTGACCATCGAGGTAATGCCTTCAGCATTGAAAGAAGAACCTTAAAAATGATTGTGAAAGCTTCAGCTTAATTTTAACGTTAACCCGATATCTAAGTGCTATGGTTGTCACCCTCAGGAAGTAAAGCAGGAACTTATTCGGATGATGGAGCAGGCCGGGTTTTTGCCACCGAAGTCTGGGAAGAACCGGTGGGACCCAAAGCCCTCTGGCACCCTTTCAGTGCAGGAGGTTCCCCTGCTGAACACCGTGCTCACCGCTGGCCTGTATGACAACGTGGGCCGCATCCTCTACATGCCCTCGGTTGACATACTGGACAAGGCAGCATGCATGGTGGAGACAGCCCAGGGCCGGGCCCAGGTGCACCCCTCTTCAGTGAACCACAGCCTGCAGACGTATGGCTGGCTGCTCTTCCAAGAAAAAGTGAGTCCTAGGATGCTTTACTTGCAAGAACAGGGAGAGATGGAGCACATCTCCATTCAAAAGATGCTTTTTCATAATTTAAAAACTAAGTAAATTTTATAGTTGAATGGACTGCCTTTTTCACAGAATAAAAATGGCACCATGTGTGGGTGTGTGCACGCTCATGTTAGCGTGAACGCGCACGTCAGGTCCTCCACTCAGGATAATGTAGGTACTGCTTGTCACATGACTACTAGCCATAAAGGCTAAAACTTGAGGGAATCTGACTGTTGACCACAGGTGAAGTATTCTAAGGTGTACCTGCGAGACACCACCTTGATCTCACCCTTCCCCATGCTGCTTTTTGGGGGTGACATTGACGTTTTGCATCGCGAGAGGCTCATCTCCCTGGACAGCTGGATTCACTTCCAGGTCAGTCCCACAGAAGCACAAAGAACAAAACTTTTACATCTGCTCAAAGCAATCCATCACATCAAAACATGCTTTTTTTTATATTTCAGATTTTCTATGCCTGCTGCCAATATGGGAAATTGTAACATATCTTGCGCATCTTATGTAGGATGCATCCTGAAAACATGTATACTCATGGCTGTAAGCTCAAACACACCTTTCATTTAATATAGAAGGGAAAAAGAATGAATCTTCTGGATTCTGTGATCATTAAATGCTCAATAATTGTTGTTCATATTGTTGCAGATATTACAAGAGTCGAAGTATTTCATCCAGAAAATTAACCGAAATAGTCACTTTTCTCTACATATGTAGTTGACTTGAACAAACCCATACTAGGTTTAACTGATAAATGAAGCAACTTTTTCTGTGGTGGCTAGCGGTTACCACAGTGAGTTAACAGCCAGCTGTATTTAAAATGTGCAGATCATTGTTTTCTCTTTTTATAGTATTTAATTCTTCATATTCACTGTGAAAGGCATAGCAGTGTCATTATACTTATAAAAGTACACAGTAAACACTTTTTTGCAGAAAGAAGGGTGAAAGTGGTTCCAGGGGATGAAGTTTGGAAAGAAAGCCTGCATTTACCCAGCAACTCTCCAGGATGAGGGTTGGCGACTGTGTCTGCAGAACTCCTGAACTGCTCAGCATGACACTCACTGTACTTGTCTGCCCCCCAGGCTCCTGTGCGGATAGGGGTCATCTTCAAACATCTGCGGAAGCTGATCGACTCCCTCTTGGAGAAGAAACTGGAGAACCCCAAGATGAACCTAGAAGGTAACTGTTAACAATCTGTATTGCTAGCTGTAAGACGGGAGGCATGCATCCGTGGTCAGGGTCATACGGAAGAGGACTGAATGAAATACAGGCGGCTTTGGGTCACTAACAGAGCCACTCTGAACTCAGATCTTGACCTCTTTTTCTTCCCAGTAGAGGACTTAAGAAAGGTGGCAGAAGGGCCATGGTTGTATAGTCCTGCTTACAATATTCCAGGTTTCAGCAGAATAAAGCAATAAAACACACTCACACTCGATACACACCACAGATGGTTTTCAGCCACAAATTCACCTGAAGTGCAAGTCTTTGGGAGGAAACAGAAATCATGCACATAGGCTGAGCTGGATCCAAACTCACATCTGAACCTCCAGCCTAGAGCAAATAATGGGTTTCCTCAACTAGGTTATGAATGTCAAAAAAAGAGTTTGTATTATCCAAAATAGTTTGCTTTTTAGACTTATTTACTTGCACATTTTTATTTTTAGTCTATTAATATCACACCTACTTACCAAGGTGACATAATGCTTTGTAACTGCCCAAGACTTGACCAGTTTATACAAAAGGGCATTATTCCTATATCCATTTGAATTGGGCACCTTGAGACTACAGGAAAGCAGCCCTAACCACAGCACCCCCCTTCCTCCCATAACGTTCAGCAAGGGGTCAGCCATGTCCTCTGACCTCAGTGTACTCTGTGATGTTGACATTGTGCTTCTCTCTTTTCCTTCCAGATGAAAAGACAATACAGATAATAAAGGAGCTGATAAAAATGGAGAAGACAGTTTGATTGTTGAATTCCTTTGGAAGTGTTGATGAATAAAGGGAGAACAACGGTAAATTAACAAAAGCCTGTCTTTTTATTGTAACATTTCATCTGTGACCTTAGTAAAGCTCTTTTATTGAGAAGTATGTTTTACTAATGTTTTGTGCAAGTCCTGTCTTGCTAACCTGTTCAGTTTACATTGCTAATGTTGACGCAGTTTTGCAAAACGAATTGCTGATTGTTTAAAATCCACCTTCACTTGATGAACTGAGTTTAATTTGCAAATGCATTTTTTGCCTTAATTTTGGTTTCAAGAATTCCCAAACTTGCAGTTATGAGAAACACCTTGGGAGCAGAAAATTTGGTCTCAAATACCTTATTCTCTCAACAAGGAGGAGCACGGCGTGTGACGGACATCACCGTACCAGTGACTTTCTTCCTCCGCTCCCCTTGTGCAATCCATGTGACCAAGTTTGAGTTTGCCAGTGTTTTATTTCATACATTTGATTTAATAATTTAATAATTAACACTTTTGTCAAATGCCCTTGGTTTTGTTTTTTTTTTATAAATTATAATTTTCTTCCAAATTGTACTTTCGAAATGGTTCAGCAAAAGGTTAAGATCCTTACACGGTGGTAACACTAAAACAACTGCCTTGAATTGAAGCGGTTTAGTTTTTCAATCCGGTAATGCTGCTGCATATTAGATTTTTTTTTTTTTTTTTGTCCCAGTTCTACATTATAACATTCTTATTTAAATGAGTCGTTTATGACAATTTACATGTATTCATTTATAGTTCTCAGGAACATGTTAATGTGTGGGGAAGAGTGCTGTACTGAGCTACATGAATTTATGGAAATACTTGACCAGAACAGTTGTAATTACGTCAAGTGGCTGATGAACATGACAGCATTTTACACTTTAAAATACATTATTAAATTTGTGTAATTTCTGGAATAAAGACTCTAAAGAGATTTGACTTAACTTCTTCATTTAAATATCTGCAGTCATAAGAAATTGTGACTGTCTGGTCTGTAATTTGAGGAAGTACATTAAGCTAAAATACCAGTAGGCAGCTATACTACTTGAATACGATTCTCTTAAAGATCCCCCCCAAAGAAACACTTTAGTGTAGCTTCTCCTTAAGAGTATAATCTGGTTACCTGTACCATGTTATTTTGGTTAATTGGGGGGTTCACAGCACCTTAAATAACATGGGAGTGGTTCTGTCTGCCTGCCACAGTCTTCCTGGATGAAGCAGAAAACCATTCAGCGTTCAGAGTCCTAGGAAGCTGGCCAAACGCTGCCCTAAAAAATGGTATAATTTAAAAGCATAGAGATCCATTAGGATGCAGTATTGAAGCATGTACGGTTCAGGAAATATTCTTAAAAATATGCGTTATGTCCTCTATAGTGGACAAAGATAAATGGCTGGGTTTTAGGTCAATAGGTCAAAGATGGTCAAGGCACTCATGCATACCCTTTTTTAATATTTTCACTTTAATTACCCAGTTTCAGCCACTCCCAATGAAGGGACAAAAAGTCAACAACTACTTCAACAGTTTTGTGTGCATGTCAAAAATACAGCCAAGAAATACTGCATTGCAGCAACACTGCTACCAGTACCATGCAAGTATCAAATACAATAATGGCTTAAATAAATCAAATTACTTAGCGCACTATGCTATATTATTATTATTATATTCTCTGCGTTGTGCTCACATACATCCATGTACAAAAGCAATTTCTCAGCCAAAATGTAACAAAAACAAATGCATTACAAAAAAGGACAAGAAATTAAATAACTTTCAAACGGTCATACACAGATTTGCATATAAGCAAAAACATAATTTCAGTGAAAGAAAACAGCACTTTATGTACAGTGTTGAAGGAAGTTCACACATTCTACCCCTTGATGGCACGTACGTACGTGCTGACTGACGTTCTGCATTTCGTATTTCACAGAAGAGTGTTGGGGGTTTTATTTTTGTTCAGGTGAAGTGCTTAATGGAGATACATCTGAAAATGAACATGGATAAATAGATCTCATCATAGGTTTCCACACTTCCTAATAATGTTCGTTATAATAAATAATAACAAATGCCCAACAGCACCATGTCAGCTCATTTACTGCACAATTCGTTTTGCTAACACATAAAATTGTATTCTTTAACATATTCATATATGTTAAAGAATACTGACAGTATTTATCTGGATAAATTTTGCATACATTTTGTAATATATAATACTTACTTTTTCAATGTTGTACTAGGCTGTATCCAGGTTCTTGAATAGTTGAGTAAATCACTTCACCTTATTGAAAGAAAAAAGTAATGGTTTACTAACTAAAATAAAAGTCTCACGTTTAGCTCAAAAACACAGAAGCTGCTGCTCTATGCCCTAAATACAGTTCAATCTTATGCTGTAATATTGACTATTTTATTATATAGTATTATTACAAATATTAACATTTATATAATGTAGAGCAACAGTCCTGAAGGACCCATTAACAGCTCTTGAAATGTAATGCCTATCTGAACAGAAACTTTTGTTATGGCAAATTTTTATCCAAAGCTTATCCATAAAAAGAAAATCAAAATAAATTAAAAAACAAACAACTAAATACCATACAGTGTAGTAAAAATGACACTGTATGTGCTGTAATAAACTGTAAGCTTATTCTATGTGAAAGTTTAAAGCTGGTGTCTTATCAGGTGTTTTTGCTAGTTTTGCTCTGACTGAACATGTTTATGCTGTGCCATCACATTTAATTTTTTAAAATAAACCCTAATTATTTAAACGCCTGTAATGTCAGACAAAGACTGGGACACAACAGGTTACTCAGGCACATGTCTTCCCTTTATTCAACATCTTATAACACTGACATCCTGCTCCAGAGCCCCCATGTGCCTCTCATCTCTCATGTGTAAAACACTAACACCAGTGGTGGCACTCACCTGTGAAATGTCCTGTACTGTACCATGCATTATGAATAGTGTTTTCTAATTAGGTAACTGCAGTTTACAGTGTTTTACCATGCTGAAATTATGGGCTGACTTGGTATCTGAAATGTTGGTATCCAATGCAGTAACAGGGATGAATTAAGATTTGGATAGAGGGATTTTTGTATGTTTAAAATGCACATACCTTCAGGTACAGAAACAGGTCCTCTCCTGAAACCAGAGGTTACAGTAAAATCAGTGTGATACAGAAATGCTTCAATTTTTAATTACAGGATGGACAGGACAGATGCAATAAAATCTAAATGATTATTAGCATATGCTATACCTACCTTAAATATTATAAATTCTACTGAATCAATAATACAACTATAGTTAGAGGAATACACTTGACCACACATTCCACATAAATAAAACAGAATCAAACATTTTTAATCAAATGAGATAATTTATTTACTTTTTCAGTTTAGACATTCAATATTAGGTATGTCAGTTGCTATGATTTTTACATATGTGGTCCTCAGGCCATTTCACAGTTATGACTTACGGCCTTCAGTTAAAAGAGGATGAACATCCCTGCTGTAAGGCGAGACTTTTTCTTGCTTCTCACACATGAGGAAAAAGCATGTCCCTCTTACCTGACACCCTGTGGTGTTGAGCCCACCACTGGAGCTCTCTGAGAGTTGTAGAAGTTCTCATAAGGCAGGGGGCCTGAACCAGGAAGTAAGAAGTGGGTTGTGAGCAAGACTGACACATGTACAACAGTCCAGCGGTGG
The DNA here is from genome assembly GCA_018136845.1 of Heterotis niloticus. Classification (NCBI taxonomy): domain Eukaryota; kingdom Metazoa; phylum Chordata; class Actinopteri; order Osteoglossiformes; family Osteoglossidae; genus Heterotis; species Heterotis niloticus. Next base: position 20,256,004 of record CM030891.1, read on the forward strand.
TCCTGGCAGCACCACAGTTCCCTACAACTGGGCCGCAGTGAACAAACATATCCATCTGCTAGTATTAATCACTTGTTTGATTTTGAGTGCTGACACTCCAGCACCAATCCTAGAAGCATATGCTGAAGTAGGTCACACCCTGGATGGGATGACACTTTTGTCACAAGGCAGTCACACATCCACACACACACACACACACACACACACACACACACACACACACACACACACACACACTCTAAGGGCAACCTATTTTCCTGAAAGAGTCACAAGAAACACGTCTTCAAACTACAGGAGAGAACTTGAGAATCTGGTGGCAATCCCCATGAAGATGGCGAGAATAAACACAGACCACACAGACTGACACAAAGCCCAGTTGAGGTGCTGTAAGTATTAGAGTGGTTGTGCGTTTGGAGGGATGCTTGGTATACAGTCCATTGGGGCTTGGAATCCACTTGAAGGCTCATACCTGGCATACAGTAAGATGGTTGAGTCCCTTGTTGGGAGTCCATAAACAAGACAGAGGTGGAGGTGGGGTAGCAGCAGGTTTAGGAAAAAATAGCACCCATGGGGCAGAAGTAGCTACAGTAGGTGTGCTTAAAAGCATACACTGCATGGCCAGAAGTATGTGAACCCCTTTTCTAATGCTTGACCTGAGCTGTTTCAGCGACACCCATGCACCACATAAACACATTCTAGAAAATTGTGTGCTTTCAGCTTTGTGGTCACAGTTTGGGGAAGAAGCTCATTTCCTGCTCTAGCATAACTGTGTTCCCATGCACAAAGCAAGTTCCACAAACACATGGTTTGTCCAAGTTGAAAGAACTTGAGTAGCCTGTATAGAACCCTGACCTCAACCCCACTGAACACCTTTGGGGTAAACTACAATGCTAACCACAAGCCAAGTCTTTTTGCCCGACCTCACTGATACTCTTGTGGCAGAATGGGCACAAATTCCCACAGTGGCGTTCCAAAATCCTTCCCAGAAGATCGAGGCTATTACAGCAGCAAAAGGGGAACAGTTCCATATTAATGCCCATGGGTTTAGAAAGGGATGTTCAACAAGCACATATTATCCACTGTAGCACTGAGCCTTAAAACAAACTGTACTGTAAACAATTTTACTGCAATGGAACATGACTAACAAACTGAGGCTCAGATGGTTAGATTTAATAGCATCCTCTCACATAGGTCAAGCCCACTTCCTTGAAACCCACAAATTGCTGAGTTACTGCCTTTCTCCAACCAAATGCTGCAGACCACCATGGCTTAGCTGTTTTCTGAGCCATGGGTTTCAAGTGCTTACAGCCAGTTGCTTCAGTCCTCCCACCACCCACAGCAACAGCAAGTGATCCAGGGCACAGCATATGGTTCCTACCTGGAGGCTTGTTCTTGGTCCTCCTAAGGTTGACAAAGTGCTCGATATCTTCCTTTATGGCGCAACGCTCCAGAGATTTCCTCACCTCCTCATACAGCTGTGGTCACAGAGGTCACAAACGTAACAAACATACAGATCAAAGCGTATACAATTAAACCGATATATTCATATTTTTGCATTAAAATTTATTTATCAAGCTGAAGTTTTTCCTCAAAGCAGCTTACAATGATTTAGCCATTTATACAGTGGGGTAAGTTTCACTCGGGCAATTCAGGGTAAGTGTCTTGTTCAAGGGTACGACAGTAGGAGACGAGATACAAACCTGAGCCTAAAGGTAGTAGTTCCTACCACTATGGCACCTGCTATTCCATTATTAGACTGTAGTGCAACAATCGAGAGGTACTGGTTTAAATGCTACAGTAGCACACAAAAAGCTTATTTGTTTGGAAAGATATTTAGCCTGAACACATTTCCACAAATTTAGTAATGATATGATTTCAGTAATATTTTTACGACATAGTGTCACAGTATGTTTGTTGTCATTTCACTACAGCAGAAGCAAAACACAATTTCCCAGACAAAAACACAATAGATATGATAATAAATGCAAATAAGACAACAGAACACCAGCCACTGATGTCAGAGAAAGCAGCAATTGTTTCCCATACATGGTGTGAGGTCTGTAGGGAAAAGGCATAGATATAGCGATTAACAAATACATCATATTAATAAGTATGAAGTGTAATCTGATTTGAGTATAGTGTGTCAGTTAAGAGAAGTGTGTTGGTCAATAAGATGTGTGTGATGTGACACAGGAGCTCGTGATGAGCCCTGTGGGAGAAAACACAAGGGGTCAGATGACTGCAAGTAGGAGTGATAGACCTGTAAAGGGCTGAGCAGGCCATGTGCATGCATGCTTCATCTGCTTGTGGTAGGAAAGAGAGAAAACCAGTGAAGAGTAAAATGGGAACTGGGGGTTGTGAGAACATTGTATATCAGTGTCACCTAGGAAGGAATAAGAGTTCCCATCTGCTGAACCACATAAGTATTGAGTAAAGAAGCATGAAAAGAGCATAATGTCGGCCAGCCAATGAAAAAACATGCAAAAATATTCTGTTTGAAAAAGGAGAAAAAGAAGCATTTCTAAGGCATTTTATAAGATTTAATGGAAGATTTTTGCTACTGATGCAGCCATTATCCAGAATGATTTTTTGTGCTAATTTGTCATTTGCAACTTTTAAACATAAATTATAGTTATGTATTTGCTGCAGCACAATATCACCAATTATACCAAAAGTGATCTTGCAACCTTACTGTATGAGCAATTTTTCCACTGTATTAATCTACAGTATAACTCTAAGTCACATTGGACAAAGGCATCAGCTAAGAAACAAATAATAATGATTAAAATTTGTGTTCACTTGCTTTCATGTTACTCTTATTTTTGGAGCTCTTTGGTTAATGGTACACCAAGTAAGAGCTGGGCTTCCTTTCACATTTAAAGGTCTTCTTTTAGTTTATACATATCCTCTGATTTGTGTTCTGTGAACCCACTTCTTTTCTCTGTACAGGTTTCATAGAACAAAGGAAGGTGCCTGTAGGAGAGATTCATTCAGCCATTTTCACAAGCATTCCATTTGATATCTGTCTGACCCTCACAGTTGCTAGCTCTTGCCTACCCAAGGGTCTACAGGGTCTTAAGTTGTAGCCAAAAGTTTTGGCAGTGACACAAATGTTGTGTTTTGAAAACTTTGCTGCTTCAGCATTTTTGATTTTTTTTTTTACGTTTCTATGGTATACTGAAGAACAATTATAAACATTTCATAAGTTTCAAAGGATTTTATTGGCAAATACATCAAATTGTTGAGTATTGACCACAGGTTTTCAACGGGATTAAGATCTGGGGAGTTTCCTGGCCACGGGTCCAAAATTTCAATGTTATGATCTCTGAGCCACTTCGTTATCACTTTTACCTTGTGACATCCATCATGCTGGAAAATACACAGATCATCACCAAACTGCGCCTGGATTGTCGGGAGAAGTTGCTCTTGGAGGATGTTTTGATACATTCTTTATTCATGCCCATGTTCTTGGGCAGAATTGAGTGAGCCCACTCCCTTGGATGAGAAGCAACCCCACACATGGATTGTCTCAGGATGCTTCACTGTTGGTACGACACAGGACTCACGGCAGCGTTCACCTTTTCTTTTCCGGACAATCGATTTTCCAGATGTCCCAAACAGTCGGAAGGAGGATTCATCCGAGAAAATAACTTTGCACCAGTCTTCTGCTGTCCAATCCTTGCACTTTCTGCAGAATTTCAGTCTGTCCTTGATGTTTTTCTTGGAAAGAAGTGGCTTCTGTGCTGCCCTTCTTGACATAAGGCCATTGTCCAAATGTCTTCACTTCACTGTGCGTGCAGACGCACTCACACCCACCTGCTGCCAATATTGAGCAAGCTCTGTACTGGTGGCAACACGATTCTGTAGCTGACTCCTCGGGAGGAGATGATCCTGGCGCTTGCTGGACACTCTTGGACGTCCTGAAGCCTTCTTCTCTGCAACTGAACCTCTCACCTTGAAGTTCTTGATGATCCGATAAATGGTTCTTTCAGGTGCAATATGCATCTGATCACTCTGCACAATAATCTAAAAACAATGTGAATTGCCACCACAAAAGCTGAAGCTGCAAATTTTGCAAAACACAACATTTGTGTCACTGCGAAAACTTTTGGCCACAACTGTAGATCACAGAGGGTGATACACATGCTACTCACGCAATTGGAAAACGAAAAAAGTAAATATATCTCACCAAATTTTATTATCAGGGATGTGTGCAAAACTATGTGTGTCTACATGATGCATAATTTCTCATTAATTTTTACATTTTCTACTCTGATCATCTATGCAGATGCTACTGAGCAATATGTACACCACCTGCTGTGACATGCACACAGTAATAACAAATAATATTACAAGTTACCTTTCAATTTCTGTTTTTTTCATGAGAAAATACATCTGTGAGGTCAGGTATATCCAATCAGTCTTGTCTGCCAACTTGACCCACCTCACAAGGACCTGGTCTGGTTACAATCTCCCATTTATCACTTAGTTAACTGATTATCCAATCACTCCTCATTCCCAATCATGCCACCACTATTTAAACCTCAGTCTTCCCCAGTTACTTTGTGAAGCATTGCAGTTATGCTTGTGCCTTCTTGAAGTGGTGGTGTAGTTAACAGTCATACTTAACTACCCTTTGCTACATAATACCTAGCTACCTTTTCCTTCCTGTGGTTTTTTTGTATTTTGCTTGTGTGACTTTCAATCAAGCCCATTTCCTTGTTTATTTTGCTAATCTTTGCTTTTAGCCAAGTGGGAAGTGACTGGTTTCTATCTGTCCCTGACACCCAGCTTACTTTCTGCAGTGAAGCACCCCAACACCAGGTTCTAGCAGATGCTGGTCGCTCCTGGTTCACCCTGCTGTCATCTCCCAGCCATCATCTGCGGTTCGTAAATATTGGGTGTACATTTGGATCCACCTCTCCGTGTCTTCGCACATGTGACAACATCAGTGTGCATGCATCTGTGTGTGACCTCCCTACTCCTACAGTGTTGTCAAAGACCATATTTAAAAATAAGTCTTTTTAGCATTTAACAAACTTGACAGCACAAAAAGGTGGGAAGTGCCACTGTGCTGAATTTCAAGACCATAGTTTGAAAAACAAAGCTGTGCATAAAGAGATTCAACTTTTTACAGATGTTGTCCCAGTTGACTTGTTTGGTAGATACAGTATGCTTTACAATACTGAGCTGCCTGCTGTCATTTGCCTATTTATTCAGAACAGTGTAAAACATTCACATACTAAGGATAATTGGGAGCCACCAATCCAGCTGAAACACATCTTTGGACTAGGGGAGGAAACCAGTAGAAACATGGGAAGAATATGCAAATGCCACAGACTGAACTGGATTCAAACCCTTCATAGCCCATGCACAAAGAATTGTGAAACACCAGCACCAGGTGCTATGCCATCATGCAGCGCTGATACTGCCATTTAGGAAGGATGGCACCCACTAAAAAGAAGAAAAAAGCCTGCCTCTATTGTATTGGTACATGTGGTTCAGTGATACGGCTATCAAACTGCCAAAACATTGTAGATGGGTAAATGCACTCTTACACATCTAAACTCATACACTTCTAAAAGCTTCAAAGGAATGGTTACCTCATCGCTAGTGACACACTGCTGTGAGAGCTGGTTCAAGTGAGTCCAGAGAACATTCCTCAGCATGCTGATCCTCTCCACCTCCTGCTGCTCAAAGACCTGTGCAGAGACACCACCGACCTTGAAAATTCAGTTGAGCCATTGCCTTTTCACTTATATCTGTAACCAAAACTATACATCAGCCCACAGATATGGCTGCCTTGTTCATCACTGCAATGTTACAATCTAGAAATGTAAAAAAAAAAAATTATTCTCTGTTTCACTGTCAAATAAACCATAAGAAAAGTGATTTTCAGGTTTTACTACAGCAGCCCTTGATGTGCAATACCTCACATGACTTGATGTGTTCGTTCAACCAGTCCTCTCGAAACTTGTTAAACGCAGAGATGTTGTGGCTGTACGTTCTGTCTGCAAATAAGCAGTGATTATTCAGCATCTTTTATATTACTATTAAATTCAGTGTGAGTGAAGAACTTGGAACCTCTATTACCTGCCTCTTCTGCTACTTGTTTTGCCTGCTGTGCTTTTGTGTATAACTGGAAAAAGAAAGTGAAATTACTACTTTTATCTCCAGGGTCTAAAAACATAACTTGCCCTTCTACAGGATTATTCTAATAAAATTTAATTAATTTGCCCAACATGATATGCAGCCTTTGACGATCAGCTTCATGATGGTTTATCCATTTGCACAGCAGGATATTCAGGATGAGTTCCAGGTATTACAGAAAGCAGAGAACACTCAGATTAAAAGCCAATAGTTTTAAGCACTACGCCACCTCCTGATGAGAGGGAAGCTTTACCTTCTCCTGCTGCTTAGTATTGCATGTGTTGACACTGCGATTCATGGTCTGTTCTGCTTCCTCCTTCTCACGGCACTTCTGCTCATACGTTTTCTTTGACTACCAGTTTTGCAGAAAGAAACAAAACATGTTGAAATATGGCATTCTTCATTATACTTCTCCAGCCCAAGACAACACTGGTTGGAGGGAAAACAATAATTTTACATACAATTTTTATATATTTTACATACTGGCTTTGAAAGGTGTTTATCAGTGTTACCATATATTAATATAAAGGCAAACTCTCCTTTTCATTCAGTATATTTTAAAAATAATTATGCTTTCCCAAAGAACAACCTAACACCAGTCATGACGCTAAAGTTCCAGAAAAAATATCGACTATAAGAGATGCAAAGGGAGCTAAATGTCATATGCCTTCAGCATGTTCTGGTATTAATGTTCTTTTCATCACTGCAATGTTACAATCTGGAAATGTAATTACTATATGCATTAAAATGCACAATATTTTAGATATTTTCATATTGCACATTATATTGCTGCCGTTTATTTAGTCTGTGCGACTGCAAGGCTACTTACAATGTTAAGTTTGTAAACAGTGTGATCAGAGTGATTTACCCATTTATAGAGGGGTGCAAATTCAGAGAATGTCCTGTGATCAAGGGGACTAAAGCAGAACCACACAGAACTTCCGATTTCTATAGAAACAGCAGTAACGTTACACTACCTGTTGTTCTCTGTTACATTTTACAATGTGATAAGTGGTCCTATAATTGGGCTTTTAAATGCATTAATCTTTAAAAACTGGCTAAGAATTTAAGGGCAGAAGTTGTGTTTGGGTTAAAAATTTCCATAAGCAAGAAAAGTCCTGTGTTTTATCTGTTATAACATACCAATATAGTTTTTTTCTATCAGTACCCATGCTGGACAATACCCTACAAATGCTATGGAACACACACACACTGTCTCACAACAGGCAGTTTAGAGTAACACATACCTTTTTACTGTACAAGAAAACCCACCCTAACACAACAGAATCATGCAAACTCACACAGACTGAGCTGGATTCAAATCCAAGCTCACACAGGCCATGTGCAGTTAGACAGTAGCGCAACTCAGCTGCGTCACCATGTTTCTCTCCTGCGTCTTATGTGATACTCAAATTTGATTTAAAACTTTTATTAAAGATTGTCTTACTTCCATGGCTTTTTTGTATAGTGATGCCTTCTGCTTATGTAAAACGTCCATTTGTTGCTCGACCTGAAATAAACATATTTTTCATAATAAAAGTGAAATGAATGCTAAATATGTATTAAATAAACACTAAGGTAAGGTACTTGACGTTCAGTTACTTCTGCTGGTATTTATTTATTTAAATCTAATAAATAAAATAATCATACATTAAGACACAGTAAATTCCAACCTTCTTTCGCATTTCCTTCTGCCTCTCTCGGAAATCCTCCAGTTTCTTAGCCTCGTCCCTCATTGTTTGTGCCAGCTGAAGATGTGACAAACTTACATTTTCAATTTCTGCAAGGCAAACAAGCAGTCATTTATGAGAAAAGGCAAAAATATAAAATACAGGAGTATGAACACATCGCCTGTTTCACACTGGAACAGGCAACCAACTTACAGGCCTCACTAAAAGAAGGCTTTCAAAAACCAGTCAGGACTTCTACATATTCATATTTCAGGTGGATTTGTGGCCTAAAGATGAATTAAAATCATTCTTATATAATACCTATGCAGAAGCAACAATGGAAGTCAAACACTGCTGCACTTACGCAGTTTAAAAACGTCCAAAGATCGCTTCAGAGTGCTGTGAAAAATAAAAAGTGATAAAGATGGTAAGATGAATAGGTCACATCAGTCATACTTTTGCAAAAGTCAAACTATGTGCTACTCTAACCACCTGAGGATTGAAAAATTTATGTCAGACCCATCAATGTTTCACATACACCAATTCTGGAATGTGGGCAACTGCCAAAAAAATCCTGCCACAGTTTGTCCTCATGTACATTTTTATCTAAACAAAAGATGCACTATTCAATAATGTTACACAAAACAATCCTAAAAATTAGTTCACGCATGTACCTGTTTTGTAATGGTTTTTTTGGGGCTTGGTGCCAATGCCAACTGTTAACAGGAAAAGACTTACGCCTACAGCTACACAGAACAACTGTTATTATGCCAACTGTGGTAACCTAGTCTCCTACAGCAATAAATTAGGCCCATGTTATTGCATGTGGTCATGAAACAACTACTCAGGCAAAATGTACAAAAACTGGTCTCAGAAATAAAGTATTTTCTTTCAAACAAACTGTGGAAAATTGTGGAAAAAAATCACAAATACTAAAAGAATACCATGTTTCACACTACAGACTTCTCCCTGATATACACAGTACACGTAGATAGACAATATGCACATGAGGATGAAAGTTTCCCTACAGTCACTCATATCTGCCAAATACTTCCATCAGAAGTAGCATCATAATAGACACTAGTGAATCATAATAGACCATTTCTAGACAATAATGCTGGATATCTTGTTTATGTTCACAAATTAACCCAAAAATAGCACCACGAAAACACTTTCCTGAGATGTACTAAGTGATGCCACTATATCAGTTTTACTTACTTCATTTCATTATGACCGCAGACTTTCTTGGATAAACTCTGCAAGTCTTTGGAATACTTCTCTTCTATCGAAGCCCTATAAATAAACACATGTCGATAAAACATCACGCCAAACTGGGGAGATTTTGTCTTGTTAGAGGGGAATTGTTAACTGTTAACTGTGTTCACTGTATTTAGGAATGGTATTGTGCTCTGTGAGAGCTAGCGTGTAAACATGCTTGCTTTCCCACAGTCTAGTCTCCCGAGCCCTCCTTCAGCAAGGTCAAAGCACGTCATTAAAGTATTATTTTATCAGCACATGTTATGTATCCCATGTGTACATTCTGTTTGTAATAATCAGTCAGTTTCCCACACTTCAAATAAACCAAAACTTTTCACATATTAACAGAAAGACCAACTGAAAATGTTGGTGTTTCATTAACCTCGTAATAACACGATATCTGCATTTTACACTATTGAATATTCTGGGCCCCACTTATTGTGTTATGGTGAGGATTTACTGTAATGGGTGGAAAAAAGTGAAAACCCATCTCTAGCAAAATTAAGTGCTGTGAGTTGGAGCAGATTTAGTCAAAACAATTAAATATGTTGCACGTACTGGGTTTCAAATAACCCTCATGTTATAGTATTAAATTGCGAGCATATAATAAATGTAAGAATAATATAACAGGGTAAGCTCAAATTTGTGACCAAAACATCTGCAGAAATGTATCACACATGGCCTCAACCTGCCCAGTTACACATGGACAATAGTCTTCCTGGAAGTACCTTAGCAAAGCCTGCCACAACTGATAAACACTAATCAAAAATCACAGCTTATTTTTCAAACATGCTCATTCCAGTAATTGGCATCAAAATGAAAGTGCAAGCCATGAGACGCTTGCTAAATAGCTCACTTCTGAAAGAAAAATAAACCCCGTGTTTTGCATTTCACAAAGATTTAGTCTGGTGTTTAAATGGTGAGCCAACTTGGAAGTAGTTTACTTCCATTTTTGGCCTAATATAAACCCATATTGCACAAGAGCAGGGGTGAGGCGGATTCATGGACTTGAATGACATTTAGGGTCACAGCCACAAGGAATTAAGTCAACCTTAAATTTTCTCCAAGGCCCTGCTCTTATGTTATATTGGATCATGAACCACTTGTACATATATCAAGTATGTATTTATATCTCTTTATGCAATTTGTTGGCCATCAGTAGCACCCAGAATAGCTTTTAGTAAATTTCAACTGCACACTTACATCACTGCTGAAGAATCTATGTAATGGCTAAGCTGAAAACCACTCTGATAAGGGAAAACAGTCATTTGATAAATGGGTGAAATGGTCAAATAAATATTTAACCACTAAATTTTTTTGCCGATATAGACTTTTTCAAATAGCGTACAGTCCAGGCAGTACCATTTGCCGTGCATAAATGACACACAATCTCTTGTATAGCAGCACAGTTTGAGGCCATAAACACCCAAACGACTACTCATCATTGTCGAACTCAACTAATACAGAAAATATATTAATGCTACCGTAAGAGGGAAATACGCGTTGAAAAGAGGAAATGGAAGTTAAAGTTGTCAGCCGGTTACAGGCAGCAGAGTCTCCAGAGTTACTTAGATGTACATTCAAAAATAAATGTTTCACTTTAAAACATTTTCTGTTTCAGATGCTACAATTTATTATAACTTTCAACAACCATAAGAGGTACTGAAGGAAACATGTAGGCTGTTATATTAAACTTCCGTGACATTTATTGCAGAAGGATCCTAAAAATACTAGGGCTACTGCCAATGACGTTAAGAAAACCTCAAACTATACTCAGTCTCACAAAGGAAACAGCATGTAGCATTAGACAAAATGGCAGAAATGTGAAGACTGGTGTCTTAGCGGACTCACCTGGCTTTCATAAAGTCCTCTAATTCTTTGCATGTCCTCCTTCCATCATTCAAGTGCTGAATGATGGCTTCAAAACCCCCAGTGCAAGTGACATCACTGTTCTGTGAAAACATGGTGACATCCATGGAAATGAGTGCCCACAGAAAATCAATACAGTCACTGGAAGACCACATTAAAAATGACACAGTGGCTTCAAACTACAATTTCCCAGCCTTAGGACATTTTTGAAATAACTATCTTTGCTGCACTGTCATGGATTTTACAGTAAACAGGCATGATTCTACCAAGCAAGAACATTCAAAGTACCACAGCTTTGGCAAGTATGCTGACAGGAGTTAAACCTACCCAGTATAGAACAACTCGACAATAATAAGAAATTTTCTCTATTGAAAAATGTTGATTTCTGCAGTAGCAGTTTGAATGCAATCATATGCTGTCATCTGTCTTTTAAAGTGACAAGATTTAAGGTGACACCATTATTTAAGTGATGGCTTTCACTACAGTCTTGAGGTTCGTGATTCAGAATCCATTTGGGCTGCAGTACTCTGATCTGATGCAGCAATAATACCGTACTGTAAAAATAGATTTCAAACAATTACAAAGTAATGAAAATAACAACAGATCCACTTAAGCCAGCACTTGTGTACCCAACAAACAGAATTTAAGTCCACTGACTTCTACATTTCAGATGGTGATTCTGAGTAATTTGAAGGCTTAATTTCACTAGTAACAAGAGCAAATTCCATCTACAGTCAACATGAAGAACAAGAGCGCTGAAGGGAAATGCATGCAGCCAATTGGCACCATTAAATGCTGTACAGTATTGTAAAAGCAAAACAATTTAGAAATGTAGGCCACAGATTGCATCTCACACGGGAAGTTATTTTTTTTATGGGAAGTCCTGATGTATTGTTAGTGGGGAAGAAAAAAGGGTGGAGGGAGCTCTTTAGTATTATATATACTGTGTGTGTGTGTGTGTGTGTGTGTGTGTATATATATATATATATATATATATATATATATATATAAAGGTGCACACCTTTATATATATATAAAGGTGTGCATAAAAGAATTTTGAAATGCATATTTACCCACTTTATAATTACAGCATTTGGGCATAAACCTACAGTATATAATTTTAGACATGCCATCATGGGACTTCTGTCACGTCAGCAAGAATGTGAATTAAAGCTGAGTGCTTTTGTCGTTTGTAAATTAGATTAGGTTTGTTTACAGCAGGCAAAACAAAGGAAAATGGCTCAATTATCGCATAAAACATCTCAGATACACTGCAGCATGGGGCAGAGCCTCCCTGTGTAACCCATTTGCTTCTGATCAGAATATAATCTACTTGGAGGACTAATGGACCCGTACGAGTATCAGATGTTGCGGAACATTCCTCTGAAGAAGAACGGCGATGCGTGAAACCCAGACTGTAAAAGAGGAATTCTGCTAAATAACACCTAGCTGGCGATATGTGCACTTCATCGTGAACTTCCTTAATTATGGTTCACAGTAAGACAACAGAAATGAAGGGAAATGGCAAGGGGAGTGTTATACATTTGAGCAAGACTACTGAAGTAAGGTCATTTCCTTTTTGGGCAGAAATCTGCTCTGGGTCACTTTGTCAGATAAATGAACGCCATGGCACTGAAAAGGGAGGCCAAAGACGTGAGGGAAAATGCACTTTCGGTGGAAATCTACAATATGGTAGGGCAAGGTTACTGCGGAGACAAGAATCTCTCCAAAAATCTGTGAACCTGTGGAAACGGTTACCAGTTTAAAACACAGTCCGAGCCATTAATAACATTATTCAGTGCATATACACAGTACTGTTAATACAATGAATACCATATATAGATACGTGGTACTGCATGTGTTTACAGTGTATACACGTATATAAAATGCACGTTATAAAGTACATGCATACATGAGAAACCGGCACACGCGTCATACTCCAGACTTACCCAAAAGTTGTCCTTAAAGTGGAGTTCTATCATCGTGAAGAAGAAGAAGATCTACTGCGCGCCGTCTCCTGTGTGCGCCCGGGCCACGGAGGGACTCTGGTGGGAGTGCAGGTGTAGCACGCGGGAGCGCGCGAGCGCCGACAGAAGAGCGACTGAAACGAAGCTCCGCGCGGCGCAAACTGCGAGCCCAGTTCCTCAAACTAAAGCGACCGCCGGGTCTTAAAGTCCGCCCATTGGCTCCGCAGCAGCAGAGACCTTCGCCCCCGCCCACGAACTACAGTAAATGGTTTATGGACTGCAAACGCTCGCGATCTTCTGCTTACGGGTGAAAAGGGCAAATTCAGGAGATCCATAAGATTCTGAAGGGTCAATGTTCATTTCACTAAGCGTACTTGGGACTAAGCTTTGCAGCAATGATGGATGTGATCATTTAGAAATGCTGATCACACTGCATCTGTATCTATGATCTGGCAGGTGGTGGGTGGTGTCCATCTTGAAAAATGGGACCGCTGGGTGTGCACTAATTATTTAGCTGTTCCGTTTCTCGGGTCCCCGCAAAAGCGTTATCTATGATGCTGGGAAGGGCCGAGTGTCAACCCCCAGACTCAGGAGGAGAAATGCGGGCAAGGAACATTGAGACGACTCCTCGCTCCTGTAAGGAAATTGAACTGGGTGTGGGGAATTCACACACTTGGTCAACACTGTATAAGCTTTGTCAGCATAGAGAAAGCCTACAATCGTGTTGCCCTGGCATGTTTTGTAGGAGTTGCTGCAGAAGCATGTGCCAAGGCTACCTGCATCAACCACCCATTTCCTGTACAGGTAGCTCAAATGTTATGTCCATATTTTCTGAGTGAAGTCAAACTTCCTCTTGCTTGGTCCTCTACTCTGCCAAGGGTGTGTCTCCTGTCGTTTTTTCTGTATCTGGCATTCGAGGAGAGGATATCAAGGCACAATTTATATTTTTATGGTTTCTAGGTTGGCGATACCAGGCTTGTGTGTGTGTGTGTGTGTGTGTGTGTGTGTGTGTGTGTGTTGGCGATATCATTGCTGCTCTTTGCAGCTGATTGTTATCTTGATTTTCTCAATGAAACGTAATCTTCAGCTTCTCCCAGAGCATTTCTCAGCTTGGTGTGATGTACTTGGGAGCTGATCTGATGTGAGAGTTCTCACTAGGAGAAGGGTGGTGGTTCTCTCCAGAAAAGAAACCTTGAAGTGGGGTACACTGGTCCATTAGAGTGCAGTCACATGCACATTTGCATGGAACAGGCAATGTTTGGGTCATCATTTTTCCTGAAACGCAACTTTGTGCGGTGGGAGGAAGCACTGTAAACACAGGGAAAATGCACAGCATCTGCACAGAGCCAAGTCGCAGCTCACCTAGAACCCATGAACTCCGAGGCATTAAAAAAAACTGCTGTACCACCATGCAAAAATAAGGAACTAATTGATTGTCAGTAGTGATAAAGCGTTAGTGTGATATGTGACAAAACCCCAACATAAGTTTCAGTCTGATGATGGATCACTTTTTTAAATGTATTCACCACAGTTAGTTTGCAGAGTGGCAAGATGCCTGCCAACTTGCAAGAGCAATAACTTCATCATGATGATGTGTGGTGATGTGCAGTTGCTTCAGTTGAGTTTGCAGGAAATTTGATTCCTCAAGACCTTTGGTGAGGAGAACAGTCAAACAATCCAAACATCACTTATTTTTGAAAACATGCTACATTCAATGTAAATGGCTGTGCGAAATATGGGTTGCTTTTGCAAAATGCTGGATTTGAAAACTTTGATGATGTGGCAAAATGGAAGGTCACCCTGCCTACACGCTAACTGCCTGACCCAGACAGAGGCTCATTCAATACTAACTGGCAGCCTCATTTTTATCTCTTTGTTTTATAAAGTTTGTTTTTCCTTGCTCCTTGATAAACTCTTTGCTTTTAAGCAAGTGAGCTGGAGAATGCATATGCAGATAGTCTGGTTACAGCTAGCAGTTTGAAATACAGTATTTTAATAGCATTGCATTTTGCACAATATGAAAGCACATATGTGCAATTGTTACTGAAATGGTCAAAACTGTGAACTTTTGTGAACAAGGCGTGCCAGTATCATTCCCTGTCTGAACAGCAAGAACAGCAGAAATACAAACGGCTTTAAAAGCCTAAACAAGGGAGTATCTTGAATAAAAAATGGAATCATTTTACAGTATTTTTCTTATGCATGTCAATGCAGTAATCCAAGTAAACTGTTGGTTGTAAAACACAGTGGGATAATATTTTCAAAACCGTTACATTGAGCATGTATCAAACATTTTAAAAATGAGATATTAGAAACTCCTGAGGAGAGCTGAAGAAACGTAATGTACCACAGGAGCTGCTACTCTACACATACTGTTCTACAAGTTCTACACAGCAGTCATTGAGTCTGTTCTCAGCAGTCACAGTTTGGTTTGGATCACCCACCAAACAAGAAAAGAACAGGCTGTATCATGTAGTCAAGTCTGCTGAAAAGATCACTGGTGCAAGACAGGACCTGTGCTCCTCCCGAATTAATAGATGGGCAGGGAAAATCATGACAGGCTCCTCTCACACAGGCCACATCTTTTAGAACTTCTCTCATCCAGCAAGTACTACAGATCACTGTACGCCAAAAAGAGCAGATGCAGGAACACTTTTTCCCCATGCCGTTACATGATGAACAGCTGATTTGTTTGTGAGTCTGTGACATGTTCCTCTTGAAATATTTCTTCTTCCTTCTAGAACTTATTACTTCCTTATGTTTATTCTTTCTATTAAGTATAAAGTGAAGAATAAAGAAATGTCATGTATCTTGCATTTTTAATACTGTATGTATGTATGTACGTGTTGTTTCATGTACACTGAGAGCCATTGGGAACTAAGCCAAATTGCCCGTATGTGTGGGCATACTTTGCCATCTGATTCTGATTCTACTGCAAGTATAACACAGACTTCTGCATCTCCCAGCAATCTCTAATACTACACTAAAATTATCTAAGGTAGGGTTTCATAAGCTGTGGTGGGGGTGTATGTTGCCTCCCAAAAGATGCATCCCTATTGCTTTCTTACTGGAAAAATGTTGTAGTGTTCTTTATTTTTAATATTACAAACTAAAATGAGGAATATTGTTTATTAAGTTTATTGTCCATCCATCATCATTAGCTGCTTAATCTTGGTAAGGGTCACTGATCTGAACCCTGTCCCACATTCACTGGGTGCTATGCTATGAAACAACACCCTGAATTAATATCAGTCTGCTGTGGAGCAAATTAAGCACAAGCGCGCGCACACACACACACACACACACACACACACACAGAGCCATGGACAAGGTCAGATACACTATTTGGCCAAAAGTATGTGGACATCTGAGCATCACACCCGTATGTGCTTGTTGAACCTCCCACTTCAAACCCATGGGCATTAATATAGGTCCCTTTGCTGTTATAACGGACCGGAGGCTGTCTTCTGGGAAGGCATTCCACCGGATTTCAGTCACATGAAGATCGGTGAGGTCAGACAAGAAGGCCTGGCTCATAGTCGGCATTTCAATTCATCCCAAAGGAGTTCAGTGGAGTTCAGGTCAGGGCTCTGTGCAGCCACTCAAGGTCTTCCACACCAGCCTGGGCAAACCATGTGTTTATGGAGCTTGCTTTGTGGAGGGGCACAGTCATGCTGGAGCATGAAAGGAGCTTCTTCCCCAAACTGTGGCCACAAAGCTGAAAGTACAAATTTGTCTAGAATGTGTTTGTATGCTGTATGAGTGCAGTTGAAACAGCTCAGTTCAGTCATTAGAAAGGGTGTCCACATACTTTTGGCAATTTAGTGTAGTTGTAATGTATCACAGGCTGCCCTGTCTATTAAGTCCAAGAACAGTGTCCATGCATTCCAGAAATTCTTTATCATACACAATAAACACCAGTTCAAACATTTGCACTCTTAAAAGGAGAACCTTAGGTGTACACCTAAGCATTAAAATGAATTTCCTTGTGTATGATTGATCTCTGGGCACCTGCTGCGCCGATCAGCTGACCGGAATATTCACTAGCATCTTTAATTAGTCTGTAGATCAACGGTTCAAAGGTTTATTTGTCATGGGTGAACAACACAGCATAGCAGTGTTGTCCCCATGAAAAGTTTTGTTTCCAGGCATCCTCAGTGCAAACATGAACGTAATATGTAAAGTATAACTAAGTAACAGGATAGAAAGAAAAAAATCAGGAAAGGAGAACAATAAATAATAATAAATAAGAAAGTAATAAATAAAAGAGTAGAACAAACTGTTAATAAATAGGGATAGGTTTGTGGAGAAAGGGATATACATCAGGGATTGGCGGGGGGGGGGGGGGGGGGACGACACAGCAACCAAACCTACAACTACAGACTAAACCTACTACAACAACAAAAAGTACCAGAGAAATATGTTTGTGAACCAGACGGGTTTCCACAATGGGTGGGACAGGCATACAGACAGACAGACAGACCCCAATCGACTGTTCCACTGCCCAGGGAGGGGTCAGTGTGGGGGGGGGAAACTGTTCCGGAACCGTTTTGTCCTTGTCCGAACATTTCTAAAGTGTCTTCCGGATGGGAGCAAGGGGAATAGTTTGTGGCTGGGGTGACTGCTGTCCCTCTAGATGTTAAGTGCCTTCTTCTTGCAGCGCTGGGTGTGGAGGTCCTGCAGGGCTGGCAGATCAGTCCGTGATGGTCTGTGCCGTCTTGACCACTCTTTGCAGAGCTTTACAGTCTGACACACTGCAGCTGCCATACCAGGCCGTGAAACAGCCAGTCAGGATACTTTCGATCGTAGATCTGTAGAAGTTGACCAGTATCCTGTTGTCCATGCCGAACCTCCTCAGCCGACGGAGGAAGAAGAGGCGTTGTGTTGCCGTCTTAATGACGACGCTGGTGTGCCATGACCAGGACAAGTCCTCAGTGATGTTAACTCCGAGGATCCTGAAGCTGTTCACTCTCTCCACTGGGGCACCGGCTAAAGAGACGGGCGCATGGCCGTTCCCCTGCTGTCTCCTGAAGTCCACAATCAGCTCTTTTGTTTTGCTGACGTTGAGGTGGAGGTCATTGTCCTGACACCATGAGGTCAGGGTTCTCACCTCCTCTCTATAGGCCTGTTCATCGTTGTCAGTGATCAGGGCGATGACCGTGGTGTCGTCAGCAAACTTGACTATGATGTTGTAGCTGAGCAAGGCGACGCAGTCGTGCGTGAACAGGGAGTACAGCAGGAGGCTAAGCACGCAGCCCTGGGGGGTCCCCGTGCTGAGAGTCAGCGCCGAGGAGATGGTATTCCCCAATCTCACCACCTGGGGCCTGCCTGCCAGGAAGTCCATGACCCAACCGCACAGAGTTGGGTTAAGTCCTAGGTTCCTGAGCTTGGCGACCAGCTTAGAGGGCACGATGGTGTTGAATGCTGAGCTGTAATTGATGAAGAGCATTCACACATACGTGTTCCTCTGTTCCAGGTGGGAGAGAGCCTTGTGGAGGGTGAAGGCGATTGCGTCGTCAGTAGACCTGTTTGGCCCGTAGGCGAACTGAAGTGGGTCCAGTGTGTCCGGCAGAGAGGCAACAATGTGTGACCTGACTAACCGCTCAAAGCACTTTGTGATAATGGACGTAAGTGCTACAGAGCGGTAGTCATTTAGGCAGAGGACTCGGGGTTTCTTGGGTACAGGAACAATGATGGTTTTCTTGAAACATGTGGGGACAACAGACTGCAGCAGGGAAAGGTTGAAGATGTCGGTGAACACACCCGCCAGCTGGTCTGCACAAGCCTTAAGAACCCTACCAGGGATGTTATCCGGTCCAGGAGCTTTGTGTATGTTTATCTTTTTAAAGGATTTACATACATCTGCCCTGGACACCTGCAGTGAGCAAGCATCCTGGTTCAGGTCCATGGCCAGGTGTGGGTGGTTCTTGTCAAACCATGCGTAGAAGGTGTTCAGCTCCTCAGCGAGGGGAGCAGATGCTTCTACGACACCGCTGCCTTTCCCTTTATAGTCCGTGATTGTTCTAAGCCCTCTCCACATGTTTCTGATGTTGGAGCCCCTGTAGAGAGACTCCACTTTGTCCCTGTACTGCCTCTTAGCGGATTTTATCGCTCTTCTGAGTTCGCAACGAGAGCGCCTGTAGCCCTCCAAATCACCGAAGTTAAAGGCTGACGTCCGCGCTTTGAGTAAAGCACGGATTTCGCCGCTCACCCACGGTTTTTGGTTCGGGAAAGTCCATACAGTGACTCTCGGAACGACATCGTCGATGCATTTTGCGATGAAACCCGTAACTGTTTCGGCGAATTCCTCCACCCGGTTTTCCGCCGCCTCCCAGAACATCAGCCAGTCCGTCTCGCTGAAGCAATGACGTAGAGCTGCGTCGGATTCATTCGTCCAGCGCTGGATGGTCCTCGTCACCGGCTTCTCCTGCTTAAGCCTCTGCCTATAGGCGGGCAGTAGCAGGATGGAGGCGTGGTCTGACTTGCCGAAGGCAGGACGGGGGAGGGCCTTATATCCATCCCGGAATGGAGTGTAAACATGATCCAACGTGTTCCCACCACGTGTCGGGAAGCTGATGTGCTGGTGAAATTTCGGCCTGGCTTTCCTCAGATTGGCGCTGTTGAAATCGCCAGCCACAATCACAGCAGCCTCCAGGTGTAAAGCCTCCGACCGCTCGACAACACTATACAGTTTGTCAATCACCCCTGCGGTGTCGGCTTGTGGTGGGATGTACACGGCTGTTAAAATGACCAATGTAAATTCCCGGGGCAGGTAGTAGGGTTGGCATCTGATCGTGAGGTGCTCGAGATTAGGGGAACATCCAGAGGAGATATTCTCCACATCCGAGCACCACAAGTTGTTCACCATGAAGCAGACACCTCCCCCTCTCACCTTCCCCGACTCCATTGTCCTGTCCTGCCGGTATGTTGCGTGACCGTGGGGTGTAATGGCAAAGTCCGGAGTCGAGGGGTCCAGCTAAGTTTCCGTGAAAACCAGCACATTGCAGTCCTTGATGTCCCGGTGGAAGGCCAGCCTGCTTCTCAGTTCATCTAGATTGTTGTCCAGTGACTGAACATTCGCTAGAAGAATACTGGGAAGAGGTGTGCGGTTTGCACGTCGTCTCAGCTTGACCAGAACGCCAGCTCTTTTCCCTCGCTTCCTCCTCCGGCGCCGTTTGCTAGGTACGCCAGGTAGGCTGAACAAAGAGCAGTCCAGCGAGGTCGCCGTGTCCGCTGAACTTCGCTCGTCCGTGAAGGTGAGCTCATTGCGTTACCGATGTCGATCAGAGTCTGTCTGCCGTAGGTGATGATAGCGTTAGTAAAAGTAGCGTTATTGTGTACAATTAGTGCCAGTAGGGTAACAAAGAGGTAAAAAGTAAGAGGAGCCTGGAAGTGTTTTATAAGAGCCACTGTTGTCCTGGTACCAAAGAACAACAAGCCCTAGTGCCTGAATGACTTCTGGCCTGTTGCCCTGACCTCGGTAATCATGAAGGTTTTTGAGAGACTTATTAAAGCCATTATCACAGCATTCATCTCCAACTTTGTAGACTCACTTTAGTTTGCTTACCGCCCCAATAGATCTACGGAAAACACAATTTCCCACATCTTGCACACCACCCTCAGTCATGTGAATATGAAACATGGCAACTACACTATATGGAAAAAAGTATTGGGACACACCTCTTAATTATTGAATTCAGGTGTTTCAATCAGACCCATTGCCACAGGTGTATAAAATCAAGCACCTAGCCATACAGTCTCCATTTACAAACATTTGTGAAACAAAATAAGAGCTCAGTGACTTCAAGCATGGTACTGTGATAAGATCCCACCTTTGCTGGATATTCCACGGTCAACTGTAAATGGTATTATTGGAAAGTGGAAGCGTTTAGGAACAACAGCAACTCAGCCACGAAGCAGATCACGTAAAGTCACAGAGCGGGGTCAACAACAGTCGCCAACGCTCTGCTGATTCCATAGCTGAAGAGTTCCAAAACTTCCACTGGCATTAATGTAAGCACAAAAAATAGGCTTCTGTGGCCAAGCAGCTGCATGCAAGCCTCACATCACCAAGTCCAACGCCAAGCGTCGGATAGAGTGGTGTAAAGCACACCGCCACTGGACTGTGGAGTAGTGGAAACGTGTTCTATGGAGTGACGAATCACACTTCTCTGTTTGGCAGTCAGATGGGCAAGTCTGGGTTTGGCCGAAAGAATGTTACCTACCTAACTGCACTGTGCCAACTGTGAAGTTTGGTGGAGGAGGGATAATGGTGTGGGGCTGTTTTTCAGGGTTTGGGCTAGGCCCTTTACTTCTAGTGAAGGGCAATCTTAATGCTTCAGCATACCAAGACATTTTGGAGAACACTATGCTTCCAACTTTGTGGAAACAGTTTGGGGAAGGCCCTTTTCTATTCCACCATGACTGTGCCCCAGTGCACAAAGCAAGGTCCATAAAGACATGGTTGGATGAGTTCGGTATGGAAGAACTTGACTGGCCCGCACAGAGCCCTGACTTCAACACCTTTGGGATAAACTGGAATGGAGATTGTGAGCCAGGCCTTCTCATCCAATATCAGTCCCTGACCTCATAAATGCTCTGCAGAATGAATGGGCACAAATTCCCACAGCAATACTCCAAAATCTTGTGGAAAGCCTTCCAAGAAAAGTGGAAGCTGTTATAGCTCCAAAGGGGGGACCAACTCCATACCAAAGTCTATGTATTTGAATGCAATGTCATTAAAGTCCCTGTTGGTGTAATGGTCAGGCGTCCCAATACTTTTGTCCATATAGTGTATGTGAGATTGCTGTTCATTGATTACAGCTCAGCTTTCAACACAATTGTCCCCATATACCGTTCACTAACCTGAGAGACTTGGGACGGAGCAGCCACCTGTGTGCCTGGGTTTTCAGTTTTATCACAGGTGGTGAGAGTTGGTAGTTGTACCTCCAGCATCATCACATTTCTTACAGGAGCTCCACAAAGTCTGCTCTATGCCCTCTACACTCATGATTGTGTGGCCACACACGCATCCGACTCCATTGTCAAATTTGCTGATGATACGGTAGTGCTGGGCCTCATCTCCATCAACGATGAGACAGCACGCATGGAGGAGGTGGAGAACTTGGCATCATGGTGTCAGGAGAACTGCCTCCAACTGAATGTCAGCAAAACTGAAGAGCTGGTGGTGGACTTTGGTAGGCGACAGAAGCAGTCCTACACCCCCCTTAAAATCAATGGGACTGTAGTGGAGAGGGTGAGCAGCTTCAAATATCTGGGTGTCCATGTCACTGAGGATTTTACATGGACTGTACACATCCAAGCTCAAGCCAGCAAAGTGAAGCAACATCTTTACCACCTCAGACAGCTGAGGAAGCTTCAGGTCTCTCCAGCGATCCTGAAAACTTTCTACTCTGGTGCTGTACAAAGTGTCCTGACTCAGAACATCATCTCCTGGTTTGGGAATAGTTGTGCTTGTGACATCAAAGCACTGCAGAGAGTGATCCAGGCAGCGGAATGCTGCACCAGATCTAATCTGCCATCCCTAGAGGACATTTACACCAGGAGATGCAGGACCAGAGCAGCTAGGATCATCAGAGACCTATCTCATCCCAGCAATCATCTGTTCAACCTTTTGAAATCAGGCAAATGTTTCAGAAGTATTATGGCCAGAACAGAGAGGCTCAGGAGGGGCTTCTATCCACAGACTTCTGAACCTTGACATCCCATCACAATTTTTTCCAACTGCTGACTATAATACATATTGAACTCTCCCCTCATTGCATTCAGCTGCTACCATGTCATCTAGAGGTTTTTATTAATTTGTTTGTTTTCTTGTGAAATTGCATGGCTGATTTAGGGCACATTTCACTACGATGTATTTAGTATAACTGTGTATCTGACAAATAAAATTCTTTGATTCTTGATTGATTCTTTGATTCAAACTTTGTTAAATTAATGGTTGGGTGATTGATGTGACTTCTGAAACATCTGGAAAACTTCATGGATTCTTTGAATAAATACTTTAAAATATACTGAAAAATGACCAATCCAGCCACAAGGGGATGCAAAACCAGTGCATTTCTTCGTGCCAGTCCCAAGCCTCGATAAATGCAGAGGGTTGCGTCAGGAAGGGCATCCGGCGTAAAAATTTGCCAAACCTAATATACGGACAAAAATACAAATTTCCATACCAGATTGGTCGAGCCCCGGGTTAACAATGACCGCCACCAGCACTGCTAGCCAACAGGGTGCTGGCAGAAATTGGGCTACTGTTGGCCGAAGAAGGAGAAGAGGCCAAAGGAAAAGAGGAGGAAGGCATGTCCAGAGGAAGGAGGAGAGGGGGAAGGTTAAGAGAGCGGATGTGAGGGTAGGAACTTTGAATGTTGGTAGTATGACTGGTAAAGGGAGAGCTTGCTGATATGATGGAGAGAAGGAAGGTTGATATATTGTGTGTGCAAGAGACCAAATGGAAGGGAACTAAGGCTAGGTGCATCGGAGGGGGGTTTAAACTGTTTTACCATGGTGTGGATGGGAGGAGAAAAGGGGTAGGGGTTATCCTGAAGGAACAGTATGTCAAGAGTGTTTTGGAAGTGAAGCAAGTGTCTGACAGAGTGATGGTTATGAAACTAGAAATTGATGGTGTGATGATGAATGCTGTTAGTGCATATGCCCTGCAAGCTGGGTGTGAGATGGATGAGAAAGAACAATTCTGTAGTGATATGGATGAAGTGGTGAAGAGTGTACCCGAGGGAGTAAGAGTGGTGATTGGAGCAGATTTCAATGGGCATATTGGTGAAGGGAACAGAGGAGATGTGGAGGTGATGGGTAGGTATGGTGTCAAGGAGAGGAACGCAGAAGGTCAGATGGTTGTGGATTTTGCAAAAAGGATGGACATGGCTGTGGTAAACATGTATTTTAAGAAGAGGGAGGAACACAGGGTGATGTACAAGAGTGGAGGAAGATGCACACAGGTGGATTATATCTCATGCAGGAGGGCCAGACTGAAGGAGATTGTAGACTGAAAAGTGATGGCAGGGGAAAGTGTAGTTAGGCAGCATAGGATGGTGATTTGTAGGATGACATTGGAGATCAAAAAGAGAAGGAGAGTGAGGGCAGAACCAAGGATCAAATGGTGGAAGTTGAAAAAGGAAAACTATAAGGTAGAGCTCAGGGAGGAATTAAGACAGGCATTGGGTGGCAGTGAAAAGTTGCCAGTGAGCTGGACATCTACAGCAGAAGTGGTAAGGGAGACAGCTAGAAAGGTGCTTGGTGTGAAATCTGGACAGAGGAAGGAGGACAAGGAAACCTGGTGGTGGAATGAGGAAATACAGGAGAGTATACAGAGGAAGAGGCTGGCAAAGAAGTGGGATAGACAGAGAGATGAAGAATATAGACAGGAGTACAAGGAGATGAGGCGTAGGGTGAAGAGAGGTGGCGAAGGCTAAAGAAAAGGCGTATGGTAAATTGCATGAGAGGTTGGACACTAAGGAGGGAGAAAAGGACCTGTACCGATTAGCTAGGCAGAGGGACCGAGCTGGGAAAGATGTGCAGCAGGTTAGGGTGATAAAGGACAATGGAAACGTACTCACAAGTGAGGAGAGTGTGTTGTGCAGATGGAAAGAGTACTTTGAGGGGCTGATGAATGAAGAGAATGAGAGAGAGAGAAGGTTGGATGATGTAGGGATTATGAATAAGGGAGTGCAATGGATTAGCAAGGAGGAAGTTAGGACAGCTATGAAGAGGATGAAGAATGGAAAGGCTGTTGGCCCAGATGACATACCTGTGGAAGCATGGAAGTGTTTAGGAGAGATGGCAGGAGTTTTTAACCAGATTGTTTAATGTAATCTTAGAAAGTGAGATGATACCTGAGGAGTGGAGAAGAAGTATACTGGTACCAATTTTTAAGAATAAGGGTGATGTGCAGAGCTGTAGTAACTACAGAGGGATAAAACTGATCAGCCACAGCATGAAGTTATGGGAAAGAGTAGTGGAAGCTAGGTTAAGAAGGGAGGTGATGATTATTGAGCAGTAGTATGACTTCATGCCAAGAAAGAGTACTACAAATGCAATGTTTGCTCTGAGGGTGTTAATGGAGAAATACCGAGAAGGTAAGAAGGAGTTGCATTGTGTCTTCGTGGACTTAGAGAAAGCATATGACAGGGTACCTAGAGAGGAGCTGTGGTATTGTATGAGGAAGTCGGGGGTGCCAGAGAAGTATGTAAGAGTGGTACAGGATATGTACAAGGACAGTGTGACAGTGGTGAGGTCTGCGGTAGGAGTGACGGATGCTTTCAAGGTGGGGGTAGGATTACATCAAGGATCAGCTTTGAGTCCTTTCTTGTTTGCAATGGTAATGGACAGGTTGACAGACGAGATCAGACAGGAGTCACCGTGGGCTATGATGTTTGCGGATGACATTGTGATCTGTAGTGAGCAGGTTGAGGAGACCCTGGAGAGGTAGAGATATGCTCTAGAGAGAAAAGGAATGAAGGTCAGTAGGACTAAGACAGAATACATGTGCATAAATGAGAGGGAGGACAGAGGAATGGTGAGGATGCAGGGAATAGAGTTGGCGAAGGTGGGTGAATTTAAATACTTAGGATCAACAGTCCAGAGTAATGGGGAGTGTGGAAGAGAGGTGAAGAAGAGAGTGCAGGCAGGGTGGAGAAGAGTGTCAGGAGTGATTTGTGATAGAAGGGTACCAGCAAGAGTGAAAGGGAAGGTCTACAAGATGGTAGTGAGACCAGCTATGCTTTATGGGTTGGAAACGGTGGCACTGACCAAAAGACAGGAGGTGCATTGGGTGTGACGTGGATGGACAGGATTAGAAATGAGTATATTAGAGGGTCAGCACAGGTTAGACGGTTTGGAGACAAAGTCAAGAGAGGCGAGATTGTGTTGGTTTGGACATGTGCAGAGGAGAGATGCTAGAGATGGAGCTGCCAGACAAGAGGGAAAGAGGAAGGCCTAAGAGAAGATTTATGGATGGGGTGGAGGAGGACATGCAGGTAGTGGGTGTGACAGAGAAAAGTGCAGAGGACAGGAAGAAATGGAAACAATTGATCTGCTGTAGCAACCCCTAACGGGAGCAGCCGAAAGATGAAGATACTGAAAAATGACCAATCTACTCAAAATCCTTTCACCTGGATGAAGCTAACAGGACAACTTTTTCAAATTGCAGAACAGATTTGATGAAGCAAAACCAAAATCTTTATCAATTGTGATCATGCAAATAAATGCATACCAAGTGATGCTTGTGTTTAACAACCTATTCTAATCCGTTTTGAGAATTTATTTCTAGAAAAATTGTGTTGGTTTATTTGTGGTAGAAGAAGAGGTATAAATGGATTCAGATGTGAAAGTAAAATATCTGGTCTTTAGTATGATTTTATGCTCTGTACAGCAGAATTATGTATAGTTTTTGCATTAGCTATGCCAGAAGATACAAGGGCCTGTTATCCTTCTTTACCGCTTTTCATGGTCATGGGATTAGATCAAGAACCCTGTCCGATTATCAGATCAAATTTAACCGCCCCCCCCACAAAAAAAAATTTGAATAGGAATTAAAATTATACAGCCTGATTAATAAATTATTAAACCTATTTGTACACAAAATGATATACAAATTAAACTTAAATAAAAAAAACTCAGTAAAACCAGTTTGATTCATGAGAAATTCAGAAAACATCTCACTTGAATTTGTAGCTTCTTTCTAGGACACGTAACTTTTGTGTTACCTATAAGACGAGTCAAGGTTTATAACATTTATTCTCAGTCAGGAGATCTGTACATTAAAGAAGTGCCACATTTTTAAATTTATAAAGTTCACCTGGAGCACTATGCAAACAGCAACAAAATGACCAACAACTTCAGACAGTTTATGCATCAAAGCTGGACAAGAAGTTTAGCACAATCTCCTTCAGCTTGGCATCTGCTGCTTCAGAGATCTTGCCATCAGCCCTACAATTAAACCAAAGATGATTTACCAAACCAGTTCATCGTTTTCCCCTCTGTAGATCACTTTTAAATGCACGTAATGCAAATAATGCATGCGCAAAAACATAACTGATCATGAGTATTATGCTAAGCAAAGAAACATCTTAGTGTATAAACCCAAAGTGGGATCCCATTACCTGATTGTGGCCAGCAGGTCCTGATGTTGGCTAATGACATGCTGCAGGAAAGCCTTCTCAAACTTTGTGATCTTGCTGGGCTCCAGTTTGTCAAGGTGGCCTCGGACACCAGCGTAGATGACCGCAACCTGTTCCTCAATGGCCATGGGAGCTACAAGTCAGAGATGGACATCAGTATATCCAACAAGGCCATGGAATCTGCCAACTATGGTCCATGTTACCATACTTACAGTACTGCCCCTGCTTTAGGAGCTCAGTGAGACGCACACCACGGTTCAGGAGTTGCTGTGTGGCAGCATCCAGATCTGAGCCAAACTGGGCAAAGGCAGCCACCTCACGGTATTGGGCCAACTCCAGCTTCATAGTACCAGCCACCTAAAAGGGGAAGAGCCTCAGCGTCTTGTCCATTGACAATAAAGCACAGATGAGATCTGGGAAACCACCCACCTGCTTCATAGCCCTGGTCTGGGCAGCGGACCCTACACGGGACACAGACAAGCCCACATTGATGGCAGGCCTAATACCCTTATAGAACAATTCTGTCTCCAAGAAGATCTGTCAGGGGAAGGGGGGAGAGGGAAGGGAAAAAGAAGAAGAAGAAAAAAAAGTGTTGACAGTTAAAACTTTAAACCAGCCAGCAAAACAGATGTTTTCAGGTCACTAAAGATGCCAATGAGAATACCTGGCCGTCTGTGATGGAGATGACATTTGTTGGAATGTAGGCAGACACATCGCCGGCCTGTGTCTCAATAACAGGCAAGGCGGTCAGGGAACCACCACCGAAGTTGTCATTCATCTTGGCCGCTCTTTCCAGCAAGCGGGAGTGCAGGTAGAAGACATCGCCAGGGTATGCTTCACGGCCAGGGGGACGACGCAGCAGCAGGGACATCTGGCGGTAAGCAACAGCCTAAAGAAGAAAGACAGAAGTTAACACACCAAGACAGTGGTGAGTGGGGGGGAACCTTTAATCTTTAATATGCATTAACTCACCCCCCTCCCCAAAAAAAAAAAGAAAGAAAAAAAGACAGACTGACCTGCTTGGACAAGTCATCGTAGATGATCAGGGCATGCTTGCCGTTATCTCTGAAATACTCCCCCATGGAGCATCCAGAGTAAGGGGCCAGGTACTGCAGGGGGGCCGCATCAGAGGCGGTGGCAGACACCACAATGGTGTACTTCATGGCATCAGCATCGGTCAGCCTTTTGACAAGCTGGGCCACAGTTGATCTCTTCTGGCCAATAGCCACATAGATGCAATACAGCTTCTTCTTCTCATCAGTTCCATCATTGAACCTCTTCTGGTTGATGATGGTGTCGATGGCAATAGCTGTTTTTCTGCAAAATCCTGGTCATTAATTATATGGCTCTATGAGCTGTTACCTTAAAAAATTATTCAGCTGTAGCAGACAAGCATCTTACCCAGTCTGCCGGTCACCAATGATCAACTCACGCTGACCACGTCCAATGGGCACCAGGCTGTCGACAGCCTTGATGCCTGTCTGCATGGGCTCACGCACAGAGATCCTGGGAATGATGCCTGGGGCCTTCAGACCCACTCGCCTGCGGGTCTTGGATCCCAGGGGTCCCTTTTGGAAGATGTGAGATATGCATTAACCATTACAGCACTTATATATAAAATATGCAATTAATTACACACAGAATTAAAGAGCTTATCAGCAAAAGCACAAGTTTAGCCAAAAAAGTGGTTTATGGACAGATTTTGTTGCACTCACGCTACATTTACAAAGATGATTTTACCTTTCCATCAATGGGATTGCCCAGAGCATCCACAACACGACCCAGAAGCTCTTCACCAACAGGAACATCCACAATGGCACCAGTTCTCTTCACAATGTCACCCTCCTTAATGAGCTTGTCGTTACCAAACACGACAACACCAACGTTGTCCGGCTCCAAGTTCAGAGACATACCCTGTGAAGGAGAAAAGCAGTGTCTTCACACGTGCGGAACATACATTACAGTAATTTTGATCCTTCTAGAATGGCATTTTAACTTTGAAACAAGCCATATATTCATCGCTCATCAACAAATGACTAATAAAAGGTAGTTAATGATTTTAAATTTGGCCTGATAAACAAGAGTAGCATAATGTGGAAGGGAAGAGAGGGAAAAAAATGTAAACACTTTAAGTAATGCACAAATGTATCAACCCCAGATATTTAAACTTCACAACCACATTGGTCTAAACTAAAGCCACACACACACACACACACACACATTTCATTCTTTAAACCATTCAAAGTCACCTTCAGGCCAGAAGAGAACTCCACCATCTCCTCAGCCTGCACATTCCTCAGCCCGTACACTCTGGCAATACCATCACCGATGGACAGAACACGGCCAGTCTCTTCAAGGTCAGCAGATGTGTCTGCACCCATGATTTTCTCCTCCAGGATGGAAGATACCTCAGCAGTGCCTTTCCACAGCAAAAACAAACTTAGCTCACATTTGTTTTGACTTCTCAGATTTTGAAAGCATGTGCACAACCTTATTATACTGGAATTCCACTTTGCAGCTACCTTTTAGCCTTACATTACAAAAAGGACAGACGCACAACATTACGCATGTTTACAGTACAGTAGACTTGGGGACAGAGGGAACCTCCAAACATGCATACCAGTTTTCTGCAGCCATGGTCTGGTAGTGTGAAGGTTCTTGGCACCAACACAAACCGCAGCAACATTTTTGGAAACCTGTAATGAGAAAAGCACATCTCCTGTGAGTTAACTGTCAACCCTGCACCAGTGACTCTTCAACCTTAAGCAGTGCTTGTCAATTAGAAATCAACTGCAGGTCTCAACAGCTTATGCATAGAATACCGAAAAAACAAAAATGTCCCATTTGTTTAATGGCGAGTTACACATAAAAGGGTGACCTTCAAGACAACTAGCGACCTTCCGTTTGTTCAAAGTGGCCTACAGAAACCATAGTCAAAACTCAAAAATACTGTGACAATTTTAAAACAATTAATTTCGGGTTAAAGAAATAACATGTGATGGCAGCAAAGCAACTAGCCATTCAGAAAAACGCTGATTTGTACCTCAGACAAAAAAAGCGCTCAGTTGTACAAGATCGCTGCTATTTTAGCCCGCTTATTAATAAATCTAAACCATAAACATCTATTTATATATGTTAATACTTGCATTTGAATTTGTATTAGCTGTATTTATTAGGGAGCGTGCAGCGACTCGGACCTGACCTTCAATGCTAACGTCTTGCTAGCTCGTAGCTACAAAGCTAACCGGCTAATGACATTCAGACAAACCTTGCATGATGAAAATAACAACAGCATAGCTAAGAGAAAACAGTTTTTGAACATATAGCCTGACTGTGCAATTTCGTACTAGCGAAGCAGGAAATAAGTTGTCAATATTAGAGATTATCCAAAATTCTACAAAAGCCTACAGCGCAGGCCGCCAAGTGCAAGATGGCAGCCTCCCATTACATGTCCTCCCCATTCACTGACATTCACAATGCAGGAGATCAACAAAATATACAATCCGCATGCATTGCAAAAATCCATATGCTTATTAGGAATGCTCACAAATGCAGCTCGTCTTGGGAGAGTGCGAGCCAGAGCCGCGGCAACACGAACTGACAGCATCATGGATGGAAAAACGCAGACTTCTCCTCCGATGACCGGCTGTGCGGAGCGATGAGGAGTGAAGAAAATGGAGGAGCAGCGCCGGGTGTTCAATATTGAAAGGTCACATATGACCCGGATTCACGGCTGCTGTCGTTAAAGAAAGACAAAGTGTGACCCGGAAATAGTTATTGCAATGGTTTTTATTGAATTTATTTACCATTGCAACAAATATGCGCGATGCTTATCAAAGACGTTGAGAACTAGTCACGCATGTAAAATAATAGGAAATATATTCAAACTGGTTTTATTCGAAAATTATCTATACTGCTAACCTATTTTGGCTGGCAGTTTCCGTTCTGCAGTGCTCTGCGTTGTACTTTCACCTTGTGAGCAGGTCACTGATATCCGAGTGAATAGCTTACCATCATAAATACCATATAAGTCTGCATGTTATTAGGTTTTCGTTCATGTTCCTCTTTGTACCATTGTATGCAAATGATGGGCTTTAATATCACTGAATTTTCAATATTACTTAAATGAGTATATTTGGAAAAAATTGGGTTAGCATGTAAACCTCGGGTTTTTCCTGGTTCCTAGTCTAAAGCATAATTTCTGCTTGATGATTTTACTTACTGTTTGCCACATTAGGTTTAAGTACTAGGAGTATTGCAGTAAAAATTCAGAGATTTTGACAGCTATCCAACAAGCTTTGTAAATGGAATTTTTTTCTGTTAGCATATGCAAATCTAAAATCTAGTGTATACCATACGTTCATCTTAGATAAACCTGGAGACATCATCTTCACTGTTGCAGTCTGGGGTCATGGTCTTTTTCAGGTGTTTCAGCATCAGATGCCATTACCTGACTAAGGTAGTGTGTCCTTGAACCTGCAGCCATCTAAATCTGCAGCTCTCTCCCAAGCCTCAGTAATAACTTACATTGTTTTCTTTCTTTGATGGCAGATGCTATTTATTACATACTACAGACCCTTTACAAATATGTGCCTCCCACACTTGCAGCCCACTTCACTGGACACACACCTTTCCCTCCAGTCTTTTCAGCAATACTGCTCCACCAGGTTATCATACTTCATCATCCTCATTTCATAAGCTTCTACCATGCTCTCTCCCCAAGGCACTGTTGGCTTCTAAGTCAACCATCAAATTTCTGTCACACACCATCATTAGGGCCCCTAATGTTGGCGTTACTCTTTCATCTCTCTACTCACTTTTCACTTTCCTTCACAAATATTATGGCCTGCTTTGCAAGCCAGCAGGTCTTGCTGTGTACTGTGCCCACACTGGTAGACTTGAGCGCCACCTTGAGCACCTGGACATGACAGCAACAATAGTAACCCTCACTTATGGGGCAGAACATAATTCCAGTTTTGCTTTCTTTGAATACAACTGCCATGATGGTGAATCACCCTTTCCCAGTTTAATGCATTTATGTCAAGCAGTATAGGATGTTAAAGCAGTGACCTGTGACATCACTGTGGCAACTGTATCAGAGCAGCCTAATCCATAAAGGAATGAACCTGTCATTTATGACTTCTTGAAGAGAAACTGCATAGTGCTCTTTTGGGAAAGCAAAGTACATTTTTTATAATAAGCAACATTTTTGAAATTGAAATCTTGAAATTTCTCTCTTCTTGATAATTTGCTGGGTTTCCAAGAATAATTAGGCCCTAAACTCCAAAGTCAGTTTTAGTATACGTATATATCAAAAACACATGATATACCTTATATTTTTATTTTTGTTTATTTAGCAGACATGTTTCTTCAATTTGACATACAATGATTATTATGTAGTATTTAGCTGACACCTTTATCCAAGGTGACTTACAGTGCACTTTACTGAATTCCCTGTAGTCATTTACCCATCACATGTTTTGGGAAATAACTGCAAATACTGTAACTGGTGAAACACTGCAGGTATCTAAAAAACATTTTATATTGTTCATATACCAGTATTATGTATTACACACTGTATTTCCTATTTTGAACTTTTTTAGTATTTAACTACGTTTCTCAAAACCTTCAGTAAAGGAAAATGGACCACGTGTGTAAAGATTGTAATTTGTTGAGACTTTTTAAGTACATCAAACATTCGATTAGAATTGAGAAATTTTAATACTGTGCTAAACGTAACAGTGCGAGTAAAACGTTGCTTTGAGACTTTAACATATTTCTCTTTCAAATCACATTAAAATCCATCCCAATATTAAATAAACTTAATCCTTGAAGCAGCTTCATGATGGAATAGTGTGTCTTTGTGAGACCAAGAACAACGTGACATGTGACATTCACTGCTGGCGGATCAGCAAACCTAAATAGGAATACTGTCCTGTATTTCTGTATCATTTGACAGCTCTTTGTCCCGCCTCCTCAAATGGACCAATGAAATCGCAACAGTCTTCCGGAACCACCTATTACAAGTGCAAGAAGATGTTGGATTCAGACTCTTCATTGGCTTCGCTGTTTTTAAACGACCAATAAAAACTTACGTTCAACGCGACCCCGCACTGAAAAACAGGCGGGAGTGACGTCAGAGCAGCAGGCTTCTGTTTGTTCCTTGAAGTTCCTGATTATTAGTACTTACTTACTTTTTTTCTATTATTTTTATTTATTTTTTTTACATAAATGTCCGAAAAGATTACAAAGGTTTGCTTTCGTTCGCCTTGTATGCTTACTACGATTGTAGTGGCATCGTAATTTGACAATGTTGTGAGACTTGTGCTCATTCCTGGTTTGACTATGGTCTCCCCAGGTTATGCAGTGGCTCAAGACGGTGTTCGGGGACCAAGAAATTCCCCAGTTTGAGGTGAACACAAGGACGGTGGATTTGCTGCATCAGCTGGCAGAGAGCAGCGAGGCGCGGTGTGCCGAAGTGGCGCTGCTCATGGAGGACCACCGGCAGAAAGCAGCCGAGTACCAGGCGGATGGTAAGGCATTGGTGGCCCCTCAACTACGACAGCTTGTGGTGGTGATGATAAAAATAATGTTTATGTGGCTGAAGCCTTTGTCCAGCTGACTTGACCAACCTAATGTCGTTTTACCCGTTTATGAAGCAGGGGGAAAATATCAGTTTATCAAGGGTACCACAGCACGAGCGGGATTCGAACCGCAACGTTCAGATTGTGAAGTGACGACACCGCCTTATACTATATTATTATTATTATTATTATTATTATACTTTGGTTGTCTTTGCAAAGTGATTAGGAATTAGACGAGGTGGATATTCCATTTAGATACACTGAACAGAAGAACAGTGCAGTAATAAAAAGTTTAAAAATATAATGAAAATAGTGCAGTGATTTACAGGGATGAATATGTGCATTTCTGTTTAGCAAGAGCGTAGCAGTGGAAATGACAGTGGTGCTGAATATAAATAGTTGATGGCTGACACCTTTCTAAAGGTAGTACTTTACTGAATCCTGTTTGTTTTATACTATTTTTCCAGTACAGAGTTTTATCTGTGATTTGTTGGGCGTTGAATATCAACGTTAATACGTTGTATGGATTATAATGTGCATTTCATAGGCTGACAGGGGACATGGCATGAGGGGGGTGGAGGCCATTCCTGTGATTTACCCAATTATTCTGCATAATATTCTTACTATATTGGTTCATTGGTCCATGCCTTGACCACTGGTACTGCAACTACTGTAGGATTTTTAACCTTCAGATACCTTCCTCCAAATGTGGTTATTTATCATCTTAATATAAACATATACTGTTGAGTAGTAGGCCCTCTACAGGAGCTTGTCCATGTTTCTCTGTTGACAGGTTGTCATATTCAGGAGGTGCTTCTACAAGGAGTGGGCTTGTCTTCAGGAAGTCTTTCAAAACCAGCCTCTGACTACTTGACTGCATTGCTAGCCTGTGCCATGGCCCTTAAAGTGAAGGATACCTCTTTGACAAGGTAACACAGATGTGGACCTCTTAGCAGAACAGTGTAGCTTGATCATATCTGAAGCCATATGTCTATATTTTGTCTTGTCAGTTTTAACATCAGATGCTGTTAAATACTTTCAATTTGTTCAGCTTACTCTAAATGATTGGTGCAGAGTATTTGGACATCCAGTGACTTTACATCTAATTTTTTAATTATTTTTCCAAAAATGTACCATGTGCATGTAGTTTGCATGTTTTTTCCATGTAGGTTTCCTCCCACAGTCTAAAGAAAGCGTGTCACTCATGTAAATGGATGTGTTTTTGATGACCATGTGATTAAAATGGTTCTAGAATATTCCCTACCTCATAGTCACTTCTTGAATAGTTGAAGGTGAAACAAGGCTACTCCAAAGCTCCCCTGTTGTGCACCTTGTGTGAATTTAAATGTCATTTAAGGAATTTATTTCCTTTCCATTTTATTCTGAGTTTGTTGAGATGTTTGAGTGGATAAGATTGATTGTGTTAATGTTGAGCTGTGTTTGTGTGCCTAGCTATGTAGCAGCTATCAATAGTCAGAGCAATGAGCTCCATGAAGCAGAGAAGAAGGACAGAGAAATTGAGAGGGAACTCACCACTCTGCGGAGGAATCTGGGGGCTACTCTGATGCTGCGTAAGACCATACAGGAGTAAGCGCAATTCCACCCTCCAATGTATAGGCTTCATTCAGTTCTGTACTTGATCTCAATCTGATTCTTGGAAATGCCAAATGGGGCCCTCAAGTCTGTACTTTTTTGCATTTACTCATTTTACCAATCATTTTAAGTATATTTTTTAAGTATGCACATTTCTTATACAAATATATACTCATTTAATATTGATATTAATTATTTGATAAAAGAATAAGTATTTTGAATAATTTGTAAGTGTATGAGTGGATTATAGTACAAAATGAGTTCCAGTAAGAAAAATGGATCTTTCAAAAAAAATATAAACACACAAAAGCAGCCAGTTATTTTACATTATTTTAATTCTGACAACAGTGTTCTCTTTAGCAGAAAGGTTGCAAAACTGCACATGACTGCAGTTGCATGTTTTGGCTGTTTTAAAAATAGTTCCTGAAAATGTGCTAAGTTTGAAGCTGGCTGAAGTTAATACTGTATTAAATTGATCTATGTAAGGCATTTATGTAAATGGATAAAACATAGTTATTGTACATCTTCAATGTGATATTACCTGCTGAGTCAATTAGTAATTTGTATATCATGTGCAAAGAACAGGATTATGTATGGACCCAAGAATTGAAAATAATTTGTGTATTGTGCTAGTGACTTGAATAAAATCATGAAAATCCAGGAGGTGGAGAAAGCTAAAGCTGAAGAAAGACTTCTTAACATGGACTTCATCAAAGCAAAGTCAAGAGACTTTTCTTATTCAATAAAGATGGCTGAGGTTGGTAAATCTTAACAAGTACTTGATGTGTTTGGTTCAACAGTCAGTCACTACAAACAGAGGGAACATTATGTAAAGGATTGCTCAAAAATGAAGTTAAGTTTAGCATGTAAAACAGTTAAATGTTATTTGTTATGTAGTTTGTAAATTGTCAAATATTTATCTGCATTTAGCACCATTGTGACTTTACTTGTTTCTTCAGGAAGAGATGGCTTCCAGGAAAATGGAGCCTCACTTAACTCATCAGGCCTTACTGGATACTTCTGAGGTAAATTGCATGTTTCTTAAAACCTTTAAATATACGCAATATATAATATAGGTGCATGTGATTTCATTGAGATGTTATTTTTTGTCTTTTTCATATTTTTAGGAAATTGCAAAATTAAAACAAGAAATATTGCCAACTACAAAGAAACTGAAGTCTTACAAAGACTTGACACCTGTAAGTATTTATTCATTTAAAAATTAATACCACCTAATTTGTTTTAGAATTTTTATATAGTGTGACTTGTGTTCATTGTGCATCCTGACTTTTAGTGTGATAAATATACCATTACTGTTTACCAAGGCATTCTTTGTTTTTTTTTTTTTTTTTTTTTTTTGTTTTGTTTTTTTTTGTTTAATGCATTAATGCACTTCATCTCTTCAGAGCCCATCCCTTGCACAAGTGAAAATTGAAGAGGCAAAAAGAGAACTGGTAAGATTATTTGGCATTTTTTATGCAATTCATAACATCAAAAATAATTACTTATTGCAATTTGTCTTTGGCTTTCTAGGCGG
The DNA here is from genome assembly GCA_018136845.1 of Heterotis niloticus. Classification (NCBI taxonomy): domain Eukaryota; kingdom Metazoa; phylum Chordata; class Actinopteri; order Osteoglossiformes; family Osteoglossidae; genus Heterotis; species Heterotis niloticus. Next base: position 20,292,784 of record CM030891.1, read on the forward strand.
CAATTAATGCTGAACTAGAAAAGAAGGTGGACATCATGAACATAATGCCGAAGTAGCATGGAAGAGCACTGAAATTATAAACTTTTTTTTGTATTTTTACAAGTCATCCTGTATTTATTTTTCTTTTTTGCCCCCCCCCCAAAAAAAAAAAACACAGACATCCACCTCAACTGTTTCATAGTGTGAGTCACCTACTTCATTTGACTGCACATGCTGCAGACTTTACATACACACAATGTATCACACTTGGACGGCGAGTTACTTGCCCAGTTTCTGCCACTGCCTTCTAGGAAATGAATGAATTGTAGGTATCAGAGAGAGGAACAAGACAAGTTCAGCTATCTCACCTCGCTAAAGCCAGTTTATATTCCTTAGACATTGTTGCCACAGATTATCAGCAATGGCACCTTAATGGTAATGTCTCAGTATCCTGATCCACCACAGAAAAGCACCTATGACTCCTGCTTTATTTAATGTATTAATGCATTTATCTGTTCATTTTCACAAAAACAGATTGTCAGTACACACTAAATGCACTGATAAATCACTAATCATGATTGGTAATTGTCAGTTTATTTCAATTGTTTGTCTTGTGACTGTGGGTAGAAACACATGCAAACACGAATGACTTATGCCTAAATTAACCTGAGTATAGACACAAGCATAACCCTATGTGCTACAATATTGGCAAACTCATTTTTTATTCTATTTAATATTATACTCTGCTTATAACTGTACTGAACTTGGATGTTACATGCTACATCCAAAATGCTAATAACTGTTATAAGAAAATTAGGCTGGGATTTAGTTAAACAATATTTACAATATCATAACTATAATGCAGGAACAAATAATTGTTTATCAGCTGATTCTTCTATGCTGTAAATTTATATTGTGTTGTTAAGTGCCATTGACTCATGGCAATTCTGGATAGCTGTCCCGAAGAGCATCTGGTTTTCAGCAAGTCGGCTAAGACTTGACAAAGGGTCATCCATGGCTGTGGTGACCGTGTCCAGTGACTATTCTCTCCTCAGGATGTGTCCATAATAATACAGCTGAAGCCTGGTCTTTTGAGCTTCCAATATTGTACTGTAATGACTTTTATTTTAAAGAAAATTATAATCTGATGGTGTGCTTCATTGTTAAGGACTTGGACTGCCTCCTGAATTGGCCATTTGCCATTTTTTAGCAATGTTTTGATGGATGGATGCAGTCACCAACTATCTATAGTTGACACTGACTCAGTGGCGCTTAACAACAACAGCAATGTTTTGTTGCCCACCTTGAGTTCTGTCCCTGAGGATGAGTTCAGGGTTGCTGTCTACTCTGCAGTCTTAAATAGACCGAAGTGGCTAAAATCAAATTGTAGGTTGATGTAAACACAGCCGTTGTCTTTAATAAAGAGCACACTGTTCCTGTTAGTTGTTCATTGCTTCTGTACTTAAGTATGTTATTAAAGTTAGTGTAATATTGGTGCTTGTTTAAACTTTATGAACTATAGCAATTGTTCCATATCTATAGGAGCATTTCGTACATATTTTTCTATTTGGTATGTAAGAAAATGAAGTAGAAACGGGTAATGTGCTCCTCCATACCGTATGGTGGCGCTTCTAATTTTTCGTTAAACGAATTGCGCGTTTGAGGCAGAATTTGCGCATGCGCACGAGGCGAACAACGGCTGCTGGTGACATTTTAAACTAAAGTAGAACAAGGTGCGATAAGGGTTTCAATGCATCAGGTTTCAATAAAATCTTCTTTCGCCGGACGTACGATTTAACGATGCAACAGAGCAGAAGAGTGGGCAGCCTAAGATGTTAAAAAAGTCAGGCACGTAAAGACGAGCATTTTAACCCAGGTGAGTTGGTTGTAGTACGAACTGTTCAGTGTAGGTGTTGCTGATTAGCCAGTCGGCTAGCATAGCGCCCCTTAGCCGTACGTGCCCTTCCATTTTGTCGCTATGGTTTCATTAGCTTGCTAACTAGCATGTTAGCATGGTGGGCGCTGCGAAAGCTTCAGCTTCCTGACGGCTCAGCGAGCCACTGTTGTTACAGTAACGCAAGAGCGGCTGCAAATGTGAAGTTTGCCGAGTTCGTGAACGGATGCGTTAAATGCTGCTTACAGAACACTTTTATAAAAAATAGTTGGTGGCCAGGTGCTCGTTAAATGCAGTCCGCCGGGCTCGGTTGGGAATTTGTTCGCCTTTTGCGCGACTTGTTGGGTTTTGCCGCTTGAGAGGTTTTGCTCTGACTTGTGACCTCCAACACCTCGAATGGACTCTCGTAATGTCCTTGCTGGGCGACACCTTTACCGTGAACACATTTTCGCTCACTTTATCGTCGTAAAATACACCGGGACCCGAAGGGCCTTCTCATTTCTCCACGGCTGTATTAAGGTTGTTTCTTTAAGTGCTCCCTCTTGTTGTAGTGCTCTTGAACATGTTGTCAACTCTAAACTGCTCCAGTAAGGATAACAAGTTGTCTGAAAGGGCTAAAAATGTGTACTTGGCCCCGCTATATTTTTCCAGCTGAGCACAGTAAAAACACCATCTGTAGCAATGCGTCATTCTGTTTTTACAGTAATGGGGATGTTTGTCATGGAGAATATTAGCTGGAGAAACTGCTGCTGTTCAGCAGGATGCAGCGGCCCTGTAGTGTTTGTGTGTGTTTGCATGCGTTTACATGCCAGAGAGAAATTTTATCTTCAATGTTTTATTTATATATATATATATATATATATTTTTTTTTTTTTTGTTGGCAAGGGTTTCAAAATGTTACACTGGATTATAAGTGTCTGATGCAGCTTTTAGAAGAAATACAGCTGTGCTCGATGGCAAGCGTGCATTTGCCGTTAAGTTTGAGAAGGCTTTTGTTAGTTTATAATAATGTTACATTTATTTGTCTAGGTCTATTTAGGTGATTGTGTAGGTTTTTATGTGGTGAAGCCATGCATGGTATGTTCCGTAATCTTTGACCACTTTTAATATTGCTATAAATACTGTATATTGAACTCATTTGGTTGAACTGAAAAAAACCTATGTAAATGTGGTTGACAAAATTAGTATGATAAAATTAATCCACTGAAATATGAAAATTAATCCATTGAAATTGTTATTGACACAATTCTTTGGGAGGGCAACTCTACTTTTCTCCTAAGAAGGTGTAACTTCTGGGGTTATACTTGTGAAATGTAATTCATACTGCTTTGCTTGAAATGATTGCAATATGCATAAATTCTACAAAATAAGATTAGTGATTTAGTAAATGTATTATAAAGTATGTTAGTATTGTATGCCGTCATGGTTTGTCATTCTGCAAGACTGCAGTTTTGTTTCATGTTTCAACTTGTATCATGATTGTCACTCATCTTCCTATGCCAGTGGGTGTTAAAATGGAGAAAATAAACTTTACAGCCATTACTTTTCATAAGTGCAATACAGGCTTGAATGTATTTTCTGGTTGTAGTTTGTAAAATTATCTGTGATATTGCAAAAAAAAAAAAGACTAGTTTAGTAAGTTTCATTTTCTGAAAATGCAACTTTTAAAATGTTAAATTTAACATACTGTAGTCCATTTTGACAATTACATTTTGAAAATGCAACTTTTATTTATACATGTAAAAACTCAAGCTTCAGACAAGACTGCGCTGCCCCTCTCCAAATTATTTGGCCCATACGAATGAGTTCTGCATTTGTTTGGTACTTGTGTCAATGAGCACCTTCGAACTATATCAGCCACAGGTTAACTGTTTCAGAGAGGAACTGTAAACTTTTGAATTGGGTCACATCTTGTGCTCTGTGATGTGGATATTTTGATGAATTGAAGTTGTTCAGTGTAAGTGTGATGAAATGGATTGTATACACCACTATACTGTTGCTGAACAGTGTTTGGCAGCATATGTGCAAGGGTGTTCAGAATGCATGAAGAAAGTATGTATTGTTCCAGATTTTTGTGATTCAGAAATGAATTGGTCCCTTGAAGGTCTTTGGACTTAATGTGGGGTTGTTTACATCGGGTTACATGTTTATGAAACGGATATGCTGCCTGTTGGCAGACAATATTGGGAGCACATCAGTGATTGGCAGACCAGTTTGGATCCTTTTCTGGAAATGGCATGCCTCACATTTGCCCAGCAACTGCTATGCTTCAGTTGACGTGAGGTTACTCTTTGGGTGTAAGGTGAAGCTTTATTAAGGGTACAGTGTTGTTAGAGGATATGTCCTGCATAACATACAAGCAGTTTGCTCACTTTTGTGTTATGTTCTCTGTTGTAGGTGTCCTCCTGCATACACCTTCTTGGCTGCATCACCTTGTCACCCTGTACTCTGAGGCCAGAGAAGGGGGTTGCTTCACTCAACTGACATGAAGATGGCTGACATGGAAAAGCCTGAAGAGCTTGTGGACTCCAAGCTGCAGTTGGAAGAGCCAGTGGAAGGATCAGCAGCAGAGACTGCTGTGGGAGTGGAGGATGAGCCCCTTAAGACTGAGACCACCTCCTTGTCAGAGAAGGAAGTTGACAGCCCTCTGCAGATGGAGCCAGGGTTGCTCTCAATGCCCTGCTTGCTGACAGAGCTGCACAGGGACTCCCCAGAGTCACAGCCAGCATCCACAGAGAGCGAGAAGCCCCTTTCCTCTAGTCGTGCTTGCGAGAGTGACTCCTCCAACCCCTGCATGCTCTCCCCATCCTCCAGCGGTCACCTGGCTGACTCAGACACACTCTCCTCAGGTGACGATGATGAAGGCGGTGGAGTAGGCTCACGGGCGCAAGTTGCTGGAGCCACAGAGAGCAGCAATTTTGGCTCGGTGGCTGGGGGCCTAGCGACAGTAGGGGGACGGAAGTCACGTCGCATGCGTTCTGAGAGTGACGCATCCACGGCCAAAAAGAACCGCTGCCAGCCCAGTGGGGGTGACAGGCAGCCCAATGGCAGACTAGCTAAGGTCAAAGGGCACCGGAGCCAGAAGCACAAGGAGCGTATGCGGCTGCTTCGGCAGAAGCGGGAGGCAGCTGCCCGGAAAAAGTACAACCTGCTGCAGGACAGCAGTACGAGTGACAGCGACTTGACGTGTGAGTCCAGCACCAGCTCCTCAGATGATGACGATGCAGTTTCAGGGAGCAGCAAGACAATCACCACCGACATACCAGGTATTTCCAATGCAAACCTGTAGACCTGTTATGTTCTTTTCACAGCTGATGGCTTGTTCCCATTTGCACTTGTTTTTTTAGCTTCAAGTTGAGTGAGAAAATAGTTTCGAATATATTGAATAGATGTGGTGGAGTCTCACAAGCAGTGCTCTTTGTAAACCAGTATTTAAAAAGTATCATTTCACCTTCATGGCTCCACTTCTGGACCCCATGTTAGTACCATCAGTGTGCTCATAATCACAAATTATTCCGGTGGTTGCTTTTGAATGCAGTTAATATTGGTGAGCAGAATTATGTGTAAAGGTAAGTGTTGGATTTGCTCCAATAAAATGTGTTCTGTGCTGAGTTGAGAGATGCTTCAAGCGGTGTTCCATTGGATGCCCTGCCAAGACAGCTGCACAAGCACTAGGACCACCTCAAATACCCAGTCCTAACTCAGTGGAAGAATCCGGGTTCATCAGAAAATATATATAAATACAAAATTTCTCCCCTAACTTTGGAAATTAAATGACACATGATCTTTGAGTTCAAAAATATTTGAATGTGTACTGATTCTGAGGTTTCATACAGCACACTGCAGGTGGAATGCAAAAAGATACCTGTACGCTGTGTACTTTTGATAGAAATTGCTTTTATGAAAGTCAATTTGATTTGAAGGTATAGCACTTCACTTGATAGTATTGGTCATGAGCTTGTGAAACTTGGTTGTTGTGCAGTTCAGTGACAGTTTGCTACAAGTACTCGGTTGTGCCATTACTCATGGTGGTTTTAAAGTACATCCCTGTTTGTAATTGCAACTCTTCTCCCTCTTAACATTCTTTAAAGTTAATGAAGTGTCAGTCTGTACTATAATTTGCTGCCAAATTGGTTCTCAAAATGGAGTTCTATTTACATTTGGCCTATTTTTTTTTTTTTTTTTTTTTTTTTTCCCCCCCTTCCATATGCAAAACAATTTTGTTTGGATATCTTGATGCAAAAAGTAATCGCAATTCAAGTTTGGGTCATCAAATTTCCAAGGTTGCTGGTAGAAAAAATGTAATATTGTTTGTTGGTTGAATTGTGGGGGAAAATACCAGTAACTAATCCAGTTATTAGATTAGTAATTGAATTTTTAGTGTAAGGTTTTTTTTTTTTTTTTTTTAATCCACAGTAACCTCCTCTTTGAGAGGAAATGGATTTTTTTTTTTTTTTTGGTCCTCATGACTTACTAGTGGGTTAGTTAAAGTGCGTATGCATAGTGGATATCAAATTTTTATATTGTAGACATTTTCATGGCTTTTTTGAGCTTCATTGGCTTTTTTGAGCTTCATTTAAAAAAAAAAAAAAAAGAAAAAGTCTGCTTGAGAAGTCTTGACACATTTCAAAACAATGCAAAAACATTTGATTCTTTAATTCTGCTGCATCTTTCTGACAAAGTTGTCAGTTTCTTTGAGCTTGTTTCAAATGGGCTGTTCAGCATCTTGGAGTTTATGAAGAGATTTCAATTTTACTCTTGTTCCTAAGTAATTGCTGTTGCATACTTGCTTGTAAACACTAACCAGGTTGTGTAAGTACATATTTGACTCCTGGTTATGTTAGAAACATGTTAGTTTGTTTGTTTGAGTGACTACCCTTTTTTTTTTTCCTATGAATCATTGCTTTATAGCTGTATGGGGAAGTTGTGCATTTTATTTCGGTAAACTGGAGGAATGTGTTGCTGGTGCATCGTGTAATGGTTTTTGATGACCTTGAAATGCAGCTGTATGTTTTATTTAGGAATGATAGTATTAGTTCCAGTCATAGCTAGTGAATAGATGAATGATCAACTTTTTTTTTTAATTTTTTTTTTTTTTTTTTTTAAACTTTCTCATTCATTTTACTTTGGATTTCATCTGCATTTTGTAGAACATTTTTTGTTCAGACAGGAAAGTTGTTTACTTGATGTTTACATCTGCCATTGTTTATGAAGCGTAGTAATGATCGCTGCTGTTTATAGCATGAATTGTTTTGGCAGTGCACGACTTGATTTATCAGCATGCTGGAATAATGGTATATGGACCCATCAAGGAAAGAAAACAGTGAATGTGTGTGAAAAGCAACGTGCTGAAATAATTGTCAAATGGCCTCGATGTCTTTAAAGCTGGCTTCAGTCGTGCTGATGGGTCTTCGGGAGTGAGCAGTCAAATTCAGGGCCTACTGGACAGCAGTGCCTCCTGGGACCGGAACAGCATCGGCAGCGTTCTGGAGGAGGCCATGACACGATTCGCCGCCATGCAGCGGCACACTGAGGAGCGCTTCCGTCTTTGGATGGAGAAGCTGACAAGGCTCGACTCAGATGACGACTCATCCAAAGACTCAGGTGGTGGTGATAGGGCTATTGGGGAACCTGAGGAGCCTGTGAGTTGCCCTGCAGCCCCTCGGCCCTCCCCACCAAGCTCCTTCCTCCCTTCCTCTGAGTCTGCGGAGACACTAGCGGCCTATGCAATAGCAAGACAGAGCGTCAGCACATATCCCGCAACCCTTAACAATGGCAACAACAACATGCCTGAGTTGATTTCTCACAATGGAAACCCACCCAGTCAAGACCCTGATCTCTTGAACGTTTGAGCAATCTCTTGGATGTAGGGAGTAGCAGTGCTGCCAACTTTTGAGTTGGGATTTACCCCCCCCCCCCCAATTTTAAGGATGGTTATGTGTCAGTCAAGTTGCGTGATCAGTCATTCCCTACACATCTATCATTTAGAGTTTGGAACCAAAATTATTATTATTATTATTATTATTATTATTATTTTATTTTTATTTTTTTTAATTAAAAAAGTATCTTCCAAAGTAAACCTTGCAGTATCTTCCAGGCTTTTCAGTTTGGCTGTCTCCTGTGGGAGTAGTGACTCTTTGATGTGTGTACCAAAAAGTGGTGGTTTCATATGAGCTTCAGCATTACATTGAAAAGCTGAAATGCTGTAGGGCTGTTTATAAGACTCTGGTGGGTATGGCTAAGTCATTGAGAAGTTTTGTGATTGATCTTGAACGTTTTACCTATGGTTCAACCAGGTAAAGGCTTAAAATTTTGCTCTTTGTTTTGTATTCATTTTGAATTATTCATGAAGACTAGAGGTTAGATGTGGTACATTTTTCTTGTGAATGAATTATCAGCTTTAAACCATTTACATATTTCAGGTAGTTAGGAAATGATCCACTAGTAACACCCCCTCCCCCCCCAAAAAAAAGAAAAAAAAAAAAAGTATGATTTATAAACCAACTGAATATTTGTAATTGTCCCCAGGATGCCGATGTGAATGATGTGCAAGTTTTTCTGGCAAAGGCAATTTGCATGCACTGCTTTAAATTCACCATAAAGTGTGCAACATCTACTCTGTAGAGCAAACAGACTACACCTCAAGACAGTTATACAGTAAAAGGATAACTTTCACATTTATAGTTTGACTTGTGGTTTTTACAGGAAGCATTAATAGAAAACCTTCTACAGGATTGAAATTGAAAAACTATGCCAACTAAGTGAATGTTCTCTATATAAACGTATATACATTTTTAAATTTGGCCAGTTCTCAGTTGATGTATCCTTGTTAGGTAACTCAGAGGATGTATGGTTTTATTTGAAACAAAAAGCCATTTAAGCTGGTGTCATATTTCTAGGAAACTGAACACTTTCCCTCTGATTGTCTAGCTGGTGAATGGCCTCATGGCTTGTGTTCCTCAATACTCAAGCACCTGTGCACAGAAGTACAGAACACAGGGATCTAACAGTTCACCAGCATAAATAACTTGTGGTTCATTGACCTTGGGGCTTCTATAGCCTCTCTACTGTTAGTCCATAGTAGTTGTAAGCAGAACAGTTTTTAACGTGTGTGTGTGTGTGTGTGTGGGTGTGGTTTTCCACACACTGATAGTTAAAGCATGCCTTTCATTCACTTGCTCTGCCTGCTGTGCTTGACATTTAAACCATAGCCTGACCTTAATACAGACTGCTGTACCTTATTTTATATGGTACAGTGCAAGAACTCAAACCTTTCATCTGACCCGGCAATGGTTAAAAGCCAGTATGTAGTTAACATTTCATCATCAAAGGGGCTGTCAGTTCTGCATAAGATGTGTTGCATGTTTAAACTTTCTTTTCATGCAATAAAATTTAAATAACCATAACAAGAGAAGGGAACCTGAGTTTAAATTTTGACAGTGTTCTGCAACATTTGAGGAAGACTGAGCTTTTTTTCTTTCTCCCCCCCCCCCCCCTTCTCTGTGTGTGTGTGTGTGTGTGTGTGTGTGTGTGTGTGTGTGTGTGTGTGTGTGAGAGAGAGTGAAGGCAGGGGCAGTTGCCCATCTCCCTAAAGTGCTTTCACTTTTAGACTGCAGGATGCTTTTGAGCTTTGCTTTGTTGTGAAATTTTTGTCTTGACCATAGGTTCATAATGTGCTGTTGCCAATGACTAATTAGGTTTTTTTTTTTTTAAAATACTTTCCAGAAAAGACTATGCTTTGTTACTTATATATGTTAAAACTTCTTAGCGCTTTAAAAAACACATTGTTTGGATAAAGAATCTCACCTTCAATTCAGAGGTGAGGAAGTATAGGTTTATTGTTTTTGCAAGCCCTAACACTCCCTGTTTATACTTTAGCCATGCAAGTACTGAAAGATGGGATATGTAAAGGGCTTCAGTTTATGGTTTTTCTTTTAGTTGTAAAGCAGTTTTTTCAGTACATTGTTTAAGGTGTCAATTCCGGCACTGCAGGCTAATTCTGAAGTGAATGTCAGTGAAAGGTTTTGAGTGGTAATTTTCTTAAAAATATAGATCAGGGAATTCAAACTTGTTTGTTTTTCTAAATTTGCCAATTACAGTTTGTCTTAACTTTCTTTTTTGCCTACTGCATGACTATGGACTCAGCTTTTGTACACTGGGCTGTCGGCTTATTTTTTTTCCTGAAGTGGATGTTGCATGAAAGACAACCATATTTTCCCAAAGAATTCACATGTACCCAAATTTGTATAACTGCATTAAATGGGATGAAGTTCAGTCGGTGCCTTCATCTTTGTTTGCCTTTTTAATGTCATTTTACTTTACTTGAATTTGAAGAACTTGTAATTTGTTCATACTTAATTCATGATTTAGGTTTCAATAAAGGACTGTGGTAATCAGTTTGAAAAAGTGTTTTGAGTTTTGTACGACGGAGATTTTTTTTTTTTTTTTTTTTTGGAAAGACTGCTTCCTTTTAGTTGACAGAGTGATAAGACTGGGTGCCTGTTTCAAATAGCATAAGTTGCTGTGTCTTTGCTTCATTTTCCAGTGTTTGTGTCCAAGAAGTTTCCAATGGCTATTAAAACTATCCAGACTGTGTCCGCTAGTGGGAGGGGGAAATCTTGTTGCGTCTTATGCCTTAGTGAAACTCTGCTTCCATTTTTATTATTTATGGTAATGTTTGTGTGTATTGGCATCCACTGTTGTACAAAATGTCTTCATACCATACAACCTCACATTAACCACATCATATTTATTTGTAGCAACTTGTTTCCTGAAACTTAAAATATTTGAATGACACACCTATATTTTTACTTTACCACTGGCTCTGTTTTAATACTTGTATATGACTTACGCTTGTTTTGTAAGACAGTTTTGTTTTCTGTAGCAATTAATGATAGACAACCAAAATGTTAGGATTTGGTCGGTGGAAAGGTGGATTCACTTTTAATCTCTTTTGTAGAGGTTTGTTTGAAAACTGGGGAAATATTTGAGCAGTGTCCAATTGGACAGGTGCTTTTTTTTTTTTTTTTTTTTTTTTTTTTTTTTTTGGTCTTGTATTAAATGAATCTTTATCGACTTGTCTTTTCAGGCATTTTGAGCAGGTTGCACAGTTGGCATTTGCTGTAGAAAGGACCTGGAGTTGTCATGTCCATCTCTGAAATGGTTTTTTTTTTTTTTTTTTTTTTTATATAGATACGATGGACTGTTAAACCACTGTAATTGTTTTGTCATTTTGAATCTCACCAAGCTTTGCATAGGCCTACATTAGTACACCTAAATGAAGTGGGAGGGAAGTAGAATTGGCAAATAATTGTGAACTTAATTGTATAATGGCCTGAGGTGGTGAACATTGGCTCAATTAAATGTATACTATTATTAATATTCTTAAACTAGGACAGAAATACAGACAGACCCATTTTGATGAAATGAATGATTGCTGGGAAGCCTTTGCCATAATAAAGAATGTGAAATTGGTTCTCAGACTTAAGATGCAGTATATTTTAATGTGTCACTTTGATTTGTAGTTGTAGCAACATCCCTCCCCCAAACTGTGAAAAATTGAGTAATTCTTGAATACATTTTAAACCTGTTTAAAATGGAGGCTGTTGTAACTGTCTTAAAGGGAATTCTGTTCTTTGAACTACAGTTAGGAAAGTTCTGCCTTCAGTTAAATAGATGAATATTCTCTGCATTTCAGAGGAACTGTTAGTTGTTAGTAATACTATGAAACTATAAATGAGCTTTTTGGTAATTGGCATTACTGCTAAATCTGAGATCATCTTCTAGTTTCATTCTCCATGTTAAGGATGATAAACTTTGCTTGTGACTTGTTTGTCATTGGCAACTTTTTTTTTTTTTTTTAAATGCTACTGCGTAACAGTCAATATAAGCATAACTAAATCAAGGAATATCTATTTTTATGTTGGGTTGTATAAAACATCAATTAAAGCTGCAGTGGATAACAAAATTCATTATAAATTTTCTGAAATCTCCCTAAGAATTTATTCATCTTTCATTTTTCATTTAACTTTCTGTTGATAGCTAATGATTATGCTCTTAACATGCTAACTTGTCACAATATGACAAGATGCTGCCAAGATGCCTCTTTTTAAAATTTTTTTATTATTTATTTATTTTTTTTTTTAGATTGTGCCAAGCACACTAGTTCTGTTACCTAAAAAATAATTCCTTACTTTGTAAAAGGCCAGTAGGAAGTGTTGCAGTGTCCTGCTTGCAGAGAGCTTGCTTTTACTGCTGATGAAGAGTTCAAGTAATGTCCAAATACAGATGTAATCCTGGGTAGGTGGTTCATGTATTAATCTGCATGATTCCCCCCCCCCCCAAATAGTATGTGCATGATTTTTATTTCTTTTTTTGCATAGTTCTCAAATTATACATTTTCAATATTGCCTTTCTAAAAGCAAAATGTTTTCGATGTGTGACTGCATATGAAAGTGATGTCGTCTGCACTATGGTCAAATGCAGCATTTATTTTTCTTTAGCATGAAAACAGGAAATGTATTTGTTCCTTGGATTGTTTAATGTTGGCTATTGTAATATTTTTAACAATTTGTTTTCCAGCATTCCAAGCATGGAATTGAGTAATTCATGCAAAACATTTCATACATGTGAGGTTTTTCTTGGTAGTCAGTACTGCTTGTTGTGTTGCCTGCTATTCTGCATCTTGTTTGTCTTGTGAACTGGGTTAGGCATTCTGATGTGCTCAGTCTAAAAGTACACATTGCATTTTCTTCAAACCTTCAAACCATATCCTGTTAGAGCATGACACTAATTTGTTGAACTTCTAACATATTAACACTTGAAAAAATATATGCATGCTTGAATTAAAGATTTAAAGATTTTTTTTTGTATGATTAATGTCATTTGGTAGTCTTTTTTTTTTTTTTTTTTTTTTTTTTTTTTTTTTTTTAAATTTTCTTTGTAAATTTATTAAAATTAAGTTGTTTTACTATTGTGTGTTTCTCTGGAAGAGTTACAAATTGGTAAAAGCCACAAAGTGGATCATAAGAGCCAAGCTTGAGTTAAATATGTAAGTAGTTTCCACCAACAGTTCCTACCCTATTACTATCATGCATGTATTCTACTCAGTTTGAAACTATTTTTATGTTAGAACATGCAAAGATATTAGCAATTGAATTGGTATGTAGAATACTAACATTTTTGTAATGTTTGTCACTATGGTTTACTGGAACCTACAGATAATGTGCAGTTAGTGGGACATTTAAACTTTCTGCCTAGAATGCTCCCCACAATGTCAAGTATTTTGAATTGATAAATAGAATTATTTCAGCAGTCTGGTTGTTAAGTTGTTTTTGGCAGTGAGTTTTTAAGGGTGGACATTCTGATTGAAAGTGGGTGCATTTTTCAGCTCCAAGAGGGTGCTTTCATGCTTGCTGAACAAGCAAGGGGTCACTTTGCTTGTACTGTTCTGAGACCCACAAGTAATCCAGGGTAAGCTGAAGTAACATTTAGTATTTTCTGTGTTTCTACAGATGGGCCTCCAGTAATTGCACACTATGATATTTCAGACACTAATTCTGACCAGGAGATGTTAAATGTGGACAGTCTGCTTGCAGCTGCTGTAACTAAGGAACTAAAATCATTCAGAACCCAAGATAAGGGCGCAAATTCTTGGGGACAAAGAGTGCAACTTGATTCAAGCTCCTACACAGGTTAGTTACAAAATCTGTGGTCCATCTAACGTATCTGACAGTCTGACTAAAAATTGTAAGCCCTAGCTGAAGTGGGTTTACCCACCACTGCAGGAGTACCTGGTGAACAAGGCTAACAACATGGTAACTAAAGACCATTCCCCTTTGACCTAAAGGAAATGAGATACTTTTACTAGTGTGTGTGATTTCACTGGTTAAATTTTGTAAACTACTGTGAATTTTTCTTACTACAATATGAGAAACTTACCAGGTGGCTTGTTAAATTTTTATTTATTCTAAATGTGTTATGTTGCAATGTGAGTTCTTATACTTTGTAAATGTTCATGATTTTCAAGTTTATAGTTAGAAGTATAAATTGGATAAAGCACTGATTGTAATGTAACCACTTGCAAAGTATTTTCTTTCACGGTGTTAATATCTGCATATATTTAGATTCAGTTTTGTAAGCTGAAAAGTTTAATTGTAAACTATTGTTCAGAATGTGTTCTGCTGTGCACAGTTCAGTCTAAAACATTACTCTGAACTTAAGGGAAGGTCATGATGTTGTAAATGTCAAGTTCTGCATTAAATGTATGGCCTTCAGCCACTTTGTACTATTTTTTTTTTCTTTCTTTTTTTTATTTTTATTGTATGGACATCCTGTCAGTCTGTCCATATGTGCCATTTCCACACTTTGTGAAGCACTTTATGAAGTCTTTGCTCAGTTCAGTCATAGTTGATTGTTGAGCCTTTTTGAAAATGCTATTTAAAGTATAGTAAAAATTATCTCTTGTGATGATGAATACCTATTACTCATTCTAATGTGTGAATGCTACTGTGCTAAAGTGACTCATTCTACTGACTGCCAGAAAGACATAAAATACAAATCCTTGTTTGGCTAAAATAAACAAAAGTGCAGTTACATCAGTGAGAATCTAAGAGGTATGCTTTCAGTCTAAGTGTGACTTTGGGTTCTTTAGGCTTTTTGAAATTTCTTAGTTGAGTTTCTGTTCCAGATGGCAACTTCTGAAAATGTTGCCTGATTTGTGGATTAAAAGGGGGGGGGGGGGGAGTGAAAATTTGAATTGTTATGCAGCTGTAGGTGTGACTGTCCAGCCTAAAGGCTGTTCAGGAGGCTTCTGAATAGCCTATCTGGCATCCACGCTGACCATTGGGTGTTGTCCAGATTGTCAGTCTCAGTGCATGTGTTGGACTTTTTGTTTCAGATCATAAAGAGGCAGCATTTGCACATGGGGATCCTCCCACCTGCGGGCCCCTTGAGATTAAAGAGGAGATCAACATCCCTTCTTCTGACAGTGAGGTGGAGATTGTCGGTGTGCAAGAAAATGCAAGGTGAGCTTTTTAATCAGGTGTACAATCATGTACACTAAATCACTGTTCAATCAATTTTTAATGTTCTTAAGATATTGACCAAGCATTAGTGTTTACCGGTCAGTTGTATACTGAGATGTAACTGTATTCTGTATATGCCTTACCAGAGACTGTTGAAGAATATCCAAAGTATCATTCAGTGTGCACTGCTGATAGTCACACGTTTGATTTAATTTGACTTAAGTTTTTCCTAAGGTTAATGGCCACCATGGAAATGATCCTGCATTTACTTGCTCTCTTTAAAGGAGGAATGGCTGTTTTCAGTGCCCTGGCACACCTCAAGATTTTACACAGTGGTTTCTGCTCACAGCCTTGCAATTGGTCTTCCCATCTCTGACCCTCATATCTATGCTAGAGAGCTACCTGTTTGCCAAGGGTCCTTTGGTTACAGGCAGCACCTGAGGGTCAGCTTTTGCGTCAGGCAGATTCATTTTGCCATAGCCTGTAAACATTTTGAATACTGTGAACACATTAAAAAGTAGTACAATTCCATAAATGACTTCCCAACCCATCTGAAAATCTAATTTTCAATCTTTTCTAGATTTAACTGAAATTTTGTAAAACACCTTGTAGGACATACAGCATCACACCCCATAGCGTATACACAGGGCATTGCACTATGCAGCAAAGCACACAGAGACGTGACATACACACACACACACACACACACACACACACACACACACACACACACACACACACACACACACACACACACACACAGAGGGCACCAACCCCTCTGTGCATAGTAGGGTGATCAGAACTGTCCAGAGACATGAGACAAACCGGGAACTATGTTCCACAATTGTTCATTTAATAATGACATTTATGCTTATAAAAAGTGAAGACGACTAAGAGACAACTGAGATTAAAAGGGAACTGTTGCAAAAATGCTTGGAAACAAAGCGAACATGAAATGGGAAACTGTAAAGATATTAACATGTCCCTTGTAACTTGCTGTACTCCTCAGTATTAGTCTACATGGCAATATGGTACAAGAACAAGCTTCTCGCTTGACTCTTCCAGATGAATTTCTGGTGCTGTTATAGCTCTGCATTGACAGCAGGTCATCTGTTGTGCAAATCAGGAACTGGTATTTAAATATTCTGCGTTATAGGTAAATCCCAGTATATGCAATTTTATTATAATATTGCTTTTCTACACAAAACTTGTATCTCAAGGGATTTATGTACTTCAGATTTATTTTTTGACAAGCTATTTTAAAACTTAGTGCTACTTCTACTTCTACCAACAAGTATGTTTTGTAAGGGAGCCCACTTTAAATGTGTTCTTTTGTCAAAAGAAGACTCTTGGAGACTGATAATGCCAATGGCATTTTGTGTTCAGATGCATCCATCCCCGTGGAGGCGTGATCCAGAGTGTCTCTTCATGGAAGCACGGCCCGGTTCCGCAATACAACAGCACAAGGCAACCTCAGCTTTGGACGGCTGTCTCACCGCAGCCTAATTGGGCCCCTCCGCCAGAAGTGGTAGACCTTACTCTGGACGAGGATGCCAGGCGTAAATACCTACTGTGAGCAACCAAAGCACTGAGCCGCTTGGCCCTGCCCCCACTTTCCCGAAGTGTGCTGAAGAAATCCTTCCCTCTCAGGAGGCCCATGTGGGCGTTACTGACAGCTCGCCGCTCAATAGAACCTTCCCCATTTCTGAGTGCTGTCTGTTTTTGAACCTACTGTAAAATCTGGTGTATAAGCCTGCTTTCTTTAGCATTTTCTTCAATTTTGGTCTCTCAAAAAGGGCAGTGTGACCTAGTACAGATGACTTATGCACAGGATTATATGGTAAATATAGCAATATTTTCCTTTTTTTACTATTGTGACCCAGAGAGATGTTTATAAGTAGCTGCACTGTTTATGCTAGCTATATTAAAAAAAAAAAAAACAAAAAAACAAACAAAAAAAAAAAACTATGATGCTGCTGCATTTTAATGATGGCAAAGCTTCACAAGTAGCCGTGGTTCGGGCGCTGTAATTTTAAAGGCTTTCCCAGGTTAGTCACATGAGTTTGTGAAAGACTTTGGGTGAGCTTATAAAACCCTACACTACAGGACTGTGGCTGGAATACTTCTTTGGCCATTTGCAAGTTGATTTTTATTGGTGACTGTCATGCTTTGTATAGTGTGAACAGCATTTCAGGGAGGGTGCAGCATATTTATTTGTTTGGTGAAGATAAAACTGGAGGATGCTCAGTGGTAGGAGAAGTAGCCGTCATCGTAAGCAGTTGGTTTCCATGTCCTACGGGTTTTTGGAGTTCTTGCAGTGTACAGTTTTCTTTGCAAAGCGGACACTGGTTCCTCACGCAGAACAAGATGCATCTACATGTTTCAGCTTTTCAACTGAATGTACTTTTATAACATTCTTAATTTCTGGTCATTTCTGTGAACATTTCGACTAGTGCTGCTTAAGTCGTAGATGGATCAAAAAACGTGCAAAAGTTTTGACAGTTACTGGAGGAAATACATTTATGACATTGTATAATTAGTTACAATTTGAAAAAGTCAACAGAATTCATTCAGATAAAAGATTATGTGAAACTTAATTGGATAAGTAACAATTTGAAATATATATTTTGCATATACAATATATGCAAGTTTGTTGAGGTGAGGATTGTTGTGAGTTCCAAAACTTCCACTCCTTGAAGAAGAAAGGAAGAAGAATATTAAATACTCAGTCCTGTTTTTTTTTTTTTTTTTTTTTTTGCAGGCCTGAAGCCATTAAAATTATGGAATTGAAGCACCCCTTTTCTGGTGTTAAAAGTGGCAAATGAAACACTGTGATTATAATATTTAGATTTGTCAACAACTTAATCCTAAACTAAAATTTTCAATGGTTTGCTGTGTTGTACCACAGAGATGAGGGGCTGCAGCCAGTGTGTGTTTTCATGGAATGGTCACATTTGGTTATGCAGCAGGGCTTCCTGCACATAGTTTGATTAGGTCAGTCACAGCACTTGCTTCTAGCTATTGAATGTATTGACGTGCATGGTAGAGAGACTTGACGCAAGCCCATCAAATGGGAACCAGATTGTTCTGATGATACCAGCATGAGCTGCTGCCTGCCTTCCACCACCCCAGTAACAAGCCCAACAGACTTTTACACCGGGGAATATGCTGTAACTTCCAGTTAGCGCTTTTGGCCATTCGGTTGAGCATCATGACCCAAACGCCTCGCAATGTGCACTGTTTTCTTTGAGGGTCGTGTATGTCTGATTATCTGAAACATGGCATATTTTACCCTCTATACAAATCCTATTTTAATAATAGATGTGAATTTGTTACATAAATATCAGGAAAACATACTGGTGTGTGTGAAACTAATATTGGAGGAGCACAGGGAGGTAACTGTCAATATTCTCAGAGGGGACTCTGTGCTCTTTGTACACATTTGTATCAGCTTAAAGAAGCTAGAGCAATTTTCTTTAAATATAATAATAGCTTTGAGCTGGGAAATATAATCTATTTTGGTTGTAAATGTGTTTGTGTTTCTCCTACAGATGGCATTAAATTACTGCTTTATCCCTGAGCAAAAGGATGTGTGTTAGACATTTCAGGAAATGCTCTTCACTAGATGCATAAAGGGAATTGCCAGGTCTTCGCCAGTTCAGCATGGCAATCAGTTTTAAGTCATAAGTCCAGTAGCTGAAATGGTTTGGTTGTATTTTTTTAAATGCAAAAATAACAGTAATTTGGATTTGGGTCGAATTTGATGGCACTTGCATTAAAAATGAACAAAGGAACTGAAAGGCACGGTCCTCTTTAATCTGTAGTAACTCTAATCAGTACAGCTTGAAGCGAAACTCTACCGGAAGGGACGTTTAGCTGCTTGTTTAACACTTCAGTTACTGTAAATTCTCACAATCTTTTTACTTTTAGTTGTAACCACTGGATGCAGCTAGCACTTCATGTTTATTGGTTCTGGGCTTGTCATCATGGATATTTATACGCAGCTCTGCAGGAGGTTTTTCCAATCGAATTTCATTATGCAAGCTTGTTTCATCAGCTATGATGCTCTGATTTTTCTTTGTGTCTGATGCGTTTCCGGATATGCTTTGAAATATTTGTTGAGGCAAATATGAGAAGAACCACCCAGCTTTGCAAACCTTCAGGCAGAAGGGAAAATCTGCTATAATCTTCCTGGTTGGAGGAGGTCAGCATGATGCACATACAATATAAGCAATTGAAGCTGTTCCCCCACCTCCTTGCTTGCATTTAAACATTGTTCGTAATGACTTTCATGTAACATTGTTTTTGTTTTTACTTCCAGTATTTTAAGTTAACAAATGAGTGTTTATTTTTCTTGCTTGTGCAAGTCCCTGACTTCCTTGAAATTTTAATTCTGTAGTATAAAATAAAACTATTTTAAAACTAAATAAATAATGTATTATTTAAAGAATAAATTTGAGGTTTTTTGTTTTACCTTTCTATTTACCTACAGTGAATGTAAAAAGTCTGCACACCCCTGCCAAAATGGCAGATTTTGTGTGTTAATGAAACCACGATAAATCCTGTCAAAACTTATTTGACGTTTATTGTGAAATTGCAATCTATATAAAGGTAAAGACAAATCAGAAACTCTTCAATGAAAAAAGAAACAAAAACATAGAAAAACCAGGTTGCATTAGTTTGCACACCCTTTAATAATCAAGGATGTGGCTGTGTTCAGAATCAGCCAGTCACATTCAGCCTCATCTCAAATAGTAGTTGGTATACACCTGACATCACTTAAAGTGGCTCTGATCAAGCTCAGATAAAGTTTGGCTGTTCCTGTAGGATTATTCTGTTACCCTCTTGGTTGCATCATACTCCAAAAGCCACAGTCTACAAAGAAACATGAACAGGATCTCATCATTGGAAGGTGTCAATTAGGACAGGGATACAAAAAAGTATCCAAAGCTTTAAACAGTGAAGACAGTCATCAACAAGTGGAGAAAATATGGCTCAACAGTGACTCTTAAGATCAGGACGTCCCTCCAAGATTGATGAGAAGACAAGGCGAAAACTGGTCAAGGAGGCCACCAAGAGGCCTACAGCAACATTAAAGGAGTTGCAGGATTTCCTGGCAAGTACTGGTTGTTCCCTGCATGTGGCAACAGTCGTATTCTTCATGTGTCTGGGCTGTGGGGTAGGGTAGAAAGACGAAAGCCTTCACTCACAAAGATAAACATCCAAGCCCAGCTGAACTTTACAAAAAGGTATACCCAGTCTCCCACAACCATATGGAAAAATGTAATATGGTTTTATGAGACCAAGGTTGGACTATTTGGCCATAATTCCAAAAGGTATGTTTGGTGCAAAAATAACAGCACATCAAAAGAACACCATACCCACAGTGAAGCATGGTGGAGGCAGCATCATGCTTTGGGGCTGCTTTTCTTCAGCTGGAACTGAGGCTTTAGTCGAGGCAGATGGAATCATGAATAACTCAAAGTATCAGTCTATTTTGGCATAAAACCTTCAAGCATCTGCTAGGAAGTTGATGAAGAGTAATCCCACCTTTCAACATGACAGAGACCCAAAGCATACATCAAAATCAACAAAACAATGGCTTCACCAAAGGAGGATCAGTGTTCTGGAATGGCCAAGCCAGTGCCCAGCCCTTAATCCAATTTAAAATCTGTGGGGTGACCTGAAGAGAGCTGTGCGCAGGAGATGCCCTCGCAATTTGACAGATTTGGAAAATTTTTACAAGGAGGAGAGGGCAAAAATGGCCAAGTTCAGATGTACCAAACTGATTTGCCAAACAGACTCTTACCCAAAAGGACTGAGTGCTGTAATAAAATCAAAAGGTGCTTCAACTAAGTATTAGTTTAAGGGATGTGCACACTAATGTAACCAGCTTTTTGTATGACTTTTTTTTGTTTTTTCACGGAACAGTTTCTGATTTGTTTTCACCTTTGCATAGATTGCAATTTTGCAATAAATGTGGAATAAGCTCTGACAGGATTTACTATCTTGGCTTCATTTTTTTTTTTTTATCACACAAAACCTGCCATTTTGGCAGGGGTGTGTAGACCTTTTATATCCACTGTAAATTATACTTTTGCCTTGATGCACTTTTTATATGGTCTCTTAATTTACTGTCTTAGCCAAACTTTACCCTGCTTTGGCCATTTATGTAATACAATGTTTTGCTCAAGTAATTCAGGTTATGTTCCAGATTACCAGTTCAGGCTTCCTTTTGACTTATAAGTGAAATTTGCATAACAAGATGTTAGCTCCCACAAGGAATGTCTTACAAGTACAGACCTTTCACTTCAAAAAATGTGTGCCTTGTTAATGTCACCCCAGACCAAGCGAGCAGCTCTTGTGCACTCAACTGGGGGTATCACTGCATCTGTCACTTCTTGTAGCAGCTCATCTGCTTCTCAGAAATCTCCTTATATTTTATAATAATGAGCCCTAAAAATTTACATGGTGTTATAGCCGCACCCACACAGCATACAAACACATTCAAGACAACTTTGTGCTTCTAGCTTTGTGGCCACACTTTGGGGAAGAAGCTCCTTTCCTGCTTCAGCATGACTGTACCTCCCATGAACAAAGCGAGCGCCACAAACACATGGTTTGCCCAGGTTGGTGTGGAAGAACTTGAGGGGCTGCACGGAGCCCTGACCTCAACCCCACTGAACACCTTTGGGACGAACTGGAACACTGACTACGATCCAGGTCTTCTTGCTCAACCTCACTGATGCTCCTGTGGCCAAATGGGCACAAATTCCCATGGCCATGCTCCAAAATATGCTGGAAAGCCTTCTCAAGAAGAACGGACGCTGTTATAGCAGCAAAGGGGAGAGGGATAGCTCCATATTAATGCCTATGGGTTTGGAATGGGATGTTCAACAAACACATATGTGTGTGATGCTCAGCTGTCCATGTACTTCTGGCCATATAGTGTTTCTGACATGTTTCAGGGTTGTCTGGCATAGTCCTGCAGGAAGATATTCTCAACAGGGGAATTTGGAAACAAAACACCCAAAGCCTATGCTTCAGCCAAAGCTGTGCTTGCATGCAATTTTCTTGCTTTTCCACATAAGCAACCAACCTGGGTGCCCGATCCCAGGCTGAGACCCCACACCCCTTCTTAGGTCTGGACCTGATCTGGCTACCTATGCCCTACAATGTAGGCTGCAGTCCCAATTGCTTCCTTGCACTTTTGACCAAAGTGCAGCTCAGGTAAGGCATTCCTAGAAGATACCAAGAGACAAACTGCAGAAAGGCAGACCATAATAACATTTATCAGATCTGCCTGTGCTGTAAGTCTAGGGTATTGCAAAGTACAATAATCTCCTCCTGCAAAAGGTTCTGCTTTTGGAACAGCAGTCTCTGGTAAAACCACACAGATTTTTGATGAACTGGCATGAGTCTATATTTCTTCGACCATTAATAATTGATATTTTTCTCTGGGGTTTTTTAATGAAACAGATCATTGTTGGAAGCAGACTTTCAAGAACATAAACAGCTGTCAACGTACACAGTAAAGTTATCAATGCTACAGAACGGCCACATTCTACACGTTGAAGCAATGCACTCCTTCAGTGAAACAGATTTGCCCATCAGCTCTGTATACATGTGGGGCCTCAGTTCTGCATTGCGCTGACAAAATGTTAATTTTGCTAAATGATGCTCACACAACCCAAAAAAATGCAAATGTCTAAAATGTGAGACTTTTTTTTTTTTTTTTTTTATCAAAAAGCTCTGGTTGTGTACTGCGTTGACGCGTGATGCGCAAAGCTACGTATTGTGAGCAGCCGTAGGCAGAGCTAATAAAGCGGAGTTTCCTGAGGGGGCAGCCGGCGTCATGCGAGCGTCTAAAGGCCCTTTGTCACGCGGAGGGGAGCCGTCTCATTGTCCTCCCCAGCCTGTCTAGACGGCCCCGCGGCCATAGGACAAAGCTGCGTTATTGCCACAAAGGGACGGAGGTCAGAGGGGAAGCTTAGGCACCTGGCACAGCGGAGACGTGCGGTTCACCATAATCCCACCAAAAAGAGGAGGGGGCTGGAGACACTCGGGTGCAATCTGTCACTCAAAGCCGCAGCTGCGATCCTGAGGAGCGCTTTGTGTCTCCGCAAGCACCCGGGTGTCATTCCTATACAATAAAGGAAAATTACACGGAAGAGCACAGCTGCCTTTACTTGGTGGGGACCAGCAACACTGTCCTCTTTGCACAAAGCAGTCAGCACAGCATCACCGTGCTGCATTTTGTGTGTCTGTGCTCCTGCCCTGTGTCTAAACACTACACATATTCTGCCAGGTGTGTGTTGGCACGCAGAACATCCCCGGTAATGGCTGCTAACTGACCGCTTGCAGGACTTGTATAGGGTAGTTGCAAAGGTGGCAGCTTGGGAATGGGCCGCTCTTTTATTATACTCCTTCTCAAAACAGTCAGATGACACATTTTTTACTTCCTGTGCTGGTTTGTCCAACGCCCATTTTTACAGAGGCCTAATTTTTCTGCAGTTAATTTAAATTCATTTCAGTTTTATTCAACTCAATTCGCTCGGATTCGATTCAGGTTGATTCCATTTAATTTGATCTATTTTTATGTAATACAGTTCTCACCCTGGTGACCCAGAGTACTGAGCAAAGTTCCAAAAGATGATGCAACAGAGAAGTGAATGACAATTCAGATTATCCATTGCTATTCAATATACACGGTTTGCAGCTTGGATAAGCCGGCTGGCAACCGTGGAAAGGAAAACAAAAAAAACTCCCACTGGCAATCAATGGTGGAAGAGTATGCCTCTGTGGGGCATTTACAAATAAACCTCTCCTTTATGATTTTCTGAATGTAAAAAATTGTGTTACATGCCACCAACAGTGAGCCCACTGCAAAAGCCCAAGTTTATACAGTATATTCCAGTCATTCCTGATGTGTGAGATGTTCAGGAGACCTACATTTACTTAACGCTTCTTTCCTAACTTACAGTATGTTTTTCCATTTTAATCTTGTTTATACAGCAAGGTGACTTTTACTGGAGTAATTTTGGTTAAACACCTTATTTAAGGGTATTACAATAGGAGGACAGGCTTGGGCCTGTTGCTTTGTGTCCAAAGGCAGGAGATCTATCCACTATACTACTGTTTAATATGTGATTTCTCCTTCACGCTGTGATGCAGCTATGACATAGAAAAGATATATTTACATTGTGTCTGTTGTCTTTTTATGAGTTTTTTTTAGCTGCCAACTGAAAGAATGTCAGCTAGCAGTTTTACATGGGTCTTTGAGATCTTTATTAACAGGTACTAAAAGAGATTATTTAATATAACAAGACACAGCTTGTCTTTAAAGTATGGATATCAAAGAGTCAAAAGTCAAAAGAGTTTATTTGTCAAGTACATGGTTGTGTACCATGTGTTGAAATGTGCTCCGATCTGAACCAGGATGACTGTGCAAAAAATCTATAATGGAAAATAAAGCAAACACACATCCAAACACTAAGAAGAATAGAAACAGAAACAAGCAGCAAATAGATAAATAAGTAAGTAAGTAAATAAATAAATAAATAAATAGGCAAAATGGTAAAGAAACCGTTAAGGTGCCCTGGAAGAGCAGTGACAGTGGGGGGGGTTGGGGTGGAGTGGAGTGGTCAGAGATTATTGAGGACCCTGGTCTGTGAGGGTTGTGATATCATGTCCGAGTTCAGAAGTCTTATGGCCTGTGGGTAGAAGCTCCTCCTTAGCCTCTCCGTTCTGGCCATAATGCTTCTGAAGCGTTTGCCTGATTTCAACAAGATGAATAGATGGTTGCTGGGATGAGACAGGTCACCGACGATCCTAGTCGCTCTGGTCCTGCATCTCCTGGTATAGATGTCATGTAGGGACGGCAGATCAGACCTGGTGCAGCGTTTCGCTGCCCGGATCACTCTCTGCAGTGTCTTGATGTCCCGAGCACAGCTGTTCCCAAACCAGGAGATGATGTTCTGAGTCAGAACAGTTTGTACAGCACCAGAGTAAAAGGTTTTAAGGATAGCTGGAGAGACCTGTAGCTTCCTCAGCTGCCGGAGGTGGTAGAGCCGCTGCTTTGCTCTACTGGCTTGAGCTCGGATGTGTACAGTCCATGTCAAGTCCTCAGTGACATGAACGCCCAGGTATTTGTAACTGCTCACCCTCTCCACTGCAGTCCCGTTGATTTTAAGGGGGGTGTAGGACCGCTGCTGGCGCCTACCGAAGTCCACCACCATCTCCTTAGTTTTGCCGACATTCAGTTGGAGGCAGTTCTCCTGGCACCATGATGCCAAGTTCTCCTTCTCCTCCAAGTATGCTGTCTCGTCATTGTTGGAGATGAGGCCCAGCACCACCGTGTCGTCAGCAAATTTGATGATGGAGTTGGAGGCGTGCATGGCCACACAGTCGTGAGTGTAGAGGGCATAGAGCAGAGGGCTAAGTACACAACCTTGCGGAGCTCCTGTGTTGAGTGTGATGATGCCGGAGGTGCAACTACCCACTCTCACCACCTGTGATCTGCCTGTGAGAAAACTGAGAACCCAGGCACACAGGTGGCTGCTCAATCCCAAGTCATTCAGTTTAGTGAACAGTCTACGGGGGACAATGGTGTTGAAAGCTGAACTGTAATCGATGAACAGCAGTCGCACATAGTTCCCCTGTTTCCTGTCCACATGACTGAGGGTGGTGTGCAGGACGTGGGATATGACATCATCCGTGGATCTGTTGGGGCGGTAGGCAAACTGAAGTGGGTCTACAAAGTTGGAGATGGATGCTGTGATGATGGCTTTGATGAGTCTCTCAAAGACCTTCATGACTACCGAGGTCAGTGCAACGGGCCGGTAGTCATTTGGGCATGAGGGCTTATTGTTCTTTGGTACCGGGACAATGGTGGATGTTTTAAAGCACTGAGGGACTGTGGACTGAGCCAGAGACTCGTTGAAGATGGCTGTGAGAACTCCGGTCAGCTGGTCGGCGCAGCAGCGCAACAGGCGCCCGGAGATGCCGTCCGGCCCCGGCGCTTTCCTGATGTTGACGCGCTTCAGCTCCCTCCGCACATCGGACTCAGCAACGGTGATGAATATCAGTGTCATATTTTGGACAATTTCCACACAGATTAGTTTTTCTGAAAATAACAGTGAAGCCTGGGAAAGTCAGAGAAAGAAAGAAGAAGATAAGCTCCAACCAGAGGAGGAACTCAACCACAGCATCAATGGACACACATCTTTGGAGCCCAAGAACACAAGTGAAGGGCAAAACTTTTGCTCTCTTTATCTCACTAAGGTGTGACAGCAATGCAAATTAAACATGACAACTGGTAAAACAATTACATTTTCATGTCAATGTGTTGAAATTTAGTACAAAAGAAAAGAAAACAAAAAAAAAATCACTGCTTCTGCAGGTGAGAAACGCACTCTTCTTGGTTGTCTGGCATTGGAAGCGCCGCTAGAGGGCGACCTCCCTTCACTGTACACCACCGTTGGCTGTTTTAAGATACAAGAGCTGGGCTTTTATTACCTGCAGTGGTTGGGTTAACAGAAGAGCCCTCATGTTTGTTCTCTGTTCTTGATGCACACACACACAGTTTTTTCACTGCCTGACATTCTGAGATCATTATACATATTTCTGAACTGAGTTCTGGGGTTCTCCAGTAATAATTTTTTAGATAATTTAAAAAAAAAAATCCTTTTTTCTTTTTTCCATTGTACACATTCTGCGTATCTGAAATGATCCCCAGTTAACTCTTGAAAAATAATACTCTTATATTTGCGCGATGCATGCATTAATAAAACAGACTGGAGGAATGCGGCCACTGATTGGACAGTGCAAATATTTCCGCTGACCTTGTTCCCCTCAAAGTAAATGACCAGCAAAGCACGTTTTTTGCAATCACTTACTAACTATTCCTTGCAGTTATTTTATGTCCTCGATTCGGAAAAAGATGCTCTGTGGGCACCGCATGCAAATGAGCTACAATCTAACCTGAGAAGAGGCTCTATTAAAGAAAATGATTGCTCCAGAAATACAGATGATGCAACGTTGCCGAAACCTTCCTCTCATTTAAAGTTTCAGCACAATGTATTTTACTGGCGCGGTGGTTATAGAATCAGTGCTGGAAATGTGTGCCATCAGAAACCCAATTACACAGGAGAGTTCATATGAAAAGATAAATAGCAGAGATTCTAGCAACTTCCTGCAACCAGTTGCGTTGTTTCAACCCTCACTTACTGTAAAATTACTCTCTCTGTAAACAATCTGTGCCACGACTTGAAATGAAAACAAAAGAGTAATCTTTTCTCGTATATTTAACACCATGGCATGTTATGTCCTTCTGTCATAAATCTCCCTTATTACAATTTTTATTTATTTTTTTTATACAAACACTGCGGCTATTAGAGGTAACCTTTTGATTTTTCGAAAGTGGGCTTTTCTGGGTATATTATATATAAAATGTAGGCGTATATTAATCTCTTTTGCAGGTTTAATATTAACAAGTTTAAATGCACAGCATTGCACTGTGAAACTTCAGAATTTTTTTCTTTAGCCCAAGTGCACAAAATGCAGGAAACCTATGCGCGATTTTATTCAGTCTTAGCTGTTTGCTCCATGGTTGGCATTTGTTATGCTGTTGTACCAAGTTGCAATCATTCATTATGTTTTTTGTTTTAAAATATAAGCGTCATTCTCGAGTTAAATAAAGCAGCTCATAAGAAACACAGGCACAGGATTTCAGCTTTGTTCCGATTATACTCGCAACCATTACAGCTCAGGGTGTATAGGGCTTCTGTTATAAATAATATTGCTTGCACCAGCAGATATTCAACAAGATTCACTCAGACAATCATAAATGTAAACATGTTCCACATTTCACGGATACTGAAAGCACTGTATGAACAAAAATCCTCCACTGTTCTGCTCACTGTAACAGCATATGACAGACGCCTGGGGCAGCTGGAGGTGAGCAGGAGGAGCAGTCGGGAACGCGGGCAGATCAGGGGCATCTGGCTGCCCTGAGAGAATGCCAAGGAGACAGCAGCAGGGCAGGGTGGGGATCAGATCTTCTCAGATTGTCTCAAAGAGTCAAAAATGTATCCTTCTTCACAAAGGCGTTCTGGAGTACAGTAGTTGTTACTAGGGTATTAAGTTTTTGCTAAATCTTCTGCACAACGTGTCCTACATTGTGAGCCAATGTACACAGTGGAGTGTTTCGCAGGATTAACAGCGTGGCTCAAGGGTACAACAGCACAGCCCTTGGATGAACTCGGCTGCCTTCCCCACTTTTTGACCATGGGAGGCAGACGGGATTGAAGATAGTGCTGATGGTGAATAAACGGTGCAGGAGGAGGATGAGTCTGTGCCGGTGAGCGGTTTGTGCCCGCCGGCCCCTCCGACAGCCGCACGCACAGACGGAGACGGCGAGAGGAGACGGCGGGAATCACAGCCGTACTTTACAGAGCCGACAGCATGAGTCAAAGTGTCGGCGGGAGCGAACGCCTCCCTGTACATTCAGAGGGAACCGGTCGGGATCCCGGCGAGCAGCATTTAGAGTCGGGCACATTCATACGCCGCCATGCTTCTTAATTAATATCAGAGGCCGAGCGGCAGCCTGAGTGGGAGGCCTTCCATCACTAAGTGAGTCATGAATATCACCAGGAAGGATGTGGGCGGTTCAGCTGCTTGTTTCACACCACAGAGAAGCCCGTCTGCAGAACAGTAGTTAGTCTTGTTTTTTAACCTTCCTCCCGCTGGCCGCTTCTGCTTTTTGGGCCCCGGGCTTTGACTCGCACATGTCAGAACACTTTAGCGCCGATTCCTTTCCAATCCCGCCGCATTCTGTCACAGCCGATGTCGTCTCTTCCCGGGTTTGCACGTGACCGGCTGCAATGCTCTCCACCGGGCCGGGCAGCGAAATGACTGGGCAGACCCCCTGCGGTTGTGGCTCCGGGCCCCATCGTGGCCTTTGCCATTCAGCCAGGCAGTATTGGGGAACTGCTATTTTGAACATTTATTCTTAGGCTCAGGTATTCACGGAACAGTTTTGCTGCTGCCATTTAGTCATGCAGGCCCTCACTTCATGACACAGCAGTAATGAAATCACTGTTACATAAAACTTCATCATGGAAAGAAATCTCATTCATAAATTTTGCATAAATTAACTTTCATCCCCGTGAACAAAGGCTTCCGCTTGGTGTGTCAGGAGTTTAAATGAAATAGATAAAATAACTTAAATGCTTCTAATTGTGCGACCCTAATTCAATCCGAGACTTAGATTAACAGCTAAAACAAGTCATGGAGTGATAAAACTGTACAGCAGTCTTCTCTGCAGTGGTTTTACCACCGGCATTCCGAACTGAGGCCACTTTGCATGAATGATCCTTTGGTGCCCACAGGAGAAATTCACAAATACATTGAAAATATGAAAATGATGCATATGTGTATTCTTCACTATTCTTTCAGTTTTATCACCATTACCTCATTTAGGTAACACTTTCTGTAGTGTTAAGCTACGTACTATGAGTTACCCATTTAAGCAACTGGGAGATTTTTGCGAGGCTCCTTCAGTGTAAGTGTATTGATAACTACAACCAGAACCGGAGCTGAGATGTGAACTTGTGCTTTTTAAGTACTTATAGAAATGAACTGCTGCATAAACATGGGTTCGCTGTCAAAACACCACCCACTGCCACCTGAATTAGGCCATAATGGATCGGCATGATCTTTGCGACAGAAGTGTGAAATCCAGTTATAATTTATCTGAAAATGATCAGTTTAAATACACCTAAATATGCAGTACGTAGTGTAAAAACCGTTGATAATCCACTTTTACAAGCTGTAAACAAGCGATCAACTAGAGTCTTGAGAGACACAAAAATATACGTTTGACATGAGCTAGCTGTGAGAATCCAAGACACAAACTATGAGAAAGACCCTGAGAAATGCTGCAGTAATGTATGTTATACATGTAACGTAAATGCATGCAATAGCCAGTCATTTCATTTTATTTGCATACATTTACTTTCCTCCAAAGTGGCGCACCACTCCGGGAGAACAAAACTCCATCTGCACCAGACGTACCTTTTCGTATCTATGCTGCACACCTCCAGATCTGTTTCAAATGGGAGCATAATTTGACAGTTTATAATTGGCGAGTAATTCTGGTAAATATATTACATTAACAATTTTAGCAGATTCATCGAAACAAGCACATTAAACAATTAATAACCAGCAAGCCCATGACTTATTCGATCAGACGATAGCATAATATGGAACATGTGCCCAGCCTTCCCTGCCAACTGCTGCACACCAGCTGTTTGTCATCAGCTGGAAGACAAAATCTGCTCAGATTTATTTAGGTGGTCACGACTGGGTATGGAAAAGAGAAGCGGAACACATCTGCGGCCGCCATGATGAAAGCGGACGCGGGCGGCTGCGATGCACTCTGGTGTACTCGGCTCCCAAGGTGGACATCTCTTCTGGTGACCGTGTGAGATGTGCTCCAGCTATAGAGTGACTTTCACTGAAGGAGACCCCACTTTGGCTCCATCTAGTTTCGTCCTTGTGTCTCTGGCAGACATCACTCCAGCCGTTGTTTCCTCGAGAGTGCATTAAAGTCACAGTGTGTTGTTGTTGGGCTTCTCTTCCTGTCTCCATTCTCCTGCATCTCTAAGGGGCCTGAATCTTTCAGCTGTTACTCTAAGTCTACCAAGAACTTGGCATCAAAGTGCTGCTATTATGTTTTGGGTGCAAGAAACTGTGCTTGGTTTTATGCACTCCAATTACTCATTACATTTCTCAAAAGTCCCAAGATGACATTAGCACAGCGCGTTATATAAATGGATCAGCACATTTTGAAAACCACATTACTAAGTAATGTAAATGGAATCGGGGGCATACGTGTGATTGATCCAAAATAAAAAAGAGTGGCAGTGTGAATTGCTTTGCCCCTTTTGAACTGGAACAGTTGCAGTGATTGTGAGCGAAGTAGATGCCTGAAATTTAAATAGATAATTTCATTTATTTTAATTTTTTTTTTTTAATTTGTATTGATGGGAAGACAGCTAGGGGTGGGTGTAAAACTTGAGAGTGAGCTTGGAGATCAAAATGAAATATTTTAAGCGATCTGACCTGGGTCACTTAAGCAAGATGGAACAAGATGGATTCGGGCAAAAAATTTGCGAGACAGTTTTAGTCAGTCATTGTAAGTGCTGATATAATAACGAAAATAATCTGCCATGAATCTACACAGTGGTGCTCAAAAATAGTTAAGATAAATTACCAGCCCTATAGCGGTAATGCGCATGAGCGTATAGTCCTCTGGTGACTACAGCATAGTGACTTCTATAAATTTGAGTATAATAATAATAATAATAATCCTTTCTTGGGTTGGTTGTTTTTAAAATAAGATAAACAATGTAACTGTTCTCTGGTTTAATCCCATAATCCAAGGATTTGTGTTTCAGGTTAATTGGTCACCATAAATGGCCCATAGAGTATGTGTAACTGTGTGTCTGGCCATCCTGTGAAGGGCTGGTGTCACATCCATGGTTTAATGTCACAGCCTAGAGCCCATTTATTCCAGGATAGGCTCCAATCCACCAAGATCCTGGTCAAGATAAAGCGGTTAAGGACAATGGATGGATGGATGTTATATCTGTCAGAATGGCATTTCATTCTTCATTTCAAACCGTTTTAAAATTTGCCTTTGATAACACCGACACAGTTTACTTTCCATTCGAAGACTTTTACGACAGAGCCTTTATATTTCTTCATGATGTGCTTATTCATCTTCTACTGTCAGGTTGGCTTTTCTAGTGGGAGAGTACAGGCAGGAGCGCTGTAGGTGCTCTGCTTAGCAGTATGCTGAATCCTTTGTGTTGTGGCGATGGCTTCTCATGGCATTTCCCCTAGCTGAGTGATGGCGACAAGAAAGGAGATCGACAGATGGGCCTGGACTCCAGTCTGATGCTTCAGTGACCATGGACAGTCCCATCTGTTGATACGTCGGGCCCTCTGTGTATTACCGTGGCGTAACAGCACCGTGGGTTGTTTGCGTTCATGTCTCATTGTGGTTAACTGCCGCTCGGGAGACTTCTTCTCAGCTCCTCCATGATGGCCTTGGTGAAGCAAATTATGACTGTTTGGGAAAGCGTAGCTGATGCCGAGGCTGCCGAAGAACCTAATGGCTCCTCGCGAGCGGGTCGCTCCAGAGAACACGAGGAGGATCACAGTTGGACCGTTCACGTTTCTCTGAATTTGTTTAAGACCACATCACCCAAGCGCAGCAGGACTGAAATTGTTGAGGAGAGGAAAGTGCAAAAGGGACAGGAGGTCGGCGGTCACTTGGCCAGAGAGGGGTCAGCAGCTCAGGAACAGCGAGACTCCAAGTGCTTTGTTTCATTTCCCCTGCATCCTCCTACTGGATGAGCAGAACATTTAGAACCCTAAATAGTCATTTCGACTTTGCTCTGAACACAAAAATCACACAAAATTCGATTGTATTCCCGCACTTGCTAACTGAAACAAACCACAATACAGCCATTTTGCGAAAACGTGACTTTTGAATCATCCCAAATTGGAAGCCGGGCTTCCATAATCCTAAATCCAACATAACACACGCAACCACTATGCGTACTAAAAACCGATTTTACACATGACCATCATAAAAAGAAATGTATTCACAGACACTACGACCGCGTTTTGCCGGTATTCGCACGCAGCGCCGCGTTTCTATGCGAAATCCTGTTTATCGCACCGTTTGTCTCGGGAGGGAAAATAAAAAAAACCCTCGGCTATCCGCGCAAGCCCGTCCCCGTCTTTCCTCCTATTGGCCGCGTCGGCTGCCCGCATGGGTCCGGCCAGAGTCTGCGCGAACGGCGATTGGCCCGGAGAGCCTCCCCCTCGCAGGGGCCGCCAGCGATTGGCCCGCACGCCCTTTGTTCGCCAGGCAGCCGCCGGAGTCTGGCCCACATTTGAATGTACAGGGAGTCGGGGAGGGAGAGTGGTTCCATGGGCCATCTGTTCCTCACGCTGGAGCGCTAACAAAGGATCCCCCAGGATGGTTTTAGTGCATGTCGGATATCTGGTTCTCCCTGTGTTTGGCTCTGTGAGAAATAGAGGTATTGTTTATTTTTTTTTACCTTCTTCTCGTAGTTACCTCACTAAGGTGTGCTTTTACGCGAGGCAGCTGAGTCGCGGGTAGCTTAGCTTGCTAGGCTAAAAAAAAAAAACCCGTTCGCGGCGGTGCGCGTTAGTTCGGTCGCTCGCGTTCACGCCTTTCCTCACCCTGCGCTAACATTTCCTTTTAAACCCGGATTTACTGCGCTGAAATGCGACTGCAGCATAAGGGCGATTTTTTTGTCCCCCTCCCCTCTATTTCTGCTGCGCCCGACGTTCTGCTAAGTGAGCGCAATTTCTGCATTTTATTTATTTTCAGGTACCCCCCCCCCCTCGCAGTTTTACTGGAATAACATGGCTCACTAAAGTTGCTCGCGAATTTCCTCTATCTTGAAGGAACGAATTTAATTGTATCTGCATGAGGTTGTAGCTCTTAACAAAATTGTTCATATACCGCTTTCGAAATTGGAGGAGCCTGACAGATGGATACGCGCTGAAATGCTGTTGTAGGCAAACTAAGGGGCAAAATAGCGCCGCGCTAAGTGATCTTAGGGCAGCAAAAGGCCACCTTGTGCTCCAGTGTAGCCAGAGGACTTGAATGGGTTTGGTTAAGTTGCAGAAATGCAGAGTTACTGTGGCATTAAGATGCCCAGGGGTGCCTCAGGAACCAGTTGGTGGTTCCATCGCAATTTGTTGATCGGTCCGAATGAGGAGGAACAGGTTCCGTTAATGATCGTGTCTGTGTTATGTAAGAAAGTGCCATGCAGATGTGAGTCCTGCAGCAGTACCAGCGATTTCATTGTGCCTTTATTTCTGTTTCTTCCCCCCCTGTTCCATAGTATGGAGGCTGGCTCTACATTCTGCATTTATCAGATCTTTGTCCCCCCTCTCCATTGTGTAGCTAATGATCATCTGCTGGCTGTGTGCTGTGGCCTCTGCCTGTACTCTGCATCTAGCTGTATTGTGAACCCCCCCTTCCTCATTCTCCTCTTTCCATCAGAAGACGACATTGGCATTAAAACGACAAACCTCACTCATGCAGTATCCTTCTGTGTAACAAACTAAAAAAAAAAAACAATATAACCTTCTATAGAAAACCTTTTTGTCTTTTTTTCTGTCAAGTTGCTGTATACTAAAAAAAACCCATTGTAGCAATAGAGATTACAACAAATGTCATTATGTACCTCCCATCCAGTCTTGATAGACTAGTTACATTATGCTGTAAATTCTTGTAAAGTGGATACATTTTGCCTTGATTCGATTATAGCCGGGCTTGATCGAACGCCGGGATTTTTGTCTCCATTTTCCCCCCTTTAAAGGTGCATTGTATCAAAACGATTTTACGTGTAACAAGAAGGCAGCGTTTCTATTTGAGCTTGATCACATCCAAACTGCTGTGTTAAAAATTACACCGCTCCACTGCAGATATTTTCCAGTCACGTCCAAAGGTGTTAAAGCCTAAATTTGAATCCGAGTTCTCTTTTTTTTTTGGAAATTCTTGAACTGGTACACTGCACCTGCTTTAACGGTTAAACAGCCGATCATAATCCCGTCCATGTGTTACGACCCTTTGTTCTGTCGAAATTTAATGAAACTACAGCTGCCTATTCCGTTTGGTTAGACCAAACCCCAAACAATTTGCCAGCAACAATCCTCTCCCTTGTGGCTTATTGCAATGCTAATTTTTATATGTATCACAAAAGTACAAAATGCTATCCATTTCACAGGGATGTTTATTTCCTGCACTGCTATAGAAATCCTTTCTAGAAAAAAAAATGTCTTATTCTTTGGTTGTGGTTCTCTACCTTTTGTTCTTGTATTAGAATTTTAATGCATGATCATGTTATTATTTTTGTTTTACATTGAATAGCAAATTCCAATGTAATCTTTCTGTAGAAAAGATGTACCCTGCTGTACTGTAATGTGCTGTAGCATACACATCTGCTCATTGGATGCTGCTTTTGTTCTGTTAACCCTATACAGAGCATGGTGAGCCTTGCCTTTGATCTTTTTTTGCATGGACTTTATTATTATAATTATTATTATTACACAGTTCCACATATATACTAATATTTTCCAATAAAGAATATAGTATTTTTCCTAATCTTCAGTGTGCTTCTTGCTGATTTCCATTTATTGTCTTACCCCCCTGCTGTGACAAAGATAGACTATTTCCTCACATTCTTCATCATGGGGCCTGAATGAGCTGATATCTGCAGTCATCTCTGTGGTGATTGTGCTGAGGCACTTGAAGGTGCAGTGTCCTGTCTGATTTTTCTATTTTAAATACCAGTATTTAAAAACAAACAAACAAACAAACAAAAAAACTGCCTCTGGCTGTGAAATATGGCTTGATACGAAAACAAGAAACCACTTTAGTAAAGGCATCTGTTCATTGCCTCACAATCAAATTTCCATTGTACCTTTTTCCTTTCATTGTGCCTTTCCTGTTGTGTTACTAGATCACCAGGTTACCCTGTTTGTGCTTTGACCATCATGAGCCTGATTTCAAACAGTTTCTTTGCATTGCTAAAATGCCTATCTCTGCCTATCTTTTGAATGCTCACGCATTGTAATGGTCTGGTTGCTTGTGTAATAATCGAGGCCGACCTGTGTAAACGTGAGTAGAATGCACATTGTTGTGTTGCATTCCAGGGACCTCATTGGCAAAGGTATTAGCATCATTCATATGCGAACGCCATAAACTGCACCTTGAAGTCTCTCTACCTGACCAACAAAAGCACTGATTCGAATGCAATGTAGAGATTGCTGGTTTCTCTAGCTCT
The DNA here is from genome assembly GCA_018136845.1 of Heterotis niloticus. Classification (NCBI taxonomy): domain Eukaryota; kingdom Metazoa; phylum Chordata; class Actinopteri; order Osteoglossiformes; family Osteoglossidae; genus Heterotis; species Heterotis niloticus. The sequence goes on from CM030891.1 coordinate 20,328,582, forward strand.
CTACATTTCCTCACCTATGTGTCAAACGCATACATTTTAACCAAAGTCTGAGTTCATGTAGAGAAAGAATAGACAGGCGCCTCAAAGAACGTGATTTTACACACAGTTATTGGACACATGTTTTAGTCAATGGCAAGAACAATTGTCACTAAAGCAGCGACAACGTGGCTGCTGTTCACACTGGTTGACTGTGGTGGATCACTCAACGTCCTCAGTTTGATCTTTTGTGAATAATTCTTTACACAGCAGAATATTAATAACTGGGTATTACTGGTGTTTAGGAATTAGGATTTTAGAATTTAATAGATGTGGCGTTTAGCTGTATTCGCAAGACAAGGGCACAAAGGATTGCAGTGAGAACGATCTGCTCCGTATTCAAGAGAGTGAAGAGCTTTTGCCCTCTGAGCTTCATTCAAGCACATACACTGTTTGTGTTGCTGCCTCTTGCTGGTATTTACTACTAACGCTTTCAGTGGCTGTAATACGGGGACGGTACGATATTTCGAACCTGTAGCGTTTAGCATGCTTAGATGTAGGATTTGAAAGACGCAGGTAAGAGCTTTCCTTTGAAAAGCACATGTATGCACAGTATGTAATGTCTGCAGAATGTAATGTTGTAAGGTAATGTATGGCCTGTACAGTGTTCAATACTGGAGCTCTATTAGTTTTGCCAAATGGCTGTCGCACTAATAACTTAGTATTGATCTGTACCAGCCAGTCAGACAGGCATTAAATATAGGACTTTTTTTAATTTGCTCAGCTGCCATTTGCCTCACAGCACTATCTGAGTTATACTCACTGAGATTAAATGCCGAGCTGACATTACTACTAAGATATATTTCAGCACATCTTAATATACTGCATGTTATAGCAATATTTATAATTGTACAAAGAAATCCAGCAATTTTTGTCTTTGCTGTTGGAACCAACTACGAATTTGTGAGAATGGCTGTGTATACAGCGACGGAGATTACCTTTGGAAATGCATGCAAATATCTTATTTTGAATCACAAAGATGTTAAAAAAATGTTTAAAATGTAGAGAAAATTGTTTGTCTGGAGCTTTCGGAATAAATAGTGGCCATTTATACCGACTTGCACTGACCATCTGTATCGAGATGTAAGGTTAGTACGTACAGTACAGAGCCAAACTGGAGCTGCCAGAGATGCTGACTGATCGACAGCTGTGGACGGACAGACGTGTGTTATTAATCTCTCCCGTGCAGCAGACAGCGTGGAGTTGAGTGTCGTAGTTGCCGTGGACAACTTGCCAGCAGTGGCTGCAACAGCACCTCAATATCTCTTACAAAGGATTGCTGCTAGTAAGTGATCTGTGGAGCACCAAAAAAAAAATCCACAAAGCATGCGTGGACTGTCCTATGCTACGTACGATAAAACAAATAAATTGCCTTTTTCAAAGCACCATTTCAGAGTATAGCACGGCAACAATGACCTTGAGGTAAGAGTGCTCGTTCGTGTGTGAAGCTGTTCTGGTAAACCAGTAATGTTAATTCTTTTATTTGTTAATAATTCAAACATCATTTTTCAAAGTCAGTCTGTTGCTGGCTAGCGATGGTTTGTGTGTACATTTAAAGGATCCGTGCACTCGTCTTCCCCTCCGCCTTAGCAGTCGAATTGTCCGAAGCTTTTTCATTCGGCTGTTGCTTTTACCGTTTCAGCAGTTGGTTTTTCTAAGAGAAACTTCCTGCTCCTGTTGTGTGTGCCCTCGAGCAAGTTATTTACCTTCAGTTGAAAAGTAAAAATGACCTGCTGTATAAATGTGTGAATCACTGAAAGTAGCTTAGTGCACAAATCTAACACCATAAATTGCTTTGGGGAGTCAGATAGGTGAAGAAATAACAACAATACTAACTCTTATTTAGCATTTAGTAGCAGTGGTGCTCCCTACTTGCACCTACAGGAACCAGGTTTGAATCCCTGAACTTTGCGGTACCCTTGAAAAAGGTATTTACCTTGAATTGCACCGGTAAAAAATTACCCAGCTGTATAAATAGGTAAGTAAGATTTGGCTAAGTGGTTAAATAAAACATCAAACTTTCCTGTTTTGGTAGAGATAGTCAAGTCTTTTTGACTGTGTTGGATCGCCCCGCTTCCCTGCTTTATTTCTGGTTGTTTTCAGATCTTATTTGTGACATCATAAATATCACTAATTTAAATATAACAGCTCTTGTGGAAATTAGAATCTAAATCTGAGTCATGAACTTATCAGTGAGCAGCGACTTCCCTTGCCAGATGCACAATGGGAAAAATGAATATTAATGAGGCGGCATGCAGTTCTCCACGATCCTTGACAAATTTTATTGACGGATACCCAGAAGTATACAAAGGCTTTGCTTTCCAGTTTTGGGGGAAATTGAAAATCACTTTTTTTTTTTTTTTAAAGAAGTAGCTGGGTAGTAGTACACTTTGCCTCATGTTCGCATGCACTTTCTCCCTGAAATGTGTGCTCTCACTTGCTCATTTTCAGTATCTGCTTGTCCATATCATGTCCAAGGGAGTCCTGAGCCTTTCCCAGATTCAGTGGATGCTAGACTACAGCCTGGATGGGACTCCGCTCCATGGCAGACCCTGAAGTATAGTGTGCAACAAATACCACGTTTGCTGTCTGGTACAAGAATTCTCCACCAATCTAATTTATATTGCTTGTGACCATGGTAATATATTTTTCAAGACAAGCAGAAGTCTGTGGTGGAACTGCAATGTCTGACTTATATACCGGTACTTTCCATAAAGTGGCATCCATAAAACATCTGGAGGTAGATTGGTTGCAAACATGGTGTCCCCAACCCTGTATTTGGCTGAAGTATGCAGTAGAGAGCCTTTGCTGTGATATTGGCAAAGATGAACAAAATGGGTAGTGCTGGTGTCTCAGAGCCATTGCGCTGTGCTTATAGACCAGGGTTTGGATCCAAATTTGCCTGTTTGTACGTTGTTTCCGTGTTTGGGTGGGTCCTCTCCCACAGTGCACATTAGACATGCGCGGCAGAAGACAACGGCGGACCACTTCAGAACTTCATTATCCGGTTGTGACGAGTGGACCGTGACCGGACAAAACATACTAAACCAGTTCTGACCCAGGAGGCTATGAACTGGTGCATAGTGGTGACAACCTCTCATGTTTTACTATTAGTTAGCCTCCACCTCCTGCCAGATCTGCTCCAGGACACGAGGGTACTGGAGTTGACCTGTTGGCCCAACCAGACAATTCTGCCATTCCATTCTCAAAAGATTCAAACAGAAAATATCATAAGGTTAGCATCTCCCTTTATAGCCACTGGTAGACATTATTAGTAATTAAAAATGACCCTGACTTTTGTGGCTCGCATTTTTTTAAGTATGCCGTCGATGTCCTTGAGCACAGTAGCCGCGTGAAATTCGTCACGCCACCACTGCAGCTTCCATTACCTGTCACTTCAGAGCGCCCGAGGCGCCGCGCAGGCCGGCGTACGTGTGGTCCGAATGCGAGCGCTGTGCGATTGACATCAGACGAACGTCACCGCTCCTTCCAGGCCACAACAACAGGAAGCTGCTCGATTTGACACTGAATGCGTTTTCTTTGACAGCATTTGTATGCTGCTATTGTCTGAGCTCGAGAGGGGCAAAAGTACACAGATGAACGAGACCACCGCATCAAACTTGACGGTAAATGTTCGTAAGTACCGTAATTCTGCGGCTGGCGAGCACCCATGGATGTGCTCAGCAAATCGGGGCTCTCTGGTTGCTCAATTTTAACACCACTTTTAAACAGCCGCTATCATGCATTTTACATCTAAGCCTGTGCTCATCCCTGCCACCAGGGTAATGACTTATTTCAGCAGATCCGCCCTCCCTCATTTGATTTGCATAATATGATTTTCCCAGTGGCAGAGTAACCCAAACTTGGGTGCACTGTCATCCGTATCCAGGGTCTGTACTGCAGGATGCGGTGCTGCAAGGTTGTGCTGGAGAGCTGAGGGCTGCCCGCATTTCACTTTCACATTTGCTTCCATTCGTTTGGCAAAGCGGCACACGCCATACCGCAGGCCCCACAGGGCGTCGCGGGACCCGAACGCCGAGGCTGCTGAGGGTGTGGGTTCCAGCAAGGCTGCGACAGAGCACGCTAGACTTAGTCTCTGTTTCGGGAGAGCGCTGTTGTAGGGCCAGCGGTCCCCCGGGAGAGGGCCACAGGAATATCTTGACGTCAGTTTGTTGGCTCAGTTTATTTTGTAGACTGCGCTCTCTAATTGGAGAATCCGCTGGGCCGGCTGGCTGGAGAGAGAGGTATGTGGTTTACGAGACAAAGCAGATGTCACCAGTCCCAAACGGGCCGCCTCCAAGCGCCTGCCTATGCGAGTCACTCACCAGTCACGTATGAGGTCAGAGAAAGCAACGGCATTCCCAGAATGCACCCTTGAGAGATGACATGGAGGGCTGGGGGATTGAGCACAGAAGTTAGTATTTTGCTTCTTTATTTGTCAGAGGTAGTTTGTGAGACCAGTGGGGTTGCTGTATTTATACATGCATCTGTGTGCATGTATATGAACAGATAGATAGTTCACTCATGCCTTTCCTGTAAGTCTCTCTCGTTGGGTTTCTGTTGCAGTTACATTCCATCAGATCTTCTCCATCTGCAGTTGGTTGCAGCGGCTCACTTACTATCCAGTGGACACAGATGTGCGACAGAAGTTTATTTCGACTCTCATATACGCTCATATGTACTATACTATACTTGTGCAGAAGACAGATAGAAGTTGCACTTATCAGGCTTGTTCTGAGGGCTTTACTGTCCTGAAGGTCATGGGCTTATAGATGGCTCGAGGGGTTCATTCCCTCTGCATAATAAATGGATTTGTTTGCACCGATGGAATGAAACCACTGAGTGGTTTGAGCAGAAACGATTGCTTTTGTCAAAAAGCCGAATCCTTTCTGCCCATTTGCCCGCTGCTGCTGTCATTTTACTTTTTGCCTGGAAGAATGTGCTTTCAGAAGCAATGAGTTTTGAAGTGTGAATTTATTGTTATTTAAGGGCAGGAGGTAGTGTAGTGTTTAGCAATACTTTCTTTAAGGATACCAGTTCAAATCCCACGTGTTGCCGTAGCCTTGGGCTGGCACTTACCCTGAATTACTCTGGTAAAAATTACCCAGCTGTATGAACAGGTAAATCTTTAATACTAACTTGACAATGGAAGTTGCTCTGGAAAAAAGTATCAGCTAAATAAATCAGTGTTTGTTTGAAATTCTGCTGTCTGGCACTAAAAGACGAAGGATAAGTTTTAAAAATACCATTGATTTTTTTGTATCGTATTATTCCGTACTTGATATCCTGCCGTTCTCCTTTAACAAGCATGTTAGTGCAAAATGAGGAGAAAGTCGAAAAGATATACATGCAACGACCATTCTTTTAAACTCGAGCTCTCGGAGCTCTCGCTTGTAAGTAAGATTCGGAGCGCATACTTCAGTAGATATCTCTGGCGCGCGTTCGTAACAGCTGTGCTGCATTTTATATGTTTTCCATAATGCTGCTTGGCTCAAAAATTACATGGAAATGATAAAATGGCATGAATAAGTGCCTCTAACACAATGTTAATGTTTTCTTAAAGACCCTAGTCAATTTCATGTTATTTTCGCAAGCCCATTTTAGAAGCAATTTAGAGTGTCAGGGTACCGATTTTTCAGAAACACGTATACGTGTCTGCTGGATGCTGAATGCAAAAGACTGGGTACCGATATTAATGGCGCCGGACCACTTCCTCTTAAATCACAACCACTCTGGCAGATTATCCATCCTCAGCAAACAGCACCTCCCTCCCTGACCGCTGTGAGATATTGTGTTATTTCGGCTGCGAAGAAAGCCAGCTGCAGCTGCAGGGACGGTGGTAAATTTCTCTTTTTGTCGTACGGCAGTCTCCATGTAATAACTTAATAATTTGATTGTGGCGCGCCAGCATTTGCCGCTGGTTGCTCTGGTGCCACAAATATGTGGGTCATCAGTAGTCGGCGAGGTGGACAGATAAAGAGCTGGATGCGGCGTTGCTTTATTCTGCTGTCATAAATGTTTCTTTTCCACAACGTTGGCTGGGGTGCATACTAAAGGGGAGTAGTAAGGGGGGGGGTTATGCTACATTTGAGCAGTTGCACTATTTTCAACAAATCACTTACATTAGCAACGTCTCGTGCTGTATTTTCTTAAATCCACATATTAAACAGCACAGTGATCCCTCCTGTCAAACTGTGGTTTAATATTTGTTGCAAAACCGCAGAGCACGGCAGTCATTTATTTTTGCTCCATTATTATTTTCTGCCGTGACTTGTTTAATAAATGTAACCGTGCCCAAGATACTCGCTGTGAAGAATGTAGTGCCCTCAGTCGTCGTCTGGTGTTGGGCGTTTCTACTGATCTGGCAACCCAGAAGACACACCCCTGCGTTAGCGGGCCTTTTCGTCACGCCCGAGCAGCTGTCCGTCACCCTCAGACGTCGGGAAGACCGTGAGGTTGACATGCGAGGAATTACACCTCGAGCAGCTGCCGCGAGATGCCATGCGCCGCCCCTTTAACTGGCAGAGTGCACAATGCAAGAATAGAAATAAGCATCGGTAAATAATCAAATTAGTATTAATCGTTCATTAGCGTGCGATTTCAAACAAATGCTTAATAATTAACCAAAGCGCTCAGCGATGTAAATCCACGTTAAACGGCCCTAAATGCGCTCCCCCGCGGGTGCCGACCCCACGAGGGCCCGCGCTGCTTTCCATGCCAGAAAGGCGGTTTTGCACGAACAAATCAGGGATCCGTCAGGAGGGGGCGCCACCATCGGCCGCCGCGCATCGACAGCGAAGTCGGTGGAGCTTTAACCACCTTCCCGCCAGGGCCTCGCGCGGGCCCTGTCATAAAACGGGAAGCGGCGCGGGGCTTCCGATGCGCCGAGGACGTGAAACGCGGCGCAGCGCAGACAGTCGGTTAGGGGTACGAATGTGGCCGAATTAAATATTTAGTGCGTGTCAGTTATCAAGGAGAGAGAAAGAGCGAGGACTGCATTGCATTTGCATCTGATCCATGCATTATTAACACGTTCCTCTGAGCTCAGGGACGCCGTGGCCTGACTCCAAGCAGTAGTAGCCCAGCTAATTTTCTGCTCCAGTTGTGCTTACTGCCGTCTTCTATATAAAACGACATCTTGACTCAAAGGCTCAAAATCGTTTTCAGCTACGCGCCAACCGGACAGACGTGTTCCAGCCTAGAGAACGGACCGACGGCGAAATGCGGCTGTAAATCGACAGCGAAGGGGGAGTTTATATTATTTGCTAAGAAAAGGTCATGCGCTGCTGTGCGGGTGGCTAAGTGGTTAAAGGTACGAATTTGTTACCTCGATGTTGCCAGATCAACTCTCATCCCCTGCTGCTGCGGTGGCACCACGAGGCGCCTGCCTTCACTTTAGATAAGGGAGTTTCATTTTTTCCCGAATAATTTGCAAGTTTTCTCCTATAGCGCTTTCTGCGGACTGTGATATCCACTGAACAAGGTGGGGTGGGAGAACACGAAATATTCATGTTCATTAAGTTAAAAATATTTTTAGCCTGTGCCTTCCGTATGCCGCGACGGCACGAATTTTCAATAAATCTGCCACCGACACGATGTGCCAGATGCTTAGTAACGCGACCGGAATCACAGCGGTCATGTCAGGAGCACAACTCAAAAACCTTCTTATTAAAAATAATTTCCGAACAGTCCTGCGCTCATTTGTCCCCCGCTTCGCGAGGTCGGCCAACTTGCGGAGGTGATGTGTTAATGCAGCGGAAGTCTGATTCGCTCATAATTGGTACCAACTTAATTTGATACAAGCGAGATGACATTTGAACGGTGGGGAGGAACTGGCTTTGCGTCATCCGGTTTACCGGCTCATTAAAAAAATATTAATTTTCATAACGTCTGGGCCTATTAGTTCCTGCGATGGCTGAAAGCGGATTTAAACACGTTGGGATGTGCGGAGCCATACACATCTAACAGAAGAATGTAGCTGTTCGGCGTTAGTAAATAAAAGAACTACAATTCTGTGCCTGCAATTCGGTTTTAAACAAATTTTTTTTTTGGTGGTTAATATGCAAGATCGATTATTACTGTGTTGTTGACTAGCGTCTGCCTTTACCCAGAACGATTTAGTGTTTCTCCAGTTAGCAAGGTAATTCACCGGAGCAGTTTGAGTCACGTACCTTGTTGAAGAATATACGGCGGAGCTGTCCCCTTCTCACACTCGACCCGTCGGTATTTCTAAGCTCTCCTTAGATCAAAGTGGACACATTTTGGCTCATTTAGGTGGTTTTTTTTTTCATTTTGCAATTCACAATATCCGCCCTAGCTGACATTGATTTTTTTTGGATTCTATTGTTTGAATCCAAATAGGAAGACATCAGAACCCTGCCTGAAATGCAGTGCAGTTACTATTACAGCGCAAATGACCATGCAAATGTCAGGCTCCTGCAACGCTGAACAAGGCCACCCTGCCCATGACATCCCTTTAAGTTTAAGCACTGCATTCCAGCTGTGCTGTTTCTATTCATCTTTTTTTATTTTATGAAATAGATTGTGCAAAACAGATGAAAGAGTGGCTGCCATTATTGTAAGTGGAGAATAATGGATTTGTCATTATTATGCCACAGTCACATCCACTTACCATTTTACTCCACATTTTGATTCCTGTATGCAGCAGTATTTTGCTTTTCTTAGTAACATGCCTCCAGGTTTCTTCAACTAATTTAATCCTTTCCTCATCCTGGCTCGGTCTTCCTCGTAGAGTAGAACTGATGTCTCTGAATTCTACAGCAGTTGCAGCAGCTTCATCGTGTTGGGTCATATATTAGGGTACCGAACTCTTACATGAGGAGGGAGGAAGTGACTAAGACTTAACACACTTGTCGACTGGACTCTGTCACATCTTCAGAAGATGGCTACAGAGACAGCTGTGTAAGCATCTCGCTATGTACAAGCCATAACTGAGCAGATGCACTTTGCCAAGGAGCCTCAAACCACAACCGCAAGCTCCCGGAGTGCTCCAGAACGCGGCCTTGTAACCATCTGTGGAGTTCACTCCGCCCAGTCGGGGTGGAGGCAGACAAACACTTGCAGTTTTCTGTCCTGATGAAAAGAATCACAAGTGGCAGCTTAGAGTCATTCCCAACAGGACATCCGGAAATCTCTGCGTGTCCATTGATGTGGGGGAAAAGGTGAAGGACGCATCTTGTGGGGAGGCATCACATTACACCGGCAGAAATCACAATGCACCACAGATATAAGCCCATTTTCATTTCCAGTTCCTCAGTGGCAGTCATGTTTACTTTAGATATACAAAAGGTCAGTTAATAATGAGGGTTTTCATTTGACTGGAATTTGTCTCAGTTACATTTCTATATTTCTATTTCTACTTATGTGTTAGTGTCACCCAGCGTACGTATTCAGATGTTTGTATCCTGCTCATCCTCACAGCGACAACGTATAGCTTGGTGCAAAAGGCATGAAAAAGAAATATAATGGCCAGGGCTTGACATGCACAGTTTATGATTCCAAGCAAACTCTGCATTATGATATGATCGATGCAGTGCTGCACTCACATTTGATCTTGCTAGGATATTGTCTGAAATATCTTGTCTATATACATGATGACGTTATGGTATTCAGTCAAACGCATATAACATCTGTCTGTTTGTGACATAATGAACAAAATATTCAGTTTTTCTGTTTTTGATTTGTGCTTTATGTATGCTTGACGACAACATTTTGTGTATGTTTCTCATACACCAGGCAAGGCATTCAGAGGAAATCCATTTTTTTTTTTGCATTAAATTCACAACACCTCCCCAAAAAGCCGTGGCAGATTGATGAGCGTGGCTAAAACTAAGTGATGCGCAAATGAAAGATGGATGAAATCTAGTACATCCTGTCACGGTCAGGTGCGAAATCCAGTTTCTTTCACCTAACAGTGCTTATTGGAGGCAGTCATCCTCTGTGATGTTTACTTTCTGATATGTGAACATATTTTTAAAATATTCACTCCGGTGTTTTAATATTGCAGACATTCTGGAACACGGTCTGTTGAGGGAATTTAAAGTGTGTAACAGTTGCGAGGTCTGAAGTGTGATATAAAGTGGTTTGGAAAATGGCCAACAGGCCTCATAAAGCAACAGTGAGGCTGACAGCACTTTCCACTCTGGTGACTATGCAGAGATGTCTACCATATCTTCAAGGGTCAGCAGTTTTCTGTGACTTAAAGCAATATTAAATATAGCTTTAAAGGCCATAAGCCATCATAGGCAAAAATCACTGAACTCTAGTTGGTATGTACACAACAATTTTTACAGTTTGTCATAAAACTGAAATGTCTATCACTGCAATTTATTTTATTGCAGTCATTTCCTAAATTGCATGTAAGCTCCTCTGGGGGTTTGGTGTCCCATTCAGGGCCTTGTGGTTCCAGAATAGGCTCCTGACCACCATGATCCTGGCAAGCGGTGAACAATACTATGTGAGAGATTAATGTGAGGTCATGCGTAAGCTAAGAGGGTTTACAGTACAAGAGTATAATGAGGTATTGTGTACACATGGAGCTCAGTGATCAAACTGGCTCTAACCGGATATACTAGGAATAACAGATACCCTTCGTCTTCAGCAGATCACAATAAATAGCTGAACAGTCGTCCAAGTCTAAATTCTTCTGCAATTTGAGAATAACAAAGAAACTTGGAAACGGTTCTGCTTCTCTCAATATAATTCATCCGCATTACATTTTCTCTTTCTGTTGCTCACCACAGCCACAAGATATATTTCTGCATTCACTTCTTGATCAGCTGGCAATTTTTGAAAATGCATTTTGGCACGGAAAACACAAAGGCTTCTGGGTGCATCGAGAAAGGCACATCAAATTCTTGCTCAAAGACCAGCGATCTAAGGAAGCCTGCAGAAAAGAATGCCGCGTGTTCCTTTTGAATAACACTGGTTCTTTTGCAGCGGCGTGAGAAAGGAGTCTGCAAAGTATTCATAGTAGATTATGGAGGACTGACATGTTGCTGCTTCAGTAATAACTTAATTGTACAGTAAATGGGCTGCAGAACGCGAAGGACACATAGAGCAAATATTCACTGCTGTTGGTGCGAAAAACCTTTCTCGCACGCATTGACCCCCCCCCTCACGTCCACTTTCACATCATGTTATGAGGTTATTGACTGAAGCGTGCCATCCATAGCTGGGAGTCACTGCTTCTCTGATCGGTGCTGACTCTTGCTTATCATTTCTGTTGCCACACAGCCTTCTTCAGCCTTCTTCTTCCACACTCCTCTATCACTTTTGTGCGTTAACCACTAAGGACCCAAATGAGTGCTGATGGAGCAAACTGCTCATTCCCCCTCGACTCCAGGGCTGCAACAACTATTGATTATTTACCTGAAGAGCAGCCTGTGCTGGTGCTGAACAGATACATTAGAGGAAACTTTACTCTTCTTTTGCCTGGTGTTTGAGCTCACAGATGTCTGGGAGGGATTCTCATGGATGACTTAATCACCCATTGGCTGCTTCAACCTCATAAAGCAATCACAAGTAGTGAATAGGTGGATGGAGATGAGGTTGGGCATGAAAAAGTTGTGAGGATCTAAACAAACTTGATCAGTATGGGAAGCCTCAGATATGATAGGTGAAACAACTAATTCAGGAGGAGCAGGGCCCACCATGTCAATTATAATCTCCTGTGTGTGTGTGTGTGTGTGTGTGTGTTAAGGGCAGAGTGTTTAAACAATACCTTGAGGTAAATATCAACTCTATGATTTAGCTTTTGGTGTGGATGACCAAGGCTGGAATGGCTTTTACAAGCACATGCCAAATAAGTGCCTTCTTCACTGCCAGCACTGACAGGCTTAGACTCTTCATCCATGCTGAGAACGTATGAGCGCCCCCAAAAAAGTGAACGTAAAGCATCTGGGCATTTCACTGGTGGCAAATCTTCTCATGGTGCATTAGTTCGAACAGCTGAAAATGGAACGTTTTCTCTGCAGATTGTCAGAAGATAACACAGTGCATGAGCACTTTCTGCTGAGCCACTTGAAGCCTGAATAAGAAATCTTTGCGAGCACCAAGTGGTAACTGAGAGAATGTATTCAACTCCACTCATCCCTTGAATGTTGGGGATAAGGACTCTCATTAATCACACTGAAACCAAGATGCATATTTTATAATTAGTGTGGTACAGCGGGCCCGTCGGGCTGGACCGCTCACTCCACATCCTCCTCCATTTTTTGCTCTAGTGGGTCTTTCACATCCACAGCTACAATAACAGCAGGTAGGGCTGCAGTGTGCTCTGCTTTGTTTCATGAAATGAATTATTTGAGATTAAACTGGCAAGAATGCTGATCAAGAGCTAATGGCAGTTATTGATCAAAAAATGACAGCTTTTATATTCTACCAGGAGAGCAGCTGACTATTGCCTGCGATAAAACGAAGAGGATTCACTGGAGTTTGAGGAACTATGGTCTTGACAGCTGATGCATAAATCTAAATGTGCATCAGAAAACATAGATGGGTACAGACTACTAATTTGAAGGTCATATTTTCAAGCCCAAGAAAAGTACCCGCTATTGCATCTTTGAGCACAAATGTGGGTGAAAGTTTTGGTACCCTTGTTTTTTACTCACGTGATGCACCATTCTTCCAAAAGTGTTGAAACTAAAAGATCTTTTGTCATTCATACATGTGCTTCTGGTCTGCAGAGGAACAAAACAAAAAGCTGTGACTGTGAACTGAGTTCTTGCTTATCCCACAAAAATGGCCTGGACAATATTATTGGTTCCCTTTAGAAGTTGTAAGAAATAATTGTATTGTAGTGATACTTCAGGCAGACTCTTCTCCTTTGGTTTGTACCACAAGCATCTTCAGTCTTATAATAACTCGTTCAGCCAGGTTACATGGAGAAAAGTGCTCACTCTGCTGTGCTGTGTCACTGTGTGTCTCACACTAAATGTGGAAAAGAGAAGGAAAAGCAGAGTCGACTGAGGGGATTAGAAAGAAGAAGGTAATGGCCAAGCATGGCAAACGTAAAGGCTACAAGATGAAGAGCTTGGTGTTCCCGTGACCGTAGCGGTCAATGTTATCAAGAAGTTTAATCCCATGGGACTGCAGCCAACATCCCTGGACTTGGCCGCAAGAGGAAAATTGACCCAAGATTGAAGAGAAAGACTGTTCCAGTGGTGGAGAAATAACCAAGGGAAACATCAAAACAGATCTTAGCTGACCTTCAAGCTCAAGGTGTAACAGTGTCAAGTCACACAGTTGTGAATGAAAATGGACTCCATGGTCCAAGACCCAGGAAGACACCAGATAAGTTTGCCAACACGCATGCTGACAAGGCACATTCCTTCCTGTGGAGAGGCGAAACAAAATTAGAGCTTTTTGGTGAAGGCTTTCAGTTCGTCCCTACCATGAAACATGGAGGAGGCTCAGTGACGTTTTGGGGGAGGTTTCCTACTTCTGGCACTGGGTGCCTTAAATATATGCAGGACACAATGAAACCAGAGGACTATGGAGCAAAATGTATAGCAAATGGTCAGAGCGCTTTGTCGATCGCAGGTCATTGGTCCTCCAGGAGGATCATAACCTGAGACAAACCTCAAAAAGCCTCCCAGAATGGATGAGAACAAAACACAGGACTGTTCTGTTCTGAAGTGGCCAGCTTTGAGTCCTGATCTGAATCCCACGGAAAATCTGTGGAAAGATCTGAAACTTGCAGTTTGGAAAAGTCACCAATCAAACATGAGAGAAATGGAGCAGCATTTATTGCCTCCAAAGGCTCCAAAATATTAGGTTAAGGGTCCCAACATTTTTGTCCATGCCATTTTAATTTGTTTAATCATTTAAAATAATGTGTTGTCCTAAATCAAAAGCAAAGTTTCTGTATTCAGTGTGAAATAAAGAATGGTGGCTAGAAAATACTTTTTGTCAGTTTTTAACTTGTTTCAGAGAAAACTGTGAGCTTTTTGGGAAAAGTGAAAGGGTACCAATACTTTCGGTCCCATCTGTAACTTCAGCTGCTCCAGCTGTTTAAATAGCTGAAATTTGGAAGTTGGTTTGATTAAAAATCTCAAAAGAGCTGTTAAATAAACACACATCATATTATTTTAATAATAGAGTTGGTGTTAAAAAAATGGTTCATGGTACAGAAGATGATTATATGTGACTCTAGCGTGGCATGGAGGAAGATAAACATTACTTCAGTGACTTAGAAGAAAATCTGCTGATGGTTATTAACTTAAAGTCTAATTTAGCTGGATTTTGGATTCTTTGTGTGCTTCAACCTGCCTGCAGTGCGGTAACAGCAGTGATCGTAATAGAAACAACAAGCTTCGTCGTAGTGTAGTTGGCAGGCACCCAGGCACCTGTCCGCTGTCCCTGCTTGTCAAACCAAGAGGCCTTACGCACTTTGAGGTTCACGCTGTGGGGAAATGCAGCCAGATCATGTATACTGCTGAGGTTGTCAGCTGACCACAGAGGTGAGAAGCCATCACTGTGCCTGGACCGTGACTGAAACAGAGCAGCACGATCAGTAACATGGAGCATGCCAGCCTCACATAGCAAGACACGACATGTAGGCAACATCATGCATGTTTAGACAGACACATATATGTATTGGCAGATGATCAGTCTAGTACACTAAATGCTTTGGCAGTAAAATAATAGCAAATCAGCTCAAATCCTTTTACACAAAATGGAATACAGAATGTGGGTTGGGTCTGTTTTCTCACTTGTGATGTTCTGTTTTTGCTCTTCCCAGGGGCTCATTTCAACAGGCATCAGCACAGCCATGCTACCTCCTGTCGACATTTCCACCTGGGCCCCCAAGCCCAGCTGCCCCCGGATTTCCCACTTCCACATCCAGGCCAGTCACAACCGGGCATGACGCCCCACCTGCCCCCTGCACACCAGCACGCTACGCAGCTCCATCAGCCCCTCGCACCCCTGCCAGCCCCGCAATTCCAAGACGTCCAAGGACCCCCTTTCCTACCTCAGGCCTTACACCAGCAATACCTCATCCAGCAGCAGCTCCTGGAGGCGCAGCACCGGCGGATCCTCCCACACTCCAGGTACTGCCTCAGCAATGCCGTGATCTTCTCAGTACAGCAGTTCACTCAGCAGAACAGTTGCCTTTTTCGTTCAGTGTCAAGGCCTTTCTTAAATCATGGTAAATCAGGGCTTCTCAACAGACATGGTGAGGAAGAGCAGAAAATTGTGAAAAATGTACCCGTACGAATGGCATTTTACCAAATGTGATGTACCAAAGGTCTTCTTTTTCCATTGCATTCGTAGTATTGTGCATGTTAAAGAACAGTCTGCCTGCAAAACCTTCTAACATCATCGTGCCTTCTTTTTTGTCCGCAGGCGAGCACAGGAGCGAGTCCCCATTCACCCGCACCGCCTGCGCTCTGGCTATGACTATGCTCCATCGCTGCATGTCCCTCAGCCAATGGCTCAGCAGCCTCGCTACCTAGCAGAAGGCACAGACTGGTAATTTAGATTGCTAAAAATGATAATTTCTTTGAAAATATCCTAACCAATAACTGTGGCGTCTATAACAGGAGACTTTATGTCAAAATGAAATGCCTCATTCATTTGGTGCTTATTGGGAAGAGAGAGGACTCCTGAATAATGTAGTAGGAGATGTTTTCAGGAGGCCGAGCACTTCATGTACACAGGCATCCCACTGCTTTGTACAAGTATTATTTCTATTTTTTTTATACCATGAAAGTGGCTATACATAGCAGATATGAACTAAATGAATCATTCATGATGAATATTCAGCTGCGGGGCTGTGTAACAGCTCTTTTCTCTCCGCCAGTGAAATGTGCGCAAATCAGATGGTATCTCTTGGGCAACAACTTCAAGGTAAACAAATTGAAATAATGAACAACCGCTGTTTTTGTCAGGGATCTTAGTGTGGATGCAGGCCTGTCTCACCATCAATATCAAGTCCAGCAGCTCCCGCAGCACTATCAGCATTACCTGGCTTCTCCCAGGGTGCACCACTTCCCACGGAACAACTCATCAGCACAAGTGGTAAGCCTGTCTCGCGCATCTGGGATTCTTATTTGAAGACCGTGCTGACATTTTGAGGTTTCCACGCATGCAACCTGTGGCAGGTGTTCTTATTTGACCTTTTCAAGCTGCCTTCCCCCCCAAAAGAGATGGATCCAATCCAAAATCTGTATCCTTCAGTGGATGTCGATCTAGCTATTTGCCTTCAGATAGTTATCGCTGTAGCACCTTCTGCCATAAGAACGGCAGCTATCTACTTCCTGTCACACTGGCAGTCTCGTCCGGTCATAACCCCTTGTTCAGGTAAATCTAATAGCAGAAACAAAACCAGAAGCTCCGACGCTATTGTGACTTCTAACTTATTCGGTCGACGCGGATGTCAAAGTCTACGCTGTCGAAACTTCTTAGCGTGACCATTTCGCATTCCTCGCAGGTCGTCCACGAGATCCGAAACTACCCGTATCCACAGCTACATCTACTCGCGCTGCAAGGCCTGAACCCCTCTCGGCACGCGTCTGCAGTGCGGGAGAGCTACGAGGTACAGCGTGTGTTTCTTTCTTCATATCCCAAGGCACCCTCGCTGCTGCCTATGAAAGTGGACAGCGGGCGGGCAGCGGTCACGCCTCTGCTTTCCGTTGCACCCTTTGCGCTGCGGCCTATAATTCTTGCCGTGGCCGCGCTTAACTGTGATTGCTTTTGTTGCTCTTTGTTTGTCCCCGTAAAATCTGCATTTGTCATGCCTTCTCGAGGACATTCAATCCAATGATGGCAGCTGCCTTAATATATCAGCGTTGGCCGGTCGAGCCGCCCAAACCCTTCAGCAAAAATGGATCTTGAAATTTATGATATTCCTTGCAGGCATTGTTTGCCTCGATTGGTCATCCTCGGTTACTTTTGCTTTTTTAATCGACAAGAGTCCCTTGATCCTTATTTGTCCGTTTCAAGAGCAGACGCCATTATTCCAAGCAGCATGCATAGAGACTAAAATAAAAACAAAATATTAATATCCACATAATAGGCAGCAGGCATAATTACGGAGCTTTGCTGATCTGCACATTGTGTGGAAATATGTCAAGGAGAGATTTAATAACGCTTCTGTTCCTTATCAAAGAACTATGACAGACACAGAGAAAACAACCAAACCTAAAAAAACATTCTTGACAGGATGTACTTTCCCTTATTTGTCAGGCGTTTGTTTCAGTCTCATTTTAGAACTGTCGTTTTTATTGCCGCATGCATAACTGTGTTAATTCCCTCTATCTTCTGTGCCCGCTCGGGAACTGAAGGAACTGCTACAGCTGGAGGACAGGCTCGGAAGTGTGAACCGCGGAGCTGTGCAGACCACCATCGAGAGGTTTACGTTCCCTCACAAGTACAAGAAGGTAATAGGGTGCAGCGTTAACCTCGGCGTTAGAATTTCGCGCCCATGCTACGATGACAGCGTGTGCAGCGCCGATCCAAACATCAGGTGCTCGTACTGCATGCTAGCGGTTTCTCACAAGGCAAGTTTAAGCAGGAAGCTTTGCAGCACTTCCCAGAAATATCGGACACTTTGCTTTCCCCCTTCTGTCCAGTTCAGCCCATGCAAGTGTAGCTCAGGTTCCACAAGTATATTTGGATTTTTAGCCGGTAGCGTGTATGTTCTGTAACCACGGTGTCCTCCTGAGACAAGGGCTCTCCAATTACTTGCTCATCACAAGGGATTCATGCAAGTCTGGAGAAGTGGGGAGAATTCCAAAAAAAACGTTGTTGTGTCACCCTGGTTGAAGCACTGCGTTGGGCCCAAGCCCTTCCTCTGCCACTCCATGCTGGCCTTATTATTGTGCAGTGTAGCATAGTCCCACTCCCTGCTTTTGAACATGGCGCAATTTGAGGTCTCGGCAGAGTGTATAATTAGAATGTCAAAAATATGATCATATATGGCCGACAAGTGGCAGTCCAGCTGCCTCACGCAGAGAGGAGCCTGGCAGATTCATAATGGCCACTTTGTTATTAACAGAGGGAATTTACGACAGTTTTTTTGGCACCTTCCAATTCGTGGCACCCAATAGCCTCGGTGCTATTCTAGCAGTCAATTCGCAACGATTGCTATTCATCTTTATCCCTTTTTTCATCCCAGAATTCTCCATTTGAATTTTTTGTGACCAAGAAAGCCGTGACAGTGAGGTGGCTTCCTAGGTTGATGAATATCTCAGTGTCACATGCCTTTTTGTCTATGCGATTTGTTGATGAAATTGTTTTGCTGTTCCGACACAGTCTATATAGTAGCTAAATCCCCCAAACAGAAGCTTTAGTTTTTTTGCTAACCTTTTCTGATATCTCCAACAAGGATATCTTCATTCTTCCATATGAATTTCACCCATGTTTCAAGACTGATATTATGAAGACTTTACCTAGATGCTTGTTTTTGTTTCTTTAGTTAAGACAGTGTCGATATGTCAAGGTGCTCTCACTATCTGTGAAACAAAATCTCTGGATGTTTATTTGTCTGTTTGTTCTTTATGCAGAACTTTGATTTTTAAGCTGCAGACTTGAAACTTGGCACAGTGGTACTTCTCACACTAAGTGAGCACGGCTGAGCTCAGTTAAACCCCAAAAAGATTACAGTGTATCTCAAATTTTCACACGATGCTGCACACATTTGTGACGTGTGCCTCCGGGCAGTTCTCAGCTAATTTGTCAAGATTAAGACGAATAGGTCACCTTACGCACATGCATGCACGCATGGACGCACGCACGCACAATGCTGCGTGTCCTAAATTTGTGACATGTCCTAAATGAAACATGCTTAAAGGTCATAAAGTTTGGTCATTTATCATTTTTTCCACATTCTTATCTGCGCAATGCTAGCTAACTCAGTTGCTATGGCACTAATTTTAAGTTCTGTCAATGCTGTCAGCTCACATAGGAGTCCTTCTTCTAATATTCTATACTGTCATCTGATTTCCCCACAGAGGAGACCCCAGGACCTGAAAATAGCCATGGATGAGGAGGAGTCAGACACAGACGAAAAGTGCACAATCTGTCTGTCGATGCTGGAAGACGGAGAGGACGTCAGGTAGGGTACCCTTTTCAGAGACCTGCGGTGCCTCACAATGCCACCCTTACATCGGTGGTTCCCCTGCCTTCCAAATGCAGCAATAGTTTGGGTTTCACTTACAGTGCTTGTTAGCCCGGCAGGGAGATTGAAGAACGTCTTGCGTCGGGTTTCACGTGGCACAGGTGTGATTCTGACAGCTAAGCGCATGCCGAAGGGAGTCGGATGCTGTACAGGGAAGCAGGCTGGCCAACCGTAACTGTGATCCCCCACCTCACCCCCGCCTCCCCCAGCTGTATACGAGCTCAGCATGTACTTGTCTCAGATGGCCTCATGTGGGACCTTGGGGGGAGGGGCTGCGTGGGCAGTAAAATGATAAGTCCTCCTTTCTTCTTTCTCAGGATATTGCTGTAGTACCTCCTGCTGGTTGCAAATAACGTGAAAACATATTTTTATAGTTCCTAATTTTTCCACATTCCATAAAATGTACTGTTTACCAACCCACTAATTTCTTTATATCCTTTCTCCAGGCATTCTGTGTTTCCCTATTTTTAACCTTGCAGATGCCCCAGCCTGCCTGATTGCTAAGTTAAATACTCAACAGAACTAAAAAAATGCCTGTTAAATCCCCACATTGCCTAATCTTTTTGCACTTAAGACACGGAGGATTTTTTTTTTTTTATAACTCCGCATTTTATCATTCATTTTTCACCAGCTTGCAGATTTACCCCATCATCATCACCGTATCCTTTTGCTATCACTTTTTTTGAAGTACTGTACACAGATCGCATTAGAAAACGGACAACTTTGTCTAGAGTTACAGTGTGAGGTTTGTACAGCAAGCGCCTCACAATTATTTACCCATTTGTACAATAAGGTACTGTTTATTGGTGCAATTCAGAGGAAATATCTTACTTAAAGGTACGACAGCAAGAGCAGGAGTTAGAACCTAGGACCCTCAGAGTGCAAGGTGATGGCTCAAACTGCTGCACTACCTACTGCCTGCAAGGTTTTTTTTAAGAACTGCAATGTGTGTCTTACAAAGTGTTCCTTTCCTTTTTTCCCCAGGAGATTACCCTGCATGCACCTCTTCCATCAGGCATGTGTGGACCAGTGGCTGGCCACTAGCAGGAAGTGCCCCATCTGTCGAGTGGACATCGAGACCCAGCTGACGCCCGACAGCTGATGTTTCACCTCCTCCTTCCAGCACCTGCTCCTGTCCCGACAGAGATCCCGGTCCCACCACCCCGCTACCCTCCCCCCACCACACCCCCATCCTCGGGCGCTTTGCCAAATGTTTCCGGTCTTCACCACTTCTGACCCTGCCTTCTGAGCCAGCTGCAGACTACTGCAAGGGGAGAAGAGGGAGAAGGGGGAAAAGCACACTCATTAAAGGCAAAAAAGGGAAAGAATGGAAAACAGTGTTTGGACAGAGAAGGTTTCTCCCTGAATGGAGATGGGATCTAGATTGTGAGGATATTTGTAGCTGAACGGTTTGTGTCTGGTGGGAATGAGATTCCCTGAAGACACGGTGAGTAGCACATCCTTTCTTATAGCCATTTCACCATGAAGGTTCTTAGCAAGTCAGAGATCCACGGCATACAGTCGTCAGTCTGTATAGTTCAGCTTATACCTCTCTACATTTCCTGCCGGAAAGCATAAAAAAATAATAAAAACAAACAAAAACAACAAATAGCTGGCCATTCAGTTTGCCTAATGAGTATTTGTAGCTAAGGTATGATTACAAAGTGGTTTAGCATTTTAAAGCTTCTGTTTTTAATCTATGTGAGAAATTTTCATGGAGCTTTTAGGCCTGAAATGGCTAC
The DNA here is from genome assembly GCA_018136845.1 of Heterotis niloticus. Lineage (NCBI taxonomy): Eukaryota > Metazoa > Chordata > Actinopteri > Osteoglossiformes > Osteoglossidae > Heterotis > Heterotis niloticus. The sequence continues at coordinate 20,349,504 of CM030891.1, forward strand.
TACTTCTTGCAATATTGTATTAGCTTAAGCCTCATGGTGTTTATGTGGCACACACCATGCTCACATGTGAGTCCAGGTATTTTTACACAACGAGAACTTGACGCGGGCATGGAAGTGAAGGCCCAGGCGCTGAAGATCACATGTGCATGTTAAGTCGAGGAGGAGCAGAGAGGACACTGGTGTGGTTTACTTTGCTGTGAAGTCCTTGCAGAAATCAAAAGCCAAATATACACAAAAAAGGTCTTAACCCCAGTCATGCACACAAAGCGAGGGCGGTGATCTGTAGATTAACATCACCTGTACGCTTCCATGGCAACGGCGAGGCAGTCGCCGTGGCGATGTGCACTTGTCGCGAGCTCTTTCAGCACCCCTGCATTGTAGAGCAGTGCCCTCAAATTGCATGTTTTTTTGTGTTGGCTTGGGCTGTTTCGTCTGCGTGAACCGACGAGAGGTTGTCTGTGCATGACTTAGTTATCTGAGCAACGTGAGTTTCTTTTTCACTCGACAAGCGATTTTGGGGAAAAAAAAAAAAAAATTAGCACGATGTAAATGGCTTTCACAGACATGAAGTAGTGTTTTCATCGTGTCATTTCAGTGAGCACTGGTGGAACCCCTTTTCGTGACGTATACCCAATTGCCTAAAGAACAAGCACATGTGATAGATATAGCAACAACCTCTTTTTTCTTTCTGTTGGTTTTTTGATATGCTGTATAGAAACATCCAGTGTTTTGGAAAGAATGATGAGCTAGTGCGTGACTCGTGTTTCCGTGTACCAGATCTCCCCCGTGGTTGCTATGCTGTATTGCTAGAACAACAATGTAGAATGTCCTTTGATGGAAGCAGTATCCTCTTTATATCACACATGGCCAGTATGGGCGCAGGTCACTTGAAGGGATGCCGTGGGGGAACTAAAAAGCCATTTGTGAAAGAAAACCAAACCGTCTCTCTCGTGCTGCACGTCTCAGTCCTTTCCTGTCCTCCGTGTTGTGTTCACCACCTTGTGGTGTGTTCTGTGTCACCCTGTCTGCGTGCTGTGCCGAGTTACATGGGAAGCAGCTCCATCGCCCGTTTTAAACCAATCTCATGAAATAGCTTTGATTTAAGTTACTACTCTGGTGTTTCCCACACTTGATGCGCACGCTGGTTTAGGGAAACATCACTTTTAAGCAAAAGCTTTTTTCTGTGAATGCACTATTGTCTTTATTTGCCTCAGTTTTGTTATGAGTGTAATTTCTGTGTCCTCATGTGCATCTGCGCCCAGAAACCTCTCCCTCTGTTCACCGCAATGCGGATTTTTGATTAAAAAAAAAAAAACCTTCTGCTTAGAGTCCATTGGCACTACTGCATATTCTTCCAAATGACTGGAAAAAGCTCCATCATGCAGCAGGTTAGCTTATTAGCAGGGATGAAAAAGAATTTGGAGCTCCAGCAGAAAACAGTAAAGCGTATATTAGACACGTCCCTGCGGATTTCTCCGAAAGTCCTGCCTCAGGTGAGGCTCGACACACTAATAATCATATAATTCTTAAGGTAATAACACCCTCATATTTGCACTAAAAATGGGGCATTAATAGACCGTCCATAATTTTCAGAGTTTAATGCTGGCAATTCACGTGCAGGATACAGCAGGATCTCAGGCCTGTGCTTCTGCCTGTGATGACTCCTGCGCGGTACGGACCCTATGCAGTGCTGACTGTTCTGCCGCTTTGCCAAGCTACAATATTTCCAGAAAGAGTGCAATGTCCCAAACCAGCCGGTCAGTTGGTCATAGAGTGGTGGCATTTTTACTGCCATGTAGATGATATAGAGAGAAAGGATACTGCGTCCTCCATTTTGTGGAGTTTTCTATGGGAATTTTTGATAGTTTACACAGGGTGTTGTGAGTTGAAATGCCTTAAGTATTTAACAATCATAATTTATTACTAACTGTAGATATTGTGGGTACGTATTTTATTTTGATTTTTTTAATAGTTTTCTTTTGCAATTTCGAATCATAATTTATTTATTTAGAAATAACAAGTGATTAAAAACTATTACCTCATTTTGGCATTGTTTTATGGGAATGCTTCGCATGCTGTTGTATTTTTCAAAAAAAAAAAAAGACTTAACAACAAACAAACAAACAAACAAAAAAAAAAAAGCTAAAAAAGTCATGTTTTACTTTACCAGATCAGGTTGTGTGATGAAAAGTGTATTTATGTGGTGCTGTCAATCTTGGTTACATTCCATTAATGCAATTTCTACGATCCCCTATGCTGTGATCTAGTGGACACACTGCAATAGAGTGAAAATGGTTTTAGTATGGTAATTCTTTTCTGTTTTGCACTCTTAGTTGACAATGGCTACCCTCTCACTGGCATAATGGAATTACTTACAGCTAGAATGATCTAATTTTATTTTTCCCATTCTGTGCTCATCCCTCATATACTCATCTTTAAACAAATCTTTTCTGTCTTTCTTCAATAAAAATAAAGGATTCACAATATCAAGCAAGACTAACCCTAAGTGCCTAACATGTAGTGGCAAGAAAGATTTCCTAAAAGTAGTTCATGAGATGAAATATTTAATTGTACCAAGATTTGTGGGCCTGCATTTATTCCAGATTGCTATGTCAAAAGAGATGGCCATACACTTTATGTGGTAACTTGCTCACCTGTCACATTATTCTCTCTTTGGATGAGTGTGGTTATTTTATGCATTTTAACATTCTCTAAGCGATTCGGGCTTCTAACTGTCACCAGCATCACGGGCTGTTATGATAGAACTTTCTTTCAAGCTGTGCTATTAAGCCGAATATTCACGGGAAGGGTTCCTTCTTTACCCGAATGCCATGTACCCATTTCCTCTAGAGCTGTTTTTCCATTTATCACGGCTGCACCAGGTTGTGAATGAAATCATATCTGCAGGAACTGCTTGCTTGCTAAAGGCTCTGTCTGGAGAAACAGCCGTCTTGCAGGACAGGGCGTGTCATTGCCTGCAGCCGGCTGCCGTTGAAGCATTAATAAAGAAATAAATGAACTGTTCTTAGCTTATTCAGTCAATCTACGTGGCTTTGTGTTTGGCTGTTGCTACTGTGACTACTGTGTAGAGTATTTATACAATTTCCAGGTTTTACTCACAGTTTCAGGACAATTTTTCTGGCTTAACACGAAGCACAGTCGAGGGGCGGTTTCTCTTACGGCGAACGTTCACGCGCGCACGTGTCATTGCATCCTCATGGCGTGGATCGCATGTAACTGAGCACTGCGGACGGAGGTCTCGCTATTCTGGTACAAAGTGGTCGGTTGAGCCACGGTGATTTGCATGGACTGTCTCAAAAACTGGTTAAAAATGGCCGATTCTGTAGCGATAGACTGTTCTGAATTACTTGCCACCCACTTCCTGGGGTAAGAAGAATGCTGTGTTTGTCTGTCAGTTTAAGAGCACTGCTACTGGGGAAGCGGGGGGGTGGGGAGTGGGGTCATCTCTAGGGCATTAACCCAAACGCCATTACTGCTGCAGTGGGGGTTGGCATGTCTGTCAGCATCTCTGCTATCTCCCTGCTCCTAGAGATGCTGTTGAGAAATAAGCCCCTGATCAATACCATCCAATACCTGCTGGCTTTGCACAAACCAAAGCATGTTAGACATAAAGGGGGAAAACAAATAATTCAACGATTATAGCTGATATTGATTTGACATTTAGCTCATGCATAGCAAAGAACGTTATTAACAAAGGCGTTCAAATGCACCTTTTTTTTTTACACGGAAAGAAAGGCTGGGATTGTACGGTTTTTAATGGCAGTGGAGGCACACAGTTGGGCTTGTGCCATACCGAGAGTGGACTGCACCTTACGGTTGATCACCAAGTCATCTCATCTACACTTCCCTCTTATCAATCACTCCAGCATCCATTCTGCTCACTTTTCCTCTCTCACGTGCTAACCAGGGAACCGTCCAGCTTTTGCCATAGTGTTTATCTCACTTTACTAAACCAGGACTAACAATATAACCTAAAGCACAACCTACTGAAATGCATGTTTGTTCTCAGGTCTGAATATATATATATATATATATATATATATATATATATATATATATATATATATATATGCGCATATTCTATACTGAATATATATATGATTAAATATTGCAGATATACAGTGAATATTACAGAGGATTGTTTGCTGCTGCTTGCTTTTTAATGACAAACACATAGAAATGAAATTGTCCAGAAATGTGCCAGTGAAAGGGACATTGCCATGTTTTCTTCACCTTTGTACCAGGAACTGCTGTTTTGCTGTAACTGCGCAATGTTTTACAATATAGGATATTTTATAGGAAAATAGAAATATTTATCATTAATTATAAAGCAATAGCTCATTAATGATGATGATGATAATGATGATGATGACGATGACAACGAACTAGAAAAGTGTATAAATGTGTAAAATCTTAGATTCACTTTTGGTGGATTTTGTACTTTATTTATTACTTCTACTAATAATAATGATTTTAAAGTAATTGCATCGCTAAACCCAAACTGTTGTTTTTAATTTTATTTTGAGGCTTGTACATTATCCTTTTTGTATGTGTTTTTTGTAATAAATTGCAAAAAAGTGTATTTCTTTTGGGTGCTTGTCTGTTTTTAGCAGCTTTTTGTTTCACTGCTACGACTCCATACGACCAGCCGCTCACCGTGGCCCATGCCATAACTACCTTACCTGCCTGCATTCAAAAGCTTTTATCGTGACTTGCTTGTGACTTTGGTGGGGATGGGAATTTAGCGCTTATCCAAATGTTCGTAATGTCCATTGACACACAGTCTGAATGTCAACATTGGGCTGCGCTTGGCATCGCTTGTTCTCCATGCCTAACAAGATGAGTCCTGGCAACTGGCACATATCTGTTTCTGGAATGATAATTTTAGTCACAGAAATACTGTTTCAAATGGCTGGAAGCAACACTGGCAGCATCAACACATCCGCTGGAGATCCACCAAAAAAAAAAAAAATCTAAATCCACACGGGGAGGGGAATGGTATCACCCTTCTACAGATGTGTCAGTTTACCCTCATAAATCTCTCACGGTTATTGCAACAATTATTTATAGTCCAAAAGCAGGTTGCTTTAGACAGAACTTGGGTGTTGCACTACCCTGAAGGGTAAGTGTGGCTTTAACAAGGATAGAATGAGACCTGCTGAGGTTCTTCAATCTGCAGAACATCCCCCCCAAAAAAAAAAAAAAAAAAACTGAAGACTTACCATTATGTATGAGTAAGTTATGGTAATTCTAGTTCATGAAACACAAATAGCAACCGTAATCCCTGTTCCTTTGCATCATTTCTGACATATATCCATGACAACAGTCCTATTAATAGAGACCAGTGGCATGCCGATACCCTATTGTTTGAAAAAAAAAAATCTTTGTATCAGACTTGGACTCTACCTGGTCTACGGGGAAAGTAGTTAGCTTTTCATTGTAAAATGGTGGAAATGAAGGGATCCTTGACATTTTTCCATTTAAAAGTATAACTGAACAAACATAGCTCCTTTGTGTAATACACATTTATCGGTAGTGGGGCCTGAAGTGAACCCCAAAACATCTGCATTATTGTCTCTTGCTGGAAAATTTTTAAGTCATGTCAAACACAAGATAAAATCCTAAGTGTATCCTGTACAACCGTAAATGACAGCATCGCAATGTAATTATTACACTGCATTATATTATTTTATTGCAAAGAAAGCTGGCTTTATCATACCAATGTCCATAAAGTGCTGCTGCTGGTGTAACCACAGTGCTGTGTTAGACAAATTCCACCGGCTGCTTTCCTCAGAATGTGCACGACTCCAGAGAAAAACAGAGTTTGCTTCTTTTACAGCTCCTTCACAGCCTTTTAAAGAACTGTATGTGTGCAGTTGACATAATTTAAGGAGAACGTCAAGGTGTGCAATGGAAATGGAGTGAACGATGTGCCGCGTGTCAGTGATGCCAGCGGGGAGTTTCGTCGCAATGTGATGCTGTTAGATAATGATGAAGTGGGCTCTACAATAATTTCTTTGGTACTTCATAGCTATAATATCAATATTGGTAAACTTCACAATTGAAAAAAGTTGTACACAAGCTCTCACAAAGATAGCGTGCCTTCCCAGGATCCTCAGTGTGTCGACAGCTGATGGTTGGTTTGCATGCAGAGTTGCTCGTTCAGTCGTTTGGCTGGAGATGTTTTGCAGCGGAGGCCCCGTACTGGTGGGAGGGATAAAGAGACTAAAAGTACAGGTAAGTAAATGCTGGAATAAAAAGTGTCCGTGTAACAGGAGAAGGCTGTACACGACAGCATTTCTGTCCTCTCGAGACCAAGTGCAATGGCAATCATTCTGACAAATAAAATGATCGCTGGGCTGAGACCAGATGTGTCCTGCTGTTTTTAAGGAAAATTCAATTCAAATTGATAAATCTTCTTTAATTCTCAATGTTAAGGGACAGGAAATTGTCAGTGTAAACACTGATCGTAAATAAGCATATTAATATACTTGGTTTCTTGATTTCCTTGGACTTTTCTATCTGATGGAAGATGATAATTTATGTAAAATATCAAATGTGCTTCATTTCGAAGAATATAGATATTTACTCACACACATGAAAAGCAGCTGTATTTAGAAAGGGTGATAACATTTTAAGGTAGGAAAGCATCAGAAATTTTACTTTTTGTTAAATTTAAAGGGAAGGAAATGCAAATAACAAAATATAAAACAATACCTGGATTTAAAGAACTTTTCCCAAAAAATTTTACACATTTTCATAAGTGTGTTTGATTTATGTAGAACATGCCTATTAAGTAATGGCAACAAATACAAAAAGCTCAGCAAAAAAATGGTTTCATGTGTGCAAACCTTGGCTACGTTATATAAATGTAGTACAAACATAATGAATAATAAAATAATCAATAAAAATGAATGACTTTTCATGCCGATGGAGACAGCAAGCAATTATTTTGCATAACTGATGCTGGTAAGCAACTTATAGTTGATATTTTTACTGGACCATTTCAGGGAAAGTGTTTTGCTCAGAGGTACAGGGACAGCAGCACAGGTGAGGTCTGAACCCACAAACACCAAGCAGCTTACTGCCAAGCAGCGATGCTACACACAGCGTCACATTCGCCCACTGGATGGAAAGTGAGGAAAGTCTAATCCATACACCATGCTTGTGTAGTTGTATTTTATACATTATGAGGAGGATGAGGTTGCGACAAGAGGCTTCTCTGTTCAAGCGCACATGGTTAGCAAACTGAATGCAGGGTTTGCGGACAGAAAAGTAGCCAGATTTGCCCACAATCCGATCATTTGGCATCGGTTTTTATCTGACACGAGAGCTGTGGAACAACAGCAGTTGCCATTAAATAATGCAATGTTTCTGCTTAGTTTCTAATGAGACATCATTAATTGTGCTCAGAACCCCTTCATTTGTTTAAAAAAAAAAGCAGTCTGTGGGAGGTTCTGATGATCCGAGTCTTTTGGCAGGCACAGAGAGGTGCACACGTAACTTTGTCAAGTCTGCACAGTGAGTTTCTAACAGAGGTTTGACGTGATAACAGTCTCCTTTTAACTGTCAGTGTTAAGAAAAAGGAAATTCTGAATTCATCATTTTCCTGACAGTAGAGACTCGACAGAATTAAAAATTAAAAGGCCGTTGCTTAATAATACAGTTGTCTTTCTGTACTCAGTAGTCCTTTACACCAGCAGCTCCGGATTGTGGTTCTTAAACAACAAACAGGACACAGCTATAAATCCTGGTCCCCTCAGTATTTTGGGAAGAGCAGTCTGTAGGTCTGTCCATCTGCCTTCTTGGTGTCCAGCCACTTCCCACACAAGAATATTGTGGTGACCCCATTGGCAGTGTTGGTCACCTCTACGCGGTCTAGCAGCCAACCTGGGTTTATGCCCGAGTTGTCATGCTGCACCTTGACCCTCAGTAGTTCTCCAACATCCAGCATCTCGAGCAGGAAGCGATCGGTACGGCCTCGCTCAAACAGATTGCGAAACTTCTGTCGCAGGGGCCGCCGGCCCGAGTCCCCGTTGGAGCCATAAATTGTGATGGAGACGTTGGCATCCGTGCCGGCGCACTTTTCGTCGCCTGTGATGACGATGATTTCGTACTTGACGGGGACCAGGCTGCGGGCCTTGCTGGCAAAGCTCTCGATAGCCTTGGAACATTCAAAGGTCATGAAGTCGTCCCTCTTGGATGACAGGGGAATCGGGGTATTGCATCGGAAAATAAACCTGACAAAGCAAGAAAGGGAACAGTTCAAAATTTAGAGATATATATAAATATCTCTAAATGTAAGCATGGATATAAAGACAGACCGACAGATAACGTCAGCTACTCTTGTTGTTAAAACACAGCAATGGCCAACAAATATGAGTAGACAATGTTATGTTTAAAATGATAAAAACAGGTGTTTGCTTTTAGATACATACCTACATACCTCATTCATACGTAGTACGTATATGCTGTATACGCACCCATAAGGCAGTGGCCTTGGCATTAAAACAGTAGGATTTAGTAAACGGATTTACTTACTTATTTCCCAGCTCCTTCTCGGTGATGACGACCTCCTGAACGTGCCAGTATGACTCCGTCTTCACTTTCTTTCCATCTTTGGGGCTGTGTCCAAGGCAGATTCCAACAATATCGCCAACATTTTTTGAGGAAAATTCAAATCTGTCAGTGCTCCCTCTGTGAAAATAACAAAAATGGACTTCAATATAGGATCTTAGATGTTTAAAGGAATATAATACGATAACAGCTCATAGTTTATTGAATACACTTAAAATCTACAAGAGTAATTTCATTGCAGAACTGCTGTTCCGCTGAACTTCAAAGAATACAACGACTTTAAAAAGTATCCCTTCAAAGGTGTATTGTCAACATGTAAATGCCTTTTTTGCTGACATCCTTTGGCAAATCTTTTCAAAAACATCACCTCTGAAACCTCTTTTTCTTTGAGGAATTCTCCATTACGAATTCTTTTGAACGTCCTTTTTTTCCTTCAAGTGCAATCCAGACGTTTTCCTTAGTTTCCGCGTCGTCCGCGTCTGCCGTTGTGGTGAGGATTTCATATTCTGTTGTAAGGAATGAAACCGTATAATTTAAAATGCACTGCACTGACATCATTCTATTGAAGGAATGCATTCTCTTTCTCCATCTGGAAACTCCCAGTGCACTCACTGTTTGAAGAATGACCACGATACACACTGCTCTGCATAAATTACAACAGGGAACAAAGTATTACACGTATAATGTAACGTATACTACATTTAATAAATGAGAAGAATGAGAAAACAGTAAAAAAAAACATATGCAAAAAATACAAATTTATATGTTTGTTTGCCAAGGTGCCATTTAATGTTAAGTTAAGAAAGATCTTATTTGGGTTCTTACCTCTGCATAATGAAGAAGTTTGGACACCAGATGAGGGCACTTACTTGTTTTATCATTAAGGTCCAAGATGTCATTGTTGGCACACGGCAGCTCTCGCATGATCTGGCCATCATCATCGTTTTTGGCCAGCCAGCGGTCACATGGGAAGCGGAACGTCTTGTCCATGATCTCATCTTTCACCTCAATGTACTCCAGGTGCCACCCTGGGGCAGGACCTGAAATAGGCCCAAAAAAAATTACAGACGCCACTCATAACCTTGGCATCTTATTTGGCAGCATTTGGATGAATTATGAACCATTGTAACACGGTGTGAATGGCAGCGCTGAGATACCCATGAGCAATGTACTTCACTGCTGTTCCTCCATTAAAAGCACACCTCTATAAACAGACAGCAGAACTATGGCTCCCATGGGCACCACGTAGAAAGGAACATATTAATAATCGTGAAATGTTTACTTGGGGTTTAAAACTGCACCTTATATATGATGTTATTTATAAATTCACAACTTGTTTTTATTTTCTATACAGTATCTTATTTCTGATGTTTATGGACTGTCTGAGATTAAGTGTGAAAGTTTGTCTCTGTGAAGCTCGGGGATGAAACTGTATGAATACCGCACCATTTTATTCCAATTTTATTTAAAAGCTACAGACATAATAGGAATGTGATAGGAACAGGTTGCTTTAAGACTCAGACAATGTTTTAATTGTTATTTTAATTGACTTTAACTGCTTCTCATTGTCTTAATTACCAGTGAGTAAAAAAACACCTTGTGGTGCACTGTGGGGGTAGCTGCTTAACATCTCGCCAGCTGTACACGGGAGAGGAGCAATTCATACGCTTTTGAAATCAGCAGTTAATGTTTAAAGTCTGAATGGTATAAAAATCGTTAGGGTCTTGGGAAAAAGGATTACTTCTCCCAGCAGTTCTATTTTTTAATGCACTTTTAATGGTGTTGACATGTTTTAGCTGCCTGCTTGGTGTACAAAGCTGTTACAATTATTTTAAGCTAAAAAAGTCTGCAATAATGTCCCCAAGAAATTGGGGGATATATGAACATTTCTACTCAGAGGAGTTATAAACAAATACACATATGTCCTAGTATTCAAGCTCCTGGTTTCAAAATTCCCAATATAATAAGCAGAAAATACAAATACCTGCCTTAGTATCTGAGAAGTCCAGGCCTAACAAATTCTGTCAGAGTGAAACCGACACACATCTGAAATATCTTAAATTGGGATGAGTATAAGAAACACTAGGTGGCAGCACTGTGCTTAGCATCTGTGTTCTCAGTCCCTGCCCCATGTTGCCCGTGTTCATACCCTGTTTGTGCTTTCGTGATTTTGCTTACTTCTGTTCGGTCAGTAAGTACCTAAATATCTACTGTAATTCATTACAGTAACAGGCTGCTAGAATCGATAAGCTGCATTGTTTTTTTCGATTATACATTGCTTTCATTTCTTAATTTTTGCATCATTTTAACCATTAGATGTTGTTCCTATATAATTGCACCAATTAATATGAATTAACTCATTAACTGTTTGGTAATTGCAATTTAAAGTGTTCTTTATGATACTGAAATAGGTATTTTAAAGTGTTTGAGATTTTTTGGGGAAATTTTTTGGGGTTTTTTGAACTTGGAACGAATCATAATTGTCCTTGATCCAAACACCTTCATATTAAAAGCCCATGTGTTTTGTCCTGTGTGCATCGGTCTATTTTGCTCGGCTGCAGGTGTTAAGAATACGACGATTGGCAAATGTGTATCTGCAAATGTCATATTAGTCCCTGCAAAAACACAGATGACAGATTAATGTCATTCATTCATCGTATGTTGTGCTTTCATACAGAACCTTATATAGAGCCCACCTAAGCATAACCAAAGTCCTTTCATGCTGCAGTGAACTTGCGTTGTTGTCAGGGAAAACAAGGCCTCGCACTTATGGTCACTGAGAATCTCACCGGTGTTATCGTGCCACACTCGAACCTTGGAGAGCTCCCCCAGGCTGAGTGTGTCCTGGAACCGGAAGGTGTCCGTCTGCTTGCGTTCAAACTTATTGGCCTTGTTGCTTTCCTTCAGTGCCATTTTGCCCGTGTCCCCATTCTCGCCGAATACGATGAGGAACACGTTGGCGTCTGTGCCCGCCCCTGCAGGAAAGCAAGCAGAGAAACTCATAAATCACACACAAGCAGTCAAACTAACGGTGTGCTTTATTTTAGGTTTTCCTACAACAGCGCTACGTCCATTGGGAATATTACTTTCTTGTACCCTGTGTCACGGAGACTTTATTCTGTTTAATAAAACAAAAAATACAGGTGGCATTTTGTAATTCTAATGTTCCACATTCCCTACGGACAAACTCCGTCCTTTGTAGAAACATTTAATTTGTCCACCCACCCCGTGTTTCCCAAACAGATGACTAGTTTTAACCCTCCTCCCACCACACCCTTGCTGTTAGCTTGACAGTTACACTTCTGTTCAGAAGCATCTGGAAGATTTTGTTGTTGTACGAGCGAAAACTTTGCACATCTTCAACTCATTGCTGCTCCATCCACGCAATGCGTGTCCCCTGGGAACCGCTGCAGCGACAAAGCTTTGCCATTGGTATAAAGGATCATTTCTGCAAAAATAATTCTACAGTGTCACACTCGCGGTGCAATTGTTTGTCAAACAGATTCTGTCGTAATTGGCAACTTTGTGAAAACCGAACAAGTCTACAGACAGCTGATGTAACCAACTGCTTTCCAAGGAGGTGCAGCACCAGACACCAAGTCAGACATAAAAATGTTGGTCAAATGCTAAACCAAAGGTAAAAATATTATTGATGTCACTTCCAAAAGGACCTGCAATGGTGTTTATTAGAATTTCATTGCCACTGACACAGCAAATGTGTGACTTTTTCCTACAAGAGAGTCAATGAGATTCATTTAACACATACTTTTTCTCCAGTAATTATTTATCCAGCTCTTTATTTTTTACTGGATGAATTCAACGTAAGCACCTTTGAGGGCCCTAGATCAGGAGGTGGTGTTTGAATTGGGGTTCTTTGACTACAAGGCAGTAGCGCTAGCCACTATGCCACCTGCTGTCCTACAGCTTTCATTTTACATCACAACTCCATCTAATTGAAGGCTGTACAAGGACAGGCACGGGAAAAAAATCCCTTAATGCAATCACAAGGGTTTTCACAACAGAAGCTGTGAAGAAGTGCAATTCGACTGCCAAAATGAGCTTTTCGGTGTTCTGAAAGCAAACGTCAGAAAAAAAAAAGCTTCAGAAGGCACTTTGTGGCGATGTCGCTGTACTTCAGAGGGTCTTTGGAGTCTTGATGTATGCAGTTCCGGCTCAGTTCCTCTTTGTTTTGTCAACAGATTATTTAGGCAATATCATTTGTACTCTTATCATTTCCTTTATTATGCCTACATTACAAATGCTGATGATATTTAGCCATTAGTCTGTTTTTTGCAGCCGTGGTCAGTTACAAAGAAGAGCATTATTAACTGAATATGTGTATATACACACACACACACACACACACACACACACTGTTAATTAATTAATAAATGGAGCTTGAAAAGGAACTTGAGAGGTATGGCAAATTTATTTTGCAGGTTTAATATGTTTTTCAGTACCCTAGGTCACTGTGGGAAGGAGGGCTCTATGAAAATGAATTGAATTGAATGTTACACACCCCAAAATGAATTAGTTATGCCTTTAACAAAAGCAAATGAACAAAAACAGTCTAATTTGTGGGTAACAAATATAATATTCGTATTAAAAGTATTTTTCGCAGAATTTTTAAACACAGTAGATTATAAGAGTTACTTTAAGGCCCAAAATAAAAGTGTTGATTTGAAATGACACCATAGTAAGTAGTACTACAGTATTTGCAATATTACTGCAATTTACATATGCGTGTATGGAGTTTTAAAGCTAATTTACTATTTATGACCATAACTTGGCATAGGAAGCTATCTTTTCATGTACAATAACAAATTGCACACAATAATAATCAAAATGATGACATGAAACATATTTCAAGCAAAATGTAAGTGCTCACACGTACCTAAGAATCCATTAAACACAGAGGTGTCAATAAAACTGTAAATTTTGCCAAAGTTTTAGTAAAGTGAATTGAATTAATGAATACATTTTGAAAAAATCAGGCTTGAATGATTAAATGAAATATTCCAGACCCAGGACCAACCTTTGCAGCCTCAGCTGGGCCCTGCATTCCCAGGCCCATTTTCTCGTTCACTACTACGGTTTCTGTGCGATTCTCATTACACGCGTTCATCTTTGCTGTGTTCTCTCCTCTTAACTTTCCACCGAGCAGAACGCTGCACAGTTTTCGCACTTAAACGACAGGACACTCGGCAAGATAATAAGCACAGCTTCACTGCTTTGGGTGCTTCTGAAAAATATGCTTGCTTTCTGGCTCAAGTAATGTACCCTTTGCTTTAGCTTTTTTCTTGCATAATTTTCTATTGTTATTTCACCACTGGTGTTCCCAGACTGAGTGTATTTGCATGTGACTCAAAGCCGGCCAAGTAATGAGGAGTTCAGAGGAGCGCAAGTTGAGCGCAGTCAAAGGCGGATAGACAATTGATGCTAATGGTCTCCCTTCCTTTAGAGGTCTAAATAAGCCTCGATTTTAATCAGCTTGGCAGACCGCAAACATCTGTCCGGTAAAAGAGGACAGCGGATGTTCTGCCCCTTGCACTGACTTTTGTATTTGGTTTATGAATGTTAATGAACCAGCATTTTATTACACGGTTTGATGATGACAGGATGTGTTTACATGCATCAAGATCGTATACAAATATGTGCATATTTTAAAAAAAAACATTATTTTCCATTATCTTGGGCATTTGGAGAACATTTTTAATTAAAACATGGTCAGTGGTGTAAAACCCCGCAACAAGGGCTGCCTTGCTAAGATGAATTTGGGTAAAACATGATTAGCAATTGCCTCTGACCGCAGCGAATGTAGTAAATTTACTGAGGAGGATATACTTTTTGGATAAAAGTTCCTGTTAGTCTTGTTAGTTTTATATTGGCCACAAGGGACCCTTGGCCCTCCCATAATGCACTGCTGCTCTATGCTTTAACCGTTGTGGAGAGTTATGGCGGGGATTGTTGACCCTTGATGATTGTTGTTCATCGAGTTCAACAGCTTTGGGGCTGTTGTGTCCCAGTGTTCAAAAATGGCAAAAAAAAAAAAACCAGAAATGGGAAAATTTGCTGAGAAAAAACACTATTCGTTAAATTTGCAATAAGGTCACCCCGTATTTCTTGTGATTGAATTTTTAGACTCCTCTCATGTTATCACGGGGTTTTCCTATAACATGTCTGGTATATACAGTACCACCTTCGGTTGTCATCGGAAATCTAGCACTCAAAATTAATACAGTCTTTTATGGTGTTTGTTATTTTAGTGCTATTTAGATACATCGGTTATAAACAACATTTGCATCTTCATGTCTAGCACCTTAAAGAATATGTTGCTATGTTTCTGTCTAAGCTGCTGAGCCATTAATACTAGGAGAGAAAACAAACACATTTTTGGTGGTTAATTAACCCATTTGGGAAAAAGCTGTAATGTCTTCATCGCAGCTAAAGAATTACAACACGACAGTCTTCTGCCTCTCATGCACCTAGAACCTCGCACAGACAACCCAGCAACAATGACAGTAAACCCTGGCACTTCAGCTTACACACAGTGGTCATCCAGGTTGCGGTCCAGTCAATACTTAGGAAAAAACTTTCTTACTGTAGGGGGAATGGGGGTGCATTTTACACAAATTGGGTGTGTTTGGTCTCCTGAATGAGGGCTACGATAGGAATTACCGCTCATTTTATTGTGCTACCTTCATTATGTACCCACTCTCAAATTCCATTACCTGTAGGTAAAACTTCATGAGAGGGTCATACTCATTGCTGTACACCCTGCTTCTTCCATAGTTTTCAGATTTACGCTACTCCTCTTCCAGCATTGCAAGCACACACAGAAATAAAAGCTCTCCTTAGGTCTGCAGTATTATATTCCATAACAAATGCTGTACACATGCAGTATTTACCCACAGAACCACTTCTGACAGCTAGTTAATGATCATGCTGCCTTGTCAACATCAGAGGGCATCTTTTTATAGCTGAGGGAGTTGTTTGAATATCAGCGCTCCTGCCAGAACAAAAGGTCTGTTGATGTGAGCAGCAGCATCTCACAAGAAAATGCCATTTCTAATTTTAAAAAAAAAAAAAAAAAAAAAAAAACACGCAACCCTTCTTTTTCTAAATACCATCAGTCAAAAAAAATAGAATAAGGTCATGGACGGTACTCGACAAAAGTTGTAAAATATTGTGATTGCGCACAACAGGCACTTGGTGACTTATCAAACTCATTCGTGGAGTCTTTCAGTGATTTTATTGTTACGGGTTGTTCGTTCTGTTACTTGATTTCTTGGACTGACCTGCAATGTCGCTCGTCTTCACCTGGACGATGTAGGTGGTGCTCTCCACCATTGGTTCCTCATCAATGATGGCTGCCATCTCGCACACCATGGTTCTCTTTGGGCCCTTGGTCTTGGACAGCCACTCTTCATAGCCGAACACACACACCTCTTCAGTGGTCAGATTCCGCATGATGATCTGAAGGGTCATAGTCAGGGATGTTCAGTCCTGTTTGCTTATCAGAGTTTAAAATGTTCAGTTACTTTTGTACATGCAAGAATGTTATTAATAATTTTACACAAATTCTGTATATTGGGTGTGGTAGCACTGTTGCCTCACAGCACATATTTAGATCTACAGACAAAAGTTTGAATGGTGCTCAGTTTGAGTTCTCCCTCTGTCTGGAGAAGCTTCATCCCACAGTCCAAAGAACTGAAAACTCTCCATCTGAGGTTAACATGTGACTGTAACTGCTCATTGTAGGTGCATGTGGGAGCGGCTGTATGTGTGGCTACCCTGCGATGGAGCAGCACCCAATCCAGGGTATAGCTGCATAGCCCACAGATTCCAGGGTCGGCTCCAGACCACCACTACCCTGGCCAGAGCAAGTAGTGGGAGTCAAGTAGACCAGTCTCAAGGTGCTTACAAAATGTGTGACCAAGTCTAAACATGGTTTTTCAACAAACACAATCATAAGCTCATGCCTTCCAACCATATTTGTAGAGCTGAGCTTGTTTGGCATGACAGTGCTTCAAAACCGGCACAAGACCGATTATCATGAGAGACTGCTCATATCTACTGGAACCTGAAAAGACAGGGAGTTGCTGGAGAATTCAGAAACAAATGGTTAATTAGACAGGTTGATATCTTAATCCAATCTCCAGCCTCATCCTGGAAGTCAATATTTACATGGGACCATCTGCCTAGTTATCCCGTAATAAGGAATAAAAGAGAATTTTCTTTCATGTTCTCATTATTAGTCCATGAAAATTAAAATAAATCTACAGTGACTTCTAACTCAACAGTAAATATTTCATGCAAGTAAAACATTCATACTGAGAAGCAGGAATGCTTTTAAGTCATTTTATTTAAATTTTACATTATTAATAACCCAGAGAAAATATAATTTCTTGCCATAAGAATAAACTATAATAAAAATTACTCTTGGGATATTTGAGTATTTGAAATGGTTTACAAACTCTCTAGTGAAGTCTCCCCATGTGCAGCACCTAGACTGCGGTCTGAATATGGACCGAGTCCCTGGAAAAAAGCGATCAGAAGCTTCCAGGTCCTAAGTGGCATCCTTGTGCTGAGCGAGGGAGGGAAATTGGCTGGGATTTGTCCTTTGGTCACTTACAGAGCAGCAGATATCCTTATCTTTATGATTAAAGCAAAAATGAACCTCAGGCATTTGCCTCCAACCAAGGCTGATTAAGATATAAAAGTCCATATTTACAGTACAACAGAAGAATTTGAACCATCACATAATAAGAAGATACAGAATACCCCTTATGGCCTTTTTATATACTGAATGAGAAGCAGTCTGCATATTCAAATCCGCACATATCTCACAGTATCGGCTTCTGTAAAATCACCCACCAGACTGAATTAATACAGACCAAGCATTACAGCATATTACTATTGTTTAATATCCCAGGGAAAATGCACCTAAAATGCCTCAAAATATTAATTTCAAACGATTGTCATGTGGGCCAAATCCCATGATACAGCATGCTCATTTGAATAGCAGTGAATCAAATTTCATAAATGTCCTCATTTGGCACTGCTTCTGCATTTATAGTCATTGACGTTTTTTCAAATACGCAGGTCATACCAAGGGTGGGAATCATTGATTCGTGTCATGACCGCTAAATTAATCAAAATAATAACCACTTCATTGGACTACAGAAGCAGAATAATAACCATAGACATTGGACTGTGGGAGCATGGTAATTAATCGAAACTGACAAGTTCGGGATTTTACACAAATATGCACCATGGAAGGCTTGCGCTGTGCCACTACGAAAGCAGATTATCTGACAACATGAGCTGTGAATCAGCTCATGGCCCACATCGAGCATCTGCTAAACTACGTTTATATGCAGCCCATTGACATACAGGGCTGGATTTTTCAAAAGCCTTTATATTTTGACGCAGAGATAATACACGGTTCCCATTCCAGCCAAGTCCAGACCCCTTAAAGAAAGTGCTGTGCTATCTCTGCGGCTTTCTATCTTTATCAAGCTTGGAAAGCAGATGTTTGTTTTATTCAAGCAGCGTGCCGACCTTATCAAGGAACCAATCAGGGCGACTCCCAGTGCCGTCTATGCGGACCCTTATCTTCTTCAACGGGGCGATGTCATCAACCTCCAAGTTAAAATTGTCCTCCTGGCCTCTTTCAAACCTATGAAAGCAGCATGTTGTGCACATTGTGATGGCTGACAAGCTCTGCCCTGATTTTCACACGCTAACAATCCATAAAATCATCATCATCATCATCATCATCATCATCATCATATTATTATTATTATTATTATTATTATTATGACATCATTTTCCAACAAAAATTAGAGTACTAACCTTGTGAAAAGTACAGCACAAAATATAAGAGCTTGGAAGGAATCAGGATTGTAGTCATATGATGACTACTGAGGAAGGACTGTGTTGTAGCAGCTATGCATAGAAGGCAGCTCCTTTACACAATACCCAGCAGTCATGCTTCATGATTCAAGTAAAAGAGTGGGCTCCAGGGGGTCATTTTTGATACCTGTCCTCATTCTTCTGCAGAAGGATCTCCTCTGTGCTGCCATTGGCCCCAAACACAGACAGGTAAATTCCCGTGTCCGTCCCGGCATTCTGAACATCGCCCGAGACGACTGTGATCTCGTGGATAACCTGGATTAAGAACAACCAGCCGTCATACTTTAAAATCAGTCCTTGAGTCCGCCAGTCCTTGTGTGCTGCTAACTGTTTCTCAGCAAAAAATTACTCTTCAGTTGCAACATTTGACTTTCTTCCCCTAAAATATATAAACAAGTATTAAACTGATGATGTGCTACTTTAAAATCTTATTTTTTGCTACCTCATTTGCCCTTAAATGCTAAAATAAATCCTGTGAATAATCAGGGCATCGTTTTTAAAAATGTTTTTTGTTGACAGGGCTACACAGATTAGGGTGTTGTGGAGGCATCTAAAGCAGCTGTCAGATAAGACATTTGAAACAGATGTTACAGCAGAGGGCATTGCGGATGTCGTGCTGGATAACTGTGCTCATAGCTAACACTGCCAATCTGCTGGATTCCACTCCGCAGAGATTCCGCCAGCTGACCTTTTGCGTAATGCTGACGCTGTCCGCATCCAGTACGTTCAACACGCGTGCCGTCAGCCCGTCTCCCCGGTCTTTTGCCAGCCAGCATTTGCATGGGAAGACATACATGATTCCTTTGGTTGGCACTGCAACGGATAGCTCGTCCACCAGCCAGCAGCTCTCCGGCGTTGCCCCATCGTGGCCCAGCTGTGGGAATGTGGGTGGGGGGGATAAGCACTGGGCGCCTTAGGATGGCCCCCAACCTGCAGCCTAAGGCTGGCCTTCTGTCAGGCATCTGAGTCACCTGCCAGTCATTCGAAAGAGATCTGGCCTAGAATGTGGTTTCCTGTTGGAGTTGATGGACGGTCCATTGCCTGCGACTGCAGGGAGGCCGGCCACCCACAGTGCTGTGTAATCGGTGATTAACTGGTGGGTCAGAGATTTGACGGACAAGCCCTGTCAAAAGCTGTGGCTGGACTGAGTAGTGAGAAAAATGCACTGAAAATATGACAAGTAAGTAGTTGTTTGCTTCAGAAGAAATTTTGATTGAGAAAATGCTGACCTGACCCTAGTGAAAAAGCTATAGGCAGAGCTTTGCGTCTCTGTACTTGGAATCAGATATTCTGCTTATTTGTGTGTGTGTCTGTATGTGTGTGTGTGTGTGTGTGTGTGTGTGTGAGCTGTTGAACAACCTGAGTCGAAAAGTAATAAGAATGAACGACAACTTTTAATGACAGACATTCAGATCAGTCCTTCCTCTGCCAGGCCAGCACTGACCCTCTTCTTCTGCTCCCACCCTGGGACAGTAACATTTTCTCCTGAGTGCTCATCCCATGAAGAAAACTTACTTCACACATATTTCAATGGATAAATAAATGTGATACAACAAGCATGGGGGAATAGACCTTCTTCTGGAAACTCTGAAGGAATTCACAATGTTTTCATACTGAACTAAAGACAACAAAAACTGTGTGAATTTTTGAATTTTGTGAGAGTTTCAAACACAAACTGCTGTAATGGCTCCAAACTACTCAGACTCCATATAGCTAATTTCAGTAGCAGCCCAGTTATGTGTTATTTATAAATGAACAAGCTCCTGGAAGCTTTTTAGCCTGTTTTGGATTCTGGAGCCACTTGAAGATTCCACTTTTTTCCTTCTCAGGTCTTTCTTCAATTTGTGTGGGTGCTAAGTGATCTTCCTAGAGAGGTCACTTTTTCCTCAGAGGTTTTTTAGACTGTGGGTCAGCCTGAGAGTGCTGCAGAAGAGCATTGTCCCTCTTCATCCACCCCACCTTTTGCTGACATCGGCCCTCACCTCCACCTTCTTGATCTCTCCCACATCAGCACCATAGACCTCAAACTTCTCGAGGCTCCCAGCAGCAAAGCACTTCTTCCCTTCGGGGAGGTCCAACCAGAGACGATTCGTTTTGACATGGTCGGCTCCAACCACAATGATGTAAACGCGACTAGTAGTGCTGGCATCTCGCTCCACACCAGTGGAGATGCTGAAGTGGTATGGGATGACTGCAGGAAGGGAAAAAATGGGCAGTTTAATACAATAATAATCATTTGTTATAGCAGCCTTATTATGGTTAAGACATGATTAAAATTTTTATTGACATTGATACATGAAGCTGAGCACAATATATTACAACCTTTTTAAATTCTGGGTTGCTACTTCGGTAATTTCCATTAATAACAAAAACAATTTCAGCTAAAACATCATCCTTTATTTTTGTGAACCTATCAGCTGTTAAAAAAATAAAGAATGATTATCCTACGTGGGAGCTCATCATCAAAGTCCTCATCCTTCTTCTTTTTGTTCTTTTTGTTCATGTTGCTGTCCAGACTCTTCATGCTTGACGACGAACCCTTTATGCTCTTGGATGAATCCCTCACTCCTTCGTATCCCTAAGAAAACAACATTTTGCCCGAAAAGTTCAAATCTAGATGTGTAAGTGACGCTTGAAGCAATGGTGAACCATGTGTAGAAAGCGAGTTACCTTGACATAGAAGAACCTCTCGATGCGCTTGTCCTCCTTCTTTCTGGAGAGCCAGCGCTCACACAGGAACAGAAAAACCTCCTCCGTTTCCACGTCAACTACCTCCACCTGATCCAGGTACCAGTCTGCACTAATCATGCTGTTGTCATGTCGAATCTTTATTTTGTACACTTGCCCCAAATCCACAGCTTCGATGGTGAACTTATCCACCTGGTGTAAAAGACAAGGCCAACACATTTTCACCAAAATTTTGTGTATAACAAGTGGAATCTGAGTACATACAATCCGTTTCACAAGTGAAGAACCTTGTGTTTATGCTTTGAGTGTATTTCTGTCGCAACCTGTTATTTTTTAACAGACAGTACAAAAATAAACACAAAAATGCATCTCAAATGTTTGTCTCCTTAAAAACAGGTGACCAAAAATAATACAAAGCTATGTTATTCAACAGCATGTTATATGCACAACTTGCTGATGCTGTTTTCAGGGTTCTGAACACTTCCTGTGCTCAGCACGCAGGCTCACACATGCAGTCAGAAAATCTGCCTCACTGTCTTAAAATGAAGCTGTCCAGCTGCTGTGCAGTGTCTGTGTGAGAAGCACAGTCATTGCAATCTGAAATGGATGCCATGGCAGTCTGAGAACCAGAAAGTCACAGCCATTCCACAATCTCTCATGATTAAACTGTCACCCCCTGCAGTGGTCACTTCATTTATGTACAGAATGGTGTTCATATTAAAAGTGCTCATCTTCTGGATGAGTGCCACTGTCAACACCGGTTCACTGAAACTGGCTGCAATCCCAGTGATTTAGACAGAACATGATGAACTATTGTTGTGGAAGAATTTTATTATTAAACAAGAAAGCAGCCAAACCATTCTAATTTATACTTTAATTATACAGCACAACCAGGAGTTTATCTGAAAATGTTAAGGATTCTGCCTCTACTGGGTGCGAAGGCCCATATGTAAGGTGTTAAATTGAGACATGCATCGTAGTGGACCAGACCAATAACAAATAAGAATCTTCTAAAAAGACCAAATAGAACAGGAATATAACAAGGGAAGTCCCCCCACACTTTGGCAGGAAAACTTGGACAAAGAAGTAACTTGAGAGCTACAAGGTTCTTTATGATCAGTTGGGGTTTGTGGACCATACCAAATAAGGGAAAGGATTTCAGCTAAGATCTCAAGCAGAAAATGACCAACCTCCCCCAAGAGAATGTGGAAAGAATAACTTATTTGAAACACATAAAAACAATTCCTTAATGAAAAAAATTATTCTTCAACATTCTACAAGGTGCCTGCTGAAGAGAGCAGTGCTTTTCCAAAAAGAAAGCCAGCAACAGACTGAGCCTTTTCTCCAGCCTCACCGATCCCCTCTCAAACTTGTTGCTGTTGTTCTCAGACTTGCTGAGCTTGCGCTCTCCTGTATCGCCCAGGTCTCCGTAGATGGTGAGGGACACGTTTGCATCTGTTCCCGCGCCATACACGTCGCCCGTCATGACAGACACCTTGTATGTGTGAGCTGAGGGCAAGACGTCCAACACGACAAAAGATCAAACATCATATGTACTGCGTCAGTTTAACAGCTAAAAAAACAAGGTCTAACATTCCTTTTGTGTTTAGGCTTTGCTAACATTCTTTGTTCAGAAGGCAAAACAACAGATGACAGAACAAGACAGAGCAGCTTGAAATAGGGACAAATTGCTACCACTTTCAGATGTGGCATCAAAAGAACGCAATTTTCCATCATTTTTTTTCTTTGCAGGCTTTTTTGCTGTTCATCTGCTGACAGAAAATGTCTTTGCAGATAGCTTACTGGCCTCTGTCTAGATGTGTTTAGCACCTGTAGATGGGTCTACATCTCAGACCAGTGTGTACCAAGCAATAACATCCACTCCCAGTGTAAGAGCCAACTTTAACTCCCTCTTTTTTTTTTTTTTTGGTGTAGTTCAACACCCATTAATTCACTGAAAAATAAGAACATCTGTCCCTGGTCAGAAGAAAAGGAAACAGGTGTGATAACGTAGGGTCCTTGTCACACCCATCTGTTAAGAATCAGTATGCATACGATTCATTAAATGTAGAGTGCTGTGTTTGGGCTCTGAACAAAGTTTTAACATTAGGAATGCTGTCGGTGGGTGCACAGGTACGTACTCTCCAGCGCATCTTCCACCTCAGTTTCTGTGCATTTGAGGGTCCCGTCCCTCAGCAGCTTCTCCTGGATGATTACAGAGGGAACCAGCTCCCTCACCGTTTCCCCGTCATCCTCTGACTTGGCCAGCCAGCGTTCACACGGGAAGATTGTTGTCTCTGAGCCCTTTCAGAAGACAAGCAGAGGAAGGAGAGTCACGCAGCATGGCAGTTGCTGGGGCCTTTCAGCTGAGGAGATACACGGAGGATGAAACCTTTGTTCAGTGCAGAGTGTCGGTTCAAAAGTGTTCCTTCATGACTGTAACTGAGCATCACTCAGACCACTGAGTAGGGAGGCACAAACCATGTATTGACTGAAGAATATTATCACAGAGAGGTTTAGCACATAAGAGATGTGTTCACTAAGGATAACCATCGCTCAGACCTTTTGACAGATAATCAGAGAGATATGTTCACTGGTGAAACCCATCCCTGAGCCTTTGGCCGAAAAGGCAGAAGAAATGTGTTTCCCTAGGGAGGACCACCACTGAGACCTTTGGACAGTTCATAAAAGAGTTTTACTGAGACCTCTGGGCAAGGAGGGAGAGAAGAAACATTCCATTAAAATGACTGCCGATGAGACCTTTTTGTGAAGAAGCAGAGGAGAAATGTTCACTTGAGAAGACTGTCTCGAATATAGAGAAAAGGAAGCCATGGTGAACATTTACTGCAGATATTTCACCGGCTCCTCATTCTTCTGCCACTGAGAACAGCTCCCCAATGTGGTGAAAAACTACATTTTGACAATGCTGATGGTTCCAAATTCCTCATAGCATTTATGCATTATCATATTCTTACAATTAAATGGTCAGATTGGAGAATATATTGTATTTGTGGTACAACTTTGCCTCTAATATGCTATTTGAAGTAATGCAATCATTTAAAAGCAGCTTTACTGAAAGTTAAACAGTTTCTCTTGGTTTATACCAGCACTTTCAAAACTGGTCAAATTTTTTCTTTCTGTAAAAAAAACAAAAAACAGATGGAATTATGACTTTCACCATGAAATAATAAACCTGCAGCAAAAGGTGAACTGTGTTAACCCACTATGAGTGGCTTGAATGTGAATGAATGGCACCGCTTTACTGCTCAGTGGCAGTCGGCTGTTTTACTTTCTGTAAAGTATTAGTTGTGTGCTGCTGTGCATAGCTTTCTGTCAGCTTTTTGTTTAAAGATCAGCATTGTTTCAAAGCAATGGTGAAAAACCAACATTTTCAAACAAATTTGTTGTGAGAAAGAGAAATATTAGGGATGCGGAAAAAGATGACGTAAGAGATTCAGCATTGCTTATTGGTTACTGGTCGGCTCTTTTTGCAGAACCAGGAAACTTTCGAAAAGTAAAGTATGTTCATACAATGAGAAGGATTTGTAAATAGGATTTATGCGGTGTGGTGATGAGAACAGTCCTCTGCCTCTGTGTTTAGGTTGCAGAGAAAAACTTGGCAATGCAAGTATACTGACAAATAAATGTCCTTGATATTTTTCTGCTAAAAATTAATTTAGAAGGAAAAATACATGATGTACAACACAGAGTGATTCATTTACAAAAAAGTTTAAAATGCCTGACAAAGCTTGGGAAGCAAGTTATGTTGCAATTGAAATCATTGCAAAAAATGCACGCGTTTAATACTCAAAAACAACAACTCAAGTTTATTGTGTCACTGCAAAAAAAATTTGGGCTCACAACTGATATTGAGAAAATTCCTGTGGCGAACAATACAATCGGACAACAAATTCAGAATATGTCAGCAAACAGAAAATTTGCTTTTAAATACAGTTGGAAACTACATGTCTGCAATTCAGGTTCATGAATCTACATGTTAGAGGTAAACTTCAACTGTTGCCTTTTATAGGTTTTATTAATGAAGGAAAAGTCAGTACAGTGGCAGCACAGAAATCCCTTTAACTACAGAGGGAGAAGAAATGTTTGACATTTGAAATGAGTACATGCAGAAGATCAGATTATGCTGGAATAATTGTGTTGAAATATGCAGCGATGCTATTTCAATGACAGGTTTCATAAAAAGTGTTGTTTTGAAGACAAGAAAAAAATGGGAAAGTATTTGCAACACATTGTTTCCTAAGCAGAAGTATTGACTGCAGAATATATTGGTGAAAACCAGAAGGTAGTTTTGGGCAACACCGCAAATGATGTGTTTTATTCTTTATTTTTATGCTTGTTTTTTAAAAGTGACCTTTTAATTTTTTTATTTTTGGACTTATATATGGGATTAAATTGGCACAAACCATTAAAAATCTTCTTCTCCACTCCAAGACACATTGGCTACCAAACGTAGAGCTAAGTTTTTCACACAAAGTTAAAGTAACAAAAGCTGGAGTTATCTGAGCGCGAAGATAAAACCGAGTTTATAAATTGACATAAAAATAACCTTTGGTGCACAAACCTGGCTTTTCTCTGGGAAATATTTCAACTCCTGGACAAAAAAAACCGCAGCACGTAAGGAAAGAGAGAGAAAATTCTGACCATAACAAACAGAAATTCAGGGCTGAGAAACAAACTAAAAATTTAGCCTAGGAACGTTAGGGTTTCCAAAATCTTCTGCCTGTGCTTTGAAAAAAGCCATCATTCACTCTTGAGTCTGTAAATGAAACTGTAAATGTATGTCGGAATGTTCTGGCAAGTCTAAGTCATACATTACCTTCCCCTTCCTGAGGAGTCTTCTGATCTCGACTCTGTCTAAGTGCCAGCCACTATTTATTCCTCTGCTGTCGTGGCCGATTCGGATCTTCTCGATGACATCGCCAACATCTTCCAGCTGCAGCACAAACACAACATTAACGCCTGGCTGAGGTGTTACCGTGGAAATTACCCCTACCTGTGAGCTGAGCTTCAAAAAAATGCACCTCTGTTGCTTTAACTACTTGTATTTCAAAGTTTGCTTAAATGTAAATTAATAAATGCTGTTTTAATGCTATGTAATAACCTTGATATCATTGTTCACATCATTATACAGGCTTTTACTATAATTATTTGCTATAAATACAGAGCGATGCTGCCACAAAGATGCACTAGACCACTGCTGCTCCCTGTTGGCGAAAAGAAAGAACACAAACACATCACATTTTAGAGCTGGCATCATGTGTGAATTTAGCTAGTTAGTTGTTT
This sequence comes from Heterotis niloticus, assembly GCA_018136845.1. Lineage (NCBI taxonomy): Eukaryota > Metazoa > Chordata > Actinopteri > Osteoglossiformes > Osteoglossidae > Heterotis > Heterotis niloticus. The sequence goes on from CM030891.1 coordinate 20,376,012, forward strand.
TCAGGGTTTGTTAGCGGGTACGTGCTGAATGATGACACACCTCAACTATAAACATGTCTTCCGCTCCCCTCTCGAAGTACATGCGCCTCTCCCGCTTGTTCACACACAGAGACTTCTGCTGCGTGCACACCGCATCTCGCCCGTAAAGCACGATGAAGACGTCCGCATCAGTTCCCGCTCCAAAAATGTCGCTGGTGAACGTAGTGATCTCATAGGGCACAACTGAAATCCAAGAACAAAAGTTCCTTTATTTCTTTGGCCAAGCTGGGGAACGGCAGCTTTCCGTTTCGTCATTCGGCCTATGATTATACAAAAGCCCTACAGCGGTGTTGTTTTGTGTTTATACTTTTTACAAACATGCTAATGCACAGGAACAAACAGCACAAGTGAGCCTGGACAGATGTGATTTAATCGTCCATTTTCGACTGCATATGAAAAATTTTTAAAGGATCGCTTTCAGTTCATTTTAACGTAACAGCTTTTACCAAAAGGCCTTTTATGTTCTCGCTTGCATTCTTTGAGACAAAGTGCAGAAGAAAAAAAAACTGATACTGCTGGCCTCAACACCCTGATTTACAGGACAAACACAGTACTTCAGGACCAATGACGCAGGGAAGCCCTCACATGGGGTGTATAGTTCAGTCTGCAGGTCAGCAGGGTAGAGGTCCCTGACAATGGCGCCATCATCTTCCCCCCTGTCCAGCCAGCGGCCGCAGGGAAAGCGAAATTTTTGGCCCTTGGATGGTGCATCAATTTCCACCCAGTCCAGAAACCACCCAGATGAGCCTCCTGGAAAGCAGGGATCACACAAGCATCACATTCAAATCTGCACAGCAGTAGAGCTTTTTCTGCAATTTGGGGCACTTGGTATCACAAGAATTTAGTAGCTGTAAGAATCTGAGCTATAATCTGGGGAAAAAATGGAAAAATTTATGAACTGTTGAGCTAGATGAAGCATAATTGAGCAAAGGTTGTGGAAAAAGATGATGTTTTCTTTGCTTCTGTTCTCACCTGAGTCATCGTGTCCGATCCGTAATTTCTTCAGCGCGCCCAGGTCCACAGCTTCAACCGTAAACTCATCAATCATTCCTCGCTCAAACTTGTTTTTGTGTGTCTTAGAGGCTTTGAGGTTTATTAATCCTGTGGGGAAATTGTGAATCAAATACAAATATTAAAATGATGCAGCAATGAATATTTATATGGAAAGATGCTATAAAGTGGAGTATTTGGAAAAAGAAGGGAACGGCAAATTTTCTTTTATCAAATGCCATACTGTTTATACACATTGGACAGTTAGCCTGAAGCTTTCCTTCAAATGCTTACTGGTGATTGTTCATTCCACAGTAAAACAGTTTCCTGATTTCAGCAAAAACCAGAACTATTAAAAAATGAAGAAAATAAAATGTCACCGGATATAAAATCCAGCCAAATTGGACTTTTCCTCAATACACAACATTAAATATATTTACCCGTGTCATCCATTGTACCATAAAGTGTAGCAAAGACATTGGCATCTGTACCAGCGTACTTCTTATCTCCTGTCTTCACTCTCAGGGTATAGGTAGTAGACATGGCTAAGTGTTAAAACAGTGACAAAAGGGAGCATTAATAAATGTAAATGAAACAGGGTTTCTAATAAGCATGGCAGGGGATTGAAAGTTTAAGCAGGCTTTCAAATTAGGCAGTCAGTTGAGGTAAAACAAAGTAACTGCAGGCGGAATCAAAGAACTCGACTGGGCCGGGCTGCATTCCACTCCCCTACCCTTTTGCTCCAGTCCCAGTGTGGCCCCTGAGTCGTCCTCATCATCATCCTTCTTCATGAAAGCTTCATCCACTGGCACCAGCTCCCGTGCAATCTGGCCATCATCCTCATCAATGGCCAGCCAGCGCTTGCAGGGAAAGTAGTACCTTTGAACAAGGAAATATCAGATCCTGCTCTTATAAACCCACCCTTGGAAAGGTCACATCTCCAGGGTCTTTGTACAAAAATCACCAACTTCCTAAAAAAGTAGGAGTTAGTTTTTGTGGAGTTATTTATGTGACAATTGCCATTATTGGAGAAGAAAGTTCAGCAGCATAAAACAAAGTTTTTTTTGTTTAAATAAATGTTTCTGAATCTGAGGCAGTTTAAGGGGCATCCTAACACCTAGGGTTTTTGCACTGATCCCCACCAGGGGGTGAGGTTCAGCTTTGCTATCCCTTCATCGAGACGTGCGAGGCATACATACAGGTCTTTGTGGAACTTCTTCATACAGTATAGATACACAATCTGATGAACTGAGCAGCAGTTAACATCATAAACTGAAGAAGTAGCATTTATTGCGGCTTAGAGCTCTTGAGTTTTACTAACAAATAAAGTTGTGTGGCTCAAATGCATCTAGAACCTGCAGAGATGCAACTCACGTGGTATCATCCTTGCTGTCTACAATCTCCACTCTGTCCAAAAACCAGCCCGAGTGAGCCTGCGTGTTGTCATGGCGAATCCGCAGCTTCTTCAGTGGCCCTAAGTCAATTGCGGTGATACTGAATACGTCTTCCTGAATGGCGTGAAGAAGATCGAGGTGTTATGGAACTGGACAGCAGAATCACAAAACATTTGGTATAACTTCACTGACCTCTGTGATGGACACATGTCCATATACACCAAAAGAAATCACGGAAATTGTGTTTTGTCAAAGTGGATTCAGGAAAAATAACAGTATTTCTTCATTTCAAAGTCCAGTTGCTCCAGCTCCTTACATTTTAAATAAGGTAAAATGAAGATGACATCTTTAGTTTAAGGGTATTTACAGCTATATCAGGTCGTCCCTCTAGGGGTTTAAGCCCTTTGCATTTATAATAACCTGATGTCAAGGGACCAAAAGTAACTGGACAACTGGGTGCTCAGTTGCTTCTTGGCCAGATGAGAGTCACTGAGTTGTTAGAGGAATAGTTGATTATAGCTGTGGTTGCTGCTGTTTCTCAACATGAGGACCAAAGAAGCGTCAATGCCAGTGAAACAGGTCACCATCATGAGTCAATCAGGGTTATATGGCAAAATCTGAACAGTGGCACAGAAAAAATGTTTATTATCCTTGTTTATTATTTGCTTGGGTTTCATGTAGATGGTGTCAAATACAGACAGTATGAACCTCCTACCTGCCCCCGCTCAAATTTATTGAGGTGGTTAGACTTCTTCAGGTACCGCTCTCCAGTGTCTCCCATCTCCCCATAAATGTTGATGTAAACGTTGGCATCAGTTCCAGCTCCCCACATGGTCCCTGTGAACACGTGGACCTCATACAAGGTCTCTGAGAAAAAGCAAGAGCAGCTCAAGTTTCCTTCCTCGGTTAACTGCGATGTTCTTGTCTGCTTCAGATTCATTTTTGACCTTGGAGAAGTCAACATTTTATGAATTTTACAAGATGTAGTGATAATAATACTTAGCTTCTACTTAAACCAAATGTCACTTTAATCTGCATGGTGAATGTGTCTGACTTTCTCTACCCTGTGTTTTGCAGGCATTCATACAGTCTAATTCCACCTCACCGTCTCCTCACATCTCTGGCAACTGTCTAATGGACAGAGCTGTTATTCTCTTTCTCTTTCCCTTTATCTTGCAATGAAGTTGTCATAATTATTTCCGTTTCTCAGACCGTATTGCCAGTCACACATCCATTAGGGAGGTTTCTTTTCTCATTGTCCCTGGTTCAGTTGCTGACTGACGGCTGGCTGTTAAAGATGTCACATGTCATTTACGTCGCGTGAGTCCCTGCTTTCTTTAACTGAAGAAAATATGTTTAATCTCACCTAATTAGGCTGACTTGGAGATACTGTAGATGATGCTGATGGATAGCTTAAGTGAGCACTGTGTGAATTGTCTCCGGGACAAAAAAGAACCAAGGAGTTTAACAGAGAGATTAATTGAGTCGGGGTGATTAAGTGCCAGCTGGAGATAGGAGAACGATGCATCTGACATGGGGGTGGGTGGGTGGGTGGGGGAGGTCGATTCCATACCCTCTAGTTCTCCCCCATCCTCTGGAAGCAGCTCCACCACTAGTTCTCCATCCTCCTCGTCCCTAGCCAGCCAGCGGTTGCAGGGGAAGGTGTAGGTCTCGACCACCTGCTGCAGCTCGGGTGGTCCCTCTTCCTCTTCTTCCTCTTCCTCCTTCTTCTTCTTCTTTTTCTTTTTGTCCTTCTTGTCTTCCTTCTTCACCTCCTTGGGCACCATGGCCATGGTTAGTCGCTTGATGTCCACTGTATCCAGGAACCAGCCGTCACCAATACCAGAGCCATCATGCCCAATACGGATCTTGTAGATGTTCCCCACATCCAGGGCTTCAACCTGTATGGGATTAGACAATATTGATTTTCTTGGTTGAAAAATTTCTGCCTTATTTTTTTTAAATACTAAAAAGGCAAAATGTACAATAAACTCTAAATATTCTTTTCCATTCTTTGATATTAAAGCATATATTTCTGTTCTTTTGGACATGGAAAGAGCACTTTAAGGAACTCCATCCTTTCAGGAGCCAGAAGGATCAGGACCTGTCTCTTATACCGAAGCAAATTTTAGACAGTAAAGCAATGGCAGGACTACGGGAATGCCTGAGTCTCGATTTCTTCACTAAGAAGATTTTCTTGAACTTTTCTTGCAAGGCTGCAACACCAGCTTAGGCTTGGAAAACAAAGATGGTTGCTGTCTTTAACAAGAAAGACTGGAAGATGTGTTCTACCCACTGAGGGATCACATATGTCAGGCTTTTCAGTTAAGCCTATGCTTGAGTGCTATGACCAGTTGTTGAGCCACAGATTTAGGAGGAACAGTCATTTCTTCCTGGGTATGGAATTGGGGGGGCAATTCTTTAGCCTTATTATTGTACTACAGAGGTCAAGGTAATATGCAAACCGAATCTGACGGGCTTTGTTGACCTGGTGAAGGCCTACAGACTTGTACCACAGCATGCTCTGGGAGAGATGCTCTGGCAGCAGGGGTTGTCATAGCTTGTTCTGTGCACAATTTGTTCCTTGTATCTGCAAAATGAGAGTTGTGCCCAGATCCCTGCTGTTAAGTTGAACTCATTCAGTTTAGTCTATGGAGACAGCCAAGAGTATGGCTTGTCCCCTCTTCTTGTTCTATTCATGGTCAAGGTGCAGGGACAGTTTTTCCAAGGTGACTTTTGAAGGTTTTTGGATGCTACAGTTTCATTCCTGGTTGTAAGTAATGCTCTCCTGTTAGCCTGATTATAAAGTGATCTTCAGCACCCAGTGGAGTGGTTTGTAGTGTGATAAAGATAGGATGAAGCTCACCACCTCTTAATCTGAGGTGATTGTTTTCAGTGTGAATGATGCCGGTTGTTCTCTTCAGCATAGATTTGGGTGTGCAGTTACTCAAGACTTGTGAGGTCTGTACCTTGGGGTTCTTTTCATAAGGGGATGAAGAAATAAGAAACAAGTCTGCGAGTACAGGACGAGCCATTAAATTTAGTTTGGGAGTCTAACTACAGTCTCCTCTGGGCTCGTCCACTGTGCTCTAGGCCCACTGGGTAGAAACATGGACATGTGTGAGGACGCCCAAAAGGATTTGGGAACTGTCACTGCAGAAGTGGAAAGATCTTTGACCCTCTTGGGCTTCTTACCACTAGAACCCTCAACAACAGAAGGGCTTTGAAAACTGACGTACGGACAGATTTTCTTTTCGCTTTTAAATGTCTTTAAGCATCTACAGAAAACAAGACCGTAATTCTGTACTTGTGTAAATACTTGGAAAACCTGATCTGCTGCATTAGTTTTGAGGAAGGGCAGAAACCACTCACTGTTCTGCATGATTTGAACTTGCTAAATATTGTACTTCACATGTTTTCTGAAAACAGAAAGAATGCATGCAGGTAGAAGATGGTAACGTGTTATACGAAAACAGTTACTAAATAACTGGAGCCAATGTGCCATGAGTTAAATAAAACTCACAGCTACCTTTTGGGTAGTTTTTTGGGCGGAGTGGGGTCGGAAGTGGCCTGTCACGGTATTCTCCTAAATGTGTCTGCCGGTGTACGAACATGGACAGAACATGCAAACTTCACACACCCCTGAGCTGGATTCAAACCCCACATCCACAACAGGAGCTGTGAGTCACCAGCTTTAGCTGTTGTGCCCCCACCAAGTGTAGATTCAGCAACCCTTTAGTAAAGCTTTTCTGATATTTATTTCTACAAATGAAAGAATGTACCTCCAGTAGATATTGCCTTCATTCTTTATTAAAATATGCACCAGACATACAGCTTAATGGTCACACAATTCCAAGATGAAAGCTTGAACGTATCTGTACAAACCTTGAATATCTCAGCGGTTCCCCTCTCAAAGTTGTTCGACCTGCTTTTCAGTGTGATTAATTCCGTTTTTCCGTTGTTCCCATAAATCTGAATGAAGACGTTGGCATTGGTGCCAGCAGCGCGGATGTCCCCAGTAATCACTGTTATCTCATAATTAATGACTGGAAAAAAAGGCAAGAAAACAGCACTTAAATCCAATGGACCCGCTAGCAAATGCTGGAGTAGCGTCCATCATACTTATGAATAAAAAAACCTCAGTCATTCACTGAGTCCAAAACTTGTTTCAGCATAAATCTCAAGCTTCTCCAAGATAAACATAAGATTGCATCGCTACTGCAGTATGGTCTTTCATTTCTCTTCTGCCCATTACATGTTTAATGGCTTTTGCATTTTGAGGTGTGGTCAGCACACATCTCGCAGGAATGTTTAAAACAGGGAATCGAATAAGAAAGAGGGGCCCTTTTACGTTTTTCAATGTCTAAAATCTCGCTTGGGTAGATTTCCACCTCCACCTTCCCATCTCCTTCATCTTTGCAGAGCCATCGGTGGCTGGGGAACATGTACTGCAGGCCATGGACTGGAACTGTGATCTGAACACTGTCGAGAAACCATCCAGCCCTCAAACCCTCATTGTTGTGCCCAATCTGCAAGCGTATTATCTGTCAAGGAATAAAAAAAACAACAAGAGATTAAAGAGACAGAAAGAGAGCTTTCACACCTGAACTATTTCTTTTATCCATGTGATCACCAGAGCCAAACCTCGACTAAATTTATGGATGTTCCTCTATCGTGTCTTGCTTCTTTATTTATGTAAGCACACATAGTATTAATCTACTTTTAATAAACATCTACAATGCAGCTGTCGGTAAAGTTTTTTTGCTAAAATATTCAAAATAAAATAATAATAAATAATAAAATATTCCAAATAAAATAAAAGTCAAATAAAATGTGCTCAGTTTCACTGAATAAAATAAACCTTTACTTACTTTTCCTATATCGAAAGTATCAATGGTAAAAATATCGACCCTGCCGGTCTCAAAGTAGTTGCTCAGGTCATTATCAGAGACCACGAGCCACATCTTGCTTGTGTCTCCCTTTTCTCCATACAGCTTCACAAACACTTTGGAGTCAGAGCTGGCCCCGCTGATGTTGCCTGTCTTCACTGCTATGTGGTAGCTAATATCTGCAGGAAGCAATATGCCAGGAACAGTTTCAGACATGATTTTGACCTTAAATAAATCTTCAAAAAACATGGGTCAAGATCTCAATCCAGAACAGTGGCACAAACATTAATTTCCTCGGTGGGAACAATCTGCACAATCTGCTTTTCATTTCAGGGGATTATTGCTCAACATCATGATAAGGCCATGGCGATATTGGAGTGTGCGATGTGACTGTGCCTGTTCAGTATGTGGCTGTTTTGAGTCTGTTGTGTTACTGCAAGTCTGGGCTCACTGTGAAGACGCTGTCCATCTCCAGATGGCACTAACTCCCGGACAATCTGACCATCGTCTTCGTTTTGGTCAAGCCATCTGGAAATTCAGGTAAAGAGGTTAAATCTTACATATGACAGAATATGGATGTATTTGAGTTGAACTGAATTAGGAAAAAAAAATATATATATATATATATCCAGCTCTTTCTCTCTCTCTCTCTCTCTTAATATATATATATATATATATATATATATATATATATATATATATATACTGTATATATATATTTATATAAAAATCAAAATCAGAATCAGACTCAGATTTATTTGGCCAAGTATGCTCACACATTCAGGAAATTCAGCTCTCAGTGACTCTTACTGAACATAAAACAACACAACACACACACACACACACACACACACACACACACAAAAGTGCAAAGACGCATAACAGTGCAGGAGAATAAGAATAAAAATAAATAAGAATACATTTTATGAACGGCTAATAAATATTATAAGGAACAATAAATATTATAAGGGGAACATTACACAGACTCACACATCAGCTGTTCATGGATGTAAGAGTGTGGAGAAAGAAGCTGTTCTTGTATCTATAGATGCATTTTAACTTATACAGTAATTGTAAAAAAATTTTGTTTTGTTTGAATAACTAGGATACTAAAGCATAAGCTTTTCATCAGAATCCCAGTTCAGTTTAGTTTGTTGATGGGTTGGAGTGCATTAGTCCTGTTTGTAATGGGGATACCTTTTCCCTAATTAAATACTTATGTATGAATATCAGGATATCGCATTTAGAGAGAGATTTCAGCCTGTTTGAAGCATGTTGGCACAGTGCAGGTGTGCATACCTGTAACATGGGAACTCCACTGCCTGTGTCTCGGGCTGCCCCTCTTCTCTCACCACCACCTTGTCTAGGAACCAGCCACAGCCCCCGCCCCGCCCATCGTGGCCGACCCGTACCCGGCGCACCTGTCCCAGCGACACTGCCTCGATGAGGAACTCATCTGCCTGTGAGGGACACCCAGTGCTTAGAGGATGGACAGCAACTCACAGCTGGTCAGTGCTCCCCAGGAATGAATAGTTTCCATAGGACACCTGGGCTTAGGAGGAAAAACTACATTTTGTGTTATTTTCTGAAAGAGTGCAGCATTTCTCTGGGTTAAGGTTTATGCTAATTGCTAATTATTATTGTTAATATAGAAAGTTATATTAAGGCCTCATAACCATGCTTCCAGGACTGCTACTGTGCTTTTCTTGACAAATTATACCGTGAAAGGACGCACAGTTAGTACACAGACTATTTCATTGCACGAAGAACAAGAACAAACAATCAGTCTTCAGAACATTGCAATATTTTTTAAAATAAAATGTGTGGCTTCTCCTTAGAGACCAGACTCCTTAAATACATTTATTTAACTAATTACAGGTGTTCATATAATATAATAAACTGTATAATTTACTACCACTGAGCTCAGCTGTAGATGTGAGGTCACCCACTACAGAGGCTACCTTTTGTGCATCATACATCATTTTAAAGCTAAGGAAAAATTTAAACAGCACAGATATGATTTTTAAAATTAGTTTAAGATGAAATAATATTGAATATTTATGAAGATTGATTAAATTGCTGTAAATCTAAGTTAAGGCAAATCCAAGAATTGCAAGCATGTTTCTGTGACAATGTTTTGACTTTTACCCACCTGTACCAGTCCAATAAGGACATTTACTTTGCAGCCATAATTACATTACAAAAATATCTATATAAGCACAGGAACTATTATTAATTATTGAAATGAAACAATATTTAATGTACTTTATTGTTTAGTCTGATGGATGTCTCACTTTGTCAATCACTTTCTGAATCTGAATTACTTTAGATTTAGATTTAGTTTTGTTAACATACAAGTAGGAGGTGATTCCTGTCATGGTCCTGAATTACAAAATGCACAATGGACCCCATCACTCACATTCCCCTTCTCAAACTTGTTAACATTATTCTTGCTGGTGAACAAGACACGTTCCCCGGTGTCCCCAAAGTGTCCGATAAGGCAGATGAAGACCCTGGCATCTGTCCCGCTGCCGCTGACATTTCCCGTGCAGATGGTGATCCGATACTTTATCACTGCACAATGACACAATATAAATGCATACAATACATACAGTTTCCCAACATGCATCATGATTCTGGAAAAAATAAATGAAATCGCATACTGTAGGCACTCTGGAGGTCACTTATTCTGCGCCTGCAACCAAATAAGCTTTTCCAAAAGGTGTAAGTCTGCCTACTTGCATCACATCTATCCGTAATCTTTTAGAATAAATCCCCTGAAAAGAAGACAGCTCAATTTTAATAAGAAAAATCTGTGAGTTTTCTTAGGTCTTAGATTTACAGACATAGATTTCTAGTGTCTTTTCACTTATGCATAACCAGTTTATAAACTAACTCATTGTCTGTTTCTGCACTCTTATAAAATAATCCCAGCTAGTAAGAATATCTGCTAACTGCATATACCCATCTGTACAGATTAAAGAAGCATCTCCCTTGATCCTTACATGGCAGGGGTTCTGGAACTGGGTCTCCTGTTGCAGAGAGTTCTCTAATAATCTCATTGTCATCCTCATTAATATCCAGCCAGCGGCCACAGCTGAACTTGTACTTTTCCTTTGTCAGTGTCTTCATCAGAGTAACCTTTGACAGCAGAGGACAAATTGTTTATTTTGTCCCTCAAGCATGATTCAACGGATTGTGGACTGGATGTGAATGTGCTGGATTGCTGTAAATGCTTCTCTAGACAGGAGGTGGTACCTTGTCTAAATGCCAGCCAGCAAAAGGATGTCGCTTTTCATGCCAAATTCTTAACTTGAACGGCTTCCCTAAATCTGGCATTTCAATCTGCAGACACCAGAAACATACAACCACCAAGTGAAAGCCATTCAGAATGTCATGTTAATCTTGGTATGCAGGATCACAGCAGCTTCAGCCAACAATTTCCTCCGCAGCTTACCATGAACTTATCTAACAGGCCCTGCTCAAAGTTGTCTGAGTTGTTGTCAAGCTTCATTTCATCTGATTTCCCCTTCTCTCCGTACACCTGCAGAAACACCTGGGCATCTGTCCCTGCCCCCTTTACATCGGATGTCCAGATCCACAGAGACCATGGGTATCCTAGAGAAGGACATGCGGAACAGAATTACAGCCTATGCACTACAGTAGCTTTACAGTAACAATAATCAGGGGTTAACATTCTGACACAATCTAGCCAGTTAGACATTAAAACATCTCTGTGATATAGATTTCTTTGCTTAACTTCCCAGAGGACATATTGATCTAAGCTGGCCTTAAAGAGAATTATAATTCAAACAGTAAGAATACCAACTCTTCTGCTTCTTCTGCCGCAATGACACCATCTCGTAGAGCTCCCTCTCAATCAGTCCATCCCCTTCATCCTCATCCAACCACTTGCTGCAGGGAAACGTCTGCTCAATGCCAGTGAATGGGGAGTAAACTGTGACCTGGAACATAGCAGAAGATCTTTTTGGCCTCTTGCACCAGTTGTAATCCCTCATTGGTGTGGCACACTGTAGTGGTTAAGTTTGTGATAACCTTACTTACTTACTTTTGTAAAGAACTTTTCCATTCTGTAGCAGTACTGGGCAAAACTGTTATTGTTCTGTCTCAATTTGAAGGAAGCTTTCACTTTTTATGAAAACAGTAAAGGTGAGGAACATTGTTGGTTGGAAAGGGGGCTGCCCACTTACCTTCTCGCAATACCAGCCAGCGCTGACCCCACAGTTGTCATGACCAATGGTGACACGGCTGAGCGGACTGAGCAGGGCAGCAATCTCCACATTGAAGATATCAGTGAGCCCCCGTTCAAATTGCCCACCCTCCAGGAATATCTTCCCGCTGTTCTTCAGGCCCTTTTTGCCATGCATGAGGATGTGGATCTTGGAATTGGTGCCAGCACCCCGGATGTTGCCTGTCGTCACCTGAATGTTGTACACAATGCCTGTGGGGATCCGGTTGCACGTAACGCTGTCAGATTCCCTCCGTGGCTTCATGGGGAGCTCAGATTCAGCCTGGCTGGCCTCAATGGCAGCGGGTAGAATGGGACTATGCAGCTCGAACAGTAATGTAGCCACAAGGCTTTAAGGGCTGGACCTTAATCAAAACTCTAAGTCCAAAACATGAATGGCTTGCATCTGCACGTATTTACGTGTCAAACTCAAGTTCAAGTGATCCCTGGGAGACAAGAATCATGGCCTAAATTAAACTCCTGCACAGTAAAAATTGAGCAAAATGAATGGACAGGGATCGAATTAACCCTCCCACAACTGAATCAACAGTCACTTTTACTTGATATCTCAACAAAAAACTGCAAAAAAGAGGCTCTTGTGATGTGTTTTTAATTTGTCACATAGTGCACCTTGTCCAGCAACAAGACAGGTCTGCACTTACCTGTTGGCTGACTGCTGCCCACCAGAATGTCCCTCTGGATCTTCCCGTCGTCCTCATCCATGGCAAACCAGCGGTTCACTGGGAATTCATACACAGCCTTGTTGCCCATGTCGTCAATAATAACCTGGCCAGGAGACACAGGCGGTTCTTGTTAATGCTTAGCCCCTGAACTCCTGTACTATCTGTTGTGGGAAGAGGACTGTTTAATGTGTGCTTTTTTATTGCTGTCATTAGAGTTTGCTGGAGACAACCTCTAAATGTACTGTAGACCCTTGCATCATCTACAGTAGCATGTGTTTCTCAGTTTGGAGCATTATGAATTGTTATATGTACTGTACATATATAAGCTGTTCCTCCAAATCTCACATACCTTTGCTTCTTAATGAATTATGCAGCACTAAAGTACAGAACACTAAATCTTGACCTTGAAAGTCATTCATACAGAAGACATCCCGAGAGGAAGAGTTTTAATTCTGAATTCTATTTTGCTGAAATAGAGTGCAACTAATGGAGTAAAAGTACAATAAATCACCTGTGAGGCATCTCTGATCTTTGATCTTTACAATTTGGCACATATTAAAAAACCTAATATATCAATTATGCAATCTTTGTACATTTCCACATTTCATATTTAATATTACAGAAACTAAGCAGACAGTTTATACTCCTGGGAATGAGCTGCTGGCGGCAGTTGCAACAGACTGAGTACTCAGAGCTGAATGTTAAGCAGCTCCTCACTGTCCTCCTTCAAGGCCAGCACTCCCTGCTTCCATCCCCCTGGGCCCACCTGCAACCCCCCATCCATCTCATATCACATCAAGCCACTGCAGGAGGATGAGAGCGGTGTAAAATACAGTGCTGGAACACCACTGTATTATCAGCAGCCCCTGAGATGTATGAAGCCAGCAGGCATCTCATTTGCTCACGTTATGTCTGTAGGTCACCTTGTAACAGAAAATAATGAACAATTTTTTGGAGAAATGCATTAGTAAATCACATTTTTGCAATGGCTTTATGTAATTTTGTGCCTGTTTCATTTATTTACATTTGGTTGCATGACATCCTTATTCCCTAATGGTTTTATTCACATTATTTTATCCATATTAAACAAGTGTTAAAATGGATAAGCTTGGAAAAATGTTTGAAAGCACAAACGGAGCCTAAGCATTGCTTTTGCCACATTGTTAAGTGTCAGTATTTCTTTTGCCCACTCACACTCCTCTGTGCCACAATTAAGAGTTAATTTCTTTGAAGTGAACTACAGGCCACGGAAAGAAGTCCTCACACCTTTTCCAGACACCACCCTGCAGAAGAGCCCTTGTTGTTGTGGCCAATGGTTATTTTCCTCAGCTTTCCAAGATTTGGAGCCTCGATGGTAAACTTGTCCTCTGTGCCTCGCTCAAAGTTGTTTTTGTCACTGTCCAGCCGTCGCTCCCCTTTGGGAAAGATCATTCATTCGAAAGCTTTTACACTTCAGCACAGTCAAGCACATACCATATGAGTGTTATTAAGAGTTTTTAGTTTTTCTTTTAAATGTCTTTAAAATGCATCCAGGTATTACATCCTCAGAAATATTTAAAAGCAAGGTAGACTATTTTTATTTAAAAAATTAATTTTGTGTCAGTCATAGACATCAACACATCTTCTCACCTGTGTCTCCATGTTCTCCGAAAATATTAAGAAAGACATCTGCGTCTGTTCCGCTGCCTTTCACATCAGCAGTGAACACACTTACGATGTATTTATTCACTGCAAAATGAGTCAGAGATTACTCAAAATAAAAAGTAAACAAGTCCATGCATCATAAACACAAATATTCCTGATGTATTTGATTGTTTTTATGTCTGTGGTGTTAGAAAGTTTGTGAGCCTTTAAAATGTTCTCGATTTCTGCACAGATTCTGCAAAGATTTGACCTAAAATGTGACCAAATATTCTTCTAAATCACAAAAATACAGAGGAGAAAGGAATGCAATACAACAAAGATGCATTTTCACTCATTTATTGATCACTTTTGGCTCATCCAGGTGGTCTTTAGCAATCTATAAATGGGCAGGAATGCTCTTCTTTGAAAGCATTGGTTCCTTCTTGCTATCCTCCCATGCCCACTATTTTTGTTCAAGGTCTGCCTGACAGTGGTCATTGCAAGAGTATTATTAGAAATGGGGTTTACTTTAGTTTACCTTGTGCATTTGATGGATAAGAACTGCCCGACAACAATGTATCAGTCAAACTTTCTCGGCCTTGTTGTATTAAATAGGGTCATTTAAAAGGAAAAACTGGAACATTTCATAGTCACAGTCTTGCTAAACCAATGAGCAACAGAGAATGTTTTCTTATAAACAACTAGAGCTTGGAGCTGAAAACCCAACAAAACAAATCTGGAAGCTTCTGGATTTCACTGCAAGAAAACTGTCCTCACTTGACTGAATAATCTCTTATTATTCTGCTGCAATTTGCAAATAATTTTATATGTGAGGCTGGCTTTTCTGTGATGATGAACATAACAGAAGTTTTAAAAAGCTTGAAGAAATGTGAGACTTGTTTTACTATCGATCTGTAAATGTAAACGTAAACATAACATTTTTCTCTATTCCCTTTCTAAAATCTAGCTACGTATTATGGTGGTGTGTGGAGCTGTGGCTCTCCCATCATGCTTTGCAACATGCGTAAGTAGTTTCATAGCAAATAGTTTTCTAACTGCTGTGAGGTGTTGGGGGGAGATACTGGCCCTGGTGGCCTTCAATGTGTTAGAGAGTTCTAGGGGTGGGTATGTCATGGTGCTTGTTCTGTAGAAATAAAGTTGTTGGTCCCATAGTCCTTCCACCCAAAGCCTCCAAATATAGTACTGTCAAACCAAGTTGTTAAAGTATATAAATATGCAGTTCTGCTGTGTTGGGATGTTGAACAGAATTTTGAAAGCCCTTGGGGTGTCACCATGGAAAACATTTTGAAAGCACTGCCTTAGACATTACCTTGGGGTTCATTGTGATTTCCTGGAATATTATACATCTTATTCATATAGTGATTTTTGTTGGCTGAACACACAGCAAGCACAATTTTTTTACATTTATACTCTGTACATCATTCACCAGTGGACTGGTGAAGCCCAAAGCCCCCTTATAATTTTTTTTGCAAACTTCTCCACTGTGAAGACCAGACTTTGGTAGCAAAGACTCAAGTTCATGTTTTTAAATAGGACAGGGCCACCCAAACTCATACCTGGTTGTCATTCCATTGACTCTTTGACCTGTAATTATCCTATTAGCTCAAATGATGGTCATACAGGTTTAATGCTTGACCATTTTGATCAACAAATTCATGAAAAAGTATAACATTTTGTGTGCTATTTGTTTCACTGGGTTCTCTATTTTTATGTCTTAGATGAAAAACTGATCACATTTTAGGTCAAATTTACATGGAAAATCTAAAAATTCTAAAGGATTCATAAACTTTCTAGCACTGCTGTACGCTTATGTTGTTCTCACATGTGACAAGGTTGCTCCAGGCAACTCACAGGTCTAGTGGGCTGTCTAACAGATGTAAAGCGACACAAGCTATAGTTCATGTGTCGTGCACTCAACTAGATGATGTTCTTTGCAAGGGGGAGGGGTCCTTACGTTTGGGCACGTCCATAGGGTTGAGGCTACCCAGCAGGTCGCGCACATACAGACCGTCCCCCTCCTCCTTGCTCAGCCAGTTGTTGCAGGGGAAATAGAAGCGCAGGTGGGGTCTGTTCATGTCTGTCACCACCACACGATCCAGGAACCAGCTCGCGTTCATGCCTGTGTTGTCATGCTCAATCCTGGAACACAGAAACCAAGAAATGCGGCGTACCTGTGTATGGACTGTGCAGCTTTCCATGTCCACATAAAACATGTACAGCACGTAGGTTTATGTATGTAAGGATGTAAGTATGCATAAAATGTAACATCAGTTATAACTCACGAATAAACCTGCCAAAGCCAGCAAAAATCGTGGTATATGGATTCCAGATAAATAAAACAAACTGTGCTATTGCCAAGAATGCAAAAAGAAAACTTCAAATATTGGATGAAAAATAAAGAATTGTTATATAAATATCTGCTGTCACCTTCAACCTTTTCAGTATTTCATAACTTCCGTGGTCAAGAGGCTTTTACTGGTGTGACACTAGAATGAATATGAAGTGTCTTCTATGCACAAATAACTCGCAGATTACAAACATTTTCAAATGACTTCTGACAGTTACTTCAGTCCATTTTTCACTCCTTACACAACACTTCTTCTTCATTTAAATGGCCCCAATACTCAAAGTGCTGTGTGAGTAACAAAAAAGTGACAGTTGCCTGAAATTGTTGTTCAAACCACGGACGCATGACCTTGATCAGAGCAACTTCTCGGTGCTCCAGGGGGTATTTGAAACAGTTGCTTAGTAACAGCAATTTATTATTGTACAACACTTCATTTGTGGCTGTCTGACGCAGACGCTGCATACCTGAGCTTTTTTATTGGTCCCACATTATTAGTTTTTATTCTGAACACGTCCGTTTTGTTTTTCTCAAAGGCCGTTCTGCTTCTGTTGATGGAAACAAAGAGAAGGTGATGAAGGCATTTGACACCGAAAGCCGATGTCTCCTCAACTGCTTATGAATATGCCGGTGAACACGTACGGGGTCTTCAAAGCACGCTGGAATCCTACACCAGCTTCTGTCACAGCTGACTCTGTAACCTCAGTCACGCGCAAAAAGGCAAGAAACGGAGTTGCCCTGACAAGGGTCCCGCCAGCTTTCTGTAAACTGGATATTCTGGCTAAACAATGGCAGGGAAGCCAGCCATTGTCACTGACCCACGCATCACTGTGTGGTCCCCTGCTCACAGTTAAGGGCAATATTGAATTCCATTAGACAATCCCATGGTGCGGCTGCTACTTAAGAAGCAAACGTCTAAGCAAGAATACAGGCGAACCTAAATTACAGCACACTGATTCCTTCTAACAGCATAAAGGGAAACGATAATAATGATCAAAGAGGCGACAGGGATAGTCTCAGAACGTACAGCAAACCGACCTTGGAAATGAGTGTCAAAGTCACTTAAATTCCTGAATGTTGTGTTAGCAAAAACAAACACAGAAACTGATCTTACAAGTGCCGCTATTAATCCCAGTGCCATCGTTCATGTCATAACACAGACAACACTGACTTCGGCAAGACAAACTCTTCCTGTAAAAAGGCTGCTTAAACTGCTCTGATTACAAAGTTATTTCATTTCAGTCTCTAGAATGAAAGAAGAGGTTTATCCTCTATGTATTCTGCTTCAAAGGGGCTTACATTAAACAGATTCTGTCTTTGACAGTAACCATAACAAAAACCATTCAAGAGAAGGCTTTGGGCAAAATATGTGAACTTTTATCCAGGTGATCTTATAAAAGACATCACAGATTCTATATAAAGTTTATTTTATACTTTAAAAGAGTATACTGTCTTATATGTGTATGTACCCATGATATATTATATATATGTACTATATATAATATACACTCAGTTTACAGATTTTAAATTGTATTCTTATACAGTATATAAGATAGTATACTCAGTATATTAGATATACTTTATATGCATATACAAAAGTAGTAAATATATATTCATATATATAAAGTGTATACACTTGGTATACAGTATAAATATATAAATATATATAGATGCAGTACATAATATGTACTTCATGTAATGTACATACATGCTTTATTTGATTTTTATTGTAAATATACTTAGCTAGTATGTAATTTTAAAGTGTAAAATAAAAGGCTTTACATGGACTTTGTGATGACTTTTAATATCAGAGTGCAGAACTTTACGTGTATCTATTTTACAATTTTTGATAAGAGTCCAAGATTCCTCAGAGACTAGGATGTTTTCAGCATTATCTCTCATGTTGGAGTAAAAGTTCACATATTAAATGTGGTATGGTAATCAAATATAGCATTCAAGAGAGGGGTATGTGTGTCATTCCATCTGTTAGTGTCCAGTGGCAGCACAAAGCCAACAGTGAAATTGAACCCATGACTGACCATTTTAAGCCCTTTGGTGATCAGGAGATAAATACATGTGCACAAATGGCATGGTACTGTAGTCTTTTTCAATTTAGGGCAAATGGAAAAAGATCTACTGTACAATGCAATTGCACACCTCCGGTATGGGTCCTTAATGTTGCTGCATAGAAGTGCATGCTTATTCTGTCCTTTAACCATGTCTCGTGCATCACGGGGTGCTGACTGTACCGCATGCTCATTTGGAGTCTTCAGCAGAGAAAAAATAAATCAATCTTTTAACCTTCCAGACTTGACTTGACATTTTCACTAAAAATTGCTTTCAGTTGAAATGTCAACTTCTAATATATTAACCTCTCAGCTTCAAATGAACATAACAGACAAATTAACATACAAATTTCTATTGACAAAAGTTCTCATTTGTCATCCTTTTATAGATGAGGAAATCTAAATAGTCTTCCTAATACTCCGTGCTGTTTTGAACTGCGTGCAGTTTTGGAGGACGCCCATGGCAACAGTTTCAGGATAGCATGCACTTTCGTAGGTACAGCATCATTCCATCATTGCAACACAACACAGGAGATCTTTTTCTGCTCTCCCATTCAAACCCATCTTTTTTGCAAAAATATAATACCTCTTCTCTGTGCTGTTGGAGAGAAATGCAAAGGCCATGTGTTAATTTCTACATGACATGACATTGACTGTACAGTATTTATATTTTTTCTAGTCATGGCTTTTTGCACCAAAAAATCTAGACTCAGCTTTATTTTATGTTCAGTTCTGACACCACAGACTATGCATAAAGGGGATAACAAACAGATTTCTGGATTGGAATTTCTTTTACTTTCTACACTAGAATCACAAAACTCTGCGAAAGAACTCTGTCACTGCATGACACTCACTTGCTGGCAAGGTGCACCTTGGGAGTGATGCCGTACTCTCCAAACAGGGTGACAAAGACGTTGGCGTCTGTGCCAGCCCCGCGGACATCTCCGGTGACCGTGACCACCTCATAAACTAATGTTCAGGTGGATATGGACAGATGATGAAGATGATAGGCAAGAGAATGAGGGGAAGGAATACAGAGTACATCAGAGTGTGAGACAAACAAAAGCCTCTTGGTTTGGTGATTTCATCTGAAGAAATAACTCTGTATTATTATACTACTTCGATGTTCAATTCCAAAATGAGTATTCACATAACATGATTGCTAAAGTACCTCTCCAATACAATAAATAAATACATAAATACCTATTTCATTAGCTGCTGACACATTTCTTGCTACCAGACATTCCTGCTTAATATTGACAGCCATCTATTTATCCTAGAAACAATTTTTTTGGGGGTCTCCCAAACAATGCATTTAAATCTGTGCTATCAAACTTTACATAACAAAGCATCTCCATTCTCAAGTGTAACCAAAATTATTGCTCACGCACAAATGAGCAAAGTTCTTCACTGCTAGCTGTGCCGACAAAGTTTAACCCAAAAGAAATGTTTGGATTCAAGTCAGACCCCTTGACACAGGCAGCCTTTGAATTAATAAATAACCGCGTAACTGCCGTCTGAAAAAAACAGGGCTGAATAATCTAAATATAACCTGTTATTTTAAATGTGACAATGACGGCATTAAATTTCATTCTAGAGCGCAGTGCCAGGGAATTCAGCGCAGCGGATCGGCAACAAACGCAGTGTGGCCGCACGCCAGCTGCCACCACTCTTGCCTTTCAGTGCTGGATTACTTCCTGCCAATTGCTACATGGATACTTTAAAAGCTTTAAAATGAGACTTAAAACCAACATCATGACTGTAATCGGTGTTAAACACCGACGTGCACTTCCTTATAATAAGAGCAATTATTCCCAAGTGAAGCACAGGACTGAGTGTGAAGTGAATGTTAAGCTTGTAGGCAAATGTCTGGAAATGAAAGATAAACCATATCATAGGGAAACTTTCACATAAGCTGAATGAATTATTCTGTGATGATATTTATACCCATAGTATACAATATTCCAGATGAAAAAAAATCAATTAAACGATTTAAGAACAAGTTTCTCTTTTTCCAACATTAATGAAATTTTTAAAAAGCACTTCAGTGGTTTTGATTTATGGCCTGTTTCCCTGTCAAAAAGACTGACGACAGCAGAGCTCTCACCCAGGGGAAATCGCTCTGGCCAAGCCAGACTTCTGTGGTTCATGTTTGCAAGTTCATTTAAGTTTATAGTTGTGGCCTGGATCGCATCTACACGTGCAGTGCATATTGTGGCCAAGACCGAAAGTAGTCCAAGTCATCTGTATATCAATATACACATTCTTTTAACCTGATATGCCCATCTCAAATATAAATGCCACAGCAGTCTGGGTTACAAAGTGCTTCAAGATTTATTAGCAACCTGGCCCTGCTCAGCAAGCATTAGCTGTTACTGAGGAGATTAATTGCCGGTAGAACATTTTTGTGTGTAACATATGCAACTGTGGTCATACTATGTTCCACAACAAAAAATATATTTTTTTCACTGCTGTTTCACATGCTTGATATTTTCCTCGAGTCAGATCTCAGGAGGACAGCTCAGGTTTCCTGCCACTATCACAGGGATATCTCTAAAACCACATATTGTGTTACTGTCAAGGCCTTGGAAGCAAGTTATCTGGTTTGAGCTTATGGCACCTTGGGAAGAGAGGACAGAAGAAGCTTATGCAAGCAAGATGTTAATGTATGAGGAACTGCTAGAGCAATGTTGTTCAGTAGGCTAGAGAGCAGGGTGTGTGCTCATTGCTGTGGGCTGTAGAAGATTTGCAAGGAGGTTTCCACAATGACCCTGTGGCACACTGGGTGTCAGCAACCACAGAAGGTCATGAAAGTTGTTATTGAGGCTGCAGAGTAGACATCTAGATGGCTACAATTTAGAAGAAATGAGCTGTGAATTCAGTGGATCACATCTGGATGCATGCTGGGGTCTGATCAGCCCTGCATGAGGGCATTTGATGTTGAAAAACCAAAAATGCCAACTGACCCCAGGTTACATCAATCTGTGATATATAAAAATATACCCAATAACCTATGAATTTAGTTTATATAGTTCTGGGGTGGCAGAAAACAATGGTTGCAGCTACAGCATCTGGGCGCAGAATATCTGAATTGCAGAAATGAATACTCTGAATTGCTCAGGTAAAACTCAGTTGTATAAATGAGCAAAATGCTGCAGGCAGCCTAACGCTGCAAGTCGCTTTGGAGAAAAATAGCATCTAAATTAACAAAATTCTATGTCATTAAGGAATGTTACAAAAATGTAAGCGTTTCAGTCGATCAGAAACAGCAGCTCACATCATGCACTTAACACCATAAGAGTACGGTACCACTTTCTTTTCATGCCACCATAATTCAGCATGCCAAGAAGCTTGTAGAGCAAAAGCAAAATAAAAGTGGTTGAAGCAAATTGTGTGAATGAAAACATTTCTGAAATACACAAGGTGTTAAATTTAATCTATTCAAACCGCACAGCTGCATCAGAGGATCGGTAAGCTTTCAGCTGGTGTTCTCACCACCCCTAACGCAATCCATTCAGGCCACAAAGAACACAGCGGGGAATCACTGAAAGGCAGTCAAGAAACTTCAGAAAGGTATCTGGAGAGGGTTTGAGGGCTTCATGCCTCAACATTATGGTACAGTGTTACCTTTTTTCTTGTAGTACTCATCCTCATACCCATCTGATGAATCACTTTGGTAGTTGAGCAGCTCCTTCTCATACATCTCTGCGTAGTCAACCTGCTTAGCTTTGGACTTCTTGCCTTTCCCTTTCTTCTTGTCCTCATCACTGTCTGTGGAATCTTTCTTAGACTTTTTGTCTTTCTTTTTCTTTTTAGAGTCATCTTCCTCTTCTTCCTCAAGAAGCTCCTCCTCATCATCTTGCTTTTTCTTGTGCTTCTTCCCACCGTCTTTGGATTTCTTGTCTTTGGACCCCATGTCTTCTTGTTGGCTGCTGTCAGCAGATGACAGCCGTTTCTTCTTCTTTTTCTTCTCTTCCTTGACAGTGCCGTTCACTTCTTCCTCCTTGGATATCTCATTGGCTTTCTTCTTCTTGTCCTTTGCCTTCGGGTCATTGTTGTTCGGCTCCTCTCGGCTGTTGGGCGCATCATTGGTCACCTCGGCATCTTCTCTTTGGTCTGCTTCCTTCTTCTTTCTGCTCTTCTTCTCCTTTTGTTTATCCTTAGGTTCACTCCTTTTTCTACTTTTTTTCTCTGTAGAATCTGGCACTTCGGGCTCCGAGTCTTCTGCAGTCTTTGACTTCTCCCGCTTGCTGCCAGGGACTTCTCCGTTCGCAACTGGCTTGCTCTTTGACTTCGGCTGTCTCTCCTCAATGTCATCATCCCCCTCCTTGGTTTCTTCCGTTCTTGGTGTCTTTTTCTTTTTTGTGGCCATCTTTTATTAATTTACTTCTCTGGCCTCAGTTTCGTAACCGATTCCTGAGTTTCTAAGTGTAAGACAACTCATTTGACCCATGACTCCACAGCATGGGGCCACCAGGCCAGTGCAAATGGATTTGCATAGAACTCTGGTCCGGGTGGAGCAAGGCAGGTTGGGAAGGCTCTGGGCAGCTGTCTCCCTAACTACACCTCCTATGTCTGTAGCACCAACCACAAGTTCATGAAAAATTACTACACTTCCATGAGTCACATGACCAGGAGAGAAAGCCTAGTGAAAAAGGAGACTTGCAGGGTGAACTTATCTTACAGGCCACATTGCTCTTCATTATTCATAGTGTTAGGATCGCTTTACGTACCAGGGATATCTCAGCTTTACCTGTGTGTTGTCACTTTTTTTTAATACACAGAAATAAAAATAAAAATCACTCAGTCATGTAACACTTTGTGTCCTCTGCAATGTTATGCTTCGCTAAGAGAGGAACTCCAGTCATACAGATGCTTATCTTTAGACGGCGAGCAAATAACTGAATTAGAAAGCCTCAGAATTATTAGCTGTTAAGGACAAATACAAACACACACAATCAGAATCCGCTTTTAGGACAAGTGTTTGTGCTGAGAATTTTTTTACATTTTTCCATATATTTGATTGAAAAGATTTGAAAATCAGATACAGCTCAGTCTAAAATAATCATATAAAAGATAAATTAAACTACAGAAACTTACTTGTGGGAATGTATTTGTTAAAAATTCTGTTATTCCTCTTTTATGAATACCACTCGGCATCACCAGTCATTTATTTCCTAAAACATATTTCATTACTCTCCATAGGCAGCTGATATTCACAAATCTCTTTAGATCTTATAAAACCCTCTAATGTTCGCAGAATAGCTACAAAGCAGTAATTATTTAATTATAATGCAGGTCTCTGACAAAAATAAGTTTTTATATGAATGGAAGTTAGAGTTCTATTTGTATGCTTGTTACATAGTGAACAGAGAAGCCTTGAATATGGTGACACCTGCTGTTCGACATCACTCAGCTCATACACTGCAAAAAAAGGAGAATTGTACATTCCACTGAGAAGGCATCCATCCATCCATTCATTTTCTCAAACCACTTTTCCACAAGTGGCTGCACAGATCCCCCTTGCCA
Source organism: Heterotis niloticus (assembly GCA_018136845.1). Lineage (NCBI taxonomy): Eukaryota > Metazoa > Chordata > Actinopteri > Osteoglossiformes > Osteoglossidae > Heterotis > Heterotis niloticus. The sequence goes on from CM030891.1 coordinate 20,399,839, forward strand.
GATCTAAAGTGGGATGAACACCGTAAGTGAAAATCTATATGAATCCTGCAATATTTATGGCTTTGCCTGTCTTAGCATTGTGAAGCGCAAGTTTCAAACTAAGTTCTTGCACATTGACTTGCAGCATTTATTCTTCTTTTCATGTCAAAGTTTACTTGATCAGTGTTTTTCGTTGTCGCTATTCTTTTCATACCAGTTTTTTTGCCACATCTTGCTGTGAAAGGTACAACCATTTCTTTTTTTTTGATGTTTAGTAACCGAAGCCACCCATTGCCCACCTTTGCTTTTGCAGCCATGTTCCCAGCTATTTCACATCATTGTCACTGCAATAAGCATCATTAGAACTAGAAATATTTTTACTGTACAGCTTCTTGATACCAGTTTCTGCTGCACTGTGTGTGCGCTGTACTGTGAACAGAGGTCCTGATTTGGCCTTTCAGTTGATCCTGCTAACCATTCAGGTAATGCAGCAGGGTATACAGATGACCAAACACTAACGCTGATAAAAATATCGAGTGGTTTTTGGAAATATGATATATTCCTTGTTACTCAATAAGTTACTATCAGTCAAATCTCTTTTATTCATGAAGGCAATAAGGTAATGCGTTACATGTAAAGAAGACAGTCACCCAATACAGCACACTAGTCTTTATATATTAGGTAAATGATCCCATTGCTCTTATTAGTGCTACTTGATACAAAATGAAAATTAAAGAAGCAAAGTTGTTTATCTGTGATAAAGCTCTTTATTCCTGATCAAGTTATTCTAAAGAAAAAGGTTATTGTACAAGTGTCTGGAAATAGGAATGATTAACCTGATTATTTAGTATTGGGAGAGCCTATAAAATATCTATAAAGAATTTACATTTGCAAAGAACAAAAATGATATAAAAAAACAGAAATAAAGTAATTAACAGAAATATTACATCATAATCCAGTATAGTTGATTTATAGTAGAGAATATAGTTTATTACTGGGAACTCAAATTTAGCTGACACAGGTAAGACATGGTCACACATTTTCATTTGACCCTAACTGAAGGAGATTTGAGTTGCTTTGGAGCAGCTTTTGCGAAAAGCAGCAAGGAATATTGGAGGACAGAAAACAGACGATTTTCTACACAACCGGTCAAAAGTTTTAGAACACCTAATTTTTTCAGTTTTTATGGAAATGCATGCAGTTTAACATCTTAATGTTTCGTGAAATCAAGGCATAGAACAAAAAAACAATGGAAAATTTAAAAAAAAAATTTATTAGGTGTACAAAAGTTTATTCAAATTTTTTGATTCATTAAAGTAGCCACCTTTTGCTGATTTAACAGCCAAACACACAGCATTCTTTCTATAAGGGAAATCAAATATTGGTCAGAAAGATCTTCCCAAGATTGTTGCAGAAGTTTATTTGTTCTATGTCTTGATTTCATGAAATATTAAGACATTAAACTGCGTGCAGTTCCATAAAAACTGAAAAAAAAACCTGAAGTGTTCTAAAACTTTTGACCGGTAGTGTAGGTACACAATTGTAAAGCTTACTATCTAATACGGTAAATCACTTTGGGAAACGTTGTCTTGTAAATAGTAATGTGGTGGTTATGACCTGCCTAGTATGAAATAACTAAAGTACACTACTGGTCAGTTTTTTTTTCAGTTTTAGCCAAAACTGAAACTGCAGGCGTTTCCATAAAAACTGAAAAAATTAGGTGTTCTAAAACTTTTGACCAGTAGTGTATATAAATGGGGTTAAAATCATCCTCATCCTATTGGTCCAGAGTCTACTGTGGAGGGACACTACCCCTAGTACAGGGGGCCAGTTTATCGCAGGGCACCCACAGATGCGCAGAATAAGAGTGTGAGGCTCCATACAGACAGCTGGATCAGAACCCACATCTGAACCTGCAGTCCAGGAGCTGTTAGTCAGCAGTGCTACACCCTGAGTCACCAAGCCACCTTTTTAATTTCCTCTTTTGTCAGATCTGACCTCAGTATAGGAACAGTGCACAATACTCGAACTCTCTTAGCTGCAAGGCTGTGGTGATCAGCTGATGGGTCCAGTTGTCTGCCAGTGTGCTGGGCCCTCTGTGTGTTAGAGTGGCCAGTAGGATGTTTTGCAAAAACTGCAGAAAACCGCTGGGCAATTTAATGTAGACGGGCTGTTTGACAGTAACTCTGATGATGGCCTGTGGTCTGTATAATGGAGGCTTTGCAAATGTGTGGTGCAGCAAAGGCCGACATGGAGGGTTGGCTCCACCGCAAATTGCTCTGAAAAGGGAGATATTTTTAAATGGCAGCCTTTTTCACCTAGAAAGAAAGGAATGGGACAGCACTCGGTGAAGTAGTGATACAATAAACAGTTTAATTTGCACAAACCAGGCACACGTTTTGGCTAAGTGCCTCCGTCAGCATGTGTGTTACTGTGTAAAAAGAAACGCTTACTGTACGCAGCGTATCAGGCACATGGTCAGTTACAACGCGGACTGAATTCGGCGACTGAACGTTTAACATAAATCACAGAGACCGAAGACAACACTTTAAAAATGAGGATAACCAGAAGAAAATGTTACTTATAAATGTCTATCATAAGTAAAGATGAGAAATGCTGCATTACCTGGCATTTTAACACAGTGCAAAACTCACTTTTATGGGACTTAAACTTATGAAGACCTAACATAAACACATTTGCTACACAGGGTGGCTGATTATTTTCAATTTTTTAATACTGCATCACCGAATGGGCTCAAGAGCTGTCTCTGGACTAATTCACATCTTAATTTTTTTACTTCTTCAGTCTTTTGTGTCTGGTTCTTTAGTTTTCACATTATTTTACTCAGTGATATTATTGTGTATTTCCATGTTCTGTCCTCTTTCCATGCTTTTCATGCATTATGCACGTGCTGATGAAGGTGCTTAGTGGACACATGCTTGTGGTTTGTGCAAATTACATTTTTATCACTTCAGCTGGATAGACATTGCAGCTCCAAAGTTTTTTTTCACCCAGGGTTATTCTTCAAATTCTCTTCTAGTTCAATGTGCCATTTTAATATTCTTTTTTAATAGTCACATGCATTTTTTTTTTATCCCGCCATCCCCGTTTGTTCTCATGTGGTATTGGCAATGGTAGAGACTTACAGCCATTGTGGATGTGGCGATATTTCTGGCTCGTTGCCAGTGCCAAAACAGGTACAGTCAGCCATGAAATGCTTTAGAAGTAGACCCTTTGCTCTGGTTTTCTGCTCAGCTTTGTCTGCACACTTTTTTCAGCATCCAAAACACACATCTGGACACAGGAAAACTTTGGTAAAGCCAAAAGTATTCAGACTCAACTTTTTTGCCATTAGCTGGAATACAAACAACAGATGCAAAATCTAAAATTAACTAATGGTTGGTTATATTGCATTTGTTGATGTGTTCCTTCTCTAAGATGTTTTAAGCTCTTTACAAATTAAATGTTTTATTTGCAGAAACAAATAAATTGAAAGGACTGCTTGTAATTAAATTTATCAATACAGGATTTGACCCCCTATAGTGTGTGGAATATCTGTCTGATGGGACAAAGTATATGTGTCAGCAGATCTTGGTGATTTTCTCAAAAGGAACTTCTCCAGGTATTTTCCCAAGCATCCATTAGCTACAGTACTTAAGCTATGTCATTGAAATTGCAGGGGTCAGGATGAGGAGATAGCTACAAACTATCAGGGCAATAGCTCACGTCTCCTACATGAAGGGATCCTCTTGAGCTCTTTTAGCCACTTGGTTATGTAACAGCAGTGCACGAAAAAGCATGTTGGGAGTCCTATCCTATCCTGTCCTGTCCTTTCCTTTCCTGTCCTGTCCTCTGTAATTCTCTTGGACATTCTAGTTAACAATGCATGCAAAAATTTTGTGAACCTTTGACTTCAACCTCTGTGAAAGTGACTTTGTTAATTGTCAAAAAAACCTGAACTCTTCTTAGAAATTAAAACCGTTTTTCAAATTAAAAAAACCCCACAAAACAAAAATTGAAAAAACAGCAAATTTATTTACAGTTCGAGTAGATTTTTGTCTGCAACACCAGGCCTATTTCATCTTGGGTTTTAATCCATTTCTCCATAATGACAGCTCCATTAATTTCACTCATTTTTTTTTCATTTTCAGCAATAAATACATTAAATGTAACTCTTAAAGGTCAGGACAATAACTCCTTATGTGACGGCATATTTATATCATTCAAACTTTTTGTTTCAATCACTTGTTCAAATTTCATGTAAAATCAGCCTCTCATATACTTTATCTGTCATTTATTCAGTGTTACAGTAGAGAACAGTGATTTATTTGATAAAAAGAAACTCTTGGTTCCACCCCGTTTACATGTAAATTAAAGGTAACTACTGAATTTAATTTCAGTTTTATAATGAAACAAATATTATATCAGGAAACACCTAAAGTGAGTTCTTTCTCCTGCATGTAATATTTGTAGCAAACAGTTATATGAGCACACAAACACCACAGACCCAATACAATTCAGCATACAGAGGCACAATGAGACTGCAATGTGTGAAACATCTGAAAACCTGAAAGCAACTTCTGAGACAACCTGGCAGCAACTGGTATCACAGCAAAGCATTTTGTAAACACAAACCGAAAATATGAGCTGCTCAAAGTTTTGCTGTGTATGCATATTGCCTGTGCATTGTTTTTTCTCACACTTAGATAATTCTGATACATGAGCCTCTTTGTCAGCATGAGTAGAAAAGATAAATGCATAATAAACAAAGTGAGCAAAGTGGGCAAAGTGAGTTGTTAAATGAAACTGAATACAGATCAAAGATTTTTGTATTTCTCTGTTTTTAGTGACCTTTAGTTATTCAACCACTGGAAGCTACCAGGCGTTACTTTGCCGCACAGTTCTGTTTAGTTTTTTTCTCTTATGGTTTATGTTTTTTAGGGTTCCTTCTTAAAAACTCTAAAAATTGTGCTTATTTAATCTTGACCAGATTACTAAGTAACATCATCACAGAACTGTCAAGTGAAGTATCGGAAATGTAGTTTAAGTCTCCAAAGTACAAATCAGAAATAATTTCCAAACTGGAAAAAATAACCTTGGTTAAAAGGCAACTGCTTACAACAGTACTAAAGTACATACAGTATATAGTATTATTACAAAGAGACAGACAAATGGTTCTTCCAGCTGTGTTTGAAAAATCTGATCTTAAATTTGTCAAAATCTTGCCAGTGTAGCTTTAGGTTTATTATTAAAAATATACTGCACAATTTCTCAGAAACAGATGTCCTGTGTTCATTTCTAAGCTCGATAAGTGGTAACTGTGCCTCAAAGCAGCAGACGAGAAATATCATGCAAAACATTGACAGAATATACTGGGAATAATATTTACATGAGTAATGTAACTCAGTTTCACACATGGCTTGTCGATGACAGCCAACATTTATATTTAAGTGTGTATTATATTTAAAGTGTATTGTATAAATTCCACTCCATCATCAATTCATGACAGTGGTTCCTCAGAAAGCCACCCTGAAAATCAGATCCATTTGAAATGAGATTTTGACTTCAGTAACCTATCATTTACATTTAAATGTAATTCCAGAAGCCATAATCGGGTGAAAAGAATTACGGAGATCCTGTTGTGGCTGTTTTGCATAAACCGGTTACTGAAAAACCTGAAACCTGCCTCTGTATTCATTTCAACACAGACAGTATGAACAGTAACTTAGTACAGAGTATATGTCACTGTACAAGATACTGTAAAGAACTTTGCAAGTGATTTATTTAGAAACAATTACCTATATTTCATACTTAGTGCACATCTAGCAGTTCAATTGCCATTGCTGAAAGTGTTCTATAGACATCAAATACATGTAACTTCCAATATCAGTACACAGGGTTTGTGCTAAAATAAATATCTTAGCCAGTGTTTCTGTCTTACTGCTGTTTACAACCTTACGTTGGCAAAAATATAAGAAAATTATAAATAAAATTTATTAAAAAACTGGCTCTCCCTGTGAATATTATTTTGGCAAGTAGAATTAATTCTAGGCAGCAGAATATTCTAGCCAATATTGCATCTACAGATACAGCATTTATTAACAAAACAGCCTACACTGAAACAATAAAATGTCCCTTAAATAGCACAAACTGTCTTTATCACTTCTTGCTTACGATACCGGGAACAAATATAAGAACTGATATTTGGCATGAACGTAAGCCGCTGTGGGCAGGAGTAAAATACCAGGTGAGCTATAGATTGCTTTCTTGTACATTTTTTTGTTTTGAGAAAAGTGTCTCTGGTGAAGACTGAGGCATCATACACTGTGATGCTTTAGAAATGTCAGCAAAACAAAAATGTGACCCGGAAGCCCCGCAAAGCAGGGAGCGATGAGTGTGGGGGCCATCACCTGCAAGGTCCTGTGTGCACCTGGAGGATGCCCCTGCTGTGCAGGTGCAGGAAGTTGAAGATCTCGTGGGGCATGGCGTGGAAGCCGGGCCGGGGCTTGACATTGTCGTAGTAGTGGTGTGTGATGAAGATGCCCGAGGGGTTCATGGGAAAGGCCCAAAAGCCATAGAGGTGGACCTCATCGCAGACCTCCATGGCGGCCGTCACCAGCATGAGACCGCTGCTTAGCCTCTTGGCACGGATGCCCTGCACCGACCAGAAGCGCTGCACATTCAACAGGTACTGTGGGTGAAAGAAGTACACACCCTTCTGTGAGTCAAAATCATCCAACATGTACTTGACGCGGAAGGAGACGTCTGTGTTACGAGTGTTGTAGAAGGCCGGCAGCACCACCGAAGCATTCCCATAGGCCCGCAGAACCTCATATAAAGGCTTCCTCCACTTCTCCAGCTTCTGGAACCTGAAGCAAGAGAATGCAGTCTAATAAGACATGAGAAAAGTCAAAGAACCCGAACACTGACAGTGAACAGAAGATTGAAATGACAGTCAATGTCAGTATCTTTTCAGAGTATAAAGGGAAAGTCTTAAAATCCAGAATTTTATACTCCTCAGGAACTCTAAATTTAAGGAATTAGAAGCAGAATATTTTAGCTCAGTTTTGCTGCTGTGTTGTAGATGCTGTGCTGGAGGTGACAGAACAGAGGTGTTGGAAAGATCATGGGGGGGGGGTCTTCCTTTCTTCCTTCCTTAGTGGAGGACTATAACCTGATAGACATGATGTAGTGGTGCACTGGCACCTCCGTGGGACTGCCAGTGAAAGCGGGCCCAAGTCGACAGAGCTCCCATGATTCCTCCAGCAGCCCAACCGCAAATTTAAGTGGTAACACAAGCATAAACCATACTTTTGTAAGCATATTTCATTTTCTCCACAATTAAATGATCCCTCTTTATTTCATTATATGAACTGGATTAAAAGACAGGCCCCTGTGAATATTTTACACAGTGGCGGAAAGCTGCGTGAGCTGAAAGAAGTGCAACATGGATCAGCGATTTCAAAGTGTGCACAGTCTTTTGTCTCACCTACTGTTTCTGTTAGCAGTTTTACTAGGGAAGCCTATGACTAGATTTTTGGAGAACCTACTGTTCTGTTTCAATTTCTGCCCTCAGCACGCAACAAAATTTAAAGTCACAGCTGCAGAGATTGGCAAATATTCAGAGTAAAAAACCTTTAACAAAGAAGAAAACAATGACTGAAATAAAGGGTTGGCTTACTTTTCACACTTGCAAAGACTTTGCAAAGAACTTGCAAAAACTACCACCAAATGTCAAAGCTTAGATCATGGATAAGTCAAATGGCAGCGTATTAACTTTGCATATTTGCTTTCAGTTATTTTCAAAGACCTCATCTATGCCCTATATTTTGTTACTTTCAAATATTTCAAATGCTCAAGCTGTTACTTTCTCTGCCTCAAGGACCCCTTTTGGGCTATGTTTTGAGGGTCAAGAGAGAAATCAAAATTAGATGAGCGCCTCTAGAAATAGACCAGCCTCCACATATACTCTGGGAGAGAGAATAATGAGGTCATGTAGTTGAAACAAGAATCCAAATGCAGGACCCTCAACAATTCAAAAGTTATTATTATTATTATTATTATTATTATTATTATTATTATTATTATTATTATTATTATTATTAATTGCTTTGTGGAAAAGCACTGAACAAATAATACCTGAATAGGTATCTTTGTGGATGAGGCTCTGAACTTACTAAATCATGTAAGGAAACTGCATAAAGTTTTGCATTAAAGCATAATAGGGTGCTTCAAGGGTGTTACACAGCCTAAGTTGCTAGTGGGGCAAAATCAGTTATTTTTCCTGGGAGAAGTACCAAGCAACTTTCAAGGAAAAGCGAGCTTCTGCCAGACCTTCTCCATAAACCAGCCTAAGGAAAAATACGGTGAGCAATTACATTTCAATTATAGAAGGATTGCTCAGTGTTCATCATCCAAGAAGATAAATATTGATTTTCCTGCCCAATTTCATGTATTGTATTACAGCTTTGTCTGCCAAACCACTTACCTACAGAGATTTGCATACCTAGCAGTGTTACATAAACCTGCTTTCCAAGCTTCACAGTTAAAGAAGGAATCCAAGCCACAAAGTGCCTGCCTGGAGGTACAGCAGCAAAGTCATTAGGGAAATGAATCTGCTGCCGCAGCCGCTCATGTCTGCATAAGTGTGTCCTCCTGACACTGCGCTGAGCGTGGGTTTGTGCCTCCTGCACCGCATCTCATGCATCCTTTAATCTTTTCAACCTCTATCAGTCTATCCACCATGAAAAGCCAAGCATTCTTTTGCTATCCTGCCTTGTACCCCTTGTATCAGCATGCAATTTGACAGCCCTCTAGACTGCAATGCGCCACTGATGTGCTTGACAACACATTTCTAATCACAGAGGAAAGTGAAAGACAAAATTAAGCACATACTTAAATTTAGCCTTTTTATTTAGCTTTGAAATGCTATATTTTAAACATGTACATATGTATGCTAGCATATATACGTTTGTGTACATGTGGTATATCTGTGCGTGTGTATATGCACAAGAATAACATTCTCTGCATAAGAACTTGGAGAACCATACAAAGCTTCAACATAATTTCTCCTTGTAAAACTTTGACATATATTTGATCCTGTCATGTATTTTTTCCTTTTGTTCTCATGGTTGGTTGTGTCTAAGCATAATGAAGGTTTGTTTTGTTTGCTTGATTTTCGATTCTTGTTTGAAGCATACGATGTATATATGACGTGATGCAGTATATTGATTAGAAAGTTTGCTTCATTGATATTATTTTCAACCATAGTTAGAAAATATTTTTTAACATTTCCATATGCTGTATATATGTAATGGTACTTTAAGTCATAGCATACAATATGCTGTATATGAGGATAGCATTTCTCATTATCCACAGTAATATTATAGGCTTTGTTTTTTATTATCGCCATCTGAATTTTGCATATATAACGTTTACCAAAACTCCTGAATCTTGTCAGCATACAGAGCTGCTTTCTGGTCTGATCTAACAAACTAGGAAGGGCAACAGATCCTCTGTAGGGTGCTGGAATAAGCCAACACTGGAGCGAGTCCAATGTTCCAGGACACCAACCTTGAGCAAATGTCAACGAGAAAACCACACCCCAGTCCTTAGAGCAGAGTGAATTAAGAGAGATGCTGTGCTGCATATTTCAAAGTTTAAGACCATCTGTGTCATTCACATTAAAAAGGGTCAACACAAATGTTTCAACTTATCGCAGACAGATATCAATAAACCTAAATGTATGCAAAGTTTTTTAGGGAAAAACGATTTGGTATTGTTCCTTCTGGTGGTTGCTATAGTAACATCAGTTCTTTCTGGAAAAATATGCTGACTTAGTATGAATATTAATTAAAAAATTGAATGGAATAAAAACTACTGACTTTAAGTTTGACAGGAAAAAGGGATGACACATAACTGTGAAATACAGCCTGAGCACACATTTATATCATTAAAATTTGGGCACGTTTATTCCTTCGGGGGTGGGTGATGTTATCACAGTTATGCGCAGGTAATGGTACCCAAGTTGAATAGGGCTGCAAAACAAGGAAAAGATGGGTTTACCTTTCAGTGATAATGCTTGGGTTAATAGTCACAATGTCTGTCTTGTATCCCACATCCACGATATATTTTTCAGAGATGGGGGGTATGTTGCATCTTAGGAGAAAATGAATCATAAAATCACATTAATTTCTTACATTTAAGACTGAGTACCTATGCAAACAAAACATATATGTAATATGTGAAAGCAAAATTAAAACTTTCAATATTTTTGAGCAAAAAAAACTGTGCATTACAAGAGGAGGTATTATTGAATTTACTCCAGTATTTGGCCGATAAAGAGATTAGAGATCGTCATCACCTAAACACAAAATCTGCAGAGTCAATCTCCTTGCCACATTTGCTGTTCTTGATGATTCCTCCATTGCCAATTACAGCACATTTCTTGAACTGGGATCTTGTGTACGGCATATCCTTCAGAAGTGACGAGAACAACGTTTATGCTCGGCATGAAATGGAATCGGGTTGACTGAAACTAGGAGAAAACACCTGAAACAAAGGCAGCTTTCACCTGAAAAGAAGACATTCATGAGAGGATAAAACAGAAGGAACGACTTTGGTGGAATGCTTGTGTATGGACCTGAACTTTAAACATCCTTTGTTTAATGGGGTTAATAGACTGCAGACAGACCTGCACCTCACATGATCAGAAATGCAGGCTTCATGTATTAAAATGTAAAAATAAAAGTCTATGATGATTCTTAATAACTAAGAAACAATAGCTGCTTTATTACTGCATTAAGTAGATGTATTCATGTGAATATTGTTCAAATGGATAGTGTATTGCAAGTCTGGTGTTCACAGTTTGAATTTTGGCCATCGTTTGCTCTGACGTTCACTGCATGCTGCACAGCTTGCTGGGCATGAGAAACGCTGGCATGGTGGAGTAGCTCTAAAACCCTGAGGTCCGTGCACTGATCCGAAAAGACCGCCACACTGAAGTGCTTCACAGCAGAGCAGACTGAGCCTTCGCCTGCATAAAGCGGTAAGGATTTCAGCTGTGCGCCAGGTCTCTGTTCAACACCAAATTAAATTTACGGTGGTTTCAAAAAAATGTATCACAGCTGCATCACCCACAGCCGACTGAGGCCAGTTAGTATGGTCATCACTGATACACAGTACATTATTTATGCAAGCATGAAGCAACAAATGTCTCATGCTGGCATTTCAGAAAACAGGCAATTTCCATGTTGTTTAATTATAACATAGCTTAAAGGAAAAATATTTCCTGACTGGATTTGTGCAAGGAAGAAACATAAAATTCTAAAACTCTCTGAAAAAAGTAATGTACATGCTGTATTCATCTGTATGCTTTTGTCACATTTTGCAAGTTTGCTAAATACTTTTGAAAGATAAAAATCAGCTAAATTATTATTATTATTATTATTATTATTATTATTATTATTATTATACACAAATTCATCTTTCCATAATTAAGATTACAATGTTTTGTTATTGCACTACAAGAAGAAATGGTCTCATTACTGTATGCCCTGTGCTTTATACGTTTCATTATAACACATTGTATGTTTACACTGCCTGGCCAAAAAAAAAGTGACACACTCCAACATTTTGTTGGACCGCCTTTCACTTTGATTCGTTTCGATAAGCTTATGCAATGTCACAACATTTATTTCTATCCAGAGTTGAATTAATTTTTCGCCAACATCTTGTATTGATGGGAGAGTTGGACCGCTGTGTAAAGTCTTCTCCAGCACATCCCAAAGATTCTCAAGGGGGTTAAGGTCTGGACTCTGTGGTGGCCAATCTATGTGCGAAAATGATGTCTCGTGCTCCCTGAAGCACTCTTTCACAATTTGAGCCCGATGAATCCTGGCATTGTCATCTTGGAATATGCCTGTGCCATCAGGGAAGAAAAAATCCAATGATGGAAAAACCTGGTCATTCAGTATATTCAGGTAGTCAGCTCACCTCATTTTTTGGGCACATAACATTGCTGAAGCAACCCCAGGTCATAACACTAAGTTAAATCCAGGTGGTGGCTTTTTTTTAGCCGGGCAGTGTGCGTCATATTACAGACAATACTGTATGGTTTACATACTGCATTTATTGCTCTTCATCCATTATAAGATTTTATAGGTAGAATCCTGGATGGAAATATAATTTTAAATGGGCTATCATATTGCACACAAGAAAGCAAGCCATCGTTCTGTAGGACTTACATCAGGGAACATCTTGAAAATCTCTGTGCTGATGTGCAGTATGCCACTGGTGTCCACTTCATACCTCAGATTGTTCCCTGTGGGTGTGTTCCTCTTGGTGGTGAAGAGGAATGAGGGGGCATTGCAGCAGCGGGACAAGGAAGTCCTAGTGTTGAGGGACCAGACACACCTCAGAGCTGAGTTGGCCGGACTGCCTGTATTACCTCATACCTTTAGATACTGAGTAGCTCTCCCCCATGGACATGGCAGCCAGACAGCAGGAGGACAGTGCTGAAGGTTATAGGGCCCTCTAACCTGAAAGTCACTTTTTACTGTATGAACTAAGGGGTCAAACTACAAGTTGCTTTAAATGAAAGCCAGCACTAGGCTACTAAATAGTTTTAAAATAGCAAATATAAGATTTACATGCTTTCATCCAATGAACAGGGTTTTCCTATGTTAATCTGAGCTGTGCTGCTCTGCACATACTTGAAAGTTTCCGTTTCCTCCTTGTTCTGCTCCCATTTGCAAAGCTGTAGATTCCGCCACCTGTCAAAAAGCTCAGAAGTCTTCACCCTGCAGTGAATTACAAAAAGAAATATTTGTGATTAGAAATCACAGCAAAATGAACAAGAATGACAGTGGCCATTTACCATGGAACAACCAAGGAGTCTAATCCCTAGTTTTTTTTCTAAGTTGTGCCAAGTTCTGTGTTATTCATAGTTTGAAAAAAGATTAAATTGAGAAAAATATAATGAATACAAAACATAGATTTGATGGTTAACAGCCACATAACCAGTTTTTTTCTATCATTCCTTCTGCTTTTATCTCAAACATATAAGGTGTACTTGAACTGGAAATCAGTCTGAGACAAACACACTCATTTGATCTGCCGCGAGGAAAGTGGTGGTACCCAGAAATAGATGAGCTACAAATAGATCTCCTTGAACTGACATTTCTTTCAATTAATTCAGTGCTGCAAACCCTTTGGATGAAAGGGCAACTATAATATGACTTTGGGTGCGCAGCCAGCTAGATAACATACAGCTTCGTGGCAAAGATTGCAAAAAGCCATTTTCTATGAAATGTGCAAGAATATCACCCCTACAATCAGGTCTTCAGTACTGACAACAACATATTTACAAATCCAGCATAAGCAGAAATGAGGAAACGGATTTTTCTTTTGTACTGCTAGAAAACAGGGTTAATGTTGCTGAATACAGCCATCACCCAAAACACAACCTTCTTAAGAGAGCGTATATACATTTTGGAGCCAGCATAGCCTGTAGACTGAAGGTGATACTTAATGGTGTTGGCACATGCCGTCCAGAGGATGGCTCACAGCATAAATTGCTTTGCTTGGGACAAATATTACAGCCAAACATCTCCTTGTAGAGACCCAGTTGAAGTCATTGTGGGAACTGTGGAGGCTGGATACTCACATTGTGAGCACCTTCACATCGATGATATCCTGCCTGAACTCCTTGCATGTTGTTGTGTTGTAATCATAAAGACCGTCATACAGTTCAAGATACCTGCAGGGAAAATTGCATTCAGTCCAATGTGATCTTTTTCTGCACCTGTTCTTTAAAATAAAACAATAGGTTAGATTGGACACTATTCGATGTACTGTCTATCTAACGGTTGAGTGAGTGATGTCCTTGCAGTATATAAAAATACATAGGGGCCTCACTGGAAATATTTCCTTCAGAAGTTCTTAACTCTCTTCGATGCAAATATCAAAACAAGACGATATGAAGACACTATGGTGGAGATACACAGACAAGAAAAAAGAGGGACTATGTATGTCAGGGTTCATGAGGTTTATGGAACATTTGTCTTATTTCTGCACAATTGTTTCAGCACTTTGTCATCAGTCACAACCTTCTCTTTCCTTACATTACAGTGTGATTGCTGTGAGGGATTCAAGTTCATTTTTTAAACAAAAAAGGAACAGGCTCTTGATTTGACACACAACATTCAGAACAGAAACAGAGTAAAATGGAGAGAAGAGATGCAAATACAAAGTGAAAGGAGAAAGGTCAGTTGCCACTGGTATGGAAGACTAACATGATCTGGGGGCTCCAGGCAATACATAGCATTCTTAACCACAAGGCATACACAACACAGCTGTCTCATGCATGCAACAAAAGGTATTTTTTACTTCATAGGAACAAACATATATCAGCGCCATACATGATCATCAAGTATTATTTTTTTAAATTGTTTATTCATATTCCGACAATCTATAGGACCTTATAATTGATCTTCTTCAACTGAAAATAAATGATAACACAATTATACTGTACATGCATAAACACATGCATCTATCTTTGAATAATCTAACCCGTGGGCTACTGGTTCTGGAGTATAAGCTAATATTTGTAAATGTAGTTCTGAACACTTTATGTAACCTCCGTGAGCATCTTATGAAGCTGTCTTACAGTTTGTAACAAATAGACAGGGAAAACAGCAACATAATGGTGATATCTAAGTACTAATAAACAAAACGTTATAGACAAAAGTTGAGCTGTGAACATGTCAAGCTGGAGAAAACAACCAGTAAAAAAACCTTCTTGTTGCATTGAAAAAAGCTTTTTTGAATTACAATGAAATTTGCATGGTTCTTTTAAATTTATGTCGCTAAGTTTTATTATTCTGCAATCCTTCATTCCAGGTGTAGAAACAAAAGAGCACATTATCGAATGGGCTTGGAGAGCTGACAGGGTAGATTCAAGTGTTCGCAAGCAGTAATTTCACCCAAGGTGGGAAAAAATCCAATTGTTTGGGGAATAAAAACACGAGGCCAATGAATAGTCTTAATGCCCAGATAAAGTTTATGACTATTTAAATGGGCTTGTGGCAGAAAATGGTATTGATCAGTATGGCATACAGACAAGTCTTTCCTGCAAGCTATCTGGCAGATGACCAGCCAAACTGGTCTGCATATCCCTCAAGGCATGATCACAAGGGATGAGGGGCCAATGATGCACCTCCACCCATCATCCTAGAAGAAACTAATGGGAGGGAAAAATTTGTGGAGCCATGGCAGAACTGGAGCTTTCCTTGTGAGAAGAACTAAACATATTATAACAAACACAGCACAAAATAAAAACCCAATATTATTTAGTAACCAATTACCCTTACCCTGTAAGAGGCATTCTTTTCAAATTGTTCTACTATTTGATTAATGGCTCTACAGTTTTAACATAGTATAAATAATGTTGAAATTTGAACATAGAATAATGTTATAATTATGGTGGAAAAGAAATTCAGAGGCCATTTAAATATAAACTGTATATGTTTTATTCAAAATGAGCCATGCATGTAAAGGATACCTATCTATACTTGACATAAGAAGTACTTTTAAGAAATACTTTTGTAACTTTTGTTATCTTAAGAGTGTCCACAAAGTTACTATTAAACAATACATAAATTAACTGACATTAACAGATGAAAAAACATTAAACTGATCAACAGTTAGAACTGATTCTGAAGATGAGCGAAAAGCATACTCTGCTTTGAAGTGACTTTATATGAGATCACATTTTTGGTGAAATTCTTCATTATGATGATCAACATCCATTTCTGTAGGACCTCAATAGGACTTAGTGGCCCAATTTCTTATTAAAAATTCTTATTTATAAAAAAGTCTCACCTCATAGAGAAAGGTGGGATTGTACATTATAGGCATCGTGTCACTTTCTAAAATTTGCTTCTGCTGGAGTTTAATGTGCAGTTAAGTATGACTGAAGAGGGCATCTAGATTGTGATGAACAATTATTCAGAGCCAGCCGAGCACAGCTATAACCCCAACTGGCCCCATCTCCATTGAGTACTTTCTCACCATGAAAAAAATGTCACAAAGTTCAAACAATGCATCTAAGGTGAACGCAGTGAATGTGTCCATCAGAGCGTCTTGTTTTTGGCTTCTCATACACACAAGGACACAGTGATCTGATGGAGAGTGAAGAGCTCCTCAGCCGATATGAATAGCTCGGCTGAAACCTTCTGAATACAAGAACAGAAATGATTCTGTTCACTTCTGGATCTGATTCCATTCTTTAAGTGATGAAGGACCTGTATGAACTCCTATAAGATATTGTACTTCCCAGACATTTGGTTCAGATATAGCAGAGAAGCACTGGGGAACCTGTGCACCTCAGAGGTTTACCTTAAGCCTAGTACAGGCCATTCTAATATAATGGAACAGCATATTTAAGCTAATTCTGAAGAACAAAGTGAATAGTTGAATGGGTTCTTCTAATGCATTAAGTATCTAGCACTGTATGTTAATGTGAACAAAGGCATCAGCTGAATAAAGCAGAGTAATAATAAAAAAGAAGGTGTCTGGCCTCTTTATAGGATCTGGTTGTTGTCCCTCAAGGTTTTGAACCACTGGGGAGCAGGAATGCAGGATGAATAGGCCTGCAGCACATGACAAACCAGTTTATTAAATATCAAATCATTTTTTTTAAATTTAAAAGATGTGATTTCCTGTTGATTCTGCAGCACTCCGTTAGATCCAATTCAGAATTCAGTGAAAAAGAGAAATAGGACTGAAAATAGTGCTTATATTCAAATTATATTGTACATTGTATATATGTTTTAATATAGCACTGAGTAAAGGAATTTATTGGGCAGTTGAAATTAAAACTCTTTTGATAAGCTGCTGCATAAACTGAATCTTGTTTTGGACATTTTAGAGCAATGCACCTTTGTGTAAAGACTAGACTTAAATCCTCAGTGAACCACACTTTGGGACCATCCATAAATACTGATGATATGGAGAAAACTGTGATGCTGTCATTTTCCTTCAAATAAAGTCACTTTTTGCTTTTGTTCCATGAGGGCGTTGGTATAACATGGGCAGATGTACTGTACATGCTGTGTACAGAGCACAGCTGATCTAACTGACAAGTTATGTTGAAACATAATGATGTGAAACAAAGCACAAAACTGATGCGCAAAACAAACACCACATTCCATAATCTGAGTTTTTAAACACATGTACTGTCAACAGTTTTAAAACAAATACATTGTCACGCTATGAAATCAACTTATTAATAGTCTAATTAACACTATTTATTTTATTTATTGATTATTTAGTCATTAATATGGAGTATCTTTACAATTGATGGCTTCCTGAATAACAGGCTTCTACGCAAGCAGATATTAGTGACAACTGAGGCTATTCAAAAGGTAACTATGCATATCTTAATTTAATTTGGTACAAATACAGATATGTCCTCAGGTAAATTTTAACTACTGTGAATAAACTGTGAAAATGTCTTTTTTTTTATTACTTTGCAAGGTGACACAGAACTGAGGTGGATAAGTATGGCACACAAGAGTTTGCAGAATGTGACACGCATGACCGAGACAAAATTTGCTTGAAATGCACGGATGGGTGGACAGAGGAACAGTACAAGAAGGCAAGAACATGGTTATAGGAGCCCTCCTCGAAGCGAGCCTCTTCAAACAGCTGAGGGTTGGGGGGGGGGGGGGTGGTTTAAAAAATCCACCGGGGAGAATAAATGAAGGAACATGCAAGAGGAAATCGGCAAAAAGTGCAAAGTTGAACCACTCAGAAAAATGAGAATTGAACCGTTTCAGACCAATGAAAAAGAAATGGGCATTCCTGATTGTAAGACCCCTCAAGACTGGCCTACCTTTGAGCTTGTTTTTTTTTCTTCTGAATATCGGCTAGGCAGGGAGCGATAATAACGGAGCTCAGTGAGTCTGTCTGACGCTGAAAATTCTGACGGAAACATCTGTCAACATGCAGACAGGTAAGTTAGCATTAAACTTATTGGTGGTGATGCCCTCAGCCCTGTTAGCAGTGAGTTTATGGTTGTTGTCCTGTCATAGCTCAAAACGATACAACAACATGTGCTAAGATTCCCTGCTTTCTGTAAAAATTTTAAAAAATCCTTTGTCAACAAAAGGATGACAAAAAGTACTGTGCAAAGCAACTTGGGGGAGTTACAAACATGAACCCCCAGATCAAGCATGCAAAGCCCCAATACATCTGCAGGACAGTATGTGTATAATACGAGAATAAAAAGAAAATTAACACCATCTCATGTTCTCTCTCTATCCCTTTTCTCTCTGGTGTGCTTATGTAATCAATCACTTTGGAAATGGTACCTTTTCTTTCCATTTCTGGCCGGCTTCTGTGATCCATCATCCGAGAAATTAATGGGCCCGGTCCAATTTGCCGTTTCGTCTCCTTTGAGTCGGCTAAACTGTTTCCCACTAATAAGAAAATGAGTCAGTTTATTTTGTACTTTCTTCTTTAATGTGTTAAGAATGCCACACAACACACTGAGTCAATACATAGTTTGCCCCTCTGTTTTTAAATTCTACTTTTATCTGAAATTAACGCAAGGGCTGCAAAAACACAATATAAATAAACACTGGTCAAATTTTCTGAAATTTTGGTCCCCTGCCTAATGGAACCAAACCCAGAAATTGCTGTACTGTACTGTCTCAATAGCTGCACATTGCACAAAGATAACTTGATAATGTTCAATTCCATCAGAAAATAACTGCAGACATTTAGGAAGAAGAGAGAAGAGCAGATTGTCATAAAGAGTTGTTGTCCTCCTTAAAATAGTTTTGAAATCAAAAATATATAGGGAATGGTTTTATGCAACATTTGAATACTAAATAGTTACGAACATTTTAAAAGTGTGTTTCTAGTCATCGACTAAAAACACTAGTTGAAATCTCTTTGAAATCATTCGAATTACTTTGAAATACAAATCTTTGCAAGTTTGCAAGTGATTTTCCATGACTGTACTGCATTTTTTTTCATAAAAGATTAGACCCACAAAGTGTACGAACATAGTTTATTTCAATGAGCTCGGTGTTAATGCAACTAAAATCAATCTCTGTGGCACTATAACGTGAAAAAAATCACATTCATACAATTTTTGGGGCATTTATTGGGAAGGGTACATCATACAGTTTCAGTTTAGCACCATGTAATTCTTTAGCATTTATGTCACATTTATGTTTTATATCAGTATTATTCAACAAAACCTGACAAATGATTCAGTCAGGTTTTGGACATTGTATTCAAATAGATGAGCCTAATAAAAATGTACTGTACATCAGTTTTTTTTCTAATAACCATGAACTTATATGTTATCCTTCTAATTTAGTTTTTCATTTACAATAAAACTGTATATGCAATGTTGTGCTCATAGCAACTACTTTTATAAGGTAAACTGGTCACAAAGATATGGAGACATTAAAAATTCAAGTACTAAATCCAATAGGAAATCTAACATTCCCAGCAGGTAGCATAATGGTTAGCAGTGTAATCTGCAGGGTCACAGTTTGAACACCCACCCACCCTGCTGTCATACTTGATGATGGTATTTAGCCTGAATTACTCCTGCAAACAATACCCAGTATAATAGCTGGATAATTAATTGTATTGATATTACTTATCTAACATTGCAAAGCAGGCTTTGGCCGCAGCAACTGCTAAAAAAAGGCTTAAAATGATAATAAGTATGTTGATAACAAGAGGCCTCCTGTTTAGGTATCGATGACATAGTGCCAGAGAGAGAGACAACAAATGTCAGCAATAGATGACACTGATACAAGCAAGTCAAATTAGTCTTTACTTGCAACCTGTTATTTAGAAATTGGGGTTTTGTTTGGAGCCCCAGGGTACAGCAGGGGAGCACTGCACTCTAAAGCGGTTAAGGTGCAGCATGTAGGTCTTTGCATCTTGAAGGAATTAATGTGCGCTGCTTAAGCAACATTCAAATCACACCCAATGCCAAATTCAAATATTTGAATTTCAGTTTCCTCTGAGGATAAATCTTGGTTTTGTGAGAACCAAGCATTTAGTATTCAAACCACCAGTGATAATGGTGAAGGGATTATGGTATCAGTAAAGGAAAATGAAGCATTTTAAAGGAAACCTATCATAATATGAATCGCTTGCATTGCATTATCATTTTAATGGATGTTTTTTAAATATAAAGCATTATTAACAGAAATCACTTCAGGAAGAGTTTTATAACAATGACAGATGCTCAACAGTAGTTGGACTGAAGTGCTTTGAACTACTTATCTTCACTGATTTTTAAGTTGCTTTTAAACAGACAAAAAGTTTAAAACATATAGCTGGTTTTTGCATGTGGTTTATCTTAGAATTAAATATTTTCATGCCATTATTTTTTGCACAAACATTTATAATTTTTTTATAGCAAATTGAACCCAGAGACAATGGTTTGTCATGCATCTGGTTTTCCACAGGAGACCTTATTATTACAATTTACCTTTGTATGTCAGCACAGAACTCGAGTGCTATTCAGTAATTAAGCATAGTTTATACACAGTCATTTAAAAAAATGTGGTAACATTTGCTTTGCTTTACATCTTGCTTCATATTCATTCACTACTATCCCTTACTGTAATGGTATCCATTTCCCATATATTCAAGGCTTCATGGTCTGTACAGTTTCAATTACTCAACACAAAAAACACAGAATGAAATTTTAATGAGATATTAAGTTAACCAGGTATACATTCATTTGGGTTTCAAAAATATTTTCTACAAGCCAGATTTAAACAAAACAAGATGCTGTTAAATGGGTTAGTGATGCTTTTGAAGAGGGCAGGAATGACAATAAGATATAAAGATGTTCCAACAGGTTCCCAGCTTTTAAAACCTGCTTTGGTTAAACATAGAATGCATAATAATGGATCTTGTGTCATAATTATCAACATATTTGACATTTTGACAGAATGTAAAATTTAACACAGTACAGAATGAGACTACACACCTCTGTTTTTGACTCTATTATACTATAACCAGGTATATTCAGTTCTGAGAAAAATTCAGTGCTGTCACCAAAAACCCCAACGGAGATCCTTAGATATTTCCAGCAGAGTCAAATCAGTATTTTGAGCTGGTTTGCAGTAAAGCAAGCCAAGAAGTCCATATACGACTTCAGCCAGATTCATTGGATTCATGTTCAGTTAATTAAATAAATATTTTGAGGCAGTAACAAATTCAACAGGTCCTGCAGAGCATTACCTACCTGCTCAGCTGCTATGTAACTGCAGGTCTATTACAACCATATCTGCAACATTCAAGACAGACTATACAGTGACTGACAGGGAATTAAAATACACAGTTAAATTTTGCAAAATGCCTCTAAAATGAAAGGTTACCTGAGAAGAGCATCCTTTATCTATTAAATATATGCTGTCTTTACCACTCTGTACATAACATTTCCTTGTTGAAGGGCTGGTTGTGAGTTACTCAGTCAGTGCTTCAACAAGTAATTGTGATACTGCCTTGGTAAAAATAGAAATGTTTAAACAGGAAAATATTATTTAAGAGAATAGTAAACATTTAAAAATTATTTTAAATTATTTTTTTGGAGCATGAACAGTCCATAATGGATGAATTTTAGAAGTATGTTTAAATAAAGATTTGGACTAATAGCTAAGAGAAAGCATATTTGTGGTTATTTAATATTGTTTTAGCTTTTCTTAGTTGCATGAAGCTCATTTCAATTATTTAAATACTTAAATTAACAATATGTGCAAATGACTTTGTATAACATACACATTTTAAGACTTACAAAATTGAATTCTACACTAAGAAACTAGATACATCTGACCTAAAATAAACTACCCTTCCTTGAGACATCCTTGGTTTAATGTCAGAGACTCGTAGTTTGTTTGTGCTAAAATGTGGATTTTTCCTGGTACAAAAGATGGCAAATTCTGACAATGTTTCCGGGACATTCTGGAACATTTAGGAACGCTTCATGTTTTCCATAACAGTTTTTTAAAGGGCAGCTTCAAATGGAATAGAATTGCATGAGATCAGAAAAAAGCAGTGACAAAATCATTCTTCAGCTCTGAAGATGACATGAGTTCTGAGAGGAAATAAAAAGGCAAGAAGAATCGGCAATGCTGTCAAAGTAATACGTGTAATACAACTATTCAGCTTTTGTATTGCGATGTAGCTTCCCTTTTTGTAGGCAGTGTATGATAACATTTTCAAAAATCTGTTTCAATTCACTGGATTAAAAGCATTTATTTTGGTTGTTAAAATGACAACAGCTTAAAATAGCTTTTATAAGTTGGTGCTTTTTCGTTCATTTCACATACTATGCCCTCATTCAGAATGACACCGCGTAGACACCACAAATAAATTTGAAGCATATTAAAAAGTGACAGAATCTTGCTGCAAAAGTCAGTCATAAACCCTTAAACGTGACCATGCAGCCGTTGTAATCTAGACAAAGAGAGACAAAGGCAATGACTAGGTCAGTAAAACATTTTAAACACCTCTCTTGTATAAACAGCTATTATTGTATTCATGGACACGCAGAAATGTAACAAACGGCATTGCAAGAACCCTTAAAGAGGTGATTGTGTGACACTAGCAAAAGTGCCAGCTCCTAACTTTTAAGAGTTTTCAAGTAGGATGCAAGTAAACCAGAGTGGTGGCTTATAGAGCTCATGAGTGGTAGCGCTAACATTCTTTATTTTTACAAGTGATGGCCTGCTTTTAATAACAATGCTCACATACTGTATGCTAATTTCTCAGATCGTGTGAAAGTTATTCCACAGTTTTAAATGCTGTACATTATAAGCTCTTGAGTAAGGTGTTCAAGGCACATGACTTCAAATGCCTGCTGGTACAAGACAGACACTGGCAAGCTCAACTTCAGAAGGACCGGAGATGACAAATTAGTTCCAGCTGAGGAAAGAGGACTAAACCCAACGAGCACGGAGGTGCAATAACCTGAGACTGAGGTGGGTGGAGGGAGTGAGGTTTCTCCTGTTGGCATTCGAGAAGATCAATTTGGACGGAGGGTAAACTGTACCTGAATTGCAGTATAATAAATTCATGACATTTTCTGTATACCTCTGGCAGTATGCAAATATCTCTATTAGCATTCTAGATCGAAAATGTGCGAAAATAAACAAACTAAGGAAGACGTGATCCTGTATTCACAATATATTGATTTGTTACCAAAATAAACTACAAATCAAGACAGTTTTAATTAAACCGACTTAATACAAGACTTACGTAAAACACAATGACACTTTAAGCGTCGCCACTCTTGACACCAACATGTCTTAACCTGCATTATTTTTTCCTTGCATTATACCACTAAAATTTTAAACCTTTTCACAATAAATGTATACTATTTTTGTGTAAATGTTGGTAATTGATATATAACCATTAATGTTTTCACATTATTTCATTTTATATGGGAGCATTAAAATAATCTTTATCACATTAACAGATCCCAGTGCCAGTGCCCTGACACAGAATAGCAAAAAGGTATAATAATTTTGAGTAGAAAGTCTTTATAATAGCACAATATAAAGATTACTGTAAGCAAATCTATCCAGCAGAAGAAAAAATGTGCATTAATTACACATTTGACATTATTATTTTATGCAGTAAAGGTTTTTAAGTGAGAATGGAAATGGAATTCTCTGTTCCATAAGCTTGGGTGCATTATTTATGAACACATTAGTCAGAGCTCCTGGCAGATCTTGTGACAGCCTGTATTATATTGACACTCTTATTGCAGGAAGTTAACTCTGAAGGGTGCATATTAAAATGCTACGTTCCAGCACCCTTTTACTTACCCTGTGGTGTGGTAAAGCTCTTGCGTGCTTCTTATACGAACCTTTCGTAGAAACAGAGCTAAACAGGAAACTATGATCTCACATCCTTGTTACAAATCCTACTGTTAGGTGACTTAACAGATCATGGTCCGAATGCCAAAAGCAATTTAACGTTATGATAATATAAGTATTTCCACGGGAGGTCAGTGAATTTATAATTCACAAAATACTGTGCTATAATATTTATGGGGAAAAGACCCACGGACCATCATTTACATGAGTTAATCTATAAAAGCATACCTCAACATTGTGACAATGCCACATTTTCTGTTTTTTCTTCTACATATGAATATATTACATGTGCATACACCTGAATGACAAATCACTGCAAATGTTATCATGCTACATTTTCCAACAAAGTATTTCTTGTAGGATAAAAATCAAAATACATTCTTCTAATTGTGTTTTTCTCTAAACTACATTTACAAAATTGTTATTAACAGATATGCTCTCATTCCCATCAATATTTCTATGTGCAATACACAGCATAGTTTTTTCAAGGTTAAAATTCAAGTGAATAAAATCCATAAAATCCATAAAATCCTGTAATATGTTTAACTGGAAGGGCAGTAACATGACAAGCCAAGATCATTCAAATATTATTAAATTAGCCCAATGTAGTAACAAATGTCTAGTAGTAAGTTGGACAAGACTTAAAACCACTGGTCTTGTCCAACTTTAGGGTGCGACACCATCAGATACTAGGCATCATGTGCCAAACCTAGAAGAATACTTCTTAGAAGGTTAGCAGTTGTCTGGTTTGGATGTACAGCACATGCTTTTCAGAGCTTATAAATTTATCAGGGTAAGTAGCAGAGAAGAATTCGGTTCGGTTTTGCTAAAGACAGCCGAATAAAATGAGAGCTATAAAAATGCCAGTGGATTTGGATATTTTATCTTAGCACTGGAAAGATTTGTCTGGTCGATGCCAAAAAGCTTGCTTTAAAATCAGCTGGATGTGATTCGCTTTCTCCTTTTGTGCACTGAAATTTAATTTCATAACACAACTTCATTAATATTTTTATCTTTGAATGCCAATTTTTTCAAGTGTAAATGTATGCTGAAGCGCAAGTATAGGTGATTTCTTGTTGTTTTTTTTTTTAATTCAGCAAACTTGTACCACACAAAAACTGCAGGTAACATGGCAAGTCTCCTTTCCATGTACAGGTACATTTTAAGAAGAGTGGTAAAGAATGCAGCATGTAAATCTGTCATTGTCTGTTCAGCAAAATGCAGCATGAAATCATTACAAGTAACAAACTGCAACCAAATGTTTTCTTTATTGTAGTAGGCTGTAATCCCCAATACACCCAGGTACTGTGGCCAGGCAGGAACTATGCTAACTACCATTCAAGCTGTAATATGTGAAAAAGTGGCATATGCAACATCATTTATCAAATAACAATAAGCAACATTCATATGCGATGCTGCACTGATTGTGGAAGAGGAGTATTTCCACTGCTGACTAAAGAAAATAAAACATATGACTCGAGGGGCTACCATCACACCGTTTGCAGAAAAGCACGTTTTCCTCGACGGCAGAATTGGATGGGCGTACCCACATCGCATCCGTGCTGGAGAATGCTCTCGTCGCGGCGGCTGAGCTGGGAAGGGAGATCCGTATTGCTTACTACTCCCTATTGTGACATCATCTCCCAAACCTCATTGGTTAGCCTGAGGTGTGCAGACGCAGAGGAGAAAAAATGGCTCCTGCCAAGTGTAGGAATTCACCACCCACACGGTGCTCCAAAACCCATCCCAGGGGCTTACATCCGCTCTGGCACATCAAGACATAGGGCATATGTTGGGTGTCACTGGAATATGGTAAAAGCAACGTGGAGCAGGATTCCCAAAAACCACATATTGGGCGACAAATAACCATCATTTTGAGGGATGACCTTTTATTTTACCCTCAAACCCAGCGATGAAGAAATCTTATTGCCTCTTGCTCTTGGCTGCTAAATTTTCGTAAGCTCTAAGAGGAAAGGCAAATATCCTCCACCGTGAAAAGTTCTTTTACACGTATGCGTTCCTAACAAGACAGCAGATACAAAAAACATTTTCACAAAATCATCTTCATCAGGTGAAGTTTCCTTTCTGTTTCGGACGGGGGGTATGACAATATTTCAGCTTCACCGCTCTCATACATTATTTCACCTCAGGAAGTGAATGCAAGGTTCAAAATCGATGCTCTATTACATTTTTCGCCACACAGTTAAATTCTATACCATAAAAGCACGCATGGCATCATCTGACTCGCTCTGGCAGTAATGTCCCGCTGCACAGATTTGCAGATATCAGCACATGCACAGCATCACTTGGCATTGCAATTATTTGAGGAACCTCAGAAAATCTGCATTGTTGCACACACAGAGCACGCTTCATATTTAATGTATGAGCAGGCAGAGAGACATCAGTTTAAACAGAACAAGAAACAAACATCTTTGCATCATTAACAGACAGTAATATTATAAAAATGTGCTCAGTCTAGAATTATTGCACTGGAAAGCTGAATTAACAAGCAATAATAATAATAATAATAATAATAATAATAATAATAATAATAATAATGAAGCCTGTCATTGGGTTATTGACTGGACGGTGGTTGTTCAGTATCAGCTATTTTCTAATAAATCCCTGCAGATTCCAGTCACAGGACATGACAGACCCAATATGAAGGAAATTAACAGTGATTTTATGGTACTTACATCTGCCTCGACGCAAAGAGAGGGCAAAAGACAGCTTACCTCTTGATGTAGTTCTTGCCATAGAGAATCTGCTGCAGCAGAGTGACGAGTCCGAAAGCGCAAATAAAGATGAAACAAAGAGACCTGTTTCCGAGCAGATCTCTGCCGGACGGGTCCGAGTAGCCCATTCTTGGTCGAATGCGCGCCCCGGACGGCGCCCTGAGCCTCACAGTCGGGCGAACATAGTTACGGCGCTAAATTTACCCTCTGCTCAGTGGCGCCGGGTCCCGCGCTCGCAGCATCGCCGTTCGGCGCAGCGACTGCAAACGACACGAACACGACAGCCCCCCGCATCGGGTGGGCGGCATGCGCCCCCCAGCAGAGCCGTCGCCGTGCGGCAGACGTGCGACCAGATGTGGTGGCGGCGGTGGGAGAGGGAGCCTCTCCCCCGACGACGGCGGACGCGGAGCCGCACCTGCGCTAGGCTTTCGCGGCTGATCCGGCGGGCCGGGCGGGGGCGTCGTGGCGGAGTGAAGGTCACCGCGCCTCCCAAGGACAGCGCCGCGCTCCTGCGTCGGCGGTGGAAAATCGATGCGAGGAAACCACGTTTTTACGTTTTTTAATGCGGGGGCTTGGGGTTCTCATTTCATGCCTGGAATGCTAGCCTGCGTTTAGCTAGCAGTGTTCTTTTCTGTATCAGAAACATGAAAAACATGGAACACGTTTTAGTCCCCTGGTGGGAAATGTTGGCGACAGACGTCACTCCGTTTTCATTCATTTATAGCCACATTCAGTGATCATTGTTATTTTTCAAATAAAAATACATTGAGCATGTTTGTGCCCCCCCATCGATTACTATAACTTTTTTGCTCTCAAAAACTTGCCAGTTTGTCATGCCACTGATACTGCGTTCTGTACAGTGAACAAAGTTTATGTGATGTCCATCCATCCATCCATCCATCCATTATCCTTAACTGCTTAATCCTGAGCAGCAGTCTACAGCCTAAGTTTATGTGATATAATGGAAAATTAAAAACAT
The DNA here is from genome assembly GCA_018136845.1 of Heterotis niloticus. NCBI lineage: Eukaryota > Metazoa > Chordata > Actinopteri > Osteoglossiformes > Osteoglossidae > Heterotis > Heterotis niloticus. The sequence continues at coordinate 20,427,459 of CM030891.1, forward strand.
TTTCAGCCATCAATGTGGTACAGTTTCTTCATGCTCCAGATAGGCCGGTCACCTGCCTCGGCTGCTAGAGTGGATTTACATTTATTCATTTTGCAGATGCTTTTCTGCAATGTGACGCACAATATCTTCTGTGCATATAGCTGGCACCTTTATAGGAGATGACGGGACCTAAATTCCCAACAGTCGTTACCACATTTATACACAAGCACCATAACCACAGACATACATGCACATGCACTGTGAGGAATTTACACTGAGTTACCAGCTTATGAGGCACTCCTATCTAGTAGCCTGTTGTACTTCCTTTGACCTTCAGAGTAGCATGAATTCATCTGGGAATGGATTCTACATGGCTGGATGTGTTGTGCAGGAATGTTGTACCATGTGGGAATGGCTGTGTTGCAAACTGGATGGCTGCAGAGCCTTGCAGTGAACAGCCCTTTCCACCTCATCCCAGAGATGACCGATAGGGTTGAGATGCAGAGAGTCTACAGGCCGCTCAGGCAATGAAAACTCACTGTCATGTTCCAGGAACTCTTTGGTGATGACATGCACCTTGGTGACATGGTGCGTTATCATGCTGGAAGTGGCCGTCTGAGTGTGTATAAACTGTAGTCCCGAAGGGAAGAACTTGCTCATCTTCAGTGTTCTGATATGCCATGCTAATCAGATGTTTTCCATGGATATCAGGGGTCCTAATGTGTCGCAGGGAAAACTCCCCACACTATCACACTGCCACCACGGGCCTGTACTGTTGACACCAAACAGGATGAATTCATGTTGCTCACACCAAATTCTGATCATGTGAAAGGAACCTCAGTTCATCTAACCAGGTGATTTTTCCACTCTTCAGTGGTCTAGCTTTTATGTTTCTGTTCCCTACTTGAGATGTGCGTTCTTGTTTTTTTCTTTTAACATCAGTTCCACACATAGTCTTCAGATGTTGTAGACCATTTGACATAAAGTCAACTAAATGACATGCTTTGAGATGATACTGCACACCAATGTTGAATTTGGATGTGACTTGCTTGACTGTAGCCTGTATGATTCCTGCCATTTTCTTTTGATCCCTCCAAATCCACAGGCTGTTTCCGGCCACAACATCAAGAATCACTGGTACTTTTTTGCTTTTCACACCATTCTTGGTAAACCATCGAAACAGTTGTGCCTAAAAAGTACATGACAGCTGTTTGAGAGACCAGCACACCTAGTGCTTACTATAACACCACATTCAAAGCCACAAAGGTCACTCATTTTGCCTAATCCAATATACCACACACTGCAGTCACGTAATGTATGATTTGTTGAAATGTACAGTTTGCAAAGGTGGGTGTGTACCTAACAAACATGCTGCTCAGTGAACAGTCATCAGTTCATCTAAAGAATTGTCTTTTGATTAAGAAAAGAAACATGGGTAAACTTAGGGATAAAATCCAAACTCCAGACTGAGCTGGGGATCAAACCCAGTTCCAGTCATAACACAAAGAGTATTGCTTACAAGGTGAACTTTACACTTTATTCACTCCATGTGAATAAATGTAGTTAACCTGCAAGGACCATGACCTATTCTCAGTATAAATCCCAACCACTCACCCGGCGCTTCCTGAGATTAACTCTGGATCACCATGACCTTGGTCTGAATTCTGTCCTGCCATAACGGATGGATAATGGACATTAGCTGCACAAATACAGGTTTCTGATGACAACCAGTGGTGATCTTACACATTGCACAAAATAAAATTTCATTTGGCTTAAAAATAAAATAAAAATATAATAAACAAGTTCAACTGTTTCAGATGTTACAGCTGAAATAAAAATGGCTATATTCTTGTAAATAAGAACAGTTTTATTGCAAAATCTCAATAACAGTGACAGTTACAGTTCATCATTTATGGTGCTGTGCTCAGGTGGAGGATAGACTCTTTCTACTGAAGAACCTTTTATTTTAAGGCTATAGAACATGCTGGAATTAATGGCCTTGGTGTGAGTGCATTGTGAGAGTGAACAATTAAACCTGCACAAATTGTCATATTACCTTATAATTTAGTGTGAATATTCTTTCCATTATTCTCCCAATTAAATTTGTTGGTGGCATCTAGATTACATTGATGGTCTCAAAACTTGCATGAGGGTCAGGTCTGTTAATCTCCACTAAGTTTATTTTTGTTGCTACAGGAGATGACCACTGCTTAATGTGTGCTACGCTGACTGCAGGAGCAGTGATGGAAATGTAGCTTCCATCTGCATCTACAGTGTGTCTATGCCTCTATCAATATCTAACTTTCACTCAGCAGAATCTCCTTAGGACATATTATATTTCCATATACCATCGCAAAAAATCTACACTGGCATTAAATTTCTACGATTTATGTCTTGTGGGACTTCTGGTTAAAGAACTTGCTCTTGTATTCTTCATCTCGCCACTGCTAATACACAAATCCTGTTGGAAGGTGAGATCAAATGGAACTAATTAGTTATCCGTGTTAAGGATTTGGCAGTAGTTTTAAAAGAGAGGAGCACGAAAAGCATAAACTTGGAAGTCTACAGCAGAACTTACATTAACTCTTTTCAACTAGAGATGTGCCAAAGCTTTTGAGATTGCACACTGGCAATAATTTCTCTCTCGTTTCTGACAAAGAAATGATCATATTTGTGGAATGCACACTGGAAAGTGACAAAAAATGGAAAATTACAAGCAGGGCGAGCATGTATCCCATTATATAACACAACCTTTTTCAACGGTGTTACAGAACAACTTCTTTAAAAAAAAAAAAAAACAAAAAAAAAAACAAAAAAACAAATATATCCTGAAATTTGTATCTCCACACGATCTGTGCAGTTTCTTTAGACAGATTATATACATTTTTTTCAGTTTCGAGATATCTGAATTAAATATATAGAAATCTATAAAAGCACAGCGTTAGGAATTATTTTCGAAAAAGTTGATACGTAACAAAACAGCTCGGACACAATTTTTACTTAAATATACGCAAAGGTGATAAATATTGCACTAAAAGTTGCAAACAAAGATGCACTGTACTGTCGTACAGTACTTTAATATCGTTGAGACTATAGATCCAAACGGAACTGGGGTAGGTTTGGGTATTTTTGAACCGGAAGCAGTCGATGTTCTTTTAGCGCAACACCACTATGTTTCCGGCCTCTATCGTGTCAGCCTTAGAAGGAAGATGGTGAGTTTCGTGCGGTGGCCGTGGAAAAAATCTGAAAACATCTCATTTCATCGGTTCTTTCTGTTAAATTTGAATAGAACTATTGCACATTTTATGCATTATTATGTTATTCCTTTCGATATTTAGTGGTAGAACGACATTGTTACATATTTATTTCAGTATATCCCACCCAACCTGTGTGTTTGAGGAGCATAAATGAATTTGATCTTTTCTGAGGTTTTTAAGTTAAAAATATATACATATACTCTCATTTTAACTTTTTGTGCGGATGAATTAAGAAATTTCTCCACACAAAATTAATAAAAGACCACAAATATCGGTGCGTTTAGTTTTCAGGAGTAAAATGGGCAGCTAGCAAGTTAGCCCGGTTGCTATGCGTGATTTCAATGTGTTCGCAATCGGCCGTTAGCTTGTGGCTAACAGCTTTACTCAAATACTACCCAGTGGAGTTCGTGTAACAATGGATTTGTCGGTTGGGGTTTTAAGATCTTGAGTACAATACTTATCGTTGGAACCATTTGTGTTGTCTCGTCGATGATGTATTCTAATACAAATGTCTGAACATATGAAATAACTGTGATTCCTACATTTAACTGAGACGAGACCCCCAAAACTTTTATTCCACTCAATTCTCTAAGGTAACTTAGAGTAAGAATACCATTGTGTAAATGCAACATTTGCGAGTGCCACAAACAGTAGTGCTGCAGTAGGTACGTGGTCTGAACTAGGGACTTATAGGTTGCAGGACAACCTTCTAAACAGTACACCACCTGCCGTTTGGTTTAATACTGTTTACACCTTTTATTACAGACGAAGGGGACCTCGTCATTTGGGAAGCGTCGCAACAAGACGCACACTCTGTGCCGTCGCTGTGGCTCTAAGGCTTACCACCTTCAGAAGTCCACCTGTGGCAAGTGTGGATACCCCGCCAAGCGCAAGAGAAAGTGTGAGTGTTTTCTATTTGTCATTAGTAACCTTCATTCAGATGACACCTTTGTCCAAAATGGCTTACAATGTTAAATCGGCTGTATAGTTATTTATGACATGACAATGACTATTTAGGGTGAGAACCTTCATCAAAGATACAATGGCAGTAGTGGGAATCTCATCTTAGCCATTTTAAAGAAATTGTTCAAAAGCATTTGTTGTATGTTTCAAGGTTAGAGTACAGATCTGTATTGCTTTATACCAGTAGATAATTGTCATATCCATAGCTTGAGAATGCTAAAGGTCTTCTTTTTTCCCCTCTAGACAACTGGAGCGCTAAGGCCAAGAGGCGCAGCACCACTGGAACGGGACGCATGAGGCACCTGAAGGTTGTGTACCGCAGATTCAGGTGAGTTATAGTCAGAAATGTACAGAAATGTAACTTGTTATATAGCGAAGTATGTGATGTTGGATGTATACATTTCTCTGGGTGTCAGCAGCAGAAATGCTTTTGGTATGAACATGGTCAGAAGAAGGTTACACCACCTTCGAAACTTGATGACCTTCAAAAAATTATATATGAAGTACAAACAGCAACGTATATAAGTAGATTTTCAATTTAAATGTATGTGAAAATTAAATTTCCTTTTTGGAAAACATTTGACTTTTACTCTCATTTAAAATTAGTTAAAATTAGACTTTCTATCAGTTAGACATTGACTCCAGTGCTGAGGCTTGATGTGGAAATTGAAGGGGTGTAATTCGGTATTTTGATACGGTACACACTTTGGTTTCCTTACGAAAAGTTCTAGATAGATTGGGAATAGACTACACTCACGAAAATGATAGGATGTTTCCAAGCTGAATGTTTGCTGCTTAGTGTTGGAGACCTTGTTCTGGAGGGGAGCACTTTTAACGTAAGCATACCTTGATTTGAGATGTGCTGTTGTTTGGTTTGGAATGCGTAGTAGTATACATTACTTAATTTATAAGTCAGTTCTTTCAGTGACCTTGAATGTGAAAACAGCTTACCAATGATGTCATAATAAATGTCTGAACAAATGATATCAGTGTGATATTAAAGTTTTACTGAGGTAAGCTACCATCTGTTTTGTCCTTCATGTGAATTATTCCAGTTGCTTTAAACAAAATATCAGTATTTGTGAACATGTCACTATTACTGGTGTTCTTAGTTTGGATTTTTTTCCCCCCCTGCTCAGAAACGGATTCCGGGAAGGAACAACCCCCAAGCCGAAACGTGCAGCCGTGGCTGCCTCTGGGTCATCTTAGACATTTGTTGAAAATAAATGTGCTGTTAAAAGTGAATTGTCATTTTTGTTGTTTTTTTTTATTTTTTATTTTACATTGTACACATTGTAGGGCTTTGAAATTTGATTTATCCCCACGCAATGTGAGACAACAGGTGATTTGGTGAAAGCATTTATTCTTTCAAAATACAGGAGTATTTATTAAAAAGGGGTTTTCGTAAGTGTGCAATATCATACATGCAATGCTAAATGTCAAAACCCAATACACTTTAGCTTGACTTCAAGCTTAATAATTTGTTAAAATTGCAGCTATATAGAGTATTTGAATTTTTCTCCGCAGGTGATCATTTGGTAATATGACACCTACCTAAATGCCTCATTTGACCAAAGTGGAAATGTGGTGTAGCCAAGCCAAACACTTGAGAGAAGCCATCTGCGAGGAGTGCCCAATCATGCCCTTTATACCTGATCTCTGTGAGCTTTGGGACTTAGCAAACTTGATGGATCTTAGTTGGTATAAAGAATGCAAGCTATCTCTTAAGAATTTAATTAAATGAATGACTATTGTCCTGGTTGATCAGGAAAAGAATGCCACCACATTTGTCTGGCTTGAACTGCTGCTGGGCTGTGTGGTGCTAGTGCACTGCTTTCATCTCAGGTGATGGTGGTTTGGAGGTGCTTGTTGCACAAGGACACCGTACCACAGTAAAGAACCTAAACAAATGGATCAACTTGGATGAGCCAGATTTAACTGGCAGCGTCAGATCCCATTTTTTGTTCCACTTGGGGATAAACCTACTGCACTGTGTGGATAATTGTAATTGGTGCATCAGCTCCCAATATAAAGATACAGTTAAACCAATGAGGATGCAAATGAAATCAGACTGCAAAACCATTAGTTGCTCCTTGGGTCATGCCACCTTAGTGGGAGTTATACAACTACCACACAACTATCCATAATGTTGTACCCAATTATAATTTTTTAATTTCTACACCTGTGTTTGTCTAATGCATGTCCGCTTACAACAGCAAGATTTTTAGAAGAATTTAGATAAAATTTAATAATACAGAAATGGACTGGCATCCCGCCCGGGGATTCCGGGATAGGCTCCGGACTGCCGCGACCCTTGACCTGGATAAAGTGGTTGACATAATGGATAATCTTATTTTATCATAAATTTTCTTTCTAAAAATTGTAGTATTAATGGCATGAAATGTATAACTGTTTTCTCGTGGAGCCTTTTATTTTAAAACGCAATCATTAATTTAACCCGGAAACGGAACTGTTTCGCGATCTAGACCGGGGGGGAGGGGGCATGATATATACTGATCTAAGATCAGCTGTTGACTCCTTGCGTGTCCCTTTAATCATGATGTACTAACCAATAAGACCGATCCGAGGCCGTCAATCGGACGGACTTGCTGGTGCTGCCGTCACTTTGCAATGTCCGCTTAGTTCGCGACGGTCTTATTTATACGGAGGCGCCGTTGAACTTGAAGTTGTTTCCTGTTGGTCCGGCATCACCTCCGCCTGCGCACGCAGGGCCTCGTCGGGAAGATGGCGACGGATAAACAGAAGCATGAAGGGAGGGTCAAGATCGGCCATTACATTCTGGGAGACACTCTGGGGGTAGGAACGTTTGGCAAAGTTAAAGGTGAGTTTATTGGCGTGTTGGGTCAGGTAGGGTTGCAAGCGCTGAAACAGCAGCCCGCTGGTTCGCGCCAGTTGCGACATCGCGGGGTGGATGTGGCTCGCAGCGCTCAAATGCATGTAAATTAAAAAGTAACTTAAACAAAAAAACACCGCGGTGATGCCTTTCACCGCAGCCCGTGGGGGAGTTATTGGGGTGGGGGGTCTCATTGATCTGATGTGGAGTTCATAGTGGGAGGGGTGTCAGTGTGTGTGAGAGAGAACGAACGAACTCTTTTCTCGTTATGTTCTGCGCGTCATCGTCAAACCTGTTGGCTCTCCTTCGCTACTTCGGGTTTAAATTGGTTATCAAATATAACTTTTTGTCTTAATTGTATGTGTACGTACACGTCATGCAATGCTTGGGGAGCTCGCATCTTCAGTGTGGCTTGCGAGGCATTTGTGCAATGGCTTTTGAACACCATGGCTTATTTTAATATTGCCAGCCAGCTTGTTGTTAACTAGTGTAGGCCTAGCTGGTTGTGTTTAACTAGATGTGCTTAAATGGATGTTGGCTTGATGTACATAACTGGGGGTAGAGTCTCTACACTAACTAAATCTATGTAGGTAACTAGATCATTAATTGGATGGTTAACTAGAAGGTGTTGACTAGTACTTGATTGGATTTGACTGCATGTGTCTGACTGGTCTGTTAACCAGCTGTAGTTGACCATCCTGTTGACTGCTGATTTGATGTAGATGACTAGATGGTTAACACATTTAGCTTATTGGGGTCTGTCTGCCATTTCCAGAATGGGTGGATAATCTCTGGAGGGTTTGAAATCATTCTGAGAGCAGCAATTGGCTTTACCTTGTGTAATAATTTTATGGATATTAATTCAGTTTATTTGTGGTACTCTTCTCTACAAGCAGTTCTGCAGTGAAGCCCTTAGGCTATGTATGTATTTTTTTTGTTTTGTTAAGTGAACAGCTAAAGCAGAAGAATCCAAGAGCTCACTTGGTTCCAAACCCACCATATACTGCAAGAGGCTTACAGAAGGCCCACAGACTCTTGTTGTAATTTCTCTTGGCTATGATGTTCAACACCTTGCCTTAATAAAATGCCATATAGCCCCATCTTGTTGCTGCCACATTTGTATCATTGCATGAATAACAGTGCCAGCGAAGATGAGGGAATTTTCAGTCTGTTTTCACCAGAAGCTCAACTTCATAAGGCTTGATGTAATTCTTAATGTCTGTTAATGCCTTTACCCTGAATGGTGAAACAGATGACATCAAAACAGGTTCAGGCTTGTTTTATGTTGCATTGAACTGCATTGACTGCTTTTTACTAGATGTATACTGCCTAATGATACCTTTCTGAGGCATTTTACCTAAATGCATGTTTCTAAGGTAAAAGACAGAGGGGGAGAAGGGTGCCTGTGTGGCTCAGTGAAACAGGACAAACTGTTTAGTCTCTTATAACTGCATCACATTTTGCACCAGGTGTGTGAAATTGTCCCATATTCCATTCCAATTTAACTCCAGACTTCCAGACATGGTATCAGTGAGCTCTAATCCCCAAGGATGACTGCAATGGCCCACTGGTGTGCTGACTTTTTTTTTCTTTTTTTTCCAGTGTTACACATGCTTGAATTTTATTATAGGAGGGGTGCCATAAAACTTGACAAAAGCTAATGCTAACAATAGGGCATGATTTTGTTTGGTAGCCTTCTGAATTTCAGGTGTTCACAATATTAAGGATTTTGATCAGTTACAAACACATAACATGGCTGGCTTGGAGTTGTAGCCTGAAGTGTGCTGGTTCACGCCCCAGGTCTGTTCCAGTACCTTTGATCAAGGAACTTGCCCTGAATTGTCCCAGTAAAAATGTCCTGCTGTAAAAATGGGCCAAACACTGTTTGCTTATGCAGGACACTTCAGCTAAGTAAAAGGTTTAATGATACTATACTTGGTAGTGAATTACTCCACCATTTTGTTGGTGTTGGCTTTATACTTAAAAAGTAATCTTGGTCCCTCAGTTTTCCTTGCCTGTCGGTCATGTTTGAAATGAGTTTGTTTTAGATCTTTTATAGACAAAGACCCAGAACAGAGTTTAGCTTGGGGGGGGTCAGTGTGAGGTAATGAAATGCCTGTCGTCGTCTTGAGTAAGTGAAAGCGTAAGCGATGATTTCCTCTTCGCTAAAGAACCGTTTGTAAACAAAAATTCTGACAGTTCTACTGAGCAACCTCTCAAAAAAAAAAAAAAAAAAACACATATACTCACCATTATTTACGCCATGGTGTTGCCATGGCTAAACAACAGCCGAATGAAAACCTTTAGTGAAAAACGGCAGGTTTTGGAAACAATGGCAGTCATGTTAGGGGGGGCAGAAAGAGGACAGAGCCTGTTGTGAATTCAGAGTGACTCATCTCTGCCTTCATGGTCATACAACAAACATCATCCTGATCTGATAATGCCCTGTAGTCCTCCTGCTCCCTTGGAACTTGTGATCTGTTTGTTTGCTGCTGCACAAATTTATCATCTGGTTGTTTAGTCCTTCAGTAACAGTTAATGGGGTTTTGCCTGAAAGAAGAGGTTAATATGGTTGTCATATAATGAAGAAATAGCTTATTGCATTATGGTAAATTAAAACAACTTTACAGTGTAATACTTTAGCTACACTTTTACTTAGATTCATATTGTTGTGAACTGAGGCTAGCAGAGCAATATGTGACAAGTTGTTTTTAATTTGTAGAAGAGAATAATAAAAGCTCTTCACCTTTAGTGCTTCCTCAATAAGATCTGCATGCCTTGCCAGTTAATAAGGTGTTTTTCTGCTGCAAACAAGTCCAGGAATTTGGTTGCAGAATGTGCAGAGGTCACACAGCCCAGAATGGATGAAGTGGCTTAATCATAAGTCCTGTAACAGTGGCACCTTCACTCCTAGAAAAACTTTTACAGAGGTTATGAACTGTTTAGTGTCCAATTCCTCTGTGTTGTGTGGTTAAAGTAACTTGGTATGGCATTTTCCTTGGCGCTGCTGTATTTGGGGATTTTTTTTTTTATTTTTATAAGTCAATTTATTTAAAGACATCTTGCATCTCAGATATGAAGTTTTTTTTTTTTTTTTTTTTTTTTTTTTTTTTTAAGAATGCTAAGTCATTGGTGGTCGGTATTTGAACTTTACCCTCCCATCATGCTTTATCTCCCCCACCACCACCACTGATCTTTGACTTTGTTTTTCTCTTCTGCCCTCAACCTTAGTTGGGCAACATGAACTGACCAAGCACCAAGTGGCAGTAAAGATCCTGAACCGACAGAAGATTCGCAGCCTCGATGTCGTGGGAAAGATCCGCAGGGAAATACAGAATCTCAAGCTGTTCAGACATCCACATATAATTAAGCTGTAAGCCAAAAATGACTGTTTTGAAAATGATGCATGAGTTTTAACCCCTCTCCCATGTTACAATATTAGTACCGATCTTATGTTTGGTTCAATCTTAATAAAATGATTTGCCTTGTTATAGTACAATAGTGATTCAGTACATAAGAGTAACTGAATTCCTTGAGATTCCTTTAGTATCAACTTTTACATGACAATTTAGAGGTTTTTTTTATGTGCTCCAGTATAACAAACTTACATTTCATTCATGACTCCTTCCTTTTAAGTTCTTTAAAAGAGAAATAACATTATGCCCTGAAGAGTTGTGTGGTGTAGACCCAATTGTACTATTAGAAATTCTTTTTATCTTCTGACATACCTTTTATGGTAGGAGGACTTTCTGGTCCTGAATTTAAAAACAATGCAGTATCTTAAGCCTTAAATGTACTGATGGGAAATCATGTTCTTGCCTGTAAATGGAAGGCAAAAATTAAGCAGGTAATTGTTTTGTTTCCTTTTTTTGCCCAGGTATCAGGTTATCAGCACCCCAACAGATATCTTCATGGTGATGGAATATGTCTCTGGAGGCGAGTTGTTTGACTATATATGCAAAAATGGAAAGGTAAGGCAATCAGTCAGAATCACTGTTTCAGAACCTGTTCATGGCTTAAGATGTTTCTGAATTATTTTAATGCAATATTTTTGTAACAGTGTTTAACTTCATGATCACGGGCAGACTCTTATTACTGAGGTATTTTGTTATTTCTGTTTCAGTGATTTTATCTTGTGAAACTTCCTTTTTCAAATGAACAAGTTTCTTTGTTTCATTTGTAAATGTCAGTAGCATTGACGAAGACCAGTTTTAATAGTTTAGCACAACTGAGCTGTAATTTTGAATGTTTGTACTTTGCTTGAATAGCTACAGCACAGTGTTGATTTTATGGTTGGTTTTTCAGCTGGATGAGAAGGAGAGCCGCCGCCTCTTCCAGCAGATAATCTCTGCTGTGGACTACTGCCACAGACACATGGTGGTACACAGGGACCTCAAGCCTGAGAATGTTCTGCTGGATGCTCAGATGAATGCCAAAATTGCTGACTTTGGTCAGTAGAACAGTTAAACTTGCTAAAGGAAAATGCACAAGGATCTGCTCCCTCAATTCTACCTGTAGTTTACAGCAAATTGTTTGCCTGTGTCCAAGGTCATTTGACCCACTTCTCTGATGCCCTCTCAGTAAAATGCTGGTCTGGTTACACCCTTTCTCCTGGGGGCTCAATATAGTAACAGGAACTTCAGAGCATGTTTACCAGAATCTGTGTTGGGCATGCCAAAGCTGATCATTCTCTCAGACAAGGGTGAACAAATTTTTTTTATGTATGGGTTAATCTTGCTTGCCTTTAGCCTCTAAACTTTTCAGCATTCTTCTCATGTGATTTTACACCTGCTCTGTAACCTTGCTTGCTGATATATGAGGGAGACTCATTTTTCAGGGGCACACTGCATATGTCCAATACAGATGAACAAAGCAGGCTCTATCCCTTGACCTTGGTGGGGTTTTCTGTGTGTTAGTTGACAGTGTGTGGAATTTCTATGAAACTGCTTGAGCAGTTGGAGCCAGAAATGGTCTATGGTGCCAGTTGCTCAATGTTTCCATAGTGCCAACTGGCAAAATCTTTAGACAATTTTCCACCTTGTTCTGCATGCCATTCTGAGTGACCACACTAGCAGTCACAAATGCTGTTTTTGGTGTGGTTACTATTAAAATTTTTTTTTTTTTTTTTTTTCGTGTATACTAAATTTTTTTTTTTTTTCTGTTGAAGGTTTGTCCAACATGATGTCAGATGGAGAGTTTTTGCGAACCAGTTGTGGTTCACCAAACTATGCTGCTCCTGAAGTGATTTCCGGAAGGTATATCTTGTGTAATCATTGCACCAAATATTTGTGTAATAATTCTTACGCAGTTCTCAAAAACAAGAATGTATTTGAATGGGCTGCACATTTTTTCACTAATCTACATGTTTAGAGCTATACCTTTTTTTTTTTTTTTTTTTTTTTTTTTAAATTTTTTTTCTCTCCCCCTTCAGGTGAGGCAAAGCAATTCATAAATGAAAAATATGTATATGTTATACAGTGATAGTTTGAAATCAAGGGTAAATGCACAAGTTAAAAACTCTGGAGTGTTTTTTTTAAATATGTGTTGTGGATTAGTTATTTAAGATCATTTCTCTTTACAGGTTATATGCTGGTCCAGAGGTTGATATCTGGAGCAGTGGAGTAATCCTGTATGCCTTGCTCTGTGGGACCCTCCCATTTGACGATGACCACGTGCCAACGTTATTTAAGAAGATCTGCGATGGGATCTTCTTCACACCACAGTACTTGAACCCCTCTGTGGTCAGCCTCCTGAAACACATGCTGCAGGTAGACCCCATGAAGAGGGCAACCATCAAGGAAATCCGGTGAGTCTTAGTGAACCTTGAAAAACTTTTAGAAAAATGTACAAGTTGGCACATATATTATAGTTTGACAATTGATCTTATTTTCATTCCAATTTGTGATATAGATCTGTTTATTTGCATTCATTGGTAATTTAACCTATAATAGTCTAATCATGTACTATTGTTAGAATGTATAATTCTTTATTTCATCTGTAACTGTGTTCACAGAGAGGATGAGTGGTTTAAGCAAGACCTGCCCAAGTACTTGTTCCCAGAAGATCCTTCCTATAGCAACACCGTGATTGATGATGAAGCATTAAAGGAGGTTTGTGAGAAGTTTGAATGTACTGAGGAGGAAGTTCTGACATGTCTGTATAACCGGAACCACCAGGACCCGCTGGCAGTGGCCTACCACCTCATCATAGACAATCGGCGCATCATGAGTGAGGCCAAGGACTTTTACCTAGCTAGCAGCCCACCTGAATCCTTCCTGGATGACCACCAGCTGGTAGCTGCCAAACCTCACCCGGAGCGTGTACCCTTTCTTGTGGCCGAGATGCCCCCCAGACCAAGGCACACCCTGGATGAGTTAAACCCCCAGAAGTCAAAGCATCAGGGTGTTCGCAGAGCCAAGTGGCACCTGGGCATCCGCAGTCAGAGCCGGCCCAATGACATCATGTCTGAGGTGTGCCGAGCCATGAAGCAGCTGGATTATGAGTGGAAGGTGAGAATGACATTATGTCCAATGCAAAGTGATTTAATTCCTTAATGTACCAACAGGAAACTTATTCCCACACAGTGATACATAGTGTTAAAAAAGGATCGGATACATGGCAGAAGCAGATGTATCAGATATAACGTCTATAGAGATGGAATGCCTAGAAAAGCTATAAAGTAAGTCAACTGAGGAGGGAAAAAACTAAATGTAACAAACTTCCAGAGTGAGTGCAAGGAAAAATAAACCTCTGGATTTCCAAATTACCCAGTGATGCTTGCCCCTCCTTGGAATTATAAAATGGTTAAGTTTAAATGTTTTGTGAAACAGTTTGCCCTACTCAATGGCATTTTCTGAGCACTATTTGTACCCCACTCATCTGAATTTTACCAAGAGTTACTATTAAAAAAAATTAGTGAGAATGACTAACTTGTTTTTAAATCTGTTTTATATTTGGGTGGGCAAAGTGGTAAGACTTATTCGTGTATAACACACTTTGCTATCAGGACTATGTTTTAAGTGATTGTCATGCTTCAGTTAAAATATTATGTTGGTAATGCCAAATTTGCAGTACAGAAAACGCATGGGTTTTCACATCAAATTCTGATTTTACTGCAGGATTGGATTACAAAGTGATTTTTAGCTAATAACGTACTGGAATAATTTTACTATATTTTGCTAGTGACCTATATGCTTGAAGCCTAGTAAACTTTTTTTTTTTTTTTTTAAACTTTGTTCCAGACAAAACATAATTGAAAACATGTTTTGCTGGTAAATGTAATGCATCATTTGTAGAATGTTATCTTTTAGTTCAAGCTGGTTCACTGGTACAAGTCAAAGTATTTGTTTACTCTAAAGTGAGGAGAAATGCTCCTGGCAGTGGCCTGGAGGAACTTGGCAGCTTATGAAAGTCAAAGATCTGACTGTGTTGTAGTATTTTCTCTGGCTTAAAGATCTCTTGTAGAAGAGTAAATCAAGTATTCATTATGCATTAATGTTTCAGTTTAACATTTCTGATGTTCACTCACAGGAAAGTGAGGGGTTATTTTATTTATCCCCCCCAGTTCAGTATGAGGCAAGTAATGCATTTTCATTACATCTCTACTGCATTTCCAAAGTCTTTGCATTTTGGTTAGTTGCTCAATGCTTCATCTTGGCTTTGTAATGTTAGGAAGGTGTAAACTGGTTTTGTAATGGGAACAGCAGAGAATTGCTGTATTGAGGTTTAAAATGAATACATGCATACTTCTTGCATCTGAAAAGATCAATAGATCAGTTCAGTTGTTTCCTAGTTACTCTACACCCATAAAGTGAACTTCCTTCTGGCACAGTGACCCTAAGGTGAAGGTCCTGTTCCATTTACTGAAAACGGACTGGCAAGCATATAAATGGCTGAAATGGGATCCTTCTTGTCGTACAAATCTTGTATCTGTCTGGTGGAACACTAGGCCATTCTTAAACAAAAAAAAAAAAAAAAAAACAATTTCTAGGTGGTATTCAACTTACTGACTCACCTGTGTAGCCTCCTTTGTACTTCTGACTTGGTCACACCAGTTGACAATTTTTTTTTTTTTTTTTTTTTTTTTTTTTTTTTCCTCATGTGGTTGGGAAAAGTGTCCACTTTAATCTGCATCTTGGACCCTTCTGATGCAGCAGCTGGCTTTTTTAAAATTTTTATTTATTTTTTTAATGGGGCTGGAAATGGAGCTCTTATTCATTCCACCAAGCACTGTTTCCCACCAGGTGGTGAACCCATACTATCTGCGTGTGCGAAGAAAGAATCCAGTGACGGGGCTGCACACAAAAATGAACCTGCAACTGTACCAGGTTGACAGCAGGACCTACCTCCTTGACTTTCGTAGCATAGATGGTATGCCATTTGTATCCTTGTATTCCTGTTCAAAATGTTTCATCTGATATTATGCAGATCCATGTTGCATATTTTTAATTTCAGAAGTGAAAATTTTGAAGCAACCTAATATTGAGAGCATCTGCAAAAGAGACCTGAGGTTTAAATTCCCCCCCCCCCCTGCATTGAAACCAAAATTATACTATGTCTGTCTGCATTTTTCTTTCTGCCTCAGATGAAATCATAGAGACCAAATCTGGGACTGCAACTCCTCACCGCTCAGGCTCTGTTGGGAACTACCGAACAACTCTAAAGAATGAGGGGGAGGGAGGTGAGGCCAAGGCCGACATGTCTGTCAAGGGATCAGATGGCTCCTTGGCATCGTCGCTCACATCTTCGGTGGACTCTGCTGCAGGAGACTTGCTTCCTAGACCGGGGAGTCACACTATAGAATTCTTTGAGATGTGTGCAAATCTTATAAAACTACTTGCACGATAATTTTCAGTTAGCCTTTGAGTGTCTTTAAGCAATAAGCATGCAATTGATTCATAGCTCCATTCATTTCCACATGGATGAGCTTATTGATCCATGGCACTGATGCAGCCTTGCGGAATAGATTAGGCAAACTGGGTGGGGCAATTTTTTTCCCCCTCCCCCCCCTTTTGTATTAGTAGTTAAAGCTTCTTTATACTTTTTTTTTTTTTTTTTTTTTTTTTTTTTAAAACTTTATACAAAAGACTTTACCTGAATGTCCCCTGAACACATTGAAACAAATGTTCCACCCTTTTTATTGTGAGCCCGTTATGCTTAATTTGCTGTACTGTATAACCATGGTGTTGAGTTGCTATTTTATAGAAGAATAAACAAAGTAAATTTTACCTGCTGACATGCAACACAAAAAAAATTGCACGATTTCCTTGTACCTGCTGCTCAAAATTTCGGTTTGGATAATATCAGCTCCATGCAGCATAATGAGCTGCATGAACATTTTTGAGAAATTAAAAGGTGATTTGGGGAAGGTTTTTTTTTTTAAATTTTTTTTAATTGGTTGACAATTTGATTACATTCATTTTGTAAAGTGTTTCACCTCCTTTGTCCCCACAAGTTATATATAAAGAGTTTGAATATATATTTATCAACAATTTAAAGGGGGTTCCTAAAGTTTGATATCCCCCACACTATGTGTCTTTTATTCCATATATTGTTTGTCTAAATTTTGCTCATTTACTTATCTGAAATACTTGATCATTCAGTTTTTAATCTTTTAAAATAAATTTGAGATACTTAATTTGACAGAAGATGCATTCTTAGAAATGTGGAGATTCCTGTTTATGATCATGTTTACAATGTGGATAACCTTCCTGTAGCTGTGTGGTTCAGCAGACTTGTATATTTGTACCTATGGAAAAAAGATTTTCATGATCATGGGTCCACTGTTTTGTAATATGAGTATGAAGCTCCATTTACACCCTAATGGAAGAAAAGAAATGGCTATACTAGGAGCTGATATGAAAGAATCAAAAATCTCAACTGGTAAAATATTAAAAAATCAGGGACTCTTTCTTCAGAAGTTTATTTGCTAAATTCTTCATTACAATAGTTGTTTGGACCACTAATGAGAAGCAGGTATTTGCTAATAAGACATGATTCAAGATTTTAATTTGCAGTTCCTTTTTACATATACCATTCCATTTGTTTGGTACTTTTTAATTCCATGAAATCTTGAACACACACAAATCATGTTAAAATTGAACTTCAATTTTTTTCTGTTTATTGAAAGTTTCTCAAACAATTGAATTAAGCCAAAAGGATCTCTGATGACATTTTACTTGGTCACTCTGTTAGCTGCCTTAATATTAACAGTAATTTTACATTGACAGAAAGAGATGCTGGAGGCTGTATGCAAGTTGCAGAACCCAAATTAGCCATAAATGTACTGTGGCCCCAGTCTGCAAGGCTGTGCTCCTCAACCATTCAGGAGCTTGCAATCAGATAATGGCACTGGCAGAAAGGTGGCATGCGAAGGCAGAGAAAAATGCACATTCCCTTGCAGGCCTGTGGAGACACATACCATCTGCACATTTTATTTTAGATCAAATAAAAACATTATTGTAGCATTTTAAGAGTTGTGTGTCAAAGAAAAAAAGGTTTACAGATTTTCTGTGCTAATCCCAAATTTGAGAAGAGGTTTTAGGCATTTCAGTGAATATGAAATATTTATCATTGTGGCTTCAAAGAATAGCTTGTAATGACATAACTGATTCCATATATATATATATTTTTTACTTTTAAATTGTTGAAAGTGTTACAGAAAGATTAGATATTACACTGGGGGATAAATCACAGAGTAATTACCTCTATGTATGTCTTAACTGCTCTCATTTCCAAGTGTAGTACAGAGTGAGGGGACCCAAGCAGATTGACCAATGTATTTTGAATTAATAGTGTTTGAAAAAATATGTACACAAAACTGCCTAATAAACATAAATTGCATAAAACTTCTTAAGTCTTCTTTTAATCTGTCACACCCAATTTCCCCCAAGAGACTAAGGAACATTACCATTAGTCTAGTAAGATCTCATCAAATTTATCAGTTTAACATTTATAAATGGTATGTATTCCTACACAAGCCCATACTGGGTCTGACACCGTGTCTCTGACAAAAATTAATTTTGACAAATTTTACACCTTTGTACTTGATTTTGTTGAACTGTAAACAGGGTTAGCCACGTTAGAAGTTTTTGCTTTTTTCCTGAGTGTCTACATTAAACCTGCGTAAAGGCTTCTGCTGTTTAGCTGGAACAATAAGGCTGTGATCAGCATAATGTTGAGAATATAAATGTTCGATGAATTAATTTGATTTTTACTCATCTTAACGGTGGCAGCGCATGGTACTGTACTGCTGACAGCTCTTCAGGTTTCACACAGGAAGTTCCTCTGAAAGGTCAGTCGATGTTACCTACTGCTTCCGGGTCAGGAGCGAAACGCTCAGAAACGCCTTCATTTTGTAAGTATGCTCTTGATGGCGTTGCACTATTATGAAGTCGTGTTTGTGTGACTGATTTAATACAATCGACTACGTTAACCAGGATTGACTGAAGTTTAAAGAAAGCAGACTTTGATATACGAAAATGTCGTTTAACAGATGAGCTCTAGCACAGGCTTATTGATCATGCGTGTTTCTTATGGCGAGCCCTGTGCTCACAGTGTTTACAGTTCTGCTTCGCGCCCAGTAAGCAATACGTAAATTGTCTTCGTAAATGGAGAAAATAAATACAATGTGTAAATCCTGATGTTACTCGTACTTTTGTGCAGAGCTCCTGTTTCTGTCACTAAAACGAGACGAACGCTGAGCTTTTTACTGCAGGATATGAAGCTCCGGGTTTCTTTTGTGGTATTTTACACTGCTTATTCTTTGTTGACTTTATGGCATTCCTTTTTGTCCTTTTTACTTTTTTTTTTAAACCATATTCGAAGACATCGATTTTCCTCTTAAAATGGCAGTAGCACAACAACGGAAGTTCAGAATCCTACAGAGCAGCTCCCCGGTCTGCAGTGTATACAGTGGTGCTTGAAGGTTTGTGAACCCTTTAGAATTTTCTGTTTCTGCATAAATATGACCTAAAACAATCAGATTTTCAAGTCCTAAAAGTAAAGAGAACCCAGTTAGAAAAATAAGACAAAAGTACTATACTTGGTCATTTATTTAAGGATTGTGATCCAACATTACATATCTCCGTGGCAAAAGTATGTGAACTTTTGCTTTCAATATCTGGTGTGACCCCCTTGTGCAACTGCATAACAAACATTTTCGGTAACCGTTGATCAGTCCTGCTCATTGGCTTGGAGGAATTTTAGCCAATTCTTCTGTACAGAACAGCTTCAATATGTTTGTAGGTTTCCTCAGGCAAACTGCTCACTGTGGGTCCTTCCACTACATTTCTATTGGGTTAAGGTCAGGACTTTGACTTGGTCATTCCAAATAGTAACTTTATGCTTCTTCAACCATTCTTTGATAGAAAAACTTGTGTGCTTAAGGTCATTGTCTTGCTGCATGACCTACTTTCTCTTGAGATTCAGTTCACAAACAGATGTCCTGACATTCTCCTGTAGAATTAGCCAATGTGAGAGAGGTCTTTAGTTCCTTAGAAGTTATCCTGGATTCTTTTGTGACCTCACAGACCATTACATGCCTTGCTCTTGGAGTGATCTTTGTTGGTTGACCACTCCTGGGGAGGGTAAAAATAGTCTTGAATTTCCTCCATTTGTACACAATCCATCTGTGGGCTGGTGGAGTCCAAGCTCTTTAGAAATAGTTTTGTAACCTTTTCCATTCTGATGAGCATCAACAATTTTTTTCCAAGGTCCTCAGAAATCTCCTTTGTTCATGTCATGATACATTTCCACAAGCACATGTTGTGAAAATCAGACTTTGATAGTCCTGTTCTTTAAATAAAGCAGGGTGCCCACTCACACCTGATTGTCATCTCATTGATTGAAAACACCTGACTAAATTCACCTTAAAATTAATTGTTTACCCTAGAGGTTCACATACTTTTTCCATTCACAGATATGTAATATCGGATCATTTTCCTCAGTACATAAATGACCAAGTATAATATTTTTGTCTCATTTTGTCTCAACTGGGTTTTCTTTACTTTTAGGACCTGTATGAAAATCTGATATTTTAGGCATATTTATGCACAAATATAGAAAATTCTAAATGGTTCACAAACTTTCAAGCACCACTGTACTTCTGAATGAAAGCTTTGTTATTATTATTATTAGTAATATCTTTATTAGTAGTATTAATAGTAATAGTAATGGGGTAAAACTGTCATTACTTCCCCCTTATCCTCACTTGGGTGTTCTTCAGATACATTAATTTTATTTTACCTCATTTCCAAAAAAGTTGGGACCATGTGTAAAATAAAACAGAAAGCAGTGATTTGTAAATGCTCGTTAATCCATATTTAACTGAAAACAGTGCAAAGACAAGATATTCAATATCTTACCTCACAGACTTAAAATAAATTTGTAAATGTAAAATAATTCTGATTTTGATGCCTGCAAAATGTTCCACAAAAGTTGGGACAGGTGCCTATTCACCTGTGGAATGTGTGGAACGTGAATATAACCTATTTGCAACTTTGCACAGGTAAATGGGTAAATAGGTAACAGGCATCAGAACTGCATTTTTCAATGTACTATTGCAATAATTTAGGGATTTCACCAACTATTGTCTATAACATCATTAAAAGATTCGGAGAATCTGGGGAAATCAGTGTGCGTAAAGGACAAGGCTGTAAACCAGTGTTCAATGCCCATGATCTTCAAGCCCTCAGACAACTGCATAAAAAGCTGACATTTTTCTGTAATAAATGTAACCACATGGGCTCGGGAACACTCCTGAAAACCGTTGCCAGTAAACGCAATTTGTCACAGCATCTACAAATCCAAGTTAAAACTATACTACACATAGTGAAAGCCATACATCAACAACATCCAGAAATACCGCCGAATTGTATTAGCTGAAGCTCATCTGAGATGGACTGGCGCAAAGTGGAAAAGTTTGCTGTGGTCTCTGTGGACACCTTTCAACTTGTTTTTGAAGAAAGTGGACATCGTGTCCTCGAGGCCAAAGAGTAAAAGGATCATCCCAACATCTTTTTTCAGGGTTGTTGTGGCTTCTTTCAGTAGGGCAATGCCCAGCCACATCCAGCACATATTACAAAGTGCAGCTTTGCAGTCAAAGAATGTGGGTGCTACACTGGCTGCCTGCAGTCTACACCTGTCTCCCAATATGTGGTGCGTTACGAAGTACAGAATACGCCAATGGAAATCCAGGACCGTTGAGCAGCAGAAGTCCTATAACAAGCAAGAATGGGGAGAAAAAATCCCACTTTCAACATAACTAGTGTTTTCTGTTCTCAAATGATTATTTAATGTTATTGTAAGGATAGGTGGTGTAGCACAAGGGTAAACATACTCCTCTCCCTATTTTTTGGAACATGTTGTAGGCACCACATTTATAAGGAATGTATATTTATCAAAATAAATGAAATTGATTTGTTTAAACTTTACGTATCTATGTACCATTTTCAATTAAATATGGGTAAAAGAGCATTTGCAAACAACTGCTTTCTGTTTTCATTTGCGTTTTAAATCCTGTTCCAACTTTTTTGGAAATGGCATTGTACAAATAAGCTATAAAAACTGGTGTACCTTATGTCTGAATTACATTTTAGATCATATTCTGTATGGGGGGGATCCAGTGTACGTAATACCACTCCAATGTTCTTTTTGAGTGAAAATCTAAATTGTCCTCCTAGTTTCCCTTCTAATGTGGCACTATATGTAGAGCTGGTACCTTAAATGTTGTGGTCTGTGTGTTCACGTCTGTTCATGTTTTACTCAGTTTGTGTGGAATTTGGTAATTCTTTGTTTTGGCATGGTTTTCTCCTACAGTTTAGAGAATTGTTTAGGTAGATTGGTGACTGGTTTTTGTAATCTGTGTGTGTGTGCAATTGCTCTGAGATGGACTGCTGTCCCATACAGGGTGTATCCTGCCTACTACCCTACAGTGCTGGGATAGACTCTGTGATGGTGAATGGAACTTGATAATGGATGGATGGAAGGATGATATGAACATATTTGCAGTTCTTTCCATCAAAAATAACATGCCCTGTACTGGATTCCTCCATTCAGAATGGCTTCGTTTGGCTGGAAGAGGAAGGCAGGTGAGAAAGTCTCCAAGGAGGCGTTGCAGATCTTTGAAGCCGAGGCACAGTCGGAGACAACCGATAATGTGGGCAGTGACGAGGTGGACTGGATCCATGCTATCAAGCGCCGCAAAGAGGTGCTGCTGGAGGACTGCACTGCCAAGAGCGAGAGGCTCAAGAATGAAGGGTCTCTGCTGGCAGAGAAAGGCAGGTCAGTAAAGCAGATTGGCTCACAGAGCTAAAGACACAAGATAACAGAAGTAGTGCAAAAATCCAGTAGGGAGAGCAGGTAGCTACCTAGGTCATACCTCATCTCCTAGATTGACAGCTGCACCTTGGGCTCAATAGGAAGAAATGCACTGCGTATGGCTATCGAACTCTTGTTAGGACTAGTTTTGAAATTTTAGTGTTTTTGCTGAGAAAAGAGGCTGTGCTAGATTTTTTTCCTTTGTTTTTTACTTTCAGGCATGTTCATTTGTCTCATCGCACACCACAAATACAATTTAACTCATAAATCCACTAGTCACTTTTGTATCCACTGCGCTGCTACTTTACTTTATGGAGCAGAAACCCATTTTGAGTGTCGTCTATGAGGTTATCATCTTGCATGCACAAGTTTTGGAATGTTCAAACAAAGGGGGTTTTCTTCATTTGTGACATATAATTAACTATAGGTGCCGTAGTATATAATTAATTGTAATGAGAGTAGTTATAACAGAAGTGTTCGAAAAACACGACTGCTCTTCTAGAACAATACATTATCAGTTTCAGGTTCATGTGATTTGTAAGCAAGTCCTGCTGCAGTTATTCCTGTTTTAGAAAGAGAGAAGCTGCATTTTCTGTCATGATCAAGGAAAAGATTCTGGTAAACCAGACGTGCATGCTTTCAGAAATATGTCTAGCTGGATTCTAGCCAAAGATATGTACGGTGACTGCAGAAGTTTTAGTAATGCTTCTAATTGACGTAGGGATTTGGTTGATCAGTAGCCAAAGCCTGTGAAATAGTACTTTAGTTCTAAATGTTATGCAGGCAACAACATGTTACGCAGACACTGACAGTCTGGCTAAAATACTGCAGACGTTGTTCCTATGTTTTTTATGTAGGGGGAGCCATTGCTCAGTAGTTCAAAAATTTAGGGAGCATTCTAAACCCCCTGGGGTTATATACAGTTCTTATAAATTTGAGTCATTGTCTGCATGGGATTGTGCAATTTAAATACATGTAATGTGTCATTGAAATGAACATTTCCTCCACCCGGGCCTCGACAATAGAGAGCTATTGCAGCAATACACTTGTTCTTTTCTGAGAAAAGCACAACATAAATGAGTCAATCTAAACTGTGTTTTGCATGTCTTCTATATTACACAAGAATAATGCTTTCTAATGTGGTATTATACAAACTTATTTTTATTGAAACAAAAAACAGAGATATACCTCTCCATTTGACCAAAATCTGAGAAACCAAGGTGTAGTAATATTATCTTTGCTGTTGCCTGAATTTTTGCATGCTGTATTGATTGTGGAAGTTCATTTTCAACAGGAATATAATGCAGCAGGAGATGTGTTGTTACTTGGTTGGTTAGTTGTCCACATGTCTATCAACTAAAGGGCTTTGTTTTATTTCTAACATTTAAATTAAAAATGCACTAGTTTACATTCAGAGGTCCAGTGTTGCTTGTTTGTTTTACCTTACACTGCTGTTAATATATAGCTGCTCACAATCATCCTAACTTTGCTGTGGTATTTGTGTGGCTTTGTTCATTGTCAGCCCACAATACAAGTCATAAACTCTGATTTATAAATGTTAAGGATTGTTTTCAACAGTTTTAGATATGAATTACGTTTAAAACCTTAAAGCTTGAGTAGTAGTGCTGTTTTTCCTAAAAACAGCAATTTGTGAAATGCTTGGAGGAACTGACAGAGTCAATAGTTTATGAATTGTTGCACAATGGAAACTTGTGCAAAAGTCATTGCTCTCCACAAGTAATATGTTATCTTTATCTTTTAATTGACTGGATTACATATTCTTTGCTTTATGTTAATATGGATGGAATGACATAGTGTAAGTAGTTTTTTCCATATTGACAGATACCAAGCATCTTTCTGTATCAGTGAGTGTTTTAACACATGAATAGCATGAATATCAGTCAGTTTCTCATTTGATTAAAAAAAATCTTTTTAATCTTCCTTCTTGTTTTGTAGGCTCTTTAGATAATTTAATATCTTCTTTTAAATAAGAGCACAGCTTACCCTACGGAAATCAGTTAGCTTCAATAACCAAGTATAATTGAATTTTCCAGTATTAAGTGGATTTCACTGAGGAAGTTACATTTTTCTGGTCCCGTGAGCTGCACCATGGTTGTGTCTGGACTTGTAGGTAATTTGGTTTGTGTTTTGGGAGAACATTGAATTGTACTGTACCTGACTTCTGTAGAGCTGAGCTGCCTTCTTTAAATTGGTTTCCATAGCCTCTATTTACTACATGTTCTAACTGTAGAAGATGTTAACTGCTTAATTCCACAATTTAACATTAGCCTTCTCTGTTAGGTTCGTATTGTGAGATGGAACCTGGTCTAGAGATATTCTTGTACAAACAAGTCCTCGGTACTGAAGTGGTGAAGTATGAATGACATAACACTGAAATATTTTCATAATAGTATAAAGAAAAGCAAAGTGATGAAGGTACTGAGTTATAGACCAACATTTTATCAGTTACTTCTCTTAAAAGCATTGACCACACATATAAGCAAAGAATAGACTGAAAGTATGTCCATACCTTTTGTGGGTTTTTAACTCACTGTCCACTGCATCCATTCTCATTTCCAAATTTACGTATTGAAAGTGATATATTTAAGCCAGCATGTATGCACATACCTTGATAGTAATTCTTTTGGGGAGTTTCCACAGATGTTTCTAATGTCCTTACATAAAGAGTAAAATTGATTTACAATAGAACAATGACAGTAGTTTGTTGCAAGAGGAAGCTTATGTTTATTATTGACAGTAGTGCCCAGCTTCCTGACTTTGCTGTGAAGGCTCCTCAATGTAGATCCGGTGTGGTTTCTTTAAGGTGTCTATTTTAAGTTTTGACAGGCAGCAGCTAAATTCAGTTTTTGTTTTTGTAGATTTGGTGTGAAGCCGCCTGTCTGGTTCCGCTATGTGACAGGCAGAAAACAGCTATCTTCACTCTCATGGGCTCATCTGGAATTCATGCCTTGTTCGCCTGCTTTTTTTATCCTCTGTATGCGAATGGTTGCTGAGACATTCTGGGGACACACAAAGGAAAAGCATTTATATTATGAAATATCTCTTGTGATTTTAGCCTCCTGGTCAATATACTTGACCTCAGTTGTACAGTTGAATATTTCCCTGGAGCAAAAAGAGAAACTAAAGTTGACTTTTGATTGTTAAACAAATTGAATCAATTTTTTGTATTACCCCTGTGATTCTATGTCTATGTGAGTCTGTAAGTCTTTATTTGAATTTGTTACAGGAGTCTTGCAGGGTTCCCCTACTGCTGCTTAACAAACATTTGTCAAATCCTGAAGCTGCCTGTATGGTGGAAAAACCAACAAAAAATACTGAATGCTTATACAGCTTCTGTCATCATGTTTCTAAATAATGAAGAGGTACAATCCTGGCAGCTTCAGGTCTGATATGGAGCATAATGTTTTTGATGATATTGTTTTAAATAACATCTTCTGTTTAGCTACCTACCTAATAAAAATAAATTGACCTGAGTTCAGTTTATAGAATCTTGATATATTAGACTACTTGATACACATTTTTGTCCAATAAATATGCCACAGATGTAAGATTCTGATAAGATGATTCTGACAATGATACAGCAGTAAATACCCAACACCGGGGCCCTTCTCAGTAGTACCTGTGACCTGGGTTGAAATCCCAATTTTGTCACACTAGCTGTTTTTGGCAAGGTGGTTTAGGAAAAACACTGTGTCATGTTGCCTTGGGTTTGTCCTCATAGTGCAACTGATGGTCAGTTGGACACCTATTGGTTATTGATCCCATCAGAGCAATTGAAGTGTGTGTAGGTATAGGTGTAATTGGCAAAAGAAAACCTTTATACTGTAATCGCTGCTGATGAAGTACAGCATAAAGATGTGATTTTTTTGGTATAAACAAAATATAAAGTGTAATATTTTCGTCATAACACTAATTTTATTTGCATTTTCCAAGTGGTCAGAAATCTTCTTTTCAGTGCTTCGTAATTTTTTGACCATCTCTTGCTGTAGGGTATAGAGGGTTTTTGGAGCAACATGCAAAAGTGATTTCTGTAATTCGCATTACTGTGATCGATCATTTATTTAGCAGATGTCCTCAGACAGAGCCACTCGACGAGGTGAATGTGGCCGCTTTCAAACAGTTTTCCAGCTTGTCAAAAAGTGGTGGTTAAGCTGTTTTAAGTCCTGCAACATTTTGGTTTTTCAAAGTATGATGTCACAGCTGCTTAATTCAGCACTCTCATATAAATGTAGACACTATACGTGTACTTTAGTACACCAGTATTTCAGGTTTTTTAAACTTTATTTATAACTTTATTTTAAAAGAATCTTTGATGATGATAAAGCTTTTTCGTATTTGTTAATAGACAATACTGCAGTTTGAAAAAAATAAAAGCAATTCAAGATAATTTCTTCAACTTCTGTTTTATGCCTCATTTTCAGTTTTCTAGTTTTTACACAAGCTTGGTTTCGTTCTTGTACATGGAGTGCCAGCTGTTAAATTTCCTAAAGCATGCTGGACATTTTTTTTATTTCTGTTTCATTAGGGCTTGTCAGTTTTCAGTTTTTGATATAATAATCTTTTACAGATGATCTTGTCTGTTAGTATGGTATATTCTGCAGCTGTTTCTTGTTGTTACATAAATTCCATGTCCATTGAACAGTGATGCAAGCTACTCTAAGCAAAACATTTGCCACTAACTGTTCATCCTCTTTCTAAAGAAACTGAGCAAACAGCATAGTGATTGTCTCATGTTTTTCTAATATTAACAAGGTGGGTCATGACTTGGCATGTTGGTAATGTTACCATGCTAGTTGTGTGCTAGTGTGAAATGCTTCTTTATATGAGTACAGCACAGAGGTAACAAAGGGGAGCACCTAGCAAAAGTGCAGGATGCAATCAGTCTGAAACTGGTACTTTTTTGTGAGTCTAGTTTTTTTTTTTTTTTTTTTTTTATTTAGCTCATGCTTTACTCCAAACCAACGTACATTGATTTATTCATTTATATAGCTTGTCAATTTTTAGTGGAGAAATTCTGAGTAACTATGTTGTTTAAGGGTAGTAGTCACAGGAGCAGGGATTTGAACACAGTCCTTCTATTGCATAGCAGTGGCCATATCGCCCCACTACCAGCTGAGACTAGTTTGCTTATTCCTTTCATTCAGTTTGCCTGAATAAGATTATAGAAAATGGAAACCAACAGGATATAGGTTTGACTGTCCCTGGAGCATAATTAATAATATTATGTAATTATTATTACTATAAAGACATTATATGCAGTCCAGCAGTGTAATGTTAATGAAAGGGGCTTGTAATCTGAAGGTTGTCAGTTCATGTTTCAGAGAGGTTTCTGATGTTATATTCTTGCAGAAGATACTTCACCTGGTTCATTACAGCAAAATGTCCTTTCAAGTGTCTTTTTTGAAGTGGATTAAAACACATTTTGCCTTTCTTCGCAATTCTTGACTGGACTGGAAAGTTTCTTGTGTTATTGGAGCGCTACATTCAGCAGACAGACGAGACGCAAACGGATGTACACCCACTGCTCCAACAGGATGTGTGTCAGGAACAAGGTGTCTGTAAGAACAAGGTTGAGGGATGCTTCAGCATGGAGGCTGCTGGTCCGAGTGTGCAAGAAGGGTCTATGTGTATGTAGGAAAGCATGATTCTGTGCACTCCAACAACACATGGCCTTCAAAGGGCCAGAAATGACTCAGCTGTGTAAATGATGGAAAACACTTATTTCTGTTGGAAACCATTCATTGTACTGTAACCTTGTGGAACTAATGACAGTCTTGTATCAATAGGAAAGAGGATAAAAGAAAGGGGCATTGTTTTCCCGCTGGGTCATCGTTCAACCAATAGCTTGCTTAACAGTGTAGTCTTAGTTTTACTGTTGATATTAAGACCCTTTACAGGTACAGTATATGCTCAGTCCTCCGTATTCCCATCTCTGTTCAAACCTTAGCAAGTTTCTTTCATTTTTTTACCATTTCTTTCTCCTTTCATTACATTCTGTCAGGAATCCTGATGAAACACTAACAACATTTGTAATCTACCATATGTGTGTTTTTTTTTTTTGCTTCTTTTACCCTAATATTTTAGTGACATCCTACTGTACAGACAGTGATGATGATGGCATTGTTCTCTCAGGTACTGTAAATGTTGAGTAAACAAGAGCTGCTTCATGACTCATGTGTCTTGCATTACACATTGTGTTGTGTTCGTACAGTGAGTTCCTCTGCTGTTGACATCCTCAGTGTCACCTTAAATGGGGTGCCTTTTAAATTGGAGGTTGTGACTCAGCTTTGTAATGAATGTGTTGATCGATGGACTTTTTTGGTGTCCCTCGGAGTTACTTTGTCTATAACGTTATAAATTCAAACAGGATGAAAAACTTAAAGGAAAGCATCTGTTATATCTCACCATAAACGTTTGCCCTCATTGAACTACAGTTAAATTTTAATTCAATACTCGTGGCTCTGACGTCAGGAATGTACTCTTTGAGAAGGCATACATTAAAGTGGTGCTCGGGAAAGTAAATAAACCAGTTTTACAACCGACATAGGATTTTAGAGCCACAGGGGACACGAGTTGTTACAGTTACAGACATAATGGAGGGGAAAAGAAGTGCAGTCAGTTATCTCAAGAAGATTTCTTTATATTTTTGATTAGTTTCATGAGTTAAAATAGTGAAATGTCACATTGCATGTGATGGCAGCTTAAACCAAATTGGTGGCTTTCCACAGCATGGTTTGAATTGTTTCAGTTATGTTTTGACTTGTTAAAAAGCTCTCAGATGAAGACGCAATAATTCACAGAACAAAAAATGCAGATTCCATTTTATGTTTTCCAACTGTTGCCTTTGCCCATTCAAATAGTGTATTGGATAGAGCTGTGACTGCTCGAAGGCTCCAGTATAAATAACCCAGCTGTATAAAAGGGTAAATCGCTGTAAGTTGTGCACATTATAAGTCATTTTGGACAAAAGTATCTGTTAAATAGATGAATAGCTTAGTATCCTTCCACAGTAAAACTTGTCATATGAATTTGTGATTCTGTATTGCCCTTAGTGTGAAGGACTATGTGTGATTGCCCTGTGATAGACTGGCATCCTGTCCTTCCCTTAGAAACACAATGTCCTTCAGGTGTAGAGTTTGTTTTTCAGCAACAGCTGGATATTTTCTCACAGTTTCCTCCCAGATAAGGACCATACATTTGATAGTTCAATAGAAACAGTCAGGTCAGAAAGTCCTTGTGCACATGTCCACTTTTATCGATCAGAGTACATGGCTCTCTTTGGACATTGAGGTACCGAAGTAAGGCTACCTTTGCCTGTGGTGCGGTGATGTTGTTAGTGTATTTCTGTTCTAAATGTAAAATGTCAAATGTTTACTCTTGATGGCCTTGAAACCAGAACACCCTATTAACAATAACCAAACTTCTTCAGTAGAATGTGGAGGCATGTGCACAAGGTTTCCCAGCTCACTAGATTCACTTGGTCCAGTTACTACCATTTTTGCCAGTGCCCATTACACTTTTAAACTGTACATATTATTGATGCCGAGCCCCTGACTCTCACATTACATTTTACATGTTTGTATTTGTGTGTGTGTGCGTGCGTGTGTCTATATTGGTTGGATACACATACCGTATGCATATTTTCCATTATTTCAAATGAGAAAATAAATAAATAAATTATGTGGTCCCAACCCATCCAAAAAATGCCTGTATAACCATCAACCCACAACTTCACCTTGATAAAACACTTCCCAGTTATGTAAATAGAAAAAAATGTGCATTTGCATGTCTATAGCACATGAAATAATGTGTTTCCTTTGTTAGTGCCACTACTGATGTCACTGCATTACGCACAGGAGGTAAGAGGGCGTGTGCAGTGTTTGGAAGACGTGTCAAAGTAAGCAGCTGTGGCTGCTGCATTGTTCAACATAGAAACCAGCATTTAAATAAACAGGTTTATTTTAAATGAAAGCAGTAGAAACAGCTGATAAGACAGTAGTGCGGGCATGCAAACCTGTGCACAACACGATCTCTCGCCTAGGATAAGTTTGTAACAGTATACAAGACAGTTTATTATAATACAATATTTTTAGTAAATTGTTAATCTGTTTTAATTTATTTTGATTTGTGTTTGTGTTTAATTTTTTTATTATGAATAATGTATAAAAATTCATTACAGTCAAGGTTTTTGTTTGGATATCAACATTTAGGTATTACTTTTCAAGAGCTGTTACAGCAAAAATTTGGATGCAGAGTTTGGATACTGAGGGATTGTTCTGTGTGTCTGCACCTGTATCTATACAGGTTGTCCTCAAATTACAATGTAGTCAACATACGAAAGATTCTCACCGACAAGGGTCAACAATAAATGCATTTAAAAAAATTAAGTAATTTTTTTTTTTTTTTTTTTGCTTTTGTTTACCTGAATTCTGGTAAGCGAATCTTCATCTAGCTAACATCTTTCATTCTACAATCTACAGTACATATACAATGTCATCGGGTAAGGATAGTGTCTGCCGACAGCCATAACAATGACATGATACGCTATACGGTACTACGGGACAATTCAGCCTTTCTACAGTAGCTTATACTCTACATGAAAAAGTTATGAAGATACATTAAAACATTGCACATATAACAATGTAGGAAACATGTGTGACATGGTAGTGTAATGACTGCATGAAGTGAACCCTGTAAAAGATTGTGTGCTTCACGCTTGCCTCGCCCACACACATCCAGTAACCATCTTCTCATGCCTGGTTCACCACAGTTGTCACTTCCGCAATGAAAAAAATCATACAACACACAAAGTTAGTTATTCTCACGAGTGTTGTGTTGCACACTGCGGATTAATTCAGGACGCGTCTTCCCTTTCTTGTGTATCTCACAGAACTGAGGTCGCACTGAAAGTGCCTCGCCAGCACCCCCCTCATCTCACATGCCATAACGCAGTATATTTCAACTCAGAACAACAGCATTGCAAAGCGACTAGTGCAACGTGCATACACTCACAAGCAGTGAACTTCCGACCACAACTGTCGCCGTATCCCCCATAGCATCACCTGAACATCTTGCAACAGTCACTCCATGTTGTTTGCACTTACTGTATTTCACTGTCATATGGTACAGAATACTGAAGTATTTTAAAAAAATGTTACAAACATGCTGTAGTTTTTAAGGAGAAACTTTGGTAAAGAATACAGTACTGAATTATGTAATAATGCTGTAGGTAATATATTATACTGTGGTTAGAAATAAAACAAAATAATTTAAAAAACATCAACAAATGTTTGAAAAGAAGTTACTGTATGGGAGGCTACATCTATAGAAATAATCACTCTTGTTCTTATCCAAAAATATTTTTTTAAAAATTGATCCTCTGAAAGATTTTTGAAATAAGTTCTGATTAGTAATGTTGGAACAGTGCCAATCTGCTTCCTTGGAGGCTTCACTCTTCTACTTGTGACCATTAACCTTTTTGACCAGACCTTTATAAAGTGATTCATTCATGTTTGTGGTTTGTCTAGCTATTTGTGTACGAGTGTGTGTTTGCTGTGGGGAATAACGTTTCTGTGCACAGTTGTATCTGATCACAGTTTTATGACCCACAGGCACTGGGAAGCAATAAAGAGATGGGAAGAAGCCATTCATTTGACTCCAGATGATGCTACCCTGTACGAAATGAAGTCCCAGGTACATATAGTCACAGTGACTCATGTTACTTGAATGCATTATTGTTATACATTTAACTGACATTTTCATCCAAATCCACATACATTTTAGATCGCGTACAAAGCTGAATATTTTGGTACTAATTTAAGTTGTTTTTTGCCGGCAGCAGCCTCACACATCTTTACCGTGTCTGCCGTAACATACCATAGAGGTCTATATCCTAGGTACAATAGGCTATACCATATATAAGTCAAAAAGGACGTGATGATGTGCATGTACACGCTATGATGTTCGCGCAACGACGAAATTGTATTTTGCACACAAAACATTTCTTGGAACGTATTCCCATTGTTAAGCGACGCATACCTGGAATAGTTACTGTCTACCACTGTGAACATCTTGATGACCTGCTTTTAATGCATCTTTTTTATAGTGCATTAGATCCCCATTATAGGTGTATGTTGGCATGTGTCCCCAAAACTGTACTTTTTATTGGGCCTTGGTGAACACCAAAGTCTTACTGTAAACTTTGACCCAAATGTGATCCCATTGAGAGACTTCACATTCATATTCCAACAATGGAGGCCTTTAGTCCGTTCTGTAGGAGGGTGTCCTCCTGACAGGTTTTCATAGCACTTAGCAACAAGGACTGGCAGGAAAGAGGCAATATATTTCTGTAATTATATATTTTTAAAAAGCGAAGGATGCACCAAATCATTAAATTATGAATGGAGTTGTAATCATAAAATCATCAGTTATTAACTATCGCTGCTTTGCTTTAATAGTTTGTGGAATTAGATATAATGCTGTTACAATAAAAAAAAAAAAAGAAACTGATGATGCACAAATCTCATTAAACTTTAGTCATGCTTCAGGACTTCATTGTACAAAACTTTCATAATTTAATAACTTGTCTGTACTGCTGCCCTCTGCATAAGCCTTATTCTGACAAATGTTTATGCTCCCACAGGCACTAAATACAAAGCTGTTTCACTTCATCATTTCCTAGAGTCCCTCTGGCAGGCTTTATATACACATTTGGTTTATCTTATAGACCTTATTTAATATGATTTTATAAGTACTGTATAAAAATTTTGGTGGAAACAACAGGTTGTAGTTTTATAAAACGCAGTTTAAATTTGAGATTAAACTTTCAAAGAAATATTTACATCAATGTGTCTGCTGGTGCTTCTTTGTGAAAATTCCCAATTTGAATCTTGAATGTAAGGAAAATGACCCTTAGTGTTACCTGCAGAATTCATGATTTTTGTAATCAGGATTATTTTAATACTGTTGATAACCTATATATTTATTTTATTGACTATAAAGTGTTTTTTTTCCTCCTTGCTTAGCTGGAAGCCTAGTTTCAGGTGTGCAGAAAAGCTGATTGTAAATCCCAACCCAGGACAACAGCTAAATGATCACTGACTGTGTAGCCATAATATTTACAATACTAAAGTAGTCTAGTTTAGAGCAAATGCTGGAATTAAATCTTAGCCATTTTCTAAAATTTACTGAGGAATTTTTTTAACTATTGCAATGACTATCTTTGATTTATACTTAGTATTTGTTTGAAGTGTGAGTTAAAGCACCACTTGAGGGCTATGGGTAGTGATGTATACAGAGACAAATCAGTGCCAATTCAAATCTCTGGCACTGCTGAGCACACATGTCCTTTCAATTAAAGCCATTGCACTTTTAAACAGCATTTATAAGCTTAAATAATGTTAGCATGAAAAAGGCATGCAGTGTAAATTATTTTAGTAGGTAAATGGGACCAAAATTTACTTACTGGGCTGTGCGATTGGTATCAGTTCAGCCCCTGCTAAGCCTGAAAAGTTTGTATGTTCTCCCTTTTTTATGTGGATTTTTGTCCACAGTCCAAAGCCATGTGTTTCAGGCAAATTGCTGACTCTAAAATTAACATGTGAATGTAGTTTCAAGGTGCAACAAATCCTTCTAATTCATATTGGTGATACTGTGCCTGAATTGTATCAGAGTTGGAGAGAGCAGGATCACTGGTTTTTAAGGTTGCTTCTTTTCTGTTTTCCTCCAGGTGTTCACTCACCTACAGGAAGTGTTTCCTGCAGTCCAGGCGGCTGAGATGGCGGTGAAGCTTCGCCCTATATGGTGGGAGGCGTGGCAGACCCTTGGCCGAGCTCAGCTCACTTTAGGAGAAGTCGACCTGGTAAGCCTTTTCTACAATGCCTTACGCAGGGTGGTCTCCCTCTGCAGCTAAACTGTAAGTTTTCCATAACAGTAGTTGTCGAAGTGTTTGTTTGTATCCGGCCTTTTCATTTTCCATGAGTCACTTCTGTGGCTTTTGTTCATTTCCCCATTTCAGAGCCCTGTCAGAGGATCACAGCGATGTGTGTTTAGCACACCCAGGCCCTAAGGCATGGCATAATTTCTGAACTAAACATACTTGTGGGACTAAAATGAAAGAAAGAAACTGACAATCATTCTGCTGCTGCTTTGGCTTTATGGTCTTGTACGTGTTGACAAATATGTCAAAAAGTAAATGAAGAGTGGAAAATTTATTTAGCACAAACCAGATACACACACAGTTGGTCAGAAAGCAAAAGGCAATTCTACATGGGACTACCATGTTTCATCCTCTTGTTTCCAAGGTGGATGAAAAATATATACACTACCGGTCAAAAGTTTTAGAACACCTAATTTTTTCAGTTTTTATGGAAATGCATGCAGTTTAACATCTTAATGTTTCGTGAAATCAAGGCATAGAACAAAAAAACAATGGAAAATTAAAAAAAAAAAAATTCATTAGGTGTACAAAAGTTTATTCAAATTTTTTGATTCATTAAAGTAGCCACCTTTTGCTGATTTAACAGCCAAACACACGGCATTCTTTCTATAAGGGAAATCAAATATTGGGCAGAAAGATCTTCCCAAGACTGTTGCAGAAGTTTATTTGTTCTATGCCTTGATTTCATGAAACATTAAGACATTAAACTGCCTTTAGCTGTCCTGACTTTATGTGCGTAATTTGCAAGAGAAATGTTTTGTCAAGAACTGGCAGCACATTGTACATAAACCAAAATATAGTGCGGGCTGCTTTGCTTATCTTCC
Organism: Heterotis niloticus; assembly: GCA_018136845.1. Taxonomy (NCBI): domain Eukaryota; kingdom Metazoa; phylum Chordata; class Actinopteri; order Osteoglossiformes; family Osteoglossidae; genus Heterotis; species Heterotis niloticus. The sequence goes on from CM030891.1 coordinate 20,462,613, forward strand.
TCATCTCGTTCTTGTTTAGCCTTTATTGACTAAAGTAAATATCAGTCAACTTTAGTGTTGCACACACAGTTCTCAAAAGTCAAACAGTGCGTTGATGTGTGTTGTCATTGGATGTGATCCCAAGTTTCCAGTTTCATCATGTGTCCAAACATACATATACACTGCCCATCCAAAAAAAGTCACACACACTAATATTTTGTTGGACTGCCTTTAGCTTTGATTCGTTTCGATAAGCTTATGCAATGTCACAACATTTATTTCCATCCAAAGTTGCATTAATTTTTCACCAAGATCTTGTATTGATGATGGGAGAGTCGCACTGCTGCATAAAGTCTTCTCCAGCACATACCAAAATTCCTCTATGGGGTTAAGGTCTGGACTCTGTGGTGGGTGATCCATATGTGAATATGATGTCTCGTGCTCCATGAAGCACTCTTTCATGATTTGAGCCTGATGAATCCTGGCATTTTCATCTTGGCATATGAAGAAAAAAATCCATTGATGGAAAAACCTGGTCATTCAGTATATTCAGGTAGTCAGCTCACCTCATTTTTTGGGTACATAACGTTGCTGAACCTAGACCTGACCAATTGAAGTAACCCCACATCATAACTAAGTTAAATCCAGGTTGTGACTTTTTTTTTGGCTAGGTAGTGTATATTAAGGTTTATTACTGTACTGTGGATCGATGAAATTAATTCAGTAATCACACCTAATAGTTGACATGTGTCATATGTATGCGACCATTCGAGACACTCTTTCTAAACATTTATTTCCTCAAATACTTTGAAAGTGATAGAATACCCTGTATGGTGTCTGTCAGGAAACAAATACGGACAGTCTAATGTTTTCAAAAAGGCCTCACATTGTGAAGTCTCTCAGTAGACTTTCTGGAGAACTTCACCCGGTGTTAACATCAACACCGTAAATCCTGCATGCCTGTCTTTATTTCTGTGGCTACAGTGCATTACAATTGGAATCTGTACAATGTGTCCTCGGTGTTGACTGTGGTGTCTTGAGTGACCACGCAGAAAGATTCGCAACAACCACCATGTGATTTACCAGCTGACAAGGATCGAGAACTGCTGGGGGGGAAGTGGGATGAAAGCCCTAATTCCCGGCACAGCAATCAGGCTTCTGGAAGACAATACAAAGGCAGTAACTGAGCTGAATTTAAAAAGTCACCGCAACTTATCAGCATTTTTCTCTGGCATGAGCGGTAATTGGTGCGTTTCATTGCTTTGGACCTGAGCCTTTGAAAAGCACTGATCCTGAGACATCTGATCTCGTGCCATTTATTCAGGTTGCTCAGTCCAACTGCTGTTGAAACACTTAGCCCTTTTGCTGCTTGATGTTCCTGACAGTAACGCTCAAGAGACAGTTGGGAAGGAAATTGTACCACTTACGGTGGACCTATGGAAATCTTAGCCATCGTTTATTTCTTAATATTTTGCAGGACGATCAACTCAAGTCCACTGCAGCTGTTTAAGTTGTAAAGTCAAAAATCAAAATAAATTTGAAAAAGCCATTAAATATAATCAAATGCTGTCAGATTCCATTGGAGCAGCACTCATCATGTTAACAGACTGTTCCTGTTCAAAGATTTCTCTGAACCACCTGCTAACCAATGCTATTGCTTAGTATCTGATGGCCCATTCTTCATGGTGTAAAAAGGGTTTTAAAAATGTTCCAGTGAAATTCTCAATATGAATCTTTAAGGAACTATTGCTTACCTTTTAAGTAACAGTGTTTTTATTTTTGTATGCAGGCAGTGAGGAGTTTCCAGGTTGCAGTTCATTTATATCCAGCAGACCAGAGTCTATGGGTTGAAGATCTTGCCTGGGCTCAACAGTTACAGAAGCAAAGCCGGGTGATGCATGAGAAACTCACACAGGAAGACGAGGCCAAGCAGCAGCTTCTCCAGGCTCCTGAGCTCCTTCCTGACTATGACTTTGAGAGCGACGAAGTGGTAGCTGCCTGTGTTGCTGTCGCCGAGCGGCAGAAGAAGTACGACAATCTCAGAAAGACCACGGTCATTATAGACAGAAGTGGAGCAGTGCAGACAACTCTGGAAAGCGCGAACAGTCCATCGCCTTCCAAGGATGTGTTTGTCAAAGCAAGAGGGCTGTGATGTTTGAGCTATTTGGTTTGAATGTAATTTTTTTTTTTTTTGGTACTGTATATATGCAAATTGTAAGGAGTCTACACGTGTTGTGCATGTTTCAAGAATGCTTTCTTTTTGTGTGTTTGTCTTAACGGGTAACAAATCATAATCGGTCAGAATTTTATACTTAAAAGTGTATATGGTAAGAAAATTTGAAGTCTACTCTTTCCACGTGAATAAGCACTCTTTAAAACAGTAAAATGTATAGAGAAAGCTGCCCATTCACCTGTGGTTTTAATTTTGTCTAATGTAGAAACCCTTGCTGTATACCCAGGTACATGGATACACACCTCCATTGCTGAGATTAATAAAGACTGCTTTGCTAGAGGGGGTAACATTAACTGTTTCAGACTTACGTATGAATCCATGGCAAAATGTGAGAGAAAAAAAAATGACAGAGAGGGCAAAAACTTTCCTTGGAGTGAAGGGAAGTACTGTAGTGTACCTGCAACATCGATTATTCAGTGAGGCGGTGTTACTGTGGGTCTTTGTCCACTGCAGCGTCTGCTACCAGGAATTGTGAAGTCATTCTTTCCATTTGCCTCTGCAGTGTCAAACTTTGACCACAAAGACTGAAGCCTGGAAAGGTGGCAGATGCTTTTTTTTTTTTTTTTTTGGTTTTTTTTTGGGGGGGGGTTGTGTTTAATTTGAATAAATGTTTCAGTTACAGTAAAGAACCTCTTGAGAGAGAGAGAGAGAGAGAGAGAGAGAGTTGGTCACATCCTGCTGTTGCTTGTGTGGTTGAAACTCTTCATACCACTGTGTTTCCAACCTTCTTTAGGTCTTACTGAGCTGTTTCAGTAAAGGTTACCCCTAAACTCACTGCTCAGCAGTGTCTGAAACAACAGTTGTTTCTGAAACAAGCATTGAGTTTAGGGATTTGTGAAACCCATCCTGTAAACTGTATTTAGGTGTCTAATGAAGTTATAACTGATTTGTCAATGTTTAGTAAATTAACTTACATTTTTCTCAAAAGCAATGTAATGTTAAGCTTCTAAGCTGAATTACTTTTTTATGCTGCAGAGTAATTTTTACTGGAGTGATTCAGGGTAAGAAACTTGTAGAAAAGGATTTGACCCTTAAAGCCCAAGATAGTACCTGTAGCTATGACTGTACCTGCTGCCTTGGATGTAAAGAGGTTATTAAGATGTTAGTGTGTGTATGTGATGTTAACTTTAGATATTAAGATGATCCCTAATATCTGAAAGCCAAATATAAAGCAAAATACGTATATGCTGTACTTTCTTAACATTAATATTCACAAGCTCAGCTGTTTTCATTCAACTCTAACACATTTTTGACATTATTCAGACTCGTACTCTAAGTGTGACATTTTACTGCTCGTAAATAACGTTCTGCCATTTTATTACCATTAGTAGTGGTAAGAAGGCAGTGTGTCACTGAAATAGCTTTTTCGTCTGAATTTCACAGCTCATTTACTATCAGTAGAGTTAAGTACAAATATTTTAGGAGTTTTCTGTCTGTTTTCCATTGCAGAGTCAGGGTGGTCCAGTCTCACCAGGAAGAACTGCTAGGTTATGCAGCGTAACCACACATACCTGTACAGTCACACTTGCAGGCCAGTGGAGCCACCAGTCTGTATAGAAACAACCTGCATCTCACCTGTGGCACTCACTTCCAAGCTAGGATTTCCAAGCTGCAGACCAGCCTTTAGCTGTCCTAGCAACAATAAACAATAAAGCACTTTACAACATAACGTAATGTCCACCACCATACACAACCAAACAGTCAATGATGTGTAAAAAGAATGTTAAAAATCTTGACAAATACTGTCCCACACCACAACACAAGTTGTCTCCTCAGAAGAGCACTGGTCTCTACCACTGTGTTTTTCACCCCATCATTGCTCAAAAGATTTTAAGAATCAGTTCCTCTGCTGACTTGGACATGAATGCATCCACATGCTTCTCTAGTGTGAGGTTCTCACTCTGTTGTTTACTGCCCTTCATAGAAATAAAAAACCTGGCTTATTTCAGAATAACTGATCGCATTTTAAGGGTCCTTTAAGGATTGTGACCAGTGCCATGAAGTTGCTTTTGACTCAATGACCACTCATTACATTTGTTCATTTAGCAGTATTTTCTTCAAAGTGATGTACAACTAAGCATAAACAAAGGTTCATTTCACTAACAGATACAGACATGTGAACTAAGGGAGGATATGGCAGTGATTCACCGTTCCCGTTTTACCTCTGGATCACTGTGGTCAGGAGAATTTTGAAATTCCATACATCCTGACCTGGATTGGAACCTGCACTCGAGGCAGCAGCCATGCTGTACCGGCATTACCAGCTGCACTACCAAGCTGCTGTTTACTGTAGTGAAAATGGCAGTTGGTTTATCTTTTAATCAAAAAAAATAAACCCGTATAGTATAAAGACGATCACTGTTATACAATACTGGTAAAATTGCTTTCCATTCATCAGAGCAACTAACACAGTGGATGCAACTGCCCTTAACATTTTGCTGTCTGTCCATCTTTTATTTAACAGCACTTCTTAACACATCTTCAGGTAATACTTATTACTTCTAATCTTTTCAGCTCCACATTAATCCTCACAATTCCATGGAAATCTTCAGTCTAGGCTGACAGGGAAAGGTCCAAATTTTTCCGATTGCCACTCCAAAGCTGCTTTGGACCGAGAGAGGAGAGTCCACAGACTGAAGGGGAATCACACAGCTCAGGTCCTACACAGCACTCGCCTCACCATATCCCTCAAGTAACTCCAGTTTAGTCAAAGTCTGTTGGTGTCACGCCCACGGGTGCTGCACGGTCTCGCCGCCCCACCTCCTGGACTGAGCGCCTGCAGGTGGCGCACTTAATTCTGGGCACTTTAAAAGGGCCCTCCCGGGCCTTTACCGGTGGCTCAGTCTTCTGTTCTGTCACTTATACTGTTATTGTTAATGCTTCTGTTCTTTTACTTTGTGTTGCAGTAACTGTTTGTTCTTTTGCTAAGGCCTTAGGTTTCTCGGTGCTCTTCAGCCTTGCCTACCGCGACGCTGATTCTGGTTGTCAAGCACCCCTTGTTTTGCCAGTGTTTGAGTTTTGCTTTTAAAGCACTCCCGGTTTGTCCGTTCAGCTGCCTGTGTTCCGCGATTGCTTCCTCCACAACACCCGAGGCTATGAGCCCCCATGACAGTTGGATACAAGAGAGAAGCATTTTTTTTAAATCCATTATTTAATTATGGGGAAAGGTTTCCTTCATATTAGACATAAGTGCCAGATTTTACCTGAGAAACTAATGTGTAGCACCTGAGTCAGGCTATGATGATTTCATATGAACCTGCAAGGTCTCAATGTTCTTTCCCAGGTGTTTCCAGTTAGGATCAGAAGCAGATGCAGAGATAGCCTCATGCACAGGTGAGGAAAAGAACATCACACACAGTAAAGCCTTTATTGACAAAAAACAAAATAAACAAAAGGAGCCACAATTCATTTAAAGCAAAATTGACATCATAAACATTCATCACTGCACCCAGCATGACATACTGGTTTAATAGAGGGAGACCTGCTTCCTGGTCACCAGCAGCTGGGCTTCACAAGCAAGAATAAGCCTGATGTTGGCGCTGTCTGTCAAGTTCATCGCTGCCATCATCTAAGCATACAAGTTTGTAAGACCTCTTGGGCTTTTTCAGAGTTTTGTTCTGAATGAGCCTCAGTCTGTGTGGCGTTTGCATGCCGTCTCAGTGTCTGTTTGCATTTCTTCCAGGTCCTCTGGTTTCCTCCTACAGTCCAAACACATGTGCTTCAAGTAAACCAGTCAGCTGAATTGCTCATAGCGTGTGAATGGGTATGTGCACTCAACCTGCAACAGACTGGCAATCCATCCAGGGGCAATTTCATAGCCTGAGACTCATTACTTCTGGGGTGGACTCTGAACCCCCCCTGGACTCCCGCAACCCTGCTCAGGAATGATGAAAATATAGATAGATGGTTTGGGGGCTGGGTCTTTACTGTGAAAAAAGATTGCCATATATGCAAACCCTGCTTAGATGTCTTTGTCACACCGGAGACCACCAAAAAGACACCTACCTTGCCTTTCTCACTGTCTTGCAAACAACATAAGTAGGCAAATTAAATTGGAATTTTTGGGCTTTTTCAGGATTTCAATGGTTTGTACAAATAACACTACTTGCTACGTAAACTATTTACAATGAGTAAGAATTACTTCATTTCCAGGTCAAAAAGGGGAAATTTCTGGTGATCTTGCATACGCTCTTTAGTTTGTGTTTCGGTTCCTTAACACTCCAACAATGTCAAGTATGTCCTCTGCTCTGGTGCATTATTTTAGAACTATATAACCAGTGCTTTTGAAAGCGAATCATCTGCGTTATAATCTTTAAATCTCCTGACAGCGTGTTGACGGCTTTTTCCTATTTACTCTTTATGTAGTCAAAACATTATCCATGTCAATGTCTCAAAAGGCTCTTGTGAAATATTTACATTGGCTCAGACTTTGTGGAAGTGCTGTCCCCTTCTTTTCAATGGTCCCCAACAAACACTGTTTATTGATGTCCACTGTTGTGGAAAACTTCTATTGTTTTGCTGTTTGAAAATGAGCCCAGCCTGCACCGACAAGGCATTTTGCTCTGAAACTACATACACAAGCATGTGGCGTTCAGCAAACTTGTTGCTGCCAAATAGTCTGAACTTCGCCAAGTCAGTAAGTTCCTGGCAGCTCCTTCTAATCTCCTTAGGTGGCAGACTGTAAAATTTTAGTGGTAAAACCAATAAAAAATTCATAGATTTCCAGTAATAACACCAGAAATATGAATATAGTGCAAGGTTATGCAGCTTTCTTCATCAGAATATTGTGTGCTTTTACATATACAGTAGCTTCATAAATATGCCGAGCTGGATGATGACAATGGTGCATATAAAAACCAGGACGGAGGTATGCATGTCCTTTCTTTGCAATGAAATGAGTTGTGGTGCAAAATTAATCCTTCCACAAATATTAAGGACTGTTAAGTTGTTAGGTGCAGCAGTCTGTTATGTTTGGTTGTTGTCATATCCAGGCCTGGAGGAAGGTAGGCTGGCTGAGAAGTTGAATGTTGCTATGCTACCTGCTGTGGGACAGAAAGTCGCTCAGTGTGGTTTTCTTCAGAGGGTTTCTTTTTACGTTTCTGCTTTGCAACTTCTGGTAGAGGCAGAAACAGAGTGAAATTAATTCCTGTTTATTCACAGTCAGAGTTGCATAGCTTTCACTGCTGGGTGGCTGTATTCACCCATGTTGTACCTGAGACCTGGTTTCTTTCCTGGAGGTAAACATCTCTTTTCAAAGTTGCTTCAGACAGTCAGATGACTTAAGGGCTCTGATTTTATCGTCAGTCGACGCACATGTTTTGCAGTCTTCTCCTTCAGAAACGAGTTATTTATGCCATGTTCGTGAATTATCTGAGATTAAGTTTGAGGTTGAAGACAGCAGACATGTTGAACATCAACCATCAACCTCATGAACGTGTGTACAAGACTGAGAAGAAGGGATGATAACAACTGATTTGTCCTTCCTGACTATTAATCAAAAAATTCCCTGGCATCCACTGTAGCTGCAGGACAGTCTGCCCATTTAATAATAATAATAATAATAATAATAATAATAATAATAATAATAATAATAATAATAATAATAATAATAATACATTCATAACTGTCTTATTGCAAATGCTGTAAATTCTATTTGCAGAAAAAATGTGGATGAATTATGAAATTATACATACTTTTGCATACAAAAAGGCTTTTTATTCAGCTTTTTTGACTATTAAGTAGTCTTTTTTCCTCTCTCCAACTCTCTATCTCTCTCTCTCTCTCTCTCTCTCTCTCTCTCTCTCTCTCTCTCACACACACACACACACGCAAACTATGAGCAATTTCATCATAACCAATTAACCCAAAACACATGTCTTTGGACTGCAGGCAGAAACAGGAGCACCCACAGGAATCTCCACACAGACATGGGGAGAAGATGCAAACTTCACACAGACTGAACCGAAATCCAAGCCTCAGTCAGCCTGTGTGCTGGGTCCACCATCGAGCCACTCACTTTAGTTTCACAACACATTGTTTTGTTCTCTTGAGCACATTTCACTACATGGTATACAAACATGTACGTAACAAATAAACTCTTTTGACTCTCTTTGACTATACAACAGCTTGAGGCCTGACTAAACTGAGTAGGTTAACCGCCACATTGCCCTGGAAACAATCACAATATTCCTGTCAGAATTTGATAAGTTAATGAAAGGGTGGAGGAAGCTGCAGATGCTGTAGTTTTTACCTTTCATTCAGCTTTATTTATTTGGTTATTGTTTTATTCATGTGTTCAGCCTCGCTGGTACTCATACATGGAGCTAAGCTAACTGAAGCTGTCTGTCCTCCCTCTCTTGATACAGATCCAACTTGGCAATAGATATGTGTTTGCCGGTGGACCCACTGACTTGATACTTTTAGCAAAGGGTTTGTACAGTAGCTGAGTAATAAGTTAACAAACCTGCTGGGGAAACAGTCCCACAAAATTTTGCTGATTCTTTTCTCTGTAGAACCTTACAACAATTCAGCATGTTGTTACTGGAGCAGTTTAAGGTACCATACACACTAGATACAACAGTAGCTACACATTATTACAGGAGGAGGTGGGATCTGAACCCAGGGTTTCTGTCCTCAAAAGGAGATGCTCTAACCTCTACACCACCTGCTGGCATCTGTAGCTGCTCAACTACTTGGTCAGCAGTACAACTGCACTGCTTCCACATTACTGAGAACTTCAGTTAAGCTGGTAGCTTTGCTGATCTGCTTTGCAGGGCTCGTTCAGTGCCACCCATTTTCCATTCACTTCCCAAAATCCCTGACTTTGACTTCTGCAGTTTTGGTAGATCCATTTGTTGTTGTGTGCTTTTATTGAAAGTGATGAGATGGAGGTTTTTTCTAATAAGAGTGACCAAATGAGGAACAAGTGTGACCAGTTTTATCCAGATGTGGGCAACCAATGAAAACCTGGCATGTCAAAATTGATAACTCTATATTGCGCAAAAGAATAAGGCTTACAGTAACTCTATTTATAGTTGTGTCCCATTTGCTCTTAATAATAAGCACGTGCTTTTAGTGCAATACACTCAGTTTGTGTCATATATGTACATAAACAGAAAGCATGACTTGTGGTTAGTGACTCCTTGGTGAATAATGCTTCCTTTCAGAGTTTGATATGATCTGTAAATACTGATGTGAAGCAGCACTGAAAAAAAAACTTTTCAAACACATACATTTTTACCATGCGTGAGATGCATGTCTCTAAAAATTTTTAAATCCTAAAATAAATGCTTTTCTTTTTTTCTCCTGCCATTCTTAGTGAAATGCGACTTTATTATGCTCGGTGCTTCAGTAAGTTCAGTTGAAACAGCTATAATGGCTAATTCTGATTGTATCCCTCTAGTGAATTTATTCCACTTTTACTGTACATGAATAAATTGGGTTCTGAAATGGTGTGATACAGCATTACTATCAAAGTTTTAAAATTCTGACTTTCTGCCTTGCCTTTATAATCCATCCATTAAGTCTAACACTAATCGTATAAGAAAACAAGCAGAAATTTTATTTTAGAATGCAGTCAGCTGTGAGAAAATGTAAAACTGTAAATCTCTTTCCTATTTGGCAGTTTTACTGGGCTCACAGAAGTTAACAATTTTATTTGTCATGTTTTCATTTCTATTTTTAATGTCGTGTGTTGGGCAACACCACAGCGAACAGGCATTTATTTTTCAAATGTGCTAATGTCAACATTTATTGCCAGTTAAATATTGGCTACAGTTGGCTCTTATGTCAGTATGAAGATGAAATCTCACAATGCTGTGTGTTGTAGGTTTTATGTGGGATGGGGGGCACTCCTCCCCAATTTGTAAATGTCCCTCCCCACATAGTATTTGTATAAAATTAAAGTTCTACTAATAATAATTTTGGCCCTCCAAAATCTGACAAATTGTTATGCCACCGGGTGTGCTGTAAAGTGTTTTAATGTAATTTGCATAGAGACAAACACAGTCACTGAACACAAATAGTACTTTGAAAAAATCATGAATACATGAATCTATGGTGAATATGCACAGCTTTATAACCATTTTTAAATGAATCATCGATGGAGCAGAAACAAAAACATACTTTTATAGACATCTTTGCTACTTAATAACACTTGTGTTAAAATAAAACACTGAAAGGCTCACTATTGCATATAAAAGTGATGAGCATCTCATATTCCATGGTAATGTGTGCTAGCATGAAAAGGAAACATCTGATTCAAATATCGATTTTTGTTTCGCTTACCCAAACCTTCAATGTCTGCTTCCGGATTCTTTTAACTGCAGCTTATGTGTAAAAAAAGGAAAAGAAAAAAAACAACCGATTTATTAATAGAATATCTGAAATGAACAGAACGGAAACAAGCAATTGCTGCAATCCTTCTCATAGAGAAGAAATGTGTACTTTATATGATAAAATAAATGCAGTTATCTGAGGAAATTCACATTTGACAGTCTTGGTAATTTACAGTGTAGGTCATTGACTGGTCATACAGGGCAGTAAACAGTTACATTTCAAAGCAGTCCTATTGTCATGTCACCCCCATGTGACTGTTCAGTGGTTTAAAAAAAAAAGTGCAACAACTGTCATCTCTTTTGTTTGACATACTTCCTCTGTTCACATCCAATCTACAAATTTAGCAACATGACCAAAAAAACTTAGCAGGCATTCATTCGGTGAAAACACGATTTGTCTTACACAGCTTTTACAACCGAACGCAACTGGAAACCTGCGCGTTTGTACGCTGCAGACATGTGAGCATAAATGCGTGGCCGATTCTCATGCTGATGCTGCCCCTATCGAGATTACGATAGAAATCCTGTGGGTTTTTCCTCAAGCCTGTTCACTGTTGCCCAACAGCATGGAGGTGGTATGTCATCATCTGCCTGCAAGTCACTTTGGTTTGGGTTCCCACACGTACGCACGTTAAGGGTCTATATGCATTTCTCCAGCATGTTTAAACCTCTGTCTGTTAAGGTCATATGCAGAGTCTGGTCTTTGGGGCAGGATGGAGACCTGCTCAGTTCAGAGAGGTTCGTGTGAACATGCGGCACAGCCAGATTCCTGCTGCTTGGCTCATTTGCTGAGTCTGTACTTCTGCAGTCCCTGAGGGACGAGCTTTCTAGGGAGGGCCCTGACCCCATCCTGCCCAAGCGGCAGCTTCCAGAAAAGCCCTCGCAATTTTCTGGCAAGTAGAGGAATGTCTGTGAAGTGCTGGTGACCTCCCTCAGTTCCCGTGATGTGAGAATGGGGGAATCACGCGAGATAATGGAGGAGGACCGCAGCCCATCAATACACTGGAATTCCCTGGGTCTGTGCTGGTGCTGACCCCCGATCCGGCAAAACAGGCACTTGATCTTCTCTAAGAGCTTGAGCACCACAGTCTTTCGGAGCAGAATATAAATCCAGGGGTCCAGGATGGGGTTCACAGAGGCGAAGCGGATGGCCAACAGGTCAGGGGAGTCATCCTTCTCCGTGATCCCGGACGAGTAAAGCTGGTTGACAAACACCCGCACCTGGAAAGAAAAATCACTGCACTTCAAAATACTGCTCATGCAAATAACGGGCAAATGCATATTTTTCAGCTGTCAGTGTTTCCATCCTACTGAGAAAAAAGGAAGAGAAGGGTGAAAGGGGAAGAACAACACTTTTAATCTTGGTGAAACTCAACTGCCCCTGACTAAATGAAACATCAACCAGGTTTTCAGCCTGAAGAGTCGCATAAGAACACAGCAAATTTGGCTCTGTTTTTCGCTTAAGTAGACGTTCCCCGGCACTGGGGAAGAGCCTGGACATTCAATCTCACCTGGGAAGCAAACAGGCATGCACCAGTAGGCCATGAAAAATATTATTTTCCAGGAGACTCCACTGAAAAGAGCCTTTTGTCCTTCATAAAGGCTGTAGCTCACGTTAAATGGAACAACACCAGGGCTGCTGTGTTTGTCAAACTAACAAGGGTCCTGCAGATACACACGACCGTGAAATAAAAATGAATGATGTTGGTCTGCTATTATATTCCTGTGTCATGTTTAATGAAGCAATAAATGTGGTGAGGTGAAGCAGGAGAAATGTTTTATTAAGACAAACAGAAGATACTGATATAGCGAGATAAAAATATTACTGGACTCCGGTAAATGCTTACTATTCTAATGTTTAACAGCACGCTGAGCCACTCTGCAATGTTTTCTTTCTGCAGTTCCATATATAGAAGAGAAAAAATCGAATGAAAATGACATCCATAAAGGGAAACTATTATGGCTGCAAACTTTTGACAGAGGGCCAATTTTTTTAAGAAAACCCGCAGAAAAGCAATGTGTTAATTAGTACAGATATTTCTGTTGCTAGCAAAAAGTATTACTTCAGTTTTTGTATAAAGATCGGTGCACTAATATGGCGAATCGAGCAGCGTTAGCCGACAAAGGCGACTCAGCTCACAGGATGTGTTAACTTTCGATACACACACTGCACATCAGCTAAGTAGGTGCAACGTATTGTGAGAACAGATCAAGAGTGCAAACTGTAAACATTTTTGGGTGGATGGGCTGTCACAACAGTATCACAAACTTGAGGATAGATATTTAGTAATAATTTTTCTACCGGAAAGAGGCGGGATTCAAACATGCAACCTCCACATTAATTTTTCTCCAGAAAAATAATGTATCGTGCACAACTACTAATACTAGTAACTAACAGCTGCAGCACATTAAGAGTTTGTGAAACTTCTCTCACGATACGTTAACTTTTCCAGGCATTCGGACGCCACCAACACTTCCTCTGATTCCACGCATGGGTACAGCTGAGTCATTCACTCTTGCAGAAGATGTCATTCAAGTGCCCACACACACAAAGAGAGGTCCATAAAAGTGGTTAGAAACTTTTTTCAAAACTCATCCATTTACAGGTTGCTCAAAATTCAGGCTTCAGCTCACCTGTTTATGGACTGAGCTGTGCTGTGAAGGCATGCTGAGCTTGCATCACATTTACCAATTTTTGAATTATTATTAGCAACATAATAAATAATATTTATAATGTTAATGATTATATTTATAATGTTACTATTTATTGTCAATTATTATTAGTGACATTATAAATAATGCACAATTTTATTAGCCAAAGGCCATGCAAATTCAACTTCTGGTGTGATTATGGACTGAGCTGCAAAGACATTTTGAACTTCCGTCATGTTTGCTAATTTTGTACGCATTAGTAATAACTGTTACTGCTATTTGTTGGTACTCATGTAAGCTGCTGTCGATGCTATTTGTACTGTCTTTGGTGAATACTTGGAGGGAATCTTAGGATGGGGATTTTATAAAAATAAACCAAACGGAACTAAATTTAATTGTACCATGCGGTCAATTATACTGTGTTTACTATAAAACCAAACACTTGCTAGGATCCAGCAAATGGGTCCTTTTGTTCTTATTCAGCAGAACTCTGCTTTGTTTTCACAGCAGACACTGTTTTGCAAAACTATTTTCAGATGCTTATTTACAGGGGAAATGGGTTCATTGAGATGCGATGAAATGTGTCAGTCTGTGACATGCACTCTACAGCTGCGTTCATCTTCCTTAGCGCTGGCTGCAGCGCAGCCTGAACTCATCCAGTGGAAAAAGACTTTGGCATTTGTTTTTTAACAGTTTTTACAGCATTGTAGCTGCAGTTCCATGTCTTTAACTGGCATACACACGCGCGCGCACACACACACAGTTTTTTGCAGATGTGGTTGGTTTAACCAAAGGCTGTCAAACCCTCCCCATCACTCGTATCACTGCTCCTCACTGTTTTCACTCATCATTACTGCCTTCTCTTACTTTTTGCTGGTTGGTACCATCCACAGGACCATCAACATCGAATTTAATGACATCAGTACTTTATGTTTCACTGTAGCCCAAGATCTGAATTGTGTCCTTCCATTCAGGGGTCTTCCCCTCAGCACAACATGCGTTCTGATAGGAAACCTCTACCCAACGTGGCCCACTAGCTGAGAATCCCACCTTTAATCCATTGACAGCAGAAAAATACACACGCATTTCTGCGGACTTTTCCACATCGCAAAGGTTTAGCTCTGAATGACGTAAGGTGTCTGCGCTTTGCTCTTGCATCTGTTGCGACCTGTGACTGCGAAACCCAGCACAGTATTAGTCACACCCACTGTCCTGGGAAAAAAAATGCATGTAAGACACTGTTTCAGCAAGCAAAACACAAACACACCTGAAGCGTGGAATTAAACTCATCCGAGTGGAGCTGCTCCCACTGGCCCCAGAGATGTGGCCATTTCACACTGCTTAACAACAACTGAAATGCCGCCCTGTTTATTCTTAGCCCTGCTTTTTAGCTATTATTTTGGTTGTATTTAAGTGTATTTTCAAAATGAAATAATAAGGAAGGAGTTGTATGTATTTTTCCATATACTGCAACATGACTCAATGTGTTAAAGAAACAGTTCATTGTATTGTTGCTATACAAGAATTCCCACTTCCCCGTACTGGAGTTGCGCACCGATTGCGCAAAATGACGCAAGAGGAAAGTAAATGAATACAGTTTATTGTATTGTATTGAAACACGTTCGTGTCTTAAAGACCTGTCTGCCGCAGAGGTGAAATATTTCGCGGAATGCAGTTAAACCGAACAAGATCGGGCATTTCTTTTAACAGGTTTACGAACTTTCGGGCGCATTCCGGCTGAGCGCGCATTGCGAAACGGGACAGAGCGCGCAAAAAGTGTGCGAAGTGCGAACCAGCCGGTCCGGAAAAGCATCTCCACGATCCTTTACGGCTCGCATTTAGCAACTGAAATGGTTCGTTATCCGCTCACAACGCGTGTGCCAACTTCGCTCGCCATCCCGTCGTTTACGCACGCACGCACCAAGCAGGGGTGCTCTTGCGCCTTCTGCTCTGTGGGATTCGAACAGAAACCTTGCAGCCCGCAGCGCCGCCGCACTCACCACGAGTGGGATGGAGCAGATGACCACCACCACGGAGGTGGCGATGAGCAGGATGACCATCTGGATCTCGGCGCCGGCCATCCGTCGGAAGCTGCGTCTCCGGCGCAGCTCGGCCACGCGGCCCGGGTCGGTGCCCAGCGAGGTCCTGCGCACGAAGCGCCGGTGCATGAGGATGAGCGCGCCGCACACGAGCACGTTGCACACGACCGTGGCCAGGATGAGGAAGGAGCTGAAGCCCGCGTACATGTAGGAGAAGGCGGCGTCCGCGCTCACGTTGCTCTGCCAGTCGATGAAGCACCACGTCTGGGGGTACTGCAGCGTGACGCGGCCCAGACCCATGCTGGGCAGCGCGCAGAAGAGCATGTTGGAGCCGTAGGTGGAGAGCAGCGCGACGCCCGCCAGCCGCTGGTCCACGTAGTGGTTGTAGAAGTAGGCGTGGTTGATGGCCAGGTAGCGCTCCACGGACATGGCGCAGATGATGCTGAGGCCGGCCAGCGAGAAGAAGAGCAGCACGAAGGCCGAGTAGTGGCACAGCGCCTGGCCGCCGGGCCACGAGCCGCGCACGTACGTGGCGATGGTCACGGGGCTCGCGAGCAGGGTGCCCAGCAGGTCCGTGACGGCCAGCCCGCACACGAGCGTGTAGAACGTGGTCTCCTTCTGCTCCTTGCGGGACTTGCACAGCACCACGATGGCGATCGTGTTGCCCACCACGCCGAAGATGAACATGATCACCGGGATCGTGGGGTCCATGGCGCTGGCGCCCATCGTCTCGCGGGGTTCTTTTTTTTTTTCCGCCGTGCCTTCGCTCTCCCCGGGAAGCCGCGAGCGAGCGCCTCACGTCACATGTCCCCCGCACGGCCAGCGGCCACGCGTGTCGCCGCACCCACGGCGGCGTCTTTCTCAGTGGCGCTCGGCGGAACCGCGCGCACGCTCATCCCCGGGCGCGTCAGCGCGGTGTGACACGAGGTACGAGGAGAAAGTGCCACTTCCCACGTGGGGCTCCGCCCTCTCGGCTCCGCCCGCCAATCGGGGGCTCAAGGTGGAAACCGCGCTGCCCTTTTCTTTTCTTTTTTCCTCCCCCGATCGCAAGTGCGTTTTTTTCCACCTCTTCGCAAGCTCGACGGAACGTGCAAGTTGGCGCTTCTTGTATCACGGGGGACGCCAAAGTGTTCAGGGTGCCGTGGCCTCGATGGAGCTCAAATGCAGGTTGTGATGCCAGTCAGAAAAATCCGTTAATCCCAAAGGAAATTGTTTATGTTATAACTGCACACGTAGACAGACACAAGTAACACGATAAACATATTCAACAAAACAATGTAAATATCAAATAAACTACAATAAATCCTCATTCAAAATATTACACATATAAGCGGAATATCACACATTCTGCATACCAAAGTTATTCACATGGGATGCAACAAACGAGTTATTCCACATCTAAGTATTTGAATGAGCGGAAGTAGAGTCACAAAGTCTGATGGCAGTGGGGAGGAAGGATTTTCTGCGACGTCCAGTGGAGCACTTTATGCTAGTCAGTCTAGTGCAAAAAAACGCTCCTTTGTCCCATCACAACACTATGAAGTGGGTGGTTAGCATTTCCGATAATGGAAGTCTAGACAACATTCTCCGATCTGCCGCTGCCACTGCCGTCTGCCATTGTTCCCACTGTTTCATGGCCAGAACGGAAAGGCTCAGGAGGCGCTTCTTTCCACAGGCCATAAGACTTCTGAACCTGGAGATGCCTTCACAAACTTTGCCAACTACAGTCTATAATATACATTGAACTCTCCCCTGATTGCATTCAGCTGCCACCATGTCATTTATTTATTTGTTTGTTTGTTTTTTGTTTGTTTACTTGTGTGATGGTACTGCACACACAGTCTCATGTCTGGTCAGGGCACATTTCACTACATGGCATATTTGGTAACCATGTATGTGACAAATAAAATTCTTTGACTGATTGATTCCATGAAGGATCATCTCATTGGAGATGCTCGAGCCACAGTGAAACCCAGCAAGATGGGCGGCCCTGGCGTCAAAGCTGCCGTCCTTCTTTCTGCTGCGTAGCAAAGCAGGCAAGTGCGTAACAAGTAGTGCTTTCTGAAGGCAAGCCAACGACCTCCATTAGGACTTTAAAGCTGGAGGTCTTGGAGACGCATAAACATCCCAAGTCACCAACCGCACCGTTTGTCTCAGCACAGTCAACTTCAAAATGGTCAGAAGTTCAGAAGTTAATGTTTCACCCCTTGCAGCTGCAATTTTTCTAGCTGTGTTTGGAGCACAGTGTTGAACCAGCAACATCCACCGTCAAAAGCCCTGAACATCTGTGGTGGAAAGCATGCATGTTTAAACTTAGTAATGCATTTGAAGATAAACACAAACAAAAGTTTTTTTAAATCACTTGAGGGAAGAATACACAGCAATGAGGGAAGATGCACAAAGTGAAAAAGCCCACAACGTGCCCAAGACCAGGCAAGGGGGCAAAGGGCACAGATGGAAAACATTATTACCCTAATTTCACGCTCAAATTTGGCTGCAGTCACTTACTGTGTTAGCCGACTCAACC
This sequence comes from Heterotis niloticus, assembly GCA_018136845.1. Classification (NCBI taxonomy): domain Eukaryota; kingdom Metazoa; phylum Chordata; class Actinopteri; order Osteoglossiformes; family Osteoglossidae; genus Heterotis; species Heterotis niloticus. The sequence goes on from CM030891.1 coordinate 20,480,379, forward strand.
GTGCGTACCATTTTATATACTGGGCTTTTCTAGCTCCATCAATTCAGGTTGAAAATGGGTGTTGCAGCAGGAGTGGCGTTCAGATTGGACATCTTCAGACCAGCTTGGATTTTTTTTCTGCAAAGCACATTTCAACTTACTGTGAGCTGGTAAAATGACTGCCAGTATTTTACAAATTATTTTTCAAAAGGCTCCCACATATTTGTTATTTTGGTCACTTATTAGAGGAGCTCCCAGCTGTCAAGTGAAACCTTTCAGCACATTCTCAGACTGTTTTCATTTGTAAGCAGGAGCACATAGGGATGAGTAATGTGTTAAATTTTAATCTGGAAAACATGCAGAGGAACACAGCAAATGTAGAAACTTCTATTTTAACCTAAGGGGTATATCAAGAAGATACCAAATGTGTCCATCCATGTGGGACTGTAAGAATTCTATTAGAGTTCAGTAAGACTTTAACCCTAAACACAATATTTTTTTAACACTGCACACAAGATGACACTCTCTTTAAATATGTTGAATGTCAAGGTTAATATAGCATTATAAAAAGCTCTCAGACATGAATGTCACGAGTGTTTACATTAAAGTGCAATGATATTTGTTAATGTTCCTGATAGCAGCCACATAATCACTGCTTAAGAAAATGGCGCTTAAAAACAATTCTGAGCGAGAGAAACACTAATGGGTGTGACAACAGAAGTCTCTGCAGGTGTGAACGCTCCATGAGCTTTAGATAACAGCTCTGACATTTTGACAAGTACAAGATGTACAGTATATTTATCTGGCACCATGAAATTACATGCCCAAAAACAAGATGCTGATATGCTAACAACATTGAGAAAGTGACCGTAACTCAGCTACAAGTGTTTGCAGTAAAATATGTAAAATATGGGAATTATCAGCCCAATGCTGAAGCTGCTTTAGATATGAACAATAGTGACAAACTGCATATTTTTAATGGTGTGGAAATGTGATTTGAACCTGATGACTTCATTTTTTTTATTTTCTGCAAAGTAGCATTCAATTCTGTACACATTTTTTCAGCGGAGAAGTTTTACTGTATCAGTTTAGGCCACGTACCTTCTTTGAAGACCGAGCCACCTGCTGAATACAGAACTGTTAAGAAATATTATATACAGATAATCTAAACCACAGTGTGAAAATGGTATCAGTGTTTTCTGAAGATCCTGCAATATTGAAGAAGTAGGAGTAACTACAGCAAAAGCTCATGTGACTTAAAACAAATAAAAATCAGTTGTATTTGAACATAAATCCTAAAAAAAATGTGTATGCAAAGTATATGCATTTTATTTTCATATCCAAATAAAACCCACACAGATCAAGCTCATTTGTAAGCGGAGGACTACTTTGCATTGGCAGATAGCATCAGCAGTTGAAAATGTTTGCTGTTCTTAAGCTGAGAAAAGCAGACCAAAACACTGACGCAGATGAGGTTAGAGGAGCACAGGGTAACATTCGTCAGCAGCAGATGCTACATTGCCACTGGGTGCAGGATGCACAACCTGTTCAGATGCATTGAAAGAATGGAAACAATGTGGTTTCCACTATGCATTTTAGGTCAGACTCAAATCTTGAAGCATCTTTGTAGTGATGCAGTCCTGACATGGAGTCTGGACAAAGCAGGGTCACATGGGTCATGGATGCGCAACTGTCTTCGGGTGAGAAGATTCTCTGTGGTGTTTCTGACTAACATATTCAAAAGAAACTACGTTTACAAAAATCTGTTGGGACTTTATTGTTTTAGATGCGGTTTTGACCTGTCGTGGTGGGAAACCACAGCATCTTGTTTATTTACTCATTCACACTTTGCAGACCTGGGAGGGTCTGACATTTCTCAGTTCAACTTTAGTTGTGTTTGCCTCAGAATTCATGATGCAGTGAAGTCATATGCAGAGCTGTAGTGCAGGGAAGTAGGTGTAGTTATTTCATAATGCAATGCACGATAAATACTGTACTATTCAAGTAATAACCGTGGTAGTTGTGGAACAATGCGCAGTGTCAAGTGCACCAGTATTAAAAATAAAGTGGGACCTTGGAATAAACTAATCATATTCACTGTGTTAGGAGGAACTTAAGACCGTCTTTGGAATCACATAATGGAATTAATTTTCTATTATTAATTTTGTGGCATTGCTGTCACAGCTGTGCATGATGTTAATATTGGGGTAAATGAATCCCCACCTTGGGTAAACAGAGCACACAGAGTAATGAAAGATGTGTTATTATGGACATGAAATTTTAAACTGAGATTTGAATTACTTTGGACAAATGCTTGGCATTCAAAGGAGCACTGATTCATCGCTTCACAAATACAGATGTTCTCCAGAGATGTTAAACACTGTTCTGTGAACCAGTAACTCAAAGGCTGCTGGTCACAGAAAACAGCTTTCGTTGTTTAAAGTTTTGGAAGTGATGTTACTATGCATCTCGTAGTTTACTGTAAATTAGGGATACTAGTCAGGCACAACTAATTCTATGCATGTCAAGCTGAAGGTTATTACATTTGTTTTTCTTGGCTGAATGTTTCAGTTTCACTGACTAAAGTCATTTTTCCTTCTTTATTATATTAGCTGCCTCTACAGCATACATAGTTATATTTCTTGTGATGTCTATAAGCAACAGGTTTGGAGAATGCCTGATTCCTTTCAAATTACATAACACTTCATTTAAGAATGTTCTGGTAAGTAAAACACAAAACATTTTAAAGGATAAATAATTAAATGCAGTGACTTGTCTTAAGGGATTAAGGCTGAGGGTATTAAATGACAGTGCTGTAAATCTAGCACTTACTATCATGCACCAGTTCTCTGATGGAACAATTATACCAAAAGAGTTTTCAAGACTAATAAATGTGCATGTTTTTTTTTTTTTTTTAAACAAATTTGTAAATAAAAGATGAGAATTATTAATGTAGCCAGGTATTTATCATAACAAAATGCTTTTTTAAAATAGACTGGACTGTATTACAGATTATCTGTTGTTATAAAATCATTAAAACATCCTAGGAACCCTGAGCACCAATACCTGATACACATTTCTCCTACAAAATTATCAGTACAAAGATTGTGCTACCTGCTACTACCTTAAATAATAATTATCCAAAGCCTAAATTATCTAAATCATTTTATCCAAAGGAAGGTACATTTTAAGGTCTTTTAGAAATAGGGATGAAACTATAACTCACTAAACTCAGAAGAGCAAATTAAAATGAATTTACCACTTGAGGGCTTGTTTAAATTTTTTTTCATCAAGTAAACTTTCAATACTTCCAGTGAAGCGAAGATTTACTCAACATCAATCCTTCATCGAGAAGATTTTATCTGTATAGTATAAAGGCTTTATTGTGTGTGTGTCAATGTTCATTTCACACTGGATGCCCTGAATGGAGAATAAAGACCATCTTCTTTTCGAATGGTATGATCTGAGGGTGTTGCCGGCAGGTCTGGATTTGAACACTTTTATATTTTGAAACCCTGCATTCCGCAACTGCAGAAATTAAATTAATCTTTAAAACACACAGTGTTCTTTGCTGTGAAGGAGAACTTACCTTGGCCACACCTAGGCCCATGACTGACAGCTTCACCTGAGCCGGACCCTGTTTAGGCAATCCAGGCAAACCTTTTACGTCCCATTTAGAGTTCCCTGAAAGTCTCCAAACAGAAAAGATGGAAAAGGAGACAAAGGATGACGAAGCAAGAATGAGTCTTTTAGAGCAAGTTTTGAGTTTTTATGTAAATACAATACCTGGAAAAGGTGTTCAGACCTTAAAAAAAAATAATGCATTTTATCAGGTAACAAAATAATGTTTTAATATTTTTTTCCAAGGTCTGAATATTTAATTCAAAATAAGTGATCCGAATAAAAATTGCTAAAATTAAAAAAAATGAACTTTCTGGACTTCATGCAAAGTGTTGTGTTTGGCACAGACTCCACACAGGTAACACCATTCCTACAGCAAAGCATGGGGGTGGCAGCATCATGCCGTGGGTTTTCTTTTCATCAGCAGGGACTGGAAAGATTGTAAAGACTGAAGGAAGAATGGAGTGTGCAATGCACAGGCAAATACTTGGGGAAAATCTGTTACAGGCTTAAAACTGGAGCAACATTTCAACTTTCAACAGGACAATGGGCCCAAGCACAAGGTCAAGGAACCTTGGACTGGCTTCAGAAGAAGTTAACGTTCTAGTGGGGCCCAGTCAAAGTCCTGATCGGAATCCTAATGAGAATCTGTGGCACGACTTGAAAACTGCTGTCCACATGCAATCTCCAAGCACTAAGGGTGGGAAAAACTGCCTCAAGCCAGTGTCAGGACCTGGTAGGCACTGATCAAAAAAGACCTGGTGCTGTGATTGCTGGCAAAGATGCTGGCACCAAATATTGAGATCAAGGGTTCGAATACTTTTTCAAGTGGAATATTTCAGTTTCTTCCTTAAAAAATATTTAGTGATTCATAACTCATGTTGACTTCATTTTACAGATAATACTTAAACACTGATTTTGAATCCTGTTATTATTATTTCAAATTAAAATATTACATAGAAAGGAGCGGCATCATTTTGTGATTTTGTGATTTTGTCAAGGGTCTGAATTCTTTTGCAAGGCACTGTAAACATCCAGTAGTGCTGAAACAGTCTGTGTCATTTTCAGCAGAGTTTACTTTATAACTTCTTTTTAACTTCTGTTTTTATTGATCCAGGGTGGAAGAACTGAATTTACAATTTGCAAGATTTCCTGAAAATGCATGTGTCTTACTATAAAAAGGTACATTTTGAGTACAACTTAAATGACAAAAAAAGGAGAGAGAAACTTGTGAATAACTACAACTACATGTCATCTTTTGTGATACCAACCTGTGTAGACTTGCCCGGTGTCCCCTTATACATCCTTACACAGCAGGTATACAAGTGAGGACGAAATGAAGATCCTCACGTCCACTGTGAAAGACAATTTAAAGAAATAAATAAAAAAGATAATATAGACATACATACATTAAGGAATAATAAATATAAAGATGAAAAATATAAAAAAGACCAAAATAAATGCATAAATATATGTGCAATTGTGCAGCATAATGTAAGTATATTGCGGATGTGCAATGGATGAGAAAGAAGAATTCTGGAGTGATATAGATGAAGTGGTGAAGAGTGTACCTGAGGGAGAGAGAGTGGTGATTGGAGCGGATTTCAATGGGCATGTTGGTGAAGGGAACAGAGGAGATGAGGAGGTGATGGGTAGGTATGGTGTCAAGGAGAGCAACGCAGAAGGTCAGATGGTTGTGGATTTTGCAAAAAGGATGGACATGGCTGTGGTAAACATGTATTTTAAGAAGAGGAAGGAACACAGGGTGACATACAAGAGTGGAGGAAGATGCACACAGGTGGATTATATCTTATGCAGGAGGGCCAGACTGAAGGAGATTGTAGACTGAAAAGTGATGGCAGGGGAAAGTGTAGTTAGGCAGCATAGGATGGTGATTTGTAGGATGACATTGGAGATCAAAAAGAGAAGGAGAGTGAGGGCAGAACCAAGGATCAAATGGTGGAAGTTGAAAAAGGAAAACTATAAGGTGGAGCTCAGGGAGGAATTAAGACAGGCACTGGGTGGCAGTGAAAAGTTACCAGTGAGCTGGACATCTACAGCAGAAGTGGTAAGGGAGACAGCTAGAAAGGTGCTTGGTGTGACATCTGGACAGAGGAAGGAGGACAAAGAAACCTGGTGGTGGAATGAGGAGGTACAGGAGAGTATACAGAGGAAGAGGCTGGCGAAGAAGAAGTGGGATAGACAGAGATGAAGAATGTAGACAGGAGTACAAGGAGATGAGGCGTAGGGTGAAGAGAGAGGTGGCGAAGGCTAAAGAAAAGGCGTACGGTAAATTGCATGAGAGGTTGGACACTAAGGAGGGAGAAAAGGACCTGTACCGATTAGCTAGGCAGAGGGACTGAGCTGGGAAAGATGTGCAGCAGGTTAGGGTGATAAAGGATAGCGATGGAAACATACTCACAAGCGAGGAGAGTGTGTTGAGCAGATGGAAACAGTAATTTGAAAGGCTGATGAATGAAGAGCATGAGAGCGAGAGAAGATTGGATGATGTAGGGATTATGAATAGGAGAGTGCAATGGATTAGCAAGGAGGAAGTTAGGACAGCTATGAAGAGGATGAAGAATGGAAAGGCTGTTGGCCCAGATGACATACCTGTGGAAGCATGGAAGTGTTTAGGAGAGATGGCAGTGGAGTTTTTAACCAGATTGTTTAATGGAATCTTGGAAAGTGAGACGATGCCTGAGGAGTGGAGAAGAAGTGTACTGGTACCAATTTTTAAGAATAAGGGTGATGTGCAGAGCTGTAGTAACTACAGAGGGATAAAATTGATCAGCCACAGCATGAAGTTATGGAAAAGAGTAGTGGAAGCTAGGTTAAGAAAGGAGGTGATGATTAGTGAGCAGCAGTATGGCTTCATGCTGAAAAGGAGTACTACAGATGCGATGTTTGCTCTGAGGGTGTTGATGGAGAAGTACCGAGAAGGTAAGAAGGAGTTGCATTGTGTCTTCGTCGATTTAGAGAAAGCATATGACAGGGTACCTAGATAGGAGCTGTGGTATTGTATGAGGAAGTCGGGTGTGCCAGAAAAGTATGTAAGAGTGGTACAGGATATGTACAAGGACAGTGTGACAGTGGTGAGGTCTGCGGTAGGAGTGACGGATGCTTTCAAGGTGGGGGTAGGATTACATCAAGGATCAGCTTTGAGTCCTTTCTTGTTTGCAATGGTAATGGACAGGTTGACAGATGAGATCAGACAGGATTCACCGTGGACTATGATATTTGCGGATGACATTGTGATCTGTAGTGAGAGTAGGGAGCAGGTTGAGGAGACCCTGGAGAGGTGAAGATATGCTCTAGAGAGAAGAGAAATGAAGGTCAGTAGGACTAAGACAGAATACATGTGCATAAATGAGAGGGAGGACAGAGGAATGGTGAGGATGCAAGGAGTAGTTGGCGAAGGCAGATGAATTTAAATACTTGGGATCAACAGTCCAGAGTAACGGGGAGTGTGGAAGAGAGGTGAAGAAGAGAATGCAGGCAGGGTGGAGTGGGTGGAGAAGAGTGTCAGGAGTGATTTGTGACAGAAGGGTACCAGCAAGAGTGAAAGGGAAGGTCTATAAGATGGTAGTGAGACCAGCTATGCTTTATGGGTTGGAAACAGTGGCACTGACCAAAAGACAGGAGGCAGAGCTAGAGGTGGCAGAGTTAAAGATGTTAAGGTTTGCATTAGGTGTGACGAGGACGGACAGGATTAGAAATGAATATATTAGAGGGGCAGCACAGGTTAGACGGTTTGGAGACAAAGTCAGAGAGGCGAGATTGCATTGGTTTGGACATGTGCAGAGGAGAGATTCGGGATATATCGGGAGAAGGATGCTAGGGATGGAGCTGCCAGGCAAGAGGAAGAGAGGAAGGCTTAAGAGGAGATTTATGGATGTGGTGAAGGAGGACATGCAAGTGGTGGGGGTGACGGAGGGAGATGCAGAGGACAGGAAGAAGTGGAAGCAATTGATCCGCTGTGGCGACCCCTAACGGGAGCAGCCGAAAGAAGACGAAGAAGATTGCGGATGTGCAAACACTGGGGCTTCGGGGTTCAGGGTGATGGCGGTTGTCTGAGCTGTTGGAGTTCAGCAGCCTGACAGCCTGTAGTAGCTGGAAGCTGGAAAAGGAAGCTGTTTGTGAGCCTGGCAGTCTTGGCCTCAGGCCGCGATAGCATCTCCCACATGTCAGTGGTGACAAAAAATTGTGGAGAAGGTGGGAGGGCCCTGCAGTGATGTTGTAGGCTTTGCGGCTGCACTTCTTGTTGCAGGTGGACTCGATGGTGGTTAGTGGGGTTATACTGATGGACTAAGCAGTCTTCACTATCCAGTGCAGCGCTCCCTGGTCAGAGGTCAGAGGCAGTGCAATTCCCATGCATGAGGTCAGGATGCTTTCTATGGCACATCTGCAGGAGCTGGATGGGGGTGGAAGTCCAGCTCTTTCAGTCTCCGCAGAAAGTGGAAACACTGTTCTGCCTTTTTCACCAAGGTGTTGTGTTAGGATTCCAGGAGAGGTCCTTGGTATTCCAGGCACTACCAGGAACCCAAAACTATGCACCAGCTCCACTGCTGGACCAGGGTTGGGAGGGTAAATGGCAATGCACTGAGCGTATAGCCAAACAGAACGCCTGTGTTAAGGACAATGGTGTGGGAGGCGCTACCACGAATCAGGAAATCCAGGATTCAGTTGCACAGAGTAGTGCTCAGACCCAGTGAGGACAGTTTATTGACCCATTGCTGGAGGATGATGGTATTGCATGTTGAGCTGAAGTCAGTGAATAACATTGTGGCATAGCGTTCTTTACCATTTAGGTGTATCAAGGCCAGATGTACTGTGGTGTCAGTGGTGTCCTAAATGATATCTTGAGGCAGAAGGCATTCTGGTGCTGGTCTAATATAGAGACTGGGATGCAGGCTTTGATGTCAACTAGGGACACAAGCAGTATCTGGAGAATGTGCTGCGTTCGTGGACGGGGTTACAGTGAGGGCATTGAACCGAGCATAGAAGACACTTAGCTTTTTCAGCAAGGATACATTTCCATCATTGGTGCTGTTGTTCTTAGTCTTGTAGCCAGTGACTGTCTGTGGGCCCTGTAATATTCACACACAGTAGCTGCAATACACAAAATGATATTTACAGTATCATCAAGAAGTGGTTCATTTGAGCATTTCCAATAAAGTAGTTGTGAAACAAACCAAAAATGACAGTGTTAAAGTGTATTTATGTAAATGTATATTTATATGACATAAAAAGAAGTAGTTTTGTGAACTGAATTTTCTAGGAAATGGGGATTTAGGTGCTGTGATAACAAAAAACAATTCAAGGATTCAAAGGTTTATTTGTCATGGGTGAACAACACAGCATAGCAGTGTTATCCCCATGAAAAGTTTTGTTTCCGGGCATCCTCAGTAGTGCAAATGTGGACATAAATATGTAAAGTATAAATAAGTAAGGTACAGGATAATCGGGAGAGGAAAACAAATAAATAATAATAAATAAGAGAGTAAACAAATGGTTAATAAATAGGAATAGGTATGTGGGGGGAAAAAAAAAGATGTCCCTGACTGGCTAGCTTAGTCGGTAAAGCATGTGACCTGTAATCTCAGGGTCGTGGGTTTGAGCACCACAGTGGGTGTTGATGTAAATCCAGCCACAAGGAGGTGCACCTCTGTGCTGGTCCCGAGCCTGGACAAAATGGAGGGCTGCATCAGGAAGGGCGTCCGGCATAAAAATCTGCCAAACCAAAATATGTGGATGAGCTGATCTGCTGTGGCGATCCCTAACGGGAGCAGCTGAAAGTTAGACTGCCCGGCTAGCTCAGTTGGTAGAGCATGTGACTTGTAATCTCAGGGTCGTGGGTTTGAGCCCCACATTGGGTGTTGCTGTGAATTCAGCCACAAGGAGGTGCACCTCTGTGCTGGAGGGTTGTGTCAGGAATGGCGTCCGGCATAAAAATCTGCCAAACCAAATATGTGGACGAGCTGATCCGCTGTGGTGACCCTTGATGGGAGCAGCTGAAAGTTGGTTTAGGTGGGGGGGGAGATATACATTGGGGATTGGTGCTGGGGGAGAAGACACAGCAGCCAAACCTACAACAAAAAGTACCAGGAAAAAGGCTTGTGAAACAGATGGGTTTCCACCATGGGTGGGACAGGCATACAGACAATAACAATGTGTGATCGCAATATCCCATCCGCATGCATTTCCCATGTAATTTGCTGCCGAAGTCAGACCTCTAGGGGAAGTCTAATAATCCACAGGACCCCTGGTGACTTTCTGACTGTTCCATCAAATTGCCAGTGGTTACAGTTATTAAATCATGAACTGTGACTGCTGGGAGTCAAGCTGTCATTTACAGTACATTATTGTTTACAGAGGCAAAAATTTAACTGATATTCAGTTGTTCCAGATGGCTGGGACTTGTAGTGCTCACAAACCTTTAATAGCAGAGGCAGATTAAGCAGATGACATAGAAATTTAATGGCGCTTTAAGTGTTTTCTTCCCATTTTTCCTTATATTAAAATGAAGAGGTACTTCCGCTATAATCATTCTCACAAAGAGTTGTGCTGCTATAAATGGCTTAAGTGCCTAGAAATTCTATTTGGGAAGGAATTTAGAGCTTCCAACTACATTTTCTAAACATTTATAGTGAGGAGAGAAAGTAACACATTTTCATTGACACAAGTGTGTGTGTTTAGCAACATTGTGCATAAAATGGTCTCATTTGCAGTAAAAAAACCACAAAACCCCAATGGAAATGCTGTGCTACTGGGTTTAAAGTGTACTTTTTTAACTCGTAAACTGCAGGCAATGGCTAAAGGGCAGGTTCGATATTGCCGAGCTGGGACACATAAGCTGTCACTGCTGTGACTCGTCCACCAGCTGGACATCGGACACCCTGGAATGCTGTTTTATGAGCAGGGACAACAAAGTGTATTGACTGAAGGTTGGGTAATCGCTGGGAGGAGATGTGGTTCATTAAAGACTGTAGGAGTGTAGGAGTCCCGGTGAGGGCTGCAGAGCATGAGGAGAATTTCAACACCCACCCCGCAGTGGAGCTAAAGGAGTCACTGTTTACCTGTCGGAGATACTGTAGCATAGGAAGAACCTGTGTTTTGGTCCTCGAGAGTGCCATAATACCCTAAGCTCCCAAGATGTGCACAAGAATCTTGGGTTCACTCTTTTGACTCTTTTGACTTTTGAAGAAAGGAATGGCCTTGGGGCTTGTGGTTATACCGATTCTCCTCTCTCCTCACACTTTTACAAAGTTTGTGCTTTTGTATTCACACAAACAGAGCTAAAGATGGGGGAAAAACAGCTGAGTAGCAATGTATTCCACTGCTACACATGGGCAATGAGCATGACCTATACTGGAAACCCAATGGTATTACTTAAAAAAGTAGCAGCATTTCACATGCAATACAGCTGCACCCAGGGTTAACTACTGTGCTATGCTACGGAACTTTTAGGGTTGCTATGTACATTTTACTGTGATGCCTTTACACAAGAGTACAGCCAGAAAGACCATTGCCTCTTTTCTTTTTCAAACCTCATGAGTCATTCCCTGTGATTCAACCTTTGTGATTTCCTAACATGTATGAAAACGGGTAAAAAAAATCTGCCGGTGCGGGTAAAGATTAAGCTTGACTTTTCAAGGTAGATCAGTACGCTGCTTGAACCCTGAAAGAATATTTTTCCTTTGGTTTTGTTTTGGTTTTGTACAAAAAAGTAAAGAATTGTTGATGGCCCTCAAATTTCCCACGCTGTATAACTTCCCAAATGGGACAACTCCCTGTGTTGACATGCAGCTATGATTATTTATGAATAAGCTGGGTCATTCTTGTCTGTTTCATAATGCAGGCTATCTAATATTTAAATGGTGGTTTTAAATATTTTGCAAGTTAGTGTGGTCCATTTTGGCAGAAAATCAATTTTTCAGTTTATAACTTGTGTGAATTTTTGATAGGAAGCGGTCACAAATTGCTTTACAAAACTTTTTTTTTTGAAAACTCAAAAGGCGATTTAAAGGTTGCAGATGAGTGATGTGCTGTGCCTTATGTATAGGTGAACTGTGGAAGAATGGAGACAATTAATGTTGGGAAATTACATTTTTGTAGTGGGAAAACATTAGATTTCAACAGTCTGTCAAGTCTAATTTGAGCAAACAAGCAAATAAAAACCCAAAGAAACGTGCACATCTGGATTTTTAGAAGTGGAAAATTGCTGGTTGGAAACAAATAAAAGAACTGTGGAAAGTGGACATTCTGAAGTAACAAAGGAAAAGTAAAGTGCTATGTGATTATAAGGACAAAAAAATGTTACATGCATTTGTGGATGGCATACAGATGTGAGAGCTGGAAAGAGAGGAAATAGGAGGGCAGTGGGGAGGCCCAGGGCTGAAACAGTGGCAGAGCCCGTTTGAAATGGCGGTCCCAAGGTCCGAATAGCTCTTGCAATCCGCACATCTGGGATGCATCACCAAACAGTCAGGCCAAAGCTTCCACAACAACGGATGATCTCCTCTCTGTGGCTCCACTGGGAGGGCAGGCTGTTGCGTCACAGCTTTGCCGGAACTCCGATGGCACCTGCTTACCAGACACTTGGAGATGATCTATTACAGTTTATTACTTGTTTTAGGCTCACTTCCAAAGTGCAGATAAATTGTGAGAACGGCACATCTTGGGTTTCCTTGAAAAATCATTTGAAAATGGCCAAATGTGTACTACTGAAATGCCTAAAAAGCCATTTGGTAAACAAAGCCAGACACCGCACAACCTTATAGCATTTGCAAAAGAGTACATCTGGAAATGCCACGCTTATCTTTTATGTCAAGCGATATAGCAACTGTTGTTCTCCAACACGTATAAAAGCAAGAGCTCTATTATCTATTATCTGGCTATTTTACATCAGGTGAAAAGGTAGCTGCACTGCCACCACATTTCTTCTGCTGCAGTATCTGAAGTGGATCTCTTCTGAGCAGAAGACAAAGTAGACTTTTCCGGTAAGGAAACTTAGTAGGGGCTCTTATAAACTGCATTTCATAAAACCATGCGTTTGATATTTAAATGTCATTTTTCCGCCTGCGTAAAAAAAGTGCAAATGTATCAGAAACATAGTCAAGATAAGAAAAGCATTTAAAAGTGTGACATTCTCTTATCACTATAACATATTCTTATATGCGGTTAGGGCAGCACGGAGGTGCAGTGAGTAGTGTTTTCTGCTCACAGCTCCTGGGCTGTTTGGGTGAGTTTGACTCTGGCTCAGCCTTTATGGAGTCTGCATGTTTTCCCTGTGACTGAGTGGTTTTCCTTCCACAGTCCATAGACATGTGTTTCAGGGTAACTAGTCAGTCTGAACTGTGTGTAGCCACCCTGCAATACATTGTCATAGCCTGGTGCTCATTGCTTCTGCAGACTCTTGACAGCTGTGGCACTATGCAGGATAAGTGGAAATGGATGGATATTTATGCTGTCAACTAATGTAATAGGCCATGGGACTAAAATGCATGTTAGGCATGTTTTTGTGCCATATACTTACTACATATGCTACTGTACTTGCTTAGGAACAAAGAGATATAATAACAGATAAAAGTAGATGAGTTTCCTGGCACTGCCTGAGTGAAAATGGGGCAGCAGCGGAAAGCTACTAGCTAATGTGGTCAAACACAGAGCTGCCCCTGACAACAAGGCCAACTATATTGACATGCACACAATATTAAATTATGCTGTATGTCATCAAAGTTGGAATCTGTGTGTGTGTGTGTGTGTGTGTGTGTGTGTGTGTGTGTGTGTGTGGTAAAAATATCTGTAAGTGTCTTTACTTACTTTCTACGTGTCACATTACAGTAGTATGTGCTGCCTATGACATCACTTCTGCTGCTTCTCCAAGCCTTGTTAGATGGCAGATGATAAGTAACCTTTCTGGAATTTAGTCAACTTGACTATGCAAAGACCTTACTAAGGGTGAATAGTAACTGTGTGCTAAATTTCAAGGCTGTGGCTTGAAAAACAGACCTGTGCATAAAGAACAAACAGACAAAGAGACTGAGCTTTGTAGCTATAGAAGTACAGCATACACTTTGGTTAAGTAATCCTCATCAGCTACATATGAGCTATGTTCCTCTCACAGTTCCAGATGGATGAATCCAGCATGTTTTCTAACCCTGCTTACGTTATCAAGAACTCAGGAAGTCATTCCCAATGATTTCAATTGAAGCAGTAAGTTGAAAACCATGGTTTGTTAGCTGGCTAGAGCAAGGACCTCCTGAACTTGGCCATCCAGGGCAGGGCATCAGATTCCTCAGCATAGCGCATACACAAAAAGAGAATGTGCCTACAGCACGAAAAAAGGTAGCACAATCACAAGAGAAGGCGACAATGACGGAGAGACTGAGATCTTTCTAAAAAATAATTACGAGCATCATCCACAGCAGTGGAATGATTTCCGCTGTCGTTTTTGCACATTTATTACAAGGGTAGAAAAGATGGACAGATTTTTTGTTATGATTTGTATTCTGAGTCATAGACATGATACAGTGTTGAATTTTTAAGCCATCATCGCCCATCTGATTCACTTTTGGTGTTAGCACTTGCTTTTGGACATGACAAGTTGCAACAAATGGAGGTATTTGTTTCCAGGAGCAAGGAGAGCACTAACAGGTTTTGCATGTCTTCTTAGTCTGTTGAACCTAAGCATCTATGTGCCGTGTGTGTGTGAGCGCGGGTGTGTGAACATACACATGTTTCGCAAGGACACGCCATTAGGCAAAAAGCCAAGGTGCTGTAATTTAGCTGTATTTCTTCCATACTGTCTATGTTGTACTGCTTTCATGATAAAATCTTTAATTCTGCTCTTATTTAACAATTAAATGTTTGCTTAGTTTGATGAGACTGATGAAAAAGAGACTGAATGAGTATCAAAGGACTCTGTTTATTTTCCTCGTGCTTCTCTTCGGTCTGATACATGAAAACCGGACTGCAGAGACAGTTTGTTCCGCCTATCCAACTTCCAGAAAATCCTTCCTGATGAGATAATAGCAAAATGTCCAAAGGACAGTGCAGGCGCAGATGACATATTTACAAAACATTCATACTTATATGAATAGCGGACGATTCGCTGTGGTGACCCCTAACGTGAGCGGCCGAAAGTCCTCCATTATATTTCAATTTATAATTTTAAAGTTGCATTTTTTTTATGTTTGTGAGCGGGAAACAAGGCCAAACTGGAGTACCTAAACATTATAAAACTGTTTATACTTATGGAAAGCTACAGAAAACGCGGTACTTCCCTCATGTTTGACATTTAATAGATGAGGCAATCGGTAGCATAAAAAAGGAACCCAGTCATCACCCTTAACCACTGAAAATTTAGTTTTAGAGTTTAGAAGTACAATTTTGCAACAGGCAGTGATGTTTATGAGTATTAAGATCTTGAAGTGAGTAAAATACATGAGTGCAAGGTATACTGAGCATTGCAGCAACAGCTCTAAGTTCACAGAAATAAACATAATCTGTGTTAAAGCAAATAATAATGCAAGCATTGGTCCTATCATCACACTGCATTTTCTCTGCAACTCTGTTGAAACACACATCAGCAATCCATCTTTCTTCAAAGCGCCACTGATGGAGGTCAACCAAACTTAGGGCAACCCTAACCCAAACTCTACCCTGGACAAATACCCAACGCTTTATAATAATCCTGATGGGTAAACTGTTCTGGCAATAAATAGTGTTAAATATTGCAGCACAGGGTTCACAAAATCAGAAAATACTGCAGCCATGACTTAGTGTGGGATGTGAGATTTGTTTTTATCAAAAAATGGAAAAGAATATGTATTGAAAATGCATTTAGGAGTACTCAACATTGAATTTAGCATAATAGCCCAAACTTGCATTTAGCCATATGTATTGCTGAAGCTGGTAATTTAAAAAAAACTATTTGTGAAATATATTTTGTAAAGAAGGAAACGGTTTTAATCCATTGCATTTTGCATTCCATTTGTTCAGTGCTGCCTTGTAGAGTTATAATTAAAATTGCTGTTCTTTACAGAATTTGCCGGCCTTTGCAAAACCATGCTTCTATGGAAATGTGACGTTTCCAAAAATCAGCCATTTTGTTCACATGCACATGTGTTCCCAGGCATCTTGCACACAACCACACATTTTGTGGAAACCATTGTGACATTTTCATTTCACTTTCCAGCATGAACCTTGCTAAGCAAAAAAGTTGTGAAATGTTCTTTTTCCTCTCTGGTTCCTCTTGCACTGACCAATTTTATTTAAAAAAAAAAAAAAAAAAAAAAAAAAAAAAAACCATATACAACTTCTTCACAGAAACTCTACGATGCAGTTTAGTTTGAATTAAGGACCACACAACAAATATGACAGCGATCCCTCAGAACTGCGAGAACAAGCACGTCTATTCTTAGCCACATGTGCACATTTTAAAGCAATGTTTGTGTTTCAGCCTTGCATTATGTAAGCTTATTATAATGAACTTTAATGCAGATGTATACACAGCGATCACCCACCGATCCATGTCTTCTTTTTTTTTTTTGAAAAGGGGCAGCAGCTACCCACGCCAGAGATGCACTTAAATTTTCCATCCCAGATATTGTTTCTCTTTTTGAATTTTGGTTTAATAAATAATTGCAAATAGCAATACTTTTGGTGAGGCTGAACTGAGGATCGGCTATCATTATGTCAAAATAAAAATGACAAAACTTTTTTTGTCGGGTAGCTACATTCTCCTAGGGCTTTCCACACTGTCTAGCCCATCCCTGGCATGAGTAGCTGCTTCACTGTAGGAGCTGTAGGACCATAGAAGCTTGACTCTCAAATGTTGTAATTTATTCCTTTTTAATAACTAACACCAAGTACGCCTGTAAGACACATTTCCTTATACTGGGTAAACAAGTCTGAAGAGCTAAATTAGTTTACATAATGGCAATAAAAGCATCTCAATTTTGGCACTTTTTGCCTCGATCATGTTTTGTTATTTGCACAAAAGCGCTTTGTGAAGTCATTGTAAAGTAAAAACCTGTTGCTACAGCAATTACTGCAGTTGTAAAGCATTTACAGCATTCCCATTCAGCAAATTGAGGCTGTTTGACAAGCACTAAACCCCGAGACAGAAGACACGGACATGGGGCATGAAGCAACCTGCCTCTGCAGACCAGCAGAACCTTCAGGTTGTGTAGCACATATTGAGTCACTTCTCTTTTAAGGTAAAAACCAGGTATGAGCTGCACATGCTGCGCTGTATTTGAGACTTTGATGGAACATACTATATGCATGTATTCAGTATGTACTTCTTCTTCTTCTTCTTCTTCGTCTTCTTCTTCTTCTTCTTTCAGCTGCTTCTGTTAGGGGTCGCCACAGCGGATCAATTGTTTCCACTTCTTCCTGTCCTCTGTATCTTTCTCCGTCACACCCACCACCTGCATGTCCTCCTTCACCACATCCATAAATCTCCTTTTAGACTTTCCTCTCTTCCTCTTGGCCATGCATTCAATATGTACAATAGCTTAAATTCTACAGCATATACAGGGGTGATCAAAATTAGAGAACAACTTACAACTTTCTAAATTTCAAAATCACTGCTTACACCTATTTGAAGTTATTCTAACTGGAATAGTTTTTTAAGCATATTTCGTAATTTAAATATGTTCTGAGGCACAATATAAAAGACTTCAATGAAAAATCTGAAGAATAACTCTGATCAAAATTAGAGAAGACTCTCTGATGCCTCCCAGTTATCGGTGTCAATCTGGCACCTGGTGCTACTTTCCTTCTTTATCTGACAAGCCCTATTTATTTCGCAGAACTCCTAATTCCTTTGCAGGATGGCAAGCCGCTCTAAGATGACTGAAACCCTGCGACAGCAGGTTGTCCAGATGAAGGCCAAAGGGCTAACCCTTTCAGCTACTCCAAGAGAAGTTGGTTGTTCCATGTCTGTGATTTCTAGAATTTTCCAGCTTTACAGTGACACTAATTCATTCAAGTCCCCCAAAAATTCTGGTCGTCCACGTAAGACAAATGTACGCGAGGACAGGATCATGCAGAGACTCTCAATGGGGAATTGGTTCAACACTGCAGTTGGAATTGCTCGCCAGTTCAGCGCCGAACAGAGTAAGGATCTGTCTTGGCATACAGTGTCTCACCATTTAAGACAATTTGGACTGAAAGCCCACTCTGCAGTGACCAAACCTCTCATCAGCAGAAAGAATCAAAAGGCTAGACTAACCTTTGCTGGGGAGGATCTTGTGTGGACAGAGGAGAACTGGTCCTGAGTTTAATTTAGTGATGAGAGCAAGTTCAGTTTATTTGGGTCCAATGGGAAACATTATGTTCGGCGTCAAACTGGGTAAAGACTGAACCCAAAGTGCATAAAAAAGTCAGTCAAATTTGGAGGAAGAAGCATCATGGCTTGGTGGATGTTTTCTGCAGCAGGAGTTGGGCCTCTTATCCAGCTATATGGCAGGGTGACTACAAATGTTTATCAGAACCTCCTTCAGCAACATGCGGCTCCTTCCTTGCAAGCATCTCTGTCAGTCCGCAAATTTCATGCAAGATGAAGCCCCCGTTACACCGCAAAATGGGTAAAGTAGTTCCTTGAAGCTAACAACATTGAAATAATGAAATGGCCAGCCCAGAGTCCACATCTAAACCCAACTGAGAATCTCTGGAAAATCCTTGGCATCAAAGTTATGGATAAGAAACTCACTACAGTTTCTAAACTGCGGAAGAGACTGGAAGAAGAGTGGACCAAGATCAAACCAGAGCAGTGTGAGAAACTAGTGATGTCCTGCGGGCACAGATGTGCTGAAGTGATTCAAAGCCAGGGCCTCTACACTTCCTATTAATTATTGAAAGCTGTAACCCTCCAAAAATTTTTGCTGTAATCTTCTTTTCTGCTACAGTGGTTACTGTCCTCTAATTTTGATCACTGTGTTTTCCACAAAATGAAAGTTTTTGTTGAAGTGCTTTGATTATTTTGTAAAACATGCTAGTAGAACAGTAATATTCCCACAGCTAATACTCCTTCAAATTTTAAGCAAGGAAGAAAAAACAAGTGTTCATAAATTGTTCTCTAATTTTGATCATCACTGTTTTTATATACAGTACACATACAGTACATCCATTTTCACAACATTTACTGAATGAAGTGAAACATTACAACAGTTATATAAAGATGAAAATATAAAAATAGTTACATATAAAGATGAGCATGAAGGCATTCTGTTTAAAACTAAGTCAAATAATCCTTTGACACCACTGTTCACAAAAAAATGAGATTTGTTTGTTTGTTGGATAAGAGGTGATTTAAACTTATTCCTACTTGTACTACCTCAGGTGAATACTCTTTCATTTTCAGCATTTTTATTGTTCTTTCAAAGTACCGTAAAATTTGTTTTTATGATCACGATCAAACAGGCTAAACTTTGGTTAAGAAATAGCATCGCTGTCAGACGTCATTTCTTAACCAAACAGTCGCAATTTTTCATTTAATCTTATATTTGTATAACTGCAGGATTACTTAGATCAGGAAATATCCATTCATGTTCAAA
Source organism: Heterotis niloticus (assembly GCA_018136845.1). Taxonomy (NCBI): domain Eukaryota; kingdom Metazoa; phylum Chordata; class Actinopteri; order Osteoglossiformes; family Osteoglossidae; genus Heterotis; species Heterotis niloticus. The sequence goes on from CM030891.1 coordinate 20,499,548, forward strand.
GCTCAGCTAAGAATTTAAGATTAGATTAGGTGGAGTGAAAAATTATCTTTTTTGGTACTTCATCTGCATCTCTGTGAACTCCTTCCAGTATTCTAAGATTGGGATTTTGTGTTAATGAAATGGAAAGTTTTTTTTATTAAAAATTTTCCAACACAAAGTTTAGCAAAACAGTGTACAAACTGCATGGAATTAAAATAAATCTCGCTGAGCTATAAAACACTTGAAGTAATTAAATGTGGTTTAAAGTTAGGATAACAACTAAAGGTTCTGTTTACACTTTGTTGTGGAATAAACACTAAATTACAGTTTTGTCTCATTTTAAAGACAAGCCAAATGTAAAATAAGCATAAGTAAATGTCCTGAGAGCTTTCAATTGATCCAAGCTGGCTGAACGCGAACACTGACTGTATTACAAGATGTGTGTCTTGAAGCTGGAATGTCGTTGCCTTTTTTCCGACACTAAAATTTTCACCCATAGATGTGCGTTTGACCCTAGGGTGAGAACTCCAAAACCTGGTGTTCTGGTGGCGTAAGTTTACACACATCTGCACTGTTGAAACACACATTGTCCTTCACAAACACATCCTGACAAATGGTACACAGACACACTGCCCTGCATCGATAAAAAATTTTTTAAACTTAAAATGCTTGTAAAAGGAACATCTAGAGATTAATTAAAGTAACCTAATATTCTTTTCATAACTACTCTTTGTAAATAATTTTATTTTCCATATTTTTATCACCATGTTGTTTTCAGCTCTAAGCTGTATTTCCACTCAGGTCTAGACTGTTGGACTTTCTTACTGCTATAGTTTTTAGCATCTTGAATTATTAAAGAGTTTAGAAGAAACACCAGTGCCTTTCTTGGCCTTTTTGTAGCCAAGAAATGGGATCAAGATCCCATCTGATCAGGTATTTCCCCCCTATTGTCCAGCACTGTGAGGCAATTGTTCATAAATGGGGCAATTTTTCATAAATTCAGCCGCTATTAAATTACTTGGAGCCAAGACCTACATTCAGCTTTAAAAAAATCAAAAACTTCACAGCTCCATTTTGAATGTATTGCTGCCATTATTGTCCATTCTTCTTTTCACGCTTCTGATCATCTGTAAAGTTTAATGTTTACAGTATTGGAAAAGCCAGAAAGTACTGTGTAGTCAGTTAAATGACGCTGCTCTCGTGTGACACAGCCGAGTGCATGCAGTGGCATGAGCTTCCCTCAACTCCTTTGACCTCAGTACGCTTGCCAATAAAGCTGTGACACATTCTTCTGAGGAAGCTGTTGCAGAATGCATGTTTCCTGAATGCCAGTCGGCTTCACCAAATAAGTGGACAATGACCTACAACAGTAAACCGGGAAACAAAATGAAACTGAAAAATTTAGAAATGAGGGGGAAAACTGCTTCTGACAATGAAGTCGCAGGTCCGAATTCATTTCACATGCAGTTTTGTCACGAATGTCTGCGGGAGAAGTGTTGCACCTCTGCCTGCCCCCTGCAACAACACATCAAGCATAGAACAGAGCCATCGCTTGTGTTACAGGGCTTAATTTGTTCTGTGGAATCACCCACATGCAGGGGTCAAATTGCCATTATTTCTTATCTGAAAATTGGCTTCCACGAAATACGTCACTTTAATTTAAGAGCGACGTCATCCATCAGTGATGTGGAAACAGGAGCTCAACATCAGCCAACTCCAGGTGTGAGCCCCCCGACCAGAGTGGGAGTACGGCCTGCCTCGCCTTGCAGCTACAACCATAATCTAATACATGAGAGTGCTGCACCGTTTAATTAAATATAAACCACACTGAAAACTGTGGCCAGTAAAAATTATTAAGTAATAAAGCTAATAATAATTTCCTAGTGCCTTGCAAGGAATGTGGGTCAGACAGTTTCATTATGTGCAGTGTATCTCAGCGCTGGGTGCTTATTTTGGACTCATGCTTAGGATCCACCCAGGCAAGTGTGACTACACGGTGTTCTGTGGCGAAGCTTAAAAGTAGAGGGACGCACAGTTCGGTACAGTACCTGACGATTTTGGAATGACTGTCTCTTCATTATCAGTTTTTCAGCACATTTTTAGCAGATGGATATGATTTTCTGAAAAACGAGGGAGTTACATCCCATAAATTATAGTGTCCGTTGCGCTGTGTCCTCTTTTTTCATCTCCCACTTAGGATCCCTCTTCGGATCCAGCCGGCCAAGAGCAGCTAAAAGAAGTCTTTTAATATCCTATTAATGTGAAACACAAGGGAAAATTAAGGTTATAGCAAGAATGTGGCTCAAGGGAGATGTAGGGATTTAAACATAGAGAATTTTCAGTGGGATTTACATAAGACAGCAAAGAACATGTATTTTTAATAATGTACAGAGTCCTTATGCTCAGCTTAAAACTTGGGCTTATGTACAAGCTAGACAGAAGATCGAACTGGGTTTCCTGTCAGCTGTAATGACGATGAGTCGAGACATTTTGGCTTACAGTGGAAATGGCTTTGGATAAAACCATCAACTACTTGTTAAAATGGAGGAATAAAATAAGAAGATGCCAAACATAGTTTATACTGCACTGTGAAAGCTGTCATTCTCACAAGGATCCTTGGCAGATGTTAGGAGCTTCAGTGGCAGTGGCTCACAGAGCATCTGGTCTCTGGACAGACCCCTCAGCTTTTCCCATTTTTTACTCAGTTATAACTTGGCTTCTATAAAAATGTCACTAAGTAAAGGGCTTTCAGTAGGTATTGCTGGCACCTCACAATACCTGGGCACAGGTTGAAATACATCTCAATCTATGTGGAATTTGTGTGTTCCTCCCAAGTCCAAGTGGGTTTCCTCTGGGTGCTCTGGTTTCCTCCCACAGGCCAAAGAAATATTTCAAATTAACTGGTGACTACACTGGTTATTTGTGGGTACCCTGCAATGGATAGGTGGACCCTAACTATCCAGTGATTCTGCACCAGAATTTGGGCCACCACGACCCTGACAAGGACAAGCAGTTAATGAAACCAAGTGAGTTAATGGTATTCAGTTTGGGATATCAGCTAGTAACCTCGAGGAGCAGCACAATCATTTATCCAGAACAATGTAGAGCTGTATTCTGAAATTCATGGAACACTTTATTACAAACATCTAAAGAGCTTAGCTTTAACTTTTACTTCCATTGAAGTGCATGGTCAGCTTTGCTCAGAAAGTCGTTTGTTACATTTTGGTCTCATACTTAAATAGCATTGGCTAACATTACCATTTTTTTTTATTAACCTTATATCTTTCTTCAAAGTGGCCTTTCATGTTATGCTTGTGTACTAAACTATTTACAGTACAACTACCCATTTATAGAGCAGGGTGATTTTTTGTGGAAAGAAATTTTCTATAATGGGAAATTATGTCTTGCATACTTAAGAAAAAAGAGGTGCACAGCCTAATAATACTAACCTTTGCCCCAGTATAATGCGTAGGTATTTACGAGGGTACCTTAAAGAAGGGAAAAGTAAACTGCTGATAAGGCAAAGCCAATAGGCTAAGGGAATGGTTAATTTAGGACCAGGTCAGACCTTGGTGCGTAATAAAGTAATAAAATAGAGAAATGACTAAAGTGGAAGTGGAAGAGCACTGGTAACACCTCATATGAATACGTATATGTATATGTTTGACTGAACGTAGTAAAACTGGACAACCAGAGCCATTCGGGGAGACACTCCTTTGTGAGGGGTATCCTGTCAGCGCTGACGTTCTGAAAGACAGTTCTGTCTCGAGTGTTTACTGGCTGAGCGTGTCCTAAGTGTTTTTTTTTCTTCCACATTTTCCAGAAGGAATTTCGTATAAGCAAGGAACTCAGATTTGCATCCTTTAACTGCAAGAGAACAGCGCTAACAAGTGCGCTACCTGCTGTTATCCCTGCTATTGTCAGTCGCCTTTTGTACACACCTTAATTTGCTGAATTATTCATCCTCTTGTTGTATAGATGATACTGCACAGTCTTCTGAGGTGACATTTCAAAGTGGATGGGAGCACAGTTCAGAGCAGTACCAGGTAATTTTGTAATGATTCATTATCATTTTTCTCAGCACATTTTTAGAAAATGGGTGTAATTTCCTGAAAAATTTGAGAGGTACTTCCCCTAAATAATACTGCAGGCTGCACTGTGTCTTCTTTTTTCATCTCCCACTCAGCCAGCTCAACTCTCTATCTGGCCATCTCGCTCCTCCTCTTTCATGCCATCACCATGATGAATGCATTGCTATTCCTCCCATGGTCAAGAGGCCCTGCCCGCCCAGAATCCCATAACCATGTAAAAAATACACTGGAAAGGAACTCCCCCCATCTGTCAGCATGACCTGCATGCAACCTTTTCTCAAGCCACCAGCACATACTCAACTCTGCTGCTTGTCCAAGCGATTCAGTTTGCAGCCTTGCTTCTGCTCAAATACTTATCTTATTTTTCTGTTATTAAGCTTTGTGCTTTAGAATTACAGTTAAGCATCCCTGAGTGAAGCAGACATGAAACTGCATTGTGATGAAAATACCAATACTGATGCGATAATGCGATGTTTTCTGACTGATTTTTGGTGGCCCGTTCTTTATTCTGTTGTTATGCAGATCAGTCATAATGTTGTTGTTAGGTGTTTTTTGTAATCCTAAAACCATTTACAGCTCTATTGTTGCAATAAACAAAAAACAAAATTGTCCTGTTCTCGTTATTCTACAGATCACATGAGAATGAGGGAATAAACTGCACAGATAAACAAGATGGTAAAGGTGGCAACCAGTGCAGCAGTACACTGGCTGTATAGTGTACTCTAGTGTAGTGGAGCATACAACAGTGTACTGTATTTACTGTAGTGTAGAACACTTTAGTGTAGTATAGTGTACATTTGTGTAGAGTACTGTGCTATAGTGTACTGCAGTGTAGTGTACTGTAATGTCAGGAGTTACAATATTCGGCATGAAGATAATCCACTCAAATTTTCTTGGCTACTTCATAATCCACTTGTTATTTCACCCGTTTCACACCCATTCTATAATCTATTCAATTTATGAACACCTTTGTATGTAAAAACTGGTCTGAATCATAAACACTGGGTCATACAGTCAGTGTACAGCAGTGGTCAGGCTATTTAAAGCCATTTATTACTGTGCTTCTGCTTTTACTATACCCTGCCCTTTCACATGCAGACTTCAACCACAAAGGGAATCGTTCTGATCTGAGTGTTTCCCCAGCTTTGAGGGAGCTCAACTCAAAAAGGAGTTTCCTATTTTTAATTTGCGCTTATTTACAATACATGTTCATATTAAAATGGATTTAAATTTCATGCCAACTGAACACCAGGTGAGGAACGTGTATCTGCTGTGTCATGTCTTTCTTCAACGTGGGCTCAGGAAGGCTGCTGACCTCACACATTCCTCACCTCCAGTGATGTCAGACGCTCAGAGTCATTCAACTTCACTCTGTCGTTACGTGTCTCAATAAAAGCTGTGGCTTGAGGCCTGCTGGCGTGGGCAGGGTTTGCATTTGCAGATGAATTATTCACAGCAGGATGTGAAATACTGTGCCATGGGGGCACCACAGGAGGAAACTGGGTCTTCACAACCAAAGTTCTTGACCTCAGCCACTGTGGTAGAGAGGAGACCACCATCTCTCAGTAAAATGTTTATTGTCCCTTTCTGCAGAAGTTCATGATGAAAGCATAAAAGCAAATCTTTCCTGACCATGGGGATTCAAATAAAATTTCCATAAAGTTTCATAAACAGAACATTACACTGGTAAATATATTACCAATTTGTATTATATTGACTGGTTCGTATTGTTATATTTCGCTTTTTAATCTGCAGTAAGGGTACATGCAGTGATTTTAAGTAAAAGCTACGAGTTTAATATTAAAGTCCCGTTCAATTCTGACATTAAGAAATGTGCTTCCTAGGACCCAGGAACAGGTCAGGAGAATTAAATTATCTTCAAAAATGATGTTAATTGTCATTAATAATAATGGGGACTTTAGGTAGCCATAACTACAGGACGCGCTCGATGACGTCGACTGGGAGATGTTCCGGGCAAGTTCGGACGACGTCAGCGAGGTCGCAGAGGTTGTGGTCAGCTTTGTTAGCATGCTGGGAGATAACATTGTCCCCACGGTTAAAATGAAGAGCTTTGCCAACCAAAAACCGTGGGTCGATGGAACGGTCCGCAAAGCAGTGAACGCGCGCACTGCTGCGTACGACGCAGGACTCACCACCGGCGACGTGAGCGCTTACAAAGCGGCTTCATACGGCCTACGGCGTGCAGTGAAGGACGCGAAGCGCCGGTACCGGGAGCGGGTCGAATCGCGTTTCCACCAGGGTGACACGCGTCAATTGTGGCAAGGACTGCGCACCATCACAGATTTCGGAAGGAAATCCAACGTGGCCGACTCTGGGTTCGCCAACGAACTCAACGCGTTCTATGCCCGTTTCGAGCCCGATTGCGCTAAAGTCGCCCGCGACAGCAGCGAGACCCGCAGCCTGGCGAAGGAATGTGGTGACTTCATCACCGTCGCTGAGTCCGATGTGCGGAGGGAGCTGAAGCGCGTCAACATCAGGAAAGCGCCAGGGCCGGACAGCATCTCCGGGCGCCTGTTGCGCTGCTGCGCCGACCAGCTGACCGGAGTTCTCACAGCCATCTTCAACGAGTCTCTGGCTCAGTCCACGGTCCCTCGGTGCTTTAAAACATCCACCATTGTCCCGGTACCAAAGAACAATAAGCCTTCATGCTCGAATGACTACCAGCCTGTTGTACTGACCTCGGTAGTCATGAAGGTTTTTGAGAGACTCATCAAAGCCATCATCACAGCATCCATCCCCAAACTTTATAGACCCACTTCAGTTTGCCTACCGTTCAAATAGATCCATAGATGATGCCATATCCCATGTCTTGCACACCACCCTCAGTTATGTGGATAGGAAACGGGAACTTGTGAGATTGCTGTTCATTGATTATAGTTCAGCTTTCAACACCATTGTCCCACACAGACTGTTCACTAAACTGAGAGACTTGGGATTGAGCAGCCACCTGTGTGCCTGGGTTCTCAGTTTTCTCACAGGCAGATCACAGGTGGTTAGAGTGGGTAGTTGCACCTCCGGCATCATCACACTCAACACAGGAGCTCCGCAAGGTTGTGTACTTAGCCCTCTGCTCTATGCCCTCCAAACTCACGACTGTGTGGTCACGCACGCAGCCGACTCCATCGTCAAATTTGCTGATGATACGGTAGTGCTGGGCCTCATCTCCATGAACGACAAGACAGCATACATGGAAGAGGTGGAGAACTTGGCATCATGGTGTCAGGAGAACTGCCTCCAACTGAATGTCAGCAAAACTAAAGAGATGGTGGTGGACTTTGGTAGGCGATAGCAGCGGTCCTACACCCCCCTTAAAATCAACAGGACTGCACTGGAGAGGGTGAGCAGCTTCAAATACCTGGGCGTTCATGTCACTGAGGATTTGACATGGACTGTACACATCCGAGCTCAAGCCAATAAAGCAAAGCAGCGTCTTTACCACCTCAGACAGCTGAGGAAGCTTCAGGTCTCTCTGGCGATCCTTAAAACCTTCTACTCTGGTGCTGTCTGAGGTGGTAATGATACGGTAGTGCTGGGCCTCATCTCCATCAACAAAAAGGTTTTATTTACCGTTGTATTTATCTATTTATTTATTTATTTACTTATTTATCTATTTGCTGTATGTTTCTTGTCTTCTTGGTGTTTGTTTGTTTTACTTGTTGCAAACTGTTCTGACTCAGAATATCACCTCCTGGTTTGGGAATAGTTGTGCTTGTGACATCAAAGCACTGCAGAGAGTGATCCAGGCAGCAGAATGCTGCACCAGATCTAATCTGCCATCCCTAGAGGACATTTACACCAGGAGATGCAGGACCAGAGCTAGGATCATCAGAGACCTGTCTCATCCCAGCAACCATCTATTCATCTTGCTGAAATCAGGCAAACGCTTCAGAAGCATTATGGCCAGAACGGAGAGGCTCAGGAGGAGCTTCTATCCACAGGCCATAAGACTTCTGAACCCAGACATGCCATCACAATCCTCGCAAACCAGGGTCTACAATATCCTTTGACCTCTCCCCTCACTGTCCTTCCAGTGCACCTTTAGGTTTTATTTACAGTTTTATTTATCTATTTATTTATTTATTTATTTACTTATTTATCTATTTGCTGTTTGTTTCTTGTCTTCTTGGTGTTTGGTTGTTTGTTTTACTCGTTGTACATTTTTCTGCACAGTTTCCTATCCTGAATCAGAGCACATTTCACTGCATGGTATACTCAGTAACCATGTACGTGACAAATAAACACTTTTGATTTTGAAACTATGATATAGTCATCTTGTGACTTGACAGTCTGTGGTTTGAATGTTAGTGCTGCTGTTGTAAATCTGAACAATTTTCTTAACCCCAAGAAACACAGTAAGAGCCCCCTGGTGGCTGAGTCACTGAAAAGGTGATTATGATAAAAATTACAGCTAAATAAAAGTTACCAAAAATTTAAAAAATTAATATTATGAAGCTGACAAGGCTAAATTTACAAATGTTATATTTCTCTTGGCACTTTTTTTTTGCTTTTGATACATATTGCATCCTGAGAGCTGTTCACACGAGCGAGTCATATCCTGTGTAGCTTGCTTTTTCCAGCCTGCAGCCTACATGCCTTCATAGGTGAAATGAAATTTCATATATGACAAACTGGTCATATTTATACTTTATAAATCACACATTTTTGGTGACCTTGTGACTCTTACATCTACTACTGCACTATATACTACAAAGTAGCTCACCTTTGACTGCACTGTTGGCTTTATCATGTGATTATTTGGGAACGGTCGGTGTGAGACTGAGTGAATGATCTCCCCAGCTGAGGCCACCACTGGGTAGGAGAGAGGTATAGATAGTTGCCCATCTTGTGAACCTTCTCATTCTGAGCTCACTGTGTTTCTACATTATGATCTTCTATACTCACTGCAGTGTGTCCAGCCCCTAGATTTCAGGTTCTAAGCCAGTGACCTTCTGTGCCTTACACTGCCTCACTGCTGGAGAGTTGTGAGTCAGAACAACCAGCTGTTTTCAGCATAAAATTGATACTTGTTTGGTTTATGTTTACTTAGCTCTCCGTTTACTTAGCATTTACTTTTCTCTTAAAAGACTTTATTTGTTTACACAGCAGGGGGATATTTTACTGGAACAGCTCAAGGTAAGTGGTTTCGTCAAGAGTGCTGCAGCAGGAGGTGAGATTTGAATCTAAAATATAAGGCAGTGGGTCTAAGCACTGCCCTACCTACTTATTGCTTACTGCAGCAGCTGCAGGCCAGAATGGCTTTTCCTCTGCACCTCACAGTGCCTGTTTCCACTCAGGTTCCATCATGAAGTCAGTAGGCAATGGGACTAGACTGATGCAGCTGTAACACATTTTCAACATGGATTCCGTCCCAAACATTGCTACACACCACAATAAATATAAATTATATAAAAATAATAAATACAACATTATACTTCACTTTTCACCATCTTCAAATTATATATCAAACACCTGTCTCCTGGGACCATCTGGCTGACTACAAACACATGGCATTGGTACGGAGATTGACACACTTGCACATCCTGTGGACCGATTCATAAATTTTATGTAAAAGGTTAAATGGGCATTATTAACTTCCGCATTTTTCATATTTAATGGCACCTCACAAGTGAAACACGGGCAAAGGGCAGCATGGGTCACACAGTGGGATGCAGCCTGTATTGCGTTCGCAAACACACTTCAATGTTATCGTGCAACAAAAAGTCATAGGGAGAAAAGTGCAGACGGCATTACTGACAAAAATGGACTGCAAGCTTATTTTTGCTCCTTTCCCATTATCACTGAGTAAACATTATAGACAGAAGAGTGATTTAAACATTACTTCTCTTCTCCCAGCTATGTTACTGCGTAGTTGCCCATGTCATACTTTAACTCTTCAGAATCCAGAGCTCCCCTTAAAAGCCACTCTTTAGATTCCTGACATTCCGCTGGACTCCCAGTACAAAGGTCATGTCTTCCTCACATCCTTCAAGCACGAAAGAAAAGTTCAAACCTTGCTGTCTCCAAGTCCTTCCTTCTTTGGAAAAATGAGATTCTTAAAGAAATTCTAATTCATCCTGCATGCTGGCTCACTACTCTTGGTGGTATAGTAACATGCATGTGCTGCACAGGCAAATATTTATTTAATGCCATGCATAACCGTGTTGCTGTAGGGAGTCGTCATACCTGAGTCTGCGACTAACACCAGCAGTAGGAGCTCATGAAGACAAACAATTTCAGGTGCTTCAGAGGTCCCAACGACAAAGTCGTGTTTTGTGGTTTTCTGTTTTATGGGTGATAAAGGTCATCTTCACATTCATCTGGAAAAGGTTTTTTTCGGGATGCTAGATGTTTTAAGTATACGCTTGTTTTCTATTAGGGAAACCATAAAGCTATTTGCCCCTCAGGCCCGTTTGTTGGTGTTTTTGAGTAAGTGAACTAGATGTACTTATCATGTTATTAATTCTAATTTGTGCCCTCAAGAGATGTAGATGTATTGCTAGGCTTCAGATGAGAAAACACCGATGCTCTGTGGTTTCACACCTCTGCTATATGCCAGCAATGACTCTGGTCTTTGGTAAAGTCTTTAAAAAATTATCTTCAAGTCAGTCTATGAAGCAAGGAGTTAAAAGAATGTTTTTATTTACTTTTACTGATTTATTATAGTCAAAAATTGGATTTCTGTTAACAAGTTTCAACAGGAAATCACCTGGCATGACTTCCCAGTTCTCTTGTACTCCTAAATTCCCAGGCACATAGGTTTTGTCTCTTTGCCTTGACTCTCCTCTCCAGTTCATCCCAAACATGTTACCCTGGTGTACTCAAACTTTTGATTGCTACTGAATTGGAGCATAGACACAAATATTTACAATATGAGCTCCATACGGTAACACATTTCCAGCCAACGAACAATGTCCTTGTGAATTTAAAGTCTGTCCTGGTTCTAATTTCTACCTCTGCCCATCTGCATATAAAAGCATTATGTTAGAATAAACCAACAACTCAGTCAGAAAGTATTGACAGTTGATGCTGAAGCTAGTGATGGTAATTATTGAGAATACTTGTTCACTTGTGTGAAAATATACACAGACACTTTTTATTTAGCTTTTTAGGCCATTAGTTGCACATATGCTTCTGGTAATAAAAAGTCAGTTAAATATTAACAGAAAAACAAAGCATTACATTAAATCCAGGTACAATATTTAAAAATCCAAGAAATTATTCCTTTGAACTTTATCTTCTTGAAATGATTTATGCATGATTCTGTCACATAGCTGACAAGAAAAAGTTTAGGCCATCTTCAGGACAGAAGTATCCAGGCATATCCAAGAGCACATTCTGATCTACGCTATATGGCCAAAGGTATGTGGAGACTGAGCATCGCACCCATATATGCTTGTTGAACATCCCATTCCAAACCCATGGGCATTAATATGGAATTGTTTCCCCCTTTGCTGCTGTAACAGCCTCCACTCTTCCATCACATTTTGGAGCATGGCTGTGGGAATTTGTGCCCGTTCAGCCTCAAGAGCATCAGCGAGGTCAGGCGAGAAGGCCTGGCTCAGTCGGCTTTCCAATTCATCCCGAAGATGTCCAGTGGGGTTGAGGTCAGGGCTGTGTGTAGCCACTCAAGTTCTTCCACACCAACCTAGGCAAACCCTGTGTTTATGGAGCTCGCTTTGTGCACGAGAGGGCACAGTCATGCTGGAGCAGGAAAAGAGCTTCTTCCCCAAACTGTGGCCACAAAGCTGGAAGAACAAGATTGTCTAGAATGTGTCTGTATGCTGAAACAGCTCAGTTCAATTATTAGAAAGGGACCCCCCTCCACATACTATTGGCCATACAGTGTATTTTCCTGCACACATAACAGAGGGGAAGAGCTGCCTCCGCACTCACTGTCCACCTCCCAGTGTGCATTAGGCCCTGGCAGGAGCCATGCGTCAATGACTGCTGTCACCTCCCGGCTGAGGGAACAGAGGAAAGTGCCTGAACATATATAATAAACAGTCTCGTGTCTCCAGGTTCATAAAGAAGACTGTTTTGACAAACATCGCTTTGCCAGCACCGCAAAATCCAGCGGCTTCTGATGCTGGGAAATGTCACGCTTTGCTTATTACTGTAACTGCTACTGTTACAAGCGGGTTAGCCATTCGACTAGCAGGGCATGCACGCAGTAATCCAAACGTCACTTCAGTCGGACAATTTCAGACCTGTTTTATGGAGTTTCTGAAACGAAATTTCTCATCGAGCTCTTACTGAAGATGCATTTCGTGAAATTGTGGGCAATTCCTTGTCAGGCTTAGAAACTTGCCGAAAATATGCAGCGAGCATCGCAGAATAAACTCTTTTTAATGGTTTATAATGTCCTTGTGTACACATCCCTTTCGTGACTCATTGTTGTTCTGTCAGCATGCTAGCAAAATGCCGCTTCTCTGGTGAAAAAAAGGAAAAATATTCGAGCACCTGTGTAACAAGTTTGTTGTTAATGGGAACAAATGTTGATATTATGTTCAAATATACTGTGAAGACTTAATGGTGAACTGGACATATTTCAAGGCCAAGTTTCCAAAACTGATAATAAGCATTTCCCAATGACTAATAAGTAAATACCGCAGGCACACAAACAACCCTACAAAGACAGTCAGACCACTTCCTGGATGAACCTCTTCTGAAACTCTTTTAATACAGTCAGTACAAAAATAAGTACAAAAAAATTCAATACATTTCATTTCAGTGGACAACAGATGGTTCGCTTCCCTGAATACTTTTCAGTGTGTCTTAGGGATTTTGGGCTGCTGTCCACGAAAGTCACCGTGAAATTTCCCAGTCGCAAACTGTTTTTAAAATCGTCTGTATCGGTAATGCCGGACGCTGTGCAGGCCTCACAAGATGCAGTAGGGAATGTTGAGGCTCAGACATGCGTGGACATGCATCGGTGGGGTGGGCGCTGACAGGACTGGTTTTAGAAAGGCTGTAAATTTCACACACACCTTCGCTATGTATTTCATTTATATCAGATCGCATTCATGCTGATGCACAACACAGGGTGAGTGGAGTCATAATAACCAAGCAATTGCTGTCAATGATAGGCACTTTGAAGAACTTCCAGTGGAGTTTGAGTTGAATTTTCTTGCCAGGAAACTGCATGCAGCTGACTGACAACATGCTTCAAGTATAGCAAACTTTGAAGTGTAACAAATGTCAGCAAAGAGTCATGTTCTGCTTTCACTTTTACACCTCTTCCCTGCACACCTCAGCACGAAAGGTTTCACCGGGACTTTGCGACAATTTATAAACAGCGTCAGGCCAACTGGAATCCACCAGCGCTGGACACTTAAACAGGGAGCATCAGACACTGAGGACAAACAAAAATCATCAGCAAAACCTTTACACTTAGTTGAGCTGTGCAATGCATCAGCGCTGTTATGTGAATAAACGCGTTGCGTTCGATAAAAGTTTCTTTCTTTCTCCAAATTCAACGAGACTGAAATTACATTTGTGTTCGGTTTCAAGTGCTCTGTCATAACAAGAAAAAATTCTGAGCAAGCAAAACTTTTAAAAAATTTCCTGCCTACTGAAAAGCTGAAAGTTAACTTACCAAAACCCGAGGGCTGAGTGCTTCGTACTTTTATAATTTTATGTTCAAACACAAATAAAAATGTACATACATGTTGCAGTTTTTTTATATCGTAGCAAACAAATACTGGCAATGAATACAAAAATATAGCATTCAATCTATCACCCAGAGTGCAATTCACTCAAAATGTATTAAAAATAATGTGTAGTGTAGGTGTGTGAGCTGAGGTATCCTCTGGGCTTTCGTGTGTGGGAGTCTCATTTTGCAACGGAAAATCTGCAATGGTGACATTGACTGCAAACACACACATGGGTGGGTGTTCCCTGGCTGCGAGCTGCTGCAACAGATCGACATCTCCATCTCCAAATAGCCACAGGAAATGTGCTATCATTTGGTCACAGACTTTTGCTTTTCTTTATTGTAAATTACGAGTGGAACATGTCGTTTTTAAACTATCCCTTCATAAAAAAAGTTCAGACTAAACTAAAAGACTTTTTCCTAAAGCCTGAAAAAAGCTCTTGGTTGTGGCTGCTAGTCAGTTGTACCTGAGTGGTAGAGAAAGAGAGGGCTGCCATGGCTGAAATCCTGGTGAGGTATGTAACTACAGTTCAAAATTAAACATAAGCGACATTTTTCATTTAAGCAGAAAAGTTATAATTGTAGATTGTCTGTATCTAATTGTTAATACTTTCAACTTCCTCATGTTGACTGAATAGTATTCTTTGGTAAGTCAGTCAAATGTGCTAAAGTGCTTCAGTAAATAGCGCAATCATTTTTGCCTAATTTAATATCATTTCTTAATGTATCCTAAGTATATTTAATAATGCATCGCAGAGGCACAGTAAACAGGGTTGTCTCAAAGCATTTGGGCTGTTTGGGTTTAGCTTTGAATCTTGCTTAGGCTCTGTGGACTTTGCATGTTCTCCCCGTGTGTGTACATGGCTTCCATCCAGATACTCTAGTTTCCTCCCATGATTCAAAGATGTGCATTTCAGGTTGACTGGTAAGATTGTCAGCTAATTTTAGCTATAATGACTGAAATAAATCAAAATGTTACTGTGACTCATTGTTTCTAAGGTTGACATGAAGTGCACTCACACCAGCTTGCTTAACACCAACTTCACTGTTACGATACAGCAGGATTATGATATCACACATCACCTGTGTGTGAGTGATGGACTGGTATAACCCCCCAGCTTGGTGCCCAGTAATTTCAGGGTAGGCTGTGGACCCCCCAAGACTCTGATAAGGGTTAACAGTTAACAAAGTGACTGAATCAATGAAGCAAGGTTACCGTAAATGCTTCATATAACAAGAATGAAATACAGTTAAGCTTAGAGAGAAAGCTCCTTTAAACAGTGGTCACAGCAAATACATTTGCTATCTAGCGCGCAAGCAAATGTTTTTTGCAGTTATATAAGCCAGTTCACTTCAATTCTCGGTGTATTGCTAAGATTAATTCATATTAAAGTGTTGCCCCCTGTTTGAACTCATAAGATTTCACTCTCTCTGAAGTTCTGTTCTATGAAAAGTTTATCTTCATCTATTTTGTGCAGATCGCAAAAATAATTTTTTAAACATTTTTGGGGGCAAAGGATCGAGCTGATTCAAAAATGCCTAAACTGGTTGAAAGGGGAGATGAATTAATGAGTGTTTTGTCGTTCAGATACACAGATTTTACTGCTCTGCTATCTTTTTTCTTTAATTCTCTGCTGAAAAAGACAGTGGATTCAGATTAGTGCATCCAACATCTAGTATTTTTGATAAATGTGCTGGTTCCAGCTGAGATGTGTAACTCCGGTTCGTCGACCTCTGTTTATAAAATATGAGATCATTGTTTAAATTTGCTAAGTTTGTGGATTTAGTTCAATGGCACCTTCCCTTTTCATTAGGTTACAGAGATGGGTCTCTTCCAGCTGCCAAATATGCAGGTATCTGCTGTCACCCTGAACAGATGGGCTGCTCCGGGGAAAAGGAAGCAACAACACCAGTCAAGCTATCATCTCAAATGCATTATTTTTATGAAACACATTTCGGTCAAAATAGGGCAAAAAATGCAGCCTTATGAAATCCGTGTGCACATCTGAGTGCATTGTTAAATGGGCGTTTATTTTGTTGGAAAACAGAGACGTACGCTATGGAAGTAGAAACGTAAATATATTTTTAATATGTTCACCACGGGAAGGGAGGTACAGGAAGAGTTCCACAATAAAGAGGAAAAAGTTCATTTCTGTAGTTATTATTTTTAATGCATTATGCTAACACATTTTTAGATATGGCTTTTTTTTCAAATCTCTTTTGTTCAACAGTCCAAAGCACTGGATTAACGCATAAATAAATGTATGACATTTGTCTCAGAATTTGTCATTATATCTTTTGTTTGTCGCATGTTTCTGAGTCAGACTCATGAAATATTTTATACCAAAAATTATTTTTTGTCTCCCATTTCTCCCAATTCAAAAGTCAGAATAAGTCAAACAAAAGTATGTGGCTGTACATGTAAGTCTGCATCTACCTGACTTATTTTACTGGATCTATTCAGCTTTATGTCATGCTTTTTTCCGGTTCTTGCATTTTGAAGATGTGTCCCATTGGAGGGGGGGGGTCGGAGGTGGCCAGGATGTCCAATGCACACAGGTCAAGTGTGCTACCTGCCATGCAGTTTTGTGGTGTGGTTTTCTTTGTTAAATATTAATTCTTTTAACAGTTTAACAGTTTTGTCAAACAGTTACAGTTTTTCGTTTAGTTCGTTCCCTGAAAAATGTTCATTATTGAAGCCTTTTAAAAACTAAGGACAGAGAAACATTTTACATTTGAAGTATGCAAAAAATAGAGAGGGTGAAAAATGTACAGTAAAATCGAGTTGGATGCTTTTAGTAAAAGGACTCAGTGCAGTAAAAACATGAAATCAAATTTGTCATAAAAAGACAGTTTTCTTCAGCTTCCCAGAACAGGGCCTGATTTTCAAGGCTGCAGTTTAACTGGAACATCCCATGGGAAAAGCGATAGACTTGCAGAGGACTTTGGATGACCCCTTGTTTTTACTGGCAAATCATAGTAATTCTGTGTTCAGAAAAGTACAATTTAACTGTTTAACTGATGCAATGGCAATCTTTTTTGCAAATCCCCAATAAAAAAAAAATCACATTTATACTTGTTACTTGCTTTGAAGTTACTTTCAGGTGACTTTGCAAAAAGAGAAATGTGTTTTTGCAAAGTGAGACTTTATTTACTGGGACATTAGCTAGCAGAAAAATATGTGAAAAGGCTTTATAACTTTAGATTTTGGTATCTTTTACATTTATATAAAAACCCTAAAAGCCTTCCATTTTTCATGAATATTTACAAAAAAAAGTGTAAATTTCAGTACTCAGATTTGTAGGTTACATAAGTAGGTTAGAGAAAGTAACCAATAGGGAACAGCATTGTCAAATGTGGAATTCTAAATCTAAATTAATGTAAAGCAAACCACATGATTCACTGTCAGGATGCGAAATCTCACAGTTGTTTCAATAAACCAAAGTATCCATTTATACTTAAGATACGGCAAAAAGAATTTTTCAGCAAAAGTTTTGAAGAAGCATTCTATTCCCTGAAAAAACCAAAATGTTTGAACTTCTTTCCTTTGTTGTCCATAATCAAAAACAGATCTTATTAAGGCAAATGGATTGAGAATAATCGACATCTATTTATGGCTAAATAGTATAAACTTCCCTATACTACAGCTCAGGAACTTCTCGCCTAGACTCTTGCTTCAGAGTCTTGCTGAAGAGCCCAAACTTTCCCAAGCATTTTTATCCCATGGACTCTCACAAGCCCTCCGTTATAAACAGACTGTCCAAATATGCTGTGGTTTCGGTGGGTACACAAGCGACGCAAGCTGGCATCGTTGCCAACAAGCCAACAAGTTTTACACTCACCAGGACCCAGCCTTGCTCCTGGGAGACATTCAAGTGTCTCCATCAGGAGCTTTTCCAGGGGTGTCTTACTGCTAATGTAGGCCTTAGGTTGATGTTAATATGCAAACGTAAACACCTACAGGAAGAGGCTTAGCCATCCAAAAAGCACAGCTTGTACAGCAACAAAGAAAGAGGACTGAAGTGATAGCAACCAAAGCAAGTGCATGTAACAGCGGTGTTTCTACACCACCAAGGCTGGACAATTACTGGTAAAACACATGGGTAGAAAATCACTGTTGCAGCCATGCGACTTTAAGGTTATTGTGTTGTAAGGACTAATTCAAACAAACAGTGTGAATAGTTTAGTATGAAATAAGAACTGAGTTCTGGGAAAAACTTTTACTCTTTCTCATCTGTGAAGTCCCTATTTAGAAAACAAACAAAAAAACTGAATACTGTTTTGGCCTGAATATGAGATGGTATTTTTTTCTGGGAATTACATTTAAAAAAAGATGGGGTCATCTTATGCTGGACTACTGGAGCTATAAAGGTCATATATAACATCAGTAGGTGGCATCACTGGCATCAGTTATCCACAGAAATGATCAACTGGACCCGGTGAAACCTCAACATGGTCTGGAAACAAGTGGCTCAAAGTTAAGCTGGATTATCAAAGGGCTGAGGAGGAGGTATGATGGCAATTTTACAATAAAGGTCATCAATGAGGCAGAGGTATTAAAAAACTCTCAACCAGCCAAGAAATATAAAATTACAGAATGTCATATTTGAAGGTGATGAGCCCAAAAAGGCCACCTTAAAAGTGCCAACATTGTAAAGATAAATAAATACAGTATGATTTCTCTTTCTAAAGATAAGATGTAATGTTTCAAAAACCTTTTTCCAAAAATGTATGTTGAAAAAGTGGGGGTCATCTTATAATCGGGATTGTCTTATATTCAGGCCAATATGATAATTAAATTTGTTGCTTAAGTCTCACGGTATTTTCATATTTTTTTAATGTTTACTTTAGGATAAGCAGTTAATAAAAATGGATGGTCAGATTAATTTGGTGATTTGTTTTATATGATCATTAAGTGTGGAAAATGATAGACCTTCTGACATCTGGACCCATCAATTATAGAAATTTCATACATCTGTAAATGTTCCACATTTCAACCACTTGCACAAACAAAGGTGATCAGCTACCTTTCTTATCTTGGGTTCTATACAAAATTTGGTTACACATTTGCTGTTTGCAACAAATAAGGCAAACAGAGAGAGTAATTGCTGCCCATTCCATGTCTTTGTACTTCCTCAGCAATGTCTTCAGCATTGTTTGCCTGTGGCTGTTATCACACTGCCTGTTTTCTCAATAGTCCATCTTGAAGAAATTAATAGGTTACTTATGCTTTCCAAGTCACCCACTTACATCCACTTGGATGCAGTACCAGCAAAGCCTTTAAAGCATCTGGTCCCTGAGCTAGGATCCCACACGCTAATATTTATGAGCTTATGTTCAGCTACAGGGCAAATCCCCCAAAATGTCATTTAGCCTCTACTTAGGAAAACTAATCTGGACCTTTTGCCCCTCAAAATCATCACATCTCTCTCAAACTTATCTTATATTTGTCAAACTTGTCTTCTTTAACATTTCTGGAAAATTTAAGTCATGGCTGGTCATAGCACCAGGGCAGTGCTTGTCAGTGGAGTGCACAACCTTTACCATCTGAGCATAGTTCCCTGACCTAAATTCTCCAGATTCTTCTAAGCAGGTTTGAAAATGCGACTGATGTAAGACCAGAGTTGGCAACATGTTGGCCATGGTAAATAAACTGGAGTACCAGAAAAAGCATTTTAATTCTGACAACAATGCCAATGCACTACAAATCTGTTTATGCTGCTGAGCTGTATTCCATTTGTTAAAGTTGTTTTGCAACAAAATATACCTGTAAATTTGTTACAAAAACAGTGGAAATACTGATGCTGCCATTTTCCAGACCTTCAGAAGCTCCTACATAAACTGGCCATTCTGGAAATCTGCATTTCCTGACCTTGAGAATGTTAAGTGCCATTGAATCTTTCTCCTCTTGGTGATCACATACAGTGATGGAGTGGAGTCAGAAGGTTCTATCCTTGACTTCTGCCCTCACTGGAGGTCTGTGCATTGTCACTGTGGTTGAATCCATCCATTTGGTCGGCGATTGTCCTCTTCACTTTTTTTCCCTTAAGTTTTCCCATTTCCTCATCATTTATGCTTCCAACAATCCTCATGCAGTTCATTTGGTCAAACTGACATACAGGCCTCAAATTCTGGGCATGACCTTAGATGCAGAAGTAAAATGGAAACTGTGACCAGTTTGTCAGGGAGGTTAAACATCTGTGAAAATCCTACATTAATTTGTGCTAGAACAGATAACCAGAAGAAAACTTGAAAATAACATTTGGGCTAATTTCAGTTTTTCTATTTTGATCTAACCAATGGCTGAGATTTCATGCTTCCCTTCTTACACCAACTCTAGCTCAAGTGAGCTGAATCATGTTCATTTGGAAAATATTACTTTGTGCAATTAAACAAAAATATATCATCTTAATTTTACTTTAAAATTAATCAGTTTTAGCAGATGCTTTTCTGCAAAGTGGTACAATCTGGTTACTAAATATTATTCAGCTGCCACCGTTATCTAAAAAGAGTTATACTGTTAGATACACAATAATATACTACATTCCTCCTGAAATTTGTTGGCTGGGATGTTGCCTCAGTGATGCAGAAAAATGAATGACCTCTTTCTTTCTCTGAATGCAAGTAAGGTTCATATTACATACACAGTGCCAAATAACAGGAGCTTGGATTAAAAAGGGGATCCTAATACCCATCTAAACCCATCCTAACCCCCACAGCACGCCTACAACTCCGCTACACAATGGCTACCCTATTAAAACTAGCGCCAACTAACTATAACTCCAACCATGGCATGGCGCAGCAATGGCACGGCATGTCATGGGGGTTATCAAGTGGGCACCTTCCTTTGTCGGTGTTTTGTAGAGTTAGGCCCACGACACCTCCAGAAGGCTCAACCGCAGCTCAGGTGTCAAGGAGCTGCTCCCCTCCATTACCGCGTGCACCACTACGCCATCCCACCGCTTCTCAGATTACCTACCTCAGCGTCCTCACACTCACCATTCTTTCTACCCGCCGTCTCAAAGGAAGAAGCCCCTCGCCACCTACTTTACTTTTATTGCGCTTCGCCACAACTACACCGCCTGCTAACAGCTAACTGCCATCACACCTACTGTATGGCACCCACATGCTCACCGCTTCGCCGCCCTGCTACCAACAACGCTCGTCCTCTTACTCTAACCCCAGAGACTGCCTTGCTCTGCAGCCTGTGACAACTCCTTCACCGCCTGTTGCAACTTTCGCGCCCGGATACCGAGTTTGTGAAACAATGCTAAAGTGGATCGGGCTATAAATCTACGACATCTAACCTCAATTGGCCTCACCTTCACATTCCAGCCCTGCCCCTCTACTTCCGCTGCTAATTCGCTATATCTAAGCTTCTTCCTCTCATGAGCGTTGTCCACCACTCCTTTCCACGGAACTGTGAGTTCTATAAAATACACTACCCGTTAGCTTGCTGACCACAGCACCATATCTGGTCTCATGCTTGTACTAACTATTTCCTGGGGCACCACTAATCTTCCTCCCAGGTCAACCTGCATCTCTCAGTCTCTAGCCACCCTTACTACACCTAACTCCTTCCTACCTCCACATCTCCTACCCTTCCCCCCTTCCCTAACAAACTGTACCACTGTACCTTCAACCTCCTGTCCTGAGCGTACCTGCCTCCTCCAGTCTTCAATGGCTGCAGCCAGGCACCTTAGCACCTGGTTACACCTCCATGTATACCTACCCAACGCCAAGCTAACCTTACAACCAACTAGAATGTGTTTCACCGTCCCAACTTCCGAGCACAGAGTACAAGCAGAGTCCTCACCCCCACACTGCTTCAGGTTCTGAGGTGATGGCAGCATATTGTAAACCACTCCTAGCAGGAACCTTATTCGATATGCAGCCAAATTCCACAGTTCCCTCTAGCTCAGCCTCCTCCTCTCAACCCCATCCCAATTTACCCACTGTCCCTGTTTCCCCTGTGAGACTGCCCTGACACACCTCTTTATTTCTTCCTGCCGACACACCTGCTCTATCACCAACCTTCTTCTCTCTATCAGGCCTGCCTTACTCCACATAGGGTCTCCTAACCGATAACCAAGACCTTCCCTTCCTTGCTGTACCTTCCCGACCATCTTCAGCTGCCTCAAGTCTGCCTTAGCTTCCTCTACTGCCTGTCTCGCATCCCATTTCCTACTTGTTGTTATCCTAGGTACCAAACCTCTTACAACCTCATCCCTACTACCTGACTGCTGCAATTCTAACCGAACCTTTGCCCACTTAAATTCCTCTGTCAAGCTTGAGAGTGGCAGCTGCAGGACTCCTTTCCCATACAGAGTCACATTGGTTAGACACTGAGGAACCCCTAGCTACTTTCTAATATAGGAGCTAATCAGCCTCTCCAGCTTCTCCACCTTTGTGACTGATACCTCATACATAGTTAGTGGCCACATCACCCTTGGAAATAGGCCAAACTGTAAGCACCAGAGCTTCAGTTTACCCGGCAACCCTGAGTTCTCTATTCTCTTTAACCCATCTACTACACTTTCCTTAAGCTGCTCCACCTGATCCACATCAGTTAACTCCCTAGTGTACCACCTCCCTAAACTCTTTAATTTGTATTTGTTTGGACACAGAATTAAAAGCCAGCAGTTTTAGCCAGTATTTAGCTGACACCTTTATCCAAGGTGACTTGCTTGGTTGGGTCTATTATACCAGGATGCTTGCAGCAATTTATCAGTAAACAGACCTGGTAAATTACTGCCCTGCTAACCAAGGGCACTTCCAGGAGGTCCTTTGGTTGTAAGACAACTACTCAAACCATTAAACTAAATCACACTTATTCATCTGCCCTGTTTTGTTCCCATGCACAGGAATAATGTGTTTTCACATTTACTATCTTTAAAATCAACAAAAACTGTAACTATGGTGATGTGGAGGCATAAGGAAAGCTTAATTCACAAAATCAAACTCAAAAGTTGTTGTGAAATTGGAATGTGGATGCTGCTGTTATGCAAGTTTAATGCAGTTTAGCTAAGTTTCCCTTTCAGAAACCACATGACATATTTTAATATTTGTATAATTTTGTTTTCTTTTTCTTGACTACCAATTCTGTAAATATTTTAGAAGTTGAAATTTCATCAAAACATTTATTGTCCCTGTTTTTTATTAGAGGAGCACAATCCGGTTAACAAACTGAAACAAATGCAGGCTCGGTTACAGCATTAAAAGCAGCCTTTGTGCCGTCAAAGCAATGTCAGAAGGCAAAAATCAATCAGTTTTTGGGAATAAATTGTATGTTATTTTTTGCTGATTGATTCTGGGCAGGAGATGGATCTTGGGGAATTTTTATGCAAAAAAAGAAAGCCACCTATGGAGAGTTTCTCATCTATTCTTGGTATGAGGTAGATATTGCAAAGTCTTTTCTCTGTTTTGTGAACTTTTCTGTTCTGTAGCCTCCTCTGGTCATTGACAAGTGGAAGGGAAAATATGTTACCCACTAAATCCTGAGCATTCAACATGAGTCACACTTGTGGAAAGACTCATGCTGCTCTCTTTACATGTGCTTTGTCTCCTCAGGTTCTATGAAATAAGATTTTCTGATATGTATTCCTCTCAGTTTCCTAAAAGTCAGTGTTTTCAAAGCCATTGTTGAAAGAGACATCTGGAGATGTGAGGCCACCATATGAGAAGCCTGCTAAGTGAGTCCCATGATTGCTATGGTTTTGTCTACCGCACATTTATTGCCCTCCTGCCCCCTGCACAGCGCAATGTGTTCTTGGCTCTTCCTAGTAAAGTGTGTGAGAGGACATGGAACATGGTGTTTTCTTCTGTTACTGCAGGCTGTAGTTCCTGGTGGAGTTATTTGTGGGGAAAGTCTGGCACATTGTTCTACCGTATTGTTTGCTAAGCGTTCTGGTGCTTGGCCTGCAGTAACAAATCATGTACCACAAGCATTTGTTTTCTAGCAACACCTCGATTTCTGCTACCTCCTATAATGCTGTTCCATAAGAGCACTCTTATTTCTCACCTTTCAATAATTTATCATAATAAAAGACCAAGAATTGCTTGTTTACTGTATATTTTAAAACAGCTTTTTTAAATTTTATATTTGTTATCCATAAACTGGAGTGTTTTCCTTCTTCACTTGGTTTTGTTGCACAGTTTTCAACCTCCTTTTATGCAATATGTTGTAGAAATGATCACTTACAGTGTTGTTTTATTACTCATAAACACACTAGAGAACAGATGGAGGTTTTACCGCATTTCCATCCTATACTCACATCTGTGTTTCAGCATCAAGCTGTTACTTTGCAGCAAAACATCTTTTTTATCAATGAAAAAATATTTTTGGGGTGAAACCACTGTCACTTGGCAGAGCTTTATAAAGATGATGCATTTTTAAGCATTTTGCATGTTCATGCAACTCAGACAAAAGTATTTAGCTTAAAAGAAACAAGGGGACAGAAGCTGAGGAACATTAGAGCCATTCAGCAACTTTGGAAATTAATAGTAGCAAAAGTAAAGGCAATAGTAAAAAGTAAAATGTAGTGCATTTTTGGAATTATTAACAAACTAATTAAACTCAGTGTTAAAGGGAGGTTTTTTTGGTTTTTATAGAAATTTTATTTATTAATTTGTAAATTTGTGATCAAAGTGACTTCAGAACAAGTAGAATTATCAAAAACTTCCTGTCCCAGGTGTGTTTAAAAGTTAAAGAGCCTGTTGTCCAAAATATCCAGCGTTTGTCTGTTAGTCTGGCATAAATGCATTTTTGTTCATGGAAATTATTCATGGAAACATATATTGTGAATGAATATTTGTTGCTATTGTATATAGGAGATGTACTGAAATTATCTGATTTAAAAAAGTGATTCATTTATGAGCAACAACACAGGGAAAATTCAAGTGCACACATCTGTACACACAGGGGAATCTTCTACACACATTTTTAAAAACTACTGTACCCTTGGGAGGACTAAATGCCCCATGACTAATAAAGTATACAAAATTTGATCGTGAATTAGCATAATAGCAGAAAATCTGCCTTTAGGGTTCAATTTTTGCAAATGATTCCATCAATTTAATAGGATTTTGAGTGCAATGTTATGCAAAATGATCAGTTCAGTTACGTTTTAATAGGATTTTTGCTACCTTTTCTCGCAATGAGAATTTCCACGGCTCGTCCATCACGCTGATTAATAATAGGACAGTAATTTAGGGAAACATCGCCACCTGGTGGCCAGTCTGTGTGCCACCGTTTGCCTTCCAGTAAAGCAGGCTTCCTCCTACTGGCTGAGTCACGGTCAACAACCACCTGTCCACTGCAGGGTCGTGGTGGCCTGGAGCCTGTCCTCACACACACACACACACACACACACACACACACACACACACACACACACACACACACACACAGACTGCACACAATGTAAAGTCACCTCATCACCTGAATCACTCGTGTCTGGACTGTAAGAGGAAAACAATGACTATATGCTGAGCATTTGCCTGCACAATAAATTATGAGTTGCTTCTTAAGAGGTAAATCATCTTGAAAAGATCCATAGATAAGGAATGAGAAACGAGACGAGATGTTCTCAGAGGTTCCTCTATGGGATTCTTGCGGAAATAAGAGGACACACACCCTTAGGCTTCAGGTGGAGGAACATTTTGTTCCAGCAAGTCAGTGATGTTCCTACCAGCACTGGCGTGTGTCAAGGTTGTTCAGGAGATGCACTGAGCTGAGCTTTTGAAGCACTAGTCATCATAGTTTTGTGTGTGTGTGTCTGTGTGTGCGTTTGTCAGGATACCCTAAAATGCAGGACTGAAAAGTATCAGTCTCATGTCATAAGGGTGTTTACATGTAACCCTTTATTTGTTATTTGCATTTGCTCCCTACATGTATCTCTTTATTAATTTTTTGTTATTATTCAACTCATTTAGCTGACACTTTTTCTCTGAGGGATCTTTTAATATGTACTTTCTATGTTACACTACATATTTATACTTTTTTCAAGGAAAACACTTTGATCAATGGCACTACAGCAGGAGATGGGATTCAATCCCGTGCTTGCCAACAGGAGAGTGATAGCTGCTATCTATCTATCCATCTATAACTGAATATTACTCCGTCTTTTGATGGAATATAACCGAATCCTTCTTCTTCCTGAAGAAAATGAGGACAATTACCTTAAGATATATTTAAATGTAATATTTAACCCTGCTATAGTTTTTTTTAAAGCTGCTAAAGGATTATTAGCATTTAATTTGATATTATATTGCAAGTGAAATGTGTAACTGTCAAACCAGGGAGTAAGACAGGTCCTTTACCTGCCATGGTACCTATAGCCTTCAGGTGTGCGTGTCTGAAGTGGGCCAAACACTTTTTAAATCCAACACAGACACCCTGAGTTTTCAGGGTAGGAAGGGCATTTTTATTTGTCATATATTTCCCATCACAAGAGGGCAGTACAAGCCAAATTAAACAACAGTGCCTCCACCTGCACATTTTTCATACTGTATCCAAAGCAATAAATAAATTGCATTATAAAACATAATCCCTTTAAAAGGACTGTCTAGACCTGCATCTCAATCCCCAGTACTTAAGTGCCCCAAGTTGCCTTTAGTATAATTAAATTGGATTCCACATTTAGGTATCAGTAGTGCAATAACGTCTTAAAAATCCTTGAGACAATTTTATTAAACATCTTAAGCAGGTGTAGTTTGATGGAATCCAGTTACACACATGGAGTCAGTTTGGCAGAACACAGCTGTGAAAAAGGGAGGCTGTGTTGCCATCTCAGGTGACGCACAGTACATCCAGGCTTCATATAATGGCGTCCTGTACAGCAAAATACCAACACAACACGGCAATAATTTATGAAATCACTGTACGTATCTTTATCACGCATAGCTGTGAACTCAGGTGCAAAGTTTATTTGCAGGTGTAGCATGGATCCCTGGAGACCGCAGGTTAAAGGAACACAGACTTGGAGAACACAAGGTAAGCATAAATCATTAAATTAAATAGCAGATTTGATGCTGTTAATGGTATTTATTAATATAGCTGACGCTTGTCGCCTAAGCAACTTGCAATGTTTGGACACTTTCATAGATTTAGTCATGTGCATGTCGTTTTTACTGAAGCAACTCAGCACAAGTACAGCAGGAGGTGAGATTCGATCCAATGTCCTTCTTCTTCTTTCGGCTGCTCCTGTTAAGGGTCGCCACAGCGGATCAACTGTTTCCACTTCTTCCTGTCCTCTGCATCTTCCTCCGTCACACCCACCACCTGCATGTCCTCCTTCACCACATCCATAAATCATTTGACCCAATGTCCTTACACAAATAAAATATGTAGTATAAACACTTAACTATTAACTCAGTCATGTAAATCATATGAGCAACACTTTTAAAATAAAACCTATATAAAACTGTAAATAAAACCTTAATGTAACAATCAAATTATAGCAAATGTAATAAAGTTACACAGCATAATAGCAGAGTGTCTGCATGGTTCATAGAGTAAGACACAGGGAGTAACCCGGTAAACTATATTTCTTTATATTATAAATATCTGTGAGCCAAATAATTAAAATGTCTTCATCCAGTTTGCTGTTTATCTTCTCTAACAGAGCTTGCAGGGTAGCCTTGGGACCATAGCAGCCCTGCACAGGGCAAGCACTTATTAATAATGAATGACAATACGACATTAAAAAGAAGCATAAATGTGGGGAAAAAAAGAGAAAAAATTGTTACGAATATTTTAAAATGCTGAGGCTACCATTTCTGTGCATAAAATTACCTCCCATTTTGCTGTTTTTAGTCACACATTATTCATGCAAGACCTGGCTACTTTTATCCCAAAACAAATCGTGTTCATAAGATGCCTGCACAGTAACATTTTGCCTAACCGGGTGCTTCCACAAATGGTCTGTACACTGTTGCGCTGGAGTTAAACTTCTTTTTTAAAGCATAATCAGCATTTTGAATTTTTTAGCAGCCATTTTATTAAGCAGCCATTTTGATCTGCGGCGGTCATTGTGGAGGACTAGATGTTGATACTGTGTGGTTTTGTAATATATATCCTTTGTCTTCGTAAATCGCTACAAATTTATGAATTCCTACCTATTGCTTCTGAAACCCTGAGCACAAGAAAATATTTCACATATACAGAATGCTGCAATGGTTCCCCCTGTACCTAATGACCTGTCACAACTTTTTCTGCTGACTATTAACAATTTTTTATCACCCAGCTTGTACAAACTGGTACATCATTCGAAAGTTGCCCAACACATGAAGTCAATTTGAAGGAAAGCTTTAGTTAAATAAAACTGAGAATTTTTAGAATAATTACAAAGTTAAAAAATGTTAATAAGGAGGCATGAGGGGTGATCTGTGTGGGAATACGGTGTCATCCACAGCAAGCAGGGGCAGGAATAAAGGTAGTGGCCTACAGTGAAACCTGATGTATTCCTGGTGGGAAGCCAGAAAAGCCATTATGTGTGTAGAGGAGCTTCTTTCCTTCTATAAGGTATTGATTTTCTCACAACTTGCAAAGCTAAGTAAAAACAAAAGAAAAGCATTTACTTTGCAACATGATTATACAACATGCAATAGCAATATGGCGTAAATTTCCCCTGTGGAAAATCTCTGAATGGTTGCTGGAGTGGTACACCGATAGCTGTATCTCCAACTACTGGTGTGCATTGATGTTCTTTTATGAGACTAATTTTGTTCTTGCTCGTGGAGGTAGCAGGTTTCATAATGATTTACACTCCTGCCTTGCACTTGAAGGATGCAGGTTTGAATCCCGTCTCCTACTGTGGTACCCTTAACAAAGGTACTTAACTTGTACTATTCTAGTCAAGATTATGCAGCTGTAAAAGTGGGTAAACCACTGCAAATTTAATAGCAGCTTAATACTTTCAATGGGTTTGGAGAAATGTATCAGTTAAATCAATAAATAAACTAGATTAAACTGTGTGAAGGCTCTTTTTTCAGTAATACACACACTTGGTCATGTGTTTTTTTGGAACCTCAAATTATGCCTATGAAAAGTTTTAAAATAATGCTAGTTAAGTTACCCGTGGTTGCCCAGGTCAGAAAGGTGTAGCAGTGGAAAGGTAAAAAGTAATAACACATTACATAATAACCAAACTATTTTACTACTAAAAGGGTTGCATTTCGTAAACAGAGTGACACACACGCCATCACAATCGAGTGAAAAAGGAAAAAATTAAATACATCACCAAATTGTATTACCCTTACGATATTATTGTAATACTGTGTGTGTGTTATGTAAAATTTTGTATTCATTTTTACATTTTTCTTTGTTCCCACACAAAAGGTACTGGCTACCGAGGTCAAAGATGAGGATTGCACTGACAGCAACATGAGTACCGGCTGTAGTGGCGTGCACACAGTAATAAC
This sequence comes from Heterotis niloticus, assembly GCA_018136845.1. Classification (NCBI taxonomy): domain Eukaryota; kingdom Metazoa; phylum Chordata; class Actinopteri; order Osteoglossiformes; family Osteoglossidae; genus Heterotis; species Heterotis niloticus. The sequence continues at coordinate 20,528,714 of CM030891.1, forward strand.
AAATTATACATTTCCATTTTTATTATCTTCTAGTTTGTGTGCTTTTGAAAACGTGCATCAGCATTTGTTTGTAGAGCTCACAAGAAAACTGTGAACGTACTTGTGTGAGAACTATTTGTATGTGTGTTTGCATGGAGTGAGAAAATCATATGTATGTTCTCTGTGTCACATCACTACTCTTGCTTCTTTTTTAACCCTTTCCGGAGACTGACTATTAAATTTTTAAAACAGTAAGCAGCCTTTTTAAAGTTCAGTGAATTTGACTTTGCAGAAACTTGACTTAGGGTGAGAAGTACTACTGTCCCAGTCTTTGTGCATAAAGAATAAACAGACAAACAGCGATTGAGATACTGAGATTGTGGCACCAAAGGGGTAAAGAAAGGTACCAGGGTGGTTAGTATAATGCAACGTTTATTACCATACAAAGGCAATGACCAGCGTATATGGCCATTAGGAAAAAAGGCGAAGGAGTCATCTTTTTCTTGGACTAACACTCCAAGCCAGCCTTGCAAACAGCAAAGACAGGCACTCACCCTGGTATTCTGGTACCATGACAGTCACCTCACAGGTTGCACAACTTCCAACACGTGAGTTCACACCAATTATTTTCTGTATACTTTAATATCAATGTTTAATCCTAAGGTAACTTTGAGTATCAAATGCTACAATATTTTAAATTTCAAAACATTTTATGTGCTGATTTTTGCACACAAAATGTGAAAATTGGACAAAAAAACTTTAGAATGCAGAGAAATGTTAAAAAATTGAGAAAATACTGATATGTGAACTGTCTAACCCCTAACTGTTATTAGTACGGCAACAGCCTTTCTCTGTATGTTGCCGAAGAACACCAGCAATGTTCAATAACATCACCCTGCGTGCACTGCCATGTCAGCAATGCCAAACATGATACAATGAGCGCAGCCTCGGAGAAATTGAAATGTTACCCGATGTGCAGCAGGCTGATGGCGAGTTCAGCTGAAGGTGGACAGACTGCTCTGAGGCAGCGGCCTGTCTGGCTGGATCAGTAAACTGACCTCTGCTCCTTTGTTGCACTTCCTTTGCCAGCGTAACCGTGTCTTTGCTGGAAACTGCACTTCTACTTTATCATTTTCCTTACACTGCAGTTTAAAAGCTGCAAAAAAGCGTGACTGTAATGGCAGAGAAATGCTGTTCGAAGACATCATTGATAACTGTGGTGGTGTTCATGGATAAAATTCCTTTACAGTTAAAGCTGCAGCCATTCCTTTTACGTGTGTGGTTCTTCTCAACTGTATTTCCTGTTTTACCATGAAAGCTGAGGAGACTCAAGTGAATAAAGGTTGATGTATTGGAGGTGTCAGCTGCCAAGCTCGGGGCCTGGGATTTGCCCCGTCAAGAGCCTTTGTACCGCAGTACCTGGGGAGCTGCCAGCCAGACTCCCTGATGGCAGCGCCCTCCACAGAGCTGTCTCTCATTCACACAGACATCCATGTTGTCATCCATCTGTATGACAAGGTTCGAGCAGCCTGGGTTCAACTGCGCTCATGATCAATGTAATATTTCCTCAGAAATAATGGTAGATGTCCTTATGCAATATAAATGCATAATTTAATAAAGATGGTTGTGCTATGCTGATTTTGGAGAACGTAGAACTTTGCAGAGTCCCTGACCATCTCCAATAAGCCTTCTAAGCACATTGTATTTTCACAGAATGAGAGAGCTGCATGCTGGGAGTGTAACCCACCCAGTACCTTGTTTACAGTGACAGTGAACATGGGGGTTAAGCAAGGACCGGGGGAGGCTGGCGTTACATGGCCCAGCTGTAATTTTAGTGTCAGATGCCAGCATGTGCAAGGAGAGCGGTATATTAAAGAAGACAAATAATCATTTCAGTGCCCCACTACCAAAAAGTGTCCCATATTTCCTAAATATATCACAAAAAGCCTGCTGGGGTCTTCCATAGTTATAACAGCCCTGCTGTATTCCTGTAGGCCTCTCAACAAAGCAAATCTCTGCGCTTCCCCAGCCTGAGGACTGGTGCCTTTCCATGTCAGAAGAGGACAATGATTTATGAAGTTACATAAAATTGTAGCTGATACCCTTTTGTCCCACAGTTCTCCTTTTTTCCATTTAGAAAGGCACGTAATAAGCACGCAGATGAGCTCATTGTGCTGGGCTTCTTTTGTGTCCTTCAACTTGGGCAGATCTTCATTTTAAATTGCTTTGAGTTGAGAAAAAGGCACAATTTACCTGTTCTCCAAACAAATATGGAGCAAGGTTTTTGATAATAGTGGCCTGCATAACAAATTAAGTGATCCTCTCCATCACCTAAACCTCTTTTTTGAACCACAGGGCCTGTATTTAGGTCACACCACAAACATGGATCCTTTGGGAGGTGGAGGGTGGAAGGGGGGGTTAGGCTGGGGGTGGGTCACATGGACCTGTAGGAATATTCCAGAAACCTAGTTTATATAATTCAATGCATCATGTCCAAAAGATGACTAAGAAGTGATTGTGCTGCCAGGTGAAGAAAGTGAAGGGTTAGCACAGCGTAAAGTTCCTATAAAAATGCATTTTGACTACCTGAGAACTTACACTGTCACACAGCCAAGCGCAATCCCCAAAGTCTTAGATAGTGACATTGATGCCAGGAGCCTGCAGCAAATGTAATTCCTAATTCTAACATTTTTACTTTTCCCTGATATGGTTTGAGCCGGAGCTTTAACTTCGGCGTTGGAAATATCTCAAGCAGCACTGCAAAATGTCACAACGTTTGTGTGAGAACGAAAGCTCATAGCAACGGTCCCTGGAATTACATTATTGCCTTAGCTGCTGATACAGCCTGTATGCAACTCCATTGTTATTTTGTTTTGTCCAAAGATGACTTGCAGTATTGCATGTGCGCAGCAGGAATAAGGAGAATACTGATGCTGCTGAATGTCAGACACCACAGCTGCTGAGTCATATAACTCGCTGATGATCTACAATAGTGGAGCAGGACAGGGCTTCACTGTGATGTTGCCAAAATTGTAATGTTTATACATCAGACGCAGTACAGACGGGTATGTGTCATGTGTCAGAGATCCATGATGACTCAGCAAATTCTGCAGTATGATGCAGCAATGTTAATACACTGAGTCACAGCACGTAGCACTGAATACATAAAAATCATATTTTCTATTTCTGGGGCACCGTATTTTATTTTTCGGCTCTTTTCGTTTTTTTATATGAAGGATCAGTTAGTTTAATCTGAAGATTCTGGTCACGTCAGAGACAAGACCGTCAATGAAAGAGCAGTTCAGTGCTATTCTGGGACTGTCTCAGAATGTCTGCTTTCGTTTGTTGTAAATCGGGAATTTCTTCTGCAGTCTTGGAATATTGCCTAGAAGACATTACGTGCATGTACTGCGTGAACTGTATTAAAGGAAACAAACTCCATACCAAACAATAATCAGACACTTAATGGAGTGCAGAGCTCATGCACAAACAGGCCACAGATATGAATACAAGCCCTTTATGTTAAGCATATTTGCATCCACATAGTCTACAGAACCACCATCACGCTGTGCACGCAGCTCAGCCTGGAGGGATTTGAAATTTCAGTGCTACCACCAGATATTGTGTGTTTATCTTTAAGCAGCCAGGTTTTTCTTTTATGTCTTTAAATTCTTTCACCAAAGGAATCTCAAGGACTGGAGAATATCCCAGTACTGTGCAGAATCCCAGGAAAGGGTCCTAGGTACATTGTTGAGTCCCGTACACATAACATATTGTCAGGACTTAAAATATGTTCAGTCTAAATCAAATATTCCCTTGTTCAATCTGAGAAATGTTGTTGAATGTTGAGAAAATGTCTACTTTAAATTCAAATGACCAGCATAGTATTGTAATCATATTGTTAAAGCTAGTTTTGAAGCCATGACAGAGATTGGATCTATATTCTAACCTCCAGTCTTTTCAATGGGTCCTGCAGGGTAAGGAAAGCCACCTTACAGTTGAGCATATTTGTGCAGTAAAGTGGCAACAGTTTAAAATAACTCCAGTAACGTGACCTTCAGAGTGAACCGTGAACTGATACCCTGACAAGCCTCTGGTCCAGGATGTACGCGCTGCTGAAATAATGGTTGATCCTGGGAGTAGTGCATTAGCATCACCCCTTCACCCCCACCGCGCATGATGCATCCTCAGTGTTTTATCAAACTCAGTCTTCACCCTGCATGGAGAGACTGGCAGATGGTGACCATGTTGTAACTGGGCATTCAAAAGGACCCCAGTCATTGTCCCCCTTTAGCTCAGAGCACATATAGTATAAACACAGCTACTGGGCTGCATCTTTCATCCTTTTTCCCTTATATTTATGATGCTAACCTACAATAACTGAACCAATGAGTTAACTCCTAAGGCATAAAAATTTGCTTTGACGTGATGGGATTCTAATGAAACAATAAAAGATGAGTAAAGTGGGAGTAATATGGCAGAAAGCAAGTGTCAGTTTTGCCAGGTTTTGTGAAGAGTAAAATCTTTTATTTTCTCCCAGCCAGTCAATGGGAGGCCAAGTGTTTGCTGTCTGCATTGCAGTGCTGTTTCTTCACCAAGCCAAATGTGTGTGTGTGTGTGTGTGTGTGCGTGTGTGTGTGCACGCATGTGTGCGTGCGCATTGTATTGCAAAAACATGTAGGCCCCCACTGCCCCAGATCCTCCAGCAGTTTAGAACTGGCGTCTACCTGCTGGGACAACCTGCAGGCATCCCGGGGAAAGAGCTGACAATGAACTGCATATGTCGCTCACATCTGTCATTCATCTGTAAATTTGTTCTAATGTAATGAAAAATTAATAATTTTCATTTTCGCTGCTAAGCACAGATCTTTACAGGGGGCAGATCCATGCAGTGAATGGAGTGATCCAATAGTTTTCATCGCATCAACCGGAGGCCACTTGAAGCAACCGCAAGACTTGTCATTTCAGTACCTTTTTCTTTAAATTATTATGCACTATTTATTAGAAACAAAATATTATTCAAATAAATGCATTGTAAAAACTGATTTGGATGTGACTTGATTTCATTTAAAACTTTTCCATTTCAATTTTCAGTTTATAATTGCTATTTGCATTTAAAAAATTGTTACGGGTTCAGAAATAGACGAGTTGTGCATACCTGTATATCCGGCTTATTAAAATATCTCCTCAACTTTATGCAGATTTAATAATGTGATGGCTTTCCCATCATCAGCGATAAATATTTGATACGCTGTATCATCAAAGGTCTCCAGTGAGCTTGAGAAAACATTAGTGGGTATGTATAGATGAACAAAGAGTTATTTACTGAAATATTCAAGAGAGCCTGAAATGGGGCAGTACACTTCCTCCACTCCCACACCTTATATTACTGCACAGCGAAATATTCTGGAGGTGTGATTAAACATAAGTCGGGGGAGTCATAAAGTAAAGCACTGATATAGCAAAATTTAGAGCATTTAAAGCATTCTCAAGCACAGCATAAAATTTTGACATTTTTGTTGTAGGGTTAAAAAATAAATATTCCAGTTTTTCCTTTTCTTTAAATTACAAAAAAACATTTTGTAAATAAAACAATAATTTACTATATTTCCCTGCATGTACAGGTATACATTATTCTGTTTTTCAGAATTTTTCAGATATAAGAAGAATGACACACTGATAAACATAAAACATAATGCAATACACAATCATGATCCCAAAGAATGTAAGAGACAGGTACACATAAGCAATGTCAAAGTGACTGCTAGAAAACTTTCTTGTATATCGATGAATATCTTCAGCCTTCCAAAGCAGACAAGCATGAAGCAAACGGTGCTTAAATGCAGACTCACAGAGGGTCTGGCATTGGTTAACTTTCTGGTGCACAAATATCTAAAAAAAAATAGAATTTCCTCCACATAATGCATTTCAAATGACAGCACCATTTCCAAAATGACCCCCGTGGCTGCACAAACAGTAGGAAGTTAATTAGATCAGGAGATCTGAGAACAATAGGCCACTGTCCAGCTGGCCTGCTGATGTCTGTCTCATGTGTTACCCCATTCACTGCCCCAACCATGGTAACACTACTATTACAGCCATGTTTCATGTGCCTTTTATTCTCTAATGTGCTCAGGAGCCCTATTAGCCCATGCTGAAAAGTCACCAGCCGTTCAGGATGTGAGCACCACATGCTTGTGCATAACCATGGGTCTGCAGGATTCTTAACTACTGCAAAGGTGGGTAATGGAGGTCAGCTCCCTGTAGCACCGCAGGCCAGAGAAGGAGAACCCACAATACTGCTAATTAAACCATATAAAGTGAAATGGAAAACACAGCCGCAAACTGCCCACCATTGCATCCCCTCATAAATGATACATTAACATTTCCAGACATCATGATTTGTGTGTTTGTGACTTCTGCACAGCACCCTAGGTGTCTTCACCTTGGTGTGACATCCCTCTGCATAATCCAGAGCTTTTTCTAAAAAAAAACTGACTCTGACAGTCATCTGTTCATAAGTACCAGTGCTACACTATGACAACACATTCTTGGTGAGCTTCATCCATTTGGTGCTTTTGCTCCAAATGGCATTCATCGTTTTATTCTGGGTGTGAAATTTTTATACAATAAGAGCGAGATAATTAATTTAATAGGAATTAATTCTGAAATATTTGTGGGTGGTAGCATTTAAAAAGTGGAGAATTTACGTAAACATGCTGTTAAGCTTACTGAATTTGAACTGTAACCACACTCACAAAATGATTTGCACTGAAGCGATGGTTTTATTAGGCAACACTCTTTTAGCAAAGGTTATTGGCCTGAGATCATTATTAAAATTGGCATTTAAACAATACTAGTAAGAAATAAAAAAATTTATACCACAGACTGGCCCATATGACCTGTACACAGGTATATCCACATGGGCAACCTGTGCAGTACCTGTATGGACCAAACTGTGCAGAAGTGTGTGAGCAAAGCAATCAAAAAGTGTCATACATCTCTGTAAACCACAGCAGAAGAGCTGGGAAGGCATGTCAGGCCATTTCCCAATCAAACTTTGTAACTGAAAATGTTGGGGGAAAAATATTTCCCAGCAACTGCATTCACAGATATGACTGGTAAAAATAACACTAAGTTAACAAGTACGGTACAGTAAGCAGCAGGGGGGAGCCCATATCTTTATTTATCATTATGTGAGAGAAGTAGCTGCATTGTGTCTAGAATCATTGGCTCCTGTGCACCATGAAGTTGGACAGATGTGTCCAGATATGTAGAAATTAGGAAATGCATATCTCTGCTGAGGCAGCTGTATGGTACAGTTTCCCATAGCTCTGATGCTTCCTTAACCTGAAACAAAAGTCTTTTGAAATGCTTAGCTGGACCTTCCTACTGTATTTAAATCAAATCTTTTGATACTTGCACTTCCTGTGCAGCAACATTACACCACTAAATGTGCCAATTTTGTCTTGTGTCTGGGAATTAATTTCTAACAGTGGATGCAATATGTTTTGGCAACGTTACCCCAGCAAGGTTCAGTGAGAAACAGAGACACACTGAAATGCATAAAACACCTCTGATATGCTTCAGACAAAGGGTCTATAATGCTTCTCTCTAATCACAGTGGAAAAACAAATGGAGCAGGAGTTCAGCTGAGGATGTTCATCTTGCTCCATGAGGAGAAGAGTTGCCAGCAGGCTATCTTCAACCAGGGTTAACTGGGACACCATTCCATGGCCTTGTTTAACACAGATCTGTCCCCTCTACTCACGTCCTCGCGGGGCGACCCAAACGTGCCTCCCGTCGGAAGCCAGCGCTGCTTGAGGCGCGAACCCATTAACAAATGTAGCGTTTAATTTCAGAGATGTGGGAAATGAAGCGCCATGAGGAAGCCATTCATGTCTTCATTGCTCTTCAAATTGGGATGCTGACAGGCAAGTCTAATACATGCTAAAAATTAACAGATATGCATAAAAGAAGGGAGGGGGAAGTTAAGAAAGACCAGCCAGTTGCAATATAGAAAAAGTACTTGAATTTTTGAATGTGCGAGCCATTTTCCACTTCTGATTGAATTCTGATGCATTGAATTTGGAAATAAAACTGATAAGATCCAAATACACAAACAATCTGTTAAGTTTTTACTGCACCCATCTGTTATAAGTTCCCATCAGAGAGCTCCATTCTGACACTAAGGTTTTGGTGGTGTACCCTTGCCTACCCACAATGCCATGTGTATCGGACAGCATTCTTTCTTCAATATTTCGCCAGTTTTCACAAACCTGGTTGCCTACAGAGTTGCCACCCCATGTAGGCTGTTCCACTCTGCCCTCCTCTCCATGCCTCAAGACACGCGGTGTCAGAATCCCAAATGCTCATGGCTTCCTCTTGGGAGATGTCTGTCCCCCTTGTCTTTCTGTTGTTCATTCATAAATTCAGTTCAGTGTTGCAGGTGTTGATGATTCCGTTTGCTTGTTGCAGCTCCCAGCAGCTTTGTCCTACCTTCCCATTCATTGCAGCATCATCCTTCATCTCTACTGTTTGAAGGCAGTCTTTGAGGTTCTTTCAGTGTTCTTATCGGCATTAAACAAGGCAGATCCAGTGGAACCTCATGGTTAATGTATGAATCCATTACGAGCTGTGATTACAGTATAAGAAGAATGAAGAAAAAATCAAACTACTGACAACTACAGGGCTTCCCAGAGGGAGGTGGATAAAATGCATTCCAGCAGGAGAACCATCACGCTGTTACTTCCCATGCTCCCCAAAACTGAGCACTGACCAGCTACTACTGTACATGAAGGCAGAACCTTTTCTTGGCCATGTGAATTTTGTGCACACAAATGAAAACGAAAACTAAACTGATGCTCACGTTCGCAGCTCTGTATGCTTTCCTTTCACAGTTTCATCATTTTTATTGTTCACAGATTTTGTTAACAATTGGAAAACTGTGTCTCTTGACAAATGATTTTGAGTCACAATATTGTCTTGGATAAAACTGAGAAAAAATGAGAAAAATATTGTGAATAAGATTCATACATAGGTCATATCTTTTTAGGCCAGAAATGAGTTAGCTTAGAACTTGCACAAAACTGGAAGTTACCCACTTTATGGCTAAGCACCAAAAGCAGGTTCAAATGAGCAAAAGAAGCAGCAGAGAAAGAAGTCTGCAGATAAAAGGATCCTGTGTCTCCTGCAGGTGTGGAACTCCCAGTGGTTTCAGGATTTGAAGCAGTAATTATTAAAAGGTAAAAGAAACAGACAGAAAAAGGTGGAATTGGGCAATGGCATTTACCAGGTTCTTACCAGGGGAAACCCCCTAGATCTGTACAATCGTATCTCCTCTGGAATAAGTCCTCAAAGAATAGAATTGTTTAAGCAATAGTACTTTTCTAACATTATACGTACGATAAAGCTGCACTTAAAAGCAAAAAAAAATCTGTATAGTGGAAAAAAATACGGTGTCTTCAGAACTGCAGTCCTAGGGGAGAGTTTCAAGGCTATCATGGGCAGACGGAAAAACAAACAAGATGGATTCTGGATCAGATTAGACTGGAAATTCTCTGAAGGAAAACGTAAAAGTTGAAATAAAACAAGGATGGCCAACGATCAGATGTACAAACTCAGTCACAGTGACCACACAGACGCACACCTTTCAACACTAAGTTCCAGTCAACTCAAAAGAAGTTTCTGGAGTCTTAGCGGCCCTGGATCCACGTGACAGAAGAATACAGAACGTTTTTAATGTTGAACAGTTGAAGAAGCAAGGATTTGATGCACAATGGAATTTGCTCAATAATAATAATAATAATAATAATAATAATAATAATAATAATAATAATAAAAACACAGTACGGTAAAGTATGTAGAAATGAACTTAATTCACTGCAGCAATATTAGACGCCATTTTATGTGTATAATCGAAATTTTGCTTACTGTATGTCTGCCGTCTGTGCATCAATACAGATGCTAATAAATGTACAATTGCTGCTGGGGTCCAAAAGGAACGATTGCGCATTTTACTCCTTTTTTAAGCGTGGTGTTTCCAGCAGTTCACGGAAGACATTTGTTTCGTAGAGAATGCAAAGCAGAGCATGAAAGCGAGGTCACTTATCATAACTGTGGGGGACTGCTTTGCCTATGTTTTATCGATTCCTTGGCCAAATATAGGGCTTTTCTGCACACCGTCCAGCATTTAGCACAAGTTCATCCCGTGTGGTGTATATTGTCGTGAGGAGATCGTGATGCTTTCCGTGTTTAGACCCTCGCTGTAGTATTTTATTTCATTTTATTTCATTTTATTTGGAGTGGGGGGTGGGGTGCTGGATGACATCAGCCGGCTGGAAGGGCTCTCTCCTCGCCAGGTCCCAGTCCCGGTGGGCGCCGCGGGTGTGTGCGGGGCTATAAAAGCGCGCCGCTCCCTGCGAAGCCACTTTGCGCGTCTCCGCTGCCGCCGCCGTCGCAGCTGCTGACACTCGTGGACGAGCGAGGATGGCGACACGCGTGGAACCGGCGCCAGACACGCAGCCCGGGTGCAGCGCCACCGCATCGCCGCCCAGCCTCTCGCACCGCTTCCTCGACGACAGGTTTTACCTTCTGGTCGTCATCGGGGAGCTGGTGACCGAGGACCATCTGCGCTGTGCCATTGCGGACGTGGAGCGAGGTGAGGGCACGCTTTGCTGGCGACGCGCACTTGCTCTCCCGCTCAGTAACGCACATGTCACTACTGTTTGCCCTTCATTTTTTTTTATCGCTTTTGCTGACGATTTTGCATCAGTTTTAGAGGTGTCTTGCGCCACCTCTGCTGCGCACTTACTGCAGTTTAAAATGTGCTGTCATTCTGTACCTGACACGTTGACTGGAGAAAAGTTTCTTATTGATATTTTGCGCAGGTTTCATTGTTCTCCACTCATCTAATGATGAAAACCTGCGGCAGCGCCCCTCCCTGTACTCAATAGCCCATCTGTGGCACACCGCGCCAAAGCTGTGGCTATCTTTAGCCACAATGTCATTTTAAAACATTTTACAGGCTGACAACGTATAAGCGACGGGGAAATTGTTTTTATTTTATCCGGCTAAAGTTGCACTTATTGTGCAGTTCATGATTCAGCATCTTATTTTGTATGCGTCAGAGGACCTTAGCGACTTTCGTGCCAGCCGTCTAACATTGGGCTAACATTGACTTTACACCAAGTTAACTCTGAGTCAGCACTGAGATAAAGACCAGCTGTTCATTGGGAAAAAATATTTGTGTTTTTTTTTTTTTTTCTTCAATAAACTGCTCGTGTTGTCTGTTGCTATTTTTGCTGTTCCGTTAACAGATTTCTCTTGAATACGCAGATCTTAAACCGTCGACTATGACAGAGTAAGCCGCCACTTACAGAATCAAACCATTTTTGTTAACTGCATATGTTAAGAATTGAAGCCCCGAGACGCACTAATGATGCCAGATGTCACTCGTAACATCATCAGGCGTTTTTCACCACACTTTTCAGCTATAAAGTGCATTTTGTGCCGTGTGCTGTGCTGTTTTTCTCCGCATCATTGTGAGTCGGAAACAAAGCAGCATCTCTGCGTCCCGACTCTCCTCAGCAGATACCGGCATGTGGGCGTGGCCCAGACCGCACTGCGGTCCCTACGGAAACTCGCCGCGGACAATCTTGCTCTGCTTTGCGTTTCGTTATTCTCCAAAGATAATTGTGGGTGGATCCAGGGTTGGAAGAGAGAGAGAGAGACGCCTCCTCAGGGCCCTTAGGGGCTGAATGATGCTGTGATTTCTATGAAGATTCATGACCTGGGTTGCTGAATCAGGGTTGGGCACGGAAGGCACAAAGCAGCTGGGCTTAAAAATGCTCAAGTAAATATAACTTCATTTACAATTGATGTGACAGGACAAAGTTAACTAACCTGCAGTTATGAAATATAAATGATCAGGCCAGTATAGCTGCACAAGTATTTTGTCCTACAGACAAAAGCGTATTAGTTTATTAGATATATTATTAGTCTGTATTAGCAAAATATATATTTATATACCCACTGAAACCAGTTCTTGCCTCTGTTTCCGCAAACTCTTTGTGTTTGCAAAAAATAAAAATGAATAAACAGCAATAGAAAAGCCCAGAAGACAAAGGCTGATTCACCATGTCATGGTCTGCTTGCACAGCTTGAATTATTTTAAGATGACTTCTTTTAGCATTGAATCAGAGATAATGGTTGTGTAGGAAATGAGAATGAAAGACAAAGAGGAGGTCAAGCTTTCACTGGACAGCAGATTCTAAACATGTGTTGGATAATAAAGAAAAAAAATAGTTAAATCTTATTAGGCCTGGTTGTTTACTTTGGCTAGCTGGGAATGCAGACAATTTCTTTTTTTTTCTTTTTCTTTTTTTTAAAATATAATGCAGTAAAGAAAATTAACTTGTAATACTATTATAACCACCTTTATGCTATATTCTGTTATTTTTTTCCTTTTCCAGTAAATAGCTGATCCCTTGATTTACTAATATGTGTTTTTGCTTGGGGGACACAGTCAAGTATCGGCATATCAATCTGCCACAATGGACACAAACAGATAGCATACAGGATTAAAATGTCATCACAAATGATGTGTTAATAATAACAGAAAAGCTATTAGTCACTAGGGCATAAAGAGAGGTGAGATACATTGTAAAATAATTTAAGACGGTAGGGATGTACGGCTGCCATTTATGTATTCATTAAGACATGACGCACTTTTGGTTTTAATGAATATGGTTTCCTTTGAATAGTGAAAGTTTTTTAAAACAGTTACTGTGCAATAATGTTTCTTCCAATATGCTGTATATTCCTTTCTTATATAGAAAGGTATGAGGTTTACATTTATAATTGTAAAGGTCACATAAAATAGTTGTTTTTCTTAAAAAATACAACTAAATCAAATTTATTACTATGTATCCATAAAACACTGAAGCTGTGTTGAGAAATGGCTTCTTGCTTGACTACCATTGATAAAAACAAGGTGACTTTGGTTGTTAAGTTTTTGAGCTCTTGCCCACACTGTAGAATTTATGTGAATTTTCACTGACTCTTCACATGTCCACTCTTCTTCATAGGGATCCGCTCATGGGACACAAACCTCATTGACTGCAACTTGGACCAGGAACTCAAACTTTTTGTTTCGCGTCACTCTGCAAGATTTTCACCTGATGTACGAGGTAAACTAAGGTCAAACGTGAGACCTGTTTTTTCATTAGAAAACGTTCACTATGGCTAATGTGACATCTTTTGAGGTATACCTACACTAGCCATAAGTGTATTTTTCAACTGTAATAAACTCCATTTTGAACTTAATGAGAAAAATCATTTTTGATGTTCTAATTATGTAAACCTTTACATGCATGTAAGCTAGTTTTTTAAGTAAAACATGTAGTGAAGTCATTATTTCATTTCTATGGCTGGTTTCAAGTCCTTAAATCATAAAAGGGCCCTGCAAGCTATGACATTTCGAACACCGCTGTTCAAATTCATCTGTACTAAGGGTTGCAAATGTGTAGGTTAAAAATGGCTGGAAAATATTTGTCCCTTCATAGCAGTACCACTTACACAGTGGTCTTTTTTTATCATTTTTTATAAGTCTAATTGTAATGTTGGCATCCATGATCCTTTCCACATTTTGATAATTTATTCTAAATTGACTATGTCAGCAGCTTTTTGCAAGCAAGACAAAAATGGCTTGAGGTTAGGCAAGAATGAGTTTGGGCCTTGAGTGCAGAGGAGCTGGGAGTCGGAGGGGAACATGACCTTGACCAGAGAAATGTGGGTTTATCATTGACTGCTGTCCTTTTTGGCGACGGTTGGCGGTGGTGTTCGATGAACTGGTCCTGCTCATGGACGTGGTGTATGTTAACTGTCAATATGTGCTTCTAACCATTGCTTTGTGGGCCATGGAAATTTATTTGAAATCCCTGCTTGGCTGAAGATAATTTTCTGAAATCCTTGCACTATTACAGAGTCTATGAATCATTTAGCAGAAACTACTGTGTATGTGACATTTATAATGAAGAGGATTTACTGGTATGTTTTAAAGCTTTTTGGATAATAAAGTAAAAGCAACTTTAGATAGTTTTTAACCCCTGTCTGATTTAAACTATTCTTTGCATTCAGTTCAGATGGTATGCGATGCAGCACTTTTTGTGTCATATAACAGCACTGTTAGGTATGCATTAAGTTCCAAGCAAAATCCACCATAGCCAAGTTCATAATTCATTTTGTTTTTTTTATCCAACACAAATCTGCTTCTTCTGCAGGTAATTCTGTCAGCTAAATTAAGATCTTTTTTGTGTGAGATGGCCTTCTTTTTCTTGAAAATTGGTGTTTATCCACTTGATTTTATGGGTTATCAATGCTATTAGTAGGAGAAAGCAATTAAAGTATGTGTTTATCTTGGTGCTTCCTTTCTGACAGAGAGTTTGATTCTACTTGCATTCAGTTCAGCACCTGTAATGTCGGTTGTGTTGTCTGTGCTCATAGTGTGGTTCTGAATGAAAGCTCTCATCTGATGGAGAGAGCATCTGGTGGGGACCGATATAAATGCAGACCAGTGATGGTGAGAGATGATCTTTTTGGCTGAAGAAGGGTCGAGGGGAGTGCCCACCAAAATAAGTCTGACCCACCCAGCGGTAGGCCTCCAAAATCCTGTCTGATTTTGCCCCCCCAGCGGTGTCTGTGTTGAGGGCTCCGTATTGCCCGGAGCTGGTTTCGCTGCTCTATTTGTCCTTGAGTCCTTCCCAGCTGAAATGGTTGCCTTGCAACGCAGCACAGTTTTGAGGTTAAAGCAATTAGCAGCAAAGTCCCTGTTTGCCTTTGTCTCTGATGGTTTGAACTGCAGAAAAACAAACCAGCAACATTTTCTTCACACTCTTACATTTTTCATGCTCCGAGCTCTCCTCTGACAGGCATGCAGACATTGTCCCTGCAGTTTCCTTTTGGTCCACTTTGCACCTTCTCATGCTGTTATTTTTTAAATTTTTCTCTTTAATTTTTTATTTTTTTTTTGCAGCATTTGTCTGGATAAAAGAAAAAGTATGCTAAGTAAATTTGTTCTGGACTCAATTTAAAAGACTTGTCAGCTGTGATTAAATGTGTCGTTTCATTTTGTGAGCAGCGGGGAACATCTAGGTGTTTTTTAAAACTCGAAACACATTAAATAACTTTTTAGCCATTCTGCAGTTCTTGCCTTAATCCTTAGATTGCTCCAGTCCTGGCAGACACAAGCCCATTTTCAGGTGAACTTTCCCTTAAAATGCAATAACAAAAGCATTTAAGGGAACAATCTTCTGAAACATAAAATTCTTAATACTACAGCCTTTAAAAATGTTTGTAGTGCCCTCAGTGTTCAATAATCTCTAGAATTAGGAGAATAAACTGTATTTCTGATATAACTGTTTTGTGGCTGTGATGCTTAGGTTATGCTTGCATTCGGAATGCAGTCTTTTTGATGATTAATTTACCAGGGTTGCACCCAGCCTGTTACCACAGTAATTAAAGGGATTACGGGGACCCAGTAGTCTAATGGCCAGCTTTCCTCAGTACCTGCTAGATTTCTAGGATTCGAGTGTATGACCTCCTTGAAGAAGACCGGCTGGAGGCCAGTATGGCTGGACACTGAGGTTTCAGAATGCAAGCAGCAAACTCCAAAAGTCTTCCAGCCGCTTTCCTGCTCCATTTATAATCGGCACTTGGCATGATCAGATTCTTCAAAACATTTGCTGACCTTGATAATAAAGGAACTCAATTTCTTACACAGGAGGCTGCCAGTGTTCTAGGCATTTTTAAAACTTTTCTATCCTCTTATGTCAAATCCCTGAAATTCATTAATATCTTGCAAAAAATTAAAGTTATCCAGCACTTAAGCTTTATAACATCCTGTCAGCATTTTTGAAAAAAGTTAGAAGCTGGACTGCTGCCAGTTATAGACTCAAGTAATACAGCCAAATAGAAGTATTAAGTAAGCGGCTTCGGCCTGTAGATTGAAGTGTTTAACACAGCAGGAACAATGATAATGAGGGGGGAAAGACCTTATGTGGACCACAGTAAAGGTCAGCAGGAATAGATTTGTCTTGGGAATATTTTATATTGATCAGTGTTCCATTTCTCTTCTGACACAAGAGGCACAAATTCACTCCTTGTGACACTAAACTCTGAAAGGAAAACACAGCCATTAGGCAGTGGAGCTTTTCATCTTGGTTATGACATGTATAGATGCTTAACAGGAGATTTTTAAAAACACATTAAATAAATTCTGTGTAAGGTGCTTTACTTAAAAAATCATTGTTCATATGAATGCCCAACTAATGGTTAGCGGTGTTGCATCTCTGACCGTCATATTCAATATGAATTGCTTTAAACAATGTGCAGAAATGGCATGGCTGCTGCTCTTCTGTGTCCTTGTAGTGGCACTGTTTTTGAAGCTTGTCATTT
Organism: Heterotis niloticus; assembly: GCA_018136845.1. Classification (NCBI taxonomy): domain Eukaryota; kingdom Metazoa; phylum Chordata; class Actinopteri; order Osteoglossiformes; family Osteoglossidae; genus Heterotis; species Heterotis niloticus. Next base: position 20,545,148 of record CM030891.1, read on the forward strand.
TATGGTCTTTGTTGACAAATGATTATATATGCAGTTACTGCATTTATTTACAGTAAAGTGGTTTTGAAACATTTTAAGGTACACTTTCTAATGTATGGCAGTCAGTTGTGCCAGGTTCACAAGAGCAGCCTTAGAAAGGAAGTATTTTCTATGTGAGTTAAGTCAAAGCAAGAATGCTGTGACATTCAAAATGGATTGCAATGTGAAATCAGTTTCTTTCATATAAATATGCCAGTGTAATTTTGTGACAGATAAATTATAAACTCAAGTGTAATTATTTAGGATACCATCCATCCATCCATTATCATTAACAGCTGAATCCTGATCAGGGTTGCATCTGTCTAGACCTCATGTGTATTAAAAATCATCATTAAATGTCTACACATGCCTGATGTGTAGTGCATTTTAAATCATTATATTCTATATACCTTTTACCATAGATATAGATCATATATTAGAATATATCAGAGAAAGATAAGATGGTGAACTAGTTTTGTATTAACTTTTTGCTACTGTCATGTTGATGGAAAAACAATCTTAATGGGCAACACACAGATTTGTTTTTTTTTCCTTTATTTCTTACTGACGTTTTTTTGTCAGCTTATAAGTGTCAAATCACATATTTTAATGATTGTTGTTCCAGTACATTTGTCTGTAATATAGTATTTCAACATTGCATCTGATATTGGAAATCACACTTTTTTCCTGGCCTGCAAAGCTTTGTAGAATATATTGTAAATCTCCATTGGAAAACACTGACCAGACTTTTTTGTTGCTTGGCAGGGGGTCCCTCAGGGGTCCATACTTGGCCATTTTAATTTCTCACTGACATGTTTTCTGGTGGAGAAATCATTCATCACAAAATCCTAATGGCAAATGGGCATAATAATTCCTTGCCTTTGTGATGTTAAATAGTGAATGAGTGCTAATTTCCTAATGTTAAATTACTAAACCAATTTGAGAAAAAAAATGGCCATGTGTCATTATAAAATTTTAATCCTACTTGTTTGTCTGAAACTACTGTCATTTTTCTTTTCATAGGCAATTTATTTCAGACAGGGTTCTAATACTGCCAGGGTTTTTTAGTACCAGTGCAGTAGTAGAGTAAGAATGTACGACATTCTCTAACAAGGCTACATCCCTCTAGCAAAGGCTACATATACAACGTTGTACTATATTGTGAAACTGTCACAAAAGCTTCTCTGGCCCTCTAACAAAGGCTACATATACAACGTTGTACTATATACTCTGCTTATTAGGGGTGTTAAAGTAAAACAGTGTATTGGGGTCTCTGTCATCATCTCTTAACCTGACATCATTACCTGAATGAAAGCAAGTGAGTGATAATAACTCCACCAATAGCGTACAGTACAGATTTAACCAGATTTTATAGTGAAAGTGACCTCTAGTGAAAGTGACCCACATTTGTTTTTGGTAGTATCTGTGAAACACAGAAATCCAAACCTGCTGAGGTTAGAATTCCTACATCACATCTGCTCAAAGGGCCTGGAACCTGTTCCAAACAGGCCTTCAGATAGATTGGCTATACCAACCACAGCCGCTTCCTTGTTTAGTAGTCATATTTCACTTAATCTTGGGACAAATCTCATTCGTTTTATGTACGTTAAATTGTGTCACGAATATTTATAAGGATGAGTCTGCCGAATTTTTTGAGGATGAGCTCATAGAATTTTTCTTATGCAGATATTTGGCAACAAATCTCTCCCCCATTTTTAACAAAGACTATTAGAAACCAGAACCATTTTTTTAAGGGCTGGAATCTCATTTCAGAATACTGAGAATACATATATAGTAAATTTTATGTTTAAAATTTGAAATGTGTTCACTTTAGTACTGCACACCACTATGTACAATATTAATTTATGGTATCACATTACCAATGCATTTACACAAGCTCAAAGAGACAAACAAAACTGATATTAAGGTTATTGAAATTGTTAAACTGTCTGCAAATATTCTTATTTAAATATACAGAAAAGGCCCTGTAATTATTGTTACACTTACAACTATAATGAAAACAAGAAAAGTTTATGAGCAATAAAAAATATGGTAAGCAGCAGTAACAACTTGAATTTAAAGATAACTCTTCTGCCGATATTGAAAATAGCACCTTCAGAAACATATGAATAATAATAAATTAGTAAATTAGAATTGCAGTTTTAGACTCCTTGAGAGTTTATAACATTGTAGCATGTTAGCCAGATATTTTTGTAAAATGCAATTTTGCTTAAAACTTAAAACATACAGTATTAATACTATATATATTAAACTCAAAAATTGCTATAATAGCTATTATTTTCAGTAGCCTACTATCACTGGGGACCCTCTTCAGTCTGGGCTGCAGTGAATATTCCTTATTGTTACAGTACTAACAGCATAGCAAAGGTAGAAAGCTTGCAATGTAATGGTGTAAATCTCAAACACACTGTGCTTTACACACTAATCAAGTGTCAATTTAAGGATATCACTACATACCTGTTGCAGGATGGAATGCCCAAAATTGGGCTGTTGCTCGATTGCTAACCAGGTCTGGGACAATTATAGTACAGAGTCAGAATAAATGGGTTTCAGGTGGACTGCAGGTGTAAAGATTTTACCTGCTTTTTAACAGTAAAACCAAAGTATCTGGGTTTTGATTTTATTTTATTTACCAGACAACAAATTAAAGCAATGGTAAACAGCAGCTAGATTTGCCACAAAACTTTCATGCTCACAGCTTTAACAACAGAAATGTCTTTAATGTACTAGAAAGTGACGAGCACTAGGTATATCGATATTATGTTCACTTCTAATACATGTAAAGGACTAACCTGTACAAAATTAAACATTTATTTCAAGGCTTTTGATGTCACATACCGTATGTTCCCCAGTCACTCGTGTTGCTTAAATCACTGGGATTGACACATCTAGCATAATTGGTATAAAAATTAATTATATAAATACCGAAAAGGAATATGCCAGATGTTTCACTTTGCAGCTTGTTAAAGTGTTGTCAAAATTAATATAAAAATATAGATTATTCCTTTAATTGCTGCCACTGTAAGTATGATTTTGTAGGTAGGAGTGTCTAGAAAGGGTTGCCTGCCTTTAGGATGACACACATCATTGTGAAGCTTCAAACCAGCACCTCATTGCACTGTACACAGAGGACATCACTACACACCTGTTGCAGGTTCTAGTGGCCAGCGTGGCTGCTGGCCAAATGTTGTCCTGATCTCAGTCAGTTAAAGCATAACTTTTGTGTGATCTCATTGGCAAATACAAACACGAAATCTTTAACAGCGAAAGAAAAGTGCTGGCATTTTGATTTTATTTTAATTGTTAGACTTCCTCCCCTGTTACCTGCATGTGGATTAATGCACTTTGAAAAGGTGGCTAGATTTAAACAGCAGTGTAGCAGTCCGGGCAGCCTTAGCAAAGAACAAGGTAAGTGCATGGATTTCACAGTTTATAGTGGGCTGCACTGTTAAGTTCATGTTTCATAAATTACTGAGTGTTACTTTATCACAGATTAGCATACACGTAAGATCCAACCTGGTCCTTTGTAGCAGCTTTTCTACTAAGCTATCCAGGGGCAAGTGAAAAGACATTTTCCCAACTAGGCCTGACTGTTCACACTAATAAGTATAAAAAAAGAATTGGGATTGATGAGAGTCCTATCCCTATTTTTGCCTAGAGTCCCCAAACCATTAACTCTGTTGCTGTTTGTCAAACTGTCTTTAACAATGTGAATTACCTCATTACAAAGAAAGCTGCCTCTTGTATTTCTTCAACAACAAAACACTTACTGTATTTTTTTATCAGCAACAATAACCCTCAGTACATTCAACATAAAAGCAGTGTTGCCACTAAAATATTCAATATACTGTACTCTTCTCAGTCCTCTTTTCTTTAAAAGGTACAGTTTGGACTGATAAACATTATCCTGCATCTTCGACACAAAAATGTGTCCCTCGTACTGATTTCAAACCCTTAAACCCGCTGGTTGAAGCTATGCTAACACAAATGGCAATAAACATTTTTATATAACCATCCTCTTGTATAAGCAACCAAAAGCAGCTCAAAAGACTATTTACTAGGTCATTATCTAACTGTGTAGCTGGAACGTCCAATATTTTTGAAGCTTTATGTTAAAAAGGTGACCTGATGACAGCCCTTACCAAACTGCACAGAAAATATGGCAATTTGAGTAAATGTTTAACAAATTTACCATGCAAGGCATGACACTTCAACTACAAATTCAGTAAATGCATTACTACACATCAAATTACTTGGCATACAGCTAAATTGTTCTTTCATAATATATTTAAATGATTTCATGCTAAAGAAGGGAGTTGTTAGAAAGTGAGCTTGAATGTCTGCACATAACTTCTATATTCTTTAAAATTGCAGTTCATATACTAAGGATGCACTGCCTAAAGTCATTCCTAATAATGCATGCTAACATTTTTGGTACAGCAACTACTCTAGTTCGTGATTGAATTTATTCTGAAACAAGGCTAATCGGTGTTTATGAAATACAAATGCAGCCCTAATTCTGAAAAATCCTGCAGGGGAAATCCTAGCAGACATGAGCATTAGACCATTGACTGGCTGTTGGACAGCGATGAGATGCACACCGCGATCGGGCTGACTGCCTGCAGTCCAGAGATCCCATTTAATCCCCAGTGTTTGTGCCAGGGATGGGGCCACCAACCCCTAGTCAACCACTGTGCTACAATCACTGTTGTACATTCCACAGCAGCTGCAGTGAAATTCACCGCAAATAATGTGCTGGAAAAAACTGTTAACCATTTATTATTCTTGGTCTCATAGTCCTACACAGTTATAGAATAGAATAGAATAGAATAGAATAGAATAGAATAGAATAGAATAAACCTTTATTATCCCACAAATGAGAAATTTTGGTGTTACAGAGCTCTTATGACAAAGGGAATATAGGAAAAGAACATTATTTCAGATATAATGCCATTTTGTTTTCTCATCTGGCAAATCATGAAAAATATTAACCATATTTTACTGTTTAACCATTAAACATATAAAAGTAACTTGTTTAAGCGCCTGCCATTTTCTCAAAATGCGAAAAACAAGGGGAAAAGTATTTGTTGCAGCTGAGAGAGCTGGGGGATTTCAGAGCACATTCATACTGTGAGTTATATGTCAGTCCTGCAGAATGACACTGCAGCTCTCTTGAGAAGATTAGAAAGTTTTGGGCTGCATATATATGTTTATTAGTCAGTGACACATGTCTATCAGCATTTTTTTGGACTAGATTGATGTGTATTTTCATAACTGTGCTATAATGTCATTGTAAGGGTCCCTTGGGTTTACCTCAGTGGCTGCTGGCTTGAAAATGATTAATGAAGTGAGCTTACATTGGTATTTGAATTGCTCACACAACATATTGCTTTCATACAGACTGTGCCAGTGCAGGGAAAAAGCACAGCAGTACACAAGGCATTATTACATCCTCTTTAGCCAGATATTTTCAATTTTTAATGGATGGTACACTCCACATATAAGTACAGCTTTGCAAGATAATTAGAAATATCTCACTAGGATTGAGAGACCAAAATATTAACATTTTATACAATAAAATGCATATGGTATTAAATATGCACACATTTGGTGTAATAATGTTTTTTCAGCAATTTACTTTTTCAACTAAGTAGCAAGCCAAGCAGCAAAAAGGACAGCATTTTGCTATTAAAGAGACAGCTGATCAGCAGGCCTTCTTGCACTCCTGACATCACTAGTACACCTGTCTCCAATCTGGTTATTAACACTCTTTGAATAGAAGCCTCGTGGCCCTGGACCTGCAGAATCTCACACTGCTAGCGACTGTCTCTGCCTGCCTGCTCAAGTTTGATCTGTTCCTATTTTCAGCCCTGTACTCCTTGTGTGTTATCCAACCTCTGGGTTTCCCTGATCCTTGGACCTCGATAAACAAACTTCAACAACATCCAGTGCACAATAGACTTTGTGTCCCCTGAATTCCCTGTCTGCCTTTGCACTTATAGTTAACTGATGTCGACAGTTCTTATTTGATTTGTACAGCACTGAATCACTATAAATAATGCCAGCACTTGAGTTCACACGCTTATCAATCACCGCACTATCAATGATATGACTATCACAATATTACATTTTTTCTGTGCAGTTTTAGTTGCAATATTATTGCATATTATTGCCAAAAATAATTTCTGCAAAATCTATCAAATGAGATGTGGCAAAAATTGTGTTAAAATATTTACATGGAGAAGGTGAAATATTGTATCATCATGGATGTTCTAGCAGATAATTCCCATTATGTATACTCTGAGGTGTAAGTTTTGTTAAATGTAGCATGACATCTTCTTGACCAGAAATTATGTTTACATCCATCCATCCATCCTATGGAACTTCATCCTGGATGGGATCTCAGTCCATTGCATAGAAAAGTTTACAATTATATATGTTGTTTTTCCTTTTTGGAAAGATTCAGCTGCTCTGAGAGGGAGAGGGAGTTTGTCCCAGCACAAGACAACCAATAGCCATTTTAGAACTGCTCGTGATAAAATAAGCAAGCGCCCAGGAATCAAATCCACAATGATGCTTTCAGCTAACAGACATCAGTGCTTTTAGAGCTACCGTTTGCAGGAAAATACGAGTCTTGGAAATCAGAGCAGATTTTTATATTTGGAAGACAAAGAAAAACGTGTCTAATGAAAGTTACAGCTCAACGGTGCAATTTGTACAAGACAGATTGGTGAAAGAAACCTCAGAGGATGGCAATTACTTCAAACTACTGTAGTGTGGTGTTCAAGCAGCACACTCCAGACAGACAAAATATCCCTGTTCAAAGGAATCTCTGTAATTTGATTTCCAAAAATGTACTGCAGTTTCACATCATTTGCTTTTTGTCAATTATTTTTATAAATTAAAGGACTTGACATGCATTAACTTTGATAAAAATCAGGGCATAGACATGTGTACAGGCATATCTTTTTTTATGGGGCCCCAGCATTCTTGACACCCTAGGCACTTGCTGACATTGGCCTAATGGTTAGTCTGCCCCTATTGACAAATATGTGTTGTGTAAAAGGCCTGCAAGCAGAAGATCAAGAGCACAGCCACATTATTCTATGTTTCATGTTTCAGGTCAGAAAATACTCCACCACAAAAGCAATGTTCTGGAAACAGTGGTGTTAATCAATCCTTCACATGAAGCAGTCAGCACTGAAGTAAGTATTTTGCCTGGTAACTGTTTCTCATGCAGTAGCTCTGTTGTGAATACTACACTGCTGCGAGTAAGAATTTGACACTTCCAGCATGTTTCCAAAGCAGCCTTTTGGGGATCCATGGTGGTTTTAATATTGCTTAATGACTAGTAATAGCCTTTAGTTAAAAGAACAGCAGGTTTTAGCAAAAGCAAGAGCGCAACTCAATACTGTAACATGAACCTGACAATGAAACTTTCTCCATCACCAGTAGACTTTGTGCCAGCATATATGTACACTTAAATGCAATATGTCTGTTTTGTTTTTTCCAACTAAAATCTTATCTTAAGGAGTGATAAGCTCATTTATTTCTGCCAAACGTGTACATGTTGACCAGTAAAACTTTTGAAAACTACTTCCTGTATTAAAGCCACATTTCACATTTGTTTTTGTCTTATTCTTGCATATGATATCTATATTATATGTACTCAGACATATTCACAACCAGAATTTATCACAAATCTCTAGAGTTTTCCATGCCTGCTTTTTGTTAGGGTTGGAGCTGTTCAACATTTTTAAAACTGTTAACCACTACAGAATTACAGATACAGGTGTTGTTTGTTCTGTGAAATGGTTTGTCATAGAGCATCATGACTGGAAGTCCAGCATATTAGGCTTCATCATGAATTTGAAATACTGCTGGCAGCAAAAATCTGCATTTTGCACTGTCTGCACTTTTATCCAAAGAGAAATCCAACCCCTTTCACCAGTGCCAAACATATTTCTGCCTACTCCTGGGACCAAACGGCCCAGTTTGTAAACAGGACCATAGTGTAGCACCAGAGACCAGTGGCCGTGAATTCTATACACTCGGGATGAAGGGAGCGCTGTTGAGGGGTAAAGCCCAGCTCCCACTCTTCTGCTCTTTTGTCTGTCTCTGGTGGCACTGTCTGTCAATGATATTGCACAGCAGTGCAGCTTTGCTACTGGCATAGCACCCAGTTCAGACAAAGAAAGAGAGAAGCTAATTCCCTGGTGGACCTGACACAGCAGCAGCTGGATATATTCTGTGTGTGCAGTCAGGTAGATCTGATTGAATATAGCATTGCCCTGCTACACAGAAACATGTGAACCCTGTTTTCGCATCAGCAGAAGAATTTCCCGAAAATGTAATGAAACAGTTAAACATACTGCTGTTATTTTTTGTATCTCAATTTGGGAATGCATAACAGAAAAAAGCTTAATGTCGAGCTGAGTGTTGAGTTGAGAACAGGGGCATCAGGTGAAAGTGCCATGAAGTGGCAGGGTGACTCACAGAATAAAACATTTTCAGGAAGAGGCACCAGGGATCAGGGGACTGTTTTATATTTTAGCATGCATTTCATAAGAGCCTCCCACTCAGGAACATTTCTGTTGAGTCAGGTCTGGATACTGATCATCACGTCATATATTTTTGAAACTATAAATCTATAGATTCAAACCGTGAATTCTAATACCTCACTATTGCATCAGTGCCATTTTGATGCTTTATTTTATATACTGGCTCTTATGAGTTTAAACCAAGAAAAACGTAGCTACCAAATCAAGTTATTTTAAATTACATCTTCATATTTGCATCTTACTTCTTACAATCCTTCTAATTAGATAATTGGTGTTAAGAGTATTTTGTCCTGCTGAAATTATGGCTTGAGAGTTATGTAACGTAGGTGACCTATGAGTATGTTATTGATTTATTTTCCCCCTTTAAATAATGGGAAATATGCATTCGGTATCAGAAAAATTCAGTATTCGACACATTTTCAGGGATGAGTTAGATTCAGAAACTGAGGGATTACTGGGTCTTAAATTTTTTCCTTTCTTCAGGTGCGGCTGATGGTCTCGGATACCGCTAGACACAAACTGTTGGTGCTGTCGGGGCAGTGTTTTGAAAACACAGGAGAGCTTATTCTTCAGTCTGGCTCCTTCTCTTTCATGAACTTCATAGATATTTTTACTGACCAGGAGGTGAGTGGTTTAAAACTCAGCTAATCCAAGTATTGGTACATCACAGATCTTTGTTTTGTTCATTGAATGCTCATATTTCTGTATGACAAAAGCAACCACTTTCCTATAAATAGGAATGCATGGTTTGACATTCTATGCAAACTAGTATGATATATTCTCTAAATGTGCATAAATGCCAAATTTTCAGTGTCATTTTACAAATACTTCTCTCTTTAGTGTTTAAAACTATCTGCTGTGTATCCATTCATGCTTGTAGAAGTATTTCTGTTGCATGATGGATGCTGTTATACTAAGAAAAATCCCTCCCAAAAACAAAACTCCTGTTTTGTTTGTTCATCAACAGATTGGTGAACTTCTCAGTACCACACACCCAGCAAACAAAGCAAGCCTCACTTTATTTGGCCCTGAAGAAGGCGACTGGAAAAACTCTAACCTGGATAGACACAATCTACAAGATTTCATTCATTTGAAACTGAACTCTGCCCAGATTCTTCCCGAAATGGAAGGCCTTTCTGAGTTTACAGAATATCTGTCTGAATCTGTGGAGATTTCGTCACCATTTGATATGCTGGAGCCACCAACATCAGGGGGATTCTTAAAGCTCTCCAAGCCGTGTTGCTACATTTTCCCTGGTGGGCGTGGAGATTCTGCTTTATTTGCAGTAAATGGGTTCAACATGCTAATTAATGGGGGTTCGGATCGCAAGTCCTGTTTCTGGAAATTGGTCCGACACTTGGACCGTGTGGATTCCATTCTACTGACACACATTGGACACGACAATCTCCCGGGCATCAACAGTATGCTTCAGCGGAAAATAGCAGAACTGGAAGAAGAACAGTCACAGGGTTCCACTGCTAACAGTGACTGGATGAAAAATCTAATTTCCCCAGATCTGGGAGTCGTGTTCCTCAATATTCCAGAAAATCTCGAAAAGCCAGAACCCAACTACAGAGTGCGGAGAAATATTGAAGAGGCATTTTTCACTCGACAGTTCTTGAACAAGCTTTCTCTAAAGCCAGAACCTCTGCAGAGACCAGTGGGGAACACAATAGAGCCTATCATACTATTTCAGAAGATGGGTGTTGGGAAGTTAGAGATGTATGTGCTGAACCCAGCTAAAAACAGTAAAGAGCTGCAGTACTTCATGAAACAGTGGACAGGTAGTGAGAAAGACAAAGCGACTGTGCTGCTTCCAAATGGAAAAGAGTCTGACATACCCATTTCTTATTTAACTTCAATATCATCACTGATAGTGTGGCACCCAGCCAGCCCCACAGAAAAAATAGTTCGTGTTCTGTTTCCTGGCAATGCTACACAGCACAGTATTCTCGAAGGACTGGAGAAGCTCAAACATTTAGATTTCCTGAAACAGCCTGTGGTCACGCAGAAAGAACTGTTCTCAGACTTGACTCCAGCACTGAAGCAAGCAAAAATGAAACACAAAAGTGACAGCAAGGAAAGCCTGAAGTCAACCTCTAGGCCATCGTCAAGTCGAGGTTTCAGGAAAGAATCAAAAGAAGAGACTCCGGAAAAGGCAAAAACCGATGCAGAGGTAGCGCAGGAAAAGACACAAAAATCCGAGAAGAAAGATAAAACTGTGAAAAAAGAAAAGTCAGTGGCTCAGACAACAGAAAAAGAGGTCAAAGTAAAGTCAGAGCCAGCACACAAAGCTGAGCTGGCAGAGAAAAAATCAGAAACAAAGCCAAAAGTGCCAAAGGAAAAGGTAGTTAAAAAAGAAGTTAAGAAAACTGCTGAAAAGAAAACTGAAGAAAAAGAATCTAAAAAGGAAGTGATTAAGAAAGAGGAGAAACCAGTATCTAAAAAAGAGGAAAAACCTAAAAAAGATGAAAAAGTAACAAAGGAAGAACCCAAAAAAGACATCAAAAAAGAAATAAAGAAAGATGCAAAAAAGGATTCTCCCATAAAAGAAGTGAAAAAGGAAGAAAAGAAGGAAATAAAGAAGGAAGATAAAGAACCAAAGAAAGAGGTGAAAAAACCTGCCAAGGATGCCAAGAAAGCCCCACCTCTCACCGGAGATGCCAAAAAGTCACTGACAAAACCTAAAGTTTCGAAAAAAGAAGATGTGTCAAAAAAGGACACCGCAACACCTGAAAAGCCCAAAGACAAAGTAAAAGTCAAAGCCAGTAAAAAAGTATCAAAGCTCAGTGAGCCCAAACTTGACAGTGCTGCTGAAGCTTCAGCCAAGATAGTCACAGCTGCCAATGTTGCCAAAGTTCTCGAAGCCGAGAGATCTCTAATGTCTTCACCAGAGGACCTCACAAAAGACTTTGAGGAGCTCAAAGCAGAACAGACCGTTGATGAGAGTGATGTGATACTACAAAGTAAACAAGTGGAGCCGGAGTCAGCAGAGGTAACACAGTCTGAAGACAGTGTGCTCTGCAAAAAATCCCCAGAAGCAGATGAACGTGGGGAATCTCTAGACGAGGGAATAACAACAACTGAGGCAGAGGGAGAATCTGGAGAGACCCCAGATGACATGGAACTTAAGGATAAAATTCATATTGATGCCAGTGAAAAATTTGAGGATGAGGGCACAGGCTTGGAAGAGTCTTCAGAAGCTGGAGACTATGAAGAAAAGGGAGAAACTGAAGAAGTCGAAGAGCAGCAAGTCCATCAGGAAAGGAATGATAAACACGATGTAGTAAAATGTAGTGATGACGATGACTTAGAGGACTTGAAAGGCAAAGTTTCTCCAACTTTAGGCAGATCAGCTTATATTAAGTCCAAGGAAGAAGTGGATGAGAATGTTGACACGTCTGAAAAAGAAGATCAAGACGCAGAAGAAATAGGAGAAGGCATACCACCTGTGAAGTATGGCTTGGATGATAAGAGTATGTTTCAGGAAAGTAAGTCAGAGGTAGAGGATAAGACTTCATTCATTGCCAGCTCAGTAAAATTCTCAGACTCTCAGTCTCCTTCAGCTGAGCGTGTCTCCATTTATGAAGAGACTCTTCCAGCAGGCCCCGAAAGTGAAACAGCATCCGATGAAGAGAACAGAGATGAGCCTCAAGAAGAATATACTGCCACTTCTGGCTATACCCAGTCCACCATTGAGATTTCCAGTGTGCCAACACCAATAGATGGTATGTCAACACCCAGGGATATTATGAGCGATGAGACCACTAATGATGAGACAGAGTCTCCCTCGCAGGAGGTATCCAAGTTTGGACTAACAACTGACTATGAGAGACCAAAGCTTTCCCCACTCCGTGATAGTCCAGAATCGGATCAGTCAAAGAGCGATGCCACAGAAGGCAAAGATTATCATCCATCAGCTGCTACTATATCACCACCATCATTACTAGAGGAAGACAAGTCCTGCAAACTATTTGAATCAGAATGCTTCGCTGAAAAGGAGAAGAAAGGAGGGTATAGATCAGCCCTAGACGGTCCAAATACATTTATACTCGATACAGCAAAACCCACTACAGCTTCACATTCCCCAGTCATTAAGAGTCCTATCACTGACAGAAATGTGAATTTTGACTTAACTCCAGCTGCTGTTGCAGCACCAATTGAATTAGGAACAACTCTTACAGGATTACCAAGTGATGTGGCAGAACCTTCAAATAGTCCAGATGACAAGACGCTTGAGGGTGCTTCTTCTTCACAGTCTGCCCCAGGAAGTCCTGGACATACACCTTATTATCAGTCACCTGTAGATGAAATGGCTTGTGCTGTAGCATCTGATACAGATGTGAAAACCCAGGGTCCCGTTATCGTTGAAGTAACAAGTGAGAAGGAAGAGTCCAATAAAAGCAGTCCTTTGGATGAACCTGTCCTTGCATCGCCTGTCGAAAAAGTCTTATCTCCTCTTTGTAGCCCACTGTCCCTTGAAAGTGGATCACCAGAAGTGTTGTCTCTAAATGAAAAAACAGATTTTAATCAGGGAGTGTTATCAATGGAATTAAAAGGTGAGGAAGAGATGTCACCCCAGGCTCAAAGCCCGTTAGCTGATGCTGCTTCAATCTCATCTACTGGAACACCAGCTCAAAAGGAACCCTCCAGTTTGGCAACAGATCTAAATAAAGATCACTCCAGTGCTGAGAGCACTTCACAAGAAAAGGAGGAACAACTGAAAACAACTGCTAAAGACTTCTCACCAACATTAGGAGACAGCACTACCTTTGGAGCTACTAAAGATGAGAGTAAAATGTCAATATCAGAAGGAACCACATCTGATAAGTCGGCCACTCCAGTTGATGAAGTTGTGGCAGAAGACACATTTTCCCATGTTGCATCTGCATCCACAGCTTCTTTAGCCACGAGTTCCTTCCCTGAACCCACAGCAGATGATGTGTCCCCATCACTGCATGCTGAAGTTGGTTCTCCTCATTCAACAGAGGTGGATGAATCCCTATCTGTGTCTATGGTTCAGACCCCAACTGCATTTCAGGAAACAGAAATCTCGCCCTCAAAAGAGGACAGCCCTAGACCAATGTCAATTTCTCCAGATTTCTCACCCAAAACAGCAAAATCGAGAACACCGGTGCAGGATTCAAAATCACCAGAACAGTCCACAATGTCAGTGGAATTTGGTCAAGAATCTCCTGATCATTCCTTAGCCCTAGACTTTAGCAAACAGTCTCCCGAACAACCTGCCCCTAGAGAAAGCCAGCAACAAGTCACTGAAAATGGACCTACTGAAGTAGATTATAGTCCTTCTGATACAGTGAGCCAAAGGTTTGAAAGGCAATACACATCTGCAATAGAGCAGGCTATTCTATTCAAAGAAACTGATTCAACTCGTGTTGCTTCAGCCTCTCCTTCAGAAGGTTCACAGTCTACCCCATCTGTTAACACCCCCTCACAGACTTCCTCTCCTGTGAAAGAGGAGTTCCTTATGAGAGCCTCAGGCCATGATGAAGCTGCTCCACGCGATGCCATTAGCCCAACAACTCCAGAGAGTTTAGTGATGAAAATTGTCGAAACTTCTGAACAGCAAGACAAGTCTCCCATCACTCCAAAAATGTCTTCGCTCACCCATTCCCCAGTATCTTCTGATTCTTCACTAGTTTCAGGATGCCCTATTAGTTTGGAAAATGTGTCCCTTAATATTATGGAATCTACGCTAAAGCAGGAAAAGACTCCAAGTCCTAAAGCAAGTCCTTCTGCCTTTGAAGCATTAGGCAGTGATAGCCAAGAAGGAATCAACTTCAAAGCTGATGAAATTGAACAGAAGCCTGAAACTTCACCTTCTCCTACTGAAGTAGAAGCTTCTTCTCTGTCAACATGTTCCTCTTTTATTCAGAAAACAGCTACTATGACTCTGACAACAGAGACTAATCCATTCAAATGTGAAGAAACCTTTCATCAGTCTAAATCTCCTGTAAGTCCTAAAATGTCATCTCCTGCAACTTTGCCACTTTCCCCTAATTTATCTGACAGCCAGGGCAAGTTTTGTACCTCTCCACAATCAACATCTTACCCTCAAGGATTTCAGCTTAGCTCCTCTCCCACGGGGAAGTTACAGAGTAACAAACAAGGAAGCGTACAGTGTACAAGTGGTTCTGGAGAGCAAGACAACTCGAAAAAGAGTCTTTCCCCACAGTCTAGAACAGACGTTGATTTATGTTTAGTTACTTCTTGTGAATATCGTCATCCAAAAACTGAACTCTCACCATCCTTTATCAACCCCAACCCTATTGAATACTTCCTCAATGAAGAGAATGGCCAAGAAGATGAAAGACCTGTTACTAAGTCTGGAGGGGGACATCCCCCTCCTGGTGGAAAGCATCATGCCAAACAATGTGATGAAACCCCACCGACTTCCATAAGCGAATCAGCTCCTTCTCAGACTGATTCTGACGTGCCTCCAGGGACAGAAGAATGTCCATCCATTACTGCAGATGCCAACATCGACTCTGAAGATGATTCTGAAACTCTCCCAACAGACAGAACCCTCACGTTCAGACACGCAGATCCCCCCCCTATCACCATGCGGGATGTGGCTCCATCTCAGCCTCACCCTGATGTCTGTATGGTGGATCCAGAATCAATTCCTTTGGACCAAAACCTCCCCAAAACCCCAAAGAAAGAAAGCAGCGAAAAGGCAAAGAAGAAAAAACTTGGAAGTAAAACTAAGTCATCTTCACCAGCCAGGAAGAGTGTGAATGCAAAAGTCAGCGCCACCAAGGAAGTGGACAAAGTTGCAAAAACTTCATCACCAAAAAAGGACCCCTCAAAGTCTAAGACGCATGCTGGTGCCGAAGTGAAGAGCGGAGAAGACAAGGATGCCAAAAATGCCACCAATACTTCTGCATCAAAAGGTTCAAAAAGTTCTACATCAGGTACTGTAATTCCTCGTACATTCCTAGAACAAATAATAGTTAAAAAATAAGCTGTTTTAGTTACCTGGTTTTCTAGGTTGATCACCAGGTACACCTCTTTGCTTACGGTCATACATCTTCTCACTGTACATTATTTAAGCTGTCACACTGTTCATTTTTATGGATTTGAGGGAATATTCTAGTGACTCACAATGACCCAATTTGTGTATTCAAGGCTCTAGCAGTGGAAAGTCTTCTGGAGGGCTCTCTGACTCCAACTGCCCCCCAGTGTACCTGGACCTGGTATACATCCCCAACCACTGCAGTGCCAAGAATGTTGATGCAGAGTTCTTCAAGCGAGTGAGATCGTCTTACTACGTCGTGAGTGGCAATGACCCAGCGGCAGAGGAACCAAGTAAAGCAGTTTTGGATGCCTTGCTTGAAGGGAAATCTCAGTGGGGCAATAATATGCAGGTATGCAACCAGCAACTTTTTTTTTTAAATGTGCATTTACTATATGACTTTTGTGCATCTAAAAATCAAAATTTTCAATATGAGAAGAACTCTCTGTGTTTTCCTTTGTAAAAATAACATTCGCTTTACAAATATTTTCTTTTCCTGATGATAGGTTACTCTGATTCCAACCCATGACTCAGAGGTCATGAGAGAGTGGTACCAGCAGACACACGAGAAGCAACAGAATCTCAACATCATGGTGCTGGCCAGCAGCAGCACTGTGGTCATGCAAGACGAGTCCTTCCCTGCCTGCAAGATTGAGCTGTAACTGTGGGGTTCCTCTTTACTCTCCCAGAATCCTTAACTTTTTAGCAAATTCGGACTGTAAAATTTCAGATGTAGTCGCAAAGCAAATACAGTTGAATTACATAAAATAAAAATATTGCCAAAACCACTTTGTTAAAATAGTTATAAAACTTAACAAGTTACTCATCTGTGGAAAAAAAGGCATACCGTGTTACAAAATTTTTGACTGCTATGAACTATTTGGAATTGTGTATTTAAAATACTGGTGGGTACGTATTTGTTTGTTTATATAGAAAAATGCCACTAGAATAGTGCAGCTGTTATAGCACCATAGTGGACGCACAGTCTAAACATCTAATTACATTTGCAAGAGATTAACTCCTCTTTTTGAGAGAACAAAATGTAGTATTTCGCCTTCCAAAAAAAAAAAGATAAGCAAGGCATGTTCTGTTAATACAGTTCTGACACAACCGATTCCTGCTCATTCTTAGAAAACCTGCATGCTCACACTGAAATAGGGTTACTAGAACGGTTTTATGCCTTAAAATCAAAGGGCAAATACAAGTAATAAGAGGTCATATTGGGTGCAGCCAGATCAAAATTTCAAGCTGCCTGCGAGTATCTTTGAAATTTTATCTCGGATAAGTCAGCATAATGCATATCAGACAGAAAACCTGATAAGCTGTCAAACAATTCTATATCCTTGACAGAATAAACATTAACATTATTGACTTCTACCCTGAAGCATACACCAAAGGATGAGACGGTACATATTTCTTATGCCTTAGAAAGTGATTTGAATGTAAAAGAGTCACAATGCACTTAGATTCTGCAGGTGTTTGAGATGCATGTACACAACAATAGCAGCCCAGCCATCAAACACAAAGTCTGAGAAGGCCGCACTCATCTATGTGTACCAGTACTACGGTCCACTTTGAAGAGAATTACTGAGTGATCTAAAATAAAATGTTCCGAATGTCCGACTGAACTCCTTTCGTGGCGAGAACATTTTGCCATATTTGATTCTGCTCCCTCTTGGGATTTTCTTTTTTTTAATGGTAGTACAAATTTTGAGAAAGAAAGGCTTGAAACAATGTTTTTAATTTTTTTAATTATATTTCTTTTAATTATTTTAAAGTCTTAAGAATTATGACTGATTTTTTTTTTTTTTTAATGTGTTGAAATACGACCAGCGAGAACACTAAGGGATGCGTTCTTTATTTCCATAATTTGGCGTTTCATTTGGAAGGCAAAGAATAACCAATATTTTGACTGTAGTTGCTTAGCACTCTATTTATGCTGCTTTGACAAGAGCAAATAATTTATTAGGCCGCTGCCTTATTGTTTCTTATAACGTTGCATATGTTCCTTTCAGAGTGCGGAAAGCCCTTGGTGGAGTTCCTGTGAATACCAGTTTCCATTTAATAGCTCAAAATTGTTCAGTATTTAGGTGGCAGTCTTCCTACAGTAAAACCAAGCGCTATTGATTTTGCATCAGTGTTTTACCTGCATCTATGACTGTTTAGTATACGCATGTGTTTGCACATTTTTGCACTTAAATTACTTTAAAGCCTTTGGAGGGGACCATGCAGCTCAATTTCCATTTGTTTTTGGGATTCTTTAAGTTCATTTCTGATTTCTAAGTAGGTCCCTGAATTTTTTACAAACACTAATATAATTTGGTATTACTTATTGTTAAACAGCTTATTGTTAAACTGCAGCTTTGTATGTAATTCAATGACCAATTTGCTCATTACCCATATTTTTACACTATGGTTCAGAAGGGGTGGCGTCGCAGTTCTAAGCCTGAACGTATTTTAACCTATTGAATATTTCAGCTTTCAGAAAAATCTTCTGAAACTATTGAGTCAAGGCCTGGTAGACCATGGTACTTTGGTTCATGAAACATAATACTTTTTTAAACTGTACTATAATTATAAATAAATTTGTGGCAGGGTGAATGCTTTGGAAAAATGTGCATGTGTAATGTAATATACTTTGCATTTTTTAAGAGGGAAAAGTTGTTCTGAACTGCCAACAAACAAAAAAAAACAGAAGGGAAAGAAATAATCAGTAACATCGTGCCCTGTGTATTTCCTGGATGACACCTGTCATTTTTAATGCACATGCTGAGTGAAATTCTACACAAACAAAAAAATTTTTCTTTTTTTTTTTTTAATGTGCAAAAGCATTTCTTTGTGCAAAATGATAGGCAAAACCAGGAGAACCATGCTCCAGTGCTCCAGCAGGGATATGGAGCTAATAAAACTGCAAACATTCAGTTGCCCTGAAGTCATAATGCTGCAATCTTCATCAGCAGAACAATTCACTGTTTTACAGCCTTGTGCGAGGTAAGGATGAGCATAAGGTGATGGGGACCGAGGACGATGAAAAACGTGGATGTGGAATTGTAACCGATGAGTGTAAGTGTTTCATATTTAGACATTATCCATGTTTAGACGGAAGAGCACTTTGCTGTTGCTCACCTGTGGTTAAAATGCCTACTGGTGTGCGACCACCAGATGCTTGGAAAGAAACCAAAAGTTGCACATTGGAGCCACAGCTAAAATGTGAAAAGCGGTACTTTAAATATCACGCATTTTCTCTCGTTTGACCCGTGCACAGGACCCGATGTAGAAGTGTTGCTTCCAGCAGTCCCTTTAAAACACACGCATGAACGTCTGGGTTGTGTCACCATAAAGAAACTGGCAACACCACTCTATATCTGCCCTCAGAGACTCACCTCACTCTGTCCTCTCTCCTCCTTGAGTGATTGTTAATATCTGTCTGCCGCTGTGTATGGTGTTTGTCTTGTAATCTTGCATCCTTCCGATCCTTTTCCAAGTCATATCTAACGTAGAGGTTAGTTTCAAGTGGAAGTATTAACTTAGTGCTTTTCTGATATATGTGTGCAATATCTCCTTCTCCCAATGAAGCATTTGATGTAAAGGCAACTGCTATTAAAAAGGTGATTGAAAAATCCACAATAAATCATATTTTGTGGAAATTCATACGCCTGTGTTGGTCTTTTTTTACACTTTCATTATCTGATGTACATAAATAAATGTTTCCTACTGCATGTGTTGGGGCTTTAGCATAGACTGAAAGGTATGTTTGACAGCCAGGTTTTTGTTCGTGCCCAGCAGCTGCCTGAATGTTTCAAGCTGTTAAGTCAGGGCCGATCACATTTTTCGTTGCACTCTAAATAATGCCTCTACCTCTATTGTCTAGACAAAATGTATATTGAAATTGTTGACCTCAGCCTAGTTCTCATTTTAACAGCTCAGTATGCTATGGTTGTTGACACAGATACTTGTGATATTGGTTTAGGCCCTAAAGGAACCAGACTTCACTGAGTCCCTGGTCTTAAAAGTACCGGCTTTACCTGGAAGGAAGCAACACATCTTTCATTATTACACCAATTTAATTTTGCCTACGGTTTATTTTTGTAGCTCCGTCTGTCATTTCTTGCTTTTTTAATTCCAAAAACATTCCTTCACACAAAAGCACAAACTAGAAATATATAACCCTGAAGACAGAGCCAAAGTTAATAAGCAGATTCCTGCAGTTGTAGCTGTTTAAGGAATATTTATATGTAATAGGTAACAGGTTAGTGCGGGATGCTGAGGCATGGCCACACCTGGATGCTCCCCCTCTTACACGACTGACATCTGCACCAGAACTCAGTCAGTGCTTATACAACACAGGGACAAGCAATAGTGGGACTGAGAAGGACAGAACTTCAGCTCTACACAGCCCACTGAGCAGAGAGGGAGGTACCAGCTGATTTGCTGGTGCCCTTTGGATTAAGAGTTTGGTTTATTTGCTTCAGTTCTTTCTGGTTTGGTTTATATTGTTGCTAGTCCCTTGGTTTTGATAATATTGAGTTTGTGTTTGTGTATTATGACCGCCTGAATAAAAACAACAGATTCCCCCATACTTGTGCCCTGCCTGGTCACTCCCTGGACCTGGCATGCCCTGCTGTACCACAGTAAGGTTTGGCCTACTGCTGTGTGGAAGCAAAGAAAATGCATTTCTTGGTTTGTGAGCAAGCCGGTAAAATTCCCCAGTATTTCCTCTCTGATCATTTGCTTAACTGGAAACAATTACCACTATTTTTCTTGTATTCTGCCAGTCCTGTATCTGGTGAACAAGAGGAATGCACCTGATGACTGGAAGAGAGCACAGCCTGCTAACCACAGATATGTCAGCAGGTTAATGCGAATATGGGAAACAAAGCAGAGGGTAGTCAGTGACACCAGCGGAAACTGATATGGGCAAAATTATATTACAAAATTGCCTCGGTCATTTTAATTTAAATAAGTAGAAATTTGACAAAATGACAGGCTGCACCGCCTGGTAGCTGATAAATGTACGCTTTCAAAGCACGCGGAAAGCAGTGTTGGCGGTCGAATGAATGCCCGTTTATGGAAAGTGCAGTTACTAAGCAGAGCAGAAGCGTAAAGGAGACCATTAAACAACCTGTAATTCGGACGTCTACACCATAAGCACACAGCTGAAATTCAGTATGCAGTTGCCTATGACTGAGTCCAGAGGAAAAAAGGAACCAGATTTACTTTAATTATACATTTCGATGGAAATACCACACTGCTGTCCCATTATCCCTCAACGAGACACCTTCTACAGTAAGAAAAGTACATTTTGTCCAGGTTTTTTTTTTTTCCACCAGGAAATAAAAGAACAATGCAGCTAAATATACGGTACATTCGTGTTCCTCTTCTTTATTTGCACACTTGTTGCACTGAAGCATTTTCTTAAATTTTGTATTTGACTATTAATATGCAGTCGACACACCTCATCTTGCTAACCTTAACCTTCGTCAGGGCAAACTGCTGTCATCCATTTGCTGTCAGTGATGTTTCACCACATCATTTTACAGAATCGATGACATGTAAAGAAAGCAGAGAACACACATAAAGCATACATTTTAAACTGACATGCAAACCCTTTTTAAATAATTGAAATACTGCACGTTTCCTGTTTCGTGGTCTTTCACTAAAATTAACATTAAGCCTGTGGCGATATAATCTATGTAATATAGTAATAAGTATTAAGCACCTGAAATATTGAAATATCTCATGAGTGTTTTGTGGAATAACCATCTGATGCTGCACTTGGAAGTTGTGACAGATGCAGGGTAAATACTTGTCGGTGAAGCAATGTTGGCAGCGGGAACTGTATGCTTTTGGTCAGCAGACACTGACCTTCACCAAAGCCTGCTATTGTGGGGACCATGAAGAAACAGCAAGGTATGACCCTTAATATTACTCCTGAGCAACTGACTCACTCAAGATGCTACTGCATAACCCTGTAGCACCCCAAAGCTTCAGTGCAAACCTGGTGCAAATGTGTCCTCCGCTTTGGAGGGAAGACTTTAATTACACGGTGCCATGTTTGTACCAGACAATATCATTAAACAAATGGAGAGAATGGCTTTAAATAGATGCTCCTAATTCCATGCCTGCGCACACTTCCCGAACTGAAGCCGTGCACATCTGCAAAGAGGTGTGACCTTGGCACAAGCTCCTTCTTCCTGACAGCCTCAACCAGCTTGGTAACTTTAGAGCGTTTGTCCAAAACCTGCTCCAGGCTGTCCAGCTGTGCATGAAAGAAATGATTCCAAAACTCGTGCCAGGTGGGCACTGCATTTAAAAAAGTAAAGTTTGGGATAGCCAAGCAAGTGAGCATTATAAAAATGCAAGAGCACAGCAAATGTCAATATTACTGATCAGCAGTCCATAGATATGTTTTAGTAAAACATAATGTATTCTTGCAGTCTATTTGGGGAGCTAAATTATTTATGAGGCCACTGGAAGGCAAATCTCTCAGGGTAAGAGGAAGACAGTATGGCAGCGTGTGCTACTGTGATCTCGGGGAGGGAGAATGATGCTCTTTAAATGTATGCTGCCATCACTAGGGAGTACCGGTGGGATTCCTACTGCCTTGCTTTTAAAATCTGAGAGGAGCCAAAACATCTCATAAATCACAGCAGACAATTTGTCAAGATACATTTGAAATGAAAGGAAGAATTTTGCATATTTTCTGAGCATGGGAAGATGTGTTTTTTTTTTTTTTCCGAATGAATTGGGATTGTGTTTATCAAAACATGAAAATATCAGTAGAAACTTTGCTTGCCAAACAAAAATCTAGTTAAAAAAGTTTTTTAAAAAAACAGTAACCGTTGTATTAACAGGACGTATTCTCTCCAGAAGAAATTAGAAGATATTTAAATAAATATATAATTTGTATGGTAAATTTTTAAAAAATCATACAATTTCATCCATACAAAATGGGCCTGCATGTTGTAGGGAAATAATAGGCACATTAATTGGTCTTAGTGGCACCTATCAGATAAAAAACTGTTTTTATATAAGCTGTTATCAGAGTGTATTTTTAAGAAAGGATAATTCAATTAACTCTTCTGTTGCATTTATTCTGTTAAAAACAGAAGATCTGAATACACAGCACCAAAATCTAGTGGATAAAATATGTCATGATCACAAGGACATTAAACAATGATGAAAGGAGACCTCCGGCACTTTCCAGTGTCACGCAGATCCAGTCGGATAAATTAAACCAGGAAACTCTGTCAAGAGATGACTTGGCAGCGTTTCAGGAATTCTGTATAAATCACACATAATCAATAGCGCCGCCTGGCATTTTAGAAGCTGGGCTGTTAACTATCAGTACTGAAAGGCTTTGCATTTGCAGAGCTAAGGTACAACTACATCAATATTTAACTTTACTAAAATATATACACTGCACACATATTATACTCTAAATAAGAATCTGGGGTGAAAATTAAACTCAACCACTGAATGGCAATATTTTAGCTGTGCAACCCAGTTAGGGCCATCCTTTATTCACTGATGCTACACCGATATGAAATACTCAATGTATAGTTGATGTTTCACTGCAATGCACCGCCAAGTATCTCATCAGTCAAAAGATAATTTTCCAGAATGACAGCACCACATGAATAAATAGAGGTTGGTTTCCTTCAGACATCACGGATCCAAAACTGCAGCCATGCCTGAGCAGTCTGCAGATCCCCAGTGTTATAGATTCCCTTTAAATTACATTGCAGTAATGAGAGGACGGGGCTGAACTGATGACCTCAGAGCTGGACTCGGGTGAACCAGACCTCAGGGGCCGCTATTGAGGGGAGCTCAGGCCAAACGCCAGCTGAATGGCAACTGTGCTCGCTTCATCCGTTCTTCTGTCAAAAGCGACCCTGTTTCCTCACTCCGTGTTGCAGGCCCGGAGGCCTGAGACACTGCTGAACATTGGGTTAAGGCAATGAGCGTCCCTTCACTCCTCCATTAGGGTGACTTCATTAAGGTCACTTTTGAATTTCCCTTAAGTTGCACGTAGAGAGACTATCTTTCAAAAAGTTTGCTAAAAAAGAAATGTTTTTTTTCCTGCAGAAATATATATATTACTGTACTGTGTGGTAAAATTTTACATAAATATATTACTGTGTTAATACATCGGTTTAATACACTTAAGATCCCATTGGAATCTGATCTGAAATGCTGAACTAGACTGGAGGCCAGACCCTGGGACGTCTTTGCAAAAGCAAAACACACCGATCAGCCACAGCATTAAAACCACGTGCCTAATATTGTGTTGGTCCTCCTCATGCAGCCAAAACAGCTCTGACCCAACGAAGCATGGACTCCACAAGACCTCTGAAGGTGTCCTGTGGTATCTGGCACCAAGACGTATGGGTAAAAGTCCAGCTCAGTCTGTGTGGAGTTAGTATTTCCGCATGTTTGCCTGAATTTCCTACTGCTCCTCCAGTTTCCTCCCAAAGTCCAAAGACGTGCCTGTGTGCCCACCCCGTAATAGATTGATGTCCCATCCAGGGTGTAGTTTCATAGCCTGGTCCACAGGGATTCCTCAATGACTCTCTTAACTACCGTGACCCTCAGCAGATTAAAGCAGTTAAGGATAATGGATTGATGGATAATAAAATGTTCATCAATCCATCCATCAATTTTCAAGTCAATGTTCTAATAGTTCTTCTTCATTCCAGGAGACTCAAGCCATGTGTCAGGCTACACAACATAGGAATATTTTACTATTTCGGTAATATTATAATATTATAATATTAGTCTTCATGATTAAAAACAAGAAAATCCAGTTGATTGCTACATTTTTATACCATAAAACAATGAAATTAACAATGGGCTACCTGGAGGACTGTCAGAGAAGCCATGAATGATACCAAACCATGAATTATTTTCATTATTGTCATATATTTCACATACCCTCCACTATTAAACGTTAAGATTTGCTACAAAGTTAACTTTAAAGTCAACCAAATATCTACAGCGCTCAAAAAAGTAATTCATAATTTTTTACAGCCCTGTATTTATAACATGTGGGCCTTGCTGATTCGGCTTTGCTTGGATTTTTATCACATTTCCATCAACCAGAGCATTATGTCAAGTAAAAAATTAGCAGGAAAATCTATATTTATTCCATTGGTTATCATGCAATGTATGGAAGCAAAACAAAACATCCAGCTAAAAGATGTTTAACCATTTCACCCTCACAGCTCGCCTGAAAGTGAACTTGTTTACTCCTCCCATTCTTCCAAATGACTAAATAACTCAACAAAGACAATGAAGGGTGATAAACAGTAAGATGATAAAGGGCAAAGGGTTTGTAGATATATTTGATTAATAAGCAAATGGATTTTAGTTAGAAAGAAATTTAAACTTTAAGAGTTCTGGCCTAGTAACATTATATTTTCCTCCCCTATACTTCTTCCATTTGAGAGGATGGTATAAAAGCAGCATCAAGGTGTTTGCATATCGCAAGCTGCGAAAGGATCTTTTCATCACGTCCACTTTGCAGACTTGCTGCTGGTGTGCACACCTCAGATCTTGTCAAAGATTCAGTGTTTTAAATCGCGAGCCTCTGATTGGCCAGTAGGAAAAAGCAGACCGATGGGGTGAGCTGCTGTCTCTATGGCAACATGAGGGTAAGACTTCCCCATCTGTCTGGTGATGGCGCTCCCAGGATAACGCTGCTCTCGGATTTATCACGGCTGTAATTTACAGCCGGACCGGCTCTCTTTTATGGAGGGAGACAACCTGCATGACGCAGCCGGTGATGTTCACTACCGGTCACGAGGCTTACAACGGCTCCCACTGTTGGTAACAAATAAGAAACTATCTTTAACATCCAACGGCCTGTTATCGAACTAATTCATAGTCAGGGGATGGTCGCTGCCTCATGCATGAAGTACCCTACACTGGTAAGAGTGTGGCACACAATCAGATTGGAAGGCCCAAAAATAAATGTCCTTGTCTAACCCTCACAGGGTTTTTCAGTCAATCTGGTGCCCAGAACTGAGAGGACGTGCATGCACTCTCACACCACAGCCCAAGCTTGATGCTAATAAAATGTGTTCTTTTCGTGTTTTCGTTTCGATATTTAGATATTTACATTTATTTACATAAACCATAAACAACTTATACATGTTTTAATTTCCAGTGGTGAATCAATCAGGAAAATTTCCTTTGTGACTTTTCCCATATTTGATTTTACAAAAAAGTTTCTCAATTAATGTTCCTTTTTGAAGCTAAAATAATTATTCAGCATTTTTTTTTTATTCTATAATCCTTCCGTTGTATCCATTCACCTATCCATTAACAGTAACTGGTGTGCCACAGAATCACTGGCTGCTGTGCTAGGAGGAAGTTCGGTTCATCATAGGGTGGCCACACACATACAGTTCCTCACACACACATATACATATACATGCGTGTGTGTGTGCGCGCGCGCGCACACACACACACACACACACACACACACACACACATTACTGGCAGTTAATAATGGCCAAATCAACTGAAACACATGTCTCTGAACTCTGGGAAGAAAGCAGAGCAGCTGGACAAAACCCAAACAGGCATGGGGAGAACATGTGAGACTCCACACAGACCAAGCCAGAAGCAAACCCAGCTGCCCAGTACTACCTGCTGCACCACTATCCCAATCCACCTTCGCAAGTGAAACTGGACCTCGGTCTATGAAGACCTTACAGAAATCAGTTCATCCAAGTAGTGATTATAAGAACTGGCACAGACATGCTAGCTGGTTGCCAAGACACTCCTGCGGCAGTCCATTCAGACCCTCCATCCTGCTACCATATTCTGCATTTCAGGCATCCATTTAGCCAGAGTGCAAACAGCTGTGTCATTATGAAGAGAGGGTCTGCCGAATCCAGCATCAATAAAGGAGAGGAACAAGGAGATCCAGTGACAGTGTGCTCCACAGGCACTCCCTCTTGTGGGCTTACGTCGCAGAGGAAGGCTGCCTTTATCCCACTGTTCCACACAAGGGAATTACATTTAAATCAGCCTTTGTCTGGAACACCGAAGAAGTCCGGTCTGTCTTTTGCAATAAAAATATATGACACTTCCAAGGGAAAGAAAAGCAAGCTGACAAACTGCCCCGCCGCAATTGAGGCCTTTAAATTGTTGCTGCCAAAAAAAAAACGAATACAGGGTAAAACGATAAAACTAATAATGTCAGTTACAGCAATAAAAAGGAGTTCAATGTGCTGAGCATTTAAAAGCAAACTATGAGTATTGGTGGGAACATCAGTGGACAAAGTATTTGTGACCGGATATTAATCCTCAGACACGGCAGTTTGTGATGTGGCCCATATTTATGCTTGAGAGGAACCTGGTCAGAGGCTAATGTGTCTGACCGGTGGAGATAAGGCAGAAAGGAAGGCCATCCTTCTGGTTCACTTCATAGTTCCATGCTTCAAACTTCCTTGTGGAGAGTGGACTGCAAACCTTGTTAACACTTTCTAGACCAGACAATGGGTGCAGAAAATGTGTTCCACAAGCAGAAGTGAGCGTTAACAACTGTATCACCCGACTTTACATTTCTGCATCGGTTCTGAGATCTAGTCCCTCTTCATTTTGAATCTCTGGTCTTGGACTGGTTTTGAAAATCAGGTATGGCTCTGCAACTAAAGGTATGCAGAAGCTTGTAGTATAAGGTATAAAGCTGTAAGCAGCAATCCAATTACTATATTGGACTAAATAGAAGATAGTGTTTGGGGAATTATAAATAAAAAATATGGAATTGTTTTATACATAAGATCATATACACCAATATATGGTGACATTTATCCACTGGTGTCAGTTATTCATAGAAATGATCAACTGGAGCTAGTGAGTGTGAAAGATGGCGAAACCTCAAGATGGTCTGGAAAAAAGTGGTTCAAAATTAAGCCAGATTAACCAAGGGCTGAGGAAGAGTTATGATGCCAATTTTAAGATAAAGCTGGTCAAACAACTCTCAAGCAGCCAAGAAATATAAAGTTACAGAATTTCATGTTTGAAGATGGCGAGCCCAAAAGATCATCTTAAAATTACAAATACTGTAAATATTAATAAATATGATTTTTCTTTCTAAAGATAAGATATGATGTTCCAAAAAACCTTTTTTCAAAAATGAGTGTTGAAAACGAGGGGATGGTTTTATGATTGGGATTGTCCAGACATTGTGATTTTATATCATTTACTGTGTGCCAAATGTTGCCAGATATGTTGTTTGTCATTCTGGAAATACTGACAAGGAAACAATTCTCACCATTAGATTTAAAAATAACACAAAAAACAGGTGATTTTACATCACAGTTCAAACAGGACAGTTAACAGAGGCATTAACCTAAACATGGTGTAGCTTTGTGACACCCCTGGAGTTCCAGCTGATAAAACAAAGATGACTTAGAAAGAAGAGTGGGTACTGAAGTAAAATACTCCAGGTACAATATGACTACCACCTAAAACAAAACCCTTGAGCCACCTGACATAAGAAGTTTATAAATAAAGAAACCAAAAGTACAACGTACTGTAAGTCATAGCTAACAGGAGATGCATTGTGCTTTTGGATGTTAACAGCGGTCCAGGACTTCCATTTAATATTCATGGCACGTTTTCCTCATTTTCTGAGTCTGTTCTCCACAGGAGGAATGCAAGCGGTAGCTTCTGGGAAAGAAGCGGTGAGCGAGTGAAGGAGAAGCAGATGTCGTGATAGGCAAAGCGCTGCCAATGGCAAGGGGTTATCACCGACACAAAGCAAAGGGAAAAGTTACTGGTGCTTTTATGATAGCAAAACTCCTAATATACTCTAGCTGCAGGTGGAGATATGTCTATACTGTACAGCCCTAGTATTCATGTGCTTTGTGTGGTTTCCTTGCATTTTCTTCTATATAGATAGCAAATTAAAAAAAAATGTGGGGAAATGTGGGGAAAATGTTATTGAATCATTCTGAACTAAACATTCCACGAGTAAATACCAGTTAAAGGACTTGAGGCTTAGCAGATTCTTTAAAAAAAAAAAAAAAAACACAACCGGGAGTGAGGCAAGGTTCAGACCCCGGCTTATGAGAGGTAGCACAACCTGGAACCCAGGGTTCACCTGTCCTGATCCACAAGCATGCTCAGTAACACCTTCCATAGCCCTTCCTTCTCTAGCTGCCAATGACAGCCAGCACACTCTAACCCATACACAAGGCCTCCTTCAGTGGATACACAGTCCAGCATTTCGAGCAGAACTGCTCCACCAAGTCCTCACACCCCACCATCTTCCTTTCCTAAGCTTCCTCCATCCACTCTTCCCAAGGCACCAAAAGCCACAACCAGATGACTTGCCTCTGACAAAAAGAAAGCCTCCGACAATATGGCCTCAGAGATGTCCCCTGTCGTCTGGTTGTTTGCCTACGCAGACGGGGCTCACTAATGTGAAAAAACAATGCAAATGCTGTCCTCCCCAATGCGAATACGCGTGCCACTTTTTGCCTGGGGAAATTCTTTTTATTCGGAACCGATTGGAGACAAACAGCCACAAGCATACTTTTCTCTCAGAACAACATGATCATCAATAACGCTGCTTTTTAAAAAAATTGGGTCGCGCCTGCAAAAGCGAGAAAAAGCCGTGTGTCTAATGATGTTAGAGTTTGCGCGCTACGTTGTCGTGCGCCCTTTGCTTTGTAAGCACGTCTGCGATGGCAGCCTTTAGAGGCCCAGCAGGTGACAGCTGGAGAGCAGCCATCCCAGCATTGCAGCAGTGACACACGCGCAGGGCACAGTGTGGAGTGAAGTCATTTTTAATGAACGCAGTGCCTGGTGTCACCTGAACAGGTTTAGACGCACTCGCTATTTGAGGCAGAAGAAAACACTCACAGGCGGAGTAAAGAAGGGTTCGGCTTGAGCTGCTCGATCAGCAACACTTGTTGTTTTGCAGCTTCTTTTGGTCTGAAGTCCTAGAACTCAAGCATATCAGTGCAGGACAAGCTGAGAGACTGCGTTGTCACTCTGGTTCAGGACAGTCTTTGGTGTATCTGTGATACTGAACATTATTTGAAACTTATTCATCCATTATTTTAGTTTATTGTCAGAAACCCTGTATTAATAGAAAAGGACTAACATCTCTTTCTCTCTCTCTCGCTCTCTCGCTCCCTCTCTATATTTGCAATGTCAGCATGGCTGTGATTCAGATTCATACATGCTTCTGCGTGTACCGTCATCAGTCAGCCTATTGACCGCAGATGTCATAAGCGGGGATTCTTGGCCGCATTGCACCGCTCGACCATTTGGCCGCGAAAACCGACTCCCTTTTTTTCCCCCTCTATCCCGCTTCATTTCACGATTTATTTCACAGTACACACTACCACTGTGCTTGGGGAAAAGAAAAATAATAAATACAAATACAAAAAGATTTTTGCTTTTGCTGCATGCACAACCTTTCCAGATAGTAACCACAAAATGAGTTTCCAGCGCCTTAAGGTATAATTTATGTGCCTTGCTTCTAGCATGTAGAACGGGAACCATGTAATAAACAAAAGTGACCAGTTTAAAGCAAATTTATGCAGAGCAAGCAGAGGAATAGACTCAATAAAAATGTTTTATGGCTTTATTTTCCATTTCCTTGTCTTACTCTAAAGCTGGTTTTGGTGTGGAAAAAATCCTCTGATTTAAAATCATATAGTTTTTTGATGCAAAAACTGTATATGTTTGCATTTACTGTATTATTGTGTGCACAAAACTGGAAACATGCCTGTATAAAAGTGGAAAGCTTAATCTGTGAAGTAATGGAAGTGGACACATTCTTGGAAGTAGGACAGTGAAAACTGTATTTAGATTTGTTTCCAATTGTGTGCGCCTTTACGGCATAGTAGCTATTTATGTCTACACAACATTTTCCGGTAGATTCTGAAAAATATGATTTATTTCACCATGTAACGGTCATGCTTAAGTGGCGGAAGTCTGCTTGTTTCACTGTCACACACAGAGCTGCTTTCAGACTGGACAGTAACCAAAGAGACCCAAGGACAAGGAGGATTAGCAGCAATAACTAGTTAGCAATAACTTCGTCCAGATTAAATCTAGAAAGATCTGTTTCTTTCATAAGGATTTTTAAGGCACTTAAGTCAAATCAAAATTATGTTGACAAAAAGAAAATGAAAACCAATTCAGTAGCTTGGACACTTCAGTTGCTTGACATCATATGCTGATGTACTGCAAAGTACGATGGCAACTTCGTGTGAGGTTAACAGTCCGTTTATTGGCATTGCCAGGCTACATATTTATTTCCCAACACTCTTTTTGTCCTGTGTCAACTCATGACCATAAAAGTACAGAACCTTAAGGACTACAACTGGTTTTCTAATAACATCAATTCTGTGCAGACATGATGCAATGCTTTTTATTCTAGTATTCTTCCATATTTCCCCTTTTTTAGAAGCAGTCGTGTACAATTGACAACACTGATTTCATCTTGACGCATTCAGCTTTTATCGGCAAAAAAGTTAACAGTGGCTACCTTCCAGCTGCATGGAAACTTATTCATCCATTATGAATAAGTTTCCATTTATGTCAAAGTTTGTTAGTAGACATCTTTACAACTGCTAGTATCTATTCAGATTTTTTTCAGATATAAATGATCAGTAACGGACACAGTTGTTTTAGGAATATTGTGTCACCTTGATTGAGCCCAGAAAATGCACGTTCATAATAATAAAATAATAATAAGTATTTAACTATTTATAAACTAATAAAATATTCTATTATTATTATTATTATTATTATTGTTGCTGTTGTTGTAGTTGTTGTTGTTGAGAGCTGTTTGATAGCTCAGCCTCATTGATGACCTTTGTCATAAAATTCATATTATAACTCCTCCTCAGTCCTTGGTTCATTTGGCCCAACTTTGAACTACTTTTTTCCAGGTGATCTCAAGGTTTTGCCATTTTTCACACTTGCTACCTCTAACTGATCATTTCTGTG
Source organism: Heterotis niloticus (assembly GCA_018136845.1). NCBI lineage: Eukaryota > Metazoa > Chordata > Actinopteri > Osteoglossiformes > Osteoglossidae > Heterotis > Heterotis niloticus. The sequence goes on from CM030891.1 coordinate 20,576,768, forward strand.
GATAACTGACACCAATGGATAAGTGATGCCACCTACCGATGTTATATATGACCTTTATAGGTCTAGTCCTCAAATATAAGATCACCCCATCTTTTCTTAGATGCAATTCCCAGAAAAAATACCATCGTATATTTGGGTCAATGCAATATTAAGATTAAAATGCATATACTTTCTAAAGCTTTCAAAGAACAAAGGCAAGTTGTCAGTTTTCACAGGAGCTTGTACTTGGATGTCTTTTCTCTTATAATAAAGTTTTTCAGAAATTACACAGCCAAAGGTGCCCAGAACCGCACATAGGATCAAAATTCTGCACCATACAGAATTAACGGATGCATTTGCATTCAACAAGTAGGAAAATTTATTTAAGAATGTTCAAACAGTAGAAAATATTCAGATCTGAGAAGGAAGCAAAATTCTTTGATCAACCCTTGTATATAATAATTCTGATATACTGTTGTCAGGAAGCTCTCTCTCACTGGTCTATATGGATACATGTATGAAACAGCCTTCTTAAAAATAAAGAAGTAACAGCTAAAATCATACTATGCCAATAAGCCTTATTTTAGAAGTTTTCACTCCTATTATTTAGCATATATTTTCTGTCCAGCTTGGCAGCTAAGAGGTTGTGAAAAATTCTAAACAATTTACGCTTGGTATTTTTCAGGTATTTTTAAGTAGGCTAAATTTAGATTAATGCTTTACTTGAAGTTGCCATCATCTCTTTATATAGAGAAAAAAAACAGTGTCCAGACCAGGTCCTTAACATCTAAGCAGCTTGTTCTGTTATGAAAAGAGCACATCTAGATACTGTATGTCACTGTTGGACAGGGCAGAGTTAAAAGCATCTGGGTAGCAAGTAAATGCAGATAAAATTTTTTGCTAAAGCCTTCTCTAAACCTTGCAGAAAAGAATTGCCAGACTGATGTAAACATCAAAATGGGCAATAACTGACACCCTCTGCACTCCACCTCACTCAAACAAAGGAGCACCTTCAGCAACAGGCTTGTGGTGTTCCAAGGAGAACTACAGGAGGTCATTCCTACCATTCCTAGCAGCAGCCTTGAGACTCTACAAAATCCCCATCCTGCCAGGGTGGCAACCTGTTAATGACCCCTTAACAGCAGAGTGGCTCTGAGCCTCATCTACCATCTCACTACACCCTGCAGCACCTCACTTCCAACTGCCCTTTCCAGTGTATAAAACATGCATGCTTATTTCTGTATTCATTATTTCTCTACATATTTCTCTGTTTCACCTCAGCATGCATGCATGTATGCATTTCCTATGTTTCTATGCATGTTTTAAATTCTATCCTGTTGCAAATCAGTAGAATTTTTTTCAGGCAAGTAGGAGTTTATTGTCATTTTGACCATCTACACAGTACATGGCAAAACGAGACAGTGTTCCTCCAGCACCAAGGTGTAATGCAACAACACAAGTATGGCAGGAAAAATAAAGTGCAAATTTACAGTATAAATATAATAAATAATTGTAATAAATAAGCAGTATAAATTTACAGAGTGGTAGCAGCAACAGAGGGTGTTAGAATGATCGGGTTGTAATTTTTTTCCGTTTAGCAGTCTGATGGCTATGGGGAAGAAACGATTTCTTTGTGATTGACAGTTTCATTCATTCGTTCAGTCAAATACCGTTAGACCTGGTAATGAGAGCTAACAAACGTCGTACCGCCCTCTAGTGGTCGTTCCTCGACACAGCATACTGAGGGTTTCTGTGCCCGTCCCGCCGAACCCCGATTTCCACTGAGATGGCGCGCTGGCCGAATTTGTGGGTGTTCATGGTAGAGGTGGCGAAAATACAGGGAAATGAGACTGTCCAGACTTACTTTGAAAGAAAAAGCTAGGTATCATCTTAATTTAGCTACTGTTGCTGCATCAAATATATTGGACAAATCTGGTGAAGGACTGACATGCGTTTTTATGTGAGGAAGCATGAAACCCCAGTAAAGGTAGAATTAGATGATAACGGGGGAAGGGGAGATTCTAGATTTTAGAGCTAGAACTACTGGTGAAACGCTAACTCCTTGGAGAACTTTTAGAAACATGGAGAGGTTCATGTGAGGTTAACTGTGCGTTTAAACAAGAAAGACATATTTAATATTGTGAGGGGGGGAAAACTGCAGTAGTTTTAAAGATATCTTTGTGAAAATGTCATAGGGATATCAAATGAGACGAACACAACGCGTTTGTTTATTTGTCTAAAGTTCAGAAGAGACTTTTTTCGAACCAAATCACATGGAAGCGGCCATGTTGAAACACACTAAATACACCGGTTGCGGGGGGGGCTTTGCAAGTATACATATAGTTTGTATAGTGAGGTTTTGTGTAATACGTTGCCTTTTTCACTGCGAAAATCTAAAAGATTGTACATTCATATCACGTCCATTCAAATGTTTGAGTGTTTGAAATTAAAACCCGTCCTGTTGTTTCAAAACTTGGGCCCCCGCGTTGCAGCGTGGTACAGTCCGCGGGCACCATGGCGCTCGTAACAACACGGTCCTGCGTGAGGCTCTTTTTGCTCCACGTCAAGTTAAAGGGAATGAAATGGGGTGTCGGGCAGCCCAGCAGCTGGACGTGCCAACTGGGAGGTCTGTGGTTTGCGCTGCTGTTTCTTCGGTGTTAAACAGCTTTTCTTTCTGTCCTTGTCCCATTCCCACATGGGGAGTGCGTTCTGATGCGCCGCAGTCAAGCGTCTCAGTACCCGGCTCGTTGTCTCCTTTTTAAACACACGCACCCCTGTGTTCGGCTGCAAAAGCATATTTTGTGGCAATATCGGCCTCTTCTGCCTCCCGTTCCGTTCCAATTCACGAGCTGGTCGGCTAAATTGTGGCAATGAGTCGGGAATTTGTATGGAAACTGACGTGACGTTTTAAAGCAGCTTGACTGCAGCCGGTGTGGCAGTGAATTTGGAACCCACGTTTACTGCGTTTTTATCCTCTGTTGTTTGCCTCTCCTGCTTCTGATCCTCACATATTTTCTCACCACTGCAGCTACACGGCACCTCCTGTCGGAAGATGTCATCAAGCTGCAGGAGTTCCAGAGGAGAAAGCTGGCGCTCACCTTCAAACATGGAGCGAAAGGTACAGAGTAACGCAGCGGCGCGGCTCACTCCATGTGGGGCTGAGGAGCACTCGATTTTTGATGTCACTCGTAGTTTAGTAATATAAATTGAATAAATCCTTCCCCAGGGTCCGAACCTTATCCCCAAGTAAGGCTTGGTGGGGATACCGAAGATGATGCTAACATTGCTTAACTTTTTATTCTTAAAAGTGATCCAGTCAGTGTTACCAGTGTTCTGTAAGCTTTGCTGGATGTTTTCAGCTCTCGGGCACGGCCACTTTCCAGGTGGATCAATGAAAATTGTTTAAGCATTTCTTTTGCTGATTTCATTGGCCAGCTTTGCTAGTTTGGGTTTAGTGTTGACCAATCAGCAGTAAGTGTTGAGTTTTGTCCCACACTGATCAATAGCCAAGTTTATTACCTTTCAAGGACATAAACAGGGGCTGACCGATTTAACTGTTAAAATTAGTTATTCAGAGTTAATATTACTGGTCTGTACACATGTTTTAGTTTACTCATACAGTCAAGTCTGCTTTAGTGGATATCGTTGTTATGAGGTCTATGGTTTACACTTATGTGTTTCACATGCTAGAAAATACAAGCTAAAATAAAAAAAAAACCTATGTACGTGAAGGTGTGAAATATTATGTATCATTTATGCACACATACTAGTCTTGTTTAGTTTGCTATTTCTCCACGATATAGACTGTAATTCGGCCCTAAATAGCATTTTTAAGTCCAAATTCAATTGCCTTGTTTTGAAACATTCATAGGAGGCGCAGCTACTGGCCTCCATAAAATAGTGCAGGACGTCCACTGCTTGTGGCACAGTTGCTAGAGAAAGGACCCTCAGTAGAATCTGTGGTATTGTTGTCACTCACGTCCTCTGAAGTGACATGAAAGCTATAAGCCGGCTACTTTTTGTGAAATGTTTTGTTATTGTAAGCAGCACTTTGTTACTAAACCCCTGGAAGAGATCAAACATGGTTTAACAGAAAATGTCAATTGATATGCATCCGTTGTCTCAAGACACCACACTTCATAGCCAGTTTCCGTTCAGTGGTTGAAGGGGTGTAGCTCTGCACAGCAAAGGACACAACCAACACAATGCTCTGCTTGCCAACTGAAAAGTGACAAGTCACCCTGGTGCTGCATGAGTTTAAATGATTTACGATCACCAAAGGGATGAATAATGTGTATCCACTTAACTGATGTTACTTAATATAGGGGGCATGCAGTGGTGCAGCAGGGGAAGCTGGTGGCTCGCAGCTCCTGGGCTGCTTGCCTGATGTGGGGTTCAGGCTCACCTCAGGGTTATGTGTGTAGTTTGTATGTTCTCCATGTTTGCACCCCTCTAAGGAAAAAATATGCCAGAAGGCAATTGCAAACAATTTCCAGTCCTTCATGCCTTGAAAACCATGCCAGTGGTCACCTAGGAGTGTGATTTAATGGCTCTTTCCTATTAAATATAGGAATATGGGCTACTGGACTGTAACATTTTTGTCCACTTAAGCAAATTATCCACTTATCCACAATCTACTTACACAAACTTATAACGATTTTACTTAAGTGAGAGAATTCTAATACAATTGTAAAACTAAACTGTACAGTTGGGTAATATTTAAGACATGTTATTTGTCATGTTAGATACTTGCAGGTTTTGTGTGACAGGAAAATGGTTGTCCACATTACAGGTACATTTTACAAACATACTGTAAGTTAATGTTGAGTCCCACTGCGGTGTGCAGTGTGTGTGTGTGTGTGTGTGTGTGTGTGTGTGTGTGTATATATATATGCGCACACATACTGAGATAGAAATGTGCAGAAAATGATTGACTTCCAGTAAACATGAATTGTATATATTTTTTTCTTTATGTTAAATATCTAGTAAAGATATTTATATGTTGTGCTAATTATATATATGCAAGGTAGTATTCCCATATGATTATACTTTACTGTGATTAAAAATGTCTCCTGTCCCTCCTTTTCAGGAGAATATGTGCAAATGTTCAAAAAGAAACTTGAAAGAAATGAACTCATCTTGCGTGATGAATTAAAAGAGCTGCTTCACCTGTGTCAAACACCCGAGGATATGGCCATTGCAAAAGCTGCCATTTACAGGTAGGTTTATGAGTAACAAAAATAGATATGAATTTACCATGTTGTTAAATCTTATACTGTATAGGCACTGTATATTGTGTTATTTTAAATATAATGTAGTCCTTAATGTTTTCTATGTACCTGTCCCAAATGCAGTATTTATAAGCATTCAAGCATTACTCAAAGGTTTAAATGGGTCTGCATCTCTTCAGTTTGCACGATGATATGGGCTGGAGTGAGGTCACTGTTGCTGGAGGAGGACCTTTATAAAAAGGCAGTCAAGTTAATTTATGCAGTGTTTTAATGAAAGCAGAGTTATTGTGAAATCTTCCATTTTTAACCACCAGACGTCATTATTTATGGAAGTTTACAGAAATCCGATGTAGACCATATGTATGTTTTTTTTCTTAAACTAAGACTACAGGAAGAAATATTATACGGTGGTAATATCTTTTTTGGCACTGCAGCCGTAATAGAATAAGCTGCTGCCAAAAATGAACCTTTTTTTTCCCTCACATCTTCTATGAAAATGACTGCATTTAAGTATGGTATCCCCCAATGTACTCCAGTGATGCTAACATACTTGAAATGCATTTACATGTGAAGTTCATGATTGCAAGCATATAACAGCAGTTACATTTTTAGCAGAACATTTTTAGAGCCTTTGTTGTTTTTAAAATGTTTATTTTTGGCTTTAGCATTATTGTCATTCTATTTTAGCTTTAACCTTAATGCCAGAATATAATAGGTTTATAATCATAATGCTTATCATCATCATTGTAAATGTGGCAAAGATTATTATCTGCATTACAACTGCTCTGTTGTGTGCAAATTTTAGATTGTCTATATTAATATAATGTCAATATTTGGCCACTTGAGGTATCACAAAGAAAATCGAAATTTGCCAAGCATGGAGTTCAAGTTTGGTCCTCTGTTCATGAGACTGTGCTATGAGCTGAACATGGAAGAGATGGCAGCCGACACAATAAAAGACAAGGTGACAGCAGTTAAGCGGAATTGTAGTTGCCACACTTCAGCTTTTTGTATTAAAATATTTCCCAGAACTTGTATATGAGCAATGTTTTTCCAGAGTTTCATCTCTAACAAAGATATGTCTCTTGGGAGTTTTATTTTTAATGGCTTAGTAGCTTGTTGTTTGAAACTATTAAACTGCAGGAATCTTTAACAAAGGGAACAACTGTAGTTTCATTAAAAAAAGAAAATGCTTAGGTAGTCATATTTTACAAAGTGCATTACATGAAATGGCCACTGGCACAGTTTTCATCAGTATTGTTTATAAAATAAACTAATTCTTTTAGTAAATACTTTTCCTGCTAGATCTCTCTTTTCATGTGGTGCACAGCTGTCTGCTGTAAACTCATTCATTCTGTTCTGTTTTAGGCTCTGAGGGGATTCTTCCCAGACTCAACATCCTTCAACATTGTGATGGATATGCTGTTCACAAAAGGACACTATGAAAGTAAGCAGTTAAAGATTAGATTTTGTCCACACTTTATTTTTCCGAGTAAAAGCCGTTGATTCTTGGGAATTTCAAGTCAGATGCTAGGAATCGGTGAATGAGTTTTTTGTTTTGTCGTAACTAAGAGTTATGTTCTATCATTCAGTTAAAATGTTGTTTATGGTGCAGTCAACAAGTTCTGCCCATTGTGTGATGCTGCTGTGCCACATGCTTACAAGGTCTGCACCCACAGCAGGGCCATGTGATGGCATGTCTTGGACTGTCTCAGCTACAGTATATGTGCTTATTAGGAAAATTTTGATGAGATATTTCTCTCCATTTAAATTAGAAACTTCATATTTAAGCCTTAATAATAGTGCACTGATAAGCTTGTGCATTCCATGTTTTCTTTTGCATTTATGTGCCTGCACTATATGATGAGCCTCAAGTCACATTCTCCCCAGTACATCCAGTAAAACCTTCCTTGGGTCTGGTAACCTCTAAGATGGCAAACTGTGTAGTTTTTAAGGACATAGACATAAAATGTTGAGGTTATCGCTACAGCAACATTGAGCTAAGTATTTACCCTGAGTTCTTTCAGTAAAAAAAATGTCCTGTAAACAATAATGATATAATGACACGTGTGATTGCAGTGGCATTAGAAGTGCTGACGGACATGAGAAGCCAGGGGGTGCCCTTTAGTAAGCACAGCTACATCCTGGCCTTTGCTATCTGCTACAAACTGGTAAGGAACAAGGGGGTTTGCAGCTAAATTTGAGGTTTTCTGTACTGTTGAATGATCGTGATATGGGTCACTACACCTTGTTGCCAGTGATGGTCTGAAGGATCTCTAACTTCTCCCTGTTTGTTCATCAACAGAACAGCCGTAAGTCGTGTTTGATCTGCACTACAATTCTTGAAGAGGCGCAGTCAAAAAGTTTCCTCATTCCCAGACATGCCTATTGCTTTGCTGTGGCTCTAGCAATTAAACAGGTGCGTCCTCTGAATTTCTCACTGTGGACCTCTTCTTGAGCTGCAATCTTTGTATTTTAAAATATTTTGTGTTGCTTTGTTTTATACTTACAGGACTTTTTTTTTGCAGGAGAATCTTGAAAAAGCCAAATCTTTATATTCACAAATCATGAGCACCAACAAAATAAGCCAGAATCTCCAAGTAAGAACCTCCAGGTTTTGTATGTGTTTTGGTGGCAGTGTTGTATTATTAGACTGTTTGTTGCTCTTTTGAGTAGGATCCTGCATGTCCGTTAAAAGGAAGTAGGGAAATGTCACTTGGCACTACAGATTCTTTGTATATCATTCAGGTGTATATGCTTGCGCTGGATGGAGCTGTGAGTGACGCTCTCTCCATCCTGACACACGCTATGGACCCCAGTAGCCCATTTGTGAGGAAGCCAGAATTCTGCCAGGAAGTGGTATGAGACCCCTATTCATAATAGCAGTTTTACCACATTTTACCACACAACTACTCAGAAGGAGCAAGTTTGCCCCTCTTCCAGTCCAGTCCAGTTCCAACTCGCAGTGTCCTTGTTTCTGTTTTCACTTTTTGTTGTCAAAATTCATTAGAAAAGTTATTTCTGAAAGCTGTGTAATGCCTTGCAGCTCTATGTACCTGAGATGTTCAGAACCTCAGTATTATATGAGTTGCAGTATTCAGTGAGCATGTGTGCCTGACGCTAACTTTTTTGCTTGTCGTCGCTCGTTTTAGGTGGACGCGGTGCGGCATTGTGGCAAGCAGAACGCCTCCTCTCGGAACCAGGTGGAGCAGGTGTTGGCCCACCTACAGCAGTCTGGACAAGTGACATCCCTGAGCCTTGATGACATGCTGTGCTTCACACCCAGTGGCCAGAACCTCCCTTTCAGGAAGATGGTGCAGTCCAGTGGCATTCGCAGGCCACTAGGACCTCTGCAGTCCACTCTCCTATCCGAGTAGCTCCTCCTGTCCAGAGGTCTCACCCATCCACCTGACCTCACCAACTCTAGTAGTGGTGCACCAGTGTACCTCTCTGGTCAGCCTGCAATGTCCTCCCTTTTCCCCCCGCTCAAGAGTGTTACAGTAGAGAGCCTTATAACATGTTAGTGGGATTCCAAAGGCAAAGAATCCGTTTTGCTGTCCTTGGACACAGTGGGAAGAAGCAGCATTGTGGTGTATTTCTCACAACTAAAGTTTTAACCAGATGTGTGAGAAATGGACCTTGTAGATTTTTGAGTCATGAATTTATAATTATTTTTGCCACCTTTCATTGTGGCCCCATCAGTATTTTTATATGGAAGGTCTTAAGACCTTACAATTTATAAAGCTTGTAGTGACACCATTGTCAGTTCCTCTATGTTTTATGGTACCTCTGTCATAGTTGCTTTTGAATGCTAGGTCTAAATCTGAAGCTCATTATAACCATTACTGACAATTAGATGTGTTTTAAATGTTACCTCAGACCATCTTAGTGCAAACTGTACTGTTGTTGCAGTTAACTTATAACTGCAGTACACTTATAACTGAGCAAAACTCAACATCCAGGTGCACTTTGACAAAAGTTTGGTGGACAGTGAGGATGTCACGATAACAAATAATCCGCACAAATGTTTCTGCACTGCTTCACTGAGCTATGTTGGAATGTACTGAACTGGAAAAAATACACGTGAAGCACTTATTCAGGGCATCACTTTTTTTGTAAAGGGATGTGCTCTTTATTTTTTGAAATTCCTGTTATTTAAGTACAAACCTCAGTTTCTGAAAGTTGGGATACTGTGTGAAATGCAAATATAGACTGAAAGCACTGATTTGTAAATCAGCTGTATTTGTACGTTCACTGCCCCTAGTATTTCATTGGACCATCCGGCAATGAATTAATTTTTTGCCGAGATCTTGTATCGATGATGGAAGAGTCGGACCACTGTGTGAAGTCTTCTCCAGCACATCCCAAAGATTCTGAATGGGGTTAAGGTCTGGACTCTGTGGTGGCCAATCCATGTGTGAAAATTATGTCTCTCTCATGCTCCCTGAAGTACTCTTTCACAATTTGAGCCCCATGAATAATGGCATTGTCATCTTGGAAGGAAAAAATCCATTAATGGAAAACCCTAGTCATTCAGTATATTCAGGTAGCTGACCTCATTTTTTGGGCACAAAACATTGCTGAACCTAGACCTGACCAACTGAAGCAACCCCATATCATAACACTAACAAATCCAGGTGGTCACTTTTTTTTTTTTTGCCCAGGCAGTGTATTTAATGTTTTACCTATCAGTTTCATTGTTTTTTGTAAATATACGTTATCATTTTGAAATGATGTGTTCCAACACATTCCAAAAAAAGCTGGAATGGGAAATTTAAGACTAGGAACTTTGTGATGTGTTCAACAAATACCTGGAACAGGTGATGCGATCGAGTTTGGGTATAAAAGGAGTATCCAGGAAGGACCTAATAGTTTATGAGCAAGGATGGGTCAAGGGTTGCCAAAAAATGTATGGGCTAATAATTTAACAGTTTAAGACAGTTCCTCATAGAACAGTTACAAGGTTTGTAGGTATTTCAGTCTATGGTACTTAATATTGTCAAAAGAGTCAGGCAGTCCAGAAGAATTTCTGCATAAAGGGCAGGGCCAAAAACCACTACTCAATACCATTGACCTTTGACCATTTGCATGGCACTGCATTAAAAACCAGTGTCCTTGTATAATGGAAATCGCCACCTGGGCTCAGGAACACTTTTGACAAGCCGTTGGCAGTAAACACCGCTCATCACTGCATCCACAAATACAAGTTAACATTGTACTATGCACAGGAGATGCCGTTTGTTAACAACATCCAGAAACACTGCTGAGTCCTCTGGGCTTGAGCTTATCTGACATGGACTGATGGGCAATGGAAACGTGTATTGTGGGCTGGTGAGTCAATGCTTCGGATTGTTTTGTTGTTTTTTTATTTATTTATTTGAAAAAATGAACGTCGTGTTCTCCAGGCCAAAGGCGAAAAGGACCATTCGCATTGTTACCAGTGTAAGGTTCAATAGCCATTGTCATGGTGTTGGGGGGGAGGGGGTGTTGGTGCCCTTACACATCTGCAAAGGCACCATTAAGGCTGAAGGGAACCTCTGCGTTTTGGAGCAGCGTATGCTGCCTTCTAGGGGACATCTTTTTCAGGGACATCCCTGCTTATTCCAATATGACAACACCAAGCTGCAACAGCATGGCTTCATAACTGCAGAGTGCTGTCTCCCACTGACAACATGTGGCCCATTATGAGGCACAACGTACAATTAAGTAGCTGGAATAACCAGGAAAAATCCCGCTGTCAAAACTGGATCCATTGGTGTCTTTAGTCCCCAAGTGATTATTAAGTGTTGTTAAAAGGAAAGGTGATGTAAGACAGTGGTAAATACACGATCCCAAATTTTTTTGAAAGTATTGCAGGCGTCAAATTTGAAATCATATACATCCAAAAAACAAAGTTCAAAAGGTAAAACAAGTATTCTACTGTTTTCAGTTTAGTACAAGTTATAAATAACTGCTTTCTGTTTTTATCAGCATTTCACATAATGCCCCAACTTTTTTGGATTTGAGGTTTGTATGTTGAGCTTAAAAAATGAGTTCTTGTGAGAGTACAACAAAAAATTTCAGGAAGATGAGCTGTATGTGAGCTTTTTAGCAGAATGAGATGGAGAAGTATACATACATCACTGTTCACAGTTCTTCACCTATTAGTTTATGCTGGAGGAGGGGTGGGAACTCAACTGCCATGGAGAAAAGTGAAAGAATGACTGGGTGTATGAAGCAGTTTCAGTTGTTATTGTTCTCCCAAACATATTCAAAACTCTCCCTGTGACTTTGTTCTTACACGAGGCTCTTTCTGGCAGCAGGACACCTGACACAGTATCATTTACTGTCATATGGTCACGAAAGAGTTCTGCACGCACCCGAAAAAATGTTTGTGTTGCAGTTTAATGGTCAGTAAATGTAGTAAAATAACTGTTGCGCTGCACTGACAAAGGGTCCTGCATATAGGATGTGTGTTGACCAGTGTGCTTGGAAATTGTGGAAATAAACAGACACAAGAAATGGGAGAACTGAAAGGAACTGTGAAGTTTACAACAAAAGAGGAAGACAACAGGAACCGTAGACAAAAAAAAATTATGGCTGTTAACAAAACCACATAAGATTTCTCAGGTGAGCATTTCCCATTCTCTGACATGCAGCTAAATGTGTATCATCTGCGTTTTATGTGTTTATTTATTGCTCTTCTACAATATAGTGTTAGAAAGGTATTGAATAAATGTCTTTTGAGAAGTTGAAATGGTTCTGAGGAGGACCTGAAGTGTTTAGCCACATCTACTTTCTTTTCTCGCCGCAGCACACCTTTTCCCATCAATGCAGCCATTTATTATAACTCTTCTCTATTAACTCATTCACGAGTTTCAGTTCACTCTCATCTGAGCACTATTGCCTAATTTGGCTATGCTTTTCACTTTGTGGCACCGGAGCTGAAAGTCCATCCGCGAGGATGATATTTTGGATGGCAGTTCATGCCTTGGACAAACAAAGGCAAAACAAGTCAGCAGTCTAAGCATTCAGAATTTGAACTGCTTATGCCAAAGTCAAAAGTTGCGCTTTCTTTTTGTGAAATAGAGATGGACAGAATTAAATGTTCAATAATTAAGTTAACCGCTTGTAAGATGTTTTCTGAGCATAAATCATCATGCATGTAATGTGACTCCGTTCTTACTTTGTTGCGGAAACCTTTTCCAGGGACACCATGGATGAAAATCTTTGGTCATATTTGTATGACGTTTGATGCAAAACACAGACCTTCCGTGTTCACCTGTGAAAACGCTGCTGATCATGCGTGCGGGGTTCATCCACCTTCACACCAAGTTGCATGAACCTCAGCACTGGCGTGAATGTTCTTTTGATCAAATGCACATGCAAGAGGCATCCAGTGTGTCTGTCCTACTTGAAAATAGGCTACAGGATAAAGCAGACTCATTGTTGCCAAAGGGTCTTGTTTACTAATGCGCAGCATTAACACGTTAAATTTCCATTTAATGCATTTGCAATGCTTTTTTTTGAAGCACTTAGAATATCTCATTACTCCCAAGCCCAAAAATTTAAACAATAGTGACACTACCAAAAATGAAGACAATAGCTTTGAGGTCATATGTCTAGGACACCCACAGGGGCCAAGGAGCTGTGTTCAAACAGGACTTGAAGGTTTTCAGGGAGACATTTTCACTCCCACTTCCTTTTCTTTGTGATGAGGAACAAGGGAAGTGCGCTCTTTTTTTTTTTTTGTCCTTTTTCAGAAGAAGTGAAGTTCACAGGTTCCTAGTGCTGTCTTTTGGTACGGTTGTTTGTTCAACGGGGAGGAAATGTCCCAGGTGACACAGTTTGTAGACATGTGTGACCCCTGCAAAATGTACAGTAATATCAGTGCCTCTCGGAGGTCCGCCGCCTGGCCTGAGCACCTCACAACTCTCGGGGGGACTGCAGACCCTCTCATTTCACTTCCCGTAATCAGAAGGAAAACAGCAACTGAAAACAAGTGAAAAATAGTAGGAGAAATACGTTACTCTGACCTGTCTTGGTTTTTATGATGTGTCATCTGATTTCTGTCACACTAAATACTGAAATTTCGGTACTTTCAAAAGTGCATCAGGGTTTGTGTACACAAGGAATAAACTGTTTGTCTCTCATACATGCTGTGCACACATACAGACTAACAACAGTCCATCTGTCAGATTTTTGGTGTGGTTATACCACATGGTATGGATCAGCACTTGGGCACCCTTCCAATTTAGGCCTCTAATGTGACTCCAGAGGTGTAAAACTGACCCTGTGCACAAATCTGTTTGCCCTGTGACCCAAGACTTTTTCCTGTGTAGAATGAAGAAAGATTCATGAATGAGCATTTCTGTACTGGTAAAACAAAATCTATCTCCTGTACAGTTATAAATAGTGCACCTCACCTGGGCTCTGTGCTTAGACATAGGGTCAAATCCAGATCTCTGTGTGGAGTTTGCATGTTCTCCCCATGTTCACATCTAAAGATGTGTTTTAGGCCAGCTGGGGAATCTAAGTTGCCATTAGTGTGTACCTGTGTGTGTGAACGTGGCACGTTGTCAGCCTTGTCACCACTGTCATCTGGCATTTTAAGTCAGCCTCAGACAAAGGCATCAAAAGAATACTAGGTAATATGATGCTTTGGAGAACAGTTTCTGCAGAAGAAATGTAAGTTATGTCCAGTTCAGCAAGAATTTAACTCGCAGGGCTTGAACTGTTCAGCTGCTCAGTCCCACTGTAGGTTGCTAGAACTCTATGCTTTCCATTGTATTATGCATACTCTGTGCTATGCAGAGATTTTGTTTTTATTAAAACTGATTAAGAAAGAAATTATGAGGCCTTCTTGGTCTGCATGCAGTAAAATAACATTTTCATTGTGCATCTTCTCAATGCAAATGTCTGTTTCCTTTTTCCTCAGTTATAACACTATATTAAATAGGTACATGCAATACTGCTGCTATGCAGGATGTGGTTTCCCTGATACTGCAGCATAAAAAGGGTCTTTTCCTTTGATCTGAGACATTTTGCTTTATTGTAAAGAAAGTAGAACAGTAATTTTTACAAATCATGACCTTTATTAGCTCACAAGCAGGTATAACAGCAAATTTGATTGTTACATAACAAAATTCAGAAGCTAAATTGGTTCTCTGCTTTTTGGTGTTAGAGACATGCTATCGTAGATAAATGGAAATTACGTATTCCCTCTAAAATGAATTTTACATGAATATTGCAGTATGAAAATATAACACTATGAAAATAAACTTTTTTAGAAGTTCAAGACCAAATATCAAGCCTTCTTTAATCCAGAATATATTATTCATATACCTTAAATAGGAATGCACAGGTTAATTCACTGACACTTTTGAGTTTTAGCTTTAGTAATACAGGGAGAGAAACTAAATCAATGTGAATTAATTTATATATTACACAGCATTATTCTACATTTCTACACAGCGACAAATAGGCCTTTATGCTAATTTAAAGCAAAACAATTTTGACTTTTGAAAAGCAACACATGAAATTCATTTATGTATTAGAATTCTAGCGAATAAACAATGGTTTTTAAACACATAAGCTGCTGGCGTGTTAGAATGTTTGCATGTTAGCATAGCCAGAGCAATCACTAGCAAACACATAACAATTCACAGCTATTTTAAATATTGGTTTGATTCACAGCAAAAAGCCTGAAATATCACAAAATGAACACTCAGGGTTTTTTTTTAATTCTTTTTCACTTTCACAGCTTTTTCTCAATTCCTGCCGGTGCTATCTATGCGTTCTCCAGGAGATCCACATTCAGCAGGACGTCGCATGGAGGGGTTCTCATCTCCACCCAGGCGCCTTGGCTCTTCAGAGTCAGACTCTTCCCTTTTCTTGTCCTCCCCACCCAAGTCATCCTTCTCGCTTTCGTCATCGGCTTCTCCATCATTGAGTGTTGCCACATCCAGGCTGCCACACTTGTAGGGGGGCGCCTCCTCTGAAAGGAAGGGGTGGTCGCTGGCAGGGTAGTCATCTGGACTGTACTGGCTCATCCTGTAGAGGCTGTCATCATCCTCCTCCTGACAAAGGCTGCCCTGAACGCTCTCCCCATCTGACTGTGACAAGCGGAACTTCTCCTTGCTCTTCTGGGAGAGGTCGAAAGGTTCCTCCTGGCTGAGCTGGCTGATGACTCCCAGGTCAGAGTTCAAACGAAACCTCCCCCTGTGTTTGAATCCTAAACAGAAAAAAACATGAAAGATGGATCTAGCCAAACTCTCTTAGTTGGGTGCTAAGACGTCATCAATTTCACCATCTGTTCATTCATAAAATCCCCAAACTCAAGGTTGTTGTCATAGAAACAAAGCAGCTACCAACATCTGCATCCCTTTTACCTGCTAGACCCGCAGATGCTGCATTATCATCATGTGGTGTATTTTCATTTACCCTAAATTTAACATTTATGGATCCTCCTCCTCATCATGACCATGTTTACCGCTGCAACAGAGGGAACACGACGCACTGAAGAAATTAAGACCTTGGAGATCACAGGTTTGTATCCCACTTATTGCTGTAGTATCCCTGAGCAGGGTATTTACCGCGAATTGTTCCACAGGTAGGTTAACACTAAATCTGTCTGGAGTACAACATTAGCTAAATGAATAAATGTAACGGAGACCTACAGTACATGAAGATCAAAAAAAGGAAGCCGGAATTTTTACCCCACGCGTGAAGTCCTCTCTCCATGATGCCATGTTTGACCTTCATATGCCTGGTCAAGTTCCCCTTCAGGGTGAATTTGCTGGGGCAGTAGAGGCACTTGAATGGCTTGCTGTCCGAGTGAAGGTGCATGTGGCCCATCAGGTTGTGCATCCTGTTGAACTCCTTCCCACAGAGCTGCAAAGAGGACACATTTTCCTGAAAATACCCTCTGCGCAGCACAGTCCACGTGCTTGTAAGTAGTTTGTCAGACCTCGCTGCTCGCCTTATTGTTTGACCTTAAGCGTACGATGCTGTGAATGTTTTGGATAGCAGCAAAAAATGTGAAATTATGTATCTGTGCAGCAATATTTGGGGTGAAGCCCACTACGTTCGTTTTTCAAATGAACCTGATTTATAATTTTTCAACAACCTTTCCGATAACTTGGCACTACAGTAAAATGCTAGGGGTGTGACGCCGTGGTCACGGGCATTTTTGTGTGCTTTGGTGTATCCTTCCCCTGTGCAGATGAGGGGAACGGGGGAATGCTGTGAATGAGCAGCCTCCAAGGCGAGAGGAAGCTCAATCCAGACAGGCCCGAGGAGCACTGGAAAGCCACTCCTGCTGTCCTTCCTCTGCATTCTTTTTCACCAGGGTGTTCCTTTCCTTCAGGAGGAGAGAGGGACTGTAAACCGTCCGAAAAGGGCCGTGAGAAAACAGGAAGTGCTCCCCAAGCACGAGAGAAAGCGAGATGAAATCTATTTGCGTGCCTGTTCTCGGGGGACACGAGGGCCATTGTTACCAAGGCAGTTTGTGCAGCAATATCCTTCCTTTGGCCGAAGAGCTGCTCCGTGCCAAAATGGAGCTATCTGGTCATCGTCTTAACCCTCCTACTGCAGGTCAGGGACCTTGCCCACATTGCCGGCTGTTTCGGTGTTGGGTGCTCACCTCCCATCCTCCACCTCACCTGTATTTACAACATGCTTTGTGTTTGTATGTAAGATTTCAATCGCTGTCACACGTGCTGTTCAGCGCTCCCAATTGTCATGTCTGATTTGGAACTTATGGAACGCAGCAGACACAGACAAAAGAGGTTTGTGCTGTGACAAAGGCATATAGCTGCTGGCCACCCTTTTTCCTACAGGTAAAAGGGGAAGCAAGTAGTTTTCTTTCATTTCCTCCACACAGTGTTCTCTCAAGATATTTCAGGGTGCCTGAAACCTACGGCATCTTTTCGCAGGGGCAGGAAAACGCTCGGACCAACCTTGCACTTGTACGGCTTCACGTCAGAGTGGACAATCATGTGGGCCTTGAGCGTCTGCTTCTGCACGAAGCTCTTGAAGCACAGGTGGCACTGATAGGCTCGGATGTTGGTGTGAATCAGGACATGCCGCTTCATGTTGGCGAGCAGGGTGAACTCCCGTCCGCAGATACGACACTTGTGTTCCTTTACCCCCTGCGAGACCACGTGCCGTCGAGGCAGGTTAATGCTTTGCACTGTTTCGGTGGGAGGTTTTTTAACCCTTCACAGAAAACAGCTTGATGGTGCATGAAACATTTATTTGTCCACAGCGACTCGCAATCTAGCACATAACACAATGATATTTTGACTTAAAAAGTCTGTGGGAAGTCTGTTCAAAGGAACTGCATGCAAATAATTTTGTTCAGCTTATTTCAACACATCATTACTTTGGCTGATACTAAGGAAACAGTCGGTCTCACAATGTAAGTGCAGTACAGTCCCGTCCGACTCAGTTTATTTTTCGCACAGCATCCTTCTCTCCGGGTTGCCTCGAGGCATTTAATGGACAAAATCAATACAAAGGATGGAGAGAAATGCAAGAATTAAAACTAAATGTGGTTAAGATGCACATTTTAAGACTAGAGTGAAAGAAAAGCTATGAGCAACACAGAAGAGGAAACTAAGCTGGCAACATAAATGCTGCAGCATAAAAAAAGCTGTTTGTCCTCCTCTCCTGGGAATGCCAACACTGTATGGAAACGAGAGATGAATAAATGACACTGTTTTTCCAATGGCCAGGTGGGCTTAAGGTGCCACTCTCACCTGACCTTGCACGCAAGCCACTTCGAAATAAAGGGCATCTAGAATTATCTTACCTTATGAGTGAGGGTGTGCTGCTTCAGATGGTGAGATTGGATGAACTCCATGCCACACTCACTGCAGATGTAAGGCCTGATGTCCTTGTGCTTCATCATGTGGTTCTGCAGCTGGCTGGGGTACTGGAAGGTCTTCTGGCATTCGGTGCAGCTGTACTGCGTGGGACCCCTGTGGGTGGCAAGGTGTCGCTTCAGCTGGGCCAAAGTGGGGAAGTCCAGGCCACACTCAACGCATACGTTCTCTTGGCCTTTCTCGTGTTTGAGCTCGTGAGCGCGTAGCTCGCTGGGGTAGGCGAAGCCCCGGCCGCAGACGCCACAGCTGTGGGGCTTGACGTCGCTGTGCTGCATCATGTGCCGCTTCAGGTGGCTCGTCTGTGTGAAGGCCTTGCGGCACACCTGGCACTTGTGTGGCCGCGCTCCTTGGTGTGTGAGCATGTGTGTGTGCAGGTGGCTCAGCTGCTTGAAGAGCTTGCCACACAGGTTGCACCCATGAGGCTTGATGCCGCTGTGACCCAGAATGTGGGTGACCAAGTTATACTTGGAGGTGTAGGATTTCTCGCACATACGGCACTGCCAGCGCTTCCGCTCGCCGCCCACATCTACATAGTAGCTGTCATCCACATGAATGCTGGCCCCCAGCTTTTCGGTGCTGGCTGGGGCTTCCTGACCACTGCTTGAGGGACCACGGCTCCCACCCATGGGTTTGCTCTGGTAGAAACTATGAGGTGGAAGATGCATGGCAGAGCCTGGCATGTAGAATGGAAAGGGGATGAGGCTAGGGTGTAATGCTGGGAAAAAGGGTGATCCAGGGGACATTAGGAAATGGGACGGGGACCACACTCCATCAGGGCTGACTGGCTCCTGCTTAACTCGCTTAGTGTCAGACTGGTCCCCATTCCTATAGTACTTCAAGCGGTTCAGGTCTATCATATGGGGGATATACTTTGGCAGTGGTGCTGCACTAGGTTGAGGGATAGGGTATGTGGGACAGGGGAGGTCCACACCACGAGAATCATCCACCGTTTCCACGTCCCGGAGTGTTGGTTTGAAAGCAGCCACCTTGGGCACCCAAGAGCCTCCCTCTACTGTGCTCTTGAAATGGTCATAGCCCAGAAGAAGCTGTGAGCCAAACGGGGGTAGCATGCTGCGGAGAGGGTCTTCTACAGGGGCGAAACTCCGAGGCTTACAGGACAGCAGCAGAGGTTTCACACAAGGTCTGGATGTCTTCAGATCACCTCCAAAAGAGATTCTGTCTCGCATGACCTTAGCAATGTTCACCTCCATTGTCTGCCTTGGAAAATGGGAGAAGTAAACATATTACTGCATCTCACAATGCTCCTTTGAAATATTGACTGATAGATTAAATGTGAATAAGGAAAATAGTATTTAAATATTAACATTCATTTAATTTTATTTTGGAATTTATTAAATTTTCACATGTATGCTCTTGTGTAAAGTGAAATGGGTGCGGGTGAGGGAGGGGGAGAGAAGGCGAGAAAGGAACAGGCACTGTATCATTTGCTAAAAAGAACCACGTTTCTGTTGAGAGCCGGCCAACCAGACGCACTGAGTCATAACAGCCCAGAGGTAGCTGCTCACTTTCTTATCCACAACCCCTCATAACTTCTCCAATCCATCCACAGACGGGATCTGCTGACAAGCGCTCTGGGCAAAGCACATCAGAAAAAGGGAAGTAAACCAAGATAAGCTCACCTCTCTTTACCTCTCTCTGTCCCTAACGTACCCAACCTGTTTTTTCGCTTCTCCATTGGAAACTACCTCTTTGTCACTTCATTTAGATGAAGGACTGAACATTTCTCTGTTTCTACGCTCTGGTGATTTCAGATCAACATTTTCCTTTGGTTTGCTGTCTGAGGGTGATGGTGATCACAGAGAGAAATGCCAGTTAAAGGGAAAAAAGTGTAACGATGATCTGATAACTTCTGTTCCGCGGGACAAATGGATTATATAACCAGCATTCGGGTCGGTCATGAGATGGTTATATCAGTGCGTTTTGTCTGAAACACGTACTGTATTTTAATGCACACTGGCCTTTTTTAGGTCAAGTCTTATATGCACAAGTTAGGAGTTGGCTTTCATACTCACTGACTTTTGCAGTGGGGCGAGTAATTTCTTTGACCTCTGTTATTCACTCCCAGCTCCCACTAATAAAATGTTTATTGCTGCATTCATGTCAGTGGAAACAGAAATTGTGTGTATTAGTTGTAAGCAGTGACTTATTCATGGTTATATGAAGAAACAAAACAGTGGCTGCAGGCCAGAGTGTATAAAAACAACATTTAGCTCATTGCAAATCAACTGACAGAAGGAAGAAAAGGATACAGTATTTGCCAAAGCTGGCAGAATTCCATGTTTTGTAAGCCTAAAACCTTCAGTTTTTTTTGGCCTTTCTTGAATATATATTGTTTTCTCAATATATCCGTTCAGTAATAGCAAATAAAAGCCATAAATTCTATAGGCTCTATCCAATTTAATAAACATGTGTTTTGTTAAACCAAGCAACTCAAGACACTTTAAGAACTAAATGTGCTCAGAAATGACATTTGTATATTGATTCTCAAGGTTATATTTTAGTACCACCTAGTGTGATTTAGAGAATGCAGGCAGAATATGGAAGATATTGCTGAAATGCTCAATATTGCAAAAGTGGGAAGCTTGGATTACAGTAGGCCCTATGCAATGCCACTATAAAGTACCACAAAAGCACTGATTTTATCCATTGACACATGGATGGATCTCTTAAAGGAAAGAATTTCCAAGAGTTTTAAGAGGTCATTAAGTAGTTCTTAAGTTAATATAGTGACAGATATGCATTTGCTGCAATGTGCATATACGCAGATATAATTTTGCAGATTTTTTCACACTGTAATGCCTAACACATAAAACAAGTTTTTTACTCTTTCCTTTTAATTTAGCTGTTTCGACATCTGGCTTTTCTTAATTCAGCACTGTTAGGTGCTCTGTGTTATTGTGTGAAATGAGTACGTTGTAAAACAGAAACAATTCAGTAAAAAATAATTTTAAATAATTTCAAATGAATTGATCATTGCAGTACTATGTAGTCTGATTTATCCAACTGTAGTGTGTTGTAGCTGCCTAAAGATGAGATTCAAACATTTATGAAAGAAAATGCTGAAGGATAGTGAATAAATGTTGCACTAGAATCATTAATTATTCACTATACTGAATGTTTATGCATGTGGATTATAATCTTATCTGTATTATGATGTGAAAGTGCCTTCATTTTGTTTACACCCTATTTCAGCTTAATGTCTATATAGACCCACTGTTACCTTGTACGTGAACTCAAAACTACAGTGACAAAACGGAATAAACACATACAAAATGTGCTGCATGTAAAATGAAAGGATTTTTAATCTTATTTCAGCAAATTTTGAATAACTCTCTGAATATCCCGATTCCTAATCCCTGTATCACGTCATACGATGCTGACCTTCATCTTCTGCTGTCTTCCTTACACTAAAAACACTCCTTTTTCCTTTTCACTTTTGCAAAGGCACAGATTTGTGAATACATCTTAAATAACCGTGGTGCAATCGAACTAAAAGCACAGTATGTCAAGGACTAAACTTGCACTTGAAAAATAACCGTATGTACAGTAAATTTATCTTTGCGCATCAAACGTTCTGCTTTTTTGATCAGCATGAAACCTTTTACCTGCATAGAAAAAAAGAAACTTGTACACCACATAATTTGTGTGCTTGACCAAAAAAAGGAACATTGTAGTTTAAAAAAAAATTGTCTATTTAACCAGAAATTGTTAACAAGTTCTTATTTTAAAGCTATGTAACTTAATTATTATTATCCTGTTTTGTTCAAGAGCTTAGTTGTCAGCACACTCAAGACCCCAGTAGGCGGAGATGTCATATCCCTGTCTCGCCAAGATGCACGGCAGAGACACCCCACCAACTCACCGTGATCGCTCCCCTTGTCACTCCACTGTGTTGCGTACCTGTCGCTGCGACTTGCACCCCTGACAATGAGCCCACCAGCCCTCGGAGCACGTTTGAAGTGGCCCAAGAAAGAGAACAGGAACAATCGCTTTGTTCTCATTTTTCAGATGAGTACCTTTGGAAAGAAGGAAGGAAGGGAGGGGGAGAGGAAGTCAACAACCCAGTGCCTTCCTGCAGAAAAATAAGGAAACTCCAGATAGACATCTCCACTTCTCTTCGAAATGTAGATGTATCCTTCAGGAAAAAGAAATGGCCTATTGACCGCGATGCTACTTTGCACTTGTTTACTTTTTGTCAACAGAAATGTTGTTAACATGCTCTGGAGGCAAGGTGTAAGTTTTTGTGTGCAATTCTTTCCTGAGGACTACAGCAAGAACTTCTGCAGACATTTGCACCATGCTACTGAACCTGACAACTATTGGACTGAGTTGGAAAGGCAGGTATTTCAGTCACCTGTGCTGTAGAGGTATGTCTGGGCAAGTCAGTGGCGAACAGTTTTGAACATGCCTATTATTCAATACTTCCACACATGTATACAACTGGCTCTTTTTATGACACCTATTCTTTGCAGTTGACCACTGCACTAGCAAGCTTAGTAAATATCCTGGCTGTAGTATTTGATTGCAAAAGGCTATAATCCAACCAAAAAGGCAGTGAATAATCCAAATTGCTGAGTGCAATCTGGAAAACCTGTTCCAGAGAGAAATGATTGACTGCCTTGATACTGGAAATGGTAGTGAAAATACAGATAACACTGGAAAAAAATTGCCCATCTTTTAAAAGGTAAGTAAAGATATTGACTTGTCCCTTTCTCACAGCAAATAAAATTTCTCCACTATTGGTCCTCTTTTGGTGCTGCAAAGCTCCTTGTTGGAATTTGCATGTCATGATTGGGTGGTTTTCCTGTGTGCTCTGGTTTCCTCCCTCAGACATGAGTTTCAAGGCAACTGGTGACTCCAATTTGTCTCTAATCTTGTCTACGTGTGTGCGCGCGCACGCTTGTGACTGTCCTGCGATGTAATGAAATCCTGTCCAGTATGTACCCTACATCATTCATTATGCTTTCAAGATAGGATTCAGACAACCAAGACTCTGCATTACAAAAGCATAAATCAAAAATTCTCTGCAAAATTAATTTTGTCTGAGTGAAGCCAAAGCACATCAGAAAAATATTTGAAACTGGCGCAAGTACAAGTGATACTGGGTGGGTGGCAGCACTGTGCTCAGAAATTGTGTTCTCAAATCTTTGCCTCATGTGACCCGTGTTCAGTGTTCAAGTGCAGTTTATCCTTTCATGATTTCTTTCATTTCTGCTCAGTTAATACTGAAGTGACAGGTTGTAACAATAAAAGCTCATTGCAGTAGGTAAATGTGAGTTTTTCTATTTTATATTACTTACATTTCTCTATTTCTTACATAAATTTATATAAAGTGCATTTCTATTAATATTTACTATCTATTATCCATCTATCTACTATAATGTATACTAACTAAAAATGTAAGTGCACATAAACACACAAATTCATATAAATTATCTTAACTGTATTTAAAGTGCACATCATGCTGGAATTGGTACTTCGGAGTGTTAGAGGCAAAATTTGTTATAATGAATTATAATTTTCCTTATAATTAAAGTACACGGTATTCAAGCAAATTCTAAGAACAAGTTACACTCAAGACACCAGGGTATACATGTACTATCATAACACAAGTTCATAGGCTGCAGTATTGGCTTCCACTTAAGTTTAGAGTAGCTAATAAATTCTAACCTGACCAATAAGGCAATAAGTGGCACTGCTCCATCTTACCTTAGTGATTATTGTTCCTCTTCTTTCCATTGTAGCTGCTGGCTGTTTTCTACTTAAAATTCCCAGGAAGGGTGGGCAGCAAGTGACACTGGGACCCCAACAGATTTGTTTCTCTCCCCTTACCTACTTGGGACTTTTTTCTCCCCTTTTCCTCTCCTCAGCTGCCATCTGGCTTACTTTATAAACGTTCTAACAATTTTTTTTTTCATCTCAATTATGTTTATAGCATATGTATCTACAGTACACTGAATGTACTTAATATACCACGGTATATGTACTTAATGGTATATCAGTTTCTGGTCTTCCCCCTGATTTGATCCTTTGTTCAGTGCTGTGTCACTGTGTGAGAAGAGAATATAAAGAGAACTGAAATAAATTGAATATGCAGTAGACTAAACAAATTAGCCCTGTGCGCCGGGAAAAAACTATACATTTTTCTTTGATTTTAAATGTTTTAATGGCGGAAGAATACATGCAAGTTCAACTTAGGTTATTTGTCCGTTCATGTAGTAAATATGATCATCCCCTACCTCAGAGCCTAAGATTAGAAGCATCTCTGAGGTGTACAGTTCATCTTGCCATTACAGAAAGCTCTATACTGGCCTCTTTTGGTCATACTTTAATGGAGCGACATAAACTAGGAACAGTAATGGCTGATTTCAAGGTTTATTAAATGTTTATTGTGTGTAATTCAAGGTAAAGAAATGAAAAGGCATTTAGAAATAACCCAGAGTTCATCTCTATATCTACAAAGCTCTGTCTCAATTTGTCTGTTTATTCTATATGCATGGTTTTGTTTTCCACCCCAGAGAGTTAAATTTGGACACACAAATACTTCTCAGTCTTTTGACTCAAATGAGGTGTTTGTGTAGTCAGGTTCATTAAACTCCAGAAAGGCTATTTACTATTTTGAAAAAGTTGGGTTCCAAAGGTTTGGAGAAGAGGAAGTAGTAATATCATAATCACATTAATATCATGCACAGAGCTCATGTACATGACACTGGCAGATATTCTAGCCACACACACACACACACACTTTGGCGTCTACCTGTTTGACACTAACAAGAATTGTGCAGACCAGCCTAGTACCTTCTTACCAGCAGCAGTACAAAAATATGACAACTTGAGACTAAAGAGGAAAAAAAAAGTTGCTATAAGTAAAAAGTAGAATTGAAAAGATTGTTATGTATTTTTATGGTCATTAATCCAACAGCTGTAATATTATATACTGTACCTGACTGGACAGAAACACTTGTGAACATCCAGTACACTTTTTTTAGTTATCTATTTACGTGATGCCTTTATCTAAGGCAACTTGCAATGCACTGATGACTCTAAATTGCTTTTTGTGTCTGTCATTGTGTTACAGTGCTCTGCTATAAAGACTGGTGAATGAGAATTTAGTGTTAGCACTGTAAGATGCCTTGGATAAAAGTGTCAGCAAAATATGAGTTAATCCTAATTATGCATTACTTGGTAAGAAGTATTTGGTAAATGAACAGGGTAAAGTACCTTGATGAAGGGCATTGCAGAGAGAGCAGGACTTCAACCCATTTCCTTCAGACATAAGATGACAGTACCTCACTACTCAGCACTCCACATGACACCATATTTACTTTTGTCTCACATTACTCATTTCAAAATCATAAATGACTTGGTCATTTTGTTCAAATTGTTCAGTTTTCATGTATCAGCATGAAAATATTTACTAACTTCACCTGTGGTAAGAGATAAATGCAAAAGCATAGCAATGATTTTCATGTAAGGATTAAATTACTTCTTATATAACAATGAAGTGTTCACAGACCCAGAAAGCTGCATCTAATGATAATATTCTGAACCTAGTCTGGCAAAAAGAGTAAAATAAAGAAATTACAAGCAATAAAATGATCATGGAATGTATTTTACTACATTTGTGACAAATTATTGTATAGTACCCATTTGTATTTCACCAGTACAGCTGATGTGTATATAAACTCCGGACCTGTTTAAACCGCTACGGTGTTGACATTTTTACAAACAATTTTCATTCTTGGTAACTGTTTAGTTCAGGGAGCAGTCCAAAGACTAACCCAGATGCACAGTGCATGATCTAGGCTATAGCCTGGAAGGGATGCCAGTCCATCAAAGGACAATCACACTCTCATACATTTTTTAAAGCCAAAAGTCTTTGCACTTAAGAACTTTAAGGAGAAACTTGTGAACACACTGAGAACATGCAAAGTCTGTACAGAATTAGTCAAATCCAAACCCATTTCCAGTCCAACAGCCCAGGAACCACGGCACACCAGAACTACCCTCTGTGCTGCTGAGCTACATATAAATATGCTGTGGCACAAAAATGCACAAACCGCACCAAAAATGCTCCTCACAACTTGCCCAAACAGCGGTCCTCTGTGCAAGTCAACCTCATTGTGGTGGTAAAAAAGTCCCATACAAAAAAAATCCTGCAAAAATCATACAATATCAACCCAAAGGTCCATTACACCACAATAAGTTAGTTTGCTGGTATTACCACTCACTTCTTACAAAACGTTTGCCATTTTTTGCTAGCTGCTCTCTCCAATATCTGGGAGTTTCACAGTGCTTGACTGATATGTGAGGGGGTCCAGTACAATTTTCAACACTTCTGATTTTTCCACGACGAACTCCTGCAAGTAAAGGAGGTTAAGAAGTTTATCAGCCTAACAATGTAAGTTCCGTCCATGTTTCATTAATTCATTTCATAAATATCTCATCTACACTGAAGACTCTGTCTAACACTCTTGAGGTTTCTACCTTTATCATATCCAGCTTGGTCAGTGGGTCCAAGTCCTTCAAAGAGCCAAAACGCTTCATGTGGCACTGCTCACCCAGATTATTGACTGCTGTCAGCAGTCTCTCCATCTCCTCAGTCTAAAGGTAAAAAATATATAAAAAGGGCACATAACTCAGTTGCTGCAAATCAACATCTGTGACGCAACAGAAACTCACAACCTCCATCTCCTAAAGGTGTGTCTGAGCAGCCGGTGACACTGCAGTTAAATTAAACAGAGTCCAATACATTACATGAACATCACAAAAAGATGGCAAATCACATAAGCTGAGTTCTGACCCTATCCCTCGACTGGCCCTGGAGCATCATCAGTTTCATCTCCTGCCCTCTATTGCTCTCTTTAATCCGATGCAGTTCAGTCCGTAGTTCAGAGAGAGTCATTTCGGACATCTGAAAAAGACAGTTGGAAATGCCTTCAAGTGGACTTCAACTCACTGTGATGGTTTGAGGTAATGGGGAAAGGAAGGGGTTTGCCAGTGCCTTCTCCTGGGCATGTCTGCAGGGAATAAACTTGGGGAAAACATGCACACCGCATGCTCTCAGCTAGACTCAGACCCACATAATTTACACTTTTGGACTCTCTGGTACTCTCCTGCTATGACTGTGAAGTATGTTTTTGACTTGTTAAAAGGCAAAGCACAAGTTAATCCATTTTACTGTCTTAAATGGATCAATAAGTACATAATTAACTATTCTATATTAAATGTTTGTGTTTTATTTAAAATATGGCACTAAAATTATATACAGTAATAGAATACTATTATTTAATTTTAATATTAAACAAAGTAATAAAGGGAAGCAGTTGAATCAAAAGGCATGAATCTACAAATTGAATATGAGACATGCAGTTGAACAAAATATGCATTTTTAAAGTGCCTTTCCCTTTTATGACAGGATAATTCTGTGTACACAAATCTTTGACATGCAGAACACTGAGATGTGGAATAAGTCCACATATGGCACCCAGCAGGCCATTTTGTAAGGTGTAAGTGTATTCTGTGGAGGCCAGGTCTGCCACGGGCCTCACCAGACGGAAAGCCTCGTGCTCCCTCCTGAGTGTCTCAACGGCAATCTTCTTCCTCTGCAACTTCTCTATCAGGGTCTCCAGCCGGGCCATTAGGTCCATATAGGCAATGGACATGGTCTCATGTCGGCGGATGACTAGCATGACCAGCGAGTCCACCCCATGTTCCAGAAAATCTGAACAGAGGTGGCAAAACAGGCAAGGGTTATGTTATAACATTTTGTTTAAAGTGCACAGATTTGCATGACAAGAATCACCTTCATCAAAGAGAATTTTCAGACTTACTCTCAGGAAGAAGATCTGAAACTTTTGATAAATAATCTTCATAGATCTTGTACTTGGACACCTTATTTTTCAAGTGCGTCTTCCTGTACAAGTAGACAGAATGATAAAAAAAAAAACTTGGGAGTCTTCAGTATCAATAATAAATGGTATTTGTCATTTAGTGCATTAAAGGATCAAAATTAACCTGGGCTAACAAGATAGGACAATACAAACAAGTTCAATTTAGAAAAGTAATCAAATAGACAGTAGATGAATAGATAAAGAGATAAGGAGAGAAGATGTTAGATAAATAAGATAAAAAAAGAGGATTATCACAAAGTCAGTAGTGATGGTGGTAATGGTGGTAGTGATATAATGAGCGGTGATCAGTGGTGGTTGTAGTGTTCAGTCCCTAGCTATCCAGAACTGTGTGTGGGATGAGAATGATTATTTTATTTGTATAACACATTTCATACAAATCTATAATTCAATGAGCTTTACAAAGATGAAAAAAGAGTGAAAGACTTATAAAAAACACAAACCATCGAGGCATTGAAAAATACAAAAGAATACATAAAAAAGAAATACAGTATGTGCTGAAAAAAAAAAACTCAGCAGGTTTGAAGCAAAATGGAAGCCACAGTCATATTAGGTCTGTCATGTAGAAAGTCCTGGTTCCCTCACCTGATTTCCACATCCTCCAGCTGCTTTGTGAGCTCCTCCAATTCCATCTGCAGTTTGTTCTGCACCCTCTCAAGTTGCTTGATCAGGTTCTGCTGCTCCTTTGCCTTCAGTGTCAGGTCTGATTTCTGTAGAGCCAAGGGAGGGGCATCCTTATCGAGCTGTCCCACTTATTGCTTCACATCTAACGCTGACTGTTGATAGATTCACCTCTTGTTGCCGGAGCCTTAGATGAGCTCTGCTGCCATCCAGGGCACTCATGCGATCTTTGTATTCCTGCTTCTTGAGGACGAGCTGCTTGTCCATTCTATCCACTTCGATCTCTGTCTTCAGCACCCGGGTGCTTTGCAGACAGTGCCCTCGTCGTTCATGGACACCACTGGAATCCTGCGCACGCAGTGTAAACAGTGTAAACATCCATCCTCACCCAAGGGCCACTTCACTAAAGAAACATAAAAACTGCAAAATATTCAAATTAATGCTGCTTGTTATGTAGCAAATAGCCCCAGTATTTATTTTACAGTGTATTGATATAACCCTGAACTTTGAAGATACATTTTCTCTTTATCAGATATTTGAGTGTACAAAATTCAATTGTGCAGATGTTTTTAAAACAAGACAAATTATGTCTTAGAGGTTTTAAGCGCCAAATGGGTGAAACTACATTCATTTATTATAATCCTTGTTGATCACTGGTCTCCATCAGCTGTCATAGCCAACAGATGAATGCTTTATGAAGGATGTTACAGGACTAAAGTGCTCCAAAAAAACTGAACAAAATGAACTTTTATGAATTCTGGCAAAAAATTGCACATTAAATATTATGTTGGTTCTAATTTGTGCCATCACAGAATTTTTCGCACTATGTGTATGTACTCCATCAAAGTCTGGAAAAAAGCATCTGCTTTAATAATGCTGGACATTAATATGTGCTACTGCAAAGTTCTAGAGCTGGTGGTCATGTGATGCTACTGTGGCCCAAGCGCTGACTGCATGAAATCACAGCAGCACCACTAGATGGCCAGTTTTACAGCCACGTACAGTATATGCAGTTAACAGTGATTATAAAATAATAGATGCTGTGCTCTTACCTTTGATATAACAGGAACTTGGTCGATACCTTCAGCCTCCACTTTTCTGTGACAGTGACAAAAAATTTTATGCTACATTTTCAGGCAGCAAGTATAAGAATGCCACAGTGCTAAATATTTACACAAAGGGGTATGCAAGTAGAGGCACAATAACATGTCATACCTTGCTGGTTGATTAGCCAAAAGGGTACTTTTTGGAAAAATATTTTTCACTCTGTTTTCCACGTTTACATTAAATTTTGACACTGCATCATCCTTGTTTATATGAGGTAAATGAAGATTTTCCATTTTCAGTATAATCCTGGGAGTGTCACCTTTGAAATCAGTCTAAGCACACCTTCTGGATTTTACGATTGCCCCTTTTATTGCACTTTCTTGCATTAAATGTTGTCTAGGAAACAGTGAAACAACAGAAGGTGCACGTGACCTGTTGTCATAGCAACCTGAGGGGGCATGGAATTAACTTGTACTTAGTTATACAAACGTTCACCTACCCGCACCAGGAGGCTTTGCACCACCACTGATCTCTGCCCCCTGTTATGTGGACTTCGCCTGGCAAAAGCACCAAATCAGGGTGAAACATGTAAGCCCGGGCTGCTTGCACATCACATATTTATGAACAAACCAGTAACTATGCATATTGGCTACATCAGAAATTAGAAGCACAGATGAACACGCAAATATGCTAGGCATGCTGGGAACAGACCACAGCCCAGTTCATGTGTACTTGGAATGCCACTACGTTGTCGTGTGCATGCAGTTATTTCCAGAGTAGAAACATATTGCAAATAATGAGAGAGACAGAGCTGAGACCACAGACTGTGTGACAGAACTGATTTTCTCCTTATTGTCTAATAGCATCACATCACTATGAAATGCTTAACCTCAGATGTGCAGCACTGCACTCCAGTACACCCACAGCAGCACCTTTTGAACACTCATAACATGGATAAATCGCCTGATAAAGACAACTTTCTTTATAAGGAAATCATATTGACATGATAATTGCTTAAATGACGTTATTAATGGTTGTGCAGGTTTGCGCTTATTCTCGTGAGCCGCTGCCTGTCCGGGGGGTGCAATAAAAATTTTCCTTTTGGAAATGACAGGAATTGCTTGTATGGCTTCCAGCCCTGAGCGAGAGATTTTCATAATGGAGTTATGTTCCAGTGTTAGGGATGGTGGAAGCAAATGTACACTATTTACAGCCATCATCCAGATCCCATCATACATTTCCTGACCAGGTCATATGCTTTTTTGTCATGCTAAAGCACAAAAGCCAAATTTACAAAAATATACCTTGTATCTAAGGCCCACAAATAACAGCAGACAAAAGGGACACAGTCCTAAAACATAAGGGCTTTAGTTCAGCTGTTAAGTGAATGGTTAGTGAGTCTAGAATTTGACAGTCATATCATCAGTGCAAAAAAATGTCAGTAATAGAAATTTTGTTTTGATAAAAACTGTAATAGTTTCCTATAATGAAACTGGAAACTGTAACTATATTAAAATGAAAGTAGTTTCTTTGTAGTGCAGTTTAAAAAAATTATACTATGAAGACTTTTTAAATGTACCTAGTTTTATAAATGTTTTACTGTCCCATAATTTTTAAGTATTTTTAATGTAGATTGTACTCTACATATTACTGAAAGAGTGAGCTTATTCCTTTGTTGTTCTCCACTAGACCAGGATACCATGACTTGAAGTCTCTTTGTCTTACAGTGCTTGTTTAAGCTCTCAAGCTGGTGTGCAACTAAAGCATGTTATTAGTGCTGGTGTTTTATATTAGTCTTTCACTTTCACATTCAGTTGACTCACAGCAAGTCAATAGATTAATCTGAAGTTAAAAAAAACCCTTTCCAATTTTCCAGACCACATGTGTGCACTGACATCCTGTGTTGTCTCCACCAGGGATGTCCTCCTGAGGAACAGCCTGTGTAATGCAGCCACTGAGCATGGACAAGCTGGGGCCAGGGCCGAGGCAAAGCTCTAAACACTCCCCTAGGCACCAGCTGTTGCATTCCAGTACAGTTTGATGATTGACCACTTATACTTTAGGCCTCACACGATGCCCTCAGAATTTCTATTTCAGCTATTTTTGTTTACTCACAGAATGCCACTTTAAGTGGATTATCACAGTGTTGTTCACCTGTCAGTTTCTGATTTTGCTGGGATAATCTGAATGCTGTGGTAGTTAGAATATGCTCTAGTTTTTCACTGTACTTGCCTCTAAAATGTCTGTTGTTATGAGCTGTGTAATTTTTATGTAAACCACTATTAAATGCAGACTACTTCTTAAATGCTACTGCTAATGTAATATCAGAAGCAGTGCGTGGCTTAAGATTTAATTTCAAATAATAGAAATAATAGATTCTGTTAATGCGAACTATAAAGTATGTATAAAAATCCAAACGATAGCTATTGGTAAACTAGAATGTGAACATTGTGCATTTTGGTTGTGAGGTCGCTGTTGCGTGATTGGTTTGAAATGAAAGTTTTATCATTGTTTGAAAGGCAGCAGGTGGTCTAGATCTGTCACCTTGCACTTGAAGGACTCAGACGGACTTCCAACTTTTGCTGTAACACCCTTAAGCAAAGTACTTCCCTGAACTGCTCCAGTAAAAACTACCCAACTGTGTAAATGGGTAAATCATTGTAAGCAGCTTGGTATATGAGCCCTCACACTATAAATTGCTTCTGAGAAAAATATGAGACAAATAATGACATTTTTTCAGATGTTTATGAGCTTATGCTTAGCTCCAAATTAGATAATCATTTTCCAGTCAAATACATGGCGTGTATAAAATTCAGTTTATTTTTGCGTACAGTGGTGCTCTTTGCCTTGCGATTACAGCACAAAACAATAACGTATATGAGGTCTGTGGGTATATTTAAGTGAGACAACAAATGACATCACCATAGCTACCATAGCTACCTGACAAGTTATTTATTAGCCAAATATATTTATAACAGGTCATCATTTCTTTATGCTGCCAGCAAAGAATGGTAATCACTGCCTTACTTTAATAACCTTTTAATTCTCCCTCATACTGCCTTGACAGGAGCTCTGAGGCCATGGGTTTGGTTCTGGTGGCAGTAATGATGCATAGTTCTGCCTAAGAAGCAATATGCATACTAATAAGAAACATTTAAAATAGATCCAATATACTCAGAAGCCTCTGATGAAGCTAAAATAATTTCAGTTACTCTCCGCTATCTCCTGCCCTATAATCAAGAGTTAAAATGTCAGTATTAGCCAATGCATGCCTTGCATATCCAGGCTATTTTAGCATATAGACGGGGATCTCCTAATTGTATTTCATACAGTATCACAAGGTGCACAGGGAATAATATTTCAGCCACATATTTTTAGCATATGCTGCTGTTCCCTTGTGACCAAAGGGACAATGTGTGGGGACATGTTTTTTTTTTTACTGGATTTGTTTTGTAATCTCCTGAGCCCTGTTACCTTTTACTTGTGGCAACACTGCTGTCACTGTTGTAGACCTGGGACTGGTATGACCACAGGGCTTTGTTTGCACATACAGCATGTCATTTAACCCAAAAGTTAGAATAAACACAATTTTCCTGTGCAGTTGCTTTGGCCAAAAATACAAGGGCTGGCAACTCGGATGCAGAGAATTGCTGGAAATATCAAATACGATATATTCCCTATAATTAACAATTTTAGTTTAAAAAAATGTTAATCGAACATTGTCAAAAAGTTCAACAATATCCTAATTTGTGAAGTGCATGCAGTTTTATTATTAAAATCTATATCTTTCCTATACAGATGTATACTCAGATTGCCATGTACAGACAGCATTCTAAGTGTTAAATGTACTATATACATGTAAGTATTTAACTAGATTGTTTAAAAGCTTAAGATGTCATACCTAAAAAAATTGCAAAGTTGATTATGCTTTAAAGAACACAACCTTGCAATTTACATTTATTTTTCTATCTGATGCCTTTCTCCAAAGGCTACTTACAGTGCTTATGGGTGGTTTATCCATTTTCAGAGCTGTGTAATTTTTACTGGAGCATTAAAAAATTGTTCATCGGCACTGGAGCAAGACGTGGCATTCAGACCTGGGTGGTAGTTCTTACATTAAAGTTCCTCACTACTGTTATTCATAATGAGAAGTATTATCTCTGAAATCATAAAGTGTTTCTTTAATAAGGCCTATGCCATGAGTGGAGCAGTGAAATGATATCGTGACTTGGTTGTCAAAATTTAGCGACCGGGTGGTCAGTGAAAGGCTGCACTTGTGTTACCATGCGTTCTCACCAGTGGAAAAAGTGAGTGTAGGGCAGGAATGCTGGGAATGTTCTGGACTTCAGTCACACCCCCTTTGCTCAATCATGCTCACATAAAATACGATGGCTGTTGGCTCTTTTGCTTGGTCCCCTTCTGGGCACCTGTAGTTTTTCGCTTTTCGTTCTTGTCTGTATTATAATGTTCACAAATTTGTTGCTGCAAATAGTAATTCCTCCCAAGATTCCTTACTGCTGTGGAGCTATAGAAATGGATAAAATCACTTTCCCCATTGGTTGGTGACTTATACAGCATAACTGTACAATTTACAGGAAAGCAATTTTATATAAAAGACATTATCGCAAGTTTATAGCACTGGATTTAATTTCATTGGGTAAGACAGTCACCACACTTAATTGCTTTCAATTACTGCAGCAATAGGTGGAGATCTGCTGTTCTGTTTTTCCACACTGCCTAATCCCCATAACCAATGGGATATAAACACAATGGATGCATAAGGTGGTCACAGAGCAGAATTATAACCTTCCCTGAGGTCCAGCAAAACAAGCAACATGCCCACAAGTGATGCAGTTTCTCAGGAAAACATGCTGCAAACATAATCTTTTTTACTATGCACCAGGCTAAAACATCTTCTTGCACTCTTTTTTCAGCCCCGTATAATTGCAAATTGTCAGGATTTTTTTCAAAAGCAATTTATTTGAAACTGATAGCTGGTGGTGGTACGAAGTGTGCGGGCATGGCTGTAGATTAAAAATGCATCTTTAGTCACTGCAGAACACAGGATATGAAATGTTTATCAAAAGACTAAGCGCTCACCCACTTCAAAAGTGAAATGGTATTTCAACACTGACCAGACTAATGTCAGGTGGGTGGGTGCTGGCAGAAGCCTAAGAAGAAAAGCACAACAAGTTCGATGTCACCATGGAAACTCCTGAGGACCTTATGAAAGGTAGCGTGCATGATGGCAGCCAGTCCAGGCAAAATTAGATTTGTTGTAATCTATAGGAAACGCAACAAAGAGCTCAGAGGATCCAGCAAACCCACACCCACCCCCACACCTCCCGTACCGCAACTCTCCTTTGGCAATAGACAGGACTGTTTTTTTTTTACAGTGCTGGAACCATTTTATACACTTTCTATATTATCTCAAAGCCAATGTCTTACAGAAAAAAGTTAGCACTATATTGTCTGAAATAGCACTCTAGTGTACTTGAGGAAATTAAAAAGTTTTAGCACTGATGCAGCACAACAATATTATTCTTTTATAAGTAACTAATTCATCTTGGCAAGATGATTAAAATGCTTGGATAAAGAGCATTAGTAAAATAGTAAGTAAGTACTGAAATACTCAAAGTTTATATTCAGTGCCTAAAGATTCAGGCATTCAGTAAGAATGTATATTCTGTGGCTACACAATGAGTTGCCAGTTTATTAAGTATATACCCATCTTTACACAAGTTGTACATTCTAAGTGTGCACTGTATGATAAATTGAGCAGCCTCCCAATTTGGAGTAAATACACAGTACGGTCATATTCGCAAGGTGCAACAATCACCTCCAAGATTTTGTAGAATCCATAGCCAGACAAATTCATACTGTGTTGAAGGCTAAAGCAGGTGTATAATGCTATTAGATAAGTATACCTAATAAATTGGCAGATCAGCGTATATTTAAAAGATTAGAAATCAGATCATTTTAGAGTAGCTGTGAGATGGTGAGCAGATTCATGGCCTAGGCCAGCAGAGTTTCATTTACAGCTCCCTATCACCAGCTCTATGATAGTGAAGACCAGCTGTTGAGAGTAAGGCCAATCAAGACAAGGATTTAGAGGCAACTGATCTGAGGTATAGGAGACTGCAAAGCCTGTGGAGGGCCTAGGAGAGGCTGGCACTAAATGCATAGATACATTTTTTTAACTGTGTGCATATCTCTTGCTTTGGATTTTGCACTCTTAAGTCTGGGTTGGTTGTGAGTTCAAATTTTGCTCATTCTGTGCAGTTTACATGTTCTTCCCATGATAATGTGGGTTTTGTGTAGGTGCTCCTGTTTCCTTGAACAGTGCAAATGCATCTCTTTCAGATGAAACGTGTCTATAAACTGTCCTGAGTGTATGTGCTCGTCCTTCCAGGATAGGCTCTAGAGCACCGTAGCCTTACACTCAATAAACATTTGCCGATAATGGATGAACAGGTGGACAAAAAAACTCAGTGAAGTTTAATGACCTAAACTTCAGTGAAATGTAATGGCTTTAATCCATCTGTCCATCCATCTATCCATTTTCAGTGGCTGCTTCTTTAATTAGAAGCACAGCAATTCAGAGCCAATGGAAAGAATACACCCAACATTATTCTTTGCATTGGCTCTGGATCATTGTGTTCCCAATTAAAGAACCAGCTACAGAAAATGGATGGGTGGTTGGACTAAAGCCATTAAACTTCACTGAAATTTTAAAGGAACAAAGAGCTACAAACATATCACAGGGTCAGTTCTTTATTCAGTACTACAGTAAAACAGGCAGCGGACTTACTGTGGGAAGCTCAACAATAATTTGCAGACATGTCACAAACAAATATCCAGAAAGACTCTAATTAGGAGGAAACATTCTTGAGGTAAGGAATGCTGAAGGTTCGAAAATATGAACATCTCATTTTATCAAAGTATAATATTCATTAGTGAAAAATCAGCAGTTTCAATAAACTTCTAATTTCCTATGTATTCAGAATCTCCTTGTCCTGGCACAGAATCAGCAAAAATGAAACAAATAATTTGTAGCAGGAACAATGAGGCTGATTTACGAAAAAATCTGACAACTAGTACAGCTCAAAATATTGCTTGGGTTCATAATTGCACCCAATGTAATTTCATGTATTTTGTTAGCTTCTATTTATTTTTAAAGAAAAAATGCAGATCACATCATTTATACAGCAAAATAAATATCGCTTCTTGGATAGGGTATGGATTTCATAAACATACTTTACATTTTAATAACGGCATACATTTTAAGTATCCCACCATATTGCTTTAAATCTGCCTGATTTTCAGTCATTTGTGTAATGTGTCTGTGTTACTGAGATAACAAACCAAGCAATGCTGACAAAGCTGTCACCCACTGAAGCTATTATTATATTATACGTGCTCTGTGAGAATAAAATATTTACATTAGCCTTGACTCACAATAATCTGGATTAGAATTTGATACTCACAATAATCTGGATTAGAACTTGTACCTGCACGTGGATGGCACCTTTGCATAGCGAAAGAGTGGATATTAATGTAAGTGCATAAAACATAAAATACGATATACAAAGTAAAACAAAAAATGCTAATGAAGGAATGACATTGCAGGAGATTGTTGTTCTAGGTCACACATTGCACTACTGCGGCCAATACTCGGCGGGCTCTAGGACCCGGCGGCGTCCTGGGCTTCTGAGCCAGGTTACTAAATGCGCCATGACTGTCTGTGTGGAGCCTGTTGAAAACTCAACACTCTTACGTAGCGAGGCCCATGTCTCTGTCTTTCGCAACATAAGAAAACAGGAAAACTAGAAAACATAAGCGACGCGAAGCGGTAGGTTTCGGCGCTGTTGTGAGAGTGCATCGGTGGTTTTTTTTATTATTATTATTTTTTTTAGTCCCTTCTCTTCTTGGAAGGTCGTCCGTTGGCTGCTTTTTTTTCCCCCCTTTCCAAATTCCCGTTTTCATTCTGTGTCTGATCTCATTGCAGCAAAAAAAGGGGGGGGAAAAAGAAACAAGATGGAGTGTGAGTGGAAGCCAGACGAGCAAGGACTCCAGCAGATCTTGCAGCTTCTGAAAGAGTCGCAGTCCCCGGACACGACCACGCAGCGATCTGTCCAACAAGTATCCTTTCTTTACAGTGGGGCGTACGCGATCGGGTGACCTTTACAGCCAGGTATATACACACACACACACACACACACACACACACACGTCTTATTATCTCGTGGCCGCCCAGGGCAGCACGCGGGATGCAGCTTTGAGAATAAAAAAAAAAAAAAAAAACACCCAGCATGTAAATATGGGCGCTGTTTCGCGTTTAGTGAGCACGCAGAATTCATTTGTACTGCTGTGTCGCCTTCTGTCACTATCGGACGCGACGCCCAAGGTCTTGGGGTCTTT
The DNA here is from genome assembly GCA_018136845.1 of Heterotis niloticus. Classification (NCBI taxonomy): domain Eukaryota; kingdom Metazoa; phylum Chordata; class Actinopteri; order Osteoglossiformes; family Osteoglossidae; genus Heterotis; species Heterotis niloticus. Next base: position 20,614,865 of record CM030891.1, read on the forward strand.
CGGTGCCCCCCCACCCCCAGGATTTATTAGAACGGCGCGTTTATGGCTGCCCTTCACACGGGTGCACGCCGAGCGCTGCTGGGCTTGGAGCTCAGACAGACGGCCGTACGGTTTGTGCAAAAAGCTTGGCCAGTGTGCGCGTCGGACTGCAGCGTTTTTGTCGTTCGTGCGGCTGGGTTTGGACTCAAGTGCGAGACAAAGGGACCCCGAAAGCCGGGGATTAGGGGCGAAGCGCGTGCCGGCGCGCAGGGGTGGTGGTGGGGGGGGGGCGAAAGGGCCCCTCGGCGCATCCCGCGCCACGGCTCGTGACGGACCCGCTGCGCGCGCCTCGCACCGCCCGCCAGGTCGTCCACGGGCGAAAGTCACGCCACACGGCCCTGTCTTTAAATCCTCAAATATGGCTTTCTCTTCGCTCCCGTACGAGTTTAAGTGGAGCTTCGTGCGACATTATTCACAATTCGTGTTGAAATGTGAGGCTATTTGGGTCAGGTGGCTGCAGGATAAGCCCTCGGGGTCAGGCGGGTAGCGCTTCCCTCCCCGCTTTCATGGGAAGACGGTCAGTGCGCGGCTGTAATTCGTGTGCTAACATCAAATGTACATCTAAAATGGAGCGTGTTTTGTGTTATAACCACCGTCCCCAGGTCCTCTAAATGCTAGACGTGCCCTCGGTTTTAGGTCCTGTGCCTGGACGTGTAGGTAAAGCAGGTCCTCATTTCCATGGTTGATCTGAACTTGAGTTGCTTCTTAAAATCAGATTTCCACCATTTTAGCACGATAACAAAGAGAATAAGTTTTTAAGAACTGTTAATTTAATCTGCGGTGAAGGTTTCTACATTTCTCTTGAAAATGATATCGTATCAGAGTGCCTGTTGTCTCCATATTCATGTCTTCCATGATTTCTTAACTTAATTCTCACCAGAAACTTGAGCAGTTAAACCAGTATCCTGACTTTAACAATTACTTAATATTTGTCCTCACAAAGTTGAAATCAGAAGGTAAGTTTTGCCTTTTGACACACATAGTTAATAAGTTCACTGCTGTTTTTGAATGCAAAGTTCTAGTGAGACATTTGATGTGTCTATCTTTTGGTTTGCCAGATATGACTGTGTTCTCCTGACAATTTTATACATCAATAACTGTTATTCAGGTCACAGGGATGCAATATAAATTAAAGCACTGGTGAGGTTTTACAGTTCTTGCAGAGAATCACCATAGAGAGAATATCTGAGTTGATGTCTTGTCCATTGAGTTTGTCCTTGAACCAAGCAGTCTCTGGACAGTGTGACTGCCAGACAATACCCTGTCCTTCATTTATGTATTTATTTTTTTATTCTTTGGGCCCACTCCTAGCTTCATATGTGAATCTGTTTATTTCCAAAGCAATTAAAAACCTCTTTGACCATGTTTTTAGTACATGATGGCCATGCAGGTACTGTAGTAGGCATGAACTTCTTAAGGTCTCAGGAAGGGCCTGCTCTGGCACCCTTGATATAAACATAAACTGTTCTAGTGAAATATCCAGATTCATAAATGGGTTACAATTGAAGTTGCTTGATGTTAGTTTAGTTTAACTTGTCTGTGTTTGTTATATCTGTATATATTTGTGTTTTTGGAAGTCTGCAGGTTTCTGTCTACCTTACTGCTTAGCCACATGATTTGTTCAATTACAGGAATAATTTACTCAGCTTAGCCCTCGTGCTTAATAATGAGGTCACTAGTAGTTTAGACAGCTGTAAATCTGGTGCACTCCAGCCCTTCAAAATCAAATGCAAACATCTGTGGTCTGAAATGCCAAGTGAAAGCTGCGGGTCAGGAAAGTGCTTGAGTAAGGTATAGCTTGCACTAATTTTAACTCCAAGGGTGAGGGGATATGGCTTGGCTTCAGCTAACAGGTTTTCCTTTGGATCAGTGCGCATTAGGTCAGTTTCTATGAGTTGGCTTAAGCTGCTGTATGGTCCTTTAAACTGGTTCAGGATCAATGTGAAGTTTGAAGATAATAGATTGTATCCTGTGGTCCTTTTCACATTTTCCAAGAAAGGCCCAAAATTGTTTTCTGTATGTTTTGGATGGTACTGTTTTACCTTCATCAAGCCAAACTCTAATATTTCATTTTATGTAGCAGGTACCAGTACCTGTAAGGTGTAAAACTGGATGCAAATGGGTTTATATACATACAACCATAGTTAAATTCTGAAGTAAGAGTTTAACTGATCATTTCATTTGCAACCATCAAACAAGTTTGGAAAGGTAAAGCTTTATGTAGAACTATTAACTGTACTAAATTATTAATGTCTAAATTTCAGTTTCTATATTAAAAAATACTAAATGGTTCACTAAGCTACTGGAACTTTAGTTGGTCTGACTTATCAGTGGGCAGCCCCATTGCAGTTTCAGTGGGTACTTTTAAGTTCCACATTTTATAGTCATCACATCCTTTTTTCTTTTCCAGTTGAAATGTTACATGAACAATGTAGTCATTTCATCTTAAAATTTGAAAATGCTATGCTATTGAAGACCATGCTTGTCTGCCTTTCACCCAAAAGCGCACAATGGAATATCCTTTTGCATGTTTTTACTCTTCCAGATTTGCTGCTGTTAGCGTAATGTGCAGTTTTTTTTTTTTTTTTTTTTTTTTTCCCTTAAATTGCAGTTGGGTTTTATGTAGTCTTTCCTTCATCTGAAGAAATGAGTGAGATTTTTTTTTATTTTGCACTATGATTCTGCAGTTGAAATATAATCTCAATGTAGATATTAATAAATCATAATGGTATTTGTGTTTGAGTAAGTTCAGCCAATATTTAATTTTTCATTACACTTTCAGAGAGCTTTGCAGTAGTAATTCTATAACCTTGTGAACTGTTGCATCTGAAACACCTATAGGCATTTGTTGTGACAAATACTTTAACCCTGGGGTCTCTGTGGCTTCTGTTTTATCTGGGTTGCACAACAGATTGCTCTCTTCACAGTATGCTGTCTTTCCGACTATATTCCCCCCCTTCTGCATGTCTGGATGTGAAAGAAGGCCTCATGAGATGCCTTGTTCAGTATTTTCTGGAAGATGATATGCAATTGTGTCTGTCCACTTCCTGATTTAATGCTGAATTTAAGAGTCATTGTTGTCATCTTACCCTCTGCATTTTTTTAAAATTAAAAAAAAATTTTTTTTTTATTCCTTTCTCTTAGTAAAGGCTTTTCTTTCAAGTAACATAATTTAATACCATTCTTTAGATTGCTCTGAATATAGCATTTTGGTATTTCCTGGACATTCGATAACAGGAATTAAGTGTATTTGGGTCCCCCCCCCCGTCAATTATGACAGGTATTTCTATACATTTCTTGTCATGGGAACCTGAATAGAACGGTATAATTTTATATTAGAGAAAAGGCTTTTTGAAAATATGTTAGCATGATGTCATGAAGTTTTGACTAGTATGGTGAGGTGACTGTACGTTTGTCTTAAGTCTTACTGTCCTTTCAGGGATGAGAATTATAAACTAAGCGCTGAATCTGGCTGCACTGATTTTGCTTTGAAAAGTTTTTTTTTCATGCCTTATTTTCATGTTAATTTGTCCTTTTATTAACAGTTATGTAATTTTGCAAGGATTTCACAATATTAACTGCATGCTATAGACTTTTTGCCTTCTACAAAGCACTGGTTGAGAATTTCTTATCAAGCATGGTCTGAAATAGCAGACTAAAATCAGCACTGTTTAAGCTCCCTGCACACTGCTGTTTGGTGCATGTGAATTCTCCTAACCTTGATCCAGAAATTTTGGGACTCTATCCAAGACACTTAAGTTAGCCAGTACCGAATGAAGCTTATCCCCTTGACAGCCAGAGATTACCATCGTTTTGAGCTGCCCTAAAAATTCACAGTGTTGGGTTGTTGTAATAGTGATTGATGTCCTGATGCAAGCACAATTGAGGCATCTTTGAGACTTCAGTATCCATGCCATTAAGAGAAATGGATAAATATTCATTTTTGCAGAGGAACAGTTTTAAGCACAAGTTCTGTATGATTATTATTGCATTTGAGGGACAAAATAATATAGTATGCCATTTGGAATCTTTGTAGGTAGTTCAGAGTCTAGGATTTTTAACTGCCTTTTTGTGCTGCTTTAGATAAATTTTTGCCAGATGAGCAAATGTAGATGTAAACCTTGCTGCTAAACTATACAAAGACTTTTACATTTTATGCGTAGTAGTCACGTGGCCCAATCCCTAGACATTTGCTTTTCAGTCATGTCCATGTAATACTTAAATGTATGAAATATTTGTAGGGAACAATGGATTTTACTGAAGTGAACAAAGTATTGTGTTTAATACAGAAGGCAAAAATATCTAATATTTTGCTTAAGCCACCTATATCCACAACCCTAACTGCTTCTTGAAATATAGGTGAGATACAGGGTTGGTTTGTGACCAAGAGTCTCCATCACTGTTTTATTTGACTCTCTAATAATGTTAATTTATTTATGTGTACATTTATTATAATTGTTTTTTGGGGAGGGTATCCTGGCAGATACAGTTCTTAAATATGCTTGCTAGATGGTTTCTAGGTTTACTCATTTATTCAGTTAAGAACATTGGGAATTTTAGCAGCACATAGATTTGTAATCTGCAGGTTAAGAGTTCAAGCTCCAATCCCTGTTGCTGATATAGAATCCAAGATCAAGGTATTCCCTTGAGCTACTCCAGTGAAAATACCTAAATGCATAAATGGGTCAAATGCTGTAAGCTATTTTGGATAAAAGCATCAGGGAAGAACTAGCAATATAAATGTGACTTATGATTGTTATAGCCCTGATAGTGTACATTTTTGATAGTAATTATTATGTTTACCTTTATGATGATGGGTCAGCTGAGTCACATTATGATAAAGGTACTGCATGGGCGATGTTTTTCATGTTAAGCAGCTGTTAGACTGCTCATTTATTTTTAATACTAAATCTTTAATTTGGCAAACCCAATTTGTAATTGTAACTAAGTTTTCAAGGCAAAAATAGTGGAAAATATTTGGAGTTTTTTTTTTATTTTTAAATGCTTAATTTCTGTCAAAGGGAGGAAAACTGCTTGGTCTTAAAGTTAAGTCTGAAATTAGGCTAACTTTATTCAAGCCTGATTAATCATTGTGATTTCTTAATGGTGTTCATCTATGACTATAGGAACTGGCTGTTCACACATTTATGAAATATGAAGTCGCCTATTGCTTACTGTCAGTATCAGCTTAGTTTTTCAGTTGTCTTGCCAGTAATTTGTCTTGTTACGCTTTAGATGAGCCCACAAGATCATTAAGTGGTCTCATTCTGAAGAACAACGTAAAGGCACACTACCAGAACTTCCCCAATGGTGTGTCGGACTTCATAAAGAATGAATGTTTGCAGAACATCGGAGATTCGTCCCCGCTTATCCGAGCCACAGTGGGTAGGTGGGCGCCATTTTTATCAGCAGTTGGCTACTAACATTGGATGAAGAATAAATCATTTTGTGACTTGCAAAAGTTTCGCCTGAAATAAAGTAAGTTTAAAGGGGGAAATGGCAGCTAATGCAGTCTATCCTTTATTTACTAGATCTCAGTTTTACAGGTTTCAAATGCTATAGAGCATTACAAATGTATTCCTGGGAAAAAATGAAAACTATTTTAAAGCATAAGAGAAAATATAAATGTTTAATTTTGTTTAAAATAAGTTCACCAATGCATAAAATGTTAATTTAATTTATACTATGTTTCAAAAAGAACCATTCAGCTGTAGCATTGTGTATGGGCACCTTTTCTCACTGCTTTTTGTGCTCAATTCACTTTACTGTATGTTTCAGTTAGTGCTGACTCAGTTTTGTTATGCCCATTACATGTTGATATCATTGGGTTGCACTGTAAAATTGTTACTATAGTACATGGTGCTATATGCTGCAGTATAGTGAAAAACACTGTTTAAATTATGCTTTTGAGTTCTGGGACTTTCACTCTATGTGGACACCTTCTCCTCCATGTAGTCCAGAAAATCAGTGATGGGACTATATTTGGGAGACTACAGTTTCTTCTGGATTTCAGTGCTATTATTCCTTATTACAAAATTTGGCCTGTTTTGCCTTTTCCTCCAGCTCCCTGAGAATAGGTTGCATCAGGACATTCTTATGCACATAAAGCTCTTTTCCCTTCATTTTGTTTTATCTCATGGGGGATGGTTTTATTTACCTAAAGTGTCTTTGTTCAGATGTGTTACAAGTCTGGCTTATTTGAAACTCGAAGCTGCTGGGTTGGTGTAATTGGGTCTATTAATTTGCTACAGTTCAAGAGTACTATTAAAACAAGGGTATGCAATAATTATGATAGAATCCATACAGAGGTGTATAATGAAAATGCATTTTAGTAGAATAAGATTGTGATCTGTCATGGTTGACGAACATATGAATATTTATGCTAAAAACATGTCTTAAGTAATATGTCATTTTTCGAATCCTGAGTTGTCACCCCCCAGTCCAAAGTGACCTGCCCATCGATGTACCATGCTGAAGAATTCTTCGACTTTGGTGGTAGTTGCGATTGTTGCGGTGTTAGTTCTGTTCATATGGTTTATTCTCTTTTTCTTTCCTTCCCCTTCCTCATCTTAACTCATGCATCATGTTCTTCAGGTATTTTGATCACAACCATTGCCTCAAAGGGAGAACTGCAGAACTGGCCAGAGCTACTGCCCAAGCTTTGTACTCTGCTCGATTCTGAAGATTACAACACTTGTGAGGTAAGGAACAAAACAGCAAAATATCGTAAATCCAGCTCCATATTGTAAGGATTTAATATTTCTGTGCCAAAACATGAGCATTTTAACTACTGACGTGAGGCTATGGTGCTATTATCTGGAAATTGGTGATTTGGGCATGGGTTTAAAATTTGTGTAGTAGTAGTTAAAGATGTGCAGCAGGCTACATTTTACCTAATTTACAGGTCATGACAATTCCAGAAACATTGAACTAAACATTGCTTTCAACCATTCTCACAAAAATGTATTGCTTAACTTCAGTTAATGTTGGATTGTTAACATACCTCTAGACTGCTGATAACTTTTCTAATCAGTTACCTCCGATACTGTGTGTTTGAATTGTCTTTTGAAATGTAGCCTAAGTTTGGTTTTGAAAAATTCAAAGTATATTAATATATGATTTGGCTAAAAGCACAATGTGTCCTCAACAGGAGCAGAAAAAAAAGACAAACCACAGTAACTGAGACCTACATCTCAATGTGTAGCAAAACCAAGCACATCTTGTGACCATGGTGGACAGAGATTTATTTAACTTCATTTGTGGGTGCCCTTGAGCTTTCAGTGTTCAGCACAGTTGGTACCTGCTGACTCTGGGTCACCTGAAAATATTTGCAGCTGAAAAGCAGACACAGTCTTTTCTTTGTATTACTCTAATATTGTACACTGCAGGTTGCAAAGAATGAATTTAGGAAATTGAATAATTCTCTTCTGACTTGAAGTGTTAAAATGTGTTTAAATGTGCTCTTTTTCTGCTACATGGGCAAGAGGTGAGAATACCTAATTTCTTGCTGCCTGTAAAATAAGTTCTTGGCTTCCGAAAAATATCTTAGTACATGAGATAGAATATAGAGACAAGCATAGTATATGTTCTCACACCTCTCATGCTTAGACTGGAAGCTTAGCCTTTTCCATTTTCTACCTGGGATAACTGCAAAACTATTTTATCTTGTCAGTTTAAAAAAAAAAAAAAAAAAAGTAATCTTTTTATTTATATATATTATATTTATATATATATATATATATATATAAATAAAAAGCAAATAAACACCTCACTGAAAACACAATAGGGAGGTGAGAAATGGTTTAATGTGCAATTCATTCCCCTAGCACTCAAGTTTTGGGCCAAGATTTCTTTAGATACCTTTCTTTTTCTTATATATATAGATAGATAGATAGATCTATCCCCCTTCATCCCTATTGTGTTTTCAGTGAGGTGTTTATTTGCTGACAGTGCTGTATATATTTCTGTTCATCTGAAAACAGAATGAAGCTTTGACATGCAGGTTACTTCAGGAGTACCATGTAACAGTTTGAAGAAGAATGTCATGAGCACTTCTGGTTAGCCAGTGTTTCAGTGCTACCTGAAGTGAATTAATTTTTGACTTGGAATTTTCAACCCTTCATCAAGTTCATCAAATGCATTTTGCCAAATAAGGAATGTCATTGCCAGCAATACCGGTGGGCTGTGGAGTCCTGATGCTTCAGTAATATGTGGAAGAGTACTTTTGAACTATAGTAATTTTCTCTCCATGATGAATCTCCTACCTCCTGAAGCGTACCTACAGAGATTATTGTGTGCCTTGTTGTTGAGCGCTGCTGCCAAAAGCAGAGGGTCTTAAGCTGAGTCAGGCGTTGGAGATTTATGGAGCTCAATTTGTTCTCTGCTGAAGCTGTGGCTCACTGACACAGCTCTAGGGATGCACTGAAAATGGACTCTGTGATGTGAAAACACTTCCTTATCTCCTCCTATTTTGGGTTTAGTTTTGGCTGCTTTTGTATAACATTTGGGGTTTTTTTTTTTCCTTTTTTCCCTTTCAGAACATTTAAATTATGAAACCGAATAGTTTTCCTTTCTTCAGTAATGCTGTTTTTGTGGGTTTTATTTTTATATATATATATATATATATATATAATATATATATATACACACACACACACACACACACACACACACACACACACACACACACACACACTGTAGATTTTGTTGACTAATACCTTGGTGACTAAAGTTAGTTATTACGATGTCTGTAGTTACAGTGGAAAATTACATGCTAGATTCAGAGAGCTGTGTTAAGGAGATTAGACAGTGACTTGCTCCAGTAAAAAAGAACTTGTACTTTCGGAATACATATTGTCCTGGATGTGGTCAATTTCTCAGGAAAGTCTTGAAAGGTGCCAAGGCAGTAGAGCTGGTTGCACAATCATTTCTTTTACTCTACGCTTTAAATTGCCTTTACACTAAAGATTGTGAACGGTTGATCTTGTGAGTTGTGGCAGAGATTTAGGTCAGTTATTTTCTGCGGACTAGACCTTGCATGGTTGCTTGGAGCTGTACGGGGGGTGTAATAGGATGATAACCATGTCAGCAAATCACTGTGAAAATGGCTGAGTTTCTAGTGCAGAGCTACTGCAGTACCTTAGGAATGCAGCATACTTTTCAAAGTTGGGCTGAATATGTGATTTGAAGAGGCATGTGTTCATCAAGGTTTAAGCAAAGATTGTCGTATTTGGGCCCCCCCCCCTTTTTTTTTTTTTTTTTTTTTTTTTTTTTTTTTTGGTGAATCTTTGTAATCCTATTAATATTGTGAATTTTGGCTGTATTTGATGTATTGCAATTTTATGCATAAGGACATTAAATAAAAATGCAAAACATAAATGGATCAACATTAACATATAATGTTGCCTATGTTTCATTTCAGAGATATCAAATGCCAGTTTTGCAGTCATTTTATGGCTTGCATTGAATTAGCTTGAATATCTTGTGTTTTTCCTAGTGGCTGGAAAGTGTTTTTTTTTTTTTTTTTAAAGGAAGATTTGGGGGCGTTTGTAGAAATGCATTTCCATTTTTGATCTGAAGCTTTGCTTTCTAGAATTAAGGGAAATTTCAGTTTGGTTGACAGTTTATTGTATTTGGAACATCAAGAATATTTTTGAATGATTTGGAGGCAAAAGTGGTTAATTAAAGGTTGTATGCATCTATTAAGTCAGTTTCATAGCTAATAGTGTAGCATGTTTTAATTTTCTTTCCCTTGTGCCCTACAACCTTAGCATTTGCATTAACCTTTGTGGAAACAAGTTTTGTATAAAAGAGCTGTGTTCCAGGACCTGAATGTACCCCAATATTAACACATCTTGCAAATAAAATGCTTGGTTGAGAACTGATTCACTTGTTTACGGTTCCTCCCTGCCCAGACATGACTGAGCTTTGTGTATTTATCTCTGGAACTTACTTTTTTCCATCCCCCCAGAGTTTACTACTACAGTGTTGCATTTAAAAAATAAAAAAAAACACCCTGTGATGACATCTTCAGGTTCATAACCCAGTAACCCTGCATGTGTCTGAAAGCCAGCACTTATTTGTTGTGAGTGTTTCTTGAAAGTATAATTCTTGCAGGATCCCTTTAACATTGCCAGCGCTTTAAGAGCAATGTGAGGCTGCAGCCCTGTGCTCTTATGCTATTAAAAGACCAGAGCAGGTGGTGGACACAGCATTTATAGAATGATGGCAATTACTTTATTTAGAACTGCAAATGGGCAGTTTTACTGTTTTGATTGATGTCTAGTTACACCCTTTTTGTTTGCAGTGGACTGCCTTGGCACCTAGAGCAATTAGAAAGTTAGCCTTCCCAGAGGGGTTGAAAATCACCCATGAACTCAAGATAAATTCTTTGTTCTGAAATTATGTGCTTTGTTTGACCTTGAGTGCTAACAAGAAGGTGATCTTGACTGACACTGGAAGCTATTCTCTAGTCTACCAATTTATACTGTGACTACACATAAAGGGTTCAGCATGGATATGATTGCCATGGCAACAGCTCTAGGAAGGCATTACTGCAGTGCTGCTCCTTGTACCAATTCAGATTCTTTGCATGTAACCTGCTTATGGTTAAGGTTTATCATGTCTTTGCTGCTGAGGATTCACACATTTGTGTTCAAAGAAGAGATGAAGTGGGCTGTGATGCCAAGCCTCTCTTGTCAGAGTTGCGTGTTAAGTGAACAAAGGACCATGGCTTTCAGGTTGTGCTCATATGTTTATATAAAGAGATCAAAACATGTTTTATGAGGGGGCTATGAGAATTCCACATGAAAATACCCAGTGAAAGCTGACAGTTGCTGTCGGTGTAATCCCAAATACAGGGTTCTATTGCTTTTCAAAAAAAAAAAAAAAATTTTTAAACCATGCCATAATTTTATTTTAAATTCAGCTGGTGCATGACACTAACTAATCTTGTGCTGGGGTTTATAAATGTTGAAAGCCTCTAGCCTTTGCATAGATAAATGCTACTCCATTTTTGGTTACTAAGACTGGAACAAATAGGAAGCATTTATATGTGGTAAACAAAGCTAAAATATACTAATTGCAAACTGATACACCCAAGGATGTCATTGACATGATCATTTCCTGATGCTAGCTAATGAGTCTGAGTAAAATGTAATATTTGAATGTGGCTGTAAACAAAAAAAAAAAAAAAAAAAGAGCATTTACCACATTGTTCTTACATTTGTAGTCCATGTATTTTGCAGCTGGGGTGAACATGTGGAGTGCTTACGATCTGTCCATAACACACCTTGTTCTTTGTTACTTGTTTTCTAGGGGGCTTTTGGTGCGCTCCAGAAGATATGTGAGGATTCTGCAGAAATCCTTGATAGTGACATCCTTGACCGACCTCTCAACATCATGATTCCAAAGTTCCTTCAGTTCTTCAAGCACAACAGCCCCAAAATAAGGTACTATTACATTGTCTGACAAAGGATAAAACCTCATAAAAGCGGTTTGGATGAGGTGAGATGTATAGTTGATTCTGTTTTTGTAGATCCCATGCAATTGCATGCGTCAACCAGTTCATCATCAGCAGGACTCAAGCACTCATGCTTCACATCGATGCCTTCATTGAGGTGAGTCGGCCCAAACAACATGCCTCATGAGCCACAGCTGCTGTTGCTCCTGTTTGTAGCACCTAGGGGTAAATAGTGCCATCTAAGGCCATGGCTAAGAGAGAAAATGTTTCTCTAAATTGGTACAATGCAGCATATGGCTTCCAACCCTCCTGGCAGTTCATTTATGGTACATTTTGGTCTAATGAGGTAATTCAGGATTGCAATGGAAGGAAAAGAAACAAACTCATCTGCACCATACTAAGGCTGGGAATCTAGTTATCGTGCCAAAGCTGATACTAAGCTCTGCTGTTTTGCACGGCGTGTCTTTGGGGAAAAGACAGATGTCATGGCCACAACATAAAGACTCCTTTAAGCAGTCAAACAATGAAATTAGCTATTGATCCCATCCTACATTTCATGGTGAATCATTAATGAACAGGATAATAAAATTCAGACTATGTCCTTCTGTTGCACAGTTGAAATGATGTATCTGTTCAGCTGCGATCTTAACTGGCAACAGCAGGAAGTCCATAACTTTGGATGTGCTTTTAAATTGCCTTTACAGTGCAGATCATTTGGGCAAAGAACAATATACTGGCCATGGGGACTCATTGTTTATTCACTGAGACCTTCAGACTAATACTTTGACCTGGTAGTTGTGTATTGGAAACAGCTGTCAACAAATAGATTAGTTGTTGTAAATTGAAGCTGCCCCTCATGGTGCTGCCTTTTTTTAAATTATTATTATTATTTTTTAGTATTATTATTTTATTTATTTATTTATTTTTTTATAAAAACAAAATTGTCCAAAATAATTCTTTGGTGAGTTTTATTTTAATCCCCCCCCCCCCCTCAGCCAACAATGTTATATTATGTTGCTACCATACCTGTACCTCCATACATGAATTGTCTTCAGTGTGAACTGTCATCAGCTTTATATTCTGTAATTACTGATACAAATTTATAATTACATTTGTATATGGTGAAACAATTATCGGTATTAAAATTTTTATTTGTGCAATTTTGCCCTTTTAATAGGACTTTCTCCCCCACAAACTTGCTTGTTATCAACAAACCAAGAGGCAAGAACTGCTTGATAGGCCAGGTTGCCCTAACAATGTGTTTTATCTTTATTTCATTGTTTCAGTTGGGAAGGATAACATGTGCATGAGCAGTCTATCTGGAGGGCAGTACCAGTGTTGGTCTGAAGCCAGAGCACTTGATTATTATAAGGGTTGAAAATGTAGGGAGGGATTAAAATTATTGATTCAGTGGAAAAATGCTTTATGTACTTGACTGCTGGATGTGTAGTAGTAGTAGCAGTGGAAGAAGAATTGATTCAGCATAAGGTGTTTGTAATATCTTTCCTTGCACAGAACCTGTTTGCTCTGGCCACGGATGATGAGTCCGAAGTCAGGAAAAACGTGTGTCGGGCCCTGGTGATGCTCCTGGAAGTCCGGATGGACCGGCTGCTTCCGCATATGCACAATATCATTGAGGTGAGACCAGCAGCGGAAGAATCCTCACTGGAGTGTGACCAGCAAGGGGTTGAGGGTTGATCTGTATTTAATTAGGGATATATTGCCTTGTAGCAAAAAGAAACAACTTCCGGTTTTTTTTTGTTTTGTTTTTTTTTTTTTTGTTTGTTTTTGTTCTATTACCTAATGCTGCTTTTAACATGCATTTTCAAATTTGGCCAAATTAAAATTGTGAATTTGCACAGATCTTTTAATTATTTAAATGGGCATTATTAAATGAGACATGAGCACTGAATGTGTGTGTGTGTGTGTGTGTGTATATAATTTTATTTATTTATTTTTAATGTTTTCCCACTGCTAAGAATGGGTGGACATGATGATGATGCCCTCTTTCCTGTGTTGGGGATTTTCAGTCTTGCCCTACATGTTTGCTTTTGTTCCAAATGAGCTGTAAATGAAGCTCTCAAGTGATCTGAATGTTTCATTATTCATTTTCATATTAATTGCAAATTGTTACTTGAGTACTAGTCGAAATATTTTAGTAAATTGTTATAAGGAAGGTTTGTAATAAAGATACTAGAGAGCTAATGCTAATAAATCATTATTTTTTTAAATGGCAAGTCGGTGTAAAAGGAATGATTAATGTAAATTTTTTTTTAAATGTTAAAAGAACAGTAATTAGGCATTCCTTATCACTTAAAATAAATGTATGTGTACTAGTGCACAGCTATCTATACTTTTTTGAAAGAATGAATAATGAAATGTGATAAACCTTGTCTTGGCATTGCTGTAAGAATGCAGCTGTTTGAAGCTAATACAAGTCAGTGAATTCCCACTAAATGCTGCTCATTTTATATTAAAATCTGATTTTAATATAAAAGTGTGCATGGGAGGCTCCAGGACTTGTCAGCATTGCTGTTTGTTTTGATATTAATTTTTCCGTTGATTGTTATCATAGTTCTTAGCTTAGACCAGGAAAGACTGATCCATCTATAATGCCCCCCTGGCAATAGTTACTTTCATTGCCTAAGCTGCCATGAAACAGACTGGGTACTAATGGACTATTTTGGCTCCTTCCCTACAGTACATGCTGCAGCGCACCCAAGACCAGGATGAGAATGTGGCTCTGGAGGCTTGTGAGTTCTGGCTGACCCTGGCCGAGCAACCGGTGTGCAAAGATGTGCTTTGTGGACACCTTTCTCAGTGAGTCATTCAGCCTAGGCGGAGTATGCACACGTGCACCCCAACATTCCCATTCTCGTGTCTGTTCATCAGTTCAGGGAATTTCCATGGCACTGTACACTTTCAAAATTACTAGCATATCCTTTATTTTTACTGTGTGCTTAAATGTGAGATTAGCTATGAAAGCCCTCTCCCCCCTTTATAATACCTTGGTGCACCCCAAGTAGTTTAGCTTTGCACCAGTTTTGTGAGTATAGTCTCTGCCTTATAAAGCTGAAATCAGGCAAACGATTCGGGAGCATTATGGCAAAAACGGAGAGACTTAAGAGGAGCTTCTATCCACAGGCCATAAGGCTTTTGAACCTACCACTATCCTCAAAACCACGCACAGTGTCCTGCCGATTCAGTTAGCATTTCACTGTATGGCATACCTGGTTACCATGTATGTGACAAATAAATCTCTTTGAATCTTGAATCTTTGAATCTTTGCCTTATAATGGGGTTACATTTTGTAAGGTGAAAATATTGTAGATGGGGGGGAAAAAATACATTTCATACACATTACCTACGTCACACCTGTGGCTGCTTCCGCAACAAAACATAGGTGGTCTTTCCACCCCCATCTTCAGACTGAGCGTTGATTGATAAAGGAAACAATTGTAGACAGTATTTAGTTCCTACCCAGACTTCCTGTCATTGCTCAGTCTTCCGCTGGCCTCACCCGGTTGTATACACTAGTGACTGCGTGCAGACTGGGAGAAGCGGCTTGCTGCCCTTGCCCAGCATCATGAGAGTATCATACTACATATCGCTTGCTTGGGGAAAAAATCTAAATTTGAAGTATGGTGTCTGCTGAATGTGTCGCATCATTGTAAAGTTGAAAAATCTTAAGTTGGGCCATTGCAACTCAGGGACCATCTGTAATGTTTTTCCAGCATTAAGTAGTGCTGGAAACCAAAAAAATGTATTCCTGAAAATACAAAATTAAACTTTTTGCATTTCAAGTTGCTTGTTAGCCATATGTATGAGATTTTATGGAGAATATTTAAAATTTGTATCACCATCTTGCCTGTTCTTCCAGGTTAACTCCTGTCCTTGTTAATGGCATGAAGTACTCTGAGATTGATATTATACTTCTTAAGGTGAGTTAGAACCATTTTGCAAATTTGAGTTTTTCTGTGTTGCACATTCTCTTGAGGACTTCAAGCCCTTTATAGCGCTTGCATTTGAACTGTACAGACTGAAAATGAAAGAGCCTCCTCCTGACCTAGCAAAAAGTCACCAACCAGCCTAGTGTACACTGACTATACCAAAGTGTTAAGACTGAAAGGACTGAATAAAGTTTTTTTTTTTTTTTTTTTTTTTTTTTTTTTTTTTTTTTCCTCCCCCCCCTGAACAGCAGCTGAGATGAATTGTAAAATAAATCCAAAGATTTTCAAGCTGTGTAGACATCTGCTGTCTGTCTGCAGACTTCACTTGGCCAGTGACCAGCTTATGGGTCTTAGTGTTGCAGACTGAGTTTTAGTGTGTAGGCCCTGCACCATCCATAGACTGGCAGACTCACAGCTGGCTATAGGCACTGGGAACCAAGTCTGACTATGACTTTAATCTTGACGGAGTGGTGGTAGAATGAAAATGGTACCATGGGAAGTTCAGAACATTATTTTTCTCCAGATTAACTCACAATGAATGCTCTCTAGTATTTAGCTGATACCTTAGACTTACAGATATGCTACCTATAATCATTTGTCCATCTGTATACCCAAGCAATGTGATACTATGGGCAATTTAGTTCACTTCAATCACATGTTTTTGGATTGTGAGAGGAAACAGGAGTACCTGAAGGATACCCACACACACAGGGAAAATTTGCAAACTCTATAGACTTAGTAGGGCTTAAACCCAAATTCCCTCATACCAGCAAGGGATGGTGCTATCTGCTCTGCCTCTGTGCTGTAACAGCTCTCATAAGGCCAAGTTAGACTTTGATGTTGCCTTACTATGCAGCCAATGGTGTGAGGTACTGTGTTACTAAGTATAAATAAAGTGCATGCTGAGTCTTTTAGATTAAAATTTGTTAATGCAAAAAAGTGCTTTAACTTTAGTTTGTGCACAAAATCATATTTAAAGTACTTGCCCTATTATGGGAAGCTTTAGTGCTTCATAGACCTTTGACAACTCCATTAGTAAGCATGAACAATCAACCAGGTCCATATCCTTTCTTTAGAGAATGCTTCTTCCTGTAGGACAGCAGACAGTGTTTTGAGAGCTGCTGTCTTGTATTCCAAGGACCTAGATTCAAGTTCTGACCTTTGCTGTAGTACCCTAGAGTAAGATACTTAGCCTTGTTTGCGCCAGTATGAATGACTTAATTGTATAAAATGAATAAATTATTGCTGCTTTACTAGAAGTGCAGCATAGTAATTTCATGCTTAGAATTTATACACCAAATTTTGTCTCTTAGGGTGATGTTGAAGAGGACGAGGCAATCCCAGACAATGAACAAGACATCAGGCCACGGTTCCACCGATCCCGGACGGTGGCTCAGCAGCATGAGGGCGATGGCATTGAAGAGGAAGATGATGATGATGAAGACATGGATGACGATGACACTATCTCCGATTGGAACTTACGTCAGTCCCCAAACAAGGGTTTAGTTTAATTCAGTTGTCCATGGGAAGTTTTGAATATGCTGGTCAGATGTGCATCAAGACATCCTGTTAAAATTGGAGTATTACCTTCTTATTGGATACTTACTTTCCAGGGGGGATAGGGATATTAAGGGTGATAATGATTTAAAGTAACCAATGTCTGCATTATAAAGATGAACTCAAAAATTGCTTCTGCTTCTTAAGGACCCCTTGGAATCAGCACTGATGTTCTTTGTAAGAAACCTTTGAAGTGGACTGCTTTAATTTTGTTTCACTTAAATGTGTATATATTGCAAACCATAGCACTTGCATCCGCATCGAGTTTATGGATATTACTACTGTGTCTGGTTTAACTCCATGACTTCCCATCGTTGCTTGCTTTACTGGGCACTTAAGTTATTAGGCCTTGGCTACTGTTACATATGTACTGTTAGATGGTGACTGGTTCAATTTAATGAGAAGATAAGCTTGCTGTCTGTCTGATTCTCCTTCACTCAGGAAAGTGCTCTGCTGCTGCTCTTGACGTGCTGGCCAATGTGTTCCGGGATGACCTCCTGCTCCATATCCTGCCGCTGCTGAAGGAGCTGCTTTTTCACCCTGACTGGGTCATCAAAGAGTCAGGCATCCTGGTGCTGGGGGCCATTGCTGAAGGCATGTAGCATGTGAACAGTTTTCTATGTGTTGTGTTGGAACTGTGATCCTTTAATAACTCTTGTTGTGGTGAAACTGTACTTTTATTGTAAATGCTAATATAGCATTTAGCTCATAGGGTTCATTACAAAAATTATTGCATATGATAATAGTGTATATGATTGTTTTATTGTTCCCAGTAACTCTGAATACATTTTTGTGGGTATTTCTTTGTATCCTTAAATATTTTTTCGCTCTCACAAAATAATGGTAATTTAAGTGGTGTGTGTGTGTGTGTGTGTGTGTGTGTGTGTGTGTGTGTGTGTGTGTGTGTGTGTGTGTGTGTGTGTGTGTGTGTGTGTGTGTGTGTGTATACAGTATATGTATAGCAGTTATACAAAGCAAGTTGGACTTAAATGTGTAGACAATTTCAAAATATATTGCTGTTCATTATTGAATATAGCATCTCCTCTTCTGGGAAGCGCATGTGCAAAAATGCATAAATGCCCATGAAAGGGCCGCACATCACTAATAACTATGGTTTTTGCTAAATGACCTGGGCAAGGGCCTAATGGTTGGTGTCTGTTAATTATAGTAATAGTCTTAAATGGTGTCTGTTCTTGTGACAATTTTTTTTTTTTTTTTTTTTTTTTTTTTTTTTTTTTTTTTTTTAAATACACCCCCCCCCCCAGGCTGCATGCAGGGTATGATCCCGTATTTGCCAGAACTTATTCCACACTTGGTGCAGTGTCTGTCAGACAAGAAGGCCCTTGTGCGCTCCATCACCTGTTGGACACTCAGCCGATACGCCCACTGGGTCGTGAGCCAGCCGCCTGACACGTACCTGAAGCCCTTGATGACAGAGCTGCTGAAACGCATCCTGGACAGCAACAAGCGGGTCCAGGAGGCTGCCTGCAGGTATAAATTCTGCACTCAAATGCTGACATCTTGGCCTGAATGGGCTGTTTAAGTGAAGGCTTAAGACACCCAGGTTTGAAATTACTTGCACATAATAAATTTTTGTGCTCCCGTTATCACTGTTCAATTTCCTTGTTGATACTCATTTTAATTTTCTTACTTCGTTCTTCTATTGTGATGTTTTTAAATGATAATTGTAATTTCTTTTATAGTTCAATCTGTATGTGCCTCATTGTAGCCAACTCTTAGATTCTGTGTTTCAAAGGTTCTACAGGGTTCGCAAAATTTCAGAATCCCTGGGAACCCATCGGGCTGGCACTCTTTAGATTTTGGTAGCCCGAAAAGAATTTAAGTAGCCTGAATTTAAAATTTAAAAAAAATAAAGAATTTCTTAATGTAGAAAATTGGATATAGTCGAAAAATCTATCAAAAACATTTATTTTCCAAACACAAATAGCAACAATCATACATAAGTTATTTAACAATCATGTGTTCGGTTCTAACGGAATCGAAACTTGTATGAATAATATGATGACTTTAAAAATCTATCTGTGTCATGGTGTCCACTGCTTCTAAAACACCTGCAACATTTTTGCTCTTCACTGGCTGACATTCAGTCATGTAAGTGGATATGTCACCATTATCTTTCACATACCTGACATGAACCAACACCTGTTCTATGATGCCAGTGTCTGTGCTGCCATCTGCAAGAACTGATAAGAATTTGCTTTTCAATCTGATCTCTTGACGTTTGTGCTATTGCTCCCAATAAATTCTCTGCATGCATGATCATTGTGAGAAGTAGAACCAAGATCTGGGCAATTTGCTGCTTGAAGTTTGCAAAGGCTGTTACATTTTGCTAATGGTAGTTCACTTTTAGCAACATAGTATGCTGTTCTGAAAAGTTTTGTCAGGACTTCATGTTGTACTTTGTTCATTTTTATTATGTTCTTTGCTATTTCCGTGTGTTCTGGGAAAGAAGCTGCGGACTGGGCACCCATACACTTCTTGTGATGCACAGATTTGTTATGCTTTCTGATATGGTCTTTCCTAAAATTACTGCTTCCAGTAACAAAAGCGCGCGTTGAGTCAGAAATTGCAGGGAATTGATGACACACCGAACAGAACATTGTCGTTTACCTTATGTTCCAGCCACAGAAATTCTTTTGTCCGTGAAACCAAAAAGCTATGCTTTCTTTTTGACTCAGTCAGGTATTTCTGAATTCTTCCGCTTTGTGGTGGTCTGCCCTTCTTCCTCTGTTTTCTGTTCTTCATTCTGACCTGTCTGTTTTGGCCTAGTAGAGCTGAAATATTGACGTAAATCTGTGCCGCCTCCTCAAATTTTTACACATACACGTGTCAGCGATTTCGCAGGCTATAATTTAATTAGCTTCATGGCCCATGCAAACTCTACAGAGCCCCTAAAGGGACGTGGGCAAACAAAAACAATCCTTTTAAACTTTCGCGTAAGCACCAGAAAGTTTTGTGTGCTCACACAAAACTGTAAAGGACGTTTTTTGTTTGCTTATGTCCCTTTAAGGGGTTCTGAAATGAGAGTAACAGAGAGAGAGCATCCTGATTGGTTTCTCTTTTTCTGGGAATCAAACCTATCGCCTATTGGGGGGGGGGGTAACCTCCCTGAAATTAGTTTTTGCCAGGTGGAAATGTCTGAAATCATCATGATTAAAAACCTGTTTTTTCCATGATCGTTTTATTTATTTATTTTTTTCCTTATTCAAATAGTTAGTCATGGGAGCAGACAAAGCAAATAAAGGAGGAATTTGATTTCACTTGCAGTATAATTTCAGGCAGCCCGTCAGGCAGGGCAGCGTTACATTTTGGTAGCTCGATCGGGGGGGTTATTAACCCTGGGGCATTGGGCTACCGATTTTAAAATAGAGTATCATATGTACAAAAGAATGGAATTTCTTCATAGCAGTGTCAAACAACTTCTTAATCAAGCTAATGATTCTTACCAAGTGTATCCTCTAAAAACCTTCTTTTGAAGCTTATCTTTCAGTTTTAAGTAATTTAAAACCAACTGTGTGGTGAAAAAGACCATACTATTTTCTGAAGAAATGCAAACCCTGAAACACATCTGTTCTTGGCAGAATAAAGTGACGTTTTTTGGGAGTATAATTTATAAACAGATTTCCTCTGGAGCTCCAGTTAGAATAGCGTTCTAATCCACATGAACCACTAGGGGGTAGTACACTCTTAGTCACTGCTCTGGGTGCTTGCTTTCTGAATTGTGAAAATTTTATTATTGGTATAATTCTTTTTTGTGAGCTCATCCTTGTACTTTTTTGGCAGTGGTGTGTTAGTCATTCAGCAGTGTTTGATTTGCCTTGTACTTAGATTATAAGAGGATGCTAAAGTATATTGTAAGCCATTTAACTTTCATTGGAGGCACTGGTGTTTGTAAAAACAGACAGAGACTCCTACTCTGGGTTTCCTGTGTTCTCACCACTAATGATGTTTGAAAAGCTCTTAATGGCCCTGATGGGTTCCAGGGTTCACTGGTAAAACATTTGTTTATGTGTGTAGTAACATGTGAAAGCACTTAAGATTGCATGAGATCTCAGCATGCTCACCCAGCCATGAAAGTTTAATGTGCTGCTGCCACCACCCCCTCCACTCCTGTGTGTGTAGGGTAGTGGGGCCTTCATCAGGGAACTTCAGCTCTGCCTCATCCTATCTGTTGCTCCCTTCCTGTTTGAAGACACTGATTTGTTAGGTGTCTGAAGGTGACATGCATGTTAAGATGGCAAAATATAATTTTCTTTGGGTAAAGGGCTTGTGTCTTTCATGCAGGAGGGATCAAAGTTTAGGTTCTAGAAGCAGTTTCTTTGACTTTTGATTCCGCCTCCTGTAAATTAACAACTTGTTGGAATCATCATGGAGTCCATGAAACACTCCCGTGTAGTTGGTTTGTGGTAATGAGACTGCCATATCTGTTGTTGGCCAGCTGGGTACCGCACTTTTATATTCTCTTGAAGGATTGTCTAGCCTCCTAGTGTTACTGGTTTAATGGCTGTGTGCAGCCCATGTACAGTTTTCATGTGGTTCATGTAATGCATATGTATATGTGCACTGGATCTGTATGTCCTCTAGGAAAATTCACTGAAATGATGAGGTAAAACAACTAGCCTGAGACACAATACAATTAGTGGTTAAAAACAAAGATGGAGAGGGGAAGCAAGGGAAAACAGCTGTTTAATGTCAACCTACATGTGTCACAAAGCTGCTGGCAAACAAGACCTGCTCGATCATGACTCTTGTGTACAGCACAGTTTGAAAGCTCAAAAGCTGACTCTCTCCACCCTGCCATCAGTGCCTTTGCCACCTTGGAGGAGGAAGCATGCACAGAGCTGGTGCCATACCTCGCCTACATCCTGGACACCCTAGTCTTTGCCTTCAGCAAGTACCAGCACAAGAACCTCCTTATCCTGTATGATGCCATTGGCACGCTGGCAGACTCTGTTGGACACCACCTTAACAAGCCGGTAATGCCTTTCTGCTGCTAAAAGGTTTCACATTGGAAGGTTTATAATGCGAGACATGCTTTTGTACAAGAATATTGTAGACCTGATCACAACATGTTTTCTACCAGGAAATCTTAAAATGAATTGTATTTGGCTCATGGTCAGTGGAATGGCATGGTAACACCCCCCTCCTTTTTTTTTTTTTTTTTTTTTTTTGTAGGAGTACATCCAGATGTTGATGCCTCCTCTTATTCAGAAATGGAATCAGCTTAAGGATGAAGACAAGGACTTGTTCCCTTTACTTGAGGTGACTTTTTTTAAATTATTATTTATTTATTTATTTATTTATTTATTTTTTTTTTTTTTTTTAAGGGCATCATGGCAACATTTTAGGCACTGCTGACACCTCATGATGTGTATGGATTCAGATTTGGAATTGAATCCAGCTCAGTCTGTATGGAGTTCACATGTTCTTCCTGTGGCCACTTACAGTCCAAAAAACATTTTGGGTAAACTGGTGACTTTACCCCCATAGTGTGAGTGAACAAGTTTCTGGTTGCCCTGTGATAGACTGGCATCCTACATAGGGTGTGCCCTGCCTCATGCCTTTTGTTTCCAGTTCAGACATGCTGCTGCAAAACATGTATTCGTGTGAAATTTTCAGTGCTTTGAGTGCAGTATGAAAAGCAATAATTTATTTATTAGCACTGATACTGAATGCTTGCATAAATATTGCAATACATTACCTGCGATCATTATTTCTTTGAAGAGAATTCTCATACTTCATCAATGCATAATGATTACAAAGTTTGCTTGTTTATCATAATGCTGTACTCTTTATAGTACTATACTCTTAAATTGTACACTTAGATTTTCATCTTTTACAGTATTTGATGTCTCTTTGAATCTACAGTATATTTCTGTCAAGTTTGTTTGCTCATCTTGCTGGTGTAGTTTGTTGTCGGAGACCTTGTCCAGTGAACTGCTCTTGTCTCTCTCCCACAGTGCCTCTCCTCCGTGGCCACTGCCCTGCAGTCCGGCTTTCTCCCGTACTGCGAACCTGTGTACCAGCGCTGTGTCAACCTGGTGCAGAAAACACTTGCCCAAGCCATGGTATGAATTCCCCATGGGACTCTGATTTGCAGGCCTTTTTTCCTGTTCTCTGCACATCTGAGTTGTGTCCTCTGTCTACTTCCTTCAGTTAAAATCTGAGGCGAGTGATGGGTCCAGACTAGCCTGCCATAGCCGTCGGGTAAATGCAATCAAGCTTGTTTTTTGTTGCTGCTTTTCCTGCTAATAAACATGCCATGTCTAAAGCTGGCATGAACTGGCTCAGGTCACCCAGGCTGCGGGTAGACGGCAGGCTCGCCATCACATGTTGGGATGAGCCAACCCGGGACGGTGTCGCAGCAGGACGATGTCACCCTTAAATGTTTCATGCTGTTGTGCTGCATTCTGTGGAGTGGAATTTTAATGGACATCTTGTTTCCCCTCCACTTCCTTGCTCGGTCTTTGCAGCTACACCACACGCAGCCCAACCAGTACGAAGCTCCAGACAAAGACTTCATGATTGTAGCTTTGGACCTGCTGAGTGGCCTGGCTGAGGGGCTCGGAGGCAATATTGAGCAGCTTGTGGCACGGAGCAACATTCTCACTCTCATGTACCAGTGTATGCAGGTAATGCAGGACATGAGACTGACCACAGTGGAGATGCTCATTGTATTTGATAAAAATTTTAAAAAAAAATTTAAAGTACACTTGCATATTTTCTGTGCAAAATTGTTCTTGGATGGACACTGGCACTGCTAACATTGTATAGAAATCCCTTTGACCCAAAACAATTTTTGCTATAACTGCTCTTAATACCCAAGTAGTGGTATTCAGCTGGAAACTTTTGCTATAACAAATTTTTATCTAAAGCTGTAAATATGAAAACATCAAGGAAAATCAATACTTAAACAAATGGAATACCGTATATTGTAATAAACCGTACTGTATATGGTTACAAATTTATTGAAGCCAGACACACATATACACACTAGCATTTCCACCACCTTTGCTTTATCCAAACATATTTCCTTTGCATCAGTGCATTTATTGTTTCTTTTTAAATAGCTATTTAATTGCTCTTTGTCAGACACTGCAGGTTACTCTGACATAGGTCTCCCCTTTCAGCACCACATAACACTGAATTTTTGCTTCAAGCCCACTCCATGCATCCTCTCAACTCCTGTGTGCAACACTGAATCTGGTGGTGGCATCAACATGCGACTTGTCTTGCACCTTATATGCTGTAGCATGCATTGTAAACATGCAAATTAATGCGCAACTGGTTTTTAGTGCTTTATCATGTTGAAATTATGGATTGATAGTTATAGAGGTGTTTTTAGATGGGCTGGAGTCCATTATTTATTTTCCCATTTAAAATAATGGGAAATTGGCATTTGGTATCTGAAATTTTGGTATCCAAATCATTTAAAGGGACAAATTGTTACTAAGGGATTACTGTACATGCTTCAGTGGCAGTTGGCAATATTTGGAGTTGCTGACTGATTTAAAGAACCTTGCTCTGGGTTTTTTTTTTTTTTTTTTTTTTCTTTCCCCCTCCCTCTCTCCTCCCCCCAGGACAAAATGCCTGAGGTTAGGCAGAGTTCATTTGCCCTCTTGGGTGATTTAACCAAGGCTTGTTTTCAGCACGTCAAGCCATGTATTGGTATGTACTTCCACACACACTAGCATACTGACAGAACAGAAGTCAGAAAGAAAAATGTCATGTAGGAATTTTAAGAATCTCTGTTTAAAAAAAAAAAATGTCTTTTTTTTTTTCTCCCCCCCCCCCGCCACAGCGGATTTTATGCCTATTTTGGGTACTAACCTAAACCCAGAGTTAATTTCAGTGTGCAACAATGCAACATGGGCAATAGGAGAGATATCAATACAAATGGGTAAGTGCTTGTAAACTTATCATAGCACTTTTTCTTTATTGTTGTTGTTGTTGTTGTTGTTAGTAACAGGAACTAGCCTCAGTGCCTTCCTATATTAACACTCAGTTCAACTTTAAAATTTGCTATCTTTTTGTGATTGTTTTACTTCAGAGGTACACAGTACCAGTCAAAAGTGTGAGAATCCTTTCTAGAAATTAGCATTTTTTTCTCTTTCTGGTTCTGCTCATAAGTGTTGTCCAGGCGCACTCAAACGTTTGACTGATGCTGAACCTGGTCACTGAAATGTGTATAAAATTACTGTTTTCTATATATGTTGTTCAGACAGACATTAATGTTAAAAGGTTGAAGCTGAGCTGTTTCCTTCCTCCTCCCCAGGTGCTGAAATGCAGCCCTATATAGCCATGGTGTTGCACCAACTGGTGGAGATCATAAACAGGCCCAATACGCCCAAGACATTGTTGGAGAATACAGGTACCACACGGTGATGAGTGCTGAGCTTGGCAGCACCAGGGCGGTGTCTGCCATCACAGTGGGGAAGGTTGCAGACTGGAGTGCCTGTTGATCTCAATACTCACAAGACGTACTTACAAGTTTCAGTGGTTTTTGATCTGTTTATCAGAAAATTTATGTATTACAAATGGACCCTCACTATACTATAATGAGGAAGGAGGGCAAAACACCCCGCTAAAACGTTTCTTTCATAGTAAGTGAAACTTGTAACTGTACGGTCTTGGTATTAACAGAACTGGATTAAGAAAAATGTTGCCATAATTTTTTTTATTTATTTTTTTTTTTTTTTACTGAATGAAGCTGTAAAAAATTTTTACATAAAAATCCCTGTATGCTAATATTATGGCCTGCAGTCTTAATTGGCATATAAATGTTGCATTTTTTCAATGTTAAAATAATGTTTAAACGTTACATGCTTTTACATGAAGATGCACAGCATTTAAAAATGTGATCCAAGATGCAGCACCTTGATATAGCAATAATCTTTCCTAACTATACTTCTTATATTACAAAGCTTCATTTTTGACTGGAAACTATTCAAATGATCTAAAATGGCCACAATACTGACAATTAGTTTCCAAACAAGGGTGAAAGTGTAATTTTAACCAATTCCTAGGGAGATATTAGGGCATTCTAGATGTGT
This sequence comes from Heterotis niloticus, assembly GCA_018136845.1. NCBI lineage: Eukaryota > Metazoa > Chordata > Actinopteri > Osteoglossiformes > Osteoglossidae > Heterotis > Heterotis niloticus. Next base: position 20,640,946 of record CM030891.1, read on the forward strand.
TCCTGTTTGTTTGTCAATTTATTTGTTGTTTTAGTTACTGTTTTCAATGTGAATGCATATCTGCAAATAGATGTTGAATGTTGTTTAGTTAAGGATGGCAAATGTTTAATGCAGGATATCTGATTTTTTGCTAATGTTTATATTAAAAGAAAAAAGGAGAAATGATTCTGAATGCTCTAAAGTGGGGGCAGTAGCATTTAATCATTTTGCAAGTGCTCTTAAACGTAAATTTAAATGTCTGCCATATAATTTGACATAACCAGATTTCAAAGATGAGTACTTTATCTTCACATTTATGCTTGCACCAGGTTTTTCCATGAAGGTTACATGAAATGTTAGACTATTTATACCTAACCTGTTGCAAAGTCACACTGATGGCAAATGTCGCACAGTGGCCAATCAGCGTATCCTGCAATGAACCTGTTTCTAATGAGCATTCATCTGCTTTCTGCATGTTTCATTGGATTGTTCATAAATGCCTGTTTTAATGAGAATGTTGCATAGTTTGTGTCTCTTAAACTTAGGTCTCCCTCCTCTGCTTCATACGAATCTGCTGGAATCTAGTGTTCTCCATGTAGTTGGCTTGGAGTAATCTTAAAACCATTTGTTTTTTTTCTTATGTAAGATTAACCTTTTTGTGAGTTTAAGGGAGAAAACTTGGAAAGCTCAATAACAATTTTAATGTATATTTTTTTTCGAATCAGTGTTTTTACAAGTGTTTTCTTTAAACATCAGCCCTGCAATATGTATTTTAATGATGTAGAACAGTACTGTGGCTCAGTTCCTAAGCTGAATGTTGAAGCACTTTTCCCTCTTGTAGTATGTGTGCTCGTTCAGATATGTACAAGTAGCATTTGCCTAATGTTATATTGTGCTCTCAGGTGTTCTCCCTTAAATGTTTTGTTTGTTTTAGAAGTTCATATTTTACATTCCCCTTAGTTGGGGTAATAATAATCAACACTAGTGAAATCTTATGTTTATTATCATACACAGGTTCTGTTGATTTCTGTTTCTGAGTTATTTGTTGTTTTTCTTTATTTTTTCTCCTCCCCCTCATTTGCTCATGTCTTGGTTGGCGTTTGGTGGTGTATAACCGTGATTGCGTTACCTTAGCAATAACAATTGGTCGTCTTGGTTACGTTTGTCCTCAAGAGGTGGCTCCCATGCTACAGCAGTTTATAAGACCCTGGTGTGTATTATTCAATCTTTTATTTAATTCATTTCTTCCTCACTTTCCTCTTTGTCTCTCTGTCTCTCTCTTTCAGTCTGAAAGAACTATTTTGTTTCTTAGAATCACAGTCCTTAATCATTGCCAACCATGTGACTAATCCTGTCCTTTTTAGGTCTTGTGATTTTTTTCCTTGGTAGTACCTTTCATGTATATATTTTTTTAATTTTGTTTATTGTCGCTAACAACTAAATTAGTGCATGGGATAAGATTGTCACATGCTTGCTGGTTCAAAAAAGGAAAAAAAGGCTTGTTTATATGCCAAAAATAGCATTATCAGTTCACCAGAACAGTCTACCCCAGTGCATGCTTGTATTCCAGAATGTTCCAAACCTTATTTTGACAAATAATTGGTGTATAGAAGGTGCTACTGGCAAATGTCCATGTTTATGGTATGATAAAAGTTGATATTAAACAAAAAGCTTTTCATTATTACGCTAAATTGGCATCTTAACACAAATGTCAGGTGGATCTTACTGTGCATGTGGAAAAAATGTATAGTGCCCTATTTTATTACACCAAAGCATACTACACAGTTTTTATGAAATAAATGCAATGCCAGGAGTTTATGAACTCCAAAAAGAAAAAATATTTGATAAAATGGCCTCAATTGGTAAATGAATAAAGTTGGTGCTACATATCACCAAACATTTAAACAACCTAACTAGTAAATAAATGCTTCTTTAAATTTTACTTATTTCATTTTCAAGAGTAGTTAATTGGTAGGACATAAACATTTCACTTCAGATCTAAATTTCATAATGCAAAACAAATTTGGTTAAAAAAAAAAATCTGAATTTTATTAAAACTGGAATTAAAACATTTAATGAGAAATGAAAACCACAATATATGTTGACATAGTTATTTCCAGTACCGAGCTGCTCTTAGTTTGAATCTGTCTGGTGTTTTTGTTGGCAGGTGCACCTCTTTACGTAACATAAGAGACAATGAGGAGAAAGACTCTGCTTTTCGAGGCATCTGTACTATGATCAGTGTCAATCCAGGAGGAGTGGTACAGGTGACCCCCCCCCCCCCCCCCCAGTCCCACACACACACCGTTATCTTCAGGTCAAATGGCAACAAGAAAACAGCAGACAATTGCATAGTTTTAATTTTTGAGTCATGGATAGGTTTTGACCCACTAAAAGAATCAAACCTTAATTCTGTTGTTGAACCAACACAAGGCCTTTCCTTTCCTCCTGTAGGACTTTATATTTTTCTGTGATGCAGTCGCCTCATGGGTTAATCCTAAAGATGATCTGCGAGACATGTTCTGTAAGGTAATGGCAAACCAGTGAATTTTTAAAATCTGCTTTGGTATGTGCGGCATGGCATTCATGTTGCTTTACGGTATACGGTTGTCTTTGGCTTGAATGCCCAGTTTAACAGCACGTGCCATGCTCATTTGACCCTGTGTTCAAAGTTGCATATCCATGCTGTCTGGATTCACTAAGCTGCAAACATGTTGTTTCAGATCCTCCATGGGTTTAAGAACCAGGTGGGAGATGAGAACTGGAGGCGGTTTTCAGACCAGTTCCCCTTGCCTCTGAAGGAGCGCCTGGCGGCATTCTATGGAGTTTAACTCTAGTCAGCAAGAGCAGTCCTGATCTGGGGGTGAGCATCACTCTTTTAACTAGTAGCTCATCATGTTGCTTACAGGGTGTCTGCTAACATTCATTCTTACATTGGCTCTAATAACTTGCACAATGAATTTAAATACATTTAAATTGTGTATTTACTTCTCATGTACTGACTGTGATTAGTTCCTTACCTCCTTTAAAAAATTACATTGTTTTACCACAAATGAGATTTTGAGAGGCAGTCATTTTTAGTGCAATTTGTTTTCAAGCTACAATTGCCTGGCACACCTTAGCACAATCTAATAGATGTTTCACATTTCTTTTTCATAATTAAGTAGCACTCTGTTTACTCTCAATGCTTGTGTAATGATCTGTCCTGATGGTTGTCTGGCCTGCAACAAATCCATTAACTGGATAAGCTAGAACCTGAGTGAACAAAATGAAATGACTAGTGAAGATTCAAAATGTATTAAACTTTTAGTCACCCAGTCTTAAGTTTTCTGCTAGATGTTTTTGCTAGATCTGTGTGAATGGTATCCACTCTTTTTATGTCTATAGTAAGAGATGTTTATCACATTTTTCCTAGGGTCTCAATGTTCCCATTTCTGCCACCCCCCCCCTTTTTGTTTTTTTCTTTCTTTTTCTTTCTTTCTTTTTTCCCCCTTCCCCAGGTTATTCACTGTGGGAGACAACGGGGGAGCCTCTGTACCCAGGGAAATAAAATGCCCTTTGCTAAGGGGAAAGGGAGAACCAGTAGGCTGGGTGGGACTCTGTGCCTTCCCAGCCCTTCTGAGTGGGGTGGGAGGGAGGTGTTGGCCGTGCAGCTGTTTACATGGACAGGTGAACGGGAACCGCAAATTTGGAGGGAGGAATCAATCAGCTTTTCACAACTTCATTAGAATGAAGAACTAAAATAAGATTTATGTCCTTTTCTAGAGCACATCTATTATAGGTGTGGTAATAAATAAAAAAAAAAAAAAAAACCTCTGGGAAAACTGAAATTTGTTTTTGTATTACGGTGTGTTTAATATTTCAGCACAATAACATTGTTTGAATGAGTATGTACATGAGTTGGAGTACATACAGGCATAGGGCAATATAAAATAAGTGCATGGAAATGAAGAACATATAATGAAGCAAATGCTCTTTGGAGCCACTTTGCCACATCTTTATGCTCAATAGCTGTTAACAACAAGCAGTAGATGGCAATGAGATGCAGAATCATATTCAGAACACAGTTCAACTAAAAACTGGTCAGTGCTGTTTGCAGATAGAAATAAAATGAATCCACATATCTTCAGTTGGAGTATTTTGGGAAATGGAGTTGGGCAGTGATGATGCCTTTGTAGAACAGTGGGGAAACTGTTGGCATGTGCAGATAGGCAAATGTCACGGAAGTGCATTGGATTTTACTTGTGATCGAAAGTGGTCTTAGAAAATGAGCATGTTTGCAGTACAGTGGGGATGGTGTACATGAGCAGCAATGTGTTGCTCTGTATCAAAAATCAATGTTAATTTTTGTTTTGGTGTAAAACTTCAGATTTAAAAAAAAAAAAAAAAAAAAAAATTAATTTTTATTAATGATAGGTTTAAGTACAGTAGCTTCCAGTAACACCAGGAGGTATCTGTAGGCATTAATACTAAGATTGATCATAGTAGTGAATCCAAACCTGCGCCATGCGGGAAGCCGATATTCCTGTGCAAACATTGCTCCTGTGCTGTCATTGTAAATGTGTTTTCTGCATGGACATATACTAGTGAACATACCAGACTCTTCTGGGACTGCAAGCTGTGTGATTAGGAAAGTGGTTAAGGGCTTTGAGCTTTAGTTGGCACTCTTGGTGCAACAGTTATTTTCTGCTTGAGGTTCATGATTGTCTGTCTCCACTCAACGTTTTCCTTTTTATTATAGTTTTCTGTCTAACGCATGATCTTAAGGATGGTTTTTTTTTTTTTTTCTTTTTTTTAAATTTTTTTTTTAAAATGGATGTAATAAGCAGGGTACTCGTACTTGATCCGTGCATGTTGGTGGCCCTTACTACCCTATTAGATTAATGGGTACTATATAGAACATGGAAGGTGGATTATGACCCTTTGTCATCTTATCTGGCTTTTTGTTGCCTCGGTTCATTCAGTCTATATTGTGAGAGAAAGCCCTTGTTTAACTTGTCCGTTCACCCTAATATGTATTTGTTACATTGTTTACTACTGTGAACCTGGGACAAAATAGATCTGGTACTTGTGTGTGTTTTGATTCTTTAAAGTGCAAGTCCTGAATTTGTAGATTGTGTGACTGTATCCCATGATGGAATAGGTGGTAGGGAAGGCATGGGGGTTATGAACTGATTAAAAAAAATTTTAAAAAATCGCTCTGCTGGTCAGAGTGCGGCCTGCAGCTTTCCCCCCCTCAAGGCACACACGTGGACATGGGTATGAAATTGTACCTCACCTCTGTACACGTATGTGTACCGTTCTAAAGCCATAGCAGACTGATGGGAGCAAAATCCTAATACTCGAGCTGAAGACCTCATTTTAGTGGATCTCTGCATGTTCTCATTCTGTGTGTGAGGGACAGGTAAAAGAACTGATTGCACTGAATGACCTGTGCCCAGATGTGGATTTTTTTTTTTTTTTTTTTTTTTTTAATATATTTTTTTAGGGATTTTATTTTAAAGTGCATCTAAATGCTTGAGAGCATGCCATCTTCCACATTCCTCGTTCTTTTTGTTTTGCATATCCCCATACTTCAGGCTTTCATCTTTACTTGAAGCGGGCCATTTTGTGCACATTTCAAACTTGAGTTCTATTATATATTCATGAGCTTTTTGAGATCATTTGTTGAGCCCATTTTTGACTGATTTAACAATAGCACTTGAAATTTTACAGTAACTCTGAAATCATTAAACCCTTAAGCACATCATGAAATGTGTCCTTCAATCTGAGAATAAGCTATTGCGCACATCTGTGGGTTACTTCCACTATTTACTCCAAGCGCACATAAATTTAAAGGACTATGCAGAGTCTAACTGAAATACACTTATGAAACAATTGGAAAGTTATACTTTTGAAAATAAAGACTACTGTTAGTCATGTTGAATATTTGTTTCTTAAATACTTGTTCCTCTGCCTTAGGATACAGAGCACCTGAAAGCATCAACAGTGTAGTTACCAGGACAAATGTAAACATCATGGGATATATGAAGCACCTGTTCTATGGTTTTCATGTTTGTGCTGCGTGAATGTTTCTGAATTTGTGATATTTTGTCTTGTCACATTCCAGATGTTTGGCATGCTTAAAGCACGGCTTAATTTGTCTGCTACTATCACACTAAAGAAGATGCTTTTGGTGTGCTGTCTTACAGATATGGCCGCTGCTAAGTGATGTAGTTTTCTACTTGAATATTTTTTTTTTTTTTTTACTTTTTTTTTTGTTTTTTTTTGTTGTAGAAGCCTCAGGAGGTCTGTGTTTACTGTTATTTTATATGTATGCCTTTTCCATTTGAGCTTCCCTTTTGAAGGACTCGTAACAAGATTACAAAGCAACTTCTGCTAAGTCCCACATACAATTTTTACACAAGTGTTAATTTCAGTAACTGTGGTGTGACAAAAGCTTGACTTTCATGACTTTAAGAAAAAGACATTTCTTTGCAATGTGAAGAAATTGATCCTCGTTGTACTTAAGTTTCAAGATATAACAGGTACAGCCATAGCAAAATACACTAAAATTAATGAGCTGGAAGGAAAAATAAAACTGGCACATAAGTTAAGGGGTGGTGGGGTGGATGTTTCTGACTCACTGTTAAAAGTGCAGTATTTACTGCGATGCCTTGAAAATGAGCTGGATGATTTAAGTGGAACTAGTATCGACTGTTTAGGGGAGGAAAATGCATATTGCACATTTTGCTTTTATCTAGTCTGACTGGGATGAGGGAAGGGAATTTTTGTTTCGGGGGGGATATTTAAGTTTTAAAAAACAAAAAAAACAAAAAAAAAAAAAAGCTTTATGAAACTTGTCCCAAGTTTCTTAATACTGCACCAACTACTGTAATGTTAGAATGTCTCCTTCAAAACCACCATCCAGCAAACCTCTTTAGCTTTGTATACTTGACTAGTATTTCTTAAAAGTCTGCCTTCACTCTTTCGCAAACATAAGAGAACTTAATTTTGAATAGTAATATGGTTTTAATTTTTGATAAGCTGCTGAATTTTAAGGAAAATTTTTTTGGGGCCACCAAATATTTTGGATCATGCAAAGAATATATATTGTACTGTAGTAATTTTGTAATGACATTTGTATGATGTAGTGATAGATGTGAATGTTAATCACTGCTTGGATCTGTAAATTGTTAAATAAATTGTTTACTTACTGTACATGACTGACGGTTGGTCATTTTTAAATTGGTCAGCGTTGCTGCAATTGCTTGTTTCCACATGCATTGCTGCAGTAACTCAATTGAAACACGCAGGTTCTGTCCAGTACGCGTTCAGCTGTGAGGTTTGGTTAGCGTAACCGTGACATGACTATCGTTGCCTACTACAAAATTAATTCTTGATGTAAATCCTTCAGAAGTTGAAATGTAGCTGATGAATGACCTAATGCAAAAAAAAAAAAAAAAAAAATCAAATAAACAGGCATTTGTCATGGAATTCATTAACCGCAATACATGTCCACCTGGTAGCCTGAATCCCATGCTGTGCAGAACTCATTAACAAGCCTTTTAAAAAGGATTCCCCCCCCCTCCCTTAACTTTTCACCAACTTGATTTGCCGCCACTGAAAAGTTGTAGTTGTCGACACAATCTGTCCTGACCTGTAAATGTGCAAACCAATAAAACTTGCCAGCAGATCCCTCATCGTCATTGGACAGGCTCGTGCAGATGTGGTACAGCACATTCCTCCCCCGCCTTGCTGATGCACGTGTTGATGTGCGCCAGCAGCTCTCCTCTTGAATCCCACTTGATGGAGTTGTGGACGTTGACACTAATTCCATGCACGCATTCACAAAACTTGTCTGCCACTAAACGCTCATACAATAGCAGACCTCATGTCCTTGAATGGCAATCCTCAAAAGAATCCAATTTTTGGAGCTACCTTGTGGGATGGGGAAAAAAACCAAACGGCAGACTACTTCCTTTTCCTTCCTTTTCTTCCTTTTCCTTCTAAACAAATCCCAAGCATTCCCAAGATGGACCACTCCAGCACATTCTGGGTCTACAGTATGCTAAGACTTCCTCCTTGGGACACATCCCACAGGAGGTGCCCAGATGCACGAAATACCTCAACCTACTTTTCAGCATGGAGAGCAATGATTCTACCTGCTGAGTTCCTTCGGCTTGCAGAAGAGCTTAATTTCCACTACTTGAACCCGACTGTTACTCCTGACCCCAGCTGGTTATCTAACATTGGAAGTACCCTCTGAATAAGAGTCGTGTTAATGCTCACACTTGTGAAAAGAATCCCAAGTTGCTTGAACTCCTCCGCTTAAGGTGACTACCCAGATTGCTGCAAAGGATAACTGGCTTCACCCCTGGTTAGAACCCTGACCTCACATTTGTAGGTACTGTCTTCTCTGCTGCATCACACTCAGCCATGAAAAGCTTTATTACAAGATTATGGGTCCATCATCTGCCAAACTTGGTGCCATCAACCTAGATGCCCTCCAAGTCCCAAATGAGCTTTAATATCAAGTCCACGATCACAGCAAACAGAAGAGGCGAGATGTGTCTATGGCGGCGTCATCGGTGCTTAAAACGTGGCCCTGACTCTGCAGATAAGAGCATGAACTGTCACAGCAATGGGCGGAGAAGAGGCATGAAGCAGAAGTGCCATTTACATTTTTACTTTCTCAAAAATGTTCCACATTAGTCTGTTTTAAATGGCATTTGATACAAGTCCTTGGCTGGTATTTGTACTCAGCTGATGCTTTTATTCAGAGTGACTTAGTACAGTGCCCATTTATATAGCTGGGTGTTTTTACTGCACCAATTCAGGTCAAGTTCCTTGATCAAGGGTACTACAGCGGGGCTCCTAGTGGAACTTGAAACTGCAACCTTCACATTTACAAATGTAAATGTTTTCAATTGCGCAGGACAGTTGTTGCTTTACAAGTTTAATATAAATTTATATGGTATATATCTGGCTTGCTGGAGAGAGGGAAAAATGTTTTTCCAGTAAAGATAAATGTGCACAAAATGTAATTTACAAGCAAGGCCACATTCTTGTTTCTATAGGACAAAGCTTAGCCATCCCACCAAACTACTGTAACTGTTCTCTAGCTATTTTAGCAGGTAGCATCATGGTGATGGACCTGGATGTGAAACCTGAAGATGTATGAACCTTGCTAGTTCATACATCACACTCTTCTACTGCAGTAATGCTCTTGAGAAAAATATTTACCCTGAATTACCCCAGTTAAAATGTCTGCTCATATACATGTTTAAAAGTCCCTTTGCAAAAAGATTCTGCTCCCCTCAAGACATGAACTTTCCCTACACCCGACTTGGTGGACCCAAACCTGAAGGACTGAAAAAATAAAACCCCACAGGTTCTCTGTTTTGGTGAGATGTTCCCTTCCCCAGTGTGGTGGAATGAGCAGCCTCTGGTCTCAAAATCGCTGACTTGCTTTCATAATTCAAGAAGGGACTGAAAACGTATCTTTTGACCCAGTTCTTTCATAATCGCCTAATCTCCATATATTTGCATAATTTACATAACACATCAGTTATGAAATCAGTATTTTCTGTTATGAATTAAAGCTATAAGAAGCTATGTGTGCTGGCAAAACTGTGGAACTGGACAAACTAAAAGTGCTGCATTAATCATCTAAGGGTTTCGTGTGTTATGAAATGCACTTTTGTTTACTTTGAGTTGTAGGCTGCTTTGAAGAATATTCGTTGTCTCAAACCACTTGTCCTGACCACCTTCCTTGCAGCAGTCTGGAGTCCTGGAATCAATGAATCAATCCATCAGAACCAGAATCAATGGGTGCTGCACATTCTCACGCATACACACACAATATGGGCAATGTACAGTGACCAATTAACCTGAAACATGTCTTTGGACTGTCAGCATTAACCAGAGCCTCCACACAAAACCCACAGAAACATGGGGAGAACATGTGACCTCTGCACATACCGCAGTGGACTCAGACCACTGTGCTGCCCGCTTTGGAGAAAAACATCTGCCAAATGAGTAAATGTAAATGTGTCACCTAAGACATAAAAAAACAAACAAATACTCTGCTCCTGCTTTAGTACCCTTGACTAAGGTCTTGCTCCAGTAAAATGAAATACGATGGTTCTGATCTCAGTAAGCTGGTGTATGCCATGGTAAATCAGTGCAGTACATTCAGAGGAAATAAAAAAAACAATGTCCAACAGGAAGGGCTCTAGGCCCTCAAAAAATAAAAAAGGGAATAAAAGTGGCACATTTGCACCTTTTTTAATTGCAATATGAAATTCTTGCACAAAGCTACGGCCTTCAACATGCACGAAACACAACACAGGAATATATATTTAAACATTGAAACAAATTACAATAATAAAAGTATACAATACTAAATGCAACACAGTGAAGTGTGTACATATTAAAAGAAAGAAAAGAAAATTAAAGTAACATAAAGCCATGGGATAAAAAAGAAAAAAACCCCAAAATGTGTAAGATCAACAGGTCAACATACCAAATCTAGTACAAATATTATGTGTCTTAACAGCTTTTGCATTTAAAGAATTTGAAATAGTATGGAAATATTGTTTAAATTTCTTCTGAAAAACCAGAAAAAGAGGACATCTGCCCATGAATTTACATTTATGTATATGAAATTTTGCCAATTTTAAAAGAAGATTAATAAGGAAATAAAGTTGCTTTTGTTGACTAGACTGAAGAAAGCCAAGCAGAACATCTGTATAAATTAATGCAAAATCTTTACATATATTTTGCTTAATAAATGAACTGAAAATTTTCCAAAACATAGGAATATACAGGCAATAAATGACGTCACATGACGTCAAATTAGAGCCGTATAAGAGCGTTCCTAAAGGCGCCAGAGGTGTCGCTGTTTCTCCTTTTGTCTCGGCGGCTCCTGCGGCCGCTCCGGCTGAGAGGTGGAGTCTGACGGGAGAGACGGAGGGAGGGAAGGAGGGAACGAGGGAGGGAAAAGAAAGGGTGAAAAAAGAAAAAGGCAGACACAACAGAATTGGGGGAGGACGGCGGAATAACTACGTCAGCTGAAATTAACGTAGTTATATTTACAGGCTGCGGTGAGATAAAGAAGAGAGCAAGATGATAACGGCGTATTTCCTAGAGAATTTCTGGGTATGTTGTTTCGCGCTTGTTGACTGTCACTGAGAGCGGTTAGCTCGCTAACTGCATTATCAGTCGGCGGCCAGCAGAAATCTCCCGTACCAGCAAAAGTGAGGTGGTCTGTGGGTGTTCGTTTGTTGCTGTGCTTTTCTCATAGTCTCGTCCGCTTTCAAACGCTTACCGGCAACAAGAGCCGGACTCGCGAAAGCCGTCGTGTTTTGCGGCACTCTGGCTGCTTGTATGTGTTTTTCGGCGAGAGCCATTATGCTACCTTGGCCATTGGGCCTCAGGAAGGTCCATCTAACGTGAAGGGTCAAGTAGAGCCCGCCTTTCTCCCTCACTCATTGGCTGGAAGTGACAGCTTCAAAACATATGCGGGTTTCGCTCCAAACACCATTGGTGCTCTTTTATGCCCTTCAATTTGTTATTTACGTCACGATCTTCCGTAATTAAGTTAGAATGAGAGGCCAGGTATTCCTAAAAAAGTTTGTCCAGTTTGGTGGTTGCGAGTGGACACGCAATGAACGTGTCATTTATATCCTTGTAAATATTTTTAAGTTGAATTTTTATTTCTACGATTTCCCTGTTATTTCACTGGCCAGTTGTTGGTCTGGTGGAAAATGCAGTCGGCTGTGGATCAACATACACTGCATAGGCCGACCTGTCTTGTAAATAAGTCGAACAAAAAATATCCGCCATCTGATATCTTTTATAAATTTTATCCAGTTTAGAAGATGCATCAGTTTTCCGTCACGGAGCAGTCGGTCAGTGTGTGGCATTGTTTAACGTTAGTATTATTTTCGCCTTTAGCCACCTCTTCTGTTCAAAGCTACCCCTTAAGCCGCTTCATTTTTAATGAATTTTTCGTGCTTTGCAAAGTTTTATGTCATATACGAATATTATATTATTGTTATTGTTTTTTATAAATCACTAAAAATTGCATTTCACACGACGCTGGCCAGCTTCCAACAGTGAAAGTTTACTTCATTGTTTGGTGGGTAGGAGGAATGAATATATGAGATACCAGGTGTTACTGTATTTCTTCTATTGAAACTTGGTAGAAATACAGGGCGGTTGAGGAGACATTTAAACATTGCTTATTTAATATGACCGAAATAATCATTCTGGTGCATTTCAGATCAATATCAATATCCCTAATGTTTTCCCAATGTTTTCCATATTGTTTTTGGTAATCTAAAGCAATTCAATTGCATGTCAGCATGAATCATGAGGGAGACGTGAATTAGGTGATGCTTTAATGGAAAATTGTTGTACGATTGTTTGCGGAATGGGTGGGACGGGTTGTTATGGTGGTTGAAGAGATTGAGCGTCATTTCTGAGCCGGAAGCTATTTCAGTAAATGTTCAGCTGTACATATGCAAAAATTCTTGTTATTGCCAGTTTATTGTTGTGGATGTTTGAGCTTTTGCTCTGCTGAGATGGAGTACGGGTTTGGGACGCTGACAGCACTGACCTCGTTCGAGCAAACTGTGTTATACTTACCTGCCATGTATACGCACGCACGCACGCACAAGTGCATGAACGCTGGGAGGAAAAGAAACGAACAATGGTTGCATTCCTGAGGTGTTTGTCTGTGTAAAGGAAGTGAAGAGTTACGAACAGTGGGTGTTGTCCACTATTTCATACCTTAGCTTGGAGAGCAAAAAAAAATCCTGAAAGGCCATGTGGGCACCATTTCTACAAAGGGAGCATGGGCACTTCATGCATAGTTCCTGGGATTTTTGTTATATTTTCATTCATGCCCCTAATAATCCTGTGATCACCTAAGAACTCAGCATTTAGTGAAAAGTGCCATATGGGGCTGCTGCGTTCCTTAGACTGCTTAAGCCTTTACAGCTCACGCTGCGATTCTGAAATATTTTGTCCACTGAGGCTTTGACAGTTCCCAGCTGGTTGTGCAGTATCATGTCCAGCAGCTGTGTCAGCAGCTCCTACAGATCCACGAGGAATATTTCGATGTAGGCAAAGTTCCCGGTGGCCATTAATGAGAGATGCACTGGCTTCTTGCTGCTGCTAACTGTACCGCTTGGCTACAACACTGGCACAGTGTAAGTTTAAAGTAAGCCTTTTGCCTGGATGGGGCAACAAGTGGTGTAGTGGTCAGAGCTTTCACATTGAACTTTGACACAGGCTTCAAATCCATTCCAGCTGTGATCTGTAGTACATCATTGCAAAGTGCAAGTAGCTTTGGGGGGGGGGGGTCATCTAAAAAAAAAAAAAATAAAATGAGTACAAATGTAATTGAACAGAGGTTGTGTGTTAGTATTAAGCATTCAGGACATTTTTATAGAGGCATGACATGTTGGGTGCAGGTGAGTCTGACAGTGAAAAACTGAACTGGTAGGGTAAGTGGGATCACTTGTGTGGTTTTAACACTGGGGTACCGATGTGGTTTACCCTTGCCTTGCTCAGCACATGCCTTAGAACTGTGGGTGGAAACCAGCACAAACATACATACTGCGTTCGGACAGGTTCGTACCAGGATCCGATTCCACAGCCTAAATCCTGGGAGTCACCTGTACTTCCCTCTGTTTGACGTGTTACTGTTTTTAACTGGGGAATAATTTTGTCTAAGGTGTGTACTTCTATGCATAGCATGCTGGGGACACAGTGGGGGGAAAAAAAAGCTATCACTCAGATGTTTGCAGCCAAGCAAGATGATATAGGACATTTTTTTGCTGATGATAAAATTTAAACATGGAAACTATTTATGTAAGGTATTTAGGCTTTTAGGATTTAGTGTTTTGCCATTCAGAGTGTTGATTTCACTAAGTTTTATACATGAACATGGATCCTGAGCAAGTGGGTGATGTTCCATGTTATTTTTATTTTTGTAAGAATCAAACTTCCTAAGGGGGATGAGCTTCTGTTAGGCTAATATAAAGTCACGTTCATGACACGGTCTTGCAGTGTAGCCAACCTGTCCCATGAAAGCATAGAGATACATTGATCTTTGCACAATGTGCCTTCATCCCAGGGTTAGTCTGATGCTTTATTCTGAGCTGAGTGTCTTTATGAATCTCAGACAGCATTCCAGCGCTGCTTCATACAAGCAGGAAAATAACCAAGCAGTCCAGAGACTAAAGTGATTTCTGCTGGTAATATCTTTTTTGTTATGAACCCCTTGAGGGGAAAAATGCCCTCCAGGCAGATCCTAAGTCCCAAGTGTCTTGGGATTACTAATATAACAGAAATATAATACGATCACACTCATGGTCTGTTTTTATGCTCCTCTGTATGCATCATTGCAGCCCAAAAGTCATCCCTGCTTATATCATTTCTGCTGCCTTTAAGAGTATGTGAAATGTAATGGATTATTGCTCTTATTGCATATTGTAAGCCTCAGTGACTGTTTAGAGCCATCCAGACTTGGTGCTGATAACCCAGTGCTTTGGAAGGTGACAGTGGCGCTGAATGACAGTTCGGTGTGAAGAGGTGTTCTAGGCTCGGGAAAGTGTGCTTGAAGCACCGCTGAGTGCCTCCTGACTGGGGAGTCTGACTGAGAGTGCCAGTCAGCTGTGTGTTTAAAATGCGTGGCACGTTCTCTGCTGCTGAGCCACACTGTCGCACACAGACAGCCTCTGCGTGTCTGCATGAGAAGCAAAAAGCATGTTCAGAAGACAGTGCAAACTATAAGAATTTAATGGGTTTTTTTCAGACAAGTTTTTTTGGTTACACATTAAGCTCCTTAACCTACTATAATATCTGCTTGCTGCTGCATTAGTGGCTTTGGGGGTTTGGTTTGGGTCACGCGGAAACATGCAGATTTATCGGTATTAAGGATACCATGTTTCTCAGTCACTTACTCAATCCTTATCACTAACTCTTTGTTCGGTGCAGCGTCACAGTGATCAGACGCCTGTCCCCAAAACACAGGGCTCCAGGGTTGGCAGAGTACAGCCTCAATTGTGGCCCATTGTGGGCAGCTACACACATTCTCTCACATGTTGACAAAGTCCAAAGATGTGCATGTCAAGCAGGTTGGCGATGCTAGTTTGTTTAATGCAGTTTTATGTTACTTGCTGGAATTGAGATTGAACTTTCTTTTTAAGAGAATGGTGTACAGTGTTGAATTTTGGCTTTTGTGTCTCTGTTTCCATGAGTTTGTTCCAGGACATTTGATCACTCTCAGGTGGTGCAGAGAGTATTTTGTCTTGGCTGTGCAAATGACCGCCAACTACCATACAGCCACGTCTGACTCATTCCTCATCAAATGTGTAGTCAGAGTCTTTGGGTGTTGGTCTCTTGTTGGCTGTATCTGGCTGTGCTTCCTGGAGTGTAAAGTGACTAATAAACATGCCTTCTGGACTAATCCAATAAGTGTAAATGCAGCAATCTAGAAGAATTGTAGAGACAATGTAAATGGCCGCAGTGCCAACCTCAGCCTGTCACTGGTCTTCGATATTGTCATTCTACTTTTCATAAATTTTCCAACATTTCTCAAATGCATCCTCTTATGCTTCTGTAAATAACGGATGGCAAGTGCTTAGCAAGAACAGAGTTCAGTGTTACAGAGATGGAGCTGTGATCGTAAATTGAATTGGAAAAACAATTATTTACCATTAGCTATGATAAAAGTGAAGAGGAATTTAATTTAAACAGTTGCATTCTATTGCAGAGTGGTATATTGGCTGCACACTTTGTTCTCAGATTTTAAGAGCCTTAATGTACAAATTCAGAGGGGCTGCAAATTGTGAAAAATGTAGCTTCCAACTACAATCCATCCTCAGTTCTGTAGACTATATGGGGCGGAAATATGTCCAGATACGGCAAAAGATCTGAAAATGTAAAGCATAATTTAAAAATGTATTTTTATTTCAGCTCTGTTTACATTTTTGTAACATATTGTAATGTGAAATGAACATTAAATAAAATAGTGCTGTAAATGAAACACATGCATACATACAGTAGAGTGAATTATATGCAGAAAGCAGTGAATATGTACCAAGCGTTCTAGGCGAAACAATGCTGTAAAAGACTAGCTGGTGGTTGAAAATAACTTTTTTTTTTTATTATTTATTTATATATATATATATATATATATATATATATATATATAACATATATATATACATACATATATATATATATATACATATATATATACATATATATATATATATATATATATTTATTTTTTTCTATTTTCTATGTATGGTTTTCTTTTTTTTCACATATTAATATTTTTTTAACAGTCAAGTTCAAGGATGGACTTGCGGAGATTCAGGATGTGGGTGTGATGGGTGGGTGAGCTCTGGACAACGATAGTTTGCTTTAGTAGTTGCAAGTAAATGTGTCACTTGAATTGTGTGTAGTGGAGTTTGAGACTTGTTCGAAGCAGATACTCCAGGAAACCATTCTCAGTTCTTACTCAGCTGGAAGCCCAAACATCACTTTGCATAAATGGGTAAGATTGTAGTTCAGTCTAGACTGTCTGAGTTATGAATGATAAGTAATAATAAATAATACACTTCAAATGTGTGCCAGCAAATGCTAAATACACCACTCTAGATGGGTTGCTGATTTTTTTTTTACAGGTGATCCAGTCATCGGTAACAGAGAAAGAATGGATGGATTCCAGTACATGCATGACGAATCAGAGGAACATCTGTCTTTTATGCATCGAGCAGTCCTGGAGAAAATGTGATCCTGAACCTCTCCATTTTGCTCTGGAGTTGTTAATGCTTGAGTGCAGTGGTACTGCAGCTTCATTTTGACCATTGCAACAATACCTTCCTCAGTTTATGCAGAAATTGGGCTTTGTGTGACAATGCCACGGGTTTCGATATTGTTTTGAGAAAATGACTGCGATGCGGTCTGTTTGCCGGTTTGGCCCGTTTTAAAATTATTAATGCAGTAAACAGTAATAACTCAGTCGCTTTTAGATGTGTTTTTAATGAGGCGAAAGCAATGTAAAAAGGCAAACAAAGTTAATATAGTTTAATGCCATAAAATGGAGCTTGAAAACTGCAATCCAGACACAACAAGAAAATAGATTAGCTATGCTTTAATAACAGTGGATAAATCTGAAAGTAATCTTTTATGGATAACAGATATAACATTTAAAAAACTGGTTTAGAAATACTTCTGGTCAATTTTTAAGCATAAATATTGAAATAATATAAATTTATTGAAAAAAGGTTAAAATTGGTGGTTATAGGAGTAAAACACAAAGTAGTGCTGTGCACAGGTGTATTGCAGGAAAAGCTTGGGCTCATTTTATACAGAGTTACGCCGGCAAGAGTCGGCTTCTGGAGTAATAAAAAAAAAAAATTAGCGGCAGGGAATCATACGGCCACTACTAAGAGTGAGTTAAATTTTTGCTCACTAAAAAAAAAAAAAAAAAACAAAACAAACTGCTAACAGCTTCTGATGAACATATTGAAAGGTGCAATTTCCATCAGTTGGTCAATTAGCTTTGGCAGTTAGCCTGTCAGTTCTCCCCAGGTGTGCGGGGTTTCCAGGTAAAAGATGGCTGATGACCCACTGCAGTTAAACCTTTCAAAAAAGGCTTCCATAAAGAACCACAGTTTTTGGAAAATATGTGGCTTGTGTCATGGAGCATAGTTGGCTGCGTGAGGGCATTGTGGCCACCAGTCTCAGTGGGTCTATGATGTGCTTTGCCACTTGATGTGATCTCAATGCTACAGATGGTCTGTTTAACTTACACTGAGTTGCTTTTACTGCAGTTCCTCATGAGAACACAATCCTCTTCAAGCTTGAAGTTTGCCTTGTTTATTTGTATGATGCTTGAAAAGAACAAGCATGATGTAGTGATATAATAACACAGGAATGAGATGTGTGCAGCAATATGGTGGAAGTAGAATTATAATACCTCATCTTTCTGAAGTGGAATGGTGAATGGCTCTTTACTCCAGGCAAATAAAAAAAAAAAAAAAAAACATGTTAATTGGCACATTTTCTGTTTTATGAATCACTTATCATATTTGGGGATGTGGTCTTATGTAGTCTCCTGGAAGCATAGGCATTATACATCAGGACAAGTGTCAGGTTAATACTGGCAAACTCTGAACTCTTGCTCTGTAACCTACACATACTGCTCATTGAATACTTATTCAAATTTATATTTAAATGCAACTTTAAGACTAATAAATGTACAAAATTGCATCTGACTTTTTGTATCATGCATAAATGCCTCAGTGTAAGAACTGGGCTTCTCCTCATTTGCCCTTAACATTACACTATGAGAAAATAGAAAAAAGGGTCATCCTTTACGTGCTTCAAGCCCAGATCTTTAAAGTGCCCAATGTTGACTTCCCATTCCTTTTATTCTGTGCACACTGCCAGGCGCTCACTGTAGCCAGCTCCTCACAGCTGGGCCTGTGCAACTGAATCACACATTGTTGAGGCTCTGGGACATGGCAGCAGTGACACGAGACCACTGTCCAACACTTCTTTGTCCATCTTGCACTTTGATGAATCTTTTCATTAGCCTTATAGTAGTATATGCATCTTGGAGGTCAGAGGTTTAAAGCTAAGGAGTTTGCTTAGATAGCACCCAGGTTGCAGAATGCAGATCATTGCAGGGGTCTTTGCAGGAACTGGATTAAATCCGTTAAAATACACCCTAATGATGTATACCTTTTGCATATATCACACACACACACACACACACACACACCTCACTCATGCCTACTTGCTTAAACTCTAAAGCAGTCTGTTATCCTAATCCATGGAAAAACAGGTTTTTCCCAAAGGAAATAAATGAGGAATTTTCTTTTAAATATCTTCTTTCAGCTCAACTACACTCGCCCAGGCCTTCCAAAATTCAGCCCTAGAATGCTGGAAAATTGGAAGAATGAGGTCAAAGAAAAGGGTTTCATTTGCTGTCCAAATTCAGTAAGGCATTTTTTACTCTCTTTTTTTTGGGGGGTGGAGCACATAAATGTTTTGGCTTGAATGTTTAGTTGGATCTGTGTAATAGAAATTCTTTGGTAGACGTTCCTCTTGAACTCTTCCATTTCCTTACAGAGCTGTGAAGCTGTGTATTCCAGTGTATCAGGACTGAAAGCTCATCTAGCAAACTGTAACAAGGTGTGTTTCTGCTTTTAGTTAATTTGTTTTTAATTAATGTTACATTCATGTATAAGCTGCATGGTGAAATATGAGGAGGCTGAAGTTTGTTTATCCGGTTACAGGGTGAGGGTGCCGTGGGGAAGTACAGATGTTTACTGTGCCAGAAGGAGTTCAGCTCAGAGAGCGGTGTGAAGTACCACATCAGCAAGACGCACTCTCAGGTAGGCTTTATGAGGACATGACCCCCTCTCACAGAACCTGTAGGGTCACCTTCCATATCTGCCTTGTATTGTGGAGGAAAACTAAGCAGGTTTCAGGTGGCCACATGTCTCCAAACAGGTTATTTATGACAACCAATCAGAGTGACTGAATTGAGACTCTTGAGGACAAAGGCTGGAGGACTTAGGAGGACTCACGGTGGTAGAACAAGCCCCTAATCTTCCTGTCAGTACTGCAGCATAATGGCTCTTATGCTCTTTTTTGCCTTCAGTTCAGTCATCCAGAGAACAACTTGGGGATTTGATATGAGCTTTGTTATTTTAAATTAATTAAAAAGGCAAACAGAGTGCACAGTAAGCTAGCTGTCATACACTCCCTTTAGATAGTTTGCGTTTTAATCTTTTATTATGCTGATGAGGCTCCAGTAGCACTCATCGGTTTCTGCCCTTGTGTCCAATGGCGCCTGCGTGCGCAGAACTGGTTTCGCGCACACGGCCGCACGGCGCCCAACAGCAAGAGGAAGGATCCACAGAACAGCCTAAAGGACGACCCCCAGAACAGCACAGCAGCGAAGAAGAGGGGGCGAAAGCCTAGGGAGCAGCAAGCAGAAGCCCCCCTTAGCGAAAAAGAGGAGCCCCTGCCTCCAAAGACTGAGAGCAGCACACAGCCCCCATGCCCTGCACCCGTGCCACCGCCTGATCACCCCACCCCGGCAGCAAGACCAAGCCAAAACAGAGACAGTCACCCTGCGGCCACAAGGAGGGGAAAGCCCAGGAAGGGGCACTCCAGCGAGTAAATGACTAACTGTTACACAGCGCACCAGAGCTGCACACGGTGATGACTAACCGTAAGCTTTTTTCATTCCTAATGTGAAGGATTGCTTCTGGACATAATCAGAAGAAGAAAGCTAACAGAAATTTAAGACTGTTCCTGTGTTGTTCAATTGAAACTGGCCTAGTTTTTTTTTTTTTTTTTTAAAAAAAAAAAACCCTGTATGTCTGTCTGTCTCTCTCTTATACACGCACGCACATATATATATATATATATATATATATATATATATATATATATATATAATATAGAGAGAGAGAGAGAGAGAGAGAGTATTCATGCAGAATTTGTCTGGTAGCTGTCACTTCCTGTGTATGGAGTATGAAGATACAAAGGTAACTTTTTTCACAGTGTGTGAGAAATTTCTTTGTGTAACTCCAGGAAGAGTGCAAAACTGCATTTTCCAGCTTGGACACCTTTTTAGGTTTTAATGCAACATTTTTTGCTCTGAGTATGAAAAGCATGCATTAAATTTGAGCAGGATATCAGCATCTGATTGTATCCAGGGTTTCACTGTTGCATAGATCAGCATGACTTGCATGTTGGTGTGGCTGGTTGGTTCTACACTTGAGTGTGATAAACCTGTTTATCACTAAGTGTTTACTGGAAAACGGTATGCAGTTTAATTCTAACTGAAAGACTTAAGGCATGTCTTGCTTTCTGATGAGAAGGAGTATTCATACGTATAGAAGTGTTGGTTTTCAATGAATTATTAAGTGCGAATGCATTTTTAAACATTGTGGAACTCAAGACCTCTGACAGAGACTGACTGAACTGTGGTCTGGTTACTGCAGGAACCATATATACAGCTCTGACATTAAACATTGCACCTAAGAAGCAAAAAACATGGCGAGTATGAAGATGGTTGATCAGAGGCTTCTCGAAAAGCAGCTGGCTGCCATTCAAACAATGAGACTGCTGATAATTGACGCAAACAACATGGTAACAGATCATTGCAATTCTGGCTGTGGTCATATGAGAAATGGCCTCAACCTCTTTGCCCCATCAGGTTGAAATGCCTCATTGCATTTTTAATTTTTTTTAATTTTTTTGTTTTTTTAATGCAGGGAGAAAAAAACAATGGATTTGATGTGCTTTACCATAACATGAAGCATGGCCAAATATCGACGAGGGAACTGTCTGACTTCATTAGAGAAAGGTAAGGAATACACATTTTTTGTGTTAATTGTGTACAAGCATTACTTAAGATGCAAATCTTTGACTTACTAGCTGTGTATACGAGTGAGATTGTTTAACCAAATTATGACCAAACATGAGCCGAGCATCCAGGAATTTTCAAAGTTTGTGTGCTAATGGTAATTACCTCTGTCTTATACGATTTCACCTTATGAACCGATTTCCAGGAATGCGTTATGCTTGTAAGCGGGAGGGTCCATGTATTGGAAAAATGTGCACAAATCATATTGTGTGGAAGGCCATTTAGATAAACAGATTAGCTCAATATAGGGAATGAGTAGTGGATGTTACTTCCTTTTTTAAGGCTTTTTAAAGGCTCTAATGTTTTCTTCTTTTTTTATGTGTACCATCTGTAATTAGATATGAATATAGTGGGTCCTCAACTTGCAAACCCAATTGAGGAAACTGAAAGCTATTCATGACTTATTTTGTTCATATCTCAAAAGTTGCTTTTCACCCTTGGTCTCAGTCGGTAAAAAATGCAAATTTCCCTCAGTTTACTTGCAGGTTAGGTGCTGTAAAAACCTTGGATGTAGGTGTAATAATGAAAAATATTCTATTTACTCCAGTAATTTTTTAATTAATTTTGAGTTGTATTAAGATTGTAACTGCTTCAGTGTTACTGAAAATTGAATATTTTGTATCCTTAAACTCTTGTTCAAATCCGACTGTTGACCAATTCACCTGATAAGATGATAAACATGTCATATACTTCTCACCACTTAAAACTTCACCACTTACACTGTGGTGTCCATGGTAACAGTCCAACTCTTGTCACTACTGCTATTGAAATCACTGGCAGTTATGAACATCAGACCCGGGCTGTGAGAGGAAGATGATTTAAGGCACTCCTACACTCCCATTTGTTGTGTGTGCGCTTTAATGACATTTATCAGTTTGGTGGGTAAATACAGGATGCATTCAGTCTACTTCAAACACATATTTTAGAAATGATGCATTTAAAGGCAAAATATGTTTGTATCTGTGAAAATGAGTAGCTCTGCTTTTCATTATCAGAGGAGTAAATGTACTGTGTGTTACAGTAGGTGATGGATAGGTAGGGAAAACCTACTCAAGACAATGCATAACACGTGTGGTTTTCATGACAGAACTAAGCGGAAGTGGTTTACCATTACCTTCCTTCACACAAGTCTTTGAGAGGAAACCCACCCAAACATGGGCAGAACATCCAAACTTCACACAGACAGCTGGGTTCAAATAGATCTGAAACTCAAAGCCCAGGAAATTTGATGCCTGCTCTTTCAATACTGTACAGTATACATAATTGTAGTTGTCCAACCTGACTGGACTCTGTGAAAGTAAAATGTAAAACCATTAAAGCTTATTAATTCGCTTAAGTAACTAAAAATAATAGAACGGACTGAAAGCTGCAGCAAAAGTGAGTGGCCTTTGTTTCAGAGTTCTAAATTGCTGAATTTCTATCATAATAATAACTAGCTCAGTTATCTAATACTACTTGGATCAAAAAGGTGCCACTGTGGAAAGGGAAATGGTAATAACACATTATTTAATCACGAAACTGTAATACCAGTGGTTATATTTTGTGTGTAATTAATGGTGCTGTAGAAAAGGTTGAACACCACAGAAAGTAATGCTTGCACCGGGAATGGTCAAAGGAAGTGGGGGGGGCTCTCTGTCTCGCTCCCTCTCTATACACACACACACACACACACACACATATGACGCATGCACACACACTGGCAAACTTTGCTAGCCTTATGTCATTAATATTTGTTGCACTTTGTGTGTATCGTATAATTTCTTAATTTTTACCTTTTTAGTTGCTCAGATATAACAGCTGCTGGCCAACTGCACTGACAGCAACACTCCAGCTGGCTGTAGTGACATGCACACAGCAATAAATTGTATATCTGAAATTTATTATCTTTCAACTTTTTGATTCATATTAAACACATAGTGCTAACAAAAAGGACTAGCGCTTCAAAGGGGATCCCATTCCCTAACCTTCATCCTAAGCACCCATTTTACCTTATACTGCCCCGCACACACCGCAGTAACCCCACACATTCGGCCCACACCACACCTGTCTAGCCACTATGGAGTGGCTTACATCTCTTTATTACGAATGCTAGCGAACTAAAAATCCACACCTGGTATAGCGAAGTAATGGTGCAGTATCTCATTGGGGTTGTCAAGCAAGCACCACTTATTTTGAATTTAGTATGCGGGTTTTGTGTGTTGGTATGGTGTGTGAGTGGCATGCAGACAGCAATGTCAAATTATACACCACCAAACATTATTAGTACTTTCAAATTTGTGTGTGTGTTTGAGATAGTACCTCAGCATATGTGTAGTGTGTGAGGTGTGCTTGTGCAGGTGGCTAAGCTACTAAGGAATGAGCTTGTGCTGCTAGTACAACAGTGGGGCAGTTAATTTGAAGCTTGGACTCTTAAGCACTTAAAAATGGATGGTTAACTGTTCATAACTAGTCATTTGGTCCACCTTTATTTACTTGACTTTGGTGTTTGGAGTACCTTTTTTCTTTATTATCAAAGAAAATCATAGTTTAACAAGCATTGTGTATGGGCCAACACCGCCAGGCTCAGAAACAATTTTTTTCCCACAGGCTGTCCCAGGCTGCTGAACTCTGGACAGTACTGGGACTGAGCACCATGTATTCTATCATTACCACCAGTATTACTGTCGGTTTGCACTGCTGTGCCAACTTACTGTAAATTCCACTTGTTTACTTGTCTACTTTATTTTCTTTTCTATTTATTTATTTATTCATCCTTCCAACTAAGTTGTAAGTAAGGAGGAACTACATTTCATTTCATTCTCTTTTGTGCATCTGTTTAAGGTAGAATGGCAATAACGTGTACCTGTTTATCATACAGGAAATTGTGGAGTTCAAAGACTTGTTTTTGGATTTTGAATGACTTTGGATTCATGTCATCCTTTATTTATATGATCAAAACTAATTTAAACTTGAGTTAGTGTTAAAATGTCAAGATTTCAGGAAATTTCTGAAATTAGATGACCAACCTTGTGTATATTGACACCATTTGATTTCACTTTTCTCAGGCACTCTGGAATGAAATGACATGGATTTTTGTGTTGGTGGAATAAAAAAAAAATTGCTTTGTTCTCTTGGTTTTTCATCCATTTTGACAAAGTGGGTTGCTGAACAGATACATGCCTTTGTGTTAGTTATTGCCAAAGTACCTATATTAATAAAATTATTATTATTATTATTATTATTATTATTATTATTATATTTCTTTTAGGTATGTGACAAGTGGTGGTGCAGTGAGTATAGCACAGTCACAGTGCCTGAACTATCTGGTTGTGTGTGAGAATTCAATCCAAACATGTATTTCAGGTTAATCGGCTACTAAAAAACACCCACAGAGTCCAGCCCAGAGTGTATGACTATTTGGGTGTAGGTGGCCACACTACCATGGAGTGGGATCCTGTCCAGGGTATAATCTCCTAGCCTAGTGCTCAGTGGCTCCAGGATAGGCTCTGGACCATCTTCACCCTGACCAGGACAAGCAATCAATGGAAATGGATGGAATACTTCAAGTTTATGACATATTTTCATAATAGTGAAGCTGTATGGACTGTAGATGTGGAAATTCAGTTCAGCTTTGCCCACATGCATTTTGCTAGATTCTTGTTCACAAACCACTCAGTTTATATTTGTATCTGTTGCTGTCTCGTTTAGTGTGGCTTTTCATGGCTGGCCAGCATTTATGATATCTTTAAGTTCATTGTATCTAGTTTTGTTGGGTGAGGGGACTGGTCCATATTCTTATACCATTACATACTTTTTACTTTGATTAACCACGGTTGTCTGTCTGTTCTGTCCTGTCCTGCAGCATTCAGTATATAGAACATAAGAAAATTAATGTGAATTTTACACTTTTTTTAGGATCTCAACATAGAAGTTGTATTTTTCTGTTCTGCCACAAAGTGGCGCTCTGGTATTTGCTATATCCTCCCATGGAAGAGGTGGTTTGAGAACTGTACAAAGTTTGATATGCAGGATGTTAAAAGAAAGCACTGTTGGTTTTATCCTGTGTTGTACTTTATTTTAGATTCAGCTTGCCCATGTCATATTGCCAGTATTATGCTGCCAGTTTTCTCTAAAATGAATTGCACTGTTAAAACTTAAAACAGTTATTTACCTATTTATACAGTTGGGTAATCTTTTCCCTCCACCTACAGTTACTGAAGTATGGTTTTGCTTGCTGAAATATACTAATTTATAAACATACTAACATTGTTTTTCACTGAATCTTTCTAAATTCAGTAAAATATCCTAAAAGAGTTTCTGTTAATTTTATTTGAAAGAAAAAATTAATTCATTTGGAGATGGAATTTACAGTTGAAGTGCTTATAGCTGTTGTGTAAACTACGTAAACAGGTAATGTTGTGTTAAGACAACGTGGCTGAAGCGTCTCACTCACACAGGGAGAACCTCCTGTTGGTCTGGGCAGCAGCTCTGATAATGTTGTCCAGCACAGGGGGATAGCAGGGCTGGCTCCTGCTGAAGGAAATCACTTTTGAAAGCTGCCAAATAATGCAGGACACACAGCATAATTGTGAATTCAAGCTGAAGATATAGGCCATGGACGCCCAATGTGGGATGGCTAAAATGCTATAATACCCTGTAATACCAATAGCAGGTAAAAAGAATAATGACTCCACGTGTAATTTGTTGCACCATCTGATCAATGGCCTGCTTATTTGCACACATGGGTCGCACATTTTGGTAGAAATGGCATGTGCGTTGCTGTGTAAGTGACACGCGTGCATGTGCTGAGGGATGTGCAGGGTCCAGATTCCTGTTATTGGAAAGGATGGTGTGGCCAGTGACTCACAGGAAGCTGTCAAGTCAACCCCACGCTTTATTATAATCCTAGCAGCAGCGGCGGCCGTGCTTCCCTGCTCCACAGAGAATTGTCTGCAAGGCATACAGGGATTAAGGAAAGACAGCCGCAGTTATACGCTGGCACGGTTAAGGAGTTAGATGTTAGGTTCTATGAGCGTGAGACTGAGGAACAGCCAGCTGCTCTGTGGGACCTATACACTGACTCATGAAGCCCTGGTTTGAGCCTCCAGAGTTATTGATTATAACAAAGCAGTTCAGAGTAAATCTTCTCCCTAAGATGTGTTTTTTATTAGTACTATTATTACTGGTGGTTCAACAATATTTAAAGGATTCTGCAGCATTCACCCCCCCACTCTCAGAATTAAAGTAATGGCTGGCCTGCCTGGTTTTACCAGAAACATCTGTGTTTCCAAGACGTTTATTATTAAATGTGTCTGCTGAAGAATTTTGCATACTTTTACTTGACATAATTCACCACAGACACTCCTCTCAAATTGGATAATCTCAAATGTAGCATTAGCCAGATATTCCGAGGTGATTTTTTTTTTTTGATGAGTTTCAGTTTCAAGTGAGGCAGGAATAGTGTCAGATCTTCGGCAGCCTACTGTGGGAGTTGTGTTTTAATAAAGCGCTAGCTGAGTTAAAAAGGGGTCAAAAAAGTGTAATGGAGGAAAGCTAAAAGATATTAACACATTTTATAATCACCAAACTCTATTACACTTAAATTGGTTATATTTAGTACAGTCCTAGTGAAGTGGGGGGGCAAAATATATACAGTATATTATCAAAAGGTACTATTACCACTGTAGTATCCTTACATCACTTGTGTGTGTGTGTGAGCACATGTGCATAAACCTGACCGGGGATGAGAAGTACTTGTGTGCCAAATTTCAAGCCAGTGACTTGAAAAACAAAGCCCTGCATACAGAATAAACAAAAAGACAAACAAAGATTCAGCTTTATAGATGCAAGATTGTCATTTGCAAAGGGTAACCGGACGATATAACGCGCACCTACATTTTAGCTTGGATTTTAGTTTGTTATTCCACTTCATAGTTAAAGTTAGTCTTTATTTGACATTTTTCTTTCACTGATAATTGACATTTTTATTTGTATTTATTTAGTTGTTTCCAATGATTTCAATGTTGCTGTACGGAATCATTTATACAGCATCTCTCCAGTGCTGGAGTGCTGGTCCTAAAACAAAGTGTGTTATATACCTACATATGAACTTGTTATATATGAATAATAAACAAAGCTTAGTAAAGTGAAATAATAATTTAGGTTTGCGACCCCATTATGGAGAAATGATGTAATGAGACAGGACAGGCTCACTTTGTAATGGATAATTTTGCTACTTGGGTCAGTGGATGTAAATTAACAATGAAAAATTGTTTATGTGTAATGGTTTGATTTTTGACACTTGATAACCATCTACAAATTATATATTTTTTTAATGTTGTATAAAAGATGTTCTTGTAAAATAAATATACCTTTTAAAATTTTTTTTTTATTTTTATAAACAGGGCTATAATTGAAGACACATATGCAAGATCGATGACCAAACTGTCCAAATCAGCCAGCAATTTCTCCCAGTTGGGGTTAGTGTTCTCTGGATATTGATGTGCATCTACATACAGATTCTAACATGAACTTGTTTTACTTATAATAATTGCTGCTGTTATTCTTTTTGCTCTTCTAGGACTTTTGCACCAGTTTGGGACGTTTTTAAAACTTCAACGGAGAAACTGGCAGGCTGTCATTTAGACTTAGTTCGGAAACTTCAGGAATTGATAAAAGAAGTTCAAAAGTATGCGGATGAGCAAGCAAAAGCACATAAAAAGGTTTGAGTCCAGTTTTGAATCATTTCACCAGCTAAATGTTTAATTGCCGAGAGAGGAGAGATGTGTGTTTATTTTGTCATGCTTACCTCATTTCATAGGAAATTAATGAGGGACCCATGTCTGCAACAGCCAGTAAAATTCTGTTTATGAGCATAGTAAAACACTGTATAAATTCATATTCAATGTCAATCATCTGTACATTTAGGGAAATGTGATGGTGTGTGAAGAAACACTCACCTCTGTAGTTAATTTCTCACTTGCATTCTCATGGAAAAGCCTGTGGGTGCTTGCACATCGGGACTGGGATTGCTGCTTACACAGCGACCAGAAACCAGTCGGGTTTTCTTCTAACTTCTGAAACATTTACACCATAAGGCTTTCATGGTCCCCGTTAACAAAACAAGTGACCACAGTCCGCAGACATAAACACGTTGAGTCTGTAGCGGTCTGCGCTGTAGCTGCGGTTGGAGGGGAGACCCAGTCGGTGGGATTCTCATTCACACTCTGTACGCTACCTGTTTTCCTCAGCCATATGGTATAACACACCTTATAGTTATCTGCCCTTTTCCAATATCTTACAAGTTTGAAATGCGTGTTGGTTTGACCCCCAGGAGCTTTCATAAATGAATGGCAGAATCCTTCACTAATGCGCATATATGTGTGTATGTGTGTGTGTGTGTGTGTGTGTGTGTGTGTGTCCTGACATTTGAGTCATTGCAGAATGACACAGCTATCGATTGAAATCAGTAACTTCCTAACATTGAGGATGGGCAAAAATAACAGTTAATTAATTGTGTTACATATAAATTATAGTTCAAACCTGATGGCAATATTGTAGCAAGTGAACGGTATGATTCACTTACCTCTACACACAGGAAAGATACATATGTGACATTTTAATATTTAAAGGGCATAGTAATACAAAGCTTATTTATTGTCATTAGTGGTTTAATGTAGCGGTGGACTGATGTCCTGTTGGGGACGTACCATGCCTACCCTAATGCCGCACACTTCTAGGGTAGGGTCCAGACCACCGCGATCATGCCTTTGGGTAAGCGGTTATTGATAATTGGTGCGTCAGTGTTTTTTTTTCTTTTTTCTTTCCTTTCCCTTTTTTTCCCTCTCTCTTAATACTTATGCTTTCAGAGACCCCCATACCCAACATATGCTACCCCTTATATAGTTATATTACGCACTTGCTGTCAAGCTCTGAATCTAGAGCACTTCAAGCCTTGGGTCAGCATGAGATGTTTCTCTTTGACTTGTTCCTTGCTCCAGACGAAGGAGGAAGTGGCCACCACGCTGGAAGCAGTACAGAATATCCAGAGCATATCTCAGGCCCTGCAGAAATCAAAGGAGAACTACAATGCCAAGACTGTGGAGCAGGAGCGTCTACGAAAGGAGGGGGCCACTCAGAAGGATGTGGATAAGGCTAGCTGATTTCTACTTCCAGTTCCATTAGTCTCATAACTACAGTTTACTGAATGGAAGTTAAATATTTTATCCTTATCAATGTTTTACTTTAAAATCAAGCAGGTGCAGCAGGTAACATACAGATAAAAGCAACCATTAGCACAAGTGGTTAGAGCTGTTACCTTGAAATCTCCACTGCCTGCTGTAGATTGAGTAAGGTACCTATCTGATTTGCTCCTGTTAAATATATCCAGCTCTATTAAATGGGTAAATTGCTGTAAATGACTCTGGATACAAGCTTAACATGGGAGCTGTTTTGCAGAAAGCATCAGCTAAATGAGCAGATAATAATAAAACTTAATATGATATTTGCTGACTTGACCCAAGCGAGATAGCTGTAGAATTTTAGAGTAAGGTACTTAATCTGACTTCCTCCTGTACTTTTGTATATATTTAGCTGCATAAATGGATAAAATTGGAATTTATTTTAGTTTAGAATATCAAATACATGAAATATTAAGGTCTAACAACACTCTGTAAAAATTGTTTCTTTAGTATTAGTTTAGTAGCTTTGTTTTTTGTTTTTTTTTTTTTTTTTTTAAAAAGAGTTTATATATTTTTCTCCTTACAGGCTGGAGTAAAGGCCAAGAAGGCCACAGAGGTGTACAAGTCCTACGTGGAGAAGTACGCCTCGGCAAAGGCTGAGTTTGAGCAGAAGATGGCTGAGACAGCGCAGGTAACCAAAGCCGTAAAGAAATGGCATTGATGGGATTCGTGTGCAACATCTGACACTATCTAATGGGTTACTTTTCCGGCACAGGGAGAAATGTTCCAGTTATTTAGCATTCCCATAATTTTCAGTTAGGAGTCCGATGGATGGCGTGCCAAACCATTTGCCTGTCTACACTGCGTTCTGAGAGCAACTACGACAGCAGAAGCTAAATCATTATTTCAGTAACGGTGGTTAGTGCATTTAAAAAAATCATAAACACGCGATGCCTAAATGTCTTACTACAATATGCTGGGCAGTCCATTTACAGTAGAGCCTGAAAGCTGTTTGAGCTTCTCAGATTTATGGTGCTGTTTGGTCGCACAGCAGTGTCCAAGTAAACAACATGGTCATGTAGCTGCACGTGAGCAAAATGTCTGGTGTTTGCCTCATCAGAACCCATCTGCAATGAAAGTGAAAGAAGATGAGCTTTCCCGGACTAAATTATTTGAATGCATAACCCACATGAACGTCACTCATGTGTTGCCCAGTGTAGCACAACTAAGTGGAATGTTTTTTTTTTTATTTTTTTTATTTTTTAAGTGATGCACTTTCATAAAAGATAAGGCTGCATAACAGAGAAAGTTTGACTCTTTTAAAACTCGTGTATCATAACACAGTGGGTGGCATTCTTAAAATCAAAAGAAGTTGTAAGTTAAATCATAGAAAATTGTATTTATGGTCACATGTATGTTTTTGCTCTACTTTAAAACTGAAACAATCTTTTTTTAGTTTTGAGTCTTTTGTTTAAAATAATTGACTTTAACAATACACACTATGAATAAATAGTTACTTCTTTTAAAGTACAAAAATTAAAGACATTTTAGCCACTAGCATAGTTATTTCTTGCTTAACACTAATTTGTCTTGCAACAGTTTATTCACAGAAACAGGTTCATACCTTGGTGTAGGCTAATTTTCATTATTATTAGTCAGCTTATTTTTTGACACCAGCACCATTGTGCTGCAAATTTTCAAAGCTTAGTTTCCAGAAGTGGCACTCAGCCCCATCCTGCAGAGGTCTGCGAGCAGTGCAATGTCTTATGATGGCAAATATTGTCCATGAGTTGCTGCATTCTGTGGTGAAGCGTTATGACCTAAAATCTCAGCGTAGTTGTTGTGCAGAGCAGCCACAGCTCCGCGTAGGACATTCCATGGCGTGCTGTGTTATCAGCATCCTGCGAGTTTGAAAACCCCCTAATGCAGTCATTCTGTGAATACTTGATGAGAAACATCTGAGAGGATGATTGGATAAACTATGAATTAAAATCAGATCAACAAGAACTGGGCTCCATATCCTCGTCTACCACAGGAAAACCAAACATATAAAATGTTTTAGGTTATGTAAGCGCTGTCCCCAAGAGAATACAAAATTGCAAGTATGTTTCCAGTAATGAAAATCAACAGATCATCACATTATGAACATTATGTGTACATCTGCTTCAGCATGTACCTTACTATGTGTTTGTGTATGTTTATGTGAAAACGATCATTTTTCAGTCCACGTACACGCAGTGATTTTCAAGTTTATGCTTATTTATAGCTATTTCCTCGGTTTACCGAAGACTTGGTTTGAAGAGAGGGGAAAAAAGAGTTAGAGTAACAGCTGGAAGTAAACACTGCCATTAAAGTTGTTTTTCTCAGCAACCCCAGTTTTCTAAACCGGAGATAATGCTACCTCCAAGTATCTCATGTATGGGCCACCCCAAATAATTGACATCTTGTGTTGGAATGTGCGCTGGTGGCATCCGTGTCCAGACCACCCAGGGAGAAGAGAGGGCGATGCGCGCGAAGCAGCCCCATCACGCCGGTCACCAGCGCAGACCGTGCACATTGTAGTGATCAAATGGAGGGCCTTTCAGCCTGAGCTGCACTTCTTTTGGGCTTTGAATACAACTCATGAATGTTTCAGTGTTGCAAAAACCAAAACAAAATAATGCATGGACATGAGCTTGGCACTGATTTAACATAGTTAATCTGAATAACAATGTGGAACAATAAAATGTTTTGTTCACTTCAGTTCTTGTTTACTTTTAAATGCTTTCTTTTCGTACAGAAATTTCAGGACATCGAAGAAAATCACATTCTGCACATGAACGAGATCATCCAGTCGTACTCCAAGTACGTAGAGGAAACGCACGAACAGATTGGGGAGGTGAGTGCAGAGAGTGCTTCCTTCCTACCCTTACGGCATCCATTTGCTCCGTCCAAGCAACAGATCAAAGCAAAGCAGCTCAACGAAATTTACCAGAAAATTATTATTTTAGAAACCGTGCCATAAGTTTGTTCAAGTTTAATTAGTAAGTAAGTTTGCCACACAAAACACACAAGTCCATATTTATCTGTGAGGATGAGCTTTCAGTTGTGTGGGTGAACTGAGCCTTGAAATACTGTGTGCACAGTTTATGTGACTATTTGGGGCCTTAAAACGGTTTCTTTCTGCGGTTAACAGACAGTCTGTCAGATGGTTAGAGCAAATTTTTAATGTGAAATTGACATAATTGAAAGCTGTTTAAGCCATACATCGGGACGGTACAAATACGTGTGTTACTAGTTAGGTTTATTGGAGGGTCGACCTGAATGTTCTTTTTCTCTTTCTTTCTTTTTTTTTTTTTTGTATTTTAAATTTTTAAAAAATTTATATAGAATCCATAAACTGTGGGCTGTTGGGTCCACTACAGAATCATAACAACATTGGCCATGTTAAATTTAGTATTAACAGCGGTCATGTGGGGGCGCCACATCTTTACAAACGCAGGAGACAAATATGCAACTGCATCCAATTAAAAAGTAGCCTGAAGGCGAGGGAAGGTTTTAAACAGCTGGAAAATGAGATGCAGTGAAGTAATTTTGTTTCCATGTGATGGATGTTCTTCAGAGCCGTTCCTGCAAATCAGCCCCATGGCAGGCTTTCCCTCAGGGCTGCTGGCTGAGACCGGGCTGCCCTCCGGCCACCTCGGAGCATGTGGCTCCATTCTGCATGGCACAGGCTTAACCCACAGCTCTGTCCTGTATATCTCATGTGTTTTCTTAGCCATCATTGGGTTCTGGTCCACTGGCTTATCACGGTGTGTTCTAGAGCTTTCCTTCTCCTTCCACTGTAAGGTATCCACAGCTATGTCCCATATTTACCCCTCGAAATTTCTTGCATGAAGAGTTCACTGCTGCAGATTCAGTGGTTTTATACAGGCATACTTGCACAAGGCATATTATAGGGTGTGTTTTTAAATATATGTTGCTAGCAGGTGGTGTAGAGGTTGGAGGTGCTACCTTGCACTCAGAAGCGTGGGGTTGATTCACACGTCCTGCTGTAGCACTTTTGAAGAAGGGTACCCTGAATTAATAGTAAAGGTTACTCGGTAGTTTAAACGGTAAATCACTGGAAGTAGGTAACCATTACAAGCTTTGGAGAAGTGTCAGCTAAATTAATAAATAAAATGATTATAAATAATTAAAGAATAAATGTACAGAGTGATTCAAGAATTGAACATTTTCATAAATGTATTACTCAGTGACCAAGTGTCACATTAACATGTAGTCTAAACCGATTTGTAAAGTAAGTTTTTTTTTTTTTTCCCCCTTCCTTAATCCTTCAAATATACTGTTTCTATGATACTTAGTACTTAAGTGACACTTATCTCTTTTTGCATCTCCTTGTATATGTAGTTAAATAGGATATATTTTCTAACTGTAATACAGAATATTGATTACAATACGGAGTAAATACTTATTGCGGTGAAATAGATATTTTAGTATTTATGAAATGTTATTATGATTTAGTGGTGTTCTAGAACAGAGAGGTTCTTTTTGCCACCTTGCTGTGCCTGTGCAGAGCACTTTCAGCGCAGAGACACGCATGCAATGACATCAGCGCCACAGCACCTGACAGGTTGCGTGTGCAGAAGTGAGCATTTGCCTCCCCACGTCTCGGTGAGCCTTTCGAAGGCACAGTGGGTTAATGCACTCTGCTGTGCCGATGGGCAGCTGTGGGGGTTGGGAACGGCAGTGGTCCACGTGTCAGCAGAGACATGAATGCTTTCATCGCTAGGTGAAATGGTGTTGTGCCTGCTCATGTCCTCTTATTTCTGCACTGTCCTCCCCAAATGGTTGTCTACCTCTTAGACCATTTCATACCCCATACAATAAATAAAATAAGTCAATAAGTTGCAGAAGATGAAATAAAATGCTGTTTCTCCTTCTGAAGCAATCTTTCTGACAGCAACGGCAAAGGTGTCCCTTGTTCGGGAATTGTTTTGTTGGGAGAATATTGACATGGAGCATAGCTGCCAGGGACACAAGCTGTCATTTGTGCAGCCCTTCTTTGTCTGTGGGCTTCACATCACATCCCTTCCACTTCTCCCATGGGTCTCTAAAGGATCTCAGATCTTCTTGTGCTCTCCAGCTTGTCCAAGAGAAGAAACCTGCAGTCCGTTTACCTGAGTGAGGGAAGGAGAGATACAGAACCTTGCTGCCCCATATATTGTTCAATGTCGTCTTTTTTTTTTCTTTACCTTTGTTTCAGGTTCACCAGGAGTTTGTCAACAACATGGAAAATACGACAGTGGAGAACTTAATACAGAAGTTAGCAGAGAGCAAAGGGACGGGTAAAGACAGACCAGGTAAGACGCACCTGCTTTTATTTACCCGTCCACTATTGTGAAAACATAATGGGGAAC
This sequence comes from Heterotis niloticus, assembly GCA_018136845.1. Classification (NCBI taxonomy): domain Eukaryota; kingdom Metazoa; phylum Chordata; class Actinopteri; order Osteoglossiformes; family Osteoglossidae; genus Heterotis; species Heterotis niloticus. The sequence continues at coordinate 20,675,940 of CM030891.1, forward strand.
CCTTTGAATGAGCATCTACTGGGGACTGTTTTCATGCGGCACCCTCATCTGTTGGCGGTACTCTCAAAGTGAAACTTCCAACCGCACCACATTCGAAATGTCTGTGAGTTCACCGCTAGGCTTCAGAATATGTTATAAAGTTAAACACACAAAGAGGCCTCGAGTTTCCTTGATTACTGTAGCATAGCACAGTTTACACAAGAGTAATTGTCGAGCCATGACCCCGTAAAAGCCAGTTTCGACTGCTTAGTCTGGAAGTTAAGCAAAGCCGTAGTACTTGTCACATGCTAACTGGAATGTCAAGGCTTCCTACCTTTTCAGGAGATTAAATCTATTGACTCTGATAGGTTCTTCGGCCCCTAATTACCTCTCTCCTCTTTTCTCTCGCTGCTGCCCTCTGTCCTGCTCCGTCCCCCATCCTCTACTTTAATGCTCCATCGTAGCAGTTCTCTTGCTTTCGTCTGGTCCGCCGGAATCCGTGTACGCTCTAATTTAATGAAATAAATATTTCTTAAAGATTTATTTTGTAAATAATTTATTTAATGCAAAGTTGTTGTTTTTTTTTTGTTTTTTTAAATTTTTTTTTTTAATAAATAAAAACCATGTTAATACGTCAGGAAGGCAAAGAAGCAATGTTTTTGTTCTTGAAGCCCACTAACTGTAATGATTTTTTAAAAATTTATTCAACGTGAATTGTGTTTTGAACAGAAATATAATCTCTCAAATGAATCTTACTCTAGTAGATTGAATGCTGCAGAGGGTCTGTTTCCTGTACAGTCTCCCTTAGGCTTCGTGTCACCACATTTCGCTGCCACGTTCATCCGGTGTTCATTGAAAATGTTGGTACAGTTGGTGTCCTTATACGCCCATCCGTGTGTTTTTGCCGCGTGCGTGTGTAAACAGCATGTGGGTAACAAGATGGGGGGGAGTGGTGGTTTAGACCGCAATAGTTGGCCTCAAGTGTTTTTCCCAGCCTTAGATTTTTGTTACTTCAGGTATGGAGAAGAAAGGGATTTCTCAAGTGTGTTTGGGCAAACACAAAAGTTGACCTTTGTGTTCGGCCCGCGTACAAGCATCAGGAGAGATCATTTGTTTTGACAGCAGAATTAATTGAGGCTAAAACAGTCGAAATTCCACTTGTATCAAGCTGTTCATTAGAAATTGTAGTCCAGCCTCTGCGCTGTCAGAAAAATAACCCGTCCCTCCGTGATGAAATGGCCAAATGATGGCCAGTCCAGTGCTTTCGACAGAGAGGGGTTGAGTAAACTTTCTGCGGCGGAAACGATTGCGAAGTGACACGCTGCCAGGGGGGGGTCAGAGTGTGCATTGATATCCAGCTGAGCTGTCAACTGGCTCCGGTCCAGGCACGCAAGGCCTCCGCCTGCCTCTGAGCACCATGTGAAGCATATGCAATTTAAAAAACCATCCCTCTTTCATGCGTGAGTTCATGCCCCCCTCATTGCCCTCCATCCAAAAAAGAAACATCTTCCTTTGTATAAACCAAGTCGTCCGCCCGTTCGCAAAATGTTTAAACAATGCCTAATGTGTCCCTCATTTAGGTAGGTCTGCCCTATTTGTTTGTATATCTTTTTTGTGTTTAAAAATCGTGTGATGCAGCAGAATGATGGTTCCATCCTTTCTTCCTAAAATTTGCTTCGACATGTGCGTTTAATGAACAGTGTACAGTATAAAGTTGCAGTTGGGTTTTGCACAACATCTAGAAGCAAATGTCATGTTTATACAAAAGGAAACATTGTTCTAGTTGACAATAGATTTATCTTATTGTGTCTAAATCCATTTCTTTATATTTTTCAAGTAAAAAAAAAAAAAACGCACACAATAGCCCCTTGAAAGATGTCGACAAAATATTTGTTTCTGTGGTCAATCGTCGCACGGCCTCATTAATATAGATTAGGAATCCACCTGCTGCGATGTTGGGCGGGGGCCATTTGAGAGCCGCCGCCGAAGAACTGGGTTTGGATGAGCACGACGCTTTGTTTTGATTGGAACGAAGCGTCCCCGGTAGTCACGTCAGTGTGCCGGGGGGCGGCAGGGCAAGAGAGGGAGCCTCACGCAGATATTGCACAGTAGAGTAGATCAGTTATTGGTGTATTTTATTCACTTCACTTGGCAATGCGTGCTTCTCTCGTGACTCTCGTGTCCCAGCACAGCACAGTGAACAATGCATCAATTCTGCGTCGGACCGTAGTTCTCAGGGGGAAACTATATTGAACCGCTACCATATTTATTTGACTTAAATATCATTAGGTTTGTTTTTTCAGGTCAAGGCATTCTGTGTTCTGAAACGCTGCCCCCGGCTGCAGCGGGGCCTGGTAGTAAACTCTGTTTCTATTTACTTCATGTGCATTCGTTTTTACACTGATGGATACAAAGATTTAAAGGATTCTTATAACTGAAGTGTACTTTCAGGATTCTGTTTTGAAATCCTATGACTTGAGATAGAAAGTAGGAAGCCAATTATATAACGTAGACCTTACAGGATATTAATAATGTATTCCGTGCACCAGGATGGAATTATTAATGTATGATGCTTTTTACGTTTATATGGCACAGTGTCCACTCATTTGACCGGTGCTCAGTGCACCATCTTCATATTTTTAGAGGATGGAATAATGGCATAATTGTGCACTGGGTGGTTTTGTGTCAGCCATACTTTCAGTGTTTTTCTTCCAAAATGCCGGGCCGTTCAGCACTCGGCAAACTTTTGCATAGGTAAAAGATGGCTGCCTTTAGACCAGTTCAGCTGTTCTTAAAGGCTATTTTATTCATGGGCTCTGTTGCATTTGTTGGCTATAGCATGCATTAGTGTCAGTGCTCAACCAATCTAAATGAATATTCATTAATGCAGACTTGGGCATCCAAAAGTGTTCGTGTTAAATATTTCAACTTCCCTGTCCGATTCTCATTACTCTTTTGACTTTGACTTTGTGTTGCTTTCTCTTAATGTTGGGTGTTTCAATGGTTTAAATTTTCAGGAGTAAAGCTTAGAGGTATATATGTAAAATTTATGAACATTAATTGAAATGCGATTCCTGTTATTTCCCCATGCTCTTGTTCCTTGTAGCTATATGAACGGTTTCATTTTTCCACAGGGAGGCAGCTGTTGTTAGGTGCAGTGTTGATCCACTGGGTTTGTACTTCACATTAACAGACAGACTGACATGGTGACTCCAGCACAGTGCATTGACCCCTGGAGACGACCAAGCTTGTTTTGTGCCCCATGCGGCTGGGTATTTATGTGTCAATTTGGTCATGTGGTGTTCTGCATATATGTACAAGCACCAGAGGTAGTTTCTGTGCCTTTTTTACTTTGATTTGGTCAGAACGACAGTGATGGTCACCAGACACAGCTTTTTCTATACTACTAGACCTGCCCTTTGGGTCTTCCTGCCTCTCTTTCCCTGATGTACCCTGACTTTGCTTCTCTCTCTTTGTGTGTGTGTGTGTGTGTGTGTGTGTGTGTGTGTGTGTGTGTGTGTGTGTGTGTGTGTGTGTGTGTGTGTGTCTGCTACTGTGTGCTTGATTTTGAGGCACAAAAAATTCTTAAAGCATTAGGTAGTTCAGTATGTAAAATAAATTCCCCTGTTTCTTTCTCAACCATATTAGGACCTATTGAGTTTGAAGAGTGCAACATTGCCATTGCCACAGAAGGTTGGTAGCCATACACTCATGTCTTACTGAATTAAATGTACTTTTTTCAAATCTTAACATTTCCTTTACAATATTAAAATGTATCAGATTTAAATGTATGTAAATGTCTGGTTAATAGATGGATTTTAACAGTATTTCAAATACCAATTTATGAATAAAATATTTATTTATGATCTGACTTTTCTAGTTCATGTTTTATCTTTGTCATTTGTGTTTGTTGTCCTGAATCCATTGCATGATGCTAACAAAAAAAATCAGTTCAAAATATTGTGAAACACATGAATGTACACATTACTCTTCACACGAATGCTTTGGTATGTTCTGGTTGGTTTATCATTCGGTTTGGAAACAGAAAAAAGTAACTATTAAGTCTTTGCTTTATTGTGTAATTAACACATACACTGAACATATTGGCTCTTTTGTAAATGTTTTTCTGACTTGGCCAAAGTTATTATGGGTGTGTGTGTGTTCACTGTGCCTTGGCAGGAGCTAAACCAAGGAAACGAAAAGGTTTTGGAATCCCAGGAAGAAGGAGGGATAAAGACACCGATTCAATGTAGGTGCACATTCTTTTTCAGCAGCATTGTTTGACTTGATTCTTAATTTATTTCTGCAAACTATTGGCCTAGCTCAGGATTTTATTTTAATCCAGATATTTTTTGCCAGTTGATGGCATAGTAATCAAAGAACAACTGGGATAATTGTTAGATAATAAATAGCTGTAACATAACTCCTGAAATTGTATAACAGACAGTGGCTTTCAGATCAAAGCTTATTTTTTTTTCTGTCACAGGGAATCTGCAGAAACAGAGTCTGCTGTGAGTAGTTATCACATCTAAGATGTTCTTAAATTTTTGATACTGGTGTTAAACTATTCAAGCTTCAAATAAATTTAAAAAATCTTAATTCAAGCTGAAATAACCAAAGAGGTTTGCTTTCTTTGGCATTTATTTCTGTGATTTTTAAAAAAATACATTTTCTTCTTGCATATATAAAACAGTTCTTGTTTAGGAACTCAAACAAAAAATGTATTTCCCTATTTAAAAATTATTTAAAAAAAAAAAAAAAAAATTGTTCATTCCGTCCTTTATTTGTGGTTCCTGTCTTGTGTTCATATTGTTAAAGAAAACCACCAACGGGGCACCACCAGGCTACTATGGAACAATAGATTTGCAGAATGCAGTAAGTAACCTGTTGTGGTCCTGTCCGTTTCTGCATTCAGCTAGCTCTGTCACCATCACTGCTGATCTCGCATAGTGGGATTCTTGCTCCTAAATTTTGCATAAATATCCATTTATACCCAGTATACAGCTTCTGATTCTCGTTACTTCTGACCTGTGAGGCTAAGAATTTTTTAAAATTTTGTAATTCTAATTATTTTACTAATACACTTTGTTTTGTGGATTAACCATTTAATTTAGAACACCTTTTCTTTTTGTCTTGTTTGTGCATCAGTGGAGTGTTTTCCACTTAATCCAATGTTTAAATTTTTTTTTTTTTAATCTTCACACAGAATGTGCCTGAGGTAGATGAAGAAGGATTTCGTATTCGACCTGAAATTAATGAGAATGATATCCTAATACGTCAGTTAAACACATTACATAAGATGGTTGTTTTGATAAACCATAATAGTTGCAGTATTTCCATTTGTGCACTTTCCATTCATCGCAAATTCTTGACATAGCTTTTACATTTTCTGTCTTCTGCATTCATGTATTTAGCATAAAAATGTATAAACTATTTTTTATGCAGATTAATTATTTTGTGTTGTATGCTAAATGTTTTTGTTTTGAAATCTGGCTCCTTAACTCTTTGAAAACATGCCAAAGACAACTCTTTTTACTCATCGAGTGACTCTGATGATGATGACGAACCAAGGAAGTTTCATGTCGAGATTAAGCCCATGCAGCCAAACAACGGAAACCATCAGACGCGTTCGTCGATAGACGAGCTGAAGGCATCCATTGGGAACATCACGTTGTCACCCTCTGCACTGGTTTGTACCGTCATAATTTACATCGTATAATGTGATGAAATCTCATTTTTTGTAGCGGTAGGTGTGACTGGTGTTTGTTTTCAGCGTTGTTTTTGCCATGTTGAATATCGATGAGAAGGAGTTTACTGGAATGTATATTTATAAGTGAGATGTTGAACAGAGCAAGGAGTTTACAGGAACGTACATTTATAAATGAGATACTGTAAAGATGCTTGTAATGAATGCCTTCCATTGCTATAAATAAAAGGAGCAGTTGTGCCCACCAATTGGTTGCTCCTCATTGCTCATTTAGGCAACCAGGCCTTCTGGAGGCTTCTGCCAGCCATCTTCTGCCGTGTAAATAGTGATTTGGTTGACATGTTTCTGCATCCGCGGTAGGCGTTCTCCACAGGCAACCTCCATGCCGGCCATGGCATGCTCTCCATGCTGCGCGTCTTGCACTCATCAATAATGCACCGTTGCTTGTCTAGGCCACATGCCTGCGAACTCTAACTCAACCTCCATTATAAATAGCGCCCTCATCCCCCACACTGGGCGTTGCTGCTCTGAGGGGGTCTGCTTTCCATTGTATGTATACTCCCATTGGCTCTTGGTCAGAGCCAGTATGGTGACGGAACGCTAGATGGCAACAGTAGCTGAAAGATGGAGCTGTTGTGCAGTCTCGCGCTGCGACTCCCACGAAGCCCGTCGTCTCGACTGTTGCCTGTTTGTTCCCTTGCATTAGCGTGACTAAAGCTTTTTGCCTCCGTTCTTTCTGCGGGTGACCTTTGACCAAGTGCGATTATGGCGAAATGTCTGGGGTGCCATGTTAAACACGCACAAGTAACTTCCTCATCTCTGTGATCTGGACGTTTGAATTAGTGCCACTTAAGCTGCCTTAGGTGCTTTACATGATTTTTACTGCCTCAGTAAGTAGATTTTATTGTTACCAGGTAGAATGTTACAGAATTTGAAGTATTTACAAATGAGTTACAAAATGTGATATCGGTGAGCCTTTACTGCTGTTTATTTATATCGCAAGGTTATTCAAGGTTGTGTTAAAGGAAGAAAAATGTTTTGTTGTGGTAAACTGTATAAACCATGTCTAGTAGTTCTATTTCTGCAGTATATTATTGTGCTAGTAATTTGAATTGCAGTACAGTCATTTGACTATGCCTATATTAATTGTACCAATTTTGCCATTGTTCAGTGTCCACGTGGCTGATTTCTGCACAGCCAGACAACGCAGCAGTTTGAGATGTATAGTTTATGTGTGGAAATTTTTCAGGCTTCTTTTCTTGGAAGGTGAGCAGGACATCAGTAGGAAGAGAGAATCTTATGTGTGCAGTTTGGTTCGGTATGTGGAAGTCTGTCGTGGTGTCTCCTGGGGATAGTGGTCAGAATTTGGCATGTAATTGGATAAAATACCTCTTTTTAGTTAAAGGTGAACTGCTTGCTGTGTTGTTCCATGTTGGGCCATACTGCTTTTTGACATACAGAGGATACTGGCTGTATGCTTTATACATATTGAACCAGATACATTGACTTTGCTGATGAGCATATTTAATGTTTACAGTGTGAAGCACAGGGATGCTGTGTGGACATAAACTGGCTTCCTCAGGTCGCTATCTGTAAATTACTTCACAAAATATCAGGTGCGTTTAGAATGCAGGTATTTTAAGGGCATAAAATTTTATTCAATATGTAAGAGACAAGATGATAAATCTTGCATCTAGGAATATATTATTCAAATCATGGTATTGCTGTTGGTGTATTTAACTTGATAGCAATAAATTGCAGCGTTGAATGATAAAGGCCATTTGTTTTATATGAATTTATAGATATTTGCCCTTAACTAGCTAATTTTTCAGAAGTTTTACATGAAGTTATACTTCTCTGCCTCTAAGACAATTTTATTATAGTTTTTCCATGCTGCTGTTATAATCTTTGTGATGTACTCAGAACTAGTTTGCATTTTTTCTATGAAAAAAAATCATAACATTTTTACACTGATAGATATTGCTTTAAATGTTCCTAAGTTAGACAGGCAGATGATGAAATTCTTCCATCATTTGGTATAAATGTATCACGTTTGTTTATTTATTTATTTACTTACTTACATTTATTCCCTATCTCTGATATGTACAATTATTTATTAAAGCAACAGTGGAAATGTACCGTATATCCAGAAAATGGTAATTGAACCCATTTGCTTGTCTATGGCTATGGGATCAACTGTAGCTTTACAGGTCTCAAGCGATTTAACAGTTTAACTATATTTCCTGAAACTTTTTTTAAAATGCTTTATTAAAATTGATGCGCAGAGTTTCCACCCAACTCCACAATAGTGCATAACTCATCTCTGGCACTTTAGCCGTCATGATTTAGAGGTCCACCGCTTTTAGACAAGGAGTTACTTTCTCTGATCAAGATTGATAGTTCCACAAAGTTAGACATTGTCTCCAGCTTCAGTGCATTTTTCACCCTGAGGTCTGGTATGCATTTCAGTTTTATGTTAAATTATTGTGTTTCTAACACCAAAAAGAGAAGTGCCTCACTACGGGAGATAGATATTAAAATGGTTTCAAGGGGTCCAACAGTATATTACCCATATGAGTACAGACAGAATGGATAGTCTGTTGCGCAAGTATATAGTCTGTGTTTCAGGACTTGGACTTGCTCTGTTTATCCAGTACAAAGCAGCAGTAAGATGTATTCCAAAAGTGGGGGGAAAAATGGCCAACCTAATATTCACTGAACTTGTATACTTATTTAGAGTACAAGTCCCCACAAGACTGGCACCTAGTGACTTTGGCTCAGACCTCTGCAGACTGTATAATGCGAATGTTTATGTGTGTGAGGCTCCTGCAGTGGTTTCACTGCAAAGCAGTTTATGTTCTCCATTCACATTTACTGCTAAATGCCAAGCAGCTGGCCTACAGTCCGTTGTGTTTCCCACTCCACCACATACACCGGTGTTACTCTAATGGTGTGCTGTACGTTTCTTTAAGTGAGTCGCCTCCAGGAACTTCTACATTCAGCTTTTATTAGCAGTTTTTTCCCCCCACATGGTTCTGTTGTGTTTGTTTTCTCTTTCCTAAAAACACAGTGAATGACTACATTTCATAACATTCAAATAATTTTTAATAATTAAAATATGCAATATGTTAAATTGACAGCAAATTAATATTTAATTTTGTTTCAATTTTCTTTTATTTTTCAGGGCCAGATGAGAAAGAACACATCCAGTAAGTATTTTTTTTTTTTAATAATAATAAGTCATAAGTTTGATTACTGGGAAAAAATATGCATTTTTCTTCAGAAATCTGATTTACACACAGACCATAAAAAATTATATATTATCAAGAATACAGTAACACATTTCTATACAATAATTATGTAGTGATGTTTGTGTGGTTTTGGATCACCTTAGAGGTTTGGATAAGAATAGTTTTTGTTTTCATTTAAATAATGAAGACTTTTTTGGGGCGGGGGGGCATCTAATAATTGCATGTAGCTACCTAATTTGTAGGTTACATATTAAAATGCTTAAGGTAGCCTCGCAGTTACACTTGGTTACTATCCATCTGCTTATTTAAGAAGATTTTTTGTTAGAATTACTTTTTTTTTTTTTTAACTCAAGTTACATTGATTTCAAAGTCTCTTGCTAACATTATTGAGTGTTGTGCCTTCAGTGCAGAAATCTTCATTTTCAGTTGTTTTGATTTTTGAAAAGAGTATCATAATTTGGTACAACTTTACATATTGAAGAACTTCCATTTTACATGACCTAGGGTTATCAGGACTGTATTCTCAAACTTCATTAGACAGTCAGTCGCAGGGTTCAGGTGAGTACCCTCACTTCAGCGGATCCGTGCCAATGCTGCTGGGATCTTCGCCACACACCGTGTTACTTGGGTCCATCTAACATGAACATTACAACTGGGTGGCCTTACAATAACCATGCAGTGTTTATTGCTGGCTTCTTTCTTCACGGTAGACAAGCTTCATCATCTAATATTGTTCCATGTGGACTTTCTTTTGGTTTGGGGCTTTGTCCAGCACTATTTTCTCTATAGGCTTCCTTATTAGTTTTATGGTATAAAGTCTATGTTAAAATTCTTATGTACTCCATTATATAAATATTTACAGGTTTTGTATTTGACTGTTGACTACCTTTAAAATTATGTTTTTAAAGTGTATGCAAAGCTTGAAAAACGTATCATTAGAGCATTTTGTTGTACATTGCCTAAAAGTTTCAGTTATCAGTAAATGTGGCTTACTGTGACAATGATAAAGTTATTTTTATTACTTGCAATTATTGCAGTATTTAAGTTGTTGATAATGTACTTAAGTCAGAGCAAATGCATGAAATCATTTTACAAGGAAGTGTGGTATGATGCTGACTGCAGCATTATGAACCATCTTGCTTCTCCTAGACTCCTGACTTTGGAAAAATCTTACATCCAAAAGTACAACAAAAAAAGGCTCAGAATAAACTAGAGACAGAAATAAACAAAAGAGAAAAGCAACTTCTTGAAAGTCAACATTCCACTAAAAATAGGCTCTTCAACAGTGTAGCAGTGATGCTATAAATAAAATGCTCAAGTCAGTAAGGAAAAGTTTGTGTTGTAAGTTATCGTTAATCTTGAACCGATATTTAAACACAGAAACTACTTTCTCATTATCATTTATTACTTATTTTCTAATGTTCCTTAATATAACTCAGTATTCTTTTTTTTTTATTTTTATTAAACCAATTGGGTATGTGACCTTACCTCAAAGGAAAAACTGAACATGCAGCTTCTTACACAAAATTATTTAGTTTGTAATAAAAGACATAATCTTGGACACATATTTAAATATAGAAGCATGAAATAAGTCTTTGTTTCATTAGTTATCCCTTTAAGTAATACAGCTACTTAATACTATTGTTACTAAATATGCATACAGATGTTTCATTTAGTTAATAAAGTTGCTACAAGAAGTTTTGAAATACACCTGTGCACTGTAAGTAAATTTATCAAATCATTATTGTAATTGAACTCAAATTAAGATATTAAATTGGATGAGTAAGTAAACAAAATGTTTGCGCTCTCCAATTAATTTTCTTTTCAATAATCTCTTCCAGATTTTTGTGGCCATTAATGGTCTCTTTTCCTCAGAAATTTTGAAAGCCAATTTTGTTCTTGTTTTATGATTTATTTTTAAACCTGAACTTTGGATTCTCTAAGGATAATGATTATGAATTTGAATGTTAAAATGATTCAGCTGCTCAAATATAGTGGAATGTATGGATTTATTATGAAATATTGATGCTGTTGATGTAGTACAATTATCGTCTGTATTCCACTCTTTACATTCTACATTATCTTCACCTTTCATTGGAGTGCTTGAGTGTAGATAAGGTCACATACAAAAATGAACAAATTAACTAACCCTAAACCACATTTTGATTTAATAAAAAAAAATATATATGGAGCTTCAATTTCACACTATTTCTGCAAAGCTGAAACAGTTTCCAAAAGTGGACAGTGGCAAAATACACGCAACGCTTCACGTCGATGATTTTTCTGTTTCTTTGAGGTGAAGCCAGGTCTCGGCCACCAGCTGTTTGTATCATTGCCAGCCATTTCTAAATCCCAAACCATCTGACATCTTGAATCTTTTACCAAGGAATTGACACATGCACTAATGGGTTTTTATATTATTTGTGAAAACCCTTAAATCTGATGGGGTTATAGCAGATGGCAACATGCTGTTTATTTCCTTTGTAGCCACAGTTAAGGAGGGAGGAGCATCTTGCCAATGGCAACTTTTGGAAACATTTTTCTTTTCAGTTTTCAAACAAACTACATCTTGGCACTGGGTCTAGTACAATAAAGCTGGCATGTTTCAGGTACTGTTATTTTTATTGACTAAATCGGGTTTTTCTCTTTAACGCCTCGTGATCCTGTGTGTGCTGGTTTTGTTCCAGCTGAGCTGTTAATCAGGAATTTTTGACTGAACTCTTGAATGCTTCAGGCAACCCAGATGATCTTAAACCGAACCCATTAGCTGACAAATTGTTAACACGTTTATCCCAAATTTAAAAATGATTTTATTTTTCACAATGATATAATGTTTTCTTTTAACGGAAGCGATCGTGAAAAATTTGTGGTCATTCACTAATTAGTGGAAAAAAAGAGGTTCGCTGCTCAAGTGTTCAGTTTTGCTGTTTAAGAATGGACAAATGAAATATATTTTGTCCAAGTTAATGTGTGTCAACATTTTGAGTCAATGCATTTAATAGTTTTAGAAAACAAGATTTGTTTAATATTTAATGATTGAAAAAAGGCATTGAGCTCAACACTATTGGATCAACAGTGAATCAGCAGGGTCTGAATAGCTTAGAGGATAAATGAAGAGTACAGCTGCAACAAAAAGCAGTACACACAGGGGGTTGCCAGAACTTGGACTGAAAATCCTTGTGTTAAATAAATAAATGTGTTTGCCTGTTTCATTACCTGGAAACAGCATTGGCAGTGCTGCTTTCAAAGGTGAGTGGGTCAGTGTTGTGCATCATGTCTAATTCTGTTGGATGCTGAAGCCCAGCTGGCCCCATCAGTGGTGGATTAGTGGTTGCGCCAGTGAAAAATGAAATTATTTTGTTTTTCTTTCCCAGAACTTTTTATTTTCATACCTGAAGTATTTGTTATAAGATTTTTAAGGCCAGAAATTGATTTTTGGATTTAAATTGTGCTAATAAAACTTGAAAGTGCAAGTATTTGCGGTTTACATTTTTGCCTTATTTGACATAGGTGAGGAGTTGATGAGATCCTGGATGCCAACATCTCATGCTGAGTAAGTACCTGTCAAAATATATTTAAACCATACCTCTATATTAATATTTTAATTTTGAATGGATTGGGACTAAATAGTCACACAAGGATTTTACCATTTCCTTTATACCCACTTAACTCTACTACAGCTGTCTGGCTTGTGCTTTATTATTCCAAACAGGGAGTCATTGGAAACTAACAGTTATTGGAACAGAATGTTTCAGCTCTTATTGAGCTCTTAACAAAACCAAAATCTACCAAATTAATTTGTTTTTGTATATTTAGCCAGACTTGTCTTTTCCCTCATTGTCATGTATATGGTATTGTTACATGAATTACTGTATATTTTAAACATAAAATTACTGTTTTTACGTTTAAAATATACAGCCCAGATGTATTAAGTTATGTTTTTGTTTTGTGTGTGTGAGTGAGTGAGTGAGTGAGTGTGTGTGTGTGTGTGTGTGTGTGTGTGTGTGTGTGTGTGTGTGTGTGTGTGAGAGAGAGAGTGAAATGTAATCAACTCAGTTAAGTCCACTAAATTATTGTTTAATATTATTATAGGAAGGCTGGATACCTTTTATGCATTTAGTTCCATTGTTGAATATTTTTCTCCCTAACACCAGTTGCACAAAGTCTGGAATTGTTTGTGTGTTTAAATGCAGGTGCTCATTACAGGTGCAGTCTGTTGGATTTATACTGTTTGCTGTGGTTAAAGTTTAGGTGGTTTTGTGTGTCTTTTGCATGGTCCGATAAACTCCCTGTGCTTCTAATACTGCAGCAACAGGCTGACCAGCAATGATCTGCTGTCCCTGGATCCCTTTGGCCCCTCCATGGCAGTCACCTCTGCATCCTCATCCACAGGTAACAGTGGCACTGCTGCCCGTTGGCAATTACTCTCTTAAGTCCTTTCTTTGTGACAGATGTCAACATGGATCCCCACTTTATATCATGCTGACAGCATATTTTTAACTATCCAGATTTTATCCCTAAGTAGAGAAAAATACAATTCTGGTTTTTTTTTTTACATTAAATAAATAACAAGTTGATTGGTTATTATTATTATTATTATTATTATTATTATTATTATTATTATTTCTTAACCCATTCAATCAATTTTATTTTTTCCTGAAGTTGTTTTTTTTTTTTTTTTTTAATTTAAATGTGTTACTATTATTAGCCTTTCAGTTATTTTTGGTGCGAATTTGCAATTTCTTTTACTTGCATGTATTTGCATTTTTATTTTTTATGTAATTTGTACTTGTAAAGTGCTTTTGCAGGTGATTAAAATAGTCATGAACATTTTTTAATGGATTGGCGGAGGACTGAATATGCCCTTGTAAATAATGTATAAAAGTTATTCTTTCCGCTGCCTTATTAACATAAGAATTGTTCTTGGTGGAGAAACCTTTTGTTCTTAATTTGTTTTTAGTTCATACTTGATAAATGCTTGATGAGCATATCCTCTTGCAGTTTTGTTCAGTATGCCTTGGCTGTCTACAGCTGTGAAATGCCGCCCGCGTGTGGCTCTTTACCTGTTGCGTTCCTTTGCCTTTGGGTTCCCCTGAAAATGCTCGGCACTAGTTTCATCAGACTGGAATCCCACAAATTGCTGTGTGACACCACTGGTTAAGGAGAATTATGTTGGCAGTGACCCTTACTAGGCCTGGTCTTAATCCATAGTTAATTGGCACCTCGAGCAGTCAGAAAGGAGCTACATATGGCGCCTCTGACGTGGCCAGGTATCAAACCGTAGTCATGTTACTTGCCTGAAGTAGAAGACTTTGAGTCTTTGCATGATGAGCAGTCAGGACTACTACAAACTTAGTGTTTTCAGGAAGAAATCAGAATCCGATTTATTGGCCAAGGATTCTCATACATACACGGAATTTGGCTTTGGTTTCCAATGGTTCTCAGTGTACATACAAACATACAACATGTGCAGAAGATGCATGACAATGCAGGAGAATAAAAATAATTATTATAATGGAAGAATAAATATTATAAGGAGATGCATTACACAGTATTAAGGTATTACTGCAGTAATTCTGCTGAACTATGGCTTTCCTTTGAAAGTTGGGTGTGATATATTTGCTTAAACTTTGTTTGTCGCTGTACCTAAAATATCTTTTGACCTCCCCATTCGTGCTTTCCTCTGATTAGACTCACAGAATTGGTTTTGCCTTTTGCAAAGCAAATTTTCTTTCCTCTCTTCAAACTAAAAGATGTGAAGTTTCTCCCTCTAGCGACACAGGTAAAAAAAAAAAAAAAGTATATATTTTATGTGCTTCCAGAAACAAATAACTTCATAAATAATAAATCTGATTTTTTACTGAAACAGTATCTTACTAATGCAATATCTTATTAACCTTTTTATCAAATGAGCTTTTGCTTTTCATGTTGAAGATGCTGAATGTAGGAAAAAGGTTCTTATCATTCAGGATTTTGTCTTCACTTCGTTGATAAAATTAGTAGAGGATGATGACACTCAAACAAAATAACCTGTAGGATACAACTGTGCTTTTCCAAGTACAGGATGATAGTTGGTCCAGCATACATTATTAATACTGTAACATAATCATGTAATGGGTCTAATTGATATTTGTCTAAGGTTGTTGGTTGTCTGTTTTTTAAATTTTGTTATAAAAGAGAAATTATTATTTTCATACTGCCAGTTTTTTTTAGTTTTTTTAAATTGCATTTTAATCTCCTGCTAAGAAACATTGGGCTACAGTGAATTTCTGAATATATATATATATATATATTATATATATATATTTATTTATTTATTTATTTATTTATTTATTTTTCTTACATATTTATATTCTATATATTTTTAATGGCTTAATATTATATTTAAATTATGTAATATTTCTATGGAATAGCAAAAATATTGTTGCTTTAATATGCAAGGCTGCTTTTAACATCTTTTCAAGAGCTTTTTCTGCTGCATATTTATATAGATCCAGGAATCTTTGTCAGTTGCATTTTTTCTCGCATGGTGCCTGTTATTAACTTTTAACTGACTGCCGTGTTTCTGCGGATGTTTAAGTGGTGAAATCCTGTGTGAGTCCCTCTCTTTCTTGGCATCTTCTGCTCTCTGCTCTTTTCTGCTGGCTTTTCACACTGTGCTGCTCTGGACTGTCATCTTCCTCTTCAGCCAAGATGGTGGTGTGTAAAGACGGGTCCCCTTTCAGTGCCGCTTCCACTCCGTCGCCTTGGGATTTGGTAGACAAGTCTCTGATGGGACTAAATCCTTTAGGAGACCTTAAAAGCACATCGCCTGTGCAGCCAATGATGGTGGACGCTGGCACGGCTACAGCTGCCAAGCCTGCAGATGACAGCGTGGACATCTTTTCCTCCATTTCCTGGTCCCAGAGCCAGTGGATAGCCTTTGACGATGAATTTGCAGCATGCAGGAAGCTCAGTTCTAGCGCGAGGGATCCCTCAAGACCAGCACTGAGGCCATCGGCAAAATCCATCAAGTTTTTCTCTGATGACCCAAATGACCCATACAACAGCATCGTACGCAGCACTGGCCTGCTTTCTGGAGAGTGCCCAAGCCCCCCAAAGCTCTCTCCGAACTCGGGGGACGAGAGCTTGACACCCCCAGCTGAGCAGAAGCACCATGGTAACAAGAAGCATGCTGTGTGTGGCCTGAATGGAGGTCTCATTGGTTTTGTTTCAACCTTTTTGTATTTGTTGCTTACATTTATGCAAGAATTTTTGCATCTTGCTATGATTGTGTGTCATATGACTTCAATACATCAACATGTTAATATTTATTATTTATAGTTTGTAAAATATGTATGATGTTTCACATTTTTTGTTACTGGATAAGTGTTTTCGTTTTTGAGTGCTGTGGAATACTTTGACTTCTTTTTCTTTGATTTGATTTGTTATGTTTATTTTTTACTTTTTTTTTTTTTTTTTTTTTTGTAAATTAATTACATTTGACTTGCATTTCCGTGATATTGTGGTATGGATTTCTGCAAGTCTGAATCTTGAAAGATTTTTTTTTTTTTTTTTAAATGCACCTGAAAAAAGTGTTTGCTCAATGTCAGGAACTTGCTGACTTTTCTTTAGCTAGTTTCATAAAAATTACATCAGCAATGGATGCTGGCTAGTGCATTCAGCCCCCCCCCAGCTCTTCATATTTGAGTCACATGTTCAACCTTCCATGCAGTGCTCCCTCTTCCGGCCAGACCCTCCACCCCATTGACTGCTGGGACCATAGTGCCTCCACCACGGCCATCCTCCAGACCAAAGCTTCCCACGGGCAAGCTTGCAGGCATCAATGAAATTGTGAGTGTTGACTTTTAGCCTATGAGTTAAAATATGGTTCTTTGGGAAATTCATAATCTGCCCCCGCAACACCAGGTCAGACCATTCAGCCCTCCAAAGATCTCCAATGCAAGCCCACCCCCAGCTGCTCCTCTGGCCCGTGCCGAAAGCTCCTCCTCCTTATCCTCCAACACCTCCCTGAGTGCTGGAAACACCCCAACAGTGGGTGAGTACTCTAAGCCCAGATACACAGATGTGCAGCCACCATTGTGTATTACAAGGGTGCAAAAATGCAGATTTTAGTGTTTATCTTTCCCTTTCAGCTGAAGATTGTTCATGTTAGATATCTTTTGACAAAGTCTTCAAAAATGAAAGCTCAAACATTATATCAAACAGTCATTTAATATAGCCTACTCATGGGTTTCAGGGGGGGAACAAAAAAAATTATTTGATATCTGTGAATTTCTGTAACATGATCTGAGATGGGCCAGTACGAATTTTATTAGAAGCCATCCCAACAGTTGCAACTCCTAATGGAAAGCATAGACAACTGTTTTAATTTTTTATTTTTATTTTACATTGACGTGAGCTATAGACAGACAAATAACTACAACATTTCTATGTGGTTATATGACACTTGAGCTTCCAGTGCATGAAATTAAGAACGTTCAATCATTCATTGTTCATCTCTATCAGTAATGAACCAAATCAAAAAGCAATGCCATTTATAAAAACCAGTTACCATCACTATGGTTCAAGATGCCTATTGCTCATTATTCACCTTTCAATTTGGTTATATTATTTTAAGTACTGTTGAAACAAGACACTGATTTAAAGATGAAGCCAGCCCTCCAGGTAAGGGGAGGTTGTGCTACATTGCTGTGGACGACGACTGCTGTTGAGCACCTGTGTAGATTAAAATATCTTCCTCCAGTAGGAAGTGTGTGGTGTAAGAGCCTTGGTAATTTTTTGTTCTTTGCTGCTCTTAGATAATAAGAATGCTTACTTGCAGTTTGGTTTCTGCCTCTGCAAACCATATGTGTGTTAAATTGATAACTTTAAGATTCCTTAACTTACAAATTTCAAGGACTTGAGCAACTTCTTAAGTCTTCTAACCTAAAAAGTAAACCTTTTCATGTGTGTATATAAACACACATTTTTATTCTTTTGTTAGGGGCTTACCAGTTTATTATGATGTATTGTAAATGTACATTTTATATACTTCTTGAGCTTGCCTGTTGTTTCAGATTATCTAGGATTTAGTGTAAAAAGTTAATGTAATTTCTGTGTAAAACATGACCAGACTACAAAATGTTAGACACTGAATTACACAGCATGTCTAAAAAATAACTTGTGCATATTTTCAGCTTTAGTTTTGCAGCGTGCTTGTGAGCCAAGTAAAGTGTAATACTGTTTGTAGGTTCAAATTCAAACCTCTTGCACTGCTTGTAGTACTCAGCAAAATCCGTACCCAACTGTATAAACAAGCTAAATATTGCTTAAAGGGGCTGAAAAGCTGCAAGCAACCACAGAGGTTGAAGGTTATGTGCACCTGATGTGAGGTCCAGATTGACTGCCACTCATATGAGCTCCATGCTTGATGATGTCTAGTTTAATTTTTGTGTGTGTTGTGAATTTTGCTTTGGTTTTCTTTGGCCTCTGTTTCAATGTCAAAGATGAGGATGTGTTCATTGGGAAACTGCCCACCTTTGAAAGGCGCTGTGAGACCCCAGCAGGTAGAGTAACAATGGTTCGGCCTTTTGCTCTCTACCCAGTACTAACACATGTGGCCGTGCCTGCTTTTCCAGCCCCATCTCACGAGGAAGCATCTGAATGCAGTGTTTTTGTGCAAATCGTTGAGGTCTTGGTGTGGAAATCACCTTTTTCCCCTCAGTATTTCACTATATAATCTATGATTTTTGCAGAATGCTGTTGGATTGTTCTGTTAACAACTTTGCATTTGAATGAAGGATATGGAACATCTTGAATATTATTTTACCTTAAATGCAAAATATATAAAAAAAGATTACCTTTTCCATTCACAGCCCTGAGCTTAACCATTATAATTAGGAAAGTGTTTCCAACAGCAAATTGTGTAGGAAGTACAGTCTTGCTGCGTTGAATTAGCTGGCAGTACAGGAAGTACTGATGGAAAAATTGATTCCTTAGTCACAACCACAAGGAATGGCACAATACGTAACATTTTAAATGCTTCCTTCTAAAACGGGGTTGGCCTTTCAGTGCTTCAGTGCTGTGTTCTGTGCATGTCTTTGCTAAAGAGACCTTTGTTCCTCTTTATGTTAAAAATTTATTAAATGCTATAACAGGTATGGTTTTATTTCTAGCTCCATTATGTGTGTGCCGTTTCTGGCAGGTTGCCGCTGTGTAGATTGAAAGGACACTCGGTGCGCATTAACATCAAAAAGGGCATCAGGTTACAGTTTTGTATCCTCTGAACTTGTGTGTCATTTTTCACTTACAGTAAGCTGAATGCTTGTTGGAAATGAGTAGTTCCTTATTCAGCAGTATGAATTCAGGATGAAGTAGGGAGTTTAAACACTTTCACAAATGTAATATTGTTTTATTTTTTTATTTTGATGTACGGCAGTTTATTGAATTCCTGCTTTTCCCAAGTATTATAGTAGACTCCTTGCATGAAAACGTCCTGGAGACTTCTTGAATTTGTGCCAACCCTTAATCTCATGTACTCTCTTTTATTCTGTAACTTGTGTTATGTATTAACTGTGATGTGCTTTCTGCAGTACCTTAAATAATGTGTTAGTTTACATTTTACCAGGTATTCTGAACCTAGCTCCAAACACATTACTTCAGTTAGAATGAGTAAATTTGCTCATCCAGTCAGTATGTCATACTATGTGTGTATATGTTTGTGTCAGCCTCTCCTGTTTTGTTTGTCCCTCCTGCAGGGACTTCGCGAGGTCCCAGTCCAGTTACTCTGGGGTCCCAGGACTCAATACCTATTGCAGTGGCCTTCACAGAAGCAGTTAATGCCTACTTCAAAGGCGCTGATCCTACAAAGTTAGTTTCACATGACTTCCTCACTTTTTTAGAGCAGTCCCTGAAAGAGAAGTCCTTCAAAGCACTCCATCTCAGAAGCAGGTGTCAGAGGGCCCGCAAGAAGGCCTTACCGAAAATGCGTTTTTCTGTATTGAAACCTTGGTGTTAATTCGCCTCATGCACTTGTGTCATTAAGGCTGAGGCCAGTCCACGTTTTCTTATCCTGAGTGCAAGTCAGCATTTTTTTCTTTTTCTTCTGTACAGCACATGGAAAAAATGTCATTTCTTTCTTCAACATCATTATATTGAAATGCATAACTCTCCTTGGGAAATACAGGAAATAAGAATGTGTGCTTTTTATTATTTTTGGGATGCAGAATCCCATTAAGAGACATTACATAATGCAGTCTTGCAATAACAGTAGTTTTTAAAAACCACACATTTTAGAATATATAAACATAGTTATATGCCATCCCTCTATTTTATGGTTGCTGCAGTACCAGAGTAAACATTTTGACCCAGATGGCACACTGATGGTTAAGCAAATTATTTGATGTGAATATTAGTAACCTTTAGCAGTTTTCCCCCCCAGCATGATATGAGAGAGAGAGATATAAAATAGCATTTTCCCGAAAGATTCCGTGTCCACTACAGCTGTTTCTCCACTATGATGAAAGTAACAATGGAAGGGAATGTTTGGTTTGTGTATTTACTTTTAAGTGTATAAATATAGCAGCCCACAGGATCGTTACAGGAACTATTACAAGTTTTCACTTTGTTTTTGTCAGGTGCATTGTTAAAATCACAGGTGATATGACACTGTCCTTCCCGAGTGGCATCATCAAAGTCTTCACTAGCAACCCTTCTCCTGCCACCCTGAGCTTCAAGCTGAAGAACACTAACAAGTTAGAGCAGATCTTGCCCAACCAGCAGATCCTCCACAGGTCTGAAACTCTGCATATACAAACTTACTGAATCATCCACAACCCCTTTGTGTAATCTTAAGAACTTGTATATCACCATTTGGCTTATTTAGTTGAACATCTGTTTGAACTGCATAGCAATTGTTTTTTGTGCATTTTTGTAAACCAGTGATTCCTCACAAAGTGATTCGAGCACAAGGGACTTCTGGCTGAACATGCAAAACCTCACTGCCTACCTCAGGAAAGCATCTGAGCAAAACCCTACTGCCTCCTACTACAATGTGGATATCTTAAAGTACCAGGTGAGGCCCTGTGGCCTCATGTATGATTTCCTCTTTCTCTGCATTATGCAAGCCTCACTCCGCCTAAGGAGTTGTTCAGCTACCCCACAATTTTTGCATCTTCATTTGGAAGAAAAACTGATTTTGGTTGAAAGAAATGATGAGGATTTGGTTTAAAATTCTATAAGACTAAAATTAATAGCATGCTAGTACCACATGGGGTCCAAACTGTTTTTTCAGATGTGGGTTCAAATTTAGCTGTGTAATTGTGCTGTCCCTTCCCATGAAAACCATGTCAGTTGAATTTGGTTAGGCCGCATTTATCCTGCCTACAAATGTACAGTGAACTGTGCAAGGCAATGCTGTACACAGTTTTGATTCTTTTCCACCGTGCAGGTTGCTTCTAACGGGATCCAGTCCACTCCGCTGAACCTGGCTGTGTACTGGAAGTGCAGTCCCTCTACCACAGACCTGCGGGTTGACTACAGATACAACCCAGAATCCATGCTAAGCCCAAGTCCCCTGTGCAGTGTCCAGGTGCTAGTACCTGTGGACGGGGGTGTTTCAAACATGCAGTCTCTCCCCCCTGCCATTTGGTATGTTAACGTGACTGCACATTCCTCCTTAGATCCTAAGTGATCTACATTGATGTATTTTTCAACTTTGTTACTCCTATTTCAGTCAGATATGAACATAACTATAGTTATAATTACAACATATTCAGTATTTGTAATACTGAAGTTAAAAGCAAAAGTTTAATTTCAGGTTAGCATTGGCATTATATTGTATATACTGAAGTTATACATGCAGTAGATGAATAGAACGCAAGGTTAACTAGAATGTAAAATAATACATGCACTGTTTAATTATTATATTATTGTTAGAAAGTTATTTTAATCGGATATCATTTCAACTGGCTTGCATAAAGTCTTAAAAAATACAATCATTTGGGGGTTTTTCTTTTGTTTTTGACCATATGAACTAGCAATATCCTATGTACAAATATTAAACACTAAATATGAGACTCCTGCTTTATTGGCCAACTAAAAATAATGAAAGCCAGCATTTTCATATTAGGTATGTTTTTATTAAAATTATTGTAATTTTGTTTTATAACAGGAATGCAGAACAGAACAAATCTTTATGGAAGTTAAGTGACATTTCAGAGAAATCTGAGAATGAAGGTTTGTATTGAAAATGTATTTTTAAAAAATGTTATGAAGTTTTCTTGAAAGATACTAAAAAGTTACATTATAGTGTGAATCAATTCAATTTTTAAAAAAATTCTTATTGCTGGAATTGAGGTTGACAACACAGAATGCACTAAAACCAGCTGCTTTATTAATACTTATTTAAAAGCCTATTGATTTGCTGCTACAGTTGGTTTAGGAGTCAGTGGCACCCTGAAGGAGAGAGACAGCAACTTAATGTTGGCAACTTTGATCTGTGTTCAGGTTCAGGATCCCTCAGGGCCAAGTTTGATCTCTCAGAAGGGCCATCGAACCCTGCCACCCTTGCCGTGCAATTTCTTAGTGAAGGTAGTACTCTCTCTGGAGTTGATCTGGAGCTTGTGGGAACAGGCTACAGACTCTCCTTGGTTAAAAAGAGGTTTGCTACAGGTAAGATCTCTGCGTTTTACAGATTGTTTTGATCTCATATGAAGAATAAATTTGTTTGCACAACTTGCTGAGCACACCACATTTTGAAAATCCATGACCAGAATTTTATGGCAGTCTTTTCAGTATAGTTTTAGTTTGTATTATTTAATATTATTTCTTATTTAGTTTTGCTCTTCTTCAAATTCTTTTTCACAAATGATGTTGTTTTTAAAAATGTTTCTTCCATTTTCATGTAGGACGATACATGGCGGACTGCTGACGTTGCAGAACCTCCTGTCCCAAGAAGCACAAATATGATTAATGAAAATCTCTTTTTTGGCATTTTATTAATTGTCTGTTCTTTGTGTCCTATTTATGGAGGGTATAAGCAAATCTTAATGTTTTTTGCAATACCTTTTTTTCTTCACATTTTTGAAACATCTTGGCATAAATTGAAATGCACCTTTTTGGAAGAAATATTTTTACGACATGTGATTAGCACTGAATTTTCAACACTGTTCAAAGAAAACAAGAAAAACCTATGCTGTCAGGAAATTTATAAAACATAGATTCTTTGTAAGTAACACTTTGATTTATTCAGGCTTTTATAAAGTCTAAACTGTAGTGTTTGATATACATAACTAACAGTATGTGTACTATGGATACAGTATATCAGCCAGCTAAATCTGCACTAACAAGCTTTCTTGTATTTTAGGTGTCTTTTTTTCCTCATTCATTCAACTGCAGCGCTGGTAGTGGTAATGAATTCAGTTGAAATTGTAATTGACACATTTGAAATGAAGAGAACACATTGGTGATCCTTCCTATATTTCCCTGCTGGGTCACAGTAGCATTATAACAAGGATTAGGGGGGCTGAATGTTTGTATAGCAGCCAGGAGTAGATCACAACATTTGTTTGTTGTTGTTGCAATGATGTGCAATGATTCAAATAAGCTGTCTCAAATTGAAAATATTTACATGCGTGGCACAAGTACATTCATGGCACTTAAAAGTGACTGTTTAAAACCTACTGTCAGTTGTTTCTGCAACTTAATATCAGTGCCTCTTTTTACTCTAAATATGTAAACAAAATATTTTTCTCTTATATTTTGTACTTTGTAGCACAGTACAAGAACACTCTTGTGCCTACTGTTATGAATGCTATGCTAATTGGATGTTTAAGGGAAACGCAGCAGACCTGTAGTTTGAATATAACAACATCTGACCTTCCAAAGTTTTTTGACCTTCAGAATTTGTCTTCCAAAGTTATCAAAGGCATGGGCAAAAATCCTTAGCATTTTGTTGTACTTACTGATTTTGTATGCTGTGAATAGACTGTTTCTTGTGTCTTCTTGATCTTCTTGATTTCTGCTGACCATTTTAAATCAAAATCCCATGATCCATAAGTACATCCGAATGTATGTAACAAAGATTTTATCTGTACTGTTGCTCCCTGTCAATGTACTGTAATGTAATGTAGGAATTAAGAATATAGTGTGTCTTTGTCAGAACGGGATGAATCCTGAAGACACACTGAAGGCATCTACTGTGTTTCTGCAGTAAGACTTTTGTATGTACTTTTCTAACAAAAAAAAAATCTTACCAGAAGACCCATTCCCATTAGCAGCATAGTGATACAGATGATTGGGGAGCACCAGAATAATTAAATTCAGTCTAAAGCATTACAACATATTAATTTTAAACCAGTGTAATATAGAGGTTTTATTCAGCAGTGGTACATTAAAATTCTTAAGTTAATTGTCTTGATATAAATATCTGTAATCTGAGTAATGACAAACTTATCTAGGAACATACAAAAAAAAAAAAAAAATGTTTTTTTAAAAAAAAAAAACTAAATAAAGTATAACACTTGGCACTGTACTGTGCTTCAAGACAGTAAATTGTAAAGATGCAATGTCCAGGCATAAATTACTACCAATAAGTCTTAATGTTCAGGTGTATCATTTGCTTTAATAACAGCGATCCATCACCTCCTCCTAGCACTGCCCGATGGAGTCAGATAACACGGTGCCGAATGTATGTAACTGCACAAATGTTATTTGCTCCTTGGCATGTGGCTTCCATCAAATTCCATGTTTCAGACTGGGAGTTAAGTCGCAGATTACCAGCTCAAGCATTTTTAGGGCCACTATGAAAGTTTTTACCATTTCCCTCAGTTGAAGACAAATTACCTTTTTTATTCCTCTTTGAGCTGTGCATAATTTTATATCTGCAGGCACCATTTGGGTGAGGGTTATTTGTTAGGTTCTAATTTCTTTACTCAGCATTTAACTTAGTTTTTTACCTAATTCTGAGATAACTTTCATTGCCTTATCCAAACAAAGACTACCTTTGGAAGGGATTTGTTTTCAGCCTTTTGTTAATATCTTGACAGCATTTTTTCTACAGATTTGTATGTAAATTTTTCTAATTTACTTGAATATCTGAAGAAAACATTACAACCACATATAGCCTGTTATTTGTGACTTTTTTCATTATTGCGGCTCATGTTTCATACTTTCCTGTGTGGTTAAATGCAGAAGCGCTGTGGTTGTGACCCAAACAAAGGCATTACCTCTTATTGTACAGCGCTTAAATGTCACTAGCTGTTACTGTTGCATTTTTTTTTTTACTCAGCTTTGCTCAAGCCACCATGCAACTTGCTTAACATTTTTGGTCAAGTTTGTGAAGTCAGTCTGAAGGGTCCTTAAGCTGGAAATGAAGAAGCTTTTTCTATTTAGGCTTGGCAAAATAAAATGGTAGTGTGTACATCAGTTAGTACAAGTGTACTTCTACAAAAAACGATTCTGTGGGTATAGAGGGAATAAATGCAATCAGCATGTCACTGTGCCATCCATGAGAGGTTGCTGTTTTATTTTTATTCCTGTTCTTCAGGCTGCTCGAAGTACAACATTGACGTTTAGGTCTACAGAAACGGAATATACTATATTATGTATGTTTAGCGAGCTGGTTCTTGCTTCTTTATACAGAAATCTCTCTACATGCTGCCTCTTCAACATTTGTAAAATTCCAGTGCATTTGGAGCTCATATCTTCTATTGGTTGTATATTAACATGTCAGAATGAAAAGTAAACAATCTGTGTACATAAATGATTTCTCAAAATGTAAATTTTTCATTATCTCTGCCACTTCTGTCTTCACTTTATAATTCATTGTGCCTGTAATAAATATTACATATAAATATATATAATATACCAATATAAAATGAGAACCAAATGTGGTGCATTGTATCATTTATTTCTGAGCTTAATTGTGGTTTACTTGTATTTTAAATGGTATATTTTTGACACATGGTTGTTAGCTCTGTAAAGAGCTTTGTATAAAATGCTTTTGTGTATTATTTTTGGTATGTATGTAGATTAGTGTCCTCATGAGAGCTGTCCCTTCAAGTGGTGATCATTGTTCCGTATTGTGAAGTCGTGTTAAATTTAGTTCTGGCGACCTCCAGCACTTGATGACCAGTATACTGCGGCAAATCACCGGTTGTATATTTTTTAAGAACTCTGGTCTACATTTTCATTTTTTTCCCTCCATATAACCTCTTGAACCACAAGAAAAGTTATGCACAAAGCAGTATTGGCAGGATGCGGCAGTCACACTCATACCCTCGGTCAAGGTGCTTAATCCAAATGGATTCAGTAAGAATATCAATATCCTGTTTAAACTGGTGAAGGTGCTTATCTAGCATTGTAGATCACCTTGGATGAAGGAGATGAAGGCCCAAGCGAAATAAAAGATTATTTTATTTGTTTGGCTTCCGCATTGTTAAAAGGTTACCCTACAGTGAACAGTATAATTGTGCACTTAAATGGAGATGCTTAAAATCATATCTTCGTTAAAGAAAGTGTAAGAGTTTAAATTTGATATTTTGTTGGGTGTAAAGTGGGTCTATTTTATCTAAGGTTGAATGCGGAGGGACCGTGAGTGAGTGATATGGCAGTGAGGGGAGAGTGCGGTAAAAGAAGTGTGAGGGCGTTCTAGCAGCCGTATGTAGTGCTAGTCCTGGAATTTTATGTGTGATTTTTATTTTAGTAAATTATAGCTGAGTGTTCCAGTGACAGTCCAATTTCTGTCGAGTTTCATTTACACTCTTGAAGCCACAAACGAACCCGGAACTTTAAACGGGATCGCTAAATAAGTTAGGATTTCGTTAAAAAAAACACTTTTGTTCGTTATATACAGCATGTACCCTCTGTTTCTGTAAAATGTTAACGTGCAAAATTGTGAATCCCAAGATATATAACATTGCGTAGAATGAGCGCTAAGGTACGAAGTCACGTTGACACGCGAGCCAGCGACTGAAAAGCGCGTCTCTGGCAGGTAGCGGCCGTGCACAACCCGAGGGGCGAAAGCCAGTGGCGACCTGTTTGTCCCTCACGGCTGTCCGTACGGGCGTCCAATTCCCGGGCGTCGTCAGCTGGAGCGCGCTTGCTTCCATGGGTTTGGCGCCACATTTGTCTGAAAATGATTGGACGGCGGAGGTGCGACGACAATATAAATAGGAAGGGGGAGCCCATGCCAGTTTCAATTGGTCACAGTGGAAGTTTCTAATATTATCTTAAGAAAATAATTTGGCCTATTATTGCATGGGCGCACTCGTGTACATTTCACATCGAACCTCTAGCTTTCCAAGCCCTGCTACAATAAAAAGACGAATTGAGGCAGTTTTATTTGTTAGAGCAGCGCTGACGCTCACTCAGTTCAGTGTTTCACCTGGCTGTTTGGCTTCATCCGTCGGTGTGGCCTCGTCAGGTGTGTCCGGGGGTTTGGGCCGAAGAGCAGGTCACCAAGGCTGTTTTTTTTTCCTTTCTTCAGTGTCACGTCCTGTTCTGCCTTTTTTTTTGTTCTTTTTTTTCTGCATAAAGACTTATCGAATAGCTTTACAGCTGGTGGGAATTTTAGTATTTAGGGTGTGAAGGGAGATGGACGTGAGGCGGGCAGCATGACTCCTCCTCTGGAGTCAACAGCTGACGTGAAATATTAGGACAGCTACCCATAGAGTCGACAGCACTTAACAACAGTTAAATGTCTAAATATACAAAACAAAATCTGTTAATTTCCTTCCAGAAAGAGGTTTGCTCATGATTTATTCAGAAGGTAACCGTATGATGGATCATTTGCCTTTTGTAATAAAAAGGCGGGAAGAGCCGTTGAGTAGCCTATTAACACTTTTCACTATAAACAAGCCAAATTTAGTATTTCTTGTGCACAGCAGCACCTACAACATGAACTGATTTAATTTAAACTTGATATGGTTTATAAAGATGGCAGTAAAACAGAAATGGGAGCTCAAAGGTGATGTCTTTCATGAACTTTCTAAAGTTGAGCATTAGTGTGAGCTTGGGTGCTAACCAAAGTTGAACCCACTTAAATTTTACTTTAAAATATGCTGTCTTATGTTGATTTATACCTTGAATTGTATTGACCCTTAATTCTGCAGTGCATCCTTTAAAACTTCCAACATGTAGCCATGGGTAACTGATTTCTTGAATTCTACACAGATCTGATTATTTTTTTATGTTGTTCTATAGCAGATGAAGGATTTGAGCCTCAGGTCTACCTGGAAAGACAAGAAAAAACTAAAACCAGGTAATTAACAAAAATAATCATACTTTTTTTTTTTTTTACATGGGTTTTCACATTTTACAGAGGGATGTCACTACTGGTTCTGACTTGAAATATATAAGTTCCTGAGCTTGTAAGAGTACTCATATCAAAGGGCTGTAGTTTCAGAATTTTTAATGTAGCAGCACAATGAAAAATTGCTTGGCATTGTGTCTCTCAGCTTTCTGTGGCTAATCTTGTTTCCTTGGAGCTTTTATGCTGTATGTTTTATTTAAATCACATGGGGAATTCTTGGAAAAACACTTCTTCAATATTTATTGAATGTTTGGGTGGAAACCCCATCCCCCATGCTCACACATAAAACATGATCTTTGAGCTTTGATATTGAACTACTCAATGTATTGAAAAGACAGATTTAAAAAAAAAAAACCCCTCAAGGTTCCAGGTTACTTGAGTTTGTGGGTCCTAAATGTCTGAGAAATCTTGCAGTTTCTACTTCCTTGACCTAATTCAGACAGCCATATGCTAGGCTGGAAAAGGGAGCTTCAGCCTGAGCACACTACTAGGTTCAGGTGGAGCAATACATGATTCAGTAGCTTGTGAATATATTTAAATGTATCTAGACAGTATTATAAAATCTGAGTCTTAATGTTAATTTATACATTGTATGCATTACTGTGTGTTCATAGTTTTACTTACAATTGGTGAGATTTTACCTTGAGTAAGTGGTGTCTTCACTGATTGTCAAAATTAGCAAAAGTAATGGTGTTGAGGATCTAAATTGCCAAGTACATGAAACAATTTTGGAAAACATTTAATCAAGTTTTAGATAACTGCAAGGTCAGTGCAAAGACTTTTTGAGCCTGAAGTACAAAGGCAAGTCAAATACTATTCAAGAACTATTACATTTTAGAGCAACCACATTCCAAATCTTGCTTTATTTTGTCATGGGCAGCCGTGAAAGATTTACTGTGGGCTCTGTTTTAAAGAGATACTCACAGTGGCATCATTCAGTCCAGATTTCCTTCAATATTCTGAGTATGGGTATTACCTGTTTTTTTTTTTTTCTCTCTCTCCCCCTCTATATTCTGTTATTTTTGTGCATGGCTACAACAAAACAAAGAGATGATGTGTCTTTCCTGCATTATACGCTAATAGAAAATTGTTATTCTAATGATGGACATTTTAAATCAGTATGAAGAATCTTTTTGACTTCTGCTTTTATCTTTGGTGCTGGTGACAGCATAAGAAAGGCAGAATATAAAACACATGTTGCACCAGCGAGTAATTTTAATATCACTTGACAGTTTAAAGGAGAGGAAAAATATCAGGGCTGGAATCGTCTTCTGTAAAAGGAAATCTGTCTTGATCTGCTGTGTACTTTTGTACAGGGAATGAACTGCTGTAGCTGCATGATGCCAATTATTCTGGGATTTATGGTAGTGGAGCGTGGGGTTGGAATAACACCTTTTTACATTGATGCTGTTTTTGTGAACCTTTTTTTTTTCCTTTTTACATGTTTCCTTTGCCTTTTTTGTTTTAAGTACCACATTTCAGGGAGCAGCTGCAACTAAGGGTTCAACCCATTAGAGAATTAGACTCCTACCTTAAGTATGTTCCAATTTCTCAGCCAAAGGCCCGGGCTGAAAATGGGGTTGACTTACCTGGGGCATATGTCAAAGGGCAGCAGTACTCCCAAGGACCAGGACAGTGCATTCAGTTCCGCCGTCCATTTCCTGTATCACACCCATTCCGTTATGTCGTGACCCTAGACCTAGTCGTAATGTCATACTCCTTTGTCAGTAGCTGTCATATCTTCTGCTAGGCTGTGGTATATTTGTTTAACTTGTACCGGAATGTCAAAAGTTTCTTGGGTTTGGATTTTGTTCTGAAGTATTCTACCACATGCATGTGTTTAAGGTGGGCAGTCATTTATTATTATTTTTCTAAGCAATGTTGCGCTTAGTTTTCGTGACAGCATTTTAGGAGATACTGAACTATAACCCACTGGGGAAAAACTTCATTTTGAAAACTGTCTAAAATTAGAAACCAAACAAATTCATTCATTATCAACTTCCACTTGTCCAGTTTAGGATTGTAGTGATAATGTCCCTATCTTGGCAATACAGGGAATGGTATAAGGTTTGTGCTTAACTGGATGCAAATTGATTGTGGGGGGAAATCAACAGTCAGTCACACATATGGATACTTAGGGAGTTAATCTGAAACTCATGCCCTTGAACAATGGGAGGAAATTGGACCTCCCAGAGGAATTCCATACGAGTCCAAAAAAGTGGAAGCTCTCTCTTACAACACCTGATTATTTGCTATACTCTAGCAAGAATGCTACACACCTCTAGCTACTTGGTGGTCCCACTAAGATGGGGATCAAATTCAAAAGTCTTTAGGATTCATGGTTTAGCGTTGATGTAGTGATTCTTTCTCATTCTTAGAACTGCCAAATCTTTTTAATAATACAAGGGTCTCCAAACTTCTCTCTGTATTTAACAGCTCTGTAAATTTTCACCACACCATCTAATACCACCTTTGTATTTCTTGTCAAATTCCTTAGGCAGTTGCATAACATGTACAATTGGCCCATCAAACCACTTTGGCAACCACAAGACTGCATCTAAAGCTGTTTGCCTGTTTAATCCGAGTTTCGTGACACGTTGGAAAAAAGTGTTTTGCTAAGTGAATAAATGTGAATGTAAATGAGAGGAAACGCTGAAACAAGGCAGAAAAATAGAGCACATAAATGTATTTTCTGTCAGCAATTTTGAACATGTGGACTTTAACCCAGAATATAAAGGCATTATTATGCAATTGATATTCTGGCATGGTTTGAATTGGATTTAATTTATGTTGAAAAGGTAATGTTGGAATTTGGCTTGTTTGCTGGAGAAAACAGTTTATTGAACCATTTATAGCTCAGGAACATGTGTTTTCCGATTTAAATTAATGGTAAGCATTTCCTTTACAAGATTCACACCGATTAGCCACAACATTAAAACCATGTGGCTAATATTGCGTAGGTTCTCATCGTCCCACCAGAACAGCTCAACCCGTCGAGGCATGGACTCCACAAGACCTCTGAAGATGTCCTGTGGCATCTGGCACCAAGACGTTAATAGCAGATCCTTTAAGTCCTGTAAGTTACGAGGTGGGGCCTCCAAGGATTGGACTTGTTTTTACAGAACATCCCACAGATGCTTGATTGAATTGAGATCTGGGGAATTTGGAGGCCAAGATGACATCTCAAACTCTTTGTCATGTTCCTCAAACCATTCCTGAACAATTTTTGCAGTGTGACAAGGCCACTGCCATCATGTAATACCGTTGCCATGTAGGGGTGTACATAGTCTGCAACAACATTTAGGTAGGTGGTACTTGTCAAAGTAACATTTACATGCATGCCAGGACCCAAGGTTTCCCAGCAGAACATTGCCCAGAGCATCTCACTGTCTCCACCAGCTTGCCTTGTTCCCATAGTGCTTCCTCCTGCCATCTCTTCCCCAAGAAACAATGCACACGCAGCTGGGCATCCACATGATCTAAAAGAAAACATGATTTGTCAGAACAGGTCACCTTCTTCCATTGCTTCATGGTCCAGTTCTGATACTCACGTGCCCATGGTAGGTGCTTTCAGCAGTGGACAGGGGTCAGCATGGGCACTCTAACATGCCTGCGGCAACGCAGTCCCATACGTGGCAAGCTGCGATGCACTGTGTGTTCTGATGCCTTTCTAACATGGCCAGCATTAAGGCTTTCAGTAATTTGGGCTACAGCAGCTCTTCTCTGGGATCGGACGAGATGGGCTAGCCTTCACTCCCCGTGTGCATCAGTGAGCCTTGGGCATCCATGACCCTGTCACCGGTTTACTGGTTGTCCTTCCTTGGGCCACTTTTGCTAGGTACTAACCACTACATACCAGAAAACCCCCCCACACACCCCACAAGACATGCCGTTTTGGAAATGCTCTGACCCAGTTGTGTAGCCATCACAATTTGACCCTTGTCAAAGGGCTTTGGATCCATACGCTTGCCCATTTTTCCTGCTTCCAACACATCAACATCAAGAACTGACTGTTCATTTGCTGCCTAATATCTGCCCCCACCCCTTGATAGGTGCCATTATAACAAGATAATCAATGCTATTCACTTCACCTGTCAGTAGTTTTAACATTATGGCTGATCAGTGTATAAGGCAAACTGAAGGTGACCAGATGATTTTAGAAAGTTGTACATGATTATTTGATGAATGAGTCCAATCCATTTTGCCAGCTTTCCTGTGTCCTCAGTGACAAATGATTTACTTGTTTGGTGTTTAACACTCTTTAATGCATTCTCTGAACATTGTGTTCTGGTACATTCCAGCTAATTCTCTTTTCTGCATATAAGTGACTGTAGGGATTGCATAATTTTCATCAGTCATTTTGAAGTAGACTTAAACTGAAGATACATCAAAATTATTAAGATGAAAAATTAAAACTGTGACTTATTGGCATCCCGTCTGTAATGTAATTAGTCTCACACCACACATTTTCAGTTTAAATTCAAAAACTTCAAATTTTGATTTAATTGTAACATTGTCTGATGTTTTTTCAGTTAACCTAACCTGTGAATAAATCAAGATACTGTATTATTACATTTTGATACACTGTAATGTAGTGGTTGAACAATTCAACTTAACAATCAGATTTCCAGGCTCAGCTGTGTTCATAAGTTGAGGGTGCAGGGTATACTGTAAACTTCAGTGACACATTCACTCCCCCCCCCAAGCTCCTTGGATCTTTCACAGCATAATTTTTTTTAAACATAAGACCTGGGTTTAACATTTTTCTTTTGTCCTTGTTTATTTTTATTGAGCACTATATAGTTTGAATGTAGTGAAGTAACCACAATAGGAACAACACAAAACAGAAGACTTGGTAGAGACAATTGTAGCGGCTTGTAGTTAAATGTGTGACTGGTTGGCACTCAGAAATGGTCCAAAGGCCACTGTGGTACACCTTGCCTGAACTGTCTCTATCACTTCTGGCAAGATTACTTGCTTGAGAGCCTGTCTGTGAAGTTTTTCCCATCATGCCAGTTTTTTCTCACAGTTTTTTCCCTGGCCCTGGGGGTTCAGTTGCACACTGAGCCCACATTCCCCCTCATGTTTTTAAATAAGGTAAACAGCAGGGGGCCAAGGGGTCTGAAGAGGGAAATGTCCCAATTACCAAGACATCTGCAATCCTAAACATCTGAGGTTCTCACTCAAATGTCAGTGCACAATCATTTCTCTTTCCTCTTTATATCCATAACCATTTATGAAAACAGAACTCATGAAATTTAAAGACCCAGGGAGTTAGGAGTAAATTACAATTTGCCCCTACTGAATTTTCATGCATGTGAATGATTTGTGTTTGCTATGGACATACACGATTCTAATCTGCATAGCAAACTGGTGAAATAGTTAAGAGCAACTGTTTTAAAATGCTTTGTTATTTTCTTGTGAAAAGACTTCCAGGTTTAATGTCATACAGAGAGCTGCATAATATAGTCTGGAAATTATTGCATCAAAAGCCGCTACTCTCTTAACTGAAAAAACACTGAATAGGAAGCCACAATTCTTCCTGGTGTTCCTCCCTTAAAGGCTCTGCTGTGGCAGCCAGGTCATCATTGTTTGTGCCCTGGGTTGTGTCATGAATGTGGTAAACAGTGGCAGCCGTTGAAGCACCAAGTCTCGTATGGATGGATGGGTGCTCAGATAAGCCATGAATTTCTGTTTTGTTTCTGTTGGGTAATGCTCTTGGGCTGTATTTTGGACCGGCATTTAAGCCCAGCTCTGTTCTCTGCAGAGTTTGTATGTTTTCCCTGCATTTTTGTGTACTTCCCCTGCAGTCCAAAAACAGCACAATAGTGAGCCACTTTTGTGCTGGTCCCCTATATTCCCACTCACTCAGTTACTTCAGTGCTTAAGCTGAAAGCTTCCTTTAAATTAGGTTTTCTCTGATACTATGAATTTGTAAGTGTTGGTAACACATCAGTACTCGGATACATCTCAGCCACCACATTAAAACCACTGACAGGTGAAGTGAATAACATTGACTATCTTGTTATAATGGCACCTGTCAAGGGGTGGGGGGAGATATTAGGCAGCAAATGAACAGTCAGTTCGTGAAGTTGATGTGTTGGAAGCAGGAAAAATGGGCAACCGTAAGGATCTGAGCGACTTTAACAAGACCCAAATTGTGATGGCTACACGACTGGGTCAGAGCATCTCCAAAACAGCATGTCTTGTGGGGTGTGGGGGTGTTCCTGGCATGCAGTGGTCAGTACCTAACAAAAGTGGTCCAAGGAAGGACAACTGATGAACTGGTGACAGGGTCATGGGTGCCCAAGGCTCACTGATGCGCATGGGGAGCTAAGGCTAGCCCATCTGGTTTGATCCCACACAAGAGCTACTGTAGTACAAATTGCTGAAAACCTTAATGCTGCCCATGACAGAAAGGTGTCAGAACACACAGTACATCGCAGCTTGGTATGTATGGGGCTGCATTGTCACAGGCCAGTCAGAGTGTCTGTGCTGACCCCTGTCCACTGCTGAAAGCGCCTACAATGGGCACATGAGTATCAGAACTGGACCATGGAGCAATGGAAGAAGGTGACCTGGTCTGATGAATCACGTTTTCTTTTAGATCACGTGGAAGGTCGGGTGCGTGTGCATTGTTTACTTGGAGAAGAGATGGCAGCAGAATTCACTATGGGAAGAAGGCAAGCCAGCGGAGGCAGTGAGATGCTCTGGGCAATGTTCTGCTGGGAAACCTTGGGTCCTGGCATTCATGTGAATGTTACTTTGACAAATACCACCTACCTAAACGTTGTTGCAGGCCACGTACACCCCTTCATGGCAACGGTATTCCCTGATGGCAGTGGCCCTGTCACACCTCAAAAATTGCTCAGGAATGGTCTGAGGAATATGACAAAGAGTTTGAGGTGTCATCTTGGCCTCCAAATTCCCCAGATCACAATTCGATTGAGCATCTGTAGGATATGCTGGAATCTATGCCTCAATGGGTCAGAACTGTTTTGGCAGCATGAGGGGGACCTATGCAATATTAGGCACGTGGTTTTAATGTTGTGGCTGATCGGTGTATGTTACCTGAGTTGTACATTTGGACTAGAGAGTGAAGTAAGTCTAACAAATGGTTACTCTGTTTTTAATTAATAATTTTATCATAGGACAGAAATACCAAAACTCTTTGGTGTGAATTTAAAAATATTAAACCACTCTTCTATAAATATCTGCTTAATTGTTACCTGGACTTGAGCTTGGAGTATTTTACTAACAAATGAAGGCAGAGTCTATACAAAATGTGAATCTGTCAAAAGCAGGATTATTGTTGTTGTTGCTATTATTATTACATTTTTTTAATTATATGATGAGCTGAGACATCTTAATTTGTTTGGCTAACATTGGTCTCCTAACCATAGCACCAGTTGTAGAATTTCATAATGGTACTTTATGAACTTTAAAAAAATATAATGTGTGAGACATATCATTAAAATAATCAGCTCATAAGGTTTTGTGTTTTAAAAAGTGCATGTTACTAGGAAAAATTTTGAACTGGGATTGAGATACACTCCAACCCCAAACCAGATTTTACATTTGGTTAGTCACTGGAGTTTATGAACACCAACCAAAACAGTTAATTAATCAATAACTTTAAATGTCACAATTAGTTTATTAAATATTATCTTGTGTCCCATGTTAAAGGAACAGTAAAAGTTAAAAAGTACCCAGAGAAACCCCTCCTGCAGACACTGCTGACTGAGTATAGATTCAGTAGTATAAAAGTTCAGAGCCCAATGGCTCCATGTTTTCAAAACGTTTTTGGGGCTACCCAGTAGCTGTGACACAGATACAATGGATTTATTCCGCGAGGAATTTTCTCGCAGCATGATTCCTGTGTCACCTTATCTTTCCACTACAACTGAGGTAGGAGTGCCTGGTGGAGGGAAGGCCAGGGCCATGCTGCTGTGTTGCGGAGTCTTCCTTGGAATGGTGGGCATGGCGTTTACGGTGATGGGATGTATCAACTATGAAAGAAACAGGACCTTTGAGTGGACACAGCTGCTTGGTCCAGTCCTTCTCTCTGTTGGCGTGACCTTTCTGTTAATCGGCCTTTGCAAATTTAAAAAACTGAACTGCAAGTTTTGGAAAGCGAATGAGGAGCAGGTCACGGAGGTGGAGCAGGTTGCCCCTGCACATTCTTTTGTTTTTACTGGCATCAGTCAACCCATTGCCTTCCACGGAGCCGCAGTGGTCCAGTACATCCCCCCGCCATACACCATACCAGCCCACGATCGCAATGCAACGAACAGTGTTCAGCCTGGGCCGTTGCCAGTAGCCTCATGTCCACCACAGTACTACACAATATATCCAGTGGACAACCCAAGCTACTCTGGAGATGATCAGTACGTGCCACAGGTCTGGATGGACAACAGCCACAGCAGGTACAGAGGACCAAAACTGACCTGTGCTGAAGCAGGTGGACTGGTCCTGCTGAAAGCTCAGCTGTCTTTTGACAGTCTTAAAAATAACATGTTTCAGGCTTTAGTCTGTAATTTCTACATGAAAACGCATTCTTTCTGCTCCAAAAGGCTTGTTTATAGAGGTTTTAGGTGTTGGCTGTGGTAAAAATGGAATTGCATTATATTTTTTGGATGAAGCATGTATTGTATTGTAAATACAGATGAATAAACATATACAGGCTGTGGAAAGATATTTTTACACCATTGCTTGTTAATCTCAGCAGTGTGTGTGTGTGTGTGCGTGCGTGCGTGCGTGCGTGTGTGTGTGTGCATGTGTGGACACTCTGGATAACCTGTGTATTTGTAGCCCAAAAACTATGTTTGTGTGTTCTGTTGCTGTTTGTTACCAACTGAATGTCTTACTGGGTAAAATTTACAACAGGGAATCAAACTATGAAGAAAGAGCAGATGGGAAGACAGCTGTTGATGAAATACCCCCAGCCTATGAAGACATCTTCCCTGAACACTCGCTGGAGAGTATGACTTCACCTGACAGTTTAGACAACTCTTAAGTATTTGGGAAATTGTTAGTATATTCCAGTAGAAAAAATGTTGAATGCAATTTAATCGCTTAACATACAAAAAAGTTGCACTTTAAGGAAAAATATTTAACTGTTTTGTTAACATATGTGGCCAGAAATGTTTAAGGGTGACAGCACCACACCTTGCAAGGTGTGACTTGAGATGCCAAGATTCTGTTTCCAAACCTTTGCCTATATAAATAAGTGTGTTTTTAGTAAATGCAAAATTTAAAAGAATGGTTTTAGGTGACATGCCTGGTCAAATCTCTGTGTATGTAGGTATACATATTTATACTCTATATTCATCAATTGCTAGTCAAATATAGCGCTGTCCAAGGTCCTGTTGAGGTGTCTTCTTTTCATGCACCTCAGAATTTACACTTTTTTAAAAATATTTATTAAGCAGCATGATAGTAACATTTCCGATGTTTAAAAGGAGCTTCAGATACCTTTTTTGTACTCTTAACATGCAAAATATCGAGGTTCCGTACGAACATTTGTTTAAATAAAACGTGAGCTTATTTTAATTTTGTGAATTCAGCAAGCTTTACCTTTACATTTTTTAAATGATTTACGTACTGAGTCATGACATTTAAATGCAGGTAATTTAATTTTAATGTCTAACGTGTGTGTCGGTGCTGCTGGATGACTGCAGTACTACAGAGACGATGAAGACTGAAAGTCAGGCAGGATTTGCTGTTAAACCACGTGGGTATTCAGGATTGACTTCACCTTTTCCTTCGGTTTAATTTTCGGAAAAATGAAAGCACCAATTCCTGAGTAATGTTTTAGTCATGGGCAAGCTTTAGCCTTGTTGAGAATACCTGAGCTTTTTTTAAGGAAAGCCAAGAATTCAACTTGCTTTCACGATCTGAAGGCTGAGAAGCGTGGCCACAAACGCTGTGCGTGTCCGCAGAGACGTGGCTCTGAGTAGATGACTGAACCGTGGGCAGGCAGTCTTGAAAGGTGAAGGCTTAGCAGTTAAACCGGGTCTAGTGCAAGTAAATGAAAGCTGTCGAATATGTGGAGTTAAACATTTTTCTTTTCCTTCGTAGATTATTATGCCTTGTTTGCACTTACTGATGCCCCGCTTCACACACTTCTTGCCGGAGTCCACGTCACGGGGAAGACACGGAGTTAACGAGCGCGACCCGTGTGGGCTGAGCACATTCAGATGTTATAAGCAAGTACTGAGAAGGGCTAACGCAGTTCGCTTCTTCTGCATAGTCGTCTCCAGTAAAGGTGTCCGAGACGTGCATTTTGTGTGCTGCTCAACTTTTAACCGTAATAAATAGTTGTACTGAATGTGCATTCATGTAAAAGCTGCACGACAAACAGTGCAAAAAACCGTTCTGCTGACAGACAGACGGAGAGAGAGGCTGCGTGGGGGTCCCCCGCACGGCGTGAGCGACTCTCCTGCAAATGTGGC
This sequence comes from Heterotis niloticus, assembly GCA_018136845.1. Taxonomy (NCBI): domain Eukaryota; kingdom Metazoa; phylum Chordata; class Actinopteri; order Osteoglossiformes; family Osteoglossidae; genus Heterotis; species Heterotis niloticus. The sequence continues at coordinate 20,714,625 of CM030891.1, forward strand.
CCGGAATAAAGTGCTGGCTTGCACGCACACTGCTGCGTTGCTCGATGGAAGGTGTGGCCCATCCGCCGCTGCATTCCTCGCAGTCTTGGAGCGAGAACCTTGCGCGATCGGAGGATCCGAGGGCCACCGCATGGGGGCACAAACAGTGCGGGAAAGAGCGAGCGGAGCTTCAGCCGCAACCGTGCTCTCGGGCGGCTGAGTGGAGCTCCAGTGCGCCGCATGTGCTGCTCAGTATGCCGCCCTTTTTACTACTGTGCATCTACTGTACTTGGGTTCACCTACAAACTGTATAATGGCGCTAATAAACAGCATGCGGGCTTCGTCTTGTTCACGCTTTTTCAGTCATGCATCTGGACACACATTATTAAATAAGTAAACATTGAATGCGTGCGAGCAAATAGTCGCAGAAACTTCAGTGGATGCCGCATTGTAGTTCATGTGAATGATTCTAAATATAAAGCCTAAAGGAATATACAGCTAAAATGATATGCAGCATAATGAACAAAAAAAAAAACAATTTATTTGTGAATTGTATCTTCTGTAAACATTTTAACTCCTTGCTTTTTACATTTATGTATTTATATATACATATATGAGACATATTTAGTATACAATGTATGCTACATGTACAGTGGTTTCATATATATATGTTACAGTATATACTCCCGACTAATGTGTAACTTTTGATAACGCCTACCTTATTTGAACTATTAATAAATTAAATTTTAACAATTGGTAAAGTTTTTTTTCAACCCTATACATTTACCCAATTCCGCATTGAGTCAGCTTGCATTTTGGATTTCGTAATTTATCGTTTTTGTTGTTTAATTCTATTTTATGAAATACAGGTTGACTTGGCAGGTGACATCGCCGTTGAAAGGACAGTTTGATGATGTTTGTTCTCGTCTTAAAAACGCTTCTTTTAGCTGCCTTAAGTTGTAATTGAATGGGGGCGGATCGGAACCGACACTATGTACATCTTATATATTAGACCTAGTTATATGCAGGTTACACTGAAAATAACTCTTATCCAGGATATTTATTATTATTATTATTATTATTATTATTATTTTATGCTTCGGGTTTTATTACATCCTCATAATTGAAAATGTAACTAATAAAACAGTGGAACGCAATAATATAACGCAGCAAAATAAATACACCTGGAGAAGTGACTTTCTCTTTCTGTCATGTACGGCGTCACCGAATACGCATTATAAATGGGCTTTTTATTACCTTTGCCGTTTTTATGTTTTTATTTAACAGTGGACTTCAAGCAGCACTCATAGTTTTGTTTTTTATAAGCGCTACTTGTTGACCAAACTTAAATCATACAAACCCAGGATATTTAACTCCTGTCAAGAACTCGGAAACTAATATCTTTCATTAATGAAAGTAGTTTATATGGCTTCGATCCTGTTTTCCATATTCATGTTAATTACCTCTCCTTGAAACAGTTTTTAATAATGTTTTGACACTTAAAATAATCAAGATTGAATGCTGTTTTTTCTAGTCGTCTGCCCGGCTTTTAAAATGCCCAAAATTAAAATAACGCGCAGGAGAAAAAGCGGAACAGACAAGTGCAAATTCCGTTTTGAAAAACTATTTCAGCAGGGCTTTATAACGGGGCCTTTTGTTTAAACCGCAGCACAATGTGATATCCATTAATTTTATGACACAATAAAATGCGGGTGGCCGAGAAAGTCATTATTTCGCTATTTGTAGCCTTTTCGGCCCTTCATGAAAGTGTTACGGAATATCCCGCCTCAACCGTCTGAATAACTGGTGCGAAAGCATCTGACGGGATTACCTGCAGTTTTCCGAAGGAAATTTTGTTCTTCTCACAGGTTCGTCATAAGGAAGCGTTCTGTAATGAGGCCATTAATGGTCTCGAAGTTAAGTCATAGACATCGAATAAGAGCAAACAGTATTGCTTAATGGGAATTGTGTGTGTGTGTCTGCATGTTGAAGAACTTGTTCTTCTGTCTTGCTTTTGCAAATATGGTGCTGTTGATATTAAGCATATCTTTATGGATAAACAAGTATGTGTAGCTCAGCTGTCAAAACAGCTTTCTAGAATGACTGTAGTGCCCTGAGAAGAAGTGGATAAAGGATGCAGAGGGCACAGTTGAGTGCATCACCTTGACTGTAGAACCTGCCAGCAGGAGAAAATCGGCCATGTCCAGTCATGCGTTATTACACTGGATTTTGGTTTGAGTGATGTGGATTTGATGGACACGCATTTCAAAAGACAAACACTAGCGCAGTGTAATTATGCAGTGTCTACAGTGGACGTGAGAGAGAGGGACTGCATTGTGTGCACGTGCAGTTTCATTAAAATCAGATTGCACAACGCATAAACTGGCCAAAAACTACAATTTTCTGTAATTATCTTTCTTTGATTTATAAAGAAAGAAAGTGGCCGTGGCAGTTGACGTTTATATTTTTGTCTCTGCGTCAGACGTATTTATTTTTAGCCCAGCTGCTGAAAGTTGGTCTTTTCAGATAAGTTCCTGACACGATATCAAAGATTGCCACCACAGAGGCTGGGTTCTGAGCCAAAGCCTCTTTTCACTGTATAACATGGTATGTAACTCAGAATAAATACAGAGGAGGAAAAAAAGGGGGTGAAATGGATTCCATGTTTGGAAGAAAACACACTGGACGCACATGCAAACTTTGTTGTTTATGAATAACATGTGAAAACTATCAAATCTGAATTATCTTTTGGTTGTTCCAGCTTCATCATTTGCAGCCCGGCCTTTTGCCAAAGAGTATCGCCACCCAATGAGAGGGTTTGTGCCGGTACTGGGACGGTTTTGCTGTCAACCCCCAGACGATCAGATCAATATGGTCTCAGTTCCCCAAAACCCATGGGCAGGAAATGATTCACAGATCTGCTTAACATTAGCATTCATTTGCATGCCGCCCTTCACATGGGAACATAACCGCAAAGGATGCATACCCAGAGTGGGATGTGGATGAGTGTGGCACAATAACTGTTTTCTTTAGACATGGCCGTAGTTTGCACAACAAGCATATTCCAAACTGTGAACTAGCGTGGGCCTGCAGTGACTATGCTCCAGTCTGGCCTTCTTTAGAGATGAGCTTGTTTCAGGGTAAGTAAAACTGTATGTGAAAAGGTTTATACATGTACATGCTCTGAACACTGAATTTGTCAATGTTTATAGCATGACATCAGACTAGCAAGAAGAAGGGAATAACTTGCAATTTCAAAGTTATTTTTTCCCTTGCCCCTGCCACAGTTACAGTGTAGATGAACATTTTTCTAAAAACAGCTAGATGCTTCTCTACAAAGTGACTTGCACTGTTAAGTTACTTACAGTTATTTGTCCATTTGTGCAGCAGGGTAATTATCTTGCTAAGGGTATCAGAGCTGGAGGTAGAATTCAAATGTTGACCATAATAAAGGCTGCATTCTGACATCCACTTTATCTTCATTTACCTTTTCCACACCCACTGCTCTGTTACGCAGGTTCAATTGCTGAAATTAGCATGTTGTACTTCCTATGGCCTTCAGAACAGCATGAATTTATCTGGCTATGGATTCTACAAGATGCTAGATGCGTTGTGCACGAATGTTGCATCGTGTGGATATGATTGCATCGCGTTTCTTTCCACCTCATCCCAAACATGACTGATAAGGTTGAAATCTGGGGGACTGCAGGTCAGTAAATCAATGAAAATTTGCTGTCATGCTCCTGGAACCATTTATTGATGATATATGTCTTGTGACATTGTGTGTAATCGTGGTTGAAGTGTCCATCTGAGTGTAGATAAAATGTAGTCATGAAGGGGTGAATGATGTTCAAATACGCTGTATCATTCAGACTGTGCCATACTTCAGTGCTTATCTGGACCCTAATGTGTGCCAGGAACACACTCCCCACAGCATCACGATGCCACCGCCAGCCTGTACTGTTGACACCAAACTAGATGACTTTACAGATTCATGTCGCTTGTGCCAAATTCTAATCCTTCCATCCGCATGATGCAGAAGGAACATGGATTCATCCAGCCAGCCAGGTTTTATCACTCCTTAAAGGTCAAGTTTTGATTCTGTGCCCACTGGAGATGCACTTGTTCCTTGAAAGCATCGGCACCTAACATGGTTGCCAGCTGCTGTATTTCATTTAAGGCAAAGTCCAATAAGTGGTGTTAGCCTTTCTGTTTGCTTGAACAATTCTTTCCATTCGTCAACCCATCTAATCCTCGTAAGCTGTTTTTGTCTGCAGTATCACAAGTCACTGATACGTTTTTGCATTTTGCGCAGTGCTTGATACTTCATTGAAATGGTTGCAGATGGACAGCCTTTGATGACAGCAGTTTGGAAGATGCTAGAAGTTGCCATGGCTACTGACAACTATTATGTCACGTTCGGTATCAACGAGGTCACTCTTTTCGCATATTCCAACACTCAGTTGAACGCTAACTGATACTATAAATGCAGGTCTGCCTGAGTTATACCACATATCACAGCCGTGGGACACAGGACAGAGGTGTACCTAGTAAACTGGATAGTCTGTGTACACTGTACATTTTTTTTTTATTTCACAAAAAGCGGTGAATTGCATACTCGTGCCTACATGGCTTAACCAGAATGCTGGTGCAGGGGGAGACTGTAGCATAATGGAGATGGATGGATCAAAATCGTTTAAAACATTATTTTGTGCATTAATTAAATAATTTTCTCTGGAAAATGCAAACAATGAAATACTGAATATCTATTTTCCCTTATATTATGATGAAAAATATTTTTTTTCCCCACTATTTATGATTTTAGTTACTATCCATACAAGCTGAAATTCATAAAAGGAATAACAAGATTTGTATGCTAAAGATTTCTCTACACTTTTCTATGCTGGTAACACAATGTCATGGGGGGGGACAGACAGGGGTGATGGGGCAGTGCCTCAAAAATGGAGAAACATCACTGTCATCATCTTTACAGTCCTTACTGGTGTTATAGTTTGTTTTTCAAAAAGATGAATTTAATGAAAAATACTGAATCGGAGACATAGAAATGTTGCCATCAAACTTTATTTTTTGGCAAGCATGGTGTCCAAATGTGTCCATCCAAATGAATGCTGGGATATGTAGTTTAACACCTCAGTTTTGTGATATCGTGAGACCCTTGTAATTTATGAGTAAATTAAAAGTGTGAATTTTTCCCAGTTCCCAGGGATTATTTATGAAAATTACTTATTGTTAGATTTTTTTACAGCTGTTTCCAAAATACAAAGTTTAACTGCCATAAAGTTAAACACGTTGACTTTAAATGTATTTGGTCCAAATGCAGTTAAAATAAAAACATACTTTAAAAAAATCTCCTAATTTATTTTAATGTTCATTTTGGATATAGCTGTAAAAGTCTCTCTGGATTTTGTATTGCTTTTAACCTCCCTAAGTGCTTCATCAGAAGCCTGTGAGCTATATTCTGCCTGATAAAACCATTTGGTCATTCAAGCAATCCTCCCAGTGTCTAAATCCCTACTGCATTTACTCACACACTGTTTTATTATAGTTTTACATTTTAATTAGAAAGTAGGAACAGGTGTTTCTGCCATTCTGAGTAAGATCAAAAAAGGTTACTGCGGCTTGAACTTAAATGCACTTCATGATTTTCTTACTACATGCAACATTTATTATTATAGTATGGCTAAGGACCGTTTAAAATGAGCAATTTGTTACGTTCATGCATGAATGTAATATTTGGAAAAAGACACACTTGCATGTTAGTGGTAAGTTCTTGGAATTTATCAAACCTATCAATTCACATGAAAGTTTCACAGCCTGAGCTCTCTCCGCCTGGTAAATATAAAATGTTTTATATGTGGGGTAAAAGGTTAATGTCTTTTCAGGAACTTCAGTTCATATTAGATTTTGATTTCTTGCATATTTTACCATCAGCGAGCCTGGAATGAGATCAGTCCACTTCTAAATTTGAATATTTTGTATTTAAATTTAAAATTTACTGTTTAAAAAATTGTGAATTGAATGGGATCTAACAGATTTTGATGTTATCTATTAATGGTTATTTAGAAACCATTAATAGATATTTCATTTATTAAGGGTTTCTAAATAACATTTAAGAATCTGTCTCTCTAAAATATTCATTAATTATTCAGATGAAGAGTCCTTTATTTCCTAATGTCCAGCTTCAGTCTGTTTCAGGCTTTCTCATAATGGTGGTTCAAGAACCTGAATTTTTACTTCTGCCTCCAACATTTTATAGTACAGCAGTACTGCGTGCCACCTAACAGATTTTAATATGTGATTTAATATACATACCTGGATTGATGTTTCCTACTAGCAAATTTTTGGAAAGCACAATATTTTGGTTCTGTTGACGGCTAACATACATCTTCAGCTACATCTTTTGTTAATCATGTTATTAATGTAAGAATAGCATCAGTATTGTCATAATGATGATAGCATTTTGAGTTTGAAGTAAGTCATATGTTAGTTTTAATGTTGTTTTTATGAGCTTTTTCATCCAAAAACTCATGTGCTGGTAAATTATTGTCATACTCATATTGATAGCCTTATTGAATTAGAGTGTCATGCCTGTGGTAGGTCCAAAGTGGTTGAAAAGTAGAAGATATTTTTGTTTCAAATGTGCATCCTGACATATGGTCCTTGTTTGGCTTAAAACTGAGAATCTTATGCATGACCTCTGCCCTCTTTTCAGAATAACATGATTTTAGTTTGCCTCATTCAGAGTTCAGTTTGAACCCCAGACCCTGGGGTGAAAGGTCACAGCGACGGAGCTGCAAATTAATCCAATGCGTCAAACTTGGCATGGCACCATGTTCGGTCTCATTCTTTCATTCTGGTGCTGATCCACCCCCCTCTGGTTCCCATAGTTTATGCTTATGAGAAATCCTCTGTAGTTTTTGTTGCATTTCCGCTATTTCTTCCCCTCTCTAGCTCTTCCAACACATTTCCGCCACCACCGCTGTCTCCTTTTCCGGCCCTCGCTCTAGCGCTCCCCTCTCTCTCATCGTTCGTGTTTAAAGACGTTTCAGTTCAGCTGTCACAAATTATGTTCGCCTGCCCAGCTGTCAAAACAGGGGGTGTCTTTTTCATTCCACCTCACATACTACCAAAGGGAAGGGGGCTTTAATGCTTATGTTTGGACACAAGCAATTATCTCTAATTATTGTTTTTCTTTTCAGTTTCCCTGTCCTGATGGAGGTCCAGCAGACGAACATGCAATAATCTGCCCCAGTCGGCTGATCTCAGTAGGTTTCACCGGGGTAGCTTGGCTGGGGACTGCATGGCTTTCATCTCAATGTGAGTTTAGAGTTGATTCAAACTCAGAGCGATGGGTGAATTAACCCCTGAGACCCAGCTTTCAATGGGCTCAGCCAAGAGATTATACGTGTTGATGGCAGGCCTTTATTTGCAAAGTGCTTTCAAAGAAACTTCAGCTGGTAATTCAAGGCACTGTAACCATGAACCCGCTTCAATCTCTTCTTCTCCCTGGTACACAACAATACAGATGATACCTCTTTAGGGTCCATGATGTTCCATGGTGGCAACAGCTCTGGCTGTTCATTGCAGAAAGAAGTCATAACAGGGGGTCACTCACCTTCGATCTCAGTTGGATATTTCCCACCATTCTGCTTTCAAATACCCAGAATATGGCTAAATCAAAAGCTACTTTGCAGTGACTTTTACTCAGGTTGTCAATCTATTATATTTTGACCGTTGTCAAACATGTAAATTAATGGAAGTGTACCGGTAGCAAAAAAATGACACTAGTTAGTGTGTCTTTGTTTCACTCTGCCCTCATCCTTGCACTGCTGGATCATTGTTGATCTGAGAAATGGAAACTTTGGTGCTCTCAACACAAAATGTTCCTTAAAACTTTGAGATTGTTTTCCACAAAACAGTTTCAAGATGTTGTTATGCAGCTTAGGGATATTTAAGCAGAACAAAATTCCTGGTATCAGTTATTTCACAAGCCTGACACCTGAGAAAATAATACACTTTTGTGATTAGAGTTGAAACTGTTGCTTTGAGACAAATATGGGGAAATTTCAAAACCTGTTTCCATTATTCCTATTTTCTTTTTATAAGCAATATGTATAATATTACAGCTTCTAGGTTAGCTCCAGTAAACGCCATAAATATTGGGGAAGTCTTATCTGGATTTCTGTAGTTTTTAAGTGCATTATAAAGACAAGCTTTCTTCATATAAGAAGTCTCACTGTGAAGTGTTTACTATTGGTATAATAATAATAGTAATAATAGTTGTTGTTGTTTTACTGGAAGAACTTTTGAATCAAACAGACATTTGTGTTCGAATGAGAGCATTGGAGACCATTGGAGACATCCCAAGAAGGGTGGCAATCAGTTATCATTAGCCTGCCATATTATTTCCTAAAATTCTCCTGCAGAAGTGCCTCACAGCTCATATCCTGATTTCAGCGACAGTATAGGTGGATTACACTGCATGGGTTCAACTCACTGTTTATCTATATCTGGTGAATAATTAAACAAATGCATGGAATACATTTTACCCCAGTCATTCAGTGCAAGCATCTCCGTAAAAGGAGAGTACATTACTGAAGAGCCAGGGGTAGTAAGGGGACTGCCTCATTAATGACTGTTCCCCAAAGTGAATAGAGGAGGACCCAATTACTTCTGTCTCCTTCTAGCTAGGTATTATGGGCTTTAATAAAAGGACCTTTTACTAAGAAGATAATAGGCCAGTAGCAGCTTGGAGGCTTTTAAACCTTTAAAAAAGAGAATGTTTTAGTGAGACAAATAAATCTTTGATTCTAAGTTGGTTGCGTTACATGTTTATGTCATGCAGTATGCACAGTATATTTATTTTCTCGTTTACCAGTTTTCAAGTAAAATTGTAATTCTGTCTGTTTTTTGGTGTTTTATCTGAGATTAGTCTTCTGAATTGAAGCAACTCATCTTAAATGTAAAGATGTGGACTTTTGCTATTGTACCCTTTCACAATTGCTGAGCTCATATTGTCACCCTCTTTTGGTCTGACTGACCTGCGACATGTCTACCCTGACTTGTCCACTCTGGGAGCCTGACCCTTTGGCTGTCGAGCTGCCCAAAAGGTGAGACCTCTTCGTCTGTGGCCCTAGCTCCTCTGGTCCTTTGCTCCCCTTTGTCTAACTCTGTTGGGGACTCTAGATTTAGTGTCCCTTTTGTTTGGCACCATTTCTGTGTGTAATCGCTCTGTCATTGGCAAACTGAAGAGATTAGCTCCTAAATGCAGGGATGATCTGTGTCCATCCAACCCAGGCCATGTCTCTTTCTGGGGGGCTTGTCAGCAGAACCAGCCTCTCTTCATTACCTTCCACCTCAACCCTTGGCCTTTCTTCTTGCTCTCGAACTGTGGTTTTCAGACTAGCCAGGACAAACTGATCTCTTGTTTGCATTTCACCACTTAAATGCTCTCAGCAATTTGTACTCCATCCCCTCTCTGCCAGTTGCAGATCTGACTGATGGTGCTCCTATATGAGTGTTTTACTTTTGATGGACTTTGCAGGATGCCATTTTCTGACTGTTTTCCTTTTTGGCAATATAACTTTTTTTTAAAGAGACACAGTAGAAAAGTACAGGCTCAGCAGCATTACTGTTAGAAGCAGAAACAGTGTCCTTCAGCACAGTTATTCTTGTTTTTAAACTAGCTGTCTTGCAAAAGGGTTCCGCAACACAGAATGCAAATGTTTTATTTATTTGATACACAATTTTTTATGTTTTTTTTTTTTTTGTTAATTTCTCCTTTCTTATATTTTTGAGCAAGTGCGTAACTTTATTTAAATTCATTAGGCGCATTATACCAGCCAATTTATTATTCAGTTTTTGCAATTCCCTTTGTTTCACTAATGAAATCTCAGTCTATTTGTGCTTCACATTGTTTACTCTGTGTAAACAGATGAATGTGCTTTAGGCGTCCTTTAATAAGTTACGTGGTCAGTCCAGCAGATGGTGCCAGTTGCTAATTAAAACTGTCAATATTGTGAAGGATAAACAATAACCAAACAAAATCTGCACAATGGGCTGGCAGATGATGATGTCATCATTTTCTGACATCCATTAATCATCAGATCCTGGAATGTGGCTGGCAGGATCAATGATCTAAAAAGTGGACTACTCCTCTGTCATGAAGGGGGTGTGAGAACAGGGACAGGCCTCAGTAATTTTCTGACATTGAAGACCTTATGTTCTGTTATCACTAGACCACCCATCCAAACTACTGGCTGGACAAACAGAACTTCTTATGCTCATAATATTTTGCAGATGGGAGTCAGCCTGTAGTCCACATCAAATGTGATCCTTTATTGTGGTGGTCAATGGTCATTTATCTGGACCCATTAACCACCTGGCCTCGGTATGTTTTGGCAGCCTCTCTTGAGTCTTAAGTTACATTTACCTTTCTTTGAAACCACACACAAACCTCAATCTGTATCTTCACACTAACACTGACATACTGGCAAGAACAAGGCAACTGTCAGTGGGGAAGAAGGGAAGAAATAACAAACAAGAGGCGACTGTTATTTCTTCCTTGATTGAAAACGGAGCGCATGTGCTGACAGAGTGTTCTATACATGCTCAAAGCCGTAAGCAAATCCAGACCACAAAATGCAAGAATGCACAGTTAAGAGACCTATGCTTGCAAGGACGTCCTACCATTGGATCAAACCAAACGCATCACCTGAACTATGTCAAAGAAAATGTTGACAGCAGGTGTTGCACTGCAGCTAAAATAACAGCTTTGAAAGCAAACAAATTTCTTGCATGGTTCCATCTTCCATTATAGATGGCCGGAAACACTATGGATAGCCTTGGTCTTGGATGCTGTGATTAGAAACTCCCTTGTTGGTGACTGCTTAAAAATGGGTGAGGCCTTAGGTAGATCCTTGGAACTTTTTCATGGCATGCCACATCTATTATAATATTTATGGATGCATAGGAATGATCATCTGTTTCAGATTTTGGGTCATCTGTCTAGATCCCTTCACGTACACTGCCGGGCCAAAAAAAAGTCACACACTCTAATATTTTGTTGGACCGCCTTTAGCTTTGATTACGGCACACATTCTCTGTGGCATCATTTCGATAAGCTTACGCAATGTCACAACATTTATTTCCGTCCAGAGTTGCATTCATTTTTCATCAAGATCTTGTATCGATGATGGGAGAGTCGGCCCGCTGCGTAAAGGCTTCTCCAGCACATCCCAAAGATTCTCACTGGGGTTAAGGTCTGGGCTCGGTGGTGGCCAATCCATGTGTGAAAATGATGTCTCGTGCTCCCTGAAGCACTCTTTCACAATTTGAAATCCTGGCAATGTCATCTTGGAAGAAAAAATCCATTGATGGAAAAACTTGGTCGTTCAGTATATTCAGGTAGTCAGCTGACCTAATTTTTTAGGCACATAACGTTGCTGAACCTAGACCTGGCCAACTGAAGCAACCCCAGATCATAACACTAAGTTAAATCCAGGTGGTGACTTTTTTTTTTGGCCGGGCAATGTATGTTTTTTGTACTACTGTGAATGTGTTTGTCTTGCATGTACATGGGCTACATGACTGAGACAAACTGTGTGGCAGCAGAAATTGAAAAAGACTGCTCAAACAATGGAGAACTCATTACTATAAATCACTCCATCATCAGAAAGCTCTTGATGTGAGACTGACAAACGTATGGGCTAAGGTTCAGGCCAGAGCTGTAGTTCTAGCTTTCACCAGCTTCTACATAGATGTCTCTTTCAGCACATTCTGTTGTTTATGGCGATGAGTTGAAGACTTTCAACAAGTCCACCCACCAAATTTCCCATATGTTCCCAGCGTGTTTTCACAATCAGTACTGTCACATTGACCTTTCCTCAACAGTTTCCTCTCCTGCAGTGAATTCTCAAGTAGTTTGTAGCGAGTTATAAAGTCACTGACATCCACAAATCACTAAGTTATTTCAAGCTGAGCATCCAGGTAGCTTTATTCTGTTTCTTCAGAAGGAGATTGTGTGCAGTTGTAGGCTACGCAGAACTCTCTGTAGTCAAACACACAAGGTACTGTTAATTTCTATAGAGCCTGAAACCCACTGCCTTGTTTCACTTAGGTTGCTTTGCTGAAACTGTTGGTATCTCTGTAGAAACCAGTAACTGCTGTGGCAGTAACTTAAACAGGTTTTTCTTAAAATCACTGTTACTGTAAACAAACAGCGTAGGACAACAAACATTCTATAAACTTTGCCTGAATGTGCTGTATGTGTATTAAAAAGCTGTGTGAACCGTTGTAGTTACAACATCATTTGGACCAAGAAATGTCCGAGTAGGCTCCATTTAGTTCTAGATATCTGCTGTCAAAGACGGAATGTCACCATCGCAGTAAATTACTCAATATGGATGGCAAACAAATGTTTCAAACTAGTAAAATGGTAATCATCACCCCCAAAAATGTAGCTTATCACATGCTGTGACACCCTTGTCTTTGCTGGACATTCTTTAGGTATTGCGAAAAGTGACCTGTCATCATCTCTATGCTTCCATTATTTTTAGTATTTCTCTTTCCATTTGGAAAGGTGTGAATACATTTATAAGTCTTTCTTAGGAATTCTTCAGGTTGCAAGCTGAATCAAACTGAGTTTGGGAAATGAACACGTTTGTGGTAAAATTGCATAAGCGTGATTTATAGGTCTAAAGGGTTAACTATTTTTTTTTTTAATTAAAATATTTGTTTTCCTGTCATAAAACTCTATCTTATGAAAAGAAATAGTTTTGTAAACAGTTATGTTTTTTTTTTTTTTAAATTATGTTTTATAGACTTGTTGTTCCTTGCCAAGATCCATCTCCTTTAGAAGGACTTCTTTATTTTGTAAATGGTAGAAAATTTGTGCTGACATTACAAGTGACCCCAGCTTTGTACACATACGCTGGAGTAAATGGGATAATTGCTCCTTGGTCTTCACTCAAGAGAACTTTTGTTAGGATAAAAGGCATAAAATCCTTCCTTATAACAGACCACACCCGAAGGCCCACCCTAATTTTAATGTCTAGTCTGCTTTATAAATAATTCCCCATTTTTTTTAATAGCACTTCAGTTGTATGGCTTTAACAGATGCAGGTTTAAAAGTTGTCAGCAACACTGACTGTGGAGTTGGCTTAAGTCTCAGGTTAGTTTATGTTGTACAAAAACATGAAACAATTAATAATAATACTTTCTGAATTTGACTTCAACTTTAAATTCTAAATTAAATCTTTCACAACATTTCTGTAATATTAAATAAGCAATGCAACTGTTTAAAACCATCACTTTTTTCTGGTTCTTATAATTGATTTATAATGCATAGGCACATCTCTGTAATTACAAAATAGAGTTTAAAAAACAGACCATATAAAAAGTGTTGGGGAAATAAACTCAATTGTGGTAATCAGAATGCTCAGCCTAGTGCTTTACAATTCAAATTCTGTCAAGAACTTAGAACTTATTATATAACTACATAGCTTGGTAACCCTGAGCTACCTTCCTTGGTTAAAAGATGAGACCAGCATAATTCCAAACAGACAGTTATGGCTAACAGTTAACCCCTGAGCACACACTATTATTTGTTATGATGCTAAGTGAAAACCTGTGTAATTTCAGCTGAAAGCCACCAGTCTTGTAGGGCACCAGCCACAAAATGTGAGGCAGGGAGAGGCAGACCACCCATGCACACTTCCGCAGTACGATCCCAGCTGCAGCTCAAGGAGACATCAGCAGAGCATGGGAATCTGAAGGAAAGGAACTAATGGCACACATCATTTCTTTATATATATCAGTGTCATTCATACATACATACAGTACATACATACATACACACATATATAGAGAGCTTTATTTTGTTGCTATCAAACGTAATAATGTAATAGTAGCTGTGATAAAGCATAGCCTTTTAAATAAAATAATAATTTTAAAGAAATTTAAAATTAATCTTTGCCTCATATAAAGGAAGGTAATAACACTTTATTTATGAATATCCCAGTTTCCCCATTTATAAGAACTATTCTGAACGTCACGTGTAAGATCGTATATATCGGAACACAAAATACGGATCAGGATTCTTGTTCTAAATTTAAAAATACAGTTTAGATTTTTTTTTTAACAGGAACTTTATTCCGGACTATTTACAAAATGCACACAATTTTAGGTTAAGATGAGTAATTTTTTTAAATCATAAAATATGACTTACAATTTTTAAAGCTGTGTTTGGAGTTCAGTGGAAGATGCTACCATTTTCAGTTACTGTAGAAAGTACACACGTTTTTTAACACATTTTAACAGAGGGAGAAAACACTGCACTTACTAATAGACATAATGCTTGAAAATATTTGATTGTGTCACTTATTCCACTTGTTATTTCCCATTGACAACCATAACGGTTTGAAAATGTGGACCATAAACTCTGACACCCTTACCCTCATCGGGTTCAGCTACATATGAAGAATTTTGCTAAAAACTCTGAAACCCAAAGCCAAAGTATTCAGCGTGGATGTTTAGTTTAAGTAACCCCGTGGGTTAATAAACTAAACAAAGGTAAACCGTGCAAAACTGCTGCAATGAAAACCAGGCTAAGTAAACGAAGCAAAGTTTACAAGAATCATTTAAGAAGGAAAAAAGAAAAGGGAAAAATGCGTGAAACTTTAATGTGAAGCAGGTGATGAATGTGGCTTTTTTCTTTTAATGCACAAGAAAATTAGTTGATAAGTTCTAAATAAATTACTTAAAATGCTTCTAGTTCTCAGGATACAAAAATTAAGAGCTTATCTTCTGTGTTTTAAACTGGATTGTAAAAAATACAATTAATTGGTTTCTCCAACATTAAAAATATTACATCACTTATCGTACTCAGGGTTGTCTGAGATCAGCGTTATTAGATTTATGAGCTGGATTCAACTTGATGGCACTTCCACTACCACCGCCACCGCCGCCACCACTATGGGTCATATTTAGCAAAAAATACAATAATGACATATATGTGGCAGTTCCATGGACTTTATCTGTTATTAATTCAATAAATGAAATACGTAAGATAAAGAGGTAGAATACTGCTATAAAAGCGGCCAGAAACTTTGCTGTGTGTGTGTGCCTCAGTCCTTGATATCATTTGGGACTAAAAGAGCTGTAAGTCTCTTTTCTCAAGTTCCTGGATGTGTTTTCAGTGCCGAGAATGAAATCTGCACGTGGATGAACTCCAGAGAAAACAAAAAGCCTAAAAACAACAGAAGGGCTCTTTTTAACTTCTTCAAACCACATCTCCCAATAAAAGCTGAATAAACATACCCTGCCACTTGCAAGCGGCTGCTGTCCAGCAAGCTTCAGAAAAGGGCCTGGTTTCAAAAGAGGGACTTAAAGACCTAATGAAAATTTCACCTAAACTAATATAATAAAAGTACCCTGGTAGAGCAGTTACTTTCCCATAGCCAAGAATGCACATTTTTTAATGTAGCTATTTTGATTAATTTTTTTTAATTCCCTGCCAAGAGAGAATGAGAACTTACTCATTTCTTTCAGTAGACGCAGGTTATTGCATACATGACACATGCCCGTTTGGGCAGTTTGGGGAAATAAATTTGCTACTTGTGTGAATTTAAGACGAACGGGCTTTGAAAATTAGCCTGTAAAACACCGAACATCTATCTTTGCCCCCCCACCCAGACAAGACAAAGCAGGCTTAGCGGCAGTATGAAAAGAGTGGCCTGTGAATGGTTACTATTCAATTTGTATTTCATTCCCCGCTGGTCATGGAATTGAGATCAGAAGAAAAAGTGAAAACACATGGCCAGGGTCACCAGGATCAGAGAACCACCACATACAGCAAAGGGAAGGAAAAGGCAATGGGAACTCGTGTGAAGAAATGGATTGTATAAACAGAGCCCACCATCGCCTGCACCCTATTATCCTATAATTTACACTGCATGGGAGCTTGGAAATGTATTAAACTAGTGATATGTTTCATCGCTGCATCACTGCATCAGCTCCACGCCAATCAAAAACCAGTGTGTACTTTGAGACAAGTTTAGGATTCTTCAGCTAATGTGTTTATTTTAAATATCCCAGGGAAATTATTACATCAGCGGCAAATAATGTTTGAGGAAACTGTGCTTCCTTTGAAGTTTGCGACAGTGAAACATGATTTTAATTACATAATAACTTTGAAATTGTATTTATACAATAAACTTTCTGGATTAGGCAAGGAAGTATAGGAGTAGGTAAAAAAAAAAAAAAAAAAAATTGGCCATACCTTGATAAAACAAACTATGAAGAAAGACCACAAATGCCACGCCATGAAGAATTAGCTGGTATTGTTGTGCGATTGTTAGCGTCACCTCAGCCTTTGTGGTGATGAATGGCAGCTACGCACAAATTCCACCTCACTTTAATGAAAATTTTGCAGACTCAATTGCCTTCCCTCAGTACAAACAAAGGCAATGAGCTCAACAATAGCAAAAACATTTCTCTTGGTCTGCGCTTGGAAATCTTGGAGGATGGGTGAGCACCGAACTCAGCCGATGACACTACAATATGTAATTTCACTCTGACTGTAATGTCCAGCCATATTTCATAATAAAGCGCTGGAATTGCTGGCAGAGACTTCTCACAGTTTAATTGGAGCCTTTAGAACTGAAATTTTTATTTTCTGGATTAAAAAAGAATTATAAAATGTGAAAGCATTCATGTTAATATGCAGATTTTATTTAAAAAAAAAAAAAAAAAAAAAAACGGAAATACAGATTTAGCTTCCGGAGACTGTAGCTCAGGCCCAGCAGTTGTACAGCTGTTCTTATACCAGTTATATCAACGCTGGTCAACTATTACCACATCAGAATATCCAGCAGAGGTGTGCAGCCACTGGCACTTGGGCCCTCGGAGGTTTATTTTTCTCCTACTCTCTGTAATTTGAAGTTTTTTGTTTTCCTCTCCTCAGCTACTGTACCTGCCTGCTTTCTCTACAGTTACTATAGCTGTTGTCTGCTGTCACTTTATGATTTTTTCCTCTGTGCCTGTGTGCTCTGTGTCACTGTGTGATAAGAGCAGCAAATGAAAACAGCAGAGGTTTGATTAATTGAACTGAATGAAACGAATTGGGTCAATCTTGATATTTATAAAAACGAAATCTCTGTTTCTTTTTCTGTCTGTTTGTTTATCCTTCATGCATGGATTTGTTTTTGAGGCCACAGACTTGAAATTTGGCACAGGATTTTCCACCCTAAGTGATGTTTCTGGGTAGTCAAGTTTATAAAACTTCAAAAAGGGTGCTTACTGTTTTAAAAAATTTAACTTTTGGTCTCTGACCAGACTTGGAAAAGCAGCATGTGCCTCACACCCATAATATGCGTATTTAATGCTGACAATTTTCTTGATGACCCCAGCCCCCCAACACACACACACACACACAAACACACAGGGTGGTGACCACCACACACATCTTGCACCCCCCTCCAGACACACACACACAGAGCAGCCAATACCACACACATAGACTTACAAGATATGGGCAAACTTTCTTGCGCCACACACACACACACACACACACACACAAATGCATGTTATTACAGCCAGTGCATGCATTGCTGTTAGTGTCATCTGTGTGTTCGATGAAAGGAGCCAGCATCTGTTATATGTGAGTAAATGAAAATGTAAAAGTTATACATAACACACACAGTGCCTTACACATTAGTAAAGTAAGGGTAACCGAGTTTGTCAATATATTTTTTTTTTCCAATTCCTTTCGATTATGAATGGTCCGTCACTCTGTGATGTCCGGCTAACACAAATAGCACTAAATGCAAGTAAATGCAGTCACTTCAGTGATGAAACACTTTGGTGATTATATAATATATCATTTCTATTTCCTTTTCCTCTGCTATGCTTTTTCATCCTGGCAGTACTGGCTTACTCAGCTAATTGTAGCATAATTATAGTATGGGATTATTTAGCCTAAAGACTTTATCCCTTTTACTTAATACTGGTTTGCTACATAGGGGTTACAAACTACACAATTTGTTTTTAAATGTCTTTTTACCGTTTTGAATTTTGTAATACATATCACTCTTTAAATGTTTATAGAAGGAGATTTGGGGATTAATATGTGTGCAGTAACTTAAGAGACTTGAAGTTTTCATGGTTTAAGAAAAAAAACCTATGCAAGAACAATAAGGTCCGTGACACACAGCTTGAATGCATACTTGTAGCACTAGTAGAACAAACTGTAATACCAAATAGCATGTGGTACAGACAGCTGTCCTGAGCATCATGTGACTTGTGTTTATGAGGCTTACTGCACCCCAGTGAGTGCTGTACTGCATAAAGTTTGTCCTATATTGTTGTGAAAGACCAAAGTTTAAATATCCATTGCTTGTTTATATCGAAAGAGTCCAAAGAAAACGCATAAATTTATATAAGGTATAGGTTTTTGAAACACGGTAAACAGATTTTAAGGAAGCACTCAGTGGCTTCCATTAACTGCTTGTCTTTTTCAGGGTCATGGCAGGTCTAAAGCCTATGCCAGAATCACTGAGCACTGGGCTAGAAGCAGTATGCCCTTCAAGATGCCACCATAGGGTAGATGCACACAAAGGGCAATTTACAGTGACCAGTTAACCTGAAACATGTGTGGGAGGAAACCAGAGCGCTTGAAGCAAGCCCACACAAACATGGGAGAACATACAAAGTCCATAGTGACTGAGCTGGATTCAAACCTATACCCAAACAGGCGGCATCAATCCATGCATCTATTTTCGTCAACCACTTGTCCTGGTGAGGGTCACAGAGTCTGCAGAATTTAAGGGAGCAGCTTATAGTAATAAAGAACATTCTGAAGGTAAAGGATATGGCAACAAAAACCTCTGCTACTCTGCCTTGAGGCCTTGTATTTATATAAATGTAAATCTTGTGTGAAGGCCTAAATTATGTACTTCAGTTGAGCCATCTGCAGCATAGATCTTGCACGGGGGTATTACCTGAACCCAAGCCGTTTTAACTTTTGTACCTTTGCACGGGTCACTGTTAGGCTGCTTCCCCTCCTGGCCAGCATTCGAAATAAAGCAGTTGCATCCAGTCAGTGGGGTTACAGTGCATGCAGCTGTTATAGTGGTAGCTGGAAGCCATTCTGAGTGGCCCCCAGCCCCAGGGATGCACTGCGCTGCAAATGAGCGGACAGAACCTTGACAGGTAAATGCCGCTGGAGAGCCATGATCCAGTCCCGCGACAGGAGAAGCCATGGAGAACCCAGGAATGCTCACCTTACAGTGACCCTTTCTGTTCCACAGCATCTCTACCTCGTTTCTGTTTTATTTCATCCACGTATTGTAGCCGTTTTGGGAGCAATAAAAGCAGAACGCCTTTAACTATGTCATTGCACTGCATCGCCAAAGCAACACAAGCGGGCCATGGCGTAAAGATTCTATGGTGCTTTTCAAGTGCAGGCAACACTGTGGAGAGGTGCTGTGGGCGCAAGCGCTGGGTAAAATCTCATTGACCGTGCAGAGCGAAACAAGGATCTCTTATCTGATTCAATCAGCATGGGTGCTGATGTGTATTATTGAGACTTAAGATGCTTATTTACCAAGCAACTTGTTATAAGTCTTCAGCCTTTTTTTGTTAAGACATTTAAACATTTATAAATGATTTGATCCTGTGTTTATGCTGCACACTGTTTGACATCTGCAGTTAATATTTGTCACAGACTTCATACAGCAAGCAGACTCCTTCTGAGGACCTCTGGTTGTTATGACAAGAGGATATCTTGAACTCTGAGGATTAATGTGTTTTCTCACTCGTGTGCTCTTTTCAAAACAGTTTGAATAAACTGACATAAACGAGTGAATTACACTTTTATGATTCACCTGTCTTTCACATTAAGCACAGAAAATAGATTTCCTGCACGATCCTGATACATTTTCCAGAATATTTTTCGCTGGTTGTATTACTTTATTTTTTGCTTGTTTTTAATAAGTATGTAGTAGTAATTTGTTCTACACACCTAACATTTTAGATGTGAGGAATTACAATATACTATTGTAATAACTTTACAGAGATTAATGACACCATCATTTTTTATTTCAAAATTATCTAATAAAGACTAAGGCAGTACTATACAACTTGGTGTGAAGGATGTTTAGAGTATCTAGGTTTGGAATTATAAGATATTTGGTTTAGAACAATTGCCACTGGCAAATTAAATAATATGTGAATTAAAAAGGTTTTGGACATGAGTGAGACACTGCAACTGAAGTACGGTGAGATCAGTTTTGGCAAAAGTTTTGCAAGGAAGTGGTGTCACAGCCCAACAACGCACACCAAATGGTGGCCTTTATAAAAGCTGGATTTCTGTTACATTATCTCACATTTTTGGGAGATTTTTTAATTTACTTTGGGTTAAGTCCAGAGATAGCTTTTTCAGAGTATGCTCATATGTATTTTTTGCTTTACGACATAGATGGTATCGATATATAAGTTTTCCATAGTTATTCTGAAACCTAAATTTACAAATACCTTTGCGAGTTACAGTAAAGCATTTCTCTTATCAGGTACCTTAAACACATGAAAGAATAAGAAAACACACTGCTTTTGTCACAAATGCTAACTGCCGCTTGTGCTCATACTTTAGCAACTGGAGTACAACTCCCAAGATAGAAACAAATAAACAAGAAAAACACATTTCAGCCTGTTTCCTAATGAGAAAAAGATACAACAAAATTCATCCTGCGATACCATTTGCTTGTTGCAGCAACCGTTGGCTGTTTTGTTTTTCATTAACATTCCTGGACTGATTTATGTGTCGAGTTGTTAGAGCATCACAACGTTCATGACTATGTTGAACATGACATCGAGAGGGCTCGCGCTGCAGCCGTGCGAACGGGCCCGAAGCGATGTTCATCTGAAGCTGCGCGATCTGAAATGTTGAAAAAATGTTGTAAGATATTCTATTGACCACTTTGAGTTGAGAGCTGGGAACTCACGTAGTACTTCAGCAGAAATTACACATGTTGCTTGGATGGAATTTTGCACATAATGCCTTAAATGTAGGAAGGCACATTCCTTTTAAGCAGCATCATTAAGCAATTACATGGGTCAAATGTGTGGTCACATTATGCACTTAAAAGACACATAAGTAGAAAGCTAGTGGGAAAGCGAAAATTAAGCACATCTACCCACAGGCTTCATATTAACGCAGACTCCCCTTAAAACCAAAGTGAAGCGATCATGCCACAGTATGAATTATATTTTGTGTAAACTCAGTACTTAATGGATGGGTGTTAATTTCATCATTGCAGGCAGTGTGGTCCTTTGTGGCCGACCCATGACCACATTGTTCTCTCCAATAAGAACACTGTGACCGCTGTGCTGAAATTCCTCTGCGTAGAAGCTTTCAGATTTATGCACTGCTTGGGTTTACTTGTGAAACTGAATGTCATAATATGTTTGTTAACTGTTTGCCTCAGTGTTGCGACTCTATAGGGAATCACGGCGTTTTTTTTTTTTTTTTTGCGCCGCACTTTCCGGGGAGGCGATCGCAAATTTCTGCTGCACGTTTGTAGGAGCGGTCAAAGAGGACGGGCAGGCCAGTTCCGAGGAATCCCAGTTGGAAAGTGGCCGCAGTATTCTCAGGGAGTGTGTACAACATTTTGTGTTGGACGCCAGTGGGCTCCAGCCCTGTGAAAAACACCAGAAGTGATTTAAGATGTCACCCCACCCCACCCCACCCCAACCCCCACACTCCCACCTCATTGACGGAGCAACATATGTTCCTTATAGACATCACATACTGCTGTATAATAGATGCATTTAAAATAGCTTTGTCACTGGCAACGTTCTCCCTTCTATTATAGAAAATGTTTTCCTCGCTGCTGCTCCGTAGCTGTTGGACCACCAGCATGCGCTGGCATAGTCGGGCTGGAGCGTTCGGGGACACAGCAGTCATACGCATTATGGCCCACGTCGTAAATTACGACACCCTCTCCTCTGGTGGAGCGCACCACCAAGGGGGAAGAGAGGAGCGCGGTCCCCCACATAGAAGTCGTCTCCCTTCTCTCTGGGTGTAATTAGAGGTTCCCACTTCTGTCGGAGGCAGGCCTGCATGAAGAATGGTGAGAAATGGGAGGCAAGTTCTCCCTCCTCAGTTCTCGCTGTCAGAGCTCTGAGAGCCGTCTCATCAGAAACAAGAGGGGGAAAATCATTTTGGCATTCTGAAGTGCTTCTTTTTCATCCCCTCACTCAGTGGCGCTTGAGTTTGTTGATCTTGATTTGGTTCTATAAGCAGAGGGAAATGTGTCACGACTAAAGCGAGAGTTTTCGTAATGCCTAAACATACTTCTTGTTGTTGTTTCAACCCTCTAACCCTGAAAAATTGCTTCTTACAGAGTGTTTTTCTTCTATCCATTTTTAATTGCCATTAAAAATATGCATGTCATGCAGGAAAGGCTTTACTGCCTAAAACTTAACCATTGTTGTTAGTATTGCTCCGACTCTTTTCTCTGTGGTTAGAATGATAATATTTATGGGGCGAAGTTCACCTTAAAGCAATATAGGCAGACACCAGTTGTTTTAAACAGTAACAGAATGAACTCAAATAGGACATACATTTTCAATTCTCTTTAATAAAACAACATTTGACTTGAGTTTAGCCACTATCTGCAGTTTTAGTGAGACTTAATTAATATAATGCCAGCGGAAAAAAAGAATTGTGTATATTTGTTGAAATCTGATGTTCTTGATGCTGAATGAGCTGGTCAGTTTAAGTGGGAAAGAAAGAGCAATTTCATTCATTATTTGCTGACTGATCCACATTTGGACTGCCAGAGTGAGGATTTGGCATTCGTTTTACTTTCATTATGGTTTGTCATTTGCTCAAATTCAAAGCATGTTTTGCAAGCATGCTGCTGTGTGTGTGTGGCTGCAGTGATGTATTTTAATAATTCATCACATCCAGGCCTTTGTTTTGCTGTGATGTCTAGACAACTTACTTGCTTTAATCTTAAGTGTCCGTTTTCTCTTAAAGAACGCATCGAAACACTGACACTGTGCTCTGTTCTTTTTCAGTTATAAGACACAGTTACACGTCTCCGTATGTCTTTGTTAATATGATAATGCTTTGATTTTGTAGATTCCTGTGACGATTTATTAATACGATACATGTTTTTGAGTTGAACGTTACTTCCTTGACTTTTTTAACGGAAAGATGAACTTTAGTGTTTCATTTTATCACAAAATCATGGACAGTTGATTCAAATCCATTGTAATGGCAACATAATGGCAGAGGTTTCCATTAATTTATGAAATCCAGGCATTGAGTATTTTTTCAAATTGCTGCTAACAACTAGAACGTTATTGCTATGTAGTCTAAATTCAATACATTCATTGATCCCCGAACTGCACAGATACATGTGGCCATCAAAATGTACATTATTCAAAAGCTAAACATCATATCTGAGTGTTTGTGCTGGGCTTTAAGCAATGGAGTTACCTGTCTTCAAGCTAATGAAACTCCATTGCACAATCCTTCTATTCATTCAGTCACCCTTCATCATCAGCTAAGAAGGAGCACAGACTTTGCTCCGAGGGGGAGTGGTTACATCCACTTTTCCCATGGGCCTCCCTTGTACTTGC
This sequence comes from Heterotis niloticus, assembly GCA_018136845.1. Lineage (NCBI taxonomy): Eukaryota > Metazoa > Chordata > Actinopteri > Osteoglossiformes > Osteoglossidae > Heterotis > Heterotis niloticus. The sequence continues at coordinate 20,738,271 of CM030891.1, forward strand.
TGGAGGTGTGTGTTGGGTGGGGAGGAAGTGGCTTGTGTCCAAGCAGAGCCACAATGAATGGACCCCTCCCAATAGAGTTCCATCATTAACTAATGGGGTTTTTCAAAGCCCAGTACAGGCAGCTGCCTGCTCTCGACACAGCCAGACGGCTGCGTTCAAACGTCACTACGGTTGGTGGTCTCGCACTGCTTCGTGCAACTCATATTAAGTCATGTGCACAGTTGATCAATGGAGTTCATTGCTCTTATATGTGGCAGCACTGGAGTGGTGCTGGGGGGAACTGACTGTATGTTGCTTCTGCACTAGACCCAGGATTGTTTTTCAAAGTTTCTCAGGGATAAAGCAATGGAGCACAGTAAATCTTAAACCTAAAAATTTAAAGCTTTGAATCAAAGCATAAACAGCTGGGCTTTGTCAAGAATAAACAAAGCATATCTGTTGAGGTTGAAATTATTAGTAAAAGTGGTCCGAGTTATTCTAAACCGGTGGGTCATTAATACGTTACCTATGGTCGTACAGGTTGTTATATATTCTGAAACAGTCTATTCGGTTTTTGGCATTACTATAGTGATATGGTGCGGCTAAAGTTATACGCTGCGGCTGTGTTTAGAAGTGCTGTACATTTTGGATATTGCAGCAGGTTGTCCCCGTGCGACTGAGATGCAATGCTTCATGCATGTGGGGTCCCCTCCTAGCACATCAGACAGAGTCCCTGCGCACATTTGTTGGACGGGCCTCGTGGTGGGGTGGGGCACGCGGAGTCCTGTGTGTTCCATCCTTCAGAGATTCGAGAGGTCTCACTGCAGATGTCGGAATGCCACACAGGCAAGCGCTCCAGCAACGGTCCCCGGCAGGGGCTAGTGGGAAGCCTGTTGTTTTCAGCCGTGGGGGAAACACCGCAAAAAATTTGCACACAAGTTAAAAACACATTTTTTCGCCCTCTCTCCTGCCCGTGCCGATCTGGGCTGGCTAATTAAGCAGCGTCTGCTGGCACTGGGGTTGCTGAGGCAGTTCGGGTCCCAGCGGGTAATCCGACATCTTTCACGTCGGCGGCTCCTCGCTCGCGCCCTGTGTGGCGCGGCCTGGGGAGGCAAATGAACTGGGCCGGGGAGTAATTAGTCGGTAAGGTGTATTTCATCTTAGTCAGTGCGTAAAATCACACATATCTAAAATCAACACCAGGCTCGAAGGGGCTTGGGGGGGGAGCGATCTGAGACAATGGATAAATAAATGAATGAAAGTAATGTTATTTGAATGGGAACTTTTTTGTTTCGTGTCAGAATTGCGATAGAAATTTGGTCCTTTTTTATAATGTGCTTCTACGAGAAACAGTTTCACGTTTAAAAAGTTATTACAACGTGTACACGGTTATTAGGTGAAATTCAGTGTTGTGTGTGAACTTAGCGGGTTCAGATGATGAGAACAATTTGGGGAGGCAGCATGATGAGGCAAATTCTTGTACCCTTTGAAGATAATGCAGCGATGCTGTCAGTTGAATTCAGATTATATTATGCAGAACAATGAAAAAGAAGCAATGAAAGCCAGTTGTTGCAATAATGAGACAATAATTTGCTTTACCCCTTGATAAACCACGGTTAAATATAAAGGTAAGGAGCTTTGCGTATGCCCGTACTGTATTTCTGGCAGAGGTGACGTTTCAGACATGTGGCGGCGCTGCAAAAGTGAGGATGTGATCACGAGTGCCCAGTGGTAGGTTGTGTGGATTTCAGCCTAAAACTTGTAACTTATTTTCAGCGATAACCTTAGTCTAGCCTGAACGAGAGGCTGCCCAGTTATCTCATGCGTGCGATTGTGTACTGCTCGGTGGGCCGGAAACACACGGATCTCCCTGCGTCCCCGAGGACCTTAATGAACTGACTCTATGTGTTTAACCTCTGTAACCAGAAAGTGTTAGCGATTCTAAGGTGGCTTACAATTGTCAGCTTTATGAGTTATGGGTCAAACGGTGAGAAAGTGGAGGACAAATTCCACAGTGTGGCTTGAGAACTACTCAAGGTCACCCCCGATGTGCACGATTAGCAAACAGTTTCCTTAAGTGTTCCTGGTATCTTTCTGATACTGTCTGCGGGCTGATGTTTGCTTTTTCTTCTTGAAAGTGTGCTCTCATGCACTGTGGAGCATGAATGTGCCTCTCAGAAAAAAAAAACACAGCGAACCACATCTACTTCTGTGCTCAGAATGGAGCTGTGTTGTGTGAGCTGTCTGCACCTGGAAAACTGACCACCGTATGCAACGATCCATCCAACCCCTGATGGACCTTGTCTCTCACATGTCTGGTGTTACACGGCTCCCCCCATTTTAATCTGAAAGAGACCGGAGGATCATTTGTCTGTCAAGATTCCTACGCAGTCCTTTCTTGTGTTTGATCAAAGTGGAAGTGCATGTGTCTGTTTTCCAATTTTATTTCCATTAGGCGCAGGACTTTCCTTCCAGTGCCCGTGGCTCATATGACACATTATGCCTTTGGTCGATTCATGAGGTTCATAAGCGAAAGTCAGCCCATCACATTTCAAAATGCAAACCAGCTGCTAAGTATAAAATTTTGAAGGCCAGGCTGAATCCTAAATTATGATTTGTTATATTTATTTTTTATTGCATTCACAAATAATTGCTACTCTTTTCATAATTTGCATGTGATTTGTATTTTGCTGTTGAAGTAAAAAAAGAAAAAAAAGGAATGAAAATGACGGTTTCTCTGAAACCGGATTTGGACACTAGGAACTTCTGAGACTTTTAAGACTCAACACTTAGAAGAGCTTCGGCCCACTTTATCCCTTATAAACACACTGATCTCAAAACGTGCTACTTTGCTCTGCTAATGTCTCAGCAACCAAACTTATTAAATTCATGAAACTTTCCACACATGCCAACAACATGCCAGTTTCTGGACTTTTTTGAGCTGATGGCTCTCCTTAAAAAATTTGCAGTTTTCTATGTATTATTTGACACACACAAGCATTTTTACCAGCTTTATTTTATCTAATGCAAATAAAAGTGCCGTATGTTTTGGGTTAAAGTAAAATAAAGGTACTTTAAGCCCCTGAATGGCACATTTGCAAAGATGTTGATGTAAACCATGAATATGGTTTGTCAGACCTTTAGTTTTCCTGCAGTTTTGAAGTGAAACCCTTTCAGTAACCAGATTTGCTTTACAGAGGAAATTAAAAGGCTTTGAGTGAGTCTAACACAATCTGATTGTTCCTTAGTATCTAACAAAGGCGCCTTAGTACAGCAGTAGTTTCATATTTCACATAAATCTAACATTTTTCATTCAGCATCCAGAGTAAAAGACAAAGGTAATGTGGTACAGGATCTGAAGGCTGAAACAAACAAAAATTGCTTTTTTCCTACAGTAAATGTGCTTTTCATTTTTGGATATTGTTTTCAACTGGATTACATCAGACATCTTAGTGAATGTTAACTTTTGGTGTTTTTTTGTACAAAGTACCCATTTTGGAATTTTTACAGATTTGTTTTTCATTTAGTTTTTTTTTTTTTCTTTTTTTTTTCCGCAGTGTTTTCCAAAACATCTTTGCCACCAGGTATGTTCACCGATGAGGCTCGCGGGCTAAAAAACACAAAAATGAGTGTTTGAAGCATGTTTGCGTCTGTGCCCTGTTCCCGCTCCCTCTCCCCTTTTCACATCAACAGGGCTACACAGCGCGTATTGTATTCTGCAGAGAATGCATTAGTTTCCTATTGTAATAAGAAACATGCACAAGGCCTTTTATGAATGCCATAAGACAATTAAGACCACATTAGATCCTTCAAGTACTTGTAATTTCATAAGTGAGGGTTTGCAAATAAAATGGGGGTGGGGGTTCCAAAGTCTTACAAGAGGCACTTTTAGTGATGGGAAACAGATATTAACCCACGGCGGTGATGCTTGGAAGTCAGCCTCCCCACCAGCAATGTGGAGCCCACCCACAATGGCACCTGCTCTTTCCAAAGAGGTGCCCCTCGACCGCGTCGCGAGCCCCCTGCACTTCACATCCACATTCGGGAAGGAAAAAAGAGGAAAGACTGGTGAGGCACAGTCTGGGGGGGAGTGTGGAAATGTCGCCATGCTGAACTCTTCTTGTGTGGGTCCCGTCACCAAAACCAAGGTGGTTGTAGCGTACACAAACACATCGATCAAAATGGCAGCAGGGAATTGGTTGAAAACGTCTCAGGAACATTTGGAGGAATCAGATAAAAGCACAGTGAGTGAGAATTGAGGTCTGGGTGGGTGCGAGGGTGGGGGTGGGGTTGGATGGGGGTCAGTAGACAAAAGCATCTGTGCTTTAGACTGTCAGATCTCTTGAAAAAACTAATTGAAGCGTCCGTCTTTTTAGCACGTAAAATTATACTTGTATGAATTTTGTTTAAAAATAAGCTTGGTGTTTGTTACATTATGCAATGGCAGTTCTATATTTTTTCCAGAAAATTAAGGGGAAAAAGTCCTGTTAGCTGGCATCATTTGTCAGAAAACATTTTTAGCAACTAAAACAGAGCCTGAATGAATAGTACAAGCTTAAATGGGGGCTTGTTTTCATTTATTTAACTGATGAGTCTGGAGCAGTGAATTCCCATGCAGACGAACCCCCCCCCCCCAGTTGGGTGCATGAAAAAAATGATATATTGTCTTCATTATATGGAAAAATATGAGTAATCTCCAAGCACGTACAAGGTCTGAGCAGGTTTATTGTTTTAGGTGAAGGTGCTACCTAACTTTATTTACTTTGATCATGCGTGTTTGCTCCTTTGCAATCAGAGGAAAGTCATTAGATTGTTATCACAAGTGCCATTGCCTAATACCTTGAACAAGACTTTGGCCCATTTGTAATGGAGAGAGCTTTCTTCTTGAAAGGGCCTTGCAGCAAGTTTGTTTTAAAAGAATATATCAGGAGAGAAAGGTTCATTACCAAAAAATTGAGCAAAGTGGGATAATCTCTACAAAAGGTTGGGGGAAATGTTTTCAAGCAGCAGAAGGTTTGTCTTCTCTTATTAATGGTAAAAATCCTAGATTTGTTTATGAGGCACCAGGTAGCACAGCGGATGAAGAAACTGAGGGTTTAATCTGAATGTTGCCGGTTTAAGTCAAACTTCCTGCCCGTGCTGTAATGCCTTTGAGTAAGGTGTTTATCACAAGTTACTCCAGTAAATTTACTTTATACTGTTAAAGTCATTTTGCATTAAATCATCAGCCCAAGTGCACATTTTTAATAATAATTGTATATATTGTGAAAGAAATAACAAGGGACTGTCATGCTGTACATACTGCATAATTTCACCAGATATGTCGGTCATCTGTGAGGCAGAGGTTGGACATGACTGATATTTTGATATAGCTGTTGTGGTTTTTTTTAACCTTAAGAAGGCAGATTTAGTGCAGCACTGATTCTCTCGTGTGACTGTGTGTGTTTGTACGGGAGCGTACGTGTTCATGCCTTCAATTTCACCTCCTCTCAGCAAAATGACCCCGAATGACCGCTGAAGGTTGCCCGCACTTCTGCCATCTCCGCTGGGGATGGAGGGGTTTTCACACCGCTCTGCTCTTTCCTAGTCGATGTTTTAATGGCTCTGCCTTGTGGCAAGAGACCTTGCCTGCCGCTGGCAGACAGGGGCCCAGCCATTGCGTGCACAGCTCACGCTGCCAACTTGGCGTTTTGGCCCAGCGTCTTCCGCAAGAGTAAACCTGGTGATCGGCACAGAAATAGACACGCATAGATTGAATGTGGGACACAGCGAGGGGAAACTCCTGCTGTATTATTCAAGCCAACAGACGCACGGCTGCAGCCAAAGACCACAGTGCTTCATTCAAGAGCATCATTTTATGACACACTTTCGGAGGTTTTCCCCCAGGGGGGAAGGCAGGAAAGAGCTGCCTCGCTTAGTGTCCTCACTAAGTAACACCAATCAGAATTGTGCATGTGTACACACTGGCTGGCCGCAGAATTCCCGAAACACACACACACACACACACACACACACACACACACACACACACACACAGTTTTCTTGTAATAAAAATGAATTGGAGAGGCCTGAGATCACATGATCAAACTGCAAAGTACTGTACACCTCACCGATTCTCCTTAACCAACGCGTAATCTCGTCTTTTTTATCAGTCTGCCAATCGCTTAGATCACAAAGCAGCGTGTTCGTCTTTTAACCTTTCTTTATACCTCTATGCTTTTTTAAAATTGTGTTTTCCATGTGTATTTTGAAAAAGTGATGTGACATGTTTCCTAAATGGTTATAGAAATCAGGGAAACCACTTCACACAGGAGTTTTTTTCAAATTGTACCTCTTGAGGTTCTCTGTCCCACATTACTCATTTTTAGTGCATAAACATAGTTTTCCTGAGCACTTTGGCATGTTCAGCTCAGACTTGATCTGTGTGAACTCTGTCCTTTGCCGGTGCGAAACGCCAGTTGACTCGACTGGAGTAATTCATTAAGCATATTTAGATTTTTTTTCTTTTCTTTTCTTCAGTTCAATTTCGGGAACCTTAAAAAATTTCAACGTTTCCGTTTGCGCAGTGGAAATTGCCACTGGATTTTTGCACCATTCTGGTGTGATCTATTCTTGCGCGGACTGAAGCGATGCAGTTTCCCGTGCAAAAAAACATATATATCTGCGTAAGTTTATGTCCGAGATGCGGTTATCAAGGTTAAAAAGAGGGAAAGGATCCGAAGGCCAGTGTTTTGAAGGGAGAATAGCGTTGCTGGGACCCAACGGCGGCTTTCGGTTTTCTAAAGAAATGTCCAGAAATTGAGAGTGATTAATAAACACTTTGGGGTAAAGTAGGTAGAATGTGTGGTTTGTAATGGTGTCTGACTTTTTTCTTTAACATTTTTCATTCGTGCCGCTCTTCCCCCACTGAAAAAACATTATTATCGTCAGCGTGAAGAGAGCTGCAATCATTCACAGCCTTACTTTTCTCAAGTTAGGAAATTGCTTTGAAAATTGGTGAGGCCTGCAAAGTGTTCAGCACTTAACTCCCATTCCTTTCTTTTGATATATGTATAAGGTTTCTAAATTCATACCAAACACGATGTCAAATCCTAGACCGTAACATAAACCAATTTTTCGAGAATGTTCCTCTTCATGGTAAAGCAAGTAACAATAACAAACACTTGAAAAATAGGACATTTATCTATTCCAAATCAAATTAGTAAATACAATACAGTAGGCGAGCACAAATGCCAAAGCACAGACCATTTCTTAAGCAACCACAGACATTAGATTTTTTTTTTTCCTCTGTAAAATATTTTGAAAGCTGTGGCCAATGAAATGAGCGAAAGGTGGAGATTTTCTGAAAATCTAATGCTATAAACAGGTCCCTTCTCTGGAGGAAGGCAGACAGTGGAAATAAGCTTATTTGTTTAATAATTATGTAAAGAGAAGCTGGGTGTTTATACCAAAATGAAACGTAAGGTCGTAGTTGCGCATGCTTCTTGCTTTGTTTTACATTTTTGTGAAGGCGCAGTAACATTTTGGACAACAAGAATTAATATTTCATAATAATGTGGTCAAAACACAAAAACTAACAAGAGGATGTAATTGTAACCGCGTTCATTAGGTGAGAACAATGGCTGCTGTTTAATATCTCACAGGCTCCATAACAGTTAGGATCCCTCAGCTGCGTTTAGTTTTCTATATTTGCATTTTTTCACTTTGCCAAAGCATCGCAGTCTACACAGTAAAAAATGTTTTGACGTTTTAAAGAAAAAAGGGAAGTTGAACTGGTCCGCGTCTTGTTTGGCAAGGCGTTCTGCTGGGACCGGCTAAGGAGGCCCGCACATGAGGATGCTTCTCCCGCTCGCTGTCCACAGACACAGAAGAGACAGAAATTGTACCGGCACACACAGTCAGCGAGCCATTTGGGTTTCATTACTGAGATCAAGTCATACTGTTCGGTTACCACCAGAAGGAAAACAGTTTTGTCACGCACGGTTCCTCTTTGAACAACAAAACAGAGTAAATAATGGGACTCAAAAGCTACAGTTGTGCTGAATTTCCCTGCTTCTGATCTCCAACCTGTGTCGACAATGTACCCTGTGCATTTATCAAACTTACAGAAACGCAGTCATGTCGTTGTTTTCCTCCGACAAAGACTGGAAGACGGTGACGTACTTAACCTTAAACGCAGCTACTCGGACCCCATTAGCCGCTAGAGGAAATATGGAGCAACGTAAAGACTATGTTGTGAGCACCACACTGATGAATACCACTGCAGCACAAGATGCCATGCAGAATGGCTTTAAAATGGTTTTACCACTCATTTTTTAAGTTGCACATGAAAGTACCCACCGTTTCCTATTGAAGTCCTTTGTTTGTCACTGCTATTTTTTGTTCAGGCAAGCCACATTATCTGGTCATTGTGTGTGACAGCACTGCACGCGCTGACTCAGAGGTGCTGACTGATGCTGGAGCCAAGGGGTACGGTGTCATCAGGCGCGAGCAAACTGCGAAGGTCAGGCAGTGGCTGCGTGGCATTTCTCCATCAGAGGATCTTGTGTGCGCTCTCAAACTGAGCGACTACTTCGATTCCGCAGTCAGCGCGGACCGCACGCCGGGTCCTGTTTTCTAACTTATTGCTTTCTTATGGTTGTCTCGAACCACTCCTTCTAGCACGTGTCCTTCAAATATCGTGCATATTTATTTTTAGTTCTTCCCAGTTCACCTTGCAGTGGCTCGTCTGGCGAGAATGTCTGAGCCTAAGTGTGGATTTGCTAGGGAAAAATGAAATACATTCAAGTCACAAGTACATTTCTGAACCGTAAACGTAAAGTAAACGTAATGACAGATATACTGTATGTATGTAAGCATACAGCGCAGTTCTTTTCCTTAGAGTGCCCTTTTCACTATCAGAATTTTTATAACCTCCGCGCACAACGTTCCCCCCTTTATTGATCTAAATACCACTGCTGCACAAATGAACTGAATGGACCCCCCTGTGTCATAGACAAAAGCCACACAAAAGACAGCCCTTAAACGCCTTGGACATTTGTGACAAGGCATGACATCAGTATCACGGGATTTGCACCTTGCCGTTTCAGAGAGGTCAGCTGTTTAACATGGGATTAGGCCGCCACGGTGAAAGAGCGACAAAGAGAGGGCACCTTTGAGCCTCACATTAACAAATTCCAGCTCAGCCTCTAAAGAGCGCCGATGCAAGGGCTAGCTAAAGACAGCTGGACAAAGCCCTGGAGACCCAATGAATAAGCCCCCAGTAATGATCACTTACCCACTTAGGCTGACTGATGCGTATCCCTGTGTCACCGCAGAGGTCCACTGTCGCTATGTGCAGGAGGGCAGCACCTGTGCATAAACTGGACCATTTAAATAGATCAGATGGTTGCAGATCAGATAAAGGTGATGTTCTTCTGGAGCCTTAGTGTTGTCATTCAGGAAAGTTCACATGGCTCCATTTTGGATTTTGAAGTTTCTATTCTGCATCTACAAAAGTGCACTGATTCTGCAATCACCAGCTGAGGCTCTGGATGAGAAAAAGACCACAGCCCTGGTTCTGGCGATGGCTTTCCAAACATCAGGTACAATGAAAAGGATCATTTATGTACACAGGTTTCCTGCAAAGGCTCGGCTCACTATATCACGCTTGAGTCTAACCAGGGATTAAGCACACGTGTTTCGTAGCCGTTATGATTTAAAGGATCCGAGAAAAGAAAAGAAAAGAAAAAAGAAAAAAAAAAACGCCACCAGTCTTCCGGACCTTTTTGCTAACCGCTATGTGACTGAGGTTCAGTTTCAACTCTGCGCACATATGTGCTTTTTTCCTTGTTTAAAATATGTCGCGCACATATTCCACGTTTGAACAGCATCATTAGTCAGAACCCAAATTTTTTCGGATTAATTGTTTCCGGGAAATCTGAAGCTTTGCGATTACAATGGCGGCCGGTTGTATAGAAAAGGCCAACACCGGGGACGCTTTTAATCAGGCGGTGTTCGCCCACCGCAGACGGACCTGTTGCCTGCTGACTTGTTTGGGCTCACATGAGAAAGGGGGACCCGAGTCAACTAATTACGCACAGAAAGAGTGACCGGCAGAATGGTGCAGCCTCTTTATCTGCCCCGGTTTTTCTTTCGCCCGCCTGGATCAAAGGCACGACTGTTTCTCTTCAGGGGAAACGAAGTGTAACGGTGGGCCTGATATAATCGACGCGCGTTGTGTATGTTCCAGTCCGCATTAATCACGGCGATTCCTTCGGAGATGGAGAAAAAACAAACTCTTTCTTTAAAGATTACTCGCTTGGTCTTCATTGACCGCGTTCTGTTTGGGCGAACAAAACTGAGGCATAGTAATGTGGATGCCAAGCGAACCGTTGGGAGCGGATCGAGCTGAGGGGACCCTCACGTTCGGGCCGTTTCACCGCCTGTGATTGGAAGGCCTCAAAGCGCTGTGTGTGGAAACTGGGGTCATGGCGGTGCGGCACTATGCCAGTGCAGGCACGTTTGCTGCCAAGGAAGAGGCCTGGGCTTCCCAGAGCCGTCGGGGTCCCCAGAGCCTCTTCCCCCAGCAGCCTGCGATTTGTGGCAGGAGAGCCTCCTACATGGAGAATCCTCCACCCGCTGCCCTTCGCAGCAAGCATGCCTCAGCTTTCCTGCATTTGCACCATAAACTGCCGTTGTTTATTTTCTTTCAACCCTAATATCTGCATTAAATGTAAGAAATTAGCAATTTTCTCATCATTTAAGGTAACATTATGAAAAACAACATACAACATCCATTTCCCTGAAATGCACATTTTTTTTATTCTATTATGAAAAGAGTCATTCTCCTAAAACAATAATATGATTTGCTAAACTTACATATTAAACTTGAACTTAGATTAACATTCGGTAAGAAGACCATTTCAAAATTGTTCCCACTAAAAGCAGACATAGCAAACACACACCAAGATAAAGATTATAAAGGATTTAACTTTTTTTTTTTTTTTTTTAAATGCAAAACATTTGCTAAACACTTTTTTTTGTCTGTTCAGGCAACAACATAAAGTTGCAACCATCCTAACAGTAAAATGAACATGCAGAATGAAATAAGCAGGCGTCATAGGTGAACTAGACAATTATTCAGTTTCTTCCGAATGATTTCGAGTTGGCTTTGGAGAAAAGCATCTCTTAAATAAATAAATGTAAATTTTAAGGTGCTTGAAGCACTATAGAAAAAGGCGTGGTTCAGTATGTGAAAATACTGGTTGGATGAGCTTAAAATAAAAAATATTCACTACATCACAGGAGCAATTTGTAAAACTTATTTTTGCTTAAAATAAGAAATGTAGCTATGTAAAAATTAACAGCATTTGATGAGCTGCAATACTCACTAGATTTCAGAATTCTTTATTTGAAGTTTATTCCTGCATGAGTGATGTAGGGTAACAGACAGCAAAGTGGTTAAAGAAAGTGCTTCCTGTTCTGGGAAAGGCCTTGCTGTAGTAAAGTTTAATAATGTACTTAACAACATAAATTCTTCCACTGTACTAATAAGTTAAACTGTAAATAGTACTGACGCAAAACTGCATTGAATCAAAGAGCATCTTTTCATATTTTCACATAGTTTTTGGAATGGTACACATCAGTGTGTTTGTACTTAAGGAGCCAGCTTGTGTGCATTATTTAAACGAATGATATCTGCAGCAAGTTATTGTTTTCTAATGGCAGTCATGCATCTACCGTCAGTACTGTATCTACTTGTCATATGCAAAATGTTTTGTTTAATTTTCTTGCAATTTGCTGTTTTATATGTTTAATTTAGTTAGTTCACTTTAGAAAAGCTTTCATTTATAATACAAGAAATTTTGCTCTCAGTTCAGTCCTCCATTTGAAATCTGCCGGTTGCAGCAGTTAAAACAATTAAATTGTCCTTCTTTGTGTGTAGTAGTTTGGCATATGAAGTGAGATGGAAAGATATGATAAAGCCCTTCAGGCATTAAGCTTCTTAACAGAAGTCATACTGACAACTATTTAAAGGCGGACTTCAAAAAACATATTCTGAAACGCAGAGATTAACATGATATTGCAGTAAACAAAAGCCAAAACTCACAAATGGTTTTGCGATAGTCTGGTTTACTGTTTTGGTCGCTACTTCTTTAACATTAAAGTATACTACTAGTTACGGTGTTTTATGTTTAAAGTTACTGTGAACATGTAAAAGGGTGGCATAGTGGCACAGCAGGTAGTACCGGTGCCTTGCAGTGGCCCAAGCGTTGTGCATTCCGATGCGATCCATGCTTAATATGTGTGGACTTTGTTTGTTCAGAGTGTTTGTGTGTGGGTGTCCTCTAGGTGCTCTGGTTTCCACCCATAATCCAAAGACATGTGTTTCAAGTAGGCTGTTAGTTTTAAATTGCCTGTGTGTATGCGTGTGAATATAAGGGTTTGACTGCCATACCATGGTCAGACTTCCTGTCAATGATGAATGAATGTAAATAAAACATAACTGGATAGTCTACACTAAGTCTTGCATAAAAAGCATTTAGCAAGTGAGTTGCTAAATAAACTACTTAGTACATTAAAAAGTGACTACAATTTTACTGAAACACATTTTGAAAACTTTGATGTTAGGTTGCAAAAAAATAGTCTTGCATTTAGAGGATATCGCCATAAATGAAATGTAAGATAAAGTAAGGCTGAAACTACACAAAAAGTTGCAAAGTGGTTTCAGCTACTGTATATGCTTCAGGTTACTGAGACTGTGCCCATTGAGGCTCACCTAAATGTGACACTTTTTGTGAATCATCCCCAATTCTTTAGATCAGTACTGTGGAGGAGTATTTGCTTCAGGTTTCCTGATGAAGGATGTTTTCAGAGCCATGAAGCCCAAAGGGAGAAGAGCCTTTGTACCCGAGGAGAACATTCACCTTTTTGGTGCGGATGAGTAGGCCTTCCTCTTTCTTGGCACAGCTGCCCCTGTCCTTCACTATGAAGAGTGACTGAAGTACTAACTGCCTTTAGAATTGCCTTCAAGTGGTCCTGTCACACACATCGGACATTCTTAGGTGCTATTGAAGAGCATGAATCCTAGCCAGGTTAATGCTTTTGTACCGCGATTGACCCACAACAATAGCACAATGGGGCAATGAAGAGTCCTGTGCGCTGTTCCCCACAAGGAGAGTGATCTACGTGGGGAATCTGACGTTATTCACAAGTTTAAGAGAACCAGGTTTCCAGGTCCCTTTTGATGTGCGCTTGTGCCCGCAACATATGCGTGAATTTTCGGTTTCGCTCAAATTAAAATCGGCTTCCTTTGGTGATGTTCCTTACCGCCTGCGATTGAGCGATAAACATCTCAAGTTATCACACGTCTAGACTGTGGAGAACGCCATTGGCCGAGTGCATCCACAGTATCATCATACCGTACATGAAATGATTGAACACAGACTGTGTGATGAATCACAGTTGGCTTAGCGTGAGAAGAGCCTTTCTTTCCTTTCTGCTTTTATGATCTGGTTTCTGCTATGTATACCAGATAAACACAGACTTGAAGTATTGGAATGACCATATTGTGACATTAACCAGAGATCCTACAGAACAATCGCTGTTCTGGAGCTGCAAATATTCCACTTGTGCGGCATGTCCCTGATGTATTCCCCTTATCGTTTACGTTTACAACTGCCGCTTCTTACAAGCCAACTTGTACCTTTCATCGACTGAAGCAGATCACAAATTTAGTGAAGTGGCTCTGTTATATACCATAGGTAACTGAATTGGTTCAGTTCTAATAACAGTGTCACATGTTAGGGCGAAGTACAAATACTATCTTCGTGGAATAAATTACTTATCTTTTCTTTTTATGCTAGCACATTAGTAACTTAGTTTTTTTTTTTTCAGAGTATAGGGAATTCCCGGCAGTCTGTTCGTCACTTATGTGCTGTCATTTTACTAGTTTGTAACCAGCAAAAGTTCTCATAAACACAAAATACAAATGTGTTTGTTTTAATGATTTGATGGGTTATGGCATATATAAATAAGTCACTCAGATACCTTTTAGTGGTGCGCATTTTCACATACAAGGTGTCACAATGTGATTTCCAGAGGGAAAAAAGAGAAACATCCTGTTTCTTAGAATGGCTCAAAGTAAAAATGATTCAGTGAGCCCTTGCAAGTATGGTAATCAAATATGATGCCTGGAAAAATAATGTCTATATAGTAGCATAGATCATAGTTGAACTGGTGTGTTTGAAAGCCTGTCAACTTCAGAAATTGATTGCCGCATTAAAAATATTATACGGGTGTACAAAATTTTACCTTTACGCTGTAAATCCCAGTTTTTAAATTCATTTGAACCTTGGATAAAGTGGCAGCTCGGCTATTAGTGACTTTCGGAAACACTGCATCTTTAATTAAATTAAACTTGAAACAGTGACATTTTGTTTATATTTCTCTATGATATATACCAGTAAACAGGTTTATATTTGTCTAAGTTTTTCATGTTGTGCTTCAAAATACCAGTTAGTGCTACTGTAGCATGTTTGCCATTTGTAGCATTTTTGTAAAAAGAGATTCAAAACATTAATCCATGAGTCCATACTGTGGCAAATATGGTACTGTAATTGTACATTACCTGGGCAAATGCATCTGCTTAATAAAGAATTACAGTGCGTAATATTAACACAGTTACATGTTTGACACCTTACCGATTCATCTGAATTTAAACCTTAATCTGTGTAGACGTCCTTTGCGGTCCTCATGCTGAGTGCCCCGGTTGCCTCTTCTGAAAGGTAGCCATGCACAGGAATATTGGCAGTGCTCAGTTCTTTATTCCCCACTGCATTTTTAGGAGAACAAAGCATCCTGTCTATCTGTGTCTGCGATGTTGTGTTAGCAGAGCAATGGGTGGAAGGAGGTACGCACTTCCTACAGTACAGCGTATATGACACCACAGCACATGTTAGGAAGAGGCCCTGTGCAGTAGGTGTGAGGCTGTGCTCAGGGCAGATGCGGTGAGAAGCGGTGGTGCCAACCAGCCAGGACGTGGCCGAGCCCTTCCTGTTCCACGTTTGTTTAATGAGCCAAACCATCCAGCGTGTCAGTCTGCCACCTGCAGTGCACTGGCTCACAGTGGTCGTAACAGCCAGTCTGCACGTCCTCTGCAACACTCCTGGAACAGCCACACTACAATGAACCATTTAAATACCCAAACAAACATGAATTTTACGTTGCTATACTTTTGATTTTCAGCAAAATTTCTTTTTTTAGAGGAGATTGGTCTCTATATTGATTGTGACACTGTATAGTTTATACATTATATAATGTTTATAACTTATCTTTAGTACTATATTATATAGAGTACTATTTTGTATACCTTCATTCTGTACTTTTTGTTTTCATCCATAAGTGTATACTTTTAGCTCATGGACAAGTAGTTTCTGCAAATGTCTTTAATGTTTCTATATAATAATCCTTCATGTCAGAGCCTTAAGGGACAACAAATGTCCTTTGTGGAAAAACTAGAAGTAAAGCTACTGAAGTGTCATCCTAGTGAATGTTAGAAAAAAAGTATATTTTTATAATATTTAGTTTGTTTAATCCTAAATAGGCCCAGTGTAAGATATGAATCAATTCTAATTGAGAGGATTTGTCTCCGAAAGGAAGGATTTATGTGCAAAAGACTTGGCAAAAATCATTTCAACTATTTACATTCATTATCTTTTAAACATTTCTGTTTAAAACTCACCCCTTGACTGTGTGTTACAGCTTCTCAAAGAGTTTACAGTTGTTAAACTGCATGTAATATGAAATTTAGGCATTTGTAATGAAATTATTGGATTGCACAAGCAATGAAAGCAATTTCATTAAAATTACTGCTCTGGAAACAGAATAAATAAATTCAGTGTATTAATGAATGGTAAAAATGAGTATAAAATGGAAAGGAAAATATATTTTAATTCATTTTATGGAGTACTTTATGAGGCCATTTTTAGACAATTTCTTTTAGTTAAGCAGGACACATATTAGTTAAACTCAGTGATATTTTTAATATATCTTCATATATTTTCATTATGTGTGACAGGAACTTTGTTTACTAAGATAATAGTAGCTTTTGAAGCTAACATTAGACATTAAAACTAATGCCTCTTGGATATTTAAATAATACAAGACATATTAAAATTAAAGAAAATGATTTTTACTGGGTTTTTTTTTTGCTGTTTTATATTTGTTAATGAGCATCTATCTTCAGTAACACCTTACCCATGCTTTCTAAAAGGCTACAAATATATCCATCCCTTTCCAGATTTATAACATTAAACTTAAATGAAATTTCATATGAGCATATTTGTAACATAGAACTCATATTTTATTAAGCGCTGTTCAGTCTGGTCGAGTCTGGTTTATTAATACACAGAATTCAAGGGAATTTAGACGTAGTGCTGCACTTTATTTTAATATATACAGCAGATAAGCACTGCTGCTAGTCCTGTGAGTTTAGATTGAAGTAGAGTGCATGTTTTGTTGTTGTTGTTGTTGTTGTTGTTGTTTTTATAGAGGTAAGCAAATTTGTGTGGTGTGGTAACTGTAATAGGGAGGCCTGTGCCCTGGAACTGAAAGCAGAGCTCTTTCTCACTCTCACGTTTTTGTCCTTGTTCAAGTGCAGCAGAGAAATAAGCTTGGGAGCCCAAACTGGTGAGTATTCAGACTACTAACGCAGGCGAAGTCACAACACCGGGTTATTTTAAGTTATGTTTTTATTACTCGTGCAGGAAGTCCTAACCATGTGCAGTTTGCATTGTATTATGTTGAACTAAATGTCTGGCTGAAGGAATGGGATTCAGAGCCCACGAATTTCAAACTGTAGCGCTGAAATCACGTGGTTTGCGGCTGAGTGTCTTTTCCTTCGGAGAAATAAGCAGCCAGAGAGACACCAAGACTAAACATATTACAGTATTTCCCGTCTTGGAATCGATATATGAAAAATGTAATATTTGTGACTCATCAAGTCGATGCTGCTTTGCCAAAATGCTGGGAGTTTGTGCGTTTGCGTGTGCGTGATCGTGATCTTCCGAACCCGTTTAATGCGTGAAAATTATACATGACACAGTAGGAGCAACAGCATAAACCCTTTCATCTGAATCCCCCTTAATGGACCGAAAGAAATGATTACTGCAACTTTATAATAATAATAATAATAATAATAATAATAATAATAATAATAATAATAATAAGAAGAAGAAGAAGAAGAAGAAGAAGAAGAAGTTAAAATATGAAGCATGCCTTGAAGGAAGATGTTAAAACATTAACTTAAGGAACTCATTTTTCACCCTAGGTTACTTTGTTTATTCTAAGGAGGCAAAGTCTGTCGAAGAGGTTTGACCTTAGCTTTCACTGAGGACCTTGGGGCAAAGTTGTTTTTTTTTTTCCTCTGAATTTACATTTCGAGAATAAAATTGCACAAAACGTACAAAAATGAGAGGGCTGTTGCAGAAAGGAATGAATGAACGAAAATGTGCTGTTTTAATGAACGTAGGAGGTCGTGTAAGATGCTTCACTCCAGGAAAGATAGGAAAATGTGTGACTTGGCAGGATTTGCGTAGTTGTGTGTTTATCAGAAAATGGAAATAACGTGTGTGTTTACAACTGGTCTGCTCGCAGCTACACCCACATCGAGAATAATATTGCTGTTGCGATTAATATTTATATTTTTATTTGGGCAGATCAGTGATTAAAATCTGAAAGCAATGACATAGTTGTGACCAACATTATAACTGATCAGCAATGAAATAAAGGATTCATGGATAATAACCTGAAAAGAAAAGTGAAAATGGGAAGTCAATTTCAATAAAAATCAAACTGTACCGCCTTGGTTGAAATATTTAAAACACAACCTTCAAAGAAAAAAAAAACATTTATTTAAAAACTTAAACATAACACATGTAGAATTTTAAATCACAGAAGGACTTTTATCAAATCAAAAAGTTGTAAATAACGTGATTATTTATGTCTGCAGTGAATCTTCTGTTTAGAAATCTGCAACTACAGTGTGCATTAAAATTTGAAGGGTTTTTCCATCTTTAAAAAAACGGCACCGCATGTTCGACGCGATCAGCAGCCCAACTTTTGTGTTTCGCCTTAACTTTCGCGTTGTCTATTCATTCGCATCCGAATTGGGCGACAGCCTTGCGATCCTGTCGTTTGTCCTTCTCAGCATCACTGCCATTAAGTTCCTTTCCCCTGATCCTCTGTGCCTTTTTCTGTCCGAGGCAGGAAGCGCTTTTTGTACCGTCGGCCGACCTTGCTGAGCATTGGGGCAGGGAGGATATGCAGTGTGAGTTTTGCAGCTCTGTGTGCGCTTGAGCGAGGAGACCATGCGGAGACCATGGGCCACACCAGCGCTCAGCACACCTTAGTTCACACCTGCCTGGACAGTGGACGATGGACACTAAGCGAGCACTTGTGTGTCTATGCGACGCTGCGTGTATTGTGCTCTTTTAGTCTGAAAAGTGCTTTAAGGTACATCTTAAGGATTCCCTGTAACATTTTATTCATAATTGTTAGAGACTATTGGTCATCCGGGAGGTTACCTTATTCCAGTATTTTGTGTTTCTGCAAATGCAACCTATATTTACGTGCCTCTATAATGATTATATTTGTATGTTTTCACCTAACGAGAATTTTCTCTTCTTTTATCTGAACGCAGCAAAATGGAATACACAGCTTCGTAAAGTAGTGCCCGCTCCCCTGATCATTTTTTGCACGTTAAGTGACGAATGGCGGAAAAGTAAAATGCAGTAAAGTGCGGCAGAGTAGATGTGGCGCTCCGGCTGGACAGCGGTACTGTACTGTACTGCATTTTACTGTACTGGACGGTGCGCCGCTGTAACGGGGGGGGGGGGGGTAGCCTGACCGCTGGTCAGTGAGCGCGAGCAGGTGGCGCACGGTCAGCTGACACTCCGCGTGGCACCGCGTGTCGCGCCGTCACGCTCACGGCCGGCTCGTGCCACGCGTGGATCCTCAGCCGCTCACGCGTCACAGAGCGGCGCGCGAGTGCGGGGCGCCCCCGAGCCCAGCTCAGCGACATCGTGTCACAAATATCTTTTATCGCTTAATTTGCAGGTAAAACGCGGACGTTTCTAAATAAAACTAATTTTAGCAGCCAGTATTTGTGCGCTAAAAGCGCTCAAAATAAACGAGATGCCACGTCCAAAGAAAGGTTTTACAAAAACAATGAAATCTACTCTCGCAGATATTTACGTATATGCTGTACTTTTTATTATTTTTATGCGGTTGAGAACACACATATGCACCTATTTCTTTTCTCTGCCAGGGGTCGCACAACACCTTATTGTGCGTGACAGTCAAATTAAAAAAATAACTGCAAAAATGGCACGCATCGTTGTTTCTCACACACGTATATGTATATATGTATTACGTAATATTAAATGTGTTACATAGATATATATGTAGTAAAAATATAATCGATGTTCCTTTGTAAGAAAGCCGCGCAGTCCCACCTTTGATCCGGCTGTTACACTTGGGTCGCACATCCTGAAAGAGAGCAGTTGGAGACCACAGGCAACTTTTTCAAACTTTGCCCAAAAAAGTGCAAGAATTTCCTTGGCTGCAGGCTAAACAGCCGCGTCTGCTGCGCTCGCCCACCCACCCCCCGCGAAGCTCTCCTCACGCCGCACGGACAGCGCAGCTAAAGTCGCAGTTGCCCCGTAGCTCGTTTCCCTCTTCGGGCGCGGGGGACGCCGTCCACGCCGATCGCCGCAGCACCGTTTGTCATCGCGGCGCAACAATACGTACACATGCATATGTCCCTGGGTCTCATTGTACGATT
Organism: Heterotis niloticus; assembly: GCA_018136845.1. Lineage (NCBI taxonomy): Eukaryota > Metazoa > Chordata > Actinopteri > Osteoglossiformes > Osteoglossidae > Heterotis > Heterotis niloticus. The sequence continues at coordinate 20,758,075 of CM030891.1, forward strand.
TGGATCGCTTCGGAGCGCCGATTAAGTTGCAGTTTCTCAAATTACAGGGTCCTGTTGCTTTACTCCGTCCCCCGGTATCAGATGTACGCTGCTCTCCCACAGCGCCTGCTTCTCCTGAATACGGTGGACTTAACCCACAGGCACTATGATTACATAGGACATTCATATAATACTAATACTACTGCTATTACTATTAATAATAGCAATAGGTATTATTATTATTATTATTATTATTATTATTATTATTATTATTATTATTATTATTATATTTTGTTGCGGTCGTGCTGAGAAGCGGGGGCAACGAGGATACACGCGTCCACACACACACACGCACTGCCCTACCTGTGCGCCACATCTGACCACCACATGCTCTTCTTCTCTTCTATCTCATTATGTGCCCATTTCGCGCAGTGACTCACACGCATCTTCAAACACCGCTGCGCTACCGCAAAAATGTGCTCGGCACGCAACATCTGTCCATGTCCTCAAATAAATCCCTGTTGTTGTACAAAATATATCGCTTTGCGCCATTGACATCTGTAATAGTTAGATATATGATAAACAAGGGGGGAAATTCCATGGTCCCCCCGGGGGGGGGGTTCACGAGTGTGCGCGCTGTACACAACGGGGAGAAATTCCCAAGATTTCTATCACTGAAATTGCGCATTTACTTTAGCAGAGTTAACAGATGCGTATCTGTCTGATATGGGCTAATGTCTCCAAATGCATGTCATTGCATTGAGTTCAAAGATTAAGTTTGTTGCGCAAAATGTTTGTCCCTGCGTTCGAGCCAGTTTAATGGACACGTAAACCAATCTTGACACTGGTAATGAATGACCATTAGGGGTACAAAGAACATTAGTTCAAGGGAACAGCATGGTGTCCCATCACAATTGCTGTATGTAAACCAATTTTCTCCACAAAATAGTAAAAACAGAGATATGACTGAATGGTGAGAAGAAAGCAGGCACACAGAAGCACACAGGCCCAACACAAACACACACACACACACACACAGAGGACATCAGAAACATTTTCCCCAAACTACAACAGACTTCTTGCTCAATTAAGAGTGGTTTGCTCTGAATGGCAAAGGAAATAGCTTTCTTTGCTGCTAAATGTCACCAAAAATGCACCCAAGGCTCAAAGCTGGCCATTTTGCTTTGTTTACTTTTTTGCAATTACCTCAATGGCAGTTACCATTTAAATGTTTAGGTTATTTTTACTTACTCAACCACAGTGAGCCATGACACTGCAGTGTGATTTTGAAAAAATAATTACATCATAATGATAATGCAGCAAGCAGATGACCCATGGAGGAGCCTTTCTTAAGTATTCACTTAGAAACCTATCTGACTTCATTTGAGCGACTTGGACTGTGGCTATAAAAGCTGGATGTTTCTGCCATGCACAAGAAAAGAAAACATTTGAGATATTCGGTTAATCTATCCCAGTAGAGGAGGTCGTGACAGCACCACGTGCGTAAATACTGAAGGTTTTATTTTCACATTTAGATGTCAGAGAGAGAAATGCCTCATACTCCTCTTTTTCCTCATGCCAAAGGTTTTGGTTTTTTCACTTACAGGGACAAATGTCCAGTGATAAAGGTGCATTTCTGAAAGCATAAGGTTGTAGGGTTCACATTTCTACTGAAGTGCATGCAAATTCAAGGTTAAAAAAAAAAAAAATTGAGCAAAATGTTTAAAAATGCAAAACACACATTTAATTTACTCACTAATGTATTACCTACAATGAGTGTTATTCACTTTGTACAGGATCAGACTATAGATAATTGCGAGGGCTTCAGTGTTTTAGAAAGTGAATGCTAGAGTGCCTTTGGATTACAGATTTACTTGTGTTCTGCTGGCTTCATGCACGTGTGCTTGTGGCCTATTGATCCCCCCCCCCCCCATGCTGGATATGTTAGTCTGTGTACCGTGGCACTCAGATCTGGCCTATCGGTCTTACACTCGGACACATTCTCCGAGACTTTATGTCACTCTGACCAACTCGGGCTTTTCGGACAGACGTCCGAGATCACGTTACACGAGTAACAATAAACGCTTTATGTGCTCTGAAGTCAAAACCAGTGTGAATGGCTAAACAGATTTATTAGTTCTGAATCAACATTTGCACCAGCCAGGCTAGAGTTATCTACTGTTGGGTTAAAAGTCCTTCCAGTTCACCATGTTTGGTCAGATACAGTGATCTCAACATGGCAGCTGTGTTTCTGCCTACGTCCATTCAGTGTGAACAAAATTACACAAAATCGCTCTACATCACAACTGCATAATTCCATTCTGGAAAGGATTTTTGGTAAAACAGCTGCAACAGGAATGCAACTGATCTTCAAGCATGCGTTCTAGGTCACAGTTAACTGTGCTGTAAGCAGTCTTCCTGCATGCTTTGCGGAGGAAATGTGTTCCTGAAAAAATCACTTTTAATTTTAATTATCAGAATGTTACAATCTATTTGCCATTATTTCCAATGTTAAACATTTTTTTGAGTTACTGAGCCCCCAAAACTGAGACCTGTTTGTGGTGAAATATCACAAAATTCATTGAAAAGAGACACAATTACTTTGATAGTTTACAACATTTATCATTAGGCAACATAGAAAAGCAGTTTCTGCTCATTAATTGTTCCCTAACACTGGATGTCTGTTAACTTGTTCATCTCTTTTGGACCTATAATATACTGCACACTTTGCAAAGTTCAGGCTTCCTCTGTTTGCTCCTGTTCCTCCCACAGTCCAAAGACATGTGGATGGGTGACTCTGTTTTGGCCATAGTGTGCTTGTTACCTCAATCTGCTGTAGAATTGCCTGGATGACACAGGTGTACAGCACTGTAGGTCATCATGGATAAAGGAAGGGCATGGCTAAATTCTACAAAATAACCATAACAGATTGCTTTGAAGAAAAGTCTCTGCTAAATGAATAAATGTAAATGTCTTGTGCTGCTTAGCTTTTTGAAGAGGTGCACATTAATTTGGTCCTGCAAAGAAATACCTCCTAAAATGAAATCCGCAGTAAGTTTTAATCCTTGTAATTTGAATTGGCTTATCTCAGGGATGGGGTTATATGTACATACCTCAGCACACCTGTACAACCTCACCAGTTCTTGTATGGGATGTACTACTGGACAAATGAGTGAATGAAAAGCAAAACACAAATGTCCTGTTTTTTAGAGAACTTACTGTGGATGAGATGAGAAGACATGTTGGCTGGCTCACTTTTGGTAACTGAATGCCTTAACCTTGTGGCAGCATTACACTCAGCAGTTTAAACGAGGAGCACCGAGAACCCATAATATAAAAATTATTCTTCTACGATATCCATACTTTCTTTACACTGAGGTTTCTTCACTTCCATCAGACCGCCAGCCCTAAATGATGGCCTTAACATTTCCACACAACTCACAAATGAATCCAGTCCTCCAAATGCTTTACTCCCTCTTGCTGAGCATTGGAAAGTTTAAAAGCCCTTTTGTATGCAGCCATTTAACTGTTTTAGGGAGGACTTCAGGACGTCACGTTTGACCCCTTTTCTCTTATATCGTGGTGGTCCGGCCTAGGAGAGTCTCACAGCTCTAATATTCCCATCTTTGCCAACCAGCTCCATTATATAAATGGCATTAATTTGAGTCCTCTGACTCTGTGTACACCAATATATGATATTATGCGAATTACACCCGTACTCAACTTCTGAAATGTTTGTTTTGATTCTTCAGCCTGGCAAATCCAACACATGGACCTTTTTACTGTCCCTGTAATCCATTACTGATTTTTGTGTCTTTCTCGCATTTTTAAAGGTTTGAAGGTATTTGACAGAATGCAAATGCATGTGATGTAAATGTGTTATTATTTGAAAAAGTTGTATCCAGATATGAAACACATGTTAGCTCAGGTTTCGGCATCTTCTATACAGCTACACCTTAAATGCAGAATCACGTTGCTATGGTTTCATTTGAAAGTAACACCTGGTAGTGTGCTGGTTCTACAAACATATTTTTTCCTATTTAACAAGCTTTGCAAGTATATTGTACGTATAACTACATTTAATATATTGGCTGTATTACCAAGCACAGCTTAACATTTGATTGTGTTTAATGTAACTAAATGCAAAATCAGTGGAAATTTACACATATAGAACAAATGCACTGATCGTTTGGTTATTTTAAAGGTTTATTTCGATATTTCAAACAAAAATGGACAATATTAATGATTAATTAAACTACATATGTGTTTATAATCCTATTAATTGTGCTCGCATTTTATCCTCCTTGGTGTGACAGTGTAAAAACCAGATTCAAAGAAGGGTTAGAGCTGCATTAGCTTCAAACCTGTATAGATCTGTTGTAAGTAAAAAGTCCTTAGTTGCACAAGGGCAAAACCTTTAAGCCAGTAAAGCTGGGTAAGGCCAGCAAAGCTGGAACTTTTGGTTGGCTGCCACGGTGCAAAACATATACGACACTGCTGCAGTGCTCTACTTTGCTTGGACTTTGAGTCAAGGATTCAAGATATTACAGAAGTTCTGAGTTGCTCAGAAATGTAGAATTCACCACAGTGTCAGCTGTCAGTAGTCATAAACCACAGGGGGTCACACATTGTGAATAGTTAATAACAACCAACAGATCCATAAGCTATTGTTTGAGGTGTACTTTCTTAGGAAAAAGCCCAAGGTTTCTTCTACAGGCTTTGGGATATTTAGTATAATATAAAGACGATAATATCAACAAGGCTTTATTTTTCAATTAATTGCCAATTTTAAACAAAACAATATTTACAGTCTACCTTGTAGAAAATTAATAGCTGCTTAACTGAATCTGTGCTGCCCAAGTGTATAGTAATGTAGAATGTCATTCGGAGCTGTATTTCCCAAACGGAATCAGACACGCATTTCTCACAGACACCAAACATATTTTATATTTGTATCAAAAAATTTTTCTAACTTGTCTTTTGATTATCTATCTATCGATCTATCATCAATAACTCATACTTTTCTAATGAGAGTAATGAAAGCATGTGGCATGAAGTAGGGTGGAACCTAGAAGAAGACATTTTGTTTTTTGTGATATTTTAAATTTGGTTTGAACGCCAGTTTAATTTATCGGGCAAATGACCATATTTGGTAACTTCAACAGATCCAAAATGCCCTCCCCATGCCTCTCCGTGAAGGGTTGAAATTTTGAATTTCCAAGTATTTCAGTTAGTGCCCTATAAAGGGTTAACAAGAAACAACTACTGAGCTTTTCTGCATCAGGAAAACCCTCTCACAGAGGAAACTTTTTAAAATCTTATTTATACCTTACTGCGGCTTAAGAAAACTTTTGTTTTAACCCAGACCAAGACAACTTGTGTTTTAAACTGCAAGGTTCTCGTTTTGAGTAAGGGCTTCATTGGTCAGTGTTCCTTTTGCCTCTTTTTGAACCACATTGCTACTTAAAGTCCTGTTTTGTACAGCAGGTGTAGAGCAAACTAGGTGTTTTGCCTGGTTTTTAAATGGTCGTTTTTACTTGTTTTTAAAATATTTTTGAGCTTTGGCAATGCGGTTACAGCAGCTGTCTGGGGTGATTGCACTTTCTGTGCACTGAAAACCAGCACTACAAACACATTCATGGGAGGAAATACATTTTAACGTTTTTATGGAACTGTCCTTGTATTAGTTTAACTGACACACTGAAAGCTGCACAGCAACTGTGCTACCCACAGAGTGACTTGTTTTCTCTACAAACTGCTGATTGAAATAAGGAAACTTGGACAAATGGCATTTTTTTATTAATCATTTTTATTGCCTGCAATTTTTATGGCTGTTTCTCAGAGCACCAGTGTGCAAGGTAGCTCCAAAAGTGCGCAGTAGCAGCATTGCACTGGGACTCAGCTGTTCCTTTTAAAAACCTGCCACTGGCTAAAATAACATGAGCGCAAAGGTGTCCGGTATCCTTATATCAACTTTTTTTTGTAGTGACTGTGGAAGTAAAATAACCAGTAATAACCACTTCATGAGAAAAAAAATTCCATTGTGCTGAATAATAAACCCATGGTATGAAAAAGTTAATATATTTTCTTAAATTGCTGCAGCAGATTTTTGTTGCGCTGGACCCCATTATATGAGGGCTCAGTGTACTAGTTACGATACGCATTACTTCTCCCTTTTAAGGTAACTTAATATATAAGGGGTGATAAAAACTAAGAATATTTTCAGTTCTGAGAAGGGAGTAAAATTTATAGCATTGCTCAACCTCACATAGTTTTTTTGAAGATTTCATTGACACCTGTCAGCTGGATGAAGGTGCTACCAAATTGTGCTAAACAAAAAACTGAAAAAAGCTATAAAAACTTGCTTGCTGTCTAGCTTTTGTGTCCTTTTGTGCATATCTAATTTGCAGTCCTACTGAAACATTTTATAAATCCATGTTTGAAGATACATGATGCATGTTATTTGCATGTGTGTAGCTGCTTTTTAAGTTCACCATAGTTGCAAGGCCCTGAGCATTTTGAATCTCAGTCAATATTTTGGCTGACCTTTGACATGGCCCCACATTTAAACAATGCTTTTCTAGATACACCAAAGAAGCACATTTTGCTGGCATTGGCCAAATTAATGAGAGCATGTCATCTTTAGTTTACAGTGCAGTCACTAACCAACCAAGTGGAAGAACGAGTCAAGGACTGTTGGGAAATCTCATGCAATCTTTCAGAGACAAGGCTCTTCGGATCCTATGGGCTTGACACTGATGTTTATTTATTATACTTATTACACTTAGGACATTCCCGTTTCTGTAACTTCAGTTATGCATTTTAGTTTTGTCTAAACACATGTAACCTACACTTTAAGAGTGTATCTGATGCAAAATGTTCTTGATGTTTATAAGAGATTTGGTGGTATCTATTGTTAACTAGGCCATTTATGTAGTAATTACTTTAATTCAGTAATTCACAATCTAAAAAAATGTTTTTTTAAGTCAGAGGTGGGCTGCTGTTTTTATAAACAGACATGTGAAATTCACTGAGCACACATTAGCTGTTTTTAAGGTGCAATGGTGGGGGAACAACATTTACAATGACACCAGTTCCTGGGGGAATGCAAGACATAAAGAAAAGCTAGCTATGTAGATCCTAATGGTTTTTCCATTTCCAAAAACACAGTTTCCGTTCCTTAAGAAAACAAATCTGGATATATACCTTGGTCCTTTGTGGCCCTGAGGGCCCCAAACATCTCCTCTAAGGTTTTCATACTGTTTTCTCACATCAGTGACCCTTACGCTCAGAGAATAACCCCTCCGTGCTTAGTTGACTCGCAAGAAGTCAAATCTTAGTACACGTGCATTTGACTTTTTTAAAAGTCTCTGGTTTGTTTGGTTTCACACCCCAAAAACAAATCCCACTTCAGCTTCTTTCAGGCTTCTTTCTTATACCCAATTACTTTGTGTTTCTTTGTGTTTTTTATACCCAATTACCTTGTCTCTGCTTGTTCTGTTTTTCTACATCTTATTTCTTCTGTTTTCTTTTTTTTGCTGTGTAACTAATGTTTCCTGTGAATAGTATAAAAAATTGCAACAACATTAGCATCAGCATAGTCATTATCATTACTCTTATACAGTTATTCATGAACGTTAAATTGCGATGGAAATGAAAAATATTTTTGTTCTTCTAGAATTATTACAAGGACCTTAAGGATAACCTTAAGGAATTGTCTGAAATTTTGTTCATTTTCTCAAAATTACATTTGAATTAAAATTTTACTTTTACCTTTTAGTGAACATGAAAGCTTAAAAATAATTAATGTTGCCGATGTTTTTTTCTTTTCAAAGTAGAAAATAATTAGCGAAAACAGACGTTTATGCTGAGAGAAACTGTTTGTTCAATCAATCATTGTCACCGGTCCCCAGCAGCCAATGAACATAAAGACACATGGTGAAAGCCTACCCGGACAGCTGGGCAGCAAGCTGTTTAATAAATTTGTTTTTGTTTCCCCCCAAAACCCTTCAACCGATTTATTGTACTCTGCCCTTTTCTTTCCATTTATGGGGAGTTTTGTGCTGCATGCCTCTGGCCTGATGTTCCTATCACGTCTAATGTGCAAGCGGTGGGCTCAGAATCGCAGAGCTTTTCTACCCCATCACACTTTGGCGACTTGTTGCTGCACGGCTCTTTCCTGAAAATATGCAATATGACCGATAAAGAAAGCACACGGCCAAGACACGGTGGATCACATCACACAAAATACACTTCTTGATACAAAAGCGTGTTTTACTCTTATTTTATATTTTATTAATAAACATGTCCACTGATGCACTTTTATGCATATATGCAGACACGAGTAGCTAAAAATAATAATATTGCTAAACTCAGATGAACCAGAGACAAAAAAAAAAAAAAAACCAAAATCAAAACAGACACATTTGTCCTATTTTTACACATCCTAGCAATGAATTTGGAAGTGCTCATTCTAAAAGATGTTTCTGTTTATGATCCTTTTGGACAGTTATAAGTGTGACTGGTTGTCAGCATATATGTTTAATTCTGTCAAGCACAGCAGTCTGTGTGCAGACTTATCACATTTCTGTTGTCCTTCCCATGTTTCTGGATGTGGAATTGTCAGAGTTCAGATAAGATAGACCGTAATTACAAGACATGAAAGAACGTTCGGAAGTGGTTCCCAAGAGCTCTCTGTCTTGCTTAAACCTCTGTCATCGCAGCAGATGTCTGTTGGCTGCCCGAGGCAGTTCCAGACACAAACCAGAGACAAATAAATAAAACAGAATAAAAAAGAAATTGAAGGCATTCTTTTTTGCCTTTTTAAATTAAAATATAACAACTTAAATGCACAAGCTTATTGAATTACAAGTTTGACCCCTTTACAGATGTGTTCTAAAACACATTGTTTGTGTTTGTGTGTGTGTGTGTGTGTGTGTGTGTGTGTGTATGTGTGTGTGTGTGTGTGTGTGCGTGTGTGTGTGTGTGTCTGGTAGCTTCAGCTGGGCTGTACAACTTCTCCTGCCAGGGTTGGTTTTCATCTACCCAGCTGGAGAAACAAGCGCCTGTGTGGTACTTCCTGTTAGCAGAGCAGATTGGCAGTTCTTTTTGACCAGTGACCTCAGGGGGTTCAGTGTATGTTTTTGTTCTGACTATAGTATTCCAAGGATTCTTCAAAAAAACACTTACGGATCTGCAGCTCCATCGCTGTCACAAACCACTCACAACGCTGAGCCCCGATGCAGATGGAAAACCAAACAGAAAGCAGTGGCAGATGATGGCGCTCGCTGTATTTCACATTGTGACCAGTTGTTCCTTTGGAGGCCTTAAGGAGCCTGACCTCGCTGATGATAAAAGGCTTCCAAACGTCTCTGTGGCGTCTGTGTGTCAGAAGCTGCTTCATTTCACACCTTCTCTTCATACTTTGAGGAGAATTCAACTCCAAAAACCAGGTCAAGTCTCTTGCCTTTGAGAGCTTACACTGAGACTCACTCTTTAAGCTGATTGCAAGGTAACAGCAAACACAAAAATATGTTTTTATCAAACTTGTGGCCCTGCTGCAGACCTTGTTTCTCGAGCACGTGCAATAGAAGCAAAGTTGCATCAACAACTGCAGATAGCTAAACGCAGACTTTTATAAAGGACCCCATATATATATGATCTTTCAGAAGATATACATCACACCTTCTTGTCTATTACATAATCTTTCCAGCTTGATGTATGGTACTGTGAAGGGCCCTTTGTGTAAAAAGTTAATAAATTGTAAGCGCACCAATATATTTCCTAAACGTGGTGAAATCTTTCACGAGACAAAAATACAGCTTCTGTGTTGAACATTCCATAGACTCCATAAGATACCTTAAAACTACATGAAGACGGTAACTAATTATCTGTGGAATGTTATGATATATTTAGAGATATAATAAAGTTGTCAGTCCGGGCTGTTTTAATTTGAGATTTTTCTGAAACTGCACAAATGGTGTGGGATATGGTTTCAAAAGCTGTGGTTTAGCTATTGTGATCACTGCTCTGGGTCACATGGAAAGAAAAGTGAAAGGGAAAGGCTTCCTCATTCCACTGTGTCAGCTTCCTGGAAAAAACGGCCACCACGGGGACTTAAAGGAACCTCTTAAAAAGTTCTCCCAAACACCAAGGAGCACTTTAAAAGAAACAATCTGATCTCATTAATCTTATTTATTGGTGGGGGACTATGAAATGGATTCAGCAGACAAAGGTTCCAATGTAAACAGGGATTTTGTTAAAGATTGTAAAATACCTTTCCAGATGAATGCCCTCATCTCTCAGGGTTTCCTGAAAAAAAATCTCTCTATTAAACTAAAGGATTAGAGTAGTTTATACAAACATTTGAACTTGGTTTGTCTTTATTGGTGAAGCCCTGGTCGGCATTTCATAATCGGTTGCATATAGCATGTAATGTGTTTTTGTTCAGAGCTTGCTGCCTGGTCAGAATTAGAATAATAAAAGCAGAAAGAAATGCACAGGGAGAGCTGTATCAGCCCTGCAAGTGTTCATCTGGACCTGCAGATGCAATGAAGTTGATTTAACTCTGCCAGTTTTGCAGTGTGTCCTAATGATTTTGTCCCCGCTCCTGGTGCGAGAGGCCCGCGCTTTGTGGGGGATCTCTGGCTGTCTGTGCGCCGCTAAATCGGGGGATAATTAGTTCAGTGCAGCGCTTAAGTGCTCAAGTGGAACGACAACCGGCACAGACGCTGGCCCTGTGGGAGCCGCACTGGAGACCGGGCCGCCGGGATCTTTAAGGGGTTACACAAAATGGCCAAATTGCACAAACTTGCAAAAAAGGGGGAAAAAAAGATGGTCTCTTCACTGTTTCACTATCAAATTTTTATTATACAGACAATACATTTATACAAAGAGATATATTATTATAAAGGGGCTTGGCATGTAAATAATGATGTGGACATACTAACAGGAGCGTTACCGAAACCTGAGTTAAAAAGGTTTATTATGGAAAAAATGTTAATTTAACATTTGCTGATATATATGTACAATATATATATGATAAATGTGTGCGTCTATACATTTTGTGTGTGTGTGTGTGAGATACTTTTTTTCTGTTCCCAAAACACTTGTAACTGTGTGAAATATGAACAGGCAAGTTATGAACCCAGTTTATCACTGACTTACTGTGCTTATTGTTCATACTTCATTGATTTTCTGGCTCGGTGACTCAGCAGGCCGAAGCGACAACACGAAAACACTGGCTTACTGTAAAAGGTACAGTAATAACATATAAACAGTTCCAGAAAATACAATAAAGGCATGTTTGTGCTTTTCTTAGGCAATCACTGCCAGTTCCTTTCAGAACACGTCATACAGAAGTCATCTTAAAAAAGGTTTAGCTGTAATGAGCACAAATATAGCGCCATTAGTCATCTAGTACAGCAATATCACAGGTCTCTGAGTTTTAGCGAACTCTGCTCCTGCATCCTCTCCCCCATTTCTTCTTGCCATAATTATCCCAGTGGCAATCTGGTTCTAGAATTAACCTGTTTTGCAAAGCTAATGGGGTTAGATTTAGAACAGATGTAGCGTTTGCATTTTCTGTGTGGCAAACATATGTTAACCAACAGTGAGCTAAACAAATGAGAATGTAGTCTTTCTCTATCACAGTTTAAACAAAGAGAAAAGTAAAACATTTTTTGGTATATCTGCACTTATCACCTTTTTTTTTTTTTTTTTTTTTTTTTTAAACTTTCTTCTGTCTAAAGGATGCAGCCAAGATTTGGCAATGTCTCCATCTGCTTTTCTTAAGGAACTGTTACTTCCTTTGAACTGAGAAAGGTCTTAATTTCAAAGCATCTGAACTTTTTTCAGTAATTTAGAAACGTATTCTTTAGGGATTTCTCCTGACCCCAGGCCAGTTTCAAGCTCTGGACATCCGCCATTGCTCAGCATTTAAATGCTGTGCCTTGCGGAGGCTGTGAAAACGTGTGGAAGTGCAGCGTAGAGGACCCCAAGCTGTGGTGGGTGCCTGTGTGCTGACAGTGTCGGGTTCCAGGCCACCGGGAAGGGAGTGAGAACCCCTGGAGGAGAGGAGAGGCCTCAGGTTCAAACTGGGTGGTGAACAGTGCAGCTGGGGAGGACAACTCGGTACAATGAGGAATGAGAACTTGTGACCTGAACTCTGCGCCGATTCAGACCCTGGCACCGACACAATGGGGTGATGCTGGGAGAGAGACTGCTGACAGAGGGGTTCATCCCTTTCAAAAGAACGTACAGTTTTCTGGCTTTGTGTCCTCTACAAACACATTAAAATAACATCATTCAAGTGTGCAAATAGCCGTAAATTTTAAAAGCACCCACTCTGGAAGTAGCAGTTAACTTTTGCTTGGGCGTTTTCCCACTTTGGAGCCTGTTTAAGCTGTTCTCTGACAAAATAATTGCTCTTAATAGAGCACGTAAATCAGCGCTGAACTTACTTTGTGAAGACTGCAGCTTTCATAAACCATCTTCTGTTTTATTAGCTAGTAATAATGCATATTATCAGCTGTTTATGCACAGGACATATCGATCTTCACACCGTTACAAAGGAGGTGCTTTGCAAATTGTACTGCCGAAATAATGGTGTGGAAATGAAAAATGTGAGTTTTTTTTTTTTTTGGCTGTGATTTGCTGTTACTTCTAACCTCAAACTGATACTGACACAAACATTTTCAATTTTACTAAATGTGTTTATCAAATTTTTCAGGTGGATTTCCAAGCACCAGCTTCTGTTACACTGTATTGTCACCAGTACCACTGTTGCAAGACTCTTTCTGTCTTAATAAGTTTCTGGTAACTTCAGCACTGTATGCCATGTCAGTGACCTACACCCTATCGCATTCTGTGTTTGCCAAGCAAATCTCAGGGAACCTTTTTCAAGAAACCATTACCTAATAGCAGAAATTACCATGTTTTACCACTAACATGCAGTAAAACTTTAAATGAAAATGCATAAACAGTGGTCAGTTAGAGAAAATACTGAGTGCCATTACCAAAACAGGCAAATTAAATGGGTCAGAATCACATGAATTTTATTTCCAGCCTCAATAACTTTATCGTCATCCATTGGTCTTTAATTATTCCCATTGATGTTTTTTTCTCTTTGGGATTTGGTGGGATATGTTCTTTCATTTTTTGACTGAAGACCAAGGAACTGCTCTGTATGGAAGGTGCAATTTAACTGCCATTAACTAAAAAGTTTCCCTCCATGCTATACTTTGGGGCAAAATTGTAGACTTGTTCTTTTTTATACATTTAGGACCACAAAAGTAGATGAATCGAAAATGTTTAGCGAAACATGGAGCTTCGGCGCAATGCTTTGTCTCGCTCGCCCTGCAAAGCGAACAGTGCTACTATGATCCCACTATGATCGCAAGTACTGTGAATACCTGCATACATTACACCTGATGACCAGAACTGTAAATTTAATACAGAATTAAATGTTTTTGGACTTAGACTACGTGATATGTATAATACATAGCAAATCAATGTGGCTTAATGCATATTTACAAAAAATAGAGCACCAAAGGCTTAAGCTGGGTGTTGAACTCAAAGCTATTTTCTGTTAAGAGTCCAGTATATATTTGCGACATGGTTATTCTGCAAAAATGTAATACTTTCCCTGTGTGCTCATGAATATCTTGAAACATGACAGGAATGTTGTTCTTCCCAAGATTTGAGAAACCTGTAATAAAACAAAAATGAATAAAAACTTTATTGGTAAAGAATATTAAAAGCTTGGAGCAGAGACAGACGAGCCTCTGCCATTTGGACTAGAAAAGGTATGCAGTGCCCAAGAGTTTCCCCCTCGCACCTCTCACTGGATCAACAGTAGAACCTCTATATTTCATAAATAGTTGGTTGGCTAAAAAGCGGGGCATATCTAGTAAAATACACACAAGCTGGCTAGTGTCGGTGCGCTTGAGTTATTTGATGCTGTGCGCACATTTCTGAAGCCGGAGCGCTTTGCATTTCCCTTCTTGGCGCTCGACCAGGTAGAGTGTGGCGCTCAGCTAGGTCAGTGTGGCTTTCACTTCCACACTGGGACTGATGGGTCACGCAGGTTAATCCTGCATTTGTTTTTGAGTGTGAAAATCTGTTCCCAAAACACTTAATGATTTTACAGAAGGAGGGCATTCTGAAACCAGTGGTACAGCTATGATGCAGTGTCGTACTTACAGATTCTGGCATAAGGATGAGGATATTAGCCGAACGTAAGCTGCTTCTCCATATCTGAATAACTCCTGACAGGGTGCTATTACATATTTATAAATGTTTTCCTGGATGTTTTCAACGCATTACCTGGCCCTTAGTGTTAGTATATTGTCATGCCAGAAAAGACAGCAGCCAAAATGATCGTTCTCTGGATGTAAAAGAAAGGGTTGCACAAACCTGTAATTGTATTTTTCCCAAAATGCTAGTGTTTCTTTTGCTCAAATGTTATTTCATTTGTTTGCTCATTGGAGCAGCTGGCTGTGTTGATTTGGCAGTTCCCACACCTTCACTTTGCGGATGGAAAGTAATTGTGCGTACAGTCAGTCTACCCACCTGACTCGACATGTGATAGATCAGCAATGTTCTCTGCTGAGGGTGGAGTTTTCATCTTTACTCCTGGTTCAGTCCACAGCTTGTGTTTGAGCATGAGGACATTTGTCCAGGCCTCGACATATCATATTAAGCTCAGCATCCCAGTGTGTAAATTCCTCATACTGGTCTCACACCCACCTATTTTTTTCCCATGGTAAAAACACTCCATGGTAAAATAAAACAGCTATGTAATGTGGGAGATTGTGTTAGCAGCCACTTTAAAACCAAGACTCAAGCTGTATTTTAAAAGGACACCCAAAGGCTAATGCCCTTTTAGGATATATTTTCAGTAAACTCCAGTGTGTTGCTGGCTAATATAAGCACATTAATTTTTGATTTAAAAATGGAATGGGAAATCCACAGAGGATGGACAAATAGTTACTGATGGATTCATTCTGACTGTTTCTCCACATTGGGGACTGATCTTTGACCCCAACCATCACCTTTAGCCCACGAAGCCTAGCCAAAATGATTAGCTTCCTTCCAATTTGCTTCGAGTGGAACTGACTGGCATGCCATTTCTAAAGAGCTCTTCTGTGTCTGTGAGCGCGTAAAACAATCTGTGATTAGTTTTAAAGCGTTGCCAAAAAGCAAAACATTTTCACTTCCACCTCAGTTCTTTAAATATCTTTCAGTTTAAAAATACTTCTAAAATACATGTGTAAATAATTTTTGAAATGATAACACAATAGGTTTGTAAAAAAGAAAAAGAAAAAAGCCAGTGGAAAAAAAGCTAGCTTTTTAAAAACTGAATAGAAGAAGTTGCCTTGCGTTGGTTTTAGTTTATAATAAAGGCCTTGAAAAGTTTTAATGTCTTGCAAGGTATTAAAGTTTCAAATAGTTTTTTGCCAGACTGATAGTATTAGATCCAAGGAACTGTACATTCAAGTGAAAATGACATACTGTGTTGTGAAATGTCTGTAAACTGTTTTTTTAAGATTGTGGTGAAGGAAACCGTGCACTTTTAATTCTTTATATTGGCCAGCACTTTTCACAATTTGTTTACACATAATTAAATGTCTTTTTACAGCCTGCTAAAACATACCTTGCCTCTTCACTGCAGCACACAATGCATGTTGACTCAACATTTTATTAGGGATTCCTGAAACAATGTCCACATTCCAAAGGCAGAAATCACATAGTTTGCCACCAAATATTTCATGCAGTACGGTTCTTGCTTTCAAGATGCACAAGTACTTTACAAATTGCTTTGAAATTTGTAATCCATTGCCTCTTGTTTTCATAACAAACTTTTTTTTTTTTTTAAAGTTTAAAATGATTTTTCACTTAACATATTTTCAAACTTGAGAAGAATAAATTAGGTGAAACTGGTCACGAATGAGAAACACCAGTGTCTTTTTGGTGTAAATACTCTGATGATGAATTTACTGTAGTGCACACAGAACACCCCGGGTCAGGCAAAGTCAAATAACCTCATCATCGCTGGTCCTTTACGGACACGTAGTGAAAGACACAGCAAGCTGAGCCGTCTTTATGCATTTAACCGCACAAATATGCAACCCATGGAGACAAGATGTCTATTTAGGGTTCTATCCTTCTCCTTCACCAAATTCTTGCCTTCCTCTGACCACGTGCTTCTTTTCCGCCTATCTAGTTAGTATATTTATGAATGGTTAGTCATCGGTAAAGGGAATATTCCTAAAAGGAAGGTACAGCTACTTATTATGTTGTTATTTTTTTAAAAAGCTCATTAGACTTTTTGTTATCTAATGCATAAAAAATGTACTGGTATCACTGGTTTGATTTTGCTGACTGTAAACCAGTACAACCAAAGGAACTGTGGAAGAGACCTCCTAGAGACATGCGAGAGCACTGAGCACAGTGGTTGAGTGTGAACCCCCGGTGAAGAATACATGTGCTTATTTCACAGCTGTGTTCATTACTGCTCCACTGTCACACGTGCTTGATGAAAACTGGCATCTCTCGCAGCTTTTCAGGGATGATATAGAACCTCAAGTTGCTCCAAGTGGAACCCATTTCATCTGTGCAGCCTTATATATTAATATGGATGGTTTTACAGAATAAATATATCACATCCTAAAACAGATACTCTACTGATCTTTTCACGCTGAGTAAAAAATAAACAGCAGTGCTGATAGATTTATCACATGATCGTGACAAGTGCCAGATAAAGGAAAACCAACTTTTCAAATAGCATTGTGGATATTCTGAATGTGAGAAAGACATGCAAATATGGAAGTATATAGCTGCAGTATATCAATTATAGCTTCACACATCACTTCATATATTAAAGCATATTATGCCACCCAGACAGAAACAGACCTTTTTAGCTAACTCACATCTAAAGTGACACAGGTAAATATTTGACTAAATCTTATAAAATCAACAAGCTGTTCTGTTTTGGCCTGTCAAAACACTTCAACAAGATGCTGAAAAACATCGCTCTAGTTAATGACCTAGTCAACCCGTGCAACTTGAAAGGTGCTGTTGTGCTGTCGTTTTTACACTCACGTCTTCTCCAAATACCTAGATAGGTGTGCTTGTTCTCCGGGTGAGAGCGGTGCTCTGTATCTGAGCCAAACCACACATATAAATTAGTCACTTTTTCTGTCATGGTTGGCCTCCACCACTCTAAATACATTTACTGTCGCCTGAAATAGTAAATCGCTATTATTATTATTATTATTATTATTATTATTATTATTATTATTATTAGTCAGTACAGAGATAAATATGCAGTTCAGTTTGAAACAATCAAAAATTTTACTCTGATTTTTACATACAGCCAAGTGGTGATTGTGGTTCAGAAAAAGAACATTCATGTACAAAATTAATATTACTCTCACTTCTCATATTAAAGACGTTATCCATTTTCAAATAACTTTTTCCAGTTTACATATTTAATTGCATTCTTTTAACTGCTGTTTTGCAAAATTTCTTTTTGCTACAGAATGAAAGTTACATTTGTTTCTGCATCTTACTGTTAGTTGACAGTAAATCGTGCATGGAAAAATGGAAATGGGAAGGTCAAACCACCTTCATTCAGCCTGTATCCACAGTGTTTATAACTTGCATCAGTTATTACTTATTATTAATAATCAGTTATCGTATCTGCGATTAATGTCAAGATGAGGAAGGTGGCACATGTTCATGAACTGATCCAGAATGTATTTGGAATCAGTTTTTATATTTGATTTGCTCAGAGTTAATAAAAAATGATGAAATGAAAAGCCTTACAAAGTGTTTTTATTCATTACTGTACATAACGTTACCAGTAAATACATTCAAAGACATTTTTTATTCTCTTTTATTCATTTGTAGTGATTGGGAATGCGATAAAGAAAATTGAGTGGTCAAAAGCTGACACCGGACATGTTTATGTGATCAGTCAGTCGACAGCTTTGAATAGGAAGTTATGGAGACAAGTTTTAATTTTTATGTAGTTTGAAGCTAATAATTTGAAGCTGTTTTCACAGAACCTAACGTGTAGATAACTGGAGACACGTTTAAATTATTCTGCTTTAATTGATTGTGACTTATTGCTAAAAGTGACTTTGGAGTTGTGAACAAATCAGGTTACAAACAGTCCCAACCGCGGTCATACACTGAGGGCCCACTGAACGCATGTATGAACAGAAGATGAAAACTGAGTAAAATTAAGAAATAGTTATGAAGTTCTGTATGTTTTCTAAGCTGTTCATGCAGTTTCTGAAACAGTAGGACTAATTTTTTTTTTTTTTTGGCATTTGATCGCACTTGTGATTCTCGACTGACTGTCCAGCACATTGCTTTGTGAATCTCCAGTGCTTGTTTGGTGACAATGAACATTCCACAGAGAGCAGCTAAAGTGACTATTTTTGTGGGCTACCCTTTTCCTGCTCTGGTGTCTATAACAATGCTCAGGTCTACTGCTACTGCAGCTTCAAAAGACAGTTCTGACAAGCTCACAAAATGCTGCACAGCTTCAGTTACTGTACATTAAGGCTGCAAAACATAGCTGTAACAATGTAGTTTATATCATGAGTTGTTTACTCTGCATTTTAACTTCTGTGGGCATTTTAGCTAAGTAAGTATTTAATTCAGGTTAATCCATTCTCAAATGGGTGCACATATACTAGACATTAACTTTTTTTGTTTCTTTTTTATATTTTGTTTTCTTTCAGAGTGGAAAAATAATCTATCGTCTTTCCATTTGTAGGTGGGCCAAGTATGGGACCTGTATGTTATCATGTAGCCTTAAACATTTGCAAAAGACAAGGTGCTCTCTGCAAAAACAAGGCTTTAATGCCAAGTGACAAAATGTGCTATGCTACTTAAAAGGAGGAAAATTAGAGACAATTCTTAATAATTAAAAACATGAAAACATGTTATAGTGTTAAACTTTGCAACATGGGTGGTGAAAGAAGGTCAAAGATTTGTTAGGACTGCTGTTAAATCATTGCTGCTTTCCATAAACATCCATGGTATCTGTTGGCTTCAGAGCTCCTGCGTCCCACTGGGGTTGGGAGGTGCACTGCGAAAGCCTGCGGCTGCACTCCATGGAGCTGTGGGAAGGCATTTCATCATCCGCGCGTTTGCAGACATGTGAACTCGGCTGTCGGGGAGGATTTTGGCCTCCTTATTAATGACCCGAACCTTCAAAGTAACCTTCATTTTGGCCTGTGTTAAATCACCACGTATGAGAGAAATGTGCCCGTGAGGACTATCCCCAGGAGTGAGCAGTGAGTAGAGACACAGAGTTCCTCACCAGGCCAGTAGAAGATATGTCTCCATTAGGGAACCTTATTTTTAAAAGACTGATGAACAAATGACGCATGCGTGAAATTGTTAAAGGCGCAACAACAGTTCTTCCCAAAGACTTGGTTGATAGGGTAAATTCATCCTTTTGCTAAAGCATCTATTAAGTATGTAAGTGCATACAGTGGCATCAAAACATCTTTCCTTGCTTTCCCAGTTTGAGATTGCAGCCTGTCGTGGAACACCTCGCTCCTAAAAAATGGTTTTTGTTAGAGCCACCTTCCTAGTATAAAAGTGCGCATACAAGGGCTTGGCTCTCAGTAAGAGTAGAGCAGCTAGATGTGAACAGGGGCCTCAGTGAAGCATGGGCAGCACAGTGCTTATCGCCTTTTCACATTGTGCTGTGAAACTCACTTTGTGAAGGGCAATGATGATTTAAGTCCATACAAAACTTCCCAAATATGCTGATATATGCCGTCTTTTCATCTAGCTCCTAAGCCAGACCTCTGTACAAGTCCGGTTTTATCTTTTATTTAAGTTTGCTTTCACATTTTTCAAGTCTAACAAGTTGTGTTCTCTTTCCCACTTGCTGGTACTGCTTTTTAGGATTGTTTACTTGCGTTATTTATTTGTAACACAAAAATTAAGCTTCACCGTGACATAACTGAACAATCAGACCTCATCGAATCGAAGCTAAATGAATTAAAATCTTATTCTCTTGCATGCTATCTCCTTACAAAGTGTCTTTAAGGTACAGATAAACTGGGTTTGTCATGAAAGATTTTGCTGTGGAAATGGATGGCTGGATGGTTTGGGTGTAACTGCTGTCAGTGACGCTGCACTGCGGCAATACCTTAACTTTAGGCAGGACATTCAGCCAGTCTCTGTGGGTTTTATTAACTATTCTTTAATATGTCTTCTGTATATATTTACTCTTTTACAGTAGTCTCAAAGACCGTCAGGCTCAAAACATCTATAAATAAAATAAAAATATCACATAGGGTGTTTTGTAAATGTGCTGTTACACAAGGAATAAATGGTGTTTAAAAATGTAGTGTTGGCCTAATAGAAAATAGGAAGTGCAGTTATGGAGGTTTTTTTTTTTTTATGCTACAGCTTTATTTTTGCTACACTAATATATAAAACATATTGAAAAACTTTTAAATGTTTTCTCTAGACACCAGATGATGCTATTCTGGTGCAGTTTGAGACACCTTTTCTCAGCAGTAGAAGTGCAGTGCATCACCTAACGTTCCCTTTGTAATTTATAATTCAAGCTCACAATTCACTAAACAGGAAAAAAGTCTCAAAAACGGAACGGTTTAAAGGAGAAAGACATTTTTACCCATTGCTGTGCCACTAATATCACAGCAATGCCCACTGCACTTTCTATTAACCTGTCTGAAAGCTGAGTATTAATAATAGGCGGTTTCGCAGCCCTAAGTGGTTTTCTGCACATTTCTCAAATGAAATATAACTTTTTGCTCAAGCACATGGCAAGAGCAAGGGATCCGTCTTCCAGTTTCATTTGAACGACTGCGAGAGCCGAAGAAAACCCCGTTGAACGGCACTGACTATAAGGCGGCGTTCATCTGCGTGTTTTTAGAAGTTTCCTCTTCTGTTAGTGAATTCTTTCTTTCTGCTAAGAGTCCCTCGCTGTCCAGTGCCAGGTCACGGTGTTTTCCCCAGAGCTGCAGCAGGAGAGCAGTCCTGTACATCACTGTCGCTGTCCCACAGATCCGCGCTCCATGTGTTCATGCAAAAATAATTCGGCGTGATTTAAAGCGACGTGAACTCCGCGTGTCTGCACACGAATTCCCTTTACAACATGTACATCTCACTCGGAAATATGTAATTGCCTCAAAGTATTTATTGTGGTTTTCCTACAGGATATAAAAAGTCAAACCAACTTTAAGGGTGATATCAATTATATTTATGAGCTATAAAGTGAAAAGCTGCGCGGACCTGCTTATATTTGGGATGCATTAAAACGCGCGTGTTTCGCAGATGCTGCGAGCGACTTCGGCGCCGACGATCCGTCACCTGCGACGGAAACATGGAGGCGTGAAGAAGCTTGGGCGTGAAAACACGACCCTGTGCTCAGGTGCGTTTCTGCCGAAGGCCTTCAACCGGGGCCAAATAAAAATGAGACGGAAGCCGCCCGAAAAAGTGTCCCGCGCGTTTGTGTCTGCGACTCGTGTGTCGTTAAGCGCCAGTCGATCGGACGAAGCGAACACTTCGGCGTTTGCCGTTTTAAAATGCTGGATTGTGTTCTAAGAAAAGCTCCTAAGTGTCTTGAGAGGAAAGCAATATTGCCTCGCCGGCAAAGAAAAATACAGATGAACGCAGGCAGGGCACGGAACGCATATTTGCCAATAAAGTGCTTTTAATATCTCGTACTCTGTGCGAACCGCTTGAAGGTCCGAGCGCGCACGCAGTATGAATGACCCGCATTGATCGGGCGCGGAGGGAAAGACTCGCCCTGCTGCTCAACAGCTATTCGGGGGCCGCTGGAGAAACTCCAGGAAAGAATATAAATTCTCTTTCTTCTTCCCAAAGACAACAGTTAATATTTCCACTACAGAAAACGGTTATTTGTTTTGGCTGGCAGGGACAGTCAGCTAAAAAAATGTAGGCTGAGCCATCTACTGATTTGGATGAGGATTCCATTCTCATGATGCAGTACAGTACAAAAGGCTGCTTTTTGTTTAAAATTTGTTTTATATGATTACAAGTTATGCGGGACACGATTTTAAACGGTTCAGCATAAGTTGCTTTGGTGTCCCAATCAATTGGATGAGAAATATCCGGTCGTTTTATTGAGCTGCTTCTGGAATTCTGGAATTTCAGTCAATAAAATAATAATTTGAATGCCCGTAAAATATGTCCAAGGAACCTAAAAAAAGAAAGAAGACATATTTACTGAAACTGCTTGCATGCCTTGTGATTTAAGCCATTCTATGAGTGCAGGCCTCTCTAATGCAGCTGAGGACATGAAAATAGAGATTTGACATTAATTAGTCTTTGAAGTGACTTTTCTCTGGGAGTGCAAGTCTACAAGTAAGTTATTGATGTAAAACAGGGTAAAAGGAGAGTCCGCCAGTAGTCAAGGAGAAGCCCAGAACCAACAAAGTCTGTATTTAGATGTGAAGATTTATGGATGCCATCTCTTACACCCTTGCTCCACGTGACCAGCGCTGCATTTCCCTCCATTTCCTCACGGAGCTGGGAAACTCTAACCCCGGCGTGTGCACAGCAGGTCAGCCAAAACATGGTAATGTGTGTAGCACATGTGCCAGAGAGAGAGAGAGAGACCACCACGGCGGGCCGCCATTTTACTGCTGCTCTCTAACCCCGGCTCCACACTCTCAGCGCCGAATCGTTTCGCGCAACGTGTTTCCGAACGCAACTTATCGCCTGCGTTTTCGCATAAACAAAGCCGGTGCCTTTGAATACTTTGCTGTTATTCTTCCTTCAAATGCCTCGTTGAGTTTGCGCTCATCGCTTCATGATACGTTTGTGGACAATTTCTTCTTCGGAGGTCCACAAGGCCCTCGGGGGTGAAAAACGGGGGGCCGCCGCCGATGGCCGGCGGCTGGGCCGAAGGTGCAGCGCTGAGGCTTGAGGATCACAGAGCGAGGGTCTCATGGCGGCTTTGAGCTAATGAGTAGCGTGTATAGCCGTCTTCACCAGCACTGCTCTTTTATAATACAGCTAACCACAAGTACCTGAACCTTTATTGTCATTCCTTCAAGTTTCAAAGTGCACTTGTTAAGTACCTTGGCATACATGTACTTCCAAGATAATTATGCTCTAAGTGTTTCCTTTGTGGCCTAGATTTACTTCCTGAATTTGGACAGACAGCTCAGATTTTAAATGCTAAACTGCATTTCTCTTTGCCTCTTAGACTGCGCTTGTGTTCAAAAGGATTTCGTGTTTTACAGCAACCGTTGGGACTGAATCTGTAGAGAGATTGTTTTACCACTGGAAAATACTGTAAAGGCATATTTTAGTACTTTGTGTAGTAGTTTTAAGAGAGCGTTTTATTGATTTATTTGGATGCCATATTAAATATGTTACATGAAAGAATATGCCAGTGCTTTTTCCGTGATGTTTTAGAATGTTGTCCAAAAATGAGACTATACAGCTAAAATGTTATAAACTTTAGCAGCATTAATGCTAAATTAATATTAGCAGTGCTATTTACACTTTGTTTATTTTTCATTTTTTAAAAATTTTAAAACAAAACCTTAAAGGCGGCATGGCAGTTATAGCAAACTATTGCTGCAGGTTGCAAAAAAAGCAACTTTGGCTGCAGAGCAGAAAGTCATGCTAAAGATCTGTCGAACATGGTCCGCGAACAGCCTCAAACTAACCCTCGGATGGCAAGAACCAGTAGCCATCTTGCAATGTCACTGAGGCTGATTTCCAAAAAACACAGCTAAGCACGGTGCACTTGGCATCAGCAAGACTATCTCTGACCGTCACCTAGGACACTGCTTACAGACTCTTTAAAACCTTCAACTGTTTTGTTCATCTGCATTCTTATAAAACCTCAAGGAGAAACATCCGTGATGTGTAATGAATGATTTGCTCACCCGAGTCCAATAGAACCATTTTGCTCAAGAGATGCCCACTGTGTTACAGTTACATGGGTCAGTAGCAACAGTTATGGTGATTTTTAAAAAATGGCAAATACGAGCACATTACGGTTACTGGATTGGTTCAATATGATATTCGGTGCATTAATTCAGTTCACACGTAGAAAGAAAATGCATGTTGTTTAACTGAGAACATTTTCTGTTTGAGAAATTCAAAGCACTCCATAGGTTAGAGTTTTAGAGTGTATGGCGATTTAAAACCAGATTTCTTCCCTTCCTCCCAATGAACACCCTATAACATTAAAAAAAAAACTTAGTTAAAAGCATATTTATACGTGCATTTAGATCAACACTAGGGATAGCAATATTTGGTTGGTAGTGGCACCCAGTGTTACTGTAACAATGGAGAAGATCAGCCACAATATAATCTGTAGCAAATAATTCAATAAATTCAGGTAACCCAATTGAACCATAAAATTGCTCCATTACTTTGACAAAAACTGCATCCCAGCCCTCCTCACCAAAACGACTATCTTTGTCTGTGTATTTGTGTGTATATACATTCCTTTGGTAATTTAAACAAATAGCGGTCGTTTTGTTAGCTGTTTTTTACAACGGCAGTAAGACGGTGAGAAATGTTTCTGCTCCGCATTCACACAGTTTGTCACTCTTTGTCCTTTTTTACTGATACTTTTATGACTGATGCCTGGTGCAGGGCATGCAGCGCCTCTCTCTGTCAGGCTGCGTATGAGTGCGTGAGGAGCCGCACTCACCTGACAGGTGTCGCAAACGGAGCACCTGCTCCATCTCGCCACACGGTGGCGCAAAAACGCTGAAACAAAGAGCGGATCTAAAACAGCAGACTTCAGGCGAAACAAACATTTGATGCGATTGTACTGCATTTCCGGGTGCGTATAATGGACATTTGCTTTTACTTCACAGGAAGCTCTGTTTGTTGCTCTTGTGAGTTTTCGAAACGCGGGTTTCAAATGCGCCGGCCGTTCTGCGCGCTTGTGCCAATGCAGGCCTCTTCAGTTCCACTTCTGAATAACTGATGAATCTTCTTCACCCGAGACCAGTAAAAGGCCACGTAATTGATCTACAGATGGGCTACAGCAGCGGTCAACTAGCTGTCATCACTGTTCAAGCACTGTTGTGGCGTCCCAGGGGGGCCCCCAACCCCCAACCGCACAGCTAACTCAGCCTGACTCACTCACTGTCCATAGCTGCTCATCTGAAGGCGAGGTGGCAGCGGCGCAGAACCCATCCCCGAAGCAGGGCACTCGGCCCGGCAGAGTGGACCCTGGAGGGGACACCGGTGCGCCGCGGGGTGAACGTCACCAGAAGTCCAAGCGTTGCTACCGCACCCTAGAAGCTACTGCACACTCCCGCACGTCCATTCCACGCACCCGTGTCGCCAACATGGGGTCAAACGCAGACTTCTTACCCAGGCTGCATCAGCAAGGCCTCTAACTTTCAAGCATCACCGCAACGTTATTCTTAAAATGCTTGCACGCCGAAAATGGCAAAGCCGAAGACTGCGGAACACGTAGTACGAGAGACAAAGTAAATCAAGCGACAAATATTACAACTGCACATTTGAGAGTGACGCTCATCGAAAGACCGGCGCATTAAATGGACCAAGGCAGAATGATTAGTGGCTTCAAATGCCTCAATTAAAGCACAGCTGAAAATAACTCGCGGTGAGTGCTTTTTACCACGGCGAAAAGGTGTTCCCGAGATGACTGTCTAAATGGTCATCTGCCAGTGAAAAAGCCACTATACGGAGCTGAAAGTGAAGTTAAAAGGTTCCAGTGGGCAATATTAAATGGTAAGTGAGCCACTAGAGACCAGAGAAAAGACGTGGTGGATGGTCAGATGAATCGGAATTGAATCTGTTGAGCCGATAACAGTTTGTTGCCGCTAACGTATGGGAACCCTTGACTGCTAACTGTAATAATCAACTGTTAAACATCGGGGCGGCGTTTTATGATTTTGGAACATATTCAGCTGGGAACCGCTGCATAAATAGAGAATATCTCTGCACATTGGTCGAGAACCTAAAGGGAGAAATAGGTCGGCAGAAATATATTTAAATCCTCACCTTTTAGATGTTGAACGGTTTTTTTCCTTCTGAACAGAGAATATGTGTTTTAACATTGGCGTAGTGAGCAGCCTGGGTTTCGCCGATTGAACGGCTTGACATAAATAGGCAACACTGGCTGGTTAATGCATCAAGGTATGGCGTAAAACCTTATATTTAACTTTATTCCTCACCCATTTTTCTGCTTAGAGGTTCTTAGAATGCAGCTGTTCCGAGTAGTTTAACCTTGACTCAAGAAAGCTGCAGAAATTTTCTGAAGGGTCCACAAGACTTTGGTCACAAACGTATGGAAACACCTTGAAGTCCAGCTGAGATCAGTTTGACATCTCCTTTCCTGACCACCCTGAAAAACAAACCCTCCAGCTATAGCAAAATCTGAACTAGGCTGGACTCCAGAAATGTTGTGACTGGGCAGAGGAACTACTTGCTGCTAAGGGAGGAAGTATCAAATAAAGCTGCATCTTTTTCCACTTTGCTGAGACTTTGCTGGTTAAATATTTCTGCTGCCGCTTAATGCTCCACCAGTACTGAAGATGAGTTGCAAGTCTGCAACAAAGAACATATTGATCCAGCATTCGGGTGGAAAAAAAAACACAGTCATTTCCGTTTTTTTATCTTCTCAAACAGTCAGCACTGATGTTGCACAATGAGCATTTTTTCCTACAACAGCCAGTGTAATGCCTTGATTTTTGAGAATTCTCGGGGTCCCCGTACGCTTCCCACGTAGCTGTTCACCATATGATTTGCTGTCACCCCGAGACCAGATGCTCCCACACACGATGCCGGGCGGCGGAAATTTTGTCATCCGTGCTGTGATTTTTTTTTTTTCAGCGCATTGCTTCGGTTATGCCACAGCACAGCTTAAGAGTTTCTGCTCAGACCCACTCGAGAGCTGCAGTGCGCCAAATAACTTCTACTTTAAAAATAGTTTTTCAAAGTTTTTTATTTCATTATTTGAAATTAAAACTTTGAATCGAGAGAACATGTTATACCTGAAATTATTGAACTTTATAACTGAAATGATGTGAAATGGGTAATGGTAAAAACACACGTGCAAAAAAAAGAGATTACAGCTCTCAAAGGCAAACACGGTAAGGTCCAAGTTATATTTTAAATAGACTCGGTTTCCCCCAAAAAATTCACAAGATTGAAATGAAAACATTTCGTAACATATTTTGAAGTTGTAAATGGAAACTTGATAGAGCATATTGGGTTTGGGAGGTCTTGGAAACTGCAAGGAATTAATTGTGGTTACTTTGGATTTATTTCCTAACGGATAGCTTTTGCCTTGTAAAGGTTTTCGATTTGACGTCATGATGTAGATTATTTTGACTTTTTAGCTAAAAAAGGCAAAGCGAGTCCGAAAAGGCCTCTGACGCGGCATCTTTGTAAGAACGAGGCGAGCGTGTCATGTGAAGGGGATCAAAATTATATTTTAAACCCGGGACCGGGCTGTAGCTTGCCTTCACATTTTAGAAAGTCTAGGTATCGTGTGGTGGTTTAAGTAGTGTTTCTTGCCTTGGGTCCTGGAAGTCTGCAGTGTGAAATCATTTCCATCTCAGCTGCCCTTGTGATTAGGTAACTGTAATAGAGATCACTGTTGCTAATTTATATAATGGGCCGTGATTTACAAAAATAAGCTGGAAAAAAAGGCACATTTCTTTCATGGGGGGACCTAAAGCTGATAACTGTCAGCGGATGTCAAAGCGAGATCAGTGTTAACAGCTCAATCGGGCCCCATTAATTAAGAGGTCAGCAGGAGCAAATAGCTGGCATGCACCGAGCACCCGGGCCCAGGGGTGACCGGAGAGGCCACGGGCATTGTCACAGGCTGCTTGCAGAGGTCACCATTTATCATCATCATCATCCTCAGCAAGGAGCAATACAACTCACTGGAGCACATCGAGAGAAAAACACACTTTAATATTTAGAATTAGTTTGTCTCCGGAACACCCCGGTTTCCCTAAAAAGTGCTCCACTCGTCACAGGACACGGTCACGCCGCGCCACCGCAAGATGCCGCAGCCGCTCTCGTTTTTAAAAGGCATCTCGACGGGCAGTTTTCCTTGACAGGGACTCTTTGTCCTGCACTACCTTGGATAGGAAAAAAATGGACAATAAGTACATTTGTGATGGAAAAGGTGTATTTCTGCACTTACCAACATTACCATTTTCCTTGAGAAAGTGGGTTGTGCCAACTGGGCTGCGTTACAGGGAGCTCTTCCCCACGTGGTCCATTGCCTGTCAGTCAGTTATGACCCAACGCAGAGTGAAATGCCCGTCTCGCACGGAGCGAAAACTGAAGGAGAGAAGGAGTTTCTCGAGAGAGAGAGAGAGAGAGCAGAAAACACGGTCAAAGCTTTCTCAGAAGTTATTCCTCATAAAAGTTCTTACTGCATGATTTAAGTTATATCCTTACTTTTTGAGAGGGGAGGTATAATTAGAGCGCGGCAACAAGTTGCAGTTCAGATGAATTCGAATAAGATTTAATCACAGGCAGTGACTGGGGGAAAGAATGAAAGACCAGAACAAAGGGAAATATGAACATTTTCTTGGTTGGAAGGTAGTCATTTTAATTGTTGTGCTGATATGCTTCTTGTGGTCTTTCCATTTGTTTATAATAATTTCTGAAGCTTTCTGATGCTTTGACATTCTTTGTAAATAAATACATGTGGACTAGACAAATTCCCTTGTTTAAAATATAAAGTATTCGTTTCATAAACCGGTGACTCGTTTTCCAAGAAAATTGTTCTTATTCGGTAGCTGCTTTTTCATTTACTTCTGTCATGTCGAGGAAAAATTCCGCTTTAGACGATTGCTTCAGGTTCTGAATTATAAATATTTTGAGGAAGGCTTTGCCACACTAACAATATAAGTTGCAAAAAGAAGCTTTTCATTAGGATTGCGCAGATCGCAAATATCGTCGGTCATTATAGTGCATAACACACCAAAGTTCGGTGAATGCCGTAAAGGGAGCCGCGTTCCCTCCGGAGCAGCTTCTTCGACTGCAGCAACCAGCCAAAACCTGAAGTGTGGGAGAGCACGTGGGCCACAACAGTGGCTTCCCCCTGTCGTGCTACTTATTAGGAAGGACAGAGGCTGGTAGAGATCACAACCTCTGGATCTCATTTTGGCAGGATGTGCGACATGTGAGCTCTATCTCTCTGCCAAAATGTGATTTGAGAACTTTGGCTCCGGCCCAGCAGAGCAGTAATATTAACAGTCTTTGAGAGCCATATCAGCCCTTCTGAGTGCAACTCTTTTGCACTGCCATTCATAAGGAAATAAAAAAAAAAAGAAGGATGATTCATCTCATACACGCAGTGGCTGAAACTGACACTTGTGGCTGGAAGATTGTCTTCATGGGTGGCTGTGGCGTTTCCCGTGTGATTGGCAGGAGCTGTCGGCCATGGCGTAATGGACCCGCGCACGGTGCAGCTTGCAGTGGCTCCGGGTCCACGCTTAAGGGCCACAGAGCTGCTTGTCAGACCTCACCCCAGGCCCACTCGGGGCAGGGGGGGCTTGTCTTATTCTAGGAAAACAAAGGCTCTGACTTGTCAGGATGTGCAGTTTGGATTCTAGTAGCGTCCGCCTGCAACTCCTCAGCTCCACAACAGCTTATTAGCACAGCGAGACTTTCACGGTACGGCTGACGATAGTCTGAGGAGGGTCCTCGCCGCGTTGTCTATAACCTGGATGTTTATCTCATGACTGCCATGGGCAAACCCTAAGCTTAGTGATCTTAACAGTACATTTGGTATACAATGAACTAACATGCTATACAAATAAATACAGAACTACTTTTTCCATACGGTATAACATATTCATTAACATCATTTTTAAGGGATTTTTAAATGACTGAAATTGTTCTTCAGTTCTAAGGTAGATATTATTTACATGAGTAATTTAGCTCCTTTGAGTTTCTTTACCCTTCACGCATTATCAGTTAATAAATCTTTCAGTTAGATGAGAAGTGAGCGCCGAGTGCGCGCCCTCCGTAAAATCGCTAAGGTTTACACTTCACACCAGCATCATTAGACTCAGAGAATGTAGCCTTTTTTTGTATCAAGTCGCCATGTGTTAACATAAATATAATGTGCATTCCACAAAGTGCTGAAATCCCAAAGAACAGGACGAAAATCTCAAGTCCACAAATCAAAATGATGCATTTGCATGCTAGGACATTGTGCTGAACTGTCATCCGTAAACAGAACCTCTCCGTAGCCTCATAATGACAGAAAGAAGCAGAAAGTAATGTCTGCCCAAGCGTACCTAAGATGCTGTTTATTTCCATAAACTGCATTTAAATTAAACTTTGCGACAGCAATATATAATGACGGAGAATGGCTTTGTATATGTCTTAAAGATGGAAACAAATAGACGTATTCACACAGTTACTTACAGTCGCGATTTTCAAAGATTAAAAATACTTTTCCGACTTTATTTTTTGGGCAGGACCTATTAAACCATAATGAGTCCCACCATTTCAAAAGTCACCATTACATCTACCTTAATTACCAGTATGCCACGAGTTTCGTGTTAATAACGTGTATACAGACATTAAAAATGTTTGAAAGTCAAGATTGTTTTTGCATACAAGTAGCAAATCAAGAAAGAAAAGCCATTTAATCTTCAAGAATTTTTCTGCTGAATTATTCAGTACATACTTTTCTCTTTATCTGAAAAACTGTCCAACTCAAGCAAACATTGCCTCTGCCCAGAAAAATCTCTTTCTGCACATTTCATAAAAAAGTTCTGGCACAGATCCTGTTGCGAGTGGCGTTGCTGTATTTATTATTGTGGGTTAAGTGGAAGATGCTGCAGTCACTTCATTTTGAGAGGACAGAATAATAAATCTGGACCTTTAACAAATGGCTTGTTTCAGCCGGCTGTTACTTTGCCGTTATGTTGTGCGTTGCACCTAGCTTGGGCGCGAGGGTGATTGATAACTCGAGGCCCATTGTTTGGACGAGCGGTGCACATGCCAAAGCAAACAAGCAAACGGAAAGTGTGGTGAAAGTGAGCAACATAATTCTGCAGAGGATCTTGGTTTTGGGAGTTCACCTCGAGGTGAGACAGCAAGATGTAGAACAAATAAAAACACCCAGAACACTTCATCTAAATAAATTATGGAGAGAGAAAAAAGGTTATTTAGATTATGTGAGCATGGAGGGCTGTGATTTTTCCCCTGCACTTTTTACATTCTTTGGAATTTAAGTTTAGTCCAGGGGATTTTACCCAATGGAGCAGTCATTTTTGCAGATTTTTTTTTTATTCTGGATGTGATGATTCATAAAGCCTTCAACAGTTTACTGAGAAAAATCAATATGGGGGTGAAAGTACTCCTTCTATGCAGTTTTGTAGTCTTTGTAGATTAAGTTCTTAGAATAGTACATTACAAATAATGTTTACTTTTTAATTCCGCATTATTTATATAAATTATCCTAGTGAATGTGTTTTAAAGAATCTTTCTTGCAGTAATAAAGGAGCGGGGTACATATTTAAAGTTGAAATCAAACATTACGTATTTCCCAGTAGTCTATTCCCCGTGGATCAGAGTAACCTGGCAAGAAAGGAAAGGCCTCGTAGTCCAGGGGGATGTATTTAAGCCTCTGTGTTCTTATGGACATTTCTTTACAGAACTGCAGTGCACACGAGCGATGATAAAACATAAAAGCTGAAGCATGACTCCATGTCCACACGCGTATCTGGAGAGATATTTACGGCACTAAGCGTTTATAGCCTTTAACTTTCAGCGGCAGTTTGACCCATTTCTTTTAAGTTGTTTTAAGTCGGCAGTTTTAGGCCAAAATTAAAAGAATGGATTCAGAAATGACATATATTAATAAACTCGATAAACGTCTAGCTAAAAAAACACAAATTTACAGATGCCGTTGTGAAAAGAGATGTTTAAGCCCCGAATGGTCGTGCTGATAGCAAAAGCTGGGCTGATGTCACAGACAGAAGGACTGTAACTTGCGATCGGAGAAGGATGAAAGTTTGGTTCTAATACTAGGCTTGTTGGAAATGTAAAATGGACCAAGATGATTAATGAGGCTGCATAACCATCACAATGGACTCAAACAGAAACTATTTCCAAGTAATTATACCTCAGATCAGAAAGCTGCTTCTACCCCAGGCACCACCTTTGGGAGATCCACAATAAAGAGCAACTGCTTCAGATTTCCTGTCCAACACAAACATCTGCATAGCTACACAAACTCCAGATTTTGGAGCATAATTGCTGTCCAGATAAGGGACCATATTTATTTTTAAATAGTTAAGAAGTCTTTATTCAGCATTAACTCCTTCTGCGAGTACAATGAAAACACAATCAAAAAAAATTTAAACGTGTGTTGCTGGTCCCAAATTATATAACATGACGTCACTCGTGTCACATATTTTAGCTGGAAAGCATTACAAAGGGAGGACGGGGGGGGTGCAGTCCCACTGTCGTTACCCTGCTGCAAAGTTGACTGTCTTCCGCCAGCACAATGCCGCCGTGACGAGATGTGACAACAGCAGGCCTCAGTGTTTCCACGCGCAGTCAGGGGCGTCGCATCGCTCCTTTGTCTGCTTCTATAGCCTCCCCTCCCGTCCCGGCCTTCCACCCGAAAAGGCAGCTTCTGCCGATGCTCACCCCCCCCCCCCAAAAGCTATTGATAATAAACATCTCGCACAGCTCAAATTAGTGCAATGCACTTCATATTTTCCCAGAGGCCATTTCATACAAATCCCCGAGATCAAAAAGCATCTCAGGTTGAGAAATGTGCCCAACTGTAGTCGATCGGAGGAGAAAACACAGGGGGAAGAAAGAAACGCGTCCACAAAGGGAAGCGGCGCATACATCCCACTGCCTTTTCTCGTGTACAGCCCAACGATTTTCCTGCTTCTCTAATTAGACTTGTATTCAGGGTGGCATTAGTTCCCAAACTTTTAATGGAGCGTAAAGCAGGGTTCATTTTAAAGGGAGAGGATAAGTGTAGCAACTGTTACACAGGCTGAATGGCAGATGTAAGGATTCTGTGCCTCCCATGGAGGGCATTCACTGCCTTTTTCCCTCCTTATGAACAAAATCCCTGTAAATTCAGTGCAAACGGTGCACAGACATAGCAAAGATTCGGTTCTTTGAATTAGTCTAATTAGAGCTCACATATGCTGACTACAAATATGTGTTAGGAAAATTCCCAGCCTAAACTGAGTGATCACATGCTTTCCTAAGAATGAATGGGCAGCTCACATCCTCTCAGCATTCATATTTCCTCAAATTAAATAAAAACACCCTTTTCCCTAACATTCTGCACAGCTGTTACATTTCGCTAAGATCAAACACGTTAGTATTTGTTTTTGCGATGATGGAATTTACATGTTAGACACTTCAAGGACGTTTTTCTTTTTATTTAATATATAAAACTTTCTGTTATTACAAGTGTGCTGCAAAAGGACGTTGCTGGTGGAGGGCTATGCAGAGATAATCAGAAGCTCAAGAACAATAAAAGAAATTAACTGTAGTCTCTGACACGTGCACAAATCAGACGATAAAAATTCAGTGACTACCAAAAGATGGACTGCATCGAAAACAGCGGACTGGTGGCTAAAACTGAAACCTCTACTAATTCTTGACTTTGTCGTTAGATGTCAAATTTTTCATTTAACCACAAACACTGTATGTTATTTTTCCTTAAAAGGCATAAAACCTTGATGTTGAATATTTCCTCGAAGCACCAGTAACGCCGCTGACCTTTTTGCAATAAGAAAAAAAAAAAAATCACTGTACACCGTGGTTTGCCATGATTCCGGCTTTGTGTAGTTTCAGGCTGACATTGGTTAATTGATTGTTTAACTGCTTTTTAATACAATTTTGATGCATCGATGGTGTCAATATTAGTTTCTGAGAGTGGAAACCAGCAAACTGGCAAACGGAGACATTTTGAAGAAATAATGAATGGACTGCAGTGTGGAGGCCTGGAAGCAGTGCAGTCCTTTAGAAGCACCGTTTCCCAGAGGAGCACCAAATACTTAATTGTAAAAAGCAATTCATTATGAGGATTATTATTTTATTTCACATTTTTGATTCATAAGTCTTACAAGATGCATATGTTGTGTGTTTATTACTGTCATTCTTTCAACAAATATAGGGTTTATGTGTGGGTTGGGTGGGCGGAGGGGCATAGTGACCCCTGTCCAGCCTGGAGCTGTCGGCCTTCCTCTTCTTCATCATTGCGCTGGTTCTTCACCACCGGTTCCTCTTGTTATGTGTAATGTGACTTAAATAAATGAAGTACCGCCAGGCCAAATACCCACTGAATACAAAATAGGCTGCATTATTATTATTATTATTATTATTATTATTATTATTATTATTATTATTATTATTATTATTATTATTATTATAAATTACATACGCGAATGCCTAGCTTGGCACTCGTTCGGTGTATAATTTAGCGCACACGGAAAAAAAATCGAACTTTTTCTCCGCCGTTTTATAATAAATGTTTGGCATTTTGGGAGAATTTGAGTAAAGTACAGTAAAGTGAGTTCAAAGCCCAGAGCTTAAGGTGCTTTGCGTGGATGCGGCTTTACCCTCATCTTCTGCACAGGAACTGATCGTCGTCATCGATTTTGCCCTCTGTGTGCTGTGCAGGAATCCGCGCGCATTTATCAAAATCATTCAAAACGTGAAACGTATTAAACGCCACTTTCCTGCGACGAAGATAATCGCGGGCAAATAATGAAGCTGGTTGTGCAAAACGGGGGCAGCAGTACGAAAGATACAAAGGGAGGTTCGCCGGGAA
This sequence comes from Heterotis niloticus, assembly GCA_018136845.1. Taxonomy (NCBI): domain Eukaryota; kingdom Metazoa; phylum Chordata; class Actinopteri; order Osteoglossiformes; family Osteoglossidae; genus Heterotis; species Heterotis niloticus. Next base: position 20,792,882 of record CM030891.1, read on the forward strand.
ATCTAAATGATCGGAGAATAAAAGTTTAAAATATAAAATATAATACGGAGAATAAGTTGCGCCGTTTCTGGTTCAGCAGAATACGGTGCACAGTAAACAGCAGACGGTAAGCAGGACAGAAGGTGAGGCGGACAGGGACAGCGACAGGGACGGGGACAGGGACTCATAAAGGCTCGTGACGTGTAATGCCGGCGCGTGGATCCGGACCGCTGAAGCGAAGCAGCTCGTGGCAGAAGGCGCGCACACACACACACACACACTTTACCTGCTCTCTGCATTCTTACATCTTCAGCTATTTCGTCTTACCTTCAGCGAGCATGAGGTCTTGGGCCGCACCGCAGGAGGATGGGTCCACAGGTAGAAACTGGACCTTCCTGGGAGACCCCAGCAGTCAACGCTGGCCCAGGCGGCACCGAGCGCTGCCCGAAGGTGTCTGCCGGCTGACCCAGTGTGACCCAGTGTGCCGAGGGCCGCAACGGTGCGCATCTTCGTGCTGCGCTAACGCGACACGCGTGGAATGTGTGTGTGGGGACAGCAGGACACTTTATAGCGGGTGTTGCCACGGCCGCATGCAAGAGGCAGAACCCCAGCACGGAGAAACTTTACCCTGCTCACTCGGGGTTTTTACTGCGGTCCAGTCCGCAAGCAGCGCTCCTTAATGGAGCCAAAGACGCCCGAAAGCCACCGTTTCCTCACTTTCTCGCGTCCGTGTGACAACTCAGCAGCGTCTGTGACAGAGTCTGCTTGTGTGTGCGTGTGTGTGTCTGCGAGAGTGTGTGCGTGGGGTGTTCCCCAGTTCAGACTTCTGTAAAGTGTCCTATTGTGGAAAAGCCTTTGCATGTTTACTGCTTGTATGACTAACTGTTTCTAAGTGCTCTGCTCAGTTTCACTATATTACAAATTCGGCTGTGGATTTAAACACATTTCGTGCACTTTATGTATCGTAAATATTCCGAGCATAAACCGCAACACACTATGCATTTAATGCACAATAGTAAGTAAAGTAACGGTGATCATGCTTCCAGAGTGACGTGAAATCTACTATTATTATTATTATTATTATTATTATTATTATTATTATTATTATTATTTTTATTATGTGATTACTGCTAGTTATACTTGTCACGCGCACAAACTGCTGCCGGGGGGACTGTTTGCGTGGAAAATTTGCAATCCATATTTGAAATAGCGCAAATGAGAAGCGATCCCCTGTGGAATGTCCTTAATCTCTTTTATTTTCATAGATTTACAGCAACGAATAATTCTAGATCTGAGACCTTAGTTTCATAATAATTTAGCGGCTCTTGCAAACCTATGTTTAGAAAGACTAACACAAAAGAATGAAACCGACTGTGTGTTACAAATGTTTAAAAAAAAAACGAGGATTTCTGGAAGGGAGCGAAGTGCGATTACGGTATCTTAAGATCTGTTGTGTTGCCTGCAGTGAGCTTAAAAACCAAAGCGTTTCTGTACATTTGACTTATGTTAAACTGTAAATCTGCACAAAAAATGCAGCGCGACGCAGTGCGGGCGCTGCGTGTGTGACAGCGACGAGCGCGCCGGCCTCCGAGGCTGAACCTGCATCCTATTCATGGATCTGATCTGAAGCGTAACCCGCTTGTGCCTTAACCACATTCAGTCGCGCCCGCCTGTCTGCTCTCAGGCTGATAAAATATGCCGAAAAATCGAATAAACCGCAAGGACTCTAAAAAACATTTTAGCTTCGGTCCTAGAAGGAAAACACGACTTAAGCAGCACCAGAAAACACTCGCGGTTAACATGAAACGAAAATGCGAAATGGGAACAGTGTGTGTATGTTTGTGTGTGTTTGCTGGAGAAAACAAGTGACAGGAGCGGATCTTTAAAATAATAACAGCCCAGATTTGCACTGTCGGGGTCTAAACATCGCTAAACACAGCTGATGGCTGTGTGGAAACAATGTTGGCCCCAGTCCTCATTGTGTGTGTGTGTGTGTGTGTGTGTGTGTGTGTGTGTATTTGTAGATTACGCCTATATTCATGCATATACAGCTGTAAATACTACAGTGGCACCGAAAAAGGGAGGGTGCGGTGATGGGGTCCCTTACATCATTGCCGGCTGTCCTCCTGTGGCCCACTGACCTGTCTGCTCCGGTGTCTCTCTCTCTCTCTCTGTGTGTGTGTGTGTGTGTCTGCCTCCTGGCACTATGTAGAAAGAGAGCTTCCTTCCCAGAAAATTGAGCTTCTTCACTCATACAACACACAGCCCTAATAGGTGTGTGAGACACAGAGAAACCAGCAGCAGCAGCAGCAACAAAACACACACACACACACACACAATGCAGCCTGAGCATGTAGCACAAAATATGAGAACCCAGCGGTGCGTTAACTGTCAGGCCATCAAGGTCACGTTCTGCCTTTCATCTTCCTGAGATTCCTCTGACCAACCCAGTCTTTGCGTCTGAATGTTGGTTCCACTCAAAGCAGCAGCAAACCACTGTGCAAGATCACCAGTGGACCCATGAGAAAAAAGAAAAAAATAAGTAAATAACCTGCTATTAGCAGACAATTCCTCATGCTTTGCTGGGGGCCAAGAATAAAAGTACAGCAAAACCCAACCGGCACGAAAAGCATCCCTGCTAGAGGTTGCGTAGATGACGTAGAAATTTATTCGTAACCAAAAATTATTACTACACAAAGAACAACCAAAGTTTTATGCACACTGAACTTCCAGAACTGTGATTTACTAATGGGCAACAACAGGCTTTCCAGTCCACGCTCTGTTGCTTGTTATTTTCACAGCGTAGCGCAGCTTCACATGAAACAATAAGAGGTTTTGAGGAAACATCTCTAATACAGTATTTGCTATTTTTTTTTAAAAAGATGCAGGCATTAAACTGTTGTATTAACTGTGCTACGCAGACCTTATTAACTTCATACGTGTATAAACTATGGTGCCGGGCTCTGGAGGGGAAGCCTCTGATTTATGCTATTCATTCTTTCATGACAAAAATGACAAATAAGTATATGCGCACGGTTGTTATTTTTCATGAGCCCATACAGCTGTTTTAGATCAACGCGGCAGTCCGCAAACAGAGATAGCAAGAAAGATCCTATCACCTCTCACACTTTCCCATGGCACTACCATTTGCTTTTCCACGGCCTGTGGTCTCGCTCGAGAGCCTGCATAGCACGGAATATGTAGACATTCAAGCACAACTATTCGTACGTGGACTTTTAAAGTAGCATCTATGACGAGAATTAACGGCGCGACATGCAAACATTTAGGACCCCCTACCTCCTGCAGCTGCAGAACCATGACCACTACTAACTAACTAACTTAAACCAGGGAGTTGTAATGACTATAAAATGCTTGTTTTGATTATGTTCAAAGTACAATAAATATTTTACATCATATAGCATCGTGTGTGACAAATACGGCATGCACCTGTATGACAGCTACGCCCCTGACGTGTTTGTGAGCAGGCAGGCGGGGACGGCCGCAAAAGGCCTTCATTATAAAGGCAAAATAAATTACTTTCTTGGACGAATACAAATATTTCATCTGGGCCTAACATTGGCGTAAGCCTTCTAATTAACCGTTTGTGTGGCCTTTCTTCTTGTGATGGAGTGTCTTTTCGGCTGTAAACATCCATAGCCCTATTTTTTTTTAGCAAAATATTTTATTTAATTAAAAACAGCAATACAAAGCCATAAACTGTTATAACAGAGTCGCTTTACCAATTTTTGCCTTGTTATTATATTTTGCGGATACACAGTTTTTAAATGCGCATCCTGTACAGAGAATATATCTACTTGCTTCAAGTGTTATTTTAAATTAGTACACAACCGAACATGTGTTTTTTTTCCCCCCTCTTCTTAGTTTTGGGTAACATATCAAAAACATGCTATAATCTATTTATGGCAGTTAATACTTAAGGCACATTGTACTTAAGTGCATTTCTGATTTTGAAAATCAAAGGTTAATATCAATAATCCTCCTGATCATGCACACGCCCTCTGTGTGGGCCTTTGTTTTAAACACAGATTTACATTTAGCATTTCACTGCTCAATTTTTAATGAAGTGCCAGTTTGCTTAGTCTTTACCTAACCACTTACACAGCTGCTGTGTATTTTTGTTCCATCTCAGTGTAGTTTCATGGCAGACCCAGTCTGCCCCATGCATGGTTAAACATTCTGGCCTATAGGTTAGGTTATGGCTGCGGCGCACACACTTCACCTTCGCACGCTTCCCGTGTAAACACACACAGTGCACAGGTTCTAAAGAAAAATCATACAATCTTCTACAGCATCAGATTCAAGCATTCGAATAATAAACATATATGGGCAAGGTCAGAGTCACTTGTGTGAGGCCGCCTTTGGTGCAGGGCTGCTCAGGATGTCACCTGGAGACGAAGGTGTACAAAAATCAGCTGGTTTTAGATTAGATGCAAAAAAAAAAAACAAAAAAAAAAATCACATAAAGCCAAATGTACTCTACAAAACAGGGCAGCATGTGCACTCTGTGCATGAGGAACGATAAATATGTCTGTGTCCATGCTCACACTGTGGTATAGGTTACAGGTACACATGTATAAACACCAGACACAACGGCAACTGCACCAATGGTGTCAGAGATTGAACTCCTACAGCTGCACACCTCAAAATACTGCACTTTAAGAGTTAGCTGGCATTATTATATCAATAGTGATGTCATCCATATTAACTATTACATTTAAGTGTTCAATACGCCGTTGTAATGGCCTTTGCAAGCGATTCAGGCACAAAAGTGTAACTTTTTGTGCGGGGATAAAAAGCCAATAAATAAAAGTTCAAGAAAAGCACGACTAAACGAATCAGTTAGTCACAGATCTACAGAAAGTACTTTTTATAACCAAACTGAAATTTACCTACGGGCCAGATGTTGTTCCACATAATTACATCATTACATGTTGGTAAATAAGACTTAAAACACATCTGCTAAACAGCAAAGAGATATTAACGGCACTCGACGCGACAGCTTCCATTTATCCAATAAGATAATTTCCGAGTCACGTTCATTTTTTTGGAAAACAATATTTATTCTTATTGAAAAACAAGACGTGTAAAAAATACCACACTCGCAGTAATACAATATTTGCCAAAAACTTTTTACAATGTTTTATTACTGAAATAAGAACACACTGCATATAAATGTATTAATTTCACCTTAAGTGTCTTTTTCAATACAAAGCACAAATTAAAACAATTTAAAAATGTGTCATTCTGTCAGTCTAGAAAAAAATAGTGTTTTGACAGGAAAAAAAGAAATACATTGTTTTAGACACGTGACACAATTTATATAACCTGTTAATAAAGTTGTAATCCTGAGACGTCCAAAAAAAAAACAGTGATTTATACGGATCACCTTATTATAACGAACTTTGTGCAGGGATTAGATTCACACTAAACTGTATACATAAATATATTCTTTTTTTTAATATTTTACAGCGTGAATATAGGCACAGATAGTGTTAATGTCCGTCATTCAGCTGCTTGTAAGAAAACAAAAAATACAAAAATATTCCTACCTGCGGTGAGGAGCGGTTTGTGTTTTAATGTTTTGTTCTCTCGTCTTTGTCGGACCGTTTATCAAGTTAACAGCCGGTGGTGCCGCTCGCCGTCCGGTGCGGGAAGCTGTCCATGGGGGGCAGCGCGGATCCCTGGTGCCCGACCGGCCGCGGCGTGGGCGAGCGCGGGCTGAGGGGGGCGAGCGCCGGGGGCAGCACGGGCACTAGCGGAGAAGTCCGGGACGCGCAGTCGGGGGCGCCCAGAGATCCCCCTATGATGCTCTCGATGGAGAAGGCGGACCTGTGCGCCGGGCCGCTCGGCTTGCCTGCCGTCTGCGCGGAGGGCGCCAGGCTCGGGCTGAGCGGCGGGTAGAAGCGGCTCCTCGCCAGCTCGGTGCCCGCGGGCATCAGCGACGGCGCCGCCATCGAGTGTCTCGACTGCGGCTGGTAGGCGAACAGGGCCGAGTGCGACGGGTACGACTGCAGCTGCACCCCGAAGCCGCAGCCGTACGGGCCGAAGCCGTAGGCGGCGGCGGCGGCGGCGGCTGCGGCGGCAGCGGCGGCGGCGGCGGCGGGCAGGAACCCTCCCGGGTCGCGCAGCAGCTCCGGCGGCGTCTGTTGCCGCTTGAAGCGCTTCCTCCTGCGCAGAAAGCTGCCGTTGTCGAACATGTCCGCCGACTCCGGGTCCAGAGTCCAGTAGTTGCCCTTGCCCGGGTTGCCCGGCTCGCGGGGGATCTTGACGAAGCAGTCGTTGAGCGACAGGTTGTGGCGGATCGAGTTCTGCCACGCCGGGAACTTCTCGCGGTAGTACGGGAAGCGGCTGCTGATGAAGTCGCAGATCTCGCTGAGCGTCAGCCGCTTCTTGGGGCTCTGCAGGATCGCCATGGTGATGAGCGCGATGTACGAGTAGGGCGGCTTCACCAGCGCGTTCTTGCCCGCCGCCTTGTACGCGTCCCGGGACGACGGGCTGTCCGCGCACGGCGGGGACGCCGCCAGCAGCAGGTCGTCGTGGATGCGGGCCACCTGGTCTGCGCAGGAGCGCGCGTCCCCGTCCGCATCCCCGTCCGCGTCCTCCCCCTCCCCCACCACGTCGATGTCGGTCTCCTCCGACAGCAGCGAGGCGTCGGACATCGTGTCAGAGCTGAGAGTCATGGCTGGACGGCGCTGAGTTGCGCGGGCGGGCGAGCGAGCGAGCGAGCGCACCTCCCGCGGCGGGCCGGTCACGGGGAGCCTGGGAAACACACGGGCTGCGCGCTCCTGTCCGTTCCGCCCGCGAACGCCATGTGCTTCGGGGTGACGGCGGCCGGCGACCGAGATCAGAAAGTGGGCATTTTTTTTTGTTGCTGCACGGGAAGCAAACGCTGACGGAAGCCCCCGAAAAGGCCAGATGTGAGTCCCAAACAGGGCGGATCTTGTGTGTCTCTATATACGAGCGCCAGGATCACATGGGCTGGGAACGTCACCGGGGCAACTGCGGCCAGGGGGGGGGGGGGCAACGAGGAAAAGGAAAAAAAAAAAGAAAAGGAAAAAAAAATCAGGGAAAAAAGGGGGCTTTGAAAAATAACCAAAGAACTCTGCATGATTTTTTTTTTCATCCTTAAAAAAAGTGGCGCTCCTTTTTGGTGGTCATCTGGGCGCATTCATACGGTTAGCGTAAAGGGTTCATCTCGAAATGGTAGGCGAGCTTTAAAAATACAGAAGCCCCCTAAAAAAGAAAGAAAGAAAAAAGAAGTGTCAAGAACAAAGCAGTGTTTGCTGGTAGGACATGATCTACTCTCGTTTTAATCTTTAATCTGCGGGAAAACAAATTTTTATACTTGCACCAATGAATTCATAGATACTACATTAAGAAAACTGCTCATCTGCATCTCGCATTTTTAATTTACCCTTCAGACCCGTGCGTGCATTATTTTTTGCTCCCTATAACGTGCAAGGTAAATAAGTTTTGTCTACGTTTCTGTTATAAAAGTGTTCCCTGTCTACTCCTACAGGTTGTTGCTTTTTTACTCTTGCAAAAAATAAATAAATAAATAAAAAATTAAAAAATACATACTAAAATGTAATCTGAGTTGATATTTTACTGATGTCTTTGCTCAAATTTAATTTAAGTTCAATCGCAGGTCCTTAAAAGCATACAGGCAAACAATATGTCTATTGCGTCTTAGTTAATTTTCATTAAATAAATAGCTAAGAAAATTTGATAGATTCTGGCGGTTCGTTGTGTCTCAGTTTAAACACAGAACGGTTAGAAAAATGTTAACCTGTCTGTGTGTTTAAAGTTTTTTTTATTACGCAGAAGATTAGGTGTGTTGTAATTTTATGTCATTACCAAAGGAAAAAAACTGTTTAATAGATAATTCAGCAGATTTACCGCGTGGGGCGAGCTAGATTTTATTATAATGATGTAGTCTTGGCGAATTATTTTTAAATAATAAATACCAGTCTGTGTGTGGCCGTACAGGCAGCGACATAATTCATAAGGTAAACATGGTACAGCACATTACTCTGTGGCGTTTACGCGCTGCTGGGTACCATGGTATACTTTTCGCGTAAATAAATGAACTCTAGTGTTATAGAGTTGAGGTCTCTTATGGTCAAACAGGGAGCAGTGCTTTTACACTGCCTGGTGACACTGATATTATATTTGTGCTATGTGTATGCGGATTATGCCTATTTAATATATTCCCAAAACTGGGAGCATTTCAAAGGTTGACCCCTTCAACCAGTTGCGCGCACAAATGCACGGAATCCTTCCTTAACAGTCACTTAGGATAGAGAGAAAGAAAAACGCAATCCAGGCCATGAAGTGTGAGAAAAACAAATGCAACGGAATTATTTTATGTTTATGGCGGGTGCCGTTGAGGCAAACGCACCTTTTGTGGTTATTTCATTCCCCAGCTTTGCTTCTGGAGAAGTTTTAAAGTGTGCAGCGGGCTACCCGTCCCTGCAAAGCTGTCCACGTTGTTCTAGAACCTTCTTTGGACAGGTCGCGCACAGCGGGGACAGGTAATGTGCTCCTCTCACCGCAGTTTTTTCCGCAGATGTATGTTAACAATGAGGCACCCAGGGCCAGGGGTCATAAATGCGTACCATCTCTTTTAAGAAATAAATAATGAGTGATGTACGACCAAAAAAGTTATAACACAATTTTGAATACGTGTTTATTTCCAACTTTTGCCCCCGCCGCCGCCGCCGCTGTTGCGAGGGGACCAGCGGTGCTCAGCGGCGCTGTGGATGGCGAGGCGCGGGCGCCTCCGCCGGCGCTCACAAGCGGCCCGTCTTTCCGCTCCCTCCAGCACTTCTTCCACCGCTCCTTTAACTTTGTCCTCGCTTCCCTTCTTCTCTCGCGTCCATCTGCGCTTTCTTTGCTTTCACGGGTTTGCCTGCATTTGCGTTACATGCAGTCAAAATACAAACAAGCTGTGCGTCTGGATAGCGCCACCGTGTGGCAACACAGTGCTCCCACCATGAAGTTTATCCACAGAATCCCAAAGTGATTTTGCACCGCTATTTATTAGCTTTGTGTAAAAATAACTGTAATAGTTTGCAAAATTGCTATATATTCCGCTCCGTTTAAGCAATGTAAAGTATGTTTACAGACGCCTTTTCTTTTTGAAATCTTTGCAACAACATACAAAATATATTTTCAGTGCACAAAGATGTGTACTCCTTCGCCGATATTATTTTGAACGGTAGAGATTTTATTACATTTACATGTTTATTTATTATTACCTTTTTTTTGACTAAATACCTTCGCCAATGAAGTACTATGTGTCGACATACGACGGGAGCATCTAACCTACTACCTACTGGTGTTATGGTTATTACGATTGCTATTGTTCAACAGCTATTAGTGTTGTTTTATTAGTATTATAGTCGCTAGTTGGTGAGCCTGTAAACCCCATTAATCGATGTCACATTATTTATGACTTGAGTTATTTCCATGAATGACTTCACCGACTTTTACTAAACAAGAAGTTCACCATCATGTTATTCCCTCGAAACTCTATTATAGCGCAACACTGTTTATTTCTGTTTTTTCTTTTTATTTGTTTAACTCTCGTAAAACTAAATCCTGTTACAGAAAAAAGTGCTGTGACGTTGCTGAGCTTGAAAATGCTTGATGAAACAAGAAGAATGATAGTTTAATCGTTTATTCGTTTGATTTGGGACAGGAGGTGTTTTTTTTGTCAACTGAATTCGGATTTTTAAAATGTCACCGGAGAAACGGTGTTTAAAGCTGCTTTCAGCTTTTTTCCCCCCATTATTTATTCCTTTTTCCGTTTCCACTAAATATGTTGCATAAAGTGGCAAATTCACATGAGATGTATTTTCACAACTTTCCTTGCCACAGTTAAATGCTTGTTATAATAAACTTAATTACTAAGATTTCTAGCCTTACCTTTCAACTGACAATTTAGCATTGCTCAACATTATAATCAAAATAATATTTTACTTTTTACTGTACTTTTAAAAGATTTCTGTTTTTTCTCCGTGTACGTTTTCGCTCCACAAAAATGCGCTCTTTGCAGATGACTGTTTGAAGACCGCGATAAACTCGGTGGCCCACAGGCTGTTCAGTTCTCACACTGGCTGTTTTCTCTGCTCTGGACAAAAACGATAAAATATAAAATAATGTATGCAAAATAATGCCAATAAGTCATCACATTATTAAAAAGTCACACTTTGCATTTCTTGACAAATATAATTTGTGACATTATCCGTGGCCAAGCCTTTTTATACTAGCACAGTTATAATTTAATGCAGCAAAGATTTCAGGCATGTTTTTGAATGTATGGGGTGCATAAAAACTGAAGCATTATTATAAGGAATATTTAAATAGTAACAAAATTAATTTATGTACAGATTGATTATGTTTTAACTGTGAGCCAACATATAAATCAGTGTTTGAACTGTATGTATGGTGAACTGAGGCTAAGCCCTTCTGAATTAAATGTTCAGGACCAGGTGTCAGCACCAGAACCAGTCAGAACAAAGTCTACTTACAAGAGACCCGAAGGTCCTTAGGACAGAGACAGATGTTACATCAGTTTTGTACCCTGGAACTGTAGCTTGAAATTTGCGCAACAGAGAAGAATTCCTGCCTTCTCCAGCTTTCGCGTTGCTGTCTGACTCCGGTTTATTTGCTTGAGCTCTTTTTTTGGTCTGACACCGGGGGGGTTGTTTGGTTATTTCTGCAGTGTCACGCCTTTTGAACAAATCCTCCATCTGTCATATGAGGATGCAGATGATCTTGCCCCCGTGAACCCTGCAAAGCAGCAATGTGCTGGAGCTCAGGCCGGGAGTAAGCACCGCTGAGCTTCTCTCCTGCAGTGGTTCACATCAGGGCCTGCAGTTTCCCTCTGGGGTTCCACATCATGATCATCACAACCCTTCCTTTGCAGATATCCCACATTTAAATTACTTACTTATTTGTTTATCTGGTGGATATATTTCCCCCCTCAAAGTGACATTCAATGATTTTCCCATGTATACAACGGGGTCATTTTTAATCAAGTAATTCGTAGTAAGTACCTTGCTCAAAGGTGCTACAGTAGGAGGTACGTTTCCAACCTCAGTTCTTTCAGTGGATGGTCATGGTTCTAACCCCTATGCCACCTGCTGACCCTACAGTCTGCTGTGAACAAATAGAACCAATTACCATCTCATAATGCTCATGACATTCCACTTACGGTGATACTTACACCTCCAGCATTTCTGGAATATTCCTTGCTTTGAGTTACACCTCCTGTTTTATAACAGAGGGCTTCCTTTTTTGCTAGCTAGTCCAGATCTTTGCCCACTGTTTCTGACATCAGGACTACAATGTTTAGTGGAAATGCTCCAGGCCTTGCACAACCCTGTATGATGGTAGCACTTTTCTACAGGCAGGAGAAAGGAAATATATTAACCCCCAGCTAGCATGCATTCAGGAAGGCCCTTATAGGGTCCTTAAGTGTAATGTTTCTCCACCTGTTCACATTGGACACGGAGAGGAACTGTCCCCTTCAGCCAGCGAGCAGCTGCCAGGATCACACTGTGGAAGACGGTACCTAATGATGACTCTGCCTTTGATTCAGACTAAACAGACTTGCAGGCTTCCCTTTGGACAATGTGGCCCCCCGCACTGTAACCCATTAGCCACCCGGGTTCATTTACACCGCTTTAGGGCATGTGCTCTTTGTAAATTATGTTGTTTCCTGTGATACTCTGTATTCAGGCATGGATTGCTTGGACTTGGTCCTCTTTGAAAAATAGTGGCATTTTCAGTGGACTGAAGACTTGCTGTGTAACTTCAGCCATACTGACCCAGTGCTGTACCATAGAGGCAGCTGCGCCACTGGCCTCATTGGAGGAATTCCAACCGCATTGATTTATGTGAGCCCCTAACAGAGAAAATGATTCCTGCCCAAAGTTATTTACAGTCAGCATTTGAAGCAGGCCAGTAATAACTGGTACTCAGAACTGGCACTTCTGCATTTTACTCTTTGGAGTGACAGGATCTTCAGCTTTTTTCATAAGCTTCTGGTACAACCCTCATAGTTATATTTTTTACCCTGGGTGCACTAAGCTACAGTGCAAATCAGCTCAGGTGCTGTGTTCCTACTGTTTGTTTGACATGTGTATCAACTTCATTACAGAAATGCATGTATAGCCAGCATCAGGAATATTCCCATGTATCTTTTACTCACTGCATATTCTAGTAATACTTTATAATTTTTCAATACCAACCAATATGCATGGCCACATGCTGACAAGGTAAGCGCTGGAACTAAATTTTTTTCCATTTCAACCACTGCTTTTATTGATACCTACAACAGGAACAAGAATCATCATAATCATCATCAGCCTAGTACCCTATAGATGCCCTAAATCACCACAATGGATTAAGTGGTTAACGATAATGAATGGATGAATGATGGATGGATGGAGGGATCATTGTAATCAGCATCATCACCCATCATCCATCCGTCCATCCATTATCATTAATCGCTTGCTTAGGGCAGGGCCTCACAGGTCTGTTTTTTGGCCGTACAGGTTATGAATGATCTATTATTATTATTATTATTATTATTATTATTAATAATAATAATAATAAGACCCGGAGACAGCAGCTCAGAGTACTTAACCGTGTGCGGTAACGCCGAAAGACCCCGGAGCCCCAGTCACGTGGCGCCTCTCGCGCCGCTCGAGCTCCGTGACTTCCGGTCGTGTGGAGAGTCGCTGCCCTCCTGGAAGCGCGTCGAGTGGGACTGCAGCCTCCTCGAGGAACACACATTCTGTGGGTTTTTCCGGCAAAAGGTAAGTGCAGGTACCTTCCAAGTGTGAAGATGCAGCACAAGTGCACCGCCTCAAGTAAAGGAGCCGGTGCTTTATGTTGAAGTGGCCTGTGTTTGAGAGTCGAGAGGCGGGTTCATCGTGCGGCTAACAGGCCGGCTGAAGCTAACTGCTAACATTGGCAGTGCGGCGATTTGTCCCAGTTACTTTTTCAAGCTGTTTCCACGCAACTGCAAAGTGCGTGTCACGTAAGTAACCATGATGGTGTTCGTGTAGGAAAGGTGAGGGAAGACGGGAATGTGCGGGAGAGCGTAAAGGAGGCTAAGTCCGCCTAGCATCACGCGGTGCGGTGGGTATTCGCATTTTACTTCGTTCGCACTGCACCTCAGAGTACTGGACTGCAGTGAACTGTCGTTGCATTTGGGTCCAAACTGTCACCCTTACTGAGTTTGCCAGCGTTTCTCCGTGGTTTACGTGTCGGGTGCGCCTTGAGCGCTCTTTTACTTTGAATTCAACTGTAGCGCAGAAGCGAAAAACAGGTGTTGCGGATGTTAGCCTGACAGGTAACTTTGACTGGGACTCACTTGGTGAGAGACAAACTCTGCGGCATCTGGCGTACCTGTATCTGTGCTGCGCTGGGGTAGCATTCATTCTGCTTTACTGCCTATCAAAAGTGTTTTTATACAGTTATTGCAGTTCCTGTTTAAAGGTGTTGTCGAGGTCACGGTCTGAATGGAGAACATCAGGTGAGTCCCTGGCGGGTCCGGACTAACATGCACCTGCATCTTCCTTTGTACTGAAGCAGAAACAATGTAAAATAAACCAGTGCCACTGAACACTCTTGTTGGGCTAGCAGTCTTAAGACTCCAGTAAATTTCTTCTTTCTGCTTTGACGGTAGTCACTCTGTTCACCACCGTAAACTCCATTTATTTCCCTATCAGTTGTAGGCACTATTTCATAATGTGCTGTGTCTCAGAATCGGTGACTACTGTGCCGTCTGTTGGGCTTGCAGACAAATTAGTAGCAGTAACGGTAGTTTGTTGGTTAATGTATTGTTTTAATTTATTCTATAAGTCAAATCATTTGACCTGTTCATATTCCTGTATGGTTACTGTATCAATTCAGGCTGTGTAGTTTGGTTAAGTTCAGAAGCAGGATTTTTGTGGATGCCTTCAAGTTGGTTGGCAAAGTACTGATGGAATAAATTCAGCTTGGTGTCTTTTCCAAATTGGGACAAATATTAAAAGCCATAGTAAATAGTGCACTTTCATTGTGCAGCAACAAAATGCAGCAAAATGTTATGTATTTTCATTTAGCAGACATTCACTTATTTAGCAGATGCATTTTTCCAAAATGATGTCAAACCTCAGTGTAAACAAGAGTGTTTCACCTACAGATGCATGTATGGCCCTCACGCTACGGTCACTTTGTCCGGTACAGCCATTTTTGCTGGTTCCCATTACAAGCAAGTTAAGGATTTTTTTTTTTTTTTTTTTTTTTTTTTTTTTTTTTTTTTTTTTTTTTTAGACTGAATAATGTGGTGAGAGTTTATAGAGCAGATTGGAGATCAGGAGGGAAGCAGATGGGAAAGAGATGTGCTTTGAGATCCTTCCTGAATGTTGAGAGGGATTCAGCAATTCTGAGGCAATTAGGGAGCTCATTCCAGGACATCGGAGCCAAAACTGAGGACCTTCAGCCTTTTGATTTTACATTGTGGTCACATTTTGCCAGTAAGAATATTGTTGCTCATATTTATTTATTTTTTTTATTTACTATAAATGTGTTTAGTGTGCAGTTCCTGACATCTATATGTTTGCTGCTTGTGTTGCAGATGAAAGAAACCATTATGAACCAGGAGAAACTTGCCAAGCTTCAAGCACAAGTCCGGATTGGTGGGAAGGTACGATCCAACATGGTCACATATTTAACCCAATTTGCGGTCAGCTTTTGTGACACATAGAATTTCAGTGCTGGACTTGTTTGCATTTTATGGTAAATTTTTTTTTTTTTTTTTTTTTTTTTTTTTTTAAATGAACGTGACCTTTGTGTTTTGTATTAATCAGAAGAAAAATTCTATTCATTTCCACCTACATTTACCTTTTTGAAGGGTTCAGCTCGCAGAAAGAAGAAGGTAGTACATAGAACAGCTACAGCAGATGATAAGAAGCTTCAGTTTTCTTTAAAGAAACTTGGTGTGAACAACATTTCAGGCATTGAAGAGGTGAGCAGTTTTTAAAAATGTTCTTGATTTGTGTAAGCTTCACAGTGTCAGTCTGTAGTAAGCATAACTTCTTCTCCTGTTGTAGGTTAATATGTTCACAAACCAGGGGACAGTAATCCACTTCAATAACCCGAAAGTGCAGGCATCCCTGGCTGCTAACACCTTCACCATCACAGGGCATGCAGAGACCAAGCAGCTGACGGAGATGCTGCCCAGCATCCTCAACCAGCTGGGGGCTGACAGCCTGAGTAGCCTCAGGAGGCTGGCCGAAGCCTTGCCAAAGCAGCGTAAGTGTGCCAGAATGCTGTACTGAGTGCTGCTGCGCCATTATGTTCTCCAGTTTTAAATTAGTCACGGGTCATTTGGACACGTCAGATCAATTATTGCCGTTGTGGCAAATTAATTAGGTTTTACAATACCACAGCTGTGTGTATTGTTAAAAAACTCCAGTGGAATCAGATATACACTTACAAATTGTTGATTGTTTTTGGAACATGGCAGTTTTCTAAAAGAGGGTTTTTAATGCAAGGTTTGAGGCCACATAATTCTGATGTGAGATTTGTTGCCAAACTGCTGACAAAACCTCTTCCAAGTTCTGTTTCCCTACTGGATGAAAGTCTGGGTTTATTCTGCAGTGATAACATAACAAAAGTTCTCGCATAAAAGCTGAAGATGCCTCTTCGGAACAAAGAAAGTTATTTATTTATTTTTTTAATCTTTCCGAAAAGCTGGAGATGGCAGTGCACCTCTTGCTGCTGGAGAGGAAGATGAAGAAGTTCCAGGTTAGACATCAACCCTTTCTGGTCTATTTTTCCCTGCAGTGGTATTTTCGTGATAGTACAGTAGTTTTTAACTGCCCCTCAGTTTATGTTTGTAATCTGTTCCTGAAAACTGGATTTTTACCGGGAAAATGTAAATGGAAGCTTATTTCTCAATATTGTAAATAAGAATAAATTATAATCAATTTCAGCCCCCCCCCCCCAAAAAAGTTTATACTAGTTTAAATTAGTTGTAGCTTTTAGACTATAGTTTTATCTTGCATCTTGCTAATTTGACAGCAGAAGATTTTAAAACAAAAATGGTTTTGGTAAAGTGATCTGCAGATGCATTTGGCTGCCTGCTAGAATGTATGCAAAGAGACCTTGTCCTAATTTTGGTATGATTATTGCAAATCAAAAGCATTTGTGATTTGTCAGTGTTTGTTTTTTTTTTTTTTTTTTTAAAATCAATTTTGGTCAGGTTTATCTAGGTGTAATTTTCTAGCATTTAATTTTTAGGATGGTAAAAGTATAAGATGAAATGTAAATAAATGGTCTTAAGTGAAATTGCAGTTGGATGAAACAAAGAAAATAATTGGTTGGGAAATGCAGTATAATGGTATGCATTAAAACAGTTTTAGCCTGATGTGAAATTATAACTGGTAACTTTTTTGTTCTTTCAGATCTTGTGGAGAATTTTGATGAAGCTTCAAAGAATGAAGCAAACTGAAGAGGACCAGACTGACCTGGAAGCTGATTCATAACTTCGTATGTTCTGCTGAGCCACATCTGCCACTTTATTTCATGAATGCGCTGTTCCCACACAGAGTATCCATGTAACACTCTGTTACCTGCGTCATGTCACTTAACATGTTTACAGTAGCAAATCTCAGAGAAGCATTTGCAGATGGAAAATATAACAAAATTGTCATTTTGTTTGTTACCATGTCTTTCTGTAGAATAAAATATAGTTTGTCCTCTTGATAAAAGTGCAGATTTGTTTGCTTCTTTCATTTCAGCAGTACAGGTCATGCTGCACCAGGTTTTGCACTCTGGGCTGCTGGGCTCCGGTTGAAGTGTTTAAGGATAATTGTTACTGTATATCAAAAGGAGATTTCCTCATTCACATTACAGGCATTGTATTCCCCGTACGTTTGATTTGAGTTAATGCGTTGAAGACGGTGAACAGAATCGGTCTCACACAGTATTAAAACTTGCATGTAATACACTGTAGGTGGCAAGAGTCCTGACCTTCATCCTATACACCAAATAGTTCAGCAGCCCTTACAAGAGAAATGCTCCACAAGGTAGGCTATGTCTTGATGATGTTTGAAAAATTTTCTTTCAAAGTGATAAGCGATAAACACACACCAGTGGATCATTTAAATATCTTTTAATATCTACAAAAAACTTGGCATGCTTGTATATTTATGTTCATAAATAACATCCTGACATAACTACAGTATTGAGCGGATTTACTTCAGGCCAAGTTGTAATGCCGTTACTTTGAAAACCTTTCACGTAACACCTTGAGGGTACATACTGCTCTCTAGTGTCAGACTTCTTGTTCTCTGCTTGTTTTTAAGTAAAACCTTTGAATGTTCCTTGCGGAACGGTAACTTCTTCATGCATAGGAAAAAAACCCTGGATAAGGAGGTATGCTTAGAAAACCAAAGGAAAAACGTGTAAAAACACACACGAACCCCAAACAACGGAAAATAAATATGACACCAACAGTAAGCACAAATGAATTCAGTATCCCACCACATGTCCATGGCTGATACGCAAATCCAATCCAGCAGTTGAGTGCAGTCTCTCAGGCAGCATCTGCTATTGCAGCAGCAAATGAGAAGAACTTGCCTTCTGCAAGCTCCTCTGTCTTGCTCAGCGTCACACCATACCAGTCATTTTTCATTAAATACAGGTTTTCTTTTTAAATGTGGGCAGTTGAATGAAAAAGAATACAGTGTTGGCATTTAACTAAAGTGCTGTATGTACAATTGGTGCTTCATCTGCTGCCATTTCCCTTCTCCAAAGTCAGTCTTTAATTCCTTGCAGAAGCTTTAACAAATGGGCTTCCATCACCTGTTGGACTAAAATGGGGGGGGGGGGTACTTTAAAAGGAAAATTCCATTTTTAGATGTAACAAAGTATGGATACATGCTATATATGTATAGAATTGAAAATATTTTGGAAGAAATCCTGTTGTCACAGCACTGTAATTGCGGTGCACATGGCCTCATCACTCAGACTTGAGATTTCCATACACATTACATCACATCCTCCCAGTGTATCTGCTGTCCAGCTGAAACTACACGGTGAAAAAACTTCTCGTGTGATTTGATGAATTGAAGAAACGCCTTAAATTACCTCAGTGGAATAAATTGCTTAAAAACAAGAAACACGGTCAAATCAGAGGACACGGCTTAGAAACGTGAGCCTAGTTTAAACCAGTGGCCCTCCATATTTTACCATGGCTCTGCAATGCAATCCGCTTCATTGCTTTCGGAGCCAAAGAACTGAAACTGTATGAGGTTAATTACCATTCCTGTGACCCATGGCCACCGCCATGTCCATGGCATTGAATCCCGAGTCAGACTCCATTGTTGGGTCGGCTCCACTCTCTGCAGGGGACCCAATGGACACAGGTGTCAGGGAAAACCTCCACATTTCTCAAAACAAAGACCTCTTCCACAAACTGGTCGGCAAATGTTTTAGTGCTGGAAAATCTCAGCATTTGTTCACATCCCATTTTTAAATGAAATTTTTAAAAAAATGACTACAGAGTGAAGCCACCAAAATCATTAAAATGTCTTTCTTGCAATTGTTTGCCACTGACTATAACTGGTGGGGTGCCTTGTACTCACCCAGGAGGATCTCCACACATCGCACATGATTTCCATGAACCGCATACAACAGAGGAGCGCCTCCATTCTGAAACCACAAATGTGACATCTGAGCACCTCCGCATTTCCGCTGTTATCAGAAACACATTTTTACATGGGATCACAGGAGTCGCTGAGATTTCTTTTCACCTCACACCCTTGAGATCTCAGCTCAAGTGCACCCAAAACTGAGCAAATGTGATTGTTCACAAAGAAGGCAGCAGCACACAAAGGATAGGTTGAGTCAGATGCCTTGCTTGGAAATATAACCCGATTCAGTAGGAAGGCAAGCGCAGTGGCATACCCAGTCATACTCGTTGACGTCCACACCACAGTCAATGAGCATCTTCACGATGTCAGTGTAGCCCTTGCTGCAGGCTAATGAGAGAGCACTCTCCCTTCCTTTGGCCAGAATGTTGGGGTCTGCTCCCTAGGCAGGCACAAGGTGCCAGAGGTTCATTTGGAAGTGATGGCATTCAGTCATGGAACACCAATACAGTATAAATACAGTACATATCTATCAAATATGAAAGCCATCAGCCCAGCTGGAGAAGATGCTCACGTCACTCACGTTTTGCAGCAGGAACTCGACGACGGCAATCTGACCGTGCGCGGCAGCCCACATCAGCGGCGTGAAACCTTCCTCATCCTGCAGGTTTATCACGGCCTCTGCTTAGGCAAACACAAGGTCACACCTTCCGCTATCGAGAAGGTCCTCTGCATAACGCTGTGAGCTGGAGCTGAGGGAGACCCAAATTACAGCGTCTACCCCCAAGATATTAACATCGATGCCAAGCTTACATTACGGGTATCCCTAGAAACACTTTGTGTATACAAGTGAAATTATTTTATACGATGATTTTCCTTGTTTAAGAATAAGGACCAAGCTGAGCATGGCAATTACATCTCTGTTGTGTGAGATTTAGCTTAAAAAAAAAATCGATTTCCAGAAACGCATCACACTTGTAAGAAGGGGGATACCGGTATTTAGTCATTTGTACAGCCGGGTAATTTTTACTAGAGTCCTTTCAGGGTGGGTACCTTCATCAAGGGCACTGCAGCAGGAGATGGGACTCAAACCTGAGTCTTTGCAGTGGAAGGTGGCAGTTTTAACCACTACGCCACCGGCTGTTCCTGGACCTTTGTTACAGGAATCTACCCTAGAGCTCCACTTACAATTTGACCCAACTGGGTAAAAGAGTCATTTCGCTTTGGTGAAAAAACATCAGCTACATAAATCAGTGTAAACATATGCGGCGATTGTTAGTTTAACAAGAATAATGACACAAGCATGCAGTGGTTAAGTGAAAAATTCTTTGGGGTCTCTTTGGAAAGGAATATGGACAAAGTCCCTCACCTTGCTCAATCCTGCTGGCAAGGAACACCATTTCCCCCTGGGCAGCCAGCTGGTGAATGGACAGCGCTGCACAGACACACAGCGTAACGCTCGACTCGAGTTGGTTCCATGCAACCAACAGTGCGCAAGTACGTTAATTTAGAAATGTGAGAATCGAAAGGGAGAAGAAAGGAGAGCGAGTCGCTCACAGACACTCACAGTGCACCAGGAGTGGGGTGGAGGACACCTCATTGCCACGGTGCTTGTTGGTGAGCGTGGTGGACTGTTTGATGGGGGAGAAGTGCTTGGTGGTGGATGGTGTGTACACGTGACGCACTTGGATTCCTGGTGACTGTGAAGTCTGGATGTTACACTCCGCTGAGGAGGAAAGCGTGTTTAAGTCAGCCAAACATGCACAGTCCAGAGAGCACAGAGACATGCCTGCACCTTTAACTGGGACCATAAATAAATAAAGGAGGGAAAACAGGAACCCTTGTAAGAATCCATTAAACAAATTCCAGAACCAAAAAAAATACATCCCATAAAATTAATCTTTATTTTGTTTTTATGTTATACATTTAAGTGTATAAAGAGCAGTTGTACCGCAGTTAAGGCCCGCCCTCACATGCATGTGGTTAGATAATAAGGCCCATCAGTGTACAATTAGTTAATGAAGGGGCAAGCACTGCAGAGGGTGGTGAAGGTGGGGCCCAAAGGGACAAGGAAAAGAGCTCTGAGTTGAAGCCTAGAGTTAGGTGGCCTGGGGCTGGTGAGAAGGCAATGGGGCAGACAATTAATGTAAAAAGGGGTTTTTAGACAGGTTGAAAGGGAGCACAGAAACTAAGTTAGAGAAGATTGGGGAGGTTATCTATCAGTATGGTGTTGATAGGTTTGAGATAGATAAAGATAGGAGGGTACAGGTCCAGCTGGGGGTAAATTCGAGGAGGCAGAAGGAGATTTTTAGGGTAGTGCGAGAGAGGAAACAGTTAAAAAAAAAAAATCAGTGGAGAAAGGTTATAGAGGAGGGAAGGAATAGAGGTGTTGCAGGAGGAAATTAGAAGTACATTGAGAGTGCTTAGGAGGGCAGAACATTTGAGGAGGAAGAGGACCAGAGCTGCTTTTTATAAGGATCTGTTTACATTTATTAAAGACTTGTTTAGTGAAGAAAGGAAGGGGAAACTAGAAGTGTCAAAGCAGGAGATAGGATATTTAAAGAGCACATATTCAAGTGCAGGAGAGGGGCCTCCCATTAGACATGCCACTGCTAGGGGACTTTGAGCATAGGATAGATGTTAGTCCACCAAAGTGGAATGAGGTTGAGGGAGTGGTAAGGCACGCAAAAGCCTCATCTGCCCCAGGGCTGAATGGGGTCTGCTACTGGGTATATAAATGTGTGCCTGATGTATTTAGGTTTGTGTGGAGAAAGCAGGTGATTCCAAGGGCCTGGTGTAGGGCAGGGGGGGATATTTATATCAAAAGAGGAGTCTGTAGAGGTAGGGCAGTTTAGGCCAATATGTTTAAATGTAGGAGGTAAGATTGTTTAGCGTAGTGGTACAGAGGTTGTTGGATTATTTGGAGAACAGATTAATTGATATGATGGTCCAGAAAGCAGGATTCCCAGGTTTCTCAGGATGCTTAGAGCACACTAGTGCAATATTGTATCAGATTCAAGAAGCTAAGTGTGAGAAAAGGGACTTGCATGTAGTGTTTCTAGATCTAGTGGTTGCCTTTGGCTCTGTGCCACATAGTTTTACTTGGAGCACATTTGACTTTTTTCCAGAGTTTCAGGCCAGATAGCTAGCTTAGTGAAAGAATATTTTTGGGATATTAGGATGTGTTTTACCACAGTGGATTACACAACTGCCTGGCAAAGGCTGGAAATGGGGAATTAGGGCAGGCTGCACCATCTTCCCCACTGGTATTCACTATGGCAATGGAAATAGTAATTAGGGCTTCGCGTTGGGTGGTAGGGGGAGAGAGATGGCCAGATGGGCTCAGTCTTCCTCCAGTTAGGACTTACATGGATGACATGATGCTGATGACCACAACAGCAGCTTGTGTGAGATGACTGTTAGGGAAGTTAGATGGGAATATAAAGTGGGCTAGTTTAAAGATTAAGTCAGTAAAGTCCCATAGCAAGATTAGCATTTTGGTGGATAGTCAAGAGATCCCATCAGTGTTGGAAAAGCCAGTGAAGAGTTTAGGGAGGTGGCATACAAGGGAATTAACTGATGTGGATCAGGTGGAGGAGTTTAGAAGTATAGTAGTTGGGTTAGAAAAAAATAGAGAAATCAGGGCTGTTGGGAAAGCTGAAGCTGCGGTGCTTACAGTTTGGCCTATTCCCAAGGGTGATGTGGCCACTAACAATGTATGAGGCATCAGTCACGAAGTTAGAGAAACTGGAGAGGCTGATCAGCTCATACATTAGGAAGTGGCTGGGGGTTCCTCGATGTCTAAGCAGTGTGGCTCTGTATGGGAAAGGGATCCTGGAGTTGCCACTATTAAGCTGGACAAAGAAAGGCGTTTAAGTGTGCAACGGTGAGGTTAGTGTTGCAGCTGTCAGGTAGCAGTGATGAGGCTGTAAGGGGGCTGGTACCCAGGATAGTGACCGGGAGAAAGTGGGATGTGACGCAGGCAGTACAGGAAGTTAAGGCAGATTTGAGGCAAGTAGAGGTGGTTGGGAGGGTCCAACAAGGAAGAGGAGGACTAGGTTTGCAGATAGGAGACCCGATGTGGAGTAAGGCAGGGCCTGTAGAGGGAAGGAGGTTATAGAGCAGGTACGTTGGTGGGAAGAAACCAAGAGGTATGTTAGGGCAGTTTCACAAGGGAAGCAGGGACAGTGGGTGAATTGGAAGTTGAGAAGATGGGGCTTCAGTGTTTCAGTTTGTCAGGGGAGAGGACTAGGAAATGCTAAGGTAGAAAGAAGATAGGTCAGTTAAGGGGAATTAGAGACTGGGAAATGCAGGTTGACCTTGGAGAAAAATTAGTGGTACCCCAGGAAATAGTTAGTACAAGCTTGAGACCTGATGTGGTACTGTGATCAGTAAGATGGCAGATATTTTATAGAGCTGACAGTCCCGTGGGAGGGGCTAGTTGTGCACGAGGAAGAAACTCCGGTATAGTGAGCTGGCAGTGGAGGTAGAGGGGGTGGGGTTGGAGCACGAGAGTGAGGCCGGTAGAAGTGGGGTATCGTAGTTTTATAGCCCAGAACAATGGCGTTGTTCTGTGAACTTAGAATCTGAGGACAGAGCTTGCAGCAGGCGGTGAGGGAGATGACGAGGCTGCTGAACAGGAGTCTTTGGGTATGAAGGAAAAGGACCAATGCAGATGGAAGTCGGGCGACGAAGCCTTGAGCTGGTAGGGTTAGGGTTAAACGGTATCCATTAGCAGTAAGCAGGTGGTGGTATTTGTGTGGTTAACGCAAAATGTTGAATAAATGGAGTGATAAAGGTAGGAAAGGAGTTTCTTCCTCATGAGTAGCAGAATGGGCAGTGAGTGTATTGTTAGAGGGGGTGCTAAGGAGAATAGCATGTGTTGTTTTGCTGGGTAGTGCAGTTGTGTGCGTGGTGGTGGAGGGGAGCAGTTCTGGGACGCCTGAGCTGTGGTTGAGCCTTCTGGAGGTGTCACTGGCCTAACTTGACAAAAGAAGGTGCCCACTTGACCACCCCAATGAGATACCGCACCATCACTTTGCTATGCCATGTTTGGGTTTGTAGTTTGCTAGAATTAGTTTTAGGGAGATGCAAGCCATTGCACAGTGGCTGAATAGGCTTGCTGTGGGTTGACTGTGGAATTGCCGTGGTGGTTGAGGGTTCGTACAAGGTAAAACGGGGCTTGGGGGAAGGTTAAGTAGCTAGTGGGATCCCATTCATAGTGCGAGTCCTTTTGTTAGCACTACGTGTTTGATATGAATCAGGCATACCTCCCCTGCCCCCAGTATATAATTAGCTAAGGTGTAAGGTCTGCCCCACATCAGCATGCCATTAGGGTTTCCTTAGCATCAAGGCCCACCCCATTATTGTGTCATTAGTTATTGAGGGCCGCCCCCATCAACATGCGTTTACCTTTAAACAAGACAGATGCGACCTCCAAGTCTGAGTTGACTTGGTCCTGGATGTTCTTGCTGTCTTCCTCGTTGAGCGACTTCACAAAGCGCGAGCAGACGTTCATGTCGAAGCGGTTGGGGAGGATGAATTTGATCCCCATGGCGACATTCTGGGATCCCGTGTCCTCCGCCGTCACGCCCACCTGGTGTTCCGGCTTCACGCCGCCCATGTCTGGCATCACACAGATGCCCTCCATGTCTTCAGAGACCAGCTGGCACTCCCTGTTCTGGTCCTCAGCAGAAGCCATGTCCATCCTCCTCAGTATCTCCACCACAGGAAGGGGTCCATGTGAAGTTTCAGCACAACCCTGCAACAAGCATGTGATACTAGGGGTCAGGAGGTGGTGTAGGGATGAGGACCACCACTTTGCAGCCTGAAGGTCCCTGGGTCCTGTCCCTTTTGTGCCCTCAACACACTCCACTTAGCTTTAAGTGATACAGCACGGATACCTCGCTGCCTCCCTCATGCAGCAAGTCTCTGAATAATAGTGTGAGCTAAAGAGTAACAATAATTCCCATTTCATAACATAAATGGGCTGACTGGTTGGGTAATATTGTCATGCAGAGCAGGTTCTCTCGTTGCTACCGTGTGTTGTCTGAGGTCTTGTGTATGCGGTTGTGTCATCACACGAACACACGATCAAAAAACATCTGTGTTCGGTTAGAACTACAGCAATGCAGTATTATAAATATCATTCCGAGTTTAGATCCTCTTGAACCCAGTCGCTGACATTAAACTTCAGCTAAAGAACCAAGCGTGTAAACTAGACAAAGAAAACAGAATTTGTCATCGAGAATAAAGTATAACAGCGCGACCTAATGTGCAATAGTGTACAACTCCGACCGACAGTGGCAGCAATAAATCTTCTTAATGAAAAATGCACTCTGATGTTTTGCAAACCAACCGAAATTGCATTATAGACTGCAACGGTGCACTATGAATCCGGCATCCTACTTACCTAATTTTCATAAACAGGACATGGTTTGTATTTGTGTGCCATCCGGCTTCCCAGCCTTTGTCTGTCAGCTCGAAACCGCTTCTGGTGTCCAACGGTGTAGTCGACGAATAAAGTTTATCTAAATGTGTCGAAGCAATAAAGATCATTTGACCCGGAAGTGTTTGCGGGAGCAATATGGCGGCCCCGGCGTGCACATCAACAACGTGATAGAGCTTTGAAAAGAAGTGAGCGGAGCGAATTTTGACGCTCTTCGCTGGTTAAGTTTATTTTCACAGCAAAATACCTGAGCGCATCAGATTGCTCGTGTATATAGAAGAGGTAGCACACCTGAGGTAAGGATATATTTTAATTTGCTGGGGAATGAGCCGATTTGGTGCCGCTGGTTCAGTCAGTGGTGGTGGTGGGGGGCACGCTGCGCTAAATGTTGGTAGGAACTGCGGCGAACTGGTTCGGTTTTTAAACGTTTATTCACCTAATTGTTAAGTGGCGTGAATGTGCTTGGCCTATAACGTTTGTTTCTACTTTCTTGTTAAACAGTTGTTTAACGTAGTCAGACGTATTTTTGTCCCCCTTTTGTTTTCTGTAAACCGCCGTCTCCCGCCACAAAACGTTTATTTTGTTACCATCGGGGCACAAACATCACCTGTTTACATGTTTTTTCCTCACACACGTGTGTGTGTGTGTGTGTGTGTGTGTGTGTGAGAGAGAGAGAGAGAGAGAAAGAAAGACTAGTAGAGGTCTGTTTTCTTCAGGACGATGCTGGTTTTTCGTTTTGGATAAAAAATAACCTTTTTATGACAAACACAGATGTTTAGTATGCTGCGACACGAGTAAGATTGATTTAAATGAATGTTTTCTCTGTGTTCTCACTTAAGGCCACAGGTTGTTCTGCCCTCTAATAACCACTATATTGACTCCTCTTTACTAGGAAAACAGAGTAAAGCTTATGTGTGTATGGTAAACGGCAAGGGATTTTATGGCTTCCTACAAACCCACGCGGATCCAAACTTTCCCCCAGCTGGGAGAGAAGGTCACCCAAGACACCCTGTACTGGAGGAACTACAAGGTATTAAACAATGTTAACTATCTCCTTGTTAATCATGCTAAACAGAATCATAGTCAAATTTTTGTGGGCACACATTAATCTGACAAATTTGCAAGTTGTCACCAGGTTTTAATTTTTATTGAGTTGCCACTGTATGTTGCACTTGAATAGAAGTATTAACTCTTCACTCACTCATTTTCATTATCTTCTTGTCTTGGTGGTCTGGAACACATCTTAGAGTCACTCTACACTGTGGTACTGGAGTACCATGCCAGTCCAATGTAGGATGGCCACACACTCACACAGCTTGGGCAATTTACAGTGACCATTTAACCTAAAATGCAAGTCTTTTTGAACTGTAGGAGGAAACTAGAGTGTCCAGAGGAAACTTGCAGACAAAGAACATGCAAACGCTACACAGACTGAGCCAGTGCAAACCAATGACTGAAAACCCAGATGCTGTGAGGCAATAGTAGTACCTACTGTGCCACCACACCACCTGTAACAGAAGCATTGTTTTATTTCAAAACTGGGCAACAGGTGGTGCAGTGGTTTTAGATTTCACCTTCCACATGAAAGGCCCTGGTTTAAATCCCATGTACTGATATAGTACCTCTGAGCAAGGTACTTACCCTGAATTACTCCTGTAAGAATCATCCTGATTTATAAATGCCTGAAACATATGAGTCAGAGTATTTTTAGTTAGTTAAATAAGTACATCTAAATGTAATGTAAATATGTTTGTGTGGGATTACTCTGGGTGCTACACTTTCCTCCCATTGGATTAGTGATGCTACACTACCTGTAGTGTGTGATTTCCCTGTGCTGGTCTTGCACCCTTCTCTTCACACTGTGCTTCCAGGATAGGTTGCTATGCTAGACAAGTGGTTGAGGGGAAAAAAAGAATTTCAGCATCTTCTTCTTCTTCTTCTTCTTCCTTCTGCTGCTCCCGTTAGGGGTCACCACAGCGGATCAGTTGTTGCCACTTCTTCCTGTCCTCTGCATCTTTCTCCGTCGCACCCACCACCTGCATGTCCTCCTTCACCACATCCATAAATCTCCTCTTAGGCCTTCCTCTCTTCCTCTTGCCTGGCAGCTCCATCCCTAGCATCCTTCTCCCGATATATCCAGCATCTCTCCTCTGCACATGTCCAAACCAATGCAATCTCGCCTCTCTGACTTTGTCTCCAAACCGTCTAACCTGTGTTGACCCTCTAATATACTCATTCCTAATCCTGTCCATCCTCATCACACCCACTCTGCCACCTCCAGCTCTGCCTCCTGTCTTTTGGTTAGTGCCACCGTTTCCAACCCATAAAGCATAGCTGGTCTCACTACCATCTTGTAGACCTTCTCTTTCACTCTTGCTGGTACCCTTCTATCACAAATCATCGTATTGTCAAGAAAATATTTTTCTGCATGAAACCAGGAACAGACATGTTTAATAAGCAGCCTTTAACGCTGTAAGACATAATGTGGCCGCTGCTGTGGTCAGTTGCAGAGCTTGCAGGGTGCCATGTTGCACTTTGCTGTCACACTCAGGCACTTTTGAGGGCCCTTTGAGGCTTTTGTTTCATGCTTGAACAGGCAGCTGCTGTAAATCAGCCCTGGCACAGCCTTTCTCCTTCACTGGTCAAAGTTGCAACAAGCTAATCTGACTGGGTGGGATATGCCAAATATTTCCCTGTAATCCATCAAAGTTGTGTAGTCAGAGATAATAGATCCTATTTACTTCTGTTGTTTTATTAATTTGTTTGAATTGTTTTCTAGGCCCCTGTGCAGATCAAGGAATTTGGGGCAGTGACTAAAATAGACTTCTCTCCTTTGTCACCGCATAATTATGCCGTGACAGCATCGACACGGGTAGGTTTTACTTGCTGCACTAGCAGAACCACATGCTTTGCATCAGGTATATCCATTACTGGTGTTCATGATACCATTTTCACATTTGTAATCTTTACAGGAAATATTGTAATGGAAGAAAAAAGTACTGATTTCCTACCTTAAGTTTATAGTGTTACGTGATCAATAATGTTGATCAATATGAAGAATTTCAGAACCTCTGTGAGGGGTGAGACTGAGCCTTCTGACCTACATACACTGGTTTGCAGATCCAAATTTATGGGCCCTACTCCCAGGAGCCTGTGAGGAGCTTCACACGGTTCAAAGACACGGCATACAGCGGCACTTTCCGCTCAGATGGCCAACTGCTGGTAGCAGGCAGCGAGGAGGCGCTTATCCGCCTCTTTGACATTAGTGGTCGAGTTGCACTCAGGGAGTACACTGGGCACAGCAAGTAAGTGTTTTTTTTATTTTCAATTTTCTCTGTAGTTATGACCTCTGACGCCTTTTCGTGCAGGAAATAGCTTTCATGTCATATAAATTTACAACAGAGATGTTTTGCACCTCCAGGGCAGTTTATATAATTTATCTTGGATTAGTCTCTTTCAGCTTCTTAAATTGTAGTCTGCATAAGAGGAGCATTGAAATAACTATTTGTTAAAATTTTGCCCCATGCGAATTAAACCTTGACTCAGAGCCTGTGCATTTCAAAGGTGCAGAAAGTACAATACATATACAGTAATACTTTGGTTAGCACATCTGGATGTGTTCTTAAGAAATGGAAAGCTGGATGGAATTGCACTCGCTAAGAGGTAATTAATACAGTTGTGTTGCGTAAAAGGAGCTTGAACACTACATATACACTGCATAATACTTATAGATTAGTTAAACCTTTGGTAGTAGCAAATAGACAGAAAACTGCTACTCATTTTATTGATAACAAACATAACATTCTGAAAAGTTTTGAAATATTTTTTCATATTTTTTTAAAATGCAGCAAATTATGATAAATGACTTAAGGTTGTAAAATATGTGTGCTATCGTGAAACAGCGCTATAGGAGGTAGCTCTAACCCAGGTGTTACTGTATTTGATTATTTTAAGCTGTAAAAACAAAGAAAGAAAGAAAAATGTGTAGAGGGTCTCTACATGATTCTACTGGAATGCTTTTGAATTTAAATGAACGAGTCCTCGATCAGGTGTGGTCTTACCTGTTTTGTTTACCTGGAGATTCCTGTAGAAAGTCAGTGTATGCCTACAAAAGCCATGATGTGGACAGTTCTAAACTTACATATTTCAGTTGAATCAAAGCTGCTTTTAAATTTCCAGCCAAAGAGTGCAGCAGTTACAGCCAGGGTGCTTGGACAGTAATGCCTTTTTTAATGTCTTTTGAGTATATTGACTTTGTGAGCCTCTGGCTGCCATTGGTTGTTTCTCCCAAACTCTTCCTCCCAAACTAAATGTTCTTTGAGTGAAATGTTAAGACTTTGTCATGCACAGAACACACGCGCTAATGATTAATGGAAATTGTGTTGTTACAGGGCCGTGCATTTCACAGACTTCTCAGCCGACCGCTTTCGGATACTCTCTGGTTCAGATGACTACACATGCCGTCTGTGGGACATCCCCACCGCCACTGAAATCTCTCGCTACAGCGACCACACAGATTATGTTCGGTGTGGCACTCCAAGCAAACTAAACCCAGATCTCTTTGTCACTGGTCAGTGCCGTCTGTTTGTGTTATAATGTGTGTCGAGAGCAGCTGTGTTTGTGTCTTTCCCTATTCACGCCATGTTGCTTACACCATGGCCTCAGGTTCTTATGACCACACGGTGAAAGTGTTTGACGTGCGGAATGAGAAGAGCGTGATGACCATGGACCACGGGCAGCCGGTGGAGAGTGTACTTCTCTTCCCCTCCGAGGGGCTCCTTGTATCAGCAGGTACAGGGAGGGGTCAAACTGCCATCCGGGCATTTCAGCTGACAAAAACGCAGTGACACCTGTGTTGATGCCCTTTGCATTGAAAGGGGTAGGCTTGTTTTCTCCACCAGGGCTTTCCAGACTCTTTTCTGAGACCAGGGTAAAGCTTGAGAAAGCACAGACAGTCTAAAAGCCAAACTCTTGACTATAATGTGCCCAGCAGATGGCTGAAATGCTATTCTATTTGGGCTTTGAGTCTGATGTAAGGAGTAGGACCTGGCAAGCCAGTGGCTGGTGTTGTAATTAGTCTTTCTGTGTCCCATCCACAGGTGGGCGCTATGTCAAGGTGTGGGACATGCTGAAGGGGGGACAGGTGTTCGTCTCTCTGAAGAACCATCATAAGACCGTGACATGCCTGTGCATGAGCAGCGCAGGTCAGAGGCTGCTGTCAGGGTCACTGGACAGGTGAGCTGCTCAGGGTGAGATAGAACTGGCAGTCAGAATGCTGCTGTAGGTGGATCGGGGGTGCTGTGCTACTTGTTTGACATCAACACTGAAGATGATGGGATAGCTTTTAGAGACACAAATTCAAAATTCTTTAAACATTAATTTGTGCGTTAATGAAGCCATTTCTCTAAAAAAAAAGTAAAGATTAATTAAATATGTACATTTTCTTTTACTCTATGCTTGAAGATATTTCAATATTTATGATTTTTTTTTTCTGTTTTTTTCTGGAATATTTTGGCAATGTCTAAATTCTGACATTTAAAAAAATCAAGGTCCAGTAAATGGAGAATGAACTGTGCTTACTATTTCCTCAGATTACTGATTAATCTTGGCTGTTTTCTCCAGGCATGTGAAGGTTTACAGCACAACAACG
This sequence comes from Heterotis niloticus, assembly GCA_018136845.1. NCBI lineage: Eukaryota > Metazoa > Chordata > Actinopteri > Osteoglossiformes > Osteoglossidae > Heterotis > Heterotis niloticus. Next base: position 20,823,639 of record CM030891.1, read on the forward strand.
TACAAAGTGGTTCATAATTTCGACTATGCTGCTTCCATCTTGAGTATCGCAGTAGCGGTAAGTAAGTCATTCGGGCAGCATGCAGTGGAAACGGGACTGGGCTTGCGTAGTACTAAGAGGGAGATGCTTTACTCGATGGTCTGCAATAGATTTCCGGTTCTTCCAGCTTTTAGAAATTTGTGTTAGTTTTACATTTGCAAGTTAAAGAACATACACAGTTTTTAGTGAATCAAATTTTGCTTTATGCTTCGGAAAAGCTGCTCTGTTTCAATTAAGTTTACATGGCACTGTTGTATGTAGGATAACTTAAAGGTGGAAAAAGTAACAAAATGTGCATTGGCAGGGATTTAAGTGTTTATGTACTACATCTGTAATTTGAATTTAAAATGTATTACTGTTATCCAGTACTTCCCCGCAGTTTCTCCTGCATTTACTTCAGATTTTTCTCTGTTCAGCCTGACGACAAGTCGATCGTAGTTGGGATGACCAATGGGGTATTGAGTGTCAAACATAAGAAACCCCAGCAGGATGAGAAAGCAGTGGCCAGAAGCAACAGGCGCCGGCCAGCATACCGTGTTTTCTTCCGGGGGAAGAACTACATTCCGAAACAGGTGATCTCTTATTTTTATTTATTTGTTTTAATAGTGACATAAGTGCTTTTTATAAAACCAATAAATTATGTCAGTTTTGATGTTTAAAAACATGCATTGTGTGTACTTGAATGGGTGTCTGTGTGTCTCTTATATACAGGATGATTTTTTGGTCAGAAAACAGCAAACGGTCAATTTACAGCAGTATGACAAGGAGTTGAAGCGCTTCCAAGTCTCCAAAGCTCTGGATACAGTCCTTAAGGTGAGTGCTGCCCTTCTGCAGTCACAGTACACTCGCAGGTTGTAGAAGGCACCGACGGGCCACATCTTTCTCGACTTGCACTGGCTTTGCATGAGGTTCAGGGGAGTGAAGTGAGTGGACGCCAACTCTGGTTGGTCATGCAAACTCTCACAGTTCACAAACTCGCTGGCAGACCCATTGTGTGCGCTCTCTCTGTAGCAGTGCTTCCCTGCCATTTGGTAAAGGAGTACGTGCCTCTCGACATTTTTGCATGCATGGCCAGCAACCTGTCATTTTCAGACCTCTAATATGCGGGGGGTGGGGGGGACTGCTGGCTGTGCCCCCTGCACTGTCCCATGAGGTCAGCAGGTGTAGTGATACAACATGATGGCCAAATTTGTCAACTCAGGATGGATCAACATGTAGGATGGAAAAACCATGGTTACTCAGTAAGCTGGACTTTTAAATTCTCTTTTAAGCATTTTCAAATTGAAGCAATCCTATAACTCAGTAATTGGCCATTTGGTCATGCCACTCATAAAGGCTTCAGTATCGAAAGTATGTTTTTGTTTTATTGTGGTGCAGTGCACTTCCTCTCTACCTCACAGCTTCTGAATGCCTTTCAGCATCCAAGAGTCCAAAGCACATCTTTTTCAGACACTTCTCTTGCATCACCTAACTGCATCACGCCATTTGTCACCTTCGTATTTTGTATTAGACTTTTCAGTTCTATAAGTTGCTACTAATCCAAAAGCTAATGGTAAAAATCTCTCTCTGTGTGTGTGTGTGTGTGTGTGTGTGTGTGTGTGTGTGTGTGTGTGTACGTTTCATCAGCCCAATGTACGACTGAAGAAGCCTGAGGTGACGGTGGCTGTGATACAGGAGCTGAACCGCAGGGGAACCCTAAGGAATGCGCTTGCCGGACGGGATGAGAAAGGTCTCAGCATCTTGCTCAGTTTCCTCATCAGGTACATACTCTGGACCTTTGGTTCTGTGAGGGACCATAGGGCCATGTGACACATCCTCATTAGTGATTATTCTTGTTTTGTTGTTTAGCTTGACTGGCATGAGGAATTGCTATGAATCTGTCAGTTCAGGCCCATCACTGTGTAAGAAATGCTGTGCATGTGTTCTGCTACTCAAGTGACATTTTTTTCACTTTTCTTTTTTTAAGGAATGTAGTTGATTCCAGGTTTGCCCCAATTTTGGTCTCTGTTGCAGAGATGGTCTTGGGTAAGTTTCACACATGCAAGCATGTAGCAATCTTGGTTCCTTTGTAACCATCACTCAAATAGCGCTGACACTGGCTTCTCGTATGTGCAGACATCTACATGAAGGTGGTGGGGCAGTCAGCTGTGGTGGATAAGCAGATCCTGAAGCTACAGGAACTCATAGAGAAGGAAATTGACTACCAGCAGGAACTCATGGAGGTGCTCGGTATGATGGACACCTTGTTTGCCACCATGACAACCAAGAAAGAGGCTGCGGCCCTGCAGAGCCAAGCAGCCAATGGGCTGGCAGAAGTAAGAGGTGAGCAGGACCACAGGGTGATGGCAACCTGAGGCCCCTTGCGTTTGCCCCCTCATTTCTTCCCTTGGATGACAGCCTTTCCTGAACAACATGTGGAGCTCAGATTCGCTGCTGGGATCTCAATTATGGACATGTTTTAAGAACAGGACAAAACCGATATTAAAAATTCACATTTTTCCTAAATTGCCACCACTTAAGTCTGTAACCATTTGTTAACTTTTCTACCAACCAAGCCCACTGCATTTGGAAAAAAAAAATTGTGAAGATGCTTAAATTTAAGCCTAATAATGTTGTTAATGTTCTGTAGCATTGGGTTGTTTCCAATAATAACCAACTTTTTAAAATGTATTTCAATAAGTCCCTTGTATTGTAATTGGAAATAATATTGTGGAAGGGATGTTAATTTTTGTTTTAGTTATGGCATAAATTTTAATAATTACAACTTTTAAGAGTATTTCAGCTGTAAGTGTCCCAGTGAATCCAGTTCAGAGTTTGGATACTATTTGTTTTTTTTTTTTTTTTTAATCAAATATAAACTTATCACATTCAGAACAGTGCCTTTAGTTTTTTGGTATGTATTTATAAAACGAATGTCCATGTTCCCAAATGTTATGAAAAAAGTAAACTTTATTTTGAAACGTATTTTGCGATCATCTTGCTCAACTTTAACAATGAACACAAGGGGGCGATAAAGCCTCATTGAACGTTTAGCTGCAATCGAAGGAGTTTAACATTATTTGCAATATAAAGGATATGAAATTATGGGTGGCTCGCAGGAGTATCGTGGTTGGTGCTGGTACCTCACAGCTACTGGGCTGTTGGTTTCATTTTGCTCAGTCTCTGTGGAATTTGCATGTTATCTCCGTGTCTGCATTTTCATGTGGTTCTATGGTTTCTTCCCACAGTCCAAATACATGTTTCTGGTGAACTAGTGACTCCTAACTGCTGTGTCCGTGCGTGCGGGTATGTGGGCGATGAACTGCCATCCTCTCTGGGGTGTTCACTACTTCATGCTCTGCCCTACTGTGACTCTGCACTAGGCAAACAGCTAATGATAATGGATGGGGGAAATTTTAGCTTGTTACATGAGAGCAATTTTTATTGTTTGAAAGCTGAATGAACTACTCATGGTCATCTAAAGCACAGAATACAATATATTGATTTTACTGTATCATAATTGTTACCCTAAAGTGAAGCAGTACTTAACGTGGAGCGCTCAGTGGACCCAAGAGAGGGCTGCTCTCACTGTCACAGATGCCACTTCCCAGGGATCATGATTTTGCACCCATTACTCTAGGCTGAGGCTCTTAGTGTCCATGGATACCAGTGACCAGTACTTACTTTTTACTTGTTCTAAGTTTACATCAGTCTTGTTTTCATTTTTACATGCAGTGTTGCTATCATACATTTGTTTAATTTTCTTTAAATATTGTGGATCAGGCACAGTATTTTATCAAATGGCTTCTCCAATGCTCCTCTCCAATTTGATGTACCAAACAAAATATTCAGCTACAGTAAATCACGAGTTGAAAATAAATGAGAAATATTTCTCATTGTAAATTGGAATTTATAGTTGACAATATTCTTGTTTTCATAACTCTTATGACATTATTTGATCCAGCACATGCTGAGCTTGTTCTGCTTTGGGATGACAGTGACTGTAGCTCCTTCTAGACATCCCTCAGCAAGGGTTTCTCTTAAAGCAGCCGTGTTGTCACTCCGTTGTCTTTGGTTGCCATTTGCACGCTGGTCATCAAAGCACCCCTGTTAAGTACTGCATGTTATTGTCGTCTTATCACTTCACTTCTTTGTCTATTCTTTCATTATAGCACAAAAACAAACCGGAAAGGTATGGCACGTTTTAATTAAGCTAAAATCACTGGAAGTTCTCTGGCTCTGTGCTTTATTTTATCGGCTCAGAGGCAGGAAGGGTGGTAACTTAATGAAGCGATTCTGTTGTTTCCTGTTTGGTCTCTGGACAGGAGAGCCAGCGTGGGTAGAGAGCACAGATCTTTACCAACATGTAGTTTGCCAAACAGGTTCAGATGAGGTGACTGCCGCACTCACTTCATCTGCCTTCAAGGTTACATAACTCACAAATATACTTTAGAAAGGGCTTTAAAAATTTTTTTAAGACAGTCTAACGTGATAAAGAAAATGTGCTGAATAGAAAATATTATTAGTGGGTCTTTGGGTTCTTATTTGGGTCTTAAACTTCAATCACTTCTGATGTCCAAATATCAGAGTTTTAACTGTAAATATGTTGCAGATTCATAACCCATTTCCTGGTGCTGCGGGGACAGGCCACAAAGTGGACTACTGTTACCAATGTGGATGTGGCACCAAGTCATTTTGCCATATTGGTGCTTTTCAGCCCGCCTCCATCCCTCCAGCCCTCTCACCCCTCACATGGCAAGCAATGCAGTTCCAGAGGGCAGGCATAACCAGGGCCTGTTTCCCAAACAAAGCTCTATGTCAGGTGTACACATCACAGAGTGCTGGAAACTAGACTGGCTTTAACAAGACAAACCAGTTCCATGAAAAAACATAACACACAGAAGCTTTTATTTGCATGATTTTGTCAGCGCTCCAATTACTGTGGTACATAGTTATTGTTCAGGCACCTAACTTTATGGGTGCTATTCACAAAATCATGGCCTACGCAGTTTGCCAAAAGAACATATTTTCCAAAAAGTTAGCTACATGGCCAGGTTGCCGGCCTGCTAATACACCTTGGGTAACGGTGTTTAACTGCTGCTGTAAAGTATCCATTTGTGTAAATAGTTAATTCTAAGTTGTTTTTGGGACAGAAATGACTTGCATGCGTGGTAACGTTTAACAATGTTCTTAATTAAATTTCTCTAGATTGACCGTTATGCACAGATATTGAATTTAGTGTAGGGAAAGTATATTATTATGCTTCTTGATGTATGTGTAATGCCACAGTTTTCATTTTAAACACTGCTCCTGATATATGTTTGAGCAAGGTCCTTATCCTGAATTTAAACAGCAAAAAATTAGCCCTTGTACAAATGTGTTATAGGTAATTCCAGTGGATAGAAACAAACCTACCATCCTAAAATTATAATTCTCCTTGGAGGAAAGCATCCACTAAATGAAAATAATATGTTGAACAGGACATAAATTGAGTACTTATACTAGTAAATAAAATGTTAAAACTTGGTTTTCTGAAATGGATCTTACACTAGGATTAGTTACTGCTTGACTGCAGACTTTGACTAAGTTAAAGATGATTTTAGCAGACTGGCTGTGTCAGTCCTCATCAGTCTAAGCGTTTTCAAAGGGCTTTGGCTGCAGGGTGTCCAGAAAAGCTGGAATGGACCACATGAAGTCCATAACTGCACAACTGGAGGAGGGAACACACACAAAACATTGGAAGCAGAACAAAGTCTGCCTAAAACGTAGTCTTCAATGTAACAGCCCCAGTAATCTGTTTCCCCTGGTAACCCGCACTACACTGAATTTAAACTTTAACCAAAACCTTTACTGAATCCTGGTTATGTGCTATTCTTCCTGCTGGAAATATCAGAGAAGTTTTTTAGACACAGGTTTAACATAGGCTTCAAATGTAGTTCAAACCATGGGTAAGTACTTTGCTCAAGGGTCCAGCAGCAGGAGGTGGTATTCAGACCTGGGCCCTTTCACTGCAGGGGTCAGCACTTCCTGTTGCACTACATTCAGTCCAGGCTGAAACCAGACACAACACACATCTCAACTAAAGGTCTGAGGACCTAGATTAGACAGATCTACCTCAGGATTTGGCTTTGGTACTTAAAACACAGAACTGTGGACTGTGCTGCAGAACTTTTTTGACTGCTAACATCTCATGTTTTATGTATTAAAAAAAGTCATATCTCATTTGTCACCGGTGGGATAATATTTGAGCAAAGCTACAACATGCCATTGTTGCTAAGCAACACATTTTCTATGCCATTTTTTAAAATGAAATACATAATGCTTTACTGAATTTTTTTTTTAAGACAAGAAGCACCTCATAACAGTTTCAGGGCTTGCTTCTTCAGGTGCTCTCATTTCATCCTCCTGTATTCATGGAACACATGTCCCAGAGATAGGCCCTTTGACATGAGTTTTCACACCTTAAAGTGAAATTATTTAATCACTTCTACCAATTTAGGGCCACATATGTTGCTGATTTTTCATTTTTTGTAAATGAACATCTGTCACTCGTGAGGTGACTGTGCTTGTACTCTATGTGTGTGTGTGTGTGTGTTTATGTATATGTGGAGTGAGGAAATTTGTCAGCATCTTTGTGTATGCTCTGCATGCAACATCAGTGTTCCTGCCCAACCCTTTTCATACTGAATTCTATTTTTTTAAATAGTATGTAGCCTTTTTAAGTTTAATAAACTTGACTATGCAAAAACCTCAGCATGAGAGGTACCTGTGTGCCAAATTTCAAGTCTCTGGGTTGAAAAACAATCACACATAAAGAACAAACAAAGATTAAACTTTAGAAATAGAAAATAGTTTTATGAACAACACTGAGTAAAAGCAACAGAAAGCCAGAAAGAACATGAGAAACTGTAAATATGTTCACATACACAAAATAAGAGCACTGTCTAATGAAGTAAGGTAGATTCTGCAAATAAACCGTGAAGCTTTTTTCCTGGATACACAGCTGCAAATGTACGCATTTTCAAACTTTTAAATTGTTTCTAGTGTCTTTATTCATTTTAATAGCATTTTTCTTCACTGGTATATTTCTGTCTGAATGGAGTGAAAACCACAAGTTGCCATTAGTTGGGAGTTAAACTCCCTTGGACAGAATAGAAACGGAACAGGAAGGTAGGACAACCTCCATGTACGACTTCCACAGTGTTTACAGGTTGCGTCTGGTGTTTGTGAGTGTCTGTCATCAATAAAATAAAATCAGAAATGTTGCTCATGTTTATTGGTCAGCAACTGGGACTGAAAAGAGGTTCTGGAGATGACAGATTTTATACTTCAAGTAATATTAAATCACTATTACTTTGATATGGGCAAACAGTTAATGAAAGCAAGATAATATTAAATGATTTTTATTATGCACGTTCAAGTTAATGAAACAATAAAAGTGACACACTGTCATGGACTTTTGTACCATCAAATGTACACCTGTGATTCTGAGGTAGTCTGTGGATCACCACGAGCCTTCACTGCTTAAGTGGTTACTGAAAATCGATGAATAGAAGTGCTACATTTTTGATATTCATTATTTTTAAAATTATTAGGTTTTTCTAATTGAAACAAAACCTGTGACTAGATGGAGGGCCAACTGTATTATTTTGTTTTTTTTCTTGTGAGTTAGCAGTAAGTATTTTAGGATTTATGAACAAACTGAGTAACAGATGACTTCCAATCCAAAATGTGCTTGTAAGCTGCACCCCAGTTTCTGGAAAAATACTTTTTGGTAAAAGAATTCTGCCACATGAGTTTGCCTCAAAGCCCAAAGCTTCATCGGATGTGTCGACAGATAGATGGTAGCTGTTCTGAGCTGTCAGCGAAGTGCTGTCACCTCCTTGTAAAGCCTTCAGCTCCAACTTGATGCTCAGTCCCTGCTCTACCAAGGTAGGGATCTTTAAATACAGTCACTTAGTTCAATATCATTGTTTTTGCCAGCGTGCATAACACGAGCAACTTTATATAGAATTAACGACGAGGCCCCATGTGATCTTCACTGAGTAACAAACCAACTCTTGGTCCCTATTAAGTTAGATAACAACCGTATAGACTACGAGTCTACGAGTTGAAGTTAGGTGTTTTCCTCTGGGCTGGACCAAGGAACTCTGAGCCCCCTGAAAAAATATTTATTTTTATTTTTAGTGGGCATTGCCCAGGTGTGGGCCACGAAATTCATCATCGCCACCATTCACCTGATCTCCTGTGTCTGAAAAGCACAGGCGCGGAACCCCGACATTTTTAAAATGCACAGTTACAGGAGCACTTACAAAGCTTGTTAATATTTCATTACATCGCCGTTAACCTGTATTTTGATAAAACGTTTTCTGAGGCGGTGTTCGGTGCCAGATAGACTTTGCGATGATTTTACAAGTTACGTACCGGAGCAGCCAGGACGCGGACGAGACGGGGAGCTGCAGCGGGCGGCGCCTCGCGCGCGGGCGGGGATGCCGCGCGCACGAGGCCACGTGACGCGGTCGCCGTTGCTCCGCTTCTGTGTGTGAGAGTGTGCGCGCGAGCGGACGGCGGCGCGGGATGCGGCGCGAGAGCGACTTCTCCTGAGACGCAGCTCGCTTTACCGCCAACGCCATTTGTTTCTCGTTGTTCTTTTAGTTTAAAGTTACGCTTTATCGCCGAGCTGGAAATAATGTGACACGTTAGTTCGTAGTTTCCTACTACACCTTGGCGGCATTCACCTGAGCTGAAGACTGAGGTAAATTTTCGCTTCCCCCCCCCCCCCGTCGTTAACCGTTTAGTTCAGACGTTTGTAAGGGAACTGCGCGGAGAGTTCGAATGCGAAGAGGCTGCTGACAGTCTGCGTCAGATAAATTTTAATTGTTATCGCTATCCCTTTAAACATGGAGCCGAGCCCTAGTTGAATAGGTTGTTCGGTTCTCAGGGTGTTGTGTGGCGTGAGCTGCAGCTACCTGCCAGGGAAAAACAAACGCAGCTGAGTGACAGAGCTCATTTCACAGAACGCCCCCCCCCCCCGATTTTTAAAAATTTATTATTTTTTTTTTACACAACGCTTTTCACTCGTGGTTCCCGAACTTAAATTTTATCCGCACTGATGAAATGCCTTTTGTCACCTCGAGAAGATTCCTACGTTAGTTTATTTCCGAGACTGTTTTACATGCAATTTAAACTACTGTTTTAGGGGGGGAAAAAAAGTCCTTTGCAACAATTCAGGATATTTTGTTCAACTTTTAATAATCAAGAATGTGCTAAAATAGCTCAAGACACTGCAGTGTAACAAGTTATATAGCAGTAGTGTCCCAGTTACACACAGGAACTTGGAGTTTAGGTTGGTTTCCCTCTCCTCTTATTACAGCTGTGCTTTGACGTGTGTTTTTTCTGTTCTAATAGGTTAAATCTACCTTTAGACATGCTTTCGTGATTGTGCACGTTTGCAGTGTGAAACCTTAAATACTGTCGTACTTGTGTCGTTGTGTTGCACCTTGGTGCTGGAGGAATACTGTCTTGTTTTGCCATGTACTGTGTAGATGGTCGAAATAACAAACTCCTACTTGACTTAAACATCTTAGACAAAGACAACCTAAGATGCTAATTGTATACTATTTGCAAATTGTATAAATCTGTATAAATCCAGTACAGAGCTTCTTTACATGTATGCAAGCCCATGTTTGTAGAGATTCTAGGGCAATGCCAAAGATGCTTATGGGATGTGTGTGTGTTATGTCTGGGGTTTTATTTTTTTTTAATGTTCCAGGGGAGTAACAACGGGGGGGGGGCAGGAGGTGTCATATTTTTAAGTAAATCTATATTCTTCATTGAGTAACAATGTCCCATTCCAAAACCATAGGCATTAATATGGAGTTATTCCCCCCCTCCCCTTTGCTATAACAGTAACTCTTCTGGGAAGGCTTTCCATCAGACTTTGGAGTGCAGCTGTGGGAATTTGTGCCCATTCAAAGACAAGAACGTTAGTGAGGTTGGGCACTGATGTCACGTAAGAAGGCCTGGCTCAGTGTTGGTGTTCCAATTCATCCCAAAGGTGTTCAGTGGGTCGGGGTTCTTTGCAGGCCACTCAAGTTCTTTCACACAAACCATGTGTTTATGCAGCTTACTTTGTACTCAACCATTATAAACATTATGCATATACTTTTGACCATGGAGTGTATTAGAGAACTGCAAGACAAGTTATTGAGATTGCCCTTGTGGTTTAAGATTCATAGGTTCATATACTGTACCTCTTAAACTTGAGGATTGCATTGTGACATAACTTCTGGGCTCAGGGTTCAAATGTGCTTGGTGGAAAATGAACATTTTTGAGTATTGTTGTACAACATTTTAGAGGTTTTTTTTGTATGTTAAAGTTTAAATTACAAGTTTGTATAGTAAACATGCTGGTATTGGCTAGAGTTGTCTTAACCTCTTGTTAATTAAATGAAGCAAGCTGAGTCTTTTGCACTTGCATGTAGGCACACAAAGAGACTGACTGTGTTAAGAAGGACTCTTGGGTGGGATTATTTTCCAAGTGAAAGCTGAATGGGTTTGAGAAGAAGCAAAGCATATATCAGCCTCAGATATGAGCATTGTTCTCTTGTGTAAAATGTTCTCTTTGTTGTGACCCACACAAGACCACTTTGTGCATGAGCTCCAGAAATTTGTTCCAGTTTAAATGGTTAGCATAAGTTTAAAAAAAAAAAAAAAAAAAACATGAACATATCATTATAGGGGAAAAGAAATAAAATATTGCGTGTTTTTGTGTCTGCTACTTTGAAACACAGCTTATTCAGTGTTAGTGTCAGCCCTGAAAGATTTTCAGTTTTCCTTTTGTTATAATTCTTAAAGTTAATTCCATTTTGTTAGTCTGTATATCCATAATTATTAGCTGACATTGCATTTGAATGGGTTATGTCTAGGATGGATTGTGGATTGTTTGATCTCTTTATAAGCATACAGAAGACAGGTGTACAGAATAAAAATGTAGTGGAATGTGTTTTGTATGGAAATGGGATGGATCTTTTCTCAGTGCTTGAGAAGCTGACAGATAATGAATGGGAAGTTTCCACTTGTTTCAGTGTACACATAAAAAGTATTTTAAACGATATCATAACTGTGGCTATATACATACAAACCATTTCTTATTTCACAGTGGAAATTCAGTGACCTTTGAATGACCTTTAATGTGTTTTCAGTAATAGCCTGATGGATGTTTTGTCTTTAAGGTCCAAACTTAAGAAACAGGAAGTAGGAGAAGCCGGTATGCCAAAACAAAACACGGTGTCAGAGTGCCTTTCAACCTTTGTATGTGTACTAAATCCACTCTGGTTTTTCTACTTCCTAATGACATGTACTCCAAGAAATTGTACTTTTCTAATGTAAGTGCAAAAGTGTATGCCAAATGTATTAGTCTTTTTTATTTTTTTTATTAATTTTTTTTTTAACTAAGAACAACTATGTTTTCATACTTTTTAATGCTTGTTAAGATTATTGGATGTTCATTTTTAATTCTAGATGTGGTGCTTTATTTAAATTACAGAAGGATGTTTGTTGAGTGCCATACTCTGTACCACTACCTAATGCCAGTATGACTCATTGTTAACTTTGGCCTTACTTTTATTCCTATTTCCTTTGTTTGAAATGAAGCTGGGAATTTGCAGGGGGGGAAGCTCCAAGTTTGGACAAAATTATTTCATGCTTAATGTTTTCAACTAAGAGCAACTTTGAGCCACTATTTCTTACACCATTGTAACCCATTTTCAGTACTTGGCAAGGTATGTGTGTCAGAAATTCTCCATCACTTGGGTAACTTAGTTACATTACTGTGGAATAAAGTAAATAAACATCACTGATGGATGGCTCCAGTGGGCAGCAGTAAAGCATAGTGCAGATCCTTGTCATTATGAAGGATGTACTGAATGGAAATGGAAGTGGTTTACTAATTCACTTATGTAACATAACAATATTATGGATAAGGCCTCTACACTAACCTTCAATTCACATTAAACAGATATTTTCGGTTTCCTTCTTTTAGGGGATGTCCAAGTATTTTCTTAAGCTGTACACTGTGCAGTTTGTGGCAAGCTATTTCAGTGTGTTTGAAGTAATGATAGAACTTTTTGGCTGCAAGTAAGCTGACTTTCACCTTCTGTACTAGTGAAAGGATATTTATATTATATCATAGTATGAATATAACATATCTCTAAATATTTCTCAGTAACATGATCTAACTTAAAACTTTATTTCATGCATTTTTTTTTCATATTTTCCAACTCAAATGTATTAATGAAAACGGCAATGTCGATTCATATACACATTACCAGGTTTATGCGCTAGTACTAGTCCTGTTGTTACGCAATGGAGAAATACGTGTTTCACTCTTACTTCACTTTTCAAATATACTGATGAGCCACAGTGTTAAAACCACTGACAGGTGAAGTGAATAGCATTGATTATCTTGTTATAATGGCACCTATCAAGGGGTGGGGGGAGATATTAGGCAGCAAATGAACAGTCAGTTCTTGATGTTGATGTATTGGAAGCAGGAAAAATGGGCAAACGTAAGGATCTGAGTGACTTTGACAAGGGCCAAATTATGATGGCTACACGACTGGGTCAGAGTATCTTCAAAACGGCATGTCTTGTGGGGTGTGGGGGGTTCCTGGTATGTAGTGGTTAGTACCTAGCAAAAGTGGCTCAAGGAAGGACAACCAGTGACAGGATCATGGATGCCCAAGGCTCCCTGATGCATGTGGGGAGTGAAGTCTAGCCATCTCCTCTGATCCCAGAGAAGAGCTCCTGTAGCACAAATAGCTGAAAACCTTAATGCTGGCCATGATAGAAAGGCGTCAGAACACACAGTGCATTGCAGCTTGCTGTGTATGGGGCTGTATTATCGCAGGCCGGTCAGAGTGCCCATGCTGACCCCTGTCTTCCACTGAAAGCACCTACAATGGGCACATGAGTGTCAGAACTGGACCATGAAGCAGTGGAAGAAGGTGACCTGGTTTGATGAATCACATTTTCTTTTAGATCATGTGGAAGGCCGGGTGCGTGTACGTTGTTTACCTGGAGAAGAAATGGCAGCAGGATGCACTATGGGAAGAAGGCAAGCCGGCAGAGGCAGTGAGATGCTATGGGCAATGTTCTGCTGCGAAACCTTGAATCCTGGCATTCATGTAAATGTTACTTTGACAAGTATCACCTACCTAAACATTGTTGCAGACTACGTATACCGCTTCATGACAACGGTATTACATGATGGCAGTGGCCATTTCACACTGCAAAAATTGTTCAGGAATGGTTTGAGGAACATGACAAAGAGTTTGAGGTGTCATCTTGGCCTCCAAATTCCCCAGATCTCAAGTCGATCAAGCATCTGTGGGATGTTCTGGAAAAATAAGTCCGATCCATGGAGGCCCCACCTTGCAACTTACAGGACTTAAAGGATCTGCTGTTAACGTCTTGGTGCCAAATGCCACAGGACATCTTCAGAGGTCTTTTGGAGTCAATGCCTCAATGGGTCAGAACTATTTTGGTGGCACGAGGGGGCCCTATGCAATATTAGCCACATGGTCTTAATGTTGTGGCTGATCAGTGTATGTTACATGGATTAGGGTTGCACTACAACAGACTGGCCCATCCAGGAGTCATTCCATAGCCTAGTGCTCATTGATTCTGGAATGGGCTCTGGGCTGTTTCAACCCTGCTCAGAATTCAGCTGATGATGATGATAGATGTGAGGAAAGGACTGATAGGTTAGGGTTATAGTTGTACATTTATGTGGTGCTAGAGATGATCATTTTTAAGAAAGGGTAGCTTTTGGCATTAAAGACATTTTATTCAGACATGGTAAGGATCAAAAGATTAAGCTGTCTCTCCTAGTAAGGGATTTGTTGTAGCTGTATCCAATTATATTGGGGGTGTGGGAAGAAAGAGCAGCTGACCGAACAAAAATCAGACGTTAGCAGTGCACCTTGAAAAGTACTGGGCTTAAATATAATGATTGAAATTGTGTTATTAAAGCTTATTTGCAGCACACAGCAAACAAGTATGTCTTTGCCATAGGTACTGCATGATTTGTGTACTTTTTACATCGTTTTTGATTAAAACAATTTCATACCTTCAGATTCTTAAGTGAAATGTTTTTTTTCTCCCCACTTCTTTTGAAATGTTTTATCTCAATGTTGAACTTTATTTGCATTAATATATGTATTTGTATTGTTTAATTAGGAGGAGCTGGCCCCTCAATGTTTTTCCTTTCTCTCAGAATTTTTTTTCTTTCTTTCTTTCAATCCTCAGTTGTAGGCTGGCTTAACCTATAAATACTACATCTACGGTCTGCTATGTGTCTTTAATTCCTTACTTTGTGTCACTGTGTGAGAAGATTGCTCTGTATTTAAAAAAAAAAAAAAACTTGCATTAAACTGAATTATTGAAATATTGTAGTAACATAATGCTGGAGCTTCATCAAACTTAAGGGTTTAAAATGTAAATGGTACTATGACATTAGGAAAGTGTGACAAAATGTTTTTAGTGAGGGCTGCTATACCAGCATTTGGTAGATTAAGTTCTTTGCAAACGGCCTAAACAACTGGTCAAGCTGTTGAAAATGTAATTAGCATGTTTTAATAATGGTGCATTGTGGTTCCGTCCTCCACAGATGCTAAGAGGATGGAGCTGAGCAGGAAAGAAGTGCCCCTGTATGTAAGTAGCCTCAACTTGTTTGCGCTCCTTGAGGTGACTAACAGGTATGGTGTTGGATGGGAGTTGTAGATGAAACCTGAGACTGGTGCCTTTGTGCCCCAGGTTCCCTGGGGAACTCCTTTCCATTCCAGCCTACTCACCAGATGACGAAGCTCATTGAAACCCCTGTTGTGGGATAGATGGCCTTGTATGTGTGCGCACTAGAAAAAATTGAAAAGAAAGACTATTTAGCTATTTCATTGGTATTGGTCAAAAGATCTGTTCTGAATACCTGTATGCTTTTCTCTGGGATAAAGATTTGATGTTATGCTGAGTATGGATGTTGGCAGAAAGGTTTTGTTTTTTTGTATTTGTTACTACAGTACAATTTAAATGCCAGTGTTTTGTCTTGTTTTCCATGTGAAGTTTAATGTCCATTCAGCCTTTTTTCAGTTGACCTTCTTGGAAGATTAGTAGGTGTTATAGTACACACCGCTAAAACTGTGCCACACCTGGAATACAGATTCCCACAATACCTCCATTATACCAAAACTTACTCGCCTACTATCAGCATAGAAACCATCTTTTATGATATGGTCACACTTTGCTGTCATCCCAACAAAGTTAACATGTCAAAGTGAATCTTTAGGTAGCATCAGAAATTTCTTCATCATAGTGTGATTAGGGAGTAAAATGTCAGTGTGCATTTTTGTCAAGTCTGAGCTGACTTTTTTTCATCATACGGTGATTAGGGAGTAAAATGCCAATGTGCATTATTGTCAAGTGTGCGTAGTTCAGTTCCTCTGAGAATCAGGAGTTCAGTTACACTGTCACTACAGTGTTCTCTGGAAAGGTTATAGTAAGCTCCTGCCACTGACTGACATAATTTTTCCACGTTACATTAAGCTGTACCTCAACTTAAGAACACAGGTGGGACCGGTAGTGTGTTTGTTACTGAGAATTGTTTGTAAGTCCTTCTACTTTCTCACATTCAGTAAAGACTTACTAATGCAATTGAATCTCTCAATTATTCACAGGTTCTGTTAAAACATTGGATACAGTTATAATTAATTACTAATTTACTTTAAGACTTTGCGGGTTTCTTTTTTTTTTTTTTTTTAAGCAGCCTGTAAAGTACATGCATTGTCTCATTGCTTTTCTATCTTGGAAATATTGAATCCGAGACATGGTGGATAAAACAAAAGGTTAATATCTTTTATTATGAAGGAGTATTAGTTAAATGTACACAAAATTGACTGAAATATACAACGTTCACCATCTCTTATTCCATATGTATTGCATTACAGACACAAGACAATACTGTTCTACTTTATCTGTTAATTCTGTGCTTCAGAGGAAAATAAAACAATGTAAGTAAATAAAGGAGAGTGATACAGAGTATTTAAGTGTTTCACTTTAAATACCAATTAAATTCATTCATGACAGAAACATGTTTGTCAGTATTTTGTCACTTTCAGATTAAAAGCTCTAATCATGGGTATGTATTTATTTATTTATTTATTTGACCAGGCATGAGGTGCAGTCATAGCTGTTACTGTGTTTTGTCTTAATCACAAAGCAACAACTATACATACTGTAAGCTATGAAGAAAATGTCTACTATTATAGGTGAACTAGAAGTCCTTTCAGGTAACCAGTGGTCTGAAGTGTACAGCACATGCAATACTAAATCTGAGACCACCTGTATAAGCATAAGACAGTTCTTGTTGCCCTTCTCTTAAAGAGTCTGCATCAGGGTGAAAGGATTATATCTGGTGTAAAGGCTGTTTCAGAATTGTTAAAATCACGTTAATTATGAAAATTTACAACCTTGAGTTTTTGGTTACATTGGGGAACAATAATCATTGAAATCTTAGACTTCTCTGAGTATGTTGATGGTATTGTTTCAATTGTATCTTGGTCAGCTATTGCCTGACTGCTGCAAACACTCAAGTGTGGCAGGTGTGTCCATGTCAGGTCACCCCTTGTACAATTCAGGTTTGCAGTAATATTAAGTGACTTGATTCTGGATAGCCTGTAGTCAGCTTGTTAGTTTTCCTGTTTTCATTTGAATGCAGGTACTGTTTTTTCCTCTTTGTGAGGAAGCAGTCTGTTTCATGTAAATTTTTTAATTAGGCATCTGTAGCGTTACATCATATGACCATCTAAGAATGGACATCAGAGATTGCCATACTGTCAGCTGTGTCATTAATATTTTCACGGTACGAATTTATGCTTCCCAGGCTTGTCACTCAGCCTTTGTCTTCATTCATTAGTGCATTCTTCATATCATACCTTCTTATTTTTCTAGTCTTGCTTTGGGTTATCTCATTTTAATAATCATTAATTACTCCTTAAATAAATTTGCTGTTTGTTTATGATATGTTTTAAACTTGCATGCTGTGAAAATGTCTTAATTTGATACTAAAACCAGATCAGTTTCTGAAATGTTAAATGATGCTGTTTAACCAAAAAGCTTTTTCATTGTCAAACTTTATATATGTTGTGTCAGATTTGGGGTCGTGCAGTGGTCATGTTGCAGATAAGTTAAGGCTGACAATAAAAGCTCTGGGCTACATCTCACCATGGTGGCCATGATGATAATGTATGGCTAATTCTGTGCCTTTGTAACTGCCTACATTCATTTTCAGATAATGTAAATCCTGATTTCACAGTTTAACTGTAATCTGTGTCTAGCTCTCCTGTTTTTAACAGCCTCTACAGATACTAATTATGGAAGGAAACTAAACACCCATTGTAAGGCCTCTGTCAGAGCAGGGCATGATCAGAAATTTATTCAGAGTCCTTAAAAACAACCATAGCTGAAAAGGTGGGGGTGTTGGGGAAGGTGGGTTAATGTGTTGGTTCCCACATGAAGTCTTCAAGGAGCATTTGCTGTTATTTTCTGTCAGAGCCAAGGAAGTTAGAAGCAATGCTGAAGCATGACTTCATGAAAAAGGCTTAGTTTAAGAATATATGGTAACAAAACTTTTGAGTTTATCTTTGTATTTAAAAAATAAAATTCTCTGGGGAAATTTTAAAGTTAAAATTGGCCATTTGAAAAAATAACTTTGGGAATAATTTGTACCCAAACTTCACATTCATTGAGTAGCTTTATGTTGCCATTGATATGTGTTCCAAACTTTATTTATTAATGCTAATCTGTTTTAATTACAAATCTAGAAAGTGGGGTTTACTGTGTTAGTCTGAAAATGCTAAATTCATTTAAAATCAAATGAAATGCAGATTGCTTCAAATTTTTTTTTATGCTTTGTCTTAAGAAAGCAGCACTTTACACATAAGCATTGCACTAATCCTTCTGATGTACCTTGTACTTCACTTTGCGATGCAATTTGTGGGTATGATTAGTTATTTTTCATGCCATCATCCATCAGTTTTTACAGTTGTAACTGACGTTTCCAATACTGCTGTACACTATCATTGTTACTGTCTCTATTCTCAATGTATCTGTGAGGCAGATATCAGCAGTGCCTGATTGCCTGTCACTTGTTCCATTGTGTAAAACATTTACATTAGCTGATCTAGTTGGTATAGATATTGTTGCCTTCGAGGTCACAGTTGCACTGCAGGTACTGCAGCTTGAGAGAAGCCAAATCTTTTCTGAACTTAAAAAAAATCATAGAAAACTAAGTAAATCTAAGATAGTATTTGTCTTGTTGAAGCAAACAATAGGGAAAAATGTATTTAGTAATGTAAACTGTCCTGTCCCTTTAGTCTTTTTTCAAGTTAATATTTGTATGTTTGCAGATCAGTAACTTTTTTTTTTTCTTGGTAAGTTTTAGTTTTTCCAATATTCCTTGAATTCATTACATTGTATTAATTTTATAAATAAATCCTTATTTTTTGCAACTGGGCACCAGAGTGCATATTACAGTTGATTGACAAGGGACTTATTTACCATGTTTTTCAGTGTTTATACAAGACAGATCATGATAAGTCCATCTGTGTAAACACTGTCAGCCATTTAACATCTAATGGCATACCACTGAAAAGCTTGAGAACATTTGCTCAAATCTGTTTATTTCCACAATGCGTTTGGGTAACAAGTTTGATTATAAAATCAGCTGCCATGCCTTCCCAGCTATTTCTGTAAGAATTCCTGAAGATGTAGGACAGTTGGTAGGTTGCTTTGCATTCATTTTTGTGTCCAGTTCAACTCCTACAAGTATTGTTCTGGTGTACTCAAACTTTTGACTGGAACGGAATATTGCCTTGCCTCACTTTCATTCCTACAGAGGTGGACAAAGTCAAAATTTTATATACATGGTGAACAGTGTGCTGTACACAAATTGTCTATTTAGTGAATTCAGTCTTACACTATGCAGAACAACACAAGTACAGCAAAATATCTCTGCCATTGGCCATGTACACTGTCTTAATCTTTTCATTTAAGATGCAAGCCCTTCAATAAAAATAATTGTGGTGAAGTACTGATAGCAGTCCTCAGATGCGTATCTTAATGCTGCTTTCAGTACTTCGCAAGGGTTTACTGCATTTTCGTCGAAGAGCCTGAATATAAATCACATATGCTCCAGTTTCATAGAGCCAGACAGCAATCTGCTGATGGCTCACCAAATTATTGCTTCCTTTCTTCCTCTGTTCTATCCAGTAGGCTTGACCAGTTGCTATAGCAACTAATAATTACTCATTAAATTTAATTATCCTCCCTCTCTCTCCCCCATTAACCTCATTCCACACCTACTGTGGATTGCATTAAGAAGATGAATCAATTACCTGTTTAGAACAAAATAAGTTCAGGGAGAGTTACTGTAAATATGAAAGCTGTATAAGTTCTGCAGGACAGTTTCATACAAATTTAATATTGTAAATGTCTTTAAGCACTCTAGATATTAGTGAAGCAGTGGACATTACAATTGTATATTACTGCGCCAATAAATTACTTTGTATAATAGCCTAATTTTTTTTGAAAAACTAATGTATTATTCTCTGCAATGACAACAAAAACAACAAGGAATAAATTTATATTAAATTGATTATATTAAAGTTGATTTCCTAGATAGCCTTACACTAAAGTTCACCTTAATTGCATGTACGGTTCAAATTATAAATGGTTTTTAAAACTAATGCTCATTAAAATGTTTAATTTTTTTTGAAAATTAGGAGACTGATTTATTTTTAATGCCCTTCTGGCTACCGAATTTATGTTAACATTAGGTATCAAGGGTTTTATCATTTGGCGTTATGATCTCCTGTCTACAGATCTGGTATTCTGGTGATATGCAGAACACGACAGAAAACGCATGGAGAGTAGACATGAACATTTTCAAGTAAAATGTGATCCTGTGTGAACTAGTAATGTTGATCATGCATTTGTGCCAGAAGGGTGTGCAGCTGTTCATGTTTAATTTAGTGTTTTGAGCTGTTAATGTTACTATAAAGTATTTTTGCTATAAAACTGTTGTATAGTTTAGTGAAAAGCAAGTATGTCAAAATGTTATGTTTAACTTTAAAAAGACAGTATATTTTGTAGATGTTTGTATGTAGTAAGTAGCCATTCTATAGTGTGTATGGTCTGTCATCAAAAGTAGAAACTTGTATTGTCTACCACCTGACTTTTTGGAAATTTGCCTTACTCCCTTACTGCCATACAGCAACATCATATATGACAACTCCTATGTTGTTCTGTTCAGTTGAACTGAAGAACATTCATGGTCTCAGAATGGCACGTTTTTTGGATGTACTGACCATGTTCATCTCATAATCAAAGGAGAAGCTGAGAGTGTGCTTGCCAAAAATGCCTTCTAGCTCAGCAGCTCATCAGTGAAGATCCCACAGACAGAAACATTTTATTGCATTCGGAGCTCTCTGGTATCTGCTGGCCTTTAAAATGGAAATTGTAAAGATTACGCAAAGAAGTTTGCACTTGAAGACAACCATGTTTTTTTTTTTTTGTTGGGGTATGCCAAAACCTTTTAAATTTTATTATACCATTTGGTGACCTTTTAGCTGAAAGCATTCTTCAAGTTTATAAAGCACAATATTTCCTGAGATATCTGGGTATTAACAATTCCCGATCATCTCATTTACTGAATGAAAGAATTGTATAGCAATAAATGTCAGATTTTGAAAAGGCTAAGCTAAAGTATGGCTACACTTCACCTTCAGAGCGGCTTTAAACCTTCTTGGAATACAGCTCTACTAGTCCTGAGCTATGTATAGTGGGATATTAGACCATGCTTAGGAAAGAAAGCCCCCACTTTAGTTGTGTAGTGCAGGTTATTAACTCTGTGCCACCTGAGGTGTAGGAACACATCGTTCATCTATTCATCTTGACTGTACAAAGAAAAACATACCACACTAAATAGAAAGTTGTCGAGTCATTTTAACATAACTTTAATGTTGCTTCAAATTAATAAAAGAAAATCAATTTGCATCTTGTTCTTGAAATTCTGGCTCATTCTTGATGTTTCCAGTATAGAGGAAGTATATTGAGACCCAGCATTACATGAGATGCTAATGAAAATAGAATCAAATTTTAAATAATTTTTAAAAACTTGTTATAACTTCACATGATGGGTTTTTTTTTTCTTTTTTTCCCCCTTGACTTGTAAACAAATTGAGAGATTAAGCTGTAGTACTGAGATTTCCAATTCAGTTTTTTGTAAAGGTAAGATGTAAGTATACCAGGTTTGTGAAAGCTCATATTGTGCAGTTTGTGTTAAGACTAGATCACACAAATAGTGCTTCAGCTACTCCATGACCTTTTTTGTTGTTTTGCATAACATTTGGTGTTTTCCATATTAAATAATTTTGCAGTTTAATAGAATTTAATATAGGGATGTACGATGATATCGAAATCATATCGGTATCAACCAATATTTGCCAGTTAATTTTACCCGCTTCTAATATGGTCAGTGAAAAGAGGATTTTCTGCAGAAAGGCAGCTATGTGCCTACTTGTTTACCTCCCCTTAAAAGTAGAATGATGGGCTTTCTGAAAAAATTATTGCTATTAATTGGGGTTATTTGTTTAACATTCAGATTTCATATTTCAATTGTTGTTAGATTCTTTACATCAGAAGGAAAGTGAAACGTTTTAAGCATTTAAAGCTACAGCTGGCAAAATCATTCCACACTTAAGTCAAATATGATTCAGCAGATATCATTTATTTTAGTAACTGTCAGCAAAACTGAGATATTACACAATTAAATGTTCCATTTCTCTGTAATTCTCATCCAGACAGCTCTAGGTGATTTTTTCTTATGTAATATTACAAATTTTATAAATTCTATGAATGCGTGGATTGGCATCAACCAGTAAGTACTGTATAGAAATAATCAGATATTGTTATCGTCACAGAATTCTCATATTGGTGGACCCTAATTTAATACAATTCTCAAACTTTTTCCAAGTGCCATTTAAAAGTGGTGTATCTGTGTCAGTGTGTACGTGTTTGTGTAGACACTCCTTTGCCATTTTTGACTGTGGTAAACAAGTACATCTAATTGTCTTATTGTGGCTGGTGAAGGGTCTGACTTAGGACTTATTGACATTTCTCTCACACAGAACAGGACTCTGTCTTGGTATTGATGAACTCTTCTAGTTCTTTATTCTAGAATCAATGATTATAATTCAATTTCCTCTTGGCTCAGTGCTTCAAGTCTGCTACCCCTTGCTCCTGTGATTCCTTGCTGACATGGCTACCTGTTTTTCTATCCTGTTTTGCTACTCTGATGCTGTCTTTTTTTCCTAGATAAACAAATAAGACATGTCTTTGTACACTCAGAGATCAAAACTGCACAGAACAGAAACTGGAGAATGAACCAAGGTGTCAGTGTCCCGCTATTGTTTCTGCTATTTTGCAGTTGTTTTCAGTTATTTTTTTCTTATATAGTTCTCTTCTCAGCACAGTGACAGATTTCAAAGCAAGAGATAGTCTTACTGCAATTGATGTGTTTTTTGGATTATTGCATTTTTAAATTATGTGCACCACATTTAACAAAAATATGTTTTAGTATACGAGTTTCGCAAATCACACATTTCGATGTTTATTATTCTTGGCCATTACTGTGGCTAAAATAGAACAGACAGGCAACATCTGAACATCCACCTGCATTGTAGCCGGTTGTTGTGAGGTCTGTCTGAAATGGATGAAATGACTATGTATCAGTCAAACAATGACTTAAACTATTTAACTGAGTGCTATATATGGGCTTATTTTGGGCATGTGACATCTAGCTACTGACAGATAGACTGGAAAGTCTGCACGTCCTATCTGTCTGTATGGCCCAGAGCTTCAGTGTTTAGCTTCTTTGTTCTTCTGCTCCAGGGCCGAGTTAAGGTATCCGTAACACTGCCTGCCACAGAGGACGAAACCTTGTTATCAGAAAAGGAAGATTTTTACATTGTACTGGAGGGGTCCACCTTAAGTCATGTCACTATGGCTCAGAGAGTTGAAGAAGGACGCACCCTGCACTTCATTGTCCCAGGTGAGTCTCATGTACAGGTGTGATTCCGGCAACTGTCCAATATCAGTCTGGCCAAACTATACATTTGTTTCATTGCCTGAGGGGATTAACTTGGAGTCTGGGGGAAAAATCTTATGAAGACAACATTGTTTTCTAATTTTGACAATTTATGCATGAAAATATAAGAATATATATAGAAATATATAGACAATATATTTTAAAACTGTAGGTTCTTCTGGTGTGTATATTTTTCTTAAATAGGTTTTGAAAAAATGGAGGCTAGTAGCAAAGTGTTGTTAGCCTGTTTGTACAGTCTGTTTCAGAAAACTCTGAGTGGCCATGGGGGAAATGTGGTGTGCAGAGCTCTTCAAGCTAACAGATCTCCCCATCCAGCTAATTCAATTCTTTTGGAAAATAGAATTACACAGGAAAAGTAATGCCATGCATGAATGGGAAAACTACATTGGAGCTTTCAAAACAAGTGGGCCTTTGGTGTATCTGAGCTGGCTGATGATATCCTGGCTTTTTTTCAAGCTAGAAATAAGAAGGAACTGTTGCTTATAAATTTAGCTATGTTTCTCATTTTTCACTTGTTTTAGCAGCCATGGCAATATTAACAAAAAAACTACAAAATAAGAAACATACATTAAGGAAAATCATAGTATTCAACATAAAACTCAATTTCAGAAGGCAAGTAAAATCACTCTCAAACCCGGTAATGCCACACCTACCAGCCACAAACAAGTCAATTCTTCCACACAGTTACTCTCCTCCTCCATCCCTTGGCCTAGGTTTCTGTGCACCACAGCAATGTTTCCTCTTTAAAATTGAATCCCAGGGGGGAAAAAAATGTGAGTATTACAAGAGAGGCGAACAATCCATCTATCGGTTCATCCATGTTTAGGGAGCCAGGCTGAAGAGTAAAATAGCGTGCAAAGCAGGATAGACCTTGGCTGAGGCGCTGAATTGCAAGAGCTAAACAGACTTTTACAAATATTACTGTGAATCTGTTGCAAGATATAGTTATAAATTCCTAATATGATCAACCTGTCCAATAAAGTTAACTTGTGTTTACTTACCTGCAGGTCATAATCTCTTCGAGGTTGTCTGCATCACAGCTTACCTGTGCATTGAAGGAAGTGCCATCTCCTGCCATGGCAAGGGTTTCTTGGAATATGTCCAGGATGATGCTCAAGTACTGGCTGAGTTCCTACTCACGCATTCTCACTGCTTAAGCGCATCCAGCCACCAGGATATTATCAGCAGATTTAGACTTGGTGATGAGGCTGCCCACAAAGAGATGGATGAAAACATCACACAAGCAATGGCCAATTTAGACTATCCTTACTCATGGAATGTCCTTGGAAGCCAACCTGGTGAAGGTAATTTTTTGTGAAACTTAAATTGGTGGTAATAGCTGAAATAATACAAAATGTGCAAAATGTTCTTTAAATTCACATCAGTGCTTCAGAGACTAAACTTGAAATGTCTTTTTGAAACACCTTAAAAGTATTACAATGACATAATAATGTTAATGCACGTTTATTGGAATATATCTGCTTGAAGTCTGTATGGGGGGGGGATGTTGGTTATGTCAAATTCCATGTAGTCCTCTTTTTTTTTTTTTTTTTTCTTTTTTTTTTTCTTTTTTCTTTTTTTTTTTAATTATAAATTTTGGCAAGACATATTAATTTTCAGGTAGCACGATCACCCAGCTAGTGACTTTGGCTCCTCACAGCTGTTGGGCTTTTTGGGTGTGGGTTTGAATTCAGCTTAGTTTGTGGAGTTTATAGTGTCTTCCCCGTGTCTGTATAGGCCTCCTCTGAATGCCCCAGTTTCTTCTTTCTATTGGCCTACATGCTACATATTTTTTGTTATGCTTCCTCCTCTGCCTGAGATATTGCTAAAATAGTAATGTATGAGATCATTTGTTTTTAGTTCAATGAAGCTTGAAATATTATTGACAGAATAAAGTTATATTAGTTACATTAGTTACCTTTTTGTAATTTGGTTTGCTGATGTTAGTAGTCCTAATGGCTTGAAATGCCTAAAAGTATTATAATCCATCATCTAAGCATCTGTTAGGATTAAATTGTAATACAGTGCAATATTTTATATAATACACAGTTGAATCCTTCATCCAATGTAGAGTGCTAGACGTGCTATACTACTTACAGTCATTCACTTACATTATTTAAGCAGTGGAGCAACAAAATATACAAACTTACCTAGCTATGCAAAGAGGAATTTGGAGTCACCACATCCATCTAAAATACATGTATTTGCGCCATGGGAGGAAACCCAGATTGAACTGAATAATAACGTATTCAGCAAATTATTTGAACTTTTTTTTTTATACATTTTTTTTATACATATTAAGTGTTACTGTATTTGTGTATTTTTATATAACATGCTCATGTGCAGTAAAATGAAAAGAAATACAGAAAGAAAATCTAATATTTCAGATAAGAACAAGATAAGTTTAGGAAAGGACTGTACAGATGAGAAGTTGCAATGCAGTTGCCCAGTTTCAGTAACTGAATGTGGGGTTGCCAAATTAAACAAATTTGATTTACTTTTTAATGTAGTTATGGCGTCTGTTTCATAACAAAACCAATGATTGTCTTAATATTGCCAGCTGGCTAAATAACAGATATTTTATTTTATTTTTTCAACTCAGAATGGTTATAGTTATAATACCATTTTATATCAGATCGATAGAAAATCATAGAAGATCATAATTAACTCTAGTTGTTAGGTTGTTGTTGGTAATGAGAATTATACCAATTACATGTGAGCTGTCAAAGGCCCTGTAGTAGAATATTATTTAAATCTTACAACAATAATACAGATCATTTGGTATTGAAATTTTTTTTTATATTGCATCATTTTCCATCTGATTTTTGATAATGGTAGTAACAAGATTACATCTTCAAGTTTTATTGAAGTGAATGCAATTTTGAACATTGTGGAATACTTCCAGTACCTTACTGGGATGAACTTGTAGATATTTTCATAAGGTTTTGCTTATTATTTTGATATTGTTAAAGGTAGTTGTCTGACATTAGCTAAAAGATACCATGTATATTCATGTATATGCAGATGTTGCATGTATTGAGCATGCCATGGTAAGCACAGAAGATTATGGTGTTTGCTGGTTGATTAATGATGACCAGAGAACATCCAAAACAATATTGGAACCTGTAAGACAGCGCAGAGCTTGAACACAATTTTTCTCCATCAAATGAGTCATTTATTGAATTACCCATCCAAGCCTGTGCAGTGTACAACACAATTCTCAGTGATCCCAGGTCATCATAATTCCTCCTTATAGGAAGCATATGAACGCCACACATAATGAAACTGGAACACTGTAGTGGCCCAGAGTCTCAAATGATAATTCCAAATCCTAGGCTCTTATGCCCTTTTGACAGCATGTGTTTGTATTAATCATTGTTTTTTATGGAAGTTCATTTAGATAACCTTTCTTTGCTTGTGTTGAGTAACTGATATGAAAAAAGAAGATGTTTGCAAATTGTTGAAATGGCACCCATTGTAATCGTAGCAGCACAAACTGACATTTTCTTACAAAGTCTAGTTTAATTATCTCTAATTTCTGAAACTAAGTAGAAGACTGATGTGGTGTTATGCAAAACAGTGGTTTTTTTTCTACTGTTTTCCTCATTGAAATAATTGCTGCCTGTCTACACTTACTGAATGTTATCTAATCCAAATTAAAAAGCAATATTACTGTATTTTTGAACAAATTTTGGTACTACTGTATTCTAAAATTTAAATTAAGCTTAGAGTTCTTAAAATATCTTTTGTTAATGCTGGATGTAAAAGATAACTTTTTTAATTTTGATTAAAAAAAATCTGGGACAGGCTATTTGGCTGCAGTTCTACCAGATTTAATTAATTTCTCACACAGCCACTGAGTTACAGTATGTTATAGCACAGCTGCTATGATGGAGTTGTAAGTAAGATTATGAAAATTACATGAAATTCATTCAGTTAAATGTAACTTCTGATAGTACTGTGAGTTTAATTTTAATCAAATTTATTCTCCATATCAGACTCCATTTCAACATAATTCCTGATTTTTTTGCTTAAATACAGTTAAGAACAATTGTACTGTACTGTAACTGTGCAAACAAGTTTCTGCTTTGATACAGCTAGATTTTTAAATTTAAGCAGGATATGTGAAACACCTATAGTAAACTTATACCTTTTATTGAATAAACTTTACAAGTATTTAGTACTTAATGGCTGTCAAAATATGAGGGTAAGCAAGTGATTAAGGCCACGCCCTCCAGGTGTTCTGCTTAGTAAATGCACCTATCCAAAAGTATCTTAAATTTGATCAGTTTTTCCAACTGCTCATTTTTCTGGAGCAAGTGATGTTAAATACTTTGCTAAATACATTGGTGGAGCTTGTTTCTGAGTTGTGCTTGAAAACAAGTTTGACAAATACTTCATGTAGATGTAATTAATACACTATATTACACCATAACTAGATTAATACTTTTAATCAGAGAATCACATGATCAGTCATGGAGCAAGATGGGAAATATTTGTTTTATTAGAAGCACTGGGGCCACAGAGAGATAGAACAGCATAGCATATGAAGGGATGGAATGAGGATAGTTCTGTTCTCAAAGGCCCTGAAAAGTGCTCAGCCAAACAGAAAAGTTATTTAAAAAAATAATAACAATGTGCACAAAATACATCACTGGAGCTGAACTGTTCCAATTGGAATGTGAATGTTGCAGATAGCTGAAGCTAATCCACAATGGAGGATTGTGCGGGACCAATTGTGCAGCTTAATTTGTGCTCATCAGTGAGATGGTGAATTGCCCATGCAATGTTGTGTCAGGTCGAATTAGCGGATGGTTGCCTCATTTATTGCATTCTTCCCCCTGTGAGAAGCTGTCGGCGAGGCCCTCTACGACTACAACTGATTTTCACAGCTTTAGGGGTTTTTGCGAGAAAGCACAAAAAGAGCTCAGCACAGTAACAGGTTCAAACTGTTCAAAGTGAATTTTCAAATTGCTTCTGTCTGAAATATTTCTTTTTTCAGCTCACTTTCATTAGCTTTCATAAGGTTATTAGATTGTCAGCCTTTAGTTTTTGTCAGTAGAAAATGGGAGGGAAGTGTATGTTGTATTATAGCTTTGGATGATTCTATTGTTTGTTGGGAAGGTGACACGAACAAAGGAAGCACAATGGCATGTGACCCCGGCCTTTGTATGTGTTCTTGTGTTGTTGTTATGTTCCAGACAGGAATTGCTGGTTTTGAAGTTAAGTCAGGTTGCTGTTTCTCTTGTGCATTAATGGATTTTAAAGAACTATTCTGTAAGCTGAGTCAAACTTAGCAATTGAGTACCTTTTACAAAATGAAATGGAAAGTCTGATGTAGTAAAATATTCTATTAATGTGAGGCAGATATTTCCCTAAAACAGCATTGTAAATTGTAGAGAAAAATGTAGTAATGTATAAGCTGTATGGAAGATGTGTTGTGATAATGATTTTTTTCTCTAGTTTTCCCTGTTCTTTTCAGTGTGTGGCATTCACTTTTCTTGACGATGTCCAGCAAAATTTTTAGCAGGATGTGCTGAGTTTACATGCATGAAAAACCCCTTGATCTTCATAAATATTTTTTTCAGCAACAAAAACAAAGCACAAACTGAAAGGCAGTTCAATTTTTATGTGTCTGTGCGGCTTAGAAACTGTCTCTCAGAAGGCTTTCTTTCTTTCTTTCTTTCTTTCTCTTCCCCCCCCCCCCCCAAGTAAATCTTGAACAAGTGCTCCAGCTGTGTTTATGTAGTTGTGAGCCAGGCCCTGAGGTTCCTCATTGGGTTGCACCTGTCACATTTTATTCAGACCCAGTCCTGTTCTTCCACAGTTTAGCAACATGAAACATTGTATAACACTGACCTGCTTTTTCATGCTGCTGTTGCTTCTGTTTTATATTATGTATTCACACTCAATTTGGAAAGCATATTTTGTTTTTCTAATGAAAACAGACTTCGTCCCTGTGAACAGCATCATAGCTTTACATGTTGATCTGTTAATATTTTTAAAAATTTTACTTTTTAAATTTTTGTTTCAGAACTCTTAAGTTTTATCATAAAATATATATTTCACATAAATGTAAAGTTTGTGGTTAAATAGCAATAATTCTGAAGATTGTTTAAAAATGGTGATATATAAATAAGTACTTGATACTGTAGACTACAGACTCGTGTTTCTGCTGTTCATGGTTGGCCTGTGATTTATTAATGAATTGTAAACATAGTAGGCATTGCATCCCACGCAGAATCTTTTATGTGTGGCACACTGAGAGCTTTGTGCTAATATCTCACTTCTCTTCTCACTCTCTTCCCCCGCCCCCCACTCTTCACCTCTTCCTGTCTCTGTTGGCTGTTCTGCAGAGCTTCAGCCCAGGGAGACCCTGCTGCACCTGACTGTGAGGTTGGGATTTCCCCGCCTTCTGCAGCTGCTCCTGTGTCAGCCCGGGGGCCTGATGGCCGTGGCCCTGCCCAATGAGAAGGGCGACACTCCCCTGTCATTAGCACAGCAGTCTGATTGGCGGGAGTTACTGGAACTGTTAAACAAGTGAGTTTAGGTGCTCTCTTTAGTGCTTGCTTCAAAATGCCATCAGAACGCTACTTATGAATGTTTTATACTGCATGCCTATTTGTAAAACAGTGTGAGAATGGAGTACTTTGCAGTTGTTCAAATTTTAAGCCTGGAAGACCCAGTGAAAGCAATTTTATTAATGACACATTGTATGCAATTTAAATTTGTGAAAATTTAGTTTTTAAAATTACAAAATTTCCATTTGCTATATGAAGTAATTTAGGTATTAACATATTTCATGGACATTGATAGACCGCAGACGGCAATAGATGATTTCTCTATTGTAAGTTTATTTTAAATAGGTAAACATTATTTTTGCTTCTGTGTAGTGTACATTTATTTCAAACCATGTGCCAAAATTTCAATTTAAAATATTAATGCGTGCTTCATGTATACACCTGCAGTTTAACTGTAGTACACAACATTCATCCAGTAATTTAGTATGGTGACCTCATGTTGTGATCATAAATTTCCAAACTCTTTTATCACCGTAACAACAAAAGCTTAACAACAGAGATCCCTTGATGTTTTTTTCCCCATGAGTTGGTTTTTTCAGAAAATCTTAAAGTTCAAATAAATATAATAAAAAAAACTATTTATAACCTTAACCATTAGCACTTATTAACTTCAAACCTAAAATGTTTAACATAATTGAAATTCCAGATTGTTGACAGATTCATTCCATAAATGTGAAACATCATCTTCTTGCCACTTTCAAGATTGTTTACTATAAATGTAATAAATTTAACAATTCAAGCCATGACTGATTTATTTATTGGTTACGTTTATTAAAAATCTTAAATATAGCTATAAAAAATATTCTGTCTTTTTAGTTAAGTCTTGTCTACACACTCATGTTCATTGCTGATTGTTTACCAATTCCCAGTTCATTCTATAAACATTTGCAGTGTTTGTCACCTTTTTGATGTGATGTTGAGGAACACTTGTAATGAGTTACAAAAAATGTGGAAGTTACTTAAGTCAAGGTTGTCCTACGCTTCTATTCTAAATGTATTTTAATGATAACTAAAGACTGAACAAGCTGTTTTTGCTCTGACATGCAACATTTTGTAAAATTGCTGAGTACAAGAAAATGTAATTAATTTTATCTTTGAAAATTTGTCATTTGAGTATTTATAGGCATCAGTTTTTTTATATATATATATATATATATATATATATATATATANTTTTACTCTTGTTTTGGTGTCTCGATAGTGTACTGTATCACCTCCTTCCGGACCTCATTTCTTTTTCTGTAAAGAAAACATTCATTAACTCATACTTGTTAGATATAGAATGAAGTTTCTATGCTTATTCCATTTATAATAATAAAAAATTATTTTACTACTGTGTCAGTGTTTTTGTCTCAATATGCAAAGGTTGCATTTAGGATTTATATGAACTCAATGGACACCTAAAATGCTTAAAAATATATTTTCTTGTGCCCTGCATTAGTTTTCCTCTGATGTACAGAAGGAGGAAAGCTGAAATTCAAAGTCTAAAATTATATATATAATACAGTGCCCAAAATTGTGTGTGTGTATATATATATATATATATATATATATATATATATATATATATATATATATATATAATATTATAAAGAATAAGGCTACCTATTCAAACTTTTACCGCTTCCTAGAACAAGATGTTTAGTATCATAATAACCGCCTGTTAAAAACTGGCTTTGTGCAGCCAGCTTTCAGTCTTATATCTGTGAACTGTCTATGGTGTAAAGGGAAAAAACTAGATGTAAATTGTCTCTGAAATGTATAAATAATACTGTTTTTTTTTTTGCTCACTGGTTAAGCTCATTTAATTACATTTTTAAATTATACTATACTCTCCCATGCAAATATACAGAGACACTGAAGGCAGAATGAATCAGAAAAACTTAATTAATCCCAAAGGAAATTACTTATGTTACAACTGTACAAATAAAGACACAAATAACAGGAAGAGCAAATATAATGATAAACATATTAAATAAATAGAATATACAATATGTAAATACAAAATAAATATAAATATCAAATAAACTACAATAAATGCTTATTTAAGTATTACACATATAAGTGAAATATCACATTCTATATACCAAAGTTATACTCATGGGAAATAAACCAACAAATGAGCATAGTTATTTGTGTATTCACACCATTTCATGAAACGTAAGTAAGGTATTTGTGACTCATTGTTATTTCACTGGTATAAAAAAATACTTGCATGATGTTATGCAGTTTCTCAGAAATGGTTTACAAAAAACAAAATTAATTATATGTAAAGGTACAATAAAAAGGAACATTCCAGCCATATCTGTTTTGAGTAAACACCTTTTCTGGGGGGAAAAAAAAAACTTCACAACAGTGGAATTTTATTTTACTGGGCTAGCATTGTTTAAAAAAAGTGTCTTATACTCTAAAGGGCAATTGTTTAAGGGCATTGTTTTACTGAATAAAATAAAGGGCAGAATGATCTAAAATATTACAGACATTTCAGAGTTCTGAATAACTGTTCCATCTTGAGACATTCACCTTCAGGGATTTCCTTTCCACTTTGGGCAGCCCCCCAAACCCACTGGCCACTCCTCTGGCTGGGATGTCCCAAGTGTGGGTTGATAGTTCCCGGCTGCTGCGCTTCTGCCATGAGTCTGAGACCCTGACCCTAACTGTGCAGCAGACTTCCAGCGGGAACCAGCAAGAGGCCATTCTGCTCCTA
Organism: Heterotis niloticus; assembly: GCA_018136845.1. Lineage (NCBI taxonomy): Eukaryota > Metazoa > Chordata > Actinopteri > Osteoglossiformes > Osteoglossidae > Heterotis > Heterotis niloticus. The sequence continues at coordinate 20,856,166 of CM030891.1, forward strand.
AGGAAGCGCTTGAGGGATGATAACTTCCTGAGGGAGGTAAACCAAGGGCTCTGCCCCACATCTTCATGTTCAGAGTCTGCAGCATGTTACAATTTAACGCATCTCTAAAGCACATATAATATACATTAATTACAAACATAACTATTATGGAAAGTACTGACAACTGTTATGGATTCATGTTGATGTTCTTGTTCCCTATGGAATCAAAACGTTATTATTTTGCTGAAATAACTTTTTTTATTTTTGAAATTTTTATAGATGAAACTTTTTGAATCTTTAGGAATATATAAAGTAGCTTTTCTAATGCCTTTCACTGTCATGAAGTACTGATCCATTTTATGACAAGTCATTCTTTCTGAGGTATCTTTTAATTATGAACTTAGATCAAAGCACTTTCAAAAAGTGGACTGGAAGAGGAATATGAAAAGGAACACGGTAAAGGTACCACAGATAACAAAGGTAATTTGATGTGACTTATTTATCAGTGGTTTATGCTGTCTGCCTTGTGACTATGGTAAAGATGATATGATATTGTTTTCCTAGTATTGCAGGAGCAGTTCTTTTGTGTGTTCCATGAAGACAAGAAGTGGATTATTTTTCAGTCTTTTTTTTCTTCTAGCTTGATTGATGAACATGGTGCACCTCATGTGCATGTTTTAGGCCACCTCCTCCTTTATCACCCTGTAGGTATCATGTGGATGGAAGAGAATGGTATTCCACCCTTTTATTATCAGCCCTATAAGTGCCTGGTTGCTGAAGAGGGTAGAAATGCAGCCATCTCACTCACCCAGTAGAGCATGGGACAGTTTGTATTCCCTGGGGGTCCTTATACTTGTGTCCTACTTGCTGAGAACACAGTAATATGCTCATATGTTGCTGGTGAAACCCAAAACTTTTTTTTAAAGAAAAATATAAAGATTGTTTATGGCAGTATAACTATATACACACAGACAATAACATTCTGCCCAGTTTATCTTTTTCAGGGGCCCTTGATGATTCTTTGTGCTCTATATTTTTATGCTAAAGAATTTTTTTTTTTTTTTTTTTTTGACAGATTTGGATTTGAAAATATATGACCCACAAAACACAGTCTACTGGAAGATTCCTTTTTTCAGCTGGGAAATTCTAAAGCGGCATATGGGTGGTCCAGAAAACCACACTTTCTTTGCTGCTTTTGTAGGACTTCTGTGTTGGCCTTAGAGAAGCATGGGCAACCAATAGACATCCCTCATATAAATTCTTAAATAGGCAGAATAGCAGAGAAATAAGCAGAACATGATTTATAATCAGAAATCAGAGCAGAAAGTTTGATTATTTTCACTATAATGAGCTTTCCTTTGCTTGAACAAAATCTTGATGCGGTACCAGCTTTTCAAGTTTAAGAAAATAAACCACCATAATCCAAATTCTGCGACTGCATATTACATTATATTACACTGCCAAATGAGCATTAAGGACATTTCACAGAAGTACTTGATTTGTGTGATGTGCAGTTGTAGAAGTTAGCATTTCTTCATTTTATAAACAGTCCTTAGAAGAAATTTCTATATATTAAAAGGGTCAAAGGTTTTTACATAACTGGAATTTCAGGCTTGTTTAACAAAAAAATCTTTTTATATTTAGTTTCTCTTACTTGCTTTTGTCCTTAATCCTATTGACTTACATACACAGAAAGTGGATGCTGATATATTGCTGTAACCCATGGGAAATATCCTGGATTTTATTGTAGCTTTAACATTTAAAGGAAATAAGTCTCACCCATGTTTCAAGTTTAAACCTAAATTGTTTTCTTTGTATGTTATCAGTATACATGTTATCACATACTGTAATTTTGTGACAAATAATGCATCCAAAACAGTAACATTAAGTACAGTAGCATTTCTAAATACAGTTAAAAGTCTTTTGTAAATGTACAATCTTAATATCTTGCATTTCTTACAGCTCTATACTGCAATTTTTAAAATATGTAGTCACTTTGTGATGCATATTAAAACAATAGGTAGCATACAAAGGACCAAAGTTTGAACCCTACCACATGGTTTTGTAACCATGAGCAAGATCCTTGAATACCTGAATTGTTTGAGTAAAGTTACTTAGCTGTTTAAATAGATAAATCATTTGTACTGTAAGTAGATTAATATTGTACAGTGGCATGCAAAAGTTTGGGCACCCCTGGTTAAAGTTTCTGTTACTGTGAATAGCTGAGCAAGTAAAAGAAGACCTGATTTCTAAAAAGTATTACATTAAAGATGACACATTTCTGTAATATTTTAAGCAAAATTACTTTTTTATTTCCATCTTTGACAGTTTCAAAATAACAAAGGAAAAAGGCTCAAAGCAAAAGTTTGATCACCCTGCATGGTTAGTACTTAGTAACATCCCCTTTGACTGACAAGTATTACCCCTTGTAAATGCTTTTTGTAGCCAGCTAAGAGTCTTTCAATTTTTATTTGGGGAATTTTCACTCATGTTTCCTTGTAAAAGGCTTCTAGTTCTGTGAGATTCCTGGGCTGTCTTGCATACACTACGCTTTTGAAGTCCATCCATAGATTTTTGATGATTTCTAGGTTGGGTGACTGTGAGGGCCATGGAAAAACCTTCAGCTTGCGCCTCTTGAGGTATTCCATTGTGGATTTTGAGGTGTTTCGGATATCATTATCCTGTTGTCGAAGCCATCCTCTTTTCATCTTCTGCTTTTTTACACATGGTGTGATGTTTGCTTTCAGAATTTGCTGATATTTAATTGAATCCATTCTCCCCTCTACCAGGCAAATGTTCCCCATGCCACTGGCTGCAACACAAACCCAAAGTATGATCAATCCACCCTGTGCTTAAAAGTTGAGGTGTTCTTTTCATGGAATTCTGTGCCCTTTTTGCTCCAAACATACCTTTCTGCCACTCCAGGGTTTGCTAAATCTTACTAAAGGTCTTTTGCGGTTTGCCTTTTTGCAATCCTACAAACAGTTCTGTCTGAAAGCTTTCTCGGTCTTCCAGACCTCGACTTGACCTCCACCATTCCTGTTAACTTCCATTTCTTAATTTTATTACGAATTGAGGAAATGGCTACCCGGAAACGCTTTTATATCTTCTTATAGCCTTCTTCTTTTTGGACATCAGTTATTTTAATTTTCAGAGTGCTAAACAGTGGCTTAGAGGAGCCCATGGCTGCTGATTGTTGGGACAAAGTTTGAGGATTCAGAGTATTTATAAAGCTTTGAAATTTTGAAACTTGCCTTTCCTAATGATGATTGTGAACAAGCCATAGCCCTAATGAACTAATTAAGGTCTGAGATCTGAGACTTTAGTAAAAGTTATGAGACCTCAAATCTCTTGGGGTGCCCAAACTTTTGCATGATGCCCTTTTTTCACTCTAAAATTGTACAAAATGACAACAACACACTCATTTTGTTTAAAATGCTTAAAAGAATGATTCATCTTTAACTTTACATCCTTTGGAGATCAGTTCATCTTCTACTCACAGTAACAGGAATTTTGACCAGGGGTATCCAAACTTTTGCATGCCACTGAATGTCACCTTAGAGAAAAGCCAGTGTTATTGACAAAATATTTTCACAATGTTCAAACAACCAAGATGTCTGATTTTTATTCTGCTATTACAGTTTGGGGAAAATACTGAAAAATACAGTCACTGAGAAATTTTAAAAATTATATATATAACAGCATGTAGCAGAAAAATGCCCAAAATGGTTCATTTGAAATTTGTCTGAATAGTCCCTGCTGCTCCATGTCTCAGAAATATTTGTATACAACTCAGCTGAGGTGCTGTGTGTTTAATCCACCCTTAAAACTGATGTAGCCTAACAAGTAAAAAGTTAAAGTGCCAAGATTTAGCCAGAGTTAAAGGAAAAATGATGTTTTTAATTCCCTAGCATACTTTTGGTTTAAAATATGAATTTTTAAATTTCTTTCAAATTTTGACACAATTACTACCTTTTGAGCTCATTAAGCCACATTCCATATATATGTATGTACATCATATAACTGTAATATATGGCCAATAGATAATAGGCAGTAGATAATTTTATACTGTTTCTTACACTATTAAAAATGCTTGGCCCAAAGTTAGTGTGTACTTTACACTACAACAACTACAGGCTGTGGTGTGAGCTTGCAGCTACTCTTCATTCCCAAATGTGAGATTGCAGGGGTTCCTGCACCGCAAACTCACCAGTAGAAGTAGCTAAGTGTGCAAAGCCAGCCCCCTCTGTGGGAGTTAACAGATCTGGCAGAGTTGGAGCTGCAGCGAATTGCTGTGTTTATTACATTTTGCTGGGGACACAGAAAGTCCTTTGTGAGATCCCAGCAGTGTTTTCCCAAACATCTTGAGTCTTGAGAACGAGTGCATTCAGCCACTCCTGGGTGGCCCCCTGAGCGTGGTCGCAAAGATGCTGTCGCTCTCCATTACGGGGCCTAGTTCCTGTTGCACATAACCATAGCAACCTGAGGTTTGATTGCAGCCCATTAGCTAGGATAGCTGAGGCCTGCAGTAAGTTGATCCAGTGTGTCTCCTTGTTGTCACTTGGTTCAGGATTGACAAGTACATCACTGACTGCTCTATTTATTTATTAACATGCATAGTTTTGAAAAAGGAAAAATTGGTTTCAGTTTTTGTCACAGAGTACTAAAATTAAATCAGTATTTCACTGGCACCATGGGCAGTAGAAACACTGTCGATAAAGATGGTAAAAAGTTAGTTCAGCATAATAGTCTGTTTTAAAAATTTGTTACATTTGTTGTATATTCAAGTATCTGTGCATGTCTACATTTGCCAATACACATATTAGAACAGTGTTTTGGGCTTTTCATAAACGAGCATGTTCCACTTTAATTCATGCAGATTTACTTGGTTTGTCTCTCAGATTTGCGCCAGGACTTGTGCAGAGAGGATCATATGATGGAAGATAATGTGAGTATGATGCTTTGTGGATATTGGAAAAGCAATGAAGGTACCCCCTGTGCTAAACAGTATTGTGAAATGGTCAGAATATCTTTTGTTTTTAGAGGAGTTTGTTACTTCTTATTTCACTGTGCATCCCATGCCATTGATTTATTAACTGAGTATAAACCTGGTATAAAGTCCTCTGGCAAGAAATGGTGACAGTGATTAATTCTGGCTGTGAGTGGAATTAAAGTCACTCTGGATTTTCCGTGTATAGTCTGTTAAATGTAACTTTTTTTCTGGGAGGGAAATTAGAAACATGCATGAAAAACTGAAAAAAGTTAAACATTTTTTATATATACAGACTGCACAGTTTGCACCCAAGTAACACTCAGTTCTATGGTTTGCTTCTCCTATTTTAGTATTTATTTTCTTTATCAGCCCTGTTGCTTTATACTAACAACAAATAATTATAAATAAATAAATTTCATTTATCTCAATATAGCTGGATTCTTCACCAGCATCATTTGGCAAGTACCCAAACAAAGAAATAATAATAATAATAAAATTGCCTGAGATCTGCTTGATAGCTTGAGATTGGTACTCCGTGAATGTCTTGCAAAATAACCATTTAAATTGAGAGCTAAATAAGTAAACATAGGAACGGCTTCATAAGACTTACCTAATAAAAACATCAATAAAGACTGATAGATTTAGCTAGTTAAATTGTCACAACCAAATTACTGTACAAACAAGAAAAATAGCTTTATAAAAAATTAATGTGTTTAGATGCTATTAATGTTGCATCATCTGGAGAGTAGGTCTATTCTGGATGAATTAGAGATTAGGATGAAATGTGATTAATATCCATGCGATAAGTTTTACAACGATTCACTGCTACTTACTATTAAGGAGCTATATTGTTAGATTGCACTGTATTGTGGAGCTTTGTAACGGCTGTGTTACATTACATTGCACTGCATATTTTTTATTTACGGCTTTATAGTCAGGCAAAGGTGACTCCTGTTTTGAGCGATGACCGGACTAGTACTGGGTATTAATTTTAAGAGTTAGGATGAGGGATCTAATGGCCTATTGAAATACACCTCCCACTTCACATGTCCTTTCTTTATTGGTTCAAAGTGCTGTTTCTGGTCACTTCTTGTTTTTCTCTCTTTAACATGTTTTGAATCATCATGTACCTAGGTTTTTGAAGAACAGCTTTCATTCTTTTCTACTGAAGAGAAACCCACTTCACTCTGTCTTGGTAAGACTTTTTATTTCTAAAATACTTGGATTAAAATTTTAAATTCATCCAGAGAGGATGTACATACTTAGTGTAAAAATTGTTTTGCTTTTCCAAGATTCCTATCCTGAAAAATGGTCATCAATTAAGTATTACATTATTTACTGAAGATTTAAAATATGTGCAGTTATGTATTTTTTAAATATTTCTCAAGAACAGGAAGGACAGTTTTCTGTTTTCTAAGTAATACAGAACAAGTTGTTTGTGCACAGAAGTGGCATTATTAGGATTTATGCAACCACCCTTAATATTCAGTCTTTCTCCTGGAAAAGGCACTGGTAGGCAAGGCCCAGTAGTATGAGTCTCTGTGGTGTGTCAGGTAGCGAGGATGAGACAGTAGGTGTTCTCCCGACAGCATTTGTAACGTGTTCCTTAATAGCCTGCAAGCAAAGGTATGGTCATTATTCAAGTTACTGTATCATCAGGGTTGGGGAGTAAAGGTGCACTTATGCTAGCAGTGTGACTGGATTGCATGTGCTATCAGATATTTAGGTACTGTTTAATTAAACAGTTGAGAAATAGCAGTATGTAGTGTTGTTGGTATAAATTTTATGAAAGGGAGAGATTTAAGAGATTAAAAATAACCACAATTTTTGCATAATGAATAAAAAAAAAACCCTAAAATATTTGTAGCATGCAGCAGTGATGCCATGACCCTATCTTATACTATCTGTTGATGTGACCACAGTATACCTTGGGAATTCAAGCTCCTGTTTTCCAAGTTCCCAAAATAAGGAATAATATTTATTAATACCCACTTTGGTATCCAAATTGAGAAGTCCAGGCATAACAAGTTTTATCTGAGCAAAGACAAAGCACATCAGAAATATTTCATATTTGTCCTGAATATGAATGAAAATTACTTTGAGTATTAAAGGTTTATTGCTACAGCATTTATAGTAAGGAACAAAATGTGATAACCATATTATATTAATTACCTCATTAAGTGCTCTGGATCAGGTAATTAGTGATTAAAGTATTCTTTATTAAACTGAAATAGGTGTTTTAGAATGTTTGTGATATTTTAGGGAAATTTATTTGGGTTTCTTGGATAAACCCTTAATGAATCACAGTTTTCCTCATAAGAAATAATGGGTATCTGAGTTTACGATATTTGAGGGATTTCTAGGAACCATTTACACATAGACACTGGGGTATAGAGGCATTTTGCACTGACAGAGGACAGCAGTTGTCATACTGTGGAACTCAGACTGGGGTTGATGTTGCTAAAAGTTTTGTGTTTTATTGTGTATGTTGCATTTTTTCTTTTCTTTTTTTTTTTTTTAGTAAAATGGTCATATCCAAGCAATATATGCGTCCCAGCTGTACCTATGCAGAGGAAAATACTATTAGTAGGTCATTCAGGTTGGATCAAAGATGTAAGTTTTAGTAAAAAGTACTTATGAGCAGGGTCACTGACATGCACATTAGTTAACATGGTTTAAATATTGCCTGATCATAAAATTGTACCATCATTGACCGCACGTGACATTAATATGAATAACAGTAATCAGTTGATAATGATGACTGAAAATAATACGAAGTGGAATGATTTAAGATGCATGTCTGCCTCAGTAATAAATAGTTCTGTTGTGTGTCTTTTGGTTCTGTTGATATTTGTTATATTTCTGAGCTTGGAGTACATGTACACACATTTAGTGAAAACATTTTAGCATTTTAATTACATTCTCTTTAATTGCTTTGATTATCTTGAAGACAGTGTGGATTTTTATATTGCATTTGGCAATAGAGTGAGGAAAATAAGTATTGAACACATTAACATTTTTTCAGTAAATGTATTTCCAATAAGGCTATTCACATGAAATTCTCACCAGACATTGGTATTAACTCAAGAAATCCACAAATATAAAGAATTCACAACATTAAAGGCATAAATAAAGTTATGTGTAAGAAAGTGCAATGACACAGAGAAAAAGTATTGAACACGCTAATTTAATACTTAGTGGAGAAGCCTTTGTTTGTAATGACAGCTTCAAGATGATTCCTGTATGAAGAACCCAATCGCCTGCAGTGCTCAGGTGTGATTTTGACCCATTCTTCTAAAGTGATTGTCTTTTAATCTCGAAGATTCCGGAGGACCGTCTTGCAAACTCTGATCTTTAGTTCCTTCCACAAATGTTCAATTGGATTTGTCAGGTGACTGAGTGGGCCATTCTAAACTTGATTTTCTTTCTCTGAAACCAACTGAGAGTTTCCTTTGTTGTATATTTTGGATTATTGTCCTGCTGGAAGGTCCACCCACGTCTCATCCTTATCCTGGTGGATGGCAGCATATTCATTTCAAGGATCTCTTGGTACATGGCCCCATTCATCGTTCTTTCAATTACACGAAGTCTGCCAGTACCATGAGATGAGAAACAGCTCCACACCATGATGCTTCCACCTCCAAACTTGCTATAGTGTTTTTCAGGTGATGTGCACTGCAATTTCTCCTCCAAATGTGTGTAGTATGACAATCAAAAAGTTCAGCTTTGGCCTCATCTGACCAGACTACATTCTCCCAGGATTTCATAGGCTTGTCCAAATGTTGTCTAGCAAACTTTAAATGAGCTTCAGCATGCCTTTCCTTAGAGGTCATGGCAGTGAAGTGCATTGCCTATTGTTTTCTCTGTAACAATTGTGCCTGCTGCCTCCAAGTCTTTCTGGAGCTGTTTCCGAGTGGTCCTTGGCTCTTGGACTACCCTTCTGACTATCTTTCTGACTCACTGGTCAGAAATCTTGCAAGGAGTTCCTGTGCGTGGCCGGTTGATGGTGGAGCGTTTCTTCTACTTGCAGATAATGGCTCCAGTGGTGCTTACTGGAAGATTCAGAAGTTTTGAAATATGTCTGTAACCAGTTCCATTGAAGTAGTTTGGAACAATCGGCTTGCAAAGGTTTTGTGATAGCGCTTTGCTTTTACCCATCATGAAATGTTTCTTGTGTGCCACCTTGGTAGTAAAACACCTTTTTATAGCTCATCAATATGTACTAACCCAGCTGTTGTTAATTTACACAGATAGGAGGTGGAATTACTTTCTAACTACTTACAGATTTCAGCTGGTTCCTTGTGTTTCCTTGCCTTGTTGTACTGCTTTTTCTTAGTGTGTTCAATACTTTTTCCCTGTGTCATTACACTTTATTACACATGCCTTTATTTATGGCCTTGAATATTTTATGAATATTATATTTGTGGATTTCTTGAGTTAATACTAATGTCTGGTGAGAATTTCATGTGAATAACCTCATTGGAAATATATTTACTGAGAAAAATGTTGACGTGTTCAATACTTATTTCCCCCACTGTACTTCTTTACTTCAGGGAATTTACAATTCTGAAACCCTTTGCTGATGTATTTTTTGCTGAAGGCAAATGAGCTTTAATACTTGGTTTAAATATTCTTACTTTTTTTCAACAATCTTTTAACTGAAGCTTCATAGAAATGTAATTACTTTTATTTTCTAGACAATGTAAATTTTTACTTGAAATTGTTAAACTTTTTTAGGTATGAAAATTAAGAATAGACTTTTTATTATAAAAAAAAAATAGACCACTCTTGCATTGGTTTACTGCCCAGTGTGAAATGGCAGGTATGGAAATCTTCACTTCTAAGTCTGAGATCATGGTCCTCTCCTGAAGGAGTGGATTGCCCTCTCCAGGTGAAGGGGGGAACAGCTGCCCCCAGTGGAACAATTCAAGTGTCTTGGGGTCTTGTTCACTAGGGAATAAGTGATTGAAATATGGATTGGTGTAAGGTTGGAATACTGTGGGCACTATGCTGGTCTGTGGTTGAACCAAGTTTTCAGATGCTTTGTGATAGAGTGAGAAGCTTAGCAATCCAGGGGGGCTTGGAGTAGAGTCACTGCTCATCTGGTCGGAGAAGGGCCAGTTGAGCTGGTGCAAGCATGTTGTTAGGATGGCCCCTGGCTGAATCCTTCAAGAGTTGTACCAGGCATGTCCCACTGGAAGGAAACCCTGGAGCAGTCCCAAAACACACTGGAGCGATTATATATCTCAGCTAGCCTGGGAAGGCTTGGGGATCCCCTAAGGGGAGCTGGAGACTAGGGAGTAGCCGGGTCTGCGCACACCTTCTCAGCCTGTTCCTACTGCGAATCTCATGAGGACAAGCAGAACAGGGAAAATGAGCACTTTGAGGTTATGGAGAAATGGCTTTATAGTCTCTTTAAAAGAATAGTGTTGGACCATCACTGTTTAAAATATTTTAATTTTTACCTCATTTTAATAATTCACAAGTTGGTCAGTTTTTTGGAGATTGCTCTTTAAGTCATTTTCATAATGGCCCCTGTGAGATTCCCAAAAAATGTTACTATGTTTGTTGTCCATTAAAGTAAAACATGTAACATATGTATGTTATTACACCCGAGCATCCCCTCCTGAACTGTGCAGAAAACTTAATTGAGCAGTTTTCTTGACAAATTAAGTAATTCAGTAGATCATTAATTCAGAGGAACTAGAATCATGTTTCTGAATGATAAACATGCTATTGGTTTCTGATCAGTTCCAAATTATTTAACTGCAGTGGTTTATTGCTTGTTAAATGGAATGTTATGGTTGTGAGTTTAGCCTCATAGCTTTTCAATTGGTAGACAGTATTTGAATTTCTGTGGTTTGAGTCCGTCAGTTAGACTGTTTTTGTCATTCCTTGAGCTAACTACTTTTCCAGCTCTGTCTTTTATCTAGTGCTTGTTACCTCAATGTGTCCCTCACTGGAAACCACAGGTCTGCCTCTGGAATGGGGGAGTCACTGAGCTGCAGTTTAATGTCCTTCTGCTTTCACTTTAGAGATAATTGAATGTGAAAGAAATGATCAAATATGGAACTGTTACATGCCAAACTCCTATTTAAGGCAATTTTCCCATGACTGGAAAATGTTTATTATTTTTTATTTTTTTCTTCCCCCTGAAGAGATGTGTAATAGTGTGGGCTATTTGAAAAGATTAAAAGAAGAATGAATAAGGCCATATATTTTCTGTTGTAAATCGAAATGGTGCTCAACTAAATGATAGACTTCCACAAACATTGTTAAAATGAACTCTGTTTATAATGTATATCATTTATTCAGGTTACTAATTTGTGCATGTAAGGACAGAAAATGGTAGCATAGTATTTAAGGATGTGGATTTGGAATTTTAGGTTTGTGCAAATTTAAAAAAGGGCCCTGTGAGAATCATATATTGAATTGCTCCAGTAAGATGTTCAACAATGTAAACAGAAATATTTTCAGAAGGTGTCCATATAAGCATCAGTTATGCAACAAAACTAACAAAAATGTTGACCTTTCATTGAGGTCTAAATGTTTGGAGTTCAGAGTACCCATGGCAGAACCTACAGTATAGTGGGATTGTAGGGTGAAATATTGACACTACTGGAAAACAGGTAGTATAGTGCTACAGGTGTGAGCCTACAAAAAAAAGCTGATTGGCTAGTTGGCTGGAGGAGCTCTTTTGATGTACTCTTTAGAAACATACTTTAAATGTCCATAATTTTTACTTTTGTAAAACTGTAAGCTACAAATGTTCCTGAAATTAGTATATGCAAGTACAGTAAATAGTAAATCTGTTCATTACACTGCATTTATGTTTTTACTGTTGTGTGTATTCAAGACTAATACTATACAATGCTATACAAAAAGACACAGAAAGATACAGATAGATAATTAGCCTGTAAAATACACTACTCAAAAAAATTAAAGGAACACTTTTTAATCAGAGTATAGCATCAAGTCAGTGAAACTTCTGGGATTTTGATCTGGTCAGTTAAGTAGCAGAGGGGGTTGTTAATCAGTTTCAGCTGCTTTGGTGTGAATGAAATTAACAACGGGTGTACTAGAGGGGCAACAATGAGACGACCCCCAAAACAGGAATGGTTTAACAGGTGGAGGCCACTGACATTTTCCACTCATCTTTTCTGACTGTTTTTTCACTAGTTTTGCATTTGGCTATGGTAAGTGTCACTACTGGTAGCATGAGGCGATACCTGAACCCTACAGAGGTTGCACAGGTAGTCCAACTTCTCCAGTATGGCACATCAATACGGGCATGGAGGAGATTCCAGGAGACAGGCAGTTACTCTAGGAGAGCTGGACAGGACCATAGAAGGTCCTTAACCCATCAGCAGGACTGGTATCTGCTCCTTTGGGTAAGGAGGATGAGCACTGCCAGAGCCCTACAAAATGACCTCCAGCAAGCCACTGGTGTGAATGTCTCTGACCAAACAATCAGAAACAGACTTCATGAGGGTGGCCTGAGGGCCCGACGTCCTCTAGTGGGCCCTGTGCTCACTGCCCGGCACCGTGGAGCTCGATTGGCATTTGCCATAGAATACCAGAATTGGCAGGTCTGCCACCCTGTGCTTTTCACAGATGAGAGCAGGTTCACCCTGAGCACATGTGACAGACGTGAAAGGGTCTGGAGAAGCCATGGAGAACATTGTTGCTGCCTGTAACATCGTTCAGCATGACCAGTTTGGTGGTGGGTCAGTGATGGTCTGGGGAGGCAGATCCATGGAGGGACACACAGACCTCTACAGGCTAGACAATGGCACCTTGACTGCCATTAGGTATCGGGATGAAATCCTTGGACCTATTGTCAGACCCTACGCTGGTGCAGTGGGTCCTGGGTTCCTCCTTGTGCACGATGATGCCCAGCCTCATGTGGCGAGAGTATGCAGGCAGTTCCTGGAGGATGAAGGAATTGATACCATTGACTGGCCCCCACGCTCGCCTGACCTAAATCCAATAGAACACCTCTGGGACATTATGTTTCGACACCTCAGACTGTCTAGGAGCTCAGTGATGCCCTGGTCCAGATCTGGGAGGATCCCCCAGGACACCATCCATCGTCTTATTAGGAGCATGCTCCGACGTTGTCAGGCATGCGTATAAGCACACGGGGGCCAAACAAACTACTGAGTACGAATTTGAGTTGCTGCAATGAAATTTCGCCAAAATGGACTAGCCTGCTGCATCATTTTTTCACTTTGATTTTTGGGGTGTCTTTGAATTCAGCCCTCTGTAGGTTGATAATTTTTATTTCCATCAAACGATGTGGCATCCTTTCCTTCCTAACACATTATCCAGTCCATATCAGTATAGATATCCAGCATGATTTATTTTTCAGCCATTGAGATCTGATGTTTTCAAAGTGTTCCTTTAATTTTTTTGAGCAGTGTATTATGAATGAATAATAATGTTAGAGAACTTGAGTAGTAGAGAGTATGATTTTGATATGTATGCAAATATATTAGAGCAGCCTGGGGATTGGGGATTTGCATGCTGTGATTGTGGAGTGTTTTTAAATATTAAATAACTTTATATTGTGTAGTACTAAACATATATAGTATGAAACCGAAATGGAGTCACTCTGACACTTGCCATGATGAGTGACACCTACGTCGCTGCAGAAAGCCATGTTTCTGCCAGGTGGTGTGACAGATGGGGGAAACTCCAGGCTACAAAAAATCTGGAAATCCCATTAAATTTGTGAAAACATGTGGTTTACCCTTTGGACTGGAGGTTAGGGGAAAACTTCTTGGAAATATGATCATTTATAAAACATACGTGGCCTGTCCTTTTTGTATAGTACTATCGTTAAAGGGCATCTTAAAAATATTTATTAATTATTCACTACATGTTTGCAAATTCACAAATATGTCACCACTTTTTGTACATTATTTTCACATCAACAATTGGAGCTTTTCCTGAATAGTCCTGAAAAGTCTTGAATATTCAGTAAATGATGCAACTTGTTTCTATAATAACAAACAGCAGTATGCTGCCACACAAAATAGTTATATGACCTTTTGAATACTTTAGGGTGAAAAAGGAAAAAATTGCTTGAAGTCTATGTCTTTGGCATGCAGCTGGACCATAATAAGCAGTAAATACCTCTGTAGCTTTTTGCCCTCAAGCTACTGAAAATACCTTCCAGAGATGTAGGGTCCTCTTCTGATTTTTGTTGCAAGTTTTAGTCCAAGTAAAACATGTATCATTGTCCAGTTTTTACAGTATATCAGGTGAGCAGTAAACCTGGTGTAAATGTTCCTTAATTACACAAACTACCGGTAATGTGAGCTACAAATATTCACTTTCCATAAATGTCGTGTGCTGTGGAGTCGAAGTACAATAAATTAGTCAAAACTCTTATTTTTAAGGGCCTGAATTTGACATTAAGGGTATAAGCAGAGGTACTGCATGGTTAAATAAACCTTTTTTTTTTTCTTTTTTTTTTTAAATCAATCGTTAAATAGGAGAGGTATACAATTTCAAAAAGTAGTATATTGTTCCAAAGCATATTATGCCTTTTCTTTATGTTATGACCGTAACTTTTTTACTTTATTACCTCCTGTTGTAGTAAAACCCACTGTAATTGCGTACACTATTTAATTTACTATATAATGTAGCTAGCTGTCATGCTGTGTGATAGGGCTTTTAGACATTTACTTCTGGGGATGGTGGGACTTGTAACTCTCAGTAATGGTTGTTACGAGTAGTGAATGGCTAGTTTTTGTAAGCATTATGTAACCAACATAAATAAAACTGGAATACTAATATATCGAATAAATACATTTTAAGGTAGTAACATATTTTCATATAAAAGATTGAAAGTATTTGAAAAGTGAGTGAAAGACATACATTTGTCTTTTACTACACAAAGTCTACACAGTAACACACGTATACATACATAAATATACTGTATATATCGAAACTTGTAAATCTAAGAGAATAATTATATCCTGCTCCTATATGAGGGACATTAGTCTTCAACTGCTGCACCCATAATTGAAGTGAAGTGAAGAATGTTAACAAGCTTGCATGTCATAGTCTCTAAGAAGCTGACATTTAAGGTGATTCACATGTCAGATTTCCTCCTTCAGCTGCTATACTGGCATCCCTGCTGTAGTTGTCCTTTCATTTTCCCCAAGTTTTGCTCTTACTTTTCCACTGTCCACACACCCCTACAAGGACACACTGCAGGCATAACGGAAGGCCAACACAGAAGTTTAAAGTGAGTTTAGTGAACAAACAGAGAACCAGGCTTATTATTCCTGGAGGCTTTTTCTCCCCTTGTGAGCCCGTCGGGGGGGGGGTTGTGAAAGGAGTCCTGTGCAGCAGAGACGATGCAAGGGGAGGGGCCACTTTAGCCATGCTGAATGCTAATTACCAACGAGTTGTTCTGGGAGACTCTAAGAATGGAGGACTTGTTGTGAATCAGCCACTAGGTCTGTTTTTGCTGAGAGCAGCGGTTGTAAAACTGCCAGACCTCTACACTGCTAAAATTAGGGAACCTCTCGGTCCCCTACTGGATGCCTTTGATGATCTAATGAGCAGTGAAAACAATCGGAACTTACTTAGCTGTGCAAACTGCATGAGGACAGCCTCCTGAAAAGACGCTGTGCTGTGCTTCCCTCCCTCCCTCCCTCTCTTTCTTTCTCTTTCTCTCCCCCTCCCTCCCTCCCTCCCTCTCTCGCTGTCTCTCTCTCTATATCACATTCTCCCCTCATTTTTTGCGGGTCTCCAGTTTGGTGCAGATATGAGTGCAGACAAAATGGGATTTATCGTTTGTCAAAAGGGTTATCTCACTTTCTCAGCTGCCAAGCTGTGTTGGCTGGCAAGACCACGCGGCTGAGAGGCTAGTGCGGGGGTGTGTACAGAGTGAAAGGAAAGAAGGAAAGTCAATGGAAAGAAACCTCTGCATCCCTCCTCTAGACCCCCAGGACTCTCCTCTGACTGTTTGTGCTTGGAAAGCTCTGCTATAGCGACTCAATGGGACAGAAGCCAAAGAAAACGGGAGCTCTGTTAGTAGACTTACTCACAAACCAAGTTTGTCTTTGGAGCCGTCACTCTGCAGGGGCCACCGATCTGGCTTCTACCTCCTGTCCACAGCCCTCCCATCTTGCTTTGTCTTTTTAAGATTTTTACAAGAGGGTGTCCTTAAACCCCCCCCCCCCCATTCTGCTTAACCAGTTGGGCTCCAGTGGCTTGCTTTTGCATCGAAAACGAAAAAGGTGAGTTAATGATTCATCGTCATTGGCTGACCTTTCAAATTCTTTGGGACACCTCAACTCGACTCGTGCTCGTCTCCCAGGAGGATTTGAGGATTGTCATCTGGTGGGGTTGCCTAGCTCTCATTTGTGCATCTGGATCCCACTCAAAAGCCACTTCTCCAGTTCCTCTGCCTTTACATTGCATTCGGGTCCAGCTTTCATCCCCCCCCATCGACGTGGTGTGGTTGGACAGAGTATGTTTGGGCTCTGGCTCCAAATGCTGTGCTGGGGAGAACAACGTGCTTGTGTCTGAAAGCATGCTGAACTGCACCGTTTTCTCCGAAGAGCCTATCTGAAAAACTCAGAAGGCAGACATGGATTCAGACTCGGACTCTCCTTTTAACTACTCCTGGCCCTCTTTCCCTAGAGTGAGGATCCGACGGAAGGTCTCAAAACAAGGTAAAAAAAAAAAAAAAAAAAAAAAACAAGGCAAATAATTTTTTTGTCTGTGTTGTTTTGTGTTACTTTGTACCGTATTCATTTGTTAATGTTTACAAGACAACTTCAGTGATAGGTCTTGCAGGCTAGAATTTATCTTTAAAATTACTTTAAATTTCATTTTCAAGTCACTTATTTTTTTAAGCAGGGATTTTTATATTTGTTTTTTGTGGATTTTTTTTTTGCTTTCGTAATCAGGTTAAAATAAATTAGTACCCAGTTCTTGAGATAGTAATTTTCTGTAGACAAGTAGACACCTTAAATGCTTCTACTCTGCTTTTTTCTTTTATATCCACTTTATTGTTATTGTTATTGTTTATTATTAGCTTCATGTTTAAACTGTTAAGAAAAAGTTAAATCTGACACATACTGTGTGTCTCTTGATCATGTTCTCAATACAAGACCTTTGATTTCACAGATGGAGCTACAACAAAAATAAATGCTGTTTGCTTTTAATACTTCTGTCAAGTTGTGCAGAGTTCAGAAGGAATGGAATATACTATGGAGTTCAAAAACCTTTTACTGTATATTTAAGAATAGTCTAACACTTTATACTATAGCGACTCTCAGTAGTTGCTGCTGTTCGGCAGTAGATGGGTCACAAGCAATGTTACAGTGAAATGGAAAAGTGTAATTGAATCTCCTTCCTGAGACTGTTCCTGAACTAGATACAGAATCAAAGCTCATGAATGAGGGTATCTTTGAGTAAACACTGAAAATGAGGAGCAGAACTAGACCTCTGAGTGTTTAATTGGAGAAGTCCTTTGAATTGAGTAACTGTAGGGTTTAGTCAGGCAGTGCTCTCTCTACCTAGTTACAGCTTAGTTTGTGTCTTGAGGCTGAATCTGTCTTCAGACCTTCTTGTGGCTGGAACATTATGCTTGCTAAATTATATAAACTAGAGTGGCTTAATCTGTGGGACATCTGAAATACTTTTGAAAAGCTAACATCAGAACAATAGAATGAGGTATAAGAAAAAGTTTTTCCTTTTAGGATCATCATGCAGAAACCATGATCTATGGATGTTTTGTCATAAACCACAAATGGTTTTGACACCATCTGGAAAAAATATGGCATTAAAGACACAGGGAAGATATAAATATGAACACATGCCCAATGAAATGATTCCTTTTTATAGAATATCTTTGAGATGTTGCTTAACTTTAAGCCTGAAGTTACATGATCCTGTCAGACACTGCTGATTTATGTATCCATCATGTACATTGTTTCTCAATGGAGTTTGGAAATGACCTAACTCAGACACTTTGACCCTGAACACTGGGTATTTGAGGCATATGTATTATAAATAAAATGGAAGTAAAAATTAATCACAGCTTACAGGAACAAATTTTTAAAAAAATACAGTTCACTTCATGTTATTCATAAATAGTCACTTGCAGTTACAATTTATGATCTCAGTAGTAATATTGTCTTATTTATTGATGCTTTGTGTTGTCTCTTTAAAGGGAATAGCCCAGTCTATAGTACCATAAAGCCAGGTCTTCAGTACACCATCTTGGCTCCTCTGTTAACAAGTGTTTTTTTTTTTATTGAAGTGAGCACAGTTGAAAGTCTTAAGAGGCACTGCCTGTGTTGTGTTTTTTGAGGCTGTTCTTGTTCTGCTTGAGATGAATAGACTCAGAATAGACTCAGACATGCCCTGTCTCTCATCTGCCATGGTGCTGAGCAGCTCACACACACAGTGCACTGAACTTGGCCAGAGACCTTGTGTTGGCAGTCTGAGCACGGTGTGTGATGGAGAAAACTAATGGAACATAGTTGTTCATGGCAACTGTAGAGAAAGCAAGTTCAGCATGTTATGTCATTGTAATAATTTCAATTGACCTGCTTAAACTAGAAACTCCTTAACATGTCCAAGATAGTTCAGTTGAGAGTCCAAGAAAGAAATTGTACCCTTATCTCAAAAGTGCATGTATTTGGCTTTAAAAGGGAGACAGTCAATGGGGCACAAGTTTTGTAATACTTTAAAATGAGGGGTTCTTTTTTCATATCTGAAGTCACACTAGTTGGATTGTTTGATATTGTAAAGTTTTACCATCTTAAACTGCAAATGACACACAAGGCCAAGGAAGCACAATGTGAAAAAGCTACCTTTGTGGCACTTCCAGGTATTTACTTTAGCTGTGTAGAGATGAAATGCAGTGGTGCGCTGTGTGCAACAGTCTTGCAGCTTCATGAAGCCCCTGCTTTTTTTGGCTCAGCAGAAGCATAATTCTTGTGCATCTGGGTTTCTCCAATACGAGGAATCTTTCAGGGAAGGCAAAAAGACACTGTTCATACTATACTTTTCCTACAAGCATTTCTCAGGAGCAACAAGAGGAACTTGGCACTAGTTTCTCATCCAAGTGGAGCGCCTCTCTTGGTCTAGGGAGCTTTAAGCCGATTCTTCGTGCTTGTTTTATTTAAACTGCCTTGTTCTATGAGGGGTGGCTGTGAGTGGAGCCTTTGTACACCCTTGTGAAACTGGGTTTCAAGTGGAGCAGGAAATCATAGATTGGCTCTTTCTTGGAGGGCATTCTGTATACAAACTGCAACCGCTGTCCGGGTTCTCAAAACAACAGAAAGTTGAGCAGTTTTTACAGCTGTTCACAGCTTGATGGTGGCACGGAACAGGCGTCAGTTTCCTGGACCAGATGACACAGTTGTTATATACTGACGGGAGGGAGATGTTCCGTCTTTCCCAGAAACATGGCTGCACGTGACACTCATGCTGTGTGTTGCAAAGTAAGGTGATACATGTAGAACAACAGACTCTGCTTAATAATTAATTCATTGCAGAAAATGTAGAAAGTATAGAAAGCAAATTTCCACTGCAAATGTTTGTCAGCTGGTCATATTCTACAATGTTAGATCGTTCTAACAAATTAACAGGTCAATATATACAATACAATATGTGAAGTAGTGTATGTCTGTTAAATATTTTTCACAAAGCACAACTAGGAATGCTTTAATAAAGTAAGGCTGTGTTCTTGTGTGTTCTGTTGTGTTTTTAGTAGCTGAGATATTTGCTTTAATGTTTTACTTTTGTATGTGGTTTTATTGCATATCATTGGATTATTGGCATTCTTCTGACATCTTTGGAGTTTTTCTGGAAAATAATCTCATATATTCTACAGTAGCGATGTGGTGGCACAGCAGGTTAAGCCATCGTTTCAGAGCTCTTGGGCTGCTTGCCTGGTGTAGGGTTTGAGTCCAGTACAGGGTGTCTGGAGTTTGCTTATTCTGCCCACGTATACTCCCAGTTTATCATATTTTTCCACTGAATTTAGTGACTTAGTACCAAAGGTTTATTTGCGGACACTCACTCTCTTGCTCTCTCTCTCTCTCTCTCTCTCTCTCTCTCTCTCTCTCTCTCTCTCTATATATANCCAAAGCGTTGATTTGAATCCGAGCCCAGTCACATTCTAACGTTTTAATAACTTGCCTTATTTAAATGTGCTAATATGTCCTAATCCCCTGAATCAATGCCAAGGGGGACCACGCTGGCATGATGCACAGCCATGTGCCGAATCTCATGACTCCCTGGGGCATTGTGCATGAGGAGGATGACCAGGGAGGGTGTATCCCACTCCAGCCAGCAGGCACACTGGAGGGCCTCCTGTAGCCCAGGACCCCGGATGTGCACGGTTCCTGCATGGGTGCCCACACGTGTGTCTGCTTTGATCCCCTGACCATGACAGGTGAAGGCCTCAGATTCACAAAAGCCCACAGCAGGCCTGGAGGCAGGGGGAGCCATATGAAGCGCTACACACCCTGAAATAACACAAACTCTCTCTCTCTCTATATATATATATATATATATATATATATATATATATATATATATATATATATATATATATGAAAACTTTTACTGATGTGTTGTGCCAGTCTTAAATTGAAAGATTGTTTGAAATACTATTGATATTTAGGAGTGTCTCAGTAGTTTTATTCACTTAGAATAGATATGTGAATCATAGAATATGATGGTCACCCTAATTTTAATCTTTGAGATTAACTGATTCTTAGCTGGGTTGATAAATGCCATTGCATACATAAGCAGAGCAGTAAAATAAGCTGTCTCAGTTTCACCTTAGCTTCTTCTCAAAGGCTGTCGTCCTTTTGCAGAGTTAGAGCTCGTTCCCTGCAGAGCTAATTCAGTCGCAAAGCCAGCCTGTCACCAAGGAGACCTCAAAATCTGTGAAATTCACTGTGCAAGGCCTTACACTTATCCTTTGCCATCCACCTTGTGTGTGAGAGTGATGCAAGGGCAGCAGTGTAGAGTTTCAGTTGCTGAAAGTACTGCTGATTCTGTTTGTGGACATTTCGGTTTAACAATGATAATGTTTGATAACAGAAACTGGTGTTTTCCCACGGGGCACCAATCTGTTTTACAATTTACAGACACTTTGGAAAAAGTGGCAGGACAGTTATGCAGTAAAGAACGACAAGATATGCAGACTTTAAAAGCAGTGGTACTCCAGTCATGAAACATGAAGTGCTGGTACTTTTGTTGGTTTCAAATGGAGAAAGTCAGCTCCATGTTACTAAGTAAATATTTTGTCTTTTTAATGCCTTTAAAATTGAGTAGAAGTTACTGTTGCATGGGATGTCTTTTCATACAAATATTGTTGTTAAAATAATTATTTTTTTCTAAATACGTATTAGCGATGCAGATGAATGCAAATGGTTTTCCTAAGGGTCCAGAGAGGAAATCAGTTGTAGTTCTGAAGAGAAGACAAGTGCAGAAAGCCTCTCAGATAACTTGACTCAGTGAAGTTAATCTGTAACATTTTGGATGTGATGTAATGCTTTTACAGACTAACTCAATATAACCAGATGCATCTGTGACAATAAAAGCCCTTCTTGTGATTAGCGTAATCTTATATCTTGATGCCATGGAATTTTCTGAAAATAAACCTTTTCTGCCTCATTAAATTCTTTTTATAATTACTCCAATTTTGAGGGGCTGGTCTGTAATTAATTCAAATATATATATTAAAAAAAACTAATGGTTTTATTACATTTTATCTCATTTTTTGCTCACAGATTTATTTGTTTTTAGTTACCCAGTTCTTCTTAGGTCTCCCCCTGGAATCACGACGCCCATGCTAACTTAATCACAAGCGTACACCTCTTTCATTGTGTCATCTGCTTCTTTCCTCTTAAGTGTCATTTGACGATATTAAACTCTTGGACATAAACACAATACTGTTTATACTGAAATCATATATTTTTTACATTGCTTCTGTGGTTGTAATGCAGGCCTCCTCCGCATTATGGACAAGTTGTTTTGCAAGTAAACTGCTACTGTGTTTCTAGTCTGTCTAGCAGGATGGTGACAACTGAGTGTTGAATCTCTCTTTTCTATCATGTTATTTTTAAGGGCAGAGTTGCATTACCTATAAATGCCGTGTAAGCCCCGATTATAAACATATAATAGAAATTATATTCACACTTTCATTGCTGCATTTTTGGAATATGGGAAATGTATCAAAATTTAAATAAACAAATAAATGTTTAGCTTCTACAGCTTGGAAAAAAAATCGGGCTGTTGCAATCATACCCCAGTACAAATGATACATTCTCATAAACAATAAATGATACACCTGCTTACATTCATGTTGTTAAGGTGCTGGAAACTGGATCACTTGTTTTGTCTAATTTTCAGCAATAATCCTAAAGAAATACAGATTAACTGTTAGCTATTACTGACATTATGGAGACCTCATAGTTGTATTTATCAGTTGAAGAACATGTGTATTTGTAGTTGCCTATTTATTTTTACTTCCTTTGATTGTGGACTATGAGCAAAAAAGGGTTATTGAATTAAGTCTTTTTATGTATTGTGAAGTAACTGGTGATCTAGTAGTTAGAGCCGCCATCTTTGTACTCCTGTCCAGTCTCCTGTTCGAATTCATCCTCCAGCTGTACTGTATTAGCTCTCAATTGCTCCAGTAAAAATTGCCAAGCTGTATAAATAAGTAAAGCAGTGCTAGCAGGTAAAGATTTGAAGTCTCTTCAAGGGGAAAAGAACATCGGCTGAATTAATACATCTAAATGTCATACATGGAAAGACTGAAAACATGGAAAAAATTACTGTGAAGCTTTAGTTACTAATAATGCACTTAAATTCATATTTTATTGCTATTTTGTTCTCATTTTTTATTGTAGTGACTTGTCAGGAGGAATTTGAAATGCACAAGTATACAAATATTTTCTTTGGCCTGAAAATGTCTTCATAAGTTCAAATTAAATAATTAAATATAAATTTAATATATATATTTTTTTGCTCCAAAACATTTTTATATGGAATACTAATTACTGTCAAAGTCATTCAAACTGTGAGTAAGGATTACCTTGAGTCCAACAAAGAATTCTTAAATCAGGTAAAGATGTTTGAGTGGATCTACAGTTGGCTCACATCCTTATGGGAAAAGTAAATGTTGCTTTATATTTAATGATGTTAGTGCATATAAATGCTCAGTCCCTATCTGAATAAGATCAGTCTTAGTTTCTCTGATATTTATGTAAAGTCACTGCAGTTAAATGTAAAATAACATACAGTAGATCATATGTTCAAAAATATCTTTTAATGCAAATATACTGTGGCGCACAATAGCAACAGATTCTTGCCAGTTTTTAAAAACAAAAGTGACTATTATCTAAAAACACTAGAGCAAATGCTGTGAAAAATTTGTATTTGAATATTCTCTCTTTTGTTCTCATTCTTAGATGAATCTTTAGTGAAACTTTCAGTAAATCTGCTTAATATTTTTGTCAGTTTTTAGTGCTAAGCAATGTGACAGTCTTGCACAAGTGGGAATTTAATCTAACAACACCACAGTATTTTGTCTGTTATTCAACAGAACATATGGACTAATGTGGACTGCATTTACTCCAGGAGGCCAGCGATGACTGTTTCACTGCTTGTTGATGCTGGTGTTGTTTCCAGAGAAAAGACCTTGTGGCCCATTCAGGAGCCCCACAGCTCATTCCACCTACAGAGCTGCTGCCAGGCTCTCGGTCATGCTGAATGGAAAGGACCAGATCTATGCCAACTCCATGCTGGTGGACCAGGTAGCGCATTTACATTCCGATACTAAGACCTTGCCTAGAACCAGCTACACAGAAAGTGATGTGTGTGTTACTACAATAAAGGTTTTTCTTTGTACATTCCTTGTTCACCAGCTGACATTTATGCTTTCAGAGGTCCAGGAGGACATGCTTCTTCACAGCAAATAATACTGATTATGGGCTTGAATTCCTGTTTTATTCCCTATCAAGGGAAGAGTCCCATAAATTTGGTGATAACTCCTTTTAAGAAAATTTGAATACCAGACATTGCTAGTGTTGATGCGAGATTCCTATAGGTGCCCTGTTTTGTGCCAACATTCCAAAGATGTAGTTAATTTTAATAACTTTTTGTGACCGTTAACTGTGACCATAATGTGTGACTAACCTGCAATGGACTGGAATCCTGTCTGAGGTATACCATGTCTAGCCTTGTTCCCTGTACTTCTGGGATAGGTTCCAAAATCCAATGACGCTGCCTTAAGATAAGCTCTTGTGAGCGAGAGAGTGAGTGAGCAGTTTTATGATGAATTACAGTATGTTTAAACAATGAGTAATATTAAAATTAAATGAAAATGGTTGCTGTGAGTGCTGTTATATTTTGAATGATGAATTGCCTTGGAGGTTGCTGTAGATAAAATATTGGCCTGCGTTGTTGTAGATGGTTCCTTGTAGAGAACTGTGTTACAAGTCCATATTCAGTGTTGCTGGTATAAATAACTGCACTTTTGTGGATCATCACAGGTAAATGACACGGGTATAAAGTATAGCATTGCCGGGGTGACTGGGGACTGCACACCAACTGAGGGAGGAAGGCGGGACCCTGGTCGAGGGGGAGGATCCTTTGCAGAACCACCAGCTTCTTTTCAGGCTCCGGGTCTGGTCCATGGGGAGGAAAAAGTTCCCGGAGAACAATGGGCCACTGCTTCTCCCTCTCCTTGGTCATCCACTGCTGGGGCTGTATGTGGCCGCCTAAACAATCTTCCCCGGACAGACATGCTCAATCAAGACGGAAGTTCACCGCAGGAGACATGTGCGCTGAGGTAAGGGAGTGCTAACGGTCAACTCACACTCCAGGCTTTTATAGAGGCAAAAAAGAAACAGTTGTATATTTTATTTGTGTTCTAGTCTTCTGTTATGGTGCAGCAATATATTTTTACATCTACAGTTCCATTTTACTTCTACAAACATGTTCTCCGGTGTTATATACTGTTGGGATGTGCAGTGTCATATTTTATTTTATATGTAATGTATTTATTATTAATGTATTTGTTGTTTATTAACGTAATGCCAAACACAGATTTTTTTTACTTTTATATTGATTGGTAAATTAATTTCATTCTTGTCTGATATCCATTTATCAAGAATTATAATTAAAATTGCACAGTGTTCATATTGATGAGTAGACTGTTCTGTAAATTAGCATCAAGTAAATTTTAGCAGCTAAAATGCATCATTTTATAAAGTTTGTTTTATTGATGTCTTCATTTAACTTGACTTCGAGTTTGTCTACTTATGAAAAGATTTTCTAATGAAGACTTGCATCTTCCAAACAACAAGAATAGTTCATTTATTTTATCTATTTCTTTTCAAACCTCGGTTATGGCTGTACAATTTATAGATACCCCAGCTACTCCTTGTTTCCCAAGCCTGATCATAAGCTCCATTGTTCACCCCTTTCCTCTTCCCGTCCCTGCTGGGGAAGGAGTTCCACATGCTTTTATACTTTTGCACAAGTGATTGTGAATACATTTGTGCATGTTATTGTTCGTATGTGTCCTGACACAGGCTGTGTTGCTTTACCCACAGCCCAAGTCTGGTGGCTCTCCAGGTAGACAGTGAGGACGACGATCAACTTGACCAGTGGCCTTTCCCTCAGGCTTCTGCACCCCCCCAGGTGGGTGAAGCCTTGCAGGCCAGCAGTGGGGATGAGCGGGACTCCTTTGAAGCTTCCCCAGACCTCAGCTGTAGCAGGACACATTCCTCTTCATTCAACGCTCCTACAAAGGTACTGTACTGAACACTGCTTGGACCCAAACGTAGATCCATAACTTAATTTAACCAAATGATTTAAAAAATAAATAAACAAATAAAATTAACACTGTAAGTATATGGTATCCTATTTTGTGTGATACACAACTCTTTAAATTGTAATTCTGTTTATAGATACCATTAAATTGTTTAGAAAACATATAAGTAGAGAATATACACAAATTTATGATGAAGAGAATACAAAAGGCCATATGAGTAGATGAACATGTCTATGTCCAGGATTCTGAGGAACCAGGACTCCGACTGCGCTCTTACTCTTACTCTTCACCTAAGATCAACTTTGTGCGGCCTCGCCTCACCCGGGACGTGGCATCTGACCTTAGTGAAGGTTGGTATTGTTGACCCTTGCCCTTCCATGACAGACTCCAGCTGAAGTTTACATCAGCTTTGTGGCTTTTAAGGACATGTGTTTTAAGACTATTTTTAAGGGTAAATATATTATAATGTCAATTAAAAGAAGCCATGATTCTGAAAGAACATGAACCTGATCTTTACATCTCAAACTGTTTCCAATCAACTTTTACTTTGCATGAGAAGTCTTTTCCTTTGTTTGGCCTACACTGTATGCTGATGATACTGTTAGCAGCAGCAGATGCATTTTGTTTTCTTTCAGCCATGCAGTTTTGGCCCTCATGCTGAAAAGGAAGAACTCAAAGTTATTGTACCTCCTAGTACATCCTAAATTCAATTAAATCACATGAAAATTTTATTTTTTTAATTTGGATGAGAATGTTCATAGTGTTAGTGACAAACATCCTAGAAAGGATGTCAAATAATTTCTTTGCCTTTTGGTTGCTTTTTTTGACTGACATATGCAGCCCTGTGCTGCTGTACGATTGCTGTGTTTGATCACTGAATCACTTCCCTAGTAGTCCCTGCGGAGTGAAGGATGTGGTGTGTGATGTGGCAGGGTAGCCTCTTCAGTGTCCTCATGCCCCCTTGCTCCGCACAGCCCTCAGTGAGTGCTGTATCCTTACCCTATAGATGGTGTGTTCAGCAGCACTGGGCGCTCCCTTCTTCAGGCCCTGTCTTTGTCTAAATCACTGTCGCTGCTCAGTCCAGTTAGTAAGTACACCTCGGCCCGCCCAACTTGGCAGCATGTAGCTCAAGCCTCTAACTATCACCCCCTTCCTGGGGCTTGCTTTTCTGTGCTTGGATCATGATACTGTTCTTCCCACAACCTTTTCATTACATTACATGAAGTTGATAAATGAAATTTGGTGTACAGCATTGAAAAAAGTTACAAAATGCATAATGCCAGCTATAGTCTCTGTAACTCTTATGTGATTAAAATGAGTCAAGTGGTGGAATACATGGATACCACAGGTATGCATTTTGTATCTTGAGCCGTGTGGTTCTGCCTGGGTTTTTGTTGCAAAAAAGAAAATCTTACAGTACATTTCCATTGTCATAACATTGTCATAAGAGGTTTGTTATCTGCTCAGTCTTTGTTTTCAAAATGTGTGTTTCATGGTGGGTACTCTACAGCTGTGCATTCCTGCAATTTTTTTTTTTTTTGGATTCACAGTCTATCCTTGATTTTCCAGACTATATGGGTGGATGGGGTGTCTGGAAAATCAAATGCATGTAGTACATACTATACATTCATACAGTGCAGTGAATGATATGGAGAAAATGGCAAAAAAGGTTCTGATAAAGCTAGATCAGAATGCTGTTGCAAAGGGACTAGGGGGTGCTACTGTACACTGCCTTCATGAAACCAATGGTGCAGATGGTTCTTTTTAGAGACATCAAAATTGTTTAAATACTGTATTCTGTGCATTAGTGAAGTTATTTTCTCCAGTAGAGGGCATGCTTCAGTGTTTTAGACATTTTTATTTGTTATGAGAAAAAAATATTCATTTTTGAATATTTATGATTTTTTTTTTTTTTTTTTTTTTTGCAATGGTCCATAGGTCTTTACAATTGATGTCCAGAAAAGAGAGGATGGACTTTATTCCATTACCATGCCACATTCTCTGCCACATCACTGTGTTCCCTTTTCTTTGTAGCCATTAGAATAAAATTTTAATAGCTAATACAAGTACTGCTTTCTAATAAACAATCATGGCTATAAATGAAATTAAATTTTGAGATTCTGTTTGTAGGCTCATCAGTATTATTTCCTGGAATGGGTTTTAATTATTTGTGGTTCTTGAAAAAGTCATAACAATTGTGCGTGTTTTTATACTGAACTGTACACTGTTTTCTGTTATTTTCCCCCACAGAACAACACACTTCCAGTCTGTCTGAACAGCCCCAGGAGAAAAGGTATATACAAAAACTGTATTGCTGCCTCATTGTGTCTTATTTCACTGTGTGGTAGTACAGTACAGTGGTCTTTTTTTTTTCTGATGCAACATTTTCCTTGAGAGATTGGCCAGTCTGCATTGTACCACTATAGTCTGCCAACTGTGTGACCACTGGCAGCCATGATTCTGTTTACCCAGAGTTATTTTAAGGTTGCAATTATACAATTAGTAGGCTGGTGTTTCTCATTCAGGAAGTATATCATGCTCGGTGCCATTAGCTTCTCAGTATGTGAAGCGAAGACCCACTGTGCGGTTGGTGGACTTGTTTTTACAAAGCACACGATCTCAGAGTCACATCCGACCCACCTGCCCAGAAAGGCAACAAGCTTTGATTTTCTAAATGGACCATTGTTATTTAGCTCCATCTTGTCTTTGTTTTCTCTTGTTTTGCTCTACATGCTGTCATTTGTACTTATGACTTGCAGTTCTTCGGTGCCATTAAATTTGTGGATACATGAGCTGCAAATATTATAATGCTGACATTTGGAAATCCACAGTGCAATCGTTTCTTCTTTTTTTGGGGCACTTCATACAGTAGCAGTAACTGAATGTATCACAGATTTTTTAAATATGAAACAGTTGTGACAACAGTTAACTGCAAAATAACCAACCTTTTGAGAGTTTTTGCATGTTTAACTCATTGTAACTGGTGTTATCTGTTTCCATTTCCATTTCACTAACTAGTAGGAAATGCCATACATTTACAATATTCAGCATTTCAGTTTTCTCCTCTGTAACGCACAGAAATTAAGAGAGCTAAAAAATCTTTGTTACGCTGTATGCAGTTTTCCATCTCAAATGCAGTACCAGTGACAATTCTGAATAAGCTTGCTGGAAACTAGGTTTTTTCCCACAAGGCATTTGGATAACAAGGTCAATCAGGAAATGCACTGTTGTGTCTTCCCAGCTGTTTTGTAGTAAGACCTGGTGTGTCTGTATCATACTTAAAGCATTATTTGCCCCATAACAATCATATGATAGTTACACAAACACTAACTCCAAACTCAGGCAGAGATGTGTTTATAGTAGTTCTAAACCTCACAGTGAGCCAACTGTATCGTTATCACTTATTGTCTACCATAGTGATTAATTAAAAGCTGTGGAATGCTGCCAGGGCTTATGGAGGCCTAAAGTGCAGATAAAAGCCTCCAGCCCATTGTTACATGACAGACTTCAAAGCTAAGAAGCTGTTCCTGCTGCCATGCAGTGGTGATGTTGAAAGGTGCACAATGTGTTTTTCCCCCCTGCCTCCTCCCCCCTCGTGCCCCGGGTTGTTCGGAGAGCTGTGTTGTTTCCTGTAGGGAGTTAAATTTCCGTAAAAGGGCACAGTCAGCCGAGGACGAGGGCAGCGTGGCGCTGGCAGAGTCCCTGCAACACCTCACCCTCTCCGAGTTCCTCAAAGAGTACGTGGCCAATAACTCCAATCCCTTTACCCCAATCCACCTGCCAAACCCTTCCCACTCCCATGCCATGCATGCCTGGGGTCAGCTTGGCATGACCTGTTAACCATTAATCTACCCCCTACCCTGCTCTAAGTGGTTGCCACCCCATAACCACAGCTCTGCAAGTTACCTGTGACAAAGCTTACGTTAACTGTTCACAGTACCTTAAATAGCTATAACCACATTTAACCACCCCTGTACCATGATAACATGGAAGTGCAGTTTGAGGACTTCCCAAGAGATATGCCTTACTTTGGTAAACACACTTCACATGCCTGACAGGTTCACAAATTTCCTGACAAACCAAGTTGAACACCTTCTGTTACTCATAATAAACTTATAAGAGTAACAAAAAAGAAATTTGATAAAGTTCTTCGTGAAGTTTCTCAGTCTTGCACAGTGTGCGCTGACAAATTTAATAATTTTGTGTTCTGTTGTTTACCAGCACATACAGTCATATTCTCCTTTAACAGTTTTCTACTGCTGTTGTGGTGCTTAGCTGATAAACGGCTGCAGGGAGTGTAGAAGTTAAGTGTATGGACCTGTAAACTAAAGTTTGTCTGTTCAAGTCTCATTCCAAGATACTGCTGTAGCACCACTGAGTAAGGTACTTGCCCTGAGGTTCAGCTGAACAAGTGGGTCAAACATTGTGATGAGTCACCTTGGATATCTGTAACAGAGAAATAAGTCTGGAAATGTGGATCCTCATCATTACTAACATTTTTTTTCCCCTGAAGATACTGCATGATTTACACATATACTTGTCCTATTTATTTAACAAACTAACAGAAGAGTTAAAGTTGTCCTCCATTTCATAACTCAAAGCTGGTTTTTTTGCCAATACTTCTTACATGCAAATAGAATTGAAGAAGAGGAGTGGGATAAATACATAATCCCATCCAAAGCAGAGTCGGAGAAGTACAAAGTGAGTCGTACCTTCAGCTTCTTGAAGAGCAGGATGTCGAGCACACGAAGCAAGAACAAGGTAAAGCAACATATGGCTGCTTCATCGCCCAAGCCTTTCACTGTTGGATATCTTTTTATTATAGTATGACTTACAACTCATTAGACTGTTCAGTTTTGAGAAGTCATCTGTAAGGAAAGAAAAAGCTATAATTGTGAACTTTTGAAATTGTTGTCACTGAATTAAATCATCCTCTTAGTTATTAACCTTCAGATATTGGCAAACAACACAACTACAGTTTGACCTGATATGAAACAAGCAATTTCTTTGTGGTGAACAGACTTTTCTAACCAGTGACCAAGACATTCAGCACTGATGCGCAGTCTTGTATGGCTCTCCCAGGGTAAGGCAAAGGATAGGGAAGGGAAGGAAAAAGGGCTGAGTGGACATCAGTTTGTGGCTGGTTCCTGTTCTGGACTCACTCTGTGCCTGGTGTGTGATAAGCCAGCAATGGGCAAGGACCTTCTTCAGTGTTCGAGTGAGTCTTAATTGATTAAATAATATTGTACTGAATTATATGTTTCTTTGCTTTGTTGACAGATAAAATGTAATAACATTATGAAGGTTTACAGTCCATCTTCTTGAAAGTATTGCATTGTAAGATCTAGCATAACTTGATGTCTGCCTTTCACAGACTGCACAATTAATGTCCACAAAGGCTGCCGGGATGCCACCACACCTTGCATGAAGGTAACAGATTGCTAAGTGTATAGCAAGGGCAAGTGTGACGTTTAAAACGAGACATTGCAGACATATTGTACCACCTTAGATTTCATTCTGTCATTGTACACAAAAAAAATAAGTTGATATGAATCATCTTTCTAGTAGCATAAAAATAGATGCACCATTCAGGAATTCAGCAGAGAGGTCCAAAACAAAGACGTGAAGATATTTATGTTAATCATTAAACAATATTAACAGTTTCTGTCAACATTCCACCTTTCTCTCAAGAATGGGAGGGTTGTGCATGCAAAGTAAGTGTTTATGCATCTGTGATTTCCTTGCTTCATGACAAGGGGGGTTTTTGTTTCACACAGAAACTTCAAGAGAAGTATGTGGTGACTCTGAAAAACAAGGCTGCCTCCCTCCCGCAGAGTAAGTCAGAGAGTTACACATTGCCTGAATCCATTAATGTTTAGCACACTGCACAGGGCAAGTTTAACATCTTTTATGAGTGAAGAGAGAAAAGTGCTGCTTTTTCACTGTTCAAGTCGTTTGATCATCACACAACAACCTAGCCATCTTCATTTCATTCAGTGCATTAGAGTTAAAAGCCCTAAATATCATGAAAATATTTAGTCCTGTCCTGTATAGCACACACCTATAGTGTAAATACTGTACATCTCAACAAAAAAGGAAATTTTGTTAAAGGAATATAAATTTGCGTAGTAATATAGAGGATTGCTACAGGTGTTTTTGTAAAGAGGCTCTTGTTCAAAATCTAGCATGTTAAAGGATGTTCTATTTGTTTTAATAAAACCACTCCAGTTAAGGTTGAATTAATATTTTATCAGTAGTAATATTGTTTTCTCCAATATACTTCAGTTCTCCATTTTATGGATGGAGTTTCAGTAATCTTTTCTTAAGGATCTCAATTATATATGATAAATGTGTTGATCTATTTTTTGGGTGGTTTTCTGATGACTATATGAATTTTATTGCCAAACGAGGTTATCCTACTAGGTTAGAGTTGGAGGCCCTGTGCAGATTGCATCCTGTTTGGTATCTGCCTCAGATACAGCGGTGCCTTGTCCAATCCCTGCCTCAGCTTCACTTCCTGCCATGATGTCCCGGGAGAGGAGGGACCAGGCTGCTGTACCCATCTCTTTATCTAAGAGTTTCCCTGTCGTCACAGAAAGGTGAGAAGTATAATGTGTCACTTGTAGGAGAAACATCATCTGAAGGGATGCAGCAGAGAAAACAATGTCTTCAAAAAATTGTTAGATGAATTTATACTAAAATGGTTGTTTATGAACCATTTTATGAGTTTTTTTTATATATATATATATATATATATAATATATATATCATGTTGACAGACAAAAGCAATTTAATGTGAAGCTCCACAGATCCAGTTACCGCTGTGGATGATCTCCCCTCCAGGAGGCTAAGCGAAGGGCAGGAGGGTGAGTCTGAGTCCTGGAGGAGCCGATCACAATCGGAGGAACTTCTACCAGTGATGGAGTCTTCACCTTCCACTGATTCATCCCTCATAGAAGGTACTTTTTACTGCATCACATTTAGTTCAGAATATGGAGCAGATATGATTATAGCATAGAAACAGGTTGCATAAAATGTCTTCAATTTTTGTTGGAAAACAGATGAGTACCCCATGACCATTGTCAGAATTTTGATAATATGGGTGGGCCCCTAATGTATTGCCTTAACTTGGCTTTGGGTTTCAACACAAATCAGAACTTCTAACTGATATATTGGCGTTAAAAGGCAACTATGTCTTGTTTTGGCTAATTTTAGACATAGACTTCACTCCCAACTCTTTTATCCCAGGTAATTAATCTTTTATTCCAGGTAATTAATCTTTTGACGAAAGTATTGGCTACTTCAAAACATAAAATGAACTTCATTAGTTTCTAATAACACAAGGTTGGGTTTTTTATTTTTATTTTTATTATATGACGTCCTAAGTTAGCTGGCTTTGCCCACTAGTACCCATTTGAGATCAGTTTTTAATAGTAGAAAATCAAACAGATCTGTTTCCTTATGTCTCCAGATGTGGTTGACTCGCCATTACGAAACGACTTCAGGGCAGATTTCTTGGATTATGAACCAGAATCTTGGAGTCTTGCTGTGGACCACAAATTTTGTAAAAAGCATGAAAAACGGGTTGTCAAAAGACAGGATGTGATTTATGGTGAGTTGTGCAGTTTCAGGACAGGGACTGAATATCTCTGCTCATGGCATACTTTCACTCTTCACTGCAATGATTGAAACATCACTCTCTGTCTCTCTCTCTCTCTCTCTATATATATATATATATATATTTTTTTTTTTTTTTTTTTTACAGGTGTTTAGCCATACAGAAATTTTTTTTAAATTGCTTTTTGTAGTACTTTAAGACACTTAATAAACTAAATTTACCCCTAGTAGTATGTATGGTGTTTCAAACAGCAAATCAGTTCTCTTTAAACATTTAACTTTGTTAAATTTTTTTAAATAAAATTTGTGGCTATAATTTGATTTTAAAAAAACCTTCATAAAAGTTTAAGGTCTATCACCATTCTGAGGTTATCTATGTTTTGTGTTTGGTGAAGAACCACTTATCAAAGGTTCCAGATGTAGGCTTTGTGGATATTGTGTATATCCAGTCATCACATAATTAGGTTCGTTCCTTTCCTCAAATCACCCAGTTATCTGGGCAATATTTACACGCATCATCTTTTTTAACATATATTTGCCCTAGCACTTAAACAGCCTAACGTTTAGAAGGCGTCATCACAGTTGGTTTTTCGTGAGGCAACAAAGTTGCAGATGCAGGACTGCATTCCTCAGTGGTCGTGCTACCTTCCGTTCTGTACCAAGCCCATTTTCCTTCCTCGATCAACTCAGGTCCTGGGGCAGGCCCAGCTGTGCATATGTGCTACCTGCAGGCTCAGGCTTCCCCTGCCTCCCTACTCCTATCCTGCAGTGTTTGCCTCTTCTCTGTTCTCTGGTGCTCCTTACCACACTGGTATTCTATTCGCCTGCAGTTGGACCAGCGTCACTTCCCTTTTTCTCAGTGATCATACTGCCCCCACGTCCCAGGCCATGGCTAGTGTCTGATTATTCCTTACCTTTTCTCTGGGACAAATCCACTTACAATCACCTCTGGCACCAGTGGGCTCAGACCTTCCCCACCCCCCTTGGCTCAGCCTCCTCCATCTTATCTTTTTTTCTTGGCAGCCACATTTCTACCAGTCCCCTTCCTCTTTTTTCTCCCTTCCCATGGGGCAGCCCCAGCTGCCACAACCCTGCCACCTGCAAGCTTGTTCCTCCCTTGCCTCCTTACCCCCCACTGCCTTTCCTATCATTCCTGCCACATTTGCCATACCTGTGCCCACCCTGTCAGTTCCTAAACCAGAATTTTCACTCTCCTTCTCAGCTGCAATGCCATCCTCTCATGCCAGGGTATACCCAGTTCCCTCTCTCCACTCCTCGAAGGCCCTCCTGTCTTGGGTTGTATCCAGTTTCTTCTGTGTGCTTCACAGCTACTATAGCACCTTTGCATCCCAGGCAGTGCCCAGTGTCTACCCTTTGCTCCACTGGGCTATGCCCAGTAAGCCTCCTCTAGGTACCAGAGAGCTCCAACTCTATTGCCATGTTTCCCCTTCCCAGCAGCCATGCTACCCTTGTCTCCTAGGCTGAGCCCCCTACTTCTCTCTCCACCCTTGGGGCAGTTTATAGCATTCTTACTGTCACTCACTCCCTTACCCCCCGGTTTTTCTTGCAGTTGCATTCCTGTGGTGTTTCTCCTGTTGCTCATCTCAGTCATGCTGACTCCATCGATTTTTGTGGTTGCCCCATTCTTTTGGCAGCAGGAAATGAATCTTCAATTTAATGATTCCAACTTTTGACTCTCCACATCTTGTTTTCCTTCACATCTGTAGTTTCTGATGCATAGTCATGTCAAATGTTACATCAACAGTCATGACAACTTCATTAATTCTGGACTAGATTACTTTCTCTTTCACTGTTATATCATCCTTGCACTTGTCCAGAGTCTTGCACATTTACTCTCTTGCTACATTATTTCCACCTCCCACACAGTTTACATTATGGCTTCTGACCTGGCATCGTAGTTATCACAGTTCATTATTACTCACTACAGTTGTTTGGTCAGTGGTTTTTGTCTCATTTGACTCATGCTGCCAAACATCCCTTGTGGGGTTCCTAGTGGCCTACTGTGTTGGTGCTTACTTGTACCCATTGCTCCTAAGGGTCCCAGTTGTCTGATATATCTGCACCAATAAAGCTTGCAAGGAACTTTATTTGTATAGTTTGCTTCTGTAATTGTCCCTAGACCTCCCAATAGACCCAAGAGCTTTGATACACCAATTCTACACGTTGTGCACCTGTGCTATTCCACATAAGATGCTCCTATATACAAACTGCATATTATTACTGCACCACATGATGTAAGACATCCTTCAGATATTTGAAGGATTCTTCAGTTCAATCATAAACATAAAAGGGTATCCTATGGGATGTAACCTTGATTCTAATGCTGCTGGTATAAGAGCTACTTGAAGAACTAAATCTCCTATGCTGTGTCATGTTATCTCAGAGTTGATGCAGACAGAGATGCACCACATCCAGACCCTGACTATCATGGCTGAGATATTCCGGAAGGGAATGAAGGAGGAGTTGCAGCTAGACCTGGACA
This sequence comes from Heterotis niloticus, assembly GCA_018136845.1. Classification (NCBI taxonomy): domain Eukaryota; kingdom Metazoa; phylum Chordata; class Actinopteri; order Osteoglossiformes; family Osteoglossidae; genus Heterotis; species Heterotis niloticus. The sequence goes on from CM030891.1 coordinate 20,892,097, forward strand.
CAGTGGACAAGATTTTCCCATGTCTGGATGAGCTCCTAGATTTCCATAAAAGCTTCTTCTGTGCCATGAAAGAACGTCGGCAGGCTTGCACACAGGAGAACAGCAAAAATTTTCTCATTGACCGGATAGGAGACATTTTAGTGCAACAGGTATACGTAAACCAGGCAGATACATGTGTTCTGACAGCATCCCACACCCATGCATGCATCACTTTTATTCATGCTGTTTGCAAAAGAAATCTGGAGAAAAAATGGTATGGTCATGACCTCCATATTGGAGGACTGAATCATTGTGTGCACAGTTGTGGTACATATGCAGAGCTCAGATTTCCCTGTATCCAGTAACCATTTGTTTTGGTGTAGTTTTCCAGTGACAATGCAGAAAAGATGAAGCAGGTGTATGGGGAGTTCTGCAGTCACCACACCGAAGCTGTTGGCTTCTTCAAAGAGCTCCAGCAGCAGAACAAGAAATTCCAAGTGTTTATAAAAGTAAGTTCTGTTAATTAACGGAGATGGTGTGTATAGGTGTCTTAATCGATTGCAATACTGTGTGTTTTGTATATCTCATGAGCTCTTTTTCTGATCCAATAATGTTTTCCTAGCAACAAAGTAATAACTCTTTGGTGCGGAGGAAAGAGATCCCAGAATGCATCTTGTTGGTGACACAGCGCATCACCAAGTATCCAGTGTTGCTGGAGAGGATCCTACAGTATACTCAGGGTGCTGATCTACTCTGCTTTCTAGTAATGCAATAGTGCTGCATGAATAACAACACAAATAATATGTACTGCTTCAATTCCTATTGCTGTAAATGCTGTCTCAGTTGTATTTAAAATTAAATGAATGTCAAGATGTTTTTTTTTTTTTGACACATCTGCGCCATCTGTTGGTGAAATATAGAACCAAATCTGTAAGAGATAATTAGTTGAAAACAACTCACAGCACCATCTGGTATTGCTATTATAGTAGTAAGGTGTTGCAGTATATATGTTTATGTTGTAGTATATTTTTGAATAGATATTTTTCCAAAGTAATTATTGACAATTACTGTCTTAAAAAGATTTGTGTTCATATCTCAATTATTCCTTGCCCTTTTATCATGTATGGAATAGAGTTTAAGAAATAGAAAACATATTCCACTTGAAGTGCTCAGCTAAAAGTTCCTTAAATAAACAGTTTTGCTGGTGTTTTTCCTGCTTAGAGGGTACAGAGGAGCACTCAGACCTGTCGCGGGCCTTAGGTCTCATCCGTGAGGTGATCGCAACTGTGGACTTGAAGGTCAGCGAGTATGAGAAAGAACAGAAGCTTCTGGATGTTCTGAACCGCATGGAGAACAAGACTTTTGCCAAGCTGAAGAATGGTCACACCTTCCGCAAGCAAGACTTGCTCAGCCAGAACAGGACATTGAAGCACGTGGGCCTTGTGTACTGGAAGACAGCCACGGGAAGGTTAAAAGGTTTGCAGCAGATCTGGACATCATGAGACCTGTAGATCTATGGATGTATGTTTTGACTTCAACCCTTTATGGTTTCCCACTCTGCAGATATCCTGGCACTCCTTCTCACGGACAGTTTGATATTCCTACAGGAAAAAGACCAGAAATTCACATTTGCCGCCGTGGTAAGCAGTTCATGATGCTAAAGTATAAATTGTGAGTTACAACTGAATTGTGTAACTATTATTAATGCAGCCATAGCTATTGCCTGATTTCGTTGCACAGTTTCATTTTGAATGTGCTGTATTGTTACGGGGCAAGTAACGGAAAACATGTTTCATTACCATTTGATAATCTGCAAAGAAGTATTTAATAGTCTCTAGATTAGCTCTTTGTTGGACTACCTGCAAACTTATGCCACTTGTTTCACATACTTTGACATGTCTTATTCCACCAGGACCAGAAACCACCAGTGATCTCCCTCCAGAAGCTCATAGTGAGAGAGGTGGCAAACGAAGAGCGAGGCATGTTTCTAATTAGTGCGTCTGCAGCTGGCCCTGAGATGTATGAGGTCCACACTGCTTCCAAGGAGGAGCGCAACAGCTGGATGAGGCTGATCAGAGAGGCCGTGGAGAGGTGCTCTGCATGTGAACCATGGCAGTGGTCAGCTGGGTCTTCTTACCTGAAATGTAGAAATGTATTAAACAAAGTGTATTCAAAACACATGTTAGGTGTGATTTTGATTTGTTTATGACTTTGCAGAATAGATGTTTTTATAGCCATTTACCTTATTGTGGGTTCTTCACATCTTGTCTCTGGGATAGCTGCCCAGAGGAAGAGGAGGAGAATACCAGTGAGTCAGAGGAAGACAAGCGAGCTGCAGAAGCCAGAGCTCTCAAGATCCAAAAACTGCAAGGTGATAGGAATAACAAATTGTTGTTGACAGAAGTTACACAGAGTAACAAGCTTTTTTATCTTAGTCAACAGGAAATATCATGTATACAAAGCCTCCGAATTTGTTGTAATTCTCATATACAACTGATACCCAGTTAACATCACATGCTGTCATGGATGATGCAATTTTATGACCATGCCTTTTTTGACTAATGTTCACTAATGCTCATGATAGTGACTTTGGTCATAAGTACCTTTTTATTAAAACTCAGATCTTTTAGTAAAACTGAGTGACCTACTGGTACTTATGAAACTTAAACCAATGGTACCCCACACACATTGAGAACAGCAGCCTTTTGTGGCAAAAGTTTGTTTTTCAGTCCAAACTCTGCAGTATGATGACTCCTGTTCTCTGCAGCCAGTGTTATATGCAAGAGGACTGGCTTTGCTCCTGTGTTTCACAAATGTTATAGGTTTTTTTAATGTCATGCTACAAGTATAGTGCTTTTTAGTGTATAATATCTTATTGCAACAAATATAAAATAACTCACTATTTTACTGACATGGTGCTAGTCATTAGACTTTATAGAAGGGAACATTTAAGCCAGTTGTAGGGTTAGCACACAAAATTGCCAGTAGAGCTTCACTACCTTACCCTGATGTTAACTGTACAATTGCTGAATTTATAAATTTGTCAGTTGTTTTATGTAAATGTAATAATTACATAATGGAAGTCACTTAAATATTTATTTTTGTACATTTTCATGCAGAGACCTTAAATGCAAAGGACCAACAGATCTGTGCCAATCTGGAAGAAAAACTGAAAATCTATGCTGAGTTGACGAGGATGAATGTGATTGAGGATATCATACCTGAGCCACGGCTGCTGGTCCAGTCCAATGCAGATGAGACACCCCAGACTGTGGAGCTGCTCAAAGCAGCACTCAAAGAAGGTATCGGGCCCCCTTCATTTTTCAATTACTGCATCCTGTAACCAATTCTTATCTTAGCCCTGAGACAAAGCTGCCTGTGTCTAATAAGGCATGAAACCAATAAGATATGTAACTAGGGTATATGTCTTCAAAATGGGTTCAACTGAAAGTGACCAAACTGGGCTTCATGATAATTGATGGTTGTAAACATGGGTAAAACAGCCAAACGATGTGTACCCTGAGCTGGATTTGAATATATGCCTGAATGAGCAGCTCAGGAGTTGTGAGGCCATGTAAAGCTACAACTCAACTGACAGTTGTTTGTATAATGTCTGTAAGTGACTCATGATCCTTTGCAAAATGATGAGCAGCCATGATGAAACTCTCTGCATTCCCTCTCCAGCAGAGAAGCTGAAAGTCATGCTCATGTCCCGGCCTTGTTCCTTGGACAGTGTTTCTCAAGAGAGTTTGCTTGAACCTGGATCCCCCAGCACACTCCCTGATATCACTGTGTTTGGCAACATCCAGGAATCCCCTACAGAATGTAAGGCTTTTGCCCCCACATGAAATCTGTTTTTCTTTAATTACATGCATTACACAACTCTGGCCAGCTTCACCTGTGATATTACTCATTATACGGCAAATTATTTGAAAACTTAATTTATCTAATTAGCAAATATTTAGCAAATTTCATATTTACATAAATTGAGTCTTTGTTTAAATACACAGCATCCAGGTATTGCTTGGTGGAAAAATTTTATTGGATTTTTTTTTCAGTGAGAGCAGTGTAAAACCATTTTAATGGGACTTCAGTAAATATGAATATAGTTTTTATGGGTGATCCATTCATTGGTTACATGTTAAATGTTTAAAATGCATGAATTTATGAAAGTGAGAATGTTAAGGCATTGTAACCATAACCTTGTATATCATCTGTTTTTTTTCCTTAGCTGAATACTCAAACACCCAGAGTTCAAGTTCAGTCTCTCAGACATCAGATTCAGAAACAAGAGAAGTAGAATGGACTGGCACTGATGCTTTAATATTGTCTTTAAATAACCTCAAAAGAGGGGACAGCAACGACATTAACCTGAAGGTATGCTTTTATTTATTTATTTTTATTTTTAAACTGCTGCAGAAAACATACACTATTGTGACCGTCACAATTTATTGTAGTTTAATCCTGTAAAGTGTCTTTGTGTCGCCACACATTTACTTCCCGATTTTATCATTTACAGCAGCTGGCCACATGGTGGTGCTTAAAATAAACATGTCACACAAAAAATAAAATAAAAAAAACACCTGTGCAATTGTGCAAACTATATAATAAAAATTCGAATCACATTTAATCCTTTTAAAATGAATATATACAGTAAAGTGTTTGTTATAGGGCTAGTAACCCTTTGGGAACAGCATGTCTGTTTTCACTTTTAATCTTGTTAAAGACTTAACAAATTAGGCTTGTTTAGAATTTGAGCCTTGGCAGTTGTATTCTGGAAAAAGAAGATAGTAACTTTGCAAGTATTTGTGGCTCAGCTGGAGTTTCTCTAATTTTCCTCAATTAATTACACTAATTGACACAGGGTGGCGATGTTGCTTCTCTGTTGTAGACAACTGCTTTTGCAATGGATATTAAAAGTGGTTGTAAGAATATAAGCTTCACTTTTCACTTCTGTGCTGATATCTTGACACTTTTTGCCAAATTTTGAAATAGTTCTTGTCTTTGCTAAAATTATATTCTGCCTTATTGAAACACTGTCAGTCACCCATTGAGGTTTAATGGCCTTGTAAACAATAGTGGTTCTATTTCCTTCTTTTACTTTGAAGCTGGGTGCTACTGTTTACTATTCTGTTTAGATATATAGGTAAATTTCTTGATGAAGTTATGCACTAACAATGCATTTTAGTTTGTATTATAATTGTTCTCTCCTTTACCTATATGCCATTGACAGGTGAATGCCAGGTCTGTTTAATCCCCTTTCACTGCAAATGTCTCTGTGGCTTTGAGGCAACACAAAAAAGCTCTCATTCCCTCCATTTATGTGTCCTTTCACCCTGCAGGTGGCCCAGAGTGTTCAGAGTCTGACCCAGTTACTGTACAGCCTGCAGGTGAGAAAGCTGCCAACAATTTACAGCAGTTTACAATGGCATTCTCAGAGACACTGTTCTAACCAGAAATAAAAGGTATAATGTAGCATTATGTCTAATTTACTGAAACAAGATGTGTTATTACATACAAAATCTCAGAAATAGGACAATTCAGTCTCTTGTACAATGAGACTGTTAATTATCTGTTCACAAAGAGATAAGCAATTATCTTTTCAAGGGAACTTGTCAGGCTGTGTGTGTGTAGCAGAAGGTTGGCAAGATCTGAAATTTGGCAGTTATGGTTTTTTTTTTGCATAATTAATTGAAAACTACAGATTCTACTTTTATGAGGTAAAAAATACACTAAATGGATATGCAAATGATTACATAAATTATTAAAATGCAAACCCATTCAATTTTTTTTTTCTGTGAAAATGATGGGAATCTCAGTTGGAAAGCAAGACAGGTATTTTCTTGTTTTCAGTGTAACACGTAGATAACTTACTACCTCTTTCTGTAGTGGCAGTATTGCTGTTGTGTTTGTCTTAGCAAAACCCATGCAGCTTTAATGTAAACGTACCTGCTTGAGCTCTTTTGAAATGGCCACAATAACATGAACATCTCTGTTTGTCCTGCAGAGGGGTAGCACATTTCCCAAATGTAAAGGAAAGAGGAAAAACACACAAACCCTTCTTTGCTTTAAATAATCTTGACAGTTTATTTACGAAGGAATAGTAAATTTATTGATAATTAATTTTGCTAAATCATGATTACTTTTCTATGCTCAGTCATAAGCTTTCCATTAAAGTTCTTTTCCATTTTTGTTTTAGCTAAATATTTTTCTTTTATTTTCCTTAACATGCAAACATCTGGTTTACTTTGCATCTTGTATCAAGTTTAGTTAGTATGCTGAATCTCAACTGTCGACAACAATATAGTGGACAGTAAATCCTAAACTATAAGTGAATTGTCAAAGGCATGAGTTTGGAATTTTTCAAGTCATTGTCAGATTTTTAATGTAACTGTTGTTAATCCTCATTTAGCTAACCCAGTATTCGAACTTAACTTTGATGGCCAGATGCTGTCCCACTCCCTTGCAGGCAGCAGTGGCCATCCAGGACAGCTGCTTTGAGGTACAACGAACTCTACTCCAGGAGAGTGAACGGGCGCCACGTGCCAATGCCCTGCAGGAGCAGGAGAAACAACGGAACCTAGAAAAGCGACGGGAGGAATTGGCTGGCGTGCTGCGGTTGCGGGAGCAGCTCCGACAGGAGCAGCAGCGCTGGGAGCGTGAGTGCCACCTGCAACAGTGCCAGCATGAAGAGCTGGTTGGCCAGCTGGAACAACGTGAGCAGGAGTGCCAGCAGCAGGCTCAACGGCTTCAACATGAGCGTGATGAGCTGGAGGTCCAGCTGCAAGACTACCAGCAGAGCCTAGAACGGCTGCGCGAAGGCCAACGCCTTGTGAGCCGTCAGCGCCACCAGCTGGAGACCCAGCAGAAGTTGCTGCAGAGCTGGCGCCATAGTCGCCAGAGGAGCCTGCCTGTCATGGTGATCCCGTTGGATAACTGCCAGGTGCACTTTTCTCTGGAACTCAGTCGTAATCCAGTTTTTCTTAATGTTGCTGCAGGTGGTCACTGGGATGGCTTCATAAGCAGTCAGACATTAACACCACGTGCTGTTAGCTCAAAAGCAAGAGGACGTGGTTCCATGTGGCCTACATGCCAAAAAATGTCACCCATCAGACGCCAAACTTGTTTATCTTGTGTGTGACAGTTGAAATGCTAAGATGTTTTTCTGTGTAGCTCTTAAAACTGATTTTCAGAAAGGGAAAATGTAAGCAGTTTAAATGTCATCTGTGTGAATGTCAAGGCACTCACACTTATAAAAAGGTCAAAACTGATGGTAATTAAATAGCAAAATTTCACACAGATTTTATTGCTATGGGCTTAGAACACACACAACCATCTAACTGTTTTTGGATTTATTTAGTTACTTAAAAGGAAATGTAGGACAGAAACATAACAAAGATGTTTTCAGCTCTCGTGTTTTTTTAAGGGAGAAGTTTAGAACTAAAAAGATGATTATCTAGTTGGACAGTAATATTTTCAACATACTCTCTTTCTATATAATATTATATATTTTTATTGTATTTAAGATTAAATAAATTGGGATAGTGTCAGTTTTTGTTGAATATAACACATTTTTTAATCTGAACTATTGCTAAAAAGACTGATATCAAATGTCTTACTGAAGAGAACCCCAGTAGTGTACAATTAGACTGCTGGTTGTGTTAAAACATTGAATGTGGTGTTCCAAGGACACCACAGCAATGCAACCTGACACCACTAATATGATTAATACAGTCATTTTATTACAGCAATATAATGGCTCTGCTTGCAGCAGCATTTCTTCCATGTAGTAGAAGAGGACAGTGTTGCCCTCCAGTTTTGCTCTTTTAGTAGTAAATTTAGTTTCACCACATCAGAATTGTTGTTGCAGACATGCACTCTGGGGACAGGCGAGAATGGCACAGACATAACAAGTTATGACTCACGTTCTGTTGTTGAGATGCACCCAAGTTAACAGGATGTGTGAGGGTCAGTAAACAGAGCCCTGGAACTGGCCTTTCTGGCTGAAGTGAGTTCCTGTCACAGCACTGTTACCAGAGCAGCACAACACCAAGCCTCATCTTTCTGGAGTTACTCACTCAATTAATAGTGTCACACTTCTTATGTTAATGCGTGCAAAAAGATCAACCTGGTTAGAATCACAATGTACAACAGAATTAGTTGTTTGAACAGTTGTTTGTTCCTGTGTTCATATGCTACTTGTTTTGGTTTAATGTGTTCAGATATTTACTTTGTCTAATAACTTTATCCATACATCTGTTATCCTAAACCTCTGGTCAGGGCTACTTCAGCTAGAGCCTGTTGCAGAATAACTTGGTGCTAGCTCAGGAAAATGCAACCTAATTAGGACCCCCCTGAACTGTGGGAGAACCTAAAGGAAACCCCTGTGAACAGGTTAAACCCAAGTCAAACGCACGCATGAACCCACAGCCCAGAAACTCTGAGACATTATTGTTTCTCACTGCAGCTCCATGCTGCTCAGCTGTACATTTTTTACCTTGAAAAGGGTGTCGTACACATGAGTGCCATTTGTGTATCTTTCCACAGGATCGTGGTCACATCCAGTGTGGCAACTTTGATGGTGAGGCCTCAGTATTGGTCAACGAGGCAGCCCTCCACGTGTCACCGAACAGCTGCCACCTCCCCCAGCATCAACGCTCCGTCTCACTGGTCTCTCCCGAGTTGCCCAGTACTCACATGGCTCGCCCCATCCTTGATGACAAGCATATGCCCCAGCAACTATCAGCCCACAGTCACACCTCTCACCTCCCAGCCACCGCAGTTCACACAAACAACGGTAAGAGGTGCTACTGCCAGGAAGCAACAGCCCAGTTCAAAGGGCTGAAACACTACACAGTACCCACAGAGCTTCTGTTTAAATGGGGAGGGGTGTTCAGTTGCATCTACCTCTTGTTTAAAATGAGATTTTGTTCCCAGTGGCACCTATGCTTGATTTTTATAGCACATAGTTGTGTGTTGTACATATCCTTAAGCTTAGCAACTGAACGTACTCATTAAATAGATTAATTGGGTATAATTTATAACTACAGTTTGCACAGATAGTAGACACACCTACATCTAATATATCTGGCACTGTGTCAGATAAGCTATATTTTGAAAAGTGTCTTACATGAATACAAATCATCTTTCGTGGCATTCTGTATACGCAAGTTTTAAATTACATGATGCATCATGTGGCAAGATGTGCGTGTGGGAACAGACATGGAGAACATTAGGGGATGTTGGAGGTTGAAACTCCCTCATGAGACCTCGCTTGTCCTTCTTTCCCAGTTAATCAGTGTCTCCTGACAAAACAACAGTCTTCTCCCCTCCCAGAAATCAATCTCTCTCTGTTTATCGAATGCCGCAGGGTGACGGCTCCGTGCAAATCACCGGCAAGGTGCGATAGCAAACTGATTGAGACATCGATCGCGAAAATCTTTACAGAACTCATTACAGAGCGACCTGTTACCGCTGGAAGATAAATCAGAGGTGCAGAAATGATAAGCCATATTTTTAAACTGGGAGGAAATTTAATGTAAGCCAGTTATGGTTTGAAGTGTATGCCACTTCTTTATATTGCTTGTAAATAATTGCACTATGGACACAGAATGAAGACCCTGTAACATTTAATTAAGATTCCTGTGACTATGAAATATGTGAAGCACTTAATATTTGTGAAGCACTGAATTTACTGTATTTTTTGGTGATTGCATTTCAGAAAGTTTCAGTTTGAAACACATAAACCAGTATGAGGAGAGCAGGTAGCACAGCAGTTCCCGAAATGGGCTTGCCACCAGAAAGTTGCTGGACTAAACCAGCTCTGCCATAGCCCAGTTTAGCAAAGAACTTTCTCTGCATTGCTCCTGTAACAACGCCCTGCTGTATAAGTGGGTCAAATATTGTTTGTCACTTCTCATAAAAGAATGTCAAGTCACATCTTAATAATAGCAATAACAATCTCAGTAATCACTGCCCAATTGCATGGTTCTTAAAAAGTTGATTAGGTCAGGATTGGTTAAAAAGAACATACTGAGTTAAATCTCTTTTTGCACTTGGAAAATCCTCCGGTGTTTGCAGCTGGTACAATGTACAACCTTGTTTTTGTCGTATCAACTTTTCCCAATAGTTGGGCCTTGTGGACTCCCTGTAAAAACCCATCACTCATGGCCACCACTAGCGCTTAGTCATTGCCTTTTCCATTTACGGAAGTCAAGCCTGCGGCAATTTCAAACTGATACCATACTGAGCACCAAGCCCCTTTGATCTGTGCATTTGACAGCTAAATTAATCAGAACTGCTAGTTTTTCCAGTTTTGCTACCTGAGGGTTTCTGCCCACAGAACTGAGGTGTATTTTATCTAAGAACACAGTGTATGTAGTATTATACCATAAATTGTTTTTATGGAAATCATGAAGTTTAGTTGGGTCACAAAGCACTAAACTTTATTCAGTATCTTCTCTCTTATCGTATTACCTGAGCAAACTAAACGCTAAATGGTAAACTTGTCTTTTGGAAACATTGAGCACAGGTGTTTAAAATGATATGCAAACTCTGTGATTGACAAATTCCACTGTAAATTTAGATCCATTAAAATTCATATAAATGCTCCTGAAGAGTTTGTCAGAGGAGAGCTTTTATGTTCTGCTCTGGTTCTGTCCTTCCTGTAGGTGGCTCTCAGGAACAAACAGAACCAAGCTACTGTCCCTTGGAAGTTTCTAATGAATCAAAAACCCTATTAAAATCCCACCTCTGCTGTACAGCCATGAAGTAGCCTGTAAATAATCAGGCCGAGACACATTTCTGAACCACAAACAATGACAACGATAATAAAGAACAGCATTGGTGTTGAAAGCCCCCCTCCCCTAGGAGCTATTATGCATTGTGCTGTGTAGGTGAATGATATAGTACCACTGAAAGGTCTGGGGCCAACTATCCAACTTGATATGAGCTGAACTTTGCAGAAGAGCCAAAACACAAGTGTCCTAAATCTCTGGGAAAACCTGTCAGCTGTTTTCTTATTCATATTTTTTAACCAAATGTTTTATGTAAATGGACAGTTTCTGGCCATTGACTTGCATTTCGGGTGCTGTGCATCTGTATTAGTGGCACTTTTGAGAGGACATGTCAATCCTAAAGTAGTTCCATCATTGTCATCCAAAGGTCCTTTATAGCCACAGTATCGCAAACAAATAGGATTTCACTCCTTGTTATTGCTTAAGTGTCTGGATGTCTTGTAACTGTTTCTACTTACCTTTCAGATAGCAAAATCAAAGCTCAAGTGATCAGCATAACAGTTTTGTTTGCCAGGTTTGTCTGTAGGAATTTAACATTACAGGATCATGTTCCCATCTGAATTGTACAGTTGAACTTGTTCCCAAACTTAAGAACAGCTGCCAGGACAAACAGTCCATGTGTTCAAAATATTACAAGCTATTTTCTTTTATTTTTATGTCAGAGTTATACAAAAGTACCATTAAAGCAAGCTTGAAATGTCATTCTGACAGCTCAGTAGCTCTAAAGTAAGAGGGAATTAGCTTTTTATACATGTAATAATTGCGCCAATACTGCTGATTAACCAGCAAAGTTAATATCATATTGGACATCTGCTTGGGAAAGCACACCACACCCTGGAGAGACTCACACCATTCTGTGGCTCCAAATCTCTGTACAGAAGAGCTGTCACATTTAGACTGCTGTTTGAAATTGTCTAGAAAATGTACTATTCTTGTCACGTCACAAATGTCTCCCAGACGAGATTCCTGCAAAAAGAAAAAAGAAGAAAACACTCCCTTCAAATTTGCCCTTGAGTACAGCTCTAAACCCAGGTCACTGACATAAAATCTGTGCAAAATGCAATTTAGGCTTCTTTTTGTTCAATAATGCTGCAATAATCTGTAAGAAAGTTAAGCACAACTAAGATAACATGGTACACATGTATATGTAATGGCTCTGTTTCTTGTTAACCAGATGTGAACGCATCAAGCTTCAGCAGTGAAAAGTGGCCGTTGGGGGCAGCGATGGGCGGGCCGACATTCTATCAGGGGTTCCCACACCCCCTCCTGGGACCTCTGAGTAGCCACCCTGGTGACACAGAGAATGGGGAGGAAGGGACGGAGGAAAACATTGTGTACCTATGAGTGAAATGAAAAGCTGGCCCATGAACTGAACTGTTTTTCTCCATTCAGCTTTACCGCGAAAAGTCAAAAACTTTTGCCTGTAAAATCTAAGTGTGTACTTATTTGTCTCGTAACACTTTCACCGAAGAAGGGGTCTTATGTAAACACATGGAAATATGTAAACAGTATTTTAACATGCACTATGTGAGGGAATAATGTAACAGGAACTAGAGTGTCATTTATTTTTTACCACTTGTGAAACTATGTTGTATTGGGTCAAGATTTCTATGATGTTAATTACTAATTGTAATAAAATTATCCTTCTTTAAATTAAAAAATAGTCTTTGAAACTAAAAACAGTGGTAGAAGTAGTGTGCAATCTAAGAAATCAAAAAAAAACTGAGGTCAAATGATTCCAAACATATCAGTGTATTCAGTTGCATAGATAGAAAACATGTAAGATGACTCCTGCTTATTATATATTTCATATGTTTGCACTAGGCCCCTCAAGGAAAATGTTACCTTCTGTACAAACATATATGAGGAATATAGGTATATTTGTGAAAATGCTTGTCCGTTGTCTTTAATCTGCAGCGGTTTAGCTATATATCCAGTGTCATATATTATACAGTACATATTGGGTGAGTATAATTGTTGCAGGTAGCAGCTGTGTGCCTTGAGTCCTAATTAGACCATAGATGTGCGGCCTGATTTTTAAAGGATCTGTGCTATACATCATTTGTGCCTTTGTATTCTAGATCTTTCTATACAGTAAACTTGTTTAATGCCCTATGAAAGAAGAGAGGAGCTGCACTTTGTCTCATTTAGAGAGCCCTGTACTCAGCATGTCAATCTAGCATCCTTGTGCTGATGTGGGGAACAAAGCCCGCTGCACCCTTCATGATTAACAGCCCCCGCACGTGGCTCCACTGCCCCCCTCCCCCAGTGTCACTGCATCTGCTCCTAGTTAAGCGCCACCTTTGCAGACACTGTATCCCCACAGAGCCCTCTTTTTCTCCACGACTGTATGTGTTCTTCCTGAAACAATTTGGCTCAAGGATGGGTGTTCCTCGATCAGTGACCACCCCCGGTGGCAGAATTGGGTTTCTCTCCTTCGCCCTTCACTATTCATTACAGATGGCACAAATAGTGAGAGTCCTGTGTTGTCAGGGGCACCAGGGCTGGGGAGAGAGAGGAGAAGGCCTGGTATTGGAGAAATCGTTCAAGTGGCTGATCATCTGGCATGGAAAAACAACGGCACAATGCATCAGACAGGCTCTATTTATAAAACTGATGGGGTCCAAGAAATGCATTAGGAGTGAATGATTAGTGCAAGCGTCCTGGTAGGAAAGCATTAGAACTTCTCAGACAATCGGCTCCAGTTGCTCTGAACAAGATTTTTTGTTGAGGAAGGAAGTCCTGTATTCTTTTACAACGCACGCATTCATCCGTCATGGCTCACTTGCAGTACTCGGTAGTGATTGTGCCTTTTTTTCCTTACAGAAAGGAGAAACAGTACAATTCCCTTCTCAATGGTTTGACATTTAGGAGGAAACACCGTTCTGCACATAAATACATTAGCCACATAGCTTTATTACAGATGTGCTGTTTTAAATGTCCAAACTCAAAATATGCGAGTCTGTGGCCTTGTCTTTTTTCTTTTTTTTTTTTTTTTTGATCAGTGTGTTTTGGAGAGGAATCAAAATGAAACTGCAGTAACCAAAGAATATGCTGTTTCAGTTTCTGTAGCAACACATAAATGAGCACATTTGGTCATTTATGTTAGCTTGCATGTTTAAGGTGAGAAATTTGAAAAGCTACCTCTGGTCACATTTGTCACTGTGATGCAGAAATTACAGTTGTCATGTCCTCCAAGGGGGCAAGGAAATTCACTTGATAATTCACTTTACTGCAGTTGTACATGATTACAGATCTGTATATGGAACAATTTTCCTATAGCAGTAAGTTAACTTGTTTAGGCCAGAATAACTTTGCGCTGGTTTCTTTTTTTCCTCTTTCAGTTCCCAAAAACTATTGCTTGTACATGTTTATTTTTCCATGTCATTAATGTACAGTATATTGTACATTAGTGTACAGTGTTTTTAAAAGGAAAGAGAATGGATATGTTGGCAACACTTCATTTATTGTATATGAAAAGGTATTTTAATTTATTTAAAACAGATTTTGTGTAAATGGAAGTTGTCGGTGTTTTTTTCTGTTATACTGAGTCCAGCTGATAAAAATATACAATTATAAACTCAACAGCATCATATAAATGAAGTCACCCTATGAAATTAGCCGTGCCTTTCTTTCTAATAACCTTTGTGTTTTGCCACAAGCATAGTTGTTTATGCTTAAAATGTCAAATTAGAAGTTGCACAAGGAGTGTAAATTGCCTTTGCAAACTAAGGGTTTGTTTTCCCTTGGTGGAGGTGAGAGCTGCTGTATCAAGCAGTGAATCGCCTGTCTGAACTCTCTGGGAGCAGGGGAGACATAGTGTTTAAACTTGGCTTGTTTTAAACTGGCATCTCTCTGAATGCATTGGTTTTCTACTGAAGAAGAATCCAGAAGGACTTTACTGGATCTTTAAGCACACTAATATAGCACGGTAAAGTTCACAGTGGCACTTGTTTTGATAAGTTTGGTGCTGTCTCTCTTTTACCATTTTTGCAAACAGTGGTGCTGACCTTCAGCTGAATATGCCAAAAAGAACCATGTAAAATTCCCATGTTGTTCAGGTTATCAGTTTAGGGGAACTAAGGGCAACTCTTTCTGAAATGTAACACGGTAATACTGGGCTGTTTTGCTGCATATCGTTCCATATCTATGTCTAGTAGCAAATGAAAATTTAAATTTGTAAATGTAACCCCCTTTAAACAACATTTTCCCCACTGCATCTGCACTAAGATTAACATTTCCTCACTTTGGCAGTGGTTTGCAGTGATTTATAAAGTCATTTGGTTTGATGTATTGAACATCTTGAGAACAGTCAGCATAAAAGAACCACGGTAATGCACACCGTTTAGCTGAAATGAACAGGTGCCATTTAGGTGTGCGTGAGATAATAGCCTTTTTTTTGTGGCTGTCTAGAACAAACAACCTCTCCTCCAGGTGTCACCATGGCAACAGCCCAGGAACTGTGAATTTAATAAAACTGGAACGGATAGAAGTTCTTGCTTTTGCGTACTTTGTGAGTGTAATGAAGGTCTACAAAAATGCAGCACAGAGCTGTTCAACAGTTGGAGACATGGCCTGTGTCAGGATATTTGACATTATCATGTGACATTATCTGTTGATACTTTTGTCATTGTGATAAGCACATTGGAACTCATTATTATTCAGTGTACAGCAGTTTCAAAGGTACTGATTTTATGTACTTGCTTTAGTCCTCACAGCTTTGTACCACAGTATATAACTACAATGCTCTTTTTTTTTTTTTGGTTGAACAAATACTGAATGTCAACATTGATGAAGTCAATCAGTGCATTGCATTGAATATGCATTTTGTATAAACATATATGTGTAGAAAGATTTATAAAGTGATTTGTATGAACTTCTTTTCCTATATTTAGCACATCACAGTTCTTGTGAACATTTCACTAGTTTGTGCACTATAGTAATACAACTTACTATATTTAGAAGTTATGAACCAAAACTAGCAGTGAGAACTGCAGCTGTTGAGGATGAAGAGCCACACATTTAATAAAGTGATTTTTGTTCATGGTTCACCAAAAGGATGGAGGAAAAAGCAAACACTTACTAAGGGCAGGTGTTGGTACTTTGTGTCCAAATGATGACTAATTTATCAGTTGACAGGATGTGCACACAAAAAGCTACGGACCCTGGAGGCCTTAGAGATGTACACTTCATCTGTCATTCAGGACGAGCCACTCAGCTGGTCCTTGGTTTTCTTTTTTAACTTAATTTTTTGCTCTTGTTTGTGACACTTAGACATACGTTTTGCAGCCCAAGATGTTAAAAACGCATCTCCTCCTACCATAATTACCTCATGCATGTCAAGGGAATGATGTCTCTGAGTTTCAGTACTTTCCCTTCAGCAAACGTAGGATTAGATGTTGGAAAAAGAGCAGACAAACACCAGAGTTGTTTTCCCCTCTTCAGGATTTCAGACTGATGTTGCACAGATGATGTAAAAATAGCAGGTCGCTGATAGCGTTCCTGTGGCTTGTGGGAAGTTATCTTGACCTGATGGCTGCCTACCAGCTCAGGCCCAGCTGTTCCAGATCTGGAACTTTCCTCTTATGCTTCACTTCTGTCACAAAAATCCTTACAATCTATATGGGAAACACAGTAGTTACAGCAGTTCACTCAGAAAAAACATCAAAAATATGTTCAATAGCATAAATGACCGTTTATATTCCTTAGAAACAATGACTTAACTTGAACCATCTCTTTGCACTGTCACTGCTGTTCTTCCCTCCATCAAAATAAAGCTGATGTTGAGGTACTTGTATGGGCTGTGCATTCATGTGAGGGCAGCTGACCCTTTAGGTGGCAAAATCCAGCTTTCCTCAGACAAACGTAAGAATTGAAGTGGAATGACCCCTTGCCCTAAAGGCAAGAGAGGTGTGACTTAATATCCCAAATATCTCAGATTATTCTGTGATATATTTTTTATGCTAGTCATGAGCTGAACAAAGCACAAAATTGCCCTAGGAATAAAAACTTAGATGAATAAATCAGCTTTACAGAATATTTTGGTTTCTTTAACAAAGATGCGATTTTGTTGGTAATATGTAAAATATATAAACGTCTTTTTATATGAGTCTTTTTAAACTTTAAACTGGATTTAGACTTTACGTCCATTAATCACTGTTTCGCAATACTCCAACATTACGCAGCTGTGTGGGGTATGTATGTGTATGTTGGTGATATTAAAAACAGAAAAATTAAATAGCCCCTGAGACATGCATTCCAGTCGGATACACTCGGGTAATAATTTAAAATACTCTATTTCACACCTTTATTTTCCAAGGTCTGTGAAGGGATTGTCTGTTCTGTAATTTATAATCAGAATACAGGAAAAATGATGCTAAATGTTAAGCCAGGCAAGGTTTTTACGCATTTGCCTGTTTATTTTGCATCCTCCCATTAGCAACGGTGACAGCACCACACGAAAGCAACATGTTCACACATGTTGAAGCACTTTGGCTGAGGGTTCCACAGCCGCATAATAGGAATGCCTGACTAATGATCCCCAGGTATAATTTACTTTGGTTGAGCTCATATCTTTATGTTGAATAAACAAAGTAAACCAATAACTTCAAACACTTTCAACACCTCTTGAAATGTTGCAACTGGATCACCACAAATTGCACTAATTATCTTTGCAAATACATAATGCCTCTTTTGCACCTGTGTGGATACAGGTCCTATGACCCATGCAAAATGTGGTGCAATGGTGCAAAGAATTTTAGATGTCTTTGTGAACATCTACGTGCTTTATGTATAAACCTTTGCCAATGATAAAATACATAAGAAAAAGAGCTAGAAGTATATATATGTATATATGCGTGTGTGTGTGTACACACACATCTTTTATACTGCAGTTTATATATATATATATATATGCGCAGCATAAAAGATGTGTATTTGTAGTTAGGTCACGTAAACACAGATGCCTTTCACTCAGAAGATCCAAATGACAGTTTCCCTGCTGTTCCTGCAGGGCCCAAGGTGATAAATATAACAGGTGTTTAGAAGAAGTTGGCACATACTTTTGGGCTGAAAAGTATAAGGCAAGAACTTCTGTGAGTAAATTATTATTAGTATTATTCCACAAGTTTTCTCCAAAGTAACAAATGCAAGCCATTATTTAAACAGCCTACTGAAGCATGTTCAATAAGTGTTTCTTTTACGGTTGACTTGCATTTTGTCATATTTATGTATAAATGTGCATGCACATTTAGATTAGGTCTGCAGTGTTCTTTGTTGTCTTTTGTTATCAGAATAGGGTGGTAAATTGGGCTAATGGCTGGTTGCTGCCTTTATTCTGTTAACTACTATACTGTACAGGGCATGTAGTGGTGCCTAACAGCTCTTGAGCTGCTTGTTTGATGCTGGGTTCAATTCCAGCTCAGGGGTGTGTGTCGAGTTTGCATGTTCTCCACCATATTTGCACTTCTTCTTCTTTCGGCTGCTCCCGTTAGGGATCGCCACAGTGGATCCTCCTCCATATTTGCACTGAAAATGAAAAAATATCTTAGAAGAAAGCAATGACACACCACTTCTGTCCCTCCTTGCTTTAAAAACCATGCCAGTGATCACCCAGAAGTCTGTAATGACTCAATGGCACTTTGCCATTCCAATATACTGCATGCAGGTAAGGTCCAGTATATGTTGTTTTGCAATAATGCAACAAAACTTTTAATGCCAGCTCTCGGTTTGTGCGATAGACACCCCAATACAACGAGTCATTCTGAAGCTTCAGAAATTCGTCTGTAAGGAGTCAAGCAATGTTCCTGTACCACATTGCCTCTTAGTGTAATACAGTGCAGTAAAGTAAGCTGTAAGGCACATGACTTGCTGCTATCTATACAGTGCAGTGTCTTATTTTACTTAAGTGTTTGTGCTGTGTTTCCATTTTAATCTTATAAATAAATCTTATAAGTAATCCAGCAAATTGGGGACAAAAAACATAAAGCTTGTAAGGAAAAAAGCTGAAAAAAAGGCAATGAGGTTAGAAAAGTGTACACAATAGAAGTGAAGCTGGAAGTGATTAAAACAATTGAAAAAGGTGAGCTACTAACCACAACTCACTATCAAATGTTCCGTACAGTCAGTTGCCTTTGTTACAGTAAATGGCCTTGTTTATTTGAAATTGTTGTGTTCATTTTTAACATACTTTTCATTAATAAATGAGCAACTCCATAATGTGGCTTATGTCTCTGGACGGGTCTGATGTGCCATCTACGAACAGAGGCATCGGTGCCCTGTGTGTGCGTGTACAAATATCTATTATTACGAAAAGTGAGCTTAATCTGTGACACAGGGAGACATAGCCCCTGGGCTATGACACCAGGCCATCATTAATGCAGTTTAGAGACAGTTTGCAGCAGCGTTCTTTTCAAGATGCTGAAAAACTGAATACAGTAAACTCTCCTGCTGACAGGAAAGGCAGACTACACCTTTTACAGGGTATTTATATTTAACATTCGTTGAGGTAGCATGACTTTTGTTCAATGTCTCTACCCTTTAGCACAAAGCATCTTAAAGTTTCACATTTGGATTTCATTTCGTCACTGTATGAATATCTTTGACCCTTATATTACAATCCACCTGTACTATAAATACAAAGATTTGTGCAAACCAGGTTAATTATAAACATCCTCAGGAATGATTTTCCCATTCAGCTCCAACTGAGCATGTGTGCCACAGAGACAGGCAATATCTAAGACGCCCTGAAAGCTTATTTGGGTCTTTTACCAAACCTGAAGGAAAACAGTGCTGACAGGTAAGTCCTGTAAAAGTAATATTAAACGTAACGCAGAACAGATAGGAAAGCGGAGTGTTTCTATGTGCTTAATGCGTAACAAGGAAATGTAGGCAGTGCTTTGCTGTACTAACATAGCTTAACTATTTGGAATGAATGTGCAATATTTCCTGTTGCCAACCCACTCTGTCACACATATCATAGCTGCAATGAACTTAGCAGAATGTGTAGATCCCTGGTATGTTTTTTTTTTTTTTTATTGAAATCAGTTTAACAGATCCACTATTTAATTGTTTGGATCCCATTTTTGCTCAACAGACAAGATACAGTATAATTTGTAATTGTGACCTTTTCTGACTGAAAATGAGTATTAACTCTTTTAAAGAATGAACTATGGCTGTATTATGTTAAAAGAAGCTTGAGCTGCAGATGTTCAGTTGAGTGACAGGAATTTAATCATGGAATTGACGTTAGGGTTTGAGCCAGTCCTTGAGGGCCGTGTTTAAGAACTCACTGTGGGTTTAAAGTGTGTGGGCATGTTCTGCTCAAGGCTTTTTCATGGAAAAGGCTGTATCTCCTAAGGAGGATTGGGTGGTGGTGGGGGACTCTGTAATTGGACTGTTACAGACTCATCCCTGGGTAACTATGGCGCTCTTGAGTGGGTGTATATGCTTCACGCCATCTCAAAGATTAGGCTAGTTCTCATCCACAACCTTTGGTTTTGCACCAAGCAACCCTTCTTCAGACAAGTATGGAATTTGCCTCAACTAAAGTTAACAAATCGAGCTGCCTCACTCACCTGGATACTAACAGGAAAGAGGGAAACCAGAAGTAAGCTGTCTTCCTCAGTCACAAGATGCTCGTAATAGTCGTACTAGCAGCAGGAATTCACTTTTTAACATTTTCTATTCCTCTCCTGGCAGCCTTTTTTGTTCTAAATCACATGTTGAATGTTTTAATTTCAGTGTGGCATGTTGCACTGGAGAAGTCTATATTTAATCTACATCAGATTACCTTTTGTTTGTTATTCTGGCCTCTATGAAGGGTTTATTGGAATCACCTTGTTGTCGCAGTTACCTGGCTATTACCGGTCACCCTGAAAACCAAAAGCAAAGTAATTATTGTTTGGGTATTTAAGTTCGTGGCAGTGCTGTGAAACAAAGGCTGTCACTACCCACAGGGTCCAGCCACTGATCTGTAAGTGTGTGCAGCTGTAGCACACCTCATTCATCCATCCGTGTGTCAGCAAATGTAATATCGTGTGCAGCCATCAGATGTGGCCAACTTGTGATGCAGTGGGTAGTCCGGGTGCAGTCGGTTGTACTGTAGGATTGATGTCTGGTTCACTTTAGGTAGGGCTGACATAGCCTGCAGGTACCCTGGTTTCCTCTCCTAGACCAATGGCACATGTTTCAGGTGACTTAGTGACTCTGAGTTGCAGGATTCACATGTGTGAGTGAACCAGTTTGTGAGATTGTCATGCAAAGGACCTGCTTCTTCTCCAAGGTGTACCCTGCCTCACCACCCTTGGCTCCAGCATAAGCCCCGACCACCATAACCTTATACTGGAAAAGCAGTCAACAACTGATAGAGAATTGGTTTTTTCATTAATGCTAGATTACTCTTGTTCATATTTTATTGAAACTAAGGATGTCTTTGCTAGCCTAAAACAGTGTTCAGGTTTTTAGGAGTTTGTTTAAATATTCCAGAGCAGACTCAAAAGACAGCAACAAATCTTTCCAAGGTTTGTGGTACAAAAATCACGTGTTAAAACGCTGGCGGTGGACATGAGGAAAAATGCTGTGGCCGCTTGTATTGTAAAAGATATTTTGAAACCCATGAGCGTGGAACACGGCCCCATAACAGCGTGATGCAACTGTTTACAGGAGCTTCCAGGCAGAGACTGTGAGCTCATTTCCATGGAGCATGAGCTTCACCCAGTACCGCACTTCATTGTGTGACCCCCACTAAAGCCATTATTTCAACAAAACACCAGCTGTTATGGTGCCATACGTGGTGCTGATGCATGCAAATGGAATAATTGCTGTAAATTAGCAGGCTGTTGTTGGTCAGACCAGCCTGTTGATTCATGCATTCTGCATTACTCACAAATAATAATATACTATTTCTGTAATACTTCTTGCGTAAATCCTAGACATCTCTCAAAAAATCAGAGGGATCAAAATGTATTATTATTGGCCAGATGCATAATTTTAATATTCACCACTTGTACTTTTTCTGTCGCCAGAAATATTGTAGTGCACTATACTTTTTAAATTTAACCACCATTATTATTAATGTGTTGTTTCGTTCCTTGTAGGGAACTGCAAAAAAATGTCAGAAAGGGATACGTTAGATAAATTGCAACCTTCCGCTTGTTAAAAGCCTGCAAAATGACCTCATTTCCTATAGGGATGGTTTTCATTGCAATTTGACTGAAGGTCCACTGATGGATAGGAGTGAAAACAATGGCTGAGAGGAGGGAGGGGTCTGAAATACTCGTGAGGTCAAATGGGCAGCATTTACTACTGATGCTCACATAACAAAACTCATTTATATGTGTTTTTGGGCCATTCCAAGGATGCCACTGTAGAATGAAAGAAACAAACAAAATCAGAATAATATTTGTCTAATTTATTCCAGTTGTCGAATCCTCAGTACAAATTCATGTCAGCACATATTGACACAACTCATATATGAGGCTTATGGTTATTAAACATAATTTACATATTAATTGTACACATGACATAGCCAGAAAGCCAAGGATTCTGGGATAGGCACCAGACTGCTCCAACCATGACCAGGATTAAGCGGCTAACGATAATGGATGCACGGATGTTTCCCGCTGACCTGAATTTTAAAGTACAGACATCCCTCAAGATAGGAGTCCTTGACTTATACTTTCACATATACAAATGAAATTATTCAAAACCTGACTTCTGACCAAATATGAAGCAGTTTTTTTGAGTTTATTAGTGGTAAGAGCAAGGTGTGTGCCAAGTTTGCACAGTAATGGTAACTACATCTCTGTCTTACAAGGTTTCACATGAGCCGATTCCCTCTAGTGCATTATGCTGGTAACCTAGGGGATACCTGTCCTGGATGGACATTCAGCAGGTGGTGCAGTGGTTATAACTGTTACCTTTGACTGAAAGGGCACAGGTTCATACTCCACCTCCTACTGTAGTGCTGTTAAGTAAGGTGCTTATTCTGAATTCCTGCAGTCCAGATGGGAAAATTATTATAAGTCAGTTTGGAGTGTCAGCTCAGTGAATGAATGCAGATCCTTTTTTGACAGCGTAATTTTGCTCAGATAATAGAATTTTTTTTTTTTTTTTACTAAGACACTCTGGCTCTCCCTTTTTACACCTACTCGGTTATTGCATGGTGCCATTGTTGTCCCACTGCGCTTTGAACAGTGCTGGTTTGCGTTCTCCTCATCCAGGAGACCTTGGGCCTGCAATTACCTGTAAAGTGCAGTGTGCTCTGCTGAGAGGTGGCCTTCAGCACCGCATGTGAACTTCCAAATCTGGTGTGAAACAATATATATGTAAACATAATGCTTTTGCTGTAATTGGTTCCCTGCCGGAAGAAAAAAAAAAACCCTTTTGTGATCTCTGCTGGCACCATTCTTTGTGTTGAAGAACAATGCTTAATTGTTTTGTCGTTGATTTTAACCAGTTAAATGCCAGTTGTATTTTTTAAAACGTGGATTTCCTCATGGATTTATAAGTAGCAACTTATTGTTCCTTTAGAACAAGCGTTCTTCTTTGAAAGAACTTGTCACTTAATGACACTTTAAAAACTAAATTTGAAATGTTCATTGTATGGATGAGCGCTAAGATTACAGCTCAATTCATTTCGTGCCATCTATATTGTGCTAAGAAAATCTAATAGTATCTATTTAGACTGAATTATATTTGCTCAATACTTATGAACTATACAAAGTAAATTTATTTCTTTATTAGCATTCTTGGAGTTGCTGTCATGTTTAACGAAAAAGCAGTTGCCAGGGTCAACAAACTCCTCCGATTACAAGCGACCTGCCATCACAGTTAGTGCTGTGGCTTAAAGAATTCCTTTCTTAAGATGAACTGAGAACCTGCTAGCAGCAAACTATGTGTCTCAATGAGGAATTCAGTCAGTTCTGTAGGTTTGCTGCACCTGTAGCCACTGAAACTGATGGAAAAGTAAATTATCAACACGAATTTAAATAATTTACAGTCTTGTCAGGGGATCACGTTGAAATATGAGCTGTCTGTGTTTCACTGACAGTGTCCTTGAAGTCCATTGCTGTGCAGATCCATTTCCCCGGTGCTGTCATCATAAATCATGCACACTACAGGCATGCATGCCTATACCTTGCATCTCATTAAGATTTCAAAGTAGTTTTAAGGAGGTTTTTACCTGGTGGTGTGAATATTAAGGAAAAACTACCAAATTACATGTCAGTGCTTTACCTGACTTGCGGTTCGTCTTTATTAATAGATTACAATAATTCTTGCTGACAACTGCTACCAACAGCATTTATCAGAAAGTCAATTCACAATGGGCTTTAACTAATGAATAACCCCTAGGCCCTCATTAATCAGACATGCTGATCAATATTAGTTTTTCCTAAAAAAATAAAAATAAAAAACTGCTGAGGAAGAACAATCGGAGGTAGATGTTTATCCACTGAATATGAAACAATACAAATAGTCTCATAATTTGCAACACTTTCAGAATGCATGCTGTAGGGTAGTGAGTCCGACGACACAGAACTTATTTGTGGCCTCAAAGAGTCGATGGTGTACGATGCCCTCAGGTGTGAGCTTCCGAACAGAAGGCTTCAGGGTGGCTGTTTACCTAACGTGGCATTCGTTCCACCTTACCTGCCTCCTGTAAGTAGCCGGCTGGTTGTGCGTTCTCAGCGCAGTTGTTAATGTCACATCTCTTCAACTTTCCCTAAAGTGTCGCGCAAAAGATGTCGACATCAATCACATATCGTGGAACATTTCTGGCAACGCAGACTCTCTACACAGGGATGGAGGCAGCCAAAGCGATAATGAGATGTCCTAACTGGCACGAAATGGACGGTGACACCTGCCATATATTTACTTCAACTAACTGACCCCGTAATTGCGGTTGAGATTTTCCCTTTACAGCTGAATGAAAAGAAAAGAAAGAAGAATTCCAATCTTAAATCCGAGATTGCGCTCTTTGCTTTAGGAGTTGACAGCGTGGAAATAAATTGTGCCGATGAAGACTGAAAGCTTTTCCGCCCCTAAGTTCACTGCGGTGATGCTATCTTGCTGAACGTTTGTTTCTCCAAACCTTAGCGCTTGAGCTGCACCTACAGACAATGTCCACAGCTCTGTTAATGATCGGCGAGCCGCAAGAGTGCATTTTAGGAACTCTTCGGCAGTTATTCTACAGCCCGACATGGATTCATATTCAAGGCGTATTGAATTTAGCACTTCTCTGCAGCCATTGGTTGACATACCGCACTTTTACACCTGCGGGTGGAAGGTTTAAGTAGCTCATAGTTTCCCTGCCCTTGTGCCTTGAAACCATTCTTGTGAAACACATTTATTTCTGGCTGTCATTGTTGCAGAACAGCTTCCTTGTCAGCCATGGTATGTCATTCTTATAGGGGCCCTCAAAATAATCCACCATTATTTTTCATCTGTGGTAAAATGTTGCAAACAGGATGTGTCCAGTACTCCTTAAGAACCAAGAAAAAATAAAAGGGAGTATTACCTTCTGCTAAAGTTTGTTAAAAACCAGTGCCCTGTTTGGACTTTTCCCTCAGTGCGAGCTGCAGCAGCTTCAAGACATGACTAAGTAATGGGAATCTTGGCCATTCGAGCTACCGCCAGTACGAGATCGTCCTTCCAGTTTATTCCACTCCGATCCCTCCTGTGCCTGCTGGGGCTGAGTGAGGCTTTAGCAACAGCCGGGGGCCACTGTACTGTGGAGCATATTTCACAACGCTGCACATTACAACAGCTGATGAGCAACCATCACTCATCCCAGGACCCTGATGATCATCAATGAACACATGGGGAGGAGATACTTAACAAAGGCCCCCGAGGCTTTGTGTTTTGTCTTCATTTTGGCTCTTGGGTGTGAAAGAAAAGCAGAGTTCCCTGTAATTGTGGACACGGAGGTCTCATCACCTTCGTGATGATGGCTTTTGTGGAAACCTGCGGCTGTCACGACGAGAACGGATGACCCGAGGCAATGTTTTTCCATAACGCTTTAAATGTTTAAAAATGCATACAAGTGTATTTATCTGCTGTAGTCCCTGGAAATGCTTCTTTGCCACCTCTTTTGTGTTATGATAAAGAACTGTTAAATGTTAAATACTGTGGAGGGGGAACCCCACGGCAGCCAGGTGTACGGTTTGCACGATGTAGTAGTATAGTCGTCTTTTCTTTGAGTATTATTTCTCATAATCCTTATTATCTTCTGCATTCTTTGCTCTTATTTTTCTCAAGTTGTTTTGTACCGCACTACAGCCCAGTAGGGATAGTCCACACCTATGGACAATGTACCTGGAATCCCAAGCAGAGCTTCTGAGATTCAGCACATCTCTGCTCCGGCTCACTTCAAAATGAGCATTCTTTGTGTGCAAGTTAACTACACGGGAAGACGTGAAGTTCATTTCCAGCAGTTTGTTCAGGGAACTCCCTCCCTCATGGGCGTTTCTAAGCTGGATGCCAAGTATTAGTCACAGCATTAACTTGGCGATCTCTGCTCTTCTTGTTTCCATATGAGAGCCTCGCCAGGCCGTGGACATGTGATGGAAACTCCCTGGCTCTGGAAGTGCTCTCTGCAACTGTTTTTGCAAGAGGCCAAAGGAGATGTCTGAGGAGTCTTGAGTCCTACACAATTAGGCCAGATCATTTGGTAGTTTTGTGGCCTGAAAACAAAAGGCTTTTCCATCTGTTTTGCCTCTGGCAACTTCTTTAAGAACAAGTCATCTTCTAGTGAATGGAGGAGGTGGCTGGGATTATAGATCATCAGAGGTCCGTTGGGCAAGCAGGGACATGTGTGTTCTCTCAGCTAAGATGTCAAGACACTGTGTGTCCATTTAATGCGCTTTCATGTTCATAAGTTAATCGCCTGCACGCTTGTTTTTTGTTTTCCTGGAATGTCAGTGCAGCAACCCACAGTGTGAGCTCTTCACACAGAGACATCTTTTAGTGTCTTCCTATTACCTCTTACTTTTTTCTGTACCAAAAACATATGCAGTGTAAACTGTGCTCATGCTTTATGTGAAAGTAGTACAGTATACATAAATATTTGAAAGCTGCTTGAAATATTGTGAAATTAAAACGCACATAATATCCATTTATTCATCGTTATTTTTCTCTTCCAACAAATAGTCGAAATATAAAGTTACAGATCATCTCCAGATTGAAAGGACTTGGAACCTCAGAATATTTCAGACTCCGTTAAAGTGCAGAAAAATAATCGCTGCATCACTTAAAGATTGCTACAGGTCAAAATGGTTTACTAAATCTTAAGGCGGTTTTTTTTAAGACATTGCTGGCATTTAATATTAAGGTTGAAGCCAGTTTATAAAGTGGACTTGGTGAATCAGTCAGAAAAGCCATAGGCCTTTACCGATACTGTTATTTAGATTATGCTTTTATCAAAAGTCATTTATGTAACTGACAGTTTCATTTTCGTTCATCTATCAAGGATGACACCCAAGGTAATTCAGGGTAAGTGGAGGGGTAAATGGTACTACAGCAGGATGGAGACTCAAATTGGCAGGCCTTAGGTTACAAGGTGACAGCCATAACCTATAGCCACCCATGAAAAAAACAAGCAGAACAAGGATGGACTTCAGAGTAGCTCTCAGTTTGTATAAACTCATTTTGTAGAAGCAAGAAGTCACCTTTCTAACAACAGATACACAAACTTTAGCAGTTGTTGTGTTCAAACCCACACCTCTGAGGAGACTGGAGCCTCAGCCCTGTACCACTGAGCTGCACCACCAGCATCAACACAGCACAGAACTGTAGGTGGGTAGCGCTGTAACATCATCGGTACCTTTGTCATAATCTTCTGTAGACTGAAAAACATCCTTGTAACGGTCTCATCAGGCAAGAAAAGTGAGTCTGAGCTGAACTTACTGATGGAAAGATGCTGTCATAATGTACCAGCAGCACTTTGCTAGTTTCCTCAGTGATTCTTCAGTCTCAGGCTCCCTGTTCTTTGATACTGATGCTTTTCAAGTGCAGCCAGAGTCTTGGCAAAGGTAGAAGTCTGAATATACATGTATTTAAATTCACAATACTATAGTAAATGACATGCACAACTCGCTGCGCAAACTTCTGCAATTCTGGAAGCTTTATCATCTACAAAGTCAAAAACCGAAATCATCCATCCTTTTCAAATGTAGTTGTGGAGAACTTTCATTGTCGGGCTGCGCTGTATAACAGCTGTTCAGATTTTCCGTGTGTATATGGAAAAAGGGGTTTATACCATGTGAAAACTAGAAATGAATGCTTATTTTGCCAGAAGAATTGAACGTAAAATCTTAGACCTACACTTTCTTACTGCATTGTGTTTTGTCGTATATTCTTGACGTGATCTTTTTTATTGAATGTGTTGGTTTGTTAGTAAAAAGTAGCTTTTTTATTGAGTTGTGTGGCTGCAATTAATTATTGGGAAGTGCAAGCTAAGAAACAAAAAACAATTCAGCCCTGAGCCACTGCGGTTTCACTACTGAACTGTGCGCTTTCATATTTATCCCACACCCACCACCACTTTCCAAGCCTGACTGTTTCTGGCTGGTTTTTGAATTTGGGATTAATTATTAAACAGGGCCTTGGGGAAGAGCATTATTGGAATTTTGGTTTGTTCCTATGCACTTTGGCTCCGGGTATAAAGGTGGAAAGTAATCCCGGTGAAAACAGCTGGAAGCAGCATGTAGCCTGAGCCCATATAACATCAAGGCCTCCGCACCAGCATACAAACCCTTACAAAACACAAAGTTCAGGTGCCCCTTATCAAACCCTGGAGCCTTCTTAACATCAACACTTCTTGTAACTTAAATGATTTTAGGGCCAACAGGGCTTGAATGGAGCTGAAAATCCCTCTTTATACCGATCAAATGGAATGTTAAGGCAGGTATTATGTAATGAGTCACACGCTTTGAGCGCACTGAAGAGCTCTGTATTGTCCCATTATGAAGCACACGTGAATTGCTTATATTGCCAAATGGAACAGACCAGTGTTATATACGAGAAAATTAGATGCTCACTATGAAAAAGCAGTCATGCAATTTGTACAGTTTGGCAAACTTTAGATTGGTGCGGGGAACCAAAGAGTTCAGTCAGTTCGATGCTAAGCGCAGAAGTACAGCGCAATTGAGGTGCTCTTACAAAAGGTTGTAGAAGGTGTGCATGCAAAAATGTGTTATGGATTCATGCAGCATAATCATACACCCTTAAAAGGCTGTAAAGCCTCTTACCCAGCAAATAAAAGTTGTTATGTTGTGATTGCTTCCAGTCTGGCTGAAATATAAATGAACGGAGGAATTTTATTTTAAGATTCCAAAGGCACAGCCAGCAGCACATTGAAATTAACTACATAAAGTGGAAATAACTAACACATGCACGGAAAGAGTGAAGAACAAACAACTTTGTGCGAGTCTCCTGTTATGAGTATGGTGCCTCAAGCATAAACCTTCATGTACAGCTCTGAAATTCCCTCATGACTCCTCCAAGACACCTTATAAAAGTTCCATGTGTTATTTGCACCTTCAAAACCAACCTTAAACTTGAGGGGAAAAAAAAAAAACATTAAAAAAAACTTTGGTTGCCCAAGAGTCCATGGAGATCTGAAGATACCATGGAGTGTTCATTAGGGAAGTAAGGAATGTTGGTTCCTGCCTGTGGATTTAGGGCAGTAGATGTAAACCAACATGGAATCCAGTTACTAACTGCCTACAGAAGAGACCCTGAACCATGCTGAGTCACTGACCTCAGTGATCTGAAGCAGAGGGATTAGGCAAACGGAAACACATCTGTTCAAAGACGCAAAGGTAATTAAATATGATGTTAAACAGTCCAATGTCTAGACCTCCAGATATAGGGAGTACTGCAAATCAGAGCAGGAGAAATGGGCTTTCCTGAACAGTCCTCATAAAAAGTTTGGTTGTAAAGTTCCCTGCTGCTCACTTAGCCTCCAGGATTTATTACAATCAGGCCATTTGTCTTATTTAATAATTCAGCGTGTACCAGATCCTTTGATTAGAAATCCATTGGCCATACAGTACTTCGCAAAAGTATTCAGACCCTTGATAAAGTCACTCATTTTACTGAATGACAAAATTGTGCTTTTATAGTTTTTTCAACACGCTGTATTAGTTCAGAATAATAATACGCAAAATGAATTTTTATCAGTCAACATAAGTTTTGTGTCGCAACACGTTTTTTTGAGGAAAAAAAACAATATGCTGTTAACTGTTTTGAGTACTTAGGTAATGTTAAGTGTTCAAAATTATCTTAATAAGGCACCAGATTAGTTGATGGGCCTATACAATAACAATAAATGATCACAGATTTCAAGTTGAACACACATGCATCCATGACGCCCCTTGAATCAGGCAATGAAATCTGAAGCAAAGAAACCATGAAGTTCGAGGAGCTGTCAAAGCAAATCGGTGATCAACTTATCAGAAAGCACAGATATTGAGAAGGGCAGAAAAATATCAAAGGTTCTGAACATCCCTGTACACCCAGTCTAGTCCATCATCAAAAAATGGAAGAAGCATCATAGAACTCAGATCTTGCTTAGGTTGGGCCATCCCTCTTAACTGAACACTCGAGCAAGATGGAAAGGGGTTAGACATGCAACTCTGAGGCATCAGTTTGGAACGAGTTGCAGAGTTCAGTGACTGTAGTGGGAGAGAATGCACATCAATCAACCATACAAAGGACATTGCATAAAAGCAACTCGTATGGCGGGGTAACAAAGGCTGCATTGTTTAAAAACCATTTCAAAGCTTGTCTAGAGTTTACAGTAAAGTGCATGAGTGATATGCACAAAGATGACAACATTTGAAAAAATTGAACTTTCTAGACTTCATGCAAAGTGTTGTGTTTGGTGCAGGCCCAACACAGGTAACATCCCCTCAAGTAACACCATTCCTACAGCAAAGCATGAGGGTGGCAGCATCATGCCGTGGGTTTTTTTTTCATCACCAGGGACTGGAGAGTTTGTAAAGACTGAAGGAAGACTGGAGCTTGCAAAGCACAGCCAAATACTTGGGGAAAATCTGTAACAGTCTTAAAATTGGGGCAACATTTCAACTTTCAACAGGACAATGGTCCTGAGCATAAGGCCAAAGAACCTTGGACTGGCTTCAGAAGAAGAAAGTTAGTGTCCTAGTGGGGCCCAGTCAAAGTCCTGATCGGAATCCTATTGAGAATTTGTGGCATGACTTGAAAACTGCTGTCCACAAGCAATCTCCAAGCACCAAGGGTGGGAAAAACTGCCTCAAGTCAGTGTCAGGACCTGGTAGGCACTGATCAAAAAAGACCTGGTGCTGTGATTGCTGGCAAAGATGCTGGCACCAAATATTGAGATCAAAGATTTGAATACTTATGCAAGTGGAATATTTTAATTTTTTTCATCTTAAGAAAAGATTTTGTAACTTAAAACTCATTTTGATTAATAAAAAACCAATGTTAAGTATTATTTTTTGTTGAGATGTCACATGGAAAGAATTTTTAAAGCATCATTTTGTTATCCAGTAAAATGCTTGATTTTGTCAAAAGTCTGAATACTTTTGGCACTGTATTTTGTGAAGTCCTATCGACGCTCCCAAGCCAATGAGATGAAAGCGTGAAATTATAAGGTGAAGAGCCAAAGAAAAGGGTTTTCTTTTGCAGATGGTCCTCAGCTGTTACCATGCATTTAGCTTTAAAAGCAGAGGTTTGTTTACTCTGGCCTTCAGCAGGGGTGGTGACCAGACCAGGTTGGGCCTGTTGATTGACCAGGACCCCCTGGTACACTGTAGGCCCAGCACACAGGTCCATGGATAAAAGTGTCATCTACAACACAAGGGTTCCTTTCACAGGGGAGGGTGCTCAGGTAACACAAGGCTTTCTGTTGACCTATTAGTAGCACCCCTGTAGCCTGGCCCCACTCTCAGCCGCGATGGGACGCAATACTGCTGTAATTGCGGCCATTAGGGACCTATTGGCTGAGGCTTCTGGCTCCTTTGAAGCTGAGTGAAGACAGATGAAAGATTTATGGCTTTAATTCACAAAACTGCCCTTGCCTCGGTCGAGTTCATGGCGGCCTAACAAAAGAGGCTGCATAAAATTATGAATGCTATGGATTCATACTATATGTTGCAGAGCCTGGTTCGGATAGGTGTCTTGCAGCGGCAATATCCTGTTTCCTCTCTCCACCGACGCTCAATACCGAGCGACGGCCGGCAGGATGATCCGGGAAAAATGAGCTCCTCCAAATCCATGAATGCGCACATACTTTTGACTGTGCTGAAGAAAATGGCTAAATTTGCATAATCGTATTTCTGAGTAGGAAGCTACTTTTTTTTCAAGAAAGAAAAAGAAAACAAGGGAATGTCTTACTCAAAGCAAAGCACAAACATCTGTATTAATATGTGCTCAGGAATGCACCGAAATCCATACCTCCACATAATAACAGATATGCAAATCGTATGCAGCCCTCACATGTCTGGGGGGGGCGTCATCAAAAGTTCTTCTATAAATACTTACGAAGGTAAGCGTTCTTATTTACTTTAGTTTATTGTATGCCTCCTGCAAGTTCTGGAGATGAATTATCACAAATACTTTGCCTATACGTCTTCCACTTGTGAAAACTGCCTTGAGCGCTGTTGTTTAGTTGTTTAGTCGAGTTTGACTCCGTGACCTCTTGGACTTGAGCGTACACTGTCGCTCTTATTAAAGGGAGATTTTCTGTACTTTCGATACTAAATATTGAGCTCTTGAAACAGTGTTTACAACCAAAGTTAACCATAGTGTCGCACAATCAAATTTTATACCTATGCTACACGTTTTTACCCCAAGCCTTAAAATACACAAATTCTGCTTGCGCCATGATAGCACTACATTCATATGTTTATTTCCAAACCCTGAAAGGCTTGTTGTCACTTGAGTTCCTGTGAGTGTTAGGTTTAATAATTTACATGTATTTCATCCCAGAAGATCCTCTTACTGTGGTATGCTTTAGTCAATTTTCACTTCACCGGTTTTGCTACAGCCACTCTTTTCCGGCGGAGGTTACCTTCTTCTGGGATAATTTTCTTTGAATATCACCTCCTTGCCCTGAGCCCAGGTCTTGAAAGCGTGTTCCGAAATTGTTTATTGTTTTAGGGACCTGAACAAGTGGCTCAGCAGGATTTATTTTCTGCCTGTCACAGATCATTAACATTCGATTGTTTCCAGCTCCCAAGTAATAAGTCACGTTGGCCAGGCCAACCCCACTCCCCAAATTAGAAGATGCTTCTCGGTGTGTGGCATTTTCTCATGCTCAACACTTGAGTCCCATTCAATTCACTTAAAGCAATTTGCTATACGGTCCTATTTGCTGCCCGTTTCCTCCATGCTAAATGCAGACAAACATGTTGCTGTACACACCGACTCCGGTGTTTCAATCATGTCGAGTCCAAACTCACCTGGTTCTCATGGCCATCAGCCTGACTGTTTTGTTGTTTGCACAAAAAAATGCCATTTTATTGTATGTACGTGTGTGTGTGTGTGTGTGTGTGTGTGTGTGTGTGTGTGTGTGTGTGTGTGTGTGTGTGTGTGTGTGTGTGTGTGTGGGTGAGAGAGCTGCTTTTCAGGGACTGGGTGGCTTCTTGCTTACAAAT
Organism: Heterotis niloticus; assembly: GCA_018136845.1. NCBI lineage: Eukaryota > Metazoa > Chordata > Actinopteri > Osteoglossiformes > Osteoglossidae > Heterotis > Heterotis niloticus. Next base: position 20,925,515 of record CM030891.1, read on the forward strand.
GTGAATCAGTTTGACTGAAATCAGTTTATTGCGTCAGTTTGCACGGTGCTGTTTTTCACCACATATTTTCTATCTGATGAAAGAGATTTCATAAGCCCTTCAGAGCATCATCATTTCTACCTACATAATTTACCTGACATTCTAGGTCTTTGCACCACATCGTCCTTACATGTGAAATTTAATGAATGTTCCTTGTAGGAAATGGATTTTTTAAATTTTTTAATTTTTTTTTTTTAAATCAGTTGCATTCCTAGATCTGTTTATTGTTTTTAACAAGGCAAAGTGAAATGCAACAGAGCATAACATAGCATGAAAAACCACCGCAATGCTGACAATCTTGTCGGAGGAACGTGGTTATGGAGCGCAAGCCCCTTGCCCGCTGTGTACATTCGCATACAATTCAAACAGCACTATGGTGGGGTAACTTTACGCCTTTACATCATCTCAGTAAAGACAGGTGACAACTTTACCCCCCCCCCCCCCCAGCTATACCCTTTGCTGCCAAAAAAGTGCATCTGCTGGGGTTTGTTTGATTTTGATCACCTGACAAGTCTCTTCTCTGCTTTTCACAACTACTTGCTACCTCTCCTGTCCAGCTCCACACAGCAGCTGAAACATCACCTCCTATGGTCCTTTACAGCGACACTGCACGCAAATGAAATGATGGCACCCTAAACAACAAAGAGCATTCTTTTATCAGCTGTTTATTGACTTATTTACAAAATGACGTCTTAGCATTCAATGCAATTTGGCAAAATTAGATACCGCGTTTACATACAAATTTTAACCTTATACACTATGTCAAGTGATTGTAGTTATAGAGTTATCTTTTGCAAAAATACTTAGGCAGACGTCACAATGCTGTTTCTACTTTTGCTTCTTGAACTGAAACATTTCGAAATCTGAGATAAGGCAAGTTTAGTAGCTTTGGACTGATACATGCAGGTACAGCTTCTGTTTGACAGATTAGCTGAAAGGTTTCCGTATGACAGGTGCGGAAACGCCTGCTTTACTGCAACAGCAGTAAATTAAGGTGAATGCGTGAAGGCTGTACGATAAGAATCCACTGTAAAACTATAAGAGGAGTGAGTGTTTCTCATTTGTTTAAGCCGTTACCACGGAGAAGGGAAATTATGCTGTCGAGCATCTGTTTGGGGAAACATTTTTAAACGTTGCCCAAAGACAGAAAAGGTCATGGCGCGAACTCTCCGAAAAGAGGATGACAGAATAACGACTGAATGCCTTGCCTTTGTTGCCTTCAAAGAGGGAAAAAATACTGCAATGGAAAACATTTGACTTTTTGACTGACAGAACAGCAGTTCCACATCTGGACCGGATAGTTCTGAAATGTTTGTTTCGGCCAGATTTGTTGAGGTGATCTAGGTAAAGTTCAATGTGCTGCATGTGAGTGAGAGGTCACAGAATAAACTGCTTCAGTACACGGTGAAGAAATGTACTAAAACTTCAAGAGAAGGTGTTTAGAAAATACTGTTATGATTTAAAGAGGAGCACAAATCTTTTACTAAGCAAGAGAGCTTTATGAAATCTTAAATGGCTTATGTTTCCCGTTCTTCTGAGTTAACTCAACATCAGAATCAGATTTATTTGGCCAAGTATGCTCACACAAACAGGGAATTTGGCTTTGGTTCCCAATGGCTCTCAGTGTACATAAAACAACACACACATAAAAATACAAAACAATTGCATAGATGCGTGACAGTGCAGGAAAATAAGATTAAATATTATATTATTAAATGTTGTTATACGGAAGAAGAAATATTGAACATTTGAATATTGAACACTGCACAGACTCACAAACATACAAAGATGCTATTAAAATAAAAATTGCAGAGCGACTTTATTTCATATCATGCTCTCAGTAAGTTTTAACAGGATTGTGCTGAACATAATGTTGACTTAACTCTTGGGTTAAATTTTACTTAAACAAAACTGTGTTGGAGATACCTGATGCTTTGTTTGTCTTCATCATTTGTTATCAACCAGCAACTTTTCTTGTATTAGATTGCTACTGAATATACTCATGTTATGAGTTTATTATAAAGTTTCTGAGAAAATGCTTTGGCACTGCCTAGGTCAAATCAAGAAGTTGTGAGGTGGAAAGGTAAACCATGGTAACATATGATATATCACCAAAGTCTACACTATTACTGTGAAGGTTGTTGTATTCCCACCTTAAAGCACTCCCTATTGCTAGTTGGGGCCCGCAGTTTATTTGCAGTATATCACCATATATTATATATATCACCAAACTTTATCACCTTTAAACTCATTCCCTCTCCATGCTCATATATGTGTGTGAGAAAATGCATCAGTGTGTGTGATGTGTGACCAAACTTTATTTACCTATAAAACATTTTGAATTCAGTGTATTTGTGTGTGTGCGTGCATGTGTGTGTGTGTGTGTGTGTGTGTCTGTGTGTGACACATCCACGGCCGTGTGTGCTTGAGTGACAAAAGGCATATGTGATCAACATCTTGGGCATTACTTACGTTTTGCATGTAACGTTTCTGCGTGTTTAAAATGTTCTAAATAGCGGCCTTTTTGGAGTTTAATGAACTTGACTGGATGAAAACCTCACCGTTGTGCCAAATGTCAGGTCCCTGGCTTGAAAAACAAAACTGTGCATAAAGAACAAACAGGCAAAAGACACAGACAATCAGACAGAAACTGAGCTTCACAGATACAGAAATAATTTCTGTAAAAAAATAGCTTAAAATATCAATTGACTTACATAGCTGTGTAATCTGCAGTCTAAGCTTGTCTCTGACATGGGGTACTGCATCAGGAGAGCATACTCTTCCAAATATACAGTATAGTTGTACATATACAGTATAGTCAGTCAGGAAGGAGAACAATGATAATTTGCAATGAGCAGCACACCTTTCAGGTTTCGTGCTAGAAATAGGAAACTTCTGGAAGTGCAGAATACAGTGAGGATGAAAAGGGGAAATGCGGGTTAATACAGCGCTGCATGCAGGAAGAATATTCCAAATATTCCAGCAGCACAAGCTACAGAGGAATAACCCATCTCTGGAGAGATAGGCAAGTTCCCATCCACAGAGCAACCGAAAAAATAAATTAAACAAGAGAAAGCATGAAAGCGAGAGAGGGTCACACAAAGAGGCAGCAACAAAATTTAAATTCTTTAAAATAGCAGATGCTTAAAAACTCCTGACTATGTAGGTTGCTCCTGAGGAGGCCTGCCAAGGAGGCGCAAAAGTTACAGAGAAATAAACTCCATTTACCGCCTTATAACAAATTCAGCTGCTCATTACTGACCACACGGTCACACGCAGAAACACACACCACCCAGGAACGGCTCGCAGGGATGACATCAGCTCTCCGAAGGAAATGCTATCAAAGTTTAATTTTGCCCTTTCGAGAAAAAGGCGGTGGGCTGACGTCAGCGTGTAATGGTCCAGCGCGATCTGTGTTGCGGCCATCCTAAAACGTTTTGCTTGCGCGCTTGTTTTTATTGCAAGGGTTTAACGCGGAGAAAGCTGGCATACGGTTTCATTTGAGCCCAGGCGAGCGGTTAAGGGGCCCAGCACTGCATTTGAAAAAATCGGGTGTGCTAGGAAACGGGTAAATTGCACGGTGAAGAACCAGAGTGGCACTCGCTGCACAGATTTGAGGATGGTACGACAGAGCATTGTCCGCAGTAGTAAGAACTGTGTTTGCCACTAACTTTTTTAGACAGTTGTCTAAAAAAACCAGCTGACTTTTAAAACTGCTTCTATGCTATAAATGCATTGTCAGCCGCATTTCTGAATATGAATATATTTTATTTTCCGTGTGCTAAGTATTTCCTTTGGGAGGGCATTCGGAATGGCATGCGAATGGCCTAGTGGGATTTAAAAGCCATCAAAGCATTCACCTTGCTTAACCTGACTGAACTATACAGTATATCTGCTGTTAAGTAGTAGTTGACCATAACTGACCAGGTGAAGAAGAGACCAGTCTAAGGTAAACACATTCCCATCACAACAGAAATGGTCAACAGCGTTTCTGCTGTGAGGGGGAATACATTTGGGAGGTTATTTTCTTGATAACTTGCTTAGATCCCATGTATATTTCTGAGAAACTGGAGAGGAAACCTCACATTTTTATCTAATTCGGGAGATTGTTTTGTCCTGTTCCTTAAGGAGTGGGCATCCAATTAATGAACTTTTCTATGCAGATCCTGCTGCAAACTGGGATTCTTCAAAGTCCAACAAGTTTTTCGCGCACGCCTTTTTATTTCAGCAGTCGTCTGAGCTTGTTATTGCGGGAAATATCACAGGAGTTCAGAGAAAGCAGTCCAACACGAGATCCGCTGCAAGGATCGCTTCATAATGAGCCTGGACTCCTGTCTGCGTGGGGAAGTTCAGACAAGAAGAACCACGATGCTTCCTCCCTCACTCATCATTAGTTTTACTGCGGTGGTTGCATGTGCGCACTCCTGTAGCCCAGCCTTGTGGTTTTTTTCTACTTTTTTTTTGTTCAATAATGTACCTGCAGATTACCAATGTTTGCATGGTTTTCTCTTGACTCGATTCAGTGTTACAGTCAGTAAGCGCTGCCGAGTCCTCTGGATGCTCCGAATTTCTGAGCCGCTGGTGGTTAAGCTACTAATGTACCAGATAATCTGAGTCGTTTGCTTTCTTGACAGGGGTCTCGCAGTATTTCACCAGTGTTTTCAAACCGCCTTTCTGCCTTTGCAGTAAAAAAAAAAAAAAAAAACCTCTGTGCAAAGTCTCTCGAGCTCATCTGCTGGACACCAGTCACATTACGCAGCTGTAAAAAAATCCCTTTATTTTCAGTAGAGAAGCAAACTTCTGAAACGCTCATGAGCTCACTGGTGTGGTATGAATATCCAAGCGCTAAGAATTTTACAAGATGCTGAGAGTACTGTAAAGCTGCAAAATAGTCAAAACAAAAATATTAAACATGTTTGGTTCTTTGTGTCAGGGAAACTTCTGAAGTTAATCGTGGGTCAATCCATATTTAACATTAATGTGATGCATACAAAGCAAGCAGGTTCTTTATTTTCCCTCTGTAGATGTTCAGGGTGTCTTCTGAACAAGGCTGATATTAAGCAGTGTGAGTTTACTGCAGTGACAACACGCACCATTTCTCTAAGCTAATTTCCTGTGCAATGAGCAGGCCTGGGTAATACTTACCGTTCGGGAAAACCCGCAACCTGCACACACACCCGGGCAGAAGCAGCAGCTGTTGTTGGAGGCTGTAATGCGATCCGCTGTGTGCGCTGGGGCCGTGAGTCAAGTGACTGATGGGAGCGCTTTCCATCATACCAGTATGAAATAGCCAGCCTGGCGACCGCAAGGTTCTTACTGCCATCATGGTTTAGTATTATTACTATTGAGCAGCGTTTGTCCGATGGCGTTGTCCAAGGAGACTAATGATGCTTTGTTTGTATACTAAGCTGCTTTGAGTTATTTTCCATTTATACAGCTGGGTAATTTTTACTGGAGCAATTTGGGTTAAGTATTCTGCGCAGCGTACGAATGAACTGCCCACGTATTATTAATAGAAGCTCGAAGAGGAGATAAATGTTTTTAACGCTCCATTTTCACAAGTGATACCACCTGCTCACAAATGACTTTTCAGACCACTGGAGCAACAGGGAATCCGACCGGGCTTTCTGCTCGCAAACACGGGCCAACTTGTGCAAACAAACCCCAGCGCAAGTCCTCATGCATTACAGCTCACGAAGCATTTTCACACCTGTCCAAACAACTCCACTCTCCAATAAGATGACTTTGTTGTAAACAAATGATTTATACCATTATTACTTTTCTCTCCAGTCAACGGTATTAAAATGATGGTGGTGACTGTGCATGGAAGTCTAAGACAGACTAAGTTCTGGATGTCCCATGTTTCTGTAGCAGTTTTTCTCCCTGAAAATTAGTTACTGGATCTCACACACCTGCACTCTTCCTTACGCAGAGTAAGTTGTACAGGGTCCAGCTTTGCAGAGCGTAGTGTAAATCCCACAGATGTGTTCATCATTCATCTGTGATTTTGCTTTGTGTTTTATAAAGGACCGGATTAAAACATTTAGCCGTTCTTTATTTACGTACTTAGGCATGTATGGAACACGATAATGCTCCTTGTAATTCTGCTTGAAGTCATTTAAATGCTACTGAGGTTAGGATTTACATTTCTGTACTAATAAAACAACATTAAATCATCTTCCAAACACTGGGGCCTAGGCTGTGTGTTGGGTGAACAATGCAATTCACAAACTGGGTTAAATAGTTCAGCACGAAGCATCAGTGCATGCCTAACCAAAACAAAAAAAACTAAACAACTTTGTTTGTTTGGCTGGTTAGTTGGTTAGCTAGTTTTTATTTATTTATTTATTTATTTATTTGGCTAGGTAGTTAGTTGGTCTATCTATCTATCTATCTATCTATCTATCAAATTTGACATTTTCATGCACCAACACAAGGAAATGAGTATTAAAGGCAAGAGCATTTAAACAACTTCCAGCAAACTCTTTCAGCTCAAAAATGGCCTCCTTGTGACCAATTATTCATACTTAATTACTACTATTTACTATTATTCCATCAAAGTTTCTCTGCCTATCAGTTTGGCCATCTTCCATTTTCCAGGTCTCGCACACTGCCCACGGCTGAATCCGCTCTTGTTAGCAGAATGACCAGGTGCAGCGCATGTCTGGGTCCAGCAGATGGGCACGTCCTCGCCAGCTTCATACCACATTCACTTACAGTGCGCACCTTAGAGGGAACCCTGCAGGATGATCTCATCTGTCCCAGTTCTGTGTTCCCCAGGGCCATCTGCACATAAGGACGTACGATAATAAAGTTAATAGCCCCCCGCTTTTGTTGAGCATCATCTTATTACACTGCATGTCAATTCTGAAAAAGGGCCTTTTATTAGATCAGTGATGCAAATTTTATTTAAATTCTTCATCATGTCATTATATTTTATTGCTAATGTCAGTCAAAGGCCAAAGTCAAAGTTAATTCAGGGACAGAGTAAGTTTACATACTGTATCAGCAATGGAATAACTTAATCGGCAAAAGACATAAGTTATGCACAACTGCGTGCTAGCAATTCAACTCTAACTTTTGAACCAGAAGAACATTAAATCTGCAGTATTAAACTTTTTTAGATTTACATTTGTAATATCAAAAATAAAAACAGTTTATAACTGAAAATTCTTTTTTTGCCATAATTGTAGTTATGTCCCACAATACATTCATGCCCTCTTGACAAAAACCTATTTAATATTGTTTGTATCCCTGCATATGAGTTTTGGGTCTGCAGTTAGATTCTCTAAAAATAGCTCACATGTGACATTCGTTGTTCTGTCACCACTGTGGACTCAGGCATCAGATGGTCCTTATTCTGAATTGCATTTTGTTTACTCTGAGCTGTACAACGTCCATCTCTCCCTCCATTATTGCCATGTCATCATCACAGTTACTTTAGAGGACAGCATCTATAAAACGAATAAATACGCATGTAAATATTTTACTGTTCGCAACTCAGCTTCCAGGCTCCAATTCGGTGTTAGACTGAAATATTTACAGACACCACATTCTTTCGTACTTAAATGGTACCAAGGTGGCTGCAGTGGATACTGGATGAAATACACTGTCTGGCCAAAAAAAAAGTCACCACCTGGATTTAAGTTAGAATTATGATCTGGGGTTGCTTCAGTTGGTCAGGTCTAGCTTCAGCAATGTTTTGTGCCCAACAAATGAGGTGAGCTGACTCCCTGAATATACTGAATGACCAGGTTTTTCCATCAATGGATTTTTATTCCAATATGGCAATGCCAGGATTCATGGGGCTCAGATTGTGAAAGAGTGCTTCAGGGAGCATGAGGGAGACATCATTTCACACATGGATCGGCCACCGCAGAGTTCAGACCTTAACCCCGTTGAGAATCTTTGGGATGTGCTGGAGAAGACTTTACGCAGCGGGCTGACTCTTCCATCAGTACAAGATCTTGGTGAAAAATGAATGCAACTCTGGATGGAAATAAATGTTGTGACATTGCAAAAGCTTACCGAAAGGATGCTATGGCGCACGTGTGCCATAATCAAAGCTAAAGGCAGTCCAACCAAATATAAGAGTGTGTGATTTTTTTTCGCTGGGCAGTGTATAATAGCATGCTGCTAATGATTTTATCTTTCAGGTCTCTTCATTCACATGATTGATTTCTAAATATATTTCACAAGTATGTACACACACGTGCCCATTTATATCCCAAGCACAATGTTTCTTTGTGGTCTGCGGATGTAGGCAACAGTGCAGGTGTAGAGATGTTCCATATGGGAATGACTCAGCCTGTGATCAGGCGGTTCGGACTCAGGTATATTAAAAAGTACCAAGTGACACACAGAAGGAGAGTTGGTATTTGTCCTGGCCGCTCAGAAGGAGACCATTCACATAAAACACCTTGAAGTTAAATGAACTCATCGTTTTGGAAGTATGGCACTGGTCTTGTCGTGGACGGCTTTTAGTGTTGTTTCCCTGTGTGAAATGTATTTACAGTATTACAGCACGGTCAAAGAATCAAAACCAAACTTCAAAATTTGACATCCGTACTGTTTTTCGGCAGTTTTTGTTACTTAAACTGTTAAAGTGAAACCAAGAAACTTTCTCACCGGTTTACGTTACAGTAGGCTACTACACTGTAGCTTTACATTAACAGTGCATGCTGGGTGTGGGAAACTAAATATCGCTTTTACCAGTCATTCAACATCAAAACATAACCTGATAAACACTGGGAATTTCTAAACCAAGGGAGGAAAAGCTGCTTTCTCTTTTGGATAAATCATGTGGCGAATTACTTTATCAGCATAACAGGAGTTATCTACTTTCAATGTTTGTGTTTCCACGAGAGCTTTGAAGTTGGGCTCATAAAATGTGTTCTCAGCAGAGGGTCCGCACTTGACAGCAATTAGAGTTCCCCTGTTCGCGTCTCATAACTCTTTGCCTCCTGGGTGCTATTACTGGGCCTTACCCTTCTGATACTGCTTGAAAAGAAATTACTAATGGAACCTCATTTCATGTAAAAACGGGGTAAAAAAGCTCCACAGAGGGCATTATGGAAACAACAGTTTCTAGGTTTGCTCCGCTTTATTTTTTTTGCTCCGTATTGTAAAAGCGTTCTGTGTCATGTGAAGCGATCGTAAATTTGGTTTCATTTCGTCATTAGTCTGCTCAAACTGAGGGAAACTCGCAAAAGTTCAGCCACCGCACTCCTCAAGTTATCAATCCAGCACCCAGCCATAGACTTGGGCAAATTTATGTCAGAAAGTTTCCGTGCAGACATAAATCATGGGACAAAGTACGTACAAAGAATGTGGCACATTATTAAGTATAAATATATGCATACAGCATGGCAAAAAAATAAGTGCTCCATACAGAACCTGATATGTATACATTCTGGGTTGCTGCTAATTTGCAAACACACACACACACATGCACAAGGCACACAAAGATGTTTATAGAAAAATATTTTTTTGTCTTTATTGTAAAAAAAATGGCAGCAAGACCAACAAAGAGGGACCCATAGCAACTGGAATTCTACCAGTACCACCATGGAGAATCCATGTGATTACCAACTTACTTCACAGTGATAACTCGAGTTAAATAGCTCAAAGACAGTTATAAAAATATTACCTGGATTTCTCTGCTGTATTTGACAAAAGTGTGTTAATAAATGAAAACTGGTGATCTTGTTCTGAAATGGGGATGGTAGAGGGCAAACTCTCCTGTAGTGGCCGCACATGTCAGATAAAGGAATGTGGCGCGAGGAATGTGAGACTAACAGCTAAGAAGGTTGCTCTAAAGTCTGTCCATCATCTGGAGGTCTCCTGAGCCTGTACAGAGAATGTGGTGCTGGGTTACTGATGTTTGCAGATGGTCTTCTTGAAGTATTTTGGAGCTGTTATGTGCAGCCTCACACTTGCTTGCCCATTCGCATCTGCAACCAGCCAGGCTTATGACAGTCACCGTGAAATAGAGGGACATAATTTATTGGCACAGTCTATGCACGTCATGCTTTAATGTAGTGGAAATAAAACAGTGTTTTGGGGGCTGCTGAGAGTTTTGTTGCTGCTTTGACTGAGTCTTGATGTTATAGCTTACAGGGTGTTAGGTGTTGTAGCTGGGACAACTCCCCAGGGAGGTGCAGGCAAACTCCATAATCCATCCAAAACAACTGAGCTTTTTACTTCTGCTTTTTGTACTTTTAATTTGAATCCAGAATTTATGTCATCCTTGTAAACGTTTTGCAATTTTAGACAAAGGCCTTTGAACATATGCTGTGGGAGTTTATGAAGGAAACTGATATGGCTGAACTCTGTTCAACTAATTTAGATTTATGGCACATGCTCCACTGTACACAAGTGACATATGTTATCAGGGCACGCACACACACACACACATACAGAACTGTGCTGTATGAAGGAACCAATTTTTCAATCGCAGCATTTCACAGATGTGGGAAAGCAAAATGCACACAGCAGGTAAATGCAAATGTGTCATTTATCAAATAGCAAGATGAATGTACAAGTCGCGCACCACGACTGTCTACGGTCCTTTTTTATATAAAGGACTTTATAGAAAGCCATTTAGCCATTTCCACTTCATTTTCCCCATATGAACCGCAATCTGCAGGGTATTTTACCGGACTCTGGAGCTCTTCAAAAACCTTTGAGCTCAGTTCATGTGAGAATTATCGTAATAAAATTACTGAATGAGAAAATTGTGGCACATCCACTTTCTGTTGTGCTGTTACTTCAAGAAAATGAAGCAATAACTAAGAAGGAAATTACATTTCATCCAATTTTCAGATGATTGCTGCTATTCTGAAAGCAATGTGACCAGGGTGTGGAACAGCATCATGGCTTTTTATCCATCATCTGACAAGTTTCCCTTCTGATGCTGTGGCAGTCCTACAGCGGAGGGGGAAAGATTTATTGCCTTGGCCCCTGTTCCATATCACACTCATGGGTGTGAAAAGCCAGTACTGTGTTGGATCTGCACTGTTATTCACTGCATCTCTAGTGTGCTGCATTTTTTAGTCATCCATTTATTTTAAGGTAACCAGCATCCCCAAGGCCACAGTACAGGAAGTCCGTCCTATGGCATGCTGGGACATAGTGAGTAATGCATAAGTACTTGAGGATAGAATATTCACCAGTATTTTTAACAAATACGCATGCAACAAAAGTCATCTGTGTCATAATATCGTCTGTTGTGTGAAAAGCCAGATATGTATATATAAAAAGTATTAAATATTGTTCTCAGTTTGACTGTATATAGTCAATGGTAATTATTTGCTGTAAATCTCTGTCACTTTTCTGTGTGTAAGTGCCATCTCAGAGAAAACTATGGGCTCATTCTGTCAGTTCTGTAAGAATTTAATGCGTAGATGTTTATATTCGTGTGTGTGTGTGTGTGTGTGTGTGTGTGTGTGTGTGTGTGTGTGTGTGTGTGTGTGTGTGTGTGCGTGTTTATATTCCAACATGCAATGTGTTTTCTTCGTAATTTAAAACAGGCTGTTTCTTAATTTTGCCATCCTTTTTAATATTGTGCGTATTAAACAGCCCGCAGACACTGGATTTTATAAATGTCATTGTTTTTAACTCATCATCATCAATTGCTTTGATTTCTACAGTATGACACAAGAGTTTTACATTTGGTAATAATTTTCTCCAGCACACGGTGCCAAAATTGAGAATATTTATGTTTTCTGATTTACTGTAATGGGGTCATCTACAAAACATTATAAAGAGTGAAATCTCCCACAACCTCCCATGTTGCCGGCACTGATCCCAACCATCTCACAGACACTCCAAGGCCTTTGACTGACCTTCAGATGCAGTTTCTTTCACATTAATACTTCCGCTTCTACTATAACCGTTCCCAGATCGGACTGTAAAGTGTGTTGAACCCGCGCATCCAAGTCCACTCACACTGCGGTGAAAAGAAGTGTTGTTTTATCAGCAGAAGCAATAAGTTTGGAGGACAATAAGCTGGTGCTTGCTTGCAGTATGGATTTAACACTACTTGTTTTTTTATTATCGTACCGTTCAAACTTTCTTGATGATTTAAGCTGTTTTATGCTAAGTGTTCTCGTAAATAGATTGTTTGTTTTGGAGCGCGACTCCAGATTTATGAGGTAGTTCTGACTAAATCCTTATTTACTCACGTACTTCATCATTTTAATGACCATGGACATCATTCATTTTAACGTTGGACCATTTTTGAAGGAGCAAACAACGACATAATTGCTCAACATAATTTTTTTCAATATTGTTTACAGCTAAACACAATCCCCATATCACCTTTAACCCCCCAAAAAAAGGCAGGTAAAGGTTACGGTGAATATTTTAGCACAAATGCAGGATGCTATTAATATGAGAAGTCCCAGTGAGGCGGTGTCTTCATGAGATAAAGTGTCTGAAGAGCATCCATCAGCTACATTTTGGAGGCTCGGTTAAGTTTACTTTGAATTTTTTTGGTTGTTGTCCTAGCTGAAAGGCACAAACTTAAAAACTTGACAACACTCAAGGTTAATATGGAGCATGGAGTAGGGAATGATGTCATTCCCAAACATGTCAAGGCTTGTGGGCAACAACCATGACCACAGCTTCAAAGCAGGTTGTGTTTGTTTTCCAGCATAAAGTCTGTGACCAAAGATAACGGTGCACTACAATTATTTCAGGCAGTGTATTTGTCCCATGGAAAGCAAGAATGGGGACTTATTTATTTGCATCTTTTGTTGCCTTTGGTGGAGTTCATACTTGATCACTTAGGAATTTCCTTCAGGTACAGATAAGTGCAAAACAAAGTCATGTCTCTACCTGCTCCATAGTACCGTAATGCCAAGTGTCCACATATACAGGGAAACATCTGTGCTTTGGTTATTTATGGAAGTGCTTCATCTTGCATGCATGCAGAATGCACATTCCAGAATGACCACCCGTTCGCCTCGCTGACACACAGCAGGCACAGCAAACATCACACTTGCCAGTAACTGTGCCGCCCCTACGTTCCAAACACATTGTCAAAATTCAGTCCCGGCCTTTGTAATTTACTAAGCAAAGGGCTTCCACGAACCAGCTGTAATGTGAGCATTTTATTAATGAACACTGAAGGATTATTGATCGCACAGTTCGTACGCTTATGTAAGTAGGGAGAGCTGAGAATCAGACTATTGATTTCATTCAGTCCTCAGTTTTACAGAGGCAACAATTACCTGCATTCATGTCTATTCGCACTTTCACAATGCTTTTGTGCAAATCTGAACGTCAAAATGCAATTTCGACGAGGACAATTGCATCAAAACACAGAATCACGCGTTCTGCCACATCTTTTTAGTTTTATTATTATGTAAACCAAAATAAAAAAATTTTTTTAAAAAAAACCAGATGACTTGTGCAAGTGTGCGTCATCAATCTTCCCGTCAGGCCTTGAACAGGGTGCCAAGTGTTCCCCCTGAATTGGCCATTTCTCTACGGTAGGACAGCTGGGCTGTAGCAGGAGTGTGTTCCATGCAGAGGGGGCTGTCAGAAGGGGCCTTCTGTGGGGGCAGCTGGCTGCGCCGCCAACACAGGGGCCTTGTGCGATTGCACCCCCCCATACCTCAAGGATGCTGCACATGCGACGGCTGTGACTGGGTACCTCCCCTTGCAGGGGAAACGGAGGAGGTCGGGAAACGTGCTGTGTGACTGTGTGAGCAGGAGAAATCGAGCTGCTCTTACAGAGGCCTTCAGGAGGCGCCACGCATGTACATCTTCCCCTTGCAGTGTTATAAATTGGTGCTGAGGTTCTGCATTAATGTAAAGTATTAGGAAAAAGGTGAGGAAACGATATGTGATAAAAAGGCTGACCTTTCACAAGCACAGGGCACAGCACCGTGGTGGACAAGACCGGTACCAGGGAAACACATTACCTTGTGTTCACACAGGCAATACAGGATGACATCGAAGGTGAATGGGGGTGCCAAACAACACCCATCTTTCTGCTCTAAAAGAAACTTGCTTTTGTTTATTTTTTGTTTATTTTATTTCTTTTTTTGATTTGCTTAACCTTCCCGCTTGGAGCTGCGCATTTACAAATTTCCTAAATCCAAATCCGACATATTTGTGCACAGTGTTGTTTAACCGTGGAAATCGGGCCATTGAACCTATGACAGGTTTGCTTTCTGCAGAACAAGTATGAGGTGGATACCTTATTAATCCTATGGTAGTGCAGAATTTATCTCCTGAGGTGTGGCTTTTGATGTTGTTTCAATTTTGTTTCAGGTGATGTGTACGCTATCCCCAGGTTCGGGTTTCCTCCAGGTAGTCTGGCTTCCTTGCACAGTCCAAATACATGTGTTTAAAGTGAATTGGTAACTAAGTAGCTTGTAATGTGGGGAAAGTGTGTGTCTGAGAGGGAGCGAGAGAGAGCCTTGTGATCCACTGGCATCCCATTCATCTTGTACCCTTCCACATGCCCTATTTTTCCAGACACATTGCTGTTGCGCTTGTCTTCCGTTTGCAATGGCTTCACTAGCTTCAATATACAGTGTTAGTGTAAAAGTATAAAAAGTAATAGTATAAACATTGTACTGTTATAAGTATGAAGCAGGACTTTATGCATTACCATGAGTAGTGGTGATGCTCAAGTTTTATCTTCTTTTATTCTTTTTTCTTTTCATTTGTTATGAGAAACGTTCAAATGTAGCAGCTGGTACATGTCTGTAGAATGAACATTTTTGTATCTGATTATTTTGCATGTGTAAACACAATGTCTTGTCTTGCCCTTAAGGGGAATCTTGGCAACATTTGACTGCATTTAGTGTGAATACAGGACTGAAATTGTATTTTCTCACTGGTTCCATTACATGGAAACAGTACCACAGAAAAGATTTTTATCTGTAATTTCTTAAAGCCACTGAGAATGAAGAACACCTTTGTATTTTGGAACTCAGATCATTGTATCTTTCTCATATCTTCAAACCCGTTTTCATGCTGTTTCCATTTAAAGCTATAATGGCATGTCAAAGGGAACTCCCATGTTTGATGAAGGAATGTTTTGTTGCTTAGGTTGGTCTTCAGCAAAGTAGAATTGAAAGGGACTTCCCTGAAGACAAGGCCCTGGAATGAGGCACAGTGGGTGTAACATCCTGCAGTTTAGTCAGGAATTCTAGAAATGTCCCTGCTTTGTTACACAGTTATGAGAGTTCCAGAGATGCACTTGGCACTCAGTGTCCAACATGGCAAAACTTGTATAGAAACATTACAACATCTCTTCCACACTTGAGGAATGCTGTTACCTCTGTCCCCAGCCTTTCCGTGTACCATCACGCACCTGTACTGCGCCAGGCTCTGGGGCAACCTGCTGCCAGGACCAGCAATGCCACCAAGAATGTGGCCTCCTCTCAGTCTGCTTCTTATAAGCAGAGACAAGGAATTCAATTTCTGATTTCTAAAATTTTATTGCACACCAGTGTAACAGCTATGAATATCAAATTACTTCTGCAGTTTATGTCACATGAATATTCTCTTTTTTCATAGTTTACTTGGGTAAAACTGCTATTGTACATTTCTATGCCGGAGCAGATTGAAGATGTTTATTTTATTACTAAGATGTGGAGAAATGTTTCCAGTCGTATTAGAGCATAAGCAGCAGGATATTATATTATAGGCAAAAATGGCACATTTTGTCCTGCACAATAAGAGTAAGTAATTGTTTTCATTTATTGTGGAGAAAGATTTAAAACTTGTAATGTAATGTATTATTATTAATAATAATAATAATAATAATAATAATAATAATAATAATAATAATAATAAGAAGAAGAAGAAGAAGAAGAAGAAGAAGAAGAATAAGAATAAGAATAAGAATAAGAATTTTACAGTTCCAAATACTATGGTTTTACCATTGTCCTACGTACGTTACTGAAGTTATTATGGATTCCATATGAATGCATTGTGATCATAAAAGTGTTTTGTCTTTTTAATGGTGTTCTGCAGATCATCTAAAAAGCTTGGCTGAAAAACGTGCATTAGCGTGCCGGCGAGTGCGTGTTTGTTTGGAAATGCATGCGTGTGACTGATTATACACACGTCTCAGGATGATCTGTGGGGTCAAGCTGAGCCGAGTACTGGACTGACGGATGGTTATCCTGCAAATCCTGGTCGGTGGGTGGCCTCGTACCTCAGGCTGATCAGAGAGGAAGTGAGATTTCCCAGCACTCCTAATGAAAGGTAGCGAGCTGAGCTCAGCCACCTGCTCACAGTCGGGTTTCTGTGGAAGCTCTTTGTTTGGCTTGTGGTGAGAAACTGCCTTCATGCCCACACTGGCCCCATGCTTTCCACTATCTCTAACAGAGATTCCAGCACTTCCATCATAATGCATTTATTACTTCTAATGCCCAGGGAGCTACATGAAACCTCACAAAAACGTACTCCTGTATAGCCGTACACATCTCGAGGTTGAAGATCCACTGCGTATTACCTTTAAATCACAAAAGGTGCATTGTATTATGTTATTGTTCCATTGTGATGTACCCCTTTGAGTGTGCTGGCATCCAACCTATTCAGCAGGACCAGTTCTAGTAAAAAAGAAGCCATGAACAGATGACATAAATCATGCCAGTAATGCAGTTCTGCTTGAAAGCAAACATTCGGACATGATAGCAGGCAAATAATAAGAAGCAGCTCTGTATACACTGTAAGCATACCAGAAACGTATTAGATAGATACATTTTGTAAATGGGAACTGGAAAAGAAATCAGAGCAAATTCCCTTAACGTACTCATATTTGCCACTTCATTTCTTATTTTAAACTGAAATTGTTTGGATATGTAAAAACATGTAAGAAGGTCTAGTTATGGATTAAAGGCTAGACCCATATTGAGCGACAGCACACTTCAGAATGTGTAACTTTCCCAGGGCTGTCACGGTGAAACTATGCTGATCTTCTGTTAAGTAAGCCAAGTAACGTCCCCACAACTTTTTTCACTTCATTCTTTGGTTTCATTAACAGCACACCGTTCCATTCTGTTAACATATTTCAGGAAGTTCTTGCATACTGTGGCAGTGCAAATATTTTCCTCTAATGCAAATGCATGTGTAAACTAGAGATAGAAATTCAAAAACCATTTCCTTCTTCCTTAAGGTGCACACACAAACACATTCCCTAACCTAACATTGCAACACTTTTCAGGTGATTCCTGTTTAAAACTTTGCAAATAAGTTCAGTGCATTTCTTATTAGGTGTAACAATAAGTAAATAAAGTACATTGTAGATATACAGAAATAATGTACCACATATTAATGGTTCAT
Organism: Heterotis niloticus; assembly: GCA_018136845.1. Classification (NCBI taxonomy): domain Eukaryota; kingdom Metazoa; phylum Chordata; class Actinopteri; order Osteoglossiformes; family Osteoglossidae; genus Heterotis; species Heterotis niloticus. The sequence continues at coordinate 20,942,867 of CM030891.1, forward strand.
ATACAAATAAAAGCAGATACTAATTTGAAAAACAAATGTCACATTATTTTTGAATCATTCATGCTGCCAAGCTAAACAAGCAGTATAAATGTGTTCGGTAATGTAGATTCTGTATCGGACCTCACGTCCAGCACTGTTTATTACTGAACTGGAATAGCCAAAGCGCTCTGACCATAGCACCGCTGAGCAAACCACCTTACTGCAGGTTCAAGTGTTGCCTCCACTATGACAGTCAAAGGGTAGTGTGCATAGGGCCACCACCTACAGTACTATTAGTACCAGAAAGAAAGGTGCAAGAAAGGTGGATTCGGTAGTTACGAGTATTACCCTGACTGTGCAGATGTTAGCAGGCATTTACATATCTTGTCTGGATTTGACAGGTGAGCACAGAAACCGTATAGTCAAATGCTTCCCTGCCAAATTTTGGCTTTTAGAAAATTATTTTCGAAAAAAGGAGACTGTAACCATGGCTGCTTTTGTTATACAATTAACACTTTGCTTCAAATCCATCCATCCATCCATCATTATTAAGCCCATTATTAACCATTATTTTGCCCTTTTCTGCTGCAAGATTGTGGTGGTTCAGAGCATATCCTGGAAACATAGGGCCTGAGGCAGGGTGCCTCCTGTTTGGGATGCCAGCCCATTTCATGACAGTCACATACTCATTTATTCCCACATCCTCCCACCATAGGCAGCTTAGCATTACCAGCTCACCTGATACACATCTTTGGACTTTGGGAGAGCATTCATACTCCATACACACTGAGTCTCATGCTAACCTAAACCGGAACCCATACTCAAGGAGCTGCGAGGGCACCTGCACTACCTCTCGTGCCACTGCACAGCCATTTGTGCAGTATGCTATCCAAATTAAATCCCCTCAGACAGCATCTCTGATTCATATTCTGCATAAACTATGTGGCATACAGTTGGGAAATTCACCAGGACTCCTGTGAGACAGGGCAGAGCAATCCCACAGAGCACACAAGAAGGGGAGATTAGAGTGATCTCACTGGACACCCAACTTCTGGGGAATGTCTGATCTGTGCATATGTGCGTGTGGGTGTGTATGTGTGTGAGATAGAAGGAGGGAAGATAAATGTGTCAGAGATCTGAGATAGTGTTGGATTCTCACCAGGCAATTTTGCAGACCCCTCGCAAGTTCAGTAATCTCACTAACCCGGTGTAAAATGTTACGTGATGATGCGTCCCTCTCTGGTGGCTATGAATTATGTGAGATGAAAATAAAGAATTTCATATCTACAAAGCTGTGTGGCAACACCCCCCAACCCCAAGTCAAGCAGTATCATAATAAACAACGTGGCCACCCGGGCGCCCAGCTATTTTAGGAATGTATATCCAAAATCCCACATTAACCATTTTTCGCTAAAACGGTGATCCCGAAATAAAACAATGTCACATTAATGGACATTGTTTTGAAGCGTTTTGACAACTGGAAATATGCATCTAACAAAAAGATAAATAAAGCATTTAGTAAACCAATGTATTACTGCAGCTAGACATTGTCTCAAAGAAATATGTTAAAAGTATATAGAATAAACTGTGGAAGGGGACGCTATGGGGGATTATGGCTCACACAGTGAGAATAATTTACAGTTCAAGCTGAGCTGCTTTGTTCTCTAGACAAAGAATAAAAGTCGTAATGGGAACATCATTGGCAGGGTTTACACATTTACTGACGGAGGCCTTTCATCTACGAGACACTCCTGCCGTTCTCCTGTCTGTCGCAGCTGGCATGTAAATCTACACGATTCTTTGTTTCACGTTCGTGGAGGCTGGAAAAAGTGCTTGGGGGAGAGGAGACAAAATGTCAGTTACTGAACTCAAAACACTGTTTTTAATTAAAAATCCATCTGAAGTGTTTGGTAACGTACTGAGTACTTGCAGTGCCTATGAAATCTATTCCCCTTGTTTTACAAAATTGAATTACAATGGATTTATTGGGCTTTTTTTGACAATGAACAACAAAAAAAAATTATTTCATGTCATTCAATTCGTGCCATTAATTGTTTAATTGGGTCCCCGTGAGCAGAGGCCAAATTGCAAGAAGGTGCTGGTGATGTCTGTGTGTGGTATCACTCTGTGATGGTCTTCAGCTCAGAGTGGATGGTGCTAACATTGAGAGCATGTGCAACCAGGCTTCCCCAGAGGAGTGCTGCCAGCCGAGCAGCTGGGCATGCGGAGACTTTCACGCCTTACTGCAAATTAAACTTTAAATGGAGGCGAGAGCCCAGAGGAAGACGATCACTGCACTAAACGGACAGATTTAGGGCTGCAGTCATGGTAACCTCAAATAGGGCAGCACTCAGTTCAAGCAAAACATCCTGTCACTGCAGCTCTCTTTAGCCTCTTAACATTTAGGAGGGATGCTTCGCTTTCTCACTTTCTAGTTTAATACGAAAAGGTCAGAAATAATCACCCTTGTGCGTTCCATCCACGCAGGTCTTTATGGTGGGAATGGAAGTGGAAGCCCATAATGTACATTTCCCCAAAGCCCAAAGGTTAAGCTGTTTACTCTTCACTACCATTCGTATGATGCTGTAAACATGTCGATGATTTGATGATGCCATTTTAGCATTTTTTTATTTAATTTTAATTTGTACTGCAAGCTGATGTGCAATAATAAATCCTTCCTTGTCATCTGACACGTGGCCCAAGAGCCAGTGTTCATACGATCGGCAATTTCATGCAGTATTTGGGCATTTCAGAAAGATTAAATTCCCAAAGTTTTTACCGAATGCTAAAAACGGCAGTGAAAGTTTTACCTCGTGATGCAGTTTAAGGGTAAACTGCTGGATCAGCAGTTTTCCACTGTCAACCCCACGCGTCACCGCTTCCCTCCCTCTCCCTAAGAATAAAGGCCAAATACTTGAGCTCAAGCAACTTTCTCCACATATGTTGAAGTAAACTTGCATTGTAGCAGTAACTGTTACCCGGGGACTCGGGTTTAACCGCGGGAGCTCCAGTTTCATTAATGTCGATAATCCACCAGCAGCGGCGATTCCTCCTTTCACAGGTGTGCTGGCTTTCTGTTTGTTCGGCTTCCTGCGGGGGACAGTGGGGTAATTACACATCTAAAACCCCTTCGTATGACACAACAGCATCGCTCATTGTGGCAGCACGAACGGCCCCCAAGTTCAAATTGGTAGGTTTTACAGGAGCGTATTTAGTTCTGCACAGTTGAGTCTTTGATTGCCGGTGCCCATTCATTCATTGTTTGGCCAAGACGGCTCTAAGATCCTTCTACTTGACCTTGCCAAGGAATTGTAAACTGCATTTTAAATCCAGACTAATGGTAATAGATGAGGTCTCCAGTGACAGAGATTAATGTGTGTATTATAAGAATTCTTTTGACAAGAATAGTTAGTTGCTAGGAGGAGGAGAAATTGCGGTATTGGGTGTCACATTAACAGGCCCCATAATGAGGTTGCATTTCCGTTGTTTAAATGCCCTTTTGTGAACCTAACAGAGCTTCCTTTTTATAAAATGACCACCTGAAAGAGCACCAAGCACAAACAATTTAAGCATTAATGACAGTCGACATCTTGTTCCTTTTTCACCTCTTAAGCATGTTGGAAAACCGACCTGTCTTCCCCAACAGTGCTTCCTTTTATGAGAGGCAGAAAAAATATTGCTTTTACAGTCAAACAATCCAACATATGATCCCGAATTCCCAACTTTACCGGCACATTTCGTTGCATGTAATTCTTTTTGGACAGCTTACAAGGTAATATAATGCCGAAGGCAGACCTTTTACATGCTGTCCTCAAACGGGTGGAAAGAACTTTAAATCTGACCTTTGTCACACATGCTTAACACATACATAAATGATATTTAATGAATGAAATACGGTAAATCAGTGACACTAACTTCTTAACTCTACAACTTGTATTTGCTCAGGTGGACTTCAAGGATATCTACATTAAGACTTTTGTCAAATGGAAATGGTTTTGCATGTGTTTGGTAAGCCACTGAAAATGTTAATTTTATTTTTTGCATGGATTTATTGAAAAGCAACTAACATTGGGACATTTATCCAGTTAGTCCTGTGTTGCAGCTCAGGTTAAGTGTTTCAGCCTGATAGTTCAACTGCTGTTCATGAAGAGCTCCACAATAACAACATCTAAAACCACATTTTCTGCACTATTGGGAATACCAATATTTTAACAGCTGGATTCACTGAAGTTAACAGCTCAAACATGATTTATACTGTTATGAAACTGTAGTGATATAAAAATGGCTGTGTAAACCTTCATTAATGGTAGCCAGCAGAATGCCAGCCTCGTGCACTGTTGTAATAAAACAGAGCAGTGTGGCGGACCTGCAGCAGTCTGTCACCCTCTTCATTCATAAGTGTGGCGGAACTCAACTCTTGTCTTTGTGACTCTCATAACCGGGAGACCACAATTCAGAAAGTAACTGGTGGCTTAAAAAGTGTCATTTTAAAAGAAAATGTTAAAGCTTTTCAAATGTAATGATGTTTAAATGTTCACATAACATTAAACAAAGATTTTTTCTGTATAAATGGATTATAATTGATATGCACCAAATTAATACTAAGAAGAAAAACTGAAAATAGCTACATTTAAGGAAACTAAAGTAAATCTAAGTATACAGTATATGGTTTTACCAGTCATAGGATGTCTAATTTTGGACAGAAAGGTAGTTGGGAGTATCTGCTGTCATGTCTTGACTGACTTCCTGTTGCTACCACAGCTCTGTTTCCATTTATGATCCTCGTGTAAAGCCCTCTGCAGGGCTCTGCTCCTCACTACCCAGACTCTTGTCTCTTCTTATCATACAGCATGACAACCTCCATTCTTCATCCAAAGTGCTGGGAACTGAACAGATTGAAAATGATTATGTAACAGTTTTTTTCTCATCTGAACTCTTGAAGGTGCATCTTCTCAAAATCTCTCAGGAACCTTTAGACCAGTCATTGGAATGCTTACAGGCACCTGTATTTCGACACGGAACCTAGCGTAAACTGTCTGCCTCATTGTGCTGTTGCCGAATATGATTTGGCTAAAACCTTTAGTCGAATTTTGTGCCGTTAGTATTGTGTGAGTGCTGGCATTACGACTTAATGCATGGTGTTTGTGTCGATATTGCAAATCACCTTGGTCAAAGGTATCTGCCTATCACAGCAATAACAAATGTGTGCGTCATCTTTCACATTAATTGTTTCAACTTGAAGAGCTAAAGTGCTAAGTTATAAGTACAATAAGTCAATAAATAAATCTGGGGTCTAAAGGAACTAACATTATGATTATTAGTAAAATTGGGATTAGATCTAATGAACGAGTGTAAAGAACTCTAATGGATTGAGTCCATTCACTGGCAAACATAACCACTACAGTATATACGGTAGACACAGAAAAATATATTTTATTGCATAGCGAGCTACAGAAGTCCAGATGTTTCTACCTACACTTGCATGTTTGGCTTTGAGGGACTGAATATGACACAAATTAGCACTTGACTCTCATGGTAACCTACTGTCAAATGTTAATGTTCTTGTTGGGCCCTATCTCCCCAGAGTAAGGTATGACCCACCTCAGGCAAAGTCTCGTACCGCTCGCCACACCAAACACTTGGCTGTATTTCTCGTGCCACTGAAGGTCCACTTAGAGAGAAGCTATTAAGCTGGAGCAGTTCTGCCTCGAAAGGTAGGGCTTTCAGTCACCCATCCGGTGAAAAGAGGAAAATCAATGAGGTCATTAGACCCACCACCGACCCATTTCCATAGGGCTTGAAAGGCGCAGAGGCAGGGAGTCGAGGGTTTGCAGGCTTTGCTGGAGTCATTTCACTGTGGTGAGGTGTGTCTTGGTGTGCAACAGTGTAGGACCTTTCTGGATAGTGGTCTGGCTTGCAGCACAAAATTTCCATACCATCCGGGCTTGAGTGTTACCTCCACCTAGAAGCAAAACTTTCACAGGTTTCACGAATGACAACTTTACGCGTGGCAAATCCAGACCCATGTCACATTTTCTGCCCATGTTGTATATGGTTTTGGCATAACATAGTTTTAGCGCGTTCACTTTTGAAGCAACCAAACCCCAACACTGCCCGCGTTAAGCACGTGTTGAGCGAATAGCCAAAGGAAACAAACCGACCATCAGAGACTGCACACATCTGTGTTGATCAGTTATGATAGAAAAATATCACAGCACGTTGTGCCTAACCACATTTTAAAGCCGAGAGAAACCACACATTTGTGGACTTCCAATGTGATCACCAGTCCTCTTCCTTCCCCCAGCTCAAAACCAGCTGCTAACCCGCCCATAACCTACCCCATGTGTGCGCCATAGCCCACAGACAGATGTGGGGACCAGCATGAGAGGGATATGCACATGGGACCAACTAAACAAAACAGATTGAAATCCACTGCTTTCTTTAAACGTTAGCATCAAGAAGCAAAGTCATGTTCTAATGTTCCTCTGAACTGTAAGCAGTGTGGGTATGGAGGGTGGGATAAAACTTTGTTTCAAGTGATAGTAAATTTGAGCCATTGCTGAGTTCACGTCAGTTAATCTAGTTGCCAGCTCACATAAATCCTGTGAATGTCAAAAAATATGTCTGACTAGCTAGACTCTTCTAAAAAAAATGCACCAGTAGCATACTTTTATCAAAAAGGGCTTGTTCGCATTTGATTTTTTCAATGGCAGATAAAACTGGTTCTAAATAACTGCTTAGACTATGCGCTGGGCTGAGTCAGCTGACTTTTTGCCTGGGTTATGATGAGTAGATGCATTTTTTTTTTCTTCAGCTGTCTGGCTTCACAACCTGTCAGGTCTTCCTTTGGTGGTGGTGCTCAGTTGTCTTTAGAAACAGAGTATGAACTCAAGTAGTTCCAACCTCTTTCAATTATTTCTTTGCGCACGAATTTACGTTACGGCGATGCCATCTATTATTTCTAAAGGGAAATAAAAGCGTAACCACAGACCATTTGTGTTTAATAGCAAATAAGCCCAACTTCCTCCTGTGTAAGAGGAAAGGAACCCTTTGATGTGCAAAGCTTAGCGTCACACGTCAGTAAATAATGACTGGCTTCGTGACAGGCCTTGGAAATGTAATGCATAGCCCTTGAAAACAGTTGACGGACAGATAGTCATTAATTAAATCCATGTAATTACTTTTCCCCGAGGCGAAATTAAGTTCAAACAGGATGCAACCAACCTGGTTCCCCGCAAATTCCACCGAGACACAGTATGTATTCAGACATCAAAGTCAGTTTTTTAACCTATTTAATCCGGTTTTAAGCTTCGTAAAATTTCTTGAGTCTCCTATTTGTCTAACAGACAAAAATCTGCGTGTTTTCCGTGCATGCGTGTCGGATACTTTTGGAAATAGGTTTTACGGTAATAAGCGCGAGGCCCGGTATTCAGCGTTACGGCATCCCGACCCCAGGGCAGGCGGTCAGCGCTGCGTCTTTTTTGCTAATGAGCCTAATAAATTATACATCTACTGTATGTTCATTCTGTCATCATTTGCTGGCAGGAAGTTAAATTTATAACTCACGATTGTTGGCGCGGAACACTGCACGTCTGATCTCACGTCTAAGCGGAACCTCGGTTCAGTTATACGTACAGTAGGAGTGTTCCATTACATTTGTACTTTAATATTTAAGATGATTAAACAAGATTAAAGCTGTGCATGTTTGACATCAGTGAGCCAAGTTACTGCTTAATCCAAATTGCGGTACGTACAGTGTTGGAAATCTCCAGTAATTGCCTGGCTTTGCCCAACCAGGTCTCAAGTGTTTGAAGCACAAATACCACTTGTGTGTGCTAAACAGCAGCGTGTGTATTCAGGCCTCCCCTGTCAGGATTCATTTGAAGTAACTGGACTGCAGTCTTTCAAGTGGTTAGGCAGAATAAAGGCCCAGAGGGAGAAAAGAGAAAAAAACAAATACAGTCGGAGCGACAGGCTTTCACTGTGCCGGCACCCCCCCCCACCACCACCACCACCCCTCCAGTCAAATGCATTTCAGCTTCATCATCAGAACTAATTTTTCCTCTAATTGCAATGAAAATATGTGGAACGCGACCCTTGCTAGCGGCAGTTTAAATGCAGATATTGAACTCGGTTCCTGGCTGCGGCCCAGCGTGTCTGTAGGCCAGGCAGACGCTGGGGAGGGGTGGGGACAGGCTGGGGGTAGCAGTGGTGGTGGTGGTGGTGGTGATGTTGGCGGGGGGGGTGTAGAGGTTACACTGTGCAAAGCAGCAGCTGTCAAAGCTGGGAAATGAGCAAAGATGTCTACCCTGGGGGAGTCCTTAATGTATATTTTATCTGTGACAATATGGTGTTAGTGTCCTTTTTCGTTGGCCTGCAAATGTAATTCGTGTGCGCCAGCACATCCCTCTCAAGGTTATCTTAATAAAAAAGGATTTATGTTCACTTCAAGATGTTATCACCTCTTACCAGAGAATTTTCCGAGTGAAGATTTAAAAAAAAAATTATTTTGAAAGTAATAAAATTGTTTTAAATGTGTTATAATTTATAGCATCTACAAAATATGCAATATAATTTGCATGCATGCAGTCACACTGCAGCATAATGCCTGTATTTCAAGTAACGTCAGGTTTGATGCTAAATGTTTAATGTTTTTTTTTTCAGAAAGTGCTCCTTTTTTATAGAGGAACATTTGTTGTTTTTTTTATCTCCTGTGAATAGGGTTAAGTGGAACAAAAAAGGAGGAAAGGAAAGTCAGCCGTCTTCAGTTGTTCTAAGTTGGTGAAGTGACACGCGGTGGTGCTGACTGAAAGGAAGTGAGCTGTCATCACAACCAGGTCAAGAGGAGCCTGATTCATCCCGGTAGGTCCAAGGAATACAATTACTACCCTTTTGTGGGGGGTAGGATCACATTACTACTTACAGAAGGTTGAAAACTTCAAAACATAAAGTGAAGTGTCCACTTCTTTTTCCAAAATTGCTGTCATTGAATGTCCTTTGCTGTCTGGCGTAAATCCAGGTCAGGGCTGGAAGATGAACTGAAAGTATAATAACCTCATGGGTGCACTAACCTCACTGACTCTGAATAGTGCATGCAAAACATTTATTTTACTACATATAAAATTAAACTTTTTTTAATATAATGTATATTTTGATCACATTTTACTTAAGAAATAGGTTTATGTTTGCACTCCTAAAACCCAAACATGGTAAAGATATTACGAGGGCACACTTGAAGGACCCACCTACTGCTGTTGTTTTACCCTTGAACAAGAAATTGTACCACTGAAAATTACTGTGCTGCTGTATGTAAATAGGAAAACTGATGTAAGCAGCAAAACATTGTACACAGTTTTGGAGAAAAGTATAAGCAAAATAAATACATTTATGAGTAGTTAAAATGAAAGATACTTTACAGGTAGAACGCGGTACAGAGAAAAGTAGGAACTGGATGCTCTTCACGTTTTATTGTTTGCCTGACAAGACGGTGTTGAAAATTGAAGATCATTCATCATAATATGTACACAGAATAAAATTTTGTACCACTGTAACCATAGCAACACTTGCACAATGCCGGTGCCTACACCCACATAGCCATCTACCATCAATCACAGCATCCCTCTTTTATCACAGAACTTTTCTTAGAATGGAAATTTTCCCAGAGCAAAGCCAGCTTGGGTGAATGGTCAGTCTAAAAAAAAACATTTATTTGTAACTCTTATGCTTCAGCACAGTCAGTGGAGCGAAATGATCCAACATTTGCTAAAGCACGTATGTATGAATCTAGTCCTAGGTATCATTGTGAAGGTCATAAATGTTGTGCCCTTAATGTTTTAAGTAGGATTCTGAGACAAAGGGAAGGGAAATCTAATATATGATCGCAGCATACAGTGCACAATATTGGTGATATAAATCACCCCCATTTTCCTGGCATCCCATGTGTATTTCACATGTGTCACTGAAATTACAAAGGTGTTTCCAGCAGCATTTGTAATGTTTCCATGATTAATGCAGCCCTGTAAAAGCAATATGCACTTTCCATGGCTGAAGTGTTCTTTTCAAGAATACTTCTACTATACTGTAGAATGGTGATCCATGGAAGAAAATACCACATATTGTGTTGTCACAGGCTGGGTATCACGTGACTGGGATCTTAAATATAAATCATTTACACAACATTATAATATGATAATGGTAATTTACTTTAAACACCAAAACCATTTCTGTGTTTTCCATTATACACTGTATGGCCAAAAGAATGTGGACCCCCCCCTCCCTTCTAATGATTGACTTGAACTGTTTCAGCCACATCCATGCAGCATACAAAAAAATTCTAGACTATTGTGTGCTTCCAGCTTTGTGGCCACAGTTTCGGGAAGAAGTTCCTTTGCTGCTCCAGCATGACTGTGCCCTCCCCATGCACAAAGCAAGTTTCATAAACACATGGTTTGCCCAGGCTGATGTGGAAGAACACAGCCCTGACCTCAACCCCACTGGGATAAACTCAAACAGTGACCGCAAGCCACACCTTCTCACCTGACCTCACTGATGTTCTTGTGGTCGAACGGGCATAAATTCCCACAGGTGCACTCCAAAATCTGATGGAAAAACTTCCCAGAAGTTTGGAGGTTGTTACAGCAGCAAAGGAGGAACACCTTCATATTAATGTTCATGAGTTTGGAACAGGAGCTTCAACAAGCAGATATAGGGGTGATGCTCACGTGTCCACATACTTTTGGCCATATAATGTATCGTGGGTGTTTTCCAGGATTCACACTGTAATGTAAAACCAGCAAAGATCAAATTATACCTACTAAGGTACTTAGGTGATGTTACTAATGCGAACTTTGTTTAGGCTGGTCATTACTTTGTGTTATTGATGAACTGAAATGGTTTTGGTTTAACAGTTAAAACCAAATTTTTGTTTGCCTTTTTTAATGATTGCAGTTAACTGCAGCCATTCCAATCGTTCTTCCTCTGAGTGAAGTTTCAATGTTGCAAAATACTCTATATTCTTCCAGATGAACTTCTACGAACTTCATGCAACCCCATCTAAGCTAAAGAATCCATTTTATTTCCCCTTATGCCTACAGCTATAGAACCACTGGATGTATATTAAAGCATTTTAGCACAAGTCTACTTTTTAAAAGACAATCAGACATTCTGAATGGTTTAAAAGTTGTGAAGGATTGTTTATCAGCAACTGCAGAGCATCTTGTCATGTGCTTGAGAACCGAAGGGTTTCATCAGTGGTTTCAGCATTTTTCCTTATATGTTCTTCAAGCGTGATGTGTCTGAAAAAGGAAAACTAAAATAAGGTATTTGCAATAAAACTCGGTGTCATTGCCATGGCTGCCTCGGCTTCAGATGCAGTTCTCTACTTCCCACCCAAAAAGGAAATTAATTTTAAGCTTGCAAATGGCACTTTGCCAAGGTCTAACAGCTGAAGGAAATGCACAAAATGTCCTTAAACTTAACACTGAACCAACTTTGAAAAGGGGGTTGTGAGGGCTAAGATTATTTATTTACACAGAATCCGGCCAGAGGTTAGACAGACGTTTTGGGAATTGCATGTAACTGCGAGTCAGAACTAACAGATGTTTACGTCCTTCCGATTCTGTTTGATATACTTTGTTTCGGGACGTGTTTTTCACATCTTGCTTTTCATTAAACCATAAGAGACTTTAATTATGACAAACTGCGAGACTGTGTGACCCATAATTATAATTTTTTTGATCAACTTTTACTTCACTTGGAAACTTAATTCTGTGCTTGGGTTTGTAGCTATGGGTAAAACACTTTATCATAACATTATTGTATAACGGATGAGGTCTGGATTTGATGGAGAGAAAATGAGAGCCCCAACATTGCCCAAGTATCTGACATAAAAGCTGAAACTCACACATGTTTCTGTTTACACTGCATCTCAAGGTAAACACTGACTTCATTGGTAGGTATTTCATTATTGCATGGCTTACGTAAGTTCTAAGCTTTTCTGACAACAGACGACTTCAAAGATCGCTAATATCATGTTTCCTTGCGACGGGTACCCTGCGTTACACCTTTTGTGACCCCTAACGCATCCTCAACTTTGCCATGTGTGTGAGAAGTACTGTGAACTATTTACATGCTAACTTCAGATAAAGTGAAAAGAAAAGCTGCTTTATTAAAGCTGACTAATAAAGCAGATGTGTGTATCCATCAAAAAAGCACACAGAGTTTAAAAGCATCAATAAATGGGGAGTAGGAAGGAGAAGGGAAGTCTTAAGAAACTGCCTGTTCAGCCAAAAGTGACAGTGGTTGGGATGCCTGTGTCATTGCCATCTACACTTTTTACATTTGCGCATGGAAAAATTGCCTCTGTTCTTATGAAAAAGCAATACAAACACTTGGTGAGCTATTTTTGGTGTGTTTACACATCCCGCAAACAGCTGTTAAACACAGCTCAGTAAAAAAGTCAAAAATCATCTGCACGATGCCCATCTTATGGCGTATCAACAGCAGATGCAGTGATGCATTTTTGAAAGTTTCAAGGTTTATTTTGGGATAAATGTAAAAAACCAAGAAAGCAATGCAAATGATTGTAGATAAATTTTGCTGAGAGTAAGGTAAAACTGTTTTTAAAAGTAAAATTAGTGGCAATGTATCATACATGCTCATATATGGTAACTCAAATTCACCTCCAGCTTTTTAAGGATGTGCAGCAAACATGATCTCAAATGATGCCCACTCAGCATCGATGGCTCTCCAAATCTCTTCATTCTTCCCTGCTGATGCAAACAGAAAGAAACTGGCTTTCAAGGATGCAAACTTTATCAGAACCTTGCAAACACTGGTCTGAAATGAATTTCTTATAAAGTGAGTGGAGTGTAGAGCAAAACAGGTTTCATTGTTTTAAATGTCCAAAGCCCTCCATTTAACATGCTTGCACATTAAGAGCAAATGGGGAAAAAACAGCAATGCCAGAGTGTAGCAAAAATAAAACTCAGTTTCACAGCACATTTCAGCATTACTTTTTTAATGTTAGCAACAGAATCATTGCCTAAAAATGATTACCATAAATGTGACTTGCAAGGCAACAAGTGTCTTTTAATATGAAATCCCCAATGGAGTTTGTGAAATTTGAACTTCAAGATATTCATCTTTAAGTAAGGGGAACAGAAGAAATTATTAAAATGTTAAACCTCTGCATAATTTAACTGTGGAGGTATGAGGTTTTTATACTCCAGTGCTGCTTAAAGTAGGTAGGAGGGAGAAAATTGCAGACTGGGGTTTGTCGAGTTCACAGCTGAAGATATTCAGCTTTAAATGGGGGGAAAGAGGAAGGCATTTTAAATGCACTTACTTCTTTAGGTGATGTGGCAGTTTGCCTGAGGAAGTAAATGCATTAATATACCTTCTTGACTTCTGCAGCTATATGACGGAACCAGGTCAAGGAAGCGATGAGAATGCTCAGGAGACCGAAAAGTTAATCTAAACATTGTCCTATAAAATGTAAGGTAACCGTAAGGTAAAACTCATTTGTATGTGAACGTAATTCTTCATGGATGATTCGGACTCCCCACGAAAAACAGTCATTAATGCATTACTCCCAAATTGGGAAAAAAATGTGGCCTTTTGACTTTTGTCTTAATATGAGAATTGTTTTTTGCCCAGGCTACACAACTATAGGAAGAAATGAAATGAACTTACACGATGGCAACACAACCATTATTGTATTAAAAAATCCATCACACAGCAAACTGTGTTTCTCCCGCACCAGTTGTGCGTTTTCATTTTAAATTCTTTTAGAATGAATTTCAGATGTCTTAGTAATAGATAAGAGTTACTTCACTTGTCCAAACATAATAATTTTAATCTAGCTCTGTAAATCAGTCTGCTCACCTGGTTTGAATCAAGTGGGCCACACTGGACTGGATTCAGCGGTGGTCAAACTCATCTTAGAAAAACAGCTACACCCATGTGGCCAACTACTCTCAAAGAAAACCTTAAAAGGATTCAAGTCACGTCATCTTCATTGCAAGGGTCTGGAAGTTTGATCAATAGGTATCTTTAAAACTACGAATTTCTGGAAATTGAACATAAGAAAAGTTTGCACTGACTTAGCAAAGGAAGAGTTTGTGCACAGCATTGTTTCACCTCAGTTCAAACTCTCAGGCATGTCTCCTTAGTAATTTCCTTCTGTCCGTCTTTTGGCTCTTTGCATTATTCTGCATCATTTATTTGTTTGACCCTATGAACAGAAATTTTAAATTGGTAACATAAAAATAAAATGAATTTGAATGATTTTAGATTTCAGGCCTTCGGTAAATGTGGTCACAACATTAACCGCTTCGCTTGGCAACATGAGAAATTGACTCCTGTACAAAAGCTGTAGACCCAACTGCTTACACAACAACATTTGGGAAAATATCATTTTATGTGTCTCTGTATCTGTAAACAACTGAACATCTCTGAGACAAGTATTTCTTTTTTGCTTTGAATATGATGCTTAAAACATTTACAAGGGTCATTTTGTGACGCATTTGTGGGGTATTGGTTGCACTTGGTATGCAGTTTTACTAGACTGTTCACACTGAAGTGTAGACTTACACATGCACACTCTCGCACGCGCGCACACACACGCACACACACACACACTTCTTTTTACTCTTTATGCTTTATAAATTCCCCATGTAAGTTATAACTGTAATAACATAGATTTAATTAAAAAATCTATTTAAAGCTATGTCATGTTCAGTATTGTGAACGAATCTTTAAAATTCAAGGAATGTGCAGGGTGGCATTCTCTTATTTTTGTGCCATGGTTTTTCTTTGTCTATTGTGCGGCATTTAGGCCCAGTTTTCAAGACATACATTACAGCTACCCTTGGAATAAATCACACTGTCGATAGAGTTGTCTGTTTGAAAACCCTTTTCAGGCTACAAATGGGTTTCATTTCTACCTAGAAAACTGTTCTGTTCTGCAAGTCATAAAACAAACTAGCTATCCATCTGTTTTGAAACAAAAATTCAGTTTGACATTCGTGTGTCAGCCACCACATTAAAACCACTGACAGGTGAAGTGAATAGCATTGATTATCTTGTTATAATGGCACCTGTCAAGGGGTGGGAGGAGATATTAGGCAGCGAGTGAACAGTCAGTTCTTGAAGTTGATGTGTTGAAAGCAAGAAAAACAGGCGAGCGTATGGATCTGAGTGACTTTAACAAGGGCCAAACTGTGATGGCTAGACGACTGGGTCAGAGCATCTCCAAAACGGCAGGTCTTGTGGTGTCTTCCCATCATGCAGTTGGTAGTAACTACCAAAAGTGGTCCAAGGAAGGACAACTAATGAGCTGGTGACAGGGTCATGGGTGCCCAAGGCTCACTGATGCGCACGGGGAGCAAAGGCTGGACCGTCTGGTCCGATCCCACAGAAGAGCTACTGTAGCACAAATTACTGAAAACCTTAATGCTGCCCATGACAGAAAAGTGTCAGAACACACAGTGGATCACAGCTCACTGCGTATGGGGCTGCATTGCCTCAGGCTGGTCAGAGTGCCCATGTGAACCCCTGTCTACCTCAGAAAGCACCTACAATGGGCACATGAGCGTCAGAACCGCACCAAGAAGCAATGGAAGAAGGTGACCTGGTCTGATGAATCACGTTTTCTTTTAGATCATTTGGATGGCTGGGTGCATGTGCGTTGTTTACCTGGAGAAGAAATGGCAGCAGGATGCACTATGGGAAGAAGGCAAGCTGGCGGAGGCAGTGAGATGCTCTGGGAAATGTTCTGCTGGGAAACCTTGAATCCTGGCATTCATGTAAATGTTACTTTGACAAGTATCACCTACCTAAACATTGTTGCAGACTACGTATACCGCTTCATGGCAACAGTATTACATGATGGCAGTGGCCCTTTCACACTGCAAAAATAGTTCAGGAGTGGTTTGAGGAACATGACAAAGAGTTTGAGGTGTCGTCTCAGCCTCCAGATTCCCCAGATCTTAATTCGATCGAGCATCTGTGGGATGTGCTGGAAAAATAAGTCCGATCCATGGAGGCCCCACCTTGCAACTTGCAGGACTTAAAGGATCTGCTGCTAACGTCTTGGTGCCAGATACCACAGGACATCTTCAGAGGTCTTTTTGAGTCCGTGCCTCGACGGGTCAGAACTGTTTTGGCAGCATGAGGGGGACTTACACAATAGTAGCCACGTGGTCTTAATGTTGTGGCTGATCGATGTATGGTACTGTCATATTGCCATTATTGACATAAGCATTGATAAGTGCTTTAGTCGTTTTCCTTTGCATGTGGATAAGATATGAAACCATGTGTTTATTACCCATTTATAAAGATTTTACTTTATGCGGTGTGTTTTCAGTGTAGTGATGTTGCTGAAATGATGCCAAGATATCTTTCATTGAGGAGGAGAATAAATCTTTTTAAGATATCTGCTGTAGAAACACTTTGTAAGGGAGGTACAATTTATAGGATGATGACAAGTTTCCAATAATTTAAATATATAAAATAAATATATAGTAAATATTAAATCATGTTAAATATTAAATTTAAAATAAATATTTATTTAAATATTTATTTACAAATACTTTTTAAAAGTTTCACTTTCTTGTTTTCTGTTCTATTGTAATGAAACTAGTGTACCAACCACAGGATTTTAACGCAAGAAGTAGCTTTGACTGTTCTGAGGCAGAACGTATTACACCGAATCCCCTTTTATACTGTTTATTAAGTGTTATCGTAATATATTGCTGTTTTTACTGCATTACAGTCTTAATATAGATACTGAAATGGTCTGCGTGTGTACAGAATTCCTGTCTCATCGAGCTACAAAGTCCTGTCCTCTTATCCTTGACTTATCAGTTTACAGTGTCTAATACCTATGAAGATGGGGACAGTTTTTCTCTGATGTGTGAGACCGAAGGGTCCGGGGGTAATTGGCTCCATACCTTCTGCAGGGAGGGGCATGTGCACGAAAGAAGAAAGTGCGCTTTGAATTAGATTTTTTTTGCCAACTCTAAGCAGCTGACCTGAAATAAAACCTAATGGTGTACACAGATGCAGCACGCTTCCCTAACCTCGATAATGAGAACTTGATTCATCCATAGTGCCCAACTTTATTACCCTCCAGAGCCCAGCAGGGCAGAGGCATCGTAAAGCCGGCAGCACGAAAGTGAGGTGTAACGCTATCTCAGCGGAGCAATGGAGAAGATAGCTTTCCAATAAAAATCGGGGAACGTCTAAACACTGGGGATTTTTTTTTTTTATGAGGCCTTTGTACTGTGGTGGAATTTCAAATGACCCTGCAGAAAAGGCAACTCTGGGAAAGGAAGCGGAGAATTAGCTTTTTGATTTACAAGGACGCTCATTGGTCCACGACTTTGCCATCAACTTGGAGCAACAACAACATGTTGTTTGCGAGACATACTGTCTCTGGCAAAGTGCTGTGGCTTGCTGTGTTAAAACCTCGCGTCAGAGTTGCTCGGAACACGCGGCCCTGTTCCCAGCATATGCTGGTGGGCTTTGATTTAAAAGTTGACAAGTAGGTTTACCCTAAATCACAGAAGGTGCCAACCTCTGAAGGGGTCACCGTGATGCCTGTGTGTGTTCAGCTGTGCAATATCAAACATCCCTGGATTTAATGTCATAGACCTGATGGACCGAGACACTACAAAGGACACAAAACAGTGCAAGATTTTTTTTTAAATCATTAAATCCACACAAGTCTCGGATTTACAGATGCTGAATATCAAGCAGCTGAAGCATGGAAACTTGATTTGGGTGACCTATAGGGGACAGCTCCCTGCGGGGAACGGTGAATGGTGAGCTGCACAGTCCTTTCTCCCACGTTAGGTATCAGTCTGATGTTTAGAGGGCAAGTGCAGTTTTATTAGAATTGTGCTTTTATGTGCCCTGAATTGCTCACAAATGAAATGAAAAAGCTCCCAAGCAAACTTTTTCAACTTGCAACCATCAAACTTCCTGAATGTCAAAGAATTGACACAGAAAAGTAGCCTTACAGCAGCCACCCAATAAAGTCACACCCATCTGGAAGACCACCGGAGTGTGGCACAGCTCATACATCACGGCAGGCATTTTTCAACATTAACAAAGTCACACGCATTTCCATCCTGAGCTCCCGAACACCATGGATGTTAGTCTTTCGCCATCTGCCTCTTTTTATCTCCCTATTTTCCATTCCTGAAGGTAGCTGCTGGAATATGTACGGTGGGACACTAGAGATACCGGATAAACAAGCTGTGTTTCAGTAGTCGTGTGTATATATGCACGTCCCCTGTTCATAGTCGGACGTACTTTTGTTTACTTTGAACTGTTAGTCACTTTGGAGGAGAACATCTGCAAACGCGTAAATGTAAATGTAAACTTTTCTCTGTGGTTAAGCTCACAGCTTGTGCTAAAAGTAACTTGGCTAACCAAGACCGAAAGGTTTCAACTACATGCGTCCCATAAATTCTGAATCTGAAGGGTTAGAGAAAACATCCTCTGAGTTCCTTTCCTACAGCCCGAGATCCAACAACACACATTTAGTGTCCGGCTGAGGGACGCCGTGTTGTCACATCCTTGCAGCAGACCTCCCACTGCCACAGTATTGAGAGGGATCACTGCATGAAATAATTTGCATTAAAATTTCCCTCGAAATGTGCTGGTAGTCTTCTTCATAAAACACAAAATGCCATTCAACGTAAGCGTTGGACTAGCAAAGGTTAGGCATAATCAGAGCGGTTTAGACCAGAGTTCCTGCCCGGTGCCACCGTTTAAAAGCCCGAAGAAAAGGAAGTTAACAAATGCATGGCGATTGGGCCCTCGCCTTATTCTGAATGCAAATAAACAAAAATGATGTGACATTTAAGAAAGGCAAAGAGCCATGACTCTGGAGAAACTGACATTTTCTGATTGCAATGTTCTCGCTTATGTTTTTCAGTGTATGACAAACAGGGCGATTTTTGCCAGGAACTGCTATCGCTGCAGGTTTTAGAGCATTTAAAAATGCTAAATAGAAGCCATAGAAACGGAAATGCTTTGAATCAATCACTGCTGTGCTCTGATTAACCGATCGGTTAAACGCAGGTCCTTTATGCTGTGTTAAAATTCCAGGCACACACACATGCACGCATAGCAGCCCTGAGAAAAAGGTTAGCATTGGTTTAGGGAAAGGTGTGTGCACTCATATTACTGACTCGGATTATATTTTCACCTTTTTTCCACACTGCCGAGCCTTTGTAAACGGGGAACCGGTTACCAGGATGTACAGTAAATTGCTATGGTAACAGCATCAGCTTGGGTTGAGGAATCAGCCGTGTCCACCTAATGACCATTAGCCTTTCTTGTTGGTTCTTATTTCCGGAAGAGATGGTTTCTTCCACCTTACTGTAATACTGCATTTCTGTAGAATAATGCATCTTGATTAGCACATCTGGCTATGTTCTTGAGAAAATGAAGCACTCAATGAAACAGCACTGTAAGCTCTCATTAATACAGTATCTTGCATAAATGGAACTTAAAAACTGTGTATACCCAGCAACATACATATAGATTAGTAGCAAATAAACACAGAAAACACTGTCATGCACAATGAACATAAAATTACAGTTTTTGTTCCAAAACCTTTTCCCTTTTTTAAAGTAGGGTTAATTATTATGATGGAGCGTTTAAAATTATTCAGAAGAGCTGAATTAAAAAGGTTCAAACAAAACACTGCTGTCACATAACTCTGTTAAAAGAGGTAATGCAAGTGAAGGTATTATTGTATTTGCACTGCTAATTTTTAAATATGCTACTTTTTTGTTAAATATTGTCATTTTTCTTCTCCAGTCAGATGGACTTGTTCTGCATGCTTTATTGCGAAAACTCTAAAGTGGAACAACGGCTACAGCATCCCTGGCTGTGAATGTACTGACTGAAGCATTAGCACGTTGTCACTCCAAAATGGGTGTAATGATGAGATGCAAGTTTTTAAATCTGCCTGGGAAGAGTATAAATTAAAAATAAAAAAAAAAAAAAAAAAAATCTTCCATTATACAATATGACTATGGTTTCTTTTAACCCAAAACAGAAATCTGTATTTGTTCGAAAGCCCCATGCATACATGTATGCAGGCTCATATGGACGCAGTGACCAGGCATTTGATTTACTTTAGCACTGCTCACGCCTATGGGAAGGAAAAACATGATTAATATCAACCTGGCTGCAGCTTTAGTTAAAATAAATAGTTATGCTAATAATTAGCACCTTGAAAGATGGCTGTTTGCAGTTTCATGGAGCCACATTCATTGTTTGACTACCCATGACTGCGCTGTAAATTTGAGCATTATTTTAATAATCACTCATTGCTGCATTTATTCTTTAAAGACACGGCTGAGGTTTTTTTAAAATGATGTATCGGATACTTAAACAAGGTAAACACTGCACCATACTTGAGCAAAGTGTGTCTGAGAATACAACTGTTTTTGGGGTGGGGGTGTGCTGACTAGATGGGTATCAAGAAGAGAATTTCTGCACTTATAAAAGGAGATCACTAGCAGAAAAATCTAGAAAGCATGGAAAAATCTAATCCAAAACCTCTAAACTATCTGGCAGTCGGTATCATTATAAATGCTTGGTTTCGATACCTTTTATTGTGCACCGCCCTAAAAGCTGACAGAGCCTAAAGTCTACGCACTATGACCATATGAACGCATATCAAGCAAAATAAACGTATGGTTGTTACAAAGACAGCTGCTGCATTTTATGGCAAAGTACATTTTCCTGTTAAGGCTGAACTTGTATTATCTTTCACATTTTGGTTGTTACTATGGAAAACGGTTAGAGATCATGTTCCATATATGAAGGTAATGGGTTTCTTTGAAATTCAGACTTATTCTTGTTCGTATAATGATAAACCCAGACACTTGGGACCTTAATAAACCCAATAGTGATAACTGCTTGACCTGGTCTGCCTGAGTCTGGGAAAACGTGTAGTGACTTCTGAAATGAATTCACAGTGGTGGTGCACAGTTGTCCAGTAAGCTGCACACTCAATGATCCACAGTAATCCCTGTTACTGTTTCACTGTCACTGTCCCTTCATTGTTTAACTTCTTCTTCATCATTTATTGCAATAGCAAAAAAAGAGCTCAAGATGTTATCCATTTTTATTTATCCATTTCCTACTGTAAGTAAAACAGCAGGCGAGATTTACATGCTATATATGATGAAAATAAAATCCGCGAACACTGAATAACACACGTGTTGCTGTACAATTTTAACTGCACCGCTTCCTGGTAATGGGCCAAAAACACATTAATTACAGTTGTGATCTGGCGATTGATGCAGGTTATATAAAGTGCACTTTCCTTGGAAATATGCTTGCTTGTTAGCATTTGAAATGAATCCCAAAAAAGTGTAAAGAGAACTATAAAGTTGCACACGCCCAAGTATGTATTGCTCGTTCAAAGCAATCCATCTTCGAAATAAGCACTGGCTTATTAGCATTTTAATATAATTTTTATTTAGTCCCATAGGCACATTGCTGGGAATCTAATCACAATGTTTTACTCTCTAATTCATGCAGTCACCAGATAGCGCACAACATAAACAGACACACTTGAAATAAAGTGTTTTTTCATCTCAGACATAAAACCCTTCCAGGAGTAAATAATGAGTAGACTCACACAGACTCCATTTGGCAGTCCGGCTGATGCTATCGCAGCGCATCGGAGCAATAAAACACCATCTGTGCCGAAACAGGACTGAGTTAGTGCAAAAAGGGATAAAGAACCAGCAAGAATGGCCACCCTGTGTTGATTGCCACGGGACTGCTGACCAGCCGTCTTCTACGTGTCCTCCGGGGTCGCCGGTCGTATAGTGCTGGGAATCGGCGGTTGAAGAATCACCTTCCTGACACCACATCTAAGGTGCTGGAGAGATGCTCTATAGCAGAACAAGCTCAACGGACCCATTTGCCACGAGTTATTTCTGCACAGACATCGATTGCCCATAAATCACTCTGGGGCAGCAGACAGTGTTTAGTCGCCTGGTGATGAGCTGGAGGGAGGAGACGAGCGATCGCATTAACTGTAATTAAAGCGCTAACCTACCTGTGATGTTTCTGTTGCTACGGTGATGGCAGTACACACACACACACACACACACACACTATTAGAGATTAGTACTTCAAATACAGCAAATATGACAAGAAAAGTGTTTGTTTATTGTTGGAAGGTACCAAAATTATTCAATTGTTCTGAATTACTTCATGTGTAATCCTTCATACAAAGAGCCAGATTTTTTTGCTTTATTTCCGTACATTTCAATTGGGATCAGTCACACAATTCAGATAAAGTACACTTTGCTGCAGGTAATTGAATCAACGCACGCAAATGAGCAAGGCCGCACTTAGTTACTGCAGGAAATAAAACTCTAAATTCATTATTATGAGAAAATTTCTCCCCATTTACTTTCACTACCAGCTTGCATCATGCAGTTTGCTAAGTTAAATGCAATTCAGGATTATTTGTGATTATTGATAGTGTGCCCGCAGGTAAAGAATCGTGAACTTTTCGCACATTTTGTACGTTTCTTTTATTCGTCTCAATTTCTCGGTCAACATCATCTCTGCTAATAAAGTAGTGTTTTCCTATGTTTTGAAAAATTAATTTGGCTGAACAAAAGTCTTTTTAACACTGTAAGAATTCGAAGGTTAAGTTCCATCCACAAACTCAGTATTACTCTCATAAATGTAACGTGAATTTTAAAAATGTGAATTGCTTTCGGCTAATTTAACTTCCACGGAGCATCCAATTTATTGCTTCGCGTTACAGTTCTTTTCTCAGGCTGAACGCGGCAGAGGGGGGCCAGGCATTGAAACTGTAGGAGAGGCATAAAGGAACCGATGAAAGAGTGGCGAGATTGAGCTGGGACCAAGACCAAGATAAATCAGAGTTACCGCCCATGTGACTTGTGCCCCCTCTCTGCATCCAGCCATGCCCAACCATCTTTATTGCATCTTTAGAGTTCTCCAAGGGGTCACATCCCCACGCTGTAAGCAGTTCCTTGTCAATATATTGCAGTGCAGCGCTTTTTTAATTGTACCGCCCAAGAGATGGAAAATGCAGCTGTACTGCTGAAGAAGATGCTGTTTTTTTTGGTGTTGTCAATACAAGATCCCAAATCTTGTTTTAAAACAGTGAACAAGTTTGGAAACGGACAAAACAATTAATCCACACCTAAACATCTGACTTTTGCTTGCAGCAGTTTGGGCGGCAAACAAAGAGAAGGATGAAAATGCAAGAAAATATATACAGTACATACATAAAAATGCACACTGTGCACAGCACAGCAGAATAATTCCTAAACTCAGCCGAAGTTGTGACAGTGTAGAAAAACAGTATAAAAATACACAATATACAGTAAAAGCACAGAGATGAGCCGCCTTCAGCTAATAGCAGCAAAATGTGCAAACTGCTGCTGCTCATTGCGGAACTTCACTAAGGTGGTTGTGGCTGATGTTTTACTGTAGAACAATGACATTGTTCGTACCAGTTAGGCACGCATTTTAGGGAAGCACTTTGTTGCACTTCTGTATCACTAATATGACCCCCAGCGGTCTCACTTTAATTGGCTTCTCTGGGGCCCATGCACACAGGAGAGGGTTGTGGGGAACATCTCCTTCCATTGGAAGCTGCATACTTTTCTCCCGGAAGGCAGGAACACGCGCAAGGCCGAGGGTCTTGGCTATGACCTCCCCCCCATGTGAGTGCCTTTTAATGAGAAAACCGCTGAGGCGCGGGCCCGCATTTACATTCTTTTGATCAACGTCTGCCGCATTCGCCCGTGTTGGTTCGTGCTTACTCTACGGCTACGCCAGGCGTCCATGTGTTCGGGTCCCGTTTGATCTCCTGGCTGTTAGCACAACCCAAACAAGGACCACACCACATCAAACCCCTCCGTGCGGACTGCTGCCTCTTTTGTGGTCTCGGTAGGATATTTTGGGATCCATTAAGACAAAAATCTAATGCTGGCGGTGGATTTTTTTGGTTTATTATTAATGACTTGGGTGTTTTAATTTTGGCTAATTGATAATATTTGTGCATGCACAACAGAGCATTAGAATTAGTTCCTTATACAGTATAATATAATATCTAAAATTATAATATCTAAAATTCAACGTGAAGGAGCTGATGTGTGATGCAGATGCTGCTAACTCATGGAAGGCTGTGAATAAAACCGAGTTAGGATGGTTATGAGGATGACAACAATGACAAAGACCACCATTTTAGCACTGTGGGAAAAACAGCGCAGCTCCACCAGTGTAAAAATACATTACAGGATGCAGACACCATCTGGCCTGCATTTGTTCAGGAATCTCACGTCTTTTTGAACGTCTGATTTTTTTCCCCCCCCCCGGCTCTCCATCCCGTGCCCATTTTGCAATGCAGTCAATTCTTTGCTTCAGTCTGGTGCTTTTCCCCGACAAAAGTGAGCAGCAGTAACCTTGAAAAACATTGATCCGACTGCACACCACAAAAGCCGGGTCTTTACATGACCGAATAACCTGAAGTATCCTCGGAGATCGGTTTTGTTGCTGCCTGTCCGAAATGATTAATTACCTTGGATATTGACTGTTTTCCCTTGCACAGCAGAGATACAGGAGACAATAAAATATTAATGTGGAAAATCCTGCATCTAATGTGCGTTTATAATATCGAACCGTGTGAATAATTGACAAGAGCTCAGCATTGACTCTAAAGCATTACTATTTGAAGAGTATACTGCAGCGATCCAATTTCAGTTCCTGATTTTTGCGCGTGCTCAGAACCGAGTTTATGTCACGTTACCATTTCTACTGCAGACTAAACACTGAACTTTTTTCAGTTTACCCTTACTTTTCTCCTAAGGACCATCGACCTTTTATCCAGAACTTAGTGTACGATCACTGATCTGCTGTTATATTAACCTTGGCTAAAGAAATAAGAATTTTTTCCAAGACAGGATTTTAAAAAGAAAGAAAGTGGATTTAAATTCCGGAAAAAGACAGTCCTGTGTAAATACTGATGTCAGGCCAGTTCAAGTCCAGAAAATGACAAACTAGGTTTTGTGTTGTGAGATGCACTGCTTTGCTCTGCTTTTGAAAAAAGCGTTAGTCGGCTTCTTTGCTTATTACCCGGGTACCAGAACTCAAAGACCAGTAGAACTCAGGGCAATATTCAGCTGCTGTGAGACTGCAAAGAAAGGCAAATTCTAGAAAAGACAGTAAAAATATAAGAAGGTCATATTCACAGTCACTCATTTTTATTAACCACGTGTCCTTGTCTGGATCATGGCTGTCCAGAGTCTACCTCAGAATCATTGTGGACTGAACTAGGACAATAATCCATAGGATGGGACAATAATCTATTGTGGGATAACCACAGGGTACCTACGCCTAGACAGCCCAGGAGCTGAGAGTCGGCAGCACTACCTGCTGCACCACTGTGCTGCACATAATAAGGTAACGTCATTTAAAATGTGAACGTGAAAACTGACTGACGGAAAACTGACTGACTGAATATTGCATTTGCTGATCGCCAAAAACCAGTCTCAACACTGCCCGTTTTTCATCTACCGCACACAGAATATTACCTTGGTATGGAAATGTAGAATTCTGCGCTAAACGCATTTAAAAATGAGTCTATATTACACACTGACCTTAACCCTTTATTGCACTTGAGTGTGCACAGGGCCTTTAAAAAGAGAGTCCAACATTTAGTGTTCACGTGCTGTTATATTGGCCATCATGAACATCAGGTTGGCTTACTTTTTCTGCTCTTGACATACAGTCCCATAATGAGTCCTAATCCAATGAAAGCAGAGCTAATGAATAATGAACTCCGGCAACGGGCCACACAATGGCTGTCAGGCACATACGCGTGAGGGGGCCCCCATCCAGCTGCTCCCGGGTCCTAGTGATGGACGGGGGTCCGCAGGCCACCCCTTTGTTACTCTCCCCATTGACTGGAAGAATGAAGCCTTTCTGTTATGGTATCTGGAATCCCCTTCATGCCCTCCTCTACCCTCTGCCCCAACTCAGAATGACTTCGTGGGGGGGTGGAGTTTAAAAGACACCACAAAACGAAGAGGCATGGCTGGCTGGGGGGAGGTTAACAAGCAGGATTCTACCTCCAAAGCAGGGCCCTGGGTGGTGTCAGCACCCCTGGCCTGCGGAATCGCAGCACAATCGGAGGTGTCAGGCAGCCATGTTCCAAACCCACCTCGGGGGAATCGTTGCACAAAAGAAGCCCAAGACGAGCTTCACCTCTCCAAAGCGGGGATCAAGGACCCCATAGGCCTTTTCATTCTGCCCCGTGGTGGGTGAGAGATTCCTCTCATAGCTGCCTTTCTGTGAGGATCGTACCCGGAGACAGGAGGCTGGTGTCAAGTCATTTATGCTAAGATATTTTTTCAGCCAAATAAATATTTTCAATTCAGTTGGATTTTAGTATCTTTAAAGAGTAAGTTAAAAAAAAAAAACTTTTAAGTGGGTTAAAACGCCACAAGGTGATGCAATTTTTTTTTTCTGACATTCAGTGAGTTTTTTAACTTTGCTTCATGTCCTTAAATAACTCAAAGTATGTTTACACTGCAGTTTCTCCGTATGGCTATTTCTCTTTCTCCAGGATGAACTTTTGTAACTACAGACATAGCAAATTAAGCTTAGTTTCATAAAAGCGGGATCACTTTGTCACCTTTCTGTAAAAGTCCAATAAAAGGGAAGCTCGGAGACAATCCGTGAATTTATGTCTAGCTTATCAAAAACATACTGAGACTAAATCATTATTAGCACAGCGTGAAAGCCAATTAATAGTTGCAAAGGAGAATAAAAACTATGCCTGAATTGGTGGAATTCTTTAATGTTGAAGGTGGGGGGAAAGAGGGGGGTGCACTTTTTGAAGGAAAATTATGTTAATTTTAATCACAGCAAAACACACACACACACATATGCGCGCGCGCACACACACACACACACACACACACACACACAAAAGCTAGTCTTCCCCTCCCGTGTAATTAAGCCCTGCATGCCTTCCCTGTCATTTTCACTGCGGGCAAATGAGATGCAAATCCAAGACCCTATGCAGAAGTCAGGGGGACTACCCACAGTGCACACAGAGCAAGGGAAATGCGTGAAATCCATCCCTTCACAGCACTATTCTAATACAACCATTCCATTCAGAAAGTGTATTAAAAGCTATGTCGAAGGAACCTTCCAGTGACCTGGATTATTTTCGGGAATTTTTTTGCACAGTCAGCTACTGACCAGTGTGCCTTAGTGGTGTGAACAGTGCCATCTCCGAGAGACTGGGACAACATCTCAATTCAATGGAAAGCAAAATTTTTCTATAATGTTGTGTCCCTCCTAAAAATGTAGCATAAGACATTGTGTTACGGTGCAAAAGTAAAAGGGCTCAGACTAAAACGACAGGCTTTACAGACACACGGGCCACCAATGATCTACAAATAAAAACAAAAGTATGGAAAAAGCCAGAAGACAGCAGAAGAAAAAATGTAACTGTTAAGGCTGTAGCAGGATTAAAAACATGGGCCAAATAGCCAACTGGTTATCAACCCCTCCTAGTTGTTTGGGAAAGTACTAATGCCGAGACAATGCCATAAGATTAGATCTTAAACACGCAGATAGCAAAATGAATCACGATAAAAATCGGTTAGCACAGAACTGATGGATACCATAGAAAAAAATGTTACCAGTGTATGTTAAGCAGAAACTATTACATTCATCTGTATATGCTGTTTTTTTGGCTTTCAGCTGTGTGTATCTCAGGACCTTTCCCAACACTTGGAGCAACTGATTTCAACAGGGTGATGGGGGTTGTCACCCCCGCAAATGAGTCACAGTTCGCAGACTGAAAGAAGACGAGGGTGGAAAGTAAAAACCCTGCATTTTCTCCAATTTGTCTAATCCGTTTGCTGCATCTGCTCTTAACATAAGTTATGGCTGGGTCACTGTGTCACTTCTCCCCCTAGGTAACCTGGGTGAGACTTAATGAGTTAGGAAGTCCTTACGCTGCTAATTTCAGAGATGGGGTGGAGTTCCATTGACCTTCTTCCACATACAGGCAAACTGTTCTTTTCCCTGAAGTGCATTAGTGCAGAGGCTGAGCATAAGCAGGCCAGCATCCCAGTCCCACATGGAGAGGTTCCTACACTGAAATGTCCACTATACCCCTTTTAGGTGTTGTCATTTTGCAGACATTAACTACTGATAGGAGCAAAATACTTTTTGCCCAGTATTTAGGAAAAAAAATAAATGGAATAACAATTCTATTTTCATTATTCAGCTTGTAGACAGATCAAAGGAAATACAGCCAGGATTATTAAAGGCTTCATTCCAAATGAGTAGGAGACCAAACAACTGTGCAAGAGCTGGGGGTACTTATTTCCTAGCCTTATGATATACCAGTGATATCCAGACCATGGTAGCTCTGCATAAGGAAAGAGGAGACCATAAACCTGTTTGCAAAGCACCATCATGAAAAGCCTAAAACATATGAGTCAAACACAAAGCCACCATTTAAAGAAGAGGCTCTCAGGCACATCTGAGCTTAAGTAACTCTTCTGTGTGCAGCTGCTGCCAGTTGCCATTATTTACAATTCTCTGCACCTGACACAGTTAGGTATATGCCTGAAAACATGAAATAACTTTTTAAAACGCTTTTAAATATAGTAATGTATTATTATCATGCAATTTTTTTTGCTCCTTTGATATATACCAACATTTATGATGCGTACAGCTCTAAAAGCAGTTAATAGGCTGCAGCAAACTATAAAGTAACATAGCCGTCTCTCTTCATGGCATCACTGAAACAGTACATTTTCTTTAAAGTGGGAAAGTAAGTTTAATGCTTATTGAAATCTTAAATCAAATCACTTGCATAAATACTATAAACTGCTTGTTAGCAATTTTATGCTTACGGTAAAAAACTTGAATATTATACATATGAATTAAATTCTAGATTTGTGAGCTGAAATGATGACACATGAGTGCAGTACAGAATTTTGACATATTGCATCCACAGCCACACAGTTTTTACTAATAAAGAATTTAAAAGTAAGTAAAACAAATACTAATTAAAGGTATGTATAGAGGGTATTAAAGTGAGCCCATACAGCTAGCTGCTGGATAAGGGGAAGCTGCTGTTATATTTTTTGCGACCTAACTAAACAGATAAACAGGCAATGAATTCCCAAAAGGAGACAACTAATGTACAAGTTATTAGTTTATTACTAAAAACACTTTTAAGTATTTCTTTAAGTATTTAAAGTATTTCTTTAATGAAACAAACAGTTAATCATAGTGGAAACAGTTCAATCAAATATTAGTTCTTTCAAAAATATTTTTTTTACTAAAATGTTTAAAAAGAGTACATGTAGAACAGAGTACATGTAGAACAGTGTGCAAGCAAATAATTCTGAGAGTAACGTCAGATATTTTGACAAAAATGGAAAGAGAAGGAAAGAGAACATCTCTTAGCTTTGAGGCCACCATATCCAGTGGAAATCAAAATTTACAGGAACTGCTGCATCTATGAAAGATGACACATAAGACCATCATATAAGGAACATATTTATGTATATATATTATAAAGAAGAGTGCGCTTGCTAACAAAGACCAAATGAAAAAAGAAGATAAAAAGCAAATCTGTGGCCTACTAAATGGCTCTTTTGATTGGGATGTGGATTGTAAAGGAGGTGAAAGGAACACAAAGTCGCCCATGCATAGCTGCGGTTAGTGTTGGGCTTCAAGGGGGAGAACTGAGCAACTGGCCATGACTAAATGCATAAAAAGAAAAACACATGTAATGTAATGAGTCATCACAGGAATTTCAATGCCTACACATTATCTACCAGATAGATTAGGAATGGAATTCCTGAACCTTTCCTTAGGAAATCTAATGTCAAAGATTAATGTTGTCTGTAGCTCACTGGGTCATCGCTGAAAACTGTCATCAGTTTTATTTGCAGCCATAATTTATTCAGGGTGACAGTGAAAAGCAAACCCAAATATCTATGCTTGGCAGTGCAGCAGCGTCATGGGCACATAAAAATATCTCTTAACCGCACAAAACACTGTACTGAATCAAACCAAAACTAAATGTAATTTTTTTTAAATGAATAGTCGGAGCGTAACCCTGTGTGTCCTATTTGTTGTTATATTGTTTACAGTTACCATTTGGTGATATCTGAGTTTAGGAATACCTGACATTCTTCAGCAAGATTGCCTTCAAAATGTTTTCAAGACTTCATATTGCACAAGAAAGCAAACCCTCATAAAAATCCTTCATATTATTGTTTCCTTTGTTACTCTATTTAATTTCTAGTTCCTGGTCTTGAAACAGCCCACTTTAGGGCAGATAAAGTGTATGTCTGCAATTTTCAGAATATGGAAAATATATTAAAAGGAATGTGCAAGGTGCAGTATACTTTAATATTCAAGTACGTTTTAAGTATTTTTGTCATAAATTTGATTGCTTTACTACACTTGAGATTCATTAAGATTTGAAACAGGGTTTTCATAAGGGATAAACAAGGCCTTAGTAGCAGCCCTGGGATTAGCACCCCCCTCACCAATGTCAGTGGGCTGCAGTTAAGATCCAGATGCATTTGGGACCTCCTTAAGTTCACACTGCTGCTCAGAGTACAATAATTGCAGTGGCCAAAAATACAGCCCATGGGATACTCAACCCCAGAAAGTTTTCACATTTGTTATAATGGCGTCCTCTTAAATGGCACCATTAAACTAAAAATAATTGTATTCAGGAGAACCATGGCATATAAACCTTAAATCTGGTATGAGGTGTTTCTCTAACGCCAGCAAAACTGTATGTAAACATATGTAAACACAGTAACTAAGGGTGTACTATGGTGCAGTGCTGTAAAATAAGACTTATGGTTAAAGTTACTTATTTTGTTCTGGAGGGCACCACTGGCTGACTGTGGCGTGGACTGATGCATGGATTGGAAATTATTTTTCTTGTCTGAAGAAATCCACTCTGCATTTGAAAGAATGAGTTTAACAGCTCGCTTGTGTTTTTCTCAAAATGAAAGAGCACTTTTCCCTCAAAAAACCTAAATGGAATAAAAAGTAGTCCAGGAAGTGGGAGGGGCTTGCCTACTAAACCTGTTTGAGTGATGGTCTTCCTTTCTGATCCAAATTGACTTGGATGCGAAGTTGACAAGAGTGAGGATGCCCTGAAGGAGAGGGGTTTGCGGAGTAGACTGACCTATTCGTGTTATTCCCATGGAATAAATGTTCAAACGTGACACGGGCAAAACTGCAGCTGCACTGAGGTTAACACAATGAGTTGTTGTCTCCCATAACCTACAAGTTGTCACTTCCTTACCATTGTTGTAAGTCACCTTGGATTAAAGATTTGAGATAAATACTAAATTATAACAATGGCAACAACACAGGCTAAATCTACTCACATAAATCTTTCCAGGCTTGGGAAAAAAAATATATATAATTTAAGAATGAAAAATATGTTCAGCTGATACTTCTTAGTCAATCTTACAAAACTGTTATAATGCCTACTTCCTGATTTGCCTTATGCTGATGCTATTAAATTTATAATTATGTTAGCAATATTATTCAAGGTTTTTAGCACTTCACCTCAGGTGTTAATTCTAGTGCAAGAATATTGTTTATTGGATTTTTCACGTTCACAGTTGCACCTGGGATAAAGATAACCGTAATTGTTTAAAAACATGGAGGTCCATTAAATGGGTTGTGCATGACAAATTTATGGACATAATTGCGTTTATTCTTTGACCTTTTTGACACTAAGTGCAGGAAAAAAAACTGCTAGCGTAGTTTAGCTAGAACAATGTGAAATAATAGTTTGAAAGCGTTAAGTAGTATTAAATAGTTGCATTATTTTATGTCGCAGAAACATACTTACCCATTCACATAAGTAAATAAGTGGAAGTTTGCTTATGTGAAATGTTAGGTAAATAGAATTATTTCATACAATTGTCAAAAATATAATTAAAACTATACTGAATGAATGCGATAATTTTAGGGTGGTTGTCAAAGTGGAAGGTCATGGCTTTGTAGAAATATTAGCATTCGGCAATGGGAAAAAACTGCATGATGATAAGAGCCACAGAGGAAAAACAAAGATAAGAATGAAATGAGATGTGTGGATGTTGACTGAATTAAGCAGGTAGACCGCTGGGGGAATGGTGAGCTGTTATGAAGGCCCACTCTAATTTAAAATGTTTCCTATGAAGCCAGTCCTTTGCAGCACCATTTTCATGTTAACCTTGAAGACTAAAATCTGAATGGGATAACCAGCCTATTTCAAAATCTTCCAGAATTATCAGGTGCCAAATTCCCCTGTTGTTTTCCTTCACTATGCGTCTGGCCTTCGAGCCTCAGTAAGAGTTTCGGTGACATTGTAGAAGGACGTAGTTGTTTTGATTGAAAACCGAAGCTCTTTGTCATTCGCTAGACTCTGAACTTGAAAGATTAAACCTCAGAATGCAACTTGGATGACATGAATACACTTGGGAAACAGTTGCGTCTTGTTAAAAAGCCGATGAATAGGTGGCTTCCCTTAATAATCATATTTCTCTCACATTGTTAACGCAGTCATGCAGACTGGATTGTGGATGATAAAACTGGAACCTCACACTGTCAGTCCCGTCACGAAGTCAGGAGGTACAAGAGGGGACTTATCAGATTCATGTGACTGGGTGGGGGGTGGGGGGAATGCATTATCTCAGAGGCGGTTCTGCCTGAATGGCTGCAAGAGGTTTCCCATCCACGGGCGGTCAGTGAGTTCACGGCTGGCTACGATGAAGCCATTAGGACCATCGAAGTCTCGACGGCTGCCTTTGGGGCATTCCTCCTTCTCATTTCTCATGCCATACCATGCGCCGTCCATGACAGATGCATTATAGAGCAAGGGGACATCGATTTAACTATGAAGCTATTACCGCTCAACTAATGCAATACATATTATAGTAGGGCTTAGGGGATAAATAGAATTTCAAAAGGGTTCATGCCCACATTTTGAAGAAGCATCCGATTGTTTCATCTAAGGAGATATTGATTCATATAGTGTGGGTACAGGGGTCTACTTTGGAAAATAAACTAATTATTGACATATTGTTCTGTTTGCTTTCATGTGCAGCACACCGTAAAATCATTTAAGTCCATCCAGAGACCTCCAGAGTGAGGTTCAGTAGTGCTGCATTGGTCTGTCACACTGCCTGAAATCATTATTCGTAACTGCCTGGCACGCAGGACAGGATCAGGGTTCTCTGTATCTAAGTCAGCACACTTCTACGAGTGACCATCTTTATATTGAAGAACAGGGCAAAAGCGCTGTTTTTCAAATTCTTTAAAGCAAAAGTCCAGCTTTAGGTAGCAATGGTGTATAGCTCATCTGCAGGATCTGAACGGGACTGAATCTATAAATTCTAACCGCCTCAAACAGGGGAAGATGAGCTGAAAAGCAAAAACTTCTAATCATTATTTAGGAAGATGCCAAATTCAGTTTTTTTCTAAATCTTTAAAACTTAACTTGAGATCCAGCTATATGTGGGTATAATCTGTTGCTGGTTTGCCAGTTATTGTTTTCCTTGCACAAGCCAGGACTCTGATCATTTAGCCAGCAGAGCCTTTGTGCTACATGATGTGGCTGAATAAGTGGATTTTGCAGACAACAGAGCTCGATTAGCAGCCATATTTTCTACAAAATAAATTGATTATTCTTTTACGAAAAGCTACACATAACTGGGAAAGCAATATGTTTGTCAGATAGTCAATACAGTATTGGCTTTGGCTTAGAGTCAGATCAGACAAAACAGAATTTCCTTTATACTTTCTGTACATTCTGTAGAACACACACACACACATTTTTTTTTTATTTCAGCATAAATACTAGTATAATATACCCTACCCATCTTGTTTCTAGTAATGTCAGTATAATATGTCTGCCTTATCCATTTGCTTTAAAATCACAAGATGATTCTATAACAGCACTTCAAAAGAATAGAAAGTAAAAGTAAAAATTCTTTCTGTAAAAGATATCCAGGTTTGTTTTTGCCATAGTCTTACAGGGTAAATCTGCTGGTGATCCCCAGCAGTTAAAACACTGATCTGCACAGAGGTTAAGATTACTGAGCTACACTGAGATGATCCAAAAGCCAATCCAGGCCGATGGAAAAAGAATTAATGAAGGTTGAGGATAAGGCCAAGAAGGATTAAAGGCAAATTATCCTTATTGTTCTTTACAAGTTGAAAGTAGTTAATGTCACTGTAGCACATATCCAGCTCTACCTCACTACATTGCCGTACTATCATTTGACATTGTATATCAATTTTTTTGTTTTCTTACTGCTGTTGATGCAATTTAAGTTCTAAA
The DNA here is from genome assembly GCA_018136845.1 of Heterotis niloticus. NCBI lineage: Eukaryota > Metazoa > Chordata > Actinopteri > Osteoglossiformes > Osteoglossidae > Heterotis > Heterotis niloticus. The sequence goes on from CM030891.1 coordinate 20,977,275, forward strand.
TGAAGAGCCAAGTTGTTCACCTTGATAACAATAAGCAGAAAAATCAAATACTGATATGTACTGTTGTATAATGTAATACAGTTAAACATTTCAGAATATAAATTGCCACATGTTCCGTCTAAACTGCTAACCGCTAACTTCTGCCCAGTGATTACAGGATAGGCTCTGGACCACCACACACCTCACCTGGACTAAGCAATTAAAGATGGGTGGATGCATAGATGGAAGAATGGACGGACGGATGGATGGATATAAATTGCTGCATGTCTTATGTACGTAAATAAGTGCATTCTGCTGTCCTGCATAATCATTAATAATAAGCAATAATATTTTACACCTTAGGACCAATGCAAGACAAAAGACAAACCTTGAGGATTCACTGTGAAAGGTTGTAAGAATAGTTTGTTTTCGCTGAGTACTGCTTGTTCACACTAACATTTCTGAAAGATTTAGTCTTGCATTTTTACTTTTTACTTCTTGGGCACAATTTATAGAGTGATGCATCCGTCTATAAAGCCGTTGAAACTGAGCAGGTTTTTACTGAAAAAGTAGCATAAATAACACTTATGGACTCGTGGACCTGGCTATTTGAAAAAACACACAAGTGGAGTAATGATATTGTTTAACCAAGGGTCTGATATCAAGATTGCCACCGCTGTTCTGGACAATTTTGTTTTAGTGCTGCATTTACTGGTGACCCCCAAACAACCCCCGAGAGACCAGAATAGAATTTTCTGCTGACCGGCACGGGAAATATACCCCTTGGCCCACAAGAGCAGGAGTCTCTCTATGTGAGGATTAATGACCTCCTACAGTCCAGGAAACACAAAGGGAAGAAGGACCATTCCTGCTATTTCTCCATCTTCACACTGTGAGCCTGCACCCTGGGGGTTTTCGGGGTCCCAAGGGGATTCCAGCTGCCTGCTAATCGCTCCTGTTATGATGGTCAGCATTTGATGCTGCCATTCTCTTTTAACCTCGATTTATTCCTGTTTTCTTTGCGCAGCAAAGCCACAGTTGAATGGATGTAGACCGAAAGTCACGTTAAAGACGTTGCTTGCAGAACATTTCTCTATTATTCATCAACCAATAGCACATACATGCACAAGGGTATTTATATATGTAATATATTTTTAAAAAAGCAAAAGCAAGCAGTTATCACAACAAAGCACAACCCATTCATGCAGGCACACACACATCCTATTGGACATAACTGTAGTGAATGTGTCCTCTGGTCATTTTGTCCTGCTGCTTCTAAGGCTTACATCCGGTCATTTCACTTTATTTCAGCAAATTATTTTGTTGTTTGAAGAACATGAAAAAAATACTCTCTGTTTTTAATATAATCACAGAACAGGGGTGCTGCATTTGTATCCTTATCAAAGGCTCCTTTGCAGGAATGGAATCCTCTGTGGCTGAAAACGTGTGTGTGTGAGTGTAAGTGTCTGTGTGTGTGTGTGTGTGTGTGTGTGTGTGTGTGTGTGTGTGTGTGTGTGTGTGGTCTCTGCCCAGAGCTACAAAACAAATCACTTAGTGTACATACATTTAAAAACTGTGCTTTGCATTCTGTACTACATTTCACTGCGAAGCAGCTCTTATGAACGGTGCGTAAACATGACTTAATTCCTCAACATTTTTAAGATTTGCACCAATATGCAAATGCACAGTCTAGTCACATTTTTCCAAAACAGAAACTGTCCGCCACCCTTACGCCTGCATTCACCGGTATCTCCAGTAAACAAGCTGGGGCCTCGTGGATGAAACAGCCAAAATCCAAAACAGCTGTGGTGTCCTGGGCTGCGCTAATAATAAACCGAAACCCCGGCTCCATATGTTCATGAGTGCCTTAAGTAGGGGCTTCTTTAATTGACTAAAGTAGCTGCACTGCAAGAACACTGGCGGTCCCGACTGGCCCTGGACCACCGCACAGCAGGATTCAGCCACTAGCACATTAGTCTACGCATGCTTCTGCAGTAACTGTTGACTTACCCAGTTTTCGGCTTTAATGTCAGTCTTACTAACAAGAAATAATTTAGAATTTAACATTCATTAACAGAGAACCTTGCAGCACAAGCAAGACGTTCATAGATACAGCCAAAATGACTACCTTTGTTATCTTTTTCCTCATAAATATACCTTAAATTGGTACTTTTTAACCAATTACATTAGCCCTTACCTGTTACATAACTGGATGTAGTGGTAGGTTTATGCATGCGTATTGCACGATGGGTGGATGCAGCACTTTGTAGAAAATATTTAGTTTATGGACATCCACAAGTTCTGTTTTTTCCCTATTTTACTGTGCATACTGTGCAAAAATGGAAAGACTGGAGCAGTTCGAGCATCCAACATTATAATGTATTGCATAAAAAAAAAATTCTAAAATGCCACTAAAATTATTTAAACTCATAAGTAAAATACATCTCCAACTATGCCTTTCATCTATATTTTTTAGCTGCTCTGCTAGTCTGCTAAAGCTGAATGACCTAAAATGAATAAATCGAAAATGGGATTTCTCACATTTAAACAGACAATATCTGGGAAAACTGCCCTTGTCATGCAGTCCATTGGATTTCTTACAAATCTGGTCTTGGTAATGTGTTGATGGAAGTGGGAAATGAAAAGACCATGCATTTAACATACTCTTTAATGCCTTTTTTAATAAGTAGGCAGTTAATTGTCACCACTGGAGATGAATTTGACTAGAGTTAGAAAAACCTACTGGCTTCAACAAAAATGTGCATTTATGTAGCTTTTCTGTCCTAAGAGAAGTTAGTACAAAAGCGCAGAGGTTTGTGAAGGACACAGTCTAAAAAATACACTGTATGGCCTAAAGTATGCGTCACACCCATGTGTGCTTGCTGAACCTCCTATTCCAAACCATTGAGCATTAATATGGAGTTGTTCCCCCCTTGGCTGCGGTAACAGCCTCCATTCTTCTGGGAAGGCTTCCCACCAGATTTTGGAGCACAGCTGTAGGAATTTGTGCACATTCAGCCACAAGAGCATTAGTCAGGTTGGGCACTGATGTCAGATGAGAAGGCCCGGTTTTCGCTCAGCATTCCAGTTTATCCCAAAGGTGTTCGGTGGGGTTGAGGTCAGTGCTCTGTGTAGCCACTCAAGTTCTTTCACACCAACCTGGGCAAACCCTGTGTTTACGGTGCTTGCTTTGTGCCAGGGGGAGGCACAGTCATGCTGGAGCATGAAAGGAGCTTCTTCCCCAAACTGTGGCCACAAAGCTGGAAGCATACAATTGTCTAGAATGTGTTTATATGCTGCGTGGGTGTGGCTGAAAGAGCTCAGCTCAATCATTAGAAAGGGTGGTCCACATACTTTTGCCCATATAATGTACGTGCTGTCTATGGCTAAGAGATTTTTTAACTGAACAGTAAGAAGCCAGAATACACCACTGTTGGCAGCACATTGTCAATTTCATACTACCCATTTTTTAAAATTGCATTTCTAGATTGTTAACAAAAAATCTGACATCGTAGAAACACCAAACAGAAAAACCGATTGCTGTCTGAAATAAGCACAGAATTTTCATGCTTTCCAGATTGAATTTCAACACATTATCCCCTCTTAAAATTGTTTCAGTGACAAGAATTTTGCTAAACAGCTTTTTAAATGTATAATTTCGCATTCTAGCATTCCTTATCTGCAACATCACACTGAGACAAGGAAACAGCAGTGGTAGCACCTTGAATATTAGTAATTTAAAGTCCTTTCAGCAGCATTTCATGAAGACCACAGGTAAAGAATATCTACAGGAGCCACAATGGCACAGCCAGCTTGTAATTAAATCTGTGCTGCAAGATTCATGATGCTTTATTGTTCAGGTTTGCTTCCTCGATAGGTCCCTGCATTCTGGTGATGCACAGATTGAAAAATAGCACTTGCACAGCTAATAATATTACATTTTAACACGTGAAATTAATGGTCTTTGAATCAAGGGGTCTGATGGATTAATACCTCATCTTCGAAAAAAGGGTTTGAATCTATTTGTGAGACACATCATTTTTAAACTCCAGTTTAATTCGCAGCATCTATGGGTGTCCTGCTTCACAGGAAAGTGAGCCTAGAATGTAATGTCAAATATAAAATAGCTTTCAGCTCCGAAAGGTCCATGCAAAAGGAGTTTAATTTGTTTTAATTGGACCAAATGACAGATATTGTACTTATACTGGAATACATGACTGCATGTCAGTGTAAATGGTTTGTTTTTCAAGCTGTATCAGTAGCACCTGGTGAAGGTAACTTGCATGTTGTGAAAGCTGTGCTTTATGGAAACAGGAATTAAATGTGGTGTAATGTGACAGTTACACCAACAAAGCATGCACGTCAGGACCCCGGTGTCTGTGGTATGAGTTTAGGTGTACATAGAAAGATCAGGAACTGAAACCAATTCCACGGTGTTGTAACTGGCAGCATTAAATTTGAACCTTAAGCTCAACTGAAAGAGAGATTAATTAATTAATTGCACTAAATTTATTTTTTATTTTTAAATTTATTTTTTATTTATTTTTTATACACCTGTAGTTTGTTCACGTCAAGAACAATCAAATTAGTTCTTCAAACTAAATGTGTGTTTTCTTCCCATATACACAGCAAAGGTACTAAAACATCGTAACAGGAACTTTGCTATAAAAGTGGCAGGTATTGTTTTGACACAAAAATCCCTTATACGTGTGAATGAACTCCCATTCAGATGGTAAGAAGAAATTGCCAGCAATCGACAACAGTTTTTCTATGCAGATTCGGTTTGTAATGAAAAAAAGGCTAAATGTGATATTGAATTAATCCTGAAATGCTGACATTTTGACTGATTGCCTTGAAAGGATAGAATTATTTCGGATCAGCCCTACAGAATTTCCACCTGACCTTTATTTGCATGTTCGGCAGTGATCTCTGGCTGTTAAAACTAAATCGAAACACTTGGGGGTCGGAAAGAAAAATTGCACTGTGAATCACGAAGCGTTTTCTTGCGCTTTTTGTTCATTTATGGTGACATTTGCTCACACACTTTGGGATGACGGTGATAATAATGACAACTTCCTGATCAGGTAGCGCGACCGCACTGTGTGCCTTTATTAATAGAGAAAAACAGAGTTTCTGTACTTGTGCACACCTTGAGATACAGTGTGGGGTTAACTGCCCTAACATCTGGCTAGGGAAATAAATGCAAATATGGAGAATCAAAGTCTTCATATTATGTTGGTGATTAAATGGTAAAAACATTGGCTTATCTCTAGGGTTTGTCTTTTGTGCAAGAGATTATTTTAGGTGTACGATGTGTATAGAAAAGAATCACCCCCCTTCAAAATGTTTACGTTTTGTTGCTTTGGAGCCTGAAATGAAGACAGACACAAAAAAATATTTCTCCGCTGCATTTACTCAATGCAACTTATAACAGCTGAGTGAAAGATATAATAGCAACAGACCAGAAAAAAAATAAACAGCAAAAAACCAGAATCACTAAGATGGTTAAAGGATCAGTTCCTGTGTCAGTACTTTGTGGAACCAACTTTTGTTTTAATTATAGAGCCATGAGTCTGTTGAGATACTTTTCTACCAACTTTGCACATCTAGACTGTGCAATATTTGCCAACTCTTCTTGACAGAACTGTTTAAGCTCAGTCAAATTGGACGGTGACCATTGGTGGACTGCAATCTTCAAGTCATGCCACAGATTTTCAACAGGGTTTAAGTCTGGGCTCTGACTAGGCCATGCAAGGACATTCACCTTTTCTCCTTTTCTTCAGGCTGCAAAGCAAGAAAATGTGAATATCTTGAAGGGGGGGGGGACTGATTCTTTTCTATACATACCTGTACTTCATGTGGATATGTTTGCCACAGTAAAATGTGTTTCCTGCTGACAAAGACCCCTTGGTTTAATAACATGCAGGATGTTTTTGCAGGTGAAATTCCCTCAGTGGCAGTTGAATTTAGTATCTCTCCACAGTAGTGATGTCTTATTAGACTGTGGGCGATGCATTAGCAGTTCTTAGCAATTCTATTCACTCAAATATGGTTATGTGCTTTTTTGTTCCTTATACATTAGATGTATATTTTCTAAACTTACCAGGTTCCCTAACACCGCAGCAACCTGCACAGAACATTTAATTTAACTCTTCTAAAGTCTGTCTTTGCCAGTGCGTATTTTTACTCTTATTTTGCTTTTTTCGTGACCACAAACCTGCTTTAATCAGCACTGGTCTTGAGCCATTGCATGCATTCCAGTAGGAAAGTCCTGGATCAAATCCACATTCCAGTTATACTGCTCTCGATCAAGGTAAATACCGTGAATTACTACAGTAAGAACATCCAGCTGTTTAAATGGGTATGTGACTGGACCTTGCATAGCTTTTCATTTCACCTTGTAAGGTGCCTTGGACAAATGTATTATTTCAATAAGCAACTGTAATTGATACAGCCAAACAGAAGCTAAACAAACATCTTTTCCATCATGTCTGCATGGAACCACGGAATGTCACCTCGTAGGTCAGCAGAAATGTTTGCCCAAAGTTCAAACGTATTTTTCACCGCAGACTGATGGATCTCCGAGGGCTGACACGTCAGGTCACATTCATCTCAGTCAAGTCTCCCGACATGTTTCCAATCGAAGACCTGGCTCTTTCCTAACCAAGAAGAGTCGCTATTGATGTGAGCACAGAGGATGCGTTTCCTGCAGCTTATCCAAGAGATAAGATATGTAAACGCCATTGCTGATGGGTGGTGCCAGCAGGACGCTCCTCTGTTTTTAGATCCCCGTCTTTCCTGACTTTCCAGTTATTTCAGTAGCCTGATAAAAAGAAGAATCACAATCTAAAATAAACAGATCATTAACCTCACCGATTAGATTGCAGGTGGAATTATTTTTTAACCATCTCCTCCTTTTATGATATTACAACAACAATTAGCTTTCAAAAGAACATAGAAAGGTGTTTAGCTATAAGATGTACTTAGTGGTCAGTATTTTCACACTTAAGCTGATCATTCAGAACCTCAGCTATGAGTGAAAGAGCAGCAGTTTCTGTCTAAGGATTTAAATAGGCAGTCTATTGAGTGCATGCCTGGTTTCACCAACACCATAGTGCTTTCAGCCTAAAGTATGAAACAGAAGTATTTGATGTAAGCAAGATTCACAGGTGTAGCCCAAAATTAGCTCCAACACATAAACCGCATTTTCACATACGGTGCTGGTATGTAGCTATTTAACCATATGCACAAGAGGAGTGCTATTACAATGCTGGTTCTGTAAATAATAAGTCACAAAATCATTGGCTTGGGAAAGTAGAAGTGCATTTTCCAAATGTATTAATAACTGGAGAGTGAAGAACGGCCCTGACATTACACCCTCATCTGAAAGAGTTGGGATTGGGGGCAAGGCCAAGGCTAAAGCCACCTGGGCCCATATGAGACTGAAAGCTTTTTTTTAAATCTTGACCTTATCTAAAGGCACAAACCCTTCAAAAGACCCAGACCCCTTATCTACACTGAATGACACCCTTGTTTGAGATAGATTATGCCTGTCCATCACAGTTAGCATGCTTCTTCCTGCCACTCTTTTAGTTTACGCTCTCCCAGACTGCAGCAGAAGGGCCTGAGATGCTCTGCATCTCCCTGATGATCATAGATGGATGGACGAAGACAGAGAATTCAAGAATAGGCCAGAAGTCGTAAGGAAGAAGTGTTAAGGTAACCTCTACTACCTACTGTCAGACCAGCTGTTGTGCATCTTCTAATGAGACCTTCACATCATACAAACATTTCACAGCTCAGTGCAGCTTTTCTACCCCAAACCCCCAAGATGTGTCAAGTCTGTTCCACAGAGTGATGTTGATTGACACATATGTGCTAATTGTGATATTTTTGTCATTTAAAACATTTTTTTAGATAAAACAAAGCCATTTAATGACAGAACGCTGCTATAAATTCTTGTTATTGCTTCAAATGAGTGTGAATGTTTAAGCCTTTTCACATAGTTTTTTCTCTCTTAAACAGGAAAAAAAACAAACAAAAACATTTCATTTCCATTCAATACTAGTACTATAAACACTGGAAATGTAATGATCTATCAGTAAATATTAATCTACCCCAAAAAGAGGATATTGACAGCCATATCTACTCTTGGTGAGTAGAGCTCATGCACGCAACATCCCCCCAGTGCATGAGTCAAATGGAAATGGTGTCTCCCTGTGGGGTAAGAACAACTGTTAAGTGTTTCCCTGGTTACGAAGGGCCTTTGTATGCCTGCCTTCCCTGTTTCTGCTGTGCAGTAATGCAGAATAAGCTGTGAGCCTAGGCTCTCCCACTGATAAGTCACTACTGAACACTTTTTCAAGCTTATAACAATTGTGCATATGTGTTGCGCTAGGAAATGTGCGTATGTTGCAGTATGTACTTGGCTCCCTCATGCAAACTGCGCTAAACTTGGGCCACCTACACAATTATCCACAGCTGGGCCACAGTTGGCAGCAGAACAAAGCAATGACTGGACTCCCTGCAGTAACTCCTGCATGAACTCAGCTGTGTAGCTGTTGATGTGATTCATACGCGATCGTACGGGTCCAACTATCTCTCAAATGAAGCATCCTATTATCATGTATTTCATGCTTATTAAATGTAGAGGAACTAGAAAATGCAGAAATGGAGAAACCTAATGTAATTTTCTGTAAAATGTATGTTAACACTCATACGCCTTGAAATACAGTTACAGTCGGCAGCACGTTCGGCGGAATATTGTCATTTTTGGTTCTGGTAATTTGATCCAGAAGTGCTGAGCTGCTGACCACTTCTAAACTGGAAGAGTCTTTATTACAGCCTGCATGGAGCTGGAAGTGCTGGGCACGCGTCGACTCTGGGGACTCTGTAATCATCTCATACTGAAAGGAGGAAGCCTCAGGCAGAGAGAACTTAAGAACCCAGCACTCCCTCTGTGTTGTTGCATATTGGCATCATGGAGAGGAACTCAAGCAATTTACATAAGGCCTGGATTTACCTTTCTGCCAGAATATTGCCTGAAATAAAGCAACTTTATTATAACTGCAGAGCAATATTGCTTCTGGGTTCCCATAGCAGTGAATTTTCCACATATGATAGACAGTTAATGTGGCGTTTTTCTGCTCTGAAAAGGGAAGGAACCAAAAGGAGGTTCAAGGGGATCTTCTGCTAAGCCGACTGGCAAGAATGTGTGGATGACTGAAGTTGTGTTGTTCCTTAGTGATGGTGTCATGTGTCACAAGATGGGCCACAGATTTTGTTTCGTTCACAGTCCTGGTTTTTGGTTGTCTTACTCTATATTAACATTGTTTTCCTGCTACTCAAAAAGGTTAGGTTAGCTGAACTTTGCAGTTTTATCCCAGTACTGGTCCCACAACGGATGTAGACATCTGAACATTTCCAGCATGCACAGAATGCATGAAAAATAAACTTCTTGGAAACATTTAACATTTAAAAAAATCTGTGCCTTGCAAAAATATTCAGACCCCTTGAAAGGTCTGAATCAGCATTGCCTTGTAATTTGGATTATAAATTATACTTACACATATTTTTCAAATCGGTATTTTTACTGTTAGCTCACATGAACTAAAACTAAATTGTCAGAGTTAAAGTAAATTATTTGTTTGCAGACATTTTAAAGAAAATGAAAAACTGAAATACTCTGCTTGCATAAGTATTTAAACCCCATACATCAATATTTGGTAGAGCGACCATTTGCTGTAATAACAGCTTTCAGTTTTTTTGGGACAAGACTATACCAGCTTTGCAGGCCATTTGGAAGCTATTTTTTCCCATTCGTCTTGGCAAATCTGCAACAGGTTGTTTAGTTTGGTTGGATGGCACTTTCTGAAACAGTACCACAGATTCTTGATGGGACTGAGGTCGGGACCCTGCCTGGGCCATTGTAGGACCTTTCAGTTTTTGAGTCACTCCAACACTTTTGCAAGGCACAGTATATTCGGCAAGTTTAAGCAGATCTAGCTTAACAAACTTGGAGGTCTCGCTGTTCACATTTGGCTGTAAAATAACCTAATTCAGTAGAGATTACTGCTGCATTAAAAATAATGAAGCTCAAGTTAATCTTATTTAAGTAGTGTGGCGTATCATAGGATTAGCACAGGTCACAGTTGTTTCATCTGAAAAGGGAAAATTTAAATCATCTACATTCATTTTTGTCCAGTTCTGCAATTTAATACCATTCCTGCAACTTAAAATGAAATAGGTTAGCATATATTTGACAGCTCAAACTTTTAGCAAGTTTATCTCATACGGGAATACTGCATGAATGCATCCATGCAGTTTAATTTTGCTGTGGAGCTGGCAAATGATATGTTGCAATGATACTTCTATTTGCCTTCTACATTTAAACACAATTTTATTTTTAAATTCAGATTATATAGTTGGCCTTTCCACTTTTTCTGTCTCCTTCAACTGATGATTCTGCTTTTTATTCTTCTTGCTGCACGGACTCCCAGTTTTCCTGCTGAAGTTTCTATGCGTTGCTCAATTTAACATAAAAACCAGTATTCTTGTCTGCAGAGCGGCTAACCATCCTGCTCCTCTACATTTACAGTCTGTCATTTCTTCCCACAGTCCGCCTTTTGTTCAGTGACACTATCATGCACTGGCAGGCTTCACTGCTTGTCACTTATTATGAAATCTTGGTTTCCTTCTTCTAAAGCAATGAAACGAAGCCTCTGAAAACCTTTCAGTGTTGCCTCGAGTCACAAATACTCTGTACTTGCATATAGATCGCTTCCATTTGTCATGTTTGGTTTCACTGCACCTTTTCCCACCTGTCCAGGAGAGCGTTGTTTGTCATGACCTGCAGTGACATTCAGGAGCCAGTTAAACTGGTGTTTGGGAGTTGGTTTACAGCGGAATGCAAACAGTCACCATGCTGAACTAAAGAAACAGAGCTGCCTATATGGGCACTGAAAACTACTTAACTCTAAACGCGTACTGTTTTTTTAAACTTTCATGGATGTGTTGAGCAAAGTACGCTGCTATATGAAAATTAACTGGTGTTGCAAGACAATATTAGTAGAAAGATAAAACAAGTCTGAACCCCACGTTCAGTGAGAGCTCATAGCTGGCCGATGATGCAGTTTCCTGTACAAAACTGAAAGGCCTTTATGAAATGTCTCCCTCAACCCCTGCAGTTTACAGATAAAGGTCATGGTTTCCAAGGTGACAATAAAAACATAGCCAGACTTTGTTCCTCTTATTCTTGTGTACCAAGCTTGACCAAAGCCAGAACATAGATAAGATGATTTTACTTTCTACACCACAAAAAAAAAAAAAATTACTAATCTTGTCAGTTTTTCCCAGGACAATAAAAATCCTGTATACCCTTGTAAGCCGTGTGAAAAATTGCTAATGATTTAGTTTGAAATGTGCATCCTTTTTCTTGTTCCGAACTTCCTTTGACTCAGGTTGCTGCTCTGCAATGTGCATGAGATGCATGTAAAACAGTAATGTGCACTTTGAGATGAATGTTAACATTTAGATGAAAAGTGGCAACAAATAACAAGGAAGTCTACTGCAAAGTGTGTCTGCGAGAAGAAATGAGAGAATGGGTTTACAGTAAAAAGAAACTTTATTAAGTATGAATTTCACATTGTGAAAAAAACACATGTACAAAATAGTTAAACTGTAGTAGTCCGATAAAATAAATAAAACAGAAGCACTCGTAACAGATGCATTCCATTTTTGTGCACATTTTTTAGCATATGCATATCAGAGACAAGACGGGAGATGACCTCAGTAAGTCTTACTCCAAACTGATGTCAAGAAGCTCGGGAAAGACGAGAAACACTCAATTACGCAAAAAATGGTAGGGCAGTCATTGTTGACTGTTTCTATAGCAACGGTTGGAGAGAATAGGAGGAACCCCATTATCTGATGGCACGGATTTGAAGTGCGGTGTGCAGTGAATAGAATTGTCAAAAGCCGTACAGATTTGCAAAGGATAAACAGCAGACCTGGATTTGCCATGCAGGGGTCACTGAAAACTCCAGAGTGGGGTAAAATGTACCCCTCAGAGCCGCTGTGGAAAATCCACAGCTTACATAGCAGAGGCGGAGGACACTACATTTGTAACCCTTAAGGAAAAGGGGTTTTCCTTCTCAGAAAGGAAGTCCAGCTTTAAATCCTCACCATTTGTGTGATGTTACATACCGTTTATAGGAAAAAATACTGAACATTTTCTCGTTTTTTTTCTGGGACTTTAAAAAATAAATCTTCATACCGTCACGGACATCTGAATCGGAAGTGTAAATTAAACTTAGACCGACTACTTCACTTAAATACTAATAATCCACTGAATCTCATGTTTTAACTGAGCATCGGAGTCATGCCTGTACATTTTCTTCGAGATACTGAACATGTTTTATAGGATGACAATACCATACTACAAATGCTGGTGTGTATATATACATGTTCTGTTTCTTTGGATCGTTCACATTTGTTTTATAACACACAGTTCTGTATATTAACAACATCTACCTTAAGACATTGCAGCTGAATTCAAAAGGGGGGTGGGGGGTGCTCAGGCACATGGTAGGACAAGCAGCCAAAACAAAAGGAAGACTCCATTTAAGCAATGACAAGACCCCAGCAAACACAGCCACTATGTCATCGTACAGGTGTCTATTCAGGCTGCCTTTTTACATTCCTGACATCAAAATAGTTTTTCTTTTGCGGGTCCGCTTGTGCCATCAGGCCAGGATTCTGATGCACCCGGGTTTCTGCATTCCGATTTCATTCTCTACAGCTGACAGCGAATCACGAGTAACATAAGGAGCGTGAATGTGGCCCCGTGAGCCTGGCTGGAGCTAAAGCGAGGTCACACGCCACTGGTCCACCTCTCCCTGGCTCCTGAGCTCACATGCGTCCTGATCACTTGTGCTGAGACCCTTCCACCTCCAACCATGATGCTCCTGAGACACTCGACAGCAAGAGCACACGTATCGAAACGGCCTGCGCCCCACGAAACCCAAAAAAAGGGGTTTCCACATCAGAGAAACTCAAAATGTGCAAAACAGCCCTATTGACGCAACAGAGGGCCATGCATGAGTACGAAACATAGTCTAAACCTCCATTTAGGACTGCAAGCAGTGAAGCAATAAATAATGCAGAAAAACTAAAACAACATTTTGAAAGTAAAGCAAAAATATAAAAGGAGGACAGCTTCATTTAAAGCTAAGATGATACATTTTTTTCATATTATCTTCCAAAAAAAAAAAAGTCTTCTGATGCACTGGAGCATTTCTTCTCTTGGTTTGTCACCTCTAACGTGACCCCGGTCAGTGTGGACTTGAACAGTCCTGCGGGGGCCCAGCTGTACTGTCACTTCAGCCGACATGTCAGGGCACGTTTCACTCCTTAGCACAGCTGGCACCGGCACTCCAAAGCCAACGAGAGGTGAGCTAATGGCCGTCACTAACTTTTTTACACCTCTCTTGAGTAAACATGGCTCCGGGTCTGCACCCACGTCGGGCACAAAGAAAAGTTCAGCCTTACTCTTGGCTAAAAACTTTTTACGCGAGCCATGCTTAAGGACCGTGCCAATGTCACTAAAAAGCCACACCGAGACACGAGCTAGCGGCCGGTCCTTCGCCGAGTCCACTTTGTGGTCTAGCAAAGGACAGGCTGAAGAGTCCAGTCTACTTGCTCAGAGGACCACTGTACCGAGACATCAGCTGCTTAATCCTTCATGCAATATCAAGTCCCTGTGCAGTGTTTTTCATCTGCATTTGGGGACAATTAAACAAATATTAAAGTCGAGACAAATGCTCTCTTTTAGAAATCGGGCAAAATTCCAGAAACAGCTAGGAGATTCGGGCAAACTGTCTTCGACTAAAAACAAAGACTTAAGGTACAGGATGATGATAACGTTGTGAATTTCCTGGCAAGTGTTCGGCTCATGGAAGGACAGTGAGATGAGGTGCCGTACGCCGTTCATACATGTAGATCTGTGTTACTTTGGCACAGGTTTAGCACTCATTTGCATTTAAGAGCAACACGGCACTCAGCAGACAATGCTACATTCAGGCTCCGTGCGCCTGCTGTTGGGGAAGCGAACTGCCTTTTTACTGTTTAACTGGAGCGATGTGGATGAAAAGTCAAAAAGACCTTTTACACCAGCAGTGCAGTTTGTGTGAAAGTCGAAGCTTATTTTTTTGGCTGCACAGGGACTTCGGAGTGTCCTTCACAGTTCAAATTCCACAGATGTGTTGGAAATGTGGGGAAATCTGTGGAAAGAAGAAGGAAAAACAGAGGTGAACAAAACACGAGTTGAGCTCGAAATAAAACTTTAACACACTTTGGGCTATACTGGTACATTGAGAAATCCTTTTAAACGTTTTCTCTGTAATATGTACACCTGCAGGCTGAGTTTTGCGTACATAAATCTATGCTTTTGAATAGTGGCTTAAAGTCACGCTGAAGGGTTTTCATAAGTTAAAATCTACTTGCTGGTACTTCTGTAATCTTGGACACATCAGTAGGCAGTGCACGACAAACATACATTTGAAAGACTGATTCCCCCTCGCAATCTGGTGTAGAAAATGGCTTTAACTGCTGCCTCCTTTCGCAAAGATAATTCGGACAGCAACAACAATTCTGCTTCCTGTGCGAGCCTCCCACTCAGCCTGGCTCAACCACTCTTTAATTTGTGTTCCGAGTCATAAAAATGATTTGCTGTCCAAAGCCACTGCCTTTGGGCAGCAAAGTCACGAAAGAAGAATGGCAGTTAACAAACGCTTGTCATCTCGGTCCACTGCAGACAGGAAAGCGTGAAAACTGCCCCCCCCCCCCCACGGTCCGATGTGTCAAGAATAAAGGCAAGCCTGCAGAATGTAATGCAAGGGTAATGGAACTTGCAGAATAAATTCTCATTTAAGTTAGATACTTTCCTTATTATTGCATCCAGAATATGAACAGGATGAAAATTCTGCTGAAAATCCCGTGATTACACCTCGGTCGCAGGGGTCCCTGCAGTCGGTATTCAGTAATGTGTGATCAAAGGATCAGAAAGGTTAGATGGATTAAAGTCTCAGCTTTACCAGTGTAAAGTCAAGGGGGCATTTGAGAATGAGGGAAACCAGGAGAATGGGAGGTGATTTCCCCTTCCTCTCTGTCCTGCTGGTGTGAACAGGGGCTCAGCCGCATTGTCACTGGACCCCATCGAAAAAGCGCGCGAGCACTTCAAACGCATTAATGGCCCGGAACAAAGGATCCACCACTTTTACTAGCCGACCTAGGTGGTCAACATTTTATACACAAACAAAGGAGCCCGTGAAATTCCTGATGGAGGCCGAGGAGCGCCCCACAGGGTCCGTGCCACACTTAAAACAGCTCAGGTTTACTACCCTTCTTTCACTGCCATCCTCTTACAGCCGCCTCACTTATTTCTATATGGCGCGACCAGGGATGCTTATAACTTACCTGGGAACATTCAACCCGTAGAAGGAATTTAGTATTTTTAAAACCAGTCATTCTGCAGGGATTTTGGAGATACTTTAGGAGAATCTTGCATAAAAAAAGGAAAGACAATCCTGCTAATCCTAATGTATGTTTAACTGCTGTTGGTATAATTTGTGGAAACAAACTTTTTTTTTTCCCCCTTTAAACAGACAAGATTAATTCGCGAGGACTCGCGCGAGCCGCTCCACATCCCCTGCAGCCGTTTATTCATTTATGGACTCGGCAGATGACACCGAAAAGGCAGCTGACGTGATCTCCGTCGGGTCTGCTGATCATCACTTAATGGATTTAATGGAAGGTTACGGTGGCACTGGGACAGATGGCGGGGACAGCAGCACCTTTCTCCCATGAGCAACCACTAAGAAAAAAGGCCAGACCTCTACATACTTTTTTTTATCACTTCCTTGTGCGCAGCCCTTAAAAAACATCCTGAAAAAATATATATTCTTTCACATCTTGATTCCTGATGTTTTTACCACAGCGGGCAGACAGCCAAAGTTTGGACAAAGCCTTTTGTCAGCCCATAAACATAATGGAGACCTAAACCACATTAAGGTGTGACCATCTGCCAACATGGCTCATCTAATTGGCATTTATAGAGACAAATTCTGACTTTAGGAGCAACGTCATTATTTAATCATTTTGTTCCTTCTAACTTGAATTTATAATTGGGACTGCGGTGCCAGAAAAACTGTCCATCGGGTGAAAACCGAATGCCAGGGCATCCGAGGACGTTACTCCAGCGCACGGTGCATTTCTTACATTACATGGCGAGAGGACGGCCATTCCCGTCCTCGTGTTACTAACGCCACACGACGTAACATTTCCATACTGCGGCAGAAAAACGGAGCCTGTCTGTTTGCATTACTTTATAAAGCAGATGGTTGTGATTTGCTGGCTTTTTAGGCTTGTTTAACAGCAATCGCATAGATGTGCTATGAATAAAATATGTAGGTCACTGCCATTCATTGCATACCATCTCCACTTGCCACATCATATCCCAAATCTAATCACATAAATTAAATCCCTTCAATGCTACATTTCAAAGTAATTCAATAAGTTCCTTTGTCCTTGCGATCGCACCGAAGGGAACTGGGGATAATCCAATTCCACTGCTGGCTGTTTAAAGTTTGAGGTTAAAATGTCACCCCTGCTAATCGGAACTGTCCGGTTACCAAAAAACTTGACGGTTGAGCGCAGGAGCTGGCTGAATAATTTTGGCTGCAGACCAGAGGAACGTAAGAGCGTCTCGTACCTTGGTGGCGCGAGCTCGGCATCTAGGCAGGAAGGTGCTTCCATGTACTGACGAAGGCCGTGGGGATGAGCGAGTAGGGCACCGTGGTGATGCTGTTCCATGTGTCCAGCGTGGGGTCGTAGCAGTCCAGAGTTTTACACCGCTGAGTGCCGAAGTAGCCGCCCACAACATAGAGTTTGTTGCCAGACGCCACCGCCTGGCAGCTCATTCGCTTGGCCGTGACGTCGCCCACTTTAGTCCACTGGTAGGTCTCGCTGCTGAACTTGTACGCAGAGCACGCCGAGAATTCCGTGTCCCCTCCCATGACAAAAATCTGGCTGCCCAGCACTGCAGCGGCTGTGTAGCGCCAGGGCTGGGGGCAAGTGGCGGGCACCGTCCACCTGTTCTCCGGAGGATCGTAGCACTGCACTTTGGGCAACTTGTCGTGGCTCACGCTGGTGCCCCCGAAGGCGAAAAGCTTGAGCTTGACGCTCACCACCGCCGCGTTGCTCACCCCTTCTCTGAGCGGAGCCACCATGGTCCACTTGTTGGTGGCCGGGTCATACTGCTCCACCTGTTTGAGCGACACCGACGGGGAGGCCGGGAGGCAACCGGTGGCGGCCGTGTGCCCGCCCACCACGTAGAGGCAGTGTTTGAGCTCGGCGGATCCGTGGCCAAACCTGGCAATGAGCATCGGTGCTGCCTTGGACCACTCTTCGTGCACGGTGTCATACACCCAAACATCTTTGGACACCCCGTTCTCCGAGCCCCGTCCTCCCGTGACGTACACCTTGCAGCCAATGGCACAGGCGCTGAACTCCTTTCGCGGGCTGGGGATGTCGGCCTTGGGAATGATCTCTTTGGCTTTCTGGTCCACAAGGTACAGCTTGTCGCACATGAAGGTCTGCCCTCCCAGGAGGAAGAGGGCGTGGCTGGTCTTCCTCGGACGCGCACACAAGCTCGTGACGACGCCGTCGTTCTGCAGGATCTTCAGCTTGCAACGGATGGCCTCGTCCACCAGCTCGCGACTCTTAGCCTGCTTGTTGATGAGCTCCTCTGTGGAGACGTTCTCCATGAGGAAGATGGCAGGCAGCAGGGCAAGGCGGACCGTCCGCAGCAGCTCCGGGAGGTGGCAGTGCCTCCGTTCCAAGTCGAAGTTAACCCAGTTCAGGGCCGACTCATAGACCAACCTCTCGTCGTCAGTTTCCAGCTCCTCGTGGGAGAGCAGCTGCACCAACATGTCTTTGGGCAGCTGCAGGAAGTCCTCCGTCTTGCAGATGGTGGGGAAGTGGCTGAGGCACATGCTCCAGGAGAGCTCGAAGAGCTTGGCACACTGGTGGGCATCGGAAAGCAGCAGCATGCCCAAGCAGTTGGTGGGGTGCAGGTTCTTCTCCAGGAACTCAGCGCAGGCATCCCGGATATCCTGGAATTCCAGCATGTCGCCGGCCTCCAGAAGCGACTCCGCGTTCTCTTCGTTGATGACCACTCTGGAGGAGTAGGCGTAGTCCAGCAGCAACTCCAGCACCTCGGGGTGGACCGAGTCGTGGAAGTCCACCTCGCTGGCCTGGCTCTCGCGCAGGCCGCCGCTGAACATGGCCTCGAAGTAGCGGCTGCAGGCGGCCAGCACAGCCCGGTGGCAGGGGAAGGAGCGGTCGCCGGCGTGCAGCATGACGTCGGTGAAGAGCCGCTGGTGCCGCAGGGCGTTCAGGTGCATCAGCACGCTGTCGGCGTAGGAGGACTTGTGAAAGAGATAGATGTTCGTGGGCCCGGAGCTGGCCCTGGATTTGCGGTTCTCGTGGACGCAGATGGACATTTTCATTGAATCCTACATGGGGAAAAGGAGGGGGGAAAAAAACTGATATTTCTTGAAATCAGCTAAGGTGGATGGTTGCTCTTTAGAAGGCATCTCTACGGACGATGAAGCAACCTCCAGCTTTTCTGCTCATTTCAAATCGGTCAATTGTGAGGCATTACTAATAAGGACAGAATTCATTTGCATGCCGGGCAGGGACAATAAACCGTACTCGGAGGTGCTCCTGTTTCGGGCTCATCCGGAATGCAGCCCGTGTTCGGTTCAGTCATCGCCTTAGCGCAACAAACACGAGCGGAGCGCTAATATTTACACGCCCCAACGGCGCGGTGAAGCGCGCAACTCCCGCCGCGGCTCGGGATGCGCCGACTTATTTCGAATGCAGCCGTTTCCGAGGAACAACGTGACGTCTCAACAGGGGTCCAGAGGGTCTACGATCTATAGTCGGAGCACGGCTAGAATCCGCGCGAACGCAACGCAGCGTTTAGGAAATCGTCGTGGCCGGAACGCGCGTTCCTTTCGGACTGAACGGGTGGCGTCGCGCTCGCCCTCCGAATGCCCCCAAATGTCGCCTTGTGCTCCGGAGTTGGGCACGAATTCGCGGGCTGCGTTTACAGGTGAGCGCGGAGGAACGGTGTCTGTCGCTCGACGTACCTGCTCAGGTGACAGCGGCGCTTCACACGGACCTCGCGCAGCCCACGGACGCGGACGCGGACGCGCACATGCCAGCCGGGAAGCCGAGCTTTGCTCAAAAGGCTCTTCCTGTTGATCCTCCTGCTTCTCCTGTGTCTCGATCGCGGGCTCCTTCTGGCTGTCAGCGCGCTGACCCGGTGCGGCGGCAGCCGGGTTCTGATCGAGTGCCTCGGTGTGCGTGTGTGTGCGCGGGGACCGCAGCTGCCGCCGCTCTCCTCCCTTTTAGACCGTCGGCTGAGTGACGGAGGAAGGGCCCTTGTGCTTGGGGCGGATCCGGGGGAGGAGCATGCAAGGCAGCAGGGCACGGAGGGACGCGTCCTGCCGACGGCAAATAATCTGACAGCAGGAGGCGTCGTGGCGAAAGAACCGCTAAACTGCAGTCGGACGTTTCCTCATTCTTGGCTGTTTGAGCTCGGCTGCTGCGTCCTGATACACCGCTGTAAAGTCTGACATCCAACGCTGCAAGTCGCATTGAACAAATGAGCTAAATGAAGTTGGGTAAAAAATCTGCTATTTTCTTACCCCAGTTCACAAACACGTTTGTATGTGAGGCAAACACGTGTCCGAGGACCAGGGAATTCGGCTATAAAGGATCATTTATGGTCGCAAAGGTAGGCAGTGCACCTAAGCCTCACATGAACATTTTATCTGACGCTCACATTTTATGAAGCACTATTAGTCTGAAATAACAAACCAGCAAAGCAGCGAATATTGGGGTTTTTTTCTCAGTTTTTTTGTAAAAATTATTTATTTTTTAAATCAAACATTCTACAAGACTTTTAGGAAAGGTTATAGAGCATTGTAAAACAACACTGGACAAGCAGGTATTGAGAATGGATGAATGGATGGAACGCGAAAAGGAATGCGTCGCATAAAACTGTATAGTTTGGTGTGAAGGAATCAGCTGATGTAAACAGCGTGATGGTAGCGCCACCTGGTGGAAAACATTCTTTTTACACGCAACCTCCCATCTTTATTTATTATCCCAGACTATTAATTTTAGAATTTCCGTTGTATTAGCAGGTAAAGCTCATATTGTAAGTCCGTAATTGTATTTTCACTTACCTACATATTTGCGAGTGCAAACATCATGCTGTACGTTGCCTTGAATAAAAGTTTCAGCCAAATCAACCATAATAGAAGTACACTGCCAGGCCAAAAAAAAGTCACCACCTGGATTTAACTTGGTGTTATGATCTGAGGTTGCTTCAGTTGGTCAGGTCTAGGTTCAGCAACGTTATGTGCTCAAAAATGAGGTCACCTGAATATACCGAACGACCAAGTTTTTCCATCAATGGATTTTTTCTTCCCTGATGGTACGGGCATATTTCAAGATGACATTGCCAGGATTTCAAATTGTGAAAGAGTGCTTCAAGGAGCACGAGACATCATTTTCACACATGGATTGGCCACCACAGAGACCAGACCTTAACCCCACTGAGAATCTTTGGGATGTGCTGGAGAAGATTTTACGCAGCCGTCTGACTCTCCCTTCAATAACAAACGTTGGCGAAAAATTAATGCAACTCCAGACAGAAATAAATGTTGTGACATTGCATAAGCTTATCAAAACGAATCAAAGCTAAAGGTGGTCCAACAAAATATTAGAGTGTGTGACTTTTTTTTGGCCAGACAATATATAATTCTATGCAATTGCATAATCTTCAGTGCTGAGAAATGATCACAAAACCTAAGCACATGCAAAAGATGTCATATTCATTATTCAATTTTCCAAAAAGGCGACAAAGTCGCTAACAGTATGTTAGTATCAAACAAAATGTGAGAACTTCCTTGAGAAACTCAGCCACACTTTTAGAGCTACAATGTATAGGTTTTTTTCACCCGACTTGGGATTCGGACTTGAAGCTGTGCTTTTTAAGGAAACAGCAGCAAACCCTTCAGATTAAAGGACTGCAAAGAATCGACAGGTAGTTAAAATCATTTGCAAGTGCTCAGCAAGTGACTCTAAGACCAGTTGCCTTTACCTGTGAGGCAGAAACAAAGTTAAAACACAAACAGGATTATTTCAGATTTGTATCACTTTCATCCAGTTTTACTGAAACATGAAGCTGAATATTTCAGCAGTTTAGTAATTTAAACTAAAAGTATTTATTCACAAAGAAGGGAATGTTATGCAGAAATTAAATCAATATTCAGGAAATACAAACAATGTCTGGTTTTAAACCAAATGTGTTGTCAATGCACTGAGCTTTAATATCTGTTTTTTTTTCCCTCATCTTCATTTTATTTACATATCATTTTTCAAAGCACAGTTTCCCAACATTTCAAGATAAACGGTGCAAGGTGAAAACATTTCTGCATATTTACTGTCTTCATGCAAGTACAACCCTATTTTTAATTTCATTTTATATTTGTGTTATTTACACTTACTGCTACAATTCTTAATATGATTCACACAGCCCTTCACTTTTATTGGGACAGTTCAGGGAAAAATATTTCCTCTCAGCACCAGAGTAGAAGTATGATGGGCGAGTTACCTGCCTGAGACCGTTACCTGCCAGACTGCATTGTGCCAACTGTGACATTTGGTTTAGGAAGGATAATGCTGTGGGGTTGTTTTTCGGGGTTTGAGCTAGGCCCTTTACTTCTAGTGAAGGGCAATCTTAATGCTTCAGCATACCAAGACATTTTGGACAATGCTATGCTTCCAACTTTGTGGAAACAGTTTGGGGAAGGCCCTTTTCTATTCCAGCATGACTGTGCCCCAGTGCACAAAGCAAGGTCCATAAAGAAATGGTTGGATGAGTTTGATATGGAAGAACTTGACTGGCTCGCACAGAGCCCTGATGTCAACCACATTGAACACCTTTGGGATGATCTGGAACGGAAATTGTGAGCCAGGCCTTCTCGTCCAACATCAGTGCCTAACCTCATAAATGCTGTACAGAATGAACGGGCACAAATTCCAACAGAAAAACTCCAAAATCTTGTGGAAAGCCTTCCAAAAAGAGTGGAAGCTGTTAAAGCTGCAAAGGGGGGACCAACTCCATATTAAAGTCTATGTATTTGAATGCAATGTCATTAAAGTTCCTGTTGGTGTAATGGTCAGGCGTCCCAATACTTTTGTCCATATAGTGTATCTTGGGCTGGTGTCTTGTTATCTCAGATTTGTGTGTGGGTTTGTGGACATTGCTGCACCCTGCACTGCCTCACTCTCAAGGGGGCACCATTTGGAGTGGACTGCTGAGTACACGGCAGCTTTCCAGCAGCTGAGGGAGAGGCTGACGACGGCTCCTGTCCTAATGCTTCCGACCCCGGGAAAGTCCTTCATACTGGATATGGACACCAGCGATTGGGGCATTGGTGCAGTGTTGTTGCAGGTGGGAGAGGAGGGGGAAAAGGTGATTGCATTCTACAACAGGAGACTGAGTTGTGTGGAAAGGAACTACTGTGTCACCCAACACTAACTCCTCGCAGTAGTTGTGTGGCTCAAGTTCTTTTGCCCCTACCTTTACAGCACCAAGTTCCTCCTGCAGACGGACCCATGCATGGGCAAGTCCAGTGGCAGCTCCTTGTCCCCCGTAGTCCCCCGTAGTCACTCACGTGGCTCCTTAACTTCAAGGAGCCAGAGGGGCAGATGGCACGGTGGATCGAAGTGCTGAAGAGGTACGATTTTGGCATCCAGCATCACCCAGGGCACCTGCATGCCAACACGGATGTGCTGTCTCGTTGCCCCTGCAACGCATGCTCTTGCAAGGCACTGCAAGTGGCTGGAGGAGTGAGCAGAGGAGACAGTGGACACATGCACGACTGCAACGACAGGCAGAGTAGGGGAGGCGTTGGATGATGAGGTAGACCGGTTCCGAAAAGCTCAAGAAGATGACCCTGAGCTGGCAGTAGTGAGTGGCTTTCTGCGCTCAGGACAACACCCCCCATGGAGAGCCATCACGCCTCATGGACCCACGGTAAAATCCTACTGCTCCCAGTGGGACAGCCTGGCGTTGCGACGGGGACTGCTCTGCCGCTGGTGGGAGGGACCCATGCATGGGCAAGTCCAGTGGCAGCTCCTTGTCCCCCGTAGCCTGAAAGAGGAGGTGTGGCAGCGTATGCATGGCTCACCGGGCACTGGGCACTTTGGGGTGGTGAAGATACTGCACTGACTGCACCAGCAGTTCCACTGGGCTGCTTGTCACCAAGACGTGGAGTTGTTCGTGCACTGCTGTGATGTCTGTACGGCAAGAAACGGCTTCCATGACCGCTCGCGTGCCCCCCAGCAGAGGCTTCAGTCTGGTGCTCTGATGGAGCGCGATGGTGTCAGTATCCTGGGTCCATTTCCCGGCACTGACTGCAGCAACCGCTATGTGCTGTTGGCCATAAACTATTTAACTAAATGGCCAGAGGTGTACGCTGTGCTGGACCAGAGTGCTGCCACCACGGCAGAGCGCTTGGTGGAAGAGATGTTCTGTTGCTTCAGGGCACCAGAGGAACTGCACAGCAACAAGGGCAAGAACTTTGAGGCGCAGGTGATGAAGCAGGTGTGTGATTGCCTGGGAGTACGAAAGACCTGTACCACGCCCCTGCAGCCGGAGAGTGATGGGCTAGTGGAGCAGTTCAACAGGACATTGACCATACAGCTGTCCATCCTCACCTCCAAACACCAGTGCGACTGGGACAGACACCTACCCCTGGTCCTGTGAGCATCCCGCTCTGCTGTCCAAGAGTCCACCGACTGCACCCCTGCCCTGCTCATTTTGGGACGCGAACTGTGTACCTCAATGGAGTTGGCTTTTGGCAGCCTGCTGGAACCTGAGGTGAGTGTCGATGTGGGTTTCGGGTATCTGCCCCAATTGCATCAATGACTGGAGATTGTGCACACATTTGCCAGGCGCAACTTGACAGAGGCATGGGGATGGCAGAAAAGGGTGTATGACATGCAGGGTTGACCGCTGAGCCCAGGAGATCAGGTTTGGATGTACAACCCCTGACAAAAGCATGGACTTTGCCCCAAGCTGGGTTGGACCATGTATTGTTTTGAACAAACTGTCAGATGTGGTGTACAGAGCGCAGCCAGGGCACGGGAGCCATTCTGTGGTCCTGCATAGGGACCGACTAGCACTGTATCATACAAATGAGCCTGCATGTCGCTCCCCTGATGAGCCCACGTTTGCCCCCGTGGCGACACTCCCCAGCGGCAGACTGAGGAGGGACTGCAGATCACCTACACATCTCTGGGACTTTGTTCTTGGGGCTCCGTGAGTCACCAGGGCAGTCGACTCAATAAAGGAGGGACAATGTAATGGGGTAGCTGGAAATGTGAATAGTTTTCTAAATGTCAGTTGTGTATAATTCTGTTAGTCTGTTTGCCTGCTTGTGATTGGTTGCTGTTGTTCATTGTGTGTGTTTGTTATTGCCAGTGTTGCATTCTGGGAAATGGAGCTATGGAGTACACCGTTGGCAGGAACTCCATGGCACAGGGTCATGGGGATTTTGAGTTTCCAGTTAGAACGGTGTTGGTTTAGTGTTGTTGCTTGCAGTACAGGCTATCATATAAATGAAATTTTCTTCTTGTGGTGGTGCTACAATATTTATCTAACCAATTGTTTGAATGTAACTCAATGACTGATTTATTCCTCTTTTTTATTTGCACAAGCATTTGAAACACCAACTCTTGGAGGAAAAGTTTGCTTGCCTGACCTCTCTGAGGTAGTTTTCTACAGCATGATTCTGGGGCGGTGAGAAAATTTGTAACCGAGTTATTTTTACAAGATGACAGACTGACTTGTTGATTAATTTTAAAGTCTCATGGCAAAATGATCACTTTTTTGTATTGCTTTGCACCTCACACTGTCTGTTCTTGATCATCACATTATGTGCACAGTTAGCAATATTTTCACATTACTTAATTTGTAAATCCAAAATCATCTTTACTGCAAAGTGACAATAAATAAAAAATAGACATGCATTAGTTTAAGCAGCTACATTCTGCAAAAACCTGACAGACACCAGACACAAGCTGTATACACTGTGGACATGAGGTGCATTGTATGTGGTTCCATGTTTGTGTGCTGGCAGAAGTTCTCACATTTTGTTTGATACTGACATACTGTTAATGACTTTGTCTGTTTTACTGCCAACTGCTGGCTGCATAAATGCAGGCTGAATGCACTTGGCATTTTCAAGACCTTTTAGAAAATACAAAAAGGAAGAAAATTAAATGACAATAGGAACGTGTGAATGCCCATTTAGACACAAGAGCATCAGTGAGGTTGAGCACTGATGTCATGCGAGAAGGCCTGGCTCGCAGTTGACGTTCCAGTTCATCCCAAAGGTGTTCAGTGGGGTTGAGGTTAGGGGTCTATACAGGTCACTCAAGTTCTTCTATGTCAACCTGGACAAACCATGTGTTTATGGAGTTTGCTTTGTGCAGGGGTGGGGGGGGGTCACAGTCATGCTGGAACAGGAAAGGAGCTTCCACCAATTGTGGCCACAAAGCTGGAAGCACACAATTGTCTAGAACATGTTTGTATGCTGTGTCGGTGTGGCCAAAACAGTGTCGTTAATGGGTTGAACACCAGTGTTATGTACAGAGAACTCAGGAGACCAGCTTTATTTTCACGACATATCTGTCATGACAGTGCCCAGTAAACAACAAAACATCTCTCTCTCCAGATTCTGCTGAACAATGAAGGTGTCGCTATCTTCCCTGTAACTCACCAGAAAGGATGGAAACTACACTTCTTCATCTTTCGGCTGCTCCTGTTAGGGATCGCCACAGCAGATCAATTGTTTCCATTTCTTCCTGTCCTCTGGATCTTTCTCCGTCACACCCACCACCTGCATGTCCTCTTTCACCACATCCATAAATCTCCTTTTAGGCCTTCCTCTCTTCCTCTTGCCTGGCAGCTCCATCCCTAGCATCCTTCTCCCGATATATCCAGAATCTCTCCTCTGCACATGTCCAAACCAACGCAATCTCGCCTCTCTGACTTTGTCTCCAAACCGTCCAACCTGTGCTGACCCTCTAATATACCCTTCTGTCACAAATCACTCCTGACATTCCCCGTTACTCTGGACTGTTGATCCCAAGTATTTAAATTCATCCGCCTTCGCCAACTCTACTCCCTGCATCCTCACCATTCCTCTGTCCTCCCTCTCATTTATGTACATGTATTCTGCCTTAGTCCTACTGACCTTCATTCCTCTTCTCTCTAGAGCATATCTCCACCTCTCCAGGGTCTCCTCAACCTGCTCCCTACTCTCACTACAGATCACAATGTCATCCACAAACATCATAGTCCAGGGTAACTCCTGTCTGATCTCATCTGTCAACCTGTCCATCACCATTGCAAATAAGAAAGGACTCAAAGCGGATCCTTGATGTAATCCTACCCCCACCTTGAAAGCATCCATCACTCTTACTGCAGACCTCACCACTGTCACACTGTCTTTGTACATATCCTGTACCACTCTTACACACTTCTCTGGCACACCCGACTTCCTCATACAATACCACAACTCCTCTCTAGGTACCCTGTCATATGCTTTCTCTAAGTCCACAAAGACACAATGCAACTCCTTCTTACCTTCTCGGTACTTCTGCATCAAAGATGGAAACTACGCTGACTAGCCAAAAAAAAAGTTACCACCTGGATTTAACTTAGTGTTATGATGTGGGGTTGCTTCAATTGGTCAGGCCTAGGTTCAGCAATGCTATGGGTCCAAAAAATGAGGTGAGCTGACTCCCTGAATATACTGAATGACCAGGGTTTTCCATCAATGGATTTTTTCTTCCAAGATGACAATGCCAGGATTCATGGGGCTCAAATTGCGAAAGAGTGCTTCAGGGAGCATGAGGGAGACATCATTTCACACATGGAGCAGCCACCACAGAGTCCAGACCTTAACCCCGTTCAGAATCTTTGGGATGTGCTGGAGAAGACTTTACGCAGCAGTCCCGACACTCCCATTGTGGAAACAAGACCTTGGCAAAAAAATTAATGCAACTCCGGATGGAAATAAATGTTGTGACATTGCATAAGCTTATCGAAACAAAACAAAAAAAAATACTACTAGCCTTTTGCTTAAAAGGACCAAACAATATGCTCTTTCTGGATTCCTCGAGATGACAAGTCTGAATTGTAGTTGATAGATGTAAATGCATTGTGGTGCAAACATTTTCTCGGTATTGGCAATAACAGCTCCTATTTTTGCAACTTGTATTAATAGCAACGCTCGATTTCAGTGTTTAACTGTGAAACCAGACGCTGACCGGAACTCCGCGGCTTCCACGTTTTCGCCGTCCATTTTTATTGTCAATTATTAACACTGTCATCAGTTACAAACATTATAAGACATACAGAAAGGAATTAAACAATTTTACAATAAAGCCAATTGGATCGCAGTAAGGATAAAACGGGGAAGAAACGACACAAGATTACAGCCCACGCGTGTGCTTTTTCCCTCCCTTTCCTTTCCGCCCACCGTCAGGGTCACGCGCTTCACGCTCTCACTTCCGTGTTCCAACTCTCGCGATATGACGGGCGGCGGCGCCACTTCGTGATTTATAAAATCCTGCAGCTGCAAGTGCGCTCCCAGTCATATGACTCGAACTCGGGAGTAGATTTTTGCAGTCATGGGCCGTTCGCTCTCGGTGGGGATCCTGTTGCTGGCGGCCGTAGTCACGCTCTGTCACGGGAGGGTTGAGCGCTATGAACAGGAGGCATCGGTTCCTCAGCTCGGGGAGTCCCGGTTCGGCACCCTGTGGCCGCTGCCACAAAAGGTGGTCATCTCCCCGGCCGCCTTGAAGCTGAGCAGCGCCACTTTCCAGATCGCGCACTCGGAGCACTCGAGCGCCGGGCCGGGCTGCTACCTCCTGCAGAGCGCCTTCCGCAGGTGACACTGGCGCTCTTCTGCGTCGCAGTTCTATTGCGGTTTGAGTCCATTCTGTACAATAAGTTATATTGGAGTGCTAAGTTATGTCACTTTTGGCCTTTCATTTGATGTGAGCACATGTTGTAAAATAAATTCTATAGTTGTTTGAGGACTGAAAGTGCAGCCTGTGCCACTATTTTGACCTTTTATTTGCAATAAATCAAAAATATATTTGCAGTTTAATGTATAAGTGTGTTCTCAAATGTACTGCCACATATCCAAAACTATCATATTTTCAAAATATTTTTGCAGAAATGGAAACGTGGGCTGTACATAATGCCCTGCGCATTTCTAGATTATTTGTGTTCTTGCCCTTGGTTTCATTTGTATTCTGAAAAAATATGGATTCTCTTGTTTTGACATATAAGGAAATTTCAATGAATTGCCTGTAGTAATGGTATCAAAAGTAAATGTCCTGAACAAAGCTGGCAGGTTATAATTGTTAATAATGTGTTGTATATCTGTTGTCACGTAGGTACTTTGAGTACATATTTGGCTACAGGAAGGCGCAGGTTAGGAGCACGAAAACAGTCCTGGATTCAGAAGTGTCTGAACTTCAGGTGTGGATCACGTCAGCTGATTCTGAGTGCAACGCCTATCCTAGCATAACATCTGATGAGTCATGTGAGTTTTTTGAACCTACACTTCCTCCTTTTTTTTTTTTTTTTTTTAACTTTAAATGAAAAACCTGTTGTTTTGGCAGCGATCTTTACTGTAAAGATCAAAGTATCATCTGCACCCAGAATAGTGTTTTATCTTTGTAGTTTACTGGTGCCCTCAGCAGTAAATAAAAGTATCTGCCTCATCAGATGGGCTTTCTTTCAATCGTGCAACGTTTATGTTAGGGATTCTTGCACAGTAACTCAAACGTATTTAAATGTTTAGTTTAAACCGAGTGTCAAAAAATTACTTGTGAATTTTTCAGGTGATGCTGAATTGTTTTCCTTTGTTTTGGTGATGATACATAAAATCATCCACAGATGAACTCATGGTTGACCATCCCACGTCTGTGCTCAAAGCACCAAAAGTTTGGGGAGCTTTAAGAGGTAAATAGCATTTTTAATAAACTTGTGTAACATTCCTTACCAACAGGAATCTGATAAAATGTGTAAGGCAAGGAGAATATCTTCAATAAAGCATACATAGCTGTTCAGTCTTGTGTGCTGGCATGTTGCTGTTGCACAGTGGTCATTCACATACTTTCACACCTGTTTTGCTGCTAGGACTGGAGACATTCAGCCAGTTGGTGTATGAAGATGAATATGGTGCGGTAAGTTTATAATTCTTCTATCAACATTCATACATTTGGCAAGACACTTCTCCCCAAAGTGATTGTTAAGCAGTTTAGTGATTCACCCATTTATATAACTTGGGTATTTTTACTGGAGCAGTTTATTCAAGGGTTTTATCGTGGATTGTGGGATTCCAATCTGGGTCTTTCAAGTCCAAAAAATGGTCTAACGGCTATAACAACTGATTGGGGCTTAAAAAATTCTGTGACTTTATTTATTTTGTTTTTTCTGTTCCCATCTGAAAAACAGAAGATGATCAACAAGAGTTCCATTCAGGACTTTCCCAGGTTTGCCCATAGAGGTGTTTTACTGGACTCCTCTCGCCACTTTCTACCTGTCAAAGTCATCCTGGCCAACCTGGTGAGTGCAGTGTTGATGTGGGGGTGATCTGACTGGAGAGAAAGTGAAAATGTAGCATGAATGCACAAGACTAGCAGTGCTGCTGACTCTGTTACAGAGATTTCCTCTTCCAATTTAACTTCAGTTTGCTCCACTTTCCATTTACTGTTTCTTCTCCTGATAAGACACATTAAGTTGTAATTTTTTTTTTCCTAAGAATTGAAACTGCTGTTGATAGACTCAGACATTTACAGGTTCAAAACAGCTTTAAAATGTAACTTTCATTCAATACTCGTTGAGTTTTTGAAAGGAGATGTGGCCGAAAGTGTTATCTTTTTGCTGAAAACAGTATCTTGTGACCATGTCAGTGTGACTTCACCCACATGGGACTTTTATTTTTCATATCAAGAAATGCAGAAATGAATCTGCATTTTAGCAAACTTGCAGTGTTTTACATGTCACCGAGATATTGAAAAGCATGTCTTTACTTTGGTGAATAACTACACCACATGTCTTATTCAGAGCACATTTAAAGTTTTCATAACTAGGTTGTTTGTTAGAAATTGTGATTATTTAAATTTTTTTAATGTTTTTATTATAATAAAACACTGGCTCTTTGCCTTACACAGTTGTGACCAGAAAACTGTCCAGAACTAGATACGTTTGCAAATGCAGTCACTTTTCCTACTATGTCACAGTCAACAACAATGACATAATGTGGGTATCTCTGTTATTTTACTGATTAGATTCTGTTAAAAAAAAAAAAAAGACTCAAGCTATAATAAATAACAATGCTCAAATACTTTAGTGTTAAAATTAAAACTTCCCATTCAGTCAGTGACAGACATTTTTTTTATTGACAAGTTCATCCTGCAACGCTGTGCAGCATGCTTGTTGTTTGCTTGTGCAGCAAACTTGCACTGTCTGTTTCACACTTCTGTTTTGTACATTTTACTGCCATCTAATGACTTTAAATGTAAAGTATTTATGTATTTGAAAATTTTTAATTTGAACACTTGTATGTTTTTGTCCCCTCACCTACAGATTGTAGAATCAGTATTTCAGAGTGTTAAGACTGTGTCTCTTTCTTTACAGGAGGCCATGGCTATGAACAAATACAATGTGTTCCACTGGCATATTGTGGATGACAATTCCTTCCCGTATCAAAGTCCCAGCTTCCCTAATCTTAGCCAGAAGGTGGGTTTGTTGAAGTATGGCTTTGCCTCTCTATTTTTGTACCTGCAGTATATGTATGAAACCATCAGCTCACCATTTCACCTTTTATGCTGAAGGTATGTGTAGTGGTTAAGCATACAGGCTTTGAACCAGATTGTTATTGTTCCCTCTTCTGGTATTGCTCTAAAATAGGTGCTTCATTGTGTTACCACAGTAAAATACCTGCTTTCTTTTGTAAACAAAAGCAGCTGTACATCATCCTTCAGCTCTGCCTAGATGAAGTTGTGATGTGTTTCCAATACCACTGCAGGGCTCATATCACCCATACACACACATTTACACGCCTACCGATGTGAAGATGGTGATTGAGTTTGCCCGGATGAGGGGGATCCGCGTGATCTCGGAGTTTGACACCCCGGGGCACACTCAGTCATGGGGGAAAGGTGTGTTTTTGGTTTATTTTATAATTTAATCTGTTTATATAAATGGGCTAAAGAAGTGTGCTGCATGTTGTACCTTAAATGGTGCTTCACACACTTGCTGATCAAAGGAGAAATAAGTAAGATGATGGAAAATTTTTAATTATTGTATGTAAGCATATGTTTTGCACCGCATCTTAAACAATAATGTGCTGGAAATTGCCATATAAAGCCACCCGGAATCCAAATAAATTCTTCTAAGCAATGGTCTTCAGTCACTTCTGTTATGTTATGTTATGCTATGTTATTTCCGAACTTATTCTGTCACTCAGTTGTGTGACCGTTGCTATCTGGTGTCAGGTTTTAATGACACATTTTGTCATGGTCACCACAGGTCAGATGGGGCTGCTGACAAGCTGCTACTCGGGGCAGAATCCCACAGGCACTTTTGGTCCTGTTAACCCAATCCTGAACTTCACATATGACTTCATGGCCAGTTTCTTCAAGGAGGTCAGCCAAGTGTTCCCAGATGCCTACATTCATCTAGGAGGAGATGAGGTGGACTTCTCATGCTGGTAAGCTAGGCTCCCTCTAGGTGCCATGTAACAGTTAAATAGTTTTATGTGTTTTTTTTTCTTTTCTTATTAAATAATACAGAAAATAGAGGTAACTGAGTAAAGTATCTGCTTTATTCACATAGTATAAAATTTTAAGGTGAAAACATACCATCTGCAGTATAATTTTGGTAACTCTATAAAACTAAGACTACTGATTGGCCTTAAAGCTCTGTGGAAATTTTTTGTTTTGGAGCTTTTGTTGTTTATTTGAAATACATACTAAACAGTTGCACTCACTTCTCATGTTTGTATAACAGGAAGTCCAACCCTGACATCCAGGCATTCATGGAAAAGCAAGGCTTTGATAAAGACTACAGAAAACTCGAGTCCTATTATATCCAGAAGTAAGTCACTTCTTATCATGCTGTTTCTAAAACACTGATCCAAATGCACTAGAAAATAAATTTTACATATACTGTTTTTTTTTTTTTTTTTTTCTCTCCTCTCCTCATTCTGTTTTGTGGTTCTGTTTTAATGCCAGACTTCTGGATATTGTTGGTGCTACAAACAAAGGATACATGGTTTGGCAAGAGGTGTTTGATAATGGAGTTAAGGTAAGGGGACTGAAAAAGGTTCAGCATGCATATCTTTATAATTACGCCATGTTTCCCCTGTGATCACATCATAATTTACATAGAGAAAATGAAACGTATGTGTGCTTGTATGCATGTGTATGAAAGGCACGTGAATTTTAAAGCTCTTAAAAGAAATAAATCAAACAATCTTCCCTAAATGGCAAAGCAAAAATCATAGGTTTGTTATCTGGTCAAACATGTCCCAGTCCTGCATTTCCTTTACTATAACTGGGTGCCTAGTCCACTCGTGACATCATGGTTCTTGCAGCTGAAGCCGGACACTGTGGTGGAGGTGTGGATGGGCAGTAACTATCAGGAGGAGCTCCAGAATGTAACTGCAGCAGGCTTCTCCACTATCCTGTCATCACCCTGGTACCTAGATTACATTAGCTATGGCCAGGACTGGCAGAGGTACTACAAAGTTGAGCCACTCAACTTCAAGGGTTAGTCAAAACAATGTCTTCCCTGTTTTCCTGGGTGTGTTACAAACAAGTCAGGAGCCACATGGAACATATTGAAGGGACAATTTGTTTTTTGTGGTAGCAAAAATGTGTTTTGCTTTTGTAAAATCATTCTAGTGAAAGAGGAGATTGTTTTCCCTTCTGAAATTACTGTACAGGTATAAGTTGCCCTGGAATTTAACTGGGGAAGGGGGGGTGTTCTGAAGTTGATATGACTGGGTGAAGTAAAGTGAGGCTTCCACTTAAATTGTATGGTTTAAAACCTGCACCTGCAGAACACACTAATGCCTGCAACAAAATGTGAACGCTTTAGAATTGCACATTGCCTTGCATATGCATGGTGCTTCGGTGCAAGTGTGATTGCTGTGCGCAGGATGGTTGTTAACATTTTAAATGCACGGCTGGTGCACGCATTTCCCGACTGGCTTCCCAAATGAACACTGCATGGCCCTCTTACCCACCACCCTCGCTCTAAGACATCACTGGGCGCTGTGTATCCGCTGTGTTCGTGTAGCTCAAGCCGGACACTATCATCCACGTGTGGAAAGGCAATGAAGAGCAATACTCGAAGGAGATGGCCTCTGTCACAGCTGCAGGCTTCCATGCCCTGCTCTCCACCCCCTGGTACCTGAACCGCATCTCCTACGGACAGGACTGGCAGAATGCTTACAAGGCTGATCCATACGGCTTCAATGGTTTGTGCACATTACTTAAAAGAGGGTTAGAGGTCATAAAAGACACAGTACTCATATGATTACTCAAAATGTACTGGGGAACTGCAGAAGGCTGTGTGGAATAAATAGTTTATAACCTAAAACTCGTGATGCCCTTTACCATCGCTGTTGCCTAGGCTTTGAGCATTAGCACTTATTTACCATAGAGCAGATTGTCTAGAAGGCAGTGATTGCTTGGCCAGTTCCTACCAGGGAAACAGAGGCCATGTAACTCCCTCAACAGGACATCAGTCTCTCACATAGGTCTTTGGATTGTGGCAGGAAACTGAAGAAGTGAAGAATGTAAAAGCTCTTTACAGACTGAGCAAGGTTTCGAGGCAGCAGCACTACCTTCTGCACAACTCCTGCCCCGGAAATGACATTTAGCAACAGAATTTATCGAATTTAAAATGTAGCAGTTAAGGAGCCAAAGATGTTGAGGGTGGTCCTCAGTCAGATTTAGAGTAACATATCCTAGAGTGCTGTGTTGTTCTTTCCCCACTTCATGCGTACATTGCAGTAACAGTTTTCATGTGATATAGGTCCAATTCCTATACAGCTCATTATCTGAGCATACCAACATCCTGTATAAAATCATTACATTTATGGGTTATTTAGTATAAGCTGTAAACCTTTATAACTGAGGACTGGCATCTGTAAGGTTTGCTGTGGGTGTTTTTGTTTTATCTCATAATTTTCTACAATTTAAGTGGAAGTCCTTACAATGAGTTGAATTTACATTATTTTGCTTAGTTGATACTAAGCTGGGTATTGGGTTATGAAGCTATGTCCCATGGCAACATATGACAATTTTTTTTTTTTTTTTTTTTTTTTAATTTTATTTGGCATTTCCCAATGGCTCCTGACTTGGGTCATGTTTACAAGCATGTAGTTGTTGCCACTTTTTGCTCAGGTAGTGTGTGTGCGCTGTGCAATACCTGTTACGTGTTTTTGGTCTCTGATGTGTGCTGTGCTACATGCTGTTTCCAAAGTTTGTTCATTGGTGAACAGTGTGCTGTGTAATTCTCAGGCACTGATACCCAAAAGAAGCTGGTTATAGGGGGAGAGGCCTGCTTGTGGGGAGAATATGTGGACGCCACTAATCTCACCCCCCGGCTGTGGTAAGATACACTGGTTCTAAATTGTTTTTCAGTTGTATTTCATCCCGTTTGTCAACTGTATAGTTTTGCTTCCGTTTCCATTCCAGTGCGCACATTAGCAAAGTACATACAAGGAAAAATCTTTGTCATTGACATGAATTGAACTAGTATCGGTATCATTGCGGATGAGTAATAAAGATTAAGCTGAATTGTTTCATAGCTACATGTATGACTTCTGCTGACAGCATGTCCAACGTTGAGGAACTGGTATAATTCTGTCAGTTGTAATTTTCACTAAATGACTTTGCTGTATCGGATGTGTGTGTACCTTTGTGTAAACTTATCTCCTGTGTCAGTTCATCCCACAAACATATAGCATTTGTGATCCTGTAGTTGATCACTGAGCGGTACTAGATACATTGTAGGAGTTTCATGAGAAGCAGCAATGGTGTCAGTGGCTTGGGGAAAATGATTGAACAGCTTGATCGGTGGAACCAGGTGAGGTCATTAACAAAGGCGTTTTCTTGTTTGCAAACCACATAACTGGGTCACAATTGAGGTCATTGAAGGCACCATCTTGTTTATAAGCCCCACAACTGGGGCAAGCGGTTTTTTTTTTTTTTTGGTAACTGGGCCACTTAGTGAATCAGCCAAGCACAGGAAGGTGAGCTGTTGATGATCACTGTTGTAAACACGTTAAAATACCGTGACTGGATTTAATCTTATCTGGATGCTCAAAGGTTAGTCATTTAATCTCAGAGATTTCCCAACCCAGATGCATGTTTTATCTGTCGGTTGCATATTTATTTTGATTTCTAGTATGAAGGAACTATTGCATTTTGCACCCTTTTCATTTCCACACAGGCCCCGTGCAAGCGCAGTAGCTGAGAGGCTGTGGAGTAACGAAAATGTGACTGACATCGATGATGCCTACAGCCGTCTGACCCAGCACCGTTGTCGGATGGTGGCGTAAGTTTGGGGAACTGCAGAGGAACAAGAGAAAAGTTTCACTATATGTCAGCAATTGTTTAGACTTGGGGGGGCTCCAGAAAGATGTGGTCTGCATTGTTTTCAGGTCTGTAGTAAAGAAATAGATTTTGTAGCTCAAAGGTGGCCAGCTAGATTTATCATTCCCAAGAGTCTGACAGGGTTTATTTAAATTTACCTTGAGTAAAAAGTGTTCAGATGGATCTGATGTGACTGATCCTTTATGAAGCAGTACATTACATGATTTTCTAATAAATGTCTCTCCGTCTGTCTCTTTGCAAGGAGAGGGATTCCAGCAGAGCCCCTGTTTGTGGGACACTGTGACCAAGAGTACAAAGGGCTGTGAAAAATCAACAATGCTGCTTGTGATAATCTTCAAAGCCTTTTTCTTAAACATTCAATTCAATAAAATATCAATTGTTTGGGGTGATAAC
Organism: Heterotis niloticus; assembly: GCA_018136845.1. Lineage (NCBI taxonomy): Eukaryota > Metazoa > Chordata > Actinopteri > Osteoglossiformes > Osteoglossidae > Heterotis > Heterotis niloticus. The sequence continues at coordinate 21,013,509 of CM030891.1, forward strand.
TGTGAAAATTTAAACAAAAATTGAATATTACAATAAGTGCTGTTATACCTTTTTTTATATATATATATATATTGATCCCCCCCCCCAAAAAAAAAAAGTATACTTAAGTGTTGGCAAATATTTTATAATACTGTGAAGGATACTGTTTTGATTTGTGTGATTTGCACTGAAATATATGGAAAAGATGTCAAAGTCACCTGTTTTGAACATGTTATGACTGGGTGTTATTGCTCATGCTTTGTTCAAGAGTTTTAGTTACACTGTGGATAGCTTCAGTGAAACTAGTATGTTATGGCCTCTTCGTATCAGTACTATGGTCTTAGTACTGCAGCTGACACCTATTTTGATCAAGAGTTTTGTGACCATGCCCACAGGAATGCCTTCTGTCAAAGCCTGTACAATGGTGACACTAGCAAGATTCAATATAGTTTTACACAAATACTACTTTTATTCTTCCACATAGTGCATTTGCTGGGTAAGTGCTTATCCACAAGTTTTTCTAATCACAAGTGTGATTACAGTAAATATTTGAATTCCACACAATGTATTTTTGTGTACTTCTGTGTAATGAAGTCACATTTTCCCCCTAGGTGTCTGAAAGACATCAACAGCCTCTGGTTGTGGTACCTTTACATTTGCCACTTTATGCTAGTCCTGCCATCTTGTTCACAAGGGTACGCTGATTCACTGGGTTCATGGCTTCGTAGCTGGACAGCTGCATGGAGAATGTGGCGCTGCCTGATGTCAAAGTTCGCAGCACAGTGGAGTAACCCTAGAAAACCGTAACACAGTCACAGCGATCCTAACAGCTGCATCTAATCAGCAAAGCCTTCACTGCTGTTACAAAAAGCTTAGCCATTAGATGTTGGATGTTACCCACCATGGTCTCTGCTAGCGGCACCAAGGCCAGGACCACCTTGCTGTCCTGACGGCTCTGGATATCTTGGATGACGCCACGTCTCTGTGCCAGATCCCCTAGCACAGGGCTCAGGTGTTCTGCACCCACAGTGATTTCCAGGGTCATAAGCGGCTCCAGCACCTGGCCTCCTGCTTGCTTCATTGCCTGGGGAACCACACCTTCCTGAGCCCTCACCTTTCAACATCCTCTAGATTACAGCCCACATATTGTCACATTTAACTATTTTTTAAAAAATCACTGCTAGAATTGTCTAATTGTGCACGGCACTGTATAAAAATGGATTTTTTTTAACTAATTCAATGTATGGAAGAAACAAAACATTTAGCATTTTAGATCTTAATGCAGCATCCAAACACCACAGCTGAGGGCAGTTGCAAGTACACATCCCTTACCTTCAGCATGCAACGTGATACACACGCCGATACCATGGCTCCTGTGGTCCCAGTCTGCACACTGATGGCCTGCACCGTGGTGGTTACCCCCTGCACAGGGAAACCAAGCAATGGACCTGCACATGCAGTGCATACAGTTGAAGTGAAAGGTAGAAAGGTGACAATATTCACACAGTGCATACAGCTGATGGCTTAAGGAGTGAGTACTGAAGGCACAAAGCCCTAAACATCCATAACACTCTCTCTACTGTATACTGATTCTTCAACTAGATACTGAATTTTGATTAGTTCTGTTGCCGATGGCAACTTTCATTATGTGTAATCAGGGCAAAGCAGCAGTAGGATTTCTAAAAAGCAGACAATGCCCCAGCTTTCACAGTGTTCTTAGCTAAGGGTTCCTCTTACATGACATTAGAATTTAAAGACAATGACTGCCGTTACTGGCTGCACTGGTGAGTTACCTTGCAGATAAGTGCTGTGTATCCCATTCTCCACGGCATCCTTCATGTCAAGACTCAGGCTCTCAGCTAGACCCTGGCTATAGGTGATGTTGCAGGCCGCCTCCTCCTGGGGGCTCACCTCCAGGCTTGCCGTTACAACATGCCGCCTCTCCCCCAGAGTTCGATCCAAAGTGTCTACGTAGACCCAAAAGGTGATGACATGGTGTCTGAGCACCAACTGCACAGACGGTCTTCATGCCACAGGTGAAAATATGAAAAGCTTACCTGTAGTACACGCAGACTGGAGTACGGTCTCCCTGTATGCCACTTGCAAGGGCCCCAAGTAAGTCTCGAGTCCATACTCTCTCCTGATTCGATCATGAATGATATCGATATGGAGTTCTCCCATTCCACACAGAATAGTCTAACAAAACACAGAGCATGTACATATACTCAGTAACAGCGATTGCCTATAATCTTTAGTCAGTAGTCAAGGGGCTACTTCCTAAACTAAACGAAAATGATTAATGTAAGAAACATCATTAATGTGTACAAATGACATGTACACCACTTATTACATTCACTGTAGTAGTACACTAGTTGTACGTTCCTCTCACCAACATAAAGAACTGTCTCTTTACGTTGTCATTAGCCATTGTTTCTCACATCTTCATTGTGGATTTTACCATCCATCTATTATCATTAACCACTTCATCCTGGTCAGGGTCATGGCAGTTGGAGCTTATTCCAGAATCACAGGGGAACTAGGCTAGCATGTCCTTCCAATGTAGGTTGGCCCCACCACTGTGCCACCCTGCACATACCTAACTAACACTCCTATTTTAGTTCAAAATAGTCACCAGATACTATGAAAAATGGAAATTCGTTTATTCCTTCACTCATTCTCAATAACGGTTTGTCCAGTGCAGGGTGCAAAGCCTATCATGGAAACATCGGAATCGAAACACCCAGAGGAAACCCACATGAACACAGAACATAAAAACGTGCAGACTAAGCCGTATTCTAACACAAGTCTTAAGTCACAGCCTAGAAGAAGAGATAAAGAAACAGTGCTACCCCCTGCACACACGTCGGACATAATCATATGCAAAAAAAAGTCTGTATCTGTTTTACATTAAAGTGCTGGATTAACATTGTGCACCACAAGTCTATTTTTTCAATCACCTGTCCAGAATCAGGGTCTCTCTTGACTTTCAGGCTGGGGTCTTCCCTTTGTAGGCAGGTCAGTGCATGATCCAAGTCTTTCAAAAAACAGGTAAGAAATTTGTCACCTCATATTCAAATCCTCCACTACCATGCTGATGCTACACATTCCTTTTATAGCTCAGCCCACAAATAACAATGGTGTTTCTGCCCTAGCACTGCATGTTGCCTAGCACTGTACTCAGACAAGAGGATTTAATCAAACTGACACGATTCCACTGCTGTTTCAAAGACCACAAACACTAAGTATAACTGTGCATGAGGCTACCACCTGTTTGCTTGGCCATGGTTGGGGGTTCAATGGTACAGAAGAAGACAGGATCCGGGACTTCCACCCCAGCTAGGATCAAGCTCCCAGCATCGCTCTCCGAGCCCTTTGTCTTCCCCTCCTTTTGCTCCAGTTGCCTGCAGGCTGCTTGGAATGCTGAGGACTTGGAGGCCACAATGGTGTCACCTGTGACAGTCTGCGTTTGAACACAATTACAATCACTCCTCAAAGTATGAAATAGAAAAAGATAATCAACCATACAAAAAGGAGGCAGAATGTGGCACACTGGTTGCTGAAGAAAGATAAATTGGCAAGTCTCGAGTCCATACTCTCCTGTAGTTTGTTCAGAATATCTATACAGGGGGGGACCTTACTGTGATTCAGAATAAACACAGTACTTAGTGGTACCCCAGGTCAGGTGACAGTGTTTCCAGTGACTCTTATGAAACATACTGGTCTTCAAAACTCCCAGTTGCCAGCTACCCAAATTTTATATGAAAGATTCACAGTCCTTGTACCCTCAAGGGTGAGCAAAGCACGAGAAAAGGTACCTGCTTCAACCCCACTGTGAGGGCAATGTTTCCCGCTGTCAGTGTGGGAATCTCAACATGCTGGTCAGCAAATGGCACCATCAGGCGACTCATCCTCTCCCTGGAGAGATTCACCAACACCAGGTACTGCAGTTAACAGCTCTATCTGTGAATGGAAGCTGTTTTTTTTCAACAAATCCTAGCCTAATTGATTTCTTCAATAACATGGCTGAGTGATTTGTTTAACTTAAAAACTCAATAAACACCAAAACTCATATGATTTGTGTATGTAAGAAGGCAACATTAAGAAATCATTCAGGTCATTTTAAATTAGTGTTACCTTCCACCGTGCCAGGCAAACTGGGAAAAATGAACAATAACACCTTCTATAGTCTTCCAAAAGTTATAACAAGGAACACAGATGGTCATTATTCCAGTGTTATTGAGAAGGAATTTTACAACAAATCACAGGTAGCAAACAATGAACTATTCTGAAAATGAGTTTTAAAAAGGCCCTTTAATAAGTCCTCAAAGCCAGTATCATTAGTAACCTTATGTCAATCACTTTTGCATTTCTAAAATATGGGCAATGTACAGATAACATACGTAGTGTTCCTGTTGATGTTGTGGACAGCAGACTGGGCTTTCATGGCCCCGGAGTAAATTCGGACAAATACCATTGGGCCTCGCTGCTTATCATGCACAACCTTGAATGCCAGCGCACAGAGGTCATCATCATACCACCGTCTGCAGGGAGCAAGAGCAGAACAAAAACCACACAGTGAAAAGAAAGTGGAGCGTTGTGGTAAGGGGTTCTAAACAGTTCAGACTGTCTGACCAAAATGACAATGTCCAAAAAGGATACCTGAATATTTATTTCAACCACAAAAAAAAAAAAAATTCCAACAATAAATTGTGTTTTTTGACACACCGAGAAGCTGTTATAAAACAAAGCATTTAACATATTCTTCACACACCCAGGAGGCCTAAAGAAATGCATTATTGAGGCCACTGGTTGTGACTCACACCAGGTCATGGTGGCGTTCATTGGGTGCAGGGAGGTAGGTTGTGATGGCATCTAAGAGAGGTTGAACCCCCTTGTTCCTCAGTGCACTGCCGCAGAGTACAGGTACCCCTTTCTGGGCCAAGGTTACCCGCCGCACTGCCAGCTGGAGCTTAGCACAGAAAAAAGATGCAGTGAGACATGTCCTGTCCACTACAAAATAAAGTCATCCATGTATTACAGCATTCATCATCTACTACCCATTTTTAACAAGCAGGGTTTACAAAGTCACTTAATGCTCAGTCTCTTCTTAAAGAAACAACAGGAGTTCCTCTCTCTGCATTATTATTGGGGTAATAATAATAATAATAATAATAATAATAATAATATGTTCTTTGCTGATGCTTTTGTCCTTTACTTGACAGTAAGCTAGGCCCAAATATCTCTTGTCCATCTAACAAAGTACTGTAACATACTCACACGTAAGAACACTATGAGCATTTTAGAGTCACTAATTCAGTTAAAACATGTTTTTGGACTGCAGAAGGAAATGGGAGCACCAAGAGGAAAACACACCAACATAATGAGATCATGCAAATGCCACACAGACTTTGCCAAATGCAAAGCCTCAGCCCAGGAGTTGTGACTCACCAGTCTACACACTGCAACTGTGCTGTATATGACCTTCATGTGTCCCACATTTATCTAAGCCCTAACCCCAACCTTAAGACTGACAAGATTAAGAATTAAATGTCTAAAAGTCATTATGCTCACCTCAACTGTTGTCCTTTCAGCAATTAAAACCAAGTATCACTTGATGACTGTCGCTAATAGCCAATAGCAACCTAACAATAATATAGAGAACTTTTATATTTCATATACACTGCCCGGCCAAAAAAAAGTCAAACACTCCATGTGTGAAAATGATGTCTCATGCTCCCTGAACCACTCTTTCACAATTTGAGCCCCATGAATCCTGGCATTGTCATCCTGGAGGAAAAAATCCATTGATGGAAAAACCTGGTCATTCAGTATATTCAGGTAGTCAGCTGACCTTATTTTTTGGGCACATAACATTGCTGAACCTAATCCAGCCGCAAGGGGATGCACAAACTAGTGCATGTCTTTGTGCCGGTCCCAAGCCCGGAAATGGAGAGGGTTGCGTCAGGAAGGGCATCCGGCGTAAAAATTTTTGCCAAACTAAATATGCGGACAAAAATAGAAATTTCCAAACCGGATCGGTCGAGGCCCGGGCTAACAACGACCGCCACCAGCACTGCTAGCCGACAGGGTGCTGGCGGAAATTGGGCTACTGCTGGCCAAAGAAGGAGGAAGAGAGGAGGAAGGCATGTCAGGAGGAAGGTTAAGAGAGTGGACGTGAGGATAGGAACTTTGAATGTTGGTAGTATGACTGGTAAAGGGAGAGAGCTTGCAGATATGATGGAGAGAAGGAAGGTTGATATATTGTGTGTGCAAGAGACCAAATGGAAGGGGAGTAAGGCTAGGTGCATCGGAGGGGGGTTTAAACTGTTTTACCATGGTGTGGATGGGAGGAGAAACGGGGTAGGGATTATCCTGAAGGAACAGTATGTAAAGATTGTCTTGGAGGTGAAGCGAGTGTCTGACAGAGTGATGGTTATGAAACTGGAAATTGATGGTGTGATGCTGAATGTTGTTAGTGCATATGCCCCGCAAGTTGGGTGTGAGATGGATGAGAAAGAAGAATTCTGGAGTGATATGGATGAAGTGGCGAGGAGTGTACCTGAGGGAGAGAGAGTGGTGATTGGAGCGGATTTCAATGGACATGTTGGGGAAGGAAACAGAGGAGATGAGGAGGTGATGGGTAGATATGGTGTCAAGGAGAGGAATGCAGAAGGTCAGATGATAGTGGATTTTGCAAAAAGGATGGACATGGCTGTGGTAAACACGTATTTTAAGAAGAGGGAGGAACACAGGGTGACGTAAAAGAGTGGAGGAAGATGCACACAGGTGGACTATATCTTATGCAGGAGGGCCAGACTGAAGGAGACTGTAGACTGTAAAGTGGTGGCAGGGGAAAGCGTAGTTAGGCAGCATAAGATGGTGGTTTGTAGGATGACATTGGAGATCAAAAAGAGAAGGAGAGTGAGGGCAGAACCAAGGATCCAATGGTGGAAGTTGGAAAAGGAAAACTATAAGGTGGAGTTCAGGGAGGAATTAAGACAGGCACTGGGTGGCAGTGAAAAGTTACCAGTGAGCTGGACATCTACAGCAGAAGTGGTAAGGGAGACAGCTAGAAAGGTGCTTGGTGTGGCATCAGGACAGAGGAAGGAGGACAAGGAAACCTGGTGGTGGAATGAAGAAGTACAGGAGAGTATACAGAGGAAGAGGCTGGCGAAGAAGAAGTGGGATAGACAGAGAGATGAAGAATGTAGAGAGGAGTACAAGGAGATGAGGCGTAGGGCGAAGAGAGAGGTGGCAAAGGCTAAAGAGAAGGCTTATGGTGGATTGTATGAGAGGTTGGACACTAAGGAGGGAGAAAAGAACCTGTACCGATTGGCTAGGCAGAGGGACTGAGCTGGGAAAGATGTGCAGCAGGTTAGGGTGATAAAGGATAGCAATGGAAATGTAATCACAAGCGAGGAGAGTGTGTTGAGCAGATGGAAAGAGTACTTTGAGGGGTTGATGAAGAGAACGAGAGAGAGAGAAGACTGGATGATGTAGGGACTATGAATAGGGGAGTGCAATGGATTAGCAAGGAGGAAGTTAGGACAGCTATGAAGAGGATGAAGAATGGAAAGGCTGTTGGCCCAGATGACATACCTGTGGAAGCATGGAAGTGTTTAGGAGAGATGGCAGTGGAGTTTTTAACCAGATTGTTTAATGGAATCTTGGAAAGTGAGACGATGCCTGAGGAGTGGAGAAGAAGTGTACTGGTACCTATTTTTAAGAATAAAGGTGATGTGCAGAGCTGTAGTAACTACAGAGGGATAAAACTGATCAGCCATAGCATGAAGTTATGGGAAAGAGTAGTGGAAGCTAGGTTAAGAAGGGAGGTGACGATTAGTGAGCAGCAGTATGGCTTCATGCCGAGAAGGAGTACTACAGATGCGTTGTTTGCTCTGAGGGTGTTGATGGAGAAGTACCGAGAAGGTAAGAAGGAGTTGCATTGTGTCTTCGTGGACTTAGAGAAAGCATATGACAGGGTACCTAGAGAGGAGCTGTGGTATTGTATGAGGAAGTCAGGGGTGCCAGAAAAGTATGTAAGAGTGGTACAGGATATGTACAAGGACAGTGTGACAGTGGTGAGGTCTGCAGTAGGAGTGACGGATGCTTTCAGGGTTGGGGTAGGATTACATCAAGGATCAGCTTTGAGTCCTTTCTTTTTTGCAATGGTAATGGACAGGTTGACAGATGAGATCAGACAGGAGGCACCGTGGACTATGATGTTTGCAGATGACATTGTGATCTGTAGTGAGAGTAGGGAGCAGGTTGAAGAGACCCTGGAGAGGTGGCGATATGCTCTAGAGAGAAGAGGAATGAAGGTCAGTAGGACTAAGACAGAATACATGTGCATAAATGAGAGGGAGGACAGAGGAATGGTGAGGATGCAGAGAATAGAGTTGGCGAAGGTGGGGGAATTTAAATACTTAGGATCAACAGTCCAGAGTAATGGGGAGTGTGGAAGAGAGGTGAAGAAGAGAGTGCAGGCAGGGTGGAGTGGGTGGAGAAGAGTGTCAGGAGTGATCTGCGACAGAAGGGTACCAGCAAGAGTGAAAGGGAAGGTCTACAAGACGGTAGTGAGACCAGCTATGCTTTATGGGTTGGAGACGGTGGCACTGACCAAAAGACAGAAGGCAGAGCTGGAGGTGGCAGAGTTAAAGATGTTAAGGTTTGCACTGGGTGTGACGAGGATGGACAGGATTAGAAATGAGTATATTAGAGGGTCAGCACAGGTTGGACGGTTTGGAGACAAAGTCAGAGAGGCGAGATTGCGTTGGTTTGGACATGTGCAGAGGAGAGATCCTGGATATATCGGGAGAAGGATGCTAGGGATGGAGCTGCCAGGCAAGAGGAAGAGAGGAAGGCCTAAGAGGAGATTTATGGATGTGGTGAAAGAGGACATGCAGGTGGTGGGGGTGACGGAGAGAGATGCAGAGGACAGGAGGAAGTGGAAGCTTTTGATCCGCTGTGGCGACCCCTAACGGGAGTGGCCGAAAGAAGAAGAAGAAGATAACATTGCTGAACCTAGACCTGAACAACTGAAGGAACCTCACATCATAACACTAAATTAAATCCAGGTTGTGACTTTTTTCTGGCTGGGCAGTGTATGTGTATTTGTACAGTATGTCACTACTTACTTTTTTAGGTGGCACAGCATCAAAGTTCTCACTGTATTCTCCCAACAACAGCTCAGCAAAATCATCATCCAGATCTGCAACCTGTGAGAATCAGCCACAGGAACTTCACTTTCAGTTGTACTTATACTAACTACATGGTCATGTTATTAATACATCATGGTCATTCTAATGAACTGCTGAAAAAAAAATATTCTCCATTTTAACAGCATAAAGGTTCCAAAGTGCTCAAGCCCCTCACCTGTTCTATAAGGTTGCTTCTAGCATCTCTGACATGCCTCAGAAGTTCCTGGTCATCTGAGGTGCTCAGGGGTTTCACCAAAAACACTCTACCATCGCTGTCATCAGACTGAGGCCACACTATTTTGTGACCATTGACCAAATCAACCAACCCCGTGAAGCTTTTTCCAATGCCAATGGGAATCTAGAGACAATTGTGATACCCATTTCCATGTTAAAACACACAGCATCAATGTACTAGGAAAGATTACAGGTTGAGTATGTTAGCTAGCTTAAACAACAATGTGTACCTACCTGTACAAGAACTGGATTGGCTTTGAGCTTCTTCTTTATGCTCTCAACTGAATCTGAAAAGCTAATTAACAGAAATTGTGAGATAATTTTCAAGATTTCTCAAAAATATTACTTCAGATAATGAGAAAAGTACAGCTAATTGCTGGGTTCGGTCATACCTGGCTCCTGGTTTGTCCATTTTATTGAGGAAGCAGACTCGAGGCACATGATGCTTGTCAGCTTGCCGCCACACTGTGAGTGTTTGGGCCTAAGATAAGTACACACACCACAGTGATGTCATTTTAGTCTCATGAGGGGCAAAATATGACACAAAGAGCCAAATTGGAAGAGTTTTGGGAGAGAACTTGCTGTAATACCTTTGTGTCAGATAGTAAAGCTGAATTGCTCAGTTGTACAAGTGGTTAAAAACATAACTTACTTCAGTTAACAACTAAATAAAGACATAAAACAGTGCATCCATGCTGTATTTCTGAAACATGACAGCAAAAGGGCTGCTAACTTCCACTCCAGCTGAGGCATCAAACACAGCCACAGCCCCATCCAGAACTCGCAGTGCTCTCTCCACTTCCAAGGTAAAGTCCACGTGTCCTGGAAACCAAGCAAAACTTGATTTATTACAAATTTATATTTGCATGCCTCTTTCTCTCACAAGTTTGCTAAAATAGTTTGCCACACAGCAAAACATGTTTATTCATTTGGGCTCATATATAAAAATTCACAACGGTCCATTTTCCTGCAAAATTTCAATTTATAAACTTACTATGCGCATGGGGATGATTGAAATTACTGACAAATTAATTGTTGATACGGTATAGTCTGCATGTGCTTCCTGTCATTCAGAAAATATCTCCATACCTGGAGTGTCTATGAGATTAATTCTGTGCTCCTTCCAGTCAAAGGTAACAGCTGCTGACTGAATAGTGATTCCCCTTTCTCTCTCCTGCACCATGAAATCTGTGACTGTGTCCCCATCATCAACATCTGTAAATAAAATTTTATTAGTATTGAGAGACAGTTAAATACAAAAACAAAACCTAGACTGGGGATCAAATCCCAATTTCCCACATGCTATTTAATCGCTATATACTATATATCACTATAGGTATATACACACCTTTCATTTTAAGTTCAAGTTTCAATTTAAGATCATATGCTGTAACAGATATATTTATATGTGATTAAACTAAATCAATTATTAGTTCAGCAGAATAATTGTAAAATTTTGCTTTCAGCATTTCAAAACTGGAGGTCTGCTGAATACACATAGTTTCTGTAAAGACCAGTACTAAATGACATCCACACCTCCGAGAGAACGGGTGTATCCAGAGTAGTATAACATTCTCTCTGTGGTTGTGGTCTTTCCAGCATCAATATGAGCCATGATTCCGATGTTGCGAATTCTGGAACGCATAAAACAGGGAATTTTTCTCAATATGCTACTTAGAAATGGCACAATAAACAGGAATGTGTAGTGGTAGTGCATAGGTTAGTGTTTGTCAAGAGGAATGGAAGTAGTAAACTGCAAGTACTTACTTTGACACATGTGGGTTGACCACTGTTCGTACCGATTTGACATCATCTGTAACAAATAAAAAAAAAAAAGATAAAGAACTCTACTTAAGCAATGTCAAACTGACTCCCATTTACACATATTAATAAAATGCATGGGTAGAGAACACTAAACTGTTAAACACCTGGCAGAAAACTGTATCTTCTTTTTGCTTGTATTCTCCATCTGCACCATGTTTGAGCTCTGATCCTGCAGCACTTCATAAACTATAGAAAACATTACACAGAGAACTCAGGTAAACCAAATCCTAACAAGCCATCCACAAACACAGATGCCTTTCCTGCTGCTGTCACTTTCTTACCCCATCCTGAGCAAAGTATGATTCGAAATTCTTCGCCACTGCAGTTCTGAGGAACATCTCCACATTCAGTCTAAACCACCAGAACCAGTCTGCCAGAAAACCACACTCTGTCAACCATCATTTCAGCTCTTCCCTTCATATAAGTATTATGAAAGTAACTGCATTAGTGACACATAAAAAACACTAAAATAGCTGTTAGTAATACATGAAAATAAAAATAGTGCTCTACATTAGCAGTACATAAAAGCAATGCAAAAAACTCCCAATAGTGGTAAACAAAAACGAAGTTATCCGTATTTGATATACATTTCATATTTCCAGTGCTAATTGTAGCGTGTAGTTTATCCACTATTACGCGTAATCATCACTTGTAATCTATACAGCAGGTTTTCTACCAGAGTAATACCTTACCCAAGGGTAATACAGTAGGAGTGGGATTCGAATCACCAGTCTTAATAAACATCTGTTTAGTCAACAAAAAACACTCCAGCTAATTATCAAATATTACTGAAATAAAAAAAAACCCACCTCACAAATTTCATAAGTTCAGCCCCAGTGACATGAACCGACCGGGTGTATGTAAATTTTATGGCAGCGCCAAAATGCAGCTACGATGTAAATACTAACGTTTCAGCACTGTAAGAATTCAACAATGTCATTTTATTAATAACTTAATATTATATGGGATAGACCTAAAGGAAAACTGAATGGTTTCTTGACACGCTCCGTGACGCAGTGTGCCATTGAAATCGGTTCGCCGGAAACTGGTCTCTAAGTTGCAGAGTTCCCGTCTTGGATAGTTTGATATCAAAAACTTTTAGACATTTCTCACATAAAATAGTGACATACATTATGTTTTGTTTAAATAATTTACCAAATTATATTATATAAGATTAGTTTAGATGTTTAAAGAGTACTGGTTATTTTTTTACATTGGTGGCCAACATGCCTCGAACGTCGCTTCGAACACCGGAAGTTGTTTATGACGATACTTCCTTTTTAAGTCCGAGCTCGGGAAAGATATCACCGACAATCCGGACACACTCGTGAAAATACCCAAATTTGACGATTAAACAACCCGCACTGGACTCGTTACAAGATATTTCTAGCCTTTGTAAAGTTCAAGATTTAACATGGTAAGATGAATTGGTCTTTTGCCATTTTTGTTATGTTTATGTGGTAACACGTGGCTCAGTTAACAGCTGATGGTGGAGTTGTCCAATGTTGATGGCACTTAGGTGAAAGAGCAGCGCTTTTAAATGAGAAATTTCATTGTTATACACAGCTGTTTGAGTGTAATTTGTACTGGTAAAGAAGCAAGTTGTGTTTTCCTAATAGTATCTTTTGAGTTGTTGAATTTACTGCGCTTTACTGTGAATTGTACGTTAGAGAAATACACTTGCCAGATAAAAACAATAAATGTACTAAATAAACTTAAAAGTGAAAGTAGCTCCTGGTAGTCTAACCTAGCTTTTTTTCTCAGAAGTAACCTGTATTGCACGTTTATAAAATTTGTGGTAGGATAAAGCAAATTAAAAAAATGCCATACTTTTATATGTCTTGTATGTTTCTTGGTACGTGTTGAAGATGGTTTATGGGATTTGCTGTCTTTAGTAATTTAAATATGGTTAACTGTAAGTAACTGATAATGAAGAAATTGAGCTTATAACAGCTAATAAATATTTATAACGACTTTTTGTAGCACAGCCTAAACGTAGTTTGAGAATTTAGCCTATACCTTTTGTTTTTGGTGACTTGTGTGTTACGGAGGATTTCTGTACACTGACTGTCTGTGTTTATTTCTTCATTCACAGCCTCAGAATGAACACATTGAGTTACACCGCAAGCGTCATGGGTATCGCCTGGACCATCATGAGCGAAAGAGGAAGAAGGAGAGTCGACAGGCTCATGAGCGATCACACAAAGCCAAGAAGATGATCGGATTGAAGGCCAAACTGTACCACAAGCAGAGGCATGCAGAGAAGATCCAGATGAAGAAAACGTGAGTATTCAGTTTCCTGTACGCTCACATATTAACTGACTGATATTGATATGTTGACTGACATCAAACTCTGTCTTAAGTTTCAGGGTTTTTTCTATTCTACAGGTGTCCATAATACATTCTTCTGCTGGTGTATAATCTTTAAAGTGCTCTGTTTTAGGCATTCTGCTGAGAATATATATTAGACCCTATTTGTACAAGACTTTCTTCTCATTCTGTAATGTATTACAGTGTATTTATAGGAATTTATTTGGACATTTACTTTTCACTGACTAAGGAACATGTTATAATTTGTAACACCTCTATCTATGTTTTTACAGCATCAAAATGCATGAGCAAAGGAAAACCAAGCAGAAGAATGATGAAAAGACTCCACAGGGTGCTGTGCCTGCTTACCTGCTGGACAGAGAGGGTCAATCCCGTGCTAAGGTTCTCTCCAACATGATCAAGCAGAAGAGGAAAGAGAAGGCTGTGAGTATTAGCTTAAGGATCCTAGGAATGACCTACAGGACTTTGTTGCTAACTCAAAGGAGTAACCCTCAGTCTTTTTCCCTCCCCGTAGGGTAAATGGGAAGTCCCGCTGCCCAAGGTACGAGCACAAGGAGAGACAGAGGTGTTCAAAGTCATCCGCACAGGCAAGAGGCAGAAGAAAGCATGGAAAAGGATGGTTACCAAAGTCTGCTTTGTGGGAGATGGATTCACTCGCAAGCCACCCAAATATGAAAGATTCATAAGACCAATGGTAAAATTACTCAAATTAATTTGATTTTTTTTCCCCTGTTGTGAGTTTAATTTGTTTTTGTATATTGTATTAACCATGTTATCACTGATTATACTGTAGTTGTAATCTCAACTACTAGTGGATGTGCTGTAAGAGAGGTCTGCAATGGGAAACCTATACAAGGCAATTTAATAATTGCAGGGTTGAATTTTAGGAAAATACTGTATATTCAGGATTTCATTAAGAGAAATCATTTTCTTTCTCCCAATTTCGCAGGGCCTGCGTTTCAAAAAAGCACACGTGACACATCCAGAGCTGAAGGCCACATTTTGCTTACCCATTCTTGGGGTGAAGAAGAACCCATCATCACCACTCTACACATCACTGGGAGTTATCACAAAAGGCACAGTCCTGGAGGTCAACGTGAGCGAACTTGGCTTGGTCACACAAGGTGGAAAAGTAATTTGGGGTGAGTGTCTGATAGTCCAAGAGGCTGCATCATAGAATGTTACAGAATGATATCAATGTGAATTTTCAAGCAGAACAATTCTCATTTTACTTGTGAAGTCATTGATGCTAAAAATTTCAATCCCACACAGAGCAGCCTTCCTGTTTATATTTTTTGTCCTAGAAACCCATGTAATTTTATGTTCTGTGGGTTATTTTACATTCTCTGATATAATAAAATATCACTAAATACATAACATTTTAAGTTATGTACACAACATTTTGTCATGAGGTGGTCTCACTAATTTCAATTACTTTTGTTTTATAGGTAAATATGCACAAGTGACAAACAATCCAGAAAACGATGGCTGCATTAATGCAGTATTGCTTGTATAATGAACTTGACAGAATTTATGAAAGATGAGGACTGAGTTTGAAGTGGACCATCGGAACTCACTGCTTGATATCGGCATCTGTTTGAGGCAAAAAATGTAACCTCTTGTGTGTTTGAAGATCAATGGAGGGAATAAAAATTTTTTCATTGATGTTTTGATTTACTTATTCAAACAAGTGAATTTGAATTATGTAGTTATTAAAAATGATAAACCAAGTACTTTTAAGTACAAAATAAGACATTTCAATATGTTTAAAAGATTAATATGACTATGTATCACTAGCTTGCATGACATTAGGCCAATTTTATCTTTATGTGGTTCATGCATTTTTTTCTGTTATGAAAAGTAACAGTTGTACATTACTTATTTTACACAGATTATGTTAGAGAAAAGGTGGCTTTTCAAAGCTCTTGGAAAGACTTTAGTCAGAAATATCCAGTACTACACAAGGCAGTTTAGTTGAAAATGGAAAATCAAATAATGATCTAAAGAGGTAAGCTTCATGTAATATTTTTTGTTCCAGTTTCCAGAATTTTCAGGTCCTCACAAGCACATTAAGTGTTTGAAATATCTGGCCTAGAACCATATTAATTTAGGTATTCACTGCAAATGTGAATGTGTGTTTTCACTGATTAAATTTAAACTATAATACTTTTAAGTTAGTACTTAACTGTTCACTTACTGAGCCAAAACAAGGCACACTGTAAGTATTTAACAATACAAACTTTATTCAGAGAAACTGATCTGGGGAAAAAGGTGTGAGTTTTGCAAAAGTCCAACCTTGACCAAAATGTAAAGATGCCCTGCTGTAAAATCTGCATCATTCCTATAGTAGGTATTTTAACAGTTTAGTGACATGATTACAAGTATAAATAGTAATTGCAATTAAAATAAAATGACTAAAGTTTATATGGTATAGTCTATTAATAAAGAAAAAAATGTAAAAATATTCAAATGAACAAAGTATTTAAAGGTAGGTGTCACATCTAATTTAAATATGGGCAGTTGCAAGAACACAAAATGAATGGGTTTAATATTAGCCTCTAAGAAACAAATTACATTAAACACTATTTGGTTGCAGCTTCAAAAAAAACCCACCCCTATATGGCTGTTTAAAAATAAACAAATTTTAGGACTAAAGAGAAAGTATAAAATGTGAACAAAGCATTTCTCTACACTTTCACCACATGACATAGCTTCACAAGCTAGGGCTTTACAGAAAATGTGTAATAAAGTAATACGTGAGCATTAGGACTAAAGATTAGCTTAACAAAAAACCTGAAATGTAAAATAAAACAAAAAAAGAATAAAGAAGCCCAAAAGTCATTTTGTATCAAGATGCATTTTAAAAATAATGTCAGGGTTAGGGTGTTAATGGCTTTGAAATTTGAATGCTGGAGTAGCTCACATTTCTCCTTCCTTGGTATGTGCTATTACAATATTCCAGTCCTTTCCACATGTGTTTGGTAAAGTATTAAATACTGTAGATCATGAAGCCCTTCTTAGGATTGGTATACGTCACGGGCATTTAACCAACGCTATTTTATTTTTTGAAAGACCTGCAGAATTTAGTCACATTTATTATGCTAGGGATAAATTTTCTCTAATACAATACTTTATTTCTTTATTTTTTCTCCAGAAACCATCAGTATGATAAAGTAGTTTCTCCTGTCTTATTTGGGTTGCTGTTTAAATTCTGCAAGTTCATCACATCAGATTTTAAGGTGCTGTCACATTGTGTACTTGCACATCTTTAAACGCTCATGTCTTCAGAATTTACTATGTTATGAAGACCACACAATATTGAGATTTTTTCTTTGTGCTTCATAACACTGAAAGCATTTTCACATTTGACAAAGGTATCTGTTGATGTCTACCTAGTACAGGTATACTTAAATACTCTACAGTCCAAGCTATGGATTTGTGTACATTAAAATAGCATGAACTACAGAGTCGTACTGCCTCCTATACAAAACAAAGGGAACTTGGGAGGTTTTTTAAAAGCTAAATAGCCATTGTAGAAAATCTGTCAAAAAGTTACTTATTTTTGCTTTTTTTTTTTTTTTTTAAATACAAACGTTAAAACTTTTCTAAAGGCATACTAAAAATAAAGGTCAATATCTCCCTTCACCCACCTCTTAAACTGAAACATTGATGTTCCCCAAGTTCTACAATTCCCCTTTAGGGTTTCCCATGTCGTTTTGCTTTAGTCCTAGGCATTGACTGGATTACTTTAGTTTTCCTCCTCAGAACTCTTCTGTTCACAACTGGAGGGTCATCATCATCATCATCATCATCATCAGAGCTCCTATCTTCTCCTTCTTCCTCTGTGGTTGTGTTTCTTTCCTCTTCTGCTTCCACAGGCTTCTCTTCAGTAATCTCCACTTTTGGCACCAACACTTCCTCTTCATTGTCTATCTCTGGCTCCTCAGATGCTTCTGCTCGCTCAGCCTCATTGCTATAGTTGACCCCTTTCTTCCGCATGGATTTACGCTTGGGTTTTGGCTGAATTTGTTTAGACTTCCTCCTGAGGACTCGCATATCTACAACAGGAAGTTCATTTGTCTCATCAGAGCTCTTATCAAGACTGTCTGGTTCCTCTTCCACAGCAGAAGCTTCCTGTTCCTTCTTAGTCTTTTCTTTCATGATCTTAACATCCGCCTCATTTTCGATCCTGGTTTTATCTTCCTTTTCTAATATAGTTCCTTCAGTTCCTTCATTGTGTTTAATCTCCTCTTCTGACTGTTGAAGGTTCTCATTCACTATGAATTGCTGATAGGACACCTCCTTCAAGCCTACAAGCAGCACAGTGTCCTGACTGAGGTCCTCAGCAGTTGCTATCTGCTCCCCCTCCACCTCTGCACCATCCAAAGAGGAGCAAGACTCTGCAGGAACATCTTCCTTCTCTACACGCTCTGAGCCAGAGCTCAATTCTTCACTTGCGGTCTCTTCCCCAGTCATTATTTGAGAATGCACGGCCACATCCTCATCAGTCATCTCTAGGAGCGGTGCCGCTGGTTCTTGCTCATCTTTGTCTTTAATAATTTCATTCCCTTCTTCCAGAGATGAAGCACCTACCACCTCTGCCTGTGAAGATGTTTCCTCTTCTGTAATCAACAGGCCACCACCCTCATCTTCCATAGCTATAGGGTCCTTATCCACCATCTCCATTGAGTTCTCCTCTTCCACTGACAAGGGGGCTTTGTACTTTACCTGCAAGTGTCCTTCACTCTCTTCTGGTAAAGAGGCCTTCTCCTCTGATTGCGAGTGTACCTCATCTTGTGGTGACAGCATCTCCTTTTCTACAAGAGAAGAGGTCTCTTCCACTGGTTCAGTCAGACCTTTATCTGGTTCTTCATAAACAGCATGAACAATGTCCTGGAAGTAGAAAAGTAGATAAAAAGTGGACACTGCCACTTCATCAGAATTCAAACTCAACATGGAGTGGATGGAATCCGTTTGACCAACTTCATTCAGGTTCTACAATATAAACCTAATAGAGATAAGGCCGGGGCAAAATTTTTCAAGGAGCTCAGTAACACTCCAGTACAGATTTGTAAATGTCTGGTTAAAAGCTAGCAAATAAAAGTTGATATTCTAGGCATGGTTTTGTTTGGATTAGGGGCCCTTGAAAAAAGTCTAGTGACATCTATCAAGGAGCCACAAAAGACTCCTAAACTATTATAGTTTTGCATCAATTATGTTTTAGATTAATGGTTCATTAAATTTTTTTCCTCTCAGATACGTAACATTTTAATACTTATACCTAGTGTTACCATACCATATTGTAAGTGTTAATCTTGTACCTCAATTTACATAGTTAGATACATGCCGGGACTAAATGTCTGTCAGTAACCCTAAATGGTTTGTAAATCCAACTACTACATCACAGTACAAGCTTACTAATACAGCTTAATACTATTTATTTTTAGGTTAGGTTCAGTTAAAAACTATCATATAAAACTATAAACAATTATAAATTTGTTTCACATTTGCTAACATTGTTGTATTAATTTTTTCCATTTGCCGCAAATGTTCCTACATTCTGGAAACGTCAAGGATGAGACCGCATAGATTGGACTATGCCAGTTTTTTTTTCCTCTTAACGTGAAGTAACTATTTTATCTTAGCTTATTTTGAAGTAAATGCGTAATGTTCACCATCTCCTAATCATTGCAGTGCCATGTTATGTCACATGTTTTTTCTGTGCTTCAGGTGCTACAAGACAATCAAACATTGCAAAAGAAGGGTATGCATTGTAATGGAGAACTGCATGTTGAGAAAAAATTAACAGTGTCTCACATTAACATCAAGACTGTATTTACTGGTCATAAAGATGCCACACTTTAATCACAGAGACATGTTTGTTAGAACCTGATCAAAACCTGATCAGCCAAATCATCAAAAAATGTACTGTTTAATTGCTGGGTAGTTCTTTCCCCCCATAAGTCTAAGGTATAACTTTAATGAATAAAAAATAAGGTGTATAAAATTATTCCTGCACAGCTCAAAAGCACTGCATTCCCTTCCCCTCTCCCTATTGCTGCATTTGAGTTTCTACTTTAAGTGCATTTTGGCGCCCACTAATGGATAAAAACAGAACTTTAGGCTTTACAATAGAAATTGTATGGAATTGAATGGGTAAAAAAATATATTAAAAAATGACATATGAAAATGATTATCTGAAAATTAGCAACTGATGAACTCATAGCAGAAGGTATAAATTTAACAATAAATGTAAGAGCACTGATACTTAAACCATTATAACCCTCAGGATTGAACAGCGCAGTACTGGACTTGTACAGCTCTCAAAATGTAGAGAGGAATTCAAGATTTTCAATGAGTCATTTCAAAAAGGCAGCATAATCAGTAAAAGAAACTATTGCTGAAGGCTCATTATAATGACCATGGGAACACGTAGTACAACCTTAAATATCTTCCTTAAGACTAAAAATATGAAGAAAGCTTTTTGCAATCTCCTGCTAAGGTATCCAACCTTACAAAAAGCCATACATGTTTGGTCTCCACATGTCCCTGAGGCTCAAAATCAATGTAAAGACAGAAACTTTACCCCCCAGCACAACTGCATCTGTCATAATTTTGGACAATAAAAGAAATAATAATTAGTCTGAATATGAAACTTCCTTAAATGCAAGTAGCCTGAAAAAGACAAAAAAATTCTAAAAGAATAAGTTCTGCCTGCAGAGGGTATGTGTGCCTTTATTCTGTACCTTGCTCTCCAGTGCCTCCTCCTCTTCCACGTTTCCATCATTCTGGCCCTCATTCTCCTCCTCCTGTGTCAGAGTCAGCTCTCCCACATCCTCACTGAGGACAGGCTTCTTCTCCCTTAAGCTGTTGATCAGTTCCCCGTTAACTTGTTCTGGCTCCACCTTTACTACCTCCTTATCCTGAAAGATCACACCATGTAACATGTGAGCCTCCATTGCACCCACAATATTAATTCATATTACAAACATTTTTTGAACACTGACAGGTACTATTGAGTATTTTGCAAAAAAAAAAAAATCTAATTAAGGTAGAAATGTTAAGACTATGGTGAGATACACTACATACATACTGTACACAGTAAATGAAATGAAAATGGGACTTTGCAGTCATATGAGAATAAATTATAAATCAGCACTGTAAGCATCGTAGGAATTGTCAGCCATTATTAAATTAGAACAAAATACTGCAATATCTTCATAGCGCTAGTTCTCAGTTTTAAAATGAAGTGTACTAGTAGAATTGAGGCAAATACAACAGGTGAAGACTAAATAATTATCCCAGGTCTTACCTCAGCATGCTTTTATTTCTCTCAGTAACAGGTGTGTAATGCAGGTTGGGTGAGCACAAAACTGCTGTTGCTGTCAAATGGCTGGACTAATGTATGTGTATTAAGTGCAGTCTGGGCAAATCATTTATTACCTTGATATACTGTATATGTTGTTTGGTGGATGTGCATATGTGAGGAAAAGGTGACATCTCTGACAGGAAACCAGTTAAGCTTTTTACATAGTTTTTTACTATTTTAATGATCCACCATCATCATCAGGGTTTCGACCAAAAGACTGGCGAGACTATGAACTATGAGAACACAAGCTTGCACACCCAAAGTACAGTCATTCCTTGGTATCTGCAGGGGATTGGTTCCAGGACCCCCCACGAATACCAAAATCCACGCATGCTCAAGTCCCTTATTTAAAACGGTGTAGTAATTGCTTATAACCTACGCTCATCCTCAAGTTGCTTGATCCCTTGGGTGCACCCTTGCTAGTTGTATAAATTAATAATCTCCTAAAGAGTAAGTTTATCTTATACAACAAACTCTGTTCATCATGGCTTTATTTCCCAGATCATTTGAAACCCTGACAGAGGGGAAACATACAGTACTATACAGTTTGCTGCATTTGACCCATTAAAAGCTACAGACCAACATCTACAATTGTGGAAATTTCTCACCAGAGCTTTTACCTCATCATGAGAATCAACCTGTAGAGTTACAGCCTCTGCTGCATCTTCATCTGCTGGGACCAGTTGTTCCTCCTCCTCTTCCTCCTCCAGCATTAGTTTCTCAGTAGCACCCACCACTCTAGTAACCAGTAAGGGAAGATCCGAATTTACAAGGGGATTTACAGTTCATCAGATAAATGTTTCAGTTTTTACAGAATGAAATGAAGCAAACTTTCCAAAAATATTTTAACTATATATTAACTGTATTTAGTTAACATTGCTATATGAGAAGGTCAATGTCATCACATCATCTAAACATAAATGTACATGAAAAATTCATCTACTCATGATACCTAATAAATACATAAATCACACAGTATATACTGTATAATGTGATGCAGCGTTAAGGTAAAAATAGTAATAACCTATTAATTTTCACTGGAACAGTTTCTTTCACAGTGTCACTGTTTTCCCGTAGTCGCTTGCGCCTCAGTTCATTATCTGTTGAGACTGCCATGTCTTCAATATCTAACACAAAGGAAAACAGCTTGACAGTTAGCAAGGTGCATAAAATGTGACAACTACATGACCAGATAATTTTCCAACCAACTTTTGAGCTGTACAAATTAAAGATGAAATTCCATCCTAAACATTGCAACACAGTTCCTCACTGACTTTTAGAAGTTGGGTTTATGGGAGACTGATCATTCCAAATACATGCCTTCTGTCACTTTGACTTGTTTGAGGACAACCACGTCTTCCTTCAAAACAAAGGACAATCATAAGCAAAATAATAAAAGAATTCAACATAGCAGTTGAACTACTGGTCAACATAGCTGTGTAAACTTCAAAAATACGATGAAAATTAAATTATTGCAGAATTTAAATTACTCATTCACACAGTATTTCAGGTACTGTTAAGGAAGGATACCAAAGGCAGCAATAATTTTTTTAAAAATTGAAAAATTAATGAGAAAAATCTGACCGTAACTTCCTCAAAGATCATCGCAGATCCAGGAGTCGTTTCTTGTTCCATTAATGTTTCATTCTTGTCTGTGTTTTGCAAAGAAGCATCAGTGGTAACATGATGATTTACATCTGAGGATGAGCAGCACAAGAAAGCCATCAGAACCACAAGCACAAGAACAATTTCTGTCTACATCTCACATGGTGCACTGAGAGCTCTCACCTCTTGCAAACAATGTTTCAATCTTGCTCGATATTTTGGACCTCTGGAATGGGCCTCCAACACTCTCAACCTCCCACAGCAAGTCCTCATCGGCTGGATATTTTCTGAGATAATTTTCACAAACTAATAAAAGAGAAGAACCAAACAGTTAATATCACCCGAGTGCTCTGTACTGCAGTGAAATATATTCTAGGGGGAAAAAAAAAAAAAAAATTCTTGACAGAAAACGGACAGGTCAGCAGAATATATAAAATTAGAATCCCCATTTAAACTAGAACAAGAGATTTAAAAAAACAAATTTTTAGTTGTGGAGCAAAGTGCCTCTTCCTCAGTTGAAGTGAACGCATTGACAATTTATTCTGTAGGACATGGGTAAGAGTGTGTATAATGTGTTAATTTGGTATTAAAAGGCAAAGTGTTACATTCAGTTTTGGCAGAAAGAAAAGAAACATAAATAAAAACCACAATTTTCCTTGGTTTATAGCAGACGGTATGTTTTTGTGACCTGACATCAAGTAACAGGAGGAAAGCAAGGCAAAGCCTCACAAGAGTAGCCAAGAGTAGATGATATTTTGTTGGAATAATGTAGGCGTGTTAAATTGTTTGGTAACAGCACAGAAATAGATATGCCATTCCAGGTGAAGATGTTCAGTAGACAGGGTGGAGGTTATCAACCTGGAGCCTTACAGGACTAAGGTAGCATATAAACTGAACCACTGGACACAACATGAAAGGGAAGAGAATATGTAGCAACATAGAGAATAACCCTTGTAGGAGTTACCTTTATACATTGTGTGTGAAAGGGGGAACTTCAAACCAAGAGTGTCCTCTTTGAAGGTGTCCACAAAGTCCTCCAAAATCTGCAGGCCATGCCTCTGCCCACGGTGGGCCTTCCTGACAAATATTGAGTCCATGACAGGAAACAGATAGCGCTGCGTCAAGAAGCTGCCGCACAAGCTACCTGTTGAGGGAAGAGGGACCTGTCAGAATCAGGATGGTACCTAGTACCTGTGTGCTTCTCTGAATGCAACAGAAAACAAGAAATAAAATCATATGTACATGCATTGTTAACATAGCATAAATCGTGCTGTCAAATTTATTTGTATCAACTTTAATCCAATCCAGTTCTGCTGATTTGCTAAAATGCAACTAAAATCTCAATATTAAGATAGTAAGACATTAACATTTCCAAAATTTACATAAATACAATTATAAAAAATTTTAAAAAAATTAAAAAAAAAAAATCAGATACACACTGCCACATAAACAGAATATTTCACATTCTAGGACTGACAAATGTAGACAGCTGAAAGATTGCCCTCCACATAAAAAACATTATCTAGTACAGGCAATAACATCATTCAAGGTTTGTGTGTCCATTTGGTTCATATTATAATATAATAACATCAGCGCTTTTTAAAATACCAAAGTATATTAAATTGAATTTATACTGATGTTAAGATGTATTCCTGAATTTACTTTAAAATACCTTCAAATTAATGACAAATGAGAAAGTATGTCAAAATTCAGCTGTTAGGGAATAAATACCTACCAGTTATGGGTTTAAAACTGATAGACAAATATTAAATGTGATTTTTTTTTTTTTTCCAAGAAAATACGGGTCCATTTGAACTTTGAGGCTAAATTACATTCAGACAAGAGCAAAAGAAATTTCATGGTAATGCTTTTTTTTAAACTATTATAACAATTATGAAGAAGATCATTTGTAAACTTATCAGGAAAGAAACACGTAAAATATCAAAGCTATTCTCCAATCTGAATATGAGCATTAACAATACAGAACTCAGTGCTTTAATAAAAGATTTGTGCAAATCCAAGATTGCCATACAATATTTTATTTTGTAAATTATGTGAAGGGTGTTGGTACCTTTGAGCTTGACTGAGTAAAATCCAATAGCTTTGCCATCCTTCCAGAGGATTTTGGCATAATCACTGTGATGGTGGCAAAGGAAGGGGACTTCATTTTTGTTCATTTCCTTTGCTCGGTACACAATGCGGTTCAGAGTGTACAGGACTATCCTCTCCCCAAGGGTCTTCACCTGTAAAAATAAATAGATAAATAAATAAATAACTTTGTTTGGAATAAAAATGTTTAAGGCATTGTTCCTACAAATAATGACCCATTGTTGCCTATGGACAAGCATAAGAGCCAAAGCCAATACTGTGAATAGTAACACAGCTCCTTTTCACAACTTGGACTGAATGTTTTTTTTTTTGCCAAGGCTGATTACTTTCACATGGAAAAATGTCATAAAATGTTCAACTGCAATGACTTCTTTTCAAAGGAGAAAACCCATCAATTTATTATTTACCAATTTTTGAATAGAACTGGCATGCACAAGCATGGGCCACTGCAGTTACAATGCAGGGCCTCAGTCCAATTTTTATACTCGTCACATAACGGATCATTATAACATTTACAGGGATTATGGAATTTTCTAGATAAACCTTAACAGAACATAAAACACAAATGTACTATACATAGAACTTGCTAACAAATACTCTTAAATTTCAAAGTAAAAATCTGGATAGGGTTTATCACATGCAGTTTGTTTATTGTTGGGCTACAGAACAGTGCTATTATGGGCATATCATCTTGAGGTCTCTTGGGTTTTCCGAATACCTTCAAGAGTCCCGTTCGAGAGCAGTCAGCTGTTTTGAGAACATCTTCCACAGCCCACCACTGTCCAGCCAGGTACAGCGCTACAGCTGAAGGCAAACAGGTTGAAGTAAGAACAAAGCTGGACTGCAGCAACTGTGGTAAACTAAGAGAGTTGGTCTGGTTAGGCAGAATACCTGTAAAGGGGTCCTCCGGAGCAAAGAGTGCCAGGACCTTGTGCACGAGGTCTGCTCCATACATGGGGACAAAGCCCACGCTGGACACAGTGATGGGTATCTGGCACAGACATAGACACAAGGCAGCCATGAGCTCACAGTGCAGCCATACAGAGCAGAAAGTACAGACAGCCACCCAGAGAGGAGACACATGGGTCATTTTGACTGAAGACAGAGCAGTGTGGAGACAGTGCCGGAAGACCCTGAGGTCTTTACTTGTCCAGGACCATCTTTACATATTGGAGCCATGTACAGTATTTTTAAAGTATTGACATCAAACCAGTACAATACTGGACTTCATTTTAGTTGAGAAAAAAGTTCTCTTGAAGGCCATTCATACAATGCACTGTAAATGTTTATTTCTACAAGAACCCATCTACTTCATTTTAAATTTCAAATTACAGTTAACCTGTACAAGATGGAGCTTGAACGGAGATATTCTGACATTCCCTGCAAACTTCTTGTAAAGCGTTTTTGGAAGATGACAAACAAAAGAGTAGATTGTCATGCTAAACAAATAAACAGTAGTTCAAACTTGGAATTAGACAAAGGGCCTTCCCAGGCCGCAGCACAGTACAAAGAAAGAATGAGTGAACACCAGCAAAATGTGCTCTGTGAGGATGATCTCGCACCTGTCTGGAGCTGGACAGGACGAAGGACTCCGCTTCGTCCGGGTTGCTGTGCAGAAGGTCCGACAGGTAGTTCTCTGCGCACTGCTCAAGGTCCTCATGGCTCAGTGTGGCCAACATGTCCACCGGGAACTCCATGACTGAAGGAGAAAGTTTGGCGTAAACTACACAGACTGACACTTTTGGTTGGTTTACCATCCAAACTGCAGCCATTCTGCGGTGAACAAAACAAGCCACAGTCTCCCAAACACTACATTTTTACAACTTAATGAAAGCCAGAAGCCACCCTAATTGTAACCTTAACTTACACAAGAAGTGCCAAACTGCCTGTAGGGAGGTTCTCCAAAACACCGCATATGCAACACAGTTTTAGTGCCATGTCAGAGTGTCAGAAAAGGTCTTCAAGTGAACAAGGAATATCCATAACTGAAGGTAAACTATTACCATTGTTCGTTGCTTTTTCAGAACTATAACTTATTTTAAACAGAATGCCAGTGCAATAAAGCTAAAATGTGGACTGTATCACTCCTAGATCACATTTTCAGACAGTGGTACTTGACCATTTTTGAATGCTTGCAATTGATGTAACTTGTTTCTCCGTGTTGCTGCCTTTTTTTTTTTTTCTTTTTTGTCGACACCATTTTTCCTACCAGGTTGAAAAATCAATCAACGTATGAATCATCAACGTAACTACAGTAGCAGGCCGGAGTACAGTACAATGCCTTGTGTTCCAGCTAAAGTCGTACACATATAAACCATTTAAACTAAACACGAATCACATGGTTTAAATTATGGTCAATCCTGTTATTTCAGGCCTGCTTAAATTATTTGGTAAGTGTAGTAGGTGTATATGTCTTAAAATATACTGACCAACTTAAAGAATTGTTATAATTATTTTGAAAGTTTACTAAAGAGACAATAATGACCACACTGATTAAAAAGGAATGCTTAAAGTATATTAAAAAAGCTTTGCATGATTAAAAGATAACCTTTGACAGATTTTGCAACTAGTTCAACAATTCAGTCCGATAAAACAGGTTCTACTAACTCATTGAGTTTAAAAATGCAGCGTTCCCTGAGGACATGAGGGTCTCAAGAGTCGCAAAGCTCATTAGCCAGGAATGGTATGAAACAGTACCAGTGAACTCTCTTGACTTCTTCCTCATAACACAAAATTGTAAAACGAGAACAAAATTCTAAGTGAACAAAAACCTCAGTTTACCTTACTTTTCTAAAGAAATGGTGAGTTTGCAGGCAATTGAGCAGTGATTTTTATTTTTTTTTAAAAATAGTGTATATATTATATATATATATATATATATATATATATATATATAATTTCTTAAATTCAGTCAAAAATACCAGGAATATTAAAAAAAAAACAAAAACAAAATTACATTCATTTGTTGATTCCTTTCTCTAAAGCAGCTAACATTTATTTTTCCCCAATTTATACAAGTTGCAAACCTAACTCAAGGGTACTACAGTAGGAGGTGGGATTCAAAACTGAGTTTTTCAAGTCCAGAAATCTTAGCATTAAGCAGTATGCCACCTGCTGCCTTAAAAATGGTATAAAACAGGCCCATTAACCCTCTCTCTAGGCCATAATACTAACAGTGGCTGCTGGTTTTAAAAATACTGGGCTTTTTTTTGGTTTGGCCGTGTCTGAGTCCATGGTATAATCATCTGCTCATGCGTGACATAATGACACATCCTGAATATGAACATTCCTGATCCTGGAACAAGTTGTATTCATGCAGAGAGGTTTATATGTTGTTTTCCTGCTCAGTGAATTTCTAATAAAGCACCCCGCATACGGCGCTTAATGTACAAAACACTAATGAACATATGGCAGTGAAATAAACACTACAGTAACTGCCAGCAAATGAAAAATTTCAACTTATAAAAAAAAAAAAAAAATTCTCCACACTGAGGGGACTGCCCTCCCACCAATGATTCCTGAAGGATTAAATCACTGAGATATAGCATACAGTACAAATACAGTGCTGGATATTAATACAACACCACCAACATCATCATTTCAAGCCTAGTAGAAAAATTCAGAAAGCCTCTAAAATGAGAGATGCTCAAATCGCAATTTTTTGACAGTGGCTAGTTTTAGGCAGGGAACTGCATGATCCAAGGTTCCTGCTCTTTACAGTTTCTTTGCTTCTCGCGCAGCTGTCAAGAGCAATGACTACGGACTATGATCCGAGAACAGCGACAGAGCAGACAAACAGGTTCAGTCAGAGCAGAGAACAAGGTTCACAGACATCCATTGTCCCATGTAGGGCATCTGAGGGGTCTTATGTGCTGTCTTGCCAATGCTGGGGCCAGCAAGAGTTTGCAGCCCTGACTGGTCCACACTGCTGAACCCCACACCTCACATTAGACATGCTGACACTAGAAGAGACAAGTTAAAGCTTTGGTGTAGGTGTCTCACCACGCAACAGGAACACGTAATTATTTTTGAGCAAACGGATGCACAAAGTGCTTCAGGACATAGCTTGCACAACAGACCCAGATTCCCAGCTGCTCCCCTCTGCAGTAAACAGTATTAGTTCACGAGATCTGGACAGAAAGTACCAAGACACTGCATACAAGCAAACCCTTTTTTTAACCGAATTGTCCATAATATACCATATTTTTGGGTTAATTCTTTAGAAGCAACATTATACAAACATTAAAATTACATTATAATGTTGCTGGTTAGAGTTCCAGGAGAGACTTTCCTTTACTCTGGTAAATGTAAACAAACAAAGGCTCCATTAAAATATTTCTGTGCAAAAAAGTGTGATGTGGTCATTTGTCATAAGTGAAGGTGCGAATTTATCAATATTATTATTATGGTCTCCTGATGTTTAAACAGATTTCCTACTGGTGCTCTGGTTTCTTCCCACAGTCCAAAGACAAGCATTCCAGACTGATTGATTATTTAGCCAAAAACCTAAAACAACAATAACAACAGCAAGGCTTACAAAGGGTTGCAGGGTCACTGTAGTCATTACAGTAATAATATCAGAGAATGACCAACTCACCTGAAGGTGTGAATGAACCACTTTCATCCAATACATTAAATGCTGGGACAAAATAAAAATGTAAACAGAAGAAATTAACATATTTCGTGTAC
This sequence comes from Heterotis niloticus, assembly GCA_018136845.1. Taxonomy (NCBI): domain Eukaryota; kingdom Metazoa; phylum Chordata; class Actinopteri; order Osteoglossiformes; family Osteoglossidae; genus Heterotis; species Heterotis niloticus. The sequence goes on from CM030891.1 coordinate 21,042,849, forward strand.
TTAATCCTGAGGAATGCGGATCCTTTCCCTCTTCTAACATTTTAAGAATGACTTCCTGGCCACTGGCATCAAAATGATCTTACTATTGATGATCCTATGATTGACAGATCCTCCTCTCCTGTTTCATCACTTAATCCCATATAAAAAGTCAGTTGTACATGTCTGTCTTTCACAGCTACGTGTCACTTTCAACAAACTGTTCCTGGATGTAGGTCTTACCACTGTCGATTACTTTTAAGGCTTAAATTCACCCCTGCATTTTATGATATTAACAGCTTTATCAATTGAGGGTGCAGCATGAAAGAAACTGCAATGGAAGATGCAGTCCTATGGCTAGAACCAGTGTTTGGGGTCAGCTTCAGAGCAAACTAACTTTTCATTCTAGACCTTTATAGTTCCATGAGTGGATTCTTGTACAGTGATGATCAATGTAAACACTTTAAACAGGTGATCAGCATCAACATTATTCCATCATAATGCAGAGTATCAGTTGGGCATCTGTATGTAATCCATATCACACTGACAACACTTAAATATGTATTAACAACAATTACAAAAATCTTGAATTATATTCTAACCACATTCTACAATTTTTCATGAAAAATGCATAACAGCACAATGACTTTATGAAATTATTGTAACCATTTGTTTCAAAAGACTATTGGAACCACATTACATAAAATATAATCAGCCTTCCTACATTTAAAACAACCGCAAACCATTTTACAGTTTTTTCCTCCACCTCAAGACTTCAAAATAGATAAAATGCCAACAGAACAGACCTGCATTTTCACATCAACCTTACTGTGATTCTTGTTTCTGGCACTGGGCAACCAAATTCGCACATTTGGTTTTCCCTTCCATGTGAGTTAGTATGAATCATCCTCAGGCTTATTTTTGACCGACACAAACCAGGAGAATCCACAATCGCATATAAAATATGAACATCATAAAAACTGCATATCCAATGGCAGAGAACAAAGATTTTAAAATCCTAAAATAAGCCAAAACAGAGAGTGAAAACGGCACTATTATTAAATAGTTAAACAAAACAAATCTTGACAACTGGCACAATGGCAGCAAACTTCAGTGCCAACAGAAGTAATGGACAGCTTTTGAGTTTCAGGATCACTTATCGGCAAGGAATGTAGCAAAGCCAAAAGAATACAACGGTGCAGAGTTGCAACTAAAGATCTGGAAAGGGTCTTCAAATGTGCCAAAAGTATCACAATAACAAAGATTAGAATTCCTCAAGACAAGCTGTTCCAGAAAACAACCTAAGGATGTGAAATCCAAGCACTTAAACGGGAATAGAAAAAAAAAAAAAAAGGTTCAGCTGAACTGTAAAAATTCAAATTTAAAGTAACCATAAATAACCAAGAATAAAAGTAGTTGGATCTTGGAGTAAATTAAACCCAAACTCATCGGTAACATCACATCATGCAAAGAGTGGACTCTACAAAAACAGTAATGTTTGAAAATTTAAAATTTAAGAAGCACTCATTTTTCACAATTATTATGCACACTGGGGGGGCATTATCCTTTCATCTAATCTTAGCTGGGTGTTGAAGAAATATGGTTAACTTATTTTAATGTAAATTGAGTTTATACAAATTCAACAAAGAGCAAATACATAACACAGCTGTGGCAGAAGGGAAGCTCACCAGTGTGATGTTGGTCCAACAGCTTACCCCATAGTTCCTTGGAGAAACAGATTGCACTAAGTCCAACTTTTATCATTTACCTGAGTCTAAGGCAGTAACAAGAAATGGACAGAATTATAACACAGAAATTTGGGGGCAGGTTCTCTTAGGGAGGTTTTGACTTCCAGCTGGAAGAATAGTGATAAGCAAATGTAACCTTCATAGGCAAACAGCTCCAAACAAGGGGAAAAAAAAAAAAACATTTTCCCTTAGTAAGGAAACTTTTTTCCACAGAGTGCAAGAAATTAGATTTTTGGTCTTCATAAGAACTGGCCCATCTAGTCTAACCTACCTGCTCTGCTCCTTCATCCAGCTTTTGGGAAATTCCAGAAGGCCCCCTCCCCAACAGCTCCAGCCCCATGCAAAGTTGGCACGGTAGGCAGCGATTATTGAGCCCATATGTTCCAACAAAATGTGTTTTGAACAACCACTCGACTGAATGTCATACACTGGAAGTTTTTCTCTGCTACCAGAAGGAATCAACTGCATCAGTTCCCTCTCAGAAAAAGGTCCTACAAAGCTTGCAAATGTAGTACCAAAAACCAGTATTCGAATCACACTGAAATGTGACCAGAAATGCAAGCGGCTAAACTGTAGCACATAGTCCATCTACGAATGTCTACACTGGAAGAGAATACAACATGTCACTGGCTATTGGAAAACAAGGGGTGATGGAAGAGCAAGATGTGCAGAGCTGGAATGTGTTGGTCTGGGACGGACTGGCTGACACCGTCAGACCCATTATCTCAGCATTGACTCAACATGGCCGCCGCGGGTGCTTGCAAACATTCCCCACATCAAGTGACATTAGCAGTCGAGCAGAAGACGAGTTAACTGCTCGGAGCCGATCCGCCGTCACGTAGCAATCCCCCAGCCCAGTGCTATTAAATATTGAAGGGATGTATTCAGGCCTGCACATGGCACTGGAGTGCCCTTCTAAAACAAAACAAAAACAGGAAAGTGCCCAAATACAACCACCAGATGCTGAGATGTTCTGGAGTCTGGACACGCATAAAACCAATATAAAAGCCGATTCCAGCAAGTTCCTTCGGTGAGAAGCATCGGATAAATTAATGGAATAACTTGCTGTACATCCGTCTGTCAGCCCAGCCCACCAGAGTTGTTAACAAAGAAATTGTTCCTCAGGTTTTCATTAACTCTATTAACTGCACAAAGCAACCATCCTTTCTTCAGATGTATCCATGCTATACACAGATACAAACTCCTCATAAAAACAGCAAATTATAGCAAATTTATGTTTATAAAGCCATGATTTGTGCCAATAACTGAATACAAATTAGTGAGAAATCCTAACTAAATGACAGCGATGCACATGTTCCATCAAAGGAACCTACATACGGGAATGGGATCTTCAGCTAGTTTAGTCCCTACTGATCAGTGGTGTCGCTCAAGTCATGCCCTTTTCTTACTTTTGTGAAGAATTAAATATTTTGTTGCAGGTGTTTAAGAGCAGATCTGGACCAGCTGAGTCATGATCTGTAAAATTCATCACAATTCTTTGCCGCCCAGTTACTTCAGCCTTATTTAGAAATGGGAGCAGAAGAAATGCTGAAGCACTGTGTGGGCCACAACCAAAGCAGGTTCTCCTGCACTTCTTTCCCGCACTGAAGGAGCGGAGGCCAACCAGCAAGACCGCCACAAACAGCACACAGCAGCTCTCCCCTCCCTCCACACAGGGTATTGGCCATCCAAGTGGCGGCCTTGCCTATGGACCACTGCACCGACACTCTCCCAAAAACAAGCATCGACGTTTGGCAAACTATAAACGACAATAAACTAACAGAAAAAAAAAATTAAAAAAATAACTCATCTTGAAGTTAATGGTTAACTTAAAAATTGCTGTCTGCAGGAGTCCACCGTGATGCGCACTGGAGCTTGTATAGCAGCCAGAGAGGCTCAGTCCCAGTAGTGCGACCACCCTGTCACGCCTCAGCCTGAGTAACGGAAGAATATGAGGAGGTCCCTGTCCATGACAAACGCTCCCTGACTCACCTGGGACGTCCATGTCACGGACCTGCGGCACCGCGCCTGTCACCAGCAGCGCAGATTTATGCGGCGTGTATTTGTGTACACCTGCGCCGTTTATTATGTAAGGTCCAGATTGCGTGCGTGCGTGCGTGCGTGTGGTGAGGATCTGGATCTGGATCGGAATCGGGATCCATCCAGGCGCCCCTAAATCCATCTGCAGCGGACGCCTCCCCGCCTCACTTTCGTGTGCCCGCGCCCGTTGCCGTGCTGCACAAACGTAATCGGTGATCCACTCACCTCCGGCTGAAGGCAGTCCAGTCCAGTCCAAGTCCCTTCGGTTCCGTCCCCGTCTACTTATTTCCCGATCGATTCCGCTGCCGCGAAGCCTCCACCGGAGCGCCGAGCGATTGGTTGAACCCGGGCTCCGGCTGACGTTAACTGAGCGCGCGCACCCTTGCGGCACCGCGGCGCGTGCGAGCGGGAGACCGAGCTTTGCTCAGTTGGCACGCGGGCGACAAATCGTGTTACGTAACTAAAGTTTATCTGCAAATTTCTAATATATCCAAATTAAATTAAGTTGGTTATGCTACTATGTGATGATGACGATGACCACCCAGCGCTTTACCGACCGCCCGGTTATTTACACACCCGCCTCAGAACTCATCTGCAGACGAAAACCTACATGTTAAGCTCCAACAGTATTTTAATGCCACTCACTGGCCACACTTCCAAAATCAATGACTTAAAAATTCAATTATGCATTTAATTAGAACTACACAATATTGTGGACAGACCTATGATGCTTTGTTATTATTATTATTATTATTATTATTATTATTATTATTATTATTATTATTATTAGTAGTAGTAGTAGTAGTAGTAGTAGTAGTAGTAGTATTACCCTGGTGCTCTGAACTGTCCTGACCATGATCAGGATAAAGCAGTTATTGGTAATGGATGGATTATTATTAATGTTGTCATCCATTAATCCGTTTAATCCTGAAGAGGGTCACAGTGGTCCAGATCCTATCCCAGAATTATAGGGTGCTGGGCTATGAAAGTACATCCTGGATAGGATGCCAGGCCAGTGCAGGGTGACCTCACACACATGGGCAATTTAAGGAGACAAACAAGCGTGAAGCACATATCTTTGGACTGTGACAGGAAATGGGAGCACCCAGAGGAAACCCACGCTGACACAAGGAGAAAATGCAAACTCCACACAGGCCGAGCTGGATTGAAACTCATCGCCAACTAGCTCAGGTGCTCTGAGGCACTAGTGCTACCTGCTGCTGCACCACCATGCATTATTATACTAAACTTTAATTTACTTAAGAACTTTCTACAAGGCAGGTTTACAGTGATTACTCCTATTATATAGTAGGTTATTCTTACCCTATCAGTTAGAACCTTAGTACCTTGATCAGGGACATTCTAGCAGAAATTAGGATTTGATCCAACAACCTTGTGTCAAAAAGGTGACAGCCATAATCAGCACGCCCCCTGCTGCCTATTTTCAGCATTTGACTCATTCTTTTGTATTTTTTAAATCCTATTCCATATTAGATATCTTATATTTGTACAGATCATGGAGCAGAATAATAAAAAGCAATGCTTTAACATATTTACAGATTTAAAAAAGTCTGACAGTGCTGTTGCTGCTAAAATGTGGATTGTAGAAAGGCTACGTGTCAGAGAGAGAGAAAGAGAGAGAGAGAGACGTCCCTCCCACAGACAAAAATAGGCATAATCTGTGCAGCCCTTGCACCCTGCTTGCCGTGACATTGACGTCGTGCATCATGTGCTTTAAAGCTTAAGTCCTCCACGTCCTACCACTGTACTTATGGGATTACACAAGTTCTTGTTCCTTCATGCCACTCATACTGCATGTTGTGAAACTGCACTGGCTATTGTTGTTCCTAAAAAACACAAAAGTGTGTTTTACTAGTCATAAAGTGTTTATTATCTAGCACTGTAAGTTGCCTTGACCAAAGGTTTTATCTAAATTAAAGTTTATTAGAATAATTTTACAGTATGCATCCATTATTATTGATGCATTATCAATCGGTTGCTCAGTGTGAGGTTGCAGCAGCCTTGAACCTACCCTAGAAATATAGGATGTAGACAAGGTACACCTTCCACAGGATGGTACTCCATTGAATAGTCACACACCAATAGACCATTTACTTATACACTGTATGATCAAAAGTATGTAGACACCTGAGCATTACACCCATGTGTGCTTGTTGAACCTCCCATTCTGAACCATTGGGCATTAATATGGAGTTGTTCCCCCCTTGGCTGCTGTAACAGCCTCCATTCTTCTGGGAAGGCTTCCCATTGGATTTTGTTTCAAGTTTCAAGGTTTATTGTCATGGGTGCACTAACAGCAGAATAGCAGTGTTGTCACCATGAAAAGTGTTGCCTTCCAGACATCCTCAGCAATATAAGGTATAAGAATATCAAATAATGAAATTAAGAAAAATAATAAATAAGGAATAAGATATAAAAATATACACAGAAGTCAAAGGTAGAAGTTAGTAAACAGGATACATAGAATTTAGAGGTTAGTAGACAGAAATAGCAAACAAAAACAAGAAGTAGCGGACAAGAAACAAACAACAAACAACAGCCAAACCAACAACCATACAAACCGATAAGGGCATACAAGGCATACAGACATACAGACAGACTCTGATCAACGAACTGTCTCACTGTCCAAGGGAGGGGTCAGTGAGTCAACAGTCTTGTTGTGTGGGGGAAAAAACTGTCCCAGAACCTGCTTGTTCTCGTCCGAATGCTTCTGAAGCGTTTTCCGGATGGGAGCAAGGAGAATAGATCGTGTTTGAGGTAATTGTGGTCCTTCAAGATATTATGGGCCTTCTTCTTACACCGCTGGGTGTAGAGGTCCTGCAGGGCTGGCAGATCAGTCCTGGTAATGCAGCTGTGAGAATTTGTGTTCTTTCAACCATGAGAGCATCAGCGAGGTTGGGCAAGAAGGCCTGGCTCATGGTTAGCGTTTCAATTCATTCCAAAGATGTTCAGTTTGGTTGAGGTTACTCAAGTTCTTCCACACCAACCTGGGCAAACCCTGTGTTTATGGCGCTCACTTTGTGCATGAGGGGTACACAGTCATGTTGGAGCATGAAAGGAGCTTCTTCCCCAAACTGTGGCCACAAAGTTGGAAGCTTACAATTGCCTAGAATGTGTTTGTATGCTGTGTGGGTGCAGCTGAAACAGCTCAGCTCAGTCTTTAGAAAGGGGGTGTGCATACTTTTGACCATATAATGTACATATGTGCTACAGGGAACTTTACTGTCACTTATCCAATTAAAGCACATCTTTAGACTGTAGGAGGAAACCAACATAAACACAGAAAAATCATACAAACTCTGCACAGATTAAGCCCAATTCAAGGCCATGCCTGAATCTACAGCCCATGAGCCATGAGACACCAGCATTTCCAGCTGTGCCACCCCAGTTTAAGAGTGATAGTAGTCTGCAGTTATAATAACGGTAGGGTGAGCTTCCACTGTCTCGTTCCCTCAGCAGGTCCACATTTAAGAATTACTTTACCTTGTAGAATACCTCTGCTGGAAGGAAGAGGCCAACTGTGCACTGTCCAACAATGGACCTTGTGTGTGCAATGTCACGCAAAAAATTACACACTGCAGTGTTTCTTTTGCGTATGGTTTGCTTACCATTTTCTCCTGTTCAAACAATGTTCAACTAAAGACATTTAATACTGTAAAGCTGTGAATATATACAACTTTAAGCACATTTTGCAATTCATCCTCACTTTTTTTAGTGATTTTACACACCACTTCTGCACTTTCCAGACCTTCCTTGTAATACTCTATGATAGCCAGTAGAGGGAGGTCATGTCCTACTCTAATAACATTCTATAACATACTCTACATTTTTCAAGTAATGATTACAAACATGGCCCTTGCTACTATTTATTTAAAGCATTGATCCATCCATCCATCCATCCATCCATCCATTATCTTTGACTACTTCCCCCGGTCAGGATTTCAGCAGTCCGTAGTAAATCCTGGAATCACTGGACATAAGGATAGGTCTATACCTTGGATAGGATGCTAGTCCATCCCACGGAAGCCAAGTCTCTTTATAGTTTGCAGTTGGTCTCTGTTTAGCAGGCTCAAGGACCTCTAGTATGGAGATGCATTTGAACTTCTTCAGCTTACTCCCTTCTGGGCTGTTTTTATCTTGATTTCCAGTCTTAGCTTAGGGGGTGGGGGAGGATGGATGTCTTCCTGGGTTTTGTAACATTACTGCAACTGCAGCTTATACTAGGTTGTTAGTTTCAGTTATGGTAGTGTCTGGGTTTCTGGATGATAATCACATGTTCAAGTATTCCGTGTGACAATAGCTTGTCAACAAGTCTAGCAAGCCTAGTGTGGTGGCTGAAGGTAGTTAGCTTAACCATGATTTCTTATGTCAGTAGCTTAGCCTTGTGTGTACTCTGGCACCACATTGCATCCTGAGCTCCTCTCTGGATTCTGCTTCTGGTTACAAGGGATTTGAGCCTTGATGCCTACCGTACATTTCATGTCATCAACTTACACTTTTGACAGGAGGCTTCTTTTGATGATGTTTGAGCATTGGGCAAATAGTTCTTTTTTTTGTAAGTGTGGGTATTAGCCTTGTCCATCATTTCCTCATACATTTCATGTATCCTCTTACATTGGAGTTGTTTTAACATTTCATCATGGTTATATTACCAGATCGCAACCATCTGTGAATGGTTCCATGATACTAGTTATACCATGGAATGGTCCTGATTCCCGTACATTCAACACAGGCCTTGTTATTCTGGGTGATGTCCAAGCTGGCACGAATCTCTTTGCTGTTATCACACGTTGGGAAGTCAGTGGGTGAAGTGTAAGGAGTGTTGCCTACGGACTCTTGCCTAATTTGAGTGGTACTCTTGGACCAGCATTTGGACCCAGTTTCCAATTTAGAAGAAATTTATGAACCCACTTGTATAAAAACAGATCTATTTTAAATCCAGCAAAAATGAGCACAACATTTGCAATGTCTGGCAGAAGAAGAAAAACCCCTTTGTTGCCCCAGTTTATACTGCTTGCATATGCATGAATACAGGGTGGTATAACTAATAAAGGCCAAGCAGTAAAACCATTCCAACCAATGAAAGTCCATTGCTTATTACTCAAAAATGTAACGGAAACCCCCTCATTCAGCCCTGCGGAGATGCTGTGTTTTGTACCAGGCCAGTCCTCTGTTCTGAGCCATGGTTTCAGTGCCCATAAATGGTAAGGTGCTGATGATGCGTCTGAGGTTAAAATTTTTGATGCTACATCTGTGTTTAGTGATTCTAAATTATTTTAATTTGGTGTTTTGAGTTTCCCACGTAATATGAGCCACATGTGCAGGGTAACAAATAAACCACAGAGGACTCAAACTGGAACACTTTTTTACATTTAGTAGTTTTCCCTGCTATATTATCTGCTGTACAGTTCAGGCTTAAGGAGGCACTTGGGAGCTCTGCCAGTGTTTCAAACAGTAGTTCTACAGAAATAGAATTTATCTCAATGTTTACAGAAAGCTGGTAACAGCAGTTTTTTTGCAGTTCAGTAAGTGTCCCTCTCTGTCCACTTCTACCATTTGAATACCCCTTATAGTCCTGTCTCTCAGGCCCTCCCGACATTATTAGTAAACTGGCATATCCTGAGCAGTAACCTCAGTTCCTGACAAATTTTTCAAATCTGCTCATGGATCGCATATAAACAGGTGGGTAACCTGAGCAACCATCTAGTATAAGCGAGCAGCTATGCTAAACAGAGCCTCTCTCCCTTTAGTGTGGGCCAAGGCAACCTTGGGCATGCAGTGGGCACCTTACTGCATGGGCAAAGAAAAAAAAAGCAATAAAGGAATTGCATAGTTTCAATGTACAGTGGCATCATGGTCCCACTAAGAGCTGACTTTCAGCTGCTCCCATCAAGGGTCGCCACAGCAGATTGGCTCGTCTGCATATTTGGTTTGGCAGATTTTTATGCCGGATGCCCTTCCTGACGCAACCCTCCATTTTGCCCGGGCTTGGGACCGGCACAGAGGCTGGATTCCAGCCACCCCCTTGTGGCTGGATTTACAGCAATGCCCAATGTGGGGCTTGAACCCACAACCCTGAGATTACAAGTCACATGCTCGACCCACTGAGTTAGCCAGGCAGGGCGGGCTACCAATTTCAATACAAGCTGAAAAAGGCTTAAGGCCAAAATTAGTCAGTGTTACTGTACATCTTCCACGTTATAATAAATGCATGTAGCAACAGCCAGAAATGCTGTTCTAATGCCATTGCTTTCATTCTTGGAGGACACAGCACATGTTGCACTATTTTTATTGTCTTTTTTATTTGCAGTGACCATGTATTATGGTCATTTAGTGCCATTAACTGCTTAATCCTGAGCAGGGTTGCAGACAACTAAGGAGCAAGCCATAAAAGAAACTAAAACAATCAAGTACTTCTGTGTTTCACATATCGAAAGCAAAAGTCTGTTTCATTTCCCACAAACTCAGGAACTGTTGGCAAAAACAGCTTCTCTTTGCATAGACTGAAGTGGGTGTGCCCAGACTTCCTGCTGAACTGATGCCACTGATGAAGATTAAACTTTCATTTTACTCTTTACTGTAAAATCTGCCTGCATGACAGCGTGTAGTAACCAAGAGCTCTATTTCCTGTGTTCAGCTGCTGGCTTCCAAGACTATTTATCCTGAGACAAGAAAATTACCTTGTAGACAGCAGTTACTTCCACATGGGACAATAATGAACCAGAGTGAGCGACTTTACAGTATGCTTTTGTACTGTACATATATTTTTTTTATGTAATACATTTCACCACAAGGTGGAGAAACTGACAATTTATCCTTGGATGCAAGTTCAGTTCCTGGGCTTAAATTATGGTTATTGGCAACTGTGACACTTTAATTTCCCTAATTTAATTTTTTTATTCCACAGTGACATTAGCTGTATTACATTTCAATGAGATTTAAATAACTTTCTCTACCCTTCACCACTGTGATGACTGTGAAGAATTATTAAAAAGTGGATTCAGACATGGATTCAAGTCAAGCTACCTCTGTGAAGATATGTTTAGGTAAAATGGTGATTTTAAATTGGCCTTAGTCTACATGTGTGTGAAAAAGAGAGTGTGTGAGATTGCACTTTGCGATGAATAAACTGGTTTCCTGTCTGGGTGTAACCAGCTCATGCCTTATGCTTCTGAGATAAACTCCAGACCACCACAACGCTGCACTGGGTACACAGTTGTTAATAAAGGGATTGATGAGTCTATTGGAGTGAAAGTTCAGAGAATGTAATAAACTCATTTACTGAGCATTACAAAGGAGCAAGTATGGTAAAAAAGGTAGGTATTCCCCATCAGACAGTAAAACTACTGCACTGCTACATTAATATACATAGCAACATCTGGCATCATTTTGATATCAGAATCCAATTCATTGACAAAATATGCTCACACATACAGGGAATTTGGCTTTGGTTTCCAATGGCTCTCAGTGTACTTTAGGACATCACAACATACATACAGGTACACACATACATGCATACAACATGTGCAAAAGGTGCATGAGAATGCAAGAGAGTAAGAATATTATAAGGAAGAATAAATTTATTTATTCACTTTAATATGAGTGCTTTTTCCAGATACAGAAGGCTGGTAATACAAAGAAAAAGAGCAATTAAGCACAGGAGGAGCTCCTTCATCTGTTTTACACCAAGTCCTCCATCCCTTTAGTTGGTAAGATTATTACATTACGAAGTGAGGGAAGGTTGTGGGACTGACCGGTTGCTCCCAGTTTCTTTCTTTTGTTAGTCAGCTTTGTGGTTTATTATATGTTTAAAAGATTAAGCGGATATGATGAGTATGAGTACATTGCTGCTGATCACCATATGTTATGCACTGCACTGATTTTTTGCACATCATTATTCAGTTCAGGAATTAAAAGTGTAAGACAGGTTGCATGTTTGGATAGATATCTGGTGCACTGTCCCCTAGGGAATGGAGTCCTGCATGAATCTCTTGATTGGGAAGGTGGTGTGGTGCTGGGTTTGCTGAAAGCAGCACCTGCGGGGGTAGATGTTGCTGGGTGTTTATATGTGTATGCCCATGACTGATGGCTGGGTGTGGATAAGAGACTGGTGCAATACTTGTTGCCAGAATGACATTTTAGCAAATTCCAGTTAACATCTGTGACAGATTCTTACCTGAAAATCTTGACAGGAGATGGGAAATATATTTCAGCATATACAGCAGTATTAGAAATTTCTCAGGGTCCTTCACTTATTTACATTATAGCTGCAAACTTTCTTCCTGCCCTGGCCAGATACACCTTGGTAAGGTCTATCTATCCCAGAATTACTGGGCACAAGGCTATGAAATGACATCATACATGGGGCACCAGCCCGCTGCGGGGTGACTGCATACAACAGTAATTTTTTCCTCCACTCATTCTCCACAACTACTGTCCCAGCACAGGATTGTGGGGGCTCAGAGCCTAACATGGAAAAATGGGGTGTGAGGCTGGCTACATTCTGGGACAAAGTACCATTTCACAGCAGGACAGTTACACACGCTCATTCACTCACACACTAAGGACAATTTAGAAACACCAAGAAACTGGAAGTGCTTTGTTTAAATTGCGGGAAGAAACCCATGCAGACTAAGCAGGATTTGAACCCACGCTCAAAAAGCCCAGGCACTGTGACACAGCTGCACCACTGTGCTGCCCATCAAAAATTGATTATTGGCCAAAATACTAATGCACACCAGCTTTCCAAATTAGTTTGGTTATCAAATAATCTAATTGTCCTTGTGTCTCTGTCAAAGGGGGATTTATGAAGTTTATATTCCAAAACACAATTTAGCAGCTGTAACACTAAAGGCGTATCAGCATAGCCTGGATGCACAGCAGTGAAAGTAAAAAGGCTGAGGGAAAATGACTCAGACACTCCCATAACACCCATCCCTCTTATACATCCCTTTCAAAGAGATCTTCAGTAATGTCTAGATGACCTCAGATGGGCTTCATTCCTTTCTAATGAAGCTGAAGGTGTGGTAGTCAGGCACACTGTGGAGTTGTGGCCTGCGCTGCTGTTAGCTGCAGGATCTCAGGGGTTCTTCTGCTCTTCCTTTGCTCACGAATGGCAGGGTGGCACCCAAGTGTGCACAATGCCAATTAATCAAACAAAAAAATCTGGCATAATGAAAAGCCTCAGTGTGAGCTACAAACACTGCTATGTAACACTGAGAAATGGTGAAAGGCTGTACTCCTAGAGTCAAGTGTAATGGGTGGGCAGTGGCTTTCTCTTGATAAGTAATACAAACAAAAACAGTAATCTGCAGGAAAATCTAGCAGGTGGTCTAATAGACCGGGGTGTTGAAAGCTCAAATTCTAAAGTGTGACACTGCTGCAGCCCTCAGAACATATTCACAGTGTTTTAGGAAGTAAACTGAAGTAATGTTGTGCAGGATGTTTCCACCTACAGAAAGCGACTATCGGAAAACAATGATTCTGTTGAGAAACAAAAGGAATGAATTTCAAATCTATAGTATGCTGCGATATCATACTCTCACCAAGCCGTTTATTAAAATATTTGAATGGTGGACTTTGTCTGGTAAGTTGCACCTTGAACCAGAACTAAACTATAAAAATATATCAGAATCTGAGCAATTAACGCTGATAAAGACCTCAGTAGAGTTAGTCAGTATTTTCTCAGTGGAATGCAAAGAAAAAACAATGTGGAACCTGGCTTTTTTCCTATCACATTACATGATCAGCAACAAATACTAAACAGTGGCTAAATAAGGTGGTTTAAAATGAGAAGGGACAGTTTAGCTGAACAGAATAACTAAGGTTATTTTAGTAATTCTCTGCTTTTGGAGAGAATGTGAGAAAAAGAGTTGTGTATCCATAGACAGCAGCAGAAGAAACAGCAGCAGGGACACTACTGTGTAGCTGGAAGGCCACCACATCCCTTGCATTTCCTCCACAGCCCAGCATGCTTCCTGTTTTGTGCACGGCTGACCCACTCTGGGATTTGCAGGGGGCATGGGGGAAGGACATATTCACCTCTTAGCATTGGTTAGGAAAGTACCAAAAACAAAACTAAACAGGAACTGCTTTCAGGAAAGGAACCCATGTCACATAACAGCCAGCTTGCCTTCTGCCTTCAAAAACAATCCTTTATCACTGTAATATATGGATTTAAGTTCTTAAAATGGGAAGACATAAATGTCGGTACCAAATTTCTGCAGTGAACGAAAGATGTTAGGAGATAGTACTGATTTCTGCAATATTTGTTTGTTTCGTAAAAGGGACGCACATTTAGAACACATGGCAGGAAAGCTGCTAAAGAGCTGACTTGCAGAGTAACTTAGTGCACTCTAGAATAATAACTTGAACTGTTGAGCTATATAGGTGTGAGGGCTGTTGTGAATTATTGCCATGTATGACAGTGTTTCTGCCTTGGGGGGTGGGGAAGAAAAGCTTACAGGAACTCTGATGTCATGAGAAATGCTGGTACAGAAGAAAAAGTCCTAGCACCACTGAGTCCAGGCTCACATAAAACACTGACAGTTGCGAGTTATGTTCTCAGCCACAGTTCAGGCCTCTGCTGCAATTCTTCAGAAATGAAGTAAAGAAACATTGATAGGTTTATTTCACAAAAGAAACTGTAGTATGTCCCAAATATATTCTACTTCAGATATTTTTCAAAATTCTGCTTGCTTAGCTGAATCTTAATACAAATCCCCACGCACTACTGGTTCATTTGTGCTCACATTAATATCTCCATAATACAACAGGGGTCATGGTGACCAAAATTTGATGGAAAATGCTTTATAATACTGGATAAATTGACCCTCTGCAATGGGGTGGGAAAGATCATTAACAGTCTTTGGCAGTGTAAAATGAAAGATGTGAAAGTTATGAAACTGATTACATAACTAGTAAATTTACGTACAAGGCGTGTCAGTTTCTCACCTGAAATGATACTGGTGTGATGAATACAAACAAACTGTAATACCTATAGAGTGATTTAAACAAAGTCTCAGATGTCTGCTACGTCATTCATGACTTTGCACAACGGAGCTGTATGTTTGCTCTGTATTTGAACAAATATGTTCCTTCTCTTTGTCAGCTTGATTTTTTAAACTAAATAAAATTTACAGCACAGTGAATTTTGACAAAAGATTTTGCCAGAGGTATCACACCCTTAAACAAACACTACAGAATAAAACACACCCTGAAAAAACACACCGACGGACATAGACATCCCTTTCTGAAACTGGATGCTTTCCTGCAGCTTGGCTACAGTATCAACATAACTGAAGATCTAAATTTGTAATAAGCATCATTACATATAGATGCATTTAACTATGGAGCCGTGTGCATCAGACCATGCCCAGGGTCTGGCTCACTCTGCTTCATTCAGTGTTGTCAGCTCATGCTTCTACAGCAGGGTGAAACTAGCTGAGCTGTGCATAATAGTGAAATAATACATGCTTTTTGAGTGTGTCAAATTAAAAATTCTGTAGATTAATTTTAATGCATATTTCCATATACCATTTCATACAGCTGCAGTCTGTATTTATTCTCAACACTAGTATGTATAGCTGTAAAACAATTTTTTGCATATTCATGCATTACTTTTTCAGTATATGGGAACGTGGTGCGCAGAATCAGCTGGGTAAACTAAAGGTCGTGTCACAGTATCCCTAAGAAATTCTTTTAACTTTTAACCACTTCTCAGGATTACTGATAACAGGTCAGATGAACAGGTTGTTATGCCAATATCCTGCGTGTCAGCTGAACTGGCCACTTTTAAGCTTTCAAAGAGATCCAAGTGATCTCCTTATAGACGGCTAAGACTAATGGGGCTTTGGGAATAATCTAGGTTTTTGAGCAGGATTAAATTTAAAACATTAAAATGTAAATAAAAGAAAGAGAAATTGCTACAGGTGTCATGTATCAAGCGTGAGAGACTTAGCAGTGTCACATACACTGAATATAATGTTACGAATGGGTGTGTGAGTCCTGCACAGAGGAGTGCTGTTAGAGGGTCAAGGTACTGGCAGTATTATCACTGACATTCCCTCAAACAGGATGGAATTCAGTTAATACAGTGTATTAACATTTTTCACATTGCTCTGAACCTGATACTAGTATTAGCATAATCTGCAGTGTGCAGCTGAGCAGCTGAAGCTTACTTGTGTCAGTGCTGAAATTTCCCTGAGATCTTAGGATAAGTATTTCTATTCATACGTGCACCTTCTATAATAAGCTCTACCGTACTTTTTGATGCGCACTGTGCAATATGTGCACTGTGGCCCCAACATCAGACAGAGTGATCTGCTTTGGAAGAAGGTCTGACATTCTACCAGGTACAAAGCAAGCTCTGGAAACTGCTTACGCTGTTTGGTGGCCCCTTGTTGGTGTGAGGTCATGATAACAGAGCAGACATATGGATGCAAACAGACAACACATGCCGCAGTACCAGAAGGGGTTAAAACATAAAATGGAAACAAGTGGATCCCTTTGGTTGACAACACAAACTATTTCTTGTGGGTTTTTTCCACTGACTATGACATAACTGTAACTGGGTCATATTTGGCCTACACCAAGCGTACATGAAAGTCAGAGTTGTGTGACACACAGATAATCCACACAATTAATTTATTCCACAAATATTATATTCAATTCCCAATTAAATCGTGCATGTCTTTTTGAAAATGTTTGCAATGTAGCTTCCATTTTTTCTGGCCTTTTTTTCTGGCCTTTTTTCTGGCCTGTATCATGTCGGTTTACAAGATACAGACGTGTTAAAAAAATCTTTATCCTCCAACCCAGCACTTATAAAGTTCCTCATTCTAGCTCCTGTTGCACACTGGTAAAGCACAATAATAAAACATTAAATAAAATAACTTTTTTATTTAATCTTTTTGAAAAGATAGACAAGTACGTAGTATCCATTCTCTGTGTGTTTAAAAATACAGAGATTTTGCTGCAAAAACGCACATTCCAAGAGACGCTTCAGTGTCTCGTTTTGCTCATCTACTTAGGAAGTAATTTCTCTACCAAGGAAACATCTAAAGTCATTTTAACTGAAGGGAGATCAGCAACTGAATCTCTGATATAATATCACAGTCATAAATACAAGATCATATGAAAGCCAGCCAAGCTGACTCTTTCAATAAATACCCAACATGAGTTGTAAGTCTATGTTAGACACTGGCTTCAAGTCTTTTTACCTACTTTGCCCTTCATCTCTATGTAATTCCCTTCTTGTTACATTGAGCTTCCTGTTTGTGCCCATAATGCTGTTATTGTTATACAGTTTCTACCTTGGTGGATCAGCAGCCTGGAATTCTGAAGGTCACTGATCACACACCCTCAGCCAAGCATCATTTCACTCCTCATCACCCCAGAAACCGGGCTAAGGTTCAAAGCTGAGTGTTACTTTAGCCCCAAGTTTGCCCAGCGCCTCTGTTTCTCCACAAGGTGCTCCTCCAGGCACTTGACGAGCACGGGATCCACCTTTGGATCCAGCTTGTTGGCGAACCAGTGTCCGTAGTTGAGGAGCCAGCGCATCTCTGATGCCCCGTATATGCAGACGCTGCGTTGGTGAACCCCGGTGCATGCCGGGTAGAGGGACCCCTCCAGGTATTTCCACTTCACCAGCCGCGTCTTGCTCTTGATGTCTGTGATGTCAGGCGCGGACCTGGGGATCTCACCTGGCACCCCTGGCATGCGCACCACTGTGGCCCAGAAGTGCTCATCGGGGGAGTAGGTATCCACTGACCAGGTCAGGAGATCCTCTACCAGCGGGTTCCCAATGATGTAAGAGACAAACTCATGAGACAGGACAAAGTAGGCACTCCCGGTGAAAACCTCAATATTGTGTGGAGGCTGCTCTTTGGCTCGAGTGGTCTTCACAGGCAGTTTCTGGTACTCGTAAGGCACGTCTTTTGGGATGTACTGGAACTGGAAACGCTGCTTCTTGTACTTGGTGGGCTGGCACGACTCCAGCATGTTGCCACCACGCAACGCCTTCAACTCTTTCACCAGCTCATAGTTGGACCTGAGAGGAAAGTCTTGGCCACACAGGTTTATAACATACTTCCATTTGACAGAGGACCGGAGGAGGTCTGACAGGCAGTTCAAATCAGCAAATAGCCTTGTTATGTTGGCATACTGGACATCCTCCAACTTGGATGCAATGAATACGTTAGGGAAGCACTTGGCCAAGTTCTCCATAGCAGCTCTGAAATTTGAGGAAGTCTTTTTATCATAATGAATGCAGTAGAGATTCTGCGGCATGTAGGTGGCTCGTAGAATCCTCTCCACCATAGGGGCATCTTTGTGCACAACTAATGAGTAAGCAAGAGGAAAGAGCTCCTCTTCTTCAGAAGAGGGCTGCTTTGGGTATCCTCTGGCTTCAGTGAACTTCCAGCAGTCTGAGGAGAGATCCACCAGCTCCTCATCCTCTAAGTCCACTATATTTTGTCTTTTGATCTCCAAGGTCTTTCCAACTTCCACTGGATCCAACTCATAAATGGCTGTGCAGTTGATACTATACTTACTGTTGTGAAGTTTGGAAAAAGCTAAAGTAATTCCATAGGGCTCAATGAAGTAGCTGCCCCTTAGGGTGACTTTTAAATAAACAGACTTTAGCAAAAACAAAAGTAAAAGCAATGCTATGAAGAAAAAGAGCTTGTAGAGGTGCCTGCGAAAGGAGGAGCATCTTATCTTCATCGTGGAACCTAAACAATGAACAATTTTCAGTTTCAATAGGAAAAACTAAGTTGACGGTTAGCATCTTCATGCACTTTGTTTTTCAAAGACATCACGAGGGGAACTGTATTTTCTACAATCCTCACTTACCTCGTTCAGAAGAAGGTGTTTGAAGCTTCTCTGTTCCATCAAGAAGTTCTTGGGACCCACATTCTGTAAATGTAGATAAATTCAAAATCTATATCTGTAAAGCTGAATCTCTTTTGGTTCTTTGCGCTTCGTGTTTTGAAGCCCCAGACTTGAAATTTGAAGTTTTTGTGTCGTAAAGTTTATTAAAAACTCTACATAAGTTGCTTACTATTTTGAGGATTTAAAATTCATTGTCTGGCAAGGCTTAGGGAAATGGGACTGAGGACGTCACACAGAACACGTGGCAGAGTACAAATTTATGCTGACAAAATTTCTCGCTACAGACACGTGTATGCATTGTACACACAATGACATAAGACATGTTGATGAATTTTCGCTGTAGACACCACACATGCTGTAACCAGATGTGGATGCATTTCCTCACTCCACAAACACACACACACACACACACACATACACATACACATACACACACACATACACACAGACTGATAGCCTTTCTCATAAACACACAGCGGCGGACACCACACAGGACCTCCACACATATTAAGGCAAGATAAGCAGGTGTATTTTATTGCTCCAAACATGCACACACATACATTGCCTAGCCAAAAAAAAGTCACACACTCTAATATTTCATTGGACTGCCTTTGATTAGGACACAGCATTGTTTCGATAAGTTTATGCAATGTCACAGCATATATTTCCGACCAGAGTTGCATACATTTTTTTTGTCAAGATCTTGTATTGATGATGGGAGAGTCGGACCGCTGCGTAAATTCTTCTCCAGTACATCCCAAAGACTCTCAGTGGGGTTAAGGTCTGTAGTGGCTGATTCATGTGTGAAAATGATGTCTTGTGCTCCCTGAACCACTCTTTTACAGTTTGAGCCCCATGAATCCTGGCATTGTCATCTTGGAATATGAAGAAAAAAATCCATTGATGGAAAAACCTGGTCATTCAGTATGTTCAGGTAGTCAGCTGAGCTCATTTTTTGGGCACATAACATTGCTGAACCTAGACCTCACCAACTGAAGCAACCTCACATCATAACACTAAGTTAAATCCAGGTGGTGAGTTTTGTTTTGGCTGGGCAGTGTATGTACTGTAATGTCCCTTGTTACTTAAAGGATTTCCTAGTTTTCTGACCTGGTATTACATGTAAATATGTGTACAACAGGGTTTGCATAGTTTCAGCAAGGTGGGCTTAGGTGGTTAACTGGGCTCAGAGTGGAAGCTGAAAGAGCAACCCTTCCATATGCTCTTCTTGGCAGTTACCTTTTTCCCTTGCCTATTATAAGTAAAGACTGTGTTATGAAAACTGCTTCAGTCCTGGTTCTTTCCATCGGAGACCACACTTGCTCTTGTTACAGTACTGCCTGTACGTCACTACAGCCAGCGCATGTTGTTATCAATCCTATCTGTCTGTTCGGTCAAATGAGCAAGCAGCTGTTATATGCACGCAAACAAAACTGTAAAAATTAATAAGAAATTATACAGGACACACAGACCGATGGACACCACAGACGCTGACGTGCCAGGCGCCACTGCAATTTCTCAGCCCACACACGCTCTACACACAAAGGGTGAACGCAGCACGCATTGTTTGCTAGACGCAGATGAATTTTTACAACAAACTCACACACGTACAGTGAACAGTGCATGTGTTGCTGTCACTGCCTTCTACGTGGTCACTTACAGCAGCAAGTAGGCGTTATATGTGCGTACATATAAAAATGAATAAGAAATTATACATAGCACACATACAGCACTGCACACAGGTGTGATGTTAGGGTAATAAGAGTTTGGCCTTATTTCTTTCCATTTCCACTTGACTACAACTGACGCGTGACATCCGCCTGTCGGACTGCAAAAACAATACTCATGTACTAAACACAACTACTTCGATGGTATAAGAGTTTGATGACATGTAATGTGTTATTACGTCTCTTCCTTCAACCTCTACACCTTTATCTCAGCTAGTAATAACTAACACACAGTGTACTGCATATCTGTGTGCGTGATAATGTCTGAAAGACCCGTCAACGTACTTGAGTATCACCGGGTTTTTATTGTCCCCCTTGCGAGCAGTTATAGATTTATTCTTATTTTGGTTCACGGTGTAGAATTTTAAGGAAAAAGCAGAAGGAAAAAAAAAGTGTTCGTTGAGGTTTCATGAGGTCTTTGCTTCCCATGCGAACAGCAGAACTCGACGAAGCGAAAGCACATTCGCGTTGTTCATCACTTCTTACCTCGCAACTTTTTCGCGCAGCCCCACGCTTCTTCTGAGAACTTGCAAGCAGTTCGTGTCCCTCCTGCTCTGACTGCGAGGCAACGGACGCTCCTTCCTAGTGTGTAGGGAGGAGGAGCGCTGCGCCCCGGAGGAGGAGGGACAGGCAACCCGAGCTGCTTGCCACCTGCCACCAAGTGCTGTCGACCTGAAGCGGCACCCTGGTTCGCATTCATTTCACTCCACCCGGCAAGAGCGCTGCCGATCACAGTGCTTCAGCTTTCGTTCATTTTTTTCCCTCAGTTACCACTTCCCCGGTGCGGATGTGGGATGGTACACCTTGGACAGGCAGAGGGCCAGCCGGCGGCAGGACCATCACACACTCGGTCACTCTCAGAGAACACATCGGAGTGTCTGTGTTGTGTGTTAAAGAAGCCGGCCGATCCGAACATGCCAACCTCGCTCAGATTAAGAAGCCACATCCAAAACTACAGTTATGTGGAACCACCTGCACCGCCGGACCACCTTAAAAAATCATTTGCACATTAAATTTTGACACAAATTTTTCCAGCAGCAGCCGTCAGATGCACTAAGTATGCCCAAGTATGTGGACACCTGAGCATCGCGCCCATGTGTGCTGGTTGAACATCCCATTCCAAACCCATGGGTATTAACATGGAGTTGTTCCCGCCTTTCCTGCTATAAGAACCTCCGCTCTTCTGGGAAGGCTTTCTACCAGATTTTGGAGCGCAGCTGTGGGAATTTGTGCCCATTCGGCCCCAAGAGCATCGTTGAGGTTGGGTGAGAAGGCCTGGCTCGCGGTCAGCATTCCAGTTCATCCCAAACGTGTTTGGTGGGGTTGAGGTCAGGGCTCTGAGTAGCATTTCAAGTTCTTCCACACCAAACTGGGAAAACCATGTGTTTATGGAGCTTGCTTTGTGCACGGAGGGGCACAGTCATCTTGGAACAGGAAAAGAGCTTCTTCCCCAAACTGTGGCCAGAAAGCTGGAAGCAAACAATTGTCTAGAATGTGTTTGTATGCTGTGTGGGTACAGCTGAAACAGTTCGACTCAATATTTAGATGGGGGGTGCACATACTTTTGGCCGTACAGTGTATGTACTATGTTGCAGATTTTGGATTCATTTGAAAATCTTGGGATACATGCAGTCTCACAGAGGCAACTCTTTTAAACTTTGTTCCATCTTTTTGAGTTATACCTCTGGACTACCAATATTGAACGTGCAATGTCCTAATAAGCTGAATGGAGCCCTTTTTGAAGGATCAATGAGAGAAAGTAAAAGCGTAAGTGTGAGTGATTTAGAGTAAGTTTAAGGGCTGGTATTTACACACTTATCTTACTTTCTCAGTAAAATCATTAGCGATACCACTTTTTTGAAAGGTGCATTATTGCTTTAGATCTGGAGGCCCACAATTTTTCATGAGATCTAATTGGCAGCAGCCTGGGGCAATACGCTTGTTTCGAGTGAAACTTTAATTTCAAGTAAGTGCGATTCAACCACATTCTTTACAACAAAAAACTGAATAATATAAATAACATTTTCAGGCTGTTCAATCCAAACACCTGAAACACAATAGCTGCCTTCATGGTAAATATTGTATTTAGGTGATCTTCAGGCAAGATTCATTTCATTCAAGCACAGTGATATTGGGTTTCAGCCCAGGGTATGTGTTAATTTTCCATGTCTGTGCACTAAAACAGCATAGAATCAGTGTTTGGCACCTGAGTGGGGTTCCCAACACTCTACATCTGGCTACCATCCTTCCCTAACACCTTTCTTCATCATGTACCTAGTTACAGTAAAGAAGCTTCCATTTCCCATCAACCTGTTTAAACTGGTAAAACTGGTAAAACTCAGTGAGACAGGTTTGACTGACATGAATGAGGAAGATAGAGACCAAAGACCCAAGTCAGCAATAAATTACAAATTTGACTGTCAAACCTTTCTGAGGAAATCCAAATTTGGTCATTTCAATTTCTGAAAATCTCATTTCTTTCATTCATAGTGCCCACATAAACTAAACTGGTTGTCTATCACTTTTCTTCATCAGACCCTGCTAACATGGTGTTTCTTAGGAAAAGATAAGCACAGCTACTTAGTCTAAAATAACACATGTAGGTCGTTTGACTATTTTAACTGGTATGTTTATTTAAAACCCTTAGGATTTCCTGTTGGGTATTTTTTTGTTGACGAGCATTTGTGTAGTGCAGCGTTTTGCATGAAGCTTGTAAGCTGCTGTGAATGTAAGTGTCAACTAAATGCAGAAAATGAAATTAAAAAACAAAAAGTGTTGAACTCTCTGTCAGGCTAAAGACAATAAACTTATCATTGTGTGCCTGCAACCTGCATTAAACTAGATTTTTAAGTGAGGAGAAGGTGGGGTTCATCATACAAATCAACAATCACCCAGCTGACTTTAAAATGAAAGTTAACTGTCTTCAATTGTGAACTATGCCATTTACTCAGCATCTTAAGTAAAAGTGCTAAAAGATGGAGAATATTTGACGGTCATTAAAAAAATATTGGTTATATTTGTAAATAGGTATTGATAATTGACATCACAGTTTGATGTCAATTATCAATACCTATAAACAAATATAACCAATTTAAGGGTTACTTTTGGATTAATTTTTGTATTTGTATAACACCATAACACTACCATTTTCATGGTCTGATGGTGTCTGCCTTTATTTGTAAAATTAGTGTCAAGATGTCTTATGGTTAAAAAAGGAATTAGGGAAATGCTGATAGGGGTACATACTCATTTTAGAAATGAGAAGCAACTCTAATAATTTTGCTTTGGTTCTCATTGAAAAGTTGAATAATGCATGAGCACTGTATGATGGGCAAAAGTGGATTCACACTGGATCTGAAAAAAGGATATTTTTAGGTCTAGTAGTTACTAGCAATTGTGTCTGTTAACAGCAGAGACAAAGGCCATGTGTGGAGGTGATCCCTCAAAGTACACTGGTGCCTTAGGTTTTACCACATTCCATCGGCTGTCAGGCATCCACACCTGAATGTCATCGTCGTACACAACCTTTGTTCTTCACACTTAAGGATTCTAGAATTGATCAGACCATCCAGTTTACCTTGTTTGTGTAACACTTTTGCTCTTTCATCAGTGGATTAAGGAATGCCGAAGAATTAACACATACTCCTACACACACCCCTGCTTTCTTCAAGCTGCACTCCCCTGTTCTTGATCATCGGTAATTCTTCTTTCAGCCAGGCACAAACTTAATTCCTTTTATAATGTGCGTTACTTCTCTTCTGCAGTGCTGAAGGCCCCATAGTGCCCACAGAGAGAAAAAGACAGACCTCAATGACCAGGGTCTGAAAAAAGATTGGCTTTCAACAAGCTACATTGCAGCTTAGCCCCAATCGCATTTGTTTAATGATGATAATAATGTAACATAATTTAATAAAGTTACGCTCCAGAAGGACCTGAGGATGTGGTGGTGCAGCAAGGTAAGCTGGTGCCCCGCAGCTTTTCAACCGGATGTTTGATGCGGGGTTCAAGTCCAGCTCTGAGGTTTGTGTGTTCTCCTCTGTGTTTGCACTACTTTAAAGCAAAAATATGCTGGAAGAGAGCAAAGGCAAACCACTTCTGTTCCTCCTTGCCTTAAAAACCATGCCAGTGATTGCGCAGGAGTTTGTAATGGTTCAGTACTGTACTTCCATGCTCCCAAATAAAGTAAAAATGAAAGCTACTTACTTTACTGCTTGCATTATTGTTATCATTAATGTGTTACATAAGTGCCATATTTTTTAAAAAAGTCACCAAGCCAAAAACAATGATTCTGATTTTTTCTTGTACAAAACCTGCCCCAAAATTTTGCTGAAGCTTAAATAAACTTTACTCAAGGCGGCGTAAAGAGAAATGGGCTTTGTGAATGATTCCGAAAACTGAACTCAGTTGTCTTGAGATAACGAAATACCCTTGCATTAAACAGGTCAAATGGGTTGAAGAAGCAGTGTCATACAGAGGTTTGAATTTGATACTCTCTTGGTGTGGAACTTGATTAGTTTTTGGGTACCCGGGGTAAACTGGTTTGTTTCGTAACTCATTTTTTTCTAAACATACTGATGAAAAAGTGTACTTGGAAGAGTACATTGATAACAGTCCCAAACTTTGCTGAAAACAATTCCTTTCTCCTGAACTGAACACTGAAGTAAGACAGCAGGTGGTGTAATGGACTGCTGTTCCCTTATGTGGATGGTAGCTCTGTAGTCCTGGTGTTTGTTGTTGGTCTTAGATGTCTGGACACTATGGGCCAAGTGAACTCACACTGTGACCTTGCTTTCCATATACCTATTTCCCTGGGAAATCTCTATCAGCTGGCTATTGAAAGAATTTACAACATAGCCAGCCCATTTCCTGAACATACAGAAACACCAGGAAATGACTGAAAAATTACTAGCTGTTCTACCTAAACATGACCGAAATAGAATGTTATTATAGTGTGGGACATGGGGAGTTACAACTCCCAGTTCTTCATGTTACTCAGAGTTCATTAAGTTCATTACAATATACAGTGACACACACCATTGAATACAATCCCTGCCTGGAGCCCATACCAAGCTGTGAAAATTGTCTTGGTTCACAGGACAAGAGGAGTCATGGCTTCTACTTTTCCTGACCTATAAGCTCCAAGTACAACATTAAAACCACGGAAAGTTCCAGCACTGTCACGTCTTATCCCACAAACCAGTGCAGTTGTCCCACACAACAAGACTGTATCAGCAATACTCATACATTAACAATTTCAAAGTATCAATAAGCAGCAATCATTTCTAGAACTTAACACAAATTCATACACCCTAGTTTTTCAAGCACGCGCAGTCAATGATAAAATCCATAGATTCGTAAATAATTAAATGCAAAATATAAAGATAACAATATTCAGCTATAAAGCGTTTTTAATGTTAGCATTTTTTTACAGTTTGGACAAATTTCTTTATAGGACTAGTGAAAAAACAACCATAAGAGCTCATGAAATGATTAAAATAAAATCAAACCATGGAGTTTGCCTTCATTGCTTCAGTACTTTTAAAAATTTGACAGGCAAAAAAGGGGCTCAGTGTTTAGGAGACACAGCTCAAGTGTAGTAGATGCTCTGAAACAATAAGCTCAGTGTTCCCCCAAAGGCTGAGTGAGGTTGCTTCATACTGCTTACCTTAATGACTAAATTGACCAGAAGTAAAAGGAGCTGTTTATTCAAATACATAATTTACACACTGACTTATTTTACTGATGGTCACAGTTACTGGTGCCTCATAGATTAGTGTATTATTTTATAAAAGAGGATGTTTGTCATTCAATGATTTCAAGTTCTCTAAATGCTCAAAAACTATAGAAGCAGCATTTTACGAACCACATTTATATAAACACTGAAATATTTGTATCTTACACTAAACTAGAAAATGGAAAATAGTATTCTGTACCAAGTTGGTGTGCAACTTGTTTGATATTTTTATATATGCTTTAGTACATTTCAGATGGTAAGATACAAAGTATTTCAAATGAAAGAAATTAAAACCTGCCTATCCCTTTTGTTAGCAAATTTTGTGAATAAATTAAATGTTAATGTAGTAGAACTTTTGCTGCAAATATAGCAAACGGTATGTGAAAAAGGGTGAGAAAGCTGAATATGCACCATTATGGGGATTGGCGGCAGAATGTCCATCGTGCTTGGATTAACACTACATGACCAACAGACATGATTAAAACCATAATATGAGTCCAAATGGGTTTTGCATCACTACTATTAACAATTGCATTGGTTCCGCACTGTAGAAACGAAACTAGAACTGTAAGGTTATATGTAACTTCATTTGTTTGCAACTCACTTTTACCACTAGGTCAATAAAACTTAACAATAGAAAAATCCATCCACCGGTCATCTTAATCCTTTTATCCTGGTCAAGATCACAACAGACCGGATCCTATCCCAGAATCACTCGCTGGTAGCCAAGGAAACTACTCCCTGTAAAGGGTACCAGTCGATCACAGGGTTGCCACCCACCTATACACACACCCACACAATAGGCAATTTAGAATGATCAAATAACCTGAACGGCATGTCTTTAAACTATGGGAGGAAAGCAGAGCACAAAAGGAAAACACACATAGAGAGAACATACAAATGCTACATGGACCAAACTGAGTTTGAATCCTTGTGCAAACAGTTCAGGCATTATGAGACAACAATGTTACATGTTGTGCCACTGTGCATATTTACTCAGTGATAAGGTTGTGCAAAAACCTTACATAAAGCTTTATACTCTGCAAAACCTTTATACAGTAAGTATTTTTTAAATCTTCAGTGACAGAGGAAAAGTACTTAAGATGATTAATTTAAAATGAATGAAAACAAAAGCACTTTATAACCATAAAATGTTAATGTATTTACAAATGTGTAAGCTGAGTGTTCATAATACAAAGAGCAAGAGTCTCGGGGGAATGTATATGATGTGAAGATGGAGAACTTGAAAACACCTGGGCTGGGATGTACTTTCCAAATGACTCAACCTGTCAACCTGTTTGTTGTACCAAGCATAAGTTTTTCTCTAACTGACTAGTGGTGAGGAATGCCATTCTTTGATGCCATCCACTGTCCATATTCACACCACTGATAAATAAGACTTCTTAGTTGCTGCTTGTCCTTGAATCCAGCCACAAGGGGATGCACAAACTAGTGCATTTCTTTGTGCCGGTCCCAAGCCCGGGCAAATGGAGAGGGTTGCGTCAGGAAGGGCATCCGGCGTAAAAATTTGCCAAACCAAATATTCTGGATATATTGGGAGAAGGATGCTAGGGATGGAGCTGCCAGGCAAGATGAAGAGAGGAAGGCAGGAAGGCCTAAGAGGAGATTTATGGATGTGGTGAAGGAGGACATGCAGGTGGTGGGTGCGATGGAGAAAGATGCAGAGGACAGGAAGAAGTGGAAACAATTTATCCGCTGTGGCAACCCCTAACGGGAGTGGCCGAAAGAAGAAGAGTTGCTGCTTGTCCTTGATTCTTCAACTTATTGATTTACCCCATTTCTTTTTCATTTATCCTCAACTGGAAGTTGAGCTGAATGCACCCTATGACCTGAATGTTTTGTTTAAGAGCTAAACAATGCAATTTTTTGCACATCTGTTTGTACGGATGTGCCACAGAGACGTCCCTGACCCCCCGCATCACAGTCTGGTATGGGAACTGTATTATCACTGACTGTGGAGCACTGCTATGAGTAGTGAAGACTTTCCAGTCCTTCAGTAAGACTTCACTACCCACTATCCAGACTACCTGCAATAAGCAGTGTGCCTTACCATCACCAAGGACCACTTTTACCCATCTTCACCATATTTATCACCATTATTGACTGGAAGACACTATCACAGCTTGTAGGGCAACACCATAGGTTTCAGCTTTTTCTCACAGACTGTCAGACTGTTGAATTCTGGAAAGCTTAGGGACTGCCACCCACCAACTGTATCATCATCACCATCACTGGCTGCACTAATCTTATTATCTGTATATTTACCTGTCTGTGGCCTTCTTATCTGTTTATTAATTTATTTATCTTTATATCTATGAATTATCTACTCATATCTCCATTTGTCTGTGTTGTCATCATGTTGTCTGTTTAGCGTATAGTGCACCACTGCCCAGGAGAAATTACACTTTGTTGCGTTTTCACTCCTGTTTAAGTGCAGAATGACAAGTGAACCTCAAACCTTGATCCATTTTCACAATGTGAGTACCATGTGAGAAAAAAAGGTATTGATTTTATTTGCCTAGTGTGTGACATGGATAGTTGCATATTAAAAACCTGATCACGGCTCTCAATTTACTTGCAAGCCCTATTGCTACAATGGCATACACAGGGTGACTGAAGATGATCTCAGGTGCAGAGCTAATTTAGTGAATGAGGTATAGCCTTTACACAATACAAATCTTTGGAGATGAGATGTAGCTCGCAGGAACAGGGTAACCCAGGAAGAGAAAGTAAGTCACACCAAAAGCAAATCTTTAATACATACTGTCAAAATTAGCAAGCAGGTGGGTCTCTGCAAAGCACTCCTCTCCTTTGCCTCATGTTCAAAAGTGTCTCCTACTACAGCGCTGCCATCTGCTGTACTACTGTAACTGTGTATCTTTAAATTGTCCCATTATGCTATTTCATACAATAAAAATAACATCCATCAATCCATAAATTATCCTTAAATGCTTGTCCTGGTCAGGGTTGCAGTGGTTCAGAACCTATCCTAGAATCACTCTGTGAGAGGCTAGGAGACATTCCTTTCAGAAAAATTAGGTTAGGGTCAGAAATAGCATTATCATCACCAAGCAAAAAGTAAAACCTACACAAAATCAAATTAGAAGAGAACAAACCATCTCCTGCAATAAGTTACAGAGATGTTTAAGTAGAGACTTTAAAATAGATACTTGTATTAATCTTGGTGGAAATAGAAAAGGGCTACACCAGTATACATGCAATAAAGAAAAGAAAAAAGATACTGGAATACAGAGGTCACATGAGACAAATGCATGTGTGCAAATAAATAGACAGAAGCAATGATAGCTCAGTACCCATCAAGTGTAAGGTTTCATTACACAGCATAATGGCTATTGTGAGGAAGGAGCTCAGGTGTTGCTCCTTGGAACCCTGCAACTGAAGAAGCCCATTGAAGCATAGGTTCCCAACAACCGGGCTGTGAAAAGACCACATCACAAACAAACAAGCAAGCAAGGAAAAGGAAAACAAACAAACAAATAGGCAAACAATCTGTGGGTAGCATAGAAAAAATATACTTTTTATTTAATTGAGGCACAATATATACTGATAAAATAAATACATTATTATTAGCTTTAGCCAAATCTTACTTATAATATTAATCATTAAATCTAAACTGCTTCCTGAAAACAGGTGTCACACCAGAGCGCTCACTGAAGCTGGGAAAGGGAGCCCTCTGGTGTCACTGCCACACGGGGTGGAACAATCACAGGAGACTGGTAAGAACTAGAAGATCCTGTCAAAAGCTCAGACCTTTACCCTGAGTATCAGTGTCACCGTGACTGGAATGGACTTAAATCCCTATATTTAAAACTATGTGTATGCTGTATGTTTTCATTTAACCTGGCATCATTGCAATGAAATCAAATAATACAGGTGCTGGTCATAAAATTAGAACCTCATAACAAAGCTGATTTATTTCAGTAATTCCATTCAAAAAGTGAAACTTGTATATTAGATTCATTCATTACACACAGACTGATCTATTTCAAATGTTTATTTCTTTTAATGTTGATGATTATAACTGACAACTAATGAAAGTCCCAAATTCAGTATCTCAGAAAATTAGAATATCAATTAAGACCAATAAAAAAAAAAAAAAAAAAAAAAGGATTTTTAGAAATGTTGGCCAACTGAAAGGTATGAACATGAAAAGTATGAGCATGTACAGCACTCAATATTTAGTTGGGGTTCCTTTGGCCTGGATTACTGCAGCAATGTGGCATGGCATGGAGTCTATCAGTCTGTGGCACTGCTCAGGTGTTATGGGAGCCCATGTTGCTCTGATAGTGGCCTTCAACTCTTCTGAATTGCTGGGTCTGGCATATTGCATCTTCCTCTTCACAATACCCCATAGATTTTTTATGGGGTTAAGGTCAGGCAAGTTTGCTGGCCAATTAAGAACAGGGATACCATGGTCCTTAAACCAGGTACTGGTAGCTTTGGCACTGTGGGCAGGTGCCAGGTCCTGTTGGAAAATGAAATCTGCATCTCCATAAAGTTTGTCTGCAGCAGGAAGCATGAAGTGCTCTAAAACTTCCTGGTAGACGGCTGCATTGACCTTGGACCTCAGAAAACACAATAGACCAACACCAGCAGATGACATGGCACCCCAAACCAACACTGACTGTGGAAACTTTACACTGGACCTCAAGCAACATGGATTCTGTGCCTCTCCTCTCTTCCTCCAGACTCTGGGACCTTGATTTCCAAAGGAAATGCAAAATTTACTTTCATCGGAGAACGCAACTTTTGACCACTCCAGTCCTTTTTGTCTTTAGCTCAGGCGAGACGCTTCTGACACTATCTCTTGTTCAAGAGTGGCTTGACACAAGGAATGCGACAGCTGAAACCCATGTCTTGCATACATCTGTGCGTGGTGGTTCTTGAAGCACTGACTCCAGCTGCAGTCCACTCTTTGTGAATCTCCCCCACAGTTTTGAATGGGTTTTGTTTCACAATCCTCTCCAGGGTGCGGTTATCCCTATTGCTTGTACACTTTTTTCCTACCACATCTTGTCCTTCCCTTCACCTCTCTATTAATGTGCTTGGACACAGAGCTCTGTGAACAGACAGTCTCTTTAGCAATGACCTTTTGCATCTTGCCCTCCTAGCACAAGGTATCAATGGTCATCTTTTGGACAACTATCAAGTCAGCAGTCTTCCCCATGATTGTGTAGCCTACAGAACTAGACTGAGAGACCATTTAAAGGCTTTTGCAGGTGTTTTGAGTTAACTAGCTGATTAGAGTGTGGGACCAGGTGTCTTCAATATTGAACCTTTTCACAATATTCTAATTTTCCGAGATACTGAATTTGGGACTTTCATTAGTTGTCAGTTATAATCATCAAAATTAAAAGAAATAAACATTTGAAATAGATCAGTCTGTGTGTAATGAATGAATCTAATATACAAGTTTCACTTTTTGAATGGAATTACTGAAATAAATCAACTTTGTCATGATATTCTAATTTTATGACCAGCATCTGTATTATTTGATTTCATTGCAGTGTTTCCACATTTCCCCACCGTACTCAGGTACCATAGCAACAGAGAGGATGCCAGATTGGTTTGACCTCTAGTTTGTTGCAAAATGTTAAGCACACAAAGTTTGCTTAACATTTTCCCTTTGCTAACTTGAATGTGGTCAGCACAATGCTCACATAAACAGGCCCAGGACACACAACTCAGTCAGAAGGATCCACACACACTCTTGCCCCGTTTCAGTGTGCTGGGACTGTACCCTTTCAGCAAACAGCAAATGTTTTCACCAAATGTTCAGCCTAAGTGGTTGAAACGAGTCAGCTGTTCCTTCAAACAAAAGCAAAACATACTTTTGAAGTAGTTTCCTTTCAACAAGGGATACCAAAACTGCTATTATTTCTACACTGATGCTTGTCAGCTGTTGACCTGAGATTAGTTTCTGCTCTTGCCATTGTCAAGATTACCCATAATTTGCATCAAACTAAACACAAGTGAAGATCCTGCTTAACTACAGCTGGGCGATACTTGAGGGAGCGGAGATGTGAATAAAGACCTCAGGATGGCAGTATTGCATCCCAGCAGCTACTGGTGTTACAAATACTGTATTCAGTATATGCACATACCGTAGGTGACAGACAGGTATGTCTAGGTAATTTTAAAGCAGTATATTCAGAGCCTTGATGAAAAATGTTATGGCCAGAATGGAGAGGCTCAGGAGGAGCTTCTATCCTGTCCTCCACCTATGATGATTTCAGCTTGCTGCATTTCTAAGGTTCTTCTTCTTATCTTTTATTATTTGTACACTGTGGACAGTATGTAATAAGGAATATTATTTACTTTATTATTTGATGCAATTTATGCCTTGTATATTTCTTGTACATATCTTGCACATAACTATTGACTGGTTCTTGATCATGTGTGTAAGCAATGCTGCATAGCTTTTCTAAGTTCTGCTTCTGTTTTGTCCTTAGTTTCACACATTGCTTTTAATACATTGGACCAAGTAACAAATCCCGTTAATGTGGGACGAGTTTAGCTCACTGTCAAAGCATACTAGAGACATAGGTGGAGGACAGGACAGAATATGGTGCTATGTAGTAGTGAGAAATTACTGTAAAATTGTCTATTTAAAATTGTAAACTGTCTGACGAAGGTATCCACCAAATATATATATATATTTTTTTTTTTTTAATGAAGGACGGAAAAAATAAAACTCCTGCGTTCTTCCTGCTTGCTTTTGAAATCGACATTCCGGCTAGATTGACAGGTATATTTCTGAAAAATGCTAGTTCTGTGCATCTGGGGGGGGCTGTCAAACTTGTCAGCATTTACATGAGCACAGCAAAATAATGCAGCTGCTTATATAGGAAATTTTTACTGAAGGTCCAGAAAATTGTTTAAAATTTGTGTATAATACATTATCAGAATACCGGACTTTAGGGAGTCGCCGAAAGTTCCAGTAGAAAAGCACGTAAACCTTTCTCCAACGTTAATTCCCCAACAAATAACGTATAAATACAAGAATATAACCACGACATTAATAACAAGAGTAAAATGAAGGTTGTGAGATCCACTTGTGTATTTTACATTTTGTAAAATACGCTTTGAAAATAAGCATGGAAAATATTATCCCCACCGCATAAATTTAGACCAAAAAAATCACACACCTTATACCGACTTGTGTGTTCCCCCTTCAGGACTACATTTTAATATTTTTGTTGTGAGACAAAGCTGAATTTATGTGGCTTGAGACGCAACAGATGGTTCTTACAGGGGAAAAGACAGGGTTTAGGCTGACCCCGCCATGAAAAGCACAGAAGCGCAAAGGCTCACGGCCAATGGCGCACGAGCCTGCTCTCAAATAGGCTCGAGCCGGAGTGGTGAGATCACGCGTCCCACGCTCGGATACGCCCTTCCTCCGCCGTGGCTATAGCAACCGCGCGCGACAACGGCCCGAGGGGGCGGCCCCGTTGCGCCATTGGCTGCGACATCGGACGACGGGATTCTCGCCATTTTGTCGCGCTGAATACATTAATGCTCCGAGAGCAGGCGGCCGTCGTCGGGGACGCGCCTTCGCAGTCAGCAGGCATCGGGGTTTGTGTGACGGCCCCATGGCTCCCGCTGGCGAACGCTGAACACCGCAACGCACCCCACCGCAGCGCACGTGAGCGCCTCTGTCTTACCCCGTGGTGGGCTTGCGTGTGCAAGCGTCCGACCTGAGGTGGAGAAACAGGAAGTGACGGCTGCGAAGGTAACCCTAACGCGAAATACGCTCTTTAAAGCGTTTGTCCCCGTGTCCGACGTTTTGTTCTGTCGTTACTACATGGTCTAAGTGTATAATATCAAATCCTCTTGTGTCGAAGGAGCACAGCTGCTGGTTTATACCTTTAGCCGCTGTTAGCAATGGAAGCTAGCGCGACCCTGTCCCAGTAGTAGTAATAATGATAATAATAATGGTATTTTTAAACATTTGTTTGTTCAAAGTGATTTACATTGGGCACTCTACTAGGAGACTGTATCCTTAGCAGGACTGTATCCTCTGTTTTAAGTGGTAACCTGCTTACGTGAGGGTGTGAGAAGGCTACATGAGCCTGCATGTTTGTGGTACACATTATATAAAACTGTAGGTGGTGACACACACCAATACACAAACTCGGACGCACTTTAACCTCAAACACGTGTCTTTGGACTGTGGGAGGAAACCCACGTAGACACAGACAGA
This sequence comes from Heterotis niloticus, assembly GCA_018136845.1. Lineage (NCBI taxonomy): Eukaryota > Metazoa > Chordata > Actinopteri > Osteoglossiformes > Osteoglossidae > Heterotis > Heterotis niloticus. Next base: position 21,077,232 of record CM030891.1, read on the forward strand.
ACATCCAAACTCCACACAGACTTGAGCTGGATTCAGACCCATGCCTTGGAACACTCGCTGAAATCTGTGCCACCTTTAAAGGTTAAATGTTAACCGTGACACTGGTTTACGATAATGAGTCTTTTCAGCTTCAGAAGAGTTTAACAGGTTTCGTCTGACAATTGTACAAAACACCTTTTTCATGTGCAGAGGTATGTACTGGTCTTCAATAGCAGGTAGTTGCAGCAGATACGAAGGGTATGTTGTGCTTTCATTGATGTTGAGGTGTGGCATTTAAAAAAAAAAAAAAAATTCCGTGCCTCAGTAGAACACTGATCTTAACTCGGGTTTAACTGTCACCAGTAACATATAATAGTATCTAATAGAATCATTTTTTTGTTTTATTTATATATATATATATATATATATATATATATATATATAAAGCAATATGTACATCTGTGTAGAACAACACAGCATCGTGACTTTTTAGAATAAGAACCTGTAACTGATGTGTTGATTCAAGAATGCTTGTCATCCTTGTTCCTACGGCTTGATTTAGACAGTGAATGTGAAGCCTTGCTCTAAATCAGCTTTTTTACTTCCTAGTATTTTAACTTGTATCATCATCATCAGGCTGATGAATTATCTCATCTTTCTCTCTCAGCTCCATGACATTAAATGGATCTGACTTGATACTGGGCTTCTGTTTTAAGTGGTAACCTGCTTGCGTGAGGGTGTGAGAAGGCTACATGAGCCTGCATGTTTGTGGTACACATTATATAAAACTATAGGTGGACAATGCTTTTTTGATGTTGCAGAATATCCCGAGACAAAGAAGCACCATGCTGACACGACTGTTCCGAATGCACGGCCTCTTTGTGGCCTCTCACCCATGGGAAGTGATTGTGGGAACTGTGACGCTCACCATCTGCATGATGTCCATGAACATGTTCACTGGTAATGACCAGATCTGTGGCTGGAACTATGAATGTCCCAAAATTGAGGAGGTGAGAACTGAACTATCATTCTGTTAACTATAATAATCCCCAATAGTAATAGAAATAATACTTTACATTTACAAGTAATTCACAAATATGTTTTTATGTTCTGATATACAAAAATAGTTTTTGCTTGGAAGTACGAGTGGCAGAAATATTTGTATTTTTAAAACGTTTCCTTGCGTGTTTCTTTTTTCCAGCAAATCCTTAGCAGTGACATCATCATCTTAACAATAACACGGTGCATAGCTATTATGTACATCTACTTCCAGTTTCAAAGTCTGCGACAGCTTGGCTCGAAATATATATTAGGTAAGCAGCTGCCATGAGCTTTTCCTTACACCAGAAGTACCGAAGAAGTCTTGTTTTTCCGTCTGTGCCGAAATACAGTTAATTTTTCTTCATTATAGGTATTGCCGGGCTATTCACGATATTCTCCAGCTTTGTCTTCAGCACTGTGGTTATTCATTTCTTGGATAAAGAACTTACTGGCCTTAAGTAAGTATGAAATAATTGTTTATTTGTAGTAAAGTTAGATAGTTCTCAGTTTAACAATGAAGTAATAGATTCATTTTTTCTTTGAACTGTATGTCAATTTTTATAACTTGCATACATAATACCAGACATGTTTTCTAACTTGTCCACTGTTTACCCCAACACAGTGAAGCGTTGCCTTTCTTCCTGTTGCTGATCGACCTCTCAAAAGCTTGTGCTCTTGCCAAGTTTGCCCTGAGCTCAAACTCTCAGGTAACCTCAGTGTGTCTGCTTGTGTTGTTTTTGAACATTTGTAGTTAATTCCACATTTTGTTATTCTACGTGTATACAAAGTACAAGCTTGTGCTTGCACTTTCAGGATGAGGTGAGAGACAACATCGCTCGTGGGATGGCCATTTTGGGACCTACGTTCACCCTTGATGCTCTCGTCGAGTGTCTGGTCATCGGGGTCGGCACAATGTCAGGTAGCACACCTATATGAGAGCTAAAGAAATTGTTTTTACATAATATTTATTAGACTAAGTAAATTGTGCCTCTGTTGTTTTCCCCCCCAAAGAGCAACAACTTGACATACACCTTTTACATATGCCTGCATTTCCCAGGTGTGCGTCAGCTGGAGATCATGTGTTGCTTTGGGTGTATGTCCGTCCTGGCAAACTACTTTGTTTTCATGACCTTCTTCCCTGCCTGTGTTTCCTTGGTCCTTGAGGTGAGGTTTCCTGGGGTGTGTTTTTGTTTTCTTATATATTTATGCACACAGTAAGTAAGGTTTGGAATCTGCAGTGTTTTTTTTTTTGGGACACTTCTGGTCTTCTACAGCTGTCCAGGGAGAGCAGAGAAGGTCGCCCCATCTGGCAACTCAGCCACTTTGCCCGAGTCCTGGAAGAGGAAGAAGACAACAAGCCCAACCCTGTCACCCAGCGGGTCAAGATGATCATGGTGAGGCCTTGGTCCTACTGGTGCTTTGTGATCTTCACACAGTGTCTGTCCACAGTAAAGCTTAAAACTCATATTTTGTTGGTAAAAGTAGCTTCAAGTTTTAGTCCCAGTTCTTTTCTTTTTCAGTCTTTGGGCCTGGTTCTGGTCCATGCTCACAGTCGCTGGATTGCTGAACCTTCATCTCGGAACAATAACACAGTTGTAAGCCCCAGCGTGGGGCTAAGCCTGGATGACAGCATGCCAAAGAGAATTGACCCAGAGAGGCCCCTGTGGCAGTTTCACCTGTCTAGGTACAAACCTCTAGTCTTGAGTGGCCAGCTTCCCTTTTTATGTATAAGTATGGCTGTCTGGTGTGTTGTGATAGTAACTGCTAACTGTCTTTATCCCTCTCTCTGACAGGATGGTCAGCATGGATGTCGAGCAGGTGATCACTCTGGGCCTGGCCCTTTTCCTGGCCATCAAGTACATCTTCTTCGAGCAGTCGGAGATGGAGTCGACACTGTCACTGAAGAACCCCATCTCAAGCCCCACAATGAGCCCCCAGCGGGGAGTCAACGAGTGCTGCAGGATGGAGTCACTACCACCCAAGTCTCCCCAGATGAGTCCTTCACCTATCCAGATTACCAAGGAAGAGAAGGGTAGGCTACACACGGCTTGTCCTTCACATGTTTTTGTTCTCCTCTTGCCTCTGAGACTTGACTTCTTGTCTCATTTTTTTACTGTTTGCTCTTAGTGGAACCATGCCCTGCCCAGCTAGCTCAGTCGGTAGAGCTTGTGACTTGTAATCTCAGGGTCGTGGGTTCGAGCCCCACATTGGGCGTTGGTGCGAATCCAACCACAAGGGGGTGCACCTCTGTGCCGGTCCCAAGCCCGGGCAAAATGGAGGGTTGCGTCAGGAAGGGCATCCGGTGTAAAAATCTGCCAAACCAACTATGCGGACAAGCCGATCCGCTTTGGCGACCCCTGATGGGAGCAGCTGAAAGTCGGCTCTTAGTGGAACCATGATGCCACTATACATTGAAACTATGCATTTCCTTTATTGCTTTTGTGATGCCAGCGTGTGTCCCATTCTGGGTAGGTTGGTGCCTACCGGAGTATAAGTATTATCACCTGTCATACTCTTCTGCTCTTCAGCGGAAGTCATCCGGCCGTTGCCTAGGGAACGAAAGACCACCTTTGTGCTTGGGGATGAGGCTGCCCAATTGCTGACCCCTGAGGAGGTGCAGCCAAATCTGCCCCTGGAGCCCCGCCCCATTGAGGAGTGCTTGTCCATCCTGAAAGATCCAGAGGTGTGGTTTTCCTTCATGATCACCCCATCATTTATGTAACTGAGAAACATACAATAACATTTACCTGTTTTGCAAGACGAGTACTTTGTTGTGGGTGTAAGGACTGTTTTCTTACGCACATGTGACCACTGCCAGATGGGTGCCAGATTCCTGAGTGATGTGGAGGTGATTCTTCTGGTGAATGCCAAGCATATCCCAGGGTACAAGTTGGAGGCCGTGATGGAAACGCCAGAGAGGGGGGTGGCAATCCGCAGGATGATGTTAACCTCCAAACTGCCCAGCCAGTCTGCTCTCTCCTGCCTGCCTTACAAAGACTATGACTATTCCAAGGTACCAGAGTCACATAGATTCTGTAGATGGTTGCTCAATACATGTGTTTGGTGAATATAAGCACATGGGTGCTGAAAGTACACCATTAGCAGCAGGTCATTAGCTGAAAATGTCTTTTTTAAATTTTATTTATTTATTTATTTATTTATTTATTTTTTAAACCCTTTGTGGTAATGTGCCATATGCTGTGTTCCAGGTCATGGGCACTTGCTGCGAGAATGTAATAGGCTACATGCCAATACCTGTGGGAGTGGCAGGGCCGTTGCTGTTGGATGGGAAGCAGTTCCAGGTGCCCATGGCAACAACAGAAGGCTGTCTTGTAGCCAGCACCAACCGAGGGTGTAGAGCTATTGCTGTGAGTGGTCATTAACCCAGAAACCTTGTTTCTAGTTACATGTGTTTTTAAAAAATAAAAAAAAACAGTGTTCTAAAGCTTTACTCACTCTGTCTTTATAATCAGGACAGTGCCAGTTGAAATCTGGACTGTAGAAGTAACTGTCTAGTAAATAAAACCATTGCCTTGAGTCAAAGGACCGCAGTTCAAATTCACCTCCCACTGTAGTACCCTGCTTATTGTTAACTGATGAAGTAAAACTTGCTCAACTCTCTGAATGGTTAAGTCATTGTTCCTTAGTGTACAAGCCTAACATAAAAGGATCTACTATAATAATAATAGATGTGAGTTGCATGTTTGGAGAAAATAACTGTTCACCATTAAAGCTTACCAAGACCTATAATTGTGTACTTAGCCTTTTGACCAGTTACTGCTACAGTTTTGTTATAACACACAAACTGGTCACAGAGTAATAATTCCAGTGCCCTGTATATCTGCCCAGCTGGGTGGAGGTGCCAGCACTCGAATCCTGGCTGACGGGATGACCCGAGGCCCCATAGTGCAGCTGCCTTCTGCGTGCGAGGCTGCTGAGGTCAAGGCTTGGTTGGAGAGCGCTGAAGGCTTTGCCAGCATCAAGGAGACCTTTGACAACACAAGCAGGTGAGTCGTCAGCTGAGTGCAAGCCTCTTCCTATGTGTGTGTGGGGGTGCCATGATGTGAGATTTTGATGGTATGATTATTGTCTCACGAGAACGTTCCAGTTTCATTCTTTTAAGAGGTTTTTAGCTCATTTATTATGAGACCCTATGAATGGAAAACTACCCAAAACATGACATAGTTTTTCCTTCAAAAATGTTCTTTCTGCCCTGCAAATAAAACAGAATTTTACTGCTATTAAAAGAATAAATGGATAAAAGTGGGTCATTTTCACAAAAAATCACTGTACCTGCCTTTAGAAACCAAAATATAGCAATTTTCCTTTTGGGATTGTAAAAATAAATGTATAGCAAATGGAAAAAAAGATTATTTATCTACTTTTTTGCATGTGGCAAAGTAAACAAAGGTAAAATGTAACAGTAAATGAAGTAAAAAAAATAAATAAATAAAATAAATAAAGATCTGTACTGTCCTTTTGAAAGCCAGTGAACAGTTGGTTGACCTGCATTTGCACCGCGATCAAGAAGTAGCTTAACGGTAAAAGTGAATTAGCAAGGACGGTAATCAGCCTGGTCCACGTCAGAAAGTGGATGGCAGCTTTAATGATGATAGAATTTTTTCAGCATAGCAAATGGACCAAAAGGTTTTCATTATCAGCTGTCTGGTGGATCAGTTTGCTTGCTTAGAAGTAATTTATGGTGTCTAAATGGAAATATTCAGGCCATTTCTCACCTCACTGGTTGTCAGTAAGAAGTATTTATTTGCCTTAGCCACTGGGCAGTTTGATGGTGAGCACCAGTTACAGGAGGGAGATGTTTGTGCGATTTGGGTGTCTCTATTAACTTGAATGAAAAGGAAAGCAGTGTTAAAGCTGTTCTGCTGTAAACCGCTCCAAACGGGGTTAACCCTCACTGTAGCTAATGTAGCATTAACTGGTTTAGTTTACCTTGACTTGAGCACTGGATGGCGAAAGCTGATTAGATGTTTGTACCTTTGGCAGTCACCTTCCTACCCACACCCCAGTTTTATCTATTTATTTTTTACATTTTTATGTTTATAATTTTTTTTTTATTTAACAAACACATTTTGCCAATTAACGATGCCATCGTCTATTTCCTCATCAGATTTTTTTTTTTTTTTTTTTTTTAATATCTAAATGCTAAGGTGCTTTCTTGGTAGAAGTAAAGCTGAGATGTTGTCACTGTCATTTTTACAGCATGTCTGCTATCTGTAGGTAACTAAAATGTTTTTGGACCTGCCGGTCAGCTGAGGCAAGCCTAGCAACACGTAAACACAACACACACAAACTTACTGGCAACAGGAAGTTCTCAACATGGAACGCAAGGCTTCTAATTCAGAATTTTACTGTAGTTTCTACAGTTCTCGTGGTCTGGAAACTGTTTTTGGTTTGTTAATTGTAGGACACGCACACGGATTTCATGTTTTTCTGAAAAAGGGAGTATTAATGAAAAGTTTTGCACTTACAGGTTTGCTCGCCTAGAGAAGCTGCTTATTGGCCTTGCAGGGCGGAACCTGTACATTCGCTTCCAGTCCAGAACTGGGGATGCCATGGGGATGAACATGATTTCCAAGGTTGGTGTCTAAATGTTCCCTCATGCGAGGTGGCTTCTGTTCTCAATAAAGTGATGCAGTTTAGAACATGCAGATGAACACATCAAAGGTGTGTAGTTGAGCATGCTGTTAGAAAAAGGACACTAAAATACAAGCAAGACCAGTTGTGACTCTACACCTACAGGGAGGGTGCATTACTGCAGGTGGAGTTTGCTAAGTGTGTGTGTGTGTGTGTGTTCATTCCCCACAGGGCACAGAGCAGGCTCTCTCTAGGCTCCAGGAGGAGTTTCCCAAGCTGCATGTCCTGGCAGTTAGTGGAAACTACTGTACAGACAAGAAGCCAGCTGCCATCAACTGGATTGAGGGCCGGGGCAAGTCAGTCGTGTGTGAGGCCACCATCCCTGCAAAGGTTGTCTGCGAGGTATAGTATGGCCTCTTCGCAAGAGTCCGTCTGGTCGCTCAGTCAAAGATACTGCCTCAAGATGAATTTTTGTACTCTACTGTTGTAAGGTCTTAAAGAGCACTACAGAAGCTCTGGTTGAGGTGAACATCAACAAGAACCTTGTGGGATCTGCAATGGCCGGCAGCATCGGAGGCTACAATGCACACGCAGCCAACATCGTGGCAGCCATGTACATTGCTTGTGGCCAGGTGAGTGGCATCCACCCTTGACACACTGCGCTCCTGCTTTGTGTGAAGTTAGTGTTAACCTGAGTGTGGGTGCTTGTGTTCCAGGACCCAGCGCAGACGGTGAGCAGCTCAAACTGCATCACGCTGATGGAGGCTGCGGGCCCCCTGCGGGAGGACCTGTACATCAGCTGCACTATGCCCTCCATTGAGCTTGGCACTGTTGGTGGGGGCACCAACCTGTCCCCCCAGCAGTCCTGCCTACAGGTAGGTGTGTCTTGGTGCTCTGAACTCCGATGCCAGCACTGAAGGGGGCGTGGTGGTGACAGCTGGTGGTCACCGTCACCTCACTGAGATCATATGGTGGTGCTGCATTGCAGATGCTGGGTGTGCAGGGTGCGAGTGAGAAGTGCCCTGGGGAGAATGCCAGGCAGTTGGCGCGCGTCGTGTGCGGTACCGTGTTGGCTGGGGAGCTCTCCCTGATGGCCGCACTGGCCGCCGGACACCTGGTCAAGAGTCACATGACTCACAACAGGTAAATGATCCTAATGCGCTTAACTGGGCTGCATGACCAGGCCACAGCAGGAGATTAAGGCGGCTGGTGACGCGCAGCACTGTGCTCCTTGCTGTAAACGTGTAAATAATCTCCAAAATGCTGGCAGTTAAGATGTTAGATGGTTGAAAAACGAAATGTAAATGGTAAAAGAAAAATGTTTTGTGCTATTTGTGAAAAACAGGTCCAAAGTAAACCTGCAGGCAGCTCCTGGGTCGTGCAGCAAGAATGCAGCATGAGGAGCAGCGAGGGTGAAGAGGAGCTTCATGGGGGGTGCCTGTCTAAAGGAGAGGGAGACATTCCAGAACTCTGCAGGCGAGAGTCCAGCGCAGCCACAGTATCAGCACCACCATCACTGTCCCTTAAAGCTACATCAGCGTTGACCAGCGCGGAGCTCACGATGCATCGTGCTCTTACCCCCACCCCCATCTTGCACAGCCCCCTGGCATATTGAAAATAGTTTTTTTTGTTTTTTTTTTTTAAAGCTGCTGATTGCCAATACAGTAGCAGAGCAACTCAAATTGCGGTGGCTTCTGTAAATGTGGTCTGATCAGTGTATTTAAACCATGTACCATAGCTGATCAAAGTGTGGTCTTGCACGCTGGTCCTACATCCATGCTGGACTGAAGATCACTCAGCAGAAATCTTATTGAACTTTGACTAATGTGCTAAATTATTGGACTTCTGAATTTACCAAATTTGCAAAAACTACAACTGATATTTTCTTTTGAATGTATGTTTCTGATGAACTTGAATTCTAAAAAGGAGAAACGATGCAGAATTGCACTGAATGCTTATAAAAAATGAAAGCACAAATTTCACTAAGGTGCTAAATAAGTTTGTTAGTTTGTCCCTTTGCTGCTACTGCTTTCCAATACTTTTATAGTGCTGCTTTGTACAATCTGTGTGTGTGTGTTGCTGCTGTTAGTTCTGGATGGAAGGATGCTTAACAGCTGCCTCTGCCAGCTTTCCTATGTGCCACCAAGTTGTGTAGAAGCCACTTTGCCACACAATGTTTGCAGAAGAGCTCCATGGGGGGTGGAGATGCACCTGCTATGGGTCCGGTTTATATTTATTTTAAAGCGCAGCATGATGGCCGTTGCTGGATCTGTGCTCCGACACTCAGAAATTCTGGTTCATTTTAATGGTGATTTAATGGGAATTATGAAGAGCTTTGGCTTTTCAAGAACTGGAGTTGAAAGCAGAACGATGAGGTGATCTGAGTGAATCACCCTTTCAATAAAACCTCTTGAGATGTCACTTTATAGTCCCATGATGTATTTTTGTTAAAAAATTTAAAAAGTGCAATAAACAATTCTAATTTTGTGCACGACTTCATTTTCTTGCTCCACTCATGGCTTCTTTCAGCAGTTGCTTGGCAGTTGAAGACGGTGTAGGCAACACTCCTTCGTAATAATGAGCTGCAGCCAAATGGAATACGACGGACACCCGACTGATGTGCTGATCCGGCCGCTTTCAACCGCGTTCCATTTCAGCTTGGGGTGCAAACAAGTATGAAAAAATTGAAAAGGCAGTTTAAAGAATTGAATGAAAGCCAAGTAATGAAATTTTTATGGGGGGGGGGGATTCAGAAAAGGTGGCTGATGCCGGGCATGTTTGGCTGGCAGCGATTTCCTGAAAGCCTGTATTCATGCTGCTGCACATCAGCAGCGGTGGACAAGCCTCTGCCCCCCAAGTATTTAAAGTACCATTTCCCTCAGTCCACACCTGCATGGGGCCAACAGAAGAGCCACAAGCACTGGAACAAAGGGCCAACAGCAGGTTCTGATGACAGCTGCCGCAGGCCAGCCCTCCTGCAGTGACATCAGCATGGGCTGCCGTCAGCAGAGGGTGCGTCAGCCAATGGGCTTCCGCTGCATCACATCTCATGAGCTCGCAGGCTGGTGGCCAGTCCTCGCGCCGGGTGGCTTCGCCGTCACTCTGCTTTGCTTTAACCCTCACACGGCCAAGCCCCGCGCCCACCCCCCTCAAAAGAAGCCTTTGCTTTCAAGACAACACAGCACGGCTCAACCTTTTTCTCTTTATTACTTAAAAAATTAAATACAGAACATGAAGAGTCAACTAGAATAGAAAGGGTTTCCATTAAGTCTTTCATTTAATTTCTTACTATAGATGATTTATTTCTGAAACAAGGTCTTGTTCACATTTCAGTCATTAATTTAGCAACATTTCCATATAAACACTGATCACCTTCTCAGTTGCTGTGTCATTCGGCAGCCACAGCGGTGATGGGAGTCTGAAATGGGGTTCAAAGGAAAAGACAGTGGTCATCATCCAGCCATGGCAGCACGTGGCCACAGGGGCGACCGACCGCCACCAAAATGGCGAGTTTCACTTTCTCATGATGTCAAATGTTTTTCAAAATGGATGCCCACCCCCCCGGTGGAGTCTGTGCTCAACATTTCATCTGTAGGACACTGGCATCTGCAGTGGCAAAAGCTGCACAGCTGCTGTACACGCGGGGAAAACATTTATATAAATTAAATTACACTCAAGTTGCAAATGCTTCATGTATACGTTTCTATTTCAAGGAATTTTTCCCACCCTGTCAATAAAAACAAGTCCTGCTATGAAGCTGGTGCCTCTGCAGACATTAACTGATACTTATTGCAAAAAAAAAAAATCTTCAATACAAATATGTTTTTGAAAAATAAAATATAAGGAAAGAATGTAAGTAATATTGTCTTTCTGGAATTATCCAGCAACATTTTGCCTAATGATGCAAAACAGTGGACCTGATATGTGTGTGTAGCCTGATCGGTCACTAAGAAGCGCAGCAGGTCTGACAAAACAACACAGCAAACAAGCAGCTCTTGTCTAAGACAGTGAAACTCTTCCATAATCTCTGTACACTTGAAAAGCCAATAACGTTATCCACTATTATAGCATAAATTCCCCCTGTAGCTTTCAAATGCCCCAAATTTACTGAACACCACAAAATCACTTCTGGCAACAAAAATATATTGCTTTACTACATAAACTATGGCTGAGTTTGTATCTCACATATGATCTCTAACACAAAATCTCTTATTTTCATATTTCCCATACCAGTTTCTTAAATATCTCCCCCGTTGTTTACTTTTTATTACGATATCATTTTGCAACCTATATACAAATAAAACATGGTAGAAATATAGAAATTCTAGAAAAAAAGACCAAAGTAAAATCGCCTTTTGCCTTTCCCTCCATCAGACTGGGCAAGCAGTCATCACCAGAGAGAAAGATATAAAAAGGCAAAACTCAGTCATTGGTCAAGAACAGCCCTCAACTTTTATAAACATGACTGTCATATAGGAGAAACATAACCCCACCCCCCCACATTTTTCCATTAGCAGCAAGAAAGGAAATCATGAGAGCACAGCAAACCTAAATCAAACAAACTTTTTCTTCCTCAAAAAAAAAAAAAAAAAAAAAAAAGAGAACATTTACAAAAAAGTACAACCAAAATAGTTCATTTACTTTGAGCCTCAATGCAATTTTTTATGTGCAAACCCAACACACACAGGTTTATTGTCAGGTTTGAGGCACAGAGAGCCGAACATGTGCGGCGAGTGGCTGCAGCAGGACGTGGCACATGCCTGTTGTCATGGCGACCTCCCCCACCCCAAGCTGGACACATCGTTGCTGTGGGAACGTACAGAGGTCCTTCCCACCGTGTCACAGGTCCACACACACACCTTTCATCCCCTCATAGACTGTTCAGCGCACACATGATACACACACAGGTCTGCGAGCTGCCGATTCACCAGCTAAACTGAGTATCGCAGCCTGCAGCTTCAGGTCACAGGCTCATGTCTTTCAGTTGTGCCAGGGCTTTGACATTCAGGTGAAAATGACCAAGTGCAGGCTGCGCGCAGGCCCGATTTGTGCCAAACGTCTTGATCGCAGCTCGAGTACCTGAGGCCTTTAGAAAAGGATGGGGTTCCCGGCGGTCTTCTCCTGCACATAGGAGGTGAAGCGCTTGAGGAACTTGGGGTACTCCCTCTTGGCCACTGCTCGCAAGACAGATGCTGGAGCCCAGCCGCCTGGGTTGACTGGGCAGAGGAGAGGAGCCATTCAGAACCACACATCACACACAGTAACGCACACAACTCTGGATGCTGTCTGCAGGGGGGGGCCTCACCATTAGCAACATAGGTGATTTTACACAGGATATTGTCTCTGCTGATCTCTTTGTCGCCCTCTGGTGGACTGACCAGCGTCTGGCAGATCATGGCAATGTTGATTTTGGCGCGGACGCACCGACTGGTCACCTGAAGGAGAAGTGGCCAGGGTTACAAACACCACTATTAGGGGACTTGTATGGGCACCATAGGGGGACGGGGGACTCACAGGGGCGCCATCGTGGTCCACTGAGAAATTGCACACGAGCCACGTCTCCGGGTCGTTCTCATTGCTGGCCACAATTTTTCGGATTGCCGACAAGTAGAGGACATCTCTCTGGGAAGCCGGCCACACTCTCTGCAGGAAGGTGATACGGTCAGCGAAGCCAACTTCCTCCAATATACCTGCCTGGACCTTGTGGTGCTCTGATAATTGAGGAATACGCTGCCCTGAGCCATACCTTGTGTGTCTGATAGACGATGATGGCGCTGTCCGACAACGTTTCCACCACGTTGAAGTTTTCAATGGTTGCTGTTAAAACAATTGCAAATAGCTGCTGAAGAGGGAACAGAAACAGAGGGGCAGGGAGGGGGTTTGCCTGAGACTGCAGAGGCGCTTCACTTACTTTCCCAGTCGTTGCGCACCTCGGTGTTCCAGAAATAGAGGCACACCTCATGGCCAGTCACACCCTTCACGGAATGCGTGGCCTTCAGTGGGTCAAGCACGATGCCGTTCTCCTCCACCTCCCTTCGGTACACCTGAAACAAGCGCACATCTTATCTTTCAGCACCACTGACAATCACACTTTACAACACACTATCAAGAGATTATATACAGGACAGATGTATTGAGTAGGTACATTTTCTGTTTGGATGACCAATATGATCCTATAAAAATGGCTAAAGCACAGCAAAGTAAAACACAGAAAAAAAATTCAGGTTTAGAATGCCACTGTGTGGCACATAGCGAAATTACAAGTGTTATGCAACAAAACTGAGGCAAACACAGTAGACAGTCTGGCCCTATCCATTTTTTTTTGTTGCTGTTTTAGAGAAGCAGACTCCTTCAGCTTGTACTAATATTGCCAGCAATGCTGTTGAAAATATGTAAAGAAATTTTGTAAAGGAATAAAATTTTGTAAAGAAAGAAAATTTATGGACTATTCTGTCAGGTTTGAGGCACTCTGAACCGACCGATGTGAAATCGAATAACATTGTAAAGATCATTTTATGAAGCTATTATGATTCTTAATTTATTAGGTAAGTGGTAAGAGTGAGTCAGAAAACACTCGGTCGGACTGACTCAGGGATGTCTCACCTTCATCTCTCCCTCCTCCACTACGAGCTGCCAGTTGGCATCACCGCCGACGTCTTGCAGGGAGTATGTCATGTGATTCTGCACCATCTCCTCCACCTAGAGCAAAAGAAAAGGAAAGAAAAGAAAATACAGCAACTGTTTGTGCTGCTGAAACAAAATACATACATAATTGGGACAGAAACCAAGAGGATTCCTCTCCCTGAGCAGCACAAAGTGTTACTACACTACAAGATAAACCAAAGGAAGCGTGAGAGAGCGGGCACCTTCTCAGCAAATCTGTGAGTGCCCACGGAAGAGAAGGCATCTACAGGAGGCACTGGACTGGCCCTGTGTGTCCTGGACTTCTCCGTCTGGGACTGCTGCAGAGACAGGTGGCACGTTACACTGCAGCACGCAGTGACATGGGCTCACTGCGACTTCACGACTGAGAGCTTACGATACAGCGCTCCACTGCCTTAGACTAGCGAACTACACTACCTCCGTACTGGATTAATAAAATACGTAACTGGAAGAGGAGGAATTGTGTATCATTAATGGCAGTTCAGATTTGTTTCATGATAGAGCTATATTTCATTTTTAGTTTTGTTACATAATTTATATACCTGCTCTTCGATCTTGTCTTGTCTGTCCAGGGCAGCCTCAACTGCATCGAAAAACTCCTCTTCGTTGATAAGACTGTTCGGACCTTCCTGTGAAATTTCAATTTGCGGCGCAATTATGAATGAGCTAATTTCCAGCAAAAAAGTAACAACCATCAATGAATGTGAGCAACAATGAAAGTGGAAGGTCTGCAAGTCAGCCTCTACCTTACCTCGTAATCTGGCCCCCCAAAGTGAGACTTCTTCTTTAGCTCCAACATAGCGTTGTTGTAGGCCTCCTCTGTACGTCTCCTTTTCTCCATCTCCTATGGACAGAGGAGAAAACAGACCTGTGTATAGCTTGAAACACTCTCCACAAACTGAACAAACTATTCCCCACACTGCTGTATGAAACTATTCAGAATGAAAGGCCTTAAAATTAAGGCCCTGCAACATATGTGAGAAAAAAGAGACAAAGGTAAAATAATGTTCAGCTGCAAATAAAACCTGTTGCTACACATTCCAGCAAAACACATTTGGCAGGACGGGATAAACCCCTGTGCAACACAAAGGGAGAAACCAAAATACCACCCCTCTTCCATTCAAATCTAAAGTAAATGAGTGTAAAAAAGATGTGGATAAAAAATGAAAGGAGGCCCACAGCAGAGTGGCTGCTGGAGGATGGTCACCAGACAGGGCCCAAGCCTATATCATGTGGGTCTGTCCTCATGTGCAGAGGAATTCACCTCTGACCAACATGCCCATGTATCACAGCTGCCAAACCAGGCAGCCATACTAGTGTCTCATAAAGATGACCTTGAAGCAGTGGGGGGCACAGTTCTATGGACACACCCATCCGTGGAATCCAGGAACAAACAAAAGTTTCAAAAGTGTTTCCTCATGGTTTGCTAAAAAAACTTCTACAGAGGTTTTACAGCAATGTGGCAGTTGGGTTACAGGTGTAAAGGCCTCAAAAGAGCTGTGTAGGTTTTCCACTGTGCTGGGTGAAACCTGTCTGAGTTCACAACACATCCTGCTATAGAGGGTTGTATCTGAAGCCAAAGCCTAAACACATTATACATACATCCAACACTTTCTGGCCATTATTTCAGGTCCAAATGATTAATATATTAAAGGCATATTGTTACAGCCTTCATCATAAAGCCTTTAGTATTGTGTGCTTGTATTTAAATAGCGTTAGAATTTCTCTTTCAGATATTTGTAAATAACAAACACATCTTTACAATCTGTTGCTTACAGTGTAAGTGTGCATATTAAACATCATTCATTAAATTATATCAACTTGTGCTCTTCACATGCGGAAACCTTTTAAGGAAATCAGTGATAAAATAAAAGTGACAGAATGGCAGTTTGTGGAGGGGTTTGTTGATCATAATACAGGTCATCTGTGGGGAAATCAAAAGACTCCTTAAATCCCAAACTGCTTCTTCCCAAAGAACATGTAAAGGTGAGATCTGCAGCATGGTTTCATGTACTTTTTGCCCATGACATCAATACATCCTCAGAGGAAGGTGCTGAAAGACATTTCCACAGCTGAGCACTTGCAAGAACCATCTTTCTCAGATGTGGGCCAAGGCCATATGAAACAGGCAGACTGAGACACAGCTGCGGCCGAAATAGAGTGTAAAGACAAGGATACGACTGGACTACCATTTTTCCACTGTGAATTGATAAAAGGCGTCACACAATTTAAATCATGGGCTCAGAAGTAAAACAATAAATAATAATATATACAATATGGTAAAACATTCTGTAGAGCCAACTGCTGACCTACTAGAGCAGATGGTCCCTGCTATGAAATGTTTCCTCTCAGATACATTGCTGGACTAGCAAAGAGACTCAAAATATCTTGCGGTAAGACAGTATTTTAACTCAAAGTTGAAAGTTACAAAACATTTTGTTAAAAGTTAAAACATTTCTTCTATTATTAAGACAATTCTCAATAAAATACTCTAGAATTATGTACATGTTTCACAGTACAGTATATTTTCAGCAGCAATAAGAAGATGCATTTTGTTGGCTCCTGCTACTACTGCATTATCAATAGGTATTAACAGCATCCTTGGTATTTTGTTTTAACTATTTACGGTACCAGACACTTACTGATGCTCAGTGGGAGACCAGGGAAACACAGCAATCCTTAGTATACATTATCTTTCTTAAAGTAAAATACAGTTTTAGAGATGTACTCTGGGCACAGATAAGTGTATAACTGTATAATAACTGAGAAATTAACGCATGCTTTCCTAAGTGCTATAGAGCAAGTGGAGTAGCAGAGTCCAAGAACCACAATATTGTAACAGGTAGCTGGTGCCATAGTTTTACCTTGTCCAGCCTCTTCTGCCAGGTCTCCTCTCTCTTCACCATGAGCTCGATGCAGTGGGACAGTGTGGCCAGGATGCCTGCTGTTGTAGCTTTGAACGTGATGGCTTCCCCCTTGAAATCTATCCCATTGATTCCTTTGGAATTCAGAGAGGGAAACACTAAAAGAGAATGGAGAACACAACATTTTTAACAAAAATACTGTTAGGAGGAGTTTTTTTTCCATACTCGTAAACTACATAAACAGTTCTAACAGAACACAGCTATCCCAATATGGCAACAGTAAGGTAATATATATAGAAGGAGCTGTAACAGATCAGTAATTTTAATTATTGTGAAGAGAAACAAATGGAATAAAACATTAACTAAAAAAGTAAAAAAAAAAAAAGAATAAATTAAAATGTTACATTTCTACAATACTGAGGGGCAGAGCATCTAACACTGAAAAAATCAAACAGAAAACATTTCTTTAGCCAATATGCTCAGTTTTACATCATCTGCAGAAGAGGCATATGGAGAAGATCTCAGTTCCTGCTTACATTTGTCCTTGCTGCCGTTGTTGTTGTGCAGAAACTCCCCATCAGCACGAGTGGTAGGAAAGTCATCTTCATCGTCTTCCACAACTAAAGAAGAACACAGTGGCCATTAGTGTCCTTCATGGATCCCACAACATGTGTATCTTTGTCAGATACTGCAGAGCACGGTCTGCTGCTACAGACCAAGGCCTAGCTTCTTGATGTAAGAAGGAAAGGACGAAAAACACACACACACACACACACACACACACACACACACACAAAAAAAAAGACAAAAAAAAAAAACAAAAAACACCAGTTGAAGCACAACAACAGAAGCGATTGATTCTGTGGGCCAATGAAGGGACTGTGTGTGATTTACAATGTGGCACTCTGCCAGGAACAAACACTCTAGCAAGCCCAGAGGAACAAATGCACAATGCTGATGCTAAACACAGGCCAGTGGGCTGAGAGGGATACAATCTTCCAATCTTCCACATCTCCATGGCTCCTTAACATTGCTTTCATTCTCTTTCCTTTGGGCCTGTGTTTTGGAACAAAGGGAAGCCTTTAAAAGGCATCCTTACTGGAATCGGCCTAAGAATGGTGGGCCCACCTTTGTCTCGTTGGAGTTCATCTTTGGACACGACATCTGCGCAGCTGTCAAAGTATTTCTGGAGGGTGTCAACCTGTCTGCACAGAATATCCCGAAAGGTTTCCATCTCAGCCAGCTTCTCGCGCAAACTGTGTCCTTTCTGTTACATCACAACAGAAAAATAACTACATTTAGATTTGTTCACTTAGCAGACACTTATGACCAAAGACAATGTGCAACTCACAGTAAACAAAAGCTCATTTAACAGGTAAATAGCCTTAGATGCAAATACATAACTCTCAAAGCACAGTTCATTTTAATTCATTTTATTTTTAAAACTACTTTTATGGCACAAAACATCACACATGTAGCTGCCTTGTACATTTGAGTATGATAGGAAACACAAAGATGATCATGACAGATGGTGTGATGCAAATTTAAGGAGTTGTTAGAAAATAGGAGAGAAGCAGGTTTGAAATAAAATTTGTTTTGAGATCCTTTTTGGTGAAAGAGATTAAGCAGATCTGAAGGAGAGAGTGAGCTCAATCCTTCATGTAGGTGCCAGGCTAGAACAATTTTTCCTTATTAAACTTAGACCTGCACCTAAGTGAATTTTAAATGCAGTATGCTGAATGTCTTCTAGAGTATGACCAAAATGGTAATGTTCAACAGTAGTATCTACTGTGTTTGGTCACAGTAGTAAGTATGAACAGTCATACAAGATCAAACATAACCAGTCTTTCTCACCTTGAAAGAAGATGCAGAGGTGGCTGAATAGCTGCTTGCTGCTGACGTGAGTGACAACATTGAGCCATGGCGTCTCAGGCTGGACTCGGAGCCGTAACCAGACTCAGCCTGAAAGGCCAAAATACACAGGTTTGAAGATTTGGTCAGAAGGTAACAGCACAGTGGTTCATGAAGACAGCAGAATTCCAATGACAACAGATGCTTTGCATATCCTGTGTCATCTCAGTAAATAAGCAACTGAAAAACTAAGCAATTTAAAATATACCACAGACAGTTCCTCCTGGGAGACCAAACAAGCTTATTTCTGAAACTGCAAAAACAGTGCCATTATTTCCAGTCCAAATGATTAATATATTAAAGGCTTATTGTTACAGCCTTCGTCATAAAGCCTTTAGTATTGTGTGCTTGTATTTAAATAGCGTTACAATTTCTCTTGCAAATATTTGTAAATAACATGAATGTCATTTCTAAATGTCATTTTAGTGATGATTGTGGAAACTGTTTTTTTTTTTTTTTGGGGGGGGGGGGGGAGTAATAACTTTTCCCATATTTCAAACAATATTAATCGGAAATATAGGTTTTCCTACTTCCAAGTCTGGTTAGGTGTATTTGTTTTTACAATTAAACTCAGCACTAAAAGGGCAGGGATATTTATTTTTATTTTGTTGGCTTTGATGAGCCCTGGAGAGAGCTTTGTTGAATAACTTTCTCTACTAAAAGAAAACAGCAATATGGTTGTACAGTCTGGAGGTTTAGTTTCTTTCTGACCAGATCAATTCTCTCTACATCCCTTGTGTTATGTTCTAACCCTAAACTGGGCCCTAACATATTAGGAGCTCGCCCAGGATTTTATTTGTGTTGAGCTGGTAAAGTTTATAATCTCCTTATTGTGCTCCTTGTGTTTCCCCACTGTGTGGCTCATTTTCTTCCTTGGCCAAGGAGTTCAGCTTGGAAAAATTGATCTCTTGCCCCCTGTTCCAGAACTCAAATTGTTCTAAAGCTGATTACTTTGGCAGAATTTTATAATATCATTGTACCCCGTAGTGCTAGAAAGGAAGACACCCCTACTTGAGATACTGGCTGAAAAACGTGCTGTCTTGTCAGGCAAACCTAAAGCAAGGAGTCCAAGTGTTGCCTTCAAAGAGGCTAGAGGTCTGCCAGTTGCAAAAAAAGTCTTGTGTTCACCCATGCTTTATAGCACAGATCCTGTTAGTCCACCATAAGTTGACTCTGTTCATGAGCCTGATGAATTGAGAACTATAATCAAGCTGAAAAAGCTGGAACTGGGCATCAAGCAGTAAGAGTATGACACTCGGTTCTTATAGGTTTTTGCTTTGGAGCCCCCCAACAGCACCTAAATGCGACAATGCCACCTCCTCTGACAGAATTTGACTTGAGCAGACATTGTCCTGGTTCCTCCATTTAGAGAGTCTGAAGTTGACTTATGTTTTAAAGCTTTTCAATGGGTTGCTGCAGTGTTGAGTTGTGGAAAAGATATGTGGTCTTACATTCACAATGCAAAATTTGTGGGAAAAGCACAGAACATATGTCCTTCATTAAAAGCCGAATGATTGGGATTATGATGTAGTGAAGGGTACAGCCATAAATGGAGGAGTTAGTTCCAGAGGCCTACAGGCAAAGGTCACATGTGAAGGAAAAACATCCAAATTTGGTTAATCATGTACAGAATACAAATGTTCTTTCTGAAAAACAGGGTAAGGTTGAAACATTTGAGCAGCTTAAAAAACTGATACTTTTAGACGTTTTAAAATCAGTCTTCCCCCAGAATATTGTGGTACATTTGTACATGAAGACAACATCTTTGTCAGATACTACAGTCTTAACAGAGGAGTTTGTTCAGTCACAAGACAGTCTTTAGCCCTCCTTGTACTAGCAGGTACTCCCTCTCTGACTGAAAAGAGGTTCACTCCTTATTTTAAACAAAGAGTGCAGGTATTAAAACTTTTCTAAGGACTAATACAAGTGATGTACCTACAGCCCAGCCAAGATGTGTCATCCTCCCATTCATCAGATAAATGTTTCTATTGCTGACAGATTGGTCCTTCGATTGCCAATCATGATGTGAGGAATAAAAAGAAAAATAAACCAAAAAGTGTAGCACAAATAAACTCTGACTATGAACCTGTTTCTTCTCATCAGAATCAATGTAAGACTGTTTTCAAGCACTTTATTTTAAAGGGCTATGTTTTAGTGTCTGGTGAAACAAAAAAGCAAAGTACCTGTTACCACATTTTGAGATACAGATGCAGCAGTTTTTAATTTTTGATGATGTGCTGAATTTCAGTGAGCAAACACTTGGCAGCTCTCGCTGTAACGTGTGGAATTTATCTCAGCACTGTGAGTGCACCCCTCCACAATGATCATTAGAGGTCTGATTTAATGTCTGGTCATATTCGATCCAAGTTACCTATTCAAGGGGTGGAACTGATCCTGGAAAATTATGTACTAGGAGGTAAACTTTTTCCTTTACCAGAGGTTGTACATAACCCAGACATATCAAGATGTATATAGAGCAAAAATTTCCTGCAGTTTTTCCCATTTCTGTATTGACACATGTCCATGTGTTAAGGACAAGACTGGTGGTAGTATTTTGTCTTAATGAAGGAATTATAAAGCACAAGTGGGCATCTAGTACATGGGAGGAGTGGAATACAGGTTTTCAAACTAAAGAGCCCACTGACTATAGAGTAGCTGCCCTGAGGTTAGCTCAATCAAGGCAATGGCTGGACATTCACAAATAAATAAAACATATCAATACTTCAGGAATAGTTTCTTTTGGCCTAGTAGAGCACTGGACATGACACACCGTGGTGCAGCGGTAATGGTGTAGTTCATAGTTACACAAATTAACACTACTGTGTTTAGCAGCTGATATTTCCCTGTCTGTTTATGGGAGGGATAATCCTGAGCAAGACCACCAGGATGCCAGTGGATCCTGTAAGGACTGAAGGTGTGAGGAAAGTCTTTTTAGTTACAGTACCGCATAGAGAACTTTTGACACAAACTGCAAAAGCTGGGAGCTGAAGATGTTCCCAACACGACACATTACACAGCAGTCAAAGGGCTCCAGCAGAGCCGGTTGCCTAGAACTACAGCATACAATGAGAACAGCAACAAGTGCAGACTTAACAGAGCTCAGCTACCTTGTGACACATAGTGGCAGAGTACAACCAACTACAGTTATAGGAGCAACTAAAATGTGCAAAAAAAAAAACAACAAATCATCACAGTTAAGTTCGCTGTAGCTCTACTTCTCATACAGCACCTCTGTATTAAGGGACTTCACTGGGAACCACAGTTTGAAAGGAAATTATGCCCTCTGTTGGAGTCAGAGGTATACTGCCACAGGAGGAAACTGGCATCTCACGGGTTGATGTGCACACAATGCTAAGAGTTCTGGGACAACCATGGCACTGACTCGTGTCTACATAGAGAACTACAAAACAGCTTTAAGCTGCTTTGGCACACAATGAAAATGGGAGTCCACATCTCAAATAGGCAGTTTCACAGGTACTGATGAACTGGACTCAAATTACCTTGCTGAAAACAAACAAAAATCAACATTAATCAGCATTTAACTTGGACCTACCCAACCACTCCATTAATGGCATCTGTTAAGTGAGACTGCCCACCACTCACATCAGCTAGGCCAGTGGTTGAAATAAGAAAAAGTGGGAAAAAAAATCTCCTTTCATTAAAAAAAAAAAGAAAAAAAAAAAGAACTCTGATAAAGCAGAACACACAGAAAAAACTTCTCCACTGTACCTCACCGTGTGTGTGTGTGTGTGTGTGTGTGTGGTTCCTGCCCAAGTCAATGCCAGAACACTTCCTGTCAGGCCCAAAAGTGCAATCAATAACAGCACATCTTACTATTGCAGGGGGCTGTTAGCTTTCAGCCCCCTTCCTAGAAGCTTGCTGACCACTGCAAGATACACTACCTAATATGCATTCCAAATATGTTCCTGTTTAAAAGTAGAGCACACATACATAATTGATATGGGCCTTCAGAGCCATACAGGCCCCTCCCAAAGGCTGATGCAGGGAGGATTTCAGACAACGGCATGTCTGGAGTTCCCCTCACGTCACATATTCCTTTTGCCATCTTTAATCCTTTTGCACCAGACCAGCTACGATGAATCTTTAATTATACACGACTATCCTGCTAAGGTTAATGTGCCATTTACCACAGTGTAAATTGCTACAATCATCTTAACAGCCTACTGGGAATTTACTGCCAACTTAAGCTACGGAATCAATGTCCAAACAAGCACTTGCAAACCTCTGCTGAACCAAAGAAAAGGGCTTTTAAAAATATTGATCTTTATTGGACATTCAGCGTCAACATGGATACAAATGATACACTGCATTTCCCAGATTAGCTGACAATGAAAATTGTTATACAGTGGACATGCAAATATAAAATGAGGTGGAAATTTTTTTTTTCTGCCATCTAAAATAGATGAATGTGGTTAATTAGATTCATCCACAAGCTTCAACAAAGCGCATCAAAATTATTTAACGCAACATCAAAATCAAACCAAATGCTACAGCAAGGAGTATAAAAAGTGTTAAGTTTGATCATACTACATTTCTCATGTCCATGCATTTCATCCTGATAAATTTTAGGACAGACTGAAGTCTTACTAAATACATACAAGGGCCTGAACAGATGAGTCCCTATTTATTTTTCTGCTTAATATAGACAAACCAAATCAAAGCCCTCAGTGACACAATACAGGCTTCTTGTGATTTGTACAATCAACTGCTCGGTAGTAAAGCATTCAGTTAAATGTCAGGCATCTCCTCCAGCCAGTGCATATATCTTCACTTATGACACACTACTTCACACCACCTTAATGCAAACTAAAGCAGATGGTGAGGTCTAGTTGTTCACAAAACATGCTTTCCACTAGACAACACAGCAGCACCCACACTTCTCTTCCATGCTACCATTCCCCGTGGCACTGGTACACCAGATGTTTAGTTATATACCTTTAACTGCAATTTAGCACATTCACCAAATTAATGTTAAGTAACCAATAATGTTGAGGTGGTATGTTAAATAAAAATATGGAAATCAAAATTGAACACATATTAGGCAACTAAATATTGTTTGTTTGCTTTACTGGGGCAATTCTGAGCTAAGCTTAAATTGAATCAGTGCAATATTGTGGAGTGCAAAATTATCAGTAAGCGCCAACAATAGGAGTCCTTGACTATCTCCTGTTATATCTGCATCCTACCACTAGAGGCCGCACCATGCAAACAAAAACCGTCCTGCAAGGACTCCAAAGGTTACAGCTGGTCAAAGCCCAGGAGTAACCTTTCCAGTAAATTCTTCCTGACAGGATTCAGCACCGGCAGCCTCTTTATGGCCATTCCAGTCACTGTTCCTGATACTCATCTATCAGTGACTCACTCTGACCTGCTGAGCTACAGAACAGCATTAAAAACAGACGATATGTGACTATTCTCAGATCACTTGCACTGCGAAAGAGCCCACAGCACAGCTCTAGAAAAGACGATGTACTGACATACATCAAAAAGTATGTGTAAGCTTAAAAAGTAAAAAATCGGTATGAACTTAAATTCACATTTGCTAGTACATCAACTAAATACAGAGGAAGGTTACATATTATATTCAATTATAAAAATTTTTGTAGTATGCAGGGAATATTCATTTGCAGAAATTACTGACAGTCCTCATTTCTGAAGTTCTTATAAAACTTTCAGTACAGAGCGGTACGAAGCAGCAGTATTTTGGAAGTTCTCTGAAAAGCATTTATAGTCTGATATTCATGTTTACTTGTTACTAAGCATAGCCCCCACACTGACCAGCACTGAGAGGAAGCTGGGTGGGAAGAACCACTGCAGTCCGAGCGCTTCCTGATGAACATGGAGCATGCCTGGTGAGTCAGCAGCGGCTGCCGGAGGGATCCATGGAGCTGGGTGACTCACCATTTCCAGTCTACTCTGCTTTTTAACTGAAGGGAGAGAAGGGCTTTCCCAACTTGAAGGATGCCAGAGACATGCATGAGCTGTAGGGTGTGGCTCCTCTCTCCCCTCCACCTACTCCCAGTCATAAATGAACACTGAAGGGTACCTCTCCCCACACATCACAGTATAATTCAAATATGCCAAGTGCTACTATGGCAACGACAACAAACCCATCTGGGAGGTGTAATTGGATATTTAACCCAAGATACAGTCAGATTGGACAGCATATCTTCCCCACAGATGTGAAAACAAGCTGGTGTCACATACTGTATGTGAAGAATGAGGGCAAGTTAAAAAGGCTTCTGCTTCACTGTTAAAAACTATGATACCATCTCATTTGATTTTATTTAGTAATAATAATTTTGTCCTTTCATTAAGAGAAGAGGTTAGAGGGTCACCCTGATTCCTACGTGGACAAACACAGGGAGTAAATGTTCTTTACATGAGGTCTGTCTATACAGGGACAGGATAGAGTGTCTGCACACAAACGCTAACTTATTCCACCCACACAACCATCCATCTATCATCAATAACTACCAGTTATGCTAACGCTGTGCTATGCCAATGATTGCCCCAGACAGGATGTGAATCCACTAGAGGGCAATCTAACTTATTATTCTTTAACCGATGTTAATGTAACCTAAAATATTATGTTACATTAACACTTAACATAACTTCACGCATTTTACAGCGCAACCATAATAAGGTCCCCGTGTGAGAGGTAGAACTCAGACACTATTCAGACATTCTACTTTCATTACTTTCTGAGGATTAGTTTCATTTATCACTCATCGGACTGGAGTGTGGAGCTGGTAAAAAGCAATACGCAGTAGTATGAAGTCCTCGGGAAGCTGCAGCACTTTGCATTACGAGTCCCCACTCAGTCCTTCACTCCCCGCAGTATGGTTGGTCACGACTCTGCAACTACACACCAGAATGTTTATTTTTGCCATTAAGAGAGCCACTGTGGCCACATACATATCGTGAGGGGGAAATAGAAGTAGACTTGAGACAACCCCATGCCCCAGTCTTTTTCTTGCTGCAGCATCCTAACCTGCCTGCTTGTCCCCTATCCTAGGCTCACCCGGCACTGTGCACCTACTGATGAATAACAACGCCTATTTGCGAGAGGATCAAGCATCTGTGCAAAAGATTAAGAGGCGGACACAGCAGCACAGAGCGCATTACCACAGGCTTATGGGCTGCAGGGTCAGGCTAGGGGAACAGCAGAAAGACACTGAGTGGAGTTAGGGGCTCACAGCAGGGTTTGGGGTGGATGTGGCCATATAGCATGGTCCAGTCTCTGAGTTTCAGGAATGGATCAAAGCTCTACCTGACATCCTGTGTGTAAATGAAACAATAAGATGCCCCCAGCTCTATATTGGCCCTTAAGGTTTATACTTTTGGACAGTGCACAACAATGCAGACAGCAACAGTTTTACTATGAACTTGTAATCATGCACACACCCACACCTCTTCAGTCAGGTGAAAGCAGAGAGAAACCCCTGTGAGCATGTAGAAGATCAAAGGAAACCAAAGGAAACCACAGTAGGGACAGCTTTTAGTCTGTAATAAAATAATCAGTTTTGGCCCACTCCATCACAGAACCACGTTTGTAAAAGAAGCGGTAGAGATAATCAATTGTGTGCATATGCGATTCTGATTTAGTTTTATCTTCTGCAACGGAATAAAATGATAAACATACAGACACAGGCAGCAAGTAGTGTAGTGGTTACAGCTACTGCTACTGGACATGAATAATCCAGGATGCTGCACCAGTAAAAATTAGTTAGCGGTGTCAATGGGTAAATTACTGCAACTTAACACTGTCAAAAAATGTCAGCAAAATAAATAAGTAATGGGAAATACAATCAACCAGGTTCAGATCCCACTCCTGTTGCAGAATACTTGCTGTCACTACCTTGATCAGGCCAAGTTATACAGTAGAATACTCAGCTGTATAAATGCAATTACATTTACAACTAATAATTGTAATTAATTATAGAATTTTAATATTTTAAAATGTTTTAGAGGAAATACTCAAATAAATAAACGCTAATGAATTGTTAATTTTCCTCCCTCAACACAGAAGCAACAAACCTTGTAACTGATCACTCAATGGTTAAGTTCCTCACTTAAACAAAAGGACAATGTTATAATAAACCTGAGCAGGAGACAGGTATGCACGAGGCCCTAAGGCTAACATCAACAACCGTATCTAAACTTTGACCTCTCTTACTCCTGCTTTAAGGTCATAACAAAGTCACTGTATGAGAGGTAGTTTCCACACTGAAGGAGTAGTGCCAAGATGACCAGTAGCTGCACCTTGGCAGCAGGATGCAACCAAAGCACAGACGAGGGAAAACATGGGAGGTCAACAATTAACCCTGATGTCCGACAGGTTTAGTTGTCTCATATCGGGTCATACCTAGAATGAGCAAACAAATCAGTGACTTAAGTTTCTATTCAGGCTAGCTTCTCAATGTCTGAAACTTGCAATGTAAAACAAACTTGTGCAACTGCTGGCAGAATAAAGTGAAACATATCAGATACATGTCCGATCAACAAGAGAGACTGCAAGGGAGTGCCCAGTCAGAGACGCCCCATTATCTAGACAGTAGCATTCCTGACACACAGGACGCAAACACTGGGGGGGGGGGGGGGGGCACATGATGACTTTATTTTAAATGAAATTTGTAAGGTATTTCAGATTCTCTGCAAACTTGCTATCAACAATAACAGAGTTGGCCACCTACCCAAAATGGATACCCTCTGGTACAGAATCAAACCTACCTGTGAAAATTTTATACATTTCATCACCCAAGTTGTGGTTTTAATTCTGTTTCTCAAGCACACTCTGTGGCCCAAAGCATAACGAACTGTTACAAGGCATTGTCTCAGTCTCTCCCACAAAGCTCAAGAATAGGCCACAAGCCCAGACAAGAACATGCTTTAAAGCCAGTGGCACTTAACCGACTGCAGCACTGTCTTAATCCCCAGTTCGGCAAAACCTTCTTACTGCACACACTGAGAGAACAGACAACCATATTTGCCTCCATACCAAAATCACGCTTCTGTGTTTCAAACTAGCAATGGCACTGTGCCACGATTCGCAGCTGATCCAATGTCACATGTTACCTTGGAAATTTACTTTGGTGTGGGTGCACACACAGCAATTTACCTTCCCTGAAGGGCTGAGCCATACAACCACTGTAGCACAAGTGAAGTTATTAGGATAGCAGTACACCTCTGTACAGAGGTGCTGTATTAAAAGTTGTAAAAGAAATTAACAGCAGTATCAGACCTAAAAAGAAGGCTGAGGATTCAGCATGCATACTCCTGCTATTTATTAAGATTACCTCAGTAATTGTTTATACCACATACATCTTCTACTTCATTTTTGTATGTTGTTACACTGTCTGCTTACTGTACAGCGTTTCATTCAGGAGAAATTACATGTTGTTCTCTCGTACATTGCTATAACTGCAGAATGACGTGAACTTTAAAAAAAGATTAGTTTTGTAAACAATTTTTTACCCATTTACTCAGCCAACAAATTTTTACTGTTTCACTTCAATTGCCTGCTCATGGGTACTGCAGCGAACCTGGGATTCAAATCTGGGTCCTTCAAACTCAAGGGAACAACTGTAAACACTGCACTACCAACTATTTGTTCAGATGTTGCACACATCTAAACTATTATCTGTTTAAGAGGTGAACACTAACACTTTATAATGCTAATCTGTGTGTTTTCTTAATGTTAACTTCTGTCATATCAGTGACAGGATGAGAGTAGTAATATATAAAAATAAGAGCCTTTCACTTTGTGTGAAGACACATGGCTAGATAAGAAACCCTTGCTGAGATGAACTGCCTGTTGGGAGGATACACACACAGAGGCAGGGTGTGACCATAGAACTGAAAACCAAATTCTTCCCTCCCCCAACTTCAAAACATACTGAGTTCACTGTTGACCGCAGCTTTTCAAAAAGTGTATTGGCCAATTTGTCCTACTGTGGCCAAACTCAACTGTTGCAACAACACCAGTTTTGAAGTCTACTGCAACACTTTGGTGCTAGGTTTATTCAGATGATTTCTATGCATCTGTAAAATAAAAATAAATTTTGCATGAGGAGCAGAGGTTATGTAGAAAAATGCAGTAGAAGCCCAACTTGTTCTTAGCTACACAAAACTTCACAAGTTTCTAGAATTTTTTTAGGCTGAGCATCACCAAACCACAAATAGAACGGCGGTATCACAGTACCGATATCTGTCAACAAGCCCACTGCCTTGCAATACTGTACCAGCATAAAAACAGGAAAAGTGACAATATTTACACTATAAATCTGCAATAACTCAATGCTCCGATAGTTTCAATAGTTGCTTATCCAGTGCAGGATCACAGTGGTCCATATCCTGTCTTGGAAGTATACCACCATCTAACAGAGGCACATATGTGCTGTATCTCATTCATCTGACAAAGGACCAGCTTAAAGTTGATATTACAAATACTGTTATTTTTGCACAGAGCCAATAGCTGTAACTGTAAATACAGCCATTGTGCAATATCCATGTACAAGCAAGCAAGCTTTTCTTCAGGCCTGTGGTTTTGGGAGTGAACCAAGCAAACTGTGAGACCTCAGATTGCGAACAGAGCCAATGAGTCTCACCGCCCACCTTACCCTGTGCAGCTCAATGGAGTCGATCCACTGGTTCCGATGCTCTGGGTCCTGAGCCCGCAGGTACCACACACTGTCATTCACGCTGATGTCCAAACGACACTCATCAAACTCATGGGGCTGAAGGAGTAAAGGAGGGGAGGAAGACACACATGGTGTAAGAAGACTTTCACGTAAGGACCAGAAGCAGCAGAAAGAAAAGCAGAAACAGGCAAATAGAAAGTCCTGAAACTAATGCCACAACCTAAAATACATTAAAAAAAATTATACCACATTTCCTTGTGGCATTCCTTGCTTAAAGCTGTATTCATTGTTCTAGAAGAGAGTTAAAAAAAAGACTGTGGTTGGAACTGTACCATACTGAACTTGTTTGCTGGAAAATCTGAAGGCAAACAATCTACACAAACTGCTTTCTCAGTTACATTTAAGGGGCATTAAGATCAAACATGTCATATTTTTTCATTTTAAATGTTCTACAAAGTTTGAGTTTTTTCCCCCCACCAAAAACATTTTCTAAACAAATTCATATGCAGTTATTTTATAAGTCAATAAAAAAACTACACTAAAATGACAAAGATTATACTCAACATAAATACTAATACTATATAATTTAAGATAAGGTAAAACTATAGTCAGTGGTACAATAAGTCCAAGGTCCAAATAAGTGAGATCAAGCTTTCCACTCAAAATGTTCTTCAGCCAAATCACATGATTCTCCTTGCCCCCCCCCCCTGTTCCAGTGATGACCGACAGAGAAATATTCCTGTGCTTTCCTTGGTACGTGCTTCAAAGTCCTGGCTTAGGATTGCCTGCATGTGTGAGGTGTGTGGGGGTGGGTGGGTTTTTGGGAGTGGAGCTGTTCTGGTGAGGGGACTTGGGGGGGATGATATCCTGACCCCCACTGAAGTGCACGTGAAATGCAGCTGGGATGAAATTGTTCCATAAACAGGGCGGGCAGCCAAGCGTTAAACTGAACCGTGTGCGAGTATGTGTGCACGTGTGGTGTGTGCTTTTTAAACAAAAGCTCTCAAAAAGGCTGTTCACCTTGGTACATGCCAGCACTCCACAAAGAAAACAAGCCTCAGCCAACATCTTGAGCTTGCTTACTTAATAAGGTGGTGGCTTTGAAAAGCTGGGCTGGGGGAAGCTAAACAAGTCAATGAATAATAATAGTTCTACCCATAAAAACATGGGAAGTACAATATAAATTTAATCACCATTGGTGAGAAAAATGTAAAGAGTTTTTATACAAGATGGTTATTGTTATTCCTTGCTGCCTGTGGTCAGAGATGAAAATATTTTGTTGACAAATGGAGAAATTACCTGCAGTATCAAAACACTCCAAATTACTATGTAATCTGTATTTTTCCACAAGAAATTACAGTTTACATTATGCATTAAATCTTCATGAAAAGTCACTGAATTTTGCAAAAACTCTCTGAACTCCCCATTTGTTTCTATTTAACCTACACAATAAAACAAGCAAAGATGAAAAATGATATATTGTGACTTAAAATGCTACAAATGATCACATGAATCATTTTGTGGATACATCACAAAAACACTGAATTATCAAAAATTAATGCTTGGAAAAACTGAAGGAAAAAAGATGAGGATGAACTCAATCATAGTAACAATGGCTATATCCTTTTCAACAATAAGGACAGACAGAATGGACAGAAAATTCAGGAATTACTATGCAATTGGAAAGAGTTGACTAACAACAGCACTTAAAAATACGATGCAAAAGTAAAAATAGAACCCCAAAGAACCCAATATGTCTAACATATTTTTCCTGCTTGTGTATGGAGAGCTGTCCTATATAGTTTAAAGTTTGGCAACTGTATTAAAAAAAAAAAAAAAATTCATACCGAATGACACTAATGGAATGTAGCCAAAGCCATCTAACTGGTCTTCAGATGCAGTACATGTGAACACAAAGGAGAAGGTAAAAAATGAGCTGAAGTGACTGAAACAACAGTGCTATGGTGCTGTCCAGTTGTGCAAGTTGACAAGCAGGAACAAATCATGCTTAACTCCTGGCTTAAAAATCATACTTGAAACATAGAACCCTGTGGATGCTCTTGCCTCTACTACAGCTACATTCATCCATCAGCTGTCAAGCAAAAATATGAATAATATTTGGTATTTAAAGTAAAAGGATTTTAGGCCTTGCTGTTCATAGACCTGGACATATACTAATACAAAAAAAACATAGTGACTCATTGCTGCTAACAATATAACAACATCTCTTCCTTTGACTGGGAGGTGCAAAACAGAATAAATGCATTTTCTTAAGTCTGTTACTATTATTACTCACCAGTATTTAGCTGATGGCTTTGTCCAAGGCAACATGAACAATGCTAGATACCCTAAGCTGCTTAGAAAGTATCTACCCATAGATACAGTCACTCAGATGAGATGTATAAGCAATTTAGTGCCTTCAATCCACTAAACACATGTCCTTGGACTGTGAAAGAAACCTCACAAGAAACTTCAGACAGGATGGCCCCAATTTAAACTCACATTTGCATGCACAGTCCAAATGTGATTGAGAATCAGCATTACCTGATGTATTACCCATTACAAGTAACCCAGTTTACATACTTAATTTGTTTCTGAAATTCCTGCACATATCAAAATTGCATATACTGTACTGGAATCCTGTTTCCCATTATTTTAATGAGAAGAATGTGTTCTCATCAAAAAATCCCAAACCAATTTTCACAAATATTACTACAACACTAGAACACCTTCTAGTTCACGCAGTACCGTGCAGCACAGTTGGACAGTAACAGCATTGCATAGCAGACGGCCATGCAGTTGAACCACACTGCACTGTGCAGCCAAAAGCCACCGCAGCAACCGTGCAGCACTAAATGGATGCCAAGAGTAAATGAAGAGAACAATTTAAAATAAACAAACAAGCAATGTCCTTTAATGAACTGTTACTGTACTCACAAGTGGAGAGACAGGTGCATTGTGAGTTGTGCTGAGTGACTCACTTCTTTCAATCACTTCAATATTCAGTTCTGTCCTATGCAGTTTTCAAGCCTTGTCACATTCATTCTTTTCAATTTATTTAAAGGGTTTTCTACCTTTATGGCCCCAATTCTACTAAATGACAAATTATTTCAGCAATTAAAACGGAGTCTCTGCACAAGTACATAGACAAATGTGAAACCGGATATTAGCAAACTATGTCTCTTACAGCTTACAATACTCCTAAGCAGTACATGGCATATGTGCATGAATAGAACAAGAAGAATTTAGAACAGAATTTCTTCATTCCCTGTAGACAAATTTCTGGCACTGTGCTATGGCTTTGTGTTATAGACGGACATCTACTAATCATACAGGGAACCAGTATTAAAACGTTCGCTGTGTTACAACAAAATTGCATATACTGCAGTTTAGATCTCCACCTGAAATGGCAGCAATTGGTTAATAAAAGCTCCACTGCCACAAAAAGGCAAAGAAATATTTACACAGTATGTGACAATAGGGCACCAAGGTAACACATCACGTCTGAAGTGGGAACCCGGTCTCAGAATACAAGCTATGGTAGTCTAACTCTACAAAAAGAACTTCTGTAATGTGTCTCAAATAGAAATGAGAGAAACATGTGTATGTCTCTTTAATTTTTGGCTGGTGTTGGGAAAATTACGAATGGCTGCTGTTGGCCCTGGTTTCTTAGCTTTTCATTCAGCTAATTTCTTTTGAGCTTCTATGATTTCCATGGTTTTGTGCTGAAGGAAGATCACACACAGAGCGTTCTTGTGGGCTCTATTAGAACATTCCACCACTTTGGAAAATTGAGTTGGCATCTGTGACTACTGGGAACCGAACATGGGTCACAGAGATACTGGGAACAGAAAGAAAAGCAAACATCTAGAGGTCACATCCCTGTGGGACAGGCCAAGGCCCAGACAAGCAGAAACTAACTTTTTCTGGCCACCTGACATCAATACATTGCTTCTGTTTGAATGTCAAACAGTATTTTAACAGATTCAAAAGTGAATAAATGTTGATTTTTTCACCCCTGAGAGATTATACTTTATCAGTATAGGACATAAAACAGGCAGCCAGAATATGAAAATAACCATTGTGGAAACAGGACTCCAATGCATATTCTGGGTATCTTTGGTCAATAGAAAACAGCTTCACTTTTCAAGTGACATTTCTGTCAATACATTATGAGACAAGCTCCCTTGCATTGTGTTGGAATAAAACTGCCTCCAAATAACTCAAAGGCTATCAAGTGAAGATAATACACCATGAGTGATAAGAGTGTCAAGGCACTGGTGAGTAACACAAAGTTTTCCAAGTTAATGATCAAATTAACACCGCAACACCAGTGTATATATAGTATTTATATATGTATATGTGTCTTCATTCCTGAAAGCTGATACTCCACTAACCATTTTTTAAGCAGAAAAACACATTAAGGGATCTCAGATCTGCAACTAAACAGCCAACATTTGGCATTCTAAATGGCTTTTCTTCTACTATTGTCTTACAGGATTTCCTTTTTCATGACAATTTCAACAGGAACTTGCTAGAACATAAAAAGACCGGATTCCAGTTCTGCAAACGAACACTTTCAGTTCAAGACCTCTTAACTCCTAGCATCTAGTTGACATGTGATGTCACAGGGCAGTGGAAACAGGATCACAGGAATGTAGACCCTCCCACCTTCCCAATGAAAGCCATCTTAGAACCCACAAGACTGATGAAAACAAACTGTGAAATAATACTTTTTGAAGACATTGGAGAATTTTTTTTAAGTCATTCTTTACATTGTTTCTATTAACATCAAGCTAATAATACGATGTTTGGTTTAAAAACATTTTAAAAGTTATATAAGGTAAAACTTTTATCTGACTTTAGCTATGCTGTGGTGGACAAAACCACTGCATCATTCTTTGGTTAAAGTGAAAATTCAACTTAACTTAATTCAACTTATTCAACTCATGAAAGTATGATGCGAAGATGTCACCAGCCTGATAACACCCTGTTTTGGAAGGTTACACACTCCACACATATGCACACATACCACACATTCAGACACTCATCTGTAAGTATCTGAAGAGGTTTACGGATCATTTATAGTCTGGATCATGACTCAACACCAGTTCTCTGGATTCCTTTGGAAATTTACCAAAGTAAGCACAATCATTTAAATGTCTTGTTTTCAGCTTTGGAAGCAATCTTATACTATAGTGAGCACATGCCGTGCAATGTACTATAATGAATTACAAGGTCCAAGGAACTAAGAGCCAGTGAGTTAACAACATGATATACATGCTAAGCACTGTATAGCACTAAAGCTAATACCTACAGCACACTACTGCTAAACACATCATAAACCAAAGTGCAAACAATATATAACAAGTAAACAGACTCACTTGACTTCTAGTTGGGTAGCATACTTCCAATAGCCCTTGTCCTATCAATTATTGATGAAATCAATAAAAACAAGGGCTTTGACAACATTTAACAGCCCCCACTGGGTCTGCAGAGAGCAGCTGTACTGCTGTGGAACTGTTACTGTCTGTACATGTATGTATGCCTAAGCTATCACCTCTGTTTATGCCTTTTGCAGTTGACACAACATCAAGTGTTGCACAGTCACATCTATATTTGTAACCAACACTAAAACACCTGGTGACTTCACAAGAAACAACCTTTCAGGCATTGGAAAACATTTTAATCAGGCATTTAAATGGCAGCAAAATCAATGGGAAGTTTCTCAACACAAAAGGTGCTGTGTAATGACATTTTCCTTCAAAGTCAAAATGGAAAAAAGTTTAAGAATGATTCAGACTTTACTACAGTAATGCTGGGGAAAAAAATACAGAAATCAATACATTGTAGATTAACTAGAAAAAAATTCTTACACACAATGATATTTGGTACATTAGAACCCATTTAGTGCTGTACTAATAAGCTTATTGTTCTAAATCCTAACAACTGATTTCTTGAAACAAATACAGTTTTGGGAATCCAAGTAGGCCACAGTTGACCCAAATTAAAGTTGCAGTTTCTCTCCTCTTTTTTAGGGGTTGATTTGTTGTGGAGTCCACTTATATGCTTCACTGATCATCAAAACCATGGCTGTACAACAGTGTGTTTAAAAGGCCAGCCTTGTGTTTTCTGTATGAAGTATTAGATTAAGAGCTAAAGAACATTTTAGTCAAACAGATCTATGGCAAGCTTTTTGCATGTTGTTACTATATGGTGAAATAGGACTTGTTCTTCGTGTGCTGAAGGCATTTAAATGTTTTGTTTGTTGAAAATTAAAACATTACCACACCTTGACCTTTAATGAAGGAATACGTAACAAAAGCCTGACTACACACAACTCAGTGTGCAATGCCTTCAAATTTCAGCCCAA
This sequence comes from Heterotis niloticus, assembly GCA_018136845.1. Classification (NCBI taxonomy): domain Eukaryota; kingdom Metazoa; phylum Chordata; class Actinopteri; order Osteoglossiformes; family Osteoglossidae; genus Heterotis; species Heterotis niloticus. The sequence continues at coordinate 21,112,322 of CM030891.1, forward strand.
TACAGGAGTCATACTTTTAAAGAATAGTTCTCCCTTTTCAAAGCAGGACAGGTGATATCTATGCACCAAGCCGTACAGGTTTGGGTGGTGACGCATTAAAAAAATAAACTGTAAACCCGTAATTGTGTTGGAACTGTCTTACATTAGCTTCCATGAAGACTGTAAGACAATTAAGGCCACCAAAATGTGTTTCTATATACGTAGCTATGACTACAGTTAAGCTAATCACTCCCTTTATCTACCACCAAATTCACTCAATCATCTTCATGACTTACAACTTGCTCATTGAATATAGACACTTTGTGCATTACAAACAGCACAGAATTGCATTTACTGCTCAGTTTCTGAGTACCAGCACTTCACAGTGCCTTAGTTAGATTACAATGGAACATTCTGTGGTTTAATCGGATTTTGACTTGTTTTAAATCATGTTGTCTAAAGGCATGAATCCACTTGTTTTCCCCTGAATGAGATGGCATGGGGCAATTAGGGTAGTGAAAGCCTAAACGGAACTCGCGCTGCATACTGCCAGAACCCTAGGTGGGTTGGCGAGCAGGTGTGAGTCCACAGTTGGATTTATACAGAACATGCCAACAGCCACCTGTTGAACACTGTGGAATTGAACAGCAGATAAACCACAACTACCAAACTTTCACCAATTCTTACCTGGGGTTTCAAGTTTCCATTCCACATACACCTTTTCTGGCAATGTAAATTAAGTGCATGGTTTTCAGTCTCCAAGTGTCCCCATATTTGCATAGTTGGGTTTTAACTTTGATGCAGTACTGAGAACATCCAGTAACATAGCGTGTGATAGTATGATTAAATATCTGATACTTAAAATTAAATTTAACTGAATGATTAAAGTTTTAAACTCATGTTTTGATTCATTTAGACTGTGCCTCATTTTAAAGGCAATTGTATCTTACTAAGAAACATTAAACATTAAAAAGCAATAGAAATTCTAAATGAAGTTTTACAGATTGTACAGATTGAGCTTATAACAAGAGGCCACCATGTACAAAACCCACAGGTGAACTGCTTTTGAGAGTGCACTGGTGTGAAAATGTACTTCATGTACTTCATTAACTAAATGCACCTTAAACAAATACTTTTATGCTGAGTGTCAGCTAGAGCTACTTAACCAAACACTGCTGAACTTAAAGTCCTGGCAAAATGTTTATAAACTGTGCTAAACCTAAAGTGTATATGGAATTTGATTAAGCTCAGGACAACATTCATAAATCACAGCTGGACTGTTTTTTTAAACACAATTTAAGCGCACTACGGTACTAGGCGGTATGGTACTGGGTATGCTAAATTGGCCCCATCTAAAATCAAATGAACTGCTGTTTAACTACCAACAGCTTAGGCGCTAAAGCAGCAGCGAATGGTTCGAACTGTTCCAACGCACTAGTGGTTAGCCGACAAGCAACCACCAGTCTAACCTCTCGCCATGCCCAATCCATAACCATTCTCTAGCTGAGTGCAGATTTGAGCAGAGGACACCCCCTCACCGTGATGACAGCTTTGCTGAGACACAGGGACCCCCTGCAGCCGTACTCCCGCTCATCTTGGGACTTGTAGTAGCTCAGAGTGTTGTTCTTCAGCACAACCCAGCGGTCCTGCCATCCATGGATGTAATTGGTCCACTAATTTAAAAAGAAATGTAAATACACACAGAAAACATGTATCATCAATTATAATCCATACTTCAAATACTGGTCAATTCCATTCCGTAGTAGCCCTGACAAAGCTACCTACTCTATCAATACTGAATGAACACCCTGCTACATGAATGGGCAAATACTGTAAATCCCATTACATCTAGCTTAAGTTGTCACGGACTCAGCTAAATAACAACAGTAATATTGGAATATTTTAGCTAGCTAGTTCATCAAATACACACAGATGATCATCACAGTGATGATCTTCATCACAAAACCTTTTGTCTTGCTTTTCTACAACTTGACCAACTTCTGCCAACCTTACTAAGGAACTAGTGCTCGCACACACACACACACACACACCTGGGTGGTTAAGTTCAGGAACTGCTATCACTGATCACCTGATACTTTAAACAAACTCACTCACAATGATTTACCCATTTATACAGCAGGCTGCTCTTACTGTATCAGTTCAGGCTAAAGGCCACTACAGCGGGAGCTTTCAGTGGATCTCGAACAAAGTCTTCAGCTTACAGATGCCAGTCCTCCACGGGGGGTGTTAGTGTTGTCCTCCCCGTGTCCCTCCCCCTCGCAGCCCGCGCTCACCTTGCTAAGGACCCCGCTGAACTCGACGGACGCCTGGCCCGGCTCCGGGTCCAGGTCCTCCTCGGAGCCCGACGAGTTCCAGCTCTGGTTGTCCGACATGTGGGCCCCTCGGTCTGTCAGCTTCATGGAGTGAAAACGACAAGGTGGACGGACGGAGGAAGTATACGGCGAGAACGGCGCGGCCACCTTCGTCAGTTCGCCACGGCAGGAAAGAGCGACCTACGCGCTCACCTGAGCGACCGGTGGCTCCACGTCATTAGCTGCTTAGCTAACAGGGAAACAGGTCGGCCACAGCAGTCAAAACACTGCCGTCAGGTCTGTACTCACGAGTACGCGCGCACTATAAACAAAAATAGCGCGTTTCAAAGCACCCGGCCGAGGTTCCGAGGCTTCTGATACCCGAATCGGTTCGTGAAGCCGAGCGGACGTCACCGTTCGCCTCAAAGTGCGGCGGCTACGGCGTCGCAGACCGCCAAGCCAAACGCCACGCTCGTCGCCCGTAGTGCTTGTGGCGCGTGCTGGGCGCGCGCGCCCCGGGGAGGTCGTCGAGGGGCGCTGGCTCCGCGCTCGCGTCATCAAGCCCCGCCCCGGCGTGCTGAAGTAGACCCCGCCCCTTGTGCCCATTTAGGGCAACGATTGCGCGAGCGCGAGCGCGAAGGCGCCAAACTTCCGGACTTGAGGAGCTCAGAAACGGAGCGAAAAGGAGGAATTTGAACAGCGAGGAGGTCAGAATCTGTGGGAATTCTGCTCCGAGGAAATGTCAGTGGTTGTAAATATTAAGTTTGACACGCGCACGATGGGAGTAGCAAGCACTGGGGTCCAGATGCTGAATCAAAACGACCGACAAGTTTCAGGTTCTGGTTTCCAAGTGGGCTGTTTGTGATTTTTGTTCTTGCAAATCTCAGTACTGCACCCAGTTTCCTTTATTAAGCACTTGAAAAAGAATGTGAAAGAAAAAGAAAATATAAACCTTAAAATCTATATAAGTCTAAAATTTAGGTGCTGGGGTTTTTAGAATTTCAGGGAAAAAAAATACACAGAGCTACTTTATAATAAAGTGGATACTTTTCCCTGGCATTGCTTTATTTGTATAGGCCTGTGCTGTTGCAGGAGAGCAGCGGTGTTATTGACACTGTCGCCTTGGTGACCCGGGTAAAGTCACACTGGCACCACTGTTGAGTCACATCATATGAGTCACTGCTACAGCAACACAAACTGACATAGCTGGAGCCCAAATGATGACTGTGTGAAGTAGAGGTAAAAGGAAGATTAATTTTAATGCTGCTGATAAAGGCTGTCCTTCACATCCCGGCGTAATGTGGTAGTCGGCGCCAAAATCAAAGGTCTTCATTTCTGTCAAGGACAGCGAGGCTGAAATCCTTACTCAGCTGCATGTGCAGTTTATAGATATTTGATATTTATTGCATTCACTCTAGCTTGCAACGCAAAGCTTTTATTGCCTTTGAAATAATCTTTCATTTCTGTGTTAGGTAAGGAGTAAGGTTAGCTGCCGTAAATGCTTGAAAAGCAGTTATGTTCTGTTATCTTAAGTGTTTTTGACTTGTTTGTGGGAGAGTTAAATGAAGCTGCTTTTTCAAAGCACAGGTGTGGGTGCAGGGCAGGTATCTGCCTGGTAATGCAGTGTAAACTTAGAAGTCAGATATTTATGGGTCTTCTCATTCTTCTGCTAGGAAACAAGTCATAGTGCCCCTCCTGCTAACTGAAAAATATTTCCTTGTGCCAATACGCACATGAAGGGCCTGGACTCTTTTAAGAATAGATTGCAGTCTACAGTCACGATACAAACAAATCCATAAGTAATTACAAACCAAACATTTGTTTCCTCCATTCAGAAAATGAAAAACAATAATGTGTAATCTTATGTTACGATAAAATACAGAGTATATCCATTGTCGATAACTGCAGAAATTTGTCTCAAGATCTATATTTTTTAGCTTAAGCCCTGATTTGGAAATTAGTTTTAGTATGTTTTATATATAGTATATATACAGAAGTAATAAGTATATAAGTAATTTCCTGAATGCAGAACTCTAAAAGCAGCACTTGCTAGCATCACATTTCAAATTAGAACGCAAATGACAATTCACTTAAACTTTAATATTAATTTTGGCTAAAATCATTCTCACGTGTGAGTTTTGAAGATTTCTGTTCTACATGAACTGCTGAAAAATCAGGCACAATTTTAACTTGTGTTGTGAAAGCCTGCATGATAAACATGACACTAGTCTTTTCATTTGCTGAAATAATCTCATCTGAGGAATTTTAGTTGTATTACATTTGCCATCCGGTCCTAAATTAAAGCGGGCGAAGAACTGTGTTCTTCTTTGACTTATTGTCACACAGATGTCATGTGCTATGGGGAAAGCTTGCAATACTTCATCAGCCCCCTCTTGTATTCACATGAGATGAGTGACACATGAAGTGGCACAGTCGACAGTTAACTCCTGGGTAAAAGGTGGCCGCCACACTCATCACATGATGCCTGCAATATATCTAAAGACGGTCAAGATTCCCTCTTCTTCCTTTATCAATTTTTTTTGTTTGCTCACCTGTCATTCTGACTTGGCCTGTATTATATGAATGTTTATCTCCATGTAATTATTTGTTTAAGATGTCAGAATAGTGGCGCAGAACACCTTTGCTGAGATACAGTGTACAAAAGACATATATTCTATGTGTTTGGGTTACATACATTGTACACAAATGATTAAATATGTTCAAAGGAGAGTTGTTACATCTGTATCTGAAGATGACTTACTGAATGCACTGGCTAGGAAAGCTGGGTTTATGTTAATAATAATTAATCTAAAAAACTAATAATAATAAAATGGAACCCAGCAAGGTATTTTGCTCTATAACGTGACTGTGCAATTTATAACCTTGTACTTGTATTTTGCATAGTACAGTAGTTTGAATCTCAGAATGTGGCTGTACGAAATACAACTTAACAGAAAAAGTCATCAGGCAAAAAACTGGACTCCTAAAATGGAAAACCAAGGAAAGCAGAAATGTACACATCAGGGTCAGAGAACACTCATGATGAAATTGCAAGTAAGAGTTTACTTCCACTTAGTTCCCTCAGACCCATTTATTTCCCCCCTTTGTACCCTTGGTTATGCAACTTTGGTCGATCGCTGCAACTCCTAAATCATGATCATGTGAGTATTCATGCTTGGCCACGTCTGTGTGTGTGTGTTTTTTTTTTTTTTTTTAAATAAATCCCTGAACTGCAGACGCACTGATTTCCAGACTGGCTTACACGCTTATCCAGGGACATGTTTATATAATGAAATCTTGCTTAGAGAAATGATCCACTTACTGTAAGACATTGCAGTTCATTTATTCAGGGACATCCCTGTCCCTCTGGCCAGTCATGAGTTTGTTGGAGCTATGAGGTCTATTTCATCACAAGACTATGAGAAATCACAAGGCCCCTATTAAGCGAACAGGCCACACTCCTCTTGCTTGTAATCAACAAGATCGCTATGGTTTCTGGAATTGCTAACTTACTTGAATTTAGACCTCGAACCACCCTTTCTGTGGCAGAGCAAGATAGCAAGATAACCAGTGTTTTAATTCATAAGTGAACTCACGCGTGACATCGTTTCAGCACTTGTTCTCCAAAAGAACAGCACAAAAGCATGTCTGAAAATGGAGTGGGGAAACTATTACTTTTTTTTCATATCGGTTACAGAGCTGGCTGTGACAGTGCAACTAAAGTTCATCATTTAGCTGACCTCTTCCCATAAACGGGACATGACGAAAAACTTCACATGACACTACATACCAAACTGCAGTACAAATGTGCAAATTTAACACATACGAAGGTATACAAAGGTATAACTAGAGCCCTTACCTATATTTACCTAAGATTTTTTTTTTCCTGGTGGTGGCACAGTGAGTAGGGCTGCCACCGTATTGTCTGTGCTGTTTGTGAATTCAAATGCAAGTTAGTGTGGGTGGGGTTTGTATGTGTGTGCCAGCATATTCCTGTGCTCTGGTTTCCTCCCACAGTCCAAGGGTATGTGTCTGAGTTTAACTGGTCACTTTAAACTGCCTATAGTGTGTGTGACTGTGTTCATATGCGCTCAATTCGATGCGTAGTTTCATAGCTTTGAGCCCAGTGATTCTAGGATAGGTTCTGGACTGTTCTGGACTTCTGCAATCAGGACAAAATGGTTAATAATAATGGACGGAAATTCTGAGAATAACTGGTTGTTTCTCTTGAGGGTAAAAATGTACCACGAGGGTTTGAGGAGGTGCTGAAATAATATTTGTATGTGTAAGGTTCCAGGAACTCAAAATGTCAACAATTAACGAGAGCTTAGGTCTCTACAAATCTGCCTTGTTTAAAGCAATAGATTGTATGCTTTCATTATTAAAATACATATAAATTATTATTTCTAAAAGAAGTGAAAGTTTTCTAAAAAAAAAAAAAAAGCATTTTTACAAATTCTAGTGACCAGAAAAAGCAGACAAACATGGGGCGTAAAACTAAATAATACTAGAAAATGAATGCATTAATTAGCCGATACTAAAGCAAACAAATTTCTCAGAAATGAATGATCAAAATTTTAACTCCACACGTTTCTTCACTTAAAATCACATGCATTTTAAATCAGTAAATTGCTACAGGACAACTATTGCTTTTGAATGCGGGAAAAAGGGACCTCTGCTGGTGAAAAGTTGCAATTGCTACAAAAATAATTATTAATTTAAATTTTAAATAATGTGAATGATACTGATTTTTAAAAAATTATTATTATTATTATTATTATTTATTTTTTTTAATTAGTTTGAAATATGAACAAACATTTTGTGATTTACATAGTATTAATTAGCAGCTTTGCAGTGATTTTTTAAAATTTATATACAGTGTGTAACTTCTGTCACGTGTGAATACACACATATGCTCACATGGACATGCACACGTTGCCAGATTTGACAGCTGCAGGCCGTGGACACAGTCAGAAAGTATTACTTTCCAAAGAAGTGGGAGTGCCAGAAACAGTTCAGCAACATTCCTCCTGCCATTGAACCTAAGTGCTTCCACATGTCATTCACGCAGCTGTTGGGCAACTCAGACACACCTCTTCCCTCCCAGTAACAGCAATTAAACGCACAGCTTTCAGCAGTTCAGTCCAGCAGTGATATTCGAAAATAAACCACACACCCACTTCAGGAAAGGAGAAATAATCACCTGGCATGACCAAAGCTTTACAATTCCTCTTTAAGCATGTGGTTTCCTTGGTCATCGGAATTCCATGACCATATCGCTTTTTTGATAGCCATCTGGATGAAGACTTGGCTTCACAGATTCATAGACTCTGCACACAAGAAAAAGTATCAAATATTGGCAAATCACTTTATACAATATTTTGCTTATGTCCAAAACTATTTTCATAGCAGTTACACTATGTAAAGTTTGAAAGGTGAAATCAAAGCCTTGTAATGAAAAATGTTAATAGTTCATGTTAAATGGAAAATGGATAAAGTGTTGGGTGTGAGGTGGCAGGTGGGATAGAGGTTAGCATTACCACTGCACACATAAGGACTTGGGTTCAGACCCCACCTCCTGTTGAAGTACCCTCGATTCTTTCCTAATTGTTCAATGTTTATTCATTCCTTCAAAAGTTATCAAATTGTATAAATGGGTAAATCACTTTAAGAGTCCTTGTTAGCTGCTCTAGAGAAAATGCCATCCATCCATCCATCAACAGCTTGCCAGGGTCAGGGTGGTCCAGAGCCTATCCTGGAGTCACTGGTCACCAGGCTAGAGAAAGGTGGCAGCTAAATGTCAACCCAGGTGTTTGTAACAATCACTATACTTGTTTTTCACACTTTTTACTTCACTCTTTTTTCAGCTTATTTGTACACCGGTTTCCATTGCCTTCATTTATAGCCATAATATAGGGTTGGGAGACCATGCGCCCACTCCCTTTGCCCCCCACTGCACCCTCAATAAGTGCATATTACGCCTCTGAGTCCTACCAGCTCTCCAACATCTGACAAGTTGTTACACCCCAGCCTTCATTCGTATTTTCATGCTGATCAAAATGACTGTTGTCTATTACTTTAACAAGAAAACTGTGGAAGTTGAAAGAAGAAGTGACAGTGCTCAAGGGTGATCTGGGTGACAGACTAGCACAGATTTACCACCCCTCTCTTTGACATGCGCAAACTGTAAGGCACCATCCTCTCAGACATCCATACATCATTTTGCTTCAGGTAAGGAGTTTTTGGAAGGGCTTCATGGGATCTGTAGAATGCAGATTTTCTATGGATATAATGCAGTGTAGCTGCAGAAAAATTAAAGGTAAAATCACGTTACTGCATTACTACTACGTATGACACAACTCTGAAAGATCTGGCAGCTTATCGTCTGGGAATTCATTCACACACATTTTTCTATGAGGGTCCTTACCTTTTATCACTTTTATGAAGGAAACTGATTTAGGAGAGGTTAAGAACCTCTGCTTTAAGTGAATGCAGGTTTATTTAGTCTATGATACTATTTTGACTTTTTGTGAGCAATGTGAAGACTTGTGTGTACACACACACACACACACACACACACACACACACGTGTGCATATAGATGTGAAATGACACAAACTACCAGTTAAGCACTGCAATGTGAAACCCATAACACAGATCAGCAGCAATGGGACACTGCAGTATTGTCTCTCCATCCTGAGTGGAAGTCGGTGGTGCAGTGAATGTTTTATAAGGATCCAGAGAGCGGCTCAGACAAACCCATGCCAGCAAACAGGCATATTACTTCATGCAGCACATAGAAGAGTCCATTTGAGCACAGTAATTCCAAATAATTCATTTAAACAGAAGTGAAAGAAAATGATATCATAGGGTTCTCTTCAGAGCTTTGTGATGCCTTATGTTAGTCTTTTCTTGAGAGATGTTGTTAAAAAAAGTTCCCCATTTTAATCGCATAATAGCTCTTACACAGATACTGAATCTGTTCAACTGTTCTAAAGAACTGGGGAAAACTTAGAGAAAAGGCTTATCTTGCCGGGGGATTTATAGAGTTAATTAGTTGTAAACTAACAAAAATATTTCTAAATGAGTTGAAAAGAGGATTAACTTATTGGAAAATTTTCGCATGAAGATCAGTGTTTTCTGCGTTCTCTTTCTTTTGGGATTATGTTTGAAAGACTCAAGAAAAAAAGGACTTTGAAGCTGAAAGCCTCTTTGATAAAACAAAAAAAAAATCATCCTTTTATTGTGAAGTTGTGCCTCGTGCGCTTTCTGTATGTTTTTTTTTTCTGTTTGTGGTTTTGATGTGAAATTTGAATTAGGGAAAGGAACTGCACCCACTCCCTGTGGAAGTGAGGAAACCAGGCCTTGAAAATGTCATGTGAGATGTGGACCTCAAATGTGAACAAATGCAAAACTGCCAGTGGTGGTGAAATGATGCTTGTGACTACTTATGAAATATCCTTCATTTTAGGGTTAGACACTGAGGTCACTGCTCGATTTGCACAGAAAACGATCGTCGCTTTATTTTCCCTTCACCAGAAGGGGGCGCTGCTTGTTTTTTTTTTTTAAGTCACCAACCATCACCCAGTCTGTCCTTCTGCAATTGTGCTTACATTTTTTAAAAAAATTACCCTTAAATACTAAAAACCTAAAAAGCACACTGTCCAAGGGGAATATATTTGTGAAACATTTATAAACAGCGGTGCTGTTTATCACTGTGACCTTCTTTTTTAACCCTTGGTTGCCTTACAAATTGACAACGTGCACCCTGAAGGTTACTATTTTCAGCCCTTTTGTCTGTTTTGTTTTTGGATTTTAACCCACTGCAAAGTCTCTGCTGTGTTAACAGGTCCAATATTATTGGATGACAGGACAACCGATCCTCGCTTTTTTTAAATTTAAAGTACTATTGACAGAGCTCAGTTCACGTTGCCTGCTGTGCTGGGAAAGCAGTGCTGGTTCAGGTGACATGACAGAAGTTAAATGAAGCAGGCTTCCCTTTATGTGCTCAACATAATACATTGTGGTGTGATTTCTCTTACGAGAAGCTTTTCCACTTATTCTGCCAGTTGCTCAAGCAGTTGCATGGAGGGCAGCCAAGTCTGAGACAATTGGCACTCGACGTGTCAGCGAGAAAATACCTTTCCTGCAGATATTACTCATGCCATCCATCCACACAGGATCAGCGCCAACGTGGAACCTTTTATTATGTGATTTGTATACAAAGAATGACTCATTTAAATCTGGCACTGCTATTTAAATCACTTTTGTGCTTCACCTCGGCATCAAGAGCAAAAATGATAATGGCACCGGTGGAATGTGCAGGATGGAAAATGGAGAAGCCTTTTCGAGACGGGAAAGGCGCAACAAGATCGTAGGCTAAAATTATGCAATGTATGGAATATTAAGGGTCAAAGTGTTCATCAGCTTCAAACGTGGCGGAGATCATTGGTGATAAAAACAGGAGCTGAGCCGGACAACGTTCATGTGCTCATTCGAACATCCCTGCTGGATGTTTCATAACCTACGAAGCGGTTGCTTGTGTCCATTTTTCAGCCACACTGAGCATGGTCAAAAGTTAAAATCAAATCTAGCTGGTGGTTCAATTCAAAACCACGTCCCTTCGTACGATTATACCGCGTATTACATAAGATTACGCCTCCAGCTCGGTGGTGCCTACGTGAGTAGATTGATTTCAGTATACCTTTAGGGTTCATTGTCACATTTTACCCTTTACGGTGACTACCATTTTCTGGCCAATTGTAGACTATTTAAAAAGGCTGTAGGACAGCGGAATGGGAGATGAAACCTGCAGAGTGAGCTGAATATCTGCATCAGTGGGAAAGACGGCAGGCCTGTTCTGTTCTCCCTGCTGTGGATAGAAAGGCAAAGCTGATGGGCGCGAACGAACGCAAATCGTTGCAACCTGTACTTTGACAGTTTTTTTAATTTATTATTATTTTTTTTTTTGCAGCAGCAGAGCTTCCATCCTGGTGGCACGACTCAGAACATCTTCCTTACGACAGGCTTGGCACCCCTGCGGCAAAAGAACGGCATTAATTACCCTCCCCCCACCACCACCACCATCACCCCAGCCTTGCAGCCAACAGAGAGGGTGGAGCCATAATTCCGCAGAGATGAGGCTTAGTACAAAGTCGGCTCTTGCTGCGGTCCGGCGTTCATTACGTCCGCTCACGAACTTGCAGATTCGGATATGACAGGCGGAACAGCTGCTTCATGTTCCTCAGCAAGTGTTTTTTTTTAATATGTGGTGGGGGACTGCTTTGGCAGGCTCTCATCAGACTGTCGGCATCTTTTCTTGCAGCTCTGTGCAACATGAGGGGGGAGTGGGGTGGGGTCTCAGAGGCAGAATTCGCATCTCCCAGAGCTTTCCATCATGGCCAAACTGTCAGACCCAGAAAATGCTTTTGGGCCACCTTGGGATGTGCATACCTGCTTGAGCAGAAATTGCTGGCTGGATGTTTATTTTAAACTCACAGTGAGTGCTCATCAGCAGCCACACTGGTGCGCTTTGTGCAGAAATCTTGAAAATATGGGTTTGGCCCTGTTTGTTCCTTTCTCGGCATAACAAAATGATACAAACCGACTGCAAACTGGGTGGCATGGTGGCACAACAGGAAGCGTCTTAGTTCCTGGGCTCAGGTTTGCATGCACCTGTGATCATGAGGATTTACTCCAGGTGCTCTTGTTTCCTGTCACAGTCCAAAGACATGTTTTTCAGATGAATTTATGAATCTACAGTGTGTGTGTGTGTGTGTGTGTGTGTGTGTGTGTGTGTGTGTGTGTGTGTGTGCGTGTCATTGTTTTGCTTCATGCCCCAAGCTTCTCTACAATAGGCCCTGGACCACCATGGCTCTGCACTGCATTGGCCAAGCAGTTATTAAAGACAGATGGATGCTTATAGGCTGACAATACTTTTTATTTTCCAACAATTATATTCTTGCTTAAAACAGGAATGTTTACTGTACTCCAAGCACCTCAGCGACACAGTATGATTTTGTACACCATCAGCTGTGGCCATTTTCTTCCTTTGTGCCACTGGACATCGATCAATGTCTTAGTCAGCCCGCGAGGAAGTGTTAAAGCCAGACAATTTCACACAGCAACATTTCTGAATGACACAGACAGAGGGGATCAATCCTCCTCCTCACACCATGTCCCGAAGACGCATTGAACAAAGTAATTCACAATTGATCCTCGATGTACCCTCACGACCAGTGTGTTTTTGCACAAAACCTGCGCCAATATTCACTCGCGTTGATTCCTTTCATAGCACTCGAGCAGGTAATTGCCTTTAAGGCTCCTATCGCAAAACGGAGATGGAAATGCAAGAAGACATGCAAAGCAGGCATGTGCGCAGCAATCATAAATATGAAAAAGTTAAATATTTGCTCATGTCAGACTTTTGAGGAAAGAGCAGATTTCAAATGGTACTCAGATGAGAATTCATGGGTAAAATTAGATCTGATAACCTGGGAAATAATTACTAAACCAGATAAGATTTATGCAGGGCGGCTGTGGGAAAATAGATTTCACAAAACACACAAGATATTTTTTGGGCCTCCCTGATTATAAGGTTACAGATTTATTTTCCATCGCTCGTGGTTAAATTGGCTAGACGGTGACTTATTTGTCTTCTCCGAGTTTATGACGAGCGCTAAAAAATGCACAGATCTCATTCCGAATCTTCGGACACACCAGAGCGCCCAGGTCACGGGCATCTCTGTGCCATGTTCGAAGCACCATTGGCATGGGAAGGTCACAGGTGGGAAGGCCTGTCTGCAGGCTTCTCACAACATGGGAGTGCAAGTCAGGCCATTTTGGTCAAATTGACAGAAAGAGCACAGAAATAAACCCCCCGGCTGTGAATTATAGTCGCTGGGTGTTGTCTCTCAGCCGCTTTTGCTTTACTGCTTAAGAGCTGAACCTGCTGAAGAAACATTTTGGTTTGAAGGCAGACCACTGAGACAATTCCTACACTTAAGTCATTGTTACTTCCAATGTTTGTATTTATTTATTTAGCTGATACCTTCAAAGCAGCAGACAGTGATTTATCCATTTATTCTAGTGTAATCTTTACTGGTGAATATGGTAGAACCTCTGAACAAGCAATAGAAAGGGGGATATAAACTGGGTCGTTTGAGAGCAAGATGGCAGCTGTAACCACTGTGCCACCTGCTGTCCTGATGATACATAGCATGCAGTGAGGCTGCTGGTATTAACTTACTATTAACTGATGGCGGAAAATGCTGATGCTGTTTATCCCCATCCAGCCTTGAAAGGTTATTTTGGGCGAGTGTTTCCAGCCATTCATACTGGTTTGCCTTTGAAAGGAATGCAAACAAAGCAGATAAATTATTAACCGTAAGTTCGGAACTTTGTTATTAGTTTTTAGCTGTAAGCTGCCCTTTTGCCGTGGAGTTTATTTATAACCTCAGTATCATTTCAGTTATTTTGTGCAGAATGGAGCTGTTAACTGGTGCAAAGACAGCTTCATCACAGTAGAATTATTAAATGAGTTAACTTTTCACAATTTCTGTGTTTTATTTAACTGACGTCCTATGCAGGGTGTGGCCTGCGTAATGTCCTCTGCTTCCAGAAGTGGCTTCAGATTACTGTGACTTTGCATTGGGCAAGAGGTTGTTAGTGATGGATGGATGGATGGATGGGTGGGTGGACATTTCATTTACATATGTAATAAAAATGATAACACCACACCGCTTCCAGAACACTTGCCTAATTTTTTGTGTCCCAGTTCTCACACTTCTGCTCTCGGCATGTCAACACATGTATCAGAACGCCTGCATAACCATTCAGGGAAGCAATAAAACAACAGGCAATTTTTACCAGCATTTACTTTTTAAAGAAAAATGTCCACATGCATTAACACCCTGAGCGGTTTTAGCAAAACACTCAGCCAGCACTGAAGATGCTCAGCAAAAGTGCTGTAGACAGCACCTTCGACAGCTCCTGTAGAATCCAGATCAGAGCGGGACGGTCGTGTTAGACATCCCTCAGATGGGATCAGCTTCACAGCGGCAGACTGCGTCTTTGAACAGCAGCTAATGATTCCCTTTGAAGCGCACGGTGCCAACTGCAAAGCTCAGTGCTCGGCTCCCGCGCACTTTGGTGGGCGGAGGTTGGGCCGCCTCTGAGCCCAGCAAGGGGTCACCATCAGTTACTGCCGCGATTCGTATTCCGACAGATTAGAAGGGATTTACCTAAAGAATCGCAATGCTGATGTGTTGCTTCTTCATTTAACTCGGGTTCTAATCAACTGCCAAACTAGGCCCGTAAACTAGTTATTGTTATACAGTGGATTCAGAAAGTATTCAGACCCATTCACTTTCGGCACACTTTATTGTGTTGTAGATTTAATTTTAAATGAATAAATTTGCCATTTTTGCCTAACAATCTGTACTCATTAACCCATAATGGTATGAAGTGTGGTTTCAGAATGGTTTGCTTATTTATTAAAAAATAAAAAATTGAAATGTCTCATTGAAATAAGTATTCAGACCCTTTGCTGTGGCTCTCCAAATTGTGGTCCAGCGCATCCTTTTTGCTTTAATTATCCTTGAGATGTGTCTAGAATTTGACTAGAGTCCACTTGTGGCAACGTGGATCTGAATACTTTCTGAATCCAGTGTAGAAACACACATTCATTCATTCATTCATCCATTCATTCATTCATTCATTATCCTTAAGCACTTGTCCTGGTCCTAGAATCTCTTTGGAACGAAGTACGCAAGAGAGAGCTTGTAAAAAAAACAGCAACAAACTCTCACTTAAGCCAGCAGCCAGCAGATATCTTGTTTTGAAAACTTCACCTTGCAGCTCATATTTGACCTTAACAGAACGGCAAACTATACCGCTCAGCAAGCTGCAATGCGGTCATATGAGCGAGGATCACGTTTCTGTATTTGTCAGAATAAATCTGGATTTCTACAGCAGTATTGTGCGTGCACCTCATTGCTCTCTGAGATTTTTTTAGATGCACTCATTTAGATGCATTCTGTGATATGTGGGTACAGGGCTCTTCGTGGGCACTTTAAGGGCTTGGGTCTCTGCCACCAGAGAGTATGGAAAAAAAAGAAAAACCCCAAAATCTAAAATTCTATGAAATCTAAGACATTGTGAAAAGGATGGTAGGGAGTGTAATGGTTGCAGCTTCAGCCTTGCACCTAAAAGGACTGAGGTTTGAATCCCATTTCCTGCTGTTGAACCCTTGAGCAAGGTATTTACCTTGAACTGATGCAGTTAAAATTACCCAGCTGTGTAAATGGGAAGGTAAAAAAAGAGTAAGTTACCATTTCAGAAATGCATCAATTAACTAAAAAATAAATCATTTATTATACTTCCTGGCATCCAGTCCAAGGTGCAGTTTCATAGCCCGGCACCCTTGGATTCCAGGATAGACTCTGGATGGCTGTGACCCAGACCCAGATGCAGTTAATGCTAATAGAAGGACAGATGGCTGTACCCTGAGTTACAGGAAGAGGCCAGATGAGCTCTGTTCATTTCAGCATATTTATACAAGCTACCAGCATGTCCCATAGCTGGAACAGATGATTCTTAAAAATGGGAATGGCCCAGGAAAAAGCCATGGCAATTTCACATAGCAGCTCTTTCCAGCAGATGACAGTTGATGTCTAGGAGAGCAGTGAATTTGGGTTTCCCGTATTACACCGTACAGAATCGGCGTAACAGCGAGTTGTAAATGACACGGCCTTATGCTTTCATTTCAGAGCGTCAGGTGTCTGAAACGCACCTTTTCTAGAGGAGACATATTTTTTAAATTCGCACCTCAATTTGTAGCACAGTGTACAGTTATGTGCAGGTAACCGTTTCCATTAAAAAATTTTAAATGAAAGAAAAAAAATCACACATGTATTAACCTAGAAAGTATGCGAAGCCATAAATAAATGCTTACTTTTGTGACTGTAGATAGTGTAGTAGATAGACGGGTTGCCTTTTCTCCCAGAGTTTCCTGGTTCAACCTCCACCTCTTGCTGTAGTACCCTTGAGCAAGATGTGGAAAGCATAACCAGGCGGTCACATGGGTGAATCATTAACCGCCTTAATGCTGTACATCACTCCGGAGAAAAGCGGCAGCTGAATGAGCAAATGTAGTGCAAGTTTTGGACGGGGCAGTTAATCCATTTAGGCCTGCACTATTCATATTCACCATCTATTCCACAAACCTCGTGAAAGGCAGCAAAGGCTCTGCAGAGATGTCTGAATGGTGGTGTGCAAGCACCATTAGACTGAAGATTATTTGCAATTTGCCTAATGGAATTGTTGAGTGTAATTCATTCTGCTCTGGGAGACCGATAATCTTATCAGCATTCAAAAGCGGAATGAAGGGAACGTCGCACGTCTCAGGGGAGTTTCCTTATCGCAAGATTCCTCTCTCATGTAAGACTCACCATCCTTTGACGTGTTTGGCTCTTCCACGTTGCTGTGCGCCACAAGGCAGGACATTTTTGAATAGGCTAATCCGTCTGCACCATTTTTGGAGCGATTAGGCCAATTACGCTCTGCTCAGTACCTTAACATAAATTGGCCAGCCGAGCATAAATACAAGGTGGTTTTGGGGGTTTCCTCCCACAGTCCAAGGATGTGTGTTTCATATGCACTGGTGACTAAATGCCCCTAGTGTGTATGTGTGTGTAATTGATGGGACCCATTTAAGACATACGCTGCCTAACACCTCCTGGTTCCAGACCACCAGAACCCTGCACTGGACAGCCAGTTACTGATAATGAAAGAACAGATGCAAAATATTGGCTCTTAGGTTTTTTGCGGGTTACAGAAGTCGAGAATCATGAGTTACACAGACGGCCTTTAAAGATTTTTTTTTTTTTTTTTTACTGTTTTACGTTAATCATTTACTCTCTGGAGATATTGTGGAACTGCATATATGTTGTGTTTTTTAGAATAACTGAATACATTTGAATACATTTTTAGATATGAATGGAATATGTTTGTTAATGTAACAATGTGAATAAGTTTATGTAAATGTTTACAAGGATAATAAACTCTTAGTGTCAGCAGTGCTGTGCTAATGTATCTTTGGAAACCAGAGCTTATGGCGTTTCCCTGCTTAGCAAGCAGCATTCTGCCCCGCTGGTTCCTGCATCGAGTCTGCCGTCGTTTTGTAGACCTCGGTTCATCTGCGCAGCCCCCGTTCCCTTATAAAGCAGCCTTTGTACAAACGATGGAGGCTGCAGCTTTGAAACATCAGGTCACCGACGTAGCCCTGGGTTTTGTTCATTCAGCTGCAGACTCTCTGGCTATTCAGCTGCACATGATGAATGTAATCCTGGTCAGGGTACCGAAATGGAACTGCGCTTTCAGATATTGCCTTTGAAGTGACCGATTTAAAGATTAATTGTTGTGCAAGAACTAGCATAGACCACTGCTGTGCACCCTGGCTGGATGTCATGGATTCTTCGCACAAAGAGATATTGAGGTGAAGGGTGTAACAATTTGAGATGGCTCACAATTGAATTGGCAAAGCTTAAGCTTCTCCTGTGAAGATCCAGCGAACAGCATGTTACATTTCATTCTTAGGTGATAGTCACCTGAATTGATATCTTCTGCTTTGATATTTGAATAATGTCAGTGTTTTTAAACTGACAAAATCAATTAATGTGTTGGCTATTGAAACATTGCATTATGTGCACAGTTGCATTAATATGAAGGTTGCACAGGATCTGTCATATTGCTGTGCTGGTATTTCTACTGCTTAGATCACTGTACCACTACATTTGTTTGATGCATTTAAAAAGATATTTTCTTATAATTTTATTAGCTTTTGCATTACTGAAACCTGTGGATAGGTACAGTGGCATTTGGTAGAGTTTTTTCAAAAGGAATAATGTGGGAAAATTAAATTATGCTTTGACAAACAACCGAATGAGACATTTAGCACAAAGAAAATTGGAAGACTGCAGCACCATCTGTTTATGAAACATCTGTCTCCCCTGCTTACCACAGCTAAATATAAAAGGCCTGTCCTTTGTCAGGAAGAACCTGGACATGATAACCCTTTAGAGGTGTGCATATAAACATGATGAGAAGACTGCAGATCTACATTAACAAATTGGAGTACAGACCCAGAGCCACAGTATGCCAGGGACCTAGATGTTCCTAAGCACTACAAGTGGATGAGATTTGATATAGGCGGTTTCTAAGTTACAGGGTAGCTCAGTTCCTGCTGAATTTCCTTTTCTCAGTTCACATTTACACTGCATAATGCGCTGGGCTGCTGGATATTGTTGCCATGAACTGTCTGGATCTGGACCCGACGTAGATGAGAACAAATTAAATGGACTACTAGTTAAAATACCAGTGGTTCTTGTGTATAGTTCTAGTGAAAACATGGTTATTAAAAGGTTTGTGTGTGTATATAATACAAATCATTTGTTATTCAACTCTTCCACAGAATTTTCCAAACACAAGTAAAACAGCCCAAGGAAGGCTAATGGCTACAGGGGCTTCTCTGGCATTGCAGAAAGAACAAGATATGAGTAAAAATGTGAGAATTTCAAAATACCGTACAGGCAAACTGTTACTGCAAAGGACCATATGGCTGCACTAAATGTGCGGCTTGGTGGTGCCTCACAGTGCCACAGGGAGTGAAGGTTCGCTCCCTGGTCTGTGTGTGGAGCTTGCATGTCCACGTAGGTCTCTTCAAGGGGCTCAATTCAAAGATTTGTAAATGGACCCTAAATTGTTTGTAGTGTGTGTGTGTGTGTGTGTGTGTGTGAGAGAGAGAGTGTGTGAGAGAGAGAGAGAGAGAGAGAGAGAGAGAGAGAGAAACCTTGTTGCATAAATATAGTACAAGTTGTCAGTTAAGTACTGGTTAATAATTACTGCACATTGTATAGGAGAAAAATAGCTGCTTAAATAAATGCAGATGCGTGTTCATTCATTATATCGCTTACTCAAAATATTGGTATAGCATAATAGTGTTAGCCAATAGTGAGTGCAAAATTTCATGAAACACTAGATGCGCACAAACCATTTCCACATCAACAAATAGTACAAAATGACAAAACCCTTTTAATGTTTAATTTGTGTTGCTTCTGACTTTTTCCCTGGTTTTGTGTTTGTATATCAGTACTAAAATTCTCTTTACCAAATTAAAAAGAAATTCTAAGTAGTATCTCTTATAAAGCACAATGCAGATACTGCTGCAGCGGAGTTAACCCAATTCTTACATCATACATACTTTCAAAAAAGAGCTTGTGAAATACATTGCATGCCAGAAGGGAAAAAAGCTTTTTAAGGAAAATAAACTGTGAAACAGTTAAAAAAAAAAAAAAAATTACTTTAAAAAAAAAAAAAAAAACATGACTCTTTAAGGATAAAAAAAAACCACATCAATAAAATTTATTTAAAATGCTATAAAAATTACTTTTAAGAACATTATGAAACTGTGTTTTACATGGTTTAACATCAGATGGACCCTGAGTTCAATATCTGAGACCAGTCTGATTTAGTCTGTTAAATTTGATTTTTTGGCTTAAAAAAAAAAAAAAAAAAAAAAAGTTTGACTACCAAAAATTGTTATACTAAATTTTCAAAACTTATGTTACAGTACAAAGATGCATATATTTAAAATACAACAGACCACACACATTGTTCCATACTTCCTTCATACTGGTCAGTTTATGCTGATCTTTCTTGCAATCTTTTGTGCAAATGAAGTGGGAAAAATTTCTGTGTGGAAGGAGAGTTTTCTAATGGGGAGGGGGGGGGGGTCAGTCCACTAGCTTTATGGAATGTATTTGGGAAGATGGGATGGTCCTGGGGGTCTGGGAGGAGCCACGGCCACTGGAGAGATCTGGAAGAGGGTGTGATGACCTTGGAAACTTTGCTGCCAGTGCCTGGCTCATAGTGAGCTGATGTAAAAGGAGGGGATGTAAACAGAAAAGGATCAAATCAGAGCATTAAACTCATGTATACCAGCCAAGATGCTAAAATTAAATATGCTTATGTGCACTAAATATACTCAAATATGCTAAAAAAATCGGCATGTAATATCAAATTGTAATGGTATACACAACAACCAGGTGTTTTAATAGCAATACTGCCATCCCTCACCTAACAGGGTCCTGTACAATAGAAAACTTATCACAGGTTATGAAAATATATAAACTTTTTTCATACATTGGGCTTATAATTCAGTGATGCACATTTTTGTCCATTACAATCACTTTAGTTATATTGTTATTGTTGTTCTTCACTTAGTCCTGAAAAAGCTGAAAAAAGTAATTTCAGCTTCTTGTTCTTCATGACTGCTGTTTTAGTTGTGAAACAAACAAAGGTTTGATCTTCTGAGATAATTGAATATCTGATCAAATGTAGGTTAACCAAGTAATTTTCAGATTTTTGAGATACCCAAATACTTAAATTCATATAAATATTACAGGTTCAAGGTTTACTTTGTCATTCTGCACTTATGGAAATGTACAAGAGAGAATAAAATGTAGCTTCTCCTTGACCATGGCACACAGCACTAATCAGCAATACAATGACATAGTAGTGCACTATAGACAAACTGAGGTAGAATACAAGTACATAGGTAAACGGATTGATATGGACGAATGGACGAATATGGACGAATATTTAACTATAATAAATAATAAACTAAATAAATAAATGGACAGCTGGATAAGAAAAGATTAGAACAAATAAAGTAAGGAGTAATGGTGGTATTGAAACAGTGGGAGGTGGTCAGTGGTGATGATCATTTCCTATGCTGTTCAAAATTCAGCAGTATGACTGTGAGGAGAAAGCTAAGTCTGGTACTGTGGCCAGAAGAAAATTATTTCACAAAGAATTTATTCTGCAGAAGTGGGGGGAAAAATCCCATTTAAATATGCTATAATTTGACTTTGCAAGAGACCCAAAAAAAAAAAAAAAAAAAAAAAAAAAAAAAATCATTGCAGGGGGGAGGGGGATACTTTCTGAAGGCATTGCAGTGTTATGGTCTAAACAGTCACCTACCTGTGTGACTGGATGGTGACGCTCCACAATCACTGAAGTCATGGGTGGAGCCACACTCATTACTTGGAGGTTCCCACCAGACATACGGTTTGCCTTGGCACCAAGGTCTGAACGCCCAGTGATTCGGGCTGTAATAGTCTTCATGGCCTTCTGTTGTCCAGATGTTACAACTCGTGCACTGGGCTACCAAAGAAAGGCACCGTTAAAGGGGGGGGGGGGGGATCGATATGTACATATTAAATGAATTTTAAAAAAAATTCTTTCATGCAATGCCCATGATTCTTGCAATACAAGTAATGGAGTCATATTACCAATGTGTGGGCTGTTGCAGTGCCCCCTGGTGGAAGAGCAGTACCAATTGTCGTTGTGGACGGGACCCCCTCTGCTGCTCTGGTGAGGCCAGAACTGCTACTGGGCTGAGGAGTCACCTGGGACTGCACAAACACAGAAGCACAATTCATTTAGATAAATCAAAAAATAATTACAGATAAGAAAAGATAAAAGATAAAATTTGGATGAACACTGAACCATTTCAGCATGTATTGTGCCTATTTTTCTTCAACTTTACAGTGAGCTCACTTTTACAGGCCTGGTTCAACTGGAAACAGCAGACTGCTCACCAGATCACTGTGGGTAGGGGGAGAGTCGCTCTGAAAGTGGACTGGACTGAACTGGGAGGATGTGGGCTGTGGCTGGAAGCGGACTGAAGTGCTAGAACTGGGCTCATCTCGAGGCGGTACCGGATCTGCGGGAAGGGAAGAGGTGATGAATCATCTCTGAATAAGAACAGCAGTCAAGTAAAAGCAAAACAGCATGTATGTACTTCACAATTCTCACAAGAATGGTAACAATTAATATTAATAGCCTGTCTTTTTTGCGTTTGTTAGTGCACCACAATCTGGGAGAAGCCACAATTTGTTCATCTTGTATGTCTGCACAAGTGCAGAATAACAAAGTGAACACTGAATCTTAATTAAAAAAAACAAACTAACATTTATAGCCAACAGACATTTTAAACTAATTTGAAAACAGTAGCAAAAGCAGAAAAATGTTAAAGATGTTAAGGTTTGCAGTGGGTGTGACGAGGATGGACAGGATTAGAAATTAGTATATTAGAGGGTCAGCACAGGTTGGACGGTTTGCAGACAAAGTCAGAGAGGCGAGATTGCGTTGGTTTGGACATGTGCAGAGGAGAGATCCTGGATATATCGGGAGAAGGATGCTAGGGATGGAGCTGCCAGGCAAGAGGAAGAGAGGAAGGCCTAAGAGGAGATTTATGGATGTGGTGAAGGAGGACATGCAAGTGGTGGGGGTGACGGAGAGAGATGCAGAGGACAGGAGGAAGTGGAAGCTTTTGATCCGCTGTGGTGACCCCTAACGGGAGCGGCCGAAAGAAGAAGAAGAAGCAGCAAAAGCAGAAAAATAGCTTTTTGACAAATTGCTGAAAGAATGTTGCACAGTAATTCAGTAAATTAAGAAACAAGCAAATAACCGTTTAATAAATTCCAGTAGCAGGAAATGATGTAATAAGTCCAGTGAATGACAGTGACAGGCCTGGAGTATGACAGTGAGACATCTTAAACATCTTAAAATAAATGAAAATATTTAAAGCTATACAAGGAAAAAAAAACAAGGTCTACTAATATTAAAAAAAATGTAAAACATGAAAGACATTCCCCCCCCACACACACTGCCATCCACTCTTTCTGTCCAACCTCATTTAACAAATGGAGTGGAACAAGACATCACCGCTGTGTGGATTCGTGTTCCTTCATCTGCCACACAAGAGCACGCCAGCCTTCTGGAACAATCAGCTATGGAGCCTGCATCTCTGTCCACCTCTCTGGCAATCTTGCTACAAGAGTTCCTGCATATCCCCTTCACCTCCAAGGTGATGAAGAGGTGTATAACAGTAGGGGTGCTGATGGCCGCCTACTTTTGCTGATCTACAACAAGCCTCTTGCTCTGCAATGCTACAAAATTGTGACTGCCGTATTCTCTGCATGTTCAACCTAAGAAGTTCCAACAGCTCACATCACTGGACCTCAGGCAGGCCCCCTCTGTTTAGCAATAATCATAATGTGTGCTGGATCTTTCACTGTTGCAGAAGGTTGGGAGGTTCAAAAACATCAAACATACTGAGACAGTGCTACAGAACAGACACTGATTTACTGTAAGTTTAATGGATTCTTTTAAATTAACTGGTCAGATGACCACTAAAGTAAATGATCGCTCATGTGCAGCCCTTACACTTTTTCTTGCCTGCTCAGGGATCGCCACATCACCAATCTAGATAAAAGATAAAATAAGTAGCTGGCATGCACCTTGTCTTATGCTGCAATGCCTGGGGCAATCACGCAGCATGGCTAGATCTCCTGGGCTAGGGCAGCAGGTGCAGAGGCAGGGAAGTGTCAGAATAAACTTACTACCTTGACTAATGTTCAGAAGGAACTCAGCATAGTAAAGAACATACAAACCTACATTGATCATTTAACAGCGGTGTGTAGTTGGCTGTAAAGTTACACAGTGTGTAGCCGTATTTTATAGCTGACCTTGCTCGGTCCTGGTTTCTCCACCATGGAACATGTTCATGGCTTCCATGTTGAGAGCGCATACTCCACGCATGAATGCCTTTTTCATGGACTCTTCAACACGCTCCCTCTCTGCATGCAGTCGCTGGATCTCGGCCCTGGCCTTGTCCAAGGCCTCTACATGCTGGATCAGAGTTGACAAACAGGAACTGCACTGTCAAACACTTAGGCCAAAGCACCCCAGACACAAAGATGCATCTCAACACTTCTGCATATCACCTCAGTACTGCCCTTGGTGGTGGTGGTGGTGGTGGGGGTGCTCATACTCTTCACTCCTAAATGAATCCTTGCATTTTGTAACATACAAGAGCTTAAGAATTTTATTGAAAAACTAAATTTGAACATCTCATTTGGTTTGTATGAGAAAAAATGACATATCAACATTGATATTTGGTTTCTTCTTCTTTTACCATTTCACACAAAGATTTCTGCTTAAATAAGTAATTAACCCTGCAATTGGAAAAACACTTTAAAGAAAGTGGACAGATGGAACAAAACCTACTAAGTAATAAATAAATCAATAGGAGCTTCAACACTCCATGATGAAAGCAAAGTTGTGTGCGTGTTGCATGCTGTATTGCGCCACTCCCCTCCCAGTCTAGCACTCTGAAATCACAGCAACTCATCATCATTTACTCAACTATAAATGTTTTCCCACTGGCTGTTTGGGAGTGGGGGGTGGAATAACTGTGTTTGCCTTGTACCCCTTGACTTATTTAACCTATTTCAAATGTTTATGTTTAAATCCTGCGTGTGTGCAGTATGCCACTCACCTGGGCAATCTTGGCTTCGTAGTCTGCAGAGAGCTGCACACAAACTTCCTCAGCTCGGGCACGACATGCACGTTCAACCCGCTCACGCCACTTGACCTCAATGAGCGAGTGCCAGGCCAGCCATGCCTTCCGCTTCAGATGTAGCCGATAGTGCTGTTCTGCTATCCTGGTCCCATGTGCCTGTCAAATTGTGAGGGAGGGACACATCATTAATCCAGACATCAGAATGCCACATCCAAATCGGAGCGTCAACAACACTAATCATAAGCATCTAATACATTGTTTAAACAATAAGCTTGAAAAGCACAAATAAGAAATCTGTTGGACAGGTCTTCCATCTCTGTAGGGTTACATCCCTTTAAAGAGAAAAATGAAGAAGAAATAAGATTGAAAAATAAGTGTAATGAGCATTTAATATGCACATATATACTTAGGTACCGTAAGTCATGCTCAACACTGCAGCATGCATTTGCATAAACCATAATGTTGTTAGATTACTGTCATTAGGGTTTAATGGACTAATGCAGCAAAGATGGGGTGACAAATTCCTTTCAGAAAGCATTTCTTTGACAAACCCTCACCATTTTTTACCATATTCATAAGAGCATAAATACAAACTCATGAAAATATTACATATGCTGATGGGCTGGAAGGACAGGAAGAAGCAGAAAGAAACATTGCGCAATGTGATGTTTTGCAGTTGTACTTTATGAACACAAATGTGATTTGAACCTCCTACCTCCTCCTTGACCTCCAGGTGTTGCATTCTCCATTGTGTGAATGTCCTCATCAGCTCTAGCTTCTCCCTCTGTCTCTCTATGACATGGGTCAGGTTGCTTATCACCTGTGGGAGGTCATAAAACAGCTCAAATCCCACAAGTTTCAATCCTTTCCTTTTGTCGGTGCCTAACTCACTTATAAAACCAAAGTTCCCTGTCGCTCACATTCTTGTGCTTACACATAATACCTACTATGGCATTTAAGAAGCTTAAAAGTCCAGGTCACCAAACTGGATTTTGGTGATGAAATCTCACGATACCTCATCCTTCCGTTGGTTGGAAGTCTCGTATGTGTGCAGCAGCTCCTTTAGGCCATCCATCTGGGTAGCAAGGGCTGCGGTGTGGGCAGCGTGTCGCTGACGCTCCTTTTTTAACTCCTGTCGGTGCTGCTCCGCAAAAGACAGCTTCCACTTCCTGAGCTCTGTCATCACATTCACCTGAAGCGGAGGACATTTCAGATATTGATGTAGAAATTTGCTATCCATATAATTTGAGGGTCAAAGATAGCATTGTTGCACCCTTGAAACATTGACATTAAGTCTATTGTAACTGAAACCCAGAAAATAACCACAGTGAATTTACAGAAGGACCTAAATAAATAAATAAATAAATAAATAAATAAAAAGGACTTCTAGGAAGGAAACTGATATCGATTTTAATAGGAAATAGCTTACATGACATTTGCCCCCACGTCACATGGTTGTCGTTTTATGGCTTACATTAGCAAATGTATCGTTTTAATGTCAGTCGCTTGCCTTCAGGTTGTTGCTCCATGTGTCAAGTATATTCTCCATTCGGCCCATGTTCTCTTCAGATATGAACATCTCTGTGACCACAGCGACTGGAGGGTCAGGCCTGCTGTGCCTGGAGCTCTCCTGTGTAGTGCAGCCTCCCTCCATTTCGATTACAAATCCAGCAGGGTTCCTGAGGGGCACCTGTTCTGCTGCAGTTGCACACCAAGAAAACACTAGCAATATTCCATTTTCCTCCACAGTCACTTCAAGATGTATTTTTGCTTTGGGGTGTCAACAAAAAACAAAAATCTCTATCCTACACACAGTTAACTTTCTGGTGCTCGCTTACATGCTTCAAAAGAGTGAATTCAAAGCAGACTGACTTTAAACCACCTCCAAGCCTTAGCTAATAAACTTCCTAATGTACCTAGAAAGGAGGTGATCGCTCAAATCAAAATCAATTGCACCTCTGCAATTTTTCCATTCTACCCAAGTATTTAAGCACGTGATTGGTTCAAATTAGAGAAATAATTTGTGCAATTTAGCCCTCTCCCTTAATATTGAGCCAGCTAGCTGTTCAAAGAGAAATCTAATGTAGATTGGTCATATTTCCAGAAAGAAATAAGTTTTCACACTAGCCTTATATTAATTTCTTCAATTCTACCCTCAAGTTTGAAAGGGTCATTTAGCAATGATATTTTTCTACTCCAAACACTTTGCCTTGTTGTCAGTACAACCTTGAACAGCAGAAAAAATGTGCATAAGTATATTACAGTATAATTCATCATTTCCAAAGGTTGCATGCTTGCAGATTTTGGTCTCACAGGGACAAGAAAAGGCTATATTAGTACAGTGTTCCTGATCCATATTACGAACGGGGGAGAAAGGTGGCTTTCAAAAACATCATTACTCAGCAAACACTATGTCGAGTACACATTTTACCTTTTACAAAAAAATTAAACCTTTTTGTAACAGTGACTGGAAGATTGGCTATGTCCTTAATTTACCTTCAGTCTTTCCTGAGTGTTCCCCTGGGCCGGTCTCTAGTGGTGTGGCTCTGGCTGACGTCAGCTCGGTGCCAAGGAGCCTGCGGTGCTCCTGTTCAGACGCTGACTCTGGAAGAGGGTGGTTTTGGAACACTTAAATGACAGAAAGGCTGTCTCATCTCCAAATGGCTCTAGTTCTACATTTTGATGAAATTACAAGGTTTTAAAAAAAATAAATAAATAAATAAACAGGTCAAGGACAAAAACCCATCTTGGGCAGGTTCCAGCAGATCGTTACCAATCAGTTATAAATCATGCAGCTCTTTGCACAGAACCTCTCAAGTTAATTGTGCTTAGAAGCTGCCCGTGTTTCTGCACCAGCTGGACTCTTAGCATCCATCTTAGAGTGAGGAAGGAGAAGAAACAGGCCCCATACCAAATAAAAATGTAAAAACACTATCCAGTAAAGCAAATTAAATCAAACAAGTTAAGGTTTACTTTTCTGACACAATTTAAAGATCTGTACATTAAAAAAACAGAAAATAAATTAAAAATACAACTTGGTAGGATCTCTGATCTGTATGTATTAAAATATTACTGCAAAAATAAAGTAATGCAGCATTTAAGTCACTACCTTAGCTGACATGTAGTGCTATTTTAACAGAGCACTTCTTCCAGTGAATTCAATTTTTCGTTACAGCAGGAAAAAAATGTCAAGACTTGTGTGAGGCTGGAAAATGAACTGTTCCAGACTGTCTAAGAAGACATAAGAAACTTAAAAGTAGTGCTTCAAAATTATTGCTATGTGATTTAATTACATTGTTTTAGAAGATTCATTCTGTGTTTACAGAATGCTGCATTCAACTTCACACCTGATACACAAAAATTCCCAGGCTAAAGCAAAAATTTTTAATTTAAGGGCTCTCTGTTGTTCAGGTAACAGAGTCATGGAGGTAACATTTCTCAAAGTTACTTTCTTCAACCCTAATGGAGTACATCACTGCAAGGATGGTAGCTTACCCTCAAAGTCCTGAGAGCGACCATCGCCTGTTAACACCGAAAGCCGTCCACTGGCTGACAGCTCCAGCGCAGGGTGCGGCTGTCGCAAGGTGTCAGCCTCAAATTTGGGAGCTACCACAGCGTATCGGAGCAGCTCCTCATATTCATTCTGTCAACCCATTGCAAGTAAGAGAACACAGCTGACTAAATTAAAACAATGCACAAACATCAGTTAATCCTTCCTACATGGCAATATGTATTCTAAAATGGATTTCCTTTTCTTTCATGGTAAATTTAAAAATTGTACATTTTAAGAGAGACAGTTTAGTTGGCTGTCCACCAAGTAAAGAATAATAAAAATAACTATAAAAATACTGTCATACCAAAAAAATACATTCAGCATGTTTCATTTTAAGGATTTGTTTCAATACATTTTTCAGAACTACAGTAAGAAATTTTAAATGTAACCAACTGTAACTAAAACAAGACTACTTGTCACATTGCTCATTATTTAAACAGTTTTCCAGTTCTCTCTCTCTCTCTCTCTCACACACACACACACACACACACATTTATCTATTCATTCACACCTAAACACACTATAGGGAAGTTAGAGTCACCAATTCACCTGACACATGTCTTTGGACTGTGGGAGAGACAGGATCTAAAACACTGATTTCTCAATTTCATTATATGATGTTGATCGCATTCCTTTAAACACTTTGACCAAAAAAATGTACACCACTTTTGAAGCTTTGCAGAATTATTCCAGGGTCCACTGTGTCTGCAGAAGCTCACCTAGACTGTACCTAGTCATCATGAATTGCACTTCTCCAAACAGATACGCATTCACCAAACTCACCACAACGCCAGTTGTCTACAGAAATCGTAAAGACACTGACCTGTAATCCAGAGGAGACGGAACTGCACCGATCAGAGTCCTTTGGCAGGGCTGGACCGCTGGCCTCCTCCTCATCTGTAGACATCTGGCTGGACACTGGGACACACACCATGAAACAATCTCTGCTGCATCTTCTGCAGCCAACTGCTACTCATTGCAGTACATGACGCAAATCAAGCTAAGAAAGCACAGGGCTTTTATTTCCCACCATACTGCACCCTTTCTTCTTGCATTTACCTTCACTCAGACTGACGAGTCAGCAACCTCACCATAAACAGCAGAGGTCACGAGCCCCCTCCTAACTACAAACATCCGGGCTCGCTCGCATGGTGTCAGAACCGAATTTCTGTAAATTATAGCCACTGAACCCACAATAACACGAGAGACATTCTTGTATCAACATAAATATTTTGAAAACTAAGTCCTTAAATGCCATAGTAGGTATTATGTGTGAGAGCTCCATCTGCCACGACAGATCAGGCGCAGCTCGCGCAGATAACTAGGCAGCGACTTCGAATTCTGCAGCACTTACACTAAGATTTGGTGAGAAACGGACAAACAAAACAAATGTTTCTGGGCTAAATTAAAAGCCGGTGCTCATGTGACGTCGAGGTTACCTTTTACTTTTACCCCACGGCTCGTTAAATCACTATTTCGGACCAGCAAACTTTCTGTTGCCTTTCTGACAGTTTCAAACCGACAGCCGCGTCATCAGCTGCGTAAATTGCGATTGGCTAAAACGAAGGTCGACGTCTGCCATTGGCCAGCGGCTGAACTGTGCCACCGAGTCTGCCATGTTAAGCGGAAATAGGAATTAGCGGTTGGGCCACTAGCGCTGTTTCCACGGTAACTTGTTTGGGCAGCGACGCCGTGAATGCTCCGCGGTGCCCGTCGCTGAGGGAAACCCTGATCCGATTTGTTTGTTTAACACAGAGAACAGAACACTGCGAAATACAAAACGGGAACAGGACCTCCAGTCGTTTCGCATGTGGCCACATGTTGGCTGCACGCATGAAACTGCGCTACCTTGTTAAACAGTTCGCTGCATTTTGCGCTAAGGCAGCTCAGTTTGCCTCTTCTGCCAGCTAGACCCACCAAAATGCAACGACCCACAAAGTGATGTAGATGATAGGCTCATGGACAGCTTTTAATAATAATACCAGAGCAACTAGGATCATCGGAGACTCATCTCATCCCAGTGCTGAAATCAGGCAAACCCTTTAGGAGTATTGTAGCCAAAACAGAGAGGCTCGGGAGGAGCTTCTATCCACAGGCCATAAGACTTCTGAACCTGGACATGCCACCACAATTTTTTTCAACTGTCCATTATGATATATACTGAACTCTTACCTCATTGCATCCTCAGCTGCTGTCATGTCATTTCATATGTCATGTCATACATGAACCATCTAATTAGACACTGTACTATAATGTACATAGATATTTATTCCATGTTTATTCTGTTTATTCTGTGTGCAAATAAATATTTATTCGATTCCTTTTCATACTGTTTAGATCTTGTTTATAATTGTATTGTTTATTGTATTGCACACAATCTCATGGCTGATTCAGGGTACATTTTACTACATGTTGTACTTGTATAAGTGTGTATGTGACAAATAAAGAATAAAGAAAGTAAAGAAAGAAAGTAATTTAATGCTAGTATAATGCCAATAATAATGTAATAATGTAAATAACGTTTAATCCACCCAATACCTTACAAATTTTTACATCGCTGATGTGCTCACTTCAGTCTCAAAACATACTTCCAATGCAATTTAATATTGCTGAAAATCATTATATCAAAAAGTTATCCAGGAGCTCTGATTACAAATGGTGCAATTCTATAACAATGTAGTTTGCTTTCATAGATAACTTTCTTAATGTTAAAATAATCTTTATAAGGTACTTCCTCTAATCTTTATTATGTTTGTCTGAAAGACTTCCTATTATAAATTACTAGAAGAGTTTCTAGGCTCTGCGAGGGTCAGAAAGATGCAAGGTAGAAAGATATAAATAAATAGATGTATATGAATACATTATATATCACCAAATCAGTTTTCCTTTAAAATGGTTGTATACTGTACACAAGTATTATCAGTGCTATCCTACACAGCACAACGTCTTACTTTATTATTTGCCATTTTTTATGTGGCACTTCTTGTCCTCCATATGTAAAAATCTTAACTATAGCTATAACAAATAAAAATACTTTGTAAGAGATATTAGTTCAACATTTTTGTTCTTTTTGTGTTTCATTAAAATTAAATAAAAATGTCTTGTTTAAAAAAAACTCATATTTAATTCTGATTGTTGACGTTCCTTATACAGTATATCATACAAATATGTGAAACATTCCTTATTGTTGTTGATCAATGACACGTTGGAACAATAGACAAGAACAGTAAACATGTGGAAATGAGTTGAATCAAAGCTGCTTCACAATCCTCTCTGACTACTGGCTTGCTGAATAAACACAGGCCACTTTAACTATGCAACATGTAGACCTTTTAGAAAACAAATAAGTGAAGAACATGTACTGTTGTCCACATGTAAAGTGAATATCAATTTAAAAATGTTTAAATCCTTCAAAATTCCCAACATAAATAGCCAGCATATATTCAGTAAACATGTTACAAAGTGAGTTACAGCAACATACACATTTATACAACTGAATAACTCAGGGTAAGTGCTTTCTCAAGGGTACTGCAGCATGAGGTTGGATTTGAACCAGTGTTCTTTGAGTAACAGGAAACAGTTTTAACTGCAATCTGCTGCCTTATCAAATGGATGCATAAACATGTTGTTTAATGCTCCAGTATAAGATTATCGACTACATTAATACTAAGCTACTAAAAGTTGAGTATACATGCTATATATAATGATCTATTGTAGTCAAACAACGAATATCTAATATTGTAGTCTCACAATGAGTATCAAGGCATCAACAAGACCCAACGAAGCTGCTCCATATTATCATGCCACCATTTCAGAATCTTGTCCAATTTAGTTAAAATGTTAGCTCATCATTTCTAAAATACTTACCAAAATTGCAGTCATGACTATTTTCACACTTATATTGAACAATTGGTGGGGGATGGAGTGGTGCAGCAGGGTAAGCTGGTGCCTTACAGCTCTTCAGCTACTTGCCTGATGTGGGGTTCAGGGGTGTGTGTGGGGTTTGCAGGTTCTCTTCTGTGTTTACACTCTTCTAAGGAAAAAAATGCCTGAAGAAGGCAATGGAAACCCCTTCTGTTCCTCCTTACCTTGAAGATCATGCCAATGATCACCCAAAAGTCAGTAATGACTTGATGGTACTTTCCAATTATAAAATCATCATGCTGAAAATGTAAGTTAGAATACCAATCTATTGTTTTTTACTGTATGTATTAAAGAGGTTTTATTGTATTGAAAGACAGCATGCAAACAGTAAAAAGCTCAAATCAAATGTGGACTGTTATCCCATACTAAAATTTTATATTTACGTGTCATAGGTTGTCTCATATACAGAAGTTTTAAACAATACAGTTTATTTCTACAAATTCATCTGTTTGGAATTATAATGAGCTATGCTTCTAAGTCCTCGAATTTGCTTCACTGATATCATGACATATCCTGAACTTTGTACAGAGTGTCTTTCAGAATTGCAAAGCCCATGCTTCTTTCATCTTTTAAAGAATTATGTTGAAACTGTTGTACTCTGCAGTACACTAAAGTTAAACAGCTACCCTACACTCTACTATAACCAGTCTACTTTTCCTTTAATATTTTTTATATATGATACACTTTTTGTAGTTGTAATTTGCTGATGGGAATAATAATCAGAATGGTGTTATATTTTCAGCTCAATGTATGTATAAGATATTCATTTATAGGTTTCTGGAGGCATGACAACTTCATGGAAGAAATTTATCCCATCCAATTGGTTTAGCATTTTTGAGGCATTTGAAAAAGCAACAGCAGCACCAACAAACAATTTTTGATTGTATATCTTTGCGCTTCACAAGACAATTTTACCAGATGTCTAAAACACATTTTCTGGACCTCGAAGGACTTCTCTTCCTGTTGTACTGCAACTGAAAACATCATTTCTGATCCAGAGAATAATAAAAAAAAACACCAGGCATTTCAAAGGTTCAGCTGCTCAAACTGCCTGGGATCAAAGAGAGATTCTGTTCATAATTTGTTCTTAAATTGTATTGTGAGATCAATGACGTTTTTTGTTTAGGTTTGTGAGGAACGATACACATGACTTAATGCTCTTAGTTTTGTTCGGTGCTGAAAGTTGAAATAGACTGAAAGCTTCTCCATTATGAGGATGACTTTCACTGTTTATATACACCTCTGATAGATTTGAAGCCTCCATTTCCATTGTCAAAATAACATTATAGTAAAATCAGGGTGTGATAAGAAGAAATGCCATGACTATAAAGCACTTAACCAGTTTACAGTAGCTCTGAAATCACAATTTAGCTCCTCAACAGTGTTTTTTTCCAACATAAATCGTCTGTCGTAGTGATGACTCAACAATGATCTGAAGAAATTCTGATTTATCTGCCAGGAATAAAATGAAAGCCATAATGGTATTCATTTTTCTGTTTGTGACAGAGATAGCATGCTCAGAAAGAATAACCTGTTTGCATCTTGTTATTTCTGTAATCCATCCTAGCAGTCTAAATTAGTCCACAAAAAAATAATCACAGCATGCCAGTAACATGTTTAATTCCTGCTTAGTTTATTTAGCAGTGAAATACTCATGTGAATCCAGTATTCATTTCTTCATGTGTACTACAGCACTGTTGCTATACACCTTTTGTGTGACATTTTAGTAAAAGCTTTGACTGCCGCCCAGTATTTGGCATATTGTGTACATGATGTTGTCATACAGTGAGTGTGACATGTCTGCAGCTCCACATGTATGTATGTTCTCAGTGTTTTAATAAAACCACCTTCTTCCTTGGAACATGTGATAGTATCTAGCAGTCAAGTGAGTTTCACTCTTAAACAATTTATGAGAAAGCCACACCATTAATACTGACAAGTTTTCACACAGATGTATTTACTTGAATTGTTCCAAGTATCCCTTCATTTTGTAAACTTGCTGAAACATCAGTGCAGCCATTAGCAAACTGCTTGTCCAAAACTGGGTTGCAGCAGTCTTGAGTTTATCCAGAAGATGCAGGGTGAGGCAGGGTACACCCCAGACACACACCAGTCCATAGCAGGACAATCACACACACATTTTCTCGCTTATGCACATGCTAAAGTCAGTTCAGAATCATCCCCAGTCACCTTAAACCCGTGTTTTTGGACTGTCGAAGAAACCGGAACACCCAGAAGAAGGACATGCAAACGCATGGAGACTCTGCATAGACGGAGTCAGATTAAAACCTACATTCAGAGCCATAACCCAAGAACTCTGAGGTTCTTAATGTTACCTGCCGAGCCACTGTATTGTCTTGAGTACGTAATGAAAAGTTTGTTTTAATCAGTTTGTTAAATTAGATTAGATTTACAGAATATACAATAAGGACCTGGAGAGTTTGTTATGTCCTAATATGGAAACCTTTAGAAATTAAACGTAGTTTACACATTAGTGTGTTTTAGATTTTAACCATGTCCAAGAAATTTGAGTCATAAATATGCCCAAGGGGAAAGTTTGACCAAAACAGATGATGTTAGCCATACCAAGGGGCTGTAAGAAACTAACTTGACTGACTTGACTAACTGTGACCCGCTGTGCCGCTGTGCCGTCCCACATTGAAACACACAAAATGTAAATAAAACCACACAGACAAACAACAGAACAGTGATTAAATAACTGAATACAACAACATCTACCTGAACTCTTTCAGTAAAAATAGGCATTTTTTAGCTTTTCTCTTCTTTTGCTTGGCTTTTATTTTTCCCTTTACTGCACGAAAATGCAAACACTTCAAACACAAGACTTGAACTTGCACAAAAAGGAATGAGAAGCCCTGGAAGGCAGAATTCCACAAAGAGGCCAACATTATTTTTCTCAGGGCTTTGGTTGGTAGGTTCAGCACATTTTTGCAGTGAACTGTCTGAATATGTGTATGCTGGATCCTGTAATGCTACCTACTACTGCTCCATTTGATCATTGGCTTATAGAAGTGCTGTCTTTTATTTTATCCTACACTTCTGATTTGCAGAGAAGAGAGAACAACAGCAGGTTTCAGTGGGTGGGATCACATTTTATTTTCCAATAATGTTTTTAAAAATAGAGTATATATGATTAAAAATGAGTTACAACAGTCATTTAGTTTGTCAGTGATGTTAAGATAATATATTCAGCAACTGTTGAAAAGAGTGGAAGCCTAGATCCTTGATGCATATAAAAACATGCATATAGAAAACATGAGCGTCAGAATATGGTATTGTGACACCAGGTAGACGATGGTGATGTTGGTACTCAGGGCAGATAACCAGTGTGAAATGTCCAGAGGCTTCATACCTGAAATGGGTTCCCTCATTAGCCAGGAAGATAAAAAGGCAGGAAGGAAGCAGCACAGGGGAAGTCAGGCATGAACAGCACACTGGAGCACACTGTGTCTTTACCATCTCCATCCCTACTTCAGACACACCTGCATTCCCTGTAGAGCACACAGCCATGAAAGTTGGCATACAGACCATTCCTTGCTATTGTTTTGTTACCTACCACATAGTTTTCCCCTGTTTTGTCAAAAGAAGGTCCAGGTAAAGACCCAGGCCCTGAGGTAGACCTGAGAATTAGTGAACCTATGGCTCCACCATCCTTCCTGGTATATGAATCTGTTAGCTGATAAAAGACCCAGTTTACAGGTTACCATGGAAATAAGAGTGGATTTGGAAACTGTAGTCCGTGTTTGTGTTCTGCTTTGCTAAAGGATTCATGTTTCACAGTTTTTGTTTGAAAATCTGGGACTGCCATGTTGACTTTCTCCATAGCCATCTCTACTCAATATGTGGCCATGAAATACTGCCATTGAAACCGGTCTCCTGTTATGGTCTGTGCTGTATATGGTTCATCTGCAGTTGAAACACATCTGAGTATACCATGTAGTGAAATGTGCTTGATTCAGTTGAATTCAATTCAATTCAATTATTTATATTTTATATATTTTTAGGCAGCACTTTTCTTACCAGGGTATACTGAACAAAGGTCTAAGGGATAAGCAACAGAGAGGTGAATGGCACAAAACAGCTGTTAAGATAAGCCAGCTGGGTATTGTGGAAGGGAAATAAAAACTCCTGTCTGCAATAAAAGGGAGAAAAATATACCCAGGGGGTCAAAAATAACAGTGGGTGTTGACCCCCGGTGAGCATTCTGTTGTGATGACAGAGGATCTGTGTAAATACGAGCTGTATGTCTATCAAGGCAGAGTTAAAGCTGACATCCAGGCCCATGGTTGCTGATCCATTTGGTGGCAGTGGGAAGCTGCAGCTTCCTGGCCATGGAAAGCAGTGAGGTCCCTTGTCTGGGGAAAGATGTTCTGTTACTGACAAGTTAAAAGAGAATCCACAAATGTGTGTGTGCTGAAAAACAAGGGACTTTGGACAGAACAGTGAAATGTAGCGGAAGAGTAATATGAGGGCGCTATGTGCACTGTGCATGAGCGGGAGGGCTGTGTTGCAGACCTGCACGCTTTACTAGCACACAAGCATTCATTTCCAAGTTTCATAAGCTCTTGGTTCACCTTTTCAAATAGCAAATTATAGTAGATAGGTCAATAATAAATAAATAAATAAATAAATAAATAAATAAATAAATAACAATGACTAATTAGCTTATTGAAATTTTAATTAACATACAGAGGAAAAAAACTGTCAATTCAGCAGAGTACCAATAATTAAATTAATGAAGGGTTATACTTTTGTTATTCAGTGAAGGATGCATGCCTGCTCCTTGCTATCTAAAGGTGCATTATGAGTGAAAATCCATGCAGTTCCAGCTGAGCAGACAGGCTACTACAAAATGGTATCACTATCACATTTTTCTTTCATACGCAGTGCTGTCAGAAACATGGCATAACTCTCCCTGGCATTTTTGCAGTGCATAAGACTTCACTTTTTCACTTGTTCATTTTAGACTTTTGCAGCAGCTGGATGCGACTGTAGCCTTTGTTTCTCATAATACTTTACTTCTGATGTGTAGTGAGATTGAACAGCAAAAAGCATGGCATTAAACAGTGAGATTAAACAGTACTGAAATGTATAAGTATTAAATATTAGATCAAATAAAATAAACGCATTCAATGTAGAAAATAAAGTGCAATATGAAATTGTGATTTATTCTATAGCTTTTGTGGTACAGCGTTGGAGACCAAAAGGAAACTGGAAATGCTGCAGATGCGTGTTGTCTTAGGTAACAGTGAAGAGAGGTTGCATGTCCATTTGTCCAAATGGCACCAAGAGGTCGATTTTCCATTATGTTGCACAGATGAATCTGGCAATATCTGAGAATGTCCTATCAATCATCAGCAAAATGATAAATAGCTGAGATATGTTAAGACAAGAAAGCTGTTCTGAGCACTGTGTAATAAATACTGCTTGTGTACATAATACAATACATATAACTGAAATGTCTCAGAGTAAGAATATAAAATGCAAGCAGTTCTTTGTTATTTTTCTTTCACTGATAAAAGCTTGAAAACATAGGCTTCCCAATATACTAATGCAATTGTTTCATATTTCACTGACTTCAAGAAGTGATTG
Source organism: Heterotis niloticus (assembly GCA_018136845.1). Taxonomy (NCBI): domain Eukaryota; kingdom Metazoa; phylum Chordata; class Actinopteri; order Osteoglossiformes; family Osteoglossidae; genus Heterotis; species Heterotis niloticus. The sequence continues at coordinate 21,150,131 of CM030891.1, forward strand.
GGGAAACAGATTTTTTGACTCAACTATAATCCTTTCAGTTACCCACCTGACCCATGTGGGAATTTTTAGGCCACCCATCTGTCAAAGTAACAGAATCATGTTAGCAAACTGCAAGCTTTCTGTCAGTTTTTCAGCAGATAAGTAATACAAACTGTACAAAAGGTAGACAATTCATATTTTTAATTTTTTTAAACATAAGTACAGATCAAGATACAAATATGACAACATATTTCATTTCAATATTAACTGCAGACTGTGAGCTAGTGAGTGGCACAAGCCGGGCCAAGCCTATTAGCAAAATAAATGTTAATAATAAGAAATTATATTAACTGACAAAATTCATAGTGTAGTTGAATGTTGTGTGCGATCACATAACCACATTTTCATTTCAAGTTCCAAAATAATTCTTACATGGGCTACAGATCAATTTTTTACAAAATCAAAAATGTGCACTGTGTTGGAGAAAGTTATAATGCATGCCGGAAGGCTGTTTAAACTGTACCTGGTAACAAAACGCAAAAATTGAAATGGAGAAACTGCAAGCTCATACGTTAGAATGGGCCTGAAATTGTTTTATACTGTATGTCTCTGACCTTCTTTGGCTAGCTTACAAAAATTACACAGAACACACCCAAAATACAATGCTGTCTTCTTTCAAAGGACGGACTGAAATGTTCTTACCCCCAAACATCTTTCCTCTAAGTAATAGTGCTGTAGGTAATTTTGTGAAAGGAAAAGCACTGCAGCATCATTAGCCATTCGACATGGTGCTTGAGTTTCAGTGCACACAATGCTGCCGGTCTCCCAGACTGCACAATGAAAGCCTGTGAGAGCTGTGCCTCAAGGCTAATTTATGCTTCAGTAGAACAGGGCTGTGCAACAAAAAGGATGCAATCCTATACTTCTGAAGGGTCACTAACAATGTTGCATACCTTCTTCACTATTTTTGGTCGGCTTCAGATGCCATCAAATGTGTCCCATAGCTGGGATTGGCAGGCTAAAATGAAGTCACTGTCATCTTTCTCCAAAATGAAAACACAAAAGTTATGCCTGGAGACTGATGTACACTGTCAACACAGTATATAAGTGGCAAAAAGCTGTGCGTCATATCAACTTGTAGATATGGTAAATGGTCAAAAGTGTGAGGACACCTGAGCATTACACGCATGTGTGCTTGTTGAACCTCCCATTCCAAACTCACGGGCATTCATATGGAGTTGTTCTTCCTTTGCTGGTTGTAACAGTCTTCAATTTTCTGGGAAAGCTTTCCATCAGATTTTGGAACGTGGCTGTGGGAATTTTTGCCCACTCAGTCACAAGAGCATCAGTGAGGCCAGGTGAGAAGGCCTGGCTCGCAATAGGCGTTCCAGTTGATCCCAAGGGTGTTCAGTGGGATTGAGGTGGAATTGAGGCTCTGTGCAGCCACTCAAGTTCTTCCTCACCAGCCTGGGAAAACCATGTGTTATGGAGCTCTTAACCATACAGTGTACATGCTGAATGCAACTGAAGAATAAATTATCCTTTAAAGAGCTAAATGTCTTCACCTTTGCACTCAGCAGATTATGTCAGTTTGAGAGAAGCTGAAGGGAAATAAAAGATATCACACCTCCAGTCTACCAGAAGCCATACAGAATATGTGTCACCTAATAAGCTAGCTGCTACCTAGTTCCCTGAGAAGGCAAAAAAAGTCCTTATAGCACCAGAAGCAGTAGTTCAAGCATTAATCAGCCATTATCTACAGCTGTGATTTTCAACCTGATCGAGTAGAATGAAAGAGTTTCACACCTCAAAGTATCTGGCACAAAAATTCATTAAAAAGCCGCACAAATACTCTTCAAAGGATAATACAGAGATTAGTATGACCAAAAAAATGTACTTCATAAAAAATTGATTTTTTGTTATATGGTTTGTTTGTGCAACAATTGCACATGTGTTTGTCAACTATTAACATAATTTCAGTAACCACTGTGACCAACACTACATAATTAGGTGCAATTTCTTTTTTTTAACCATTTCAGCAAATTATATGGCTACTAAGAGCTCTTATGAAACCAAAATTCTATTGCTCACATGGTGCTGTTCCATTTATAGTCATCTGTGGAATATCTATATATAGTATTTAATATATTATGCATATATATATATATATATAAATCTCCCTCTTACCTTCCCCTAACTTGGGGGGGTGGTATGTGTGTGTGTCCTCTACCAGAGGCCTGGGCGTTTGAGGGTTCTGCACAGTATCTTAGCTGTTCCTAGAATTGCACTCTTCTGGACAGAGACCTCAGTTGTTGTACCTGGAATCTGTTGGAGCCACTCTCCAAGTTTCGGAGTCACAACCCCCAGTGCTCCTATTACCACGGGAACCACTTTGGTCTTCACCTTCCACATTTGTTCCAGTTGTTCCTTCAGGCCTTGATACTTCTCAACCTTCTCATGCTCCTTCTTCATGATGTTGCTGTCAGCTGGGATTGCCACATCTATCACTACTGCTGTTTTCTGCTCCTTATCAACCACCATTATGTCTGGTTGACTGGCCAGCAGCTGCCTGTCTGTCTGGAACTTGAAGTTCCACAGGTTCTTAGCTCTATTGTTCTCAACCACTTTCAAAGGTGCATCCCATTGGGACTTGGAGACTTCTAGCTCATACTTGGCGCAGATGTTTCTGTATACTGCCCCCGCCACCTGGTTATGCCTTTCAGTGCATGCTGTCCCAGCTTGTATTCTGCACCCAGCTACTATGTGTTGGACAGTCTCAGGGGCATCTTTGCAGAGCCTGCACCTTGGGTCCTGTCTAGTGTGGTAGATCTCAGCCTCTACAGATGTGGTGTTTAGGGCCTGTTCTTGTGCTGCCATGATCAGAGCCTCTGTGCTGTCCTTCCAGCCTGCTTTTTTTAACCACTGGTAGGATTTCTTGATGTCAGCCACCTCCTCTATCTGCCAGTGATACATTCCGTGTAGGGGCTTTGTCTTCCACGATGCCTTCTCTTCCTCCTCACCATCCACTGTTTTCTGCTGCCTGAGGAACTCATTCATCAGTTTGTCCTGGGGGGCCATCTTCTTGATGTATTCACGGATGTTCCTTGTTTCATTCCGGATAGTGGCTCTGACACTCACTAATAGAGTAGAGTTTCAGGCTGCTGGACTTTGGCTGGAACCCTCAATGCATTGTGAGGAGTTTTCGTGTCTTGACATCAGTGGCATCCATTTCCTCCTGTGGCCAGCTCACTATTCCTGCTGAGTACCTGATGGTTGGTAGGGCCGACATGTTTATGGCTTGGACCTTGTTCCTACCATTGAGCTGACTTCTGAGTACCTGTCTGACCCTCTGGAGATATTTGGCTGTGGCTGATCTCCTTGTAGCCTTATCCTGATTTCCATTGGCCTATAGGATACCAAGGCACTTGTAGCTGTCCTGTACGTCTGCTATTCTGCCCTCTGGTAATTCCACTCCCTCAGTTCTGATCACCTTCTCTCTTGGCCACCATGTGTCCGCATTTATCTAGTCCAAACATCATCCCGATGTCCTCGCTGTAGATTCTGGTGAGGTGGATCAGTGAGTCGATGTCTCACTCACTCTTGGCATACAGCTTGATGTCATTCATATACAAGAGGTGGCTGACGGTTATTCCACTTCTGAACTTGTATTCATATCCAATCTTTGTGATGATGTGGCTGAAGGGATTCAGTCCTATGCAAAACAGCAGCGGGGACAGTGCATCACCTTGGTATATACCGCACTTTATGGTGACTTGTGCAATGGCCTTGGAATTGGCTTCCAGTGTTGTCCTCCACAGCTGTATGGAGTTCTTGATGAAGCTTATCAGTGCCTTATTAGCCTTATACAGTGCCAGGCATTCCAGTATCCATGTGTGGGGCATCAAGTCATAGGCCTTTGTGTAGTTGATCCAGGCTGTGCTCAGACTGGTTTTTTATATACACCTGTTTTATATATATATATATATATATATAAAACACACCATCATCACACCTCTGATGTGACATTTAAACCCCTAACTCTATGCACAATATGTCTATCTATCTATCTATCTATCTATCTATCTATCTATCTATCTATCTATCTATCTATCTATCCAGTATGACAGTAAAGAGAGACATTTCAGTGACTTATCATTTCTGTAATGTTCTTTGATATGAAGAGGAAGTTTTGGGATAAAAAGGCTAGAAAAATTATCTACTAGAGTGACTATAAATTCCCAACATTGAGCATAGTGTTGACATGTGCAAGTTATAATTAAAGCTTTTGACTGCTTTCCATATAGGCAATCTTTTTAAGACATAACAACAAACAGTATGTGTGCACCTTCAGGCCACCTTAATTAGTCATGAAAATCACTGATGTGTTGATGCAGGGGCAGGATGATGAATTGTAAGTTTTTAATTTTTTTTCATGAATATGTCATAATAGTTTAAGTGGCATTTTGTTATTGCTAACAAATTGATCATTTTATGGTTGATGTCTCACGGCAAAAAAGAACATTTGGGTATAATCAAACAAAGGAAAAGTAAAATCACCTTAGGGTATTTGAAGAATGGTTCTATTGCTTCTGCAGGTTATTAGTAAGTAAAGAAGACATAACATGCACTGCATGAAGATTAGAAAAATCATGTAAAACATAAAGTCGATAAACTATTTTAAAATAACATTCAGTCATTTGTGCTGTTCTTTTTCCAGTTTCACTCCAAGTCAAAAGTTCGAGTACATGTGGACAATGCTTGTATGTGACCATCTAGACAGAAAAGGGATAGCAAAGCAACCCACAGTGACCTACAGTTCTGATAACTGCTGCAAAGATATGATGTCTGATCTCTTGGTCAAATTTGAAAACCAAGTTTTATGGGAAAAAAAAATTGTTTGCAGGAAGTTTACTCAAACTTGTGGATGGCACTGTACAATACATTCAGCATGGTTTGTAAATAGATTTTGCTTCAAAGGCAAGATCCATAATCTACATGTGATATGGGGGTTCCACCCAAATTCCATTCTTTCAGCTGTTAGCTATCACATTCTTTTTGCCTTTACCAGCATTTTATGTTCTGTTTCCTTCTGTGAAAAATATATTATGGTCTAAACTTTTGCTGCAGTGTACCTAAAATCTACAAATAGATTTTGATTACCTTCATGGCATAAAAACCATTTGGAGTAGGGTGGCATGATGTTGTAAAAAAAGGGGGAAAGTCAAAGAGATTGCCACTGGGAGGTGTGAGCTTGATAAAATGCTCAGCACAGTTTACTCGTGAGACACCCACTCCGGGGTATCATTATCGTTCCCTTTGCAACTGTGACTCACTGCCGTGTTGTGGAGGAGTTGACAGTGATGAGAAAGAGGAGGCATAAGCCAGCAAATTAAAAAGCGGCGTGACTCCTCACAGCCCTAATGATCTCACGACTCTTGGTTTTTTTAGTTTCCCAAGATGCTGCACACATCTCTGCCTTTTCAGCAGAAATTCTACGCTTGACGGCTTCAGCTTGATGAGAACGAAGATACAACACAGCCTACTGTGTAATAATGAGAGAATAAGCCTTAAGCTTTATTGACTCGATGTTGAAAATATCGGGATTCCATTTTGGTTTGTGCCACAAAATCCTTTTTTCCAACTTTGTGATCTTTTTTCTTCTCAGAGATAGGATTTCAGAGGAGATTAATTAAAATGTAACCCATTGTCTGAGGGGATGTTCTGCAAATGCTCAGCTCATAAGTGAATATTTAAACACTGAACTTAATCTTTATGTTTAATAGTTTTATAAATAACATACATGTTCACATACATTTGGCAGAGGTTTTTATTCAAAGCTATGTACAAGTTAAGGTGAACAAAAAGTGCATCGTACAAAGGACAGAGTGCTTAGACAAAAGCCCATTAAACCACAGTTGCTTTCATACCCACTGTTTTCAATGCATACAATTAAGCAGCTACTTCTGAGAAATGCGAGCTGAAGGATTTATTATGAAGAGAAATTGGTACGGTGGAACAGAATTCACATGCAGTTGTTATAGGGTGAGGAGCTAGACTGGACTTCCAGGGCTGAGAACAGGGACGTGATTTGCCACAGGAGCAGAACAGGAGTGGGACAGAAATAAGGCCTAACAGGATTCATGAGATGATGCAGTCAGTCAGCGTGGTGTCTGAAACGAGCTTTCGCAAGCTCCTCTTCCTCTGCAGCATCTTCTAACTCTGCTCCAGTCCGGTGCAGCTGAGCTGGGCGGGGTTTTTAGACCCACCTCATTCATCTCCAGAGAACCTGACGGTACTCCCTCCCCTACAGGCGGCTCCTGCAGCCTGATGATGCCGAGGAGGACAGCCCCTGTGATGTGGTGCCGGGATGACCTGGATATAGCCTGTGAAAGTCAGAAATTAGGGAGGCGTCAAGGATGTCATGAAATGGGACTCAGGAACCTTCCTCTGGTCCATAACCTTCCCAGGGCCACCCCCAGTGTTTGGAGACAGGTAGCGTCCAGATGGCATAGGCACGAGATCCATCCACATCAGTAGGAAGAGGAGGGGGATGCATAGGGGTATACTGGAGCAAAGAAGTACTGCATGCCTTAAGGAGGGACACATGAAATGTAGGACTGATACAGTAGTGTGGCAGCAACTCCAAGTGGTAAGATAGTAGGGAAACACATCAAAGGATCTTGAAATGTCTCATATAACTAAGTTTCTTAGAAGGCAGCTTCATCCTAATGTTCTGTGTGAACAAACACAAACAAGATTACTACACCTTCTAACGCTACCTGTGTCAGTCATTAATAGCAAGAACATTATTAGGATTTGGACTCATGGGTAATAAGGGTGGTTGGTAACCTGAAAGAAACTGGAAAGATGTGAGATTAGTGGAGGAATGTAGAAGTGGGTTCTGGGTGTATTCTACCCAAGGGAAAAAACAGCTAAAATAAGTCTGGTTCTGGCTACAAGCAACTGCAGAGGTAGAGACAAGTTTCTTTATTCAGTCTCTCCACTCTGTGTTTCCTGGGGAGTGATAATCTGATATTAAGCTAACAGAAACCCATAGCCTGCTGCAGAAAGACTTCCAAATGTTGAAAGTGACTTGTGGGCCCCTATCAGATACAGTGTCTTCAGAGACCCCAAAAAGTTTGAAGAGATGGGAAATGCAGTTCTGCCATCTCCATAGTAGTGGGTAGCTATTTTAGGGAAATGAGCCACAGGTATTGGAGAATTAATCTACAATCATGCGAATGGCAGAGTTGCATTCAGAACTGGGCAAATCTGTAAGGAAATCTAAGGAGAATAGGATCCAAGTCTGGAAAATCTGGCATCTTTTCATAGATTCTTGAGCAAGCAGCTTTCTTATCATTGGATCTCAGCCTATAGGAGACAGTGAACCTGAAACAGGTAAAGAAGAGTGCCCTCTGAGCCTAGCAGGGATTTAGTTGTTGAACCTTTTCCATATACTCTAGGTTCTTATGGTCCGTTAACCTAACGGTAAGTGGCCTCTCCAACTAATGTCTCCATTCCTCCAATATTAATTTAATCATTTACAGTTCGTGATTCCTCATGTTATAGTTCAGCTCAGTTAGTGACAGTTTCGGGAAATAAAAGCACATAGGTTAATTCAGGAATAAAACATTGTTTTTGTGATAATACTGTACCCATCCCAACTTTGGAAACATCTACCTCAGTGGTAACTGGTTGTGTAAGGTCTGGTACGTCAGAACAGGAGCAGTTGTAAATTGGTCTTTTCAAGTCTGAAAAGTAAAGAAGCCAGCATTAGTCAGACAGACATTCATGCTTGCCATGCAAAAGGGCTGTCAGAGAAACTGCAATCATGCTGAAACCAAGAATAAAATGACAATAACAGTTTCCAAATCCTAAGAAGGGTTGCATTTACTTTACTGTTTGAGGATGAGGCCAGGAGAAACCAGCAGCTTTTTTACTTGGATCCCTCTAAACCAGCTGTGAACTCAAATCCCAGAAAGGTTGTAGTGGACTGATGAAACAGGCATTTCTTTCCTTTCCCATAGACCTTTTGCTAGGAAAAGTCCCAGAATGAATCTCATATGTCTCACACATTGATATAGGCCTGGACTAGAGATGGTGAACTTACAAAACCAAAAGGCATCACAAGGTATATGTAATGACCGGAGAACATACTTAGCATAGTTTTTTACTCATCCCTAGCCTTTATACAAGTCAAATTCTAAGCACTGTGGAGGTCCAGTTTAAAAAAAATGGGGACCCCATACATCTGTTCCAAAGTATAGTTGTAAGACATAAGGGATTTGGATTTTTTTATCTTTCATTCAGACCTCTTCAATCAAAGCAGGGATGAAGACTACTATTTCTTTTTCTGCAAAGACAAAGCCTGCTGCCAGTGGTGAAGTGAATGTGCAGCTAAAGCCTCCACAAGAAAAGTAAGTCTCTGGATCCCTTGTTCAGGAATGAAGTGGGGATATATACCCCCCAAGGGGGCATGGTCCCAGGAAGGAGATCTACAGCACAATCCCATTCTCAATGAACAGTGCATATTGTACAGCATACTGTATTGTTTTAATAGAGTTCATAATGCAATCATGTGAAAGGTCTGTATTTAATACTTAAATGGAAATTTGAAGTCATAATAAAACTAAATATATATTAACACCCTGAATTGAGAAGTGACAACATAATGAGTTCTGGTCAAATAAAGCTGAAATAGATCAGAAAAATTTGCTAAATTTGTGTTAGCATGAGTGTAAAGCTGGGTGGCAGCACTACGCTCATTTGTGTTCTGTCTTTGCCTTGTGTGGCCCGTGGTCAAACCCAGTTTACACTTTTGTGACTTCATTCCCTTCTGTTCAGTCAGTTAATACCCCAGTGATAGGTCATTACAATTAGTATATTTTATTGCTTTTTTAATATTGTTTTCCTTTCTTCATTTTTTAAACAAATTTGATTTTTACATGTTTGTTGCTCTTACTACTAATATGGAAAAAGTAATGTATAATACTAAATGAAAAAAATAACAGACAGACAAACACAAAAGCATATTAATTGCCTTACAAACTATTTGGTCATTAGGTAATTGATGTATAAAGTGTTTTTTTTATCATGCTGGAATAGATATTTTAGCATGTTAGGGATATAATTTGGCATTTCTTGGATGATCCTGGAATGAATCATTATAAGTAATAATAGAAATTGCTTCTTAGTTTGAGATTGCAGCATTCAAATGATTTCTTAGAAGCAACTACAGATATCATGGTATAGGTGTGCATAGATACTTCTTTTAAACATAAAAATACATTTTTTTTGTGCTTGGGTACACTTCAGTGTAGATTTGAAAAATATAATGGCAGCATTACACCGAAAGAGATTTTATTGTCTGAAAAACTGTGTGTACAGGATTACGACATATACAACAATTCCCAAAATCAATTAAGATAAAACAAGATGAATGTTGCAATATGTAATACTGACAACAGTATTACTACTGAATACCAAAAATCACCTTTTGCTTCTAGTGGTGCTTGGTGAAATACAGTGGTGTGAAAATGGTGTGACATTTTGGATTTTTACTACTGAGCTGTAGAGTGTTTTCCAGCAGACAGACAGTAAATTACTTCACAGTAAGAGGCTTTATATGACAAAACATTTTGCCTTCACCTTATATCCAAAAATTACTCTTTAAAATTCAGTACAAGTAGCTGTAGAATGTAAAAAAATGGACTCACACGTTGGGGCAAACCTCCTCTCTCTTCCCATCCATTTTCATTAGGGAAGCTTCTCTCTTACAAAGTCAGTGAGGGACACAGCTCTCATTCTTAGGTCTATTAAGCCTAAAGTAGTATGGCATGATTAAATTTAGACAAGATCCCATAAATTACAGTACGTGATTTATTGTGCTTGATAATAGCTAGCAGTTATACATAGAATATGTCTAAAGGAAAGCTGCATTATTCCCCTGTCCAGCTTGGGTTATGATCAGTATGTAAAAAGTATATTGTTTCAGTGGTCTCAACCACATGTTATGTTACTGAAGGCTATGTAAGTCTTACTGGCTGCAAGAAGTATGCATATGAACAGTTTAAAGCGAGAACAGAATTCTGCAGTAGTGAAATCCAAAGTCTGGGCCATCTGTTATGAAATACATATCTTAAGGAAATAAAAGATGCTAAAATGAATGTCTTTTGCTTTGTTTTAGTGTTTTTTAAACTTAAAATGAAATAATTTATTTTCTATTTAAAAATGCAATTAAATTCAAGCAAGTTTGAATTCAGCTTAAAACATGAACAACTGGAACTTTGGTGGCGTAAAATAGAGGTAACTTAATGTCTTTAAAAGTACAAAACAAATACAGGAAAAATGAGGAATAATAAATGACTGGGGTTTTAGGAGGTGCTTTTTAAATTTAGGTTAAACTTGCCTGTGTAGTCCTGTTGTTACCTTGGTTACCGCTGATGCCATGTGCTTTAAGAAATAGGTCTGAGTGTACTACATCCCAAATGGATGCCCTGCCTTAGCCAATGAATGAAAGCACTTTAATATATAGAGGGTTTCCCTGTTTGTGATGCCATGGTTGTAGAAGGAGAACAAGTAGCACCAACTTGCTCAGGCTGCTATGTCTGGGTGAAGGAACAGTGATATTCCATGCTGAAAAGATAATCTTTCTAGTGTCTGCAGAGTGAAATACAAAAAAAAAAAGCTTGTAGATGTGCAAACTTTAACAAAGTTGTCCAGAAACATCTATAGCTTTGCAGCGTGTCATAGAAGTGATTGCCTCACATTTAGGTGCGTTTCAGCTGTAATGAAAAGTAATAAAGACAAGCGTTTTGCCAGCCATTTTGATGATCATCTTGAAGAACTATGAGAAAATATCATCCCTTTTCAACAACCATTTACCATGTTGAAGATGGATAATGAGAAAATGTGATTACACAGGCAAGTAAATGATGAATTATTCATCTGGGTAGGCAGTGTTGGGGGCAAAGCAGTTCCTAGAGCCCACTGAGTATCTCACCCAGCTGGAAGGAAAAAACCGTCAGTTATCTATCCCTACCTCTGCCCAGCAGAAAAAAGCAATTAACATCAATGTCAGAATCCATCTATTATCATCTGGACTAATATAGGATGACAAATTACAGAGCACACTGCAAAACAGGCAGTCCACCCCCACAGCCCATGCCTCTGTCCCTTACTGATGACTGTAAACAGGGTACCACCAGTTCCTCATGCACAGGCTCAGGAAATGTGAACGCCCGTTCTCAGTATCTTAGCAACACTGAACCGCACAAATTCCCCACACGCTCCTGCAAATGTTTCGCCTGGTCTGCTAAATGCTCCCACCGGTAACTTTTTGCCCATCATTCTGCAAATCTTGGGTATTTCTCCCAAACCAGCTATGGGCCACATTTTTCAAAAGCCAAAAAAGTCTGTTGTTTGCTTTTGTTATTAATATTCAGGTCTACCCAAATGCTTCTAGACAGATTTCTCTGATTTAAAAGGTTAAAAAAAAGAAAAGTGAAACTCCTGCTCTCAAATTTAAAAAAATACAGCTATTTATTTTATATGTGAAAATCAGATTTCTGCAAAGGCGCAATGAATTAAGACTATGTGACTCAAGCTTTAAATATTTTACATTATTGGTAGTGATATTCAGATATTAAATGTGGTTTTTGCACAGTAAACTCTTTATTCAGAAGACATGACAAATATGTATTTGTGGTGTCTATTGGAGCAGGACTTGTGGGACTTGGACTTTTTGGTATGAAAGGACTGTGCTGTAGTATGGTACCCTTGCCTGCTACTTGGTTTTTGTGAAATCAGTTCTGCTTTCCATGAAATTCAAAAGTTCCTGCAGCAGTTTGAACTGTGTGTAAATCATAAGTATGCGTTGGAAGTGACAGTCACAGTTTCTACTGGAAAAATTTAAATAATCTTTTTTCTGTCCTGCAAAGAAAAAGGGTTAATGGGAAATACAATTTAACCAACCTTTTCTGGCCAAAGACTGCAAATATTGTGAACTGATTTGAGAACCAATGTGTAAAAATCACAGTAACACAGTAAGAGACTACTACTACTAATACTATTACTACTACTACTGCTACTACTCATAACCATACCTACTCAAAACCTACCATTCATAACAGTTTATGTTTCTTGCTAACAATTTCAGCTACTGCACAGCTTGTTGTGAGCAGTGCAATGGCTGTCCTGAAAGAAATAACTGTTTGAAAGAGTTATCAATAATACAATCAGAGCATTGGAAAACCCAGTGCCTAAGACAAAAATACTGTGTTGCAGCTGAGGATGACTGAGCTGCAGCTGAAAACTCCAGTGGAGCTGACAACTACTGACAGCAGGTCCACTTTCCGCTGTCTGCTATTCTGTGACTCGCTTTTACAGGCCACAGCACAATGTGTGTGTGTAATTATAAGTGTATCATTATTTAATTGAATAGAATTCATAGTATGGTGGGGTTAATATATCATTAATGAATAATGTACAAAAGTTCTTGCAGACAACATCGTGTGAGATGGTGGGTTGGATTCAGCCAGTGAGCCATGGATTGGGCACCCTGGATTTAATCTAAGAATCTTTAAGAATCAGGTTCAGTATTGGAGTATTGTGATAAAACCTGACATGAATTGCCCAAAACTTATTATTGTTTTATTCATTCAGTCACATCCACCTCTTCATGACTGCATGCACTTTACCATATCAATCCTGTATTTTTTCAGTTGCTTATTACCCAAAACATACTGTATGCTGCATTATAAGCTCATATGACAGAGCTACAAAGAATGATTGGTAAGACTGGCACGAGTAGGCTGCATCCAAATGTTTGCCTCTGTGAAAAGGTATTGGAGAAAGGAGCATAAAGGCAGAAATACTGCATTCTATAGTCAAACCCGTATGGTAATTTATTAAATTAATGTTCTCAACCAAGCAAGTAGAGGTAGAACAAAAGTGCAGAACAAACACATTTTGCTAAAACAGCTCTACACACAACATAGTTTGTGGCTAAGGGAGAGAGGGTGCTGATGATCTTTCATCAGAAGCAACCTCCAGCAGAAGTTAGTTCATGACTGAGTACAGAAAATAAAAGAGCCATGAAAAAGACCATCAAATGGAAATGGCTAGAAATGAGTAAGTGACTTTGTTAAAAAGGATGCATTGTAATACTTTAATTTTATCTTACAAAGGTTTGTAGCTAAGGGTCTGTGAAATGACTAGTCTTTGCCATTAAATGCCAGCTTTGCCTCCTTCTGAATATAAATTTAAATGTATTCTAATATTTAACTGAAAAAAATAAATGTATAAACTTCACAACCTGATGAGGCAAAATTGTAGAAGAAACAACATATAATGTACAATGAAAATATTAATGCTGACATATTTTCAGAACAAATATGGATTATTGAATATGTATAACAAATTGTTCCCAAAACACAATACATTAAATTTCTATTGTTACCATTTTGCTGACCTGTTACCAACTTAAAGACTGAAAAAAAGAATCCACAAACTTCCTACTGCTATCTGGTACCAGCGTTTTCCCTAAAATAATGAATACTGGGCATTTTTAGAAATGCAGCCTTGTCTATGTTCCTGGTCTACAGAGGGTGGTAATGGCACTGCTGATGGTTGTGTTCTACTCTTCAGTGACTACTGCAGTTTGTACATTCTGTGTTCTATTTATGCTTCTCCACCACAATGTTACAGCGTATTTTTGAAACAGAGACTAAGTCACAAGCTGAGTTATAAATATAGCGCTTTCAGTTTAATGTTTTACTTGCTAGTAAAAATAGTTTCCATTAATGCAAGTGCTGTAGACTTTTAATTTGTTTTCTTGTATACTCTGGAGTTATATGCATACATGAAAGAATAAATCATATTCATTGTTACTACACAGGAGTAATAAAAATATTTATAATACCATCTACGCATTTGCAGAATGCTCCAGCAAGTCAGTTATTTCTATATCTTATATAATTCAGTCTTTGTCTTTCTGTTCTCTATGCACAGATTTGTTTTCAGATACAACGGTGCTACAAGTGTAACATTTTCAACATTTTGCCATCGTAGGTCACTGTAATTTGTTTTTGCTGTCTGCACATCACTATGGCCAATGTGCACATCACTCTCTGTGGCAGTTACGTATTCGATCTTCTTGGGTAATGTGTCATGGCATAGATGTGTTCCTTGTGTACTAAATGCAACCAGTTTAAGGTTCTGCTCACCACAAAATCTGCAACGGACTGTCAGCTGGAAAATGTCATGAGCTATTAGTTGTTATATGTAAGCATGTGCCAAACACAAGGTATACATCACACTGTTTTTTGTTGTCTGTGTTACAAGATAATGGTGGGATGGAGCAATAATATGGGTGTCCTGGAGGAAGGAAGGAGCGAGATGGAGGTGTGATGTGACGATGGAGTTCTAGCGGATGCTTACAGCGAGGAGCCGAACTGGAAAATGGAAGGGGTGATGTGGGAGGTGTGCTGGAGAAAGAGCCTAAAGTAGGGAGAGGGCGGGGTGATTGGAGTATGCTTCAGAGATGGAAAAATGCTATCATCATCATCATCATCATCCTCCTTATAGTAAACAAGAGAGGAACTAGTAGCTATAATAAAGGCACAAATAGAAATAATTTGTAAAATCTTTACAAAGTGAACATACAAAAACTAATAACAAATTACAAGAGATGTACATACATCAGCCACAATATTAAAACCACCTGCCTAATATTGCACAGGTCACCCCCGTGCCGCCAAAATAGTTCTGACCCGTTGAGGCATGGAATCCAAAAGACCTCTAAAGATGTTCTGTGGTATCTGGCACCAAGACGTTGGCAGCAGATCCTTTAAGTCCTGTAAGTTGCGAGGTGGGGCCTCCATGGATCAGACTTATTTTTCCAGCACATCACGCAGATGCTTGATCGAATTAAGATCTGGGGAATTTAGAGGCCAAGACGGCACCTCAAACTTTGTCATGTTCCTCAAACCATTCCTGAACAATTTTTGGGGCCACTGCCATCACGTAATACCGTTGCCATGAAAGGGTGTATGTGGTCTGCTACAATGTTTAGGTAGTTGGTACTTGTCAAAGTAACATTGACATGAATGCCAGGACCCAAGGTTTTCCAGCAGAACATTGCCCAGGGCATCTCACTGCCTCCATTGACTTGCCTTCTTCCCATAGCGCATTCTTCTGCTATCTCTTCCCCAGATAAACAATGTACAGGCTGTCCACATGATCTAAAAGAAAATGTGATTCATCAGACCAGGTCACCTTCTTCTATTGTTCCATAGTCCAGTTCTGACGCTCACATGCCCATTGTAGGTGCTTTCAGTGGTGGACTGGGGTCAGCATGGGCACTCTAACGTGCCTGTGGCAATGCAGTCCTATACGCGGCAAGCTGCAATGCACTGTGTGTTCTGACACTTTTCTGTCATGGGCAGCATTAAAGTTTTCAGCAATTTGGGCTACAGTAACTCTTCTCTGGAATTGAACCAGATGGGCTAGCCTTCGCTCCCCATGCGCATCAGTGAGCCTTGGGTGCCTTTGACCCTGTTGCCAGTTCACAGTTGTCCTTCGTTGGACCACTTTTGGTAGGTACTAACCACTGCATACCAGGAACACCCCACAAGACCTGCCATTTTGGAGATGCTCTGACCCAGTCATCTAGCCATCACAATTTGGACCTTGTCAAAGTCGCTCAGATCCTTACGGTTGCCCATTTTTCCTGCTTCCAACACATCAACTTCAAGAACTGACTGTTCATTTGCTGCCTAATATCTCCTCCCACCCCTTGACAGGTGCCATTATAACAAGATAATCAATGCTATTCACTTCACCTGTCAGTGGTTTTAATGTGGTGGCAAATCAGTGTATGTGCTAAGTGCAAACCACTTTAAGAGTTATACAGTTTGCTGACATGTAATGTTTTATTACAGTTTTGTATTGGGTTCAAACCCAGCTCAGGGTGTCTGGGGTTTGCATGATTCTTCTTGTGTTTGCATCCCCTGTGAAACAAAAATAATATGCACAGAAGAAAGCAAGAGCAAATCACTTCAATTCTTCCCTTACCATGAAAATCACACCAGTGTTCAGTGTGAGTCAGATTTGACTCAAGGGTCCTTCCATTAATATATATTTTTATTTTTTCTGATTTGAGGAATCTTGGGCATCTCAGCTTAAAAGCCAAAAATACCATTTTAATTCATTGTTTTTTAACAGCGGGAGCTCTTCACTGCTTCTGAGGTTAGTTGTGGTTGGCAGCAAAAGGTCATTTCAGGTGGCTTATTCATCTGGCTTCTCTAAGAGTTAGTTTAACAATGATTACTGCAAAGGACAATAGTCCAGAAACACCAAACTGTCTTAAGGTTTGATTTTCATTACAGAAAAAGAAAAGCATTGTGGTCATGGGGTGCTAATCACAGAAATGGATAAGCCAAATTTTGTCTTCAGAGACTTGTTTTCAACGGTCGAAGAGCTGCTGTTGAGATAAAAATCCTTAAATGCAATATGTTCAGTGAAGTTACTTTTTCAGCCTAACTGTACACAAGAAAAATGACGAAAAATAGGAAGATATGAAAAACAATCAGTTAAATATCAAAATAAATGCTGTATTTAGGTTTATGCTGTGTGATCACCACAGCTTTCCTCCAGATACAGTATCCCAATATCTTGAACTTTTTTGTGAATTTTTAATGGAGACCAGCTTATATGAAAAGGTTTAAGTTGATATTTTTTTTCCAAAATTGAATGATCCCAAAAAATAGTTATATAGCAATTTTTCAGCTTCATATGTTTGGCAAATTCCTTCTCTCATAGTCAGATATGTTGGGCTAGTGGTGGAACAACTAAGCATTACATCATTTATAACAACACAAATTTGGAAGGAAACTCTGAAATATAGGAACTTAGTGCTGAGTGGATCATTTTACAATATCATGTTTATTAGAACTGAAGCCGTAAAGACCATTCATTTGACAGCAGGCTTATGTATTCACTAAGCTGTACTGAGAAGGAGATGTCAAGATGTCAAGAGGCTCAGCTGAGTGAATGAGATTCAAATGATAGTGCTTGAAGTCTGAACAGCAAGAAAATGAAACTTACTGATCGCAGTTAAGAATAAGATTTGAACTTGAAATGTTTAAAATAGTTTATGAGACAGGTTGGTTGTCAGTGGGCCTGGTTTTACAGTCCTTAACCTCAAGATAACTTGCTGAATTTTCTGCCGTTGTTGCTGCACATGAAGACAAGTGTGTCTTTGCTCTCCAGTGTTTTTAAATGGGTTTCTAAAAAGGCCTCTGTTGCTAGCGATGAAAGGACGGTGGACAGAGAAGACCTGCAGGGGGACTTGATGCATCATCAAGTCATGGGGAAGAAGAAATGTACCCTTTTCAGCTTGTGAATGCCATCTGTACAAAATAGGGTTTATTGTGCATCTCAGAAAAAAGATTGCATGTATATATAGACAACACAGAGGCGATACATACATTTAGAACATAATAAACTTTGCTTATTATACTTATTATACTGTATATATATATATGGCTAAATAATTTTCCAAATGTGAATGTGTGATTGTGTTTTTTGGTGTATACTGGGATTGATTTATCAGATATTATCTCAAGTTTTTCTGAATTTTAAATATTTTTTCATGAATTTACTGTATGTTAAAGGTATTACTTGTGTTTTATAAAACAGAATAATATGCAAATATTAGCTCTAATAGTAATTTCCTTTCAACTGATGGACATGCACAGTTTTCAACTTAAAGTCCATACATATCCATGAATTGAAAGCATATGCATGACTCTGGTTATGAAAAAGATGAAATAAAGGAAATGGTGTGCAATTCATTATTCAAGATGATGAAATATTTAAACACAAAGTCTGATGAAAAGTTGACAGTAGATTCAGGATATACCAGTTCACTTCACTGAGCTTTGAAAAGCTAAGTCTGAACACAGATTGTAATTCAACTCAGTCAGACAACTATTCAGCGCATGTAGGTCTTTCAGCTTTGGAAGTTCTGGTGACAGAAAAGCCATAAGCTGATGAATTCAAATGAGTCAGAGCAGCTTCACTTGAATATATCAGATGATTCTAATATAAACTCTGAAATTATTTCATAAAATATTTTAAGAATGCATTCTATAATATGATCACACCAAAAACATTCACAGATTTGTACACATACTAAAAAAAAAATCATAATTATTATTAGAAAGCATATTTTGTCTTAATTTTCCTCTAAAGTTATTTTATTAGTGTCACTGAATCTGATCCTTGTGATTTACAGATAGGGAACTGAACATCATACAGTGTTCTGGACCTTTCCAGGCCACAAATGTGAGTATGAAATTTTAAACTTGTTGAATGAACTATTTTTCAGCCCAAGAAGTTGAATCTCACCCTCTCTTGTTCTCTCTCTCTCTCTCTCTCTCTCTCTCACCCACACACTCACACACACACACACACACACACACACACACAAAACATTCTGGAGAACAGGTTGGCATTTTGGCATTTGCATGGCGATGTCTGATAACAGTAACATTCCTCATAGTCCGAAAGCGTCAGCTCAAAAGGTCACGCACCAAAGGGATGCAAATGTAAGCTCATTTGCATGGACAATTCAATGTAAACAGATATAAGTATAATAAAATTACTTAAAAATCCACGTTTTACATCTAAAAAAGCAACGAATTTATTTGCAGTTAATCACTTCTTTCTATAAGTATGTCCTGTTATGGTGAGAAGCTAGTTTTGTATTTGCTTAGAATATTTCCCTCTCGTGAAAACCTTTGGACCGTTTTCTTTGTACACCAGAAAACTGACAAAAATGAGGAATTACTGTGTGGCTCAGTCACTCCTTTTCGTACCGGCCATCTCCAGTAAATGCTTGACCTAGGTGACAGTGGCAGAACAATGTCACTTCCTCTACATTCTTCTGTTGTCAATGGAAAAGGAAACAGCTACGTGTGTTGAAAAATTTGTCTTAAATTGCCTACCATAGTGTACAGTTGACAGTATGGTTTCTAGTCAGCTGAAAAGAGACTGTATCTATGTTTAAAGACAAGGAATACCTGCATTTTTAAATGAATAAAGCTGTTAACTGGCTGTTTTAGTGGTTGTTCATGTTTTAGACATCAGTGAGCTATCAGTCCACTCTCAAGGAAAGTGACAGCTATAATTCTGTGAAACAATGCCCAAGAGCACAATCACAAAATTTTCCGCGTTCTTATGGCACATTTGTGTTATTTGTCACAAACTGTAATTTACAACTGCCAAGCTGGTGTTTTTGCCTAGTGGAGGAAAAAGCATGGTTGAGGAAACACCCACACATCTCGTACCCTTGTATTTCGAGAGATGTAATTAACCTTGCAGTAACCTCTCATCTTCTCTGTAGGTGCCAATTGTCTCACTACTTAACACTGCATGCCCATCCTTCACCTCTCAGAAGCTCCCTTTACACATTGCCTGTTGGCTCTGTGTATTCACCGTGGCAAATGTCAGAGGTTATAGATGAGATGTCAAACAGCATTAACAAATGATCATGCTTATTTATTTAATAAATTTAATTTTCTCCACACTCCCCATAATATGTGATCTATTCAACAGGCTGACAACTCACACTTTACAGTGGATAGCAAGGAAATTAATGTCCCATTGTCCTTTGATGGCTTTTCTGATATTAACAAAACATGATAAGATACAGCATTACAAAGTATTAATAAAAATGAAGTAAAGCAATGCTACTCTGGAGGCTAAACTAGGATTAATGCAGTTCATAAAGATTTGACACCTGTGGCTTGCACAGTTTCAAATATAATTGGTTTTTCAAATTTTTATGAATTGTAATAGAATCAAAGGCAATCCACACATAACTGGCACAAAAACAAAGTGATGGCTGAAAAACATCCTGTAACTAACCTGTCATGACACCTGCAAGCAGGACTCACAGTGAACACCAGAGACAGTCGCATGGTACAACCAGCACACCTGGGTCAAATGATTCTATAATTAAATAAGTGAACCATTCAGTCAAGCAAGTATTTAAACCAAAGAGGAATGGCTGCCTGGTATTGAAGTCTCTTATAATGCAGCACAACTTCTATGCTTGTTTGACTTGCTGTGGTCTCACTGTGCCTGTAGTACCATTCGTTCCTTGCTCCCCGCTCCCATGCGTACTTCATGTCTACACCCTGTGCCAGATTGTCAGTTCCTTGTGCCTCCTACTCTCCTTGTTATTTCACTCCACACTGGTCTAAACTGCCTGCATCTTCATCTCCCAAATTGCCAAGTGTGCATGGATTCCTCAGTCTTCCTATCCTGACGGAATCAAAGCACCACTTATCCCCACTCCCACTTAGTTTTCTAACACTTCTTGCACTTTTCACCTGTAAATAAACTTTGCCCCCAAGTTCACCTCATTACCAGTCTCTATATAATCATGACATAACTGGACAAACACAAATAAATTGTTATACCTACAGTTGTTTTTCCATCATAAAAGAGAGTGATTGTAGTGTGACAATCTCAAAAGTATTCATACTCGCTTCAGATTGGACTATTTAGTGTTTTGCTAAATAATATCATCATTGAAATGAAACTATGCAATAAACTATTGACTGCACTGTGAATGAATCTGAACAATGGACGGTATTGATTCTCTCAGTGCTGTGGGTGATGTTTGGAGTCACGTGGTGGAAGTCTGAAGCCCAGCCTTGCTGAAGAATGAGGACACATCTATTCAGGTTGTGCACTATAATGGATGGGGTGAGTGAAACCCCCAAGGCCTTGTAAGGCTGACAGTTGGTGCGAGAGATACTCGAGCTCTCTGACTCCAGTCTTTGACGTCCAAAGTGTTTACCAGTCCCGGCTTTCATACATCTACCACTGCAAGTACCAACTGGCCTCCTCACAAATCAGCACAACCCGATCCTTCTCAATTGTCATAGGAGTATAATAATAATCTGAAAATCACTATAATAAACCTGAGATTATTTTGTAGCATTTTTTTAGGTAAGTGTGCAAAATACCTTGCATCCTTCTCATCGTGACCACTTAGTTTTTTGCATGATGATGTGTTCTCCGCACTGCTGTCTTTCAGACCCGCACCTCAGTAAAAACACACACAGCCCTGGTGGAAAGCTCTGGGCAACATCAGAGCTGGATCATTATCACAGGAGATGATCTAATTGGTGAAGAGGTGGGGGTTAATTAAATCAGACTTTGAATGTAATGAACTATAAGCCATTGAAATGCAAGTCTGGGAATAACAGATGCCCAGTTTTGACATAAAAAGCTGCAGAGCTCATATTATTTTAATAACAGAGCAGTTAGTTGCTCTCGCCCCACAAGAGAGTGTGCATGTCGCCATTTTAACACTCCAATGAAACAGCTGCTGTTTATTGTAATTGCACGCTTTTCTGTGCATTTTCCAGTTTTTAGAAAGAGAATTTCAAGGCTTCCTTCCTGCCATCTTCACATTTTATGGCCATTTCCGACTGGGCGAATCTTTCATTGGAATCAGTAATGACTCCCACTCACCCAAGCAGAATGGAATGGCTTTTTCGGGAAGTGCGTGTGTGTGCGAGTGTGTGCGTGTCTTCAGCTTCTTCATAAACCTCAAGGGAGTCATCGGAGCCGTAAAAAAGGCTTAACGGCAGCATCTGTTTCTGCAGTGCTAAACAATGCTGCAGAAGAGGAGGTCGCAGGAGATCCCCGAACGCCGTCTCGTAGCATGAAATCCCCCGTCACACGTCACTGACGTGTCAGCACCACGGCCAGCGCGAGTGCTCGGGGAAGCCCTTCTGAAGCGGGCGGCTCTCCGCACACTCGTCTTGGCATTTTTCCGGATGTACAGTTTCAAAAAATTTAAGCAAGGCTGTGTGCAACTCCCCTGAGTACTACTGAGTCACACTGTAAATATTTTTCGCTCTCCTGGGGCCAGGCTGCCCTCCAAGTTGTTGCTCGCCTTGGTTCTGTTCTTAGAGCCGAGTTTGAATTAGCAGCGGTGCTTTTCTGCACCCTAGCTATGCTCATGTCGTCGGTGACAGCTGCAGGTGATTTAAGGAAAAATGAGCCGCTGTGAATAAAGAACTGCAGCACCTTTTTTTTTTTTTTTTTTTTGTACTGTTCGATGGTTTAACTGCGCCGACATCGCCAACCCCCCCGCCTCCTCCTCCTCCTCCCCCCCCTCCCCGGCTTCAACGCTCGAGGGCGCAAGCGTTTGCCGCGTGCAATGCCGCGCGGGACCGCTCGAGCTCAGCGGAAGTGCAGCAACTTAGGAGCGAGACGTCTCGGTCTCTCAGGCGAACATCTCAGGAGTCTCAAGTTCTTGTTCTTGTTTTCTTGCAGACAAAATTCCCAGTTTGGGAAATTCGACGCGTGACCACAAGCGCTGCAACCGCGGCGCACCTTCGAAACCGACGCCCCTCCACCCACTCGCCCAGCACAGCACATATTGTTTTATTTTTTACCTTCACGAACGCTCAGCTCTCCACCCCCTCCCTGCTGGACGCGGGCGCCATGGTTCCATTAGGCGGGATTGCCCACTTCGCTCCGCGGGACACAGGTACCGCCTGACTGACTACACCTCCCCGCCCCCCTCCCTCCCTCCCCGCACTCTTTCTCTCCAAGTACTGCAGAGGCACAGCTGCAACGCAAAAAAGGAGACTCGAAAAAGAGGGAGCGCAAGAAAAGAAAAGGGAACCGGAGAGGCGGCTCCGTTAGCTCTCCTTTCCTTTCACAGCGCTGCGGAACGCTGGCGCGCACGCACGCACAGACGCAGAGAAGCGGCAGGCTCCGCGCTATGGCTGCTGCCCGCTGCCCGCTGCCCACAGCGCGTCTTCTCCCTGCCTGAGCGGTGAGTCCTTTCCCGTCTCGTCCTGGAAGTCCGAGTCCGCTGGAGGACAATGTCCGTCCGACATGTGCGGTGTTTCAGTGCAATACGCTTGCATTTTATCGTTGCTGAAACGGGCGCGACAACACGCTCTAGTCACAGCATAACGGCTCTGGCGACAGTACTCTTTTCTGAAGTCTAAATCTATTCTGTTGTGTGCGTTGTGTCACCGATTTTTGTTAGACTGAGCAAAGATACTTTACGATGAAATGTCATTTCGCAGTTTATTTGCCACACAGAGACATCCGGCAGTTCCGTAGTAGTCAGTAGAGAATTGCAACTTTCTGTCATTTTTAAAGTTTATGAACGCTTAAACATGACAGTACGAAAGCCCCACACTCTCTTCAACACAGTTGTAGTGCAGTTGCTGCTTATTTCAAATGGAAATGTAGGGGGTTGCTTCGTTATAAATAGTTTAATTTATGGCACCTCCTGTACTGTATCAGTGAACGGGACTTGTTTTACAAAACACATTTTATTGGAATCCGAATTTATGTCACTGTGGTCGCATGTCGTTTTTACTTGACATGAACGCGGAAAAAGTTCCGATCAAGTCCGCGGTACCATGCGGGACCGGAAGAATACAGCAGGTTGCAGGAGCGAGTCCGAGACAGTTTCGCTCTTTTAGTCTTCCATCAGAGGTCAGTAACTGAGAGGGGTCGAGTCCCGGGTAGTCGAGCGTGCGTTGTGTCCGTGTGTGTGTGTGTGTGTGTCAGAGAGAGGGAGCGAGGGACAGAGAGGGAGAGAGAGAGAGAAACTGTGTGTGAGAGAAAGAGAACCGAGCTTAATGGATGCTGCGGATTCTGAGTCATCGCCCGGTTGCAGCTCTAGGATGGGAGGGGGGTCGATTCCCGAGCTCGATGCCAGGACTCCAGAAAATCTTATTAAAGGAGGCAGCTCACATCTAGCGCTGCTTCGTGATCGATGTTGCTCCTGGATCTCCCAGATTATATCAATCCAGATGGATTCTACGGAGGGCTTTTCGGTAAATCCAAAGTGCAGGAATACATGCTGTCTACCCTCATTGTACAGCAATATGAGTACCAATAACGGTTATTTACCATGGTCTTAACAGCAAAGGAGTAACCCCTCATGATTTTAGAAACTTACGCTTGTCTTAACCATGATCTTACAGAAATATAAGTAGCTCATGATAATCTTGGAAATATGAGTTGTTTTACTGTGATTTTAAAAACACAAGTAGTCCAGCAAGATCTTACAAATATAAGGCTAACTTACCATGAGAGTACCTGATCATGATCTTAGAAACATTATGCTAATTCATCACTATTTTGGACATGAAATAGCTCAGTGCGATGCCTGAATTGTAAGGGCAGTTGGCCATGATAAAGGTAGTATCTCATTATGACCTTAGTAACATAAGGCTAACTTACCATGATGTTAGAAACATGAGAGCTGTTTGACATGATCTTAGAAACATAAGGGTAACACATCGTGATCTGAAAAATGTGTAATTTAACAATCTCTGAAACATGCAATGGCAGGTCAATAACACAGATGACTGATTCACCTCAATTTAATTATCCAGGCTATCGAATTTCTTGATGTAGAGACATTGCTTCAAAGTAATAGCACATGTGCGTATTTGATAAAATAGGTTTTCTGCTCAAGAAGAATACCAAAGGATAACAGTGTCATGCATTGCAAATTTATGTATCAATTTCCTAACTGCAATAAAAAATGTGCACCTTTTCTTTTAGTCCATACCATTACTATTTAAAATGTACATTTACATTAAGGATTACAGAAATTTAACTTGTTAAAAATGAGTTGGATTGTGCCAGTAATACCTGCAGAGACTGTAATATTTGCATTTGTACAGAAATAGCACTTCCTACAACAAGATTGCAACAGATCTTAATATGATGTCAGTGGTGCCAGGTTTCAGTTTTGCATTATTCTTTATATAGTTTTAAGTAAAATAGTCTGTTCTGCTAGAACAGCTGGGCTGTGTATATTTAACATAGCGTGCCCAGGACGAAATATATCTGTGATGATCTCAAATAAGCAATTGTTGCTGCTCGTCAGTTTGGGAAGGCTTCACCGTCTTTTTCCAGACAACATGTTGTCCACTGTTCCACAGGGATAAAGGTCATTTAACAGTGGAGTTTCTAGCCTGAAGTGGGCACACACCAAGTTTTGCAAAGAATACAAAGGCAACATCCACTGGTGTGCAAGCTTTTGTCAATACTATAAACATTCATAACTCAAACATTAGAAGACTTAACATGTATGGCTTTCATGGAAAGTCAAATTGGATAAAACCCCTTTTCTTTGTACCGTGGCTTAGGTGTGCAGAACTGGACTTGAATAAGCAACAGGACTTTTAGCACAGTGTATTTTGACAGAAAAATCCAAACTGGAGCCCATGTTGCATAATGCCATGTTTGGTGAAAATCAAACACCTCATATGACCACAGGCTTCTCATACCAACTACCAACCATAGTTCTGGAAAGGGGAGGATTTGGGACTGTTTTACAGACACACTGGATTCAGGAATTTCATAACAGTTGAGATCACCATGAATTACATAGAAAAATGTGAAATCATCTGCCTAAAGCTTAGTCGAATGTGGATGGTGCAGCTGAACAGTGATCCTTAGCAGACAAAAAAGCCTATGACTAAGTGGCATAAAAATTGGAGTTTTGGAAATATCAAGTCAAAGTCTAGACCTCAGCCACACTGAGATATGATGGGACCCTAAGAAGGCTATGGATAAACAAGCTTCCTCAAGCAACAATGATGATGAGTTTTTTAAAGAGGAAAGGATCAGTTCCTCTGATATGATATAATAGACTAATAAAAAAACAGCATATATGAGTCATACCTTCAAATTTTGCCACTGAGGTAGTTCAGAATGGGTTATAATTACAGCACATTTTAGTCATGTAAAAGATAAAACACATGCTCAAGAAAACAAGTGTCCCTCTTTAGGTCATTGTGGCATGAAGGAGCGCGGCTATGTCCTTTTCCATGTTTATTGGCCACACCTGATTGGTGAAGCATACAGCATTGCTTAAATAGGCTGTTGGAGGACCCCAGACGCATTGCATGTGGAGCTCAGGACTGGCGCTGGATGCCAGTGAAGGTCCAACACTCTTTATTTTTGTTCTTATGTGTTTGTTCTATATATAACAAACACACATGCACATGCACACAGTTTACCATTCAGTAAGTGGCTCTTTGTTAGAAAGTAGGAAATGTTCGTAGTTTTTCTTACATGGAGGTTGCATACCCAGCTGCTTACTGCACAGTGTACTGGATGCAGTGGGACATCTTTTTGAATATTTTCCAGTACAAAACAAAAATGTTAAAGTCTCTAGTCAGAGGAGTAGCTGCATTAGAAAACAAAAACGGGTGCTGCCAAGACATGAATCTGAATAAAAGCTATGCTTGTAATCATAATCTTGTCCCTCTATTTTACAAAATGCATTTTTCCCTGCAGTGTCTTTCAGGAAAACAAGGTTGCTAATATATCCAAAATGAGGATACTCGTCAATTGGTGTACGGCAAAAGTTCTTTGGGCGCTGAATCTGTATGTTTTTCATGAGTTAGACTACGTTTCTGTGTGAATGTACACAGTGACACAATCTCCACTGATTTGTCTTTCAGAAGTCAGTGACACAGGGGAAAAAATAATGTAGTACACAATTTTTTTTTCCTCAGCAAAAGCACTCATTTTTGATTAATGGAGGTTTTAGCTTGATGGCAGTTTCATAATGAAAGAATTTACAGCATTTGCTTTCTATAATTCTGTTACACAAAGGTTATACCATACATTACCTTTTAATGGTGTGTTTTCCATGGAATTCTTTTTGAGTTGACTTAGTTTTTTGCATTTGGATTGACTTAGTCTAAATGCTCATTCTGATAAATATTGCAGGGTCTTTTTAATAAATGCTTCATTTACCGAGGAAGAAAATGTTCATTGTCCCTATCACTCTTAAGCCTCAATTAATTTTGAAAGTAAAAGTTCCCCTCATCATTTTAACCACTAAAAGGCTCACATGGCAGGTGCTGTCTGGGGGACAGATTAGATTAGTCCATTAGTCCTGCAGTCCTTAGTCACTCTCTGTGCCCTTCATGGCTGTCGCTCCCATCCAACCGGGGAACCCGTAGCATGTCTCCTCTTAATGGCACTGACCTCTTGGGCGATCTCGGAAAACAAAACAATCCAGCTTCTCTCGGCAGATGAACTCCTCCGCTGCTGATGTAATTACGCGTTCAGGTTGCAGCAGAGGTTTCTGTCTGTTTGGAGGCATTGAGCTGATTCACTGTACACTATAAACAGTTATACATCTATTCTTTTGGGAGCCTTTTTAAAGTGTTTTTTCTGTGAGTGTTATTGTAATTGTTCTTACTGAAGTTTTATTTCTAACAATTTTGTCGAAATATGGATTAATAAATACGTTGCTCACATTGTGCAATACATACATGGTGTAGATATTCCTTTAAAATATAGATTCAGGTTAGTAGCATTTGGAGGGGTGGTGTTTGTCAGTAGAGAATTTCTATAGAATATTTTTATTCTTTAAATGTACAAAACAATGTAACTAATTTCCTTCAGTATGTGATTCTCCTTTTTTGTTCACCTAACTGGCATTTGTGCTGCACTCTGCATTGCAGATTAGGCCTTGGATTCTTTGAAGAGGTACAACCAAACCAAACCCCTGTGAGCCTTCTGCTTTTCAGAAAGCACTTGGCTCTTTGTGTATATAAATTTGATTCTGCTCATGTATAAGGTCATTGTGCCTTTCTACATTGGTTGCTCTCTGTGTGCAGCCTGTAACAGAAAGACATGGTGCCTGTTACTTAGTTACTATAGCTATAATGCTAAAGGAAGACCATCTTTTGCAAAATATGTTTACAGTGTAATGGGGACAGAACTCTATTACAGCAGCTATATATCCCCAAAATATGTTCTTCAGAACAGATGTTGTAAAACCTCAAGGTATAACTTTGACTTGTAATAAATTCTACTGCAAAATCAAAATTAGTTGTGTATCCTAACCTTTGTCTGAACTCATATAGCATCAAAAGAGAAAACAACACAAAATTAATTAAAATTTGTTTAGAAACCTGCACACTAATACTATGCTGATATGATTTGTTCAAAAACCTAGCCATAAATAGATATTCACATAAAATGTAAGCCTTTATTACCTTGCTTTACGAACAATAATAAAACAAATCTGCTTCATTGCTCTTTTGACAGTATTTCACTGAGTATTATGTGATTATATTGTATTGTATTTTTTGAGGCATCAGAGAGGTTGCAAGGGTTGATCAACTGAAAGAGGTAGTCAGTGGTGTTCACACTGAGGACAATGCCTTCATTCACTAAAGACAAATGATGTCTCTGTTTCATCTTCATAAGTTTTAAGTTTCTTCCATATCTGCCTCATTGTAAGAACGAACATGGATTTTTTGTTTGCTGATTAAAGGGAGTCTCTTTCATAACAGCCTTCTGATCTTTGTTTGTATTATATTGTACATCAAAGGGGGCGGCACAGTGGCTCGGTGAGTAGCACTTTTGCTGTACAGTGCATGGGCTGGTTGGGTGGGAGTTTTAATCTGACTGTGTTGATGTTTTCCTTGTGTCTGCATGTGCTTCCTCCCACAGTCCAAAGACATGTTTTGCAGGTTAATTAGTCACTCTAAATTGTCTGCAGCCTGTGGATGTGAATGGGTGTCTGTGTGGTCAATCTGCAATGGACTGGTGTCCCATTCAGGGGCAGTTTCAGAACCCACCACCCATTGCTTCCTGGATAGACTCTGAACCATCACAACCTTGCTCAGGATAAACAATTCAAGTAAATGGATGGATGTGTATAAAAGGCTGAAGCATTGTACCAACCTATTTTGACAAACCAATTTAACTGCGTTTCTAGATAATATGAATACAAGGCAATAAAATGGTTTAATTTCAACATTTCACAAGAAAAACAGTTTTGTGATTGAGGTCAGTCACCACTTATTTGATTAGGTTTGTCAAGGAAAAAATCATAAGTAACATTTATTCTTTCTTTATTTTTGAAAATGTAACTTTTCCACTTCTTGAATTGTAGTTAACTTTCCTGAAATACTGAGTTAAATATTTTAGTGGGTAACTCTTAAAGAGAAGCTGAATACTTTTCAATGACATTAAAAGCTATTTGCCTTTATTTGCATATTTATTTCCTCACATAAAGTCTTTCTTTTAAGTTGTTAAGTTAAATTGGATTAAGACATCTATTTAAATACAATTATAAAAGCATGAATGCTTTAAATGCACAAAAATGATAACATCGCCATATTTCATAATGTTTGTAACAAAAATAATTTTAATGTAATATTTTAATGTCAACATTTTAACGTTATATTTTTACTCATTCATTCATTATCAGCAATTGCTTGTCCAGTGCAGGGTTATAGCTTTGCTATGCCTATTTTTTCCTCTCATGGTGGCTTAGTGTGGACTGGAACTGGTCAATTCTGTGTGATCAGTTTTGGAAAGGTGACTTTGTTTCACTATGCAATAATAGCCATAAATCATTGTTTGTATGAATGAATTGGTTAGAAATTAATTGCTAACAAAGAAACTAAAGAAGGAATTACTAAAGAAATTACACTGTTTTAGTAGAATGCAACATAAGAACACACAGTGCATGTAGCAACTGAACTAGAAGCAATATAAAAATAATTAATGTAGGTAATCTGTGCTTGGGGTGAATTATTAGCTGATGGATAGAAAGTGAATGCATTTATAATTTGTTTTGAGCAAATGTAGCACTTTTGATATTTTTACCTCTTCCCAGTATACATTGCACACCTTTTATTAAGATAGTCAGCTAGCAACACTATATGATGAGTGTAACAGTGTAGTAATTGGGGAGAAATATTAAAGCAGTATTTTGAGTACTTTATCCTCAGATGTTAAATATAGTAATTTCAATATGATTCAAATACGTTATATTAAGCTTCACAAAAGAAATACATATGAAAACCAGAACTTTATGTTTATATTTAGTGGATATGATATTAGTTATAAATAAGGCAGCACAGAGTGTTATTTGATTTGGCTCGAGTATATATAGTATATAAAGCTTGTGATGAGGAAGTCTGAAGTGAGGGGTTGTCAGGGTTACTGTCGGTAGAAGAGCTGATGGCAGCTATTTTGACAGGGTTAGAGAGGCCTGGGTCACAGAGTCAAAGCATCAAGTCACCACAGAAACACACCAGCTTTAGGAAGCACAGGGGCTATAGATCACATCTCTAGCAGTAAAAGGTTTACAGCAATCCAGCAGTGTGTGCCACAGACAGCGCTTCATAAATGCCTAGAATCTCATGATGTTTTCTTATTAGCTAAACATAGTTTTATTTGTGAACACTAGAAAAAATAATTGTTAGACCAGTGTGAAATGGACGTTTATTCTATAGTACAGTACAGGTGTTTATGTAAACTGCTGGATAACAGATGGCTGAATGTAGGGGTACAGTTTGGAGTTCAAAAAGATAAATGAAAAATGCCATTCATAACCATTTTTCCTGATTGAGAGGCAAAGACCACTTCATGTCTAATGTGTAGATTATATGTGTTCACGTTAGAGCCACAGCAGTGTCTCTTGTGCTTGTCAACATGCATAGATAGTTGACACACAGGGAAACAGGGCACCCAGTTCTTCAGTTCAGTTCAATTACAGGACCAGTGCAATTGTCACAATAACATAGTTGAGTTTCTATGCACATTTGTTTTCCTGTATGAGCTCAAATTATTTGTACTAGATACACCACAAAAATAATATAGACATTTCCCTAAATAACTTTTGGCCAAAAAAATTATAATATTTTAGGAAAGCACAAATATTCATTTGTTCTTGACAATAACCAGCTAAATTTATAAATAGATAAACTCACATTAGTGCATCAAAAATCTAATTTGTTAAAGCATATCATTTCATCCAAGAGAAGCAACAACAACTTAACTACAATTAAATTATCTTGTGTTTTTCAATAAAGTCATGAATGTGCTGCTAAAAAGGTTATAGTTAGATTTTAAAAATAATTATTACAAAATACCTCAGATAATGCCGCAGTATTATAGCCTTTAAGGTGCAACACTTAATGGAAGATCTGTTACATTTAATATTCTGTGTGTAAAGATAAATATTATTACATAAACATGTTTTTTTTACTTGCCATGTTTAAGAAAATTGTAAACTAATTATCTGTTGTAATTTAGTAAAGTATACATTTTGAAAAGTGTTGTGAATAATCACAGTTAAGACTTATCGATATGGATGAGGTTGTAATTCATGAAAGCCTGATGCAACACAATAAAAAAGACAAGAAGATATTAATCTCAAGATAACTATTGGTTAAAATGTTACTATTCAGTCAGACATCTAAGCTGAACAGCTCTTTTCAAGCTTCTGAGTTTACGTCATGTGCTTATAACACAAATAAGTAACTTTATTTTAGGGTACAAGAAATGTACACTGGAATAGCAGCCTCAACTAACCCAAGCATCATGCCAAAACTTGAAGCTGAATAAACAACATTTCCCATGCCATTACATCTGTAATCTGTGTGTGCAATACTGTGTAACACACCAATATACATTAATATGGTAATTAAGATTTGATTTTGAGATGGAACTTGGGACAGCACTTGATCCACATCTGATGGGATGTCACTTGCCCTCCCCACAGGATTCACATTGATTGAGTGATTTTGTATTTTTTACATAACATGCAGAGGCAAAAATTTCCAGATTGTTTGTGAGCTGGACATTTTTTTGCTTATGTCACACCTGTCAGTACCAATGTTGTCTGTGGTATAAAATGCTGAACTCTGAATTTTGTTTTCCTAAATTATGTTTAACATTTTCAGTTATATTTTATGGCTAAAATAACACAACAGTTCATTGGTACTGGTTTATGAACTGCCCAGGTCAAAACGGCATAGCAGTGGAAAAGTAGAAAGTAATAAGATATTATATAATCACCAAACTTCTTTACCATTAAAGTGGTTGCATTTAATTCTTAGGTATTGTGTTGGTGTTGAACCAGCGAAAGCTACAGAGAATGATGCACGTGATGATGGTAGCCAAAAAGAAAAGGAAAACAACAAAGCCAAACTCTATTACCATTACATCACTAATGTGTTCAGTGCTGTGTGTGTGTGATGTATTATTTCTTATCAATTTTTACATTTTTATTTGATAACATATAACAGCTCTTGTGGTCAAAGATGTGGATGGCACTGACAAAAACACATGTACTAGCTGTAGTGACATGGGCTTAGTAATAAATGTACAGAATGTATCCCCAAACTTTTTCTTCCAAAATGTGTGTTTGAATGAGAATATAAGTCAGTGTGTGTCTGTAGAGCATATGAGACAGTATGTGTGTGTGTGTGTTTGTGTGTGTGTGTGTGTGTGTGTGTAGACAGTGAGAAAATCCATCAGCATTGTAATGTATGCTCTGCGTGACATTACTATATGTGACATCATTACTCCTGCTTCTCCAATCCTTGTCAGAGAAAGAATTAAAAATTTTCAAAATAGTAAGTAGCCTTTTAAGACTTTAATAAACTTGACTATGCAAAAATCCTCACTTAGGGTGAAAAGTTCCCGTGTGTCAAATTTCAAATCTGTGCCTTGAAAAACAAAGACATGCATAAAAAAGCTAATAGACAGATAAACAGACATTGGACTTTATAGGTATAGCGATAATGGGAATTTTGAAATGAGCTGTATGTTCTTTGATATACTGTTTAATTTATCATCTCAATGCAAGATATCTCTTTTTTTAATATCACCCATCATCAAAAACACAAAGAACCTGATAGGTGCCTATGTGGCCAGCAGGGCACAAACTGTAAGATAACATTTTTAGCTAACGTCTGATGCAATGTGATAAATATACTGGACCGTTTTCACTTAAATGTATGGAGAAAAATCCACAAATATATGCCTACAAGGCAAAAATAGCAATTAGAAATTCATTATCAAAATGAATATAAACAACATTATTAGGAATCGCAAATTTCTAAATGTAAAAAGGCAAAAAATCAACCAGACGCTATACAGCTTAGCGGCAACTGCTTCAATTTTGAAGAGATACAGAAAAAACATTTAGTATATACACTCAGCAGCCACTTTATTAAGTACACCTTGCTAGTACCGGGTTGGACCCCTTTTTGTCTTCAAAACTGCTGTAATTCTTCATGGCATAGATTCAACAAGGTGCTGAAAACATTCCTCAGGGATTTTGGTCCATATTGACATGATAGCGTCTCACAGTTGCTGCAGATTTGTCGGCTGCACATCCATGATGCGAATCTCCCGTTCGACTACACCCCAAAGGTGCTCTATTGGATTGAGATCTGGTGACTGTGGAGGCCATTTGAGTACAGTGAACTCATTGTCATGCTCAAGAAACAAGTTTTAGATGATTTGAGCTGCTGGAAGTAGCCATCAGAAGATGGGTACACTGCAGTCATAAAGGGATGGAAATGGTCAGCAACAATACTCAGGTAGGCTGTGGCATTTAAATGATGCTCAACTGGTACTAAAGGGCCCAAAGTGTGCCAAGAAAATATTCCCCACACCATTACACCACCACCACCAGCCTGAACCGTTAATACAAGGCAGGACGGATCCATGCTTTCATGTTGTTGACGCCAAATTCTGACCCTACCATCTGAATGTTGCAGCAGAAATCTAGACTCATCAGTCCAGGCAGTGTTTTTCCAATCTTCTATTTTGGTTCAATTTTGGTGAGCCCGTGCAAATTTTAGCCTCAGTTGCCTGTTCTTAGCTGACAGGAATGGCACCTGGTGTGGTCTCCTGCTGCTGTAGCCCATCTGCTTCAACGTTCGACGTGTTGTGCATTCAGAGATGCTGTTCTGCATACCTCGGTTGTCACAAATAGTTATTTGAGTTACTGTTGCCTTTCTATCAGCTCAAACCAGTCTGGCCATTTTCCTCTGACCTCTGGCATCAACAAAGCATTTTCACTCAGTGAACTGCTGCTCACTGGATGTTTTCCCTTTTTCGGACCATTCTCTGTAAACCCTAGGGATGGTTGTGCATGAAAATCCCAGCAGATCAGCAGTTTCTGAAATACTCAGACCAGTCTGTCTGGCACCAACAACCATGCCACGTTCAAAGTTACTTAAATCCCCTTTCTTCCCCATTCTGATGCTCAGTTTGAACTTCAACAGGTTGTCTTGACAGTATCTACATGCCTAAATGCACTGAGTTGCTACCATGCGATTGGCTGAGTAGATATTTGTGTTAACAAGCAGTTGAACAGATGTACCTAATAAAGTGGCCGGCGAGTGTATATTACTATACTTAGAAATATTTAGATTTTTTCCAAGCATATTACTATTATAAATGTAACCAAAGCCAATTTTTTCCATACTATACCCCCCCAAACAACATCCTCATTTATTTGGAGCTAGTACCATACCTTTGTTCAACCACAGTCCAATGTGTGTCAGGCATTCAGGATGAAGCAATGCATCAATGAATCAAGACTAGTGGCTGCAGTACATCATCCTTTTTGTCACCCAGAAAAATCCTTCACAAAAAAGGGGGAGGCAAATTTTACAGCAGTGCTGACCCATATAGCTGAAATGATACATTGTGAACCACATAGTTTTTTATTGCAGCATGAGATTTAATTTAATACAAGTCATAATACGTCTTACATGGTCCATCCTGTCAGGGTATGGCTGTGTTAGCTTTGTTTCTTTATGTTTGCATTATTGTTTATTAGTTTGTTCTTCTTTTCAAGCATGAATAAAAATGGTTTCTGGTTTTAAAATGATTTTCCATAAAATACATGCATTTTTCCTTGTACATATTTTTATAGTAACTTTATTCTGTTTGATTTCTTTACACTTTACACATACAATAAAATCAAATATTAATGCCAAAGAACAAAAAAGAGAAACTGTATTCCAGAACAGCCCCCGCACTTGCCACACACATACTGTTGACACGGAAATGACAAAGTGAGTGAAAAACATTTTTTAAAAATGCTGCTGAGGAATAAATGGGAGACATGACACCCAACAAAATGATTACCTAATTCTAAATGTGAATGAAATATAAACAAATGACGTTTGCTTTTTTATTTCCTTATTTTTTCCCACAGCGTGGCCTCTGTTTTCCAGCAGTGTCATCAAACTTGTATCTTGAGTCCACTGCAAAGCTTCAAGAAACCCTGTTTAACCCCTGCAGCAGCAGTCAGTTTTTAATTCAACATGGAGGATTCATACCGGGACAGGACTTCATTGGTAAAGGGGGCTAAGGACATTGCTAAGGAGGCCAAGCGGCATGCCGTGAAGAAGGTCAACAAGTTAGTGGATCGTGCCTCGGATGAATACACCCATCGCTCCTATAGCCGTTTTCAGGATGATGAGGAGGACGATGATGACTATGGTTACCAGCAGGACGGAGGCTACACAGGGGGTGCAAATGACGAGGAGGGCTCCAGTGATGTCACTGAGGGTCATGATGAGGATGATGAAATCTACGAGGGGGAGTACCAGGGCATCCCAGCCGATGGGCAGCTGGGGGACGGCCAAGTGGCAGCAGGGCGGCCAGTGTCAGATTCCCTGAAGGACCGCCGGGAGCTGGAGTCAGAGCGTAGAGCGGATGAGGAGGAGCTGGCACAGCAGTATGAGCTCATCATCCAGGAGTGTGGCCACGGGCGCTTCCAGTGGCAGCTCTTCTTTGTGCTGGGACTGGCACTCATGTCAGATGGAGTGGAAGTCTTCGTGGTGGGCTTTGTGCTGCCCAGTGCTGAAACGGACATGTGCATCCCAAACTCTGGGGCTGGCTGGTTAGGTAAGGAGAATGCACATAAACTCCTCGTCACAGGTTTAGAAGGAATAAGCTCAACACAGTAAAAATGATACAGAGATGTAGTTGCTGTGACAGTCGTTCACAGTTTGACCTTCCTAAATAGATTTTGTTTAATTATAAGCTTTGCTAACTGTCATTAATTCCAGAAGACCAACTATTAGGTACAGTGAAATCCACATAAGTCCAATGTATACAGTGCAGTTCTTTGTAAAAAGTGAAGTTAATTGTAAAGGCATATAAACCCTTTGAAAGTTATCAATATTCCATGGATTGTAAAATATACTTATTATTATATAAATTGGAAGGGAAAGTGCCATCAAGTCACACTCCTAGGGAACTACAGGCAAAAAGGAACAAACATGGTTTGCTATTGCTTTCTTCTGGCATATTCTTAGACAGGTGCAAACACAGAAGAGAACATTAACTTGTGAGGACTTGAACCTTACATGAGGCAAGCAGCCCAGGAGCTATAATGTACCCTGCTGTACTACCACTTTTACATGTGTTCAGTATACATATTTTTCCAGTCAGTATTTCATACCGATACTTATACTCAAACACTAAATTGTCAGTTTTTTTTGCATATGTTTGAAACAAAATGAAAAAATGAAACAATCTTTATTGTAGTAGAACTGTTTCTACCTGTGAACCATTACAGTAATGGTAGCACATTTTCTAGATTAAAAAAAACTTGTTTTGGCACTCATTTGTGAGGCTGTGTAAATGTTTTCATCCTGGAAAAACTGCTAATATCAAAAAACACAATAGTTCCTATTATATGCTTATTACATGTTTATCCCATACCTCTTTTTAGAATTTTCTTTACTCCCAGCCAGTTATATAGGCACTGCAAAGTACTTAAAAAACACGACTCGGCTGATCTCATCACTTTTAAGTGCTGTACCGTTTTGTCTTCTGTTGCATGATTGAAGAAGCATGGCAAATCGCAGTGAAGGATTTTGTTCTTTCAAATATTTGTCATGGTTCTTGACAGTGGTTTTTAATTCTTTAAGCCTCCTTTTTAATTGTTCATATGTCTTTGCCGGTGACATTTTTCAAATGTAATCTCATTTGGTTTGGTGCAGGTTTTGGGTTGTCATGGTACCAGGTACTTAGAAGCAGGAGTAGGAGGCATCACTGTGAGCCTCTTTGTGGGGTGTCTTTCTTAATAACACTGTGTGCTTGTGCAAGTGTGCATGTGTTTGGATTCACAACAGATCCTCGAGTTCAGAAATGCATAAAAATCTAATTTACCAAAGTAACGCAGCTGCATCTACATAAGACAATGTAAAGCTTTGTCTGAGTGTTAGTAAATCTTGAAGATATAAGCCACAGAATAATAACTGCTTTCTTTTTTATTAGAATGATGAGCAGCATTAGGTCATTGCAACATACAGGCAGAGTCAGTAAGGTGGTTAGGGTCAGAGGGTTAGAGTACAATATGTTACAGGTATGATTATACAGTGGGGTCTAATAGCTCCAGAAGTGTATTTATACATTATGAAACAATTCTGAATTATTATGTAGATCAAATGTTAATTTTCTGAGCAGGAGAAAATGAAATGATCCACATATTTAATGAGAGAACTTTACTTGTGGGCCAAAGCATTAAGATACATTTTTTTGCCAAGTACGTCAGCATGAACAAGGTACATTATATGACTTCATCGGAAGGAGAATTTTAGTTTAACAACAGAATAGTAATGGACAAATCAAGCTTAACATTGAAGGTCTTTTGAATGGTTGCAAGAACTTCCTTCCAGTATACTTTTACCTCATAGAAGTTCTATGAACAGCTTTAAAATTAAAACAGCTGTGATGTCACCAACATCTTGTAAAGACTCACTGGAGAAAGGTAGATTCTGTGAGATTATCACATAACAGTCATTTTGTTTTTGATTTTCATTGTTTTGATTACAAAGAGTAGGCAAATCAAATTATGAATATCTCAAATTGCATTGAAAATGTGGACGATGGATTGAGCAGATTTTGTGAACTATCAAAATTTGTTTTATACTACAAAATGAGGAATAAGAGTGAAACATGAAAAAATTAATCTATATAAAATGCTTCCTTTTTAATCAAAGAATTTTTACATTTTTCAATGTCGGGTATTTATATACAGAACATGTGAGCAGCAGGTAGTGTGGCGCTTAAGTGCTTGTCTTTTTCAAGGTTACCTCTTTGAGCTCAACCTCAGCTCTACTGTACTATCACTGGTCAAGAAATTTACCCTGAATTGCCATGTATGTGTCAAATTCTGAAAGTCTTTTGGGCTAAAGTCTCAGCTAAGTCACAAATTATGCATATTTTATTGTGAACTCATAAATAAATATACAAAGAGCCAGAAATATGATTTAACCATGGCTCATTTGTTGGTACTAAGTAGTGAAAATCGAGGCCTGAAATAACTAGCTGCTGTTTGAGGTTGGAAGAAAGCAGTAATTTTGTGACAGCATTAGGGCCACTTGTGAAGGTCATCCCACACAGACAGCAGTGGAAAGTATCGCTAATTGTCTGCTTGTCAATGGGGTTCTGTGCCGGCCAGCTGGCAAGCACACACAAACAGCTATATGCAGTCAATGTGCTTTCATTGTTTAGGGTGTAAACAATCATACACAAATTTTTTTTTGTATAAATTTGCATACAGTCAGTCGTTTTGATGAGGGTGACATGTTCCCACTAAACTTTTTTTGTAGGATTAAAATCAGTTGTCTGGGAAACCATGTATGACCAGTTACAGTAGAACTGCAATAAGCAAAAAGAATTCAGATGGGTTATCTTAGTGTTGTAAACCAACAAAGCATCTGATTTTCCGCCTCATGATTACTGCTCTAGAGGCTGCCTCCATGCCAAGGGGCTGATTCAGCATGAAACCCGCTGCTCCATCTGCTACGTTGACCCTCACTGGGTGGAGAAGTGATGCTCAGTGATCTCTTGCTGGTCCAGGGAAAGCACAGAGGTGTGCCTCCCTCCACCTCAGCTCTTGTACTTTCTCTCAGGCACCCTTAGCTTTTTCTGAGAAACAGGACTTTAGATCATAGTGAACTGAAAATGCAAATGCAACTACACTCCTTCCACTAATGTCTGCTCTTCACAGACTAAGCAGTTTGTTGTGCTTTACGTGCTGAAAAGAACTGCATGCC
Source organism: Heterotis niloticus (assembly GCA_018136845.1). Lineage (NCBI taxonomy): Eukaryota > Metazoa > Chordata > Actinopteri > Osteoglossiformes > Osteoglossidae > Heterotis > Heterotis niloticus. The sequence goes on from CM030891.1 coordinate 21,189,046, forward strand.
CATGAGGTTTCCTGAGGAATAGAGGGAAAAAACGATCTCCTTAGGGGAAAAAATGGTTCTCACTTAATTTTCCATATTATTGCTTCCTAAAGGTGAATAAAGTTGTATATTCTTTACTTGATCACTTCACCGCTGTTACACAACCTTGTATCTTTGCAAAAAAAAATGTTAAGGATGTCCAGAAACGAGTTCACTTAGTCCTATCAGCTTTAGATGTCTAGAATGATATGTGTGGAAACAGGTCGTCTTCAGACTGTGTATACTGTTTATCATAAAGTTGAAAAAATTCTGGAGGAAAAACAAGTAGAGTAAAATTAATACCAAACTGAAATGTATTTTTATGTACAATACAGAATAAAGCTGATATGTTTTTGTAAAAACTTTTTGATAGTAAGTAAGAAGTATATAGTTGGTCATATTTTAGAAAGCACTGTATCTGTGCTTTGCAGACTGAAAGACATATACAGTGAACAATTTACCTTTTGTAAATGCAAAATGACCATTTACTCAAGACCAAATGCTGTTGTACTGAAAAGTACTGAAAAATAATCCCATTTGAAGAAAAAATTGTATATTTTCAGTGTTAAGTTTTCAAACACTGTTCTAGTATTTTTTTGTATGGGACCCCATTGTGAGAGTGCATTGCTATTGCCATATACATATACAAACTTGATTGCATCTTAAATATAATACTGCAGATCTTCTTTTATAAATTTTAACCTAATTTTAAAAAAATAGTGGCAAAGTCTTCAGCTTTTTTTATTTTTACCCTTTATTTGCTGAGTTATATGACACTGCCTGTGTTAAAAAGGTATAGCAGAGAAAAGTTCAAAATTAAGATATTATATAACCCAGAAACTGTTCTACCATTAAAGTAGTTGCATTTAGTACATAAATATTGTTTGAGTTGTGAGACAAGTGGATACCACAAAAAAAGTGATGTGCATGGTGGTCATATTTAAGTGGAAAGTTATAAAGGAAAATATATACTGCTGAAGTTTATTACCCTTAAATCACTAATGTGTGCAGCTGTGTGTCATGAAATCTTATTGATTTTTATATTCTCATTTGCTCACATATAACATTTAGCTACTAGCTCCTGTGGTGGAACAAGCAGATGGCACTGACAGCAACACCTGCACTGGCAGTAGTGACATGCACACAGTAATATCATCAGACTTTATTACCTGAAATTAGTATCATTTGTGTGTGTGTGTGTGTGTGTGTGTGTGTGTGTGTGTGTTTCTGTACAGCAAAAGGGTAGGACAGCAGTTTAACACATAGGACACATGACATGAAACACTCATAACACACATTACAAAAATAAAGAAAAGAATAAATAATTAAATAAATAAATAAATAAATACCCAAAAATGACAATAAATGGCAAAACACAGTCTAATAGTTGACAGATCCTTGTCTGGCATTATGGAGGTGGGTGGCTGTTGGTAACAAGGTTCCACAGAAGCATTCCTTCATGCACCTATGTTGAATGACCTGTTGGCTGAAAGAGCTCATGGCAGTCACTTTATTTTGTATTTGTGAGCAATTGCCCATGATGGATTGTAGCCTTCTCATCCTGGCCTCTGCTGTTGTCTCCACCAGATTAGGGCTGTGACCTGCAAAATGATCACAGTACACAGTAAAGTCTGACATAATATTTAACAAATTCAGTTGCATGGCTTCTTCCCTTTAAGTCTCGGAGAAGGAGTGTCTAAAAGGAGAAGCAGAATTTTATTCCTGATTAAAGTGTAGTTAATGAAATAGTGCTGGTGTACGGTGGCTAGCACAACCCCCACCTTTCTGCCCAGAAAGCATGTTTAAAATGTGAGATCAGAAAATCAGAGTCCATGATGTCAGCTGAGTACTCCCCCAGGTCTTTTGGGCCAATTTGCAGGCTTGCAAGCACAAATCTTCTCATTCCTCTAGGTGTCTCCCACTATATCCCATTCTTTTCTTCTACCCTCCTTACCCCAGTTTTCTTTGCTTTCCTTCCAGTATTTTCTTCAAATATGCAGAAGGTTCAGAAATGCATGCTACTCTAGATAATGGTACATTTAATCATGCAGGCCAACTAGTACACAATTCAGATACATGTTATTTTCTTTTAGGAATACATTTCTTGCTTTTTCTGAATTACCCTCAACTTTAATACACTGATGACTCATGACAACAATGTTTAAATTTGTCTGTTTCCACAAGGAAAGCTGGTAATAGACAATTTCCTGGTGCAAAGGTCGTGCTGCAACCTAACATCGGGCTCAGCAAGTAATGGTATGTCAGACATATTAGAAATCCTCTCTGAGAATCATTAAAGATTAAGCAAAAGGCTGAGTCATTAGGAGAATAAAATTGTCTTCACTTTTCCTACTGTCATCACACTTTTTCTACTAGTGGCTAGAAATGATGTATTTTTGGGAACATTGAAATCAAGAAAAATTAAATACATTTTTTTGCTTTATTTAGCTAAGTCTAGTATTTACAGTACTGTACATGATCTGATGTTCTCTTCATGCATGTGTCATATCCACTTAAAAAAACAATTGTTTCATGTTTAAATATATTTAAAATAGTACAATACATAGTACTGATAATAATATTAATAAAAATAGTCATACAGGACTAGAAATTATGTTGTTGATTGCAGTAAGTTTAATTCTGGCCAGGGTGCATGCCAATGTCAGGTTCATAACTTTGAAACCCAAATGTGAGGCTATTAATTTTTTTTAGGCCATAGCTTTAAAGATACCTATATTTTAAATGGTTAAACTTACTAGCCTTTTTACCCCAAAAAACCCCACCAATTTCCCAAAATATCACTAAAACACCATACAATGCATATATAACTAATGAGCCATCATCACTCTGTCTCCTCCCCTTGTACAACAATGGACATTTGGCAGTGACATTATGCAGACCAGGTGCTGCAGGTACCCAGCAGGGACAAGTCAAGCAAGACCCATGAAACATTTTAAAATAGCAGTACATTATAGATGGGGAGTTTTCATACACAGTTCAGCAAGAACATGAATTGTTTCACCTAAAAAACTGTTTTTTTTGTTTTTTTTTTTGCATTTTTGCATTAAAAACTTATTCCATGTTGAGGCTGGTTACATGCTTAGGCTAAAAAACTTTATATGGGAGTGTCAAACTAAAAACAAATTATTGGTATTAGAAAACAGGAGATATTTTATTGGGAGGATGTAAATAAGGAGGTGTATTTCAGAACAGATCAAGTTTTTGTGGTATGCAGCAGTAACAGAAAGTATAATAATGTATGTTATCATGAGTGTGTTGAATTTAACCAAGTTGGTCTAGGAGCATGGTGGAACAGCAAATAGTGCTGCTGGCTCACTGAACCTGGGCTCTTTAAGTCCAGTTCAGTCTGTATGGAGTTTGCATGCTTTCCTGGTGTCTGCTCAGGTTTCCTCTATGTATTAGAATTATCTCCCACAGTCAAAACACTTGTGTTTCAAGTTGTTTAGCAGGCATAATTTTCCTGTACTCTGTGTGTGTGTGTGTGTGTGTGTGTGTGTGTGTGTGTGTGTGTGTACAGCTACCCTGTGAGGGGTTGGCATCCTATACAGTGTAGTCAACTCGCTTTGTGCCCAGTGACTCCAGGATAGGCTTTTGACCCGGACAAGCTGTTAAGGATAATGGATGGATGGAAGAATGTGTTCTATACAGTATCTTACTGTTTTGACTCAAAACTAAAGGTTGATGTGATGGTAGTTGATAATCAGGCTTTTAGTTCATGGTACAATGTAAAAATTATTACAATGTACGGATGTCAAACGGCAGCAGAGTAAAAGCTCTGCTGACATTATTGTTTTATTTCACTTCCCAGTAATCTTTGGGTGACGCTCCACACTTGAAGAATAAAAATGGCTTCTGTTAAGGCTTTATTTTTGAGCCATTCTTTTTTACGTTACAGCAAAACTTTAATTATATGTCTTTTTTGGAACCTCTTTTCAAGTCTCAGGTTTGAATCCCCTAGTTCTGCCATAGTATCTTTGAGCAAGGCACTTATCCTACATTTGCTCTGCTAAGAATATCCTGCTGTGTTAAAGAGAAGTACAGTATGCTTTTTACAGAGGCCACAGCTAAAAATCAAGTAATTGTAGAAGTACATTAAAGAATACATGTCAGTTGTTTTACTACCTCATTATTCCTTGAATACGCTGGAATATTTTATTTCACCATGTCTATCTGGTAGATGTCACCATGTCCTTACATGTTCTTATAACAACTGTATTGTTTCATTATTTTATACCCTTTAGTGAAGGCTCATTGTATATCTACACTAGTGAGGTCTTGGGAAAGCTTCCGGTTCAGCAAGAACAGTATGGGATACTGCAGGTGCCACTGCCATTCAGGCCCCCTCCTAAGAGACACTCTTGAGAGTTGTGTCACTAAATGTCATTGATCGATCCCTCCAGTCCAAGTGAGAAGGACAATCAGTGTCTAAGCTGCCCACTGCCCTGGCTATGGTTCTGGTTTTGTCTAGATCCTAATAGCTTGTTCTTCCTTATTCCTAAAAGAATGGATTTTAGATTCTGACCCTTTTGTGACCTTCACCGCTGTGCCGTTGACTTTTTTGTAGCTAATATGTTTGGACATTGTACACAGGTGTATTCACCTCTGTATTGAAATGACAGACAGCAACAAAGATGAGTATTAAGCTTAAAAAAGTTTGCTATAAAATTACAAGGTTTGTTTGTGAAATATTTTTGTTATTTTGACAAAATATCAGCAAAGTTGTTTCTTTTTTATTGTCTAATCAAGACTGGACACCCACTGGTGCACACCATACCAAGGGAATATTGTTGAGGCTCTGTGGGAGGTTATGGAGAATCGGGGGGGATCATTCACAGAGACCAATCAAGAAAGCAGTCTTTCTGCTGATGAAGAACCCATCTGCTGTGTTGGGCCACCAGCCTTCTCAGCAATCACTCTCTGAAAGCCCCCTATTGGGCTTGCCAGCACCCCAGCCACCACCATTCCTGCGGGTAATTACCATATTGTTGCCCCCAAGGAAATGGTCCAGGGCTGCTGTTTCATGCTGTGTCATGTGGGAAAGCTACTTACCTTTGACCTCTGAGTTCAGCCCATGTACCCTTATTTTTTTCAGAAGACATTTTAACTTCCCCAAATTTTTCTATCTTGTTTACTAAGGTAATACACTCTCAACTATGACAGAGAACAGAAGGAATGTGTCTGTCTTCTTTTAACCAAGACAAAAAATTATTGACGGGCTAATATTTGAGGCAGACAGACAATATTTTGCAAAATACTTTTTGCTGCTCAAAGCTAATTTTAACAGCAAGTTTGGTACATGTATTTTGCACACTTATTTTAACATCTGTGCCAGTGGATGAAAAAATAGTAACATGGCAATTGCATGGTGAGCACATTTTGAGCACAATGACTAAATTTGCAAACTGCAGAAGTGTTCATATGGGGGTGTTTATAGAGAAGTTGAAGCATCATTCTGACAACTTGTCACTTAACTCATACACTGTCAATAGCATAGCATTGAAAACTGCCATTCATATCAGGGCTATCCAGTCACGTCTGTTTATGTATAATGAGGTCAGTGGTTCTGATGGTTTTTACTTTTCCCCAGGGCTAGACTGATTAATTAAAGTAGTCATACATATAAAAAATAATTTCACTTGGCTTTTGCAGGTAAATATAAACTGAGGACTGATACATAAATCAGTTCAGTTGTAGGATACAAAGAAGACCAGGACACTCTGGCAGACTTGTGGGCTGCAGTCGCACACATTTGATCTATGTCAGTAAGCATTTTAGAGTATCCAAATATATGGGGAATTGAAATTGATTTAAAACTCATTCATTAATTTCTAAGACTTGATAAAAGATAATAATTCTTGTCTGAAAAACATGGCTGGCGTGGGTTTGTATTGCTCTCTTGTGCTCAAAGCAATGCCATTAATTTTAAGTGACTCTTCCTTTTGCCCATTAGAAGCTGGGGTTTATGAGCTGCAGTAATGCACCTGCAGCTGGGTTAGACAATGGATGGTACCACTGAAGCCTGAGGTCTTTTAATTAAAACATCCCCTCCAAGGACAGCTCTGCCTACCCTCCCCCCAACATGTGTGCTCACAGCCTCTAAAGCTACTTTCAGCTCCTTTAGAATATACTGGACTCGACTTATAACTGTTTTCTGAATAACTTTAGATGATACTAGCAGGGATTGCCCAGGTCAAAAAGGACTAGAAAGGTGGATAGAAAATGATAATATATTATAATACTATATAATCATAAAACTGATTTACCTTTAAAGTGGTGTATTATTATTATTATTATTATTATTATTATTGTTATCTTTGTTATCTTTGTTATCTTAGTGCTAATGGATAGGCAAACAAAAAATGATACAGTATGCGCACATCAGTTGTAGTCAGATGGAAAGGGAAAAAGCAAAATATATGCACCAAATCCTTACATTACTCATATTACCCTTCACTTCAATGAAGTGTGCAGCTCCATGTGTGCATTGTGTATAATTTCCTTTTACATTATATATTTTCATTTGTGACTGAACACACAGATGGTAATGACAGCAACACACACACACACACACGCACATACACACAGACACACACACATACAAGACCTAGGATGTGCACACAGTAATTATGAATTATATATCACAAAAGCATTTCATTTTATTATTTGGATGCGTTTTATTGACAAAGTACACCAGCTTGTTTTTTTTGGAGTGTGTGGGGTGGCCGTGTTCCTATATATGTAAAAAAAGTGCATCTGTGTGTGTGTGTGTGTGTGTGTGTGTGTGTGTGTGTGTGTGTGTGTGTGTGTACTGAAAATGAGAAAATCCATCAGTACCAAGTATTTTTCCAAGTATTTGGAAAAAAAAAATTATCAGTGTTTATTGAAGTCTACATTTTCTTTTTTCCTTTTTGGACAGCAGTGACAGTAGCATTTTTTGTGACAAGATGAGCAGCTTGCTGTATCATTACCTTTAGCATTGATTATATCTCAGATGCAGCTCCTTGCTCCTCCTTTGGAGTCTGCTGAAGTGCTAGGCTATAAACAGAAAGACAGCCTGGCATATTGATGCTTTCTTAAGACTATGAAAACCTTTATTTAGGAGTAAATAAATTTTCACATAATGCAGGACTACGCCTGGCTACATCTGTTTAATAACAGCCATCTTGCTTTCTTTGTAATGCAATATTCAGTAAATTAGTGTTAATAAATTCCTGATATTAGCAAATGCTCAATACTGGAACAGCTATACAAATATGGTGTAATGAATACATAAAACCATGCTCATTTCTATTGTCACTTCTTGGAATGTCACAGCATAACATGTATAATATGAATAAGAGTTAGTTGTACATGCTATAAATATTCCATGACTGGCAAGAGTGATGCTATTTTTATGGTCACATGGTGCTCACAGAATTTTTTCCATGCCTGGTCCTTAAGTAAAAAAGATGGTGTCAGTGAGAGAAACCATGTTTTTGATTATGCTTAAATTTTAGTCCATCACACAACTAAGGAAAAGGTATAATTCTAGGCAGTTCAGATTTATGAACACTGTACTGAAGAATTACAAATTAAGGACACTTTGGGGGTGGAGGTTTGGTAGACTACTGCTTTTAGTTTCTGATTCAGTAGGATTTGGGATCAGTCATAAAATGAGTTAAAAAGAAACCATCTCTCTTGTCTGTATTTTGGCACTAAAGACCTGCACTGGACAGGAATCTTGCCCTGCTGTAAAGCTGCTCCAAGTTGCTATAGCCCAGATAAGCTTTCACACATTCAGTCACCCATGGCTCCGATACAACGTGCAGGAATAAAGCAAACTCTTTCAATAACTGATAATCCAAAATGCTAGTTCCGTGCAAAAAGGTTGAATCATATAGCCAAGTGTAACAGAACAGTATGTTTGTAAATTTCTAAAATTAAACTGCAATAGCCTTCCTCTTAAAAATGGTAGAGGCACCTGACATCTGTGCTACAAACACACTTCAGAAGCAGTTTTCCTTCTTTCACAAGCATCTCTGTGCATATGCATCCACAGAATGTTTTATCAGGTTATCTGCAGTGTCACATCCTGTAGCTCTTGGGTTAAAGCTAAGGGAGAGTTTTCACGCAAGGTTTAATTTTCTTTTTGATATGCCTATGAAGTACAGCTGACTTTCAGTGTGGAACACCCTGTTTGATCTCAGGAGTTCATAATTTATGGTATATAGCAAGAAATGACAAAAAGTACATTTTTATTGGGGCTGTTTTCTATTGTTTTGAAAGCTAGAATACTAACATGCTTCTTTTTATACATTCACCCATCTTCTTCAGTAATTGCTTGTGCAGTTCAAGTTTTGATGGACAGGAGATTGTAGTGGAAGCATGGGTAGGTAGACAGGGCACACCCTGGACAGAACATCAGTGCATTGCAGGGCCATCACACTTATTCACTCACACATACACACTCTGGAGAATTTTTCAATTTACTAGAAACACATGCTTACAGACTGTGGGAAGAAATAGACGTAACTGGAAGACACTCACGTAAACATGATGAGAAAATAGAAAATCCACACAGCCTGAAACTCACTCCCAGGAGCTGTAAGGCACCCGTTTTAGCAGCTGTGCCACTATGTCAGCCCCCATTTCTGATGCAACATATATAAACCATTTCATCACAGACAAGAAGCAAATAAGAGTATTCAGAAGAAAGCCATTGAGAACATTAGAAAACATCCAAGAATTAAATGTGATGATTAGTATTTTTGCAACAAAGACACAAGTTCATTTCCCCAAAAACACTAGTTTTTTGCTACAGAAGTGTACAGTGTAATACTATAAGTAAGCAGGGTGCGCTTTAACATTAATTTGGTAAGTGCTGCTTGCTTGACCACAGTCTCCTCCTTCAGGGGCAAATGCACGCCGCAGTGTGTTTCGATTCCCGTAGCTGTCAAGAGTAATGAATTACAGGCCCGGCCAGGAGCTGCCTCATCACATCTGTACTCCCCGATAAGGAAACAAACTTTTGGATATCTCTCCAATCAGGGCGAAGGAGGAAAAGAGGCATGGTTCTGGATCTAAGGGGAGGTAGTGTGCTTAACCAAGCCACTTCCCTTCTTCCAGAGCATTAGCATTTTTATTAGTATACCATGATTTAAGTAAGCAGGTAATAGAAACAGTGTGTTGGAGCCCTTCATGCTGATGATATAATAAATAATTTTGCATGTGGACCAGACTACAGAAAAGCTCTCTTTCTCTTTGGGACTCACCCATGCAGAAAAAAAGCTGCATTCAGCATGTTATGATGGCAGCGAGATTAAATTCACTCTCAGTGCAAATACAGCGTCAAAAAACAGCTGCATACTATTTCAGCTTCTGTAATAATAGCTTAAGTAAAACATCCAAAAATTGATTAATTGTAATGCATTTGTGACATTAATTTGTCATTTCTGATGTTGCATGTTCTCCCAATGCATATAACACACATTGCACATATTATCTATCCCTGGTGGATGTGTACAAGAGGAACCAAATGACTTGCTTTATAGTATGCATTATTTAATTGAGGAGACCTTGTCTGAGTTTTGTCCATTAGAGTGACAAAGCATTTACAAATTTTGAACAGTTGCTTGTAATTAGTTTTACTGTACTAGCATCAATAAATACTACTGTGGTAAGCTGGAGCCTGGCCACACCTCCTTTTCAAGACAAATGGCTGCATCTGGGAATAATTGGTGAAGTGGAAATGAGCACCAGGTGCAGCCATCTGGCTACCTACAAAGGCTCCATGCAAAGACTATGTGAGAAGGGTGGGACAGGAAGTTTGGAGTTTTTGGTTTTGGGAATGGTTGTAGGATATATATATATTTTTTTTTGGCGGGTATGTTATTTGATGAACCTGTGCTTTATGTTGGCTGTTGTGGTTGTGTGTAATTTTGTTAAAGTGTTTTGTTCTTTAACCATAGAGGCCATTTAATTCTAGTTATTTGTTTAACTTCTGAGTTTTGTATTTGTCTGTGTTTTATGGTTTTTGTAAGCTTCCAGATAACCATGAATTGCCAACCCCTACTTGGTCAGTTACCAGACCAGACACACACCTGGGTGTTATGTACTGACAATCTGAGCTACTTAGGCTCAAACAAGGGTCATCTGGGAGGACTCAATGTGTTAGTTTTGTGTAAGAGAAACAATATGAACAGTTTAGGTTCAGATTTTATACAAATATAAGGCAATTGGTTACATTTATACAGGTTCCACATGAAACTGTGTAAAATTCTAATAGTAAAGATAAATTCTAGCCGATGCTATGGTACTGGGTTTTTCTGTGAACTTTTTCAGCCACAACCACAATTTTTTTATTGACAGGAAGGTGCAGTGTGTGGAAAGCAAAAACATTTTGCTTTTCCTGTCAAAACAATGATATTCTAGACCATGACTATGCAATCTCCCAACTGTGACACTGCTCCAAACGCCTTTTAACACCTACAGTTTGAATGGTATAATGGAAATTCTGTGCAGTTTCCAGCTTGAATAAGAATTCAAACTGGGAGATGCCAGATTCTTTTTATCTGCATGCATACTCCATCATTGTGATTTCTGTCTTTCTCCTCTGTCTCTCTAGGTAGCATAGTGTACCTCGGCATGATGGTGGGGGCCTTCTTCTGGGGAGGGCTGTCGGATAAGGTGGGACGTCGCCAGTGCCTACTCATCTGCATGTCAGTCAATGGGTTCTTCGCATTCCTGTCCTCCTTCGTTCAGGGCTACAGTATGTTCTTGCTGTGCCGCATGATCTCTGGGTTCGGGTGAGTGCCGAGGTGACATTGCTGTGGGTTGTTCTCCTACTGTCAGAATTTAAGCTTAACCTATCGAGGGCCACAGTATGTACAGTATAGCATGTCAAATACTAGTGCTTACAAAGTTACTTGCCTTGATGAAAAGATGGAAATCGTATGAAAACATTTTGGAAAAATACATATGCTGGTATTGTGTGGGTGTGTGTACATACAGTGTGTGTGTGTTATATAGTTATAGTATTATGTATGTGTAAGCCTTTTTGGCAGAAATATTCTGGTGACATTGTTCATAGTTTTGTGTTTCAATATAATATAAAGTTTAATTGTAACCATATTTGCTTATGCATATGTATGAGCTATTTTGAATATGTAATTCATGTGCGTTTTAGTTGTACATGCAGTCTGTTATATTGAAACTCCAAACTACCCGACGAAAGCAATACTCTGTAATCTTCAGACTGACTCCGTGATAACATTAAACTCCTTATTCACTGAGATGAGTCTATAATACGTCATACTTTACTAAGTTGAGTGCTCACAAGAGTTCTGGGATGCTCTGTTTAACTTGCGAAAGAGATAACCGGCTTTCCAGGCACGCCCCTTTTGTCCTCCTGGACTAGACTTTTCGTACCGCTCTCTCCCACTAATTTAAGACTGCAATGTCAAAGAACAGAACAGTGGCTATTTTAGTCCTCTGGCATAAACCCATATCTTAAGTGAAACAGATTTTTAAAAAAAAAAAAAAAAAAAAAAAAAAAATGGAAGCAACTAAGCAAATGTACGTCATAGCATTTCATTACTAATTTAATCTGTTTTGCTGTCAAGTGTGCCTACTCCGGAAGGACGTTTATTCTACTGAAATGATATCTGCAAACTTTTAAATGACAAAAATAATGTCTGTAACAGAACTTGTTGCCAAAAATAAAAATATGTGTAGCATTATTTATACCACTGTAATTTCATGATAGTTTAATGCAGCATATTATTACAGTATTTAGTTTTAATGAAGATGATAGAGTTGCAGCTATTTTCTTTTTGTTAATTCATTTTTTAGTGGTTGGAAGTATTTAGTTATGTGTTTGGATGGATACTTGGTGTACTGTCCACTGGGGCTTAGAGTGTTCTTGAGAGCTTGCACTTACTGTAGTGCAAGGTTATTGAGCTCCCCGTTGGGACAAAATGGAGGCAGAGACTGTGTGGAAGGAGCTGAGTGCACTTGTATACATATGTGCATGATTGAAGGTGGGGTGTGGCTGGGGGTTTGGTCTAATACTTCCCTCTCAAAATTCATTTATTCAGTTATAATCCACAGTGAATAAACAGTTGTCTCAACGCATTAGAGAACTTCTCTGATTGGTTGAGCAGTAGGGGGGCTTGCATTGAGCATTACACCTGTCCACAGCTGCCTCAAACATGCAGGCCAACCCTATTATACAGCAGAGGCACTCTCACACACGCATCTGGTGCAAAATTACAATGCTATTAGTGGTTCTTCATTCTTACCTGCGTGAGTTTGATCTGTCTCTGGTATCTTAGGTCATGCTCTACCCTTGTGCTCTTCTTTGCTCCAAACCACTTGTTTCCAACTTTCCAATGGCCACATTTCCGAGTCCTCAGTTATCTTGTTCCTATGTCTACTGTGTATCGCCACACTCAAGTCATGCAGTTATTGTGTTCCTGTATTTACTGTTTGTCATCACACTCAAGATCACCAGTCATCACAACTGTTTGTACCTCATAGTACCTGTTCACTGTATATACAATGCACTTGAACTCATGATCACCCACTGATTGTAACACCACTGCTGGATGGATTATGCAGAACTGAACAATAGTTGGATCTGCTCTTTTCTCTGAGTGAGAAAACCAAGCATCATTTTCAGACTCAGTTTTTTCTTTTCTTAAATATTGCGACTGCAAAGATTCAGTGTATTTTCCCCATTTTATACTTTTGTAATCGCCACCATCTGGAAACTCACTTGAGCCTGTCAGTATAATTGTTTTCTGGACCATTTGCATAGATTTTCACATGTGTGCATTCCTCATTCCTCTCTCCTCTCCACTCTTCTGTGGAAAAGAACAATTTCTGCTCTCGTTTTCATTGAGTTCCCTTGACAAACAATCCAGAAAGAAAAATCACGCACTTAAAATTGCTTAGTCCAACACCAGTTGGAATAAGCATATACAAACCTCTCATTGGTATGCCTGAGTTCATTGTTCAGGGATTAAAAAAAAAAAAAAAAAACAGCACTGCATTTTTGATGTGATGAGTAAAACAAACTAAAAGCCCACTTGCAAAAAATGTATCTGAATAGTAACCACTGTCTTTAGTATATACATTTGAATATGGTTTATTTTGAATATATGCAGTATATATAGTGATTCTTCACCCAATATATTATGGTAAAAGTTTTCTGTATGCACCAATGTTTTGCAAATCTTTCTGTTATTACTATTAGTAAAATTATTAGTTAAGGCATCAATAATAAAAAATCCTTTTTTGCCATTTATTTCTCTTACTATATATTTTTGGTTAGCAATGTACTTCTTTGCATCACTGCTGGGAAAAAGATTTTAAAATTTGAAAGACATTGTTTTTATTTTAAGAATACTGTATGATGGAAGTGTCAGTTTAAATCTGCCTTCTTCCTAACTTATTTCAGCAAAAAAAAAAAATATATATATATTTTTTTTCTTCTCATTTTCTCTATAGAAAACTAACAGTCTTTTGAGTGCTTTTTGGTCACAACACAAGAAACACTGTCTGTATTTTACATTTATAAATGGCCCTGTCCTGAAAGTGTTTGCAAAAAAGGAAATTGAACAAGGGGTAATTTGATCATCTGAATGCAGCTGTAGATCATGTAAACACATTCATTTTGTATTATCACGTTTCAGTCTTTATAATAAAATCTGAACAAAAGACAATGATAAATATAGCATTAAATATAGACATATGGAAGAGTATCATTTGCAACTGTCTGTTTATAAACATGTCAGTTCATGTCAGTGATCTTTGACATATCCATTTTTAAGCTCTAATTACATTAAAGATATGAATCTTTTGCAAAGCTACTGGTATTCTACCATTGCTTTATGTTGCCAGATAATGAGGACTTTTGCTGTTGAGGGCTCACTTTTTCAGGCTATGTGTAAAACAATGAAATTTAAAGGTACTTCTATGTCCCATGTTCAGGTTGTGTAACCCATGTCCTTTTTCCAGCAGTGTCACTTTTCAGACCAGATTTACCAAACTTACTGTATTTAATAGTTTTTTTTTTTTTTTGGATGGTTAATGGTTTATTACATTTTAATAACCATTAGGTAAGCCATCATACTTTTCTCATATTTTACCTAACAGAGTGCCAGTGTTGTGTAGCAGTTAAGGAGCAAGAGTTGAAGGTACTTTGAGCCCAGCTAGCACCATAACTGTAGAATGCATGGGCAGAAAATTATCCTGTATTTCTCTGGTTTGCATTTTGGATAAAAGCTCCAACTGCATGTACTAGCAGTTGTATACAGTAGAAAAAAGCATGTTACAGACTGCTTTTACTGTTAAAAATTTGTACTGTTTTTGCTAGTAAAATTGTTAAAATAGCCATGGATTAATAGTGTAAAAGGTCTAATCTTCTGAAGCCATATTTTATGCATGAGAAGATACCAACAGCAGTGCATATGTAGGTTTGTTGTATTTGATGAAAAATTAGTAATTGTAAGTGTAATTAGAGAGAATGTTGGCACCACAGGAATCCTACAAATTAAAATACATAAGCACATCCCCCCCGCATGCATGGACCTTCACCCATGAAAACACTTGTTAAATTAAGCACGGAATATTTTTTGCCTACCTCATGTCCATTCATTTTTTTTACACTTAAATGTTTTAATTAGCCATTGATATTCTTTTGGGTTTTCTGGAGTGAAATCGGTAAAATTCACTCAAATGGGGCTCACCTTTCAGTAAACACCTAAATGGTTGTCTGTGGCTTTCATAATATAAACTTTATCTCACTGAAATCACTCGGATGGACTGAGAATATTTCTTGTTTTATCTTTCTATGATATTGATGTGCCACAGCGGTGCAGAAGTCGCATCCACTCTTATAAATCATTGCCTTATTTCTGCGTGTTCAGAGTTTCCGAAACATGCCCTCTATGAATGGCCTGACATTTAAAGAAAGGGAGTGGACTGAAAGGAGAACATTTCCAGACAATGTATTGTTTCCTATAAAGATCTTGTTTGCTAATCATACTTTCACTTTCCTGGAATTTTATAAACCCTCTCAGAAGCTGAAGAGTAATTGATGGGCTTGGTTAAATGGTCCTGGGAACAGCCTGTTTTGTATACTGTTGGCACATTTCCCTAATTACTGCTCCGTAAGCTGTTTTGTGTGGATTACATTAATAATTTTAAAAGATTTTTCTAAAATAATGTCCTTTTTCAACAGTCCATTAGGCTTAAACCCAGCTGACTTAAACCTAACCTAAGTATAAATCACATGTCATGTACTATATCATTAAAATATTGACCCAAAGTATTTTTTCATAAAAGAATTTCTTGGAATATAAATGTGGATTTGTATTACCTCTGGGTATGGATAGTTTTAATTACTTATTTATTGTGTTATTTATCAAATTACTGTCTGTCTATATACATTGTTTCCATTTCCAATTTTGTTTACCATACTGGCAGTATTATTCTCATTATTTTGCATTCACCACAGTGATGCTGGTGTGCAAAATTAAATCATGCCACACAAAATTCAATTCCTGACATTCTTGTTTGTAAACTTGATATAACACTGTAGAATAGGTTTTAGTTTTCCTCCAAACCATGTATCACAGTATAATTGGTAACTGAATTATTGTGGGCTAAAAATAACATAATCCAAGCACTTATTGTTTTCATTCTGGTAAAAACCTTTTGAACTGGGTTGAGGATTTTGGTGTAATGTATCTTTCATTTTGCTTTACAATTTCCCTGCCTTGGTGACTATGTGTTTATGTGGCAGAAAGAGCTCAAACATATTATGATAAATTTGACTTTAGATCTTTATTGATTTTTCCCTTCCTCCTACAGAATTGGTGGGGCTGTGCCCATCGTCTTCTCCTTCTTCTCAGAGGTGCTGGCACGGGAGAAACGGGGTGAGCACCTGAGCTGGCTATGTATGTTCTGGATGATTGGGGGCATTTACGCCTCTGCCATGGCCTGGGCCATCATCCCACACTATGGTAGGTGTCCACAAAAACATCACGTTTCTGCTAATATCATGTTGTTCTGGCAAAAGAATGTAAATGTGTTTGCTTGTAACTGATGTAGTATGTCATCTTTTCACCCTCTGGATCTGCTAGTGAAATAATATAAGTTAATATTGGTGATGATGTCACATGAATGAAAAGTAATTGGTGAAATGCCTTTGGCTGGCCATAGGTGATAAACCATTAGTCAAGATAAAAAATAAGTTATCTACATGGTTTTCACTGTTTCAGTGACAGCATTTATCCAGAAAGCCACTGTGGTAAATTCCTTTAAATTAATCCTGTGGCAGCTGTGGACAATGATTACAAAATCTTGCAGTAATTAATTCAAAATGTATGGCACCCAATTATTCAGCAGGTAATTTACATGAACAGTTGTTAGAGCAATGCATTATATGTGGGTTTTGAGTACAAAAAATATGAGTAAACTGCATGAAATTCTCAGCACTACTGACACTATTATGAACTCCATAAATTCAAAGGGCATATACATATATAGACAAGTAGTTGAGTTACCAGGTGCTATCTCGGAAAGGCCAAAGGTGATAACACATTTTATAATCTCCAAACTGTTTTACCATTAAAGTGGTTGCATTTAATATTTAAATATTGCTAGTGTTGTTGGACAGGCAAATGCCACATTGTGACAAGCATTCCTATCATTGTCAAGTGAAAAGGTACAAAAAAAAAAACATACTGCAAAATTTGATTACCTTTATATCACTAATGTGTATATCGTTGTGTCTTCTGTATAATTTGCTCATATACAGTATAACAGCTTCCGGCTCCTATGGATGAATAGACGTATGCTGCTGTCAAGAAAACCTGCGCTTTTCATAGTGAAGTGCACACAGTAGTAACATTGTATATCGCTATACTTTATTACCGTTCAACTTGTGGTATTAACTATTTTTGTGCACGTGTGTATGTGTACAGCGTGTATGGCGTGTGTGAACTGACGTGCACACAGTAATGGTAAATTATATATCACCAAACTATATGACCTGACAAGTTGTATGTGTCTAGGTGAGAAAGTATGTCAGCATGTGTTCGTAGCGCATGTGAGGCGTGCTTGGAAGCCTGTGAGAAATTGTGAGTGTATGTGTGAAGCAAAGTATCTCATACTTCAACGTGTGTGTAGAGCACATGTAACATGCACTACTGCTGTCTGTGTGTGTGTGTGTGTGTGTGTGTGTGTGTGTGTGTGAGGGAGAGAGAGAAGTAAGAAATTTAAGCAGGATCTTTATGAATGCTCTGCATTTGACATCACTAATCCAATTTTTTTCAAACCTTCTCAGAAACAGAATTTAAAATTTTCAAAATAGAAAAATCTTTTTGGCATTTAATGAATTTTATTACACAAAAGCCAAATTTCAAGTCTTGTACTTGAAAAACTAAGCTATTCATAAACAAAATAGCCTCAGCTTTACAGATAGACACTGCTACTTCTGTGTTAATTTTAAGACAGATATTGCTGTATTTCTGAGGTGATAGTTTTTTCCACTTCAGAAAAAGTCTCATAAATGCAGTTTTAGAGTTGATATACTTTCTTTGTACTACCTGGGTCCATGGGTCACAGTTTCAAAATTGGTGAAAGACTGGTTTTTATCCATTCCTTCTGTAGCCAGGTCATCAGAGAATCTGATCCACAGAGCTCTTAATGTACATTCAGATGTGAAAGTCATGCAAAGGAATTAAGTGCAACTTCATCTACTTTTATTTATGTAAACAAAATTAACTATGTTAAATGATACTATGTCCAGTTGTGGGGCAGAGACAACAAAAAGAGCATAAAAAAGGCAACAGACATCAGGGCTCAAACAAAAGACATTGATAATGTCATCCAAAAATATCCAAAATCAACAAAAGAAATGCAGCAGCTTCTTCAAAAAAAAGTTCTCTCTAGTCCTCAGACCAACTACATTTGAGGTTTCTTGCTTATGGGCTGTAATTGCTTGCAGGCGGTTATCATTTAGTCCCTTTTGGTCTAGGCAAGGGCAAACAATAGGAAGCTGTTGATCAGGTTCAGCCCCACTTCGCTAGGATAGTACTGGCCACTAGCTCACCATATGCACCTGGTACATACATTGAGGTACGAGTTTAGTAGGTACACCTACCACCTTCAGACAAATGATACATACATTCCAACAAATAATATGTTACATGATTGTGGTGTGCAGTTTAAATCCGGTAGACCAGCATTTTTAGTATCATTTAGTGTTTCACAGTGTTGGAATGGGCAAAAAAGTGGTCTTAGTTGCCTTAAACGTGGCAGGATAGATTACATGAGGCGTACTGGTTCTAGCATCTCCCAAAAAGCTGAAATATTGGGCCTGTGCACAACAATTTCAAGGGCTTGCTGCAAATCATGAAAAACCTAAAAAAGTAACAGAGACGGGCAATCCTGTGGGGAAAAACCAGCTTGTCTCTCAGAGCGGTCGAAGGAGAATGGGGTGAATTGTGCTACAGAAAATGCACTTCAGAATTTGACACGTATGCAGAATGTCTTCTCAGCTGGGTTACAACAGACAAAGAGTATGTAGGATGCCAATATGTCCAATTGTATTATGGCCAACTCATCAAAGAACCATAAAGCACAAAATATGCAAAAAAAAAATTCTGGGGTTATACACATTATGAATTGTAGGTCTGTGTCTGAAATTCTTGACCAGTTGTGAAATGTACTTTTGTTTGGCTTAAGTTTTAGGTGACTTAAAAATAGAAAATTATCTGCTTAATGAAGAAATGTGAATTTAAGGAATCTTTTTGTTTCTCTAGACTGGGGTCTTGTTTAAAAACAAAATTAGGCCATTGTTTCATTATTATAAATGTAAACTTAAGTAAGGCATATGTTCCTGTGGACTAGAGCATTGTTTAAAAATTAATTGCCAGAACAAATTAGCAGCATGTGTCTTTTAACATATTAATTAATGCATGTTTGATATTGTATTAATTAATTAAAAGGACATTGTGTGCTATGATTAGGGGAGGGTTTGCATTGTGAGATATTCTTCCCCAGGGTGCCTAGAAAGTGCACAGAGGGGCAGGTTAAATTATGAATGCAGGCTGAGACAGGGCTAGTGAAAAGGATAAAGAAGTCTGGAGTGGGATGAGGCAAATGTGATTTATAAGTCAACATGTAGGAAATGAGCTACACGGTGAGGAGGAGGGGTTCACAGAAAGACACCAAGCTGCCTATTTATTAGGTACACCTGTGTAACAGTGTGTTGTGCCTCCTTTGACCTTCAGAACAGCATGAAATTGTCTGGTGTGTTGTGCAGGAATATTGTGCACTATGTGAACATGATCATGTTGTGCAGCTGCTGCAATTTAGATTTCTCCAAACAGCCCTCTCCATGGAAAAAGCTCAGGATGACAGCTGTATGGGAGATGTAAGAACCAGCACAAATATGGCTGGTCACTTATTTTTCAAATGTCATGGATGTGTTTTTCAGAAAGCTGTCTGGTGCGACATACATAGTATGATACTGTATCAGCCACCAGCTGTCTTGGCCGGAGCTGTTCTGTATGTGAAATCCACTCGCTGCTGGTCAGAAGATTCCCCATAGCTTCCTGCCTCCCCAGATGCTGAATGAAAGCTACTGCCTGATTTACACCACCTTTCAGAGTCAAGGACTTCACAAAGGAAACTGCCATGTTTGCAGCTTTTTGAAAAGGTAGTTGGTCCCCAATGCACTTTCCAGTCTGAGTAATAAAGGTACATGAGCCACAGAGTACCAGCATTTGTGCCAAGAATAACAGTACATTTGTTTTGATATACATAGGACAGGGCAGTGGCCTTAGTCAAACCTTGTGGCAGATCAAGTCTGGCGTGTTAACAGAAGGACAACCTTTAATTGTACTGACACCCTTCACTATTACCATCTTAAATTACCCAGGTAAAGAAATGAAAATACTGCTGTTTCGTAGAGCATATAATGCCCTGGAAAGCATTTGGCACAAATCAGTAATGATCAATATTATTAACTTTATAACAATTCTCCTTTACATACCGCTAGAGCTGATACACAATTCTCTCATTCCATTTGTTATATATAAAAGGTGAAAAATGTGAATCTGGTCTTCTGTACAGTTCCAAGCCCTGAGTTTAGTCTGTGAATTTTAATTGAATGCTCTCAAACTGCTGGGTAACCAGCAATTTAGCAAAACATTGTTTTTCTCCTTGGCACTGCTAGTACACTGTCAGTTCCCCTGGGGCTGTCAGTGAGATCAATGCGGACCATGCCGCTTTTTTATTTTCTCCATTTTCAGCACAACTTTTCATGTGCTGAGTCTTTGGCATTCTGGGATTTTATTTTATTTATTTATTTATTTTTAAATTTTTTTTTATTTTTTATTTTTTTAACTACGCAGAGTCACATATTCTGTGCCTTTTTTCATTACGATAGCCCAAGCTAGGTTTTTTTGCTGTACTCCATATTGGTTTTTTTTTTTTTTTTGGTCAGTGGTAGTAAAACTAAGCCAATAACCTTGTGTCTTAATGACCAGTCACCCAAGGGCAGAGGAAAGATTTAAGCTACTCTGCGCACAGCACAAGTACTAGTGTAGGTTAACGTCGCCATAGGAACAGTTTGTCTGCTGCATGATATATGGCCCATCCTTCTTATGGCCACAAATGGGAGGGAGTGTGCAGGATAAATAGACCTTGACAAGGTTAAAGCTGCGCTTTGTCCACCACACTGCGGCATTTAGCAAGGACTAGTCTTGGAGGGGAATGTAGCACAGCCATTATAGTGTCTTCTGCAAGACACGAATGCTATATGTTAATTTATATTTCCCATTTACCATTTACTCAGTAGATGTGCCAGATGGAGCTTGCAAAAGATCAGTCACTTTTTTTTTTTTTTTTTGTTTCTTGCAGGTAAAGCTTTCTTGAGCAAGCAGGAAATCCTAGAAAATTTTCCTTTGAGCAACAAGAAATGCCTTGTCTGTGTTCGGCATGCCTATTTTAATTAAAAAGCCTTTAAGATTTAAAAAAAAAAAAAAAAAAAAAAAAAATCTTTTTCTGGCATATACAATGCAGGTATGGGAACAATTTATTAGTTTCTCTACCCAACACACCTATGAACATCTAGCGAAATATAATGCCTTCAGCTTCTTCCAAAACATATGGGTGTTTCCATACACTGTATCCTAATATATGTGTAAAGAAATCATATTTAACAGGACAAGGATGAGCTGGCATTTAAAATATGACCTTAAGATAAATGGTTCAGTACTGTCCAATTTTTGGACTCTGGACACATATCCTCTCGTCCCATAGTATAAAATAGGATCTTATATGTACTCACCTCGAAGTTAATCAGCTACCCATTTGTGGCTTAATAAAACACCAAAGACTGCTTATTTTGCATCTTGTGGCTGCAGCTGAGCACTAACATAAATAACTTCCAGCCAGGGGAGGGTCTGCATTACGGTGAGTCGCAGGAAGTAGTTAATCATTAGTGGCAGTCATTGATTTTATATAAAAGACTGCAGATCTTGACAAAGAGAAAGGCCATCATACAGCCTACTTGTTTTCTTTCTCCATCTTTAAGTGCTTCAGCCTGTAACTGAGGTCAATTGATTAGTCTTAATTTTAAGCTTTCTTCTATTAACAGGCCGATTTATGAAATGCATTCTGCTGCTTTACGCCTTTCCCATCACTGATCCATGTTGGGATGCAGTGTTAGCACAAAGGGCATTTCTTCTTCTTTTGCCTGACTGGGTGATGTGCAACATCTGAGTGCTGTGCAAAGGCCATGGGTTTAAGCTTACTGGACTGCCATCCTAGACCTTGCTAAGGAGCCCACCAGAGGTGTATAAATGCAGTGCAACTACTAATACAGTTGGCCTCATGAGCCACTCAATTATATACATAATCCGCATAATGAGATTTTCGGCAGCTTGCATTCAACACTGACCTTCAGGGACCATGTTATATTACCCCCGGGAAGGCCATCTCTGTTTAAGTGCACAACGTCTCAGCACTCTTGTCTCCTCTTCCCAGCTCCTGTGCACATCTGTCCTTTGTGACAAGATCCCATTCAGCAACAATTTTGTACTCCAGCTTTGAATTTTCCCCTTCTGTTAGACTGTCGTAAAGACTGCCTGAAGAAAAGGCTGTCTTTGTACTCATGCAGTATTGTTTCAAATAATACAAACATTCTTGATGGCCTTTAAAAAAAAAAAAATACAAAAAATAAAATCATATAATCCTAGGGCACCTCACTCATAATGGACTTGCTGCTGCTGCCGCATGACCTCATATCACTGCAGCAGTTCACGCAGCATAAAATTTGGACAGACTTGATAAATTATTTCTGCAGTGACACGGTACTCTCACTGCCAATGAAGCTGTGAACAATTTATGCATTTGACTTACAGTAGGTGTTTGGAAATGTGGTTGATATGTAGGTGCACATATGAGTCTGTCTACAAAACGTGTCTTCATTTTTACTGCAGCATCACAAAAGACTTTGCCTTTGGGTCCATGTGAGTGGAGAGTGGATCATATCCTGTACAAGCCCCCAACTACAGTCAGGCTATCATGTGTCTTCTGTACTTGTAATGGGGGAGGTTTTAGAATCACCTAAATGAGCAAGTTATTTTCACCTGAAACACAAGGTGAGGTGACATGCTAGTTTAATAATGAATTCAGTCAAGTGAATAATTGCTGAGGGAGGCAAGATCCGTTTGTGGCCAATAACTACAAAAACCTGTTTAAAATTCACTCTGTCCACCATTTCATGAGTTTCAGGGAGCATGGTCAACACTATTAAACATTATTTTCAGGAGCTGGCAGTATTAGACTCTGCATTTGGACAAATGCTGAGCTTAAAGTTTGCTGGAGGGCTCACATCAGTCATCAAGTAAGGTTGATGAAGCCCCCCGACTGGTGCCCATTAAACAAAATAAAGGCTGAAGGAGGGTGGCAGTGGGTTTGCTGAAAAGAGCTTCCCCAGAGGCAGAAGTCAGTGGGCATTTGTATACATGATTGAAGACTGGGTGTGGCCAGGGGTTTGATCTAATACCTCACTCCCACAATTTTGCTTACACAAACTTCAATTTGTCACCTTCTGTCTGCAAATATTGAAGAGTGGAAAGAAAAAGTAAAATGCATCACAAAATTATAATTTTTACATGATATTTTGTGAAAAAAAAAATGTGTAAAAAAATTTTCATCGTTCTTTGTTAAAATTTGACATGGCATTAAGTTTAATTTGCGAGTTAAATTCTGCAGTTAATCTTGAGTGTTGAGCTATGTTAGGTTAAAACCTATCCTAGGCACAAGTTGTTTGAGACATTTTTGATGACTTCTTCTGATTCTGGTACCAGTACTGGCTGGCACTATTCCTAGAATTGGTTTGTTTCTGTGTGCACCAGTATTCCATAGTTGTTTACGCAGGGGAACAATCGCACATCATCTGTTGGAAGACCCTGGCAACCAGTGACAACCACTTGAAAGGTGTAAGATAGACAGCCCTTACAGTGGTGCCCGGAGAAGTCCAATAAATCTTTGCTTTCAAGATAAGCCCTCAAGCTAATGAGAAGCTGCCAGAATGATATAACCCTGTTGCCCTTTTCCTAAAATGTCATTGCACTTAGAAGACTTTCATGTTCAGAAAGTGACAGAACCAGGAGAATTTAAAGACTGTTAAACATAACTGGTTGATTTATAAGCTTTAAAATCATAAAGTTACTCTTTAATACCACTGTAGAGTAACTGTAAATTAAATTAAATGAACAATATATGGAATATTTATATTTGCAAAATTACATACAGTATACACATATACAATACATATATGTATATAATGTATATACTGCATGTGTATACGTATGTGGAAAAAAGATGAATGATTTTCTATGTCTGCATAAATGTACATGTTTACTACAGACAGAGATGCACAATCGCACTATATTATTCCATGATATTTTGATCCCATTATTCCATTAGATTTTATGCACATATCCCATAGTTCCTTTCTCCATACTGCAGTGCAGACTTTGGCTGTGTGAGTCATTCATCTTTACTGCCCAGTGAAGTGAGAAGGTGATACTGATCAGGAGGAAGGCCCCCAGAAATGTGCACACACACTGCAACCAGCAATCACCTACCTTAGAGAGTTCCCAGGATGCAGTGGGGCATGTGGTAAGACAGATCAGGACCATCATAGTGGGATGATGAATGTAAGGGGCTGGTTAGGTCGAGGGAAGCCGCTGCAATTCTGTTCTGAAATGTATTTCAAATGTAAATGTTCACACAGCTCTACAACATCTGCAGTGTTCTGTAATTCACTTCCTTTTTACCTGAATTAAGGCAAAATAATGTTACCCTTGTGGGAGGGTGTAGCCATTTGGTCTGAACACTAGCAAGCACTACAAGAGCAGGCTGACAATTTGATGAAGCAGTTAGTGTGCCCCCCACCGGAAGACAACGGAATCACCACAAGAAAGCACATTAGACCTTATTTTTCTTTTTCCCTTTTCAATGACATTATGAGTCCCAGCTGTGAAATGTGCCTTCTTTGAAAATTAAGGTCATGTAGATGGTTTGCTAACCCATACATCTCAAAGGTTCAGGACTGTGGGTTTGAATCTGGACTTGAATCTGTCTGTTTGGAGTTCTCACTGTGTTCTCAAGGTTTTCTCAGTGCTTCCACATTTTTATCCAATCCCAAGATGTACTGTATATCTTAGCTTATTTTTCATTGCTTTTGTAGCTATAGAAGAACATTAGAGCTTTTTAGTGGGCTGTTGTCCTGTCCAGATTGCACTCTGCCTCTTGATCTCTGCTTTCTGCAGTCGTTTCTGGGTCACTGCAACCCTGTACTGTAGACTGTTTATGAAAATGGACAAAATGGGATTAACAGTTATCATACTTTTTTGATAATTGTTCAAAAAGGCTATCATTAGCTATAGGCACAAAATATTTTTACTTATGGTGCAGAAAACACATTGAGATTTTGGTGTGTACCTTTGGATGTACATAAAGGGTCACCCACTCCTATGCAGAAATCTTAAGCAGTGTTACTGGTGAGCAACCTAGATGAAATACTATAGGTTTCAGCTGAGTTGGAGTGGATTAATTATGAGCTGTTATTGGAGAAGGTTGCTGGAAAGCCATGATCATGTGTATACTGGTGTGACTGAGGTCTAGTGTCTCAAAACATGAAAAGATGTTGCACTGACAAAATATTAATAAAAGATGTATGTATGTCTTAATTCAAAATGAGATTTTTTTCTTTTCCTCAGAGTGGGCTTTGCACCGATCCTTTTCTAAATAAAATGGGTTCATTTATCATTTTGGGGAACTGAAGGGGAAAAACAAGGTTTTTTTGCTTTAAGCATAAAATATTGACTGTTTCAGTGAATTCCCTGAAACAGTTTTCTTGATTTTGTCTGTTTGACAGGATGACAAAAGCATATTGCTTTTTGTAAAGATGATTTGGCAGTTTTGAAAGGTTACAAGTTGTAAAGGGGTGATTGAATGAAAATCATGGAAATAAAATTAATTTCTTTTGGAAGTGATATAGGTTAGTTTACCAATTGTCTAAATGTTTTTTTTTTCTCTTTCAGCAGGACACGAAGCTGCTATTCTTGACTTTTGTCCTTATCATGTCTTTATGAGCTTAGGGTTGACCCACTATGTCTGTTGTGTGTTTTGTTGGCAGGGTGGAGCTTCAGCATGGGCTCGGCCTACCAGTTCCACAGCTGGAGGGTGTTTGTAGTGGTGTGCGCACTGCCCTGTGTCTGCGCTGTTGTTGCCCTCACTTTCGTGCCAGAGAGTCCTAGGTTCTTTCTCGAGGTATGGATGGCTGTTTGCAGTAGCATGGCAGTCATTATGACCTTTTTATTTATTTTATTTCTAATGGCGGTGTGACAACATAAAAATATGAAAAAAAGGGAAACAGTAGGACAGACAAAACAGTATCATAAACAGCCAAATGCACAGTAGAGAGAAACAAATACATAATTAATTTAAGAACTCAGAAAGACTTAAAATGGAGATGAGTTATGGTTTTATATATGTGTATATGCTGTATATCTGTATGAAAAAAAAATATATATGTATGCAATTAAAAGAAATGGGGGAGGGAAGGCACTGCATAGAGAAAGGGAGAAAAATAATGCATGTTGGAGGCAAAGAGAATATGGAGAAAGTGATGATGAAATGAGAAGGAAGGAAAGGGGGAATAAATAAGCACATTTCAGTGGTATATACCATGGATGGACTGCCTGACAGTAAGATAGGGCGAAATAATAATGACCTTTTTTAAAAAAGTGAGCTTACACTGCATGTCAGTATCACATTTCAAATTCTTAGCGCTAATAGGTACAAAAATCATTGTTGCAGTTCTTTCAGTGGCAGTGTCAGCTCAGGTTGTATGTGATTTTGCTCATGATGCGTGCATGCATTTATTTCTTAGAATAATTTACATGCATCACCCACATTAGCTGTTAATGGAAACCATGGTAGCTGTTTTAAAGAAATTGATGCAAATTGATTGTTGGGTAATTATAAATGTGCCTCTATAAATCAGTCAAATATACTCTTTATAAAAAGTGTCAGCTTAGAAACAAATTGCAATAATTCATTTCAAAATGCCTCTAAGATTTACCAACTTCTGTAGCAGCAATGATTTTGTTGGTTTAGTGCAAGCGGAAGCACAAGCTAGCATGTTGTTCATGTTCAAGTGTTCCACATCCATTTAGTAAATCCTGTAGTAAATCCAAACTGTTCAAATGCATGTCTCTATAAATATTAAAGTACATAATTCCTAGCCACAGAGGGCTGAATGACACAGTGACACTCAGCTCCGTAGGCCCTCTGTGACAGAAGGGAGAACAATGCTGTTGTTTGCCAGCTTGGCCTGTCTCAAAAGGAAATGACGTGACTGCCAGAGAACCCAGCCCCATCATGAGGTAATCTGCTATAAATCCAATGACGAATGTCTCCTATCAGGTAGGGAAGCATGACGAGGCCTGGATGGTCCTTAAGCAAATACACGACACCAACATGCGGGCACGTGGACAACCAGAGAAAGTCTTCACGGTGAGTCCTCACCACATTCCCACCCTTCCAGGATCTTACAGCTTACTGCCACTGGAAGCTTAAAGCGCTGCATGTTTTAATTAATACCACATATCGTGGAGGAGTTTTCCACTTGTAGCTTACTTACACTTTCTGTAAAGCAAATGAATGCATCCTTGAATTTTAGTTGATGCCAACAAGTGTGTTCTGTAAGATGAGCAGGGCAACACGAAGCATGCAGAGTGCCGTAAGGCAGCACCAATGCAGCAAAGCCACTGTCTATGTTTTACTTTTAAATTTGAGATCTTTCCAATACAAGTGGGTCAACCTATTTGATAGGTGGAAAAAACCTATGCCAAGTGTATTGATAATTTTACACTGGGTCATGAGTGTATTTTATTCAGTAGGATTTTTATTGAAAACATTGGTTTGGTATTTACTTTGTATTGCAAGGTGATAGTATAGGTTGTCTAACTGAGCTTATCTCATTAACTCACATTTTACATATCCTAAATCCAGCTGAACATTTTATAAAATCGCTCAACTCTGAAGTCTTTTGCAGTCCTTTTTGATCTGTGGGTACACATTATGTATTCCATGCATATCTTATGGTTTCATTAAGGAGTATATGATTCTAAATATTTCATTTTAAAACACTTTCAGAGAAAGTGCTGAGGCCAGAATGTTGTGTTCTGACATGTGACTCACTGTTTTATCAATCAGTTGTATACAAGACAAATGAAATTTACCCATCAAAAACATACACAGAAGAAGGCAATGGCAAACATCTTCTGACTTCCACCACCACATGAAATTTCACTTACAAGAAATAGGTGTTACAGGAAGATTAGCAGTTTGTTTACTTACACAATTTTCCATGGTCTCCCCTGCAGGTGAACAGAATTAAGATCCCAAAACAAATTGATGAGCTCGTGGAGATGCAGTCAGAAACTGCAAACCCAATGTCTAAGGTCCTGTTCAGAACCAAGACCGAGCTCTATGGGGTGAGTCAGACTGAGGTGCACTGTTCTCAACTGGAATAAAAATGGAAATACAGTATGATTCAAGTAGAATTACAAATTATTTAGATCTCAGTCCACTTCAGGGATGCAGAAATTCAATTCAATTTGGCCTTTATTGCATATGTTACCCATGGTGCACAACTTATTCTTGCCATTTGGTAATTGATATTTGTGTACTGATTATTACCTTAAATATGGCATAACAGAGTAATATGTCCTCTCTGTTTGCAGATTTGGTTGACTTTCATGAGATGCTTTAACTACCCAGTAAAGGATAACACAATCAAACTTGCAATTGTGTGGTTCACACTGTCTTTTGGGTAAGTTGTGGTCACAGCAAGATGATAATTCACAATATGTTTTCTCTCTTTTCTTATGAAACTGAATAACTGACATATGAAATCAAGCAGATGTTTAAATTAGAAACTTCACAAGATTCACATCCAGAAATTAATTTTTATAACATATACTTTGAAGAGTTTACTTTGCTATGTGTAAACTATACAAACAAACTATAGTTTTCTGAAATATTGGTAATTTAATACTTTAGTATGGGACAAATATATATAGCAGACAATGTAAGAATCCCTCACATCAGTGTATTTTGTTTTAAGAAATGAAAATTCCACTTTTAATGCATACAGCTCTGTAGGTTATGACTCCAGTTGCCACTGATCGACATCAGTATAAAGCAGAAGTAGGAAGCAGTGTTTGCTCAAGGATCTTGATTGGGGGACCGATAGCCGCTGAGCCCATGGTACTGCTTTGTGGAGGAACTTTGTGAACATATTGCGATGGAGTACATTTCTTCTGCCCCTCTGCAGCTGCAGCCACTTCTCTGAATAAGTCTGCTACAGCCTGGCATTTTTTAGTTTTGGCTAAAAATTAAAGGAAGCTTGTATGATCATGCTGAGTAGCCCGTGACTGCCATGTCTCTGTTCCATTACCGCTGCTGTTCACAAACGTCCCATCAATTTGCATTTGATTATTCTCCCATATAAATCAGCAAGTCTTTATAAACCAAATATGAATTGGCTTCTGCTTTTTAATTTTCAGTGGAATGTATGTGTTTGATAAAGAAAATTCAAATACAAATCACAATATTAAATTTGAGTTCCATATATGATCCATGTTGTGCATGAACAGAGGTAAATGAATAGCAATTATTTATTTCCATTTTCAACAGATAGTGCATATGAATTATATCCTTGACATGTTTCCATGTCATCAGCCTTAATAGCAAATGACACACAGTCTGTTTACGTTTGGCTCACACTGCTGGTGACATTTTTTTTGCTTTTGTAGGACCCATTTTTAAACAAAGTTCTGAACACCCATTTTTACACATTTTGCCTCTGTAATTAAACTGTCTAATTGCTGTTGCTGAAGAGCAATTTGGCTATGAGCCGAGCACTGCTCTGTGACAGCTAAACTCTGGAATAGAGTTCCAGCACCATGTAGAAATTATAATACGGGAGGGAAAAGTGCTCTTAACACGTAATTGCCATGAAGATGTTTAAGACTAATCTGCATTTATGCATGTCCACAAAATAAGTATCGGTTCACAAATATCTCAAAGTACTTGAAAATATTTTGAAGATACATGTGTAATTAAAAAAAGTTTTTGGTATTCTTCACCCTATATGGTTAATCCCCGAAGGTTACCTTTACTTAGAGTTAAAGCTAGGTTTCTGCAGTGAAACTCATCACACTGTTGTATGTCAACAAGATGAATTTTCCGTAATCTGGATTGTTCCGGCATACTGCTGCTAACTATTTTAACAGTTAAGTGCATTTTGTGCAGGTGTGGAATAAATAAAACATGACACGTAACATAAAATTGTTTTCAATTGTTTTGTTTATTCTGCTTTTTTATTTGTAAGTACCTTGCACTCTGTTTTTTTGTATCTATGTATGCAAATTTGGAGAGGCACTAAATACAGGTGTTTTACAGGCATATTTTACAGACTCAAATTTGAATTGTAACTACGCACTTTGACTCTGAAAGTAACAGAACAAAATATATTGTAATGCAGCCAAGGTTGCTGTGAATTAATCCTTAACAAAATTTCTTTGATGGCATTATTGATGATTATCCTGCAGTAACAGCTCTCATGTAATTCTAAAACCCAGGGCTCAAGGCTACTTCATTTACTTAAGTGCTTAACAAGTAATGGCAGGGCAGCACAATGAACACAGCAGATGTATATTTTGTATATCCTTTGTATTAACAAATGCTTTGCACTGTACATATAATCAGGCTCTTCCATCAGTTTTCTGTGTTTCCATCTTATGTGTGCTTGACTGTAACTGAGCTGACTTGACCTCTGGTCAAGTAAGATCTAAATCAAGATGTTCATTCCCTTTCCTGGGCCTTTGTTACTATCTCTCTGCATTATAAAAGCTTACATGTGGACTCACTACGTTTCTGAAATATCTATGCATGTTATATACTGTAACAAAATTAATTAACATGATGTTTCTAAATATTTTAAATATGGTTATAGCTATGTAATGACCCAACAGTGGTTATAATTTGATATGTGCATAGAGTTGTGAAACTGAAGACGGGAATGCTGATTCAGAATGGTCCAAGTTCCATAGTCCATGTTAGGAGGGAAAGACATCTCCTGCTAGCCTACCCTTGTGTAAGGTGCTTGCTCTAAATTGCCCTAGTAAGATAATTTATACAAAAAATTGGTAACTAGATGAACAATTTATGTTACAAAGGGGAGAAACTGAGTAATTTGATAAAATTGCTATTATAATATCGTTACATTATATTAGGGATATCTCAGCCAAGTGGACATGCGCTCCTATCAGGATATGTTTGATGTCACCGGTGGATTAAAACCATCGCTGCTGCTGAAGTCACTATGGTGGGCCAAGGCCTCTATGGTGGTAAGACAACTGAGGTTCGGCTGGAGAATTTAGAAGCACTGGACAGCGTGTGGATGCTGTATCTCACACACCTATTCAGTGTTGCAGGGATGGTGGCCAGAGTGCCTCCAGATTAGCAAACTGCAGTCTTATTATATAATTAAGAATGGTGTCTTGAGGATGTGTTCCAAAAAAATGGATCACATTCTTTCACCCTCTGCCTGACCTTATGCCAGGGCCATGGAGAAGATACTCTAAGCAAAAGGAGTTGAAACTGACTGACTGAAAACTTACCAGTGTTTGCGTTCTCCCATGTTATTGTTAGTGATTTAAACAGGTGAAAAAAAAAACATAGAGGAAATTTACTGTATAAAATTATTCTAGACATTTTTTACATTTTTACAACAATTTTTACCTAGTTACAGTATTGTTACATATACACCTTAAATATACAGTATGAGCATGGATGCCTTATTGTCTGTACTGTAGAATAAAATGTGAGGATGTGAGAACTGATGACCTGCTTTGACTCAGCATCTTTCAAGTTCCCCTGACAGCTGGAGTAATAACTGAAAGAGAAGATATTTTTTATATCCAGAGAAAGTACAAAGCACCATTAGCTATCTCATATCCTGTTTACTGTGGTTGCTATATGTTGCTAAGATGAAGCCCAATAGGACTGTGCTTGTGCTATCAACAGGATTTCATCAGTGTTTCATTGACAGGGGGAAATTTCTTCCCTGCTTACCATCCAATAAGCCACAAGGGTAGCCAGTAAATGTGTTTGTTTTGATTTATAACTAGCCTTCATTACATTTTATACCATCCAGCCTTCACAGCAATACTTACAAACAACAAAAGACAACAACAAAAATATTGTTAACCTATTTTTATTAAACTACTCACATGTCAGAGACATATTACAGTATTTTCTGTTCTATGCAGGAAGACTCTTCCCAGTTAATTGTAAACTGAGATTGCTTATAAATTACAGCTCCAATGGCCTTATATGTAGACATCATTGGTGATTCATCCATTTTCAGATATGTCTCTGTGTTTTACTTTGAGTCTTGGTGAAGGGTGAGCATGGCTCCTTCAGAATTTACAGTTGATAAATACCAGCAACTCTTGGTTAAAACTTACACCTAAGGTGTTTATTAAAATGCCAAGATCAAAGGAAAGAAAGGAAACAGTATGTGTAATATTTACATTTGCATTCAATACATCTGTAATCTACAAAAACCATGAGCAGGCATCTACATCAGTTTCCCCAAAAGAGCAAATGAACCATTTAAATAGCCTCTTTTCTGGTTTTACAAAGGACTAAACCACCTTACTTTCTGATGAAGTAAAACTGAATTTTTCTAAAACATTCTGCTTATGGTCATAGTAAAATTGTTGTATTTGTTAGTGAGGATCAGTCTCAGTATGAGTTATATCTGATGGTGTCCTAGCTCTTCTCGTAGTGTTTTCCAGTGAAACACCAATGGTTGGAGCAATGTAAAACATGCCCACATATTTCTCCTGTGTACTTTTATATGTCGCTAACCACAGGTTTTATGGCCTATCCGTGTGGTTCCCTGATGTGATCAAGCACCTTCAGGCTGATGAGTATGCCTCAAGGGTCAAGATCCACAAAAATGAACGCATTGAGGACTTCACCTTCAACTTCACACTGGAGAACCAGATCCACACTAATGGCATGTTTATCAATGACAGGTAGGGAGAGTAATGTGTAGCCTTCCCTTTTATCTATGCTCCACCAGGAAATTAGAAATACTTATCTGTACTCTGCCTCCTTGCTGCTCCTCAACCAGTGTTTCTCTTTTGCCAGTAGAAAAACATGTTCATATCCTATTGTTGTATTAGCACTTTTTGTTTGTTATGAATATGTGGTAAACACTTTTGCATTTGTTTTTCATAAATGAAATAACATATATTTATTATTCCAAAGTAAAAACAAAAGGATGTGTTGCATGCATCTGCAAAAGTTAGAGTAGCTACATGCATCACGCATGCACTTTATATATTTTACAGATTATTTGGACTGATGAAAAAGTTTACTCAATTGAAAAATCTGCAAATACGGATTTATTTCAGAAAACATTTAATGCACTCCCTTCGCATTCCTTCCCTGTAGATCTAATATGAAACAAGTTTCAGTAACCAACTACAAGGGCAAACTGCACAGTGAAAACCTTTTGATCGGATTTAAATTTTTTGTCATTATTCAGTTATGAGTAATTTTTCAAGCTTGTTGTTTTTCTAACCGGAATCTTTCCCTTCAGATTCATCAGCATGAAGTTCAAGTCCGTTACCTTCATCGATTCCACTTTCCAGAATTGCTATTTTGATAACGTGACCTCGGTGGGCTCCTTTTTCAGAAATTGCACTTTCACTGAGGCCTTTTTTTACAATACAGGTAAATCAGTTTTGGCTTCCTTCACAGGCTTCCTTTACTTTTTTGGCTACATTTTATTGTAGATGTTGGGTTGTAAGGTCCTTTTACAGTGTCACTCTAGTTTTATGCACAGTACTAATGTGGGTTGAAGCTGAGAATTTAAAATGAAAATTCTGACAAAGGTTTTTATCTGACAAAAGTACAAAAAACTGAGGAAAGGTACTTCTGTAAGATCAGACAGCTCTTGGAAATCACTGTACAGGTTGTATACTATAGAGAATTCAGATGCACTTTGTTATCAGAAAAATTAAGTAAAACTTCAAAAATTAGAGGATGTTTATACTAAACTGTTTTAGCAAATAACAAAATATTTTGAATTTAGATCAGAAGGAGGTAAACTACATGGACAAACATGGGAGGACACCTGAGCATCACACCCATGTGTGCTCGTTGAACCTCCCATTCCAAACCATGAACATTAATATAGAGCTGTTCCCCCCTTTGCTGCTATAGCAGCCCCCACTGGGAAGGCTTTCCACCAGATTTTGGGTTAGGGTTTCAGCCACAAGAGCATGAGTGAGGTCGGGTGAGAAGGCCTGGCTCACAGCCGGTGTTTAGTGGGGTTGAGGTCAGGGCTCTGTCCAGACCACTCAAGTTCTTCCATGCCAGCATAGGCAAACCCTGTGTTTATGGAGCGCGCTTTGTGCACGGGAGGGCCCAGACATGTTGGAACAGGAAAGGAGCTTCTTCCCCAAAGTGGGGTCACAAAGTTGGAAGCACACGATTGTGTAGAATGCGTTTATATGCTTTGATGGTGCAGCAGAAACAGTTCAGCTCAGTCATTAGAAGGGGGGGGGGGGTCCACATACTTTTGGCCATATAGTGTATAATTTATACTTAATTTTCCAAACCACTACAAATGGGACCTTAGTTACTGTAATTACTAGAGTAGTATGTTTGCATGGGTGCAGACTAAAATCACAAAAATCTTTGATATTGTGTTTTTTTGGTGCTGTTAGACTGCAGTGAATGCACCGTTTTTGCAAAGTTTTTTCGTCATTTGGAGTCAAAAGGCTACAGTAGATTCAATTACCTGAGAGTAAATCCCATGGCATTTTCATGAGAACGGAACAATTCGGAGGGGAAAATGTGAAATTAAACCCATCCAAAACTCCTTGACCATCTCCTTGGATTGGTCTTAGTCTGTAACAGGTGGCACTTCAGTCTTTTTGACTGTTCCCCAAGTGTTGAGTACAGCATAAAGCAGGAGTACAAGTGTGCATATATTGATGGTGAGATGACAGTGAAGGATCACGCAGTATTAAATCAGTAACAATATTGATGGCTCAAGATACTGTCCAAAAATATCTAAACCCATACTCAAAAACTCAACAACTATGTACTAAACCAAACCTATGTCTAAAGAAACATTTGATACTTAAAAAGTTAATTGTCTCATCCAGGTAAGAAGACTCAAAAAGGGTTTCCCACAGTTAGCAAAAATAAATGGGAACAATTATGATGTTTTTGACTCTGTTTTTTCCTTGATGGTAGATATTGATGACTCCAAACTGATCAACACGGAACTGATTAACAGCACGTTCCGTCACAACAAGACGGGTTGTCAGATGACTTTTGACGATGACTACAGCGCCTACTGGGTCTATTTTGTTAATTTCCTGGGGACTTTGGCAGTGCTTCCTGGCAATATAGTGTCTGCATTACTGATGGACAAAATAGGACGCTTGACAATGCTAGGTGAGTGATATGTGGCAGCCAGGAATTTCCATTTCAGTTCCATTCAGTTATTTTTTTAGAATTCTCTTCTGTGTGGCAAAATGCACAATGCTGAACAGTAGTTACAAACAAAATATTAATAGAGGGAGCAAGCAAGCCAGCTGGCTGCAGGGGAGAGGAAAACAAAAAACTCCCAGCCATGAAGAAAGGGAGGTCCAAGTGGCAGAGGCTGCCCACCCCTCCTGGGCATTTTATTGCGGTTACAGAGGAGGTGTTTTCTGCTGGGCTAACTTTGGGTGCGCCTAACGGAAATGAAGGGCACTGAATTATACACCGTGACACAATGCTTTTTCAGATCCATCAAAAGTCATCACAGCTTTTAGGTAATACCTCCGCTCCTCTGCTCCTCCTTTGGTTCACAAGACTTAACCAAATGCACATTTAGAACCTGTACTTTACTGCTGGATTTGCAACACAGTGTTTTACAGGACTTTACAACATGACAATGATTATAAGTTGAATGTTTTATTTACAGGTGGCTCCATGGTCCTGTCGGGAATCAGCTGTTTCTTACTGTGGTTTGGCACCAGCGAGTCCATGATGATAGGCATGCTGTGTTTGTACAATGGCCTGAGCATCTCGGCCTGGAACTCTCTGGACGTGGTTACAGTGGAGTTGTACCCTACGGACAGAAGGTAAGAGTGAAGACTCAATTTGTTTTGCCCCAAACCCATGGCATTTTCAGAGAACTGAATTTTAATCTGTATTTCTTTTGCAGATTGCCAGTTGCATCTAATATTGATTGCAATGTCATGACAATCTTTCCTAATCTAAGTAAAGAATATATCAAAGAAGCTTTTTGAATGCCATATTAATTGTTATCCAGTAAATCTTACACTCCATCATGATTTTCAGATGACTTCTGCCAGAAAACGCTACTAGTTTAGCAGTTTAGTTCCCAAAGGCTTTGTCTTAAAACAGTCATGAAGCATACAATAGTATCTTGTGATCTTTCTAATGCGTCTTTTTCTGTCTCTTGGTTCCAGGGGCACCGGTTTCGGGTTCTGTAATGCCATGTGCAAGCTGGCGGCAGTGCTGGGCAACATGATATTTGGGTCCCTGGTGGGCATCACAAAAGCCATCCCAATTCTGCTGGCCTCTTCAGTCTTGGTGTGTGGGGGTCTAGTGGGGTTAAGGCTACCAGACACCAGAGCCAACGTACTCATGTAACAACTAACAACACCCCCCCCCCCCCAGAGTACGGGTAGGCTGGGGGCACAGAGGTGCAAGAGGCTTAGACCATATAGTGTTCAGTTTGATCTATTTGCTTCTCCTGCCTTCTAGCATATCTGTCCTGCTGTGGTTACACAGTGTGTGTAATAATATGATGTCACGAGAGGCCATGCTCAACATGCACTATGCGACCTTTAGTTATGTTGTGTTGTGGGGAGTGTCAGAGCGGTGGTGAGTGGCAGTAACAGTGAGTGTGACTGGGTTTCTTCAAGAGGCCATTGGGGGAAAAAAAAAATGAAGAAATGCTAAAACTTGGAAAACAGTAGATATACTTCAGATTAGGGGAGTGAATAATTATAGTAATAATAATAACTCCTCATAACTAATGATATTACATATTAAGGAAAGAAACAATAATAAATAATAGTGGTACAAAATAGTGCAAAATACAATTGCATTTGAAGAATTTAAACAGTATTTTTAAGTAATTACAGTTTCTACTGGATTACTGTCTGAAACGTTGAGAGTAACTCCCTGTTTATAATGAAATTACTCTCTTAGTCTTTTATATTAGTACTCTGAGGATGTCTAAGCCTTTTACACCTATGTCAAGAAATCAAGGCCATAGAACATAAGAAGTAGTAATAATTATCAGTGTAGCCAGAGGTTCCAGGTAATTTACACTGGCAATCACATTTTTAAAAATGAGTTTACGTTTCCTGTCAACAATCATGAGAGTTATGTATACAGTACATTATCTTTTGTTATGTAGCGTGCTCTTTTTTAAAGTGTGACATCCACGATTTAAGCCCAAGGCAACTTATTCTGCTTCCCCGAGTGAGTTCAGATGAATGCCTCACGCAGTTGCTTGTGACAGTGACTTTTCTGCTTTGCTGCTCTCAGTGCATCCTTTAAAATCTACTGAATGGCCTTTTTTTTCAATGTTGTGCCTCTCCTTAAGAAAAAAGACAGCTTGTCCACCGATTGTCATTGGAAAGTGTCATGCCTTCTTGGTCTGATGCAATGCTCTCTTTCGTAGTCTTCAGTGTATCCTGTCCATATTTCAGTGTGTTGTACAGACAAGGCAGGCTGAAGTGAAGGAAATGTAGGTATGCATTTTAAGCAACGAGTAGCTGTTCAAATGAAAACTTATTTTAGAGGTGGAAATACATTCTGCATTATATTTGTATGAATCAATTCATTTGTAAAAAAGTATAATTCTAATTCTGATACAAACTTGTTTGGGCAGGTTATTGGACAGCGTAGTTTACTTGCAAGCCATATACTCACATGAGGCATAATATAATTGAGAGATCTATCTTTATTTTTATCCCAAATAATTTTTAAAGATGCAATTGCGATCAAATGATTACAAGCAACTAACACATAAGCCGTATATGCAATTTACAAGGAAAAGGACATCTCCCAAAGGTGCATTTTATTACAAGCATTCCACACACCTTTCTCATCATTTAAAGGACGATATGCGTTTTTTTTTAGCATGATTACCAAATATCAGAATCCACACTATTAACTGAATATTATTCAGCTAATACCATGTACTATTAACAGAATGAATTTGCATTGACACAGTCAGTATTGGCTGTCCACCGCAATTGTGTATGCCATTAGTGTAACACTGTGCAGCACACTGTGCTGTCTGTACAATATATCCATGGTGTCTTATCGATATTTGTGTAACTTCTGCTTGTCTGTAATTTTAATGGTAAATTCCCTTTGCTCTTAGTAAACTGCCATTTGCTTATTTGTTCTTAAGCTTGTCTCTAAAGGCCACATTGCCGAACATTCAGTAAGGTAAATGTATGTTCCAGTATTTATATAAGGGGCATTTGAGCCATACCGATTGTTAGTATCCGATTATAATGCGCTTAATATATTAACTAAGAAGAAAAGATGGAACAAAACTTACAAGCAATGAAAAGCCATTTGAACTAGACAAGATTTAAGAGAATTACTGTAAAATTGCTGCTGCTGTTGCTGCTGCTATCACCTCAGTGCTGTGGGGTTTACACAGGACATATTGTTGAAAGATGACTGCTGACCCATATCTTGTTTGATTATAAGGACTTTGTCTTAACTAATATGTGGCAGCCACTTGTGATTTTATTGAGAAAAAAATGTTGTTTAGCATTTGTCTATTTGTGTGTGTGTGTGCGTGTGTGTATGTGTGTTTGACCCACCCGGTTTAAATACTGTATATATTAACATCTGATTACTGTAGAGCTTGGGAACTTTGTTCACTCAGTTTTGATTTGGTTTGTTCAGTGAGTATGGGATGGCTTGTGGAGCTTAGCAGTTGTCTACTCAAACTTCACAAGGCTCTGTGTTGTAGACAAATGCAATAATTCTTTTATTATTGTGTAAACTAAAGTGCATGCACGTGCTAAAGTCTTTTATTTGTGTCCAAATTTATTGTTCTTGTGTTCCTCTCAAACGGGAGCCCAGCTGTTTGATTTTGGAAGATGGTGGCTGTACCATTCTTGTAAGGTCCTTGGTGTCCAGTCTCTGTGTGTATGTGTCTCATTTGACTTGATTTTGGATCATCATGGAAGGGCATGCCTGTAGTGGAAGAACTGTATGTCCAGCACAGTTCAATATGATATGTGAACATGTGTATAAAATACTTGCCAAATTCTATCCTTAACAGATAAAAGAGGAAAAAGGTATAGGTGCAATGTAAAACACATTGTGCTCCATGAGTATTAAATAAAGAGTTCTCTATAACAAAAACTGTGTGCTTGGTGTTTAGGCTTTATACACGCTGTTCTGCAAAATCACTCATAGCTTGTGCTTATGAACAATAAATTATACACTACTTTCTTTTTGCACCCTGTGGTGGGATGGTGTCCTGTCCAGGGAGTAGCCCACCCTGCCCTATGGCTCTAGCATGGGTCATTGCAGCCCTTCATTGAACAAATGGTTACTGACAATGAATGACAATGAATAGAAGTGTATTTTTACACACAGCCTGTATGCTGAAGTGGATGTCTAAATAATCTGAGAGAAACTGTAGCAACATCTGCAAAGATGAACTGGTGAAGTGTTAAGAGTGTGGGTGGGTCTAAAGTGCGTATTTCATGTAGACAGACCACTAATCCATATAGCAGCACAGATTCTGCAGTTGACTTGCAAAGAAACACCAACACAGCATGCACATGAACTCAGGGAGTGCAACACACACAGCAAGAACCCCACTACGGCCCCGTTTAACCTGCAACGTTCCATTCAAATATCATGCTTTATCTGTAAGTGTACAATAGTTAAGTTCATAAATAGCTTTGAGCGAAAGTATCTTCCAAGCCAATGTGATGCTGTAATTCCTGCTGTTTTGGTTAAGTTTTACTGCCATCTTATGGTGATTTACACAAGGCACATGTCACTCTTTTCCTTTAAAATACTGTGCTGTATATATACTGTAGCTGTCTTTTAAGTTTTTTTGAGAATCTAATGCATGGACAGAATATACTAATCCCCTCCGGCAGATCACAGTACACGGGACAACAAAGAATGTAAGCAGCAAATTTCTCCTTTGTTCATTTAACCTTTACCTTTAATTTTCTCAGAATTTGTTAAATATATGCACACATAAGCATTACTGATGGGATGCTTTAATGTCACTTTCCTGTATTCCGGTAAAACTACTTGTATTACTAGAAATTTCCATCTGGCCTTTTATCCTCATGGTGATGTATTTAAAGGCACAGGATCATCTTTTTTGTTGGTGCTATTCACACAATTAATGCAGTGTTTAGAAATGGCGCTACAAATAATGTTGTCTGAGTATAAGAAGTGGAATGATCTTTACTTTTAGTAAAGTAAAATGGAGGAAATCTCTTCAACTGTGGAAGTTATTCCCCATTCTGTTGAAACAGCTGCCGATGGGACTCAAATTGTTGATTCCTCTGCAGGGAGCACAGTGCTGCAGTTCTGCCCTGTGCCTGTCGCAACATTAGGGAAATGACCAAAGGAACCGATGATGAGTATTAACACGGGCCATAATGTTTCCATCATTGCGCAGCTATTCGACACCGCAGTGTTTTTGCTCTCGTTCCAATCTCACATCATTTCAGTGCAGTATTGTTCTCTCCTCATTGCTGACCTGGTAGAAGCACTATTGCTGTATAGCAACATTCAAAAGGTTTTGTTGCTCAAGTTGAACTAGTACTTCCACTGCGCAGCCAGAATGTGAATTATATAATTGTTTTAAACAGAGTATTACAATAATACAAACAATATGGAGCACTGCCCCAGCTATTGCTATGCAGTG
Organism: Heterotis niloticus; assembly: GCA_018136845.1. NCBI lineage: Eukaryota > Metazoa > Chordata > Actinopteri > Osteoglossiformes > Osteoglossidae > Heterotis > Heterotis niloticus. The sequence continues at coordinate 21,229,718 of CM030891.1, forward strand.
CTCTCTGCTATTTATATATTCAAGACCAACAGAAATTTAGTGCAGCACTAAACCCAGGTTCTACAGACACATCAGAGATTGAACGCATGCATTCATTTAGAAATTGGCTCCTTTTTGGCACACAGGCATTTACACATGGGCTCTTTTTGTTACACAAGCTGAACAATACCAGCTGCAGAAATGAATCCAGAGGGATCCCACTCTTTAGCATTTTAACGTTTCATTGTTAAGTATTTAACACCACTTTATATTAAGATAATCACAGGTTTCAGTGGTATAATTATCAAACCAAGAAAGCGCCCATAAGTTCAGAAGAAATTACTTCTGCCGTGTAAAATGTGTGAAATGCTGTGGATGTTATTATGTCTTGTGAGTTTTCACTCTCCACAGTCTGCTGGGCTGCTGGAGTGGAAATGTTGTTACACCGTAATTGGATTACAGTTTCTACTCTCTATTTAATTCTTTTTTTTTTCTGATGTTTCAGTCAGAAATTTTCCACCCCTGTGAATAGGTGCTATACAGTCGGAAGATTCTATCTTTTTCTCTCCAAACGTGCAATGGACTGCAATAAATTTCAGGTTGAACACAATTGCACTCCTGTGCAGCAGGGGCTTGGGGAGTCGGATGTACTCTAGTGGCGATGCCTCAACAATTAAACCTTTGGCCTCCAAGGCAGTCGTTGGTGGCTCCTGCATTTCACATTTGCTGGCAGACATCCACAAAAGCCAACTGTGGCCTACAAGTGTGACCATGCATTCCAAAAGTGCTGCCTTCAAGTCATAGGCTAATAGCGTTTCATTGAGTTAAATATGTACAGTTGTATATTAAGTTAAATAGTCATATAACTGTCCTCGACATATGACTTAGTTGACTTGTGACTGACATGCAGTTACAACAATCATAAGTAAATAAAAAAATTAAAAAATGAAATGGACTAAAATTTCCAAAGAAATGAATTCTTAATGATTTCTAGAATTCTGGTAACCAAATAAGTATCTTAAAGTTAACTGAAACATTTATGTATGAAGTTGTAATGTAAAATGTGGAGTACCTGCTTTCTGCATGTACAATGTTTTAGCACAAAAATGGGAACTCCCAACAGGTGTATAAAAGCATGTACAGTACTACAGCACAACTGAGCGCTCATAGCTTACACGGCAGATGTTATGAAAATGCATTTCAATACTGTACGTGTACCTTCACAGTATGCATGTGTGATGTTGTAGTGCAATGAGGTATAAGGCGAATACCACACGAGACTGTGTGCTACACACATGCCCCACCCACACACAGCCAGTAACCATTTTCTCATGTCTGCTCCACCATAGCTTTGCCCCTTTCCTTTCTCCCTTCCTTTTGTGACTAAAAGACTGTACAGCAACCGATGTTGGGTCTTATCCAGAGTGTTATATCATACAAAGATGCAGATGTAACAGATTCATTCAGCACATTTATATGTACACTGATATGGTATGGGTACAACATGGCTTTTGGAACAACAGGACGAGGGTTCAAATCTCGGTCACGACAAGGGAATTTCCAGTAAGGGTCCTTGGGCTTAGACCCCTAATGCTGAAGCAAGCCTACCTTCAAAAATAAGCGAGAGACTTATACATAAAGCCACACCGGCTCGGACGTTGCCCAGGTTAACAAGGTCCGCGTCAGTTGTTGAGGGATCAGGACATACTGATGGAAAGTGGGCTACTGGAACAAGACACACGTGGACTAGGACCAATAACTTGGAACTGATGGAATGCTACTATAACAGCAAGCCCAAGGAGAGAGGCTACATGCACCGAATGTGGGAACTATGGATGACCAGAAGACCAACCTCCACGTTGACCAAGAAGCAGCTCTTGGTCCAGTGTTATAACATCAATAGAAGGAAGCTACTCTCACAGCTGGAACTTGAAAGACTCCAACCACAGTGTGGGAACATTACAGTTGATGGAACCAATGAGCTTCCCCCAGCACCTGCAAGTACAGAGAAACAACTTGCTACTCCACCGTCAGTCATAACAGCAGCATCCAATGAGCTGAGGATGAAGATTAAGGCCAAACTACTACACCCAGTCAACTCTCGGGTACGACTCTCTTGGCTAACTGCCAGGATTCCTTTGGAAGAGATGCTCACGGAAGTTAACAGTGTTCTGCTCAGTATTCCTACCACCACCATCACTGAAACCAATGAGCTTGTATATGCCACTGCAACAGTAATCCTGGAGATGCTTGGATACAAGATCAAGAGCACCAGGGCAGAGTGCCCCCCATGGAAAAGAAGATTTGAAGCCAAAATCAGTGAAGCCCGAAGGGACATCAGCCGGCTAACAAAGGTACAGAAAGGAGTCGTGAAAGACAGGTCCTGGATACTAAGAAAATATAGTAAGATGCCTGTAAGCGAGGCTCTGGAGACTGCCAAACAAAGACTCACAGCTCTGGCAACAAGACCAAAGAGATACACCAGGGAAGCAAAAGCCAAAAAAAATAAATGGCCTGTTCTCCAAAGAACCGTCTAGGGTGTATTCACAGCTGCAAGGGAACACCAGCAGCAAAAGATTAGATCTACCCAGAGCTGAGACTGAGAAGTACTGGAAGGATATATGGTTGAAAGAGGCATCACACAACACTAATGCTAAGTGGCTGAAAGACCTAAGAGACCACAGTGATCTTCCAGAACAAGAACCAGTCACCATCACCAGGGCAGATATCAAACAACATGTCTCAGGCATGAAGAACTGGACAGCACCTGGACACACCTGCTGGCTGAAGAAGCTAACAGCACTCCATGATTGCCTGGCAGCACAAATGAATGAGCTGCTAACAACAGGCACCCACCCCCAGTGGTTAACACAAGGCAGGACAATCCTGATCATGAAAGACCCCCTGAAGGGCACATTGCCCTCCAACTACAGGCCAATAACCTGCCTCTCCATGACATGGAAGCTCCTCTCAGGCATCAAAGCAGACAAGCTAGATAGTCACATGAGTCAGTACATGAGCAAAGCTCAGAAAGGCATTGGAACCAACACCAGAGGGTCAAAGCACCAGCTACTACACCCAGTCATCCAGTTGGGTGATTGTTGTTGATAGAACAATCACCCAAGACTCTAAGACTAGACAGACCAATCTGAGCACAGCCTGGATCGACTACACAAAGGCCTATTATTCGATGCCCCATACATGGATACTGGAATGCCTGGCACTGTACAAGGCTAATAAGGCACTGATAAGCTTCATCAAGAACTCCATACAGCTGTGGAGGACAACACTGAAAGCCAATTCCAAGGCCATTGCACAAGTCACCATAAAGTGCGGTATATACCAAGGTGATGCACTGTCCCTGCTGCTGTTCTGCATAGGACTGAATCCCTTCAGCCACATCATCACAAAGAGTGGATACGGATACAGGTTCGGAAGTGGAATAACCATCAGCCACCTCCTGTATATGGATGACATCAAGCTGTATGCCAAGAGTGAGCGAGACATCGACTCACTGATCCACCTCACCAGAATCTACAGCGAGGACATCAGGATGACATTCAGACTAGATAAATACGGATGCATGGTGGCCAAGAGAGGGAAGGTGATCAGAACTGAGGGAGTGGAATTACCAGAGGGCAGAATAGCAGATGTACAGGACAGCTACAAGTACCTTGGTATCTTACAGGCCAATGGGAATCAGGATGAGACTATAAGGAGATAGCCACAGCCAAATATCTCCAGAGGGTCAGACAGGTACTTAGAGGCCAGCTCAATAGTAGGAACAAGATCCAAGCCATAAACATGTACGCCCTACCAACCATCAGGTACCCAGCAGGAATAGTGAGCTGGCCACAGGAGGAAATAAATGCCACTGATGTCAAGACATGAAAACTCACGATGCATGGAGGGTTCCACCTGAAGTCCAGCAGCTTGAGACTACAAACAACGGACAGAAGGAGGGTGAGGATTAGTGAGTGTCAGAGCCACTATCCAGAATGAAACAAGGAACATCCGTGAATACATCAAGAAGATGGCCCCCCAGGACAAACTGATGAATGAGTGCCTCAGACAGCAGAAAACAGTGGATGGTGAGGAGGAAGAGAAGTCATTGTGGAAGACCAAGCCCCTCCACAGAATGTATCACTGGCAGATAGAGGAAGTGGCTGACATCAAGAAATCCTACCGGTGGTTAGAAAAAGCAGGCCTGAAGGACAGCACAGAGGCTCTGATCATGGCAGCACAAGAACAGGCCCTGAACACCACATCTGAGATCTACCACACTAGACAGGACCCAAGGTACAGGCTGTGCAAAAACGCCCCTGTTCAGCACATAGTAGCTGGGTGCAGAATACAAGCTGGGACAGCATACACTGAAAAGCATAACCAGGTAGCAGGGATAGTATACAGAAACATCTGTCCCAAGTATGAACTAGAAGTCTCCAAGTCCCGATGGGAGGCACCTCCGAAAGTGGTTGAAAACAATAGAGCTAAGATCCTGCGGGACTTCAAGTTCCAGACAGACAGGCAGCTGCTGGCCAGTCAACCAGACATAGTGGTGGTTGATAAGGAGCAGAAAACCGCAGTAGTGATAGATGTGGCAATCCCAGCTGACAGTAACATCAGGAAGAAGGTGTATGAGAGAAGGTTGAGAAATAGCAAGGCCTGAAGGAACAACTGGAACAAATATGGAAGGTGAAGGCCAAAGTGGTTCCCGTGGTACAACAACTGAGCTCTCTGTCCAGAAAAGTGCAGTATATACATATAAATACTTATAAATGAGGGTTGCTAAAAAAATTACATTTTACTCCTTTCTCAGAGCTGAAAAAATTTGTAGTATTTTTTTACTATACCTCATATGTATCTGCACATACTTTCCCTTGTAGGTAATATCTTTCCTCATACTCAGGGCTTCTGTCAGATGCCTTGGCGTTTGAGGGTATGGTGTAGTATTTTACTGTTCCTAGGATTATGCTCTTCTGAACTGAGAAAAATGTTGTCATTCCTGGCTTCTGATGGAGCCATTCTTCTGGCTTAGGGGAGTCATGACCCTGAGTGTTCCTATCAACAGTGGGACTACCTTGGTTTTCACCTTCCGTGGTCTCTGCAATTCTTTTCTCAATCCCTGGTATTTGTCCAACTTCTCATATTCCTTCTTCCTGATGTTTCTGTTACTTAGGATCACCACACCTATCCCCACTGCTGCTTTCTATTCCTTTTCTGTTATCACTGTATCTTGCTGGAGAGCCATGCCTGTTTATCTGTCTGGATGTGGAAGTCCCACAGGATCTCAGCCCTGTTATTTTCCACCACTATGGGAATATCATAGGCTGAAAATGCAGTAGTGAGCAGAGACTGCCCTCTTCTGATAATATAACATTTCAGCAGTGACATGATGGTACCTCACCATCACTTACTAAATGCTGTTCTTGTTTATTTAATTTTAAGTTTGTGATGATGCAATGATGCATATGCCTCCAGGCCTCTGGTTCAGTCTGGGTAGTATTTATGAGGGTTTCCTCCAAGTCCCCCATTTCCTGGAGCACCATGGCCATCACCTGGATAAGCAGTGGTGAATATGGAAGGGCAGATGGATTAATTTTGCTATTATCAGCATTACCAACTTTCTCTTCATAAACATCTGGTTTACTAGACTGGATGTGTTCCTTTACAGCCTTTCTAAAATGCTAATTCAAAATTATTAACATTCCTTGTGTTGATCTCTGCTATTCTGTTTGCTTTGAGAACTTGAGATGTGGAGATAAAAATAGCAGTCGGTGGCACATGTCCCCCTAGCATTCAGGAAGCCTGATTCCCTCATACTGGTATGGAACTCCACTGGGCACTGGGCTACCAGACAGTTGGTGACACTCCTACCTACAGACATGTGTCAGACCACCCCTATGGGTTCAGCTTGTATTTACATTGGCCAGGGTCTTTCAGAATGAACATCTAATGTATCTAAATGTAGAAAATGGTAGCAACTAATTCAGATTAATCCAGGGGAACAAACTATATAATATATAATATATAATATTGTATATATATATATATATATATATATATATATATATATATGTACTGTGTGTGTGTGTGTATAAATACACTGCTCAAAAAAATTAAAGGACAGGTAGTCCAACTTCTCCAGGATGGCACATCAATACGGGCATGGAGGAGATTCCAGGAGACAGGCAGTTACTCTAGGAGAGCCGGACAGGACCGTAGAAGGTCTTTAACCCATCAGCAGGACCGGTATCTGCTCCTTTGGGTAAGGAGGAACAGGATGAGCACTGCCAGAGCCCTACAAAATGACCTCCAGCAAGCCACTGGTGTGAATGTCTCTGACCAAACAATCAGAAACAGACTTCATGAGGGTGGCCTGAGGGCCCGACATCCTCTAGTGGGTTCTGTGCTCACTGCCTGGCACCGTGGAGCTCGATTTGCATTTGCCATAGAATACAAGAATTGGCAGGTCTGCTACCCTGTGCTTTTCACAGATGAGAGCAGGTTCACCCTGAGCACATGTGACAGACGTGAAAGGGTCTGGAGAAGCCCTGGAGAACGTTATGCTGCCTGTAACATCGTTCAGCAAGACCAGTTTGGTGGTGGGTCAGTGATGGTCTGGGGAGGCAGATCCATGGAAGGATGCACAGACCTCTACAGGCTAGACAATGGCACCTTGACTGCCATTAGCTATCGGGATGAAATCCTTGGACCCATTGTCAGACCCTACGCTGGTGCAGTGGGTCCTGGGTTCCTCCTTGTGCACGACAATGCCCAGCCTCATGTGGCGAGAGCATGCAGGCAGTTCCTGGAGGATGAAGGAATTGATACCATTGACTGGCCCCCACGCTCGCCTGACCTAAATCCAATAGAACACCTCTGGGACATTATGTTTCGACACCTCATACTGCCTAGGAGCTCAGTGATGCCCTGGTCCAGATCTGGGAGGATCCCCCAGGACACCATCCATCGTCTTATCGAAAACCTGAAATATTCTGCTTGCATAAGCATTCAAAACCCACACATTAATGTTTAGTAGAGCCACCTTTTGCTGCAGTAAAAACTTTCAGTTTTTAGGATAAGAATGTACCAGCTTTGCATACTAAGGGAAGTTATTTTTCGCAATTCATCCTCACATAAAATTCACGGTGGAGATGGTGTTGCTCCAGTTGGGTTGTGGTGTTGGTCAAGGACAGGTCCATGGTGATGTGGCGTGAGGAGCTCAAAGCTGTGCACCTGCTCTACTATTGAACCAGCAGTGCACCGAGGGCTCAGAGTGGCTTGAATCCTTCTGAAGTCTACAATTGTCTCCTTTTTCTTCCTGACATTGAGACACAGATTATTAAAAGTATACCAAGTTACAACCTACATTATCTCTTTTCCGTAGGCAAACTCGTCGTTGCTGATGATGAGGTCCACAGCTGTGGTACCATCAGTGTATCTGATGATGTAGCTCCAGCTGTAATTGAAGACACAGTTGTGGTTAAGAAGGTAAACAGCAGTGGGCTAAGCAGACAGCGATGTGTGGTACATGTGTTCATGTCAGTAGTGTTCAAGGTGCTGCCATGGATCCTCAGGGCCTGTAGCTGTTACATCTGTGATGTAACATACAGCTGAATCTAAAAAAACAGGGCTGTTAACTTCCAGGTATTGGAGAATTCAAATCTGTGAGGAAAAAACCCTCTGTCGTTTTTAGGTCCACTTCATCAAGCACTTTGCCGTCATTGCAAAGCGAAACAAGCAAAGCAAACTCAACGTAAAGCAAGGAGATACAAAATCTGCCCACTCCATATTTGGAAGAACACTTACTGGCATCATTTTCAAGAGTCAGGCATCCATTTCCTGTTCTGCCACTGAAGCGGTAAAAACAGCTGCTCCCTAGTGAACATTAACCCTTCACGGGGGGTCGTTCTCAAGTGGACTGCATTTCCTGAGCGGTCGTCAGGAACACTTCCCAAAAAGAGCCGACTTTAAAAACGTGTATAGCTCACAACATGCATCCTTTGTGAGTGCTTAGGATTGCTATACGAAACTGTTCTTATTCTATACAACTACTGCAACGTAATCTATTTCCTTCCTCTTCACAAAACAAATCCAGTTGTCATTTTCTCTGGCTTTTTACATACTGTATATATGCAGTGGCATAAACATAAAACTTATATGGTTTATTGTTGCCTTGTGGACAGAGCATGTATAAGGGTTAGAGCTGCCATCTGGAGGTTGAAAGATGAAGGATGAGCAATGTGCTTACTGATCTGCTCCAGTAAAAACCGGCTACAAAATAGGTAAATAATTATAAACTACTTTTATTACTATGAACGAATGTTAAAAAAATTATTTTTGGCAGACAGAGCTGTTTCTTTCATCCATTCGTCCATCCATCTACCCAGCTATGCATCCAGCCAATATCCTTAACCCCTATGTCCTTGTCAGGGTTGCAGTGGTCCAGAGCCCTTCCTAGAATCACTGACCTCTAGGCTATGAAGATACACCAGCTCACTGCAGGCAATTTTTTTCCAAATTCATTGATTTTTTTTTTTTTTTTATAAGAGACATTTGTTTTGAAATAATTGTGTTTGCACTGATTAACTTCAGTTCTTACTAAGTGTTTGAACGGCCACACTGCAAACATAAACGAGCATTTCTTAAAGGAGGCCTCTGTGTGCTTCCTGAGTGCGCCGATAGAGGGAGCTCTTACATAACAGACAAAGCGTATGCAGCGCGTCAGCGTTTGCTTCACGCGTGGAATCTAAGTGGAATCGGACGGCACGGCCAGCCTTACTGAAAAGTTGCAATTTTCTCTATGCGAACTTGTGAAGTTCATATCACAGATGGTGGTGCCCTTACCTGCTTGGTAATTTTTCCCTTGTCCTGCACAAATGTAAAACATTCCTGGGACAGCAGGAGGCGTAGTGGTTAGGCCAGCCCCTCTCTCATCCTCTAGTACCCTGGTACCCACATATTCACCCCTTGTTATTTCAGTAAATCTTACTCAACTCTACACAGGAGTAAAAGATACGTTTCTTTGAAGAAACTACCTGATAAATAAGTAAACATCTGTAATTTTAAAGGATTAAAATTTCATGTTAGTACACTTATTATATAAGCAGATCTGAAATTATGCCTTTTTTCATTTTGTGATTTGCACTGCAAATAGCTCAGAATAAACTGTAAACTGCTGACTTTAAATCTGTAAAACTGTCCGCCTTTAAGAACTAGTTTGCCGTCATCGACTGAGTTAGACTGTATTTCTTGATTTTCCATTATTCAGAAGATGCCGCAGCGTTCAGAGAATAAAGTAATGGCCATAAATTTTTTTTACACCACTGTGTACAGCTTTTACAAATGATTGGAAATGATGAAATTTCCAAAGAAAGGCGTATGCAAACATAGAGGTTTTTGTATTTTTCTGATCTCTTTCTGCTACCAGTTTAACTCTTCCTACAATAGTTCATAAAATAAAAAAGATAAATAAAGTGAAAGGGCATTAAATTCAGACGCCGCTCACATCTGTTTGTGTCTGTCGACAGCTGAACCTCATGTAATTCAGTGAATAAGGGAGCAGAAAGACCCTAAATAACCCATTGTGATAAATGATCTGTCATTGGAGGAAGGCGTCTAACTGATCAGAATGAGATAAGAAAGGTTGCCACATTGAATAAACTGTGTTTACCGCATCGATGATAATACACTTAATTTTCTAAAGCTTAAAAAAAAATAAAGTTCTGTCATGCAGCAGAAGCCCGGGAAGGAGTAGCAGGCCTCCAGGTTAAATGAATGCTTTGACAGAGCAAGCGAGAGACAGAGGCTATAATGTCAAGTTGTTAAGGCAGTTCATGGCCTGCAAAAGGAATTGAAAAACCTCTCATCAACGTCATTATCATGACTTTGCAAGATCTATGTGTTGGGGTCATGCTTTTCCATGTTCTCCTCCCTTCAATTTCACCTCACCGATTGTATAAGGTTGTTTGGACATGAAACTTTTCCCTTTCTTAAAGTTCTACTTGCATTTCATCAGAAAAAACATTAAACCACAATCCATATGTCTTATTTTATTTTATATTAGTTACATATGGTTGCATGAAAGGTTTTATTTTCATTACACTTTGCACCAGGATATGATAATTGTACTCTTTGTAATGCAAAGAAAGTGTTAATTCCACATAACATGAGCAACTCACCACTCCAACTTGTTTTGTGTATATATATATATATATAAAACAAGTACTGTATATATAAAACTTGTAATATTATATGTAATATAATATGTTACATATAATATTAACTATAATGTATATAACTATATATTATAGTTAATATATAAATGTACAGTATGTATGTCATTTATATGAAGTATTGTTTTATTTTATAGAACTGTAAAGCTGTCAAGTGGACACAGCTCCTTGTGTAAAATATAAGTGGTTAAATGTAATGCTTCACTTTTTATGTTTTTACCCGTTTAGCAATTTTGAGGAATTCCTGCTGAGGAAAGAAAGCATTTCTACCCGTTTTTGTCATCTTTCAACATAAAACTCCTCATCAGTGCCGGAGTAACTGGAGCATAACTGACAGTTTATATTGTACAACCTAAACATTGTTAGTCATCTTACACAAAAGCATCAAGTAAACTTATAATCATGATCATATGTGATATTGGCAGTCACGGCAAAGATCCCGCTTTGCACAATGCAAACACACTTTTTGTCTTTATAAACACAGGCTAGCTCCTTAACTTACAAACAGAACTGAAGGTGAACTTTGTAACTCCAAAGTGCTTTTCACCCCTAAGACACAATCGGAAGCTTAACAATGATAGAGATTCCTTGATTTATTCACTGGTTTGGTTGTCAAAACCCTCAGTATAATGAATGAAAAAATTCATTTTTTTTAACTCTGTTGAATTTTTTCTAAATGACCTGAAAATGTAATCTTCGAAGCTTTGGTCCCAACTGTTGACCTCTTTATCCCATAAGTGTTGTGACATTTGTTGCGTTCTTTATCTCTACTTTAGGATCCATGGTAGCAGGACTTTTTTACCAAACCTGTTAGAATCACCAACACTCCAGAACACAAACTGTAAACAAGGTTACACTCGTAATATTAAATTAATGTTTAGTATACTTGTGATTTTAAATAAGGGCAGCACAGTAGCCTAGTGGGTGGCATGGTTGCCTCACAGCACCTGGGCCGGTCGGCCGTGAGTTTGAATCCAGTTCGGTCTGTGTAGCGTCCCCATGTTCCCTCCATGTCTGTGTGGGCTCCTGTTCTCTTCCAAAGTCATGTGTTTCAGGTTAATTATTTACTCTAAATCACCTATAGTGTGTGAATGGATATGTGTGGGGTCACCCTGAAATGACCTGATGCCCCATTCAGGAGCAGCTTCATAGCCCAGGATCCAATGACCACTGCAACTCTGTTGAGGACAGGTGGCTAACAAAAATGGATGGATGGATGATGTTAGAAATCCACTTTTCACTCAAGCAGCTGTGGTAAAAGAGCAGTAACCTCCAGACTGCCTCCCTGGCCCAAGAGCAAGTGCAGGTTTCTGACTGCTGCTTTAATTTTCATAAAATAGTACAGCTTCTCAGAAATCTAGACTCTAAATCAAAATAACTGTGGCTTTTTTCTGTGCTTAAAAGTATGACTTTTTACATTTAGTTCATTTTATAGTTTTTATATATATTTTAAATTGCATCAGACATTAAACTTTAAAAATGCTTTATGGGACCTAAAAGCCTTAATCTGATTGGTTCATGGCCTTAAACTATCCAAGGGTGAGTGTGTGTGTATGGATGACTGTCCATGCGTGCGTGCGTGCGTGCGTGCGTGCGTGTGTGTGTGTGTGAGTGAGAGAGAGAGAGAACAGCACTGTTAATTCTCTGGCTCAGTATAAAGAACATAATGAAGCATAACAGAGTTTAGCGTAAAACCAAAATGAGTTCTGTGTTCATAGCTGATTCTGTAGCTCAGGGTTCAATGAACACCTTTATGACTCCAGTCCTTGTCCAGAGCGCTCCAGTCCTCACGGGAAAGACATTTTGTCAAAGTGAAAAACATAATTTAATCCCTCAGGGTGTTTCAGGTTGGCAGGAAATAGTTTCCACCTACACACAAATTCTTTGCACATGAACACTGAGCTGTTTTTTTGTTTGAGGGGGCAGAATTACGCAAGACAAGACTTGCGCAGGTGTCGTGCATGTACTTGCCAGCACGTTCCAGTCTCAGCAATGTGTGTACGTCTGACACCCAATCTTCAGTAGCATTTTCAACCTGACTGTGTCAATATGACCCATTGGGAATGTTCACTGAATTTAAAATCAGAGCAGTACAAGGAGCGGAGAAGCTAAGCTCTGTGACTTTCCTCCGTGCTGTTCTGTGCAGGACAACGCTCTAAGAATCTGTCTGTTCTACACACACCGTACATTATGTCCAGATTATGGCCCAGACACTGTGGAAAAAAAAGGCTCATCTGTCAGTTCAGGGACTGTTTTCCCTCCACTGTTTTCAGGCAATTTATGGCGAAGGGATTTTTTTGTTGCAGATTTAATTTTAGATAGAAATGCTCGTGGCCTTCCCTTTAAAGGTAACATAGTGCAGTTTTGACCCTGTCGTCCTTGACATTAGGAAGAACAGGAAAGGATCCAAGCAACAGTGCAGGCTGCACAAACACAATGCCATATTGAAGTAGATGTAGAAGTACTCCTCCTTACTGGTGTACAGCTTTATCGAGTGAACGAAGTTGAGAATGCTGCTGGGTGTAAAACACACCGTGAACATGATGAACACCAAGGTGCTCATTTTGATGTAGTAAATCCAGTCATGGTGGGACTTGTTCAGATGGTAAATGATGGACACGTAGGAGATGACCGTGACAAAAAAAGGTAGGAAAAATCCTAAACAAGTAAGAGCCATCTTGTAGTAGAGCAGGAGTGTGTAGTATTTTTCCTCATCGGGGAGGACATCGTGGCAGGCCATAATGCTTAACTGGGGGAGATAGTAGCTTTGGCGGATGAGTAATTCTGGCACCATGGCAATGCAAAAGACGCTCCACACGGTCAAAGTGCTCCACACGGTGCACGTGTGCTTGGGCAGCCTCTTGTAGGTGAAGGGGTGAACGATGGCCAGGTAACGCTTGATGCTGATGCACATGTGCATGTGGATGGAGCAGTAGAGGTTGCCATAGAAACAGGCTGTCACCACTTTACAGAGGGTCTCGCCAAACACCCAGTTGTTTCCGCCAAAGTGGTAGTGAACTTTGAAAGTCAGGGTGACCAGAACCAAGAGGTTCGACACTGCCAGGCTCAGGTAGAGCACGGCAGTGGAGAATGTCTTGACTTTGACTATGAGGGTTCCCAGGATGAACCCATTTGACGGTATCCCAAAGGCCATAGCCATCACATAGGCAGCAGGAATGAGGCGAGTGCTCAGGATTCCGGTGAAGTAGTTAACTGCACTCCTGTTCAGGTGGTCTAGCTCTTCCGAAGCAGAAGGGTCTGCAGTTCTGTTTGTTCCATGTTTTCTTGTTTGTTGACCGCGGAAGCTCCTAATGATGCAGGAGTCGTTTCCTGTTTTCTCCCCTGATAGTCAATAGCAATGACGAATTAGCAACAAAGATGAAAGCTCTTACCAGCAATAGAAACACGGACAAAGTGTGGACTACAGACAATTACAATGAAAAGTGACACAGCAAAAACAGCAGTTTCTGAGAAGTCATATTTAAGTGAGATTCCAAAATGGACTGATTTTGAAATACAACCCCGTTTCTAATAAAGCTGAGATGCTGTGTTAAATGTAAATAAAAGCAGAATGTGATACCCAGTCATGTTACTGACCTGTTGCCAGATAACCTAATTGGTTGTGAAATGTTCCACCAGGTGTGGTGTTTTTTTCAGCATTACACAACTTTTCCTGTCTTTTGTTGCCCCGTCCCAACTTTTTTGAAGGGTGTTGCTGTCATCAAATTCAAAATGAGCATATATTTTTCGTAAAACAATAAAATTTCTCAGTTTCAACATTTGATATATTGTCTTTGTACAATTTTCAGTTAAATATAGGGTTTACATGATTTGCAAATCATCACATTCTGTTTCCATTTACATTTTACACAGCGTCACAACTTTTTTGGAAACCTATTAAGGGGTGGGGGGATTGTATTAGTGCAGCATCTCAATTCAGGTAAAATGGTTAAAATGCTGTTAAAATATTGTATACATAATGGTAAAAGCATAAGAGGAAAGACATTTTACACCCTTTAGTGTCAAACTGTAGTGAATAAGTAGCTACCCTTTGAATAATAGCCTTACCTTTAGCTTGGAGTGAAGTATCTACTGACAGAAAAAGTAGCAGCAGCAGCGGCAGCAACAGTTTCTTCACCATTGTGTCTCCTCTTCCTGTCACGACTTCCATGAAATCTTCCAACTTTAAAAAATCAGGAATGTTTTCTTTCTATGTAGTTGAGTCAGTGCAAGTACCATTTCCGTGGAGCTTCTGACAGGTAGCAGTTTGTTTTGGCGTCTGCTGAAGTTAACTGTTTTACCGCTGTCTGAGTTCTGCACTGTGTTCCGGCTGTGTCTGGTGTCTCAGCTGCACTTGAGTCCTCCAAGGGAGTGGCAAGCACTTCCAGAGCCAACGGAATTCTTCTAGGTTGCGTCAACCTTTTTGCCCTTTGAAGTTAGGGAGAACAGCATGTGATGGATAAGTAAGAAGAAGGTCTGCAATGGGGAAGAAAACTGCCTTCTCCTTTACAAAATTGCCAATTTTATGAATTTGTGTTGTATGCATACATTTATTACATAATATTAATACTTATTTTTCTAATCTTGTTTAATTTTTTTAAAAGTGTTGGAAGTGGACTGGAGCTCACTGCATAGTACCAGCACTGCTATTTAACAAATTTTTTCTTGTATAGCAGCACATCTGCTGGTACTCTGTTCTTCCCCCAAATAACCAGAATCTCCAGTTGAGCTGCTGCCCCATGAAAACACCACCGTAGTACAAGGAGATTCTTCATAACAGCCCTCATAGCTACTGTTTATTACCCAGAATGTACTAAGTTATTTTGCAACTGGGCTCGGACCCTGATTTTCCTAACACTCCTTCAGAATAAGTTTCCTCTAAAGAAATGATTCAATTAATATAGCAGTTTCTACAAGTTTCTTTCATTCACTGCAGAAAATCAAAATTTAACACAAGTTTTGCAGATACCCGCATGTATGCATGCTGACCTTCCTAAAAGGGAGCACTGGCACTATTTTTTTCCAGTTCCAAGCACTGGTTATGCTTTTATTTGAGATAAAATTGAGGTGGAATTCTTTTGCTGAGGTACTGTTACAGAACTTTGAATTTCAGGCTGATGGTATGGAATACATTTTAGTCTCTTTATCATACATTTCTGAGCAACAATATTCCAGCACCATCATGTACTTGGCATCAGAAAAAAATAATAAATAAATGCTGACTTTTTGCACTGTTTTTCAGCTTCCTCGTTGACTACGTACAGCATTGTGCCTTACCGTGCCTATTGTTTTCAGCAGAAAAAATAACTTTTGCTGGGTGTGTTGGTTTTTGTCCTGTGTGCGTAAAAGGGTGAAGGAAGTTGGTGACAGACAGCTGCAGTGCCACTGAAGATGGGGCTGTCTGACTGGGAGAGATAAGCCCGAGTCTTTTTCCTGACATATTCCAAAGTTTGAGGCCAGGCTGAACTTCCCATGACCTCTTTGAAAGAACTGCCACTGAGTGGCCACATGTGCACCACATGTTTGTTGTAACTAGAATCTATGCCCAGAGCTCTGTTTATGTCTGCTGTTTGTTAACAGATGTAAACAATTCAATTGTTTTCATTTTTTCAGTTGTGACGACAAGTTATGGAAAGCAAACACGAACACATTTCAGATAAACGTATAATGTCTAGACAAAGACAAGTATACATGAAAATGCTTTACTACTGGCAAATTTTCATACAGTGAATATGCAGTACAGAACCTTTGCTGTGTTATTGGCAAAGATGAACAAAATGGGTAGTGCCGGTGTCTCAGAGCCATTGTGCTGTGCTTATAGACCAGGGTTTGGATCCAAATTTGCCTGTTTGTACGTTGTTTCCGTGTTTGGGTGGGTCCTCTCCCACAGTGCACATTAGACATGCGCGGCAGAAGACAACGGCGGACCACTTCAGAACTTCATTATCCGGTTGTGACGAGTGGACCGTGACCGGACAAAACATACTAAACCAGTTCTGACCCAGGAGGCTATGAACTGGTGCATAGGGGTGACAACCTCTCATGTTTTACTATCAGTTAGCCTTCACCTCCTGCAAGATCTGCTCCAGGACACGAGGGTTGGACCGTTGGCCCAACCAGACAATTCTGCCATTCCATTCTCAAAAGATTCAAACAGAAAATATCATAAGGTTAGCACATCCCTTTATAGCCACTGGTAGGCAGTATTTGAATTTTGAGTGTAACAATTACACAGCACAGTTGTTGACCCGCCGGTGCTTGAAGTGTAAAAATACAGTGCCAGTTTTCTCCCCCCTTTATGCTGATGAGTGCATGACTTGGTACCAGCAAGCTATTAAATTTTGAATTTCTAGTGAATAAGATATTGTTGATGTTCACGGAGGTTCAGTCATTTGATCAATAAATGAGTGAAAGAGTATAACATTTTGTTTGTTTTACTGAGGGTTTTCTCTTTTTAATGACTTAGATGAATCTTGTTATGGCCCGGCTCATTTGCTAGGGACCATCAGTAAGGACCGTAGCACTTTAAGTGGAATTTTAGGAGAAAATCCCTACCCAAGGTACCAGAACTATGGCACAACTACAACCATGCGGGTTTGCTACTAGGAAGTTAAGAAGTGCAGTTTATTTACAGTGTTTACATTATATTTTACAACAGAATAATAAACCTGGGGAAACTGAGTTTAGGGCCTAGACAGGAGGCTCCCAAAGCAAAGAACACAATAAAAAAAACACGTCTAGGCTACCCTATGTTTTTTAAACGTCTTCCCTTCTTTCCTACCTGAGCCAACCAAAAAAAAGAAAAAAAAAACAAGGCCCTTTCTGTTTACACTACGTAACCTAAAAACCAAAAAAATACAAGGGTGGATAACTGCCGCTTCGCCAAGTGTTTCTAACAGAGGCTTTACTATGTGGGTGCAATGAAGTATGGGGGTGAATGGCTGTGCTAAATGTGATCGTACCTAATCTACAACCCAAAATGTACTCACCATGGCCCAAAACTGGAGGAGTCAATGCAAGTAATATGTGTGTGTATACACACACATACACACAGGGTGCGCAAAGTGCAAGCAGAAGACACACCTCGAGTGTTCAAATGTTGGCAAATGTTGGCAAACTTTACACAAGCAGGAAGAACAGTTCTCTTTGTTAACCACACAACAAATAAGCGAATCTTCCAAACTTCACACCAACACACTGATTAACAAGAACCGCAGCCCCGAAACCCGTGGCACTCGACAAAGTTCTCAGAAAAGCTGCTCTGCTCTCCCCATGTCTGTCCGCACAGATAAGGATCCAAAGCAATGACATCATCTGACTGCGATCCTACCAATGTACGATGCGCCGATCATTCTGTAGAATGCAGGAGACCCGGAGAGAGACGGAAAGAGCCGAGGGAAACAGACCAACCACAGTCCCCCAGAAAAAAAAATGTGACCTCTGATCACATTTTAGGTCAAATGCATGCAGAAATTCCGAAAATTATAAAGGGTTCACTAACTTTCTAACAGCACTGTGTCTGTTTATGCTTCATGCACAGCTTTGTTTTTCAGCCTTGAAATTTGGTACACATTTTAACCTCACCTAAAGGCAGGTTTTCAGGTAGTTATGTTCAGGAAACACCGAAAAGGCCACTTTGAAATTCAGTTGTATCTTTAAAAATGTTAATTTGGTCTTTAAAATAAGGCTTGGATGCCATTACACCTCATGCAGAACATTCATTATGTTAACTAAATGGCATGAGCATGATGCTGATGCACTTTCTGCCACAAACACATGCACACAGCTCTACATATGTACATTAGCTATGTGTACCAGCAGGCAGTTCCAAGCTAATTCCTCAGCTGGCCACAGCAGTGTACAATATTAACAATACTTATGCACTAAATGCAACAAGGTCAAGGCTAATAAAGTTTGGTTATGTATAATTTATTGCTGCTTTTTACCTCTCCACTTCACTAAGGCAGGCTTGTGCATCGCTTTCTTTGCCACAGCCAGTGCACACTGCTCTTTCTGGCATCTTGAGCTTTCAGCAGTACTAGCAATACTTGCGTACTACATTTAAACAGTTTCAGGACAATAATGTATGGTGACATATAATTTCTCATCATTTTTTACCCTTCCAACCTTTCCATTTTCTAGCTCAAACAGTCTAACACATATGGTTGTAAATAATCACCACGAACTACAGCAGGCCTTTGCAAGAAGTGCAGCTCAGCCAAAGAGTCTGGTTGTTAGGAGACAGAAAAGTGTACTGAGATCACATGCACTTCAGTACCAGTACTGCCTAGATCAGAACCAGTAAGTACCAGCCCACTTCAAGCTCTGCCAACCATACAGAGACAAGTTGAGGCTCTCCAGACTGGGTCAGCATAATGTAATCACACTATGGTAAGCCTGTCTGTATTTGATCAAGCTTTGCCATGACTCCTCCTATCATATAAGAAAATGTAAAACAAATGAAACTGTAAAATTAATAACATTACCATAGGTTAAATAATAAATAAATACGTCATTATAAATATCATTTGCACAGAATGTTTTTGCAACCAAATGCTTTATATACATACAGGATAGTATGTATTATGTGCTGATCACTCCTTGTGAAGGTCCTTGTGTTAAAACACTTTTTCTGACAAATTAAAGACCTGCATAAGGCACATTTTGAGGATTGATTCTGTACAATGGCTTTCTGGCTTGATATACATTCTGTGGTGCACTATTCTCTGCTATTACTGTACATACACTGATCAGCCATAACATTAAAACCACTGACAAGTGAATAACATTGATTATCTTGTTATAATGGCACCTATAAAGGGGTGGGGGGAGATATTAGGCAGCAAATGAACAGTCAGTTCTTGAAGTTGATGTGTTGGAAGCAGGAAAAATGGGCAAGCATAAAGATCTGAGTGACTTTGACAAGGGCCAAATTATGATGGCTACACAACTGGGTCAGAGTATCTCCAAAACAGCATGTCTTGTGGGGTGTGGGGGAGGGGGGTTCCTGGTATGTAGTGGTCAGTACCTAGAAAAAGTGGCCTAAGGAAGGACAACCAGTGAACCGGTGACAGGGTCATGGATGCCCAAGGCTCACTGATGCACATGGGGTGTGAAGGCTAGCCCATCTCGTCCAATCCCAGAGAAGAGCTACTGTAGCCCAAATTGCTGAAAGCCTTAATGCTGGCCATGTTAGAAAAGCATCAGAACACACAGTGCATCGCAGCTTGTCTCATATGGCACTGTGTTGCCGCAGGCACGTCAGAGTGCCCATGCTGAGCCCTGTCCACCGTTGAAAGCACCTACAATGGGCACATGAGTGTCAGAACTGGACCATGAAGCAATGGAAGAAGGTGACCTGGTCTGATGAATCACGTTTTCTTTTAGATCATGTGGATGCCTGGGTGCATGTGCGTTGTTTTCTGGGGAACAGATGGCACCAGGAAGTACTATGGGAAGAAGGCAGTGAGATGCTCTGGGCAATGTTCTGCTGGAAAACCTTGAGTCCTGGCATTCATGTAAATGTTACTTTGACAAGTATCACCTACCTAAACATTGTTGCAGACCACGTATACCCCTTCATGGCAACAATATTACATGATGGCAGTGGCTATTTCACACTGCAAAAATTGTTCAGGAATGGTTTGAGGAACATGACAAAGAGTTTGAGGTGTCATCTTGGCCTCCAAATTTCCCAGATCTCAATTCGATCAAGCATCTGTGGGATGTGCTGGAAAAACAAGTCTGATCCATGGAGACCCCACCTCACAACTTACAGGACTTAAAGGATCTGCTGCTAACGTCTTGGTGCCAAATACCACAGGACATCTTCAGAGGTCTTTTTGAGTCCATGCCTCGACGGGTCAGAACTGTTTTGGCACCACGAGGGGGACCTGCACAATATCAACCACATGGTTTTAATATTGTGGCTGATGGGTGCATATCTTGCCTCATAACCTTTAGCCATAATTTTTATACTTCATGGCACTTTTATACACTCTCACCGTGTCTCTTACATGACAGTGATGTGCTCCATCCAGATAGCTGCTGCTGTTTTGATTTACTGTGACTGTCAGCAGGCTGCTCCAGCAGGTCACCCCGCAGTGCAGCTCTGACGCACGTGGACACGGGGGGCCCAGCTCAGAGGCACGCACATGGGGACCTGCAGCTGGTTGCTGATAAGTCACTCACCTTTGCCATTTCCCCTACCAAATAAAACTCCCTATATGTGCTCATGAGCTTATAAAAGGGCTGCTTATCTTCTCACAGGACAACGTTTTTGCCAGGAAGGGGCTATAGCTGATGAGGTCATACTTCTGTTACCATGGACCCATGTGCATGGAAACACTGGTTTAATATCTTAGTGGTTGAAAAAACCAGTTCCACCTGGAGAAACTGAACTTCAGGTATGTGCGTCAAGATGACCAAGACAACAGCATTTTATTATTCTTATTATTATTATTATTATTATTAGTAGTAGTAGTAGTAGTAGTAGTAGTATTATAAGTATTATACATGTTTTATCCAAACAAACTAACAAAGGTGTCACAGAAACATTTGCCTTCCTTACTTAAATCATTCTGAAAAGACAAATATTGCCTAAACTGTTAAAAGATGTAATGTCCAAATGCAGTAATTCTGAGTAATTCCTTCCAAATTGTATGTCAAGGACAGTTTAGCACAAAGAACTTGTAGCCGTTCACCTCTCTACACCCTGTCCAGGGCAACTCGCTCCAAAAGTGACTAACACACTCCATGTTAAATGACCCCCAGCACCCACCAAAACAGTGCCCTGATGTCCTGCAGAAGTACTTTTGCAACTACCTACATCATTTTCCGGGGGAAGCGAAATGTGATATTTTATGATAAAAGCATGTGGTGAAAGTTACGTTCGACAAAATATCTAAAGCACAATATTAGTGGAGAGACACTGGATGTGGATGAGAAGTTCTGGTGAGGGTTGTGGCAGTCTGGAACCCTTCCTAGAATCATAAGGCACTGAGCTACAAAATGCAAGTACAAATATAGACTGATTTTTTAAATTCTATAGCTCTCATGTTAATATCTCAGTAAGTTTTATGAATGTTAATGTCATCCCCTTCCAGGAACACTTTTTAAGGTTAAAACATATTTTTAACATCATCAGTAGTCACATTTTATTACATTTTGTGCTATGCAAGTCTTCACTGTAAGACCTTGGGCTCTTATCTCAAATTCCAGAGCCGCAGTGTCATTCTTTATTTTTGTCACTTCCTTCTATTAACAGGAAAAGCTTACTGATACAGTGTTATCTACACAAATGTGTGCATGTTGTTTCAGGCAGCCTTTCAGAGAGAAATCATCTACATGTAAATTATTCATTTAATAAAATGCTAACAATAAATGTTAACATCTGAAAAGGTTCTCGACAATGTGCATGTCCCTGGTGTCTTGACTGTAAAAACACTGTAAAACACAGTGTTTCAAAGTAAAGATCATTAGCGGGAAATTGGTTTGTAACCTGTTTGTAACATAATTATGACTGCATAAGTTTAATAATGGAATATAAGTTTAAAAAGTCTTTAAAGAGCTTTACCTGCAAATCAATGAACCATGAGATGGTAAATACAATGATTTAAAGCAGAAACTTCATGTTTCTCTAAAAAAAATTTAAATTATATCTTGATAATACAATGGAACAAAGTACATGTTGTTTTATTTGCTCTTCTCCCTTTTTAAGTACGTCTTGAAAGAAAAACACGATACGACACAACACTGTGTGGCTGGATAACCTTTAACCAAGGTTGCTCTGATATGTGCCATAAAAAGCTGCAGTGATGCCATCTTTTATTTCTTTTGTTTTGTCTACATTTTGGCCCACATTTCCAGACAAAAGAAAGAGATTTTTTTTCAGCGTTCAAGGAAGTTCATTGTACTTTCCCATAAGAAAAAACAGCAGTTACACAACCCTCAGCAAAGAGCATGGTTTAAAATACAGAAAAGTGACAAATGGCCAGGACATTCGCATTTTCTATGAAAGTCAGTCAGTAAAAATCTGCAGTGCTACTTCCTGTAAACTAAAATTCCTTGAAGTACAGTGACTTTGGTTTGCTTATGAGGTCTTCATGCTTATGTAGGTTTAATTTCTCCTGGGTCATTGATCCTTTAAAGTCATCTGCAGAAAACAAGTCAGAAGTTTTCCGCGAGGCTGAACAAACAGTCCAGAAAAGTGTGAAATCCACAAGCAAAGGCGAATTTGTAATCTCGAGCCACTTTACCTTTTGAGGCCACCCATATAAAACATAAAATATCATCACCATCCAATGTTCTCGCTTCCTGTTGCATCAAATAAAAACATCTCGACAAACTGACACAATAGTGCTAACACCACGGCATTTTTTCTGACAATTTCTCAAAAATTGCACCGGCAAAACTAATTTGCTGCATGCCATTCAGTCTGGAACTTCACCCCCAACAGTGCCAATTCTGCTGTTTCTTGGAACTGGTATACCTATGACCTGGACACAGCCCACGTTAGGCTCCGCTTCCAAAAAATGATGTTTGACTGTCGTCAGACTACCACCCAGTCAAAGCATCCTGATCTAAAGATTTCTATTGCTTTATCAGTCATATTCTGCAATGCAGAAGCGATCTACCTTTCCCTCATTAACATGGTTTCAATTTGTTGTTTAGTCTCACTGTGCCTCAAATTGCTTGAAAAAATGTGGACAGCATGAAAGGGAGGAAATAGAATCCCTGGTGGAAACCTGACCGAAAAAAGTCTACAAAAAATGGTCCGTGGGCAGAAAGGGAACAATGGCCTAAACACTTTTGGATAAATATTTATTCTAAGTCACTGACGTGCACTATAAGCTTAACAGCACTGTTCACTGTTCACTGTTCACCTGTCAGCCATAAGAAAGAAGGTGACTCCGTATGTAATCTGCCGGGTGACCCTCGTGACAGCAACAGGAAACCAGTTCATGACAAGAGGAGAAGACGATGCCGCTCAGGTCCCCTGCTGTGCTTTCCAGCATCGGCCAGTCAGGCATTTCCCGTTGTGCTCCAGTCAAAAGCAGATCTGTGGTTGGGGGAATGGGTGGGACATTCTTATAAGAGTGTATAATATCCTCCCTGGCTTTGGCTGCTCATGCTTTTTTAATCTTCAAAGTCATCATGACATTCGCTGTATGGCCCCCTCCCAAACACTGAGTTGAACTGTTTCAGTCCCACTCATGCAGCATACAAACACATTCTAGACAATTGTGTGCTTCCAGCTTTGTGGCCACAGTTTGGGGAAGAAGCTCCTTTCCTGCTCCAGCATGACTGTGACACCCTGTACACAAATCCAGCTCCATAAACACATGGTTTGCCCATGCTGGTGTGGATGAACTTGAGTAGTTGCACACAATCCTGACCTCAACCCCACTGAACAGCACACAGTCCTGACCTCAACCCCACTGAACACCTTTGGGATGAACCGGAACTCCGACCGCAAGTCGGGCCTTCTCACTTGACCTCACTGATGCTCTTGTTCTTGAGCTGACCACAAATTCTCACAGCCGTGCTCCAAAATCTGGTGGAAAGCCTTCCCAGAAGAGCGGGGGCTGTTATAGCAGCAAAGGGGAAACAACTCCACATGAATGGCCATGGGTTTGGAATGGGATGTTCAACCAGGGTGGGTGTGATGGGTGTGATGCTCCGTCTTCACACTTTTGGTCAAATAGCGTGCCTACTGCCTCCAGATAATGCCATATTTACAGGAACTCAGAGCATCTAACACTTCTACAGAACAGACTAACAAAGTGACTTTTTCAAGCTTTATACACATCTATTAAATCATGGTGCATCACAATATTTGTTTACACAAATGTAGAGCTGTGAAGACACTGGAAATTATATGAAGAATATATCGAATAATTAGTTGCATAATAGTATACTGTATTTAAGGACGCGAACCAACAACCTACAGGCACTCAGATGTGCGGATGTTCTTGAAGGATTTGTGCTCAAGACGAGAGCCAGTGGTGCTTCTCTGCGTGTGTTTATGCGGTGCCGTT
This sequence comes from Heterotis niloticus, assembly GCA_018136845.1. Classification (NCBI taxonomy): domain Eukaryota; kingdom Metazoa; phylum Chordata; class Actinopteri; order Osteoglossiformes; family Osteoglossidae; genus Heterotis; species Heterotis niloticus. Next base: position 21,253,974 of record CM030891.1, read on the forward strand.
GATAAGGCTGTTGCTGCGGCTGCTGCTCGCAGTTTCGGATTCCGTTCGCAGGAACTGGGGTGTTGGTCGGTCGAAGGTCCGAGCCACGCCGTCACTTCTCGCACGTTCCTTACACACGCACACACACACGCACACACACGGGAAGTGCCGAGAACGCCGTCCGATCTCACGGTTGTCAAGAATCGCGCTTGCGGAGAAGACGACGATGTTCAGAGCCGCGGTCTTCTTGGCGTTTGTGTCTCTCAGCTGCGGATCTTCTGGCTCCCTCAACCGTAAGTATCCGCAACTCTTAACCGCCCGAAAACCTGCTCTTGCCCGCGTTCGCATCCGCCGTGTTTGTGAGCATGAAAAAGGCGACAAGTTTTCCGCGCCGACGCTGCTGTGCGGGACCCCCAGGCTGCTGTGAGCTCAAGGGTTTTCCTCCAACTTTTCACTATGAACTGTTTATGAGGACCGAGGGGACTTGGATGTGGTGTCGCGCACAAAAACGCTGTTCTTCTTATCAGACACAAGGAATAAAGAGACGTTTTACGAAAAAAAAAAAAAAAAAAAAAAACTAACGGAACCCGTTTTCAGAACCGTTACCCCCGCGCGGAAATGCATATTACATCGTTTTAATTTTTCTCCGAATTTTCTGGGTGGGCTGCCTCTGTCGGACAACATCATAGCATTACAGGTGGCATCACGGCGTCACAGATGGCATCATGGTGTCGCAGGCAGTATCACGGTGTCACAGCATCCCACCCAGGCTTCCTCCTCTAACATCATAAGCAGCACAACAAACTGATGCTTTGCTGTAACTTGATTTCGCCAATATCCTCATTTAAATGTCTGCTCATTCAAAGCCAGGGCTTTCAGTGGAAAAATAAGTGCCAGTGCTTGCCTTGCCATGTTTATTGCTTGGAGACTGCTGGTTTCCAAGGACGCACATTTCACACAAGCAGTTGGAAAGCAGTGCTTGTGCCCACTTGCGGCAAAACTTAGTGACTCTGGGTAAAGAAATGTGGCTGTTAGGGCTCTTATGAATAATCATAATAATGTAATACAGCAGTACGTTGCTGGGGGAGCAACTCAGCCTGAGGCTCTGGTCAGCAGGGGACAGAAGAGAGCACTGGGACTTTTTCAGAATTGCGCACACAAGAAAAAATCCTGTTACAAGCCACACAAACCACTGAGCATTACGCTAGAGCTGTACACCCAGGATGGGTCACCAATCTTTAACAGAATAATATTTTCATGAGTGTTAATAATACTCTACCTCCAAAATCATGTATTGACGTGACATTTTAGTGCAAAACATGAGCGCTGCTTTGTTCATAACACTGGTTACTCACCTGGAACAAAAGGTGCTTGGCCAAAAATGTAAAAAGCACACTTTCGTAATCTCTCTGATACCCTTCATTCTTTTTGTATGTTTTACATAATGTAATCACCACAAATATTGGGTGTGCGTTCTTTATCATAACTTTGCAGATTATAATAATGAATGAAAATCCTGATTGCATTGCAATTGTCTAGTCTTATTTTGTGTTAAATTTGCTGTGATGTTGTTCAACTGACTTGAACAATCTGTGTTTTTTCTCCGGAAGTGAGCGTGGTAAGATCGTTCCCCAGATTAATCCAGACTGTCACCGATGAGCCCATTGACTACCACCTGGATGGCAGTGGCTCTAGCGGCAACAGCAGCTTTGATGTCAAAAATAGAGTGGTGGTGCATTACATCACCGATGAGGCCCGTCAGTTTCTCACCGGCCCTCTGCTCACCATCCTCATCCCCTCCATCTACACCGTGGTGTTCATTGTCAGTGTCCCACTGAACGTCATTGCCTTCATCATGTTTGTGAAAAAAATTCGGCCCACCAAGCCAGCGGGAATTTACATGATCAACCTGGCTGTGGCTGACCTGCTCTTCTTATTGCTGCTCCCCTTCAAGATGTCCTACCACTTCAATGGCAACAACTGGATTTACGGACCTGTCCTCTGCCGCGTTGTTACTGCCTCCTTTTACTGTAACATGTACTGCTCCATCCTCCTCATGATGTGCATCAGTCTGGACCGCTTCCTGGCAGTTGTGCATCCCATCAAGTCTCTCACCTGGCGAGGGCCGCTGAATGCCAGGGTGGCGTGTGGTGTCATGTGGCTGCTGGCGACAGTCGGCGTCACGCCCATCGTTGCATCTGAGCAGGCTATTGACCTGCCAAATCTGGGCATAACCACTTGTCATGATGTGCTGGACATGGACAAGCTGCAAGGCTACTACCTCTACTTCTTCCCCATCTTCTCCTCCATGTTCTTCTTCATCCCCCTCATCATTGTCATCTTCTGCTACGTGCGCATCATCCAGGCCCTGAGCATCACCAGTGTTGCCAACCGCTCAAAAAAGACACGGGCTATATTCATGGCAATCGTCGTGTTAACCGTCTTCGTGATCTGCTTCACCCCAACCAACGTTATCCTGCTCACCCATTATGTGCAGTTTGCCCACCAGCACAGCGACACCTCCTATGTGGCCTACCTCATTTCAATGTGCGTTGGCAGCATCAGCTGCTGCCTGGACCCACTCATCTATTATTTTGGGTCATCTCAGTGTCAAAAACAGGTTGCAGCCATCTTATGCTGTAGGTCCACCACAAAGATTAGGTCAACCTCACAGTCCAAAAGCACCTGTACCAGCAAGTTGGACCCCATGAGCAGCCAGTATGAGAAGCTAATGGTTTGATGCAACTATAGGAGAATCTAACTGGCTATGCTTGCTAAGCTTAAGTATATCTCTAAAGTTTAAGAAGGAACATACATTCTCATGTACATACATGTGTGTATACTATATTTCTACTAATATCAGTATTAATAATAATGATAACAGTGGTTCATAGAATGTAGAAGCAACAGCATAGGCAGGTTCTTCTTCTTACAACCTCTTGGGTGAGTATGTAGAGCAGCCAAAAAAGGACACAATATCTGCTGTCCCTCAGCCATCTAGCTACTCAGATGCAAAGTGTAAGCCCTGATATGCAGTTTTGGGCAGAAATGAAACATGCATTGTACACAAGACTGTCTTTTTTGGGAATGGTTGGCCAGCAAAGCTGAAATTGCTTTTGCTGGGAGTTATGAAATCCTTCTTGTTGCTGACAAGGGCTTGTAAATGTATCTTCTTGGAGATTATGATTGATCTTTTTGGGTTTTAGACCTTGCTTAAATCTGCTATATTTGAGGTTGGTTGCTTTTGCTTTTTTGTCTACCATCCATTTTTCAGAGCTTTATTAAAAGTTGCATTTTTTTTGCAGGCTTTTGGAAATGTGCCATCTGCTGGTACAAAACAGCCACACTTGCTCATTGCACATTTTTAAACATCTAAATTGGTTTTGTTCTCTTTTCAATTTATATCAGGATTTTCTTTGCGTGTCTATTTTCTATTTGGTTTGTTTGCAGTTTCTGCCTTTATTTATGCGAAAACAAACCAGGTGTCGGTAAAACGTGGCACGAAAAGAAAAGGAGTGTGAGACCATCAAAATTCACTTCACTTCCCTGATGTCTGGTGTTTCTGGATACTGAGGGCCCAACAAAATGGTGAATGTATTATTAGGTGAATACATCCAAAGTCAACACCAAACAGGAATTTGTTAGCACTCCATATTCTCACTGCAGTTATTTGACAATAACAATAATGTAATGGAGCCTGTGGTTAATAATAAAATATTTCTAAAAAAATTCAAAGGTGGATTTTTATTTGTTACAGCTGTGTCCAGAATCTGTCGGCAGAACCTGACCAGCCGGTAACTTGAGGGAGGTGTTTATCACCCATGAATTCATTATGAGGGGTAAAAGAGTTATGTTGGATTCCCAGGAAAAATGGAGGAGTTGGTGTGTTTGTTGGTCAGTGTTGACCAGTGTCCTTCAGGAAACCACCAATCCTACCCCCCCCCACACCCTAATTTTTTTTTTTTTTTCTGGCAGTTATTGTGAGGTACAGCATCTCAGAAGAAATAATTCGAACTGTTCTTCCGCTGAAATATTAGTGCCTTTTGGGTGTGGCTTTTCAGAGGATTCCTAAATGAAAGGTCTCAGACTTCTTCATTACAGAATAAAATGTTTATAGTTTTCTAAAAGTCATTTGATTGTTTTCACCTCATTGTTAGCTTAATTTTCTTTATTTAATCATTATTTGCTCAATGCACAGAGCTTTCATCTTTTATGACTGTTACAGTAGCTAAAGGTGTCTGATAAATAAGCATGTTTATTGTGAAGGTCTTACTTTGCCTGTTTGGATTAAATTTTGCTTTATCAATAGGTACTTGTATAATAAAATTATACATGTTTAAAATTAAGTTAATACATTTTACTTTTATAAATGAATTGACCAAAAAGGTGTAAACTAGAATTGATGCATTACCTATAGTCTAATGTGTACAATACAGTTATGCATTTTCCATTAATATTAGGACCATGTTTGTCTTACTGTATTCAAAGGCATTGTTTTATGTTTAAAGATCACTGAAAAAACACAATCAATGTCTTGCTCACTACTGGTGTAGGCACTGTAATGAACAGGAAAGGTGAATAAACAAAAATGGAAAGGAAAATGTTATAATCAAATCTATGTCACTAAACTTTTTTATGTTAGTAATATCTACAGTTCCCTGTGTGTGTGATGTATAATTTCTCATGCCTTGTTTTTGCCAGTTTGGTTTGTATCTCCACCATCCCCCCAGCCACCCCACTCATCAATCCTCTCATAGCTTTACCTCAAATTTTAATGCTTTCCTTCTGTGTTTCAGCTGTAACTTTGATATTAACTTATTCACTAATTAATATATTCACTCAAAATTTTTAACTTTAAAAATTCTTTAAAAGTATTTCCCTGGAAGACCTCAACATACTAGGGATTTCCCCCCTCTTTTACATCCCAAGTAGATCTGACACTTGAAGTAGCTCTTTGTGGGTTCTTCCATCAGGGTGGTGTCGCCAGGTGTTTTGCAATATCTCTTCACAGATTTCCCAAAATCTAAGTAACCAAGTGTCAGAGCTATGTTATATGCTGTCTAGCTAAGAACCGTTAATACAAAAACATGACACGACCTGCTGTTTTGATTGTTAACAGGGTTCTTGAAACACTCTAACCTCTGGAATGCAGAGAATGGATGAATTTAAAACCAAACATTTAAATTTGGAATTTAATTTATTCACAAGCACAGTACGATTTTATAAACCAAGTTATTGGTAGATGAAACTTAAATATTAAATTCTGCTTGGAATCTCAGGAATCCTGGGGTGTGCTTTCACCTCGCCTTGCACTTGCTGATAAAACAATTTAAAAATTGATATTTGGACAGAAGAATGGATTATCTTAGGCTGGACTTGACAAAAAAGTGAATGTAAAAACATACAACAATCTCATGTCATGGATGACAGAACAGGGATCTGTCCACACCATGGGAAAGTTTCACACACACATACTTAACTTAAATAATTTCTATTGACTGGGCATATTTTCACTGTGATCTGTTTGTTTGGAAAACCCCCATTCCCATGACACACACATAGGAAAGAGTACATTTCCTCAAACTGACTCATCCAGCTATTTTGGTTAAGATAAATAACACCTCTGGAAAAGCAGTTTAACATTCACTGCAGCTGTTTTGTTTTATTTATATTTTTTACTTTAACGTAAACCAACTAATGTTAAAATAAAACTTTACCAAAGTCAAACTTCCATCAGTAATGAAAACAAGAAAGAGCCCTATCAGACCATTATGTTTCATAGAGTCCTGTGCAAAAGTAAGTACACCCCACGCCATTTTTTTTCCTTTTCAAAACATGTATATATCAAGATTTGAGCTTCATTTATTTTAGACAAAGGTGATGTAATTGAAAAAAGAATGAAAATTTGACTTTGCAATAATTTATTCAAGAAAAATGAACAGATATTCCATTTCCATATGTGGAAAAAGTAAGCACACCCCACTAGCTGTTATTGCCCCGTTTGGCAGAAACAACCTCAATGTACTTACTTTTTCACAGGACTGTGCATATAAAGACAAATAATTCAACATAAAGATGTTTAAAACTTATTCCGTCCATGAGGTGTGCTTTATTTTTTAAGGAATTCAGGGCAGCCAAGTGCCCTTTTAAACGGGAGTTTTCAGTACGCTCAGGTTCAGGTATGCGGTTCAAGTGAACGCGGACACGGCGTCGTGACGTCACGCAGGTAGGCAGGTTTCCAGCACGGGACGAGAGGTGCGGCCGGAGTCGAGCAGATTCTTACAGTTCCAGCGTTTTACTATGATAACTCAAAGCAATTCCTCGGCTGGGCTCTTGAAGCTGGTCATCCTGTTGGCTTCCGCGCACGTTTCCTGGGCTTTTAAAAGTAAGACGGCTCTGTGTTTCTTGTGTCGTCACTGTGAATCCTTCGGTCATTGCGTCTTATTCTCTATTCATCTTTATTTGTCACCTCACCTGTCACTGTTACTTATTATACCAGAATCAGTGGACACTGGGCTATGAACCTACACCCTGAAAGGACACCAGTCCGTTACAGGGTTGCCCCCACATACACATTCACACTGTGGGGAATTTAGAGTGAACAACTGACAGTGTTTTAGGTCAGACGGTTAACACACTGTTGCTGGCAACCACATCTAAAGTGGGGGAAAAAATGCGTTAAAATCAATAAAAGTTATTATGAACAATAATTGTTAAACATTTACATTTTATAACAGGCAATTCACTGGCTCTTAACTGAGTAAAACTACAGATTTCATGAAAGAGTCAGCTGAGCGTTAAAGCAGACCATGGTTAAATAATGTGAGTAGTAACATATGTAACTGTGTTTAGTTTTATTAACTGCAATAGACATGTACAATACATAATGACAGCTTACAGTGTGTATGGTATTCTTAAATAAATCAGTTAAACACTAAAGTAGCTGAATGGGATTTATTCCATGTAAAAATGTTGGTTAGTTCTTTGCATAGAACACATAACAGGAAATAACTGCACATTGTAGGTTATGCTGAAATGGTAGCTATGGTGTGAACATACGGCTCTGATGCTGGTTTCTCCTTAATTTAGGTGCCAAGGGACTACCGATCAACAGAATTGTTAATGGCACATTGAAATTTAATCTTGCTGTAGAGGAAACACTAAAAAGTAAACTTACCACAGTGTTCCTCCCTGCCATCTACATTGTTGTGTTTGCTGTGGGTCTGCCTACCAATGCCATGGCCATTTGGGTCTTTTTGTTCAGAAGCAAGAAGAAGAACCCAGCAACCATCTGCATGGCCAGCCTGGCTCTGTCAGACCTGTTGTTTGTTATCTGGATTCCGCTGAAAATTGCCTACCACCTGAAAGAGAACGACTGGATCTATGGAGAAGGGCTGTGCAGGGTGCTTGTGGGCTTCTTCTACAGCAACATGTACAGCTCCGTGCTCTTCATTACTTGCATCAGCGTGCATCGCTGCTGGCGCGTAGTCAATCCACTGTTGGCTCAAAGGGAAAACAGTCGAATTGTCCTTGCCATCTGCTTTTGCATTTTTGTTTCAACCTGGCTAGCGACAATTCCACTCTATGCGTACAACCAAACAGTTTTTATCGACGTTTTAAACATCACCGCCTGCCACGACGTCACCGAAAATGAAGACATTAAAATTTCAGGAGTTTACTTCTTGTCCATGGGAGTTTTTGGCTTTATCATCCCATCAGTAGTGTGTGTTGTAGCTTATACCAGAATGCTCCAGCATCTGAAGCATTCCTTTAAATTCGATGAAAAGGTTGCAAAGAGGCGCCAAAAATCTATTGTTCTCATCATCACAGTTCTGATCATGTTCCTAGTGTGTTTCACCCCCAGCAACATCATGTTGCTCGTCCACTACGGCCTACTGCTGAGCGACAAACCCAACGTTGCGTATGAGTTTTATATCACTGCGCTGTGTCTCGCCAGCCTCAACAGCTGCTTGGACCCCTTTGTTTACTACTTTGTGTCCAAGGACTTCAGAGACAACGTGAAGAACACGCTGATCTGCAGGAGCATACGCACTGTGGAGAGGATGAGGGTGTCTTTCAGTCCTCTCAAGAACTCAAAGTCCAGCAGCACATACAACTCAGACTCCACAAAGATGGAGAGCAGCAGCTGCTGAGGAGAGTAGTGTGAAAAACCTCCACTCAGTGCTGTGCTATTTTGCTGGAATACATAGATGTTCTGAAAGGTGAAACTGTGCTAAATTTTAACCGAGTGAATGGGTGGGGCATCGGTTGCTGGTGGAATTTGTATATTTATTCAACAACGGTGATATGACTTTTTGTTGTTGTATCTGTCTTTGCATCGTTGCTTTTATCTGATGTCTTGGTCCAAAGCAAATTAAAATTAGTTGCTGGTTTATACAGCAGGGCATTTTTTACTGTAGTTGTACTGTAAACAGTCCTGTGCATACACTTCCCACTTTCTCTGTTTAAGGCTCTTCATGAGGAACTATAATGGACATACAAAAAGCGATGTATTGGTGCTACTGTTTAGCATTGGTGTTGATGTATCTGTGTACTCAAGAAACACTGTTCAAGTATTTGTGTGCATATAAACTGATAAGATGGTCAATTTGTGGAAAGTGTGGTGCAAAGAAAACTGAGTTAGGCCCTGCTTAAGGTCTTTTATTTATTCAGTGTGAAATGTCTTTCCTTTCTCCTACCTTTGTTGGCTTGGAAGAGCAGTGGATAGCACTTGCAGTGTGAGGAGTCGTTGTCTGTGCTTGCCTCTGCTCCATCTGTGGCTTCGCACATGCTGACATTCCTGTAAAACGTGCTCACTGAGGGTACAGCCATTTGTCTCCCTTGTTGTTCACCCATGTTGTTTAAAGATAATGCCATTACATTTTACCAGTAAGCACCATACGCCTCTTCATCTGAATACTCATTTTATGCTTCTAATTTTACGTCGAATGAGTATGGATTTTATTTCAGTGCTAAAAAATGAATGAAATTTCAGTGCACTTTTAGTTTCTAACGCTTTATTGGAAGCACTACCTTTCTGAGGCTCTGTGCTCATATGTGGCAGGTAATTCCCTGTTCCCAGCGGCATGCCCTGAACTGATCAGGTAAAATTCACAAAATATACTCAGTGGGTAAATAATTGCAAATGGTAGCTTGGATTATACAAAAGTATTTCCATACTTAGCACACAAAACATTGCAAGGTGTCAGCTAAATGAAAAAATGGAAATTTTACAACTGGGAAAATATGTTAAGGCTATAAGAATGTGAGCACATTGGATGTGTGCAGTTGCTCAGCTAAATAATACTGACATATAACCGATGCTTAGTGGGAGCATTTTCTTTCTTTAAAAATTGTAAGCTTTTGGCTTTGCTGTTCTGAGCAATGTCAGCTGCACAGATTAATGAATGTGGACATTTTGTTGGAGATTTGTTCAAAGGAAGAGAAATCCTCTTTTTACAGGAAACAAGGATCAGTATTGTCCTCCAGGACCCAAAAGGCTAACAAACCAAGTAATAAAGCAGCACCTTAACCAAGGTTTTTCTGTGTTGAAATGAAATATCTGGAAGGATCCTGTGATGCATGTAGGGCTGGGCAAAAAAAGTTTGTGGACAGGTACTGGACAAAATATTGTTCTCCACAATGAAAGTGTAGTATTTATTCAGTGTCCACCTTTATTTACATTTTATATATATTTAGAAAGTATTAGCATTTTGTGATCTTATATCAGATGCAAGTTTTTCTAGTTTGCTTGTATTTCATCTGCAGCCTTTTGGTTAGACCTTTTAAGCATTTTAAGCCTCTCATTTGGAAAAGAGTCCTGGAATACCATGGTATTTTTTCTTTTCATAATGGGCAAGTTGGAAATGTTATGAAAAAAACAATGGCAGTATTGTTTAAACATAGCATCGACGAGGCATAGCCACTTATGGTACGAAAACAGAATAAAAATTAACATTACGTGCTATAAAACAAGAGTGAGAGGTTTAGGTGCACTCATGGAAGCAACACAAGGTTGCAGTGTTCAAAAAGGGAAAAGCATTCCTAGAATGTAAATGATTTCCCAACAGTCCCCCGTACCCCCGCCACCTCATGCAGGTGACTCAGAAAGCGCTGGGCTGTGTTGCTGGGGTGTAACAAAGTCCTTCGTCACCATAGTGTACGTGCCAATGGACAGTCTGTGAAGCAGGCCTGTAATAGGCAGGCCAGTCATGCTCCTCGGGACATTGATCACCCCTTTCTGGGGCTGGGATACCATGACAACATCCTGCCCTGAGGCAATGTCTCACATCCGTGTTTTTTCCCCACCTTTCAGTTTAAAGAAAGGTTTAAAAATGACATGGAAGACAGGAAAGAAACCAAAAAAAGAGAAAACCTGATGCATTCAATGGCTTATTTATAAATTTATGTAAAAATATCTAAACAAATTTACAGTGCCATCTGCTGGAATATTTCTAAATGCCAGTCTTATATAATGCAGAATTCAAGGACATGCTTCTGCTGCCAATTTGAAACAATTTCATTTAAAATATTTATTTACACTCGGCTCATCAGATGACATCTTATACGCAAGAATAAAGAAACGTGTGGCATCGCACGCTGTGGAAGCAGTTTTGTGTTATTAAGCAGTTATTTGGCAGGGAAGAAAAGAAAAGAGCGGGAGAAAAAGATGAATGCAAAGATGACCGCTGTGAAAAACAAGTGTGATCGAAGATCTGGCAGTCAGACTGCAACTGCCCAGGAACCAAGAGCAAAAAAACATCAATACATTTTCTAGCAATAGCTACAGACATTAGTTTAAAACCACACTTTGGCTCATACCCTCCAGGGACGTTGTTTTCACTGTTGGCCGTCACATCGTATTTTTCAGTTTCCCAAAAAAATCTGCAAACTCTCCTAAAGGACAGATCGTGGAGATATGTGGAGAAAAGCTGCAAGGAAAGTCTCCCTTTTTCTGAATTTTGGATATTAGGCTAGTTTGGGAGGACTGATGGTGTTTTCTTGGTACGTTGCCAAGATTTCCCTGAAAAGCACTGGATCTCCACTGGAATTCCTGTTTTTGTTTCCTCTCATCCAAAGATTACAAAGGTGTTTTTGTGGTGGGAAAGCCTGGAAAGTTCCCCTCCCTCGGCCGGTTCACCCACTGATGGAGTATGAAAGGCGGATGATTAATTAATATTGGCGCCATGCAGTACATTGGAGCACACATATTTTCTGGCTATATTTTCAGTGAGTCTTGGGGAACAGAAACCAGCTGAGACATTCACTCGGTCTCAGTAGTGAGCCTTAGTGTATTCATTAAATATAATATCTTGCACAATAGTGCTGTGGTCTTTTCCTGTGTTCTGCCGCAAAAAATAAAAAAACAACTTCCCTTTTGTCTTTGATTTGAACATTTTTATGCAAAATTTTGGTGTTACCCAGCTAATATACTGACCTTAAAATTTTTGGACATGGCTGTCAAGATGCTAAATGACAAGGACTTGTTTTTCTTTGTGATTTATGCGTTTTTGTCTAAACGGCAGTTCTTTTTTTTTTTTATAAACAGAAATGAACAAACAAACCGTAAAACATCAAACTACCAAAAGAAGTGGTATTAGCAGGAAACTATGTACAACAGCAACAACAACGACGACGACAACAAAAAGCAAACGCAAGCAAAAGCCCCCTTCATTTAGCTACGTGCTATGTGTGTATGCAGTTATTTACAAAGGCATTTTTACAGCAATGCGCAGTCGCGCCGTGCAGTCGCCTGCATGAATCGCTCTTCAGAAAATCTATGAATGCGGCGTTTTCGTATGGGCATTTGTGTCTAACATCAGCACGTGAATTCAGCATATAAATATTATTCATCAACTTGTGATGGATAAAGGACAAGTCACATTAGGCAATAAAAATACATTCAAGAAACTTTTAAACTTAATATAACACAATTACATTTAATCTTCCTGGAGTACAACTAGACGTCCACTACACTGCGTTTGAAAGTTAGTACAAATCTTAGTCTGACTCGGTTTTAGCGACAGAAAGCCAATAACAGTTAAGCTTCTTTGCTCTCCCTTCCTCTCATAGCGGCTGATTGGGCGAGAGCCGTCCCCGTCCCTGCTAGCCAGTCCCAGTGGGAGAAAAACGGGGCAAAGTTGGTGTTGGGCTTCTGATGGTGGGCATCGTGCTTAACTGAGCCACCCCAGAGGCCAAAGGGGACCAGGTTGTGGAGGGACCAGGGGAAGTCATAACCGCAGTGATCATCAGTGGAAATCCATATGTTGAAGAGCATGAAGCCCCAGGTGGTCAGGCAGTGGCACTGCAGGAGCAGGGGGTCCAGGGTGGTCCAAAAGCCAACACTGAAGAGTTCCCAGGCGGACAGGTACTGGGTGACCAGGCTGAAGGGCTCGTTGTACTGGTGGTGGATGGCGTGGAAGGTCCGGTACAGCCAGCCGATCTTGTGGTGGAGAAGATGCCACAAGTAGTACTGGAAGTCAAACAGGATGGTGCATCCCAGGATGCCCAGCAGAAACTCAGAGAGCGTTGGAGCCTCTTTGGGTAAGGGGATCGGAGGCCTCCAGAGCCACTGCCCCACAGCTGCCGGGAAGATGTAGACCAGGTGGTTGTAGGTGGTGAGGCCCAGCGTCCTCCAAATGTCCGTCCAGGTGACAGGCTTGTCCGGGTGAATCTTATATTTGTTGATGCTGGGGCAGTACGGCGCCAGGACATCCACTACAGTGAAGAGTGCCACCAGGAAGAGGTAGGTAGACACAGACAGGAGAACGGGGAAGAGAGGCGACCTCAGCGTGCTCTCGTGGTTACTGTGGAGGTAATCCCAAATGGGCTGCAATACAGATGATTCGGGAAGTCCAAAAGTCATATTGGCCACATAAAAGTTCCCACAGTACCTGTTCCTCAGGCTGATGACAGTCATTTCAAAAGATCTGCTCACTATAGCAGCAAAAAAAAAATTAAAAAATGGAAGAAATCCACAAAAATGAGGAAAAAATGGTTTACTTTCTTATTTGTTTTAAAAGCAAACAAACTAGTTTCAAAGTTCCATGTGCCAGACTGGGCCAGTGATTTCTCTTTATGTACTTCTAAGCACCACCTCCTTTTTAAAAGGAAATGAGCACTTTCTCAGTAGGCCTTTGTATCAGAGCTGAGACTTCAGCCAGTAGCAGCTACCCTGTCACACCACCAGCTGATTTTGACCTAAATATGAATGATCCTGTAGTTCAGGAAACGCTCCACTCATAAACTTCAAAAAGACGCCTTTCTCCACGATGAATAGGAGGGAATAAAACATCTACATTTCATTCACTTTCGGGCGATATATTGGGTGCAGTGTGCCGTGTAATATCCTTTTCTTAATGCGCCCGTAGCCCAATGACTTGAATTTAAAGTGATAGCTGTGCTGCAGAATAACACAGACCAGTTTCAGCTGCTCTTAGCGAGAGGAGCAGGGCGCCTGCACGGGATACCATGACACGCATCAAAAACAATTCCAGCTAAAAGCCCTCTGAACCGATTCCCAAAAAATACGCACGGTTTCATTTTAACCCTTGTTAATGGTCAGCAGTTGCGAAATTCTTCCTTTCTTGAACAAGAGCAAATGCTGGAAAAAGCAGGGTTATCGATACTTGGTTATTTATAAACGGCCAAAGTTTTAGTACATTTATGCAAATAATAAAGTAGAGTCATCTTCATTTGGCTCCGTTATCAGCTGCTTACGCCTTGTCGATTGAAATGGATTAAGTAACTTGTCAGATGAATAACGTGTATGTGTGGTGGTCATCCCATGCAGGACAGTTCAGCCAGCGGTCATAATCGGTCAAGTATAGAGTTCATAAACTGCAGTGATATGATATTCCTGTAATGTTTCATAAAGAGATAAACTGGTTGTTAGGTCAATCTTGCATTTTACTTACGAAGCTGACTTTCACTTTTTGGCATGATGTGGCCGAAATGCCATGGTGGAGGTCCCAGGCCAGCATGGAGAGAATATAAAATATCAGAGAATGGGGTGATCATTTATGTTCCCATCAATGGGGCATCTCCTGACCTTTCTGGACATCCAGAAATCATCTAAACATCATCTGGAGAATAAGTGGCTTTCTATGGAATGACTTGGCAAATTAGATGACTTGAATAATTTCACCTTTTACCAAACACATGCCATCCAGGAATGACTAAGTATCCACCGAAGGATGCAGATGGAAATCCTCTCACCCGGTTCTCCATTTCTGTCCCCTACTGAGGAGCTCTTTTCAGCAGAGAGGCGGAAAGTGCATGGTCATCATCCTCATGACCAACTCATGGGATGTTGCTTGTAAGGACATTGCAGCAGGTGTTCGTAGGGAGTGGTTGCCCCATGCGAGAGTTTTCCCATGTTGCATTGCAAGGGAGAATTTCAGGAGTGATTTGAATGAAAATTTGTGGCCAGGCAGACATGAGCAAAAGGATTTCCAGTGAGAGTGGAACTGCAGTGCTGAAATTGGTGGGAGTGAGAAAGTGGGGAAAGACTGTAATTTGAAATTTTGGAGATATTTGCATTGCAAACTGACAGTACATCTAAGCATTTTGAATGGCTTAAATAAAGATGATACTACCCTTCATTTTGGTAACACATGAATTAAATGTTTTTTAGTGAGTTATGGCCTTTGCAGCTTGACCACAGTGTTGTGTTCCACCACATGAACTCATTTTCACAAATGCACTTACAGTAGTGAGGTGTTTGTTAAGAACATTTTGGGAACTTTGAAAATTTGGAACAACTGACAAAAGCTAAAATTTTCACTTGCCTGCCAGTTTTTAATTCCCCCATTTAATGGAACTACTTATTTACTATAATATTTTAATACAGCTGTATAGTGAAGAATATAACAGTTTGTTACTATTTTCACTGATACAGGCAATATTATGTAAAGGCAATGAGAGATACAAGCATGATGTGCTTGTATAACCTGACTGTAGATATAGATAGATAGATAGATAGATAGATAGATAGATAGATAGATAGATAGATAGATAGATAGATAGATAGATAGATAGATAGATAGATAGATAGATGTGTTTAAGATGTGGGGAGCTCAGCTGCAGCCTTAATGTGCCCCTTTATTAAGTCTGCATCAGAATGGACTGTCCAACCAGCTGAGTTATGTTAGTCACGGTGTTTACTGCCACCAATTTTCTTTGTGCAGGGACAAAAGTGAGATGACATTAAACTTAATCAAGTTACAAACAGAGAACAACAAGCGTCTATTCACTGAACATCAAAGAACCCGGGTTAAAGGTTTGAGGCAGCAACACCTTCCGACTCACTGTTTGTGTTATTGATAACAGTAATGTACACCGACACGTGCTGTGGCCTAAGGCCTCTCGGCTTTCACACACACACACACACCATTGCATGTGTGCGTCACAATATGGCCAAAGAGGAGTTTAGAACCTGATGCTGAAATGGGATACTGGACAGGGCTACTGGGCAGCTACTCAATAAAAGTAGTGTAAACCTTTTACAGATTTTAATAATTAGCAACTAGTATATTATAGCTATTATTATTGCAATTACAGGAGAACTTTGTTATAGCATACGTCAGGGGGGCATCAAAATCAGTACTTTGTAACCAACATTGACTAACAGACTCATGAATTGAGACTACTCACCCTTGAGACTGTTTAAACCTCTACATGTACCACACTTTCACAAAACCAGTGTTTTAAAACTGCAGCCTTACTCTGTTCAGGCAATTGTTTGGTGATATGGGTGAACATGGGCACTATGGTATGTACATTGTGGATATTCATTTGCTCATACAAGTCTACAGTGTATACTTCTGGGCAAAAAAATCAGCTATTGTAGCCTGTATTGTATGATGACACCTTTTGAGAATAAACAGCTCATCACCATCACCAATATCACACCAAGGCCTTCAGCCTTCCTGCCGTACAAAGAAACTGCAAAGCTTCTACATATGTCGATATGCAACCATTACGTAAAACTGTATTGACTCCACGTTGACAAGTGAATGGACAATGAACAGACTGTGCTTGCAGTTGGGGGTGGACACAAAGTACATACTAGCTAGTGTCCTTTTCTGCTCAATGGACCAAAGAATTTCAAGGTTACAACTGAAAATATGATGTATTTATGTCCATTCTAACTGACAAACTTTCTATAGAAACAAAAAGACTGTAGCTGGCCTAAAAAATTGATACAATACAGTTGAGGTCACATTATAACCAAGTCCATTATAGCTTAAGTTTTATCGTACTACTTTTATTAACTAATATCTGACCTTTCTCTTGATAAGTCACCCTATCTTTTTCTGGGGGTATCCACTCACGCTTCTCTGCAAACGTATGGAATATTGATTTAAATCAGCACAGCATCAGCGGCATTGTACATTTCCTAACGTGTTGGCTACTGCACTGTTAGCAGCCTCGCAACTTTCAAGCTCATGCATTTGTGCTTTTGCCACCTGCAACCCTAATAATACAGATTAACAAAGCAGTATTCTGCTTCCAATTCTCAACGTGGCTGTACAAGTTTTTAAATTACTTTAATTAGAAAAGTACCACTTATAAAGAGCAGCCTAACATTTATAATTGGTAAATTGAAGTGTGCACATTTTAAACATTTTTGAACACGTGTTCCTGCAACAATTTTGGATTCAATTACATTTTTATTATGATAATAATGTTGAATTAAGGAAGAAGTGAGTTGTTCTTTTTGCATTGTTTTATATTCCATTGTGCTGATTTGTCATCAAACCACCACTCCTCATTACTGCTCCCTGCTAATTCTGTCTTTAAGCCGAACTTTTCCAAAAAAGTTAAACCTGCACATTACCATGGTTTCATTTTCAGATACACTGTCCAGCCAAAAAAAAAAGGTCACACGCTAATATTTTGTTGGACCGCCTTTAGGTTTGATTGTGGCACACGTGCGCCATGGCATCCTTCCGATAAGCTTATGCAATGTCACAACATTTACTTCCATCGAGAGTTGCATTAATTTTTCACCAAGATCTTGTATTGATGGAAGAGGCAGACCACTGCGTAAAGTCTTCTCCAGCACATCCCAAAGATTCTCAACGGGGTTAAGGTCTGGACTCTGTGGTAGCTGCTCCATGTGTGAAAATGATGTCTCTCTCATGCTCCCTGAAGCACTCTTTCATAATTTGAGCCCGATGAATCCTGGCATTGTCATCTTGGAAGAAAAAATCCATTGATGGAAAAACCTGGTCATTCAGTATATTCAGGTAGTCAGCTGAGCTCATTTTTTGGGCACGTAACATTGCTGAACCTAGACCTAACCAACTGAAGCAACCCCACACCATAACACTAAGTTAAATCCAGGTGGTGACTTTTTTTTTGGCCAGGCAGTGTATAACTTGTATGTCAATAATCTTTACATTTGTGCTGGTTTTGTGTATGATTTCATAGTATTTGATAAGCAACCCTACATGTTTTCTTGATTTCAGTTTTAGTTTTTGTTATTCTCTGTGTCTGGACTTCAGACAGCCATAATGTTTTCCAGCTCATAAAGTCACGGGCAGATGTGATTCTCTTTTTGGAACGTATGGATGCAGCAGTCAGCGAAGAGATGAGGCAGCCATCTGTGGTTGAACTGAAGCTCTGCTGTGTCATATTTAAAGCCTGCGAGAAAATGTAAGATTAATCTTAATGTTTGATATTCACCTCAAGGTGGGAGGTTCTCCATTCAGAAATGTCAGTATGTATACCCCCCATAGCTCAGTTTGAAAAATTACATGCACTCTGGGCTCATTCAGAACCAAAGACTGTAAAGGGACATCTCCATTTTACTGTCACTGTTTTAAACTGAAATTTTCGGATGCCAAATGTTCAAGTAAGTAGTTGTATCATCTGGTCTTACATTTTGCTCTCCATGCTGCAGAAGCGCTTTTCTCCAAATTTCCTCTGGATAAAATCTAATCTAAACTCTATTTCAGAAGTACATTGCTCAAAATAAGAGGTGGAGTTCAAACATGGATCTTTCAAGTCCGAAGACAGTGGGTCTAACCTGCAGCATACATTTACTATATAGTATTACTATTTGTCTGCCCATATATTTACTTTATTGATAAAACATGGATCATTGCAGGTTAACAACAATCCATGTTGTTTACATATTCTGACATGGCTCCCTCTCCATTTGGGTGTGAACCCTTGTTTGCTGTGCATCTTACTGTGGACCATCTGGCTGTCTGGTTACCAAGAGAGGTTAACAATATATTCAGCATGGAATATTGTGCCAGCAACGTGCCCGTGTCAAACTCACACACCATGCCTTGAAAATCTTGTCGCCTGGCACTTCTGAATCCATGAAAACTTCTTATTGAGGCCTTCACATGCTAATTTGCATGTTTAGGAAACCCTGATGGGCTGTTGTCTCTGATATATTTTGCTCGGCTGCTGAAGCAAAAGTGTCAGTTATGTAGGTGGTTAAACATACAAATAAATATACGCAGGACATGCAAGTAGTAAGTGACATCAACCACCATTGCTGGAGAATAATCCAGAGCATGTTCCACGGTTGCATGACTGACTGGTAGGAAAAAGAGTCAGCAGAGGGGAAAGAGGAGGGAGGAGGGGTGGAGTGCCATAAACACTTTATTTGCTTGGCTTTGTTATGGGAACATCCCACAGTGTTGGGGAGAAAGCAGCTAGAGCACAAAAAGTACTTGAGTTTCTATGCAAGCCTTATCAAAGTGATATTTGTTTATTTCTGTGAAAATCTTTTCTAGAAAACTACAATAATGGGATTTTAAAGGTGAAAGAGAAAGGTGCTGAATAATTGGTGGCCAAAAATTAGGAAGTATTTATTGTACAGAAATATAATCACTGAATAAACTCCAACACAGATATAAAGCATGTAGGCTATAGAATATAAACAATGCAAAACACAGAGCAAATTTTATATAAATATTAAACTACAAACCGTTTTGACAGACTACATGTGCTTTTGAAGCATGAAGCAAGGTTTTTGTTTGAACTGCCACATTTTCACTGTAAATGAGACCAGTTGGAAGTTTCACAAGATATTTTGCAATTAACTTTTCTGCCTTGTAGGTGCTCTTTCATGTTTCCATATATTTCACATTGCCACATTTTATTGTGCAATAACTGCACTTTGGCATTTTTACTGTAAAAGCTGTAGATTGCGTTGGTTTGGACATGTGCAGAGGAGAGATCCTGGATATATCGGGAGAAGGATGCTAGGGATGGAGCTGCCAGGCAAGAGGAAGAGAGGAAGGCCTAACAGGAGATTTATGGATGTGGTGAAGGAGGACATGCAGGTGGTGGGGGTGATGGAGAGAGATGCAGAGGACAGGAGGAAGTGGAAGCTTTTGATCCGCTGTGGCGACCCCTAACGGGAGCGGCCGAAAGAAGAAGACTGTAAAAGCTGTAGTACAATACCTGAAGAACAGACAGCAGGAAAATCACCCACAAGCAGCTTGTCATGCTGAAAAGCTACAGAACAAAGCCCTAGATACCCAATGCGGTGGGAAAACACATTTTTTAAAAGGCAAATTTATATAAAAATCATTAAAAACATGATACAGTGCAGACATGAATGGAAGTTGAGTAACTTAGTAAGATGCACAGCTAGGACATTTGCACATGTTGACATCAACTATTATCATACACTACGTAATTTTTTACAGGCTTTTGTGCTGCTTTTGCAAATGTAACCAAAGGAGCGGTAGGTAATTACTTTTCATTTTACATTTCATTTCTGATCTCAAGAACAACGCTGAATAAACTCTTACATGCATTTTAACTTCGGAGTGACTAGCTGGTCAACTTATTATGCTCACTGTTCTGTTTTATGTTATGCAAAAGCAGCTCTCATCCTCCCTGATATTTCCAGTTGCAGCCAAACTGCTAATGGGCAAAGCAAAAGGCTCAGCCGTTCACCCCAACCTGAAAGGATATTCTGTAAAATAGTTTTCTGGGTGCACTGTTCACTGTTTGAATTCCAAATGAGCCAGAAAAGTTACAACCGCTGTAAAAAAAACACGTCATTCCACCCACAAGCCTGTTTCTGATTTTTTTTTTTTTTTAGAAAAGTTCTAGGACATTTTTGAAGCAGCTAGTTTTGCAGTTGACAAAATTGAGTTTCACTGTCATTAACTGCTTATTCAATGCAGGGTCATAGTGATTCATAGCCTATTTCTAAAGAATAGGGCATGAGGTAGGGTATACACTGGACACGACAGTGGTCTATTGCAGGGAAATCACACACACATTGAGGAAAAATTAGGGACACCAATTTACCTGAAACACACATCTTTGGACTATGGGAGGAAACCAGAACATCCAGAAGAAACCTACACAAACACAGACTGGCAAAAATGGACAAAATTACAACTGAGCATATTACAAACACAAATATTACAATAGAGTTGGAACATGCGGACAAAACTGGCCCAACAATTCCATTCAAAATATGTATTTAGACAGTTTTGTGAAAAATATAGAAACTTCTCTTAGGAGATTGTTTTTTTGTTCCTCTTTTTTTTTTCTGTCATGGCAGGCGAGACAAAATATTCAGAGTTGGTACCACAGAGCCAGTCCCAGTGCGAGAAGTAGGGCTCGTAGTTAATGCCTGGACTCCGGTGGTGCATGTCATGCTTAGGAGAGCCGCCCCACAAGTTGAAGGGAATCAGGTTGTGGAGCGACCAGGGGAAGTCGTAGCCACTGTGATCATCCACAGAGACCCAGATGTTGAACATCATAAAAATGAAGCCGGTAAGAGAGTGGCAACCAAGTAGGACTGGGTTGATGGTGGTCCAGAAACCCACGCTGGTCAGTTCCCAAGCTGACATGTACTGAGTCACCCAACAGAAGGGCTGCGAATACTCATGGTGGATGGCGTGGAAGGTAGCATAGAGCCATTTAGACTTGTGGTGCGCCCAGTGCCACAGGTAATACTGGAAATCAAACAGCACAATACATCCCAGCACGCCCACTGTGAACTCCAACACAGTGGGAGCTGTGTCCTCTAGGGGGAGCGGTGGTCTCCAGTACCACTGAGCAACCGATGCTGGGAACACAAAGACGACGTGATTGTAGAAGGTGAGCATCAGTGCCTTCAAGACACTCTTGAGTTTGATGGGCTGCTCCGAGTGTATTCTGTAGCGGTTCACAGCTGGCATCACAGAGGACAGCCCGTCGAGGATGGTGTAGAAGAGGCATGCGATGAAGTACATGGCCACTGAGATGACAATGGGACAAAGCGGTGATCGCAGCATCTCCTCGTGGTTCTGCCGCAGGTAGTCCCAAAGCACCTGCAAGGGTGACTTTTCTGGTATTATTGTGATCATCTTCCTAGCCACATCGTTCAGTTTGCACCCCAGTAACTCCATTGCGCCCTGCGATTATGTCTTCCCTTGTCAGTCTCAAACAGTGGTGCTTTTAAAAGGTTAGGTCATGTGTTGAAATTTCACATTAACGCTTTGGCCCAAATTTCCAACTCAGAATTACCCAATGCCTTTGCAACACGTTCATTCAGACAGTAACGTTCAGCCTGTGGTCCACCCTCATCGGCATTTCTACATTAGCAGGTTGAAAAAACCAAAGCACGGGATGAATGAATGTGACTGTTAAGGGACAAACTGTCCGGTGAGTTTGACATCGGTAAAACACTTAAGGCAATGTACAGTGTGGCTCACATTTTTACTGTAAATTGTGAAACTCCCCTGTATCTTCAACGGAGATGAAAGTTTGAATAAATCAACAGAAATATGTGCGTACTGAGTGCACAAACTGTACAGCCTACATGGAGCAAAATATATCAGAGACAGCAGCCCATAAGGGTTTCCTAAACATGCAAATTAGCATGTGAAGGCCTCAATAAGAAGTTTTCATGAATTCAGAAGTGCCAGGCGACAAGATTTTCACTGCCGTAATACCAGTAATATTAATGCATATAACTCTTTTATTTTGCCCATGTGAGTAATTTATCATAATAATTTACTTAAAAATTAAGATATTTCAAAAATATTTTTCAATTTGATTTAATTTCATAGTTGTTACTCTTAAAATGCACCATACTGTATGTGTTTATTTGCTGTTTTTAAAAGTATCTATTTTGTATTGTCGAGCAGGCAGTTTTCAAGCTCCTTTTATTTGTGTTTATTATTTAACAGTAATTAATAATAATCAATAATAATTATTGAACTATTTATTCAATGTGTAACCTTTCACAGCGCTGTTTCCTTAAACATCCAATTTTTGAGCTTTAATCAAACTATTGTGAATATATCTGAATATTTGATTCTGAATGTACCTGATGTCTGAATTTATATTGTCAGCAGACCATTAAAAAGGCTTAGTTATACGTTGCTTATACTGCACAGAAAGCCTCATGTATTAAATGTAATCATTACAAATAACAAAGTTCCTGTGACTACTGTTTCCACGGTGTGCATGTACGACAGCAGTAAGGTTCCTGTCCATTTTTCTTCTGCAATTTGTACATTTTGTTTAAAACTTGCACTTCCAAGTCAGGGTTACAGGTCATCATAGATCTTCCAAGCCAGCTGTATGACCCATTTCTGCAAACAATGCACTTTAAAAATAAGGACTCATTTCTTAAGGTGCTTGCATCAGTGGGAGGCATAATACTGTACTACTGTAAGGCTATAAAAATATAATATGATAATAATGGCAATGAACTGCAATTCAATGTACTCGGTTTAATTTGTGAGAACCTCAGATGAGATGGAACCGACTGTCTCTTTGTATTTCAGCCTACAGCAACCCTGGGTGTAGGATTACTTGCAAAAAATTAATAAGTCGGTTGATTTGTACGAATCTGGACAATTTATAACTATACTGTTGTAGACTAGAGCCTGTAAATGCTCTTTCTGCAGGGTGAACCGCTGCATATAAAAGCTTGCAGCTACACAGTACCAGAAGGTTAAATTGAAGGGTGTGTGGCTGTATTTGCTTCTGTTTTCTGTGGTTTGGTTTTAAATATGGGAAATGGCAATAAAAAGAGCAGCAAGTCCTCAGACACTTGTACCATGCTTGCTCCTTCCCTGGACCTTGCATACCCCAGTGAGCTGCATAAATTTTGTCTAAAATTGACTCTAACACTGGGGTGCAGGTAATTGTGTGGAGGTTAGCTGCTGCTTCACAATCTCTAGGTTCCTGGTTTGAATTCCCTCTCCTGCTGCAGTGCCCTTCATTCTGGTACTTTCCATGAACTGCTGCAGCAAAACGACCCAGCTGCACAAAAGAAGTAAACCGTGGAAAGCAGCTTTGTGTGAAAACTTTGCAGTGTTAGCAACTTTGGAGTAAAGCCTACAGAAAAAATGTAGCTAGCAGTAAGTTTAATTTCCTTACATTGAATGTAATTCAGTGAAGCTGCTTTTCAGTGCTGATGACTTGCTGGTATGCTGGTGTCTTCTCCCTTTGCTGTAGAACTCTGAACCCTACCGTATGGAACCCATTAAGCATTCAGATGTGAAGGCTAGCAGAACCATTAATAGAAAAATATTACTTATTCTACTGGCATGTGTGAGGAAGCATGGATCTTGCAGATAGCTAACCTCTGACTTCCCGCTAGTCTATAAATATTTGAAAAATTAAAATGCATAATTTGTTTCTGCAGGACACACTGATATCCAGGGGTCCATTTATAAGGGGTCAAACCCCTTTCATTCTTATCTTTTCTTTCTTCATCTTAGATCCTACAGACCTGTGAAGTGAAAGCATCCATCAGGCCCACTGCTGTCTGCTTGTATATGCATAGATTAACACCGTTTGCAAAATGGCATATTACTTTAACCACTATTGAGCGTTATTGCTCTGTTCACACAGCAGACGTTTGTGGCCTCAGTCTGGATCACTTGCACGACACAGTTGCACAAGCTTGGCCCTCTGAACAGAGCCATAGACAAGGATGCCGAAGCTCGTAACTGTTTGAGCTTAAATGTATTTCACCACTTTTGCAAAGGTCAAGTGAGAGAGCCTGAGTTGATTCTGAAATGGAAATCGACAGGTTGGGAGTTTCTTTTTTTTCCAGAAAACCAGAAGCCATAATTAAATTGAGTGAAATGCTACCAAAGCTGGCTATCAAAGAAGTTCTTGCATTTATAAGGTCAGCAAATACTTTTTACCAAGCTATTTAGTGGTATTTAGTTGTTTGTTCGGGTGGTCTATTGTTTGTACGTATACGGAAGTTTTGCATTGTTTTCTTGATTCCTGTTTGAAGCATATGCTTGTGCTTTTGTGTGTAAATTAAAAAAAATATATATATATATATATATATATTTAGCTGGCACATTTGTTGAAGACAGTCTGTAGATACACTAAACCCCCTGCGATAATTTGAGCAGAGCAGCATTGTTCACCCACATACCCACAAAATGCTCAGTGTAATGTTACCAGCACACTCAAACACATGCTTTTGGACTGTGGGGGGGAACCAGAATACCTGGAGGAACCAGGTGGACACATTGGAGTATCTCCATACAGAGGAGACAGAACAGAGATCTAATCTGCATCCAAGTCCGCAGCCCACGTGCTAGGAGTTACCAGCTACCATTATCACTGTGCCAGCATGTAGCTCGTGCTCTGTCTTAGCTGTCAGTCACCCAATGTGACCACACAGTTGTGTCTTACTTATTTTCTTTCTGCTTTTGCGCCCTTATTGAAGAACTGAGTCCTAGCATTGTTGCTATGCCTTTTTTTGCATAAGGAAGAACAACTCATCACTCCATTTGTAAGCCAAAATAACAGCCTATGCACTAGGGGGCAGACATTCACTGCGGAAAAGGACGACACGCTTAGTCTAGCACCAGAAATAATGTGAAGTAATCAGGTGGACACATTGATGATCATAAATTTGGATAATTGCTGTAAAATGTGAGTGCCTGCAGGTACTGTTTAGTACTGGTGCACTCCAGTCTCAAAAACAATGCCTGCTGAAGGCCTGGAATTTTACTAACAGATCAGGAAATGGAGGATAGCAATGTAAGCTTCTTTCAACGTGCAGCTGTAGTCAAAACTTTTGGCTGAGCCGGGTTTTCTACATTGCATCTTTAATGGTCAGACAGGATGCAACAAATTCATTTTTATAGAAATAAGTTTGGGAAAAACATTGTTTGTTTAATAAACAGATGTTTCTTCATTTAACACTCTTTGAAAGGCAATCGTTTTCTTACTAATACTTTAGCTGTAAGCCTGGAAAAAATTGTAGCTGTGTTCTTAGTCTAAGTACACTAATATATGGGTGAAAAGGGAAAATGAGAAATATTTTAGTCTTTAAAATATTCAGACATCCGAAATCACTTCATTAATGTTTTTTAATATACACCAGACAACACTTTTTTTGCTTAGCAGCACATCTGTATTTATGTTTATTTATTTAGGTTTCTCCAATGCAATGTGCAGCTAAAGGTAAACTAAGTGCATTTCAGCAATACACAGAAATACACATGCAGACATTGTTGTCAAAGTATGGTCAGATTGTTCAATACCATAGTTTTTTTCCAAAGTCCATTACATTGCAGCTGCGTAAAGAATTTATAAGGGGTAATTTTTTTAAAACAGGTAAATTGGGTGAAGGTTTATTGAGCTGACAGGAGATTGGGAGGGAAGTGCATGGGAAAGAAATGTGCTTTGAAGCCCTTCTTGGATGTTGAGTGGGATTTGGAAGTTCTGAGGGCAGAGAGTGAGCTCATTGCACCAAATTGCAGATAAAAGTGAAGACATTTAGGCTTTCGATTTTCGGCCTCTAGCTGGTATGGCCACCAAGATAGCTGAAGTGTAGTGAGCGATCGGGTCTTGGCGGTATTAGTGTGCTGAACCTTCAGTTGACTGGTAGTTTGTAACCAGAGTGGTGAACTAACTTAGTGACTAAATGACAACTAACTTGGTGACTATGAGGAGCCAGTGGAGAGAGATGAGAAGTGGAGATGATGGGACCAGCTGGAGAGCCTTGATGTAGGAGCTCAGAAGGCCAAATAATAGGGAGCTAGAGTAGTGCAGATGGGACATTACCATGGCCTGTACCAGAAGCTATGATGAGTGTGTTGTGAGGTTACGGGCAGTTCCTGATCATCCATATCCTTAAGCAGGCAGTGGAGTGCAGAAGGTGTTCCTGTGTCTGTCATCCACTGGTGAGCTGGAGACATTTAATGTGTTCTCACCCTGGCTTGCTCATGGGTAAATTGTACCAGATGACCAAAGATAGTCATCTTTAATAGCAGTTGTGTTAAATACTTGTAAAAACCTCCTTCTTTTATAGTCCAAAGAGATATCACAGGGGGCATGAGGAACAATTGAGTGTCAACCTAGGATTCCTCCAGGCTCACACTAATGCAGGTGGAAATGAACAAAGCCCATGAATCTCCCCTTAAGGTGATGACATACCATACCATACATCAAGGAAATAAGGTCATATTTCACTGAAGCAGAAAATAAATACATTGCATCAGTCTGTGACATCAGTGTGTGTGTGTGTGTGTGTGTGTGTGTGTGTGTGTGTATTTTTTTATTTATTTTTATTTTTTTACGCATTTTGTATTTTAGCAATTCCTGTCTGAAATCATATAGGCCCACAGTACATGTTTCTGCAGTTGATTTTAAATTGTGTGAATCTATACTGTTGGAAAAAAGTCTTAAATGTTCTGTTAAACTAAAAGCAATAAAAGTGGGTTAAATTGGGTATTTTGTATTTTTAACATTTCCGCAGCTAAGGATTTTGATGATTTGCCTTTCACTTACTGCTTTATTTTTTTTTAATTCATAACATAGACTCTGACCAAAGATTTGTTTGAGACATAACTGGGACTTCACCCAGCAGCACTGCTTTTTCATAAATGCATTGTGCTAGAATGTGTGCTGCACCCTTTGCTGTGCACAGAGTGTGAAGGGTTAGTACGTGGTATACAATTACAGGCCAGCACATGCCTAAAGGTGATGTGTGGCCCAACTCGGGCAGCACATTTGAAGTCATAGTACGTCCTTTTCCTATGACCTGAAAAGGCCAAGAAGCCTCTGGGAACAATCGGAAATTAAGGGACATGTTTTGTTGCTCGTGCATCCGCTGATGCTCTTCATTAAAGCAATAGGGTTAGAGACTGTTGCCATGCACATCTCACCTGTGAAGTTAATGAGCACAGAGGGGAGGTTGGACAGGCGTATTGTGCCCAGGTGTCTGCACAAACAACTTGCGCTGCATCCTTGTGGTCCTCATTCTTTACCCAGACTCTGACCTGGTGAGTGCTTCTTCCTTTGTGCTCTTCTATCGTCACATTGTTCAAGGGAGATCAGACATTCTGTCACCTGTACGGCGCAGCATCTGGTGCAGCTTTCACTCCTCTGCCTTTCTCTCATATCACTGTAGTTCACATACAGGCTGTGAGTTGTTTAGTTTAAAGGTGAAATCACTCCCTTTGGGGTGGAAAGCAGCCGTTTCGGTCGTGCGTACCATGATTGATGATAGCGTTCCTGGTGTAATTAGTCTTTAAGTGACAAAGCTGAGTGAATGTCACTTGTTTTCCACCTTTACTCTGCAGGTCACTGGTTCTCGTGCTCCTTGATCGCCATGCCAACCCAGCTGGAGGGCGCGATGGATGCGCTTATTACCGTATTTTACAATTACTCCGGCACAGAGGGGGACAAGTACAAACTGAACAAGGGCGAGCTGAAGCAGCTTCTAAACAGTGAGCTCACCGACTTCTTGACGGTAAGGTGATACATCTAAGTTTGGGGATAAAATGTATTTTTGCTATTTTTTACCGTGGACATGGATTTATGGGAAATCAATGCCAGAGATCTAAAGAGCATTAATAAGTAAACTGAAGGTCAATTCTGGCATTAATAAGTAAACTGTAGGACAAATCTGAAATGGAAAATATCTGGTTAGTGAAGAATAAGTCTTTTTACAAAGGTGACAATGTGAATGAAACTTGCTCATATATTGCATACTAAGCCTGAAATGAAATATTAGGTTTGAAATCTCATAGGATCCACACAGCAAAACCTTTAGGCTGTTTACTACAGTGTTACTTCACTTGGTTTCTTCACTGCCCTAAAGGGCAACTTTGCTTCACCAGATATGCTATCTAGCCAAAAGTGTGTGAACACATGAGCATCGCACCCATGTGTGCTGGTTGAACATCCCATTCCAAACCCATGGGCATTAATATGGAGTTGTTCCCTCCTTTCCTGCTGTAAGAACCTCCACTCTTCTGGGAAAGCTTTCTACCAGATTTTGGAGCACAGCTGTGGGAATTTGGGCCCATTCAGCCATAAAAGCAACAGTGAGGTCGGGCACCGATTTCAGGCGAGAATGCCTGGCTCACGATCAGCATTCCAGTTCATCCTAAAGGTGTTCAGTGGGGTTGAGGTCAGGGCTCCATGCAGGCTACTCAGTTCTTCCACACCAAACTGGGCAAACCGTGTGTTTATAAAGCTCAATTTGTGCATGGGGGGGCACAGTCATGCTGGAGCAGGAAAGGAGCTTCTTCCCCAAACTGTGGCCACAAAGCTGGAAGTTGTCCAGAATGTGTTTGTATGCTGCATGTGTGCGGCTGAAACAGTTCAACTCAATCTTTAGAAGGGGGGGTGCACATACTTATGGCCATACAGTGTATGAACCACCACAGCCTGAGATGCTGTGTGTGTGTGGTCACAAGATCAGTGAACAATTTTCGTCGAGACCTCCTCATCCATCTTAAATCACAGCTGCTGAAGCCTGAGCTGAATAATTATGATCTGCTATTTATGAGCCATTTTCTTTGAATATTTTTTTGCAATGAAATTTGCATTTTGCTTTGGTAGAAAAGTTTCTTACAAATTCAAATCAATGCTGGCGAATGCATATGAATTTTGTAATAACAGTATTACCAGAACAAGTATTGGACTCCATGAATTCTAATACTTCTTGAACAGATCTGGTATTTGCGTAAAGCGTTGTATTGTTTATTTCCCTCTTTGTTTAATTGTTAAAATTAAAAGCTTAAAGCTGACAGTTTCACAATAACACAACATTATAATAAAACGACAAACACTTCTATATTTCTGTTCAGAGAATAAGCAGAATATATGCAACCACCCGAGAAATAAATTTTTTAAAAAGTGTAACAAATACGGTGTAAGGTTGTTTGCAGTGACATTTTGTTAACTGCACCTAAAGCAAGGGATTAGGGTGCATGGACGTCATTTCCACTCATCTCACATTTCCCAGTTGTTGAAGTGTAAGCAAGTGTGCAGGAGATAGCGGACCTGGCGGACAGCTGGTGTGGAAAAGGACGTAGGGCGTGTGTTCAGATAAGCTCCACGAGAGCTGAAATGAGACGGTTCCGCCTCCAGCGGCAGCGGTGGGGGGGGTTCATCATCAGGGATGCAAAAATTAGGTTTGTGCTGCGATGCCCTCTAAATATAAACTCCCTGGGCTGCACTTTTCCCCAAGGTGTTTGTTTGCCCACTCCTCTAACAGATTTCCACTCCCTTGTGTGGAACGTTTTGTACTGTAACCATACGGTAAGCTGTGTGCACATGTGCATGCTCATTCATTTATACAAATTTCTTTTTTCCTTTTCTTTCTATCTGTACATACATACGTTTTTTTGCTCTGGCTGACAGTCTTTTAAAATTACACCATTACCCTTGACAGAAAGGCCATTACAGCGGTAACTCGGCATCACAAGATTAATAGCAATGTGTGCACAACTGATTGACTGCAGGCGTCAGAGTGACTTAAGGCATCTGCACATCAGGTGGTCTTCACACCAGCAAACAATTAACTTTCCCCACAATGCCGTTTTGGGCTCACTCATCTGGTTTGCTGTGTGCATGACCAGCTACTGTATAGGCATGAATCACCTTTTGTTCCACAGCAGTCAAAAAATTGTTTTTTTTCTAAACATCCCAACCGCGGGTGACGTAGGAGCTGTTCCACACGCGTCACTGCACGTCCCTCCTGGCTCCCTTTCAGAACATATATGAAAACAAGGTGATCCTTCCTGATTCGTGGACCTCTGTTTCTTTCAATACCTCCCCAAAAAAAATGAAGTTTGACTTCTCATCAATCGCTGGGAAGGCAGGGCTGTTCTGCTCCAAATTTTCCTACTTTTAAATAAACACAATGTGAACATGTAGTTGTCAGCGTATGTATTTGACAAGCACCATTCAGGACCTCTGACTGAACACATTTTCTGCTTCTAGTCCCAAAAGGACCCCATGCTGGTGGAGAAGATCATGAATGACCTGGATTCCAACAAAGACAACGAGGTGGACTTCAACGAGTTCGTGGTGCTGGTAGCTGCCCTCACAGTGGCGTGCAATGACTTCTTCCAGGATCAAAAGAAAAAGAAAGGGAATTAGGGAGCAAACCCAATATAAATCCCTTGAGCTCCATAAAGTTTTGTGCGTTTTACATGCGATTATGTAGCATCGGTTGCTAAAATATGTGCTACACCAGAAAATACTTGAAAAACTCTTCGAGTGTTGCTGTACTTTGTGGCTGTAGTCATTTGGTATGTAGATGAAACTAATTGCTTTGGCACAAGTGTAATCGTAGACTAAAATAGTTATCCGCAGAGCAGTGGTTGAGCCGCACCGAATACAAAAGAAACTCATTTCCATCTGTGTAGATTTGATGAGTTGTGCATCTTTCATTAATTCGCCTTTCTTCACTGATAACAGGTTTCTAATTTTTTCCCGGTACAGTACATGCCAGTCCCCAGTGCAATTGTTTCTAATGTTCTGCTTCACTGTTTTCTCCGTTACTCAGTTTGGTGACGTGCCCACAGATTGAAATTTAGAAATGTTCCCCCCAAAAAATGAAAATAAGACTCTAGAGAGAACTGAGGATAAGGAAAAGTGAAAATCTACTGCAATTTATTTCACGTCATTAGCTATACTATTTGGTCGAATCGCAATGGCTGTCACACCTGTGTAAGTTTTATATAAATGCATATGTTTGCATTTTAATCATAATACCCTATATATTGTTATAAATAAAATACATTTCTTTATTTTATTGATAATAAAATGTGGTGCAACAGAGAACACACAATATTTCAAGTTAACATGATTTCTTTGTGGTGTATAAATAATTTAATTTTCATCAGAGGGAAAAAGCAGGAACAAATCTGGAGCGCATCCATAAAGCTGGAGAACACCTGTAAAATATTTCTGATGTGTTGCCACAGAAGTAAAGTCATTCCCTACTTTCTGTACAGGCAACTCTAAACTCCATATTAACTATATTCGTTTAGCATTAATGTCTTTTGCCGCAATAAACTTTTCGTGCTTTGAATATATGAAAATCGCTGATTGTTTTGCCTGTGGTGTCCACTTACGTATTCACTTGTGTTTTATGTGTAATGAGGAAAGGATAAAGTCTGTTTCAATAAATAATGTCATGCAGTTCACTGAGAGATAAACTGTTGCTAAAAATGCTTCTGTGCTCTTTTTGTAGATTTTTTTTTCTAATTTCAATAACTATTCTGGATAAAAATGCTAATTTTTATAACATGTCAAACATACTGTTCTTCACCAGTGAGAAGACACTATTCGCAGTAATATTAACGGTATTATTTACATCTTTAAAGAAACATGAGGTAATAATAATAAATAAATAAATAATATGTTCAAAAGCTGAAAAATGTGTTCAAATCATTAACAAAAACTGCTGCCTGAAATATGAATTACTCATAACAGGGCAGTGAATGGACAACAAATACACACATTCACTGGAACTGCGCTGAATTGCTGAAATTCATTCATTGAACTATCATTTTTTTAGGCTAGTCAACAATGCGTGCAGCCACTGTCTTATTTCTCTTTCGGCTATGAAGACATCCCACTTTCATTCATTGCAGAAAATGCCCACCTGGCATAGATGGCATAGACATTCGGTCTGCTGTCTCGCAAACCTAAGATCCAAGTCTCTGAATCTTTTCTTCTGCTCCTGTACTCTTGGTGCGGAAGCCATTCTGTTTTTGTTGGCTTGTATCTGCCACTAAGACAAATACGCTAAAATATTGTTCAAATATTGAATGTATTACATCATCTCATAGCCTGTGTGATAAGCTCTGCTTCTATATTAATAATATGGCACGTTCAAGAATTTCATATTGGATAAACCTTTTAGGAGAAGATAAACTGTTAATGCAGTTAAAGTCATATCGGCCCAAAAAAAACAGCATAGAACAAAGTATTAAATGGTTGTATGAAAATGGGTGGACTGGTTATCTTTGCCCAGGGACTGCTAATGTTAATGAATTAAGAAAACATTTGCTTTACTTTAGAGGGTGAAGGAAATCAAATGGTTACATAACAGTGTGACACAAAAGACAATGATTCTGATTTAATAAATACAAAAGCCAGATGTCTGGGGAAAAGGAAATTTGTGAGATTGGCTTGTGTTTGTCTCATAAAAGTGTATTTACTATTCTCTCTAAATTGTGCTTTCCAAGAAGCTTTCCACTGCAGACATACTTGCAAAAGAAAAATATTTACACGTATAATTGTACCATAATATGGTAATGAAAAGATAAACAGGGAATATATTTGTATTTTAATCTTTTTTTGGTTTAATCCTCTCCTTGACTTGAGACGTAGCTTATGTAAAAGTAATGCCTGTAGAGCGGTACCTTGTTTTGTATCTGAGACTGCCAGAACATACTTTGAATAGAAAAACTATATACTTTCATGGTTTCTGCTCTGTGGAAGCACTGTATGAACTTCCTTTAAATTAGGCAAAAATAAATGCTTTCCCTGCAAAAGCACACTTTGGTAGACAAATTGTTGGTTATGCACCAAATTCATGCATTGTGCTTCTGAGCTACACTGGGGTAGTAAGAAGGATCCTTAAGGTTGTTTCTTCCAATCCCAGGTGGTTCAGAATTATGATCTGGTTCTGAAGCAAGATTACTAATCTGGATTACTCCTGTAAAGTGCGTTGCTGCTTTTAAAACTGTGCAAAAGTTACAAAGTATGAACAGGATTACACAATTTATATTGGCGCAAAGCAGAGAAGCAGAGTGCTTTGCCTTGAAATAAGTTTTTCGGTTTGTACACAGCATATTATATGCAATATACATATGTTTTTATTGTATTGTCAAAAAAAAGTTTATTTAACATGAATCTGACCAGCATACTTTTTTCATGCTGCCATATTGACATATATGACCCATATTGAGAGTGCAGTTCTGCTGAATTTTTGCAAGACTTGTGAAACGCTAAAAGGAGAAATTGCTTGAACAAGGTTGAAAATGTGTATGTGGAGTGTTGCAACTCCCAGTGACTTGGCTGAAAAAAGGAGAAACTTAATCTGAATCATTCCAGGCCAACATGTAGCACGCTAAGCCCTCATGTAATGGCGTCCCCTATAGTTTACAAAAAGAGGGGGCCTTTTTCATACAGCAGGATTCTCATTCAGCACAATGGCTTTCGTGCCCTTTACACATTCATTATGCTCTAATATTTTGCTGTAGTTTTCTGTTTCTTGTAATCTGAATGGCTTTCTCAATCAACACCCTAGTTTGTAGTCTAGGAGACACGAAAAATCAATTTTTAGGCACATAAAATTATTGCTGATGGAGGGGCAACGATAAACGGAAGAAGCAGATGGACTGTTTTCCAAACACAGGCAGATGAAGATGTCTTTCCCTGCAGAGATTTTGCTCTAGACTGTGTGAAGATGCACCGTCACAATCCAGCTGTGAAAAAGAATTAACCCTCCACTGCAGCGATGGACCACATACATGCACTGCGTGACCAGCTGGGGTATAGATGACTGTGTTTACTTCTCATGGCCAACTGGGAGTACCAGCCCTTGATCCACACTTGAGCTGTACATTTGTCCAATCGCTGCTTGATGCTAGAAGGTGATACAGCTAGGAGCCCTGGGGTCTGAGGACTGCTGAAAATCATGCTGAATGGCAGGAAGCAAGCCAAACAGTTTATATTGCTTGCTCCTTTCTCCCTCCTTCTCTTATAAATGGGACCTACGTTGGGTGCACCAGAAGCCCAGCTAATCTTTGCAGAATGGGGTGACGTTGTTGTAAAAGTGTTGCAGGGAGATGCCGCACGCATGCTTTTCCTTGCTGGGAACAGTGATGCTCCAGATAAAACATTGGACACCTCAGACAGTCCATTCATCCACATGAAGGATACAGAGCTGCATGTCAGCTTCTTTACATGTAACCAGCACACCAATGAGCTGAACTTTTAACAGTTCACATACATGTTGATAAAACAAAAATTTGAGTTTTGGCAGCAGCCACTTCAGGCATGACTGCTCTTACTGTCCATCAGTCCTTGAAATGCTGTGGTTGCGCCTGTGGACGTAATTGCACTCCTGCCTGTAGCAACTATATTTTTTTTATTTATTATGCTAGTATAATGCTTGCTCTTGATGTGTAATATGTTCAGCAAATTTCACCAGTACCTCAGACAAAAGAGATGCATAACAATGAGTTATCACTTTTACCTGAAAGATTGTTTTTTCTTCCAGCTAAGCAAACAAACTGCTTCACAGCTAAAACCAAACAACTTAAACTCTTCAGAACTTGGAGAATTCTTCATAAAATACTTAAGGGACAAGGGGTTTGCACTGACAATTTGTCTTCCACTCAGGTGCTGGCTTTATTGTCAGATGTGTGGCACTTTTTTTATCACGGTGGTGACATTTCTGAAACCCCATGACCCGGGTTGATGCATACAACATTACAATGAACAATTATGCTGTAGACCCACTGGCCATTTTGTTCAGTACACCAGGCCAGTACAGACTGGAAGTAGGAGTCTAATGGTACAGGCAGTGTTTTCTTTGCACCCGTTAGGTTTCTTACCAACAAATTAATATCCTTTGCATGCCACAAATTACCAACACGTTGATGCCCACCAGGTGTGCTTCTTCATAGTCAGTCTAACCTTTCTCAAAGTGGCTCTTCCCGCAAATCACAAAGCTCCCATCATCTCATGATGGTTCCACAAACATGACAGTGTCTTTTTTTTCCTCCAGTTTATTTTTCTCCAATGACCTTCACAGACCCCACCTCTCAAGGCAGAACATCATGTTAGCAGAATGAATGTGCTATGGAAACATCTGCAAGAACTATCTCAAGCCAGCATGGATGAAGAACCATGTGGAATGTGTTCGGCACATGTACCCAGCAATACATGTACCTAATAAAGTGTCTGGTAAGCATATACTGTAATGTAATAATCAGTGACCTAGGTCGCCAAGTGTCCAATGACATCTTAACATAAACAGTGCAGTACGAATCTCAGAACCTCACAGAGCTGAGTTTTGGTCTGACGTTAACTGAGCAACACTAGTATTATGTCATGACTGCGTATACTTCCTAGTTTCTGTTACAATAGCATTCTCAGCCAATTACAACCATCAGTTTAGATAAATATAAATGACGACAGAAACAACACGTTCAGCATTACGATTAACTTGTTTAGCTTGCACTTTTCTGCACCTGACTGGATTTACTACAAAAAGCTACAGCAGGAGCAGGGATTAAAACCTGGGTTGTTACAGCGCAAGGCAGCACCACTGTCTACTACACAGCTTTGTCCCTCTTAATGCTAACTTTCAGAAATAGATTATAAACTTGTAGCTGTCAGCTTAACATTGTTTAAATAATATAAAAAGCTGTAAACATGAATGCCCTAATACAATTGTAAATAAAGAATTAATTTCAAAAGCAATAGGACACCTAAAGCTCATTCATTAGTTACTGTACAAAGCGCTGTTATCAGTGTGCTTTTGAGAATGAAAGACATAGGCAGTGATCTGATCAACTTTTTTCTCTATCTCATAAACATCCGTGAGCCAAGTTACCAAAATATTTCAATCCAGAGAGTAACCTGTGACTCTTGCTATGCTTCCTGGACTACGGACCTCTGCCACCTTACGAGCTGTCATTTGCGATGAATGAACTGATGAAAAATTAACTTTAGAAAATAAAATAAATGATCTGTTTCAGTTGGCAATTTTTCTTTTTTCCCTTTTTAACTATTTCCTCCATAACAAGTAACAGAACCTGGACCCCTTCACAATGATAATTCACCTAGCAGGGTATTTCACAGAACCCCCCTATATGGGTATGTTTGGAATTCTAAACACATGCCATTAGAGTGAGACAATATTCATAACTCATTCAAGTTCTTGAAACAGACAGCCGTTTATGAAAATAATAAGTGCTCTCATCAATAATGATCTTCTGCCATTTTGTCACATTTCATAATATCTTTAATCACTGTTGTGTGAAACTGAGCTCTGTTCATGAATCATGCTTTCCATGTAATTTCATAAAGTTCCCTTGCTCATTTCTTTGCTTAAATTTTCTCTCAAATATACAGCATGTAGAAAATTAGGATTATCATGATAAAGCTGTGAATTACTCAAAACTGATACAACACGTTGTACACCGAAAATTTTTGTAACGCAAGATTTCCTTTCAGTTTTTAATGTCATATTTTAGTGTTATATACTGTGTGCTGTTTGAGAAAATGATTTGTAGAATTCCTCCACAAGTGTTTCCATTATATTTAGGCTAAAAGGTGCTTGCTATCTTTCATAGCTTTTAGGAAATACTGTGATCTGAACCTTCAAACCATACACACCAGTTTCCTTTTCTGGACAATAGAAGAAGTTTGCGAGAAGCCCCATCCAATTACCTTTTCCTTTGTGGAATGAAATTGCAAAGAGAACCACAGTCTGGACTGAGCTGAACTTGCACTGTGTGAGTGATGTACCAGTGATGGTGGGAAGATGGACCTTATGGCCCATGATGCACAGTGGAAAGCAGTGAACAATGACAACCAACACTCCATCATGTCCACTTATCTTGATACACACAACAAAGAAGGATGCTGGAGACATGTGGTAGTTAAAGGTCTATCAACATAACCACAAAGGTCCGTTTCATTTCACCAGTTCTTCTTGTCGTATGCACAGAGGAATGAAAGGGTGCTGTCACTGTTCCTCCTGAAAGGATCCTCTCACATCAGCCATGGGGTGAAGCATTTTGAATGGACCATCGACGAAAGGGAGTGGCCTTATCTTCAGCTCAGCATGACTCTTCATCCTCCATCACCGTCTGAGTCATTCTGTCCATGTGCACTTATCAATAGGAATGAGCAATGTCTTGGCAGCCGCTTTGATCTCAAGTACCTGTGTCCAGGGTCTGGTTATCTGTTTATTATTAGAGAGAGTTACTACAATTGCTGTTGTCACAGAAGGACATCTATTCTTTTTGGTCCTTATATCAAGGCAAGGGCTCAAATTCATATAACAACAAATATATGTTTATTTTAAGAAAGGAAAAAAAACAGGAAATACCAAAATGGCTTTGTGTATGGCTCTGTGTATTTGTGTGCGTAAGAATCTGAAAAGATGTAAAGGTAAAATATGTCACTACACAATAATACTGTTTAATTCCCCCACATCCTTATTGTCAGGTTTCTTTGTTCAGGATCACAGTCCTTTATGGCATTCAGCTGGGTTATAATATGGAGAGGATGTTGCAGGATTTGGTCAGCATTTGACATTTATGATAATAAAACCCACATTTGAAAATCTAAAAGCTTCAAAACATAAACAAATGAATTGTGGGATCAGATGAATTCCACCTTTTTGTGTCCTTCTGGAAACCTTCGATGAGATTTATGAGAAAAAACTGTTTGCAGCAGGAGGAAGTATTTCTACAAGACTCCTAATGGAAAGATGCTTTGCTTCCAAATATGATGACGTCAAACGCTGCTCAGTTTTCTCACCTCTGAGGGCTCCACAGTGGACAGATGGGAGATCATTGCGGCTTCCTCATACAACAACAACACGTGATCCTCAGTTTTTCCGGAACAGCTTGGATTCGGCCACACAAGGGATTACCTTAAGTATGATGCCATCCTCAAAACAGTGAAACGATCACCCTGGTTTCTGGAGCCAAGAAAGTAAAGCCTTTTGTTGTGCTCACCTGATTTGCATACAGTCAGTAACTTTCCAAGAGAGATGTTAAATCCTATTTTGGATTTTGAATTTGTGCACACCTCAGCTCAGAAAGAATGCTGGCATGATGGCAAATGCATCCAGCTGCTGAGAAATCCACGATAGATAATGCAGATTTTTTGACATTCGGTGAAATATTTAAATCTTTTTTAATTGAAAAAAAAAATTAATTCTGTCTTTTTTTAATTCATGTGGGTATTATATCCTGTGTAGTAAAAATGTTGAAGTGTAATCAATTTAAATGAATATAGGCATTATGCAAGAACACACATGAAATTACTGTACATAAATGTACTTTATTAAAAATCACATAAAGAGGAAACCCATCTGCAATAAAATCAGCATTCGTTTATTGTGCTGCTTGGTTAGACCTGTTTTTCTTTTCTTTAGGGTTTTGGCAGTGATTAAGTGTACAGTTTGGAAAACTTCTTCAGTGGCTCCTGAGAAGATGAGCGTGGGGAAAATGTGGGCCTTAACTTGGAGGTGATAAGATCCCAAAAGCAAGCAAACTCTGCTTCTTTTCCCCCGTGGATCATGGGTTGCCTGTCGGTGCAGGAGTAGAGATAAACGGTATGAGCAGGGATCCATGGGGAGAGAGCAGCATGCATGTCCACAGCACCAAGCATCCCTCTGCTGATAACAGGAGAGGCTGAATACCAAATAAAAGCAAAGAGAGAAACTGTCCAGAAGGGAATAACACTGGAAACAAAGCACAGTGCCATTGTGTGCAACTCCCATCAAAAACTTTTAAAGCTTGAGAAATACATAAACTCCCCAAGCCTCCGTCCATTTATGTAAGACATATATTCAGGGTGGCACGCTGGCTAAGCAAATAGTTCTGCTGTTTCCCAGCGACTCATCTGGTTGGACACGAGTTAGAATCCGGCTCGGGTTGCGTGTCATCTGCAAATTTACATTAATAAAGTACATTTTATTAAATTCAAATTATTAGCAATTCATCACTCAGTACATAAGATTCTAAAAACAAAACCGATGACAAACGAATGTATTTCAACATGTAAGTTTTATCATAATGGGGCTACTTATAAACAAAAAGTCAAATACTTTAACTTCTCTTAGCACAAAAAGCCAATTTAAGACTTTGATCCATTTTTTTTAAATCGTTTTGCCATCTTTTAGTCCTATGTGAATGACTCCAGATCAGAGCTTACTGGTGTATACATGTACTTCACCATGAACATCATTCCAGATGAGACGTTTGTGACTGGCAGCTAGGTGAGCACAATCTGGAAAGTCCTTCTGCTCTGTATAAGCATGTTGATCTTCATAAGATTGGCTGCCATGTCCCCCATGTCCCCTCCACTGGAGACTTTGCCTTTGCACCGTTTGCCCTTTTTGTCTTATTTTGCTGTCTTTTGTATTCCTGGTTGTCAGTTTACCAATTCTTTGTATGTGTCTGTCCTGTGGTTGGCGTAGAGCAAAGTAGTGAGTCTGCAAAGAACTTTCTTTTGGGTTTTGAACCTTTTTTGCCTTTTGGTTTTGATGTTGGGCAGATATGTAATACAAAGGGTTGGGTTATTTAGGTTTCTTTTTGTTTTCTTTAAATTGTCATGTGGGTTTTGCATTGTCGCTGTTAATTATATGCACTTGTTTGCAACACATTACCTGCAGCCCTGTGAATTCCATCATGAACAACCTGGTTCAGTTTATTTTACACCCCTCTATCTCCCTAGATGATCTTGGGGTTGTAACAAAGGGCCAACCTCACTTTGGAACCCTTTCTGAGTGCAATGACTATTGTAACTCTTTGTCATTAGAAGGGCTGACTTATACAGTGCCCACCAGTTTTGAGGGTTCCATTCTCCCTTTGTACAAACATGTACGTGAAGAGGCTTCACTTCTGAAATATTCACTATCGTCAGCTGCTTCTCCAAATCTGGGATACGGTGGAGCAAAGGGATAGGTCACAACTCTAACTGGGTTATGCATTGCAGGGTAGCCACACACATTCACTCACTGGCACATTAAAAGCCACTCTGAGTGATTTGTGCACCTGAAATGCACAGCACCTGGACTGTGGGAGCTACGAAGAAAGGGAGAACATGCACTACACTCAGAACTGAACTACGCACAGACAGCGAGTCAGATATGAACCGCTACCGAATCAGCCCAGGTGCTGTGAAACATCTGCTCTACACACAGCTCCACCATGACATCCATTTCAATTCCAGCTCACACAGGTGTCCACACTGAAAATGGGAGGCAACAATCATGACAGGATCTGCAGTCAAAGCACTGAAAAAATCAGCATCTGATATAAACCTGAGATAAAGTAAATCATCTCCCAGAAAACAACTCTGCAGTCCTTCAAAACCATGATGTTGCAATTTCCACAGGGCAGGACAGCGTATTCACTGAACACAGACAAAGCCATCTCGGCCTTGGGAAGTAGCATCCCTGAGAAGATGGAGAAACAAGGGTTATCACATCTATCAGCTTTACTGAATACTGACGGTTGCTGAAGTCAGTGCCATGGAGAGAAACCTTTCATACATAATGGTTTTCTTTTTTCCGGGAATTTTATTTAAGGCTATGACATCAACAGCAAATGCTTTTTGCGAATTTAAGTCTCTGTGATGGATACTAAATTTAAAGAGAACTGGATGCACATAAAAAGCATGCTCCATCATAATGTAAATTAACAAATTTATGGCAAACATCCGTAATTACTGAAATGTGCAATGGAGCACGTGATTGGTTGTGTCATGTTAGAATAAGAGTGTCGTGAATAAACCTTTTGTCACATTAGTTGCGTTACGAAGTCCATAGTAAATTGGAAAAGGATATTATATCTGATGACATTTCCATTACAAATGTCTTTGTAATTTCAGCTGAAAAACTCTGCCGCTGAGCAAACAAAATCGAGGTTGATGTGTTTCATTTTAATCTTTTATAATTTTCAAGTCTTTGTCTTTCCTCTGAATATGGAAACACAAAAAGACAACATAATTTTAATGGAATGGATGTCAACATTTGGAAAGTTATTCAGACTGGGAAAATCTTTCAGTATTGCAAAAAAATCCTTTTTAGTACATCTAGAAGCATAGTGTAATATATACAGTATATAAAATGCTAAATAAGTATGTGTAAATAAATATATATAATACATTATGTATTCTATGATGACATTGTTTACTGCAGCTATGTAGCAAGCCTACAGTGTTATTTTTTTTTAAAAATGTACTTCTCCTTGAAGACCTCAGAATCCTTTTTGAAGCATACTGGCATGATACACACACAAACAAAAATCATACACACCTACTGGTCTCCTGGGTTGATATAACCACTGGATGTGTGGTTTTTATTAACAGCACAGTGCAACCATTTGTGGTTCCTCCTGAGGAATCACCAGTGTCTGCTATTTGGGCATTAAGGTACATCCGTGTGTAGATTGTCATCCACTGATGCGCTGGGACTCAAGCTACTGTACATATGGGGCATTTCAGAAGGATCCTTGTTTCTTGGCAGCTGTCTGGAAGCCAACATAGAGCTAAAGAGTTTTCCCTGAGGGACAGAAACACTGTGAATAACAGTGTAGCCAACCAATCTTTGACAGGTGGGTGTGAGCTGTGATCCTGCTAGGTTGAGGACTTAGCAAGCTTATTAGACACACAGACATGCTTGGGCATGACTATGCAGCAATTACCCAGGGCCCAGTGGAGAAAGTAGAGCTAAAAAAGGATCACATATTGCCACTCCACTGTATTGCTTTCGTACAAGAGTGGCATGGTGGCACGGCAGGTAGTGCTGGTGCGTCACAACTCCTGCACTGTTGGTTCCAGTTGACCATGTATTGGACAGTGACTGAATGAATGAATGATTACAACAACACTAAACTGTGAAATGTGTGACTGAAATCTGCTCACCATTTATAGTTTTCCTTAAGTAGACTGTTTGCTACTTGAGAAAGAGTATGCATCCCTTGCTGTCTGAACCTTTAAATAGCAGGGGATGGCAGTGAAGAGATGTATGAGGTAGACCACATATTCTGGGAAATGACTGCAGCTAATTTACAGTAATCCCTATGAATCTAATTCATCTCTGAAACGGTGTCAGATACAATTTTTTTGTATACTGAATGCAGTTTTCCTATTATTTTAAATGGGGAGGGAAAATAAATAATGCACTCCCAGCTCATGCAAACACCTGTCAGTCTATGATTTCACTATAGTATGTGTTGCACTCAGTAACATTTCACATGTTATTGCCACCAGCAGTATCACTGCATTGCATCACAAAGGATGAGAGGGAGTATGCACTGGGTCTCGGTTTTCTAAAGGGAGGATATGTGTCAAAGTAATTCACGCATCCACATCTTTGCTTGCTGCAATAACCGGCTTTTAAATAAATGGGTTTATTTTTAAAAAATGAAAGGTGCGGTAAATGCAGTGACACAGCACAAACGCATTCAGGCAAAATAAAACTAGCAGAAACAGCGGATAAGACACCAGCACAAACGCGTGCATGTCTGGCTTTGGATAAATTTGCAACAGTTTTCAGTACAGTTTATTACATTAAATATGTTATTTTTTTCATTACAGTAGATTTTACCATACTGTATGGTATTTATTTGCTGACCTTTTAAATTCATTTTGACATTTATTCACATTTTGGTTTTTTTATTACCGATAAGCTTAGAGTGAAAATTTGTTAGAGCAAAACTTTCCATTGCAATGTCAATATGTAGGTATTAACGTTCAAGAGCTGTTATAGCAAGAATTCAGGCACAGATACCTCAGATACCAAGCGACTGAAGTAGTAACATAAGAGACTAAAAAACATGTTCTGTATATTGTATTAGTGTGCATGACTTTGTCATAACTTCTGAACATAAACCTTTAGCTGATAAAATTTATCACAGAAATGATGAATGTTCATTGACTCAGGACAATTTAAATTCTTAGGCTGTTAATATTCTTGGAAGAACAAAAAACAGAAGCGTTCACCTGAAGGGTCTCCCTTGTGTTGCAGACTTGTCATTACAGAGATAAGTACACATTCAGATAAGCAGACTCTGAATTAAAAAACACAAATTAACTTTTCCATGTGAAACCATGTAATGACAAACTGTGCATGTATAAATTGGTTTTATGCTTTTATGTGAGTTGTTCTGATGTTGAAACAGCAATAGACTGTAAAGATGCAAATAGAAAAACTTGAGAGTTTATTTATAACAGGAAGGCCACCACACAGGTCAGGCCTGAATGAAAATGGTTTTGAAGAAAAACTTTTCCAGTACTGGGGTGCACTTAGGAGCCACAAGGTGATTTCTTACACGGATTTGCTTGTTATGACACAATTAGGGATCCTACAATCTGGCAAACTGAACAGGTGGTCTTCAAAGGAGTGCTGCTGTACACTGTTAGATGGGAGGTTAGCAAAAAAAGCAAAAACCACAGTTACACGACGGCACTGAAGTTGTGACTAAGGCCTCTTTACGCTGCCTTTTGCAAAATAAATCTGCTTTGAGTCATCACATGTCTTTTATTGCCTTATTCATTTTGGATGCCGCTACACAAATAACTGTGGTTGTTACCTCAGCCTCATTTGTGTTTTACTGTGTTAGTTTATTAACTGTTATAATTTTGATGCTAACAACAGCCAGCCTGTGTCTTGTCCAACATATTTAGCACCACTTTCCTACAGGGCCATGTGAAGGGACTATTGATTTTCCTTTGTGTCAGTCCTTGATGTGTACCATCGGCCATGCAGATGGAAAGCTTCACTTTGCTTGACCCCAAATCCACAAGGACTCTGCTGGTCTGTG
This sequence comes from Heterotis niloticus, assembly GCA_018136845.1. NCBI lineage: Eukaryota > Metazoa > Chordata > Actinopteri > Osteoglossiformes > Osteoglossidae > Heterotis > Heterotis niloticus. The sequence goes on from CM030891.1 coordinate 21,297,752, forward strand.
GACAGATATGGCCCCTGAATGTCTGTCCCAAAAGCCATTCTGTATTTCATCTCCTCTCCTCACTCAACTGAGGATGCCAGAACTAATTATGTTTTATTCTTTGTGACCATAAATAATGTCTCCTTTTACACTGTTTCACACCATGTGATCTGCCCTTTCTCCCTAAACATAATGATAAAAGCTGCTTTGTCTTACCGTAACCCCTCTGTAGCGGAATGAGAAATCAGCAAAATTAAAGAAAAATTCCTCACTGTATGTTATCAGACTGCTCGGCCATTATATTACTATTTTATTTTTGGGAAGTATGAAAATGACTTGCAGAAGGCATAAAGCAGTTTATAAGACAACTTAGCGTTCTCTTTCATCCAACTTCACAGATACATCCTCCGCTGGACAACCGGATCAGATGGACAAGCCGCTTTATTAACTGTTTCTTCATCTAAATCTCGTCGTCCTCTAGGAAACACATTCTTGTTTACCCTGAGCTGTACATCACTGTATCGAATGAATAAATGTAATGAACTTGTACCTTTTGCAGCTCCCTTCGCATTTGGTCTGTTCGATGATGGCCCGTGGCATTTTGTCTGCACAAGGGAGCATGACATTTTGAGGAAATCTGGTAAGCCTTAAGGGGGAGGGGGCAGGAAATTGCAATATTAACTGGAATCAACACATACTATTGCCTGGATATTAGCTAAAGCTTACACCCCTCTGGCAAATCTGTGTTTCCTTGATTCCTGAAGATGGCCTTGTTTAAATAGCCTTGAGAAGTAGTATGTTGGTCTTAGATCTTATCCAGTCCATTTCCTTTCCAGTCACAAAGCAAAAAAAACAAGCGATTAAAAAATATTTGCAGCCTATGTTACCGAATTTGCAGTTCGGAGAGAATTCAACATGCTGGGCAAAGGAATGGGTTTCACTTAGTTGTGTCAACATAATTGAATTTGTGGGAAAAATTAATTTATTTCAAGGGGAAGATTAAAATGAAACAATGGTCGCAATGATGTCAGTGCAAATATGCATGAAAGTACCAGGGGCTGTGAACTAATCCTATTAGCAAGCTGTTCAGTTTTCATGGTGGAGAAATCACATTTCTTTCATTTTGAAAGCTACCATGCGTGATGCTCAGTAATATTTGAGTTCAAAAAGCTGTCAACTATAAACAAAACACAGGTTTCAGAGATTCTTTGTTTTTCCCCTCTCTTAATTGTTTGAAGGTGCTGTACGACAGTCATGCCTGCATCACAGGCCTCGGGCCCAGGAGTGCACAGTGCATAGCCACACTGCCAGACTAGGTGCGGAACCGATGGGTTCAGCATACGTCCATTTGTTGCATTTGTCAGTATTCAGGTGGCAACCTATTAAAATAGTTGCGTCTCACGTACGGCACAGCACTAAACTGTCTGGTATTTTATAATAATGCAGTATAACAACAGATCATTAACATATCCACTACCTGTAATGCTTTCTGGCATTTATGCAAAACAGGCCTACTTTTTCTTGTTTTATTTCTTCCTCTGACAGGTTCTTACTTTTCCAAAGTTGCAGAGTAAATTCCGTAGTAAAGTGACAGAACTTTGTGACTGACAGGTGGAATTCAGTTGCACAGCTCCTGCAGTAACCGGGGAAGAAAACCTGTCATTCCAAACCAATCAATTACTGATGACTTTGTAGGCTATGATTAGCTCCACTCAGGTGGTCTGGGTCTCTCCTGCGCAAGGCAGCCCCGTGGCTCAGCGTGCTACCAATTTCTGGCTCAAGATGAGTGACAACGCACCCCAAACAGTGGGAATGTGCAGAGCCCTATTTGCGCGTAGCGTGGTAATGTGTGCTTGGCATTTAATTGGATTTTTCTTAAAAGCAGCCGAATGATGACCGTAATAATATCCTGCTTTTTTCCAGTGGTCAGCAAATATTAAAGGCGAATCCACTAATCATCTGGTATCGATTTAAAAAACGTGTGTTTTCCCTTGGTTGTGTTTTATGTACACAATGCAGGGACATTTTAGAATAGGTTGGAAGGCTAAACGTTCTTGAATTTTACCTCGTTGTCGAAAAAATAGCATTTAAGGAATATGGCCTTATTTTAACATTATCAGAAGATTGCATCATGGAGGGTGACCTGGTTTTTACCTCCATGCAGAAAAACTCCACACTGGATATACACGCACATCATAAAACATTTTGCTGTTCTTCTTTGAAATTGATTCTGCTGAAGCTCTCTGCCACGCTAACAATTAATGCCAATGCCAGCCATCCCTGGTACTGCAGAGTTGCTGTTTCCTATTATCATGTCCTTTTCAAACTTGTTCATTATTTAAATCACATTATTACATACATTAAATCTTTTCTAATGTAGTTCTAACAGATCCTATTATTCAATCCTAAAATTATTTCAAAGAAAATAAATGACTAAACCACATTAAAAACATATATACTGTAGATTAGGTTTGATCAAAAACCTTTTTTCAGCTCTGAGAGTGAAATCCGTAGTATTTTTGATCACTGCTTTTGTATATATGTAGCATATATTATACATATTAATGTAATTTACTCATTTATATAGATTTTTATGTACGATATTTGAGACTGTTGGATATTAGGATGAAAAATTCTGTACTGCTTTATAGAACCTATTGAACTATGATAAAACTTATAAACCTACTAAACTAAAACTAAATGACTATAGTCAACCTATAATGATAATTAAACAATATTTCTGACTGTACAGTTCACTTAAAACATCTCTTTTAAATTTTACTGTACATCCACTGCAGTATCACATTTATTTTTTTATTTTCCTGAAGAGTTGCTTTTAGTAATTATGAGCTACAGAGAATGCAATGTCATGCAGTTCAGTTTTATTAAAAATAAGCTTGATACAAATAAATTCCGAGGTAAACAACATGTTTTTACACACATCATTGAACAAACACGTCTTCGGTGTGAAGTTCACCCCTATTTCTCGTGTGATTCAGTCAACACTACACTATCAAAAATAAATAGAAATAATAAAGAGATTATGTAGTTATTTTTTCTATCATTGTTTTAAAAAGTGTGATATTTATATGTATAGTAAAAATAGAATGCCAAATAATGTATTAGTAGTGCAGACAAAAACAAAATAATATGTTTTATTGAGTCTACAGCTTCATTTACACAGCACAAAAACAAAAGCCAGAGAAATAAAAACATTAATCTGAGCCAATGAATAAATAAGCTTCTGAAAGTAATTTACATGAAACAATGATGCCACCCGTTATTCCCACTTCAGTCATGTGACTATTTGGCGTTGAGGAAATCCTCACTGACAGATTGGAGGAAAGGATCATTCCATGAAGCAGAAGTCCTCCACATTGTTTCCTTTGAGCTTCTCCAGTTCGTGACGGTGGAGGAGCCGATACTGAAAAGTGACGCGGTTGATGAATTTTCCGCTGGATACCATCCTCACCACGGTGTTGTCACAGCCGATCTTCATCTGGGCTGGAGGAAGACATTTACAAATGCACACTGAGTCCAAGAGCTCATAAACAGCAACCAGTTTAAAGCTTTCGGTGCTTCGTCAGATAAGTGAAAAATGGAAACAGCTCATGCTACCGAGTGGTTGATACCGCTAACACCAGTTCTACACTGTTAAATAAAACCAGTAAGCTTTGAATCAAAATTAATTATCTGAAATTATAATTTAATAACAGTAAACAATAAGAACCTACACAGGAGAGTTAGCTAGCTCTCTGTACACACTACTGGGAAGGAGAGTCATTGTACGCTGAAATTTGCAAATTCTGAAAACATGAAAAAATAAAAATTTTTACATTTCAGTTTTGCCATTATTTTAAACATTTTGTTAATGTCATTGCCATGACTTTTCAAATGAATGAATCTGAATATTCAGATGAAACTGTTCAGTGGAGTATAATGTTCAAGTGACAAAGCGGTTAATACATATCGAACATTTTTTTATTACAGAAATTGCAGGTTGCAGACTTTTCACCTTCCTTCATCTCTGTCTCGGGGCATTTATATAGGAGGACAAAAGTACAGTAGAGGACACTACCTCAGTGTCTCTGTGTTGCGGATGCCCTGCTTTGAAACCGGCACTATGGATGTTCTAACTGAAACTCACCAGGACCATTGAAGGAGTAGCAGAGGTCAGCCACCGGAAACATCTTCGAGGTGTCTACGCCATTGCCCCCTAGAAGTTCAACGAAATCTCCTGCCCCGGCACACCCTGAAGACGACCTCTGAGAAGGACAAGCGCAGACATGGAAACAACTGAACTTCTGCACCAAAGACAAGGTTTACGCCATTTAAACTTATCAATTTATGAATAAATCTGCAAAACATCAGAATCTTTTATTGCAGATTACTTTGTCTGTATGGATTAATTCATGTAAATGTTGTCCTAAGTCCATGTCAATGCCACAGATAAATACATGAAACTTTCAGTTATAGATGTGATGATTTGCTAATGCATTGCCATGAACACCATGTTACTGCTGCCAAAATATTGAATATTTAATGTAAGTCAACATAGGGTAAAGCAGTAGATTTTTAAACCTGCATTTCTTCAAGCACATTTTAAACATCTATTACATCTTAATCATATTAAGGCCATTATTTACTTCATACTTTTTCCAGGAACCTTTTATCACAATGAAGCACATAAATATTCACAAGGGCACTTTTTAGGCTCTCAGCAAAAAACATCTGTTCAGCAGCAACTTGGATGAAAGGTGACATTCTACACCGCTTTTTCTGTAGCAGAACAAAAATGGCTCAGTCTTTCTTTGGTTCTACTCGCAGAAGCAGAACCATACAAATATTTCAAAGTAAACTTTGAGGACTAACGCTCACCTTCAAAGGGAAGTCATTTAAGTGTCCCAAGCTGAGCTCTCCTATTTGGATCTCAACTGGGTATATGATGGAAAAGCTGCAGTTCTTGTGCTGCTGGGGGATGACCATCGTGAAGCTCCCTTCTGGGGTCTGGGAGATGACATTACAGGCTGGAAGAAAGACAAGGATATGGCTGAATTCTCATATAACCTTTCGTAGAACTGTGTGAACCACTGGTTTTGGTCCACCAAAATAAGGATTTCATTTAAACGCAGCAAAATTCTTCCCCTCAAATCTGCCACACTGTAGTTTCTTTATCATAAAGGACTTGAACAAAGCACAGAACTCTTCTTTAGAATAGTCAGCATCCCACTGAGCTCCCTTGTCAATCTTTTGCTTGTATTATTTTACATTTAAGGACCCAGAGGACGTGTACTCCCCCAGGCAGATGCAAACTCTCGTGATCCTCTATGTGTTCCACCATGACAATATTTTTTATTCATGTATTCAGGTGATGTTTAACATTCTGACTTAGCATCATGTGTGGCTTCACAGAATAAAATCCACTGCTGCCGCAGGCCATGTGTGTATGCATGCGCACACACTGGCCAGCCCCCCGAAACCCTGCAAAAAGTGCTTTGCCCCTCTACAGCACTTTTCAATATAATCAGCTGTCAAGTGTTTATTTTTTTTACCGAACCTTTAAAGGCTGCGATCGTACTTCGCCTCGTATTGCTGCCAGTACTTAAGCAAACAGTTTGCTTTGAGGCTATCTGGCTGTTGTAGAACCACTTAGCACTTTTCAGATTCTGAGCGTTGCACCTAAGTGTAATTTCCAGTAACAAACTGAGAGGCTGATGGTAAAATTTGCTCCAAACAAATGCATGCTAAAAAGTGTGGCATTCAGGCACTGAAAATCAAACAAAAATGAGAAAAAAGTACCAGAGCATGGGAAAGGCTCTCGAGCATCACATAATGAAAAGGTAAAAGTAACAGCATACAAAGAGCCACAGTTCTAAAAGAAATTATTTACGCTGTGGAACTCATTAGGCCAATATGTTTGCTTCCTTTAAGGCTTTATTGCGATGCTCATTCCTATGAGGTGTTCAACTGCCCCTGAGTTTGCCTACAGGATTTATATTTCTGGCACAGACAGGCACCATTCATCCTCCAGCCATACTCACGGAAAGGGTTGATCAGCTTTGTCACGGTGATGGTGAATCCACTCCCGGTGCCATGGATGCGGAAGAAGACCATGGCCACGTTCTGGGAGGAGCGCACTACCCTTCGGGTCGAACCCGTCTGGCAGTAGTCCACATAGCGCTCATAAAGAGGGAACGGGTGGTCCTGGGAGCTTGGGAACTTCTCCCCTTTCAAGACCCAGCCGTCAAACATCTGCATGGATAAAGTACCAAACAATGAATCCGCAGATGGACAGCAAGTTCAGAGACCGCAACCTAATAAAATAAACACTTTACTGCATGCAAGAAAAACTCAGTGTCAGCTGTGATTGAAATAGAAGAACATATTTGTTTAGTTATAAACGATGTTGAAGCCAGGAGGTTTGTGGAGGAATTACCCTCAAACTTAGGTGATCTTTGCTAACATGGGATTAAGGAGCTACAGTTTCAGGTCATGGTGGGACATGCAAGACAGGCACATCTCTAGACATCTGAGGAAAACAGTGGTTGCGAACGGGGGGGGGGGGCACCTTTATGAAATCCCCTCCTGCGCAGTCGATGTTCACGGCATTGTACTCGATGCTGATGACTTCATTGGGCTCGCCGATGAAGAAGGCTGCACAGTTGAGCTGCGGGTGGTCTGCGATGAAGGTGAATTGACCCTCCATGACCAGCATGTCCAGGCATCCTGAAAGTGTGGACAGAAAGCAGTCTCATCACATGCCCTGGCATACAACAAACGCACGTGACACACCGAGGCAAAGCATCTGAGCGCTCCCTGCACTTCCAGAAGGACAGTTTCAGTGCTGAAAAGTATAATCTTACACCAGGTTAAAAATGTTCACTTCAGCTTTTGTTCATTTTCATTTAGCTTTAACAAACAGAAGAACTGAGTGTACACAGATTTCACATATTAATGTCACATATTAAAATTAGCTTTAAGTTGGCACATGTAATGCTGAATAAAATAATAATTTAAAGTTTCGTCCATACTGGTTTCTGGCAGATGGCAGCTATTCAGTATACATCAGTCAGCATCATCTTATTCAGGTTAGGATATCAAAATAATTCAATATTGTCTGTGACATGCAACTTTTCTTCTTAACCCTTTCAAAATTGAATTCTAATGAAATATCCCATTGTGCTGGAACAATAAAATATGAAGGGGAAGTTATAACAGGTTAGACACGCAGACTTGTACCGTTTGGTATTTGAGTAAAATCTAATTCATGAATACATGCACTTCTTTTTGTCTTCTTTGGTTAAAATATCTGATGGTAACAATGGAAAAATGTATAAAATGAACAAGTACTCACGCAGAGGTCGACGGTAAACAAACTGCTCTGAGAGTTCCCTTTTGAGCTCCGAATTGAGGAGAGAAAGTAGTCCCTCGGGAGTGATGTCGTGCTCCTGGGGAGGCAGACGGTGTGAAAAGCACAGTCGAGTTGCCAAGGCGTCGCGACCAAAAGTTGCAGATGAACGTGAAAACATGCAAGGGGAACACTGGGTTTTCGTGCCTGTACGCACGGAGAAGAAAGCGGCTCCGCGGGGGTCTTACCTCCAGGTAGCGGCTCTCCCCGCCGAGAGCGCACAGGCTGAGCAGGAGCGCGCACATTGCAGCTGTCAGAGCCATGACTGCGCCCGACGCACGAAAGCGGCGCTCCGGTGCGCTCGACGCCCCTTTTATACAAAGCATTTAATACAGGGCAAGAAAAAAAAAACCTTCTTTGCCAAAGATCTATCGATAAGGCCGCAGTTACCATAGGCTAACCTTTGTGACGATAGCGCGGGAGGAACCTGACTGATGCTCGCAGCTCCAGGCGGCGCCGAGCGCCCGGGGCTGCTCCTTCAGCCCCGCATCTTCGCCGCCCTCGCTGGGGGTCTCAGTCCCGCCAACGAGCTGCTCGAATGCCTCGGACCCTTGGCCACGCAGCCAGCCTGCCAGGCAAACCACGCTCCCTGTAACAGAACGGCAGGTGGCGCAGCGGTTAAAACCACCGCGCTGCAAGGCGGACTTTCTTGTTGAAAAGTGCAGCACACTTGAGCAACGTAGTTACCTTCACTTGGTGCGGTAAAAATTACCCAGCTCTACTGGTAAATAACAGTGGGAAAGTAAAGGTAGATCACACTGGGGGGAAAGCATCAACACATCAAATAGGTGCGCATTCATGATATTTTAATTTTATGCATACCTATGCACCCAAACTATATATGTATTATTATTATTATTATTATTATTATTATTATTATTATTGTTATTATTGTTATTATTATTATATCTAAATAAGATATATTTAAAAACGACTACTGCTCTTTATAGTATTGTTTTATTTATTTATTTTTAAATTGATTGACATATAGAATGTAAGTTAAACGAGGTTACACAGTGGAAAATAAGCAATATGCTTCTAATGAGTCACTGCATTGTGCTTCTGTTTAGAATTCAGTTCTTCGGCACTTTGTAAGTGATTTCTTCACTGTGTCATTCTTGTGCAGGGATTTGTTTGATTTCTTCCAGCTGTATTCAGACACTCCATCACAGCTCTCGTGGTATTTTCTTGGAATTACTGTGACTTTTTGCAGAGCTGAGGATTTTCCTTAAAAGTTAAGGAAAATCCTGTGGTTGGTCTCTAAAATTTCATGTTGATAACATACGCTGCACTTATATGTGTTGCATTTATTTACTGCTACATGGGTTTATATGAAATGCTCCAGATGTTCTTTTTGCTAAAGGTCAAAAGGGATAGTAATTCAAATTCCGGTGTTCAACAAAAAATGAAAAAGAAAGGTCACAGTTGGAGCACAGATGATGGTGAAATTTTTTTAGATCCCTCTTCCATTGTGATAGTAATTGTGATCCATTCAGGATTTACAAGGCTTTTCCAAGGTCGACTGAATGGGCTACTACTATACATCCTGAAGATATCGTATGTCTTTGACGGAAGGTCGTTGCCAGCAGTTATTGTGCTGAAAACGAAGCACAGGAATTCAGGTCTTGCTATGAAAGATGTCCACAGTTTTAAAGACTTCAGGCATCAGGGATGTTCTTCCTTATCTCCACTAATACAAATTTACTAGCCTGGATTTGGTTTTGCTGTTAAGCACAAAATAAGCCTGTCCCCTCAGTCTATCCCCATGACCCAAACAAAGTGTGCCAGAGCTTCCACATTCACATTCAACGTTATAGCGACAAACTGTTGTGAATGCATAAACATTCCCAAACCTGATAAATGCGTACCGCCATTGTGTTCTGACATGATTTATTGCTAGCCAGCTTTGCTACCATGTGCTAGAAAAGAATAATCTACCATCTGGAAGATAGTGGCGAATTACTTGTGTGCAATATAAAGTAAGATATAGCACATGCAAAATGTTATACCTCTAGAACAATGATGAGTGTTGCACCCTTTCTCAGATAATGTTGCATCATCAAAAATGCTGTCAGGCATGTTTGTGGTCTGAATGTGTGAATCTGTGTTGCTAAACTGGTAAACTACCCCTCCTGGATGCAAAATGATTTAAAAGCAGAAGAGTTGTCACAGCGATGCTTTGACGGTTTTGACACTCAGCGGTGATTGCTATCAATATGTAGTGGCCCAGTTGTTAAGTTGCTCACGCATGGATGGATTTGGAATCAGCTTTCTTGAATTTACTTAATGTGGATGTTACTGACACCCAGGATCCAACCTTTATTCTGGTCCTAAGTTCTACGGGTGTTGCTGTGAGCTGGTGCTTACATGTGTAAATGACTTGTTATTACGGTAAGTGAAACAGCATAACTCTGGTTAAACCGTCATCTGAGAAAACCAAGATAAAAGAGTTATTTCTCTAGTAAACTTAGTAGCACTTTAATGTTTGTCCTTTCACAAGTCATATTACTTCAAAAGAAAATCGGTGCTGGAAAAGGAATGCAGAAGGAATGCATATCATGAGGGGTCAGATCATAAATAAATAACTTGGGGATTTTCGTGGCCTTGTAATGTGACCTATAGCGAAGCAGAATAAGGTTTCCAGAACCTCGCCTGTCTCCAATGACATTTGAAGGACTAAAACTCAGAATGAGGTTCTGAATTTCAGCAATTTCTACAAGACACAGCACATCACCTTATTTTCAGGCACCATCAAGCACCATTTAGGTTCATTTCCAGTGTTAGAGAGCACAAAGATGACTATGAAAAGGGGAAGCGTTGTTCATTATAATAGTCATAATATTCCATGTATTTCTCTTTTTTCTGTTTTATGATAATCATATGGTTTGCCTGTGAAAGAAATTAAGGAGTTACTGTTGAGAGTCCTTGCAAAATACAGAATGAGAGAGGTTCAAATTGTGGTGTTGCTCTGCTTTTGGGGAAGCGTGAAAAAGGATCATTTCTGTTCTGCACAGAATTCAACATCTTCTTTCTATTGCTTTAGGAAACATCATCAGTGGCGTCATCATTTTCTCTGAGTTACCCCAGGGAACCATTAGCGATACGAGCATTGTTCCATCAGGTTTCTTTTCACTGGAGGCTTGGCAGAGGGTTCAGCAGAAAGACGTCAGAGTTCTTTTTTCTATCTGACTGAGAAAGATGAAGAAAGAAGGAAACTTATGATAACATACTGAAATTATTTTGTACCCCCCTACAAATAATTCCTTCTACAATAAGGTCAATTATTTCTTGCAATGGCAGATTTTTTATTTCCAATAGTGCACGCTAGTGGATTCCTGCATAGCTCCATGAATAAAGGTGTCCTTTTTGAGCACAAGTTGATGGTTAGAGGACAGGCTTGATTTTTAGTTGAAACTTTGTTGGTAAACATGACATTTTTTGGGTCTTTGAAGGAAGTTGCCATCGTGTGCCTGTACATTAGAGCATTTCCCTTTCCAGGGTTGTCTTGACTGGTCCTTGCACAAGTGCCTCCTACAGGATTGTCTCATCTCTGCTTGTTGCCACGTGCTACCACCGAAAGCTGTCATAGCCCCCCAGTAAGAAAGAGTTCCTTGTGTGGATAAGAATGTGATTGTCTTGGCTACTAATGAACAATGAGTACACATGAGATTGTATTAGTGTTCGGATAAGCGTATGATAAAAATGAAATATACTGGGGAAAAGGCAGGTAGGGAGACACCCAAGACTTTAAGAGTTATTTTACCTCGAACATGATGCGATACATGGGTAAAAATGCTATCATATTACTTTGGACAAAACAATACACTAAATACAATAAAATGTAATAATTTTGTTTCCCAAGCTCATGTAGTTTTGTAATTACCAAACCAGTCATTTATTCTTGCTAATTTTATCCTAGGAAAACCGGGAAAATATAAAAATGTACTGATATAATGACAACTGAACGAGTATCCATCCATCTTTAACCACTTAATCCTGAGCAGGGTCATCACAGTCTGGAGTTTATCACAGAATCATAGGGTGCTTAGGCTATGAAATAACCATCAAATAGAACTCCAGTCCATCTCAGGGTGCTCACACGCAGTCAGACACTATGGGCAATTTAGAGAGACCAATTAGCCTGAGATGCATGCCTTTGGACTGTGGAAAGAAGCCCAGATAGACACAGGGATGACATGTTACTGCCACACAGACTGAGGTGAATTTCAAACTCATACTCAGGTTCTGTGAGGCGGCACCACTATTCCTAGAGCCACCCTGCTGGCCAAGAATTGAAAGGGTGTTAAAAAGTTGAATTAATGCGATGATTCTTATTTTTAAGAATAATTACAATGTTTGACTTTGACCTAATTCTCAGTTTGACCATTCCGGAATATGGTGGGTGCCCATATTTTGTTTGATTCACATATTCCCCACATTGCTCAATCTGAGTACAACTGCAAACTGTCAGCATGCTAGTGCATTTAGCCCATAAGCTAACAAAGAGTTAAATAAAATATCCTTCTAAATATAAACAAGAGCTGAATAACATCTTAATTCCATGGGTCAATCTGACCACAGTAAATAACAGCTGCCATGCTTGGAAATTGTAATTACTGTGTCTCTTCTGTACAATTCAGAAACGGTATAAGGGCCACAACTGAACTGCAAAAAAGTTTTCCTAGTTATGGGTATGACTTCATCAAGACAACAGGCCCTGGATCAATGGCAAAAAAAGGTGTGGAATTGGCAGTTTCTTTCTGGAAGGTGTATAATTTTCAGTGTACCTGTATAGGAAGACCCACCAAACAACACTGTGAGAAAGGCTCATAACACACTACCTTTGGGTAGTCAAGGTATACCTGAAAAGGGTGTATTATAGATTACAGGCTGGCAAGGTTTGTGATGTATTCATATTGTTCTGCTGCTCATAAAGAAATTGTTTTTAAAGATGGTGCAACTTATTTATTTACTTACTTAGTTATTTTCTCACATGGAATAGCCAGTTATGATGTATGTATTTTAAGTGTCATTTTCTTGCTATCACAACATCTGGTAAATTCCCAGGTGAGCAAGTTTCATGATGCACTGTTGTCGTTGCTGCCATTGGTCTGCAGTGCGTATGGATTTGGTTTGTTGTTTGTGATGTTTGTTTGATGAGGGGATAGACAGCAGAACCACAGTATGGTTCTATGAATCAAGACGCGCGTGCAGATGAGCTGCAAAAAAGGTTCGGCTTAACTAAAAAAGCAGTGAATCCAAAATGCTACGCAGATTTAGTGAAGCTATTTTGTATTAGAGCCTATATTTCAGCTATAATTGTGCTTTTTTGTGATGCACTCTTGAAAGACAATCAAACGGTATTGGTACATGACATTTTGGCAACTGTGTTATTGCCAATAATAGGACAAATGTTTAAAATCTTACAATCCAGGCCAAGAACAAACTTACCAGAAATTTCTCTATCTTAGTACGCTCAGAAAATAGTTAACTCAGCCGCCACCGTCTTGTTTTGCAAAACGGGTACATTTGACCTTGGCATGTCCGAAACACTGCTGCCAATAAATGTTGTGTTTTATCCTTGTCAAACTAGATCCCAGTGTTTTTCACCCTGGAGCAAAGTATAGTCCCCTACAAAGTGAGAGACACGATGGCTGATGTACTAGACTACTAAAGAGAAATTATGCATTTATAGTTGAAATCCACAAAAATGCCCTGCATTAGTTAGGAAGGTGTTTGTATTCAAAGCATTACATTAACTTGTTGAATTTTTCAGCAAATCTCTAGAGATATAACCATAGTTTATCAGTAAGCCACTCTAAATTTCGGGTGCCACCAAGTATTGCTTTAGTTTTTAACCAGTAAAGGTGTTTTCTGCCCAAGTGTGATCTACAGTACTGTTAAAGCACATTACATATCTGAATACCCAACAACAGTTTTTATTGTGATGGTTAACCTGAGGTGCCTTTTATTTCAGGCTTGATGGCAGAAAGCACCACAGAAATGTACTTCGTTTTTAGCCACAGGTCATCTCACTATAGTGAATACAGCCCCTTCAAGAATCCGATGAAAGCCAAGTTATCCAGTGCTTTTTTCAAAGGCCTGTACTTCACAGGTTCCCCTAAACCCTACAGTACACTGGTACATGTTGGTAATAGAATGCAACCTACATTCAGAACAGGCTGGAAAACTCTTGGAGTTCCTGAACACTTCTGGTACATTCCACCGTGCCCCTTTTAATTACCCATCCATTTATTTGCTTATTTAATTCATCCATTAATTGTGTTTAGCAGATTTCTTTTACAGTGACGCACATGGGGGATTTAAAGAGTGGTCTCGATAAAAATCACAGGCATTCTGAGCTGCGGCTTCAACTCCCACAGGAAAAATTGGGCCCTGTTTTTATTATTTAACTGGACAGGGTGCACTTTGCTCCAAACACAAATTTGTTCCTGATCTGTATTTCATTAGGAAGTATTTTTTTGTATGTTGAGACAGTCTCAGAAAAATTTCCTGACTATCAAGAAGGGCCAGTATTTCAGCCTAATGTATTAGAGTGAGCCATTGAACAGGGACACTATACGGCTTTGTTTTAGCTTAATAGGCTCACAGTATGTCAGTCAGTAAAGCCTTAGCTGTAGTTACTTATAATATACCAGCTATGGTGAACAGTTCAGAGGTAAAAACGTTTACTGAGAATAGGCAACATTGACAAGCTACTGAAAATTATGATGGGGTCATACTCTCAACATGCTGGTCGCCAAATGTGTATTTTTTATGAGAATGTGAAGTTCCTTCATAGAAAACCACCTACTGTATTCACACTTCCAGTGCTCTCAACATTTCCCAACTTGACCATCATAACCAGAAGTGTTAGCCACTTTGTCCACACTCTCCATCTGACTAATAAGGTTACATTGTTTTTGGTGTGTGGTTGGATGAGAAGCATCTTTGAGGAAGCATCTCCACCTGTTCAGTAGAGGGATGGTGTGTGAGTCTGTGTGTATGTGTGTCTGAGTGGGTGAAGGAGTGTTGCGTGGGCAGAGGCACGAAGTTGGAACTTGCTGGAGAAGAGGAATTAAATGAAGATTTTCCTGCAATGAGATACTTAATCATTTCCAGTTCTGCTAATCGTGTTGTGTATGACAGCTAAATCCTAAGTCAAGGGACAAAATCCATGAATCCCTTGCTGTAAAGAAAAAAAAAGCACACAACAACAACACAAGGTACCATTGTACACAGGTATCATCCTCCATGCCACATTTCTATCTTATATTCTGCTCCGTTTTCACCAGAGAGATGACACAAACAACAGCTCGAAGCCCTTGGATAGATTATTCATGTATCTAAGAAACTGTCACTGAGAAATGCCAAGCTGGCCATGTAAACACACAAACAGAGGGGGAAACAATTGTCCTGTGGATTTCTTTTAGTCTTTTAGAAGATCAGTTATTAGGAAAAATTTATTGCAGCCATTGTACAATACTCACAGCGTGCTCTGGGCTGTTGCCAATTTTGCACCCGTTGGTGGCAGGAAATGCATAATTCTGCTGCTCCGCTGATCTGTCGAAATAGATGTGCTGCGCAGGCTTGAGCTGCTGGGCTCTGCTGTCAGATTGTTAAATGAAATGAGTTGCATTGCTTCACTTCTCATGTTTAATTCTTAATTTGAAGCTACAAAAATAAATTATTTTAAAGCGTAGCGATTTTCTTGTTCTAATGGCGAGCATAGCGTAGCGTCGCATTTTCGGACACGTTTCCTTTACAAGTCATAATAAATTCAGCCAAAATTTCACCCATTTTTGCGCAATTATTTTAGCTGGCCATGAACAGTGCTGCATATGTATAAGTTTTTTCCTCATATTTGTGTGATTAACATTGGGATTTTGCTGTGACACTGTACTCTTGGCCAGACAACAATAGAAGTTTTTTTTTATAAGACTGTTGGTGTTGATCTAAGGTCTTATGACCTCCCATGAAGAGCCTTGTCACACCGGGTAAATAGTGGGCCTTTGTATTTTCTTGAGCATTTTCTTTGATTTGTGAATGGCAGATGTTTAAATGGCAAAGAAGAAGGAGGCCGCCTTTGCTGCTTAGGTGGTGTTTTGAATCTGACGCGGTTCTCATCAGGCTCTGCAGATAATGACAAGCATTACCTTAATGGCATCAGATGGTTAATTGAGGAAAGAGACCTCATTCACCGGAGATGCATTTCTTTTGTTTGTCTGCGATATCATGCAGGAACACGGGTGGTGAAGTCACTGAGCAAATTTGCACTCGCTGATTTTATGATAAATTACAGCTATCTGGCTATTACTGCAAAGTAACAAAGCAGAGAAGACTGCTGGACAAAAAAATTTGGTATTCGTCCTTATTTTTGCACAATGTATAATTTAGCACCTTCTTTAGCACTGCAAAGTTATCACGACTGAAGTATAGCACTAATGACATGGTGTTGTAACCTGAGGTTTGCTGGTTTCAGTCCCACTACCTATGAGCTTAAATGTGTTATGCTGAATTTTTTTTATAAAATTTAGCTTTGACTGAAAGTGTTAACCAAGCAATATTAAGTATAAGAAAAGGTACAGATTGTATATTTAGACATACCAAGGCAATTACAGTGAATGTTAATAGATTAATAATGTTAACATAATTTCAATTGCCAGTGGCCCTTTGCTGGTCACTTTTTGTAACATTCCCATTACAAAGTAAAAATAAATGACATCACAAAATCAGTTAAACCAACTATATTTGTCAAGATAATTTATCAGTAACTGGACAGAAGCAGAAAACTTATTGGAGCAAACAGAAGACTTATGACAAAGCTTTAACTAATTACCCAAAAACAGCTTAAAGAAAAGACTAGGATGTCACCAGCTGATGAACAAAAGTTGTATCTAAAGTTTTTCTGCAGCACCAGATGTTAACTTTGAAATAAAAGGCCCACTCTTCAGCAGATAAAGCCTGCAGTTTGTCTTGCACTTTCTTACCAGGAACAGTAAAGGATAAGGAAATGCTTTGATGCCCACAGGGAACTATGGAGGCTGGTAGCACTGTACCATCATGAAAGCCAAGTCTGTTTTATCTGTGGAGCAAGAAATGTCATAACATTGCACTGTGGATGACAAAAAAAATTACAATTAAAGGTCAAGGCAGAAAAATCATTTTCTATTTTTTTCTTTTTTATTTGTCAAAAGGTTAACACAGGTATTATACTGTATTTCACATTGTATATAGAAGTGCTAAAAGACTTAAAAAATGAACTTTAGTTTTCTGCTTCACAGTAGGGAAGTAAATATAATGAAGAGGCACAGTTATATTTCAGTTTTTAAGAGTTAAGTGTCACAAATGCTTGCTTTAAAAGTTGAGCTAAAGTCTCAGCTACATTTAAATACTAAAAGAACAATCTAAAAAATGTGCCCCAATAAACATTTTGCAGTTTGTGAGATATGAAAAGGTTACCTTGATGTTCACTTCCTGTTTCAGTGTTAGAGTCAATCTTTTTTATTTTTCAGCTTTCCAGATATTTTTACCTTTACTGTTTTTGAACGCATGTAAGCTTGCATCACAACAATGATGAAAACCCAGAATAGCTCATTGTAGTCACCTGAGGGTGCTTTTTATTTTGTACATTATGTTCTGTTTGAAACTTCTTCTTTGAGATGACAGTCAGTGACAGCATTGCCATTCATTCATTCATTCATTCATTCATTCATTCATTCATTCAGTGTAATGTTTTCTTCTTCTATTTGTAACCAAGAGAATCAGCCACCAATAATGTTTAACTCATTGTTCATTATGTTGAATCTTAAATGCTTTGGCCACACTTCTTTTTAATAATGGAGCATCAATATTACCTCCAAATTCATCACCTTGGATGATATGCTTCTTTTTTTGCATTAGCACGTCATCTAAAGTAAATGCATTATTAGTCAATTTGAAGAAAATTATGAAATCTTGTAGCTATTGTAATATCCTTTGACATTCCTCATTATTCAGATAGATTGAATCTCATTCCATGTGAATTACATCACACGTGGGTTTGCCATAAAGTTATTCTCTGAATGTGAATAGTGATATAGGATAAAAAAGTGGTGGACTTGCAAGTTAGAGCAACAGACCTATACAAAGCCTTACTTCTAATTTCTCTTTTTTTAAACGGAAAGGTCACTGAGCAGAAATAAAAAATTCTAGTCTTTTGAAATGGCTTTATGATAATAACAACCTGGGTAGCCAGTAGGTAATTTCAGGTGCGTAGCTCCACAGCAGCCTATTCCCACTGTGCCGCTGTTTGGATGAGCACAGCTTTCATCATGAGTAAGAATACAGATGGGGACGAAAAGTTACCTCCCCAACTCCCCCGTGATGTATTTTCCAGAAGGTGCTTCAGTGGCAGTAATTCAATAGCCAGTATCTCACACTCCATTAGGAGATACACGTTGCTGTTAAGCGAGGTTACTGGGCCTTGGCTCCATTATCACCGGAGCAAAAAATGTCAGAGTTGGGTTAGCAGGCCTTTGGAGCCCGGATGGGTGCTCATGCAGTGCCTGTAGGGACTGTTGCAATGCTCAGCCCTACAGCAAAAAAATAATTATAAAAACAGGGAAAAATATCTCCCTTGTAGCATAGGCATGGATTCTGGCCCAGCATATTGTGGGATTTTGGCACACTGTTGTTGTAATCTTTTAAATAGTTTGTAATGATCCTGTCTTATGTGCATTATGAGTACATTCTGTATCATACAATGAGTTTATAATTTTTGAGCATGTACCATAAGTATATAAAGAAGCTCCTTTGTTTATTGTAAAACGTGTGTCTAATGTTAAAGCTGCTTTGTGAATGATCTATCAGCCAGCTGAAGCAGTGATATAGGTTCCAGGGCCCAGACTGCGAGCATGATGTAGAAACACTATCATGTAGTCCGCAACAAATGAGAAACAGAAAATAACTAAAACACTTAAATAATTCCATTGTAATAATTTCACTGAGATAATTGTGCCCTTGCCCTGGACTCGATAAGAAATAACCCAAAAGCTATAAAATTTCAGGGCAATGAGTCATCTGGGTATCCCCTCACATTTTGGCATTTTATATTAAAAGCCAATCGCATATTCATTACCAGGGTCCATTTTTGCTTCTGCATGAAAAACTCATTACAGCAGTTGCTGTGGAACTGACACTTCCTCATGATGAATAGCTTCAGGGGCTGCCTGGTCTTTGCGCTGGACTTCAGAGGTGGCGGATCTGCAGAAGTTAACAGCTATCCCCTGCAATGTCAGTGTACATGTCACCTGTCAGCTCTTGAGACGTCACATTGATTTCAGTTATGGGCGGCACTCCTTGCATGCAGAGTTCAGGCTCAGCTGTCTTTAATGGAGTTTGTCACTGGTCACCCAACGGCAGCCATAACTCCCAACACCTTCCATCACTACATACACAGATACATAGCCCCATCTTTTTGTCTTCTCAAACATATGAATAACCTCAGCTCATCAGAGGTTACACAGGGTTCTTTCTGGTCAGGACCCTTTTCTCACTGTGCTGGCTAGTAAATAGCACCTTAAACTAGTGTGCATGGTGTACGATAAAAAAATTGTGATTTTCTTCAGAACGAACCAAGAAAGTTTCTGTTTACAAGACCAGTTTCGTTTCTAAAAAATTCCAGTTTACACACATATGCTCATCCACTACCCATAAACACTTATCCAAGTTTCAGCTACAGAAGCACAGGATGCTACGCTAGCCAGGGTTCACCATAAACAGGACACCAGGCCATCACAGGGTGGTTTATTTAACACGCAGAAAATCTAGACATGTCAGTACCCAAATATCTTTCTCTAACTCTGTCTTCATTCACAGGTTAATGGACACACAATACTAAAATGCTCCTCATAGTTATTTTTTTTATATAAACTAAAGATTTGAAAGTAGCCTAAAGGAGTTCAACACAGTCTCACCATTATCAGCAGACTGTCAGTACTGCTTATCTGGAAGCATCTTCCAAAATACAAAACACATTTTAATTTAACCTCAACACACCACGAAAATTTGAGATGTTATCACAGTGCTGCTGCGGAGTCCAGACTTCATAGGAAGATGCAAATGCAGAGACCTGTCTCCCCAACACTGCAGCCATGGGAGAGAGCAGACTTGCAGAGAAGGATATTACCCTCCCATGCACTATCTCTTCTAACAGCTGTCGTCATTTTGTGGGCCAGCGATCACAACTTTTTGCTGAGGTCTTGCAGGTTCTACACATCTTTGTGCAAAAGACTAATTAATACGATATCTTGCCAGGGCAGTGGTAGAATCATTTGTTATTTGCAACAGCAGAGAGTTTTGCCAAATTGCTTCTGATCAGGATGCTGTGGGACAATTGAATTTAAGTTTAAATTAGTCATGCAGAATCCTGATCAGGAATTTGGAAAGCAGAGACAAAGGCATTTTTGACTTGTCAAGGCACTTTAAGAACAATAAATGTAATGTACTCTAGAGACTGTAGAGACCTGCAAAAAAACTCTCCCAGGAAGAACGTACTACAATGTCCTTTCTCATCCAGTATTTTAGTTTTTCAGGACTGCTCTTCCATTCTTCTCATGCCTCTACCCTTGCAAGGGCCAATGCCTCATTTGGGAAAATGCCAATAGTGGTCTATGAAATCAGTTATTCCTTGCCTGTAGATCGATTTAACATTTTTGGATAAGAGACAGAATAAATTGAAAACCATTAACAAAACCCCTTTACCATCAAAAATGATTGATCATTATGTTTTAAATATTTGTTTGCATATTAGAGACAGACAGTAGATTTAAAAAAAAGATGACCATATTATCTGTACCAAGACTGTTTTTTATGTAAAATTATGTAAGGAATGAATGCGTCACATTCTTTAGGGTACTACCAGGAAAGTTTTTCTGTCCTTAGTAAATTAATATGCTAATGACCATTGTAAAATGTTGGAAAAGGCCAAGAATATTACAGTTTATATATTAATATGGCAACTTTCTAATAGTGGGAATGCTGTGCAGGTACAGCTGCTTCATGTAAGATACATGCACATGTTCGAACATGTAAGAACTGTGGTTGCTCCTCCAGCTTCTCTGAAGGAGATTTATTTCTATTGATCAGAGAGCCTTCATCATAAACCCTCAGTCACAGTCTGACACTATTGTCACCTGTGGAAGGAAAGGGCTCTAAAGGAACAGTTTGTCTGCCCAGGAGGGTCTTTTTTGCCCCCAGTTCAGTGTAAAGATGAGTTGAAATTGGTTGCAAGTGGAAAAAAAATGATTAATGAGTTCAAAAACTCTTCTCAAAGACTCTGCTTGCTTTGGACCATGCACTGAATATTTACATTTATTAGGAAAGTTATTTTTATACTTTTCTCCAGGAAACCAAAACTGTCTTGAATTGTGCGGCAGGAGCTGCAAATGTGTGCAGATGAGTTTTAAAATTTGCATGACTGAGTGCACTTGTATTCAAAATGCAGCACCTATTTAGGATGACTATACCTGAATAATTATCCCTAAATAAAGTGTACAGAGCTAAAACATGACTGAACGTACATAATCATTTCGATGTCTATTCTGCCTCACTGGAATAATGAGTCAACAAATTAAGTCACATTTTTCACAAAGCAGGCCCTGCTCCATTATTGTGTTTCACTGCTAAACAAGACCGCTTCCTGTTCTTCTGCGCTCTTGGCACAAAGAATATTATGACAAGAGTTTTTCACAAGGTGAAATGCTCATCATAAAATGTCCTCAGTTGTAGTGTCGTTGTTTGTCAAAGAATGTGCATATTCGTCTGCTATTAAAGAGATTAGGGCAGAAAGTTTTAAATTGTACCTTTACTTGCAATACACTTTAAGGGTCTGATTCAAAAGCTCAGAAAGCAAAGAGCTATACGGCTAGTCGTACTTTGCTAAAAGTGATTTAATTTCCAAATAGCCTATGTTTATAACTGTTTGTAAAGCAAACAGGAGCTTCATAGTTATGTATTAAATAAGCTCATAATGAGCAGACAAAAAAAGGATCACTTGAAAATTCCTTTAAATGTTGTT
The DNA here is from genome assembly GCA_018136845.1 of Heterotis niloticus. Classification (NCBI taxonomy): domain Eukaryota; kingdom Metazoa; phylum Chordata; class Actinopteri; order Osteoglossiformes; family Osteoglossidae; genus Heterotis; species Heterotis niloticus. The sequence goes on from CM030891.1 coordinate 21,319,198, forward strand.
TCATTAATTATAACAATATGACAGAACAGTATGGTTTTTCATAAAAGGAGCTACTGGTTAATTTTAGATTGCTCATCCATCTGTCATTCTCTTATAAAAACCAAAATCCATGTAAGACTAGGGCATATGGTGAATACCCAAGAGGATGTCCATGCAGGCAGCATCCTTCATTGGGACCTGCTGAGATGTTGGAAATATCACAGTTCATGCAGGGAATAATCCCAATAATCTGTTCATACTTGCTTTTTGTCCAGACTGTCCAGCGTGCATTCTTCTTTTTGTCCATCCTTTTCCTTTAACCATTTTACGTTGGTAAGGGTCACAGCAAGCCAGAGTCTATCCTGTAATCACTGGGCACTAGATGAGGAGATGATGCCCTGGATGAGGCACCAGGCCATTGTAGGTTGGTCTCTCTCTCTCTCTCTCACACACACACACACACACACACACACACACACACACACACACACACACACACACTCACTCTATGGGCAAGTTACAATAACCAAGTAACCAGAAACATATCTGGAACCAGAGGAGCCACAGGAAACCCACACAAACACGGGGAGAACAATGCAAAGCCCCCACAAACTGATCTGGGTTTAAACATACGATGGAACACCCCAGGTGCTGTGAGGTGGTAACGCTACTCACTGTGCCATCATACCATCAAATTAAACTTCAAGTATATTCTGAAAATACTTTCTTTTTTAATCATACATTCAAAAAATATAAACTGAGCTGCACATACAACTACAGCCTAAGATGGCTGTCTCATCATAGTTTTTAAACATAGTAACTGGTATAAATACTACTTCTTCTGTATACATGGCAATAGCAGGAAATCAAATAATATACAAACTTTTGTGTTTTATTGCCCTCTACTGGCTTTGATAAATAAATACAGTACCACAAAGAAATAAGAAAACTTCTCCACACTTGAAGGATATTTCTGCTGAGGGTTAAATTAAAATATTTCTCATGTCTATATGTACAGGAAAATAGGGTGAGAAAAGAATATACATTTGTAAATCCAAGCAAGTTCTGCTAGAACTGAGCTGCTTGGAGAATGTCTGAAATAGATAGGGAATGTGAATAACAGGGAAGTCAATGAGGTGCCATGGCAGGATAAGCCCCTCCATGGAATATACCACCCACAGGCAACCAAGATAAGTGACATGAGGATCTTCTGCAGCTTTATGGATACATTAAAGAATTCTTTTCTCACCCAGTTTTTCCCTTGTGAGTGGTATTTTCCGTGGGACCCAAGCCTTCTACAGAGGTCTGGGGTTTGAGGGCAGAGTGTAGTGTTTTTGCTGTTTATACAATTATGCTCTTCTGGCCCATGAGCTGGTGTTGTCATTGCTTGAGTCTGATGGATATATCTGATGTTTCTATTGCTCAGAATTGCCACATCTATCACCACTGCTGTATACGCTTCCTTTTCTATTACCACTGTATCGGGTTGTAGAGCCGTAACTTGATTATCTGTCTGGATGTGGAAGTTCCACAGGATTTTGTCTCTGTTGTTCTCAACCACTCTTTGTGGTACCTCCCATTTAGACCTGGGAGTGTCCAGGCCATATTCCATGTATATATTTCTTTATACAGTCCCTGCCAGTTATTTGTATACGTTGCAGTATATGCTGTCCCTGCCTGCATCTTGAAGCCGCTACTTAGTGCTGGATTGTCTCAGGGGCTTCTTTCCACAGTCTGCACCTTGCCTGATATGGTACACCTCTATTTCAGTTGACCTGGTCCTGAATGCTTCTTCTTGCTGCCATGATTAGTTCTGTACTGTCCTTCAATCCTGCTTTTTCCAGCCATTGGTAGGATCATTTCATACAGTATATGCCTGAAACAAGGTTCCATTATGGATCACATTTAGTGTGTTATTTCATAATCTAGCATCCAGTAATTTCAGCATAAGCTACAGAACATCATGATCCTGACTTGGATAATAAGGGGTTAATAATAATGGATGGATTAATGGTTCAATTATGTGTGTATTTAAAGAAAATAAGTGATTTTTATGTATAAAGTACACATTTACAGCTCTATAGTAGTCCCCTTCAGTATTTTCTTCATAGGAAAGATTAAAAAGTACTGTTGAAGGATCACAGCTTGCACATAACTAGCAAAGGAAGTCACTGGGATGCAGTGTCTCAACCTTACTGAAGTAGAGTATGATAGAGTCTTACCTTTCCAATCATAACGTGTATAGACTTTTTAACTCCAACTGCCCCTTAATAATTAACACATGAGTGACTTGAGGATCTGTGATTGGCATATTATTGTTCTTGCTGGAATAAATATAATTTTCTCCCAACGCTTGCAAACAGATACCTCCAGCTGGTACATTAGTCACCGTATTGGGCACCTGTAAGCACCTGGTGTTGTATAACTCTTAAATATCAAGCCAGAGACCCTACAGGTTGTAAGCACCGATACCATATTTGCAGTCCGGTTCCTTCATAAGTACATTTGTAAGCTATATTTTACATGAATTGTATGGGGGAAGTAGCAATCTGTTGACTCTGTCCTATTTAAGGCAGTATTTCATCTTGGCAAGAAAATAACTGGCAAGTAAAGGACTTCTCACCCACACTCAGCAAGTCTCGGGAAGGGCATTTTTACTTGGAAAAGGAAAAATATAAGGTATAAAAAGTTAAATATAGTAAATTAGTGAGTTTGAACCAAAATATTTCATTATTGTCATGTTATCTACAAGTACTGTATATGTACAAGAAGTCTACAAAATTTCAGCCAGGAAAACGTTATTGGAACATTCTAATACCACCTTTTCATTGTTTTGTTAAAGTTTTTTATTATTATTAAGATGACCAAATCCAATGATATAGTCCAAGGTTTGAAGCATTTGACTGCCTGTGTGTGAGACCTCGTGGCGCAATGGTAGCGCATCTGACTCCAGATCAGAAGGCTGCGTGTTCAAATCACGTCGGGGTCAATTGTTTACCATCGAGAGTATCCTGACTGGCTGTTTCATGGCCTGGTATGTCAGACCATGAAGTTTTACAAAGAGTGGTCAAGACAGCCCAGAGCATTACCGGGACTGATCTACCACCCCTACAGGATCTCTATACCCAGTGGTGTAAGAAGAAGGCCCATAACATCCTGAAGGGCCACAATCTATTCTCCTTGCTCCTGTCCAGAAAATGCTTCAAAAGAGCAAACAGGTTCTGGGACAGTTTTTTCCCCCCACACAACAAGACTGTTGAACCACTGACCCCTCCCTTGGACAATGAGACAGTTTGTCGATCAGAGTCTGTCTGTATGCCTTGTATACCCTTATTGGTTTGTGTGGCCATTGTTCATTTCTTGTCTGCTACTTCTTGTTTTTGTTTGCTATTTCTGCCTACTAACCTCTAAATTCTATGTATCCTGTTTACTAACTTCTAACTTTGACTTCTATGTATATTTTTATATCTTATTCCTTATTTATTCTCCTTATTTATTATTTTTCTTAATTTCATTATTTAATTTTCTTATACCTTATTTATATATTTATTTGCTGAGGATGTCTGGAAGGCAACACTTTTCATGGTGACAACATTGTTACGCTGCTGTTAGTGCACCCATGACAATAAACCTTGAAACTTGAAACTTCCGTTGCAGGAATATATCTGCTGCAGTGTCGAACACATCACACAGCTATATGTCTGCGCAGCATTAGTGCCAATAACGTTACGTCACAAGGATATTTTTTTTCTTTCGAAAAATGGCGGCTTTCACTGACGTGGAGCGTAAACATCGCTGCATGATCAACAGTAACGCTCTTTATTTTAAAGCAGAACATGTCCTTGTGTATATTAAGGATGTGAGGTAGTCACGATATGTTTATTTTTTTTAATTTCCAGGTTAAATAGCCGGCGACGAGCCTTGATGTTGGGGATGTGGCGGAGGACTGCGAGCTGCTGATACAGGTTCGCCTAGCCTAGCATTAGCTTACCATTAGTCTATCGTTAGTCTACTTTTAGCCTAACATTAGCTTAGCTCAACGTTGCCGAGTCCTCAGAGCCAGACAGTAACAGTACTCTGCAGTGTTTACCGGCTTTTCCGTGGTTCACTACGATCACTATTCTTCTAGACTATCTGGGATAAAAAATAATAAGTCGCCTTATTAGAACTTTTTTCCCTGTGCTCCTTTTGCTTATCATGGGGTGAGGTCCAACTGACTAACCGACCACGAAGATCTATTATTAGTGTTATTTGGCAAATACCTTAATTTTTAACATTTATTTATAATTATATAATGAGCCAAGCTTCCGTGTGTTGTAATTTGCAAGTAAAACTATCCGCTGCCTTTATCACGAAAATGTTTGATCAGTTTTTTTTTTTTTTTTTTAAGTGACTTTCTCACTTTGGCAGGTGCAGTTAGTGTCATTTTAAGTAACAATAAGACCTAATGATAAGATAAAATAATATCAGTCCTCAGTTTTAATCTTTTCATCTCTTATTTGAGCTGAGTTTATTCAGGTGCCCCAGTCCTGATCAACTCTGTAACCTTTTTCCCAGAAATAGAGGGTTTCAGATGTAGAGATGGCAGCCGATGAAGAAGAGTGTCCTGCATCGGAGCTGGCAGCACTGCAAATGAAAGTGAAGGCACTGAAGAAGAAGCTGAGGATGTGTAAGAGTGAGATCCACAAGTTGCAGAAGAAGCTGAGCAAAATGGGACAAGAGCAGCAAGCCACAGAGCGGTACAATGATGACTTGAGAACACAGGTATTTGTTTAATAAGTGACATAGTTTCCAATTCCTCAAATTAATTTTTATAATTTGTTGACTTGAGTATATTAAGTCTTATTCTGCTATTTGAAATAAGATTTTTTTTTGGTTCCCTTTTTTTATGTAAAATTTTATTAATATGTATTCTTGATACCCTTATTGTGCATAAATTTAGTGAACATATTAACCATAATGTTGTATATTGATTTTGCATATAATTTTAAGCTTTTAGTAATTAAACCTGTTTTAAAATGATAAGTAATAGACTCTCCACATTGTTTAACATGTATTCATTTTAATCCTACATCAGCATTGCTTTTCTTCTGTAAACTTGACTTATGTTTTATGTTCTGATTACAGGTGGATAAATTAAGTGCAGAAATCCATGAACATAAACAGAAAGAAAAGAACAGGACAGAGGCAGAAACGCAAACTGATGATTACTCTTCCTGGACTGAATCTGGTATTTTTTTAAATTATTTATCAGAGTGCATTAGGTCTTCTCTCTTGGTCCAGGAGGGTTACATGGTCTTCAGGGTTTTCTTAAAATGTGACAATATCAGAATAAAAAGGAATTACGTTTTTTTTTCTTTTTTTTTTTTTAAATAAATCTTTGACTAAACCGTTCCTAATGAAGTTCTTTGGAAGAATAAAAACTTTCCAACCTGATGGTCCTCAAGATCCATGACTGAAGACCTAGACTTTAAGTAAGGTACACATTTTCACATTGTCAGCCCTATTACTTATCTTTATGTATATTTTATGAATGTGTTTCACAGATTACTACAACTATTATTATGGAAGTTATTATCAGAATGCTAGTGAGCCTTCAGAAGTGCAGGCTGATGTGAAGTCTGAGATGCCGAAGGACCATGAAAATACTGATGCAGGTGGAGCATTTGCTGACAGTGCCAACTCTACAGAAGAACCTGGCATTACCTGTACATCAGAGGTGTGTGTTTATGATTCCTCCTTTGAAGAATTAATATTATTATTTTAAAATGTTTAAATTTATTTATTTATTTATTTATTTATTTTACAGGAGACCAATGGCACTTCCATTGCTGACATTATTCGTGCCACAGCTGAAGAAGCTGTCTCTCAGACAGGATTTGTCTACGATGAAACCACTGGGATGTATTATGATCACAGTACAGGATTTTATTATGATTCGGTAACTGTCATTACTTTGCCTTTGACACTGATACAGAGGAATGTTATTGACACCTAGAAAGAATGATTTTGTAATTGTGATTATAAATGGTGATTCTACAGATGTAATGGGGTATTGAATTTCTGGTGATGTTGCTAGGTACGTTTTTAATTTATATGTCTTTTCATGAGAGGAATACAGAAAATGGAAAAATATATAGAATAGTTTTCCACTACCTCATAAAAATAATGTATGACTGAAAAACCCTTATTGACATTTTTACCATTAGTTTCAGTGGTAAAAATTGTATCAATTCACACTCACCAACCAAATTAGGAGCTGTGATTACTAAGGTTATTACAAATAAAATTAGCAAGCAAGGGGCAATGGAGGTTGACAACTCAGCACAAAACAAGCCAAAACTACAGCTGTGTAGAAAACTTCATGGTGATGCTAGCATGGTCCAGTGGGTAGTGCTGGTGCCTCACATCACCTGGGCAACTGTTACATGAATAAATGTAAATGTATCGTGCTGTTCGGCTGTCTGGAGGTGTACGGAAACCAAATTTGGTCCTCATAAAACCAATGCAGTGTTTTTTACGATGAAGGAGGAGTACTAAATGAAATTCATCAAAGTTTAATTTCTATAACTCTGCATGTCTCAGGTTGTAACTATGCTGGTATATTTATTCAGTTTTTGTAAGTTTTACCAGCCAAAATGGCACTAGTTAGCCTGTTGGCATACATCTGTACTTAGATGTTTAATTGGTTTGTAGAAGTCTTGATATATTTATCTTTGTAGTAAATTTGCATACGCTTGTCTCTTGTTTCATTTTTCTCATCAGAGCAGTCAGTTATACTACGATGCCAACACCGGGATGTATTACTACTACGATACAGATAGTGGGCGCTATCAGTTTCACTCAAGAGTGGAGATGCAGTCATACCAGACTACCATGGAGACCACCCATGACAGAAGAAATAAAAAAAGAAGGAAGGGAACTGAAAGATCTTCTGTTAAAGATAAGGTAACCATAAATGTGTTCTGTCCACATATGTGCATTTGTCCAATGTGCTGTTTTAAAGTAAAGAATATGATTAATTGCAGCTGTGATTTGGTTGGAGTTATAATTTGATGTACATAAACTGCTTATAAATGCATTTCCTGCTTTCTAATTTCAAAACTGAAGCGTAATCTTGCTTAGTTTTACAGCACATTAATTGACCTTCCCAGCAGTGTGACACTAATGGAATCAGCTTCTATTCAATTTCAAATTTTGCTGTAATTTTATTTGGTACTTTGTCTCAGTTTTCAGACACAGTTGGGAAATTACAGCCCTAATATATTGTTTTCAAAAGGACTTAAAATTCATAAATGCTTATCTGCAGATATAGGTGTAAACTATTTTTTTATGCTTGGCTTAAGCTTTAAGAACTCTTTCAGCTCCACCTTATTCTGACTTGCCAAAGCTGCTTACAGCTGATGTGTTACAATCTTCAGTTAGCTTTGGTAGTAATGATATAATATGGAAGATGTACTGAAATTGTGCTTGGCATTATATTGCAGGGATGGCCCTGAGCAGATAAAATTAACCTTTGTTATTGAAAATAATAATCAATTTATATACAGTACATATATTTACAGTTGGTTCCCTATTTGCAAGCTTAATTGGGATTATGAGTTGGTTTGTTACGCAAAGTTTTTTAGTTTAATATACCTTGGTGCAAGTCATGGGCTCATCATCATTACTACGTATATGCAGATACTCGGTAATGTGTGACTTGCGTGTTTGTAACAGTTTTTCCTTATTAGTTTACTTTTATTTACTTGGAGTTTCTCTGTTGGATTGGAGAGAAGCAACTAAAAATGAATAAATGCAACATAAAAGTCAACATCCTGGCAAGTAGGAGGCAGCATTGGAGCTTTTTGGACTAGAACAGGACAGAAATCCTCTCATTCCATCTCACTCTCTCTCTCCAGTTCTGTTGTTGTCTCTCTGTCACTGTGAAGTGTAGGTATTTGTGTATTTTTCACTCAGTGGCGAACAGTTCATTATAAGTAGGGGAGCTTTTTTTGCTGTTATTTTTCATTTGCTTCACCATATTTATCAACTGGACTGCTTGTGCCAAATGCAACACCTATCTGTGTTTTTTTTTTTTTTTTTTTTCCTCTGTGACTTTTTTAATATAACAACAAGGGACACATTTCCCTGCACACACCGGTTTTTGGCTTTTTGACAGTTGGAGCTTGATTTGTAGCTCCATAGGGCCCTTTTGTACATGCATTATAGACACACAGTGTATTTTAACTAGTCTTCCCACCAAACCAGGTTATCCTCTAAGTTGGACACTATTTCTGACCAGGATCTAAATTAGTTCAGTAATTTAGGTTTTCATTTTTGATCCATTAACATTTACAGACGCACAGAGGCGTCACAGAAGGTGTTATGCATATGCAGTTTTTTTTACTTAAGTTTCACTAGCACCACTCAGTAAAGGTACAAGGGAGCTCCTCAGGTGGATGATATCATTCCCACCGAGGAGTTGACTCTGCTGTTCCCCCTGTCTGTAGGTACAAGAGGTGACAAACTCAATGGCTATTATGAAGATTTCCTCAGTAGGAAGCCTTACCACAAGCAAAGGTACACATGTTGCACTCACATATTTTCTTTGAATTATATAATGATAACAAATCATTTTAGGGCAATTACTGCAATAAACAGAGTATGTTTTATGCAAGTGCCATATAGCAGCCCAATCCTACTAGTATTTTCTCTAGGCTTTTGAGTTATTGTTATCATTAATCTTTATTTAGTTGACATATTTGTCCTAGGTGATTTATAGCATTACATTATCAACTTTAAAATATTTTACCCACTAAAATAGCATAGTGCTTTTGCAGTATCAGTTGACGGAAAGTTTGCTTTGCTCTGGGGAACCAAAGGTGAAGCAGACATTTGAATCAGGGATTGTCACATTACAATTTGACAGGCCTAACCACTATAGAACAGTGCATCTACCTGTGGGAAACAGTGTTTATGATGGCTTCAAAGAGATGTTGACCAGTTGGTATGATGGCATAGCTGTTCGTTTCATTCTTTGGAGGCATATTCAATTAGTCACATCCCACATTACCTATAATGCGTAAACTGGCAGACTTGCGGATGACATGGTATTGGCATATTCGTCGCCACAGTTCAGTTTGTGACTCAAATGTACTGTTAAACGACGAGCAGTGTAGAGGACTTCATGACAGGCAAGGTTTTTGACTTTTTTCGTGCTTACTGGATTTTAAGAGGATGATGAATATGGTGGGACAAACTTGTGACTGCTAATGTTACTTATCAGTATATAATTGGCATGTTCAGTTGCTTTGACAAAATGTGTGAATCTTCACTTTTCGAAACCCTTTGCTTTCCTGTTGATACTTGAACAGTTTAGGGTGTCTGTCAGAGTGGGACCTTTGTACATCTCACAGCTCCAGTGTCTTTCTGCTCCTCTGAAATTTGCACCTTGATGCCATGTTTGCTTTCTCCGTCTATTCTGGTTTTGTCTTATAAGCCAATGATATAGGCTACAATCCAGATTGTTGGGTTTTCTTGCTAAATATTCAGCTTCTGAGAGCACAGCTCTGGACACAAGGAAGGTCAAGATGTGTAACTGAGCGGTATGTAATTCGATTTAGGATTGCAGCCATAGTGTCTAGGTTTATTGATGTCAGCGTGAAATGCCTGTGATGAGTGTGTGTCTTTGACTGCACTTGAATCTGATTACAGCTGTGATCCTTCTTGCTTGGATCGGACTATTTTCTCCGAGAGTGATTCTAAGGCTTTAATTTTATTTTGGAATGTTGCAGCCAGTTAAAAAGTCAGAGTTGCAACTGACATGAGTAAAGCGCCTGTATTTGAAAACTGAGACAAATCAAAAAAGAAAGAATCTTAACTTTTTTTCTTTCTTTTTTTTAAATAAAAACCAAAGTATTTTAATAGAGTATATTTACTTGAAAGAGGAGGTGATGGGAACAAGTTGAGTGTTAATTGCCACTGGATCTGATGGCAGAACCTCAGAGCTGAAACAGGCATGGAAGAGTGTGAAAATAGGAGGGCTGAGCAGAAGCGTAAGAGGAGCCCAGAGGTCTCAGAGGATGGGGAGGCAGAGAGAGCTGGGCACTCCCGAAGGGCACGGTCAAATTCCAGCATCCAGGGGGAGACACGCTCTTGTAACTCCAGCAGCGAGAGTGAACCTGAGGAGGGTGAGATCAGAGAGTCTGATGGAGACCAGGACTCCTCCTCCAATCCATCAGCAGCTGATGGCTCTGGGTGTGAGGAGGAGGAGGAGTTAGAAGGTGAGTAACAGTGAAGATGCTGTCGTGGTCATTCCCACTGCAACTTTGTTACTTGTGGTTTTACCCTTCAAATTGTTAGTGCTTTATAGTAGGTCTTACATGCTAATAGTGTATCAATTATTTTAAATGGAATATTAAATATTATTGTCATTCCCTGTACCATTAATGTAATTATTTTTGTAGCTGAATTTATATGTGAACTTCTGATTTTTGGTTTTTAACTTTTTTCTTATTGCTAGTTCAAGAAGAAGCATGGCCGCCTTGCGTGAGAGTGACAGTAGTCCGCTCTCCAGTCCTCCAAACTGGGACTCTGTATATCATCACAGCTGACACACCGGCAACCATCGGCAGGTATGGCTCAACTGAAAGGATACATAGCACAAGATGTACATGCTTTCCTCACATAACAAAGGCTCACATTATGAACTTAAAAGCACATACAGTCATGGCCGAAATTGTTGGCACCCCAGAAATTTTTCCAGAAAATCAAGTATTTCTCACAGAAAAGTATTGCAGTAACACGTTTTGCTATACACATGTTTATTCCCTTTGTGTGTATTGGAACAAAACAAAAAAAGGGAGGGAAAAAAAGCAAATTGGACATAAAAATTTTGCATATCGAACCATCAGCTAACCCTTAACAGAAATAGATTAAGGGAATATACAGTACAATTTCATAAATTTGGTCCCATCGCCATGTACCTGGTTCCTAGCAATCTTGTAACTGTCAAAGAATTACAAGTGATTGCTATAAAAATTTAATGAAATTTGCGTAATTAAGTATTGTTTAAATCATTATAATTTTATTTTATGTAGCACCTTTGAATGCAAGTTTTCAAGTAAAAAATTAGGTTGTGACTAAAGAAATTTACAATAAATAACCACATTCTAAAAATTATAACAATAAAAGATTAGCAGATTAAGTGCATTGGCCAGGGTACTTCCTGGATGTAATGCCAGTCTGTTGCAAGGCAATCGCAGGCCCTGACTGACTCGCACATACACATTGCAGAGAATCTGGAGTTTCCAGTTCAGTTGAAAAACACCTTTGGACTGTGGAAGGAAAACCATGCAAACGCTAGACTGAAAAAGGTTCAAATCCACAGACACCATCACTGCTCCACTGCACCACCCAAGACTAAAATAAAAAGGAGAAACTGATGCAAATAAATAATAAGGAAAAGAAGGGGAGTAAAAGAACATACAGGTGTTAATGTGCAAGCAATTTGAAATATGCTTCTTACAAGCATGAATATTTAGAAATCCAGAGTAAGTCTGATATTCTGGGTATGGTTTTTAATTCATATTGTTTAAAAGATAAGGCTTTTTTTGGTGTTGAAATGGAAAAACTGGTGATCTTTTAGTGGCTCAGGCACACTATTGTTTTCCAATTAAAAATGAATGATACTTAAGTAGGATAGCATAGTGGCACCCAGTGGCACCTGGGCTGTTCAAATGTAGGTTCAAATCCAGCTGTGTGGGTTTCTGCTAGGTGTTTCAGGTTAATTTGCCATTGTAAATTTCCCTGTGTTTTGTGTGCATGTGCTTTTTTTTTTCTTTCTCATAAGATTACATAAGATTATTTCCAGGAATTTTTGGGTCTGAAGTTCAGATAATTATGCAAAAAATCTTTATAGGGAGAAAGACATGGATCATACAATCCGAATACCTGAAGTGGGTGTCAGCAAGGTAATATATTATTCTTATGTTTAGTTAAAAATATAATTTTGTAACACTCATTTCTGTAATTGTTGGCATTATTCTGTTCTTTATGTAACTGAGAATCTTGAAGTCTTAACCAGTCTGTCTTATCTCAGTTCCATGCTGAAGTGCATTTTGACCCAGATTTACAGTGCTATGTACTGGTGGACCAAGGCAGTCAGAATGGAACTGTCATCAATGGGAACAGAATTCTTCAGGTAAGACAAAGAAATGTTCCTGCCTACAGAAAATGTGCCATGCAGGGCAAATGAAGAGCTTGACTTCTTTTAGTCTCTCGTCTTTGACACGTTTTATATAGTTACAACTTTACTCCTTTAAGCAGTGCATTAGGATGTTTGTACTGAAGCAGCATGTGAGTTTAATGTAGGTCACAGTGCTATTTGGTTCCTAAATTTCATGTACATTTTCCTCTGGTGTTTCCAGCCTAAAGCCAAGTGTGAGCCTTGTGTTTTGGCACATGGCGATGAGATCAAAATGGGGGAGACAGTATTGTCCTTCCACATCCACCCAGGCAATGAGACGTGCGACGGTTGCGAGCCAGGCCAGGTCATTGCACACCTCAGCCGACACAGGAGGGATGAGAACACTGGCAAGTAGTTCACGAGCAAATGTTAAACAAGCTACAAGCAGTTTGGCTGCAATGTTTAAAGACTAGTTTCCTGCTAACCTAAATTAAGTTCTTTTGTTTATCTTTATTGCTGTTAATAAATCAAATGTATGAAATTGTAAAAAGAAACTGTGGTGTTAAAAGAGACATTACCACTAAGGCGTTACTATTTTCTAAATGTTAATGTCTGAACAGCAATAGGACAGTAACATAGAGACAAACACAGATTGCAAATATGGTCCATCCGTGATTTAGTGGACCTCGATTTTTAGAGACACATCTTTGGACTGTTATGCATGTTTCAGTTACAGCACAGACTTTATTTCATGTTGGTGGGCACAGCATCATATACTCATCACACATTATATTCAGTTATAAAAGTGTTACTGTTACACTTGGTGCATTACTATACCATGCTGCATATCAGGTTTGGCAAATTTTTATGCCGGATGCCCTTCCTGACACATCCCTCCCCATTTATCTGGGCTTGGGACCAGCACGTAGAAATACACTGGTTTGTGCATCCCCTTGTGGCTGGATTAATTACTATACCGTGCCATATTAACAAAATTATAATTTAATTAATTTCCTTTTCTGGATTTTTGCCTTGTGTCATCTGCCCCCATAGTCCATAAAATCGAGGGTTGACTGTACAACCACATGCAGGAAACAATCAGAAGTTATAATATTTTGCACGTATGATCATGTAACAATCTAATAAGTTCCAGAAGGGTGTTCAGGCATTCCAGAATTAAAATTGAATCATGCAAGTCAGATCTTACTATTTGGTGTAATAAAAACCATTACAGGAGCAGTTGCCACTAAAGAGGATAAAGAGGTGCAGCGGCAAAAAGAACTGAAGCAGATGAAAGTGAAATATGGCCTTACAGTAAGTTACACATTAAACTTGTCTAGGTTTTTGTCGACAAATATGATGTTCTGCTTTCTTGATTGTACATGTACAGAAGGATTCATATGTATATATATTTTTTTTTTTATCGCTTTTGCTATCAGTCATACATAATTTAGTACAATTTTATGGACATTTACTGTCTCTGGACATGGTACTTAGCCTTGAGGTTATTGATTAAATTGTATTTTCACTCATTTAAAATGGAATAAAGTTAATTGAAACTTCATTATATACAAGTTAAGTAGACTAAGAGGTGTTTGGGGAAAATACTAAAAATATATATATATTTTTTTTATTTGTCCAAAATATTTCATACAAAAAAATGACTTGTTAATAATCCTTTCTTTCATGATTTTCTTTCTTTCATGAAGGTCTATTTTTTCAAACACTATTTGTAATTAGGCTGCTGCTTTATTTATAACTTGTTGTTTGTGAGATGTTTTATGTGCCTATGATTCTGCAGTATAATGAGAGTATCATAGTGTTGTTTTTTTTGCACATCTTATTAGACAGCAAAATTCTCCTCAAGATTAGCTGTTAATAGAGGGCCAGTTGTACACGATCTAGCTTCAGACAGATGTAGTTTAACGACATTTATTTAAATGTTTTTGTATTAGTTAAAGCTTACAGTATTGCATTATAAATATTCCGGAAGTTGATTTTAAACAATACTTTCACTATCAGTAGCATATTCTTATTTGCCTGAATTAATCATTTTGAAGCAGCCACTTAATGTGGAAAATGTGAATTATATTTTGAATGGTGACGTTGATAATTTTAATTTTCATATTCTAATACACCATAATTCAATGGTGCATTATTAATGTATTAGTACTATGTAATTTAATTTTGAAATTGCATTGCATAGTGACCTATTCCTGATACGAAGAAACGTTCATAGTAGAACATAATTCTGAAATGTGCTTACTGAATTATTAAATCAGACTGGCTGTTAGATTTTTATTTTTCTAAAATGTGCTGATGCTGATGAGGCAGCAGAGCTTTCAGAACAGTCTGAGTTAATCATATCCCCATGAGCTCATATGAAATTTCACTATCAGCTCCTCATCTCTTCTACATTATGACCATTTATAATAAATGGTTTTTAATGAGCCTTTATTTATATATAATGAATAATTCCGTGGAACTCATGGAAATTACCTTAGAACATTGTTCAGCCTGTCCCATTTTTAAATATGTTGTGACATAGTATTACATGTTTTATAGTACTTCTTCATATAACTATTCACATCTCTCACATTTGCTTTATGTATTGCTTTTTCTCTACTTGATCTAAGGTGTCTGTGTTAAACCATTTCTGTTAACATTAAAATCACGTTGTATAACCATTTAATATCCCCTGCCATTCAGTGCAGACGGGTTAAATTTTTGTACTAGAATGGTTATGTGAAGAAAGGGAACAAAATAAATTGATATAAATGAGAAGCATGTTGCTTTTGACTATTTTATTAGGCTTTGTAATCCTCGTGTTTGTATGTTTATTTCTCCACAGAACAGTGAGTACGAGGGAGCCAAAGCACTGAAGAACTTGAAGTACAAGGACCGTGCTGAAGAGCGCCGCCAGGTGGTGGGCAGCGAGGGGACCTTTCAGAGGGACGATGCCCCGGCCTCTGTCCATGTGTAAGGGCTCTCGCGCTGTATGATACATGGAAATATTAGAATGGTTCTTTATACTCCTAATTAATGTGCCATCAAATTGATTTTTTTTTTTTTTTTTTTAAGCCGTACATTTTTATTTATTTTTGCGGGACCGTCAAAACCAATTAAATTCTGACCCTGACAGTCTAATGTGATACATACATGGAAGATGGTCTGTGTCTGCAATGTATTGCTGTGAATTTCCTTCAGTTCTCAACATATTTTGGATACTGAATCAATTATACAGCTTTGTGTTCAAGTGTTGCAATGGGGTTGACTGAAATGGATGTAATTATACTAATTGTTCACATTTCCACCTTGTAAAATCCATTGGTTTGTTCAGTTCTGCCAAAAGATTATTACACTGGAAGAAGTGCTTTTCTAGGTGCTTTTTTTACCCATTTCATATAGTATTTGGTAAATCTGGTCATGCAAATGCAGCAGATGTTATAGGCATGTGTCACTGTTTACTGAGCCCTACTACCATGAAATATTTATGCAGTAACTTGACTTGTTGTCAGTGACCAGTGAAATAAAAATGAAATCTCATCTTGGAAATTAAGCTTTACAAATTTGGAAATTATTCTTTTCATTAGACATTAAAATGTAATTTTATTAGCATACACATTGCTTTAACAATTACAGTCTCAGCCATTTTAGATATAAACATAGCCTGAGGAGCTCTGTTTTCTGTTGATGTAACACTGCTAAATTCTCCTTTTTGGACATCAAACAGTTAAACATCAGTAGAGTTCTTTTTAACACAAGCATGCTGCTCTGATCCCATTCCCTATGTAGTGAAATTGGCGATTCCAACAAAGGCAGGAAGATGCTGGAGAAGATGGGATGGAAGAAGGGTGAAGGACTTGGAAGGGATGGAGCAGGAAGAAAAGATCCGGTAATTACCAAGATTTATATATCACATCTGGTAGAGAAATTTGGTTGTGTGCAAAAAACACTGTATTGATCTTTGAGGAGCTGTATAACTTTTGAAGTCTATGTTTTATGTCTTTCTTCCATGATCTCACTAAAATTCAGGATTTGCAGTCACTTTTGGGGATAAGCTGTGCATGTATGTACACTAATAGTGTCTTGGCTTGCTTTCTTTTTTAACATAATGCTTCCAGATTGAACTACAAATCAGGAAGGGCCAGGCTGGGCTGGGCGTGAATGCTGTGCTGTCAGTCGAGGACGTGGCCCTCACTCCTTCCAAGAACCAGAAAAACTGGGAGAAGGCGAGGGAGCGGTTTGCTGACACCTGCCAACCACCTGCATCTGTAAAGAACGAGAAGCACAAGCCGAAACCTTGGGTTAAAAGTGAAGTCACAAAGTCGTGAAAACTTCTGAGTTGGGCAAAATCCCAAAGTTTGTGAGTGACCCTAACCCTCTCCCTTAGCAACCATTTTACATAAGTGTGTATAGAAAAAAATCACCCCCCTTCAAAATATTCACATTTTGTTGCTTTGCAGCCTGAAATGAAGACACGCACACAAAAAAAAATTCTCCAGCTTTATTTGCTTAATGCAACTTATAACACCCAAGTGAAAGATATGATGGCAACAGTTCAGGGGAAAAAAATTTAAATTTCAGGCTGCAAAGCAACAAAATGTGAATGTATGAGGTGATTTTCTATGTACACAGTATATTTGTACAAATAAACCTTTAATGGCATATTGGTGCAAATCCTCCTTTCTCTGTTAACTCATTGTTTTTCTCTTTTTATTATGATCCTGAGGTGAGGAAATGTGCAATCATGTACAAAGGTTTTTTGTGGTGATGGTGCAAAACAGAACTTTCTCAAGCAGATACTGAGAACATGGAAGTTAGCATAAAGTGGATATCCATGAACTAGTGGTTGTACCTGAGTAATATTACTTTCTCGTGACTGTGCAAGATGTGTGTAACAACAATAGCTGTGCAGTCCAATGTTATTAAATGTTAATCATATTGAAAAGTACTCAAATCAGCTTGACCTCCGAGAATTAAAATTGTTCCTGCCTTTTTACTTAGAATAGCATATTGAGCAAAAATAAACACCAAGTTTTGTACTTTTGCATTACATATTTCTGAATATTTTGTCTTCCCTAACTCCTTTCTTAAGAGCATATTTGTAGTGCCTGTCTTGTTCAGGTTTTTTAATACAGGTATGCACCACATAACAACATATCGGTCAACGACAACCTGCATATACAATGGTGGTCCCATAAGATTATATACAGTACATAATACTTGATAATAAACTATGTTACTGGTTTATGTATTTATTGTACTGTACTTTTTATCATTATTTTAAAGTTTACTCTTTCCACTTATAAAAAAAAAGTTTCCTGTAAAACAATATGCTGTGTTACGCCAGCAGCCTCATACATGTCATGTTTACTGTGTCTGCTGTAACATGCTGTACAACCTAGAAGCAATAGGCTATACCATATACAAGTCAAAATGGATGGACGCGATCTATGATGTTTGCACAACGATGAAATCACCTAACAACGCATTTCTCAGAACGTATCCCCATCATTAAGTGATGCATACCTGTAATGTATTTGTGTAATTTATGCTTCTTCAGGTGCTTATATCTTATGATTCCACTATTACCTGTATGTGGTATAGTCACTAAGTTGTAAGAATCGCCACTATGTGGCACTGCTCTGATTCCAAGCAATTGCTAATGCCACACAGCAGCGCCGCAGTAGTCTGTGGTAGAATTTAATGACTATGACAGTTACTATTAATAACTATTGAATAAGTGCACACACATTCCTGCAACTTTTTTTTTTATGTTGGAGTGAATTTTATTGTCTTCAAACTTTATTACTTTATACTCTGAAACTTAAATTCAAGTGCAACTAAGGAAGAAGAATGGGTGAGAATGTTAGTCTTCCATTTCCATCTTACTATATTATTTTCAGTTTGTCTGAATCTGTTCACACTGTCTGATCAACCAGATAAGAATTTTTGCAACTAAAATTTTATGTTGGCTATATGTGGCTAGACTCGAAAAGGCACATCATTGCAGTAAATACTAAGTCTGCAATCCATTCCTTGATTTTCTATGTATGTGTATATATTTTTTTCTGGGAATTTTTGATGTCTAGATATAAACTAGCTATATAAGTTTATACACGTTGGCTGTGATCCAAAATATATTTCACCTAATTGGCTTTTATATACCAGCTGTTTGCGTTTTTAATTATAATAAAAGTAAGACTAGCATAGGGCCTCACCCCAAGAATACATACAATAAATATTCTGGTTTAAGTATGTTTTTTGTTACTAACCCTGACCTACACCTGCAAAAAACAGCCAGTGTGCTAAAGACTAAATCAGTCTGCGGCTCAACATAGTGCATGGCTTTGAAGAAAAGTTTAAACTAAATAAAAATAACAGTGCATGATCTGTTTCCGATGAGATGTTTACGGTTGATCCGTCAGAAAACAGCCTCGCTTGTAAATGCGTGAGTCGTGCGTGTCATACTACGTTTTACACGAAATTGTGTTTACTTTGGGTATCTGCATATGTCGACACGTGGCCCTGGCGTTCCCACCCACAAACTGGGGGGGCACTAGGACCCCCGCCGCCACGGCGCTCACCTCGCCGTCCTCGCGGTGCCTTCGCGCGCCCGGGGCACGAGTTCCCGTGCAGGTGGCGAGTCCCGCGCGCGGCTCGGCACGTGAAGCGCGTCCCCGTCCTTCCCTCCGGACAGATGAGTGCCGGGGACGCGGACGAAGAGATGACGGAGGGCTGGCAGGGGGACACCGGGGTGACGAACGGGCGCTGGCGGGTGGTGAGTACCGCACCGCTTCGCTTCCCCGCAAACACCACGCTGCTGCTCGCTGTCCACAGAGTGGACAGCACGGGAGGACGCCCCGCTGTTTCTTAATTCCGGTGTCCACTAGAGTTTTTGCGGTTTCCAGGTGATGTGGACACGTTGGGACTTTTGTTTAAAATCCTTTCTAACAGCCCCGCGTTCCTCTCCGAAGGATGTTTCTTTCCCACGCAGGGAAACAGTTTACAGGAAAAAAAAACAGCAGAGTGTGCGTCCAGCGCATAAACAGCACGACGCCACGTAAATACGCTAAACTGCGGAAAATGTTCAGAGACTTTTCACCGAGAGATCTTATTATTATTTTTTTTTTTTATCTGCAGTGTTGTATTGGGTGAAAATTGGGAGTTCAGGGTGTGGGGTTGATAAAAGACGGACGTCGACGATGTAAAAACTTTGCATCGTTTCTATGGCAGTTTCTTAAAAATGAGACACGCATCAATGACATTTATTCTTCGCATTTTCCAACTTCTGAAACACGGCCAACGTTGTGGCGGCTGTGCGCTTACGTGTCCAGTGACCACGAGGGGGCGTCACATCTAGTGGCCGAACCGAACCATTCATTGTGAAGCTTTTCCCTTCAATAAAAACGTCTTAAAATTGTTAGTTTCTTCGAAAGTGTAATAAAAAAATTCCCCGAAGTGTGGATTTATTTTGCTCAGCCGTGTGATTTTATCGGGTTTATACTTATGTGGTTTTATAGGCTACATCTACGTCTACACCTACAGTACAGGTATCTGTTCCGCCTGCATTTTAAGACCATGTGATCATTGACGTTTCTGAAAACCATTACCCCCTCAGTAATTCAGAACAAATGAATAATAAAAAGGGCATTGTATCTGTGGAAATATAGCGTATAGCATCTAAAACATGATACATGGCCAGTTAAGACTATTTTTAAAGTTTTTATCTTACCATGGATTATTGGTGTGGAGTTTGGTGTGTAAAAGCTTTTGTTTACATACACTACTCTGCTTTTTTGTTTTCCATGTACTAATAATTCCTGAAAAGAGTGATGTTGAGGTGGAACATGTCCATCCCAACCTGCAGACTTTTCCAAAAGTTTTTGTACCCCTGGTTTTACTCTAAAAGGGGAGGCAAGCAGTGTAATACAGTGCCAGGAAATGTGACTTTATGTCCTTGGAAGAATCCAGCTGGACTGTGGGTCATTTCCATCTTTGAAAGTTTGTATTACTTATTGCTATGAAAAACAAAAGTTTCATTTTAAATCTGACAATGCAGCTCCAGTCCTTCTAATTCTTAGTGCAGTTGGCAGTGTTAATTTTCTCATTAATACTGTTGCAATGACAAATGTTTATTTTATTGAACTTCCAGGGTAATGTATGGTGACACTAATTCATTGTTAGCGTGTTGGTTACTGATACATAACTGCATGTTCATAGAAATGTATGCAGCCATATAATTGTGTTCTGAGGTAATAAACCTCCAGGGGACTTTCTTCAGAGTTTCAGTTGCTTTTCATAATATTGCTTCATCTTCAGCAAGTTAGTTGTTTGGTGTCAAATATAGAGATCCCTTCACACAATAGACTGAGGTCTTTTGTTCAATCTTTAAATCCTGGCCCCTTGGCTAGAGGGAGTTCATGAAAATAATACTAACATTAGTTAAAAATAAAATCAGTACTATACAATAAACACTTAAGACATTATTAAGCCACAGTAAAATGAGCACACCGTTAAAAATGGACAATTATATTTGAAAGTATTCAGTTTTCAGTGCAATGTCATATATTTAAGGATATTTTTCTAGGAGGGGTCTTCATCTCCCATCAGTTTCTTGACAGGTTGAGGGTCTACAAAAGGTTGAGAAGCACTGCTGTTCAGAAATCTGAGTTGTGTTGACGTTGTTTGTCCAGTTGTTATATAAAGCTTATGATTTAAAATTGGCTCCCACTGAGCCTTTCATGCGTACAACAATAGCGTCATGATTGATACGTGGATTTGTACAAGGATAAACTTCGGAAACGCGTTTTGGGACATAAAAGCTTTAATCTGATTGGTTCAGGGCCTTAAACCATCCAAGGATGAGTGTGTGTTCCCGCAGTGCAGTGCATTGCAGTGTGCGTGTGTGTGTTCCAGCCCGCCGATAACCTGACCGGTTCTTACGCCCCTGCAAGGATCTGTGATGCACATGTTCATGACTGAGGTCTTAGGACCACGTGGCCGTTCCGTGGATGGAGACGGGGCTGGAGCGCCGCCGCAGCCGTGGGGGGTCCGTGCGCGAGGAGGACAGGGACGTGGAGCTGCGCCTGTGACACCGCCGCGACGGGTGGGCGTGAGCGCGTATCCGCTGACCACTCCAGCGTGGAGCCTCCCAGGACGAGCATCACCTCTATCTCCAAGTGAAGGACATCATCGCCATCTGTGCTGAAGCAAACGCGCTGTTGTCTTAGCGTATGTGACACGTGTGCGCGCTCTTCTTCTCTCTATTTTTTTTTTCCTCCTCCTAACACGGTGAAGGGATGCGCGCGAGTCCGCGGCCGTTGTAAAGATGATGGTGTGATGCGCGCACACGAGCTGCGGCTGAAAGCACAGAACGTCGAGAGCGCGCAGCCTCGGCGATTAGCGCCACCGCGCCGAGGTGCCGGAGATCCTGCGTACACGCGCGTATTTACGTGCATCTTGATGCGTTGGAGCGGAGCGAGGGGACGCGGCGGGGGAGCGCGGCCGGCCGGCGGTGTGTAGCGCCATCGGGACACGCGCACACGCACACGCACGGTCCGAGCCGTGAAAGTGGCTGGAAGCGCTCCGTGTGTGTGAGCGGCCGGAGGGATGGGCTGCGCTCCCAGCATCCACGTCTCTCAGAGCGGGGTCATCTACTGCCGGGACTCGGACGAGTCCAACTCGCCGCACCAGACAACCACCACCCTGCACGGCCTCTTCGTGAAGACGGACGCGGCGGACTCCATCCCCTCCGTGATCGCGTACCAGGGCGGCAGGCGCGCACGCCGCGGGGAGCGCGGAGGGGCCGGCCACGCACACGGGCACGGCCACGGGCACATCTGCGCCGAGGCCGAGACGCAGACGAGCCGCGCGAGCGTCAAGGTACGCGGGTGGGTGGCGTGCGTGCGGCACCGCGTCGGCAGCGTGACAGCTGCGGCGCAACGAGGCCCGTTTTTAATCCCGTCCCCGCTCATACGATTAATGCACCTTCGCTTTTCTCTTTAGGGTTCATGTAAGAGCTGTGCACTGGCAGCAAGAATAATATTAAATGTGTTGTTGCATAATGCAGTTTTTTTTTCTTTCATTTATTAACCATCAGCATTTTTTTTCAATCTTTTTTTTTTTTTTTTCTCCAGTTAGCTTCCTATACGTTGTCTCTCTCTGGAATTTTACATCCAGGTTGCTGTGCACGGTTTTTTTTTTTTTTAAATCATATTCCTTTATAAGAGGAATGTGTCATTGATTCACAGAAAAGTCTTATCAGATTAAGATAATGCTGGATTATTTTTGAACACACAATTTGAATGTAGACATTGCTCTAATCCGGACTTTTATGGTGCAGCGAGTAGTTGATATATTTTGTGGTGTTCACTTTTCCTTTCAAAATTTCTAAGGGGTTTATGATTCCTTTTTTCAGGGTTAGTATTATTATTGCTATACTTTAGCATTGATTCCCATGTCTTTTGTGCAGGCCTGTCATGAGTGAGCTGTCTGATGTCATTGTTGAGGGATGTGATGCGATGCTATCACCATGGCGAATCTGAGCATGACTCATTGAGATTTTACTTCCTGACACGAGGCTCCAGGCTGTTAGTTAAGCACAGTGCATCCAAAACTTTCTCCACTGTACACTGTGTCCGAGGTGTGTGAATTACTGTTGTCGGTTGCTTTGCTTTACTGCAGTCACATGTGTATGGGTGTCATCTGAGGAGAACCCGCAGAAACTGTTCTTCTGACTCTATATATCTTTGTTACATCTATAATACACGTAGCTCATTCAATGATACGCATTTTTACGTTAGGATGAGGTGAAGAGAATGTGGATTCCCTACAAGAAACTAAATAATTCAGTAATGAAACTAATTTTCTGTTGGAAAAATATTGTGGAAAGTATCGTTGTTTGTAAATCATTGGACATAATGAAATAAGACAGTTTAGTGATATTAAGGCCCCGTACCTTAAGGACCTTCTCAGAAGTGTCATGAAGAGCAAGCGGTTTTGACAACACTTTAAGATATGAAATTGACCGTTTGCTTGTTATAAATCAAGCCGTATCAATGGCCTTATTGACTGCTGTGGCGCTGTGACGTTCTCATGACAAGTGACTCTGCTGATGGCTTCAGCTGGCTTTGCGCAGTGTTTACCCCTCAAGTCTTAACTGCTCCCAATATAAAGAATCACATGTGATGAAGTACAGGGACATTTTTGCATAAAGTTATGACTTTTTGGGTCTCTGTGTCTGTGTGTATGTGAATCCTTTAGATTGTTCTGCTGCCTTGCAACATATAGTTACGCACAAGAAGGTGACAGGAGCTCCTCCATGTGTCATTTACTAGCTATTTGCAACTTTAAGATCACAAAATGCTCATTAATGACCAGCCTGTGAAACACGTTCCTGCATTCTCCTGAGTAAACCTTAACTGTCTTTGAGGAGCAGCTTGATGCACACTAGAAGTAGGCTGCTTCTTGTGTTCAAGGTCTAGTTAGGAATAAGAATGTTCTCTTCCATTGTCAAGGGTCAAATGTCATGGGAAAGTCTGAGACAGTAAACAAAAAACCAAAGCTTTGCAAAAGCCGAAAATCAATTTTTTTCATGCAGATTTATTTAAAGCAACTGTTACAGTGTGACTTGTTCATATGTTGCTTCCTGGCAGGTTTTGTCTCCTCATTTAAAAAAGCTCCACAATGGGCTGTTGTGAATCTTGCAGAAGTTATAACTACAATTGCTTTCTTACTTGTTCATGTACTATTTCCAGTGACTGAAGTACAGCTTGAGAGCATATAAGTGAATGATAATAGTTAATTTTTGCAGTTTAGCCTTTTCTTTTACAGTATTTGCTTTTCAGCCATTTTGTTTTTATGTTTTTAGTTCTGCTTGCTTATACGTACAGTTTCCATTGATTACAACTATCATTAGGATTCAAATGTGAATCACTCCACTGTGAATGTTTCCGCCGTTGTGATAAAGGCATCACTGCATCTTCTCATATGTCTGTTGTACAGAGGGGCGGTGTGCTGCTTTCATCATCCAAAGCTCATTCTAATATTTGTTACATACTGTGCTGGTGTGTGTGTGTGTGTGTGTGTGTGTGTGTGTGTGTGTGTGTGTGTGTGTGTGTGTGTGTGTGTTTTCAGGCACCTCATATTTTCATGGGGCCTCTGATAAAACTTTGGCTCTTCTGCTTACAGCACAGCTGGGACCCAAAGTTTGTTCATAATTTAATTTGTTTGCATCTCACATTAAGTAACTGCGCATTCAGTGTAGTTGCAGTTTTCTTGATCCCCTGAAATATAGGGTGTGAACCATGGTACACCTTGAATGGGACATACTTATTTTTATTGTTTTTTTTTTGTATTTATGCATTTTGCTAAACCTTTTTTCCCAAAGCTACATACAATTATTTTCTCATTTATCCAGCTTGGTAACTTTAACTGGAGCAATTCAGGAGTAAATGCCTTACTTAAGGATACTATAGCATCATTCAGGATTCAAACCTGTTGTTTGACTTGGAAGGAGGCAAGCCCAATTATCACACTACCTGCTGTTATTAACTTCAGAGTACAATAAAATTAGAACACATTTAAAATGAGTTCAGTTCAGTAAAGTTCCCTGTCTGCTTGTCCTGGGGAGGATTGTGGTGGAAGACTTACAAGCTCCTCTTTAATCCAAATTGCTGATCAGTTCATAATGTAATCAGACCCAGTGTTTGTCAGGTGCTGGCTGCTTTTAACATTATTATCTACACAATTAATAGACACTTAAAATATAGCTGGCCCTGAATTAGTTTATTGCTTAAGTTCAGTAAAAGTCTTGAAAACGACTATAGTAAATAGTGACTTTTTCATGGTAACATTTTTATTAACTGAAATTAAAAATACTGTGTCACCAAACGTTTTTTTCAATGGTCGATTTATCCCAAAAACACTTACAACCTTCATCATCTTTTTATTGGTTTCCGACAGTCTAGAATGCCAGACATGAGTTGCAAATGTTGTGGAAGGGAGATGAATTAATATGAATTAGTGCTATTCTGTTTTAGTGCGTTTTACTGCCATCTAATGGTTGAGCTTGGAAGTGCGGGTTGCTTTCATCATAGCCAATTAACTGTAACTTTAAAAATACATAAATAAACTGGAAAATTATATTATCGTATTGTCTTAAATTTGTAACTTGTATATAACACAGAGTGCGTTTGTGTTCTTAACCAAACTTGCAGCAGTTAGAGTGTGGGGCTCCTTTTATGTATGCGTTATTCAGGTTACTTTCTACCTTAGGAAAAAATATCAGCTTCAATGCAAAACTGATTTGGTCTTTTTTGGCTGCCAAGGGGGATCCTCACATTTTATTTAAGTGAAGAAACCTACAGTATCACTAGGGATCTTACTATATATAATGTATTCAAAAGGTTCCATCACAAAAGTGAATAAGTCACAATAATTTACTTGTTTACTTCATGTTGACTTCAGAAATTAATTTTGTGAGTGTTAAATGTGTATCTTTTGGTAAATGTAAAGACTAAATTGTACTGTAGGGAAACATTATAATGCAATTGAAAATGCATTTTAAATTTAATTTTAAAACAAACTTAGCTAAGAAATATTGACCACTACAGGAACTTCAAACACCATTTGTTATGTTTAATTTTTTAGCGTAAATACAGATTAGACTTTACCCAGTTGATTATACAATATTTACATGAATACTTCTCAGTAACTATTTTTATTGTGTCAATAGTGCCCGTAAAAGACAAAAAAACATATTCTGTGCTTAAGATACAGGTGGACAATTTTTGTTTTGCAAGAAAGAAGGTGTAATTTTTTTTCACATTTTTATTTTGCACTGCTATTCTTTAGCACTTCATGCTGTTATAAATTGCACCCATTGTATAATTGATACAAAGGCAGGGCTGCAGAAATAAACTGCAAAAGTGTATAATTAATGTAGAAACAATTTGTTTCAATTTGAAAAGCAGGAAAGAGTGGCTGTAAAGTGTGTTTCTGTATGCTGTCTCTGTTCCTATGTGGCAAAACCCACACTCAGCAATATAAGCAGAGACCGCTAACCAGCTCTGCATATCAGATGTTTATATCATTGTTGACCGGCTTCTGAGAGAATTCGTCATCTGCATTTTAAAATTGTCAGTATCTATATTTGGAGTTGTGCAAATACAAATTCCGTGTCCGTATTATAAATTGGTTTTATAACTTTTGAATTTTAAAGCTAAATGCTTTTTACGTACAAATTAGCAGGGATGAATGTCATTTTGGAAAACCAAAAATCTCATCAATATATGTGCAAATGGGAGATTAATTATAAAATAACTTTTTGTTCTCACTCTTGGAACTCGTGACTCACACCTGTGAAAATTAAAGACATTTGTGAAAACAAAATGTGTTATGAAACAGCCCTGTTACCAGAAGCATTCTGGGTGTGTGGTGAACTCCTGAGGGGATGGTCATAATGGAAAATTTGTGGAGTCAACAATACAGACAACTTAAGCCTCCTAATCATAAACATACTGTACATTATCACTGTCCCGGAACTCAGTACACAACCTACAGTTAACATTACTGTAGCAGCTTAAATTATAGACTGCCAACGTGTAAAAAGTTGAGTTTTCCTGACAAGGCATTTCACCACCACATACACCAATACCAGGCTGTGCTCTAAGCCATCAAAGTCAGTTTATTGCTTGAATTAAAAATTAATTTAAAATTTTAAGCAATATAAAACCGACTTTCAGCTGCTCCCGTCAGGTCACTAAAGGTCTAGTTTAAAAAAGGGAGTACATCGTGATGTGTAGTTTGAGTACATTTAAAAATGGTAAACTTTCTACACTGTGTATTGGAAGTGAATAATACATTTTTATTGGCTTGAGTTGGTCATTTCCATCGCTGTGGAGTCCAGCTACTGTAGCAGCAGGAATGTGGGCTTTCTTCAGCGACAGTGCTCGGAATCAAGTGCTGTGTCCATCTGCTGGTCTCTGAAGAATACAGCCTCTGTAACTCTGTCTGAAACTTTGTGGGACGTGGACATTTGCTTTGCTCTTACGTGTCCAGAATTACGTTAGCAGTTCAGTGTGTCTTGTTAGTCTTTTATTGCAAGGACACCAATCCCAATTTCATACGTTTGGATCTCATATATTGGGTCTGTGCGCAGGGACTTTGTCACCTGTTGCTTCTTCATTGTTAATGTTTTGTTTCCTTTAAAGTATATAAGGCCTTCATGATGCCGCAGCAGGTAGCACTGGTGCTTCATAGTTCCCTGAGGTTGAGTTTGGACATGGGTTTGAATCCAGCTCAGTCTGTGCAGGGTTTGCATGATCCCTCCATGTTTACTTGGGTTTCCTCCAGGTGTGCTGCTTTCCTCCCACAGTTCAAAAACATCTGTTTCAGATCAAGTGGTGACTTTAATTTGCCCTTAGTCCATGAGCGTGTTTTACATTGTTCTGCTGTATAAATCAGTGAGCAAAAGTAGGTAGTGTAATCTATCCAGCACTCTAAGGTGCCTAGGATAAAGGTGTCACCTATGTTATATACTAGTTAATAATGTTCGTGTATGTTTGTAAATAAATTTGTGTGGTTGCCCTGTGAAGGACTGGCATCCCATCCAGGGTGTACCCTGCTTTATGCCATACGCTTCCAGGATATACTCTTGTCACTGACAATGGGTCGACTCATAGATGTAAAAATACAAGCATTTAAATATAAAGAAGGCAAAAGGTAAATTGTTGTTGTAGATGCTTCCCTTTGCACAAATGTACAAAGGGAAACTAATAAATTCGGAACTTTTCGTTTGTGTTTGTAGACCTAAATATTTTAAAATTCAGAGAGCTCATGGAGCGACTGACTTACTCAGATTACAAAGATCTTCTACTGAATGAGGCGCAAGCTGCAAAATCAGAATTTATGCTAAAATAACCTGGTCACTGAGTGAACATGCAAAAGGGCATCATTCTGTCCTGCATGAAATGCCACCATAATTAGAGATGTATTCCAAAGGTTGAGAGTCTTTGAGTTCAGTCTTTTGAAAATGAGGGAAAAAATGGCACAGTGATGTGAATGAAACATTCAGTGCTTTCTGAGAAATCAAAAACTTGTTGCATAATTGATTTTATATTTATTTAGTCTCTTAGCTCTCTGTTATGAATGCCACTGTTGTCCTGCAGAGCAGACATCCCCTTACTGTTGAACATACTTAATAACAGAGTGTACCTATTGTTTCTGTGCCAAGTATTGCTTAGAACTCCGCTTCTTGTGCTCGCACTGTTTCGGCATTATTTTTGGTTTTCATGGAGACGAGCAGTGGTCATCTTGAAAGCTAACACAATTTATGGACTTTGTAAACATGCCACTTATAAGCGTTTCAGTTTTAACAGTGAAAAAAAATCCTAAAGTACACAAAAGCTCAGTCTGCTGTCAAGTACCCTTGGAGTTATTGTTGCAATGTAGTAACTGTCTTCAAAACAATTTGTGCGTTTTTTTCTCAGAGTGGTTGTATGGTGAAGTTCCAGGTGATATAATTTTGAAACACGTCTTTTCCCTGTCTTACAAATGTAAATTGTTCCTGAAAAACCCTCTGTAACAGTTACTGAGCCCCAGAATTCAAACTGTTTTATGCTAAAATATCATGGAAATAAATTAAAATCAACACGGTAACTCCAGTAGTTAACTTCAGCTATCTTAACACAACATACGCAAGGCATAACATACTTAAACGTTCCCTCAATTTATTAATCTGTAATACTGTGTGGCTGTCTGCCTGCATCTATTCAGCTTTTTCATATGGTACAGTACACGTAAGAAATGGTTGCAAAAAACACATACATATCATGTCCAGTGTTTATGTATTCATTCTACTATTGCTAGAAAAGGCAGAAGAAATAACTAAAAACAATTTAAGTGAATTCATGCTCACCAAATAATTTTTGACATTTCGACAGTCAAAATTTTGGGGCATGATTACCAAGATTATAATAGTTGAAGGCAGCAGGGAAGGGGCAATGGCTGTTGAGAACTTAATGGATCAATTTTTAAACGTGAAGAAAGCCACATGGTGGTTCTGGTCTCATGCCACTCAGCTTTTAGGAGGTACACAAAATCCTGATTTGGTCCTCATAAATTTAAAGAAATGCCTTGTAAGATGAATGATTGGTATGAAATGAAACTTCCCATAACTAAATGATCAGCGATTTCAAGTGTAGAGGCGTACGTTCAGATCCACTCCCACCCATGGCGAATTGGACGTCTCTGTTTCCCTTTGTTTCATCTGGATGTTTTGGTTACATTTCATAGACAGCTAGCTCAAGTAAATCAGCAACATTGTGCTTCCTGTGGTTCGTTCCAGATTACTGAGATAAAGCACTTTTATCAGTGAGTTTCCATTATTGCATTTTTTATTTTATAGTCATAAGAAAAGTTCCAGTGTCAGGAGCCAGTGCAATTGCAGCCTTCCACGTACTGAATGTGAGAGTCCTGAAAAATTACCTTGAAATGATACTAAATTCAGAAAGTCTGAAAAAATAATGCACTGCACACAACATGATGGCAAGCCTTATAGATGTGTTTTAGAGAAGTAGTGATTTTTTTGAGGTTCTTGGGCCGTACAACATTTGATGGTAGTGCAGCAATGTACGCTATTTGCCAATATATTTGCTGAATGTATTCAGGGCCTGATCCTACTTATTTCTCTTCTTACAATTAGTCTTGGTCTTGTACTGTGGAACGTACTGTGTTTTTTTAATGCCTTAGCTCTGGACTATAGTAAATAACATCTGATCAGCTGTCCTTCATTTGAAAATCTCAACATTATGCTAATGTGTGGATGCATGAAAAAGGAGGAAATGATCGCCTGATGGTCATTTTCCCTAGAACCATGATGTTTCCAGAACATGCCCGCTTTAGGACTTGTACCAGTCTGGTGGAACGTTTCTCCCTGTGCTTTTATAAAGAGAAAAGGCAAGCATGCGGCGCACCATTGTAAATTTGAAATATTAACTTGGATTGAGCTTTGAAATGTGAACTGGGGATATTTGTGTGCATACCCTTGGGTTTGAATGTCTCTGTTCATAACCATTTAATTTTTCTCAATGACAAAATTTCCTTGCAGTGACCTGGTGTCCTATCCTGGGTGTATCCTGCCCTGTGCCTTTTGTTTCTGGGATGCAGTGTAGACTACCACAGCCCTACGCTGGAAGAGATGTCGATGAAAATGGAAAAATGTTTAAAATAATTCTTAGGAATTTTACTGGTCTTGCGTTCAGATATGCAGTTCCAGTTGTCTGAGGACCATTGTTCTGCTCGGTATTACTGCATAGTACAATCAAAAAGCCTGTCATGTCAAAGCATGTTAAAAACCAGGAAAGAATTAGTTCTTTTTATTATTCAATTATAATAATTATGATTAACTGACAGCTTGGAGTAATTGGCACACTTTGAATGTCTACCGTTCTGCTATGTATAGGCATGTAGTGTTCTGGGGGGGATAAAAGGCTGAGAACTGGGTCGCCTTCTGTGGTTTGGCTGACTGTTTATAAAGAGGCCCATAATGCACAGGAATGGAAAGCTGTCAGTTCTGGGTCTTGCATCGCCATGTCCCCGTGAACACACAGAAACCATAATAACTGTCATTAAAAATTATAGCAGTTATAGTTTTTTCTTCTTTACATCTTTCACTTAATATGCAAGATTCATTTTCAGATGAAAAACTTTGAAGCACGTTTATAGGTCACTTTTCGCAGTTCTGTTTCTGTATGTGGGCTGGTAGCCTCAACATGCTGATTTATTGATGACGTCTCGCTAAGCTGTTGTTTGTTGTCCTGAGCCAGTGGTTTGAACGGAGTGGAAAGTGTGATGTCCAAACAATCCAGCTGTGTTGTGTACTGTATGCTACAGTGGTAAATTGGACTGAAAACATTTATCGTGCACACAGCATTGGATCACTTCACCAGTCCATCCCAGAAAGCCCCAGCAGACAAGATTTTTCAACCCATGATTTGTTTGCTGCGTAAAGCATTAATATGTGCACCTTTAGGAACTGTTAATACTATTTCACTAATGAAATGAGGGAAAATGTCCCAAAAACAATTGCACGGCTATGAAATTTTTGGTCTTTTTCATAGTTTTAATTCTTAAATATGTTAAACTCATTAGCATAAACACATTTGTAACCAGACAATGTACACCGGGTTATATGAACAGATAAAGATATTTTACACTTGCATGCTGCATTGACTTTATTGACATAGTAATGGTGGATTGATGTGACAACAGACTCCTATAATTTAACTGACTGAAACAATGCTTTAAAAAAGTGACAGAAGAGGAATCTGCAGAGGTTTGAATGTCTGCTATTTTTTTTCATTCTGACTTGCTTACCTGCTCTGCATAGTACTTAGCGTGTAATATTATGTCTAAGCTTTACCAAAGTAAAATACGGTACAGCAGTGGGTATGAGGTGAAGAGAGCAGTAATCGATTTAAAGAAGTCTGAAGCGTTTGAATTAATATGCTGATTGTGTAAGGATTTCGAGCAAAAACCTGTGCGAGCTCTATAAAGTCTTTTAAGAAACCCTGTGCCACCTTGAACTGCATTTTTAAACATTAATGTTATGTGTGAAGCAGTGTCTTCAATAAGTAATGTGAAGCAGATAGTGTTGTGTTATGTGACAATTACAGAAAGCACAATTTAAAAAATATGTACCTTATTGGATCTACAGGGCTTTGTCAATAAATTAGTTTTTATTTCCCTTTGCATAGCACAGTTTAATTATCTGTAGTGTTTATAGAAGAATTTGGGGCTTTTAATGTCAGGAAATTTTTTACAATGATTCCCTTACACCCAGCTGAAAAGCAAATGTCCATGTGGAAATTTAGGACACTTGCTGTGTTGGTGGGAGGGGCTGAGGGTCCTTCCACAGAAGCAGTAGCTAATGCAGGCAGGTGAAATGGCCGGGTCAGGGTGCTGGAGATGGACACCGTAATGAGCCTGCTCATCTCACAGTCCATACCCTGAAAACATGAGACTTGTTCCTATTATTATACCTGTTGATAAGGTAATTGAGGGCACCTTTTGAAAGGGATAACCAAATTGCTGTGATTCATCCATTTCCACCTTACATGAGACTAGGTACTAAGATAAACAGAGTTTTCCATCCATAATGCAGTAGATGGTTTTCATACAGTGCATTGTATTTAATATGTACAGTGTTTTTTTTTTTTTTTTTTGTCAAAATTAATATATGGCATGTATAGGAATATTTGATCAAGGTTAGCAGAATTTTGATAATCAAGTTTTTGTATAGGAATATGCAGTTGAAATGAAGACATATGTTTGGATATGTGGAGAAAGAGTTTGCTTACATTATGATATTGTTTGAACTGCAGTTATAAGCAAGCTCAGCTCAATTGTAGACATTAGAAATGCCGTTGTGTGGTTGCCAGCATGAGCTGGGTCGCCAGACAAGTTTTTGGTTCCTCAGGAGATGCACACATGTATACGTAAAGAATGCCACTCATTGTACTTAGAGTATGAAAGGGATTAAATGCAAAGCAGATTCTTCAGATGAGGCACCACAGCATGTTGGCATCAGTTACAGGCTAATAGCAAATATTGTCAGCAGAAACTGAAGGGAACTGTGATTTTTACATTGAGTCCATTTTTTTGTGCTTTTTTATTAACTGACTATTCCTTCAGATGAGAGCACTTTTTTAATGCTTTAGAATATATTTTGATTGTTTCTATAGCGTTAATGTGCTTAATAATACTTGAGATGAGGCGGCCTATTAGGCCATAGATAAAATTATATAACACAAAGTAAGTACAGTCCATGAGTGTTTTAGTGTTTATGCAGGTCAGTTGCGCTTTCAACTGAAATTGTGTTGAATTTCACCTTAAGTGTTAATAAGGCAGTTTTATCCATTTTTGGAAACCATTCATCTAGTTCGAGGTCTTGGTGGTCTGGAATCCATAAAAGATGGCATAGTGTTTAAGGCAGGGTGTATGCAGGATGGGACACCAGGCTACTGCAGGGCAATCACACGCTAAGAGCAATTTATATTCAACAAATCACATGGATTTAGGTGGAAACCCATGAGAGGACAAACAGAGCATGCAAACTCCTAGATTCAGACAGACAGACAGGCAGACAGAGTAAGATTCAAACCCCGAGCCCCAGACTTTGGAGGCACTAGCACTATCTACTATACCGCTATGGTGCCTAAACATGCAAACGTATATATTTAGAAGACAGATGAAACTTCAAAATATTGTGCAGAACTTCAGGTGAGTAAGGGTAGTGTTTTGTATTGTGTTTAAAAGCCGTATCACTTACGGCTTCATTTTAGCCCAGTCAAAGTAATGACTAATTATATCGTATTTGTCCATAAATGGTTATAATAGTTTTGTCTCCATACACAGGAACACATAATCCCAAGGGACTAGACTGTTTTCTTTCCATAGCGCTTATAAAGAGTGAAAGGAACAGTGTTGACTTGTACATGCCAAAACTAACCTGGTGGAATAACCAAGTCTTGTTTTCTGTACCACAGTGAAAAATCTGTGTCACCCAGAGTTTTGCTTGAGTCTGAGTCACACTCATATCTCGCTGGCTGCACAAGCTCTCAAGGCTGAGTCACGAGTCGCTTGCCTCAAGTCCTGAGTCAAAGTTCACAAACATAGCACAATGAATATGAATTGAGTTTTTCTCATCAACAAAAACTCCACACATATACCGTGTAATAAACAATTTGGAGAAAATCGCCACTTCTGTTTTCAAATATGTTTCTTATATTAACCGGTTTGCACACATTGGGTGAATCCACCATGCTTTTGATATTGTATTGCCAACGTAAGAAACACAAAAGTGCAATTTTATAATTTTTCAGTGACATTTTTAAAATTATTTCTGGTCCACGGTACCATACCATTGACATTTATGTGGAAGTAATTAGAAAATAGATCAGCGGGGAAAAGAAAACGTTCTCTTCTTTGAATTGCTGAGAGCATCTACATGCACTCTTTGAATGTCTAACGTTCTGCTATATATAGGCATGTAGTGTGTAGTAGCAGCAACTTCTTTCAGGGATATTTTTGGAAAATATCTTTTGTGGAAGCAGAATTGGATCACTTATGCAATAAGACAGTACTACTCATGTACTCATGTACGATATACGTTGTGTTGCTAAGATAAATCCGGCGGGTAATTTTGCCGCACCGTATCGTGCTCTGCAAATTAGTGCCAGGCTCTTCAGATGGAAAAGGGCACATTTTCCACATGACCCCTCATACATCATAAAGCACCGTGGTACATTAGTGACCCTTAACTCTTTGGAGGATATCTGCTCATCTGTTAGCAGCATAACTGTGCTCTGTGTTTTTTTCCTTGCACAAATTCTGTACAGGTGAAAGCTGTGAAAATAACAGGTCACTGGGAACTGTTTGCAAGTATTTTGTTGTACACGTTCTTACAAAATATGGTGTGCTGTAAATAAATCTTGTCTGATTTCAGCCTGTTGAAGGTGTCAGATGGCGCAGTGATATTTTCGTTTTTATTCACTTTCCGGAGAGGGCGGAAGGTGGTGCAGTTATTAGCAGCATTGCCTTGTAATTTTAGGTTTCAGTCCCACTCCTGTTACAATATGCTTTAGCAAGACACTTACACAAAGTCATTTAGCTAAGAATACCCTGCTATATACATGGGTAAGTCATTACAAGTTTCCTTGGACAAAGTCATTATCTAAATAAAGAACAACTGTAATATTTATTTCTTATAGAGAGACATATTTTGTTTCTTTGCACCTGTTTTTCTAAACACAAGCAGGGTCATAAACATGCAAAATCTCTCCTTAAAACAAAGTACGCAGACTCAGATACAGGCTCGGATACAAATTTTTCTGAGATTGTTTATTTGTTTTTAATTGCAGTTATCCATTTCCTAATATTTCTGTGCATTGCAGAGCGAAAGCAACCTGATAGATCTTAGTTTGGAGTTAACATGCAGCGGAACAGAAGCGTGGGAGCGACTTAGTTCGGCTCACGCGTCCGAAATTTACTGCTTAAGCTTGACGTTTCTGAGCGGCAGGGAGTAATAACAGAATGAAGCACAAGTTTATGGGATTACACTAATCAACATTAAACAGGAGTGTTTTTTATTTATTTTTCACACTTGCTTTCACGTATCACTTGTCCAAGGGTTGCAGCAGTGCAGAGCCCGTAACAGGACACAGGGGTTTCTCCCAGGACAGGGTGGCATTTCATTTCAAATGCATCTAAAGACTTATTCACACAACACAGCCAATTTCAAACCCAATACCTCTAATATATATGTTTTTAGACTGTGGAAGTGAAGCCACACAAATATGAAAATAATATGTGAAATGAATGGGCCAGATTCAGAGCTAAGATTCAAAACAATGTTAAGGAGGCAAAAGTTTATATTTTATTGCTAATAAAGAGAAATGAGGATGGCACAGTGGCTCACCTGGGCTGTTTAAGCATGGGTTCAAATCCTGCTGTGTGGAGTTTGTTATTCTCCCCGTGGGTTTCCTCCCACAGTACAAAGACACATGTTTCTGGTAAATTGGCATCTCTTAATTGCCCGTGGTTTGGGCATGTGTGTGACTGTGTGCATGTGTGGTCCCCGTGCCTTTGCGTGGCACCCTGGTCCAGGGTTGGTTTCACTGCCTTGTGTCTAATGCTTCCCATATAGGCACTGGACTGCTGTGACCTTGCTCAGGATTAAGCAGTTAATGAAGATGGATGGATGGAAGAAAGATACAGCTTGAAAATTGTACGTGCTCATATGGGGAATTGGTCAATCATCATAACTGAGCAGGAGGTTGTGAAGGTCTCTGATTTTTTATTTTCAGTAATTTTAGGTTTGATTTGAATGTTATTCGAAGTCAATAATAACCAGAATTAAATAAGATTTTTTTAAATTTATAATAGCTGAGATTTTTGTAGAACCTAACCAACCAATAAATCAAAGCACATCTGTATTACCAAGCTTTTATTGATTGTGGATTAGGAATAAAAGTGAGGTTTATAGGAACAAATTGAGTCACAAACTGTTTTCCATTCCATTTATGCTTGTAAGTTGAGGAACAGGGGTATTATATTATCCAGTTATTGCAGCTTACACAAGGTGATAAATATTGAGTGACGCTACCCATGGAATCAGAAAGTTGCGTTTCCATCTGACTTCAAAAGGCTGGGAACACCAGGGTTGGTCTATACTGTCTGTTTCGAAGGAGAAATTATGATCAAAAGAAAAAACTGATATTGTCGATGCTGTTGAAATCCCAGTTGCTGTGTTTGGATGACAGAACATTCTTCTGCATGAAACATACTGAGAGCAAGTTTTGCTTAGGAAGTTACAGAAATGCCAGTCTTTTGAAAATCAATGACGATAATACTTGCTAGCACATTTGTAGCCAATGTACCTTTGAATGGATTTTTTATTTTTGAATTTACGGATTTACTGAATTTATTTAGCTCTGTATCAAAGACATGGATATTTCTGTGTAATAAATTTTGGGGTGGGCTGCACTTAAGCGAAAACAGTGCAGCCCATAAACAGAATATTGATCAATCTGGTTCTATTTACATTAAATAAAAAATGTGACAAAATAATGGCATGAAGTATGGCATGTGTCTCAACCTGATAAATATAGTAAACAGTATGGCCTGAAAATATTGTGTCTATTTTTTCACATTATATAAAAGAAGCTTATCTATGAAAGAGTTGTTGTTGGTTTTAGATAAGCATTTGTTTATTGTTCTATTTTGTGCTCTAGTGAAGCACGTGGCAGGACACTGATGTTATGATATTATGTAAAGATGAGCTTGTTTTTGTAAGGGAAACTCAACAGTGCCTCTTTATCATTCTGCTGGGTTGTTGGTGAACTTAAAGAGTTTGACACGAAATGCTCCTGCCTTCAGGGTACCACGAGTGCCATGGGCAGTGTATCCTGGGAAGAAGGGGCACGCTGGTTTGCCCTTAGAGCTCAGTGAAGTTTATCTAGCATTTCTGCTATTGCTGATTCTGCTTTGTGGCCTAGAACACTTTGTTCTCCCAAGTCACACAGGCTCTACCACTTGGCTGCATCCAATTAAAGCTTTATTTAAGCTGTTTTTTTTTTTGTTTTTTTTTTTTTTTTAAATAAGTTGGTGGCTTCCCCCAAACCAGGATTTGGCTCTGTTTCAGTTACATGTTACAGTAGAAAAGAGAAATGTTCGTTTTTGTCCTCCTTGACTAGGAGAAACCGCTTCAATCTAAGACTTACTGCTTGCGTTTTATATATTATATTAATTTATGTGCACAAGTATATACAATATTTTTTTTTTTTTGAAAAAAAGGAAAAAAACAAGATAATACAAAAGTATAGTTCGGATCAGTTATAACGCATATTAATATATAATTAATAAAATCTCAAATATGAAGAGTGAAAGAACTTAAAAGTGTAGTGCGGGGGGGAGTTTTGCCTTGGTAGCACTCTGTGGTTGTGGTATGCAAGAGATAAACTCACACCCACGCCTCCTTGCTTATCGCCCACACCTGGAGATGAAAAGGAAATCAGGTGTGGCCAATGAAGGCATTTAAGTGCTCTCCACGGAAGGAGCTGGAGTGTGTGACGCACATGTAAAATGAGGGAACAAAAGACGCTGAGTTGTGCTCCTGCTCATGAAGGATAGCGAAATCCATAAGTTGTGTATCACAGTGCCACCGTAGAGCCAAAAACAAACATCTCACACTGTGTGCAGCAGAACCTCAGGGATGGTGCCAGTGCATGTCATTTCATAAAAAGCACAGAGAACACCACAACCCCAGGGGGCAGAGGCCTGTGTGTAGCACAAGGACCAAAGAGAGGTGAGAAGAAAGAGAATTATGACAGTATTAATAACAAAGAAAGGAGACGTGCAATGCCAAGAGCGCTATACGCATACACGCTATAATGTTATAGCATGAGCGCTATAATGAAACAGCTCTAAACAGGGGAGTGTTAAAGTGGCCTATGATTGCATTTTGTTCTGCCAGGCATAAAGGTATAAATACTTAAACTGACTTCAAGGGAACAGAACAAACTGGAAAATAGAAATGCTGAAGAGTCATTTCAGCAAAGCACGTAATACATCTGTGAAGGAAAAACTGCTGATATAAATCATATTCGTTACAAGTGTAGCAGTGGCAGGGACGTAATGCTGCTAAATTTAATGTGTTTCTGTTTATACCCCTTGAAACTGAAGAGTTGCCCAATTTTTGCCATAAAGAAAAAAATATAGTTAACAATAATAAGGAAAGAGATTCAGTTTACACATAATATTATATCAGTCTACATCTGTTTCAGGAGAAGATGGATTGCTAGAGTGAAATTATTTAGCTTGGCAATGTGCTGTATGTCTTGTGGTGCAAAAGAGAAAAAGGCACTCCATAGCTTGTAAATCAGCATAGTTTTGGATTTACAGTGATGGTCTCTGCACTGCTTTGTCTTCCGCCCACTAGTATACAAGTCTGGTGCCCTCTTGTGTTTACTGTGTTACAGAATGTCATTAATGCTCTTCGAGGGCTGCACACAGTAAGAAAAACTGTAATTTTAACACATTTGGATCAATAAATATAGTGTGTTGTTCATATTGCTCTATTGCCATTTTAAACTCATCAGCACCTCAGAGGTACTGTACATGTGGACTCTTATGTACGATCCACTCTCTTCATCTTTGAGGAGTAAGAGGCTGAGGAGTGGAGGGATGTTTTGGAAGAGAGGCAGACTGACAGTGAGTGACAGGTTTGGCTCCAGACCTTTCTGTTATCAGGAGTTCCAGAGCACAGGTCTGCACGAGCAGTCAGCCTTCCACTCATTTTGTCAGGATGGACAAGTGATCAGGAGCTGGAAATAGTGTATTTCCATGTTCAGCAGTGCTCAGCTGTCCTTTTCAGAGCCAACCACAAAAGATCAAAGAAACACAAAATGCACTAAGCAAGTATGGCAGTTAGCATTAACGGCTACACCTACACTATATGGCCAAAACTATGTGGACAATCTTTCTAATGACTGGGTCGAACTATGTCAACCACACCCATTCAGCATACAAGCACATTCTAGACAGCTGTGTGCTTCCAACTCTGTGGCCACAGTTTGGGGAAGAAACTCCTTTCTTGTTTTAGCATGACTGTGTCCCCCCCCCCGCGCGCGCACAAAGCGAGCTCCATAAACACATGGTTTGCCCAGGTTGGTGTGGAAGAACTTGAGTGGCTGCACAGAGCCCTGACCTCAACTCCATTGAACACCTTTGGGACAAACTGGAACGCCGACTGCAAGCCAGACCTTCTTGCCTGACCTCACTGATGCTTTTGTGGTCAAATGGGCACAAATTCCCACAGCCACACTCCAAAATCTGGTAGAAAGCCTTCCCAGAAGAGTGGGGGCTATTATAGCAGCAAAGGGGGCTCCATATTAATAGTCATGGGTTTTTAATCGGAGGCTCAACAAGCACACATGGATGTAATGCTTAGGTGTCCACACACTTTTGGCCATTTAGTGTAAACTTTCTCACTAAAGAGTGCAAAGAATGTTTGCTCATGTTGCCTGCCTTTTCCTCCCAATAGCTTCAATGCTAAATATAAGCATTTATTATATATATGTGTGTGTGTGTGTGTATATATATATATATATATATATATATATATATATATATATATATTTAGGAATAAAACAACCTGGACTCATGACAACAATCCCAGTAATGCTGTTTTGAGTCCTAACATTTGGTCCATACATCTAACAGTAAATAATCCATCTGCTGTGCAATAACATCGGCCAGCTGGTCCATTTTTGACCAGGGTCAGGAAATTCACTTTTCATTTACGAAAACATTTTTTTACTCAAAGAACTTTTCCTTTGTAATTCCATTCAAGTTACTTGTTATTTACAGTGTTCTGAGGTGTTGAAAAGAAAAAGCTAAAGAAAATAATTTTGACATAAAAGGGAAAATGATAGTGCTGCAGGAAAATACAATATAATTGTAACACTGTAATACAATAATGCTGTATATGATTATTTAATGTTAGTGTTATTGTAACATGTAACACGAATAATGTGTCGAGTGACTGGAAAAACATAACAAAGCCATTGTACAATATAACGTTCATGCATTTTGCTTCTTTTGTATATTCAGTATATCCATCTGTTATCGTGAACCGCTTAATCATAAGCAGGGTGGCGGTGGTCTGAAACTTGTTCCAGAATCACTAGGTGCTAGACTATGAAATTACTCCAGGATAGGATGCAAGTCCATCACAGGGTGACCACACCTATAGTCAGATACACCTGCACACACAATGGGCAGTTTT
Source organism: Heterotis niloticus (assembly GCA_018136845.1). Lineage (NCBI taxonomy): Eukaryota > Metazoa > Chordata > Actinopteri > Osteoglossiformes > Osteoglossidae > Heterotis > Heterotis niloticus. Next base: position 21,359,700 of record CM030891.1, read on the forward strand.
AAAGGATCAACTAACCTGAAACACATGTCTTTGGACTGTGGGAGGAAACTCACACAAACAAAGGGAGAACCTGCAAACGCAAACACACAACATACTGTAGTGTTGTTAGAGATTTTGAGACCCACTTTGCCTTTAATTGCTGAGTGCCCTGACTTGACTGTGTAATGTAATAGCTGATGAGGGAAAGACTGATTGTTAAGTTGCTTGAGCACATTAACAAAACAGTTATAAACAGAGACTGCCACTATACAGTATTTAGAGCGCCAGTCACTGCTTCCACTGCCTCAGGCTGGCTCCCCTTCCAATAGTCTGGATCAGCTGAGACCCCCTTCAGCTCACTACTGTGCTACTGCATTAACACCAGACACATTACCAATCCAACCCTGTTTCAGTCATGAATGCTCTGTCCTCTGTGTGTGTGTGTGTGTGTGTGCGTGTGTGTGTATTATTCTGCAGCATCTTAAATTTTGCAATTGTAGGTTTGATGCTAGCATTTGGTGATCCTGGCATAACATGATAGAGTCCCCTCCTGAGGAGCTCAGTGACGGCATCAGTGATGCAGTACAGCAGTAAGGCTTCTATGAGATGGGAAATATGTTAGATATGTCTGGCAGAACAGGCCCCAGGAACCGGCTGTGGACAACAAACAGCACAGCAGCATGAGGTTAACGGTTCTGCCGAGGAATTACGCTTTTGGGAATTGCACATCAGCAGGGCACCATGGTAATTGGGAAGGGGCAGGCTGGATTCGTAGGGATGCTGCTGCATGGGTGTTCTGTGATGGTAACTAAGCATCATCACTCACACTGATCTATGTTTTGTTTCCCACCTTTGATGTTTTTACTGTTCTGAAATTACCTTAATTTTGTTCTCACACACAGGTTTCTACTACTGAGGAATGTGTAGGACCTATGCGACTGACCCAAGAACATATTCAGGTAAATCACATTTAAATTCTAAAAAAGGTTCTGGTTGCATTTTTTGTATTTTCTATTTTTCAACATTTTAGGACAAGAACTCCTTCATTCAGAACCTCAGTATGGTATTTATGTATAAGCATTGAAGGATAAATGGTGTCAGTCAGATAAGTGAATTTCTTACTGTATACAAAACCTCTTCCATTTCCTCTGCACTCATGAGTCCTGACTACTTAATGGAAGGAAATTGTTTTGTTCTAGTGCTTTCGTGTATAATGTGATTAAATCCGATTAAATACAATTACTCCCCAATTTAGATTTTTTCACTGAGAAACATAAAGGCTTTGTTGCATTTATGCTTGTGGAAAACAGTGTAAGTGTGGAGGCATTAGGAATTAGGATTAGGAGTAATCTGAAGATATTTTATAGTGGTGTAGTGAAGTGTTTTTATTTCGCCCACCTTACATATTTCAAGTAAAAGGAGTGAAAGTTTGCTGCCAGCTTGTGGATTAAATAAAGATTTCTTTTGCTCAGCACTTAGACTGCAGTTAGAATGTCTGCTCTTTCAGTAAAGTTTAGTGAATGAAGGAGCAGCACCTTGACCCCATTTCCCTGGATGCTATACCTGCTGCTAGAGATGTATTACACTGTAAGGCAGAGTTACAGACTTGGCCCCCGTAGCCTAACTTTCCATCCTTATTCTCCTGAGCAGTGCGTTCCAGCAGTTTTTGCTTTGTGGGCATATTGAACTGATTTGCTGTATACAAGTCTTAGTGATGGATTATTTTGTTTATGCTAGTCTTGTAAGCATGATGCTTCCAAACTGACTGTACTTGGTAATCATTTTTTGTTCCAGTACCTCTGAGCACATTCTTACTTTTAACACAGCATGTTATTGATAAATGATAAATGTTTATTTGGTGTTCACATGAAGACTTGGAGCACAAGCTTGAAACTGCGGTTTGGATTTTGGCTTTTCAGTAGAATGCTTTGGCAGTACCAACCATTTACAGTTGATCTGAAAGGTTTAAACTCTGCTATATCAATGAATAATACTGAAATACTTCTTAAAATGAGAATGTATTAAAAAATAAGAAATCCTAGTTGTCTGAAAACTGTCCAATGTGAAATCAAACCATCAGAATAGAGAATTTGTGCAAATTGCACTTTTGAGATACATTTTCAGTAGCACAAAGGGAATGCAAACTATAGCTAGAATGGGGTCTGGTAGATATCAATCAATTAATCAATCAATCAATCAATCAAAGAATTTTATTTGTCACATACACAGTTATACCAAGTACACCATGTAGTGAAATGTTTCCTGAATCAGCCATGAGACTATGTGCAATACTATTTCACAAGTAAGTAAACAAAGAAATAAACAAGCAAATAAATAAAAACCTCTAGATGACAAGGTGGCAGCTGAATGCAATGAGGGGAGAGTTCAATATGTATTATAGTCAGCAGTTGGAAAAAAATTTTGATGGCATTTCTGGGTTCAGAAGTCTTATGGCCTATGGATAGAAGCTCCTCTTGAGCCTCTCCGTTCTGGCCATAATACTTCTATAGCATTTGCATGATTTCAGCAAGTCAAACAGATGATTACTGGGATGAGACAAGTCACTGATGATCCCAGTCGCTCTGGTCCTGCATCTCCTGGTGTAGATGTCCTGCAGAGACGGTAGATCAGATCTGGTGCAGCGTTCCACTGCCCAGATCACTCTCTGTAGTATTTTAATGTCCCGAGTACAGCTATTCCCAAACCAGGAGGTGATGTTCTGAGTCAGGACACTTTGTACAGCACAGGATAGAAAGTCTTTGGGATCACTGGATATATATGGTATTTAAAAAAGCAAAATATCATTACTGCTGGAGACCTGTGACTGATCAGTCACAGTGAAATTAGAAGTGGCCTGAATTTTCACACGGCAGTGGTCTTGGGAGTTAGCACTTTAAAGGGAAATACCTCTCACATTTAGATATTGAAAAATGTGTGACTATCAGTTACGGCAGCACGGTACCTCCTCAAAGAATATTCTTAAAACAATTGTTTTGCTGTCCCTTCACCAAATGCTGTTTTTTGAACCGAAATAATTTTCATATTACACTGTTTTATGGGTATATCTTTTTTTTCCAATACGAAAACATGTGTGCTGTACAGGAAAATAAGCATTCATTTGCAAAGAAAAATCTGTCAATATATTGAATGTCTAACTTAGAAACAATTACATAATTAACACTTTTCTTATACTTAATATGTAAATTTTTTAGCAGTATTTAGAACCTTCATGTAGAATATAGAAAGATATCATTTAGGGCATTTTATGTGCTTTCTTGATTGTAAACTGTTCCATTTAATGAGCCATTCTTTATTTTTCTTATATTAGTACATTTTGGTTTTGTTTCAAACACTTGATCAACCTGTAAACCAGAAGGAAAAAAGCAACAAAAAAAAAAGAATCTACAAAAATGTAACTTCTCATCAGGGGCTACAAGTATTTTTAATATTAAAAAATTGTTTCCCATATTATTTGCAAAGATTTCATCATAGTCTAAGCATGGGAGGCAGACTCTCACACTTGGACACAATTATATTTAAATTTACATTTATTTGTTTAGCAAACACTTCTCCCCTAAGTGTACTTTTCAAAGATAACAAAAGGCATTTCATAAAAACTTTATATATGCTTGTCTGCTGAATAACCTTCAGACTGTCTGTTTTCATTTTTTTTGGTGGTACACATAGAATTAACTGCCTTTAGAACTGATAGTAAGCGATAGAAAATGCCAAGTTGGTTCATGGAGCTGTCAGAAGGTTAGGAAAGAAGTGATTCCCGAGCAGATACATTCTGAAACTCTTCTTAAATCTTGAAAGGGATTGAGCAGTTGAGAGGAAGAGCAGGATCACATTGCACAACACTGGAGCCAAAATTGAGAGCCTACAAACTTTCGATTTTTGTGTTCTCATGTATAGGATGACCAAGTGGCCAGAAATGGAGGAAAGTAGTGGGTGCAGGTCTTGCTGGGGTGCAGGCATTTGTCCCTTAGGTATCAGGATGCTGATCCTTTGACCATCTTGCAGGTCATTAACTGCACTTTACCAAGATACCCTAAACAATAGCCCTGCACAGCTACACTGCAATCATTCTTTATCCTTAGGCCATCGTAACCATGTCACTGCTTGGAAGTATTTGAATTTTTTTGTATTTTTCTTACAGGATTTGTGGGTGCTGTCAATGGACATGATGGATGCACAAAACACAACGTACATACAGGGGGGATATAAAAAAAAAACTCTGGCAACACAGAACACTGTAGAATATTGGTTGGACTAGTGACCATGTGGCAGACTGGGAGATGCAAATTGCTGGCACTGCCCAGCATCGTGAGAGAGTATTGTACCGCATATCGCTTACCCGGGAAAAAATCTAAATACAAAATGTGAAGTACAGTTTCAACTGAATGCATATCGTTGTTGCACCATCATAAAGTTAAAAAATCATAAGTTGGACCATTGTAACTCGGGGACCATTTGTATTGGCAAACTAACAGAATATCGTAGCAACACAGTGGCACCTCGTGTTAAACATTAGAGTTGGGAATTTTCAAACAGAAAAACATTTTCCAGTTTATTTCCTTATTTTTAATTTCATTTTCTCCGTCATTCTATTTTAAAAAATTTCTACCTGTTCTGGAGCAAAAATGATTTGCACTTCATCCCACGCATTTTTAACAGTTGTTTATATGTGGTGTTTCCAGCTGGCAACCGATGTACCTTAATGGTCAGTAACAAGATGCAGAGCTGTGGACATGTTTATGTGCAGCAGTTGGCACCTATTTAGTTTTTGAGGAGAATATTTTTTTCATTTTAATTTGCTTTAAACTACTGTATTTTCTGGAGTATAAATTACCTTTTTTTGTCATTTTGCAGGCTGGTGCAACTTGCACTCCAGCATGATGTATATAATAGAAAGATCTGCATGCAATCTAGAGCATTGTGTAATGTGTTGCTTATACCACTAGTTTTGTAAATTGGTTACAAACAAGTTGCAGAAACACCCAAGAACATTCAATAAACATCCGGTGATGTTGCCGAGCAACAGGCACCAATGTACCTCCTGCCAGAACTGTTTTAACATGAAAACTGAAGCTATTTATGAGACATTTATAGATTAAATATGTTAAATGTATAAACAGAGGTATATGCCTATTATTAAGCTTTTACTAATTGTATAGATAATAAAGCAGACGGGCAGGGCCTAGATGCTGAACAATGTTGAACATACTTATGTGATAAATCATTTCCATCGTCTTTGCCAGGTTTGTTGCGTCTTTAGTCACAAATGATACACATAGCTCTTGTTTCATAGTAAACTCTTTTCAATATTAACACTTTATGTTATGTTGTTGTAAAGCTCCATTACAATCCTGTGCCATCTCATGTGCAGGAGGAACAAACCACTCTCTTGCAGGTCAGTCATGTTAAAGCAGATTTAATTTTCTCCTTCAAGTTAATCAAAGATAATAAAATAAACATCCCATGACCGAGCAACTTCTTGTCCATGGTGTATCCCGTCTCACACTCTTTGTTTCCAGGATAGATGAACTGAGACCCTGCGCAGTATGAACTGAGTTTGAAATAGTTTAAAGAGATAAATAATAAAGTAAACGTATTACATCTCATTTTTAATTTACATCTGATATTTTTTACAAACTAATCTGTTAATAATTTGACAGATATTTGCAGTATTAAGCTTTTTGATTATAAACTAGTGGTTGGATTTACTTAATTGAAATTACTGTCAAAGTTTAGATTGTGTTTTTAAGCTGAAGTCATAGTGCATGGTGCAAGATTTTGTTAAAATTTCTTGATTCTTGTTATCAGTCGAAATCTGAGGGCTAGTCCTGAGGTTTTTTTTTTTTTTTTTTTTTTTTTTTTTTTTTTTTTGCCTGAATCTCTTGTTTCACCAAATTCTCTGTGTGATTCATTGCCATATCTTCCTGTCAATTTTTAGTTTTATACATTATAGTTAAATAAATACTCATGAGTATCTGTACCTGATCTCATACTGATAGCTCGGATACAGGGGGCACAGTTTACAGGAATCTTAAGTCTACAAAAAGTTTACTTTTTTGGTGTTGGTTATGCATACACAGTCAATACAGTATGTACATATGTAGCGCAAGTATGAAACAACTTTCAAACCATGACATTTTAAATGTGCGCTCTTGGAAAAAGTTTCTTAAAGTAGAACATTAACGTACCTATATTTTTGAGCAAAGACATGAACTTAGAATTCTTGTCCCTGCACAATTATTGATGAAAAAATTACTTGAAATGTTCTGAATAAGTTCCAAGACTTTTTGGATGTGTATAAGAACTGCCTGAAGGTATTTTAATACACTTTGGTATTTGATATTGGCCCTTATGCTGCACCTGTATGTATTTTCACGAATTGAATAAATGCATGATTTATTCTACAGCAAGTACACGTTCAATTCCACTAGAATAACCACAGCTGTAATTTTATTTTTCTTCCCAGTGGTGCAACTCTGTTTGTAGAAAGCTGGATGTTTAAATTGATTTGGCAAATGGTTATTCATTTGAAAAAGACCACACTCTTGTTAGGTGTCTCCCAAACAGAGACATGTTTGGCCCTGTTTGTATAAACACAGTGGATTAACCTCTCAGCATCTCAACATGTTTGTCTGAAATGGAACATCAGGCACTTAGAAGTGCAATCCCTATGTTTGAATGCAGTTAGGACTGCTGTTTTCCCACTGGTGTAATATCTAATGTGTTTGAATTTCATATTCATCTTAAAACAATGCAGCTTTTTAATTTAAAAACAGAACAGATAAGGGTCACAGCAACATAAAGACCACAGAATTGAAAAGCTTACTCACAAATAATCATCATATTCTACATATCAAAATCTTATTTTGGGCGCAGCTAATGTTTAAAGCCAGCACTGTCACTAATGCATACCTAAATGAACAAATACTGTCTATGTTCATTTTCTGTCAATGTTAGTTTTCAGTTAGGATAAGAAAGGAGTCAACATACACTTTTAACTTGCCTCTTCATCTGCATCCATTGTTAGTATGAAGGTAAAATCTGTGTTCTGTCAAAAAAATGAATGTGAAGTCCTGTCCGTGGCGTAGACATTCATGCCACCCTTAGCAGCAGCTTCAAAATGGCAGTACTGCGAAAAAAAACAATTTCTGGAATTTTTATAGATTACAGGTTTCAAATGCAACATAACTACTGACCAAATATTTCTTTTCTGGAATTTGTGACAGCAAGTTTTATACTTTTGAGAAATGCAGTATTAGTTTTTGAAGTTAACTGTTGTACCTGATTTTGACATGATGATTTTTATGACATTCATCATTTTATGTACCGATTTTATTACTGTCCAGTCAAGTATAACTTGCTTTTTACACCCATTAATGTGATTTATCCTTTATTCTGAGTGTATTGTGTACATTTGAAAGTGAAGGGATGTGCAGAAATGTGGAGTTTACAGTGCCACTCAGACCTCCGGCCCTATGAGGGGAATGTGCTTTGAAACCAGTCCTATTCTGAGCCTCCTCCTCCTGTTTGTGCTCTCCGCTTGCTCTGTTGTCTCTCCACGCCGCTGTTCCAGGTCTTTGTTGACACAGTGCAGAGGCTTCGGGCTCGCTGTCTGCAGCAGAGCCGGCAGTGACCCTGCTCGGCCCCACATCCATTAGTGCACGTCAACGCAAGGCTAGCGGGCAAGAAAGCTCCGAGGCCCAGGGTGATGGGAAGGGTGGGGGTCGGCCGCCAAGCTTGGCCCACCTCCTCTGCTGCCGTGTAGAATTTCACAGAGGAGCTCCACTGCTACACAGCCCCGGGAGGATGAAAGCATATTGACCTTTCGCAGGCGCCCACAAATATCATGTAATTTTTAAACACCCCCAACCCCACTCCACCGTACAGCCCAGCTCGGTCTCACAGTCGTGACAGACTGTCTTGTAAGGCCCGTTCACAAGCTTTGAACTACTCCTGCTTTAGGGTGTTGTCAGAGGCGACCGGTTCCCTTGCAGTGGCAACTTCTTGACGGGAATGAGTGAGACCTCGGTCAACACAGTTCCTGGAAATGGCACATCTTTTATGCTATTAAAAGAGTATTTAAAAGGACTGAACAGAAAGCACAAGCTGAAATAGATGTTTCTACATGGAAAAATTGGTTCACTGACTTTCATTTTCTGCACTAGCTTCTCTTATGAAATTCTTTCTTATCCAATACTGAGAATTGGTCTGAAACATATCTGAAGCACCATTTTCTCCAACCGACACAACATTCACACCTGTCTATGTTAAAATATCGTAAAATCCATTAAAACTGACAGGTACTTCCATGAACTGTAAAGGACTGACATTCCATCCAGGGTGTACCCTCCTAGCCTAGCTCTCAGTCATGCCACAAGAGGCTCAGGACTGCCTTTACCCTGGAAACCCCAAGCGGTCAGCAAAAATGAATGATAAAGTGATGAGAGAATACTTTGGTAGTTATCATTAGTTATCATAGCACCACATAATAGGCCACTTCCCCTCCATGAATTACTCTGTAGTAGTATATGGCTGCCTACTTGTGTCCACTCAACTCTTTATTAGCTATTACCTACCATAAACTTTGCAAATGCTTACAAACATCACATGCATGCATGCAAAAGTCGATATCTGTGTATTAAAGTAACCTTTAATGCAAAATAAACAAAACAGGAATAAAGACAAAACAAATCAATGAAAACAATGCAAATTAATTCACATTTGGCAAACAAGTTGACATTAATCTAAATGGGGCCATAACTGTTGAGATTGTAACTGATGAAACTGGCAAATGCGATGTAATAAAGGTTGAGAACTTAATGCAGTACAAGGCTATAATTGCAAAGAACATAGTATAGTGGCTCAGGTCTCATATCACATCGCCCATCTGTCAAACTCAGTCCTCATAAACATCTTTTTTTTTTTTTTTTTTTTAAACAAAATGGGGGTATTACATGGAAGATCATCCTCGTAAACTCAGATTCTTATAACTCGAATGGGTGTGATGATATTTTTCCTTGGGAGAAAATAGGTGTATGGACAGTTATAATATGCCAGATTGCATTTGTAGGAGCTCAGATTAGGTTACCTTGCAAAATGGGCATTTCCTTTGAGTATCTGTGAGGTCAAGAAATGTATTGTTCACAAAGACGTCCCAGCTGGTGTTTGTCTGTCTTCATATTCGCTGTAAGTTTGGGAAAGTCTCGATTGTCTCTCCAGTTCCCTGGGAGATCCTGATGCTGAGAGCCAATACCCTTGTTGATTCTGGCCACTGCCCAACTGCCTTAAGACAGTCCTTCTTGGCACATTTCCTCTGTGCCACTCTTTTAAGGGCAGTTCCTGAACTGAAATGCTGTGTTTGAGTAATAGATGCTTTCATTGTTTAACACCTGTTCACTTCATTTATTTATTGAATTTACTGCTAGATGACAAGATGTGCATTTTTTTTTTTCATTTTAGTTTCAATACTACATTATGATGGAGTATTTTTTCCATCTGTGGAGTTTCATGTTTACTGGTGATACATCTAAGTCAATGATATGTCTAAAACTATATCATACTGTACGTATTAGAATATATCTAAGCATGTTTATAAGTAAATGAAAAAACACAAAAACATTGAAATGATTTAAACTCTTCACTTGACTCTTCAGTAGCACAGGCACTGTTTTCTGTTACACTACCTGTTTTTGAATGTAGTCCCAGATTTTTTCCTCCTTCCTTGCTCGAACCCCCAAAGATTAAAATGCATCCTGTATTTACTTTGCTGTATGTTTCCCACGGTCATTTGTACCAGTAAATTCTTATAAGCCGTAGTAGCATGTAAAAATTATTTGAGCTTTTTTTAACTGTCAGTAAACAGCTGGCTTTCAATAACCATAATTAGGGTCAGAGGTCTACAGTGAATTATGACTAAATAAAAATATTTCACTGTTCCTCTCTTTTAGCTGCTTGTGGACTGAATATGTGGTCCTTGAAAAAAAGATTCAATACAAATGTGCTGGACAAGACTGAAACGCTCTCGCTTGTTTTACATTTTGCTAATAAACTGACCACACTTGTATTTGCATGGTGATTTGGGAAAATGAAAGAATTTATAAGAAATATGTTGTCTGTGACAACGTGCAGAATGTATATGCATCTAAGTATAAAAGATTAAACAATTCCTTCTGTTTACTTTTAATTTAATGGTGTTATCTCTTTAAGGTCCTCCCGTTTAAATCCTTCTGCTTTTCTCTGCCCCAGGTCCTGCTGATATTTACAAAGGAGGACAGTCAGAGTGATGCCTTTTGGTGGGCGTGCGACCGGGCTGGGTTCAGATGTAACATCGCCCGCACCCCTGAATCCGCTGTCGAATGCTTCCTGGACAAGCACCACGAGATTGTTGTCATTGACGCCCGGCAAACATGTTACTTTGAGCCTGAATCAGTCTGCCGGTGAGCCAGAATTTTTGCCATCCTAATCTTTGTTATTCTGTTCATTCTCTAGAGGCATATACATGCACGACACCCTTTCTCACACACAAGCACAGACACCAGACACATTCTACACACACACACAAATTGAAAAATGATGATATTTGCTGATATATAATTTCTTATTACCATCTGCACATCAGTCTATACATGCCTTAGACACTCTACACACATACACATATGTGGATACGCTTTCCCACTCACAAACTAGTGTACTAAGTTCAAGTTGAAAGGTAATAAAGTTTGATGATATATGGTATAATTTGTTATTATTGTATGCATGTCACTATGGCTAGCACACACGTTGTTCTCAGTGCCATTCACATGTTCAAATACAGCCAATAGTTGTTTAACTGTTATATGTGAGCATCTATGCATCAAACACAACATATACATCAGAGTTTTTGCTTCTTCAGCCCCACCAGAATACCACGAGGGAGAGGGTATAGGGAAAGAGGAGGATGCTCACAATTGCTTTAGAGCAAAGTACAGAATTGCTTGAGGGGGTTGGAGAGCCATGCTGGACTGGCAAGAGGGATGGGTCATGGAGGATCATTCAGAGTTGGAAAAACACTATCATCATCACCGCAGTGCCAAGCAGCAACAAAAGCTAGTAGTTGTAATATGCGTACATATAAATACAATTTGTATAACGTGAAAAGTAAAAAATGAATAAGAAATTATACACAACACACAAAGAGCGTTGCTCATATTAGTGACATAAGTCTAATAAATTTTTTTATATGTTCTGTTTTTTTTCCTTTCCAACTGACTACGACTGGCTCACATATCCCTCTCTGCAGCATTCATCTGTTCAATAGAGATAAAAATACTTGTGTTGCCAACGTGGCCACTTCCATGGCATTGCAGTTTAATGATTATATAATGTGTTTATACTGTATATAATGTGTAACTTTTTGCCTTTCCACCTCTACACCTTTTGAATTGGGAACTCCAGACATGGTTACTAGTATTTAAAATTTTTTGGCAGAGGTAAAAATACACAGATTAATAAAAGATTATTGTTGTCGTTATTGTTGTTCTTGTTGTTCACCTTGCAATAAACTGGTATCCCTTCCAGGGTTTAGTTTCAGAGCCTAGCACCCAGTGATTCCAAGAGAAACACATTATTGTTATTGTTTTCTATTTTTTTTTTTATTTTAGCTTTTATTAAAAACAATTTATCGTTTTGTGCTTACATATACATTGGCATATTTACTGAAGAAATTTAAGGTACCTTGCTTGCTGTAGGGTACCCACAAGTGCTTGCAGCAAGCCAGTGCTCATGCACCACCAGCATTCTGCACTACGTTCCTTGCAGTACTGGCACGTTTTATTGCTTAACAGCATTATTCGTGAGCTCTTGCTGCTGGTTTCTACCCCTGGACAACCAGATTCTTTGGCTGAGCTGCTGTGTCAGCAAAAGCCTATTGTAGTGCATGGTGGTTATTCATAATTATTCATCCCTCATAACTACATTTCGTTACACACACTGCACGGCAGCAATGTGACCTGTCTCTACAGTAGGCTTTCACTTTTACACTTGTGAAGTGGATGTCTTCCAAACCTTAAAACTACAGTATAACACGAAAGGTGCAACATGTTGTGGTTTTGGACTTAGTTGCACTTCACTTGCACTGTGTTTTAACAATTGTAGATGTTGTTGATTAACAGCGTGTGTGATGTCTCGCCTACCACCTCAGAGATGTTATGTCATTTTGGAGTGTATGTCATTGTCTCATGAAAGAGAGTGTTTTCCTCTTCCTTATTTATTTATTTTTTTTTTTTTTTGCTTTCTTTAAGGTTAATACGTGCCACAAAGCCATCAGAACACACTGTTATTCTGGCCGTTGTGCCCCAAACGTAAGTACATGCTCTCAGCCTTCATCTCTTCTGCAGGGTCAGATCGTTTCTAGTTCAACGCCAACTGAAACGGAAGTGCGATTGCCGTAAAAACATCTCAATGTTTGTCTCAAGTGTTCCTGGTGTACGCATGTGTGGCAGCTTTGGATGGCTGTTAAGCTGTCCAAATTATTGCATTGTTATTGTTATTGAATAATTCTTATTATTTCAATTATTAAATTATTTGAGTTATTAAATGTCTCCCTGATTATTGATTCAATTTCTGTGTTATTTTCTATCTTGTCAAATGTCAAATTTTTCTATGTACTATATCATTTCTAGTTTTCTGAAACCCAAATCCAGAAGTCCTGTACTGTTTCCTGCATGTCTGTCTATTCACTGGGTAGATTTTGTCCAAAGTGAGGTACTGTGTTTGACCCATTTGTACATCTGGATATTTTTACTATAAAAAGGAGTGGGTTTTGAACTTGAAAGATGAAAAGGACGTGTCCCTAACCACTGCTGTACCTGCTCTTGTATGAAGTTGTTTATGTTTCAGTTGACAATTTGTTGTCGCATCAGCCTGCAGGATCAGGAGGAGTCTTCAGTGCTGGCACTGCTAAACGCGGGATTCAGCAGGGTACGTCCCTTCTACTCCTGAGGCCACCAGGTCTCTCCACAGCACAGCCACCGTGAACTCACCAACCCACACTAAGTCCGCAGTTGACCCGAGTCCAGCAGGCACTTGCAGCGCTCTCAATCACTGCCTTTAGCACCTTCATACTTTGTATATAAACAAATATTGCAGTGTCTGTGACTAAGCCTTTATGTTAGGTTTACAGCACAAGATGTACCCTTGTTAAAGCATTTATCCTCCACTGTACGCCAAGGTTGTTGGCTCCAAACGAAATTCATATGCTGTAATTATACAGCATTCATGCTGCATTTTTTTAGTCAGATCCCTCAAGCCCTTGGGGATGAAATCTCTTCAAACTAAACACGGTGCATGTGTGCAGATAGAGCAGTACCCTAAGCCCTACACATAATGAAGTGGATTACCTTAAATTGCACATAGCTAGAAATTGTAAGCAGGAAAATATGTCTGCTCCATTACTAATCATAGATGAGGTCATTACATTTTGCTCAAACATGGCTTTGAGGAAGAAGTGGCTGCATAAACCTACAGGCATTATGATGAGCAGACACAGTTGAGAATGTAAATATGGCCTGTGGGATGGACTAAAGGCTGTGTTTTGCTGAGGTTCTGGAGTGTGGTGCTTCATTCTGTTTTGAATCAGGTTGAGCCTGCATTTCACTTGGAGCCACAAGCCAGAGCATACAGGCTTTGCGTCTTTTTATCCAGCGCTGACCACGTTAACAAAAATCGATTCCGCAGTTTCAGAACCCGCTGCGTATTACCTGCGTGTTGGGAGTTTAGTCATTTTATTTCTGGGGAAGGTTCCGAAAAAATGCGCAAGGGTGTTTAAAAAAAATCGCATTACTGAATGTTTTCTTTTTTAATTCAGCACAGACGTCTCATCGGATGACCTGCAGTGTCATAAGGGGAGATTTCTCAGAGATTGTGCAGAGGTTTCTTATGAAGTGCTAGAATGTAGATGCGTAAATGTAACTCCTGAAAAAAAAATAGCGCTATATCCCCAACCCCACAGTTTTTCCTACCAATAAAGGTCTTGGCTTTACAATTAGGTTTACACAGACTACTGAGCCATTAAATGGCCATATACTATGTTTTATAATAAGATTTACCATCAGGACCCTAGTTGTCCAGTGTCATGGGAGATCTCCACACATCTGGTATCACTCTTAGCCATCTTCCTCTTGGCCTGTTGTTTTGTCTTTCAGAGGTTTCTGGAGAACAGCAGTGTCTCAGCCTGCTACAATGAGCTTATCCAGATTGAGCGCGGGGAAGTGCGTCTGCAGTTCAAACTGAGGTAGACCAAGTCGACTGTCACTAGCGTCAAATTATACCAGTGAACTTTAGGCCTTAGTTTTGAATATCATGTAACTCAAAAGCCACTGCTTCCCTTAATGATTAAGGGCATGTTGTATTTAATGTGCTTCCAGTAATACAATCGGCCAATTTCCAGCTATAGAAAGGGCAACAGATAATAGAAAACAGTTTGTTGCCTTAAATTTTGCTCTGTTTGGTTTGAAAACAAATAAGCATTTTAATTTCACCTTAAGTTACGTTGCAGTTAAAAAGATTTAGAGGAGCATGCAGCAAAGCAGGCCTTAAATGTTACTGTTGGACAGTGTGGTTCAGGGTGCAGTGTCTGATGGTACTTGCTTCTGCAGGGCCTGCAACTCGATGTTCACAGCATTGGAGCTCTGTCAGGACGCTGTGGAGATCACCAGTGAAGATCATGTAATACAGGTACAGAAAGGGAGTGGAGGTCGAAGCTCGAGCACATGCTCTAGGGCAGCCAGTTGGCCAAATTCAGCCCACCTGCTGAGCACTTTGGCTCTCACTGTTACAATCTAGCCTGAAACAACATTTTCATTGCAAATAGAGACGTTTTAAGTTCGAAGTTGCTTCAGATGGTAGAACCACTCGTTCCTCTTTGATATTACAGAATAGTTTATTTTATTTTCTGCTGTAAATAAAGTTTTTGGTTTATTTTAATTGGAGTTTCTTCCCCCCCCCCCCGCCCACTAAGTATGTGAATCCTGCATTTGAGCGGATGATGGGGTACCAGAGAGGAGAGCTCATTGGCAAAGAGCTCACAGAGCTGCCGAAGAGTGACAAAAACAGGACAGACCTCCTGGACACCATCAACACCTGCATCAAGAAAGGAAAGGTCAATATTCACAAGTCACCCACCTTACTAGTGCACGACCATTTCACTTAATACATGAACAATGATTGTAAAAATTCAATTTAAAATGCTTATTGGCTTTGCTTTAAACCCAAGATGGGCACATTTTAACTCCCAGGCCAATGTAGCCTATTCTGCAACTGAATATTGATCATTGTGTTAGTTTGGGATTCAGCTGAACTGTGTTGTTCTTTTGTAGGAGTGGCAGGGTATCTACTACGCCAGGAGAAAGTCTGGGGACAACATGATGCAGCATGTCAGAATCACTCCCGTTGTTGGACAAGGAGGGTAAATGGTCTCATCTACAGCCTCCCATCTGCAAAATTTCACATTATATTTGATAAAAACTTAATTTCGAAGTCTTGCAGAAAAACACACTCTGACTTGCTATCCTCTGTTTTGTCTTCTCACCTGAAAGCTATGGGTGAAAATGTGTTAAAAGTATACTTGCAATTGTTGTTTTTTTCCCCTCCCATTTTTTATTTCCAGGAAAGTCCGACATATTGTCTCAATCAAGAGACCTCACAGCGACAACAATAAACAGGTGAGGCGATATGTTACTCATTCCCTGTGCTAGGTATTGCAAAAGCAAAACAATTATTTTTAATAAAAAATACATGTGTACATGGTGAGAATGTAATATCCAGCAGAAATTTAATTTAATAGTTTAGTGGTTCCTGTACCTCAGTTGGGGAACCCCAGCTTTTCTATATATTTTTTCCATCCCACCACAAGTCCAGCTTATTGCCCTACACAAGGGCTTGACAATTACATTACATTTTCTGAATGTATTATATTGCAGATGGAACTCAACAAATACATGAAATGGCCAGGAGTCAAAAAGAACAAGTTTTATGAAGCCCTGTAATAGTTTATTCCAAGAACAATTTATACAGCATAATCCAACTCCAGTAATACTGATCAAAATGGTAACTACACTCTGGAAAATATGCCAAAATTTGACAGATATTTACAGAATGTGGTTATCCAGGTCAGTGTCAAAAACGGTGCAACATGCAACATATAACAGGTTATAAATATATTTAATGTCAGAAGCATTCATGTGAATATAGAAAACACACCATGAGAAAAGCATGTATTTTTGCATTTTTTAGGCACTGTGTATAACATCCACGGGTTGTTAAGTCTGTTAAACACAGCATGACTGAAGATCTCAAAGGGGGTAATGAACGTAAGCGGCAGGTGTTTGTTCTTAACTTTAATGCACCGTTGTAGGCGAAACCTTTTAAAATATTTTGGAACTCACTGTGCATTCCCATATTTTGCTAAAATGCAAAGCATTACCAACATAATAAAATATCTATCGTTGTTGAAAGCCAACACTCCCTCCACAAAGTGTTGGCAAAATGAGCTGCCAAAAAACTAGCAAAGAAATACATTCAACAAATACATTTGCATAACAACCACTGACAGAAAAAAGAAAATACATGTGTTGCATGACAGCGCAAACCATTGAAATAGCCATAACCCTGAAACACCAATGCTCTCATCAGATAGTGTTAATGGCTTTGAAATGAAAGATATAATTCTTGTGTAGATCAAAATTTGAAATCTTTTGTTTGAAAGAGCATGTTTCTGTGAGTTGTTGAAGCAGCATCCTTAGGGCAGAATTTATGCTTTTCTTCCATTTCACCTGACATTTTTACAAAATACACGGAGAATATTCAATGGGAAATATTACATGGAACCGTACCATTAGCACATCTGTTACAAATTTTATTTTTCAGAAGTCTTAAGTCTTTGACAGATTTTGCAGAATCAATAAATAAATCCAGCTTGTCGTTGGAAAAGCAGATGCTGTATTTTCTGAAATGGCAGTTTTCCAGAAGGTGAAGCTAGATAGGAAGCAGTTTGTCATTTTAATCAGGTTCCTGACCATGAGGCTTTTTATTTAGCGGGAGCTCGGTTGAAGCTCCTGAGCGCTCGTTGCCAATAACTGCGACTATTTTTACAAGTGCCGCTTTCTAGCCAGTAACACCACTGTAGGCTTTTTTATCTACTGTGCTGCAGGTGATTTCAGTCGGTTCTATTCATTTTCCCTTGCCAAATGGAGGGATTTCTTTGCCGCCATTGACTTTTCCCATTTTTGCTCTTCTTTCTAAAGGCACCTGCATTCTGGGGATAGTCAAAGGCTTTTCTCATAGGCTCACAGGTGCATTTGATTTGGAATTTAGCTCTTAAAATGATGCATATTCCTTTTATAACTGAGAAGAAGTGGCACATGACAATGACAAAATGACAGTATTGTTTAGGGTCAAACTGCACTTGAGCAGAATCCATCAGTGTTGTGCATAGCCATTTTCACCTGTCTTGAAACTTGATATAATGAGAATTTTTCATTTAGTTTAGGTGTTCTTAAGAACTTTGGTCCTAGTTTTGAGAAACAAGGAATATTTTTTTGCTAAATAGCTTACCATGAATTTTTCCTATGTTTTTTTTTTTTTTACTGCAGGTGTTATCACTTCTGTATTACTAATTTAGAAAATCAGAGCACCAACAGAAAATAACAATTCAGTGCACTTACAAACACAGCTGGGACTGTAAGTCTGTTCATACCTTTAAGTTGTTTGTCTTATCACCACTTTGCTAGCAATAAAATTTTAATCCCTCAGTTTATTCACAGTGAGGTTCTATTAAAACAGAAAGGGTGCTGGGCTAGGAAAGTGGCCCTGGATAAGATGCCAGTTCATCACAGTGTGGCTTATTTATTTATTTACAGTAATTATTCATTCATTCATTTGTTCATTCATTCATTCATTCATTCAATCCATTTCATAAAAAGCTGTAACAATGCAGGGTCTCTGCACCCCCTCAATTCTAGAAGCTAAGTGTGTAAGATAGGATAGAACTTGGGCTGGGTGGCAGTTTATTATTTTTATTAGCCTAAAGCAACATTAAAGTCTGAAAATAAAAAATGCATCATCTTCAAAAACTCTTACTCACTGTGTTCCACTTCATACACAATTAAAAGCGTTTACCTTAAATTGCAAAACAGTAGACACCTCTGTTTACTCTCTGGGTAGTTTCTGTAAATGTCTCTCAAACAGCTATGATACATAAAGCATTTGAGTTTCTGTTCTGAGTGTCTGCCAACTAAAAGCAATAAGCAGACACACAGATGATCGTTGCAGAAATTAAATTTTAGAAAAAGAAAAAGGTTAAGAAATTGCAGATAAATAAATAGGGAAATAAAAATGTATTTGAACACTCAGCAAAATTTTGTAACCATGGTTTATAACACAAGGTACAGGTGTGTTTAATACCATGAACTTATGAGTTAGCATATACTTTTCAGAACTTTTCAAACTAAGGTGTTTTCTTCTTTTTAAATTCACTTAAGTTTCTGTGCATTAATTGACTCTGAAAGGTTTTTTATGACAACCATGCATAATAAAACACAAAAGTCTGATCCCCGAACAGCTTTCCAATCGAAAAGTGTGACAGACTATGCTTCAGGGATTGGGATGACGCAGAAACTATGATGCAGAGGCTGAGAGAAGTCCTTTAAAATGCCACGGATATTTAAAGAAGACTGTTTTGAGTCAGTAATGGTTCAATTTAATTCCACCGTATGTCAAACCTTGCGCTTCACCTGGTGGTACTCAAGGCAGTTTGTTGATGCTATATATTACCAGACAGACTGTTGAGGTGCAAATGAGGAGAATTAAAGCTCCAGAAATAGAAATATTGACAGTCCCTCCCTGAGGCCCAACTGGCAAAGAATAGAGCAGTCTGAGTCAGCGATGTGGACTGCCTGCTGTAGTGACATTGCTGTCCTTGATGATCACCTGTCCTGCAGGCTTTACTCAACCAAACAGAGGCAGTGTTAAAACACGACATTTCCCAACTTGTTCGGATTCATTCCCAAGTTCAAGTGTCCTTGTTTTTACAGTATTTGAAATGACCACATGCTTATCGTTCTCTTCAAAGGCTTTAACTCAAAAACCCCTCACATGACATTTTCCCTTACTCCTCGCAGAGTATCATCCAGCGGATGACTACAGAAAAAGCATCCTTCGAGTCAGCAGGTCATCACAGTTGGTTCTGGTTGGTTGCAGTTTAATGATACCCCTGGGACAGCCCTCTGTAGCCATTGCCGCTATCGTAGTACTGTGCTGCTGTCCACTAGAGAGAAACTGCCTAAAGTCTGGCGCTGTGATGTGAAGGGCAACCCAGAACAGTGCCTCATTGTACATTGTGTAATAGAGCACACATCATACAGGGGTTAGATATCAGCCGCAGGCAAGTGACAATCATCAACTGATGCAGCACGTACCATAATGCACAGAGCAGTCATCTTACACTTGAAGGTCTGAGGTTCAAATCGTTCTTCTTGCTGTCATACTCATTATCAAGGTACTTCAGTAAAAGGCTTCAGTAAAATAACTAATAACACTGTAAACCATTTTGGGCAGAGCCTCAGCTGAATAAATAAAATACTGTACATTTAATGTGACCCCCAGTGGTATAGTATCACTATGCAGAGGTCTGATTTTGGCTTATGAGGTATGTGGTTCTGCATGGTCTACATTAAAGCAAAAACCCAATGGAGTTCTGTATTGTATAAGCAGATGTAATGGCCCTTCTCTTGTGGAAGAATCTCAGATGCAGAGAGCACTCTGAGTTGTAAATGAACGTTCCTGATAGAGACCACTTTGGCTAAGTTGGAGAAATGTATTCAGCATCAGTAATTATGGGATTCCTTGAAACAGAGCTTAGCAACACTGATGGGTGTTAACAGAGGGCATAATGTTAATGGGGAAGATGGCTTGCAGCAAGGAAAGAAGCTATGCTCTGAGAAGCCCCTGTTAGACTCTACTGCTGAAGGGCCAAGCAGCCATCCTCTCTCATCATTTCCTGAAAAAACCTACTGCCCTGTGTGCCTCATTTACCCTTCACAAGGGCTCACAGGGGTGTTTTCACACTAGTGTGTCCCAGTGATGGTGTCATGGCCACAGGAGCCAACCAGACATGAGTTCCCCAAACAAAAAAGTCTTCTGTATCATCACCAGCTTTTTGTGGCATATGGTGCCAACAGCCTTTGCCCTCAGCTTAGATCTGCTGTCACAATCGCTCCATTGAAGAACTAGCCTGATGGCCATGAGATGGATGTGGTAACATTTAAGCGTGTTCTGTTCAGTTTGGAACACAGCTGTTAAATGCTCAAAAATCAATATTTTATATAGAACAAAACTAGACGCTCTTAACCCCATGTTAAATTAGCTTGGTTTTTTTTTTAAGTGATTTCACACTTTAAAAATGGAACTTGTATTAAGGTTCTTACTATCATTGCATCACATCAGTCAACCAAAACTGGATATCTTTGTGTATCTATGTGTAAATTTGTTTTGAGTAAAGTCAGTTTTTACAGAATAAAACTGGCCCATGGATACGTAATTATAAGTTGAGAATGGGTGTGCTGGTTTGACCACATTTTTCACATTGATTTAACATGGTGTCCTCACTTGCCCTGGCCGTTAAAGACTTTGGAGAGGCCCGTCGAAGGTGTGATCGTATAGCTCCCCTGAAGATGGTTGCAATGATTCATCTCAGTGCTGCTGCTGCTGCTCACAGAAAAGTAAACTTGTGCACCCGTGAGGGATCCATAGTTGGGTCTAGAAATGTAGACCCCATCCTGTGAGACAGGGTCTATCGATTTATTACTCAGCACAGCACAGTGTTACAGGACATTAAATAATATTGGCGTTGTTGTCTATTTTTGCTGCCCCGGTCCCTCTGTTTTTTAGTTGCTATGGAGATGCTTACAGTGTGCTTGCAGCCTGGCACTCTAATTGAATTGAAGTTACAGTTTCCTGTTGTTTGTGTTTACTTCTCCTGTTATGGGGAACCTCTCTTTAGGAACGTCTCTTGTTCTCCACAGCTTTTTCTTCCTAGTAACCTTCAGTTTGTCCCGTGTGTTTTGACTTCCAGCTCCTTTAAACCAAGTTGTGGACTACAGGCGAAAGAGAGAAGGGAGAAGCGGGCTCACTTTGCACCTTCACCATGCCATGCAGTTACAACTGTATGAATTAAGAGAAACCTAAAAGTTTCCATGTAAAAATATTCTGTGCTTGGATAATATTGTTCACAAGTGTGGAAAACCCACACCTTTGCATTCACATCCAATCTGTTGGTGTTCATTTGATCTTTTTCCAAGTTCTGACCTAAAAATACGGTTGCAGTAACAGCATGGAAACAGTGCCTTTTCAAAAGGAATGTAAGATATTTGTCCTGCTGGAGTTCTTAATGACATCGTACCATTTATCCGGATGTACAGTTTTTAAAGACTTTTTTTGTCTCCTGAGCAAAAATTGGCATAAAAAGGATTATGTGGAAACTGCATAATCATTTTTTTGAATGAAATGCCCTGTAATTTGGTTTAGACTAATGAAAGTTTGAAGAGGATAGTTTAAAATTGTTATTTCCCATATAATGTTTTCTTCTGAATGACCAAGTTTGTTACAATAATAGTATGCATATGTGAGCAAATTATGTCTTCAGTCTGGCCATGCTGTGAATTATCGATATTAATAGTATTTCTGTTTTATCAGGTACATAAATTAAGTCGAGAGGAAAAATTCAGCGGAGAAAATTCAGGTACAAATAATTTTTTAAGAAATAAGCATTTTGCCTATGAGACCTTTTGTTTATTATCCTATCCTATTAATTTTCAGTTCCATCATATTTAGAACTAAATGTTTCTTGGTAAAATAAAAGGAAATTCAAGCTGCAAGCTGGAAAAAAGGTATATTTAGCCAAATGATCCTTATTTTGATTCATATATTGTCACTGTGAAACATCCCAGTCTTTTGTATTTTCTTTTTTCCCAGAATGCCAATCTCTCCGTCACAAAGACAGGAGGAAAGAGTCCATTGATGTCAGGTCCATCAGCTCTCGAAGCAGTGATGGTATGGGCACCTGGTCTGAGCCTCCTGCCATCTGCAGTTATAACTGGGAGATGTGTGGACTGTACATTTAACCTTGGTGTGAAGAAGGGCTGTGTGGTGGTCGGCACTGCTGTATCAGCAAGAGACCCACTTGTGTCTATTTCATACATTTGTGCTGAGAGGTGGTCCTCACTTGTAGGCCATATCCTGCCTCCTGCCTCTGTGTAAGAATGGTGTTGTTGTAGATCTCCTAAGACACCGCTCCTCCTGCCTTTTTGGGAGTGGCAATAAGCAAAACTCTGTATCCACAGCATGAATTATATGAATTCATTTATTAAATGTAGATGTTCAGTATATACAGTACATTTTAGTAGCTGATAATGTGCTAACTAGTACTAGCAGAAATATTAATAGCAGGCAAAGATGCAAGAGGAGAAGCATAACTAAGAGTTGTACAACACACACAATTATACTGTGACTCCAGAGCATATTTACTGGCAAGTAACCCTGAGAGGAAAAGAATTTCAAATTGGAATTGAGCTTAAGTCACAAAATCAAAGGCTGGTCAATAATTGTAAGCAACTGAGTGGATTTAATTTGGATTAAAGGCCAACAGTTAAAATTGTGTTCTAGAATCAGAGTTGAAAATGCTGCAGTTTTTAGTAGTGCTGTTATTACATTATTGTTACTTCATTTGAGAAAATATTTGTTTTTCCAGCTCAGAGCTTACAAAACCGCAGGTACTCATCCATGGCTAGAATTCACTCTATGACCATCGAGGCTCCCATCACAAAGGTAAGGCTGCCCCTCAGTGCTGGACTATGTAAAAAGTTCTATATAAAAGGTTCTGTCTTATCTTAAAACTTGTGTTTTTAAAGTACATTTAAATGTACACTTGGTAGGGTAGAAGATAATTTTGTAAAAAGTGATGTACAAATTACAGTAAAAACTTTTAGATACAGACGCATGAGTAATGAAGGTTTGGCTGGTTCCATCAGTATACATCACTCAGTGTAACTACCTACAGACTAGTAGACTATAACTAGTAACGTCAAGTTGAAACCACAGTCTTATTATGTTTGACGTCATGTGTGAATGCACCATACAGGGCAGCACCAGCACATTGGCTGTCTCCGTTCTCCATTATGATATTTTCATGTATTCCGGGTGAAAAGGCATGAGGTAAAACAGTCTTTCCTGCGGCATATTGCGGACAAGGTTATCAACATCATCAACGCAGCCCAGGAGAACAGCCCAGTGACTGTGGCGGAGGCCCTGGACCGGGTCCTCGAGATCCTCAGAACCACTGAACTGTATTCGCCCCAGCTGGCCTCCAAAGAAGACGACCCACACACAAATGACCTAGTGGGGGGCCTCATGAGTGTGAGTGCCAGGTGCCACATTTACACCACACACACCATTTTATTATATGTGTCTGGTTTTCCTAAATTTGTTTGGTTTTGTATGTTTATACAAATGCTGACATAGTGAAAAGCTTATATATCAAGTATGCGGAAAAACTGTAGTTGCATATTGGAAAAATTATGTTAAAAACTCAGTATTATCCATTTAAAAAAATATACAAGTATTTTGTAATATAAAAAAATACTTTTTGTGCAAACCACAGTCTCCACCAAATGACTGTACAAATTCATATGCAAGACTCAAACATTTATGCATATTTTCTCTTGTAGGATGGACTACGAAGACTCTCTGGGAATGAGTATGTATTTTCAAAGAGTAAGTTTTAAAGTATGCGTACGTACACCTGCACACAGATAGTATTGTTTTGGGCGTGCATAAAGTTTTCCATACTGCTGTAAAAATGTAACGAACATTTGGAAATAACTTAAATTCTCCATACACACGCCATCAGTTTTACAGTGGCTTTCCAGGAGAACCCAGCTTGACCATTGACCCCAAAATGCCGGCGCAACGCATGACATTTGGAGTCGTAAATGAAGCAGGAATTTTGGCCCTTTGTGACGGTAGCTTTCACCATTTATCCAAGCTAGGGCCCAGCACTAACAAACCAGTGGCTAGACACACACACATACACACACACTCTCGCACGCACACACTATAGGCAATTTAGAATAACCAATTAACCTGAAAAAAACATTTCTTTGGACTTTGTGGAGGAAACTGTAGTACCTGGAGGAAAGCTATAGAAACAGGGAGAACATGCAAACTCCACAAATGCTGAGCTGGATTCAGATCCACATCAAAACAGCCCAGGTGCTGTGAGGTGGCAGCACTACTCACTGCACCTCTGTGCTCTATGACTGAAGCTCTCAACTTTGTGGGGATTTCAAATGTATTTTTAAGATTTAATTTGCACATATTGGACACTCACATTTACATTATGCTCAGTATTAAGTATAAGTGTTTGATAGGTTCTTCTGGAATCTAGTTTCTCAGAAAAAACTAATTGATTCACTGATTCAGTGACTGATGTTCCTGCGACGAATAAAACTTCTAAGAAAAAACCTGCACTTCAAGTGAAAGCTCATTTTCCCTCTTAGTGGTCATACAGCATGTGCACGTTTTCCACGCTCTTGTGTTCCCCTTTACAGATGTAACCCAGGGTCAGCTGGCAGTGCCTGTAACATTGAACGACATCCCACCCTCCATCGCCAAAATGCTCGACAACGAGGATCGCTGGGACTTTGATATCTTGGAGCTGGAGGCTGCGACACAAAAGAGGTGAGGGAGAAGGGGAGTAACTAATGCAATGTCAGGATATATTTGTATTACTTCACCATTCATATATTGTGTTATTAGTGATGGGCAGAAGTTAATATTCAATCTATCCATTATCCTTATCTGCTTGTTATGGACATGGTTACAGCAGTCTGGAGTGTATTCCAGAATTGCAGGGTGCTAAGCTAGGAGAATATACCCGAATGTCAGCCCATCACAGGGCAGCTACATGCACAGTCTCACAAAATACAGACAATAAAGAGTCTCCAATCAATCCGAAACATTTAACTTTGGGAGGAAAGCACGGCTCCCGGAAAAAGCCCATCCAGACACCGAGAGTTCTTGCAAACATCACACAGACCGAGCTGGATTGGAACTCATACCTGAATAGCTCAGGTGCTGTGATGCAGCCATATTACTTATTGTGCCCCCATGTCAGCCGGTGATACTTTAAATATGTGCATACAAATTTATTATTAAAAAAGTTATTTAAATAATATACAGATGGATCCCAAGTTATGATGGTCCAATTTATGATTTTTCAACTTTATGGTGGTGCGATAGTGATGCGCATTCAGTAGAAACCGTACTTAGAATTTAGTATTTTGATTTTTTCCTGGGTAAGCGATATGCGGTACAATACTTTCTCACGGTGCTGGGCAGCGCCAGTGATTTGCATCTACCAGTCTGCCGCGCGGCTGGTAGCGTATAAAACCGATGCTCTACAGTGTTCTATGTTGCCAGCGTTTTTTGGATATCCCCTCTGTATCTACATCGTGTTTTCTGAATCCATTATGTGTATAAAACGCCCATCTGCGTCTGTGTCTCCTGAAAGTGGCATGAAAGTGGAATGCCTGTAATGACTCTTGAGGTAGGCTAGGTGAGGCTATGATGTTGGGTAGGTGTTATGGTGTGGGTTGGTGGAAGCAATCGCCATGACACAATGATAATAAGTTTAAGGTCCATTAAACTCTTTACTTAGATGGGAGCTAGCATTAAACATTAGCGATTAGCAGTAAACAAAAACGGAACATGGCCACAATTTAAAATAAACAAAATACTAGGTCTTAGCATGACAGTGGTTGCAGGAGAGTTTACAAGGGGCAGCGGAAGACTGAGCACTGACAGGAAGTCCAGGTAGGAACTAAATCCCGTCCATGATTGGTTCCTATGCCAATCAGCCAGCAGTGCTCAGTCTGAAGACGGGGGCAGAGAGACCGCCTACGTTCTGTTGCTGAAGAGGCCATAGGCGTTGGCAGGAGGTTAGGTATATTAAATGCATTTTCGACTTACGATGGGTTTATTGGAATGTAACCCCATCATAAGACAGGGACCATCTGTATATTGTTAAAACAGTTAAAGTGAGTAATACTGCAATATTTAAACTTTAGTAGTAATAAAAGTATTAGATAGCTTTGTATGTATCTAGCTGTCTATTTTTCATTTCCATAAATTTTTACCTCATCATGTACAATTTTTTTTTTTTATATAAGTCTGATAAAACTTGATTTAAGCTGAAATAAAGTGAACTGCGTGAGATACAGAGGGAGAAGTTGCTTTCTTGTGAGATTATCAAAACTTTGCGAGACCAAGACGCTCACTAATAAGAGCACAGTTAACTTGAAGCACTGCCAGTATTTTGAAGGAAATAGTAAAGAAATGAAGAAAGCAAAGTGTCCTTTTACCTCAGTCTGACTGAGCTTCACAGTTTTTTTATGCACAATTTAATACTGTGACAGTCCTTTCAACGCCTCTGATCTCACAGGTGGACTTCTCGCAGCATTAGCACCCATGCGCTGTGTCTGTTCGCAGACCCCTGACCTACCTCGGTTTGAAAATCTTTGCCCGCTTTGGAGTGTGTGAGTTTCTCAACTGCACGGAGGCGACGCTGCGCTCTTGGCTGCAGGTCATCGAGGCCAACTACCACTCGTCCAACTCCTACCACAACTCCACGCACGCTGCCGACGTGCTGCACGCGACCGCCTACTTCCTCCGCAAGGACAGAGTCAAGGTACGCTAAACTGGTTCAGAGGCCCCTCCACCAGTGCAGAGTACTCTCTAACATACACTGTTATGGAAGTTGGGGTGTCCGCTTTACACAGGAAGAAGATAAAACCTAAATTAAACATTAAGTGCATTTTGTTAAGCATCGCTGTTCTCAAGCACTTACTATACAACAAAAACTTCCTTAACTGAGTAAATATTTTGTCTGTCAGCACAGTAATGCAAAACATTAAATACCAATTGGTATAAATTATTTTCTTTCTAAATTGTTGCCTTGGCAGCTCAGCTAGCTAAATTCATTTCTCTTTTCTTTTTAGCTATTTGTCCTCATTATTTTGCTAGCCAGCACAAGTTGGAATACTTGAAGCAAGTTAGTTGATTATTGCTAGCTTGCCATTTCTGCTATTAAAACCATTACAGTTCTTTTTTTGGTTGTAATGCTGTAGGTCTCTTCATAGAATGGTTTCTGAAAAATCGGAGAAACCGTATTTTCAAAACTCATTGATCAGCATCTTCCTTTGGCAGTGCAAGCCAGCCTAGTAATAAAGCAGTAGCTTTCTTCATACTCCACGGATTGACACTGATGCAGGTCACGTTCATTGTGCTAGACATGGGTTATGATGTAGATGCTTGTAACGGGGGTATGTTGTTCTCCCTTTTGCTTTTTTAAGATGAAATAAACCTTTGAGATGAAAGCTGAGCAGAATCATTCCCTGTCTTTTGTCTCCCAGGGCAGTCTGGACCAGCTGGATGAGGTGGCCGCCCTGATTGCTGCAACGGTGCATGATGTGGACCATCCAGGCCGCACCAACTCTTTCCTGTGCAATGCAGGCAGCGAGCTGGCAATCCTGTACAACGACACAGCTGTGCTGGAGAGTCACCACGCTGCCCTGGCCTTCCAGCTGACCATGCGGGACAACAAGTGCAACATCTTCAAGAACATGGAGAGGTCTCTATGTTTCAGTGAATTACAAGTTAAAGACCGATTAAGTAGTGGACAACCGAGTAGTGGGCAGCTATAGGAGCAAATATGTGGAACTTATCACAAAAGGACACCAAAATAGTTCAGGTTTTTCAAGAGTCATGCTGGAGTGCTACTTATACCTCTCTATAAACCACCCTATAATTATTAAATAGTATCTTGGTGGTGCATTTGTCCAAAGCAACTTAAAATGCTTCTTATACTGCAGAATATTATCCCATACAATGTATTTGTCTTTATATACAGCAAAGCAATGTAATATACACACTCTGTCTTTCTCTCTCTCTCTCACACACACACACACACACACACACACACACACACACACACACACACACACACACACACAGGCAATTTAGTCTCACCAGCTTACCTTAAAGACATGTCTATGGGCTGTGGGAGTTAACCAGAGCACCTGCGGGAAGTCCCCAAAAACACTGTGAGAACATGCAGACTCCACACAGAACCTGATTCCAACCCACAGCTTGGCAGATGACCATCTGTTATTTTTTAGTCATTTTTGAATTGGAAATGGCATATTTCATACGTATTTTATTTCTGAAATGTTTATGCAACAGTTGTGCAAAGAAATGCGGGAGCTATTAAATAGAAGCTTGAAATCTGAGATTTGGTCCTCAAAGATGTATTGTTGTGGTGAAATTGTATGATGCAAAGATCAAAAATAGGGAGACAGCACACGCAGACCCTGAACCAATCTCCTCGCACTGTTTCGCAGGACTCAGTTCCGGACACTGCGGCAGGCCATCATCGACATGGTGTTAGCCACAGAGATGACCCGCCACTTTGAACACGTCAGCAAGTTTGTTAACAGCATCAACAAGCCCATGGCAGCTATTGAGGAATCCAGCAGTAACGTGAGCTTCCAAGTCCCTGTACTCCAGCTTAAGTCTGCCCTCTGCATTTTGAATATCTGCTGTGTTTCCTCTCAGAAATGTAGAGCGAGTCAAAAAACTATCAAAGTATTTAAAATGCAGCCAACTGGAGAACGAGGTCTTTTATTAATTTGGGTGAGTGAAAATTTTCACTCTGTTTTATAAACTTGGGTAAGTGATTTTTGGTATGCAAATGTCCTTTTTACTGTTTTTATCAAGTACTTTTATCCAATATACACTTTTTTTACGTTTAAACAGCTGGGCCATCCACTGTGCATTTCTTGTTAAATATGTTGCAAGAGAGTGTTGCATTAGCCCCCATCCCAGAAGGACTTGGTCCAAAAACGTTCAGGTTATTAGCAGAAGTCATAAACCAATGTGCTTTACAGAGCGAGGGCAGTGACTGTGACTGTCCGGCCAGCATCAGGAACTCTCCAGAGAACCGGCTGCTCATTAAGCGCATGATGATCAAATGTGCAGATGTGGCCAACCCGTGCCGCCCTCTGGAGCTGTGCATCGAGTGGGCCGGACGCATATCCGAGGAGTACTTTGCCCAGGTGAAGTGACTGCTCAGGTTTCGGGGGCCTTTCCAAGGCAACTACTGTGCATGTTTGAACAGTAACCTCTGACCCCTAGGATTAGACTATGTTAAATTATTCCTCAAAAATTTATATTACACTTTTCCACCAAAGAAATGTGCATTTTCAAATTTCCATAAACCATTACTGTATGAAATTTATACAAATTACAAATGTGCAGTGTTGTACAAATTAAAGCAGTACTAAGAGTGATTATAATTATATGAAGTACAATATGTTAACAGATACTTTTTTGTATTACAACAGCTCTGATATTGTCAAATCCCATGTTTCCCTATACATTGTTTAGAATTTAGAATTTTGTGTTTACATTTATTCATTTAACTGGCATCCCATCCAGGGGTAGTTTCATAGTTTAGCATCCATTGCTTCCAGGGTAGATTCTGGACCGCCGTGACTGTACACAGGAAAAGTGGTTAGCAAAAAATGGATGGATGGATGGATGGATGGATGGATTTATTCATCTAGCAGATACTTTTTTCCAAAGTGTTGTACTGCACAGAAAAATTTAACATCAATTTAAAAACAGATAAAGAGCTTTAGATACAGACATGCAATTGTCAAATAACGATTATTTTGCCCAGTGCCACCACTTTTGCTGATGCACCTTCACACAAGCAGCTGTTTATAAAACACTGAAGCAGAAGGATATTTGTGACAGATGATGTGATGCAAATTTATGGAGCAGTTAAGAGCAGTTAATAGATCGGGAGAGCAGTGTGTATAAGAGGCATGTGTTTTGAGACCCTTCTTGAATGCTGAAAGGGATTCAGCAGTTCTGAGAGAAAGACAGAGCTCGTTCCACCACATTGCCACCAGAACCAACAACCTGCAGGCTTTCAGTTTTTGACCCTTTGGGTGTGGGTCCACAAACTGGTAAAGTACCATAGCAGTCTTGCTGGGTTGTAGTGACTGATGAAGTCCTGTTGCTTTCTGAGACAACGGTAACAAGAAACAGGACAGGACGGACAGTATTAGTGTAGGACGGTTGTCTCCTGGGACAGGCTCTGTTCAGCTTCCATCCACTTTCGCTCTCACCATTCTCTATTTTTGGATAATTGATTTTTAAGTA
Organism: Heterotis niloticus; assembly: GCA_018136845.1. NCBI lineage: Eukaryota > Metazoa > Chordata > Actinopteri > Osteoglossiformes > Osteoglossidae > Heterotis > Heterotis niloticus. The sequence continues at coordinate 21,390,012 of CM030891.1, forward strand.
GCGCCCATTCTCGGTTTTCTGGACTGCATGGGGGAGGAGGTTTCCAGATATGGCAAAAGTCGGTAAAATTGAAAGTGTAATTTAAGTTGAATTTTTTTACTGCATTGCTGTATAGTACTACACTATGTACTACAGTAACATTTTTATGCCCTAATGAACATGTGATGTGCCTAATAAATTGAAAGAAAAGGGGAATAGCTGGTGTCTCGTCACCTTCATGAAGTTATAAAGGAGAGGGTTGGATGGTTCTTTTTTTGAAATGCAGTATCAACATTGCTAAAAGCTTTATTTTATGCATTAGTGGTTATTTTCTCCAAACTTACACAAGTGCTCCACAATTTCCCTTATATTTTCCTTAGAATTAACATTTTTCAGCATTTATGATTTTAGAATTTCCTCTAGTTTTTCACAACAGTCTGTAAAATCCAAAACCCGTAAAATCGAGGCTTGCTATTTTGAGGATGGACTATGTGGTCGTTCAAATGGGCACCTGTTTGTCAAAACTGCAGGTGAGGGCAATGTGCTTCCAAGACATGGAGAAAGTGTAGCAGGTGTATGTGTTTCACACGGCCACATCCTGTGAGCAAGCCCCCCTGTGTTGCAGACAGATGAAGAGAAGAGACAGGGCTTACCCGTGGTGATGCCCATCTTTGACCGCAACACCTGCAGTGTCCCCAAGTCACAGATCTCCTTCATCGATTACTTTGTCATGGATATGTTTGATGCTTGGGACGGTAAGCGCTGTTCATTTTACAGCCAGTGACCTACTGGCATTTACCTTTCCTTTATATATTACACAGAGACATATTTTATATTCATATACAATAAATATGTGAAACGTTTCTAGCTTTAGCACATTAACTTAGTAGGAAAATCAGCAACACCATGACCACATACTGTACATCTTGTGTCCATAGGCCTTTTATCAGTTTTTAGACTGCATGTCCCTCAAGCTGCCAAGATGCTGTAAATACCATAAAATCACTTATTTATAATAGTGCCATGTATTTTTGATAGTGTTCTTCATGACAGTACCAATTCTTTCCTCTTCTGTTCTTGTACAGCTTGGTATTTATTTTTCTGAAATGTCTGCCATTTGTTAGTACATTTGTTAGTGTTTTACACAGCGGTGCAAATTGATGTATTTCCAACACTGTGCGACTGAGGGCCAGAGTGATCAAATGAAGGTGAAGGGAGGGAGTAAAATGAACTTATCTACATTTACCTAAAAGTTACTGTTCCAAATAAAACTGCCTTTCAAAATGGCACAAAACTATGCCGCATGCCCCATGCGAAAAAAAAATTCAGTACGGGTACATTTTAAATTGCTAAATAACTAAGGCACATAGTCTGCTTTAGAATTCTATATTTACTGTAATTCATACCTGAGACACTAATTACTATTAACTTATTATTTTTATAAGCACCACATAATTGTCTGGTGAGCCAGTGAAAAGGCAATGGTTTTCCTTTTGCCTTCCAGTACTTCTTTTCCAGACTTTTCCATTTCGGTGTATACAACCTAACACAGCAGTATTGTGGCACAGCGGGTAGCACTGGTGCCTCGCAGCTCCTGAGCTGTGGGTTTGGATCTGTATCCAGTACTGCGCAGGCTTTTATAACTATTTCAAAGTATTTATACTTATTGAGAGTAGCTACATAAATTGTTCAAGTTTATTACCCTGCAGCAGCCACAGCTGAATGGCGCAATTTGTAGAATTAACTTTATTTTCTGAAAATCCCAACATAACTTCTTTACCGAATAGCCAAACAATCTTGGAGGAAACCTACTGACATCAGGATAGCAACTTAAGATAGACTTGCTAACCAGTGTACCTAGAGATTCAGTAAGAGTTTGGTGAGTTCATGAGTCTTCCTTCGTCTCAGTCATTTTCACAGGGCTTTAGGTTCTGTACATCATTTGCTTTTTCCAATCATTGCTTTCTTGTTACCTTTAATTCTTGCCGGTCGACGTTAAACTAAATGTTAAAATTTATACAGTGTGCATATCACTCTGATGCTTCACCTACAATAACCGAAAATCTTATACACTGTTTAGCAGAACTAGCTGGAATCAGTGAAACTTTCTGGATGCAGCCCAGAGAGGGGTTGTTTTCCCATGCCTCTCAGCGGTTCTCCATTCCTCTAAATTAGGTAAAATTGTCTGAATCCATCGTCATTTAACAGAAGTAGCAGGATGGGGAGATGTGCACCCTTTCCCACTGCATTTACCCCAGAGAACAAACATGTTTGCTGTCAATAGCGCACTGATGTCATGGAAAGTTTTTTAAAAAAGAAAAGGACGAGCGGGGAATGAAAGTAGTAAAAGAGGGATTTCAGTGTAGAGGGTCAGAATGCAGTAAAGCAGAATCCCACCACAAAAGCAACTTGCTTCCAGGGTCACCGTGGGGTCAAGCCCATGCATGGAGTTTCTCTAGAATTAACTACACTGCACTAGTGGACAAGGCGCGTGCGCACGTACACACACACACACACACTGTGCAGCACAGGAGACACACCCCTTTTGCAGTGCGTGCACACTTCAACAGATCCTCTGGTGTCTGCTCTGCTCTCTGGTATGGAGGTGGACTGAGTTGTGTGTGAGAAAGACCACTTGCTAAGCAATGTTATTTTTGATGCGAGATGTTTCTCCTCAAGTGATTGGCCAGCGATGAGAGTGCAGTGATCCTCTGTGATTTACAGTGGAAAAAGCCACACTCTGCTCTGCTACTTGGAGACCAAAAAGCCATAAACAGTTACTCAGCAGTAGATACCAGCTGACCTTCTAAACATGACAATGAAGAATCACTACAAGGTTTGAAAAATTACCCCAAACTGTCATTTGTTTATAAGGTCCAGTCTAGCCTGTTATGGGAAGCTGTTGCAAACATTTTACTTTTTTAGGGGGGGTTTTCAAGTACGATTGCTAAACGGGTGGTTTAGTTTCTCTATGTAAAATAACGTGATGCAGCCATACAGTAGCTCACCAGGATGCTCTGAACTGTGTGCTTTTACTTTAAACAGGTGGGACCCACTGTATAGCCTCTTTGTTTGCATTGTATTTGTTTATGATGCAGCAAACGCATCAAACATAATAGTGATCATCATAGATGGTGATCAGCTCACCGTGTTATTATTATTTTTTTTTATTGATGCCTCACAACTTCTAAGGTGCAGGTTCAAATGTGGGTCCAGCTCTGGAACTTTATGCAAGGCTTTGCAAGGCCTCTCTCAGGGTGTTTTTTTTCCCCCCACAGTCCAGAGACCTGTGTTTCAGGTGGATTGGTGAGCCCGCATTGCCCTTAACGTCTATATGACTGAATGAGTGCGTTTGTTTATCCTGCGATGGACTGACATCATGTCACGCTCCCTGCCCTACACCCTGGGATTCCAGAATAGGCTATGAACCACTGTGGCGGTGCATTGGACGATCAGTTATTGATAGTGTACGAGTGAATTATTTTGATCTCAAGCACTTTGTTATAGTCCAGCTACAGATCTTGACCAGAGCTCCACATACTTCTCAAAGTATATATTTACCTGTGCCAACTTCTTCTTTCTCTTGACAGCATTTGCCAGCCTGCCAGGTCTGATGGAGCACCTTTCAGAGAATTACAAATACTGGAAAACCCTGGATGAGATGAAGTGCAAGAGCCTGAGACCACCTCCCACCCCATGATCTCGCTGTGACGCAGGTGGAGCCCAACCTCTTCATCCAGGGAGGGTGAGGAGAGGGGTGCCTGGAATGTAGCTCATCGCTCTTATAGCCTCCCCACTGTGATCAGAAGAACAACAGTACAACCAGACCACCAAACGCAGGTGTCAAAGCAAGGAGCGGACATGCAGAGACTGAGGGTGGGAGATGGAGGTGCTCGGTCGTTCTGTCTCGACAATCTTTCCCAGTTTTAAAGGGTCAATATGTTTCAAAGCGCACTTTATTGGAGGAGGAATTTGCATTCTCTCTCTGACAGTTTCCTAATTTTCTTAGGTTGCATATTAGTAACCTTGCAGAGTCACTTGGTTTCTTAACTCATTTTCGGGAGGGGAAATATTATTCTTAGGATCATATTACTCAAGCATCTGGAAAGATGAGTACACAAGACCACAAAAGACTGTTGAACTAGTTCAGAATTGCAGTTCAGTCTACATATAGCTAGCTTATTTACAAATATTATATTTGTTTCAACACTGACAAGCCATTGTGGGGAGGGGGTTATTGAACTTAGTGGTCAAAGCCAAAAGTAGAGCGGTAGGCGCCTTTTTGGCTTAGTTTACTGCTAGAGCTGAGAACTGTGATCTGAAATTACTGTAATATACTCCGCAAGAGCGTCTGCGTAACCTACCAACAGGACCATTTTTGTGGGAAGCCGAATTACACGACGCCAGCACTTATGGCCCAATGCAAGCGCCATTTCCAGCTTCTCTAGTCTTAATCATCTACTTTCTGGTACTATATGTAATGTCCTTATGTGTTTCAAAGCAGTCATTGCTTGTTTTTAATCAAAAAAGCCAGAGAATAATTTTAGTCTTCAGGGACTGCCATTTTTTTCCAAGCAAAAAATATGAATGAAAATGAAAATTAATTTTTGGAAAAAAGTTTTCAAGGCTGAATTTTAATACACTACTCGGTTAATGTTTCTGATCGTAATTAAGTTTGATTCTACAAAGACAGTGGAAAGAAAAAGGCACACACAAGTAACATGTCAGTACATTTTTCTAATTTTCACAACATCTTGAATCTGTTGCTATCATATATTCCATGTAAGTGAAACCATTTTCAGTTTTGGCTCTGTGCCGTAAACATTTTCTGGGCTAGTTGGAGATGAGGAAATTCCTTCTTGCTAAAGTATAAATGAGTACAGGCCCTATGTTTAAATTTTTGTGATTATATACATGTATAAACATTAATATAAAGGATGCAGCTATTTTAGGTGTTTGATTTTACACATTTTATTCGGAGGAAAAGGAGTGCCATGTAAAAAGCAAACAAGTAATCCATTAATTGTTAAAAAATTGGAGAGGAATAAATAAAAGAGTACAAGAAAAGAAGAAAACAATCTGAGTGTAAGCAACAATTTCATTGGTCATTTACACCACCCAGCACAGCACTTACAGCCATTTTTCAGTTTCCTCATTTTAGAGGGAGATACTTCTAGATTTGACGTAGTCAGCGTGCACGGTGAGGCATCTTCTCATCCTGCGCTCACTTCATTACAGCCAATGAACTATAGTTTGAGAGTGTTGTTTCCTTAAAAAAGATACGGGTACAAGAAGTTCAACTGGGTAGGTCAACATGTTCAGCCAATGACCACTGAGATTGAAAAAAACGTTAAGCAATCGACCAATAAAAGTCTCACTCTCATACGGACTCGGTCAAGCAAGAAGCAAAGAAATAACCGAAAAGAAAATTGAAGTAGAAAAACTATCTGTAAATCGGTAATGTGCAAAGTGCCAATTTCAAAAGCAAATTAGTCTTTCGAAAATGGAACTTGTAGCGCACAAAGTGTGAAAGCGAAAAAACGGTAAAATGAAAAGTGAAGTATTAGTAGGAAAATGCAAGTTTTAATTTCTGTGTAACTGTTTTTACATGGATTTATTGTTTATCACTGTTTACATATAAATTATTTTCTGCATTGCTTTGTTTTTCCGTTTACTTTATAAGTTTCTGCCTTGTTTCTCCAGTCTAGATTTTTCATTTGTTTTAATGATTAATGAGCTACTTGTTTGCTTTTCAAGTGACTCCCCATCCTCCATACCGATAGGCCTCAAATCAGGCTAAAATTATGAATGTGTCTCATTTTTCTATGAAGATTTTGGGGCGCGACAAAATGCAGCCATGTACTTTTTCAAATTTGTGTATGTTCAAGGTACTTGGTTGCTTAAAAATAAAATGTAATTATTCTAGATGTAAGAAAGTTCTTACTGATGCCTGAAGTAATTGTGAAACAACAGGGGAAAACTACTGAACGATAGTAAGCATAGTAAGCTGTGATTTCCAACCCTAATGTGCTGTATGAAGTTGGGCATGGACTCCCATTCCTCACACAACACGGTTACTTCATTCCATCATCACACCATTAGGCTTGCTTTTTTTGGAGGGGGGGGGGGGGTCAGATTTCCATATGGAAATTAAACCGTTCCGGGATGAAAAAAACTTCACTAAAATGATTTAAAATTCCAATATAGAAGGATATTTTTATGATTGACATTGATGACACCAAAATATTTTATATTTTGTAACATATTTCTAAAAATGACAAATTTATAGCTTGTGTTAATTTAATATTAATGTTTTTTTTTTCTTTTTCTCATTCTTTCATTCACCATCAGTAACCACTTGTCCAGTGCTGGTTTGCGAAGGTTCAACATTTCTGCAGGAAGCGTAGGGCACAGCGTGAACACAGACATTTTCATGATTTGGCTCACGGATGACTGATATAAACAGTCGAGCTTGCAGGATCGCTGCCTGTGTCTTTCACTCCGCAAAGCACAGGGACACTGTGCTGCTAGAAGCACCGTCTAGCATTTTTGACAAATGTTCTCCAGTTCTCCACCAATCAAAGTATTTTACCATGAACTGCATCAGTAAAAATTACCCACATATATTAAATTGTTTAATAAGTGGTTTAACGTTGCAAATCACTTTTGGGGAAAAGTGTCAGCTGAATGAATTAAGAACAATATTTAGTTACACGGTAACTGGTTTTCTTGTGGAGGAAGCGCAGTAGTGTGGGCTTTGCAATGTGAAAGACACTACTGAGTGTGAATAAAATGCCTAATGTGCAAGTAAAAAGATGACATAGCATAAATGCATGCCATTCTAAATAATAAGCCCACTGTATGGAAAATGACACATTTTCATAAGGTCTTGCATTGGTTTTCTTTGTATGGGAGCCAGTTGTATGAGGAGTGACTGTACTGTATTTTAACTTTTATAATGAAAGCTTTGATCTTTGGTGAGCAGCAATTGTTTTAAATTGACTAACACAAATGTCTAGACGCTAAGTGACACCTGCATACTGTATATGTCCAATAACGTAACGCTGATCCAAATACAGTTATTATTATTATTCTGTCTTATTTGCTCTTCGCCAGACATGCAATTGGGAAAAGTAGTTCTAGTTTTGGGTGCTGCTCAGTTTTAATGAATGGGGAGGAAATCCTTGGGGGATGAAGGAGTCTCTAGTAAGCTTTGCTCTACATTTTGCATAAAAACTTGCTTCATGGATTTTCATATCACTTACGCCTGCCGGATGCCCAAGCCTAACAGCACAGACTGCATTCCAAACCCAAAGTTACCGCTAACCTAGGATATCGAACCGCTACTGGGTGCCAAGACCTGCTTCCTTCAAGCCATGCTGCAAATATCCTGGTTTAGTTCCTCATTCCAAATGTCCTATTGGTCTTTGCTAACTGTGTATGAGATCTCGATGGCTGCACAAGGCAAGTGCTACAGACAGCCACGTGGCCACCGGTTTCGTTCAGGTTTAGAGCTGGATTCCTAGAACCAAAGACGCCTTTCTTATAGCCCTTGCAGCAGACTTCATCATAGGTGTGGAGCAAGACGCCGTGGCTTGTCAACAGGGCATCCACTCTGATGAGGCAGACTTGTAGACTGCTGTCGCTACCTAGTGGCACACAAGGGGAATGGCCAACACTCAGGAGGACATTGGAACTGTGACAGACGGGGCAGATGTGTGGCATCTCTCACGGAGGTCATCTGGTCATGTTCCAGACAAAATAGGGTCACACCAAGGGACCACCCGTGCTCTCTGCATGTGCTTTGTGGTAGCTTCGGTATCGGAAGCACTATGTGTAATATTTTTATTGTTTATGAAATTCTGTGGGAATCGTTCTGGAAGTGAATAATTTTACCCGCTGGCTGACTCGGTGATCGGCTTAGTTTAAAAGCTAAGTTTCCTCTATATTTTCAGACCATTTGGAAGCACTTTTTTGAGGAGGTCTAAGGAAAACTTAGACTCAAAAGGATGAACTACAAGCAGCATCAGCTGAAGTCCTGCTTGAGCCAAGGTCTAGTTTTGTTGCTTTTGTGTTTTCCTAAGTGAGCACAGTTAGTCAAAACATTGTTAATATTTGGTCACCCACAGCCATTCGTAACATTAAGATCGGAACAAGCAACGTCAATTTATTTCCCATGCATTTCCCCAGCTTAAAAATTTAAAGGGATGAAGTTGGTTGCAAAGAGGTTTTTTTAGATTCTAGTTTTTATTGTGTTTCTGTAATATAGAGGTGTACTTTTGTAAAGAGGACTATTAATGTATTTGTTATGTTTTTGTTCAGCTGTATTTTCATTCCCCTGTGTAAGCGGGAGGCCCAGAAGTCATGTTCTGCCGGATCAGAGGTGTGCAGCAGTTCTCCAGCGGTGACGCCCATGATTGTCCAGTGTGTCCTGTGCTCATCCTGTGTCTCATGACTGAAGCCAGCCGTGTCGCTCGACCCAAAGCACAGTGATCCGTATTAGTTGCCTTATTACAGACACTTTCTTCTCTTTTTACAGGGTTAATGGAGTGGTGACACAGAGATACAGAGAATAAGCCATACTGTAAAGTCGACCCTTGGCCATGATCTTAAAAAGTGTGACAAATCAAAAAATGTATAGAGCTTTCAGGTGTAGTTTTTTGGTTTTCCTGTTTTTGCTAAATATTTCAAGACACTGCTCTGTCTTTACTGTACTGCTTTTTCAAAGTATTATAAAGCCAGTTAAATTAGATTCATATCAAACAAGTAGTGCTAACAAAAGGACTCGCACTATAAAGGGGATCCCACTACCTACCTAACCTTCTCTCTAAGCACCATTTTACCTTATATTAACCCTCAACCACCACGGCAACCCCATGGTCAACCCACAGCAAGCCTATCCAGCCACTATGCAATGGCTTGTATCTCCCTAAAACCTATTCTAGCGAACTACAAACGCAAACATGGCATAGCGAAGTGATGGTGCAGTATCTCATTGGGGTTGTCAAGTGGGCACCTTCTTTTGTCGAGTTAGGCCAGTGACACCTCCAGAAGGCTCAACCACAGCTCAGGTGTCCCAGAACTGCTCCCCTCCACCACCACGTGCACCACTGCACTACCCAGCAAAACAACACATGCTATTCCCCTTAGCACCCCATCTAACAATACGCTCACTGCCCATTCTGCTACTCATGAGGAAGAAACTCCTTTCCTACCTTTATCACTCCATTTATTCAACATTTTGCGTTAACCACACAAATACCACCACCTGCTTACTGCTAACAGATACCGTTTAACCCTAACCCTACCAGCTCAAGACTTCCTCGCCTGACTTCCATTCGCGCTGGTCCTTTTCCTTCATACCCAAAGTCTCCCCTGTTCAGCAGCCTCGTCATCTCCCTCACTGCCTGCCGCAAGTTCTGTCCTCGGATCCTGAGTTCACGAAAGCAGTTAAAATATAAGATATTAGTAAAATATAATTTATTCAAGGTTTCAAACTTAGGTTGTCTGCACAACATTGTACAATCATAGCAATTGGATTACTGATTGTTGAAGGTTGCAGTGGTCATTACATTCTTTGTATGCACATTTCCATATACAGTAAACATATTTTAAGGATTTCATTTCTGTAGACTGGTAATGTATGTCAGAACAGCGGCTGAATAAATGCCTTAATCTCTGGAAAAGCCTATATTTTACTAAGGCTTTGTTGTAATTTCATTTTCAAGGGTCAACCTACAAAACAGAACTGTGATCTTCGCACTATTTTCAAATTATAACTTTACTATGTTAAGATGTCTAAGTTTTTGGGTCTGTTGCCCAACTCTTTCTAGGTGCACCCAACCGTGGGGGCAGCCACAAAGCATGTATAGTACACCATGGTTGGCAGTAAACCATGAATGTTTTATATGGCACATAAATCAGACTTTCTCTTTTTTCAAAGTGGAAGAAGCTGTTGAACAAGGTTCATTGGTTTGCTTTGTTCATAGCCCGACGGGTCACACTAGCACCAACTTCAACATGCTGTCGTTTTTCTGCTTTGTCAGCAACTAGAGCATCTATCCTATCAGCCACTGCAGGTGCGAAAAACTGACTTCTTCGGGACTTGAACACACAAGGTCACAGCCATCATAGAACTGTTGAAGGGTTTTAAATTATTGATACTGAAGAGATGCATCAGCTGTAAGAGAAGCGCAGTACAACTTTGGATCATTAATGGCGAATTCGTGCTTCACTGTAATCAATGATAACACTATGTTTAAGGGGATGACTTAAAACTCCCTTTTATCTCCCACCATTTTCCCAGCTTCTGGAAAAAACCAGAGGCAAGTGTGGCATCTGCATGTTTTCAGAATTGCTTGCAGATGGCTCCTGGGGGGGGGTTAAGGACAGTTTTTTTGATGGCACACTGTGGGTAAAGACATTGTGCCAACTTTCATTTTACATTTTTGTATAATAGCTGTACAACCAAGAGTTGAAACACAAAATTGTACATATGCTCTATTTTTAAAAAAAAAAAAAATATATATATATATATATATATATATATATATATATATATATATATATCATCACTAACAGTTATAGTAACATGTAATTCAAACTTGTCTGTATTTTTCAAAGGTTTTAATGTAACACTGTCGACTGTTAAAATAAAGTGTATACATATGTTGGTTCTGTATTGCATCACACATTCAGCCTACTTGATTGTGCTATCGTTTCAGCTTTTGTTGGTCGGATGTGCAACTTTCAAATCAATTTTTGTTTTTTTTATTTTCTGTATTTGTGCAACACAGTAAGCAAAGGTCAGAGTACTGTGGTTTTCAAGTTATGGTGCAGTCTAAGAATTATGTGTTTATTTTGTAGCAATGACACAAAAACAAATTTAACTGGCATTTGTAACCATAAGCACACATTCCTATAATAAAATGTGCTTTTTACTATTGACAGAGACATTTTGTATTAAAAATATTAGGACTGTAATAGTGCAATAAAATTTAAAACAAACGGCCATTTGAGCATTCCGAAAAGGTTACAACAATTTTGGTACGTTTTATAACTCATTCTTCCACAGCTGTCAAACAGGCACACGATAAAACAAGACAAAGTGTGCTGACCAACACCCCGACCACTTGTGTGGCACCAAACAAATTAAGACGGTAAAACTACAATAGGGTTCCATGATAAATAAGGCTTAAAAAGCAGCGCTGTGGACGTGAGCAGCAGCTAGCGAGGAGCTCACAGGCCTCCATTCTGCTCCAGCTTGCAGAACAGATCGAAGCTCCGCAGCTGGGACTCCCTCTTCCCGTCCTTCCACACGATGACCAGATGGTCTGTGGAGCACGTCACCAGTCCTCGCTCTTCCATGCTGATGAACATCTGCAGACAGCAGTGGGCAAAGGGTTTACTGCTCATCAGGAAAAAACCAAACATCCAAGCCCTTTTCCAAGCTGCACTGACTTTACGCAAACTGGCTCCATTGCAGCTTCAATGTACACTTCAAAATTCATAGTCAAACTGTATTTCACCTCATGTATTGACATCATGCGCAAGTAAGCAAAAACGGCAAACTCATTCAGCACCACAAGGCCCTGCCCAAGCTTTGCCCTGGGTGTCTTATAAAAACATTAAATCTATGATGATAGACGCATTAGTTTACTTTAAAATACCGCGCTTGGAAGAAACCACTGAAGAGCAGTAATGTTACTGCAATCATTCCAGAGAGGAAAAACAGTTGAAAAACGTTTAAAAAAAAAAAAACCACAGAGGAAGTCATCCATCAACTTGTAAACAGCTGCTGAGGCACATGGGAACTAACAAAATTTCAATAAACTGTTAATTACTTTTCATCATATATAACTAAACATAAATCAGCATTTTAACAAATGAAACCTCTCCTGGGAAGCACAGTTATTTGCTTATACAACCAAAATAAAACCAGCAATCCTTAAAAAAAAATTTAAAAAAAAAGGCAGGACCAAAAAAAATTCAAGTGGGAACACAAATCCCAAAGTTTTTTTAGCACACAGATATCCCCTATTTTCCCCATGATGAGCAACAGTGGCATAGAGAAACAGAATTAATATACCTAATTTTACAGCATTTAAGAAAGTGAGATTACTGTGCCAAACAAATGGTAGTTTACCTTCTGCAACTCAGCCAGCTGTACAGTACAACCCACACAAGGTGCTTGTGGTCATTACCTGGACAGCCCCAGAGTGACCGATGAGATCACCTATCAGCTCCAGCATCCGCAGCCCCAGGACCTCCTGAGCCTTTTTCGTGGGCTGGCTGGTGTGTTTGCTGGAACGCCCAAAAGGCCACATGCCAAAGAAGCCTGCAATGACGAGGGAGGCATCATCATCATCATCAGGCTTCAAGAAAAATGCACTAAGAGGAAACACTTCAGCAACAGGGCAGCAACAAAGATTCCCAAAAGGAAATCAAGTTCCTTAATATAAACTGGCACAAGTAAGGCAGAGAGGAACAAATACTTCGGAAACTTGATTTATGGGGATACCCTGAACACAGACTGAGCTTCTTGAGGTATGGGAAGTCAGAGCATGAAACACATGTTGCACTACCATGAGGGTCCTCTTCCAAGCAAAAGGACAGATGAGCAGTGGAAACCACAATTCTATTGAACAAGGAAAAGTCTGAGCAGAAAGCCAATGATGGCCCGAATCAATCTCAGCAGTCCAATTGCACTTCAAAGCAAGGGGGCATCTGGGAAATGTTATTCCCAAAGTCACATCATCCCTCCTTCTCTAGGAGGACCTGGGACTCAGGACTTCTGCCCCCCCCCCCCTTGTTAGGGGGAGGCATGTGCTTGGCTCCAACCCCAAAACAGCATTTCTTTTGAAACGCACTTCCTGAGTGCCGCTTGTGGGAGGTCGTTTGTTTCGGCTCCAATTTCACCAATTTATGCTGGGGGTCCTGGGCGCGGTGGGAGGGGGGGGTATATGCACCTGGACCGTGTTAGCAGAATGCAACCGATGGAGGATGAAGTTTAGCATCGAAGCATCAAAAGTATTTGAAGTGTTTTATTTTTTTATAAACATGTGAAGAAAGCTCAAAAAATCCAGGTTTTTGAGCTTCAGCAAAACCTCATCCTCCACAGTCTTTGAAGCTGAAAAGGAGATTTCTCTGTTCATCTGGAAAGCAGCCACACGGATGGGAACCTGGGAACTGGCACGCTGGGAGCAGGTTTCAGCCAAGAGGGAAAATGTCTGCTTTTTACACATGTAAAAGTGGACAACAAGAGGCGATCTCACTGGGCTGCTCTCAGAACAGTTCAGGAGCTGGACTGTAACCAGATCAGATTTAAATAATGGAAATACACTTTTTAAAAAATATGCACACACATATATACACGTGCGTGTGTGTGTGTGTGTGTGTGTATATATATATATATATATATTTTTTTTTTTTTTTTACATAAAACAGGACAGTTATAGGATCTGAGCCAATGCCCAGTTTCCAAGCTTGTCCTTGAACATCACAGTGGTCCCCACTTGCAGGTTCTGTACCTGGCAGGTGAACTAAGTGACATGACTCACCACTACCACTGCTGTGTCCTGACGCAGTAAACTACTTCACCAAGCGATGGTGCTCGTAATAATCATTTAGTGGCTGATGGGTTCAGTTAAACATCACCGCAGCAACCAGCTTTTCAATAAAGCCTCCCATTCCTCCCTCTTTCTCCATCTCTAAGGAATGGGTCATCACCTGGAGTGGCCGGTTCTGCTGCCAGAGGCAGGTCCTGGAGTTCCCATATCCTCACACTGCCATCCTCAGAACAGGACATAAGTTGGCTGTGGGAACAAAAAACACATTTAACAGCGCACACTCCCTTCCCAAATGGCAATCTGCACTGTAGAGCTGTACAACTATTACAGTGTATAATAGGGTAATTTTACCGCCACCGCTGTACATTTTCTACATCGTGTATACAACGTACGCCTGCTGCTCCATTTATGAACTGTTGACTAACAAACTGTTCATTCATATAATTTTACAGAAAAAAGTTCTGGCAAAGCAATTCTAATCGCTCTCCAAAGTGTCACCCCTTCACAAACAGATGAGCACTGTGAACAGTAAGCACAGCCTAAAGCTTCTTAAGAGTAGAGAAGCAAAAAGGGCAAACAAGTTGCAAATGATCCTTCTACATCTACCAGTGCAGAACCACACATTAAGTACTGCCTCCCTGTCACTCTACACCGCTATGTAAATCCTCCAGCTCTTATGTTATGAGAAGCTGTTACTGCTTCAAGGTAGCTATCATACAACTTTCACTTCTTTCATTTCTTATAATGATTTTACTTATTATGCTCATATTGGGTGTTGATGTTTGGGGTGAAAGAAAGGATTTTGGAACAACAACAGCCCAGTCTGGTTTTTACCGGTGCCTATCCACACAATGTTGTAAATTCCTCCTGTGAAGCCATCCCAGTTCCTCAGGGGGAAGGGATAGGAGAGGGAGAGAGAGAGTTTGTTGCACTCCACTGTTTCTATCCAAAAAAGCTCTCCTGTTGCTTCCCACACCATGGAGCTGTCCAGGTTGCCAACATTTACATTTCCTTCAACAGGTGCTTTTCTCCAAAGTGACATAGAACAAAGGTGTATTTAATTAACAGAGAGAGATACAGATGTGTATGTAGAAAAATACTGGTACCCTTTCTTTTTCCAAAAAAAAAAAGTGCTTATAATTTATAACATATTACAGTATTTTAAATAATGAAACGAATGAAAATGCCATGGACAAAAATATTGGGAGCCTTAACCTAATACTATGTTGCACAGCTTTTGGAGACAATAACTGCAGCCAGTGCTTTCTGCAGCTCTGAATGAGATTTCTACACTTCTCCACTGTTGGTTTGGCCCACTGTTCTTGAGCAAGCTACTCCAGTTCTCTCAGGTTTGATGGATGCCTTCTCTCAAATGCAACTTTCAGCTCTTTCCACAGATGTTCTTTAGGACTCAGATCAGGACTCATTGCCAGCCACTTCAGAATGGTCCAATGTTTTCTTCTCATCCATTCTTGTGTGCTTTTTTGGTGTGTGTTTCAGGTCATTATCCTGCTGGAGGATCCACAACCTGTAACTAAGATACAGCTTCATGATACTGGGCTGTACGTTTCCCTCCAAAATGCCTTGATAGTCTTCTGATTTCATTGTGTCCTGCACAGATTCAAGGCAGCAAAGTAACCCCAAAACATTTCTAAAACTCCTTCATATTTCATGGTAGGGACGGTGCTCTTTTTTTTTTTTTTGAAAGCTTTATTCTGTTTTCTGTGACGTGTTGCCAGATGAGCTTTTTGGCAAATCTGGGTTCTCCCAGAACAACTATGGCTTGTCAACATGCATTTTGGCAAACTCCATTCTAGCTTGTTTTTGCATTTCTCTCTTAGAAGTGGCGTCTTCCTAGGTCTCCCACCATGGACCCCATTTTCATTCAGAGAGTAATCAGTGGTGCAACTTGAAACTGTTGCACCTTGAACATGAAGGTCAGCTTGGGTTCATTTTCCTTTTTTCTTGGTTTTTTCTCCACCATTCAAACAATCTTTCTCTTCACTCTGCTTTTCCTTCTCTTTCCATGTTCAGTGAGATTCATACAGTGACAGAAACAGACTGAGGACTTTTCTCCATGTAAACTGGCTCAGTAACCCATGATGCCAATTAAAAGAGAATCATCTGCATGAACTATCACTATAATACAATTATTTCTTATAATTCCTAAAGGTACCAATACTATTGTCCAGGCCATTTTAGACTGATTTCATAGAATAAGCAAGAACTTAGTTCTTGTCAACTTTTTAGTTCCATTGCAAACCAAACATTGCATGTATGGATGGCAAAAGATCTTTTCATTTCAAGACTTTTCTGGAGTAGTGGTGCACCATTTGAATAAAATACAAGGGCAGCAATACTTTTGGCCACATCTGCACAGATCCAGACAGACACTGCTCAAAGTACTTTCACTTGGTGCAATAGCAGCTTTTCCCAGTACCCCAGTAGTTGCCTGTACAACTGATGGTGAGCCCCAGCCTGCTTTGTGTCACAGTCGACTTTGACTAACAAGCTAACTCTTAATAAATTTTGAAAATCGTGGATCAACTGTGTTCAAAGTATAGATAATGTACCAGTGAGTACAGTTGCTGGAAATTAGTTTCTGAAGAATTTTGTGAACATGTTTGAATTGGGCGATCAAGTCTTCCCAACTCTTCAGCAGCACTTTACAGAAACAGATATTTCTGGGCAATTTTCTATACAGTGTTCCATAAAATTACCAGGTTGCCAAGGTATACTTTTGAGTGGTCATGACTTTTCTTTATTTAAAAAAAAAAAAAAAAAAAGGCAGTTTACTTATTTTTACTCATATAAACTCCTATCACTTAACTTCCAAAGCCTAATTTAAATGTAAATTGTACGTGCATCTATTATACTGAACAGTATTAAGGTTATAGTAATACTGATATACTTCTCAATGCGATATTAGAGCAATAATTATTATTATTACACAATTAATGATGCAGCTCAACAGTCTGCTGTCCTTTAACATCCAGAAGGACATGACAGTTTACTGACACCTGATGTCCACCTCATTCAATTCCCAATGAGGTGGACATCCCGTCTCACTCAGGGTGTACCAGCCTGAGCAGCATCACAGCCTTAAGCTCCCTCCGCAGAAACAGACTGGAAGTACAAACCCATCTGGCAGAAGTAAAGTGTGGAGGATGTTGGAGTCGTGGGCGATTTTTCTGTAAGCAACTACACTTTTGGTCATCACATTGTAGACATACAGCCCGTTTCCGATAGCAGCAACGATGAGCTGGGGTAAAAAGTTCAGGAGATTATTAACATTTTACCTCAGTACTTACAAAAGGCAAACAAAACATGGACAGAATGCAGAAAATATCAACATGAGAACCCTGTATCTTTTCCACCATAGCATGACCATACCTCCCCATCTGAAGCAAGGTGCTGAACAGACATCTCACTCTGCTTCTGAGCTCCCAGCTTGATTTCTGCCTGAGGAGCTGGATGTGACTCACCCCACAAGATCCTCTCAGAGGCATGGGCACTCCAGTTCAGGGAATCCCACACAATCAGCTCCCCAATGTGAGAGCCACTGGCAAACAGCTGATCTGGTTGATCAACACGGGAAAAGTCGAAAGGTTCAGACTGCCAAGTCTCAAAGGTATCATCCAAAGAGCCGTCAGGCCACCAGCTTTTCTTGGATTTTAATGTACTCTATAAGCATGATGGCTCTAGAATAATTACCAATAAAAAGCACACCAAGAGAAGATTTTAGCTCTTGTGAAGATGACCTCAATAGAGAGGATGTTCTCCTGATTACTGCTTTGTACAAAAGGGCCTCCACTTACCGGTAACACTGATCAGCGTCCGTATGCTGTCCTGGTGGTCTGTCAGTCTGCAGACTTCAGACACAGCAGCTTCTCCTTCGGATGATGCACTGCTCAGCCTGTAAATTACTACAGCAAGGTGCATGTGAGCAGTCTTTATCTCCAAGATTATCCCAATTCATTTGGCTTTTTCACTGCAACTCACCTATTTCTTTGTCCACAGCAGCAGCTATGCCATTCTTTGGCAACTCAACCATGGCAGATATTCCTTTAGGAACAGAAAACCAAAAAGTTGTTTATTCAGCAAACTTCAAGATGCATAATTGCTGATGAACAACTATCATAGTTTGTGCGCACTTCAGTAACTTCACCCATTCCATAGTACCTGCATCGCTATGATGATCTGTCTTCCATAAGAGGCTGAAGTTCCTGTTCCACATGCACATCTCATTCCCCCCAGAGATCCACAAATCAAGGCGATCTAATACTAACAAGCACTGGACAGGGGGGAAACACACACAAAGTCCCAAATGACCAAACTTACTTCACCTTTTCATAACAGAGGCAACTAGCCTATATATAATAACAGCTAACACACTGTGCTACAGAAATTACAATCCCAGAATTGGTGGAAAGAGTATCAGGCTCAGTGCATTCATTTCATCCACAATCAAAACACTGCTGTGTACAGCAGATAGAGGTGCTGCCTTAACTCCTAGCACTGTGGGACCAGCACACTGGAGACTACCTGGATGGCTTAAATATTTCCCTAGGAATTTACAAGTTAAGTTCCTGCGCAGTTGTTTAAAAAAAATTACATAATGGTTATTTTCTCTCATAGCAACAAACACCTAAGATCTGTGGCGAAAGCAAAGAAGAGATACAAAGTTGGCTCTAGTTTGCACTGAAACTCCATCACTGTTAAATGGTCTTATTTCTGTTGTACTAATTTTGAGAGCAGTTTAAGCTTGGCATATTGAAACCTTGCTCTGGGAACATCATTTCGCTCATGGGAATGGTGAGAAAACATCCCCAGTGAGACACTGCCTTAAAGTTCCAGAATGTCTCGGTTTCCCATGGCCTTCAATGACTTAAGCCGCACAGTTCAAATTTTTCTTTTCGGCCCATATAAATGTGCATGTCCTTGTATGTGTGTGATACCTTCATGATGGAGAAAAAAGTGAATCATATGAACAACTATGCACAATTTCTGCCCCGTCTAGTTAGTTATGGATCACATGTCAATATTTCCAGAAACAGCAAATCTGTTACCCACATCGGTTACTGACTCCGGGCCAAATAACCTTTCATTCAACAAAAAGATACAGTAGAGGATTTTTTCCATGTTACCTTCTATAGAAAAACTTTTCTGTGCTGATCTAAAACATTTAAAGAGCTTAAACCACAGAACTACTGCTCCAAAATCTTACAGTCTTCCTGATGGCTGACTTACTGTAATGTTGTATTAAAAAATAATGGTTACCCATTAGAAGTTTGCCAAAAAAAATTATAACACAGCATACTGAACAGGCAGAGCCAAAATCCAATAAAAAGGAATATGGACAAAAGCATGCTATCCAACACTTTGCCCACAATGAATCCAGCATTTGACCCATGCTCTCTTGACAGACGATGGATCTATCCATCAGAAACAAATCAATTGCTGAGATGCAGGACAACAGAAAAATAAAGTTCATTTCTTAATATTGCTTTTTGATAATTCCATTTTGATTTAAAGAATCAAGAATTGTTTTATGTCGGACTGTTTTATGCAACAGGTGTACAAGGAAGAACAAAATAAAGTTCCTCCGGGACAACAGTACAATGAATGCACAAAAAAGGTAAATATAAAGATGAAATAAATATATACAGATATAAAAGATACATATAAAACAAATATAAAAATAAATATATTTTTAAAAATGACCAAAACTAGAATATATAAATGTATGAACATTTGGCAGAGGTACCCATTTTGCACACTTACCCTTGCAGAGGACAGCAAATCGGAGACCATTTTTACCCGATTCCCCGTGTCAGGATTCCACATCTACATGGTGACATTCAGGAAAAGCTGATCAACAGAACACTTTAATACAGACCTGATGGCTGTCGAAGCTGACTCAATGCACTCACTGTCCTACAGCCACTGCAACTGATACTTATACCTTCTCAACTTGTGAACTTTCCGCTCACAAAGCTTCAGAGAATTATGTCCAACGGCTGCATGTCCAAGTTCTTATACAGAGTCATAACCGTAAATTCACTACACAAGCTGTTGGCCCAGAGTCCCAGAAATCCCAGCCAAATAGCCACCACTGCAGCAATGGAGCATTTGTATAACTGTGGTGTGTTTCTCTGGTTCTATTTCATGTTTACCAACCCTAGTAACACATGTTTGAAAAATCCTGATGGTGCTGGTAAAGAGTGCCACTCATGGGTTCTCTAATGTCAGAATTAATTACTCCTCAAATGGCAGATTTGGCCCATTTTGTGAACATGATCATTGTATATTTCAACTTACATTCAAATCAACTTTTCAACAGATCTTCAGCCCCTATCATATTTTTGAGTTACTGACAATGTATAAAACATAAATGGATAGAGAGACAAGACAAATAAATGTTAAAAATTCTCATAATGACAACCCTATGAGAGATGGAGGGGTAAACATTATGAAAGAGGATACGCTAAGTGTTCGATCTGAGGAGGCTGTGAGGAGGTGGACGTGGCTGCTGCTCCCACTGGGGCCGTTGTATACTGCCAGGGCAGTGATCTGCTGGGAGTGGCCCCTCAGCTCCTGAAGACACTCCCCTGTCTGAGACAGAGCTGGCCTTTAGTTGCAGTCACCAAATCACCCCCTCACCCTGCTCACACGCTGCCCTGAGGCTTCCACAACACAGGAAAAAACAAGGTGTTCTCAGCAGGAAAAAGCGGTGTAACCCAAAGACAAACTCTCACACAATACTAATCTCATAACGGGCTAAACATTATTTCCAATGAAGGAAAGCCACTGGAAAACATGAGGAAAGACACCCCCACCTAAACAGAGCCTGAAGAAGCCTGAATACACGGGCATTCATCTTCTCACCAGGCGGATTTTTGTGCCTACAATGGCAGGTTCTGCTACAATTAAACCAGCATCCAATAAACTAAGAAGCTGGAAAGCCAGAAAAAAAAAATTTAGAGGATGGATCCAAACCACAGCTCATTTCCTGGGGAGGGCCAGACTCACTTTGCTGGTTTCTCTATTTCTTAAAATAACCCCTCCACTCTGAAAATAAAATGCAGCACTGCCATCTATTGGCAAAGTTCATCCACCCTGCTGTCCCCCAGAGGGTACAGTAAATTTCTCCCTGAATTGCAAATGCATTCACGCATTTGACTTTTCGCCAAACCAACATACATAGATAGGTTGTCAGATGGTTCTGAACACATCCATGTAGCTAATAGGAGATCAGGATAGATATGGGCCTTAAAAGAGTTTCTGAAAAAAATTCTCGAAGCCCTGAGGGATTCAGCAAAATAATCCTCAAGGTACACTGAAATTATTCACAACTGCCATAACACTGAAGTGAATGAATTTCATCATTGTTGCAATTATAAATAAGTAATAACCCCAGTAACCTGTATATTCCACACCAGCACCAGGCCATCATCTCCACCAGATGCAAACCTGAAAAACACAAAGGAAAACACAAAGGAACATTTAAAACAATATAACTATCAGCATTTGAAATAAGATCTGACTTGTATGACATGTTCAGATGTAGACGTCTTTTTATTCAACGTGTATCTTTCCTACTTTAATCTGTCTCAGTACCATGTAATCTTAGTTTTGGAATGCCTACCCACCATATTTCCTAATCTTTCCTACATTAGCTGACTGTTAATGCATTTATATGCAAAGTATTCAGAGCAAAGATAACTTGAAAAGGCTGTCATCCACATCATGTCACCACTGGCCTGACCCTAATCAAACTGCCTTTGTGCTCATCTCATTATTTGACAGCATTCTGCCGTTCTACCAACCACTGATTATGTCACTAATATGTCACTCATTTCCAGTAAAGACCAGGAATTTACAGGCACGAACAGACAGGAAACGCATGTCCTCTGTTAACCTGATTGATCTGGGTCATCGGATTCTCCCTGCTCTCAGATCAAGAGTCCTTCACACGCCACGGAACGATTTACACAACAATTTATCTGAGGTTTTTGTCAACCCGAACAGAAAAGCCTGGCTGGTCCAAAAAAAAAAAAAAAAAAAAAAGGCATAAGAGAAAGCCTTGCATCAAGCTGTGTCTCATCAGGGTTTCAGTGAAAGTCCTGTTCTGAGGTCAGTATCACTGGGTGTCCTCTGACATGACCCACTCTTGGCCCCTGACACTAAACCAAGTTATAGGAAAGTGTAATAAAAAAGAAGGAAAAAAAAATCAAAATAAGGTATGGGCAAAGAGGTTGACAAAGGGCAGATCTTCTGCCTCCAAAATCAATCTAAAATTTGTTCCGTAACCGGACTTCGCCTAAGCCCTCCTAAAGACTGGAGGACCCTTCTGCTGAGACCTCAATAACAAGCGATTACTGGAGGAGACGAGGTGTGACAATCCCCCTCATCCCCGAGCCCCACTAACACTGCACACGCACCGAGTCCAGTTGGCCTTGTGTCAGCTTTAAAAAGTCATAATTATACAGCTGCACAACCCTACACACCTGACTCCAAAATGTGACTAGGTGAGTCTGGCTCATATTTACTTGTTCCCTTGCACAGGGGACCAACAAAGAAATGATTAAGCGGCCGTCATGGTCTGCTTGCTTCTGGGGAAGATTCATCACTGACATTCATTTCAGCAGAGCTGGAAAAGATGGATCCAGGAGGTGGAGGAGGGTTGGGGGGCACAGCACATACCTCAGGTCATCGATCTGCACCAGAAAGCGGACGATGTCATAGTGGCCCTTGAGCACCTGCAACTCTGTGTAAACATTTTTTGGCTGCTCCTCTCCAATGACCAACACAGGGCTTTTCTGTGGATGACAATACCCACACACACACGCACAAACATATACAATGATGAAAGTTAAGTCATTGACAATAATAACTGCAACTTGTACATTTCCCATTAAATATGCTGTCTACTTTTACAGTTCAAATTCTTTCAATACATATACAGTATACATCACTCTTTCAGGTTTTTCGTTAAATTTGATGTGATGAAGTTAACAGACAATTTATTCAGTTCAATCCACATCACTAGAGATATTTGTGTATTTCCTATTGTGTAAAAAGTCTAACATTTTTACGTAAAATTAAATACGTTAAATAAAATTATACTAAATAAATTCACTATGCCTACTTTGATAGCAGTATCGATTTTTTGATTAAATGACGCTTGCCACTTTGATTCGGGGGGTATTTTCAGCAAGGAAAGTCAAGGTAAATTCTTTGACCAAAGGTACTGCAAATGTAGCAGGCAGGAAAACCTGAACCTGCAAAATTCAGATTACAAGCCGACAAAGTGAACAACTGCACCACCTGCCTGGAAACCAACACTTATGCCAGTTAAATATTTTTTGAAGCTACTGCATTATTACGGATTCATTTTTGACAAAATGCCATAAAAAAATAAAAAATAAAAAAAATAACAGTTATTGAAACGCTTGTGAAAGTTCCGTCACTTTACTTTGTATATCGGCACACCAGGCTTCTGTTTCACACAACAAAATACATTTCCAGGATCCACAAACACACACTTAACCAGTTTTTACTTTTACAGATAATAAGGTAACCAGACCTGGAGTTTCGAGAGCCACATTTTCATTTCTGCAAAGGAAATGTTTGGTATCTGATCATCCTTTCTCATTAATTTCTATTAGAAACCTTTATTTGTGCTATCTGACTTCAGAATAGTTTCCACCTGGGCCTGTTACTTTACTACATGCAAATTCGTGAGGTACTGGGGCACCAAACACACTGGCAATAACACTCAGTGCAGATAAGCAGAAAAATGGAGGGGGGGGCCTATTGGGCCTTTCAACACTAAGGAAACCTTAGAAACCTGGCAACAGTAACATATAAATATAGTTTAGTTAGGCTGTACAGACGCACTAAACAACACCAACATTGACTAAGGCAGTAACGCCGTCTCAATTTTGCGTTTATTTTTACGCTTATTTGTAGGTTCAGAGAGAAGCTGAATGAATGGGGTTTTCCGTTTTACGAACAGACTGAGCTTTCTGTCGTAAAGCGGGGTGCGGTGTTCATGGCGGACCGAACGAACGAACGACTGAACGACTGACCGACCGACCGACCTCCACGGCGCCCGGTGCCTCTCGGCCACCGAGGATCCATCGCAGCATGTCTCCCCGGCTCAAAGACACGTAGACCCTTGAAGAAATAATAAATAATAATAATAATAATAATAATAATAATAAATCTGAATATCCCTTGTGCTGGCGGGGAAAAGGGAACAGCAGCCTGGCGCTTTCAAAGCAGAAGCAAACGCGATTTAAGATAAATGACAGCTAAGTAAACAGGAATGCTTGCAGTTAATAACTGCCATAACCTTTATAAACACTTCTCGTTGCCATTCAGAAGACTTCCTGCCCTCTTTCTTAAAAATATATATTCAGAGTGCGTGAGTTAACCCACAAATATGAATGTGCTATCGACATATATTTTTATTTATTGGCGCAAGTCATAATCGGTTAACTTAATCAAAATTTTGTATTTTTAATGTTGTGTACTGACCCATCTGATGTTTGAATTTTATGCTACAAAGAGGGTTTTGTGGAACCAGAAAACATACGAGGATGAAGAAAATGAAATGCGCAGCTTACTGCTCCTCCTGCTGACTGTCATGTTTGCGGGAAATTGTTAGCCTGCGTTTAATACCAACTGGATAGGGATGTACGAAGCACCTTGCACCCTTAGCGTCGATCCAGGCCGTATTGGGATCAGAGTATCTGCGCAGTTACACGGCAGCCCTAATGTCCACGAATCCACGCCGCCACTGCTTCCACTCGGTGTTGAAGGTTATTTTAGAATCAAATTACATTCTGTCACTATCAGTCTTGACAGTTTTTAAAGTAACTCACTGCGCTGGTTAAACGTTACTGCTATGGGCACATTTTCTTCTCTTTTAATCCCTTTGTGCGGAAACAATCCTTCCTATTGCTAAAACTACGGAAGCTTGGACAGACAAACAGTACCTTAACGAAAAACGCCAATTCCACAACGCCTTCCCCGCCAGTCTCAGTTCCGTAAATGTATCGACTACTGTATTTCTATTAATATGTATTTCTATTAATCTGTCCACAGTTCTAGTTCACGTGTGCTCTGGTGCGGCAGCTATAATTTAATTCCCTCTAACTGTATTTAAACTAAAGGTTTGCTCATAGTGTATTGTCGTGGGTGTCATTTTGGAATATACAGTAAAAACATTTGTACGATTATATTTTGCATTGTGGTATATTAAGCTCCACGTGTATCGATATTTTAACAGCTCCTCTCGTTCAAAACAAAGAGGTCCTTCAGTTTTGCTCATATTTTCCCTGAGGCTTAATGCTTTTTTGTAAAAGGAGACGCAAATGAAGGCGACACGGCGGTCTGACTGAATGTTTGCGGCAGAAGTGACTGCTGAGAGACGCGAAAAGGCGCACTTGCGCTTAAGGTGTGTGCGTGGGGGGGGGGTATAAGTGATGACCAATTTCCTTTTCCAAACAGAAAACATGAGCAGTGGCGACCAAAGTGAAAAATAAGTGCAAAATAAAAAGTTAATAAACAAGAGCACACAAAACGAAAAGCAGCGGTACAAATAAATGAATTGTCGAGGTTATTAACCAACGAGCTCCACTCAGCTGACCCCCACAGGAGCCTTTTAGTTCATATGAATGAAAGGATCATTAATCTTTCCCGAGGCCGTAATTATTTGTTCCACCCAGTTTTTGATCGTGGGGACAAAGAGAGATTGTTTGTGATTTGCCATGGATTTTTTCCTCTTTACCTATATTTTGATTACTTTTAATTTAAGCCCCCATAATGAGGAGCGATGGATTTTGTACCTTTTTCGTAATGAGATTCTTGTTCCTTTAGTCACTCTGCTTCTGAGTGTGCGTGCGTGTGGTCGCGCCCTGTATTTTTTATTTCTGCTTAGTACTCTCTATAATTAAGCTTATTATACTGTACATCCATGTACCATTCCGGATACATCAGGTGCATTTTTAATATACAACGCAGCATTCACTGGCACAGCGTACTTCATGTTTCAGATGCAATAAAAAATAATCGAAATATTATGCATGGCATACATGTTAATGTTTTTAATAATTTGAATTAGTAGTGTAAGAGCACAGAGTGTTTTTCGGGAGTGTTGAATGTTGCAGAGAATCCTTTCTGAAATGTCTTGAACGTGAGTATGTGGTGGAGTTTAAAAGATGGATTTTTGGAAGCTAGAGCTTAAATGGCTGATTCTTGTTGGTAAAATTAAAGGTAAATTGAAACTGTCAAATTTCTGTTCGCTTTTGCTGATGCCATCTCCAAATTGCACGCTTTGTTCTTCCAACCACTAGATGGCGGTATACAACAGTGGTTCCTCACAGGTCCCTGCCAGGTAAAGTTTACCGCACAAGGGTGTATTTAAGAGGGTGTACTTGCATAAAAAAAAGACCAAACGTGTCCAGCTCATGGGTGCACTGAGGTGGGCGCAGTGGCTCTCAAGCAGCTCTATTGTCCCCCAAAATTTCTGCCTAATTCTAGTGAGAACCGTAGCTAATATTTTTTGGTTGATGCACCAGTCTGCTCGTTTAATATTTTTTTATTATACAGCATGAATGTTGGGCTTCTTTACACAAAATAAATATTAATTCATTCCTTGTCAGTACCTGTTTGTTCGGTGCAGGGTCAGGGTGTTCAGGGTGGTCTGGAGTTTATCCTAGAAGCACATATAATGTTGAATATGCCCTGGATGGGATGCAGGTCCATCACAGAGCTATCTTGCGTGCACTCACACGCGCGCACACACACACACACACACACACTAACAGTAATTTAGTGTCACAAGTTCATTGGAAACACACCTTTGAACTGCAAGAGCCAACTGGAGGAAACAAACGCAAACAACAAGAATATGTAAAACATCGACGCAGACTGATCTGGCTCAGAACCCAGAATGTGCTGCCTTCTTCTCAACTATACCACTTAGCTGACCTGGGCTGCAGTTTTTTATCAAGCTGTATGTTCCATTGCGATGAGATTTTGATTTCAAAGGACATATAGGCAATTTTTATGCCATCAAAAACAAATGCTGATTCATGTTAAAATTTGCTTCCTCCTCTTGTAGTTGGTTATCAAATATGGCCTTCTTGGACCATTCAGGCCCTAGAAGAGCTTTCAAAATATGTGAAAATGTAGGCAATATAACCGATCCAGAATGAATGATCATCCAGATTAAAAAAAAGATTAAAAAAACAGATCAAGGTTTCCAGATTTTCACTTAGACCTGGGGCATTTCAGGAAAATGTCACAGTTGTCCCTGTGGGCTTCAGTTTCTTTAAATGTTTTCCCAGTATTTCTCACTCTGGGTGAAGCATCAGAGCTCCATCTGCACTTGAAAAGCTGGATGCATGCAAGTCCATCAGTTAAAGCCTTTAACAGTTCACTAATTTCCTGTAGTCTATCAGGCCTAAGTTGCAAAAAGAATTTTTTGGGAATTTTTTTAACTGACCAGTTGCTTGACAGAAACTTCTGGGAAGTTGTAGGCTTAGACAGGCCCTAAATTCTTGAAATAAATATTGAATTCTCAAGTAGTGTGGCCACATTCAATAAACAGTAGGCCATGCACTTTGGCAAAAGGACATGCCTGTAGCTGTGCCGTCACCGGAGGCTTCAAAGTATAGCGTCAGTCACGTTGTCTGGGCTTCCCAAGCAACAAATGGAGAATAATCGGGTGTTTGTGCCATTGAGCAAGTATTTGGAGATTTACCATAACATGACAGTGGGGCTAACCCGTTCCCGGTGGTGAAAATTGTCCCCCGCCTGTGTCTTTTCTCCAGATTGAGATGGCATGCGCCTGATGGCTGTGACCTTCATGGTGGCTTAGATCCCTGCCTGGCACTGATTTTTGATTTAGTGTCGATCTGCTGCGCTTGTCAGGGGCTGCAAGGTGCTTTCCATGAGCTAATAGAATAGCTCAAGGGCAGCTGGGAAGGGAGGGTGTGTGTGCATGTGTGGGGAGGAGGAGGGTTGCTGGTGTCCACTGTCTTCTGAGTGGTGCCTCAGACAGAGAGCTACAACCACCTCATGTCAGACATGAGGAAGAGCTGCAATCCCCAAGGGGCACAGCAGCAAAGTGGTGAAGAAGGTGGAGAGGAGGGAGAGCAGCAGAATATGAGACAAGTAGACTGAGGAGAGAGGAAGGAAAAGTGAAAGAGTCCCTTAAAATGTAGTCATTCCCCCCAAAATGTGGGCTGTTAAACTCATATATTAACGAATACTTAGGTACATGTTAAATCTATGATTTTTATATGACAACAACAACAACAACAATAATAATAATAATAATAATAATAATAATAATTCTCCTTATATAATGAATAAGTTGTATAAAAATTATATATAAATATATATATATATAAAATTATACTTCAGATGAGCTTATATATAAATATGAACAATTTACTACATTTGCAGTGTACAGCAAAGAAAAGAAAAAAGAGCAAAACTATCTCTGTGTTTTGAGGACAATAAACATCTTCATCAAAAAACAGATCAGTGGGATCTGTATATGAGGATAAGAAGAAGTATTTGTGCTGGAAGATGTACAGTACAGCAGGTTTTAGAGTTACAGTTAATGCCAGGATCAGGAGGAGGAGGTGGACAAGCCTGCGGGACCAAAAGTGATGCTTCAAGCACATAAAGTAGAACCCTGCCCAAAGGTGCCAAAGATAAGTAATCTAACAAAGACGCTCTTCCAGCACAAGAAAAACAAACACATAAATTAATAAACAAAAAGATAGCTCATGAGAAGAAAACACTATGATTGTGGCAGAGGAATTAAAGTCCAACATGGAGGAAAGCTGGTGACATGCACTAGTGACCCGGATCTTCTTACCTTTCTGGCACAGACTTTTGGAAAAGTGGTCATCTCTCTCTTTTATGGCCTGTAGCCTTTGTAGTCCCTCAAGATTTCAACTTCACAGTATTTGTTTTATCCACTTACACGTCTTGTTCTGTACAAATTTCAGAAATTACTGAAATAATTTGTGCTTCAAAGTTCTTTCACTAAAAATGTGTTTCCCCTTCCATAATCTAATGTGATCTGTTTGAGGGCCCATCAATGAATTAGTCTATTTTCACACTTTCAGTTCATTACCTTTTTAACATAACCTGTTTTGAAGAAATAATGCATAATACATGTGGAAGAAATAGCAACAACACCTGTAATACTGACAAATGATCACCCCCTAAATGCTGAAAATGTCAAGGAGCCATTTTTGATGCTGAGTGCAATATTGTTTAAATTAATGTTGCATTGCTATATCATTCCTCCAAGATTCCGCAGTAAAATGTCTCAGGTTTGAATGTGATGAGGTGAATGGTAAATTATGAAAAAGTAAAATCTGACTGAATGCCTTATATGAATATAACTGTTTCGATCAATTTTGGGTGATGTGTTGTAATGCAGCGATAGAAATTTCGCCAATAAAAGTTAAACATAGGAATAGTGTTTATACATATACAGTACATTATATTATATATGGGGGTGCGGTGGTGCCTCACAGCTCCTGGGCTGCTTGGCTGATGTGGGGTTCAAGTCTTAACTCCAGTGTGGAGTTTGCAGGTCCTCCACTGTGTTTGCACTTCTCTAAGGAAAAATATGCTGGAGGAAGGCAATGGCAAACCACTTCTGTTCCTGCTTACCTTGAAACCTTCACCAGTAGTCACCTAGGAGTCAGATATGACTTTAAGGCACTTTCCAACTTCCAATGCTATATATATGATAATGATTATATTGCATCCAGTGACTCTAGGAGTGGCTGTGGACCGTGCAACCCTGATGAGGACAAGAGTCAGAGGTGCTCAGAGCAGGTGAGCTGGTTCTACCTGGGAAAGGATGTGTATACTGTGGCATAAAATGTCTCTCAGTGGACGATTCAGCACATACAGTACAAAAGTTACTGCTAAATGAAATTAAAAGTACATCACATCGGTAGCTTGACAAATTGAGAACAAACTTAACTGTAAAATTCAAAAGTTATTAAAGCCACCAAGCACATCTATGATGAAACATTTATATTCCCTATATATTTCTTGGACAAATCAAGAGAAATTATTGATGCAAAAAACATTGTGTTTTATAACTCCATGGTGCTTATTCCTTTTTGTATGAGCTTGATAAAAGTATGAAGTTTATCATCTGTGGGACATTAGCATCTTCCCCCCTTGTGTGTATTTGCTCCAGGTGCTCTGGTTTCTTCCCACAGGTCAAATAAATGTGTTTCAGATGAATCGGTACCACTAAATTGCCCATAGTGTGTACGCATGAGTGAATGTTTGTATGTCCCTGTGGTGGACTGGTGTCCCGTTGGTGGTGTACCCTGTATTTCCAGGAGAAGCTCCCAACCACTGAGACCATCCCCCGCACAAGTAGTTGCTGCTAATGGATGGATGGATGCATTTCGGAAGCCAGATTTGTTTTTATAAAACAACAGTACTGGTTTAGAATGTGTATTTTACACTCTAAATGGGCAGGCCTCCAACAACCTATGAAAAACAGTGATATTTGAGACGATGGCCCAGTGCTGAAGGTTTTCTGTTCCTTTATTGTTAAACTGCAGACAGGTACAAAGAGATACAGTATGAACTGCAACTCCACTGATGAATCGACTTATTTCACCATTACTAGAAAAAGACCAGTTGTAAACACAAACTTGTAATACTTTAAGGTGGAATTGGTGGATGTGGTGGTGCGGTAGGGTAAGCTGCTGCTTTCCTGAGGTGGGGTTCAACTCCAGCTCAGGGGGGTTTGTGTGTGTACTTTGCATGTTCTCCTCCATGTTTGCAGGAAAAATATGGCTGAAGAAGGCACTGACAAACCATTTCTGTTCCTCCTTGTCTTAAAAACCATGTCAGTGGTTGCCTAGGAGTCAGACATGACTTGATGGCACTTTCCATTCCTTTACTTTTCAGCATGCTGTAAGTGTGGAAACATGACATTTCAACATTTATTACTGAGCTAAGAAGAGAAAAAAACAAAATTCTGTCCATTATCCTTAACCACTTTTTCTGGTCAGGGTCCCAGCAGTCTGGAGCCCATCCCAAATCCAGTAGGCACCAATTTTACAGCGTGTAGCCTGAATGGAACTCTATTTCCACTGCAGTGTTCACACACACACACACACACACACACACACACACACACACACACACACACACACACACACACAAGGAATTTAGATTTTATAAAGTTGGATATATACTGTATCTTACATGTTTGTTCTGTGTGCAGTTTTATTTGTGGTTCGTAGCAAAAAAGGCATTACCTTTACTATTGTTATAATCCTAGTGATACTACCCTACCCCCCCCCCACCCCTAAGTTAGATATTGACTTGGCAGGATGAAAGAGGCAGCCTCATGCAACTGTAACTATGATATCCCAAATTACTTACCATGGTAAAAAAAAAAGCCTCTTGCAGCTCATCATTTAAAGGATTTCTTCAGATTGTGAGTCCTTGTAAACGTCCAGGCACACCTAGTTTGAGTCAAACTCGATCCCTAATTTCCTTAATATATCTCGAGCATAATCTTTAATGACCCACTGAAGCGCAGTTCACAGTATTTTATGGAACATAATGTAGAAAATTTAATCTCTTCATTTACATTTAATACAATTAAGAGTGGTTCAAATGATGACTGATGATGAGCACGCAAAAAATGTCAGTCAGTTTCATCAGAATAGATTGGAGTCAATGTCAACTAACAGACTGCTGATTAATTTCGCTCGGCCGAATTAGTAAAACTTTGAAACCTAATCCTTGGCCAATGATTAGACTGCAAATCTCTTAAGCACTCAAAAATATCTGCCCATCATAAGGAATGGGGTTTTTTCTTCTTTCAGACACATATAAACTCTGTCACCCAATAGTGTTTCATATAATCTTTCATTAATACCACTATGTTAAAGTATATGATCATTGTAATCACTGATGTACGTATTAAATGGTATTAAATGAGGGTCTTGTTACAGTTCTGCCACTTGAAGAGTTATGCCTGTCTTTGGCCCCAGAGCTGGGAGCTGTTAGCAGGAATTAAGCTGCTGACTCAAGGGTGCAGGGGCAGCTCCTCCTTGAACCGCCAGGTCACAGCTCTTAGCCACTCCACCACCATCTGCTTCCTTTACTGCTCCCAAAGCTATGTGTTCTCTATAAAATAATTGTACCTGTGCACATTTTTGTATTTAAAAAGTCTGTTTTCAGTTTACCACCCTGCGATGGGTTGCACCAATTCAAGTTCATAGCCCGGTGGCCAGTGATTCTGGTATAGCCCCCAGGCCACCACAACTCTGGACTAGGATATAGCGGTTAATGACAATGGGTGGATGGATGGATGGATGAATGGATGGATGGATGGAAGGAAGGATGGTTTTGGTTTTAAAAAAGTGCAAGTGTACTTGGTTTGGACTTAAAAAGCCCCTTCCTTGTACATGCCTCTGTTTTAATAATTTACATTAATCACATTTACTCTCACTGTGATCGGGTTCCTACATGAATAAACTGTTTATACACAACAGGGAAATTGTGCTTACGATGCCGAAAATAAGCGCCCTGAATAGATTTTTGCTGGAATGTTGATAAGAAAAAGTAATCAAAGTGAGCGCAGGCCCCAGCTGACATTTACAATGTGTTCCTGGCTGAATGGTGTGGAACCAGATCCAATTTAACACACAGATTTCTGTTTTTCATGTAATGTAACATCAGGGTAGATGGGCTGTGCTGCAGCCAACAGTTAAGGTGCAGGACAGATGCGTCGAATCGTCCAGAACCGCTGAAAAATGTCGCCAACATCAGCTGCACAAATAAAGCAAAAATGGAATAAAAAAGTGAATAATCCGGCTGCTCGAATACGTAAGATCGAAACGTGCTTGCATCCGAAGAACTGACAAATATCCCGGGTTCCAGGCAGAGATTCGTACAAGTGCGGTTAACTGGGGGAACTGTTAAAATGCCACCAACCGGCTGGAAATGATTCCCGACACAATTACAGTGATTTACTTAAAGGTAATTAGCGCAGGCACAGGGCAGTTGCATGGAGACGTGATTGACAGTCGGAGGTCTCATCAATTACCTATGGAAGCGGGATTGCATAATGAATTGGGAAATTGAAAAATAATGGTTAAGTATCACTCATTTGTCACAGTACTATGAGTTATCTAATCTATTGCAAGTAAGTGATATAATGAAATTACCACACAGTACTGGCGTGGTTTTGTTGTTGTGTTTGTTCACATGAAGAGGGCAGGCACTTCCATCAAGAAAGGGACTAAGGCATTTGTTTAAGCTTGCTACTTCAAAAAAGACCCGGTTAAACTGAGAACCGGTGAGTGGCACAGCAAACACCTAACTGACGTTAGGCTACACGTGGCGGGCGACCAGGTGTAAAATTAAAGCAAACATGTGAATAAGAAATATTCGGGTTAGGTCTTCAAGAGTCTGAAAAGGCTGGGATCATACAGTATGTTCACTAAAATAGGAAACAGAGCAAAGCAAAAATATGATTCATGTACAGCATGTGGACAATGACTGCCAGTGTCAAGTCAAAATATTATATTTTGTAGCATATCTGAGGACATAAGAATATTCTTCACCGGAATTAATTGCATCAGCTTTTTCTGAGAATTTGTTTTAATAAGACCATGACATTACTCAGCTAGCTAGACAGGTGCCAGAATGGGGAAAACTGTTGACAAACGTCACTCGGTTGCCTTGAGTATATCTTTGCCTTGCATCCTTCATTAAACGTCGTGAAAAACATACTTTGCACTGTGTCGTTCATTGTCACCCAATGCCATGAATTAGTGCTTAACAAGAGTGGTTTGATGCAACAACAAAATGTTTGTAAAACATTTAATAAACACAGTTTGACACCTATTTATTTAGCGCTTTAATTTACTTTCCATACAATATTGACTTTTGTGTGCAAAATGGGGTTTTTTTTCCAGCTGTATTGTGATTCCTTTAATTATTCATAGAACTTCTCATTATATTATTAATTGGGTTGTGCTGTGAGTTTACATGTGCGAATGAGTGGGTGTTGCTGTGTTGAGAAATTCAGGGCATCGGAAAAATTAATTTGACTGGGTGCATTCAGGGGCATAATTTGCAGGAAATATTCAATGTGTAAAGGATAAATTGTTAATCCTAAGGACTTTGCAGGGCAGAACACGCCACAAATGGCTGCTAAGTCATTCAATCAATAAATCCATCAATTAATGAATTAGTCACCCTGTGTTTCTAAATATTTAAGCCTTACAGCATCTTTAAGTTCATCTATACATTACAATATTCTCAGTCTTATATCCAGGTTTATTTAAGGTTATATTTATTTAATGATTATAATATGAGTAGCTTATTGACTGAACTTCTGTCTTGAAGTCTGTAGTTGTTCACAAGACAGAAATATTTTGTTTTCTGTTTCTTTAAAGTGAATGAAAAGGAATTAGGCTAACAGTAACCACTTTCATACATTTAATTTCTTGCAGTTTTGTCAAGTTGGTAGAGAAGTGCTATTAGCCATGTAGGGAATTTGATCTGGAGGCAGCGTTTGTGTCTGAGCATCTCAAGTTCCAGTAGCTGCTCTTTAATCCACAAGCTGCATGTGAGGGGGGGCTTTGAGAAGCATAAGGAGAAAGGGACCCAGTTTCCTTGGTCTTCCCAGTCATGAGTCCTCAGTCTTGGAGGACATTCAAATATCCTTCTGAAACAATACTGTCATAGTCCTATGAAACTGTTTCTGACCCTTCAAAATCTTGAGGATTAAAGTATATTTATACTTTTATGGCTGTACGTAATGAACCCTTAAAAACTTCATGACATTTTTCCTTCTTCACAAATTATGCTGCGTTTTTCAGTTCACGCTGCAGTTCAGTAACATTGTGATATTAAACCTGATTTAAACATGTCTAATGAGAAGCATTTTTATTCATATCATGATTCTTTCCCTAGGTGTAACTTTTAACATTATTAATACCACTTCCATTACATTTCTACACAGAATAAATAACAATTTATGAATGTGTGCTTAGCTAAATAAAAACTGCAAACATTAAATAATATGTTCTATTAATGCTGGGATGTTTACTAGGATTCCTGAGCTACACGGCTCACCATCTCCATTTCCTGTGATCAGATAATTTGAGTTATCTTTCTCATTTCTAAAAAAAAAAACAAAATGCAGAAGCAGACATAAGAAATCGATAAATTCATTAGCTAATTCATTTCAGTTCTGTACAGGAATGACAGAGCAAGCCACACAACATGCCGGGCTATTGGGAATGTGACAAAGTAAATGATGTGGCCAGAAACGCATGCTATTAGCTATGCAAATAAAACTATTGCATTTCCACATTTGACTTATTAATTGTCCTAAAGAACCAACGCATCAAAAACACACAGATCAATTGTAAATGCTCGCAGTGCACTTGAAGGCATTTTTCCCTACAGATATAATTATAGGCCTCATTTAGTTGAAGACTCGCTTGCGCACACAAGTCGCTTTCTTTCATTATGAATTTATAATATGGACTCCAGTAACAAAGTATTTGGACTTGCACCATAATCTGTTCCAGCTGCTACATGCAAAGACGTGGACACCAACAGAAATGCTATTTGCCCATTACTGTGTCTGCTGGATGAACAGAGGTGTACTCAGTTCCGGCTTTTATTAACGCTTTCGGTATCTTTTGGGATGGGGTCAGGTAAATGTAGCTTAGATGGACCCAGTGTGGAGGAACACAAAACACTGTTTCTTGGTTTAAAACAGCATGGTAGTGAGACATAGTAGGTCATCAAAATGCCAGGACTCGAAACAGAAGGTCACCTGTGTGTTTAACTCCACCCCCATCTCCACCCTGATCCCCCACCTAGGAGAATTCCACCATTCTGGCTTATGAGCTTTGCTCTCACTGCCACATACAGTACAACTGCATCCACGGGTTTCTGAGAGGGCTGAACATGAGGCAAAGGGGACAGAACTTCTCAGCAAGACAAAAATTACTACAGTTATGATGACCCCTAGCCAAAGGTTTTATCCCAAACCAGGTGTACTTTTACCTATTTTGCAGGTAGGACACCTCAGTGTAAATCCCCCTTTTCAAGGGCAGAACAGAAGGTCCCCTGCTCATATCTGGACATGCAGCTTTCGTATTGCCTACGCGTGGTCAAACGATTCTATTTACTTTTTCATTTATTCCACTGAAGGAAAACTCTGTGCCCGCATGTCTTCCTGTCTGCAATGATACACATTTCCATCATAAGTGGTCACCTTTGTTTCGGTTACATCTGAACATCATGCACTAAAAACATCTCTCAGGCTTTGCTAAAAATTCAGCAAACCTAAGAGATATAACAGTAACATTTTTTGAAAAGGAAAAGGAGCTCGTTCCCAAATTATTACTTATTTGAGAGCCGTGGTGTTGGGTTAATTATAGTTTTGTAAAAGCAGCTTTACAATAGTTTACCTGTTTGTACCGCACCAGTTCAAGCCCGGTTCCCCGAGCAGGGAACAGCGTACGGGGCAGTCGTAAACACTGCGCCACCTGCTGTCCCCGAACACGACAGAAAGCCTCGGCGCTGCTCAGCTCCATGGCAACGCGTCCCACACAGAACGGTCAAAGTTTTAGACTCCTCGACTGTCTATGAGTTCCAGGCAGGAAAGTTTATGGCAGGCTTTTTAAAAATATGCTCGCAAACGCCATTAGCAGTTGCGGTGCGACAGCGCACTTAGGAGCGACACTAATGTTTCTAATGTTTTCTGCTGCTGTTTGTTTCACCGTTACGGCCGCCCTAGAAAACGTGATCGCTTTGTGCGCGTCCATTCAATGCAGGTTGACACGGCGCCCGGATGCTTTATTGGCTCATTTTGTTTTGGGGGCGCGAGATGAACCGGGGGCGGACGGCACTTTTGCCCCCCGCCCTACACACACACACACACACACACACACACACACACACACACACCCTTTACATCCCGGGTTTCCTCTCGATGGGATCCGGCGCACGCGTGCCGTTCCTTGGAACTCGGTCCTCGGTCGCGATTCAGCCCCCCCACCGCCACCGCCACCCCCTCGCCCTCGCCAGCGCGTGAAAAATTACCTAATGAAGAATGGGCTGCGCATTTCCACAAACCAATTAACCCGGGTGAGAAACGAAACTAATTGTTATATTTGTGTAATATAATTTAACATCTGTTAGCAGAATAAGAAAAGCTTTGTCATTGTGCATTTCCTCAGCGCACAAACGCACCCGCGGAGCAGCACAAACAGTGTGTAAATAAACACCCGATGCAGCTGTGGACGAACGCTGTTCTCACTCTGCTTTTACTTCACCGAAGCCTAATTTTACTGCTTACCCTTCCTGTTATTCAGTCATTATTATTATTATTATTATTATTATTATTATTATTATTATTATTATTATATCTGGAGGATGATACCATCAACTGTTGGTACATTTTTAACATAATAAGAGTAGAAGAATGGCACAAACAATATTAAATTCACATATGAGCCTTGCAGCATTACACCCTAATACATGTGTTTAAAACTCTACACTGGAAGCAGCTGTCAGGAAAAAATCTGTTAAATCATAGCAGCAGTGCATGGATTTTTGCTCACCGCAGATATGTGCACATAATGCATACTTTTTGGAGCTCTTTTGGATGAAACTGACTGCTATGAAAGAACATAAACCCCCAGTCCATCCTAATACCGTAAAATTCATTCTCATTTATCTGACAGTACTTCCAGCCTAGGACATTCCTAAGACACAACCTGAGCTGGGTTTCCATCCCCTGTAACTGTCAGAATTATGTCTTTGTTCATCTCTTGTATCATCTGTGCAGCAGAATGGGCTGTAAAACATGCAGCGCCATCATCTCATCATCGCTGATGGGGGGGGGGGGGATTACAGTAGAGATTAAAACACTTTTGAGGGGTCATGGAATGTAGTCAGTGGCCACCAGATATGACACAGGTGAGTCAAATGTATGAACAAGAACAAAAAAGTAATTAACTATCCATAATTTAAAAGACTCTTGTATGACCTCAGAAAACTCCAATATTAAATGAAAATACTACTATGAGAATAAAGACTGTTCATTAATTTCTTAATTTAGACCTCTATTGGATTGCTTTTTATTGTCGCTACTTTTAATTATTTCCTTCATGCAAAAATTTGTGCAGGCTTTACATATTATGGTATTGATATTCTTGTATGAAACTACATGTCTTGCACAAATGTTCTTAAAAATGTACACGAGCCAAAAGTTACATTGCCTTCTGCAGCAGTGACCACTTCTGTTGTACTTGTGAGTAACATACCAAACCCTTGTAGTCCTCACTAAACTTATAGGAGAACCAATGGTGGTCACCTAAGCTTCTTCTTCTTCTTTATCTTTCAGGGGTCGCCACAGCGGATCAACTGGGTGGTCACCTAAGCTACATTAGGTAAATAAGTTCATTTTTTGAATAATTTATTGACCGCATACTAACATGCAGTAAGGAGACAAATTAGAAGCATTACACAACTGAAATGTGGGATTAATTTGTTATTTCATTGCAATGTCCTATTGTTAAGGGTTCTGGTAATTTTGTTTTTCCTCCTTGGCTGTGTTTTAAGAATATCTTTTCACTGCTGCTCTAATATAGCCACTTTTCTAAGGTGGCATGAGGAACGGATGACAGGCTGTGACACAAGAGTGAGAAAAGCCACAGTGAAACATACAAACTGTAGGCTTGGAGAGAGCAGGACATGAGCAGGAGGTGCAAGCCAAATATAGCCTGAAAAAGGGGGTGTGGGGTCATATGAAAGTGACAAGAGAGACTGAGGACACACAGAGTTCAGAGCATTAGAATGAGGATGCTGCAAAGCTAGGAATATGTGCCAGGAGTTCACATTCGCTTTATGGGGGGCAATTGAACAGTCGGGCTCACCACAGTAGTTGTGAAAGAGCAAAGAATCTGTTACAGAAGTCAATCACTGTGTTTTGCGCATGAAGGCCATGCCTACGTCTGGAAGAATAAACCTCTCTAGATTTTCTGCATGCATCGCTCTCCGTTCTTTTCTATTTTCATATACCAGCTTGTACAGGGGAACCGGCTGTACAACATGCAGCGCTATTATCCCATTGTCACTGGTTGGAAAAAAATTATGGCAGAGATTAAAACACATTAGAAGGGCCCTGGAATGGTGAGATGATATACCTTCTCAAAAGGTTCTCCCTGGAACCTTTAAACCATCATTTATACTTTTCATATGCTTTTAAGGGGCCATGCTTAACACAGCTTTGAACACACATTATTGTTAATATTACACCTAATTACCTAACAAAGGTAGACTTGCTTAAGAACCAGCTGACACAGCAGGGTATTTTTAATGTAATATTTCAGGGTAAGAATACCATGTTCAAGAGTACTACAGAAGGAGAGCGATTTAATTCCATATTCAGCAGTGCTTCTCGGCACATATACAAATACCTTATTTTTAGCTTCAAACATCAGCCTCCAGTAAATGAAATACATCAATATTTTGACAACCATATTCCTAAGTCTGCGCTGCAATTCACAAATTCGACAGTGAAAGCCATTAAAAATCCATTTCTGAGATAATTGTCAGTTTGTATCGGATTGAATCTGCTTTGAGTGGTTTGAGCTACTGAGAGTTCTGCAGAAAACGTGAAAAAACCATTTTAAAAAAACGACCCAGTTCACCATGTTGCTGTATTTACATCGTGCTCGTAGAGGCTTGCATAATTGAGTGCAGCACCAACTCCGACCAGGAGAGGCCGCTCTCACCAATCCGCCGTTCATCGAACGTCTCCGCTCAGCCTTCACAAATTAGTGGATTACAATAATGGGTTAATAGGACAATAGCACTGCTATACACACATTACTAATTTACTAAACAATATATACAATTATAAGCAGTATCAGCAAGTGTACTTTCAATATTCACAATAGTTATGTTGCCTAATGAACAGGCAATTTTATATGAGATTCTCATCCTTGTTCTCTTTAATATGATAAATCACTCTCCGTTGGTTTATCACATTATTATTGTGTAGCCCTTCTGGGGTTACTTGCTGGTCATCATAATTAAAGGAACAAGTTTCATACCTACAAGTGCTAAACGCTCTGGAAATGGTATTTTCGTTTAGACTCAAAATTATACTGTACATCCAGAACCTTGTTCGGTCTAATTCAACCAAACCGCCTTTGCTGGCATGAAGCGCGCATTATCCACCCTCGCAAAGAATTTTCAGAATGTTTAACAAATGAACTATATTAGAATACTGATATGAATGCCAAACAACAACAACAATAACAACAACAACAGCAACAACAACAACAATAATAATAATAATAATAAGAAGAAGAAGAAGAAGAAGAAGAAGAAGAAAAAGAAATGAGTCTGTCCTCCGTTCGTTTTTCTGTATTTCAGTATTTCGAATTAACCTTCACTTTAAATTTTAAAGTTAAACTGATGTTTAAAATAGTGTAGGAATTTGATTTCAATCTAGTTCTTTTATCTGTTTCATTGGTAATGCATGTTTACATTATGTCTCATATTTATTTCCAAATAAATGAACTCTTTTCCCTATTTTATCTGAGCACAGCTATAATTTGACCCTTAAATCTAAATTTTAGAACATTTAAAATGAGCTCCGTAAATAAACGTTTGTAATGAATCCAAAAAATATATTTTTACGGAAAATTTTTTCTGGTATTTTATTAACTCACAACTGCCATTTATTACGCGATAATCTGTATCTATACGGCTGAATCCACTGTTTTTTTTTTTTTAAATTATGATGATGTTGAGTCCGCGTCCCCATTTTATTTTACTACAGTTTTACCAAAAAAAAAGCCAATAAGAGTAAGACAGCGTGCGAATTGTGACATACTGAAAATGATTTTATTTAACCATTGACATTAAATTGATATAAACATGTCCATGAAACAAAAATTATGTATCAGTAGTAAGATCAAACATTTAGGAAATGCAGTTTCAATAGTAAGCACAGACAATAAGTTAGAACATATCACAAATTGACCAGAAGGTAACAAGAGAATTCTTTATCTACACAAAAACATCCTATATAACAGGTTAGATCTTCAGTATTTTCTTGCCTTATAAATAGGATTTTCCCGGTGTGTTAAATCGGCCAGCACATGCAGACTAAGCAGTTTTTTTTAGTTTAGTGATTTTCATGAGTTATTATTTTTTTAATTACGTATTTTTTCTTTATTTTCCTGACTGGTACCATTTCTTTAAAAAAAAATCGCGTTTTTTTCTCTCCAGCTGTACAGACAACCAGGGTTCGAAAATGCGCACGTGCACCGCGCATGCCCAGAGCCCATTTCCGCATGCAGCGCAGGTGGCATTTAAACGTCGTTGTCACCCCCCCGCCCCCTCCCAACTTTTAATCGACTTCGAGAAAAAGAAAGAAAAACTCAAAAAAAAGTATTACATATCAACACAAAGTCGCTTCAAAATGAAACTTTTCTCAATTTTCGGAAAACGGAAACAGATTTTTGAGATAAAATGTAAACGAAACAGCTGTTGTTATTATCAGTAGATAAGAAGTGTCTATAAATCAATAAATAAATAAATAAATAAATAAATTAAGTGTGAATAAATCGAGTAACAGATGTGCGTGTGATAGATAGATAAGGAGAAGGAGAAGGAGCTGAATGCAGTGATGCAAGGTAAGGTCCTAGGGAGGCTGCGCTGTCCTCCTGGTCTTCCGTCCTTCTGGCGGCTTCGACCCCAAAACTGACCACCGGTGTCCGTGCCCCGTGTTCGCGTGAAGGGTGTCAGGTCCTCGCGCGGAGTCTTTTCCGGCGCGTTCGCTCGGCGTGATGGCGTTGGAAAGGGAGAGGGCGGGGCGACGGGTGTCCAGCGGCCGCGCACCTTTAGGTGAAGCTCATGGACACTGTGTGCTCGAGCGCTTTGCGGCGCAGCGACGCGATGCTCGTCCCTCTCCAGACGTCACTGTCCGGCGAGCTGCAGAGCTGCGGGGAGCCCCCCGTCACGTTGGTGGGGCCGGACAGCGACGCGGGCACCATGCCCGGGAACGTGGGCTGGTACAGGTGCGACTGCAGCCCCGAGCCGTTGGAGGACATGTTGGACAGGCTCATGGAGTTGGGCGGCGGCCCGGCGCCCAGGCTGCACTGGGACAGGGACTGCGCCATGGCCTGCTGGCGCCCCAGCGCGGGCGGCAGCTGCAGCTGCGACACCCCCGGCATCCCGGCCGCCGCCCAGCGTGTGTCGTTGGCGTGGAAGGAGCAGAGGCTGTCGCCCATGGCGGCGGCGGCGGCGGCGGCCGACGGGAACTGCGGCAGCCCGTGGTGGGTGGGCAGCAGCGTGCCGGGCGCGCGGAACACGTTCGTGGTCTTCTTGCGCTTCTTCCACTTGGCTCGGCGGTTCTGAAACCACACCTGAAGTGGGGGGTGGGGGGCGCGGCGGGACACAGGCGAGTTAGACTCACGGCCCCCGTGAAAACACCCGAAGAGTGACGCTAAACGTTCGTGCGCCAAGTTTGCGCTTCACAGGTCCCGTGAAGTGGGGGAAATCCGCGACTCTACGCTCAAACTGCCGACAAAATAAGCAACGTCCCAGTATATTAGTAATTTAACACGTTTCTAAATATTGCCAAGGGTAAAACAAAATGTTTTGTGCATATTTGCGCTGCGTCGTTCTGAAGTCAGAAGGTTACGGGTTCGAATCTCCGTCTTGCTGCTGACCCCCCGATTGGTACAGTAGGAGTTACCTTTTGTATTAGTAAGCACATCACCGTAAAGTTGCTTACTCAACACTGTAAGCCGTGTTAGACAAAAACGTGAGACGTAATAATTTAGAATCACATAAAATGGAGAGTCCTAAACTTCACATATCGCGTCGCCGATGGAGTTTTTGTGCGCGTCCTATACCATAAAGCCGCAAAATTAATAACGCATTTGTTTTCATTGTATGTACGGAAACAATTACGTTATCATTCCATTCATCACTGTGTAGTTCTGTTCTATTTTGCAGGGATTAAAAAATTAGTTTTTCGAACAAACGAAATTAGGTCCTAAGTTATAAACAGAAAAGTTTCGCCTTTCTTGGAAAAGAAATAGACCTAAATTAAATAATAATAATAATAATAATAATAATAATAATAATAATAATAATAATAATAATAATAATAATTTTCTCGTCGACAGCTTTTATTTGTAAACCTTTGGGCCAAAGTGCGTTTTCATTATATTTTATTTCACCTGCGTTCTTCCCGTTTTAGGAAACTCGCGGCTGAAGCGCGCCAGTTCGGTTCTCAGCTAGCAGCGCTTTTGTCTGCCCGCAAAGCGGGATTCGGCTGCGGCTGTATGAAGATCTCACTGGCGCTGTGCGGATGATTAATGTGGAGATTTGGCAGAGGAGCCGGGCAGCCGTATTAAAGCCAGAACTCAACCCAAAGTTCATTGTGTCCAGCCAGGCGTGAAATACCGACCAAATTCATTACACTTGGAAAAATAGGACGCAATTCCTCATCCCATTAAAAGGGCAAAATGTAGCCTCCGTATCCGCTATTAAGATGTGCAAGCTGACACGCCATTTCCAAAGAGAAGGCTGCCCAGTTGCGTGAGTGAAAATCCGTGATTTCATTTATTGACACAAAATATTATTTATCAAGTCGTACTCCGCTGCAGTTACTGCACTAATTTCTTTTTTATGTAAATAGAATATTGAACGTGAATTAATCTATGATAGACACTAATGATTATGCTTATTATATTACATATGATCTCTTAATTTGCATGATTTTCACATTCCTGCTTAATAAGCCATTCCTATTATAAATAATTCTGAAATTGATTGGTAATAACCGGCTTGGGTTTATTGTACTACACTGGAAAAGCTATACATACATAATGAACTCGAATACATCAGACAAAGATAAAAGTCGGCTGGAAATAGACGACGTAAGTGGTGCTTATTGTCCTCTGAAATGTGGACCGCGAGCCAATTTAGGGTTGAGGTTAAAACTCAGCAGTCACCCAATGAGACAAACGAACCGTCTTGGTTTAAAGAGGGACAGAAGCGACAATAATTAGGCTGTAAAATGACTTTAATCTATTCAGGACCAAACTGCACCAATAATTTTTATTTTATTCTCACTGAGAAAGCGTTCATAGTTAAGGAGTGAGGTTAATTAATTTGGCCGTATACTGGAATTTAACAGCGTTACCGTCTATAAAAAAAAATAACCAAAATGCAGAAATACTGCAGCCTGACTTCAATAAATTTCTGCGAAGACAAAGTAGAAGAGATAACATTTTTATCAAGTTAGAAAAATGTTTAGCTGTTTAGACTATATTAGTCTCTATGTGTGTGTTTACACACGTAATATAAAATTAAATAAATAAGTAATAATATGTCCATATGTATATGTATCATTTTAATTAACGAACAGCTCAACGTTTCATAATATTTTGTTTCTTATTAGTTTCATTTTAATTTCATTTAAAGAATAAATTAAACTGATGGTTTATTTCTCAAGTATAATTAGTTATATATATATATTACACAACTTTAGTACTTTTTTATATAATACTGCAGCATTTTGTGCATGAATGTGTTTAAAATTTTGGAAATCGTGTTTACTCATTTTTCCCTTATCTGGAACAAATAGTTTCAGTTTGTCCATTTTTCATCGAGTTACCTAAGACCCGTAAAATAAGAACCTGGGCGGAATTCAGTACCACGGACAGCGGGCGTCAAGTCCGCTTTGCGCTGCTCTGGAATTAACATTTATCGCTATTTTGTCATATTTATTTGTCGTAATAGATATTTTATATATTCAACAATGAAAAGTAAG
This sequence comes from Heterotis niloticus, assembly GCA_018136845.1. Classification (NCBI taxonomy): domain Eukaryota; kingdom Metazoa; phylum Chordata; class Actinopteri; order Osteoglossiformes; family Osteoglossidae; genus Heterotis; species Heterotis niloticus. The sequence continues at coordinate 21,434,487 of CM030891.1, forward strand.
CGTATAATATCGAGGGCAAGCATTTTTTTACTTAAACCAGTTAATCATTCCATAAAACCGTACTTAATATCTTAATTTATTTTTCAGTGAAAACAATGTTTGTCCTTCATTAGTTATGTTTTAAACTGATGGGTTTTTGATAATCGATCTCACTGTAATCTGTATTTCACTCACACATCCAAGGCAACAATGTACCGCCGCATTATTCTGCACACCTGGGCGTTCGTCGGTTTGAACGTCACACGTGCCAAAATTCGGTCCAAAAAATCTGTATCCAAAATTCACCTCAAGATGATCGCCTTTCCCAAGATCGACTCTGTTTCTGAGTATCGATGGGCGCTGTTTACGTGTTGCCGTGCGTCCCTTTGTGCCATGCAGTATTTTTAAATGTCAGTGAAAAATGGGTTTGCGATAACTTAGATGATTTCAAATACGGAAAATTGAAGAACCAAGTTATGAGCGATTCGGTCTAATCTTGACTTTTGTAGGATGGTCTCACTTCCACATATTGATCATTTCAAACAGCACCCTTTTCCCCAAGATAACGATGTTTTATGCACGCGTTAAGGTCGAGGATTGTACGGGTGTAGACGTGGTTGCTACTGCTGTTATGGTCATGTTGGTGGAGGTTCTTACCTGTACACGTGATTCCGTGAGGCCGATCCTCAGCGCCAGCTCTTCCCGCATGAAGATGTCTGGGTAGTGAGTCTTGGCGAAGCTCCTCTCCAGCTCGTTGAGCTGTGCGGGTGTAAAACGGGTCCGGTGCCGTTTCTGTTTCTGGCTCTGCTGCCCGGCCGCCTGGTTCTGGTTCTGCTGCTGTTGCTGCTGCTGCTGCTTCTCCTGCTCTTTGGCGCTGTTCACCTGCACGCCCGACGGATTCGATCCAGGGTTGTTGATATCGTCTCCGGGGAGAAGAGTGGCCCCTTCGACGGCGTCGGAACCCGGGGGTAGATCCCCAGAATGGCCGGGGTCCGACCCGCCGGTGCCCAGTCTGCACTTGAGAGCCTCCCTGTGTCCGAGGAGCTCGGCGGCAGCATCCTTCATCCCTGCAAAACAACGTTTCATGAGGTCAGTCTGTGTGCGGGGCTACAGCGCAAACTCCCCGCACCGCAACAGCAACTTGGCGGCACCTGCGTAGGAAAACGAACACATGAGCATCGCACAGGTTCAGTTCACAAATCCAAATCCTTGCATGCAAAAAGCTAGAGTGGCTTCACAGTCATCTGCCTGGCTACCAAGTAAATTAATCAGAAAAATACTTCATGCATTATAACATCTACAAACACATGCACAATTAATCCATGCCTTAAATATACTCCAATCCATTTGATCACATCTATATAAATCAAATTACGCTGTAATAAAATAATAATTGCTGAGCGAAGGAATTAGTTCACTTAAGTCGCATTAAGGTTAAATAAGAAGCAAATAGTCAATTTCTCAGCTCGATTTTCAGGGAAGATGAGAAGTTTCCTCGGGCTTACAGTAGAGTTGCAGCGCGGGGCTGGGCGGTGGTAACTCACCGAGGCGCGCATCGAGCAGGTCGGCGTGGGAGAGCATTGCGCACCGCTCCACGGCGGAATGCTGTCCAAAAAACTCCTCTATGACTTCGACACTGTTTTTTGAAAAAAAAATTATATATATCGCCTAAATGAAAGAAAATTCGGTTTGTGGTTAAAAAAGGAGGTCCCTTTGCATTATAATGTCCTTTAGAGGGACGGGGGAGGCGCTTAATAGTTGAATGAACCCATGAGCTTCTTCAAATGAGGACCAATCAGAATGGAAGGCTGAGGGCGCGAGCCTCGCTTGATGGACCCTCACCGTCTACCACACCGGGGGGTGAGGGGCTGGGGGGGGCACCACCACTCACAAGTCCGTTCCTCCTCATTTCCAAATCTGATTTATTAGCTTTTCCACCTCGAATTATACCCTTTAAAAATGACCCGATCTAATTTCTATTACCTCTGCAATCCAACGTTCAGCGCACCCAAATATTTCATCACTTGTGTGTTTAGTTCAGATTTACTGTTTTTTAAGTGGGCGTTTTGGGCAAATCTCGCTTGCTCAGTCATTTATGGCGTTTGGGTACCAACTTGTCATTATTGCAGCGGAGAGCCGATGTGTTGTACAAATGTTTGACATGCACACATGAGTGAATTATAAGATTGGAACATGCGAAGAAGGCGCGCTACCTTTGTTTATTTGATCTGTTTTTATTGTGTTGTTGTTGTTGTTGTTTAGATGGCCCACTAGTTATCTGAGATAGCAGTAATCTAATTCCAGTGGGTGTAGCCATCTCAATTTTGCTGTTTTATCTGTGATCATATATCACCGGTAAAATGGCTCCCTGATTTTTTTTTTCAGCTTTCCAATGAATAATTCCACCTCTCTGTTACTAAATATTGTAAGTACTGCCACACATAGGCGAAGTGAACCTTCTCTAATGTTCCGAGTTCGCAGAGGCAGCCAACAACAAAGTTTAGATTAGTAATATACTTCTAACCAGGGTAATTTTCAAGACCATTAGGCATTTATGTAATTAGTGCCAAATCTATAATCTTTTATTACGAGTATTACAGGAAAAATCGGTATAAATTTGTACTGATTTACTACTGTTTAGACTTCACTGTCAAACCAGTGGGGAGTTTTTGTAAATGATATTTGAGGAAATTAAGTGCACAATTAAGTGTAAACTGGTCTACGGTTGGACCTACTTTTATATGTCATTTCCTCTGCTTTTTTAAAAAAAGAAAAACAGTACCCCCCCCCCACACACACACACACACGCCACTACCTCCGACCCCCCCGAGGGTTATAGGAAGCGAAAAAATTTAAACAAAAATAAACATACAAACAAAAAGGCTTTAGTTACTAAACAATTGCCTTAACGGCATTGATTTTTCATCCAAATTGACTAAATGAAGTTAATTATTTTTGCTTCAAACAAAGCCGACATAAACAAATGAGAAATGT